>OY725323.1:75619141-78479975 GCA_963242795.1 Inga leiocalycina
TATCTTGGATGCTTTCCCATAATTATTTCCAGAGCCAATACTCCAAAGCTATAAACATCACATTTCTCAGTCACTTCCATTGTATACGCTAGTTCTATTACAAAATCAAAATGATTATCATGAAAAAAAAACATTGTTAGTGATAAAGTTTTAATTGCCAAATAAACTAAACATGAAATATAGCACCATGTAATTCATAAATAACGAAAAATCACTTTATAAAAAATTAAAATATCCTTAACCTAGAGCATTATAGCCAAAGGTATCGGCAAATGATGAGGTTCAATTGTTAGAATCTGGATACAAAAGCTTGGTCGTCCCACAGTCAAAGATGTGATCCTCAAAATCCGAGTCTAAAATAACACTTTTGCTTGATATGTCACGATGAACTATTAGAGGTGAGCATCCATGATTAAGATAGTATGAAGCATTAGCCACACCTTCAGCAACTTTGATTATCTTATTCCAATCCAATGCAATTGCTTGTGGTTCACCACTTAGTATCTTATCAAAGCTTCCCCCTTCCAAGAATTCATAAACCAAAAAGGAGAACTTTGAATGCCAGCAAAACCCATATAGCTTGATGATATTATGATGCCTAGTTTCTATCAAGGCTTGAATCTCACTCATAAAAGCTTTTTTATGACACTGATTGCTTTTTCGTACTGAATGAAGCTTCTTCATAGCCACAACGTGACCTGTGGATAATTCAGCTTTGTAAATGCTTCCAAACCCTTCGACCCCAATGAGATGTTTTTCATCAAACTCCTCTGTGGCTTCAATAATGTTTTCATATACTAACTGCCATTCATAGCTTTATATAGCAATCAAATTCCGAGTTTGCACTTCTCTTACTTGACTTTTTGCTTTCCTTTCATTGTGATGGTAAATAATATATGAAATTCCCATTGAAAATATTGCTAGCAACACAGACCCCAAACCAAATAAGATAATATAGATCACCACTTTGTTTCTCTTATGATGCCTTGGATCGTAACTATTTGTTGGGAAAATTGGCAAGCCAGATACATTTCCATATAAGTCTTTATTGTCTTTCAATTTCTCAATTGAAGCGTTACGAAAGGGAAAATTATTTGGAAGTGGACCTTCTAGTTTATTGTGTGATATGTCAATCATAGTCAAGCCTTTCAAATCCCCAAAAATTGAAGGAATCGTACTAGAGAAATTATTGTGTGAGAGTTCAACATTTCCAAACATTGTAGCCCTTGAAGCATTGTTGGAATTCCATTGAAAAAGGAATTAGGTATGCAAGATTTTGTAATTGGCCAAAACTAGATGGAAGGCTGAAGAAATTAATTCCACTTAAACTCAAATTCCATAATGTCATCAATCATTCAAATTGTTCTGGAATTGAGCCACTGAAATTATTGTTAGCTAGACTCAACTTATTAAGTTCTTCATTAATCCTATCTCAACAGGAATGTTGCCTGAATGTTGATTGTTGCTCAGCATAAGTTCACTCAAAAATGACAAGTGACTCAATGCCTTTGGAATATTTCCTATCAAGTGATTTAATGATAAATCAAGTCCCTGTAACTTTGTTGCCTCGTATAGTTCCGGTAGTATGCCCCCTGATAAGTTATTATTAGAGATCTTGAGGCTTGTGCATGCCCCCATGTAGGTGACAAGCGACCATGAAATGCATTGTTACTTAAATCAATGTAGGTCAAGTTTGGATATACACTAAAAGCTTCTGCTATATTGCCTCTCAATTGATTGTTTTCAAGCCTAAATCTATAAAGGGTAGAGCAATTCATCAAACTTCTAGGAATTGGACTAGTGAATTGATTTTTCTTTGCTGTGATGTTAGTAAGTAATCCTCCAAGACAAATGATTTGAGGCAAATAACCTTTGAAATTATTTTCTCCAATTTGCAAGGTTTCCAATTTCCTGAGGTTATTCATTTCTGATGGAAGATTATCACTAAGTTTGTTATGAGACAAACATAGTTGGGAGAGTTCAGTCAAGTTTCCAATGCTTGAAGGAATATATCCAGAAAGGTTGTTTGTACTCAGATATAATTTGGAGAGCTTTGTCAATTTTCTAATGCTTGAAGGAATGGGTCCACAAAGATTGTTTTCATAAAAACTTAGTTGGAAGAGCTCAGTCAAGTTTCCAATGCTGGATGGAATAGATCCATAGAGGTTGTTTATATTCAAATTTCATAATTCACCACAATCCAGCAGGTCATAATTAACTTATGGTTATTAATTTATGATTTCAATGATTATTTTTAAAAAACAGCATTCAACTATTTTTAGTTTTTTCTTAACATTCTGGTAAATCCCTATTTCTATTATATATTTTCATACTTTATTTAGGGTTTTTGTCATAATTATTGAGCTTAAAATTAAATAAAAGTTTGTAATTCAAGGGTTCTTGGTTACTTGTGTCTTATATATTGTTAATTTTATTAGCTAAAGTTTTGAATTGGGTTTTGGTTAGAGGATTGAATTAAGTCTGGTCCGGTGTGAGAGATTTAATTCATCTAATTCAAGCTAGCTCAAAGAGTCTTTTGAGCAAATTTGTCAAACTAGCATACTCCTACAAATATTTCGAAGCAAAGGATAGATGAAATCCATTAATTTAGGATGTTTTTATCATATTTTCAAAACCAATTTCCATTTCATCCCAAAAATATAAAAATATTAGTTTTTAAAGCAAATCAATTTAATTGCAACCTAGTTTATAGTTAAGAAAAATCAAATCTTTTTTATCGTTTCATGTTAATCATTGCATTTATTTTCTAGGTAGTTAATAAAAAACTCTTCAAGAGACCATATATTGCAATCATGGGTTAATTTTGAAGAAGTTACCAAGGCACAAAACATACGCTTTTTCACATTCATTTTTATCTTATAGAACAAAATCTCTCTCAGCTCCCAATCACCACAGAACATTTATCATTAATTAACTTATTATACTCCCTCCAGTCTATAATATAAGGCATTTTAACTAATTCACTAGAACAAAAAAATGATAGTTAACTCATTAAATATGCCTCAAATTAAATTTTTTTCCTAATAAATAAACATTAATTACTCTTTAAATGATTTATATTATAGATCAAGACATTTTTTTTAGAAATAATTTATATTGTCTACGGGATGGAGGACTAATACTTCATTTGAAATTTGAGTCTTAAGTGAGTGTTTGGCAATTTGCCAAACCTAGGTTTGCACAACCCGAGACAAAACTCTTTTCACACACTTACCTCGTAAATCGTAAAAACTATTCTCAAAAGTTAATCCAAACACATACTTAAGTTAAATCAAAGACATGTTGTCCGGCCTTACCTCGATCACGTGTTTTGACAACAATATGCCCAGATTAAATTCATAGTTTCACACCCATTTCTATTCTCATCGAAGCTTTAGGTCTAGAAAATGAAAATCGTCAGCCTCCTCGTCTTCTTTGTGTTTTGTTCAGCTTGGACTTTCAAACAAAGACCTTCACACCAGACGACATATAATATACACGACCATAACAGGTTCAGCCGTTTGGATCTTACATATCCCTGCCTAAAAGCGTATAGCTTAATTAAAAAAAATAAAATGCATTGTTACTTAAATCAATGTAGTCCAAATTTGGAGATACACCAAAAGCTTCTGTTGTATTTCCTGTCAATTTGTTGTTGTGTCAAGCCTAACTCTATAAACGGTAGAGCAATTCTTCAAACCTCTGGGAATTGGACCATTGAATTGATTTCCATTTGCACAGATTTTAGTAACCAATCCTTGAAGGCAAATGTCTTGAGGCAAAGGACCATTGAAATTATTGTATGCAATTTGCAAGGATACCAATTGCGTGAGGTTATTCATTTCTGAATGAAGATAGCCACCTAGTTTGTTTTGATGCAAACCAAGATACGTGAGCTCCGTGAAGTTTCCAAAACTAGAAGAAATAGATCCACAGAGGTTGTTTTCTTGCAAACGTAGTTGAGAGAGTTCAATCAAGCTTCCAATGTTAGAAGGAATAGATCCAGAAAGGTTGTTTGTATTCAAATATAACAGGGAGAGAGCTTTTTCAAATTCCAAATGCAAGAAAGAACATGGCCATAAAGGTTGTTTTCATACATGTAAGTTTGCTTAGATTGACCAAATTCCC
The DNA here is from genome assembly GCA_963242795.1 of Inga leiocalycina. Classification (NCBI taxonomy): domain Eukaryota; kingdom Viridiplantae; phylum Streptophyta; class Magnoliopsida; order Fabales; family Fabaceae; genus Inga; species Inga leiocalycina. The sequence continues at coordinate 75,623,270 of OY725323.1, forward strand.
AAATTGAGGCTGGGATTGACCTAGAGATTTTGATTGGAAGAAAGATAAAGTTGTTCTGAACTGGACATAATGTTTCCAATAGTACTAGGGATGCTACCAAAGAGATTGTTATTTGACATGTCAAGTTGTTTAAGTCCCTTCATCATTCCAATTCCATGGGATATAGAATCAGTAAATTGATTTCCCATTATTACTGGAATATGGCTGGAAAATTTGTTGTTGTCTAGGCCAACCCATTATAGATTTGTCAAATTTCCTATAGCTTCAGGAATAGAGCCAAAGAAATCATTGAATGTAAGCCTAGAGCATTAAGCCTTGTCATTTTTGTGATCCAATCTGGAAATAATGCTCTAGAAAGATTGTTCTTATCAAAATTAAGATTGGTGAGTGAGGAGAGGTTGCTAATACTTGTAGGAATGCCACCAGAGAACTCATTATAGGAAAAGTTAATAATACTAAGTTTGGAGAGTTCACCAATCTGGGGAGGGATAAAACAATGAAATGAGTTATTTCCCCCCTCAATTTCTTTTTTGAAAAAAATTTGACGCATTATTTTATCTTTATTCACTAAGTCTATAATACATACTTTACATATGACCTAAAGTTATATCTAATTTATATCTTCATGATATTAGCTTTAAAACATTATATAATATAAGTTATATTAAAGTATATTGAATCAATGTTAAAAATTAACTTTTTTTTGTAAACATAACTATGCACTTCTATAAACGTATTGACGCAAAGCCAGCGCCATTGAAGCACACTATTTAATATCTGACAGTCACTTCAATTTAAAATTAACTACTTTTATTTATTGCAGAGTTTTGGATGTGCATGTTAATCTCGCTATATGGTAGCCTTTTATTGTGCTCAACTTGCAAGTTGGGGCAACTTATCAAGAAAATGAATGTGAAAGACTTAAAAAAATGAGAGTGGAGGGGACGTTTTAATTGACAAGGAAAAAAAGAAATCAGTGATGGAATTTTCAATCACTACATAGTGAAATTTCATTATTAATATTCATAAGTTACCATACTTAATAACGAAATTTTCATGAAGTTCATATATGAAGTCACTAAACTCTAATCAAATACAAAAATCTAGTATGAGTTTAAGAGCAAGTTGATATGATTTTGTAAGTTGAACACATAAAAGTAATAAAATTGGTGTGTGAACTCACGAGTTTAGCTAAGTTTGCAACTAACACGAGTTTAAGAATGAGTTGGCATGATTTTAGAAGTTATAAATATAATGTAAAAGAGTTAAAATCAGAGAGTCAACTCACGAATTTAACAATAATGATCACGGTCAAGTATGAGAATTGGCAGTGGCATTTATATGTTGATTTGTATTTGCACTTCCTAATCCTTGTCTTATTAATAATTATCAACAATTATATATTTTAATCCAAATAATTAACTCATAAACTCATGACCACATTATAAGAGCTAGTCAATGGATTGGATACAAGACAGATTATAATGGTTAGAATAATAAAAGGCCATAGTGTTGTGTGAACCTATCCGATCGAAGAAAGCAACCACAATAAATAATCAACAATGTGTGTGACTGTGCATGCAGGCTAACAAGTTCTGGACTTCATGTTAGGTTACTTTCAAGTTGGGGCAGGGCAACTTAGCAAGAAACATTGATCATTGTCATTCTCAGAAAAAAAAAAGTGAAAGACTTTGAATAGTGGGAATGCAAGAAACGTTTTAATTAATGACATTTTTAGAACATTATTTCCAATAGTTCATTGGAATGGAACCGATAATATCTACTAGAGATGCGCATTATTTTATATTTTATCTTCTCTTACTCCTCAAATCTTAAATTATTAAATCATCTCATCAGTACATTTTTCTCTTATCGATCTAACAACTTGAGTGAATAAGATTATGTGGAAGAGTTTTAAAAGATGGTGATAGTGTTATGTGAATTTGCCTAAAGAATGCGAAAGCAAGAAACCTGCAAAATCTAATTGATGACTTTAATTTCTTCGAACATGCTTGCTGGGACAACAAAAAAAGGTACATTGTAATACCCACAAAGAGGCAGACGAACATTTTCCCAGTAGACAAATGTGGATGAGTTTTGAAAGATGGAGAAATCAACTCGTGTTGGAGACTTGGAGGGGCCATTTTCATTAATGACAGATACATTTCGAGGTTATAAATTATAATCACTGAGACTTAATTACAAGGCAACAAATATCTATGAGAGACGCGCATTGTATAATGGTTATTTAAACAGTACATCAAATCTGAATTAACCAAGTATCTCATATATGCTGAATATTGGTTCATTTTCTTTTTTTAATCTTCTTTTAGACCTTGTGCGTGACGGACACAACAGTATGAAACGGACAACAATGTGGCTTAGCATTTTCTTTAACTGAGAATTTGCCGTTGTAAAAATCACCGGTGTTGGAGTACTGAAGGGGCCACTACAAAAAAAAAAAAAAAAAAAGCGCATATAACTGAGAATTTTCCGTTGTAAAACGGAATTAGTGCAAGATTATTGACAGAAAATTTTCATTTCAGATTCTTTTGTGGCCAATTGCTTTAACGACACTAGAATTTTTAGCTACATAATGTTTTTTCTGCCCTGAAAATTTGGTGACAGATCAGCAATGAAAATTAGTGGTGTTAATCCATTGCTAATTTAATGATGAAAAAATTCCATCGCTAATCTATCGTCAAATTTAGCGACGGAATTTTCATCAAAAATTAGTGACAGAATAATTTTTCATTGGTAATTTTGTCGATGACAAGTTGTTTTTTTTAGTGCACTCCCTTCGTTCTCATTTATTAACCGTATTGTATAAATATGTAGGAATCCAATTGAGTTACTCAATTTGAAAACATTTAAAATTAATTAAGAATAAATATGTAGGAAATAAGTTCTTTTCCACATTTGCTTTTATTTATGAGTGGTCAAAGTAGGAATCCACATTCCCTGCTCATCCCCTCATTTTGGGTTATTTTTTTTTAAAAATATACTCTATGTATTAAAAGTTAATTAGCTTAAAATACTGGGTGTTAAAAAAATATTTCAAATATTGGATGTTATTGGATAAATATTTCAGAAACTAGTGTTGTAGGAAAAATATATCTGAATACAGAACTAGAAATTAATTAATTTGAGATACCAGGTGGTAAAAAAATTTCAGAGTGCATCGTACAATTTAATCCAAATAAATAAGAACGGATAAAAAAATAAAAAAAATGGCCTCCACCCCAAATTTAGGGTGTATGCTCATCTTTTAGATGAGCACGGTATGAGGACCCCCAAAGTAGAAAGAGTAATAATGAGAAAAATGATGAAAGTGAATATATGGTGGGAAATAAATGAAGGGTAAAATGTGTAAAAAATATTTGTTTTTAAGACAAAGTTAAAGAGAAGGGAAAATTGGGGAGAGGGACCAAGGAAAACAATATTTATTATAAAGGATTTAGAAATTAAAATTATTTGGACCAAAACTTTTTAAAACAATAATTTGCTTATTACTAAATTATCCTCAATTAAACCTAAACACTGAGAGAAAAATAAAAAAACAATAAAAAGAGTGCTCCTCATCGGAGTCCGCTCATAAATGCATCAAGACAATAAATAAGGATTTTTCTTTGTTTTTTTTGCCAGTATAAATAGGGATTTTTCAAACCGTAATATCTATAAATATACTACTCCCTCCGGTCCTAAATATAGGACAAAGTTTGTAGTGTAAATTGCACTACAAACTTTGTCCTATATTTAGGACCGGAGGTAGTATTATATAATACATTGCTAGGCGCTGATGATCAGGAAAGAATAATTACGAAGATAATATTTGATGCTATTAAATTTTAAATAAGCATTGTAAATGAAATAGTATAATAATAAATTAAGGTCGTCCTATATAGATTCAAGGTGATAGATAATTAGGTATTAAAATTCTCATTCTTATTTAAATTGAGAAAATCTAAGAAGGAAATGGAATTTGAAAATCAATTTAAATAAAAGAAAAAGTAGTAAATCTAATGTTTCAAAATTTCAATTGATAAAAATAACATAAAGTGGCTAATCTCTTCTTTAAGTTTTAGAGCATGTGTTTATCCAATTAAAAGCACTTAATGTTAATTTGTTAATCTAGAGTTTAAATAGATATAAGCATCTTCCAATCACTTATGCCCCTCTCTCAAGTTAAATTGTTATTCATAACTAATTCACTTAAGAGCCAATAAATGTTCAAATTCACTCTAATAAGATTATATAAGTCCAATAGGCATATTCCTATCCTATTGGCAAATTAGAATAAATTCTAATTCCACATTACTTAATTAGATGGTCTAATTAAGATCCCTCTCTTAAAACTAATCTAAATTCTCTAAATTCATACATAGTGGTCATCAAGCACTAAGGGTTTGTTTGGTTGGAGGGGAGGGGAGGGGAGGGGATGAAAAATGAGCCCCTCCCCTTGTTTGGTATGAAAAGTAAGAGGGGAGGGGCCCCAAAAAAGGGGCTCCAAATCCCTCCCACTCCCTCAAATTGGCTCCCTCCAAATTGGGGGGTTTTGGAGGGAGCCAAAAATTTGAGACTATTTTACCCCCATAATCTTTTCATATTCCTAATTATATCCTATGAGTCTTCAATAAAAATATAACTTCTTTTATCATCTCCAGTGTTTCACGCTTATGTGTGTTTTTTTCCAACCTTGTAGTTCAACCAAATCATGAGTATGAATATCTCCAGCGGAATAAATGGCGATTAAAAAATAATTTTGGTGATGATATTTTCGTAGGTGAATTCGACTGTAAAATGTTATCCATAAATCTTTGTTTTTTTTTACCAGAGTTATCCATAAATCCATAATACAAGTGTGAGCGCATGACATCTATTTTTTTTTTTTTTTTTTGCAACTCCTCTGCATTGTTTTTCAATAGAAGGAATTTTTCATTTAATTTAATATGATAATTACTGGAATATTCATATAATAAGAAATTAAGTTGAGGGAAATTGAAAAATATTTCTATTTTATATCTTCATTTTTTTTTATAAATTATATAATTCATATTGAGGTGTAAACTAATTTAAATAATTTATATAAGGAAAAACATATAAACTAATGTTTAAGGATAAAATGGTAAATTAAATATTATCTTCCCTCCCCTCCCCTCTTAAACCAAACAAAGGATCATTAAAAAACCTTTCCCTTCCTCCCCCTCCAACCAAACCAAACAAGGTGATTCTCCCTCCTCCCATTCCATCCCCTCCCATCCATCCCCTCCCATCCCATCCCCTCCCTTTAAACCAAACAGGCCCTAAGGGTGTGTTTGGTTTTAGGGGAGGGGGTGGAAATTACAATTTTGGGTTTAAAAAGCCTAAAATTTACCCTTTCATTCTTTTAAATTTTATATTCTCGTCCAAAATTTACCCTCTCATTCCTTTTAAATTTTGGATTCTCACCTAAAATTTAAATGCTTTTAACCTGAAAAGATAATTTAATCTCTCTCTCCTCCCCTCCCCTCAAACCAAATACACCCTAAGTAAATAAACTAATATAAAATTAAGCAAACAAAAATTAACACTAAACATAATTAAATGATTGATACATACTCAAATCTTTTTTTTTTTTTTTGCCAATATACATACTCAAATCTTTAAATTAGTTCGTAGACACTATAGGTTTAAAGAAAATTACCCACCCATAACTTTAATTCTTGTGATCTCGGCAACAATTTCAGAGTTCAAAACCATAAAGGAAAGGGGAAAAGAAAGGGGAAAAAAACAGAACACTTGTTGTGGACTTGCTACCGAGCCTCCAAAATTCAAATCCAGCAAGCTGAAATCGGCCTTGAAGATTCCTCAGCCAATCCCGTTTCTGCCGGGCCATACATCCTCAACTTCGCATTCTCAAGGACAAAGAAGAACAGTGCTGTTGCAGAGCCTGTTTGACTCAGCTCGTGCGATGGAGATGGTGGTAGAGCATGAAGGAATGAGCGAGAGATTGAAACAGCGTTGGAATGAGTGAAGCCAGACCATGAATAATGAAAGGACGGCAGATTGGTAGAGATTGCGATGAAAGAATGAAGAAGAAGTGATGGTCGGTGGCTAGTGATCTCTCAAAAACAATTAACAGATGCAGAGACGATGTCACGAAGCTCCTTCCGTCATCACTCCCTTTGCGTCTTGCTCTGATTTTTCTGCTCAAGAAGAAGATCGCTCTTCTGATTCTCAGTCGATGCTCCCCCAAAGCTGTCTGGTTCGTCGACGATCGCTCCCTTTGAAGCTGCCTTCCAGCTTGCCGTCTCACCAAGTCCAGCTCTCTCTATTCTGTCCAAATGTCGGCTGCTTTCTTTTTCCAATCCAAAATCCCGCAGCTCCTTGGTCCACACCTCCAATTGGTCCTGCTCTTCAAATATTAAGTTAGAATTCAGAAGCCCAAGCCCAAAACCACTGCGTCTCTGCTTTTCTCTTTTAAATCAGCTGCAATCAAATTGAACAACCTCTTCCCCTCATGCCACGTATCTGATGATAAAAGAAGATGAATAAAAACTAAAATAAAAGAAGTGATAAAATAAATATAAGAGCAACAAAAACAACTCACACACAATCTTTTGTTTTTTGTTTTAACTTTGAACTATTAATACTAATGATCTAGAACTACCTCTATTTTTATTTTAAGATGTAATATCTATAAAGATATCCCTAAATCATGTACCAAATTAACATCTTATCCAAATCTCTCATGAATCCCTTTAAATAATCACAATCATGTACCAAAACATCACTCCATAAGCACAGGTGCTCAAAGAGATCTTACACTATCCATATGCCCATAATTCAGATTTTCTATTAGCTATACAAAAAGATGGATGCAATTTGTTCAAGCAAGGAACGGACAGGGAAAACAAGCATATTATACTTATGAACCATAAAAATTAAAGGGAGAAGAAGGATGATCCAAATATATTAACAAGGGATTATGGTTGAATCTTTTTAATTTGTCTTCTGGAAGCCAATTGCAATGAATGAAAGCTCTACCTGTGAAGAAAGATATACAGAGAGATGAGGGATCATCAATTGATATTTAACCATCAAATAGTTAAAGTGTGGTAGAGAAGATGTAGGAATTCTGGTCAGGGTTAATTTCATAATTGAAAATTTATATTTTAATTTTTAGTCATTCTAAATAATCACAATTCTTCAGATTCCTTATAATAATCAATATTTTCTTTCCTTGGTTCATCTCCCTAAAGAGAACCTTAAAAAAGGAGACAAACTAATTAAAAATGCTCATTTTTATTTCCCATGTGGCGCTGGTAGGTGCTATTATGCATTTATATCTAATATTTTAATTAAAGATAGAACTAATATATTTTTTAGAAAGATATTAATTACATAAAAAATATTATCATAATGTTTAGATTTTAGACTATTGTCGAGTGTGGACTAATCAATTTAATTCCCTATTATTATTTTGAGGATTTGAATTTAAATTCAAATTGTTATCCTATTGAAGCTTTAGAGCCCGTTTGGTTCAACCCCATTGCATGCCTGTAGTACTCGCATGATCCACTTATTTATTGTTAAGTATTCATATTTATTGTTCGCTTTCAAAATAATTTGCTTGACTTATAAACCAATGTACTCATCCATTTTTTAATATACAATGCATTTGAGGAGTTAATTTTGGTCCTAAATATAAGATATAGTTTTCATGTTTGTCAATGTTGTCCTAATTTACCCCTATTGATGCTTCCTCAACCTTAATCAAGGAGGAGAGAGAATGAGAAAATTAAGGAAAATGACTAGTTTGTTTTAGAAAATACATATCATATTAACTAACTTAATCAACTTCCTTAATCTAGTCAAATTAGATAAATATGTTTTATATTAAGGACAAGAGAAAGTATAGTCCAATGATTTGATTAAGTAGTTTTTTTAAACTTTTTTAATTTATAAAAAAAAGTTAACTGCCTATTAAATTAAGGATCGGATGAAGTATATTTTATATAGTAATAAGTTCTAGTGATCTAGTACCAAGAAACTAAAAAAAGTTGAAATTAAAATGAAATTATCGAGGAAGATCGAGGTGGTGCTTAGTGCTAAGTTGTAACTCACCACATGACTGCCGGCGCCTTGCCAATTTTGCAGATTCCTCCCTCCAAATCAATCACTAGTCCTCCCATATCCTTCACTCCTCGCACCAATTCTCTCTCATCTCATTCTTCCACAGCAAATGCCTCTTCTAGAGCTTTCTGGTATGCTTCGCTGCTCTCTTCTTCCCTTCTCGGATCTCTGTCATACTCCACCAGGCACACCACTCTTGGAACACCCTTCTTACCATAGTCATTAGATGAGTTTAGATGCATAATGGATTCGTACCATTCAGCCAGGTTTATATCCTGAGACTTACAAACCTTTGAAAAACTGCTTAAATCATAATTACTATACAGGGTTCGAACCAGCCATTGAATGGGTTTTTTTTTTAAAAATTTTGTTGCTTAGAAATAAATTCACAAAGGTTCGCATTTGCATCATGACTTACACATTCTTAATTCCTTTTATTAATATTAGAGTACATCTCTACTGATATTCGTATTCTATTCACTAGTTGTTGGGCCGTTATCTTATAATTGTCCTATTCTAATTTCTTTAACACATAAAAGATCTATTAGTGACTTGCTGCACACTCATACGGCTAATGTTATTACTGCTACGACTAGTCTTGTAGTCATGCCCTCTAGTTATTTACAACATATACAGAAATCAAAATAGATAACCAACACTCTTTAAGATATCTTTTGGTCGCACCCTTTACTCGTCAGTGGCTATCTTCTTGCTCTTCGAGCAACTTGCCTTTGTTATAGGTTAGTTGTTGGAAAGGGGTGAGATTCAAAAGAATCTTAGTAGTAATAGATAACACTCATATAAAATGCATATAGAGAAACATGTCATATCGACCATCACATACCAGACAATTCAATATTCATTCAACATTCATAGATGTGTTTATGCAGCAATCAATTCTATTTAAGGACTTACTGTCTCTTCCCACAATGCTAGGTGTTCTACTAGGCCAAAGCCCTTCTCATCTAAATGCTTAACGGGCCATTCTGCCCAATTCATATTCACAGTTCAAGTATTCATAATGACAATAATATATATGAAGCATGATACATAGAATATGAGGGAAACGTTACTACTTTAATCTTTCTGATCTTGTACTTGTCTTGGTTCTAGCATTCAAAGTAGATATCGAATCCTATAATTAGAATTTACGGACGACAAGTTATTACCTAGTCCAATTCTTTCATAATTCAAACACTTAAGTTGGTTATCATTAGGGTTAATATATTAAGTCAAAGGGAGAGTCAATGTGCTCAAACTATCCCAAAGTGATTAATTTTACCCTTGGAGTTCAAGGTAATTACATTGTGCCATTACCTTTTGATTTTCGCACATTAACTAAAAGTTGGCAGAAATTTCAACCAACTTTGAAAATTCATATCTTGATGTACAAAAGTCTAATTGCAGTGATTCAAAAGGCTATGTGACCCTTATTAAGTCTAGTTTCAGAAAACAATATTGTCCTTAGCCAATTGGATGCACAACATTCCAGAATTACCATTCATTGGACACTAATCTAGAAACATGCCATTTTACATTATCAACTTCAAAAAATGCATAATTCATAGTATACAGATCCAATTGACCTATATAACCTATCAAATGAAAGATTGATTAGTATACTTTTATTCTAGAAAATTCCATATAGTTATTGGACAACATTCACTTATCCAAAAACACATTACATTTGGACTACCACACAAAAACCCTAAACTAGTAGCAAATATAGGTTTAGGTATTTTGTTCCAATGATCCAGAATTCCTAATCAGGGGTTATTCCACATAGTTTTTCATGTAGAACACAATGATGACATCAAATTTGTCAAATTCCAACCCCTTCTATATGTCCTGTTTTGGCAGATTTAGACATACAATCCAATAATTGCCACACTTCCAATTTAACCCCCAAACTAGTTTCATATGTTCATTAAACACAAGACACCATTTATTAAATCAAAATGCCATGAAACTTCAAAACCCTAGCTTAATTGAAAATAGGGCAAAAATTCATATGCCAAAATCCTCAACCAATCAATACAACATATATGTCAAAATGATATTCTTACTCACCTCTTGCTCTTTCTTGAGCTCTTTTCTTGATTCTTCAACTTTGGCTCTTGATAGATGACTCAAAATACCTCCACTTGAAATTCTAAAACCATAGAAATAAAGCTCTCATCAAGGGAAACGTTGTTTATGGAGAGTATCTGAGTCATAAAAGTGGTTAGGAAGAAGAAAATCAAGGCCAAAGCTCTCACCTTGTTCTTGTCTTATTTTCTCTTTTCTTTTTCTTTTTCCTTCTTTTTCTCCCTTTTTATTTGCCTTGACCGTCCAAATAAGTGTGTGAGGATGAGAAATGAATTGATTAAATATCATTCTCAACTCTTTAGTGTGTTGGCCGAAAGTCTTAAGGGAGTTGGGAGAAAAGGATGAGGTGTCACATAATTGTTGCTTCTTGAAAAAGTTGCCAAGTTAACTGAACTAAGTTGGTTAATTGGAGTTTCATCCTTTCCCTCTCTTTCCCCTTGCTTGACCGAACTTGGCATACAAAAAGGGAAAAGTTACGTTGTCCAATTTCTCTTCTAAAGCTTCTTACTTTTTGGTCAAACAAGAATGAAGACATGTCAGCTCATTCCTTAATAAAGAAGAGGCAAATATATTGACTTTTCTTCCTATCACTTCTTTCTTTATTCATGATTTTCCTTGACCAACTTCTTGGTCTAAAAGATGGAGAAGTGTATTAATTGAGCTATCCCCTCTCTTCTTTTTGGTTTGGACGAAAATTGTTAAGGTTCATGAACCCAAACTGGGCACTGAACTGGTTGAGATATTAGTTCAAGGGTCAGTGGGTCAGATTGGGGCAAAACTGGGGCAAAATAGGTGAAAAATTGAAGATTTTAGGCTTATTAATATAAAATTCTAAAAAAAATTATTTTTTCCTAAAAAAAAATTAGTGATCCAGACCGGATGCCGAACTGGATGAGTTTACCATCCAATTCGCCAGTTTCCAGGCTGTACCGGCTGGTCCAATCCAAATTCATGAACTATGAAAATTGTGCACAAAGGAGGAGGAATGGTTTCAATCATATTCTCTCTCTCCCTCAGTCTTAGCTTGGACGAAATATTAAACAAAAGGGGAGGGAATTTGTTGACTTTGTCTTGCTCATGTATGTAAGCATGGGTCATATATCCAAATAAGAGGAAAAATATGAGTATTTATTTTAATCATCTTCATCATAATTGCCTTCACTTTTCACTTTTTAAGAATAAATCCTAGTCTTTCATTTTGTTTTCCAATTTTAATCTCAAGATCAAGTGACAATTGTCTTTTTTGCCCTTGATTATGGTAATATTATTTCTTGTGCCATTAATTAGTTCTTTTCTTTTCTTTCTTACTTCTTTCTAGACATTGCTTCCCTTTTCCTTTGGATCCGGATTAGGTTCTACGTCATTTTGACACATTCTAAAGGAATCAGGTATTTTCTTTTGACTAATTTGCACCAAAATTCATATTCTATTCTAAGTGCAGTTTGGGATCTTACCAAATTAGACTTAGTAGTTTACTTTTTTCAGACTTATTCTCTAGTTTCTAACCCCAAAATTCAGGATATTATACCTCTCGTGGCCCCTTTCTGCATTTTACACACACTCTCACTGTTTGGATACTGAGAAAATTACTGAGAAAAGAAAATTATGAACAAGCTCGAATGTGGCATTTGCATGCTTACCATCTTGATTTCTAGCGAAGCCGACGGAGTGGTAAGTTTCTTGTAACCCCCTACCTTAATAGCAAAATTATAGTTCAAGAATGTGTCATTAAGTTGAAATAAAGATCAGCGGTTAATTTAAAACTTTTCCAAAACCTATTTAGTGCGGTCTCACGTTCACATCTCGAATATAATTGGCCTGTGCAGTTTGGTTTTATTCATACATATCAGAGTGCAACCAAAAATTTCCGACAACACTCAGGTTTCATTACTTAATAAAGGGTTTACAGGGCATATTGCCTATTCTCAGTTTCCTATACAAGGGGATTACACAACACTATTCAATATATACAACATGTGCAACTAATCCCTAAGAAAATATGACAACCAACTATCAAAATTAAAACTCCTAGCTAGGAGCTCTAACCGCCCTTCGTCACTTGCTTTTCCTTTGAACAGCTTGCCCTTGATGTAGGTTAGTCATTGGAAAGAATGAGATTTAACAGAATCTCAATAGTAACAATTCACTTATAACATGTACAATCACAAAGCATGTAAGCAAATCACAAACAACATTACAACAACGGCATTTTTGCGACAGATTTCGCTGCATTCACAACGGCATGTTTCACAACAGCACAATAATGGCATTTCACAATGGCATGTTCCACATCAACATGTTTCACAACGGCAACGTTACACAATGGCAATGTTACATCACGGCATATTCCATGAAATGACATACATGGAAGGCATCATACACAGAATAAGAGAAAGAGTCACTATCTTATTATTTCCGCCCGTGCTCTAGCATCGGTTTATCACGTGCAGGGCAAATGTCAAATCCTATAATTAGAATTACGGGCGACAGGTTATTACTTAATCCAAGCCTTCTTTAATTCAAACACTCAAGTTGGTTATCATTAGGGACATTTAATCAAGTCAACTAAGAAGATAAAGTGGTCAATTAACCTAAAAGACCAATTCCTAACCTCAGAGTTCAACAATATTACCATATGCCATTACCTTTGAATTTTCGCACACTTGAACTAAATCTGCCAGAATTTTCTCCAGACTTTGAAAAATTATAACTAATTCTAAAAAATTCGAAATGAGGTGATTCCAAAGCCTATGTGACCCTTATTTAGTCTATTTTCAAGGAAAAATATCACCTATAGCCAGCTGAATACACATCATTCCCAGAATTTTCATTTATTGCACACTGTCAGAATTCAACCCAGTTTTCATGACCTAACTTCAAAAATTCATAACTCCCAGTGTACAAATCGAAATGATGCAAATGACCTATGAAATTAAAGCTTGATATGTCTACTGAGAATTTTTAGAGATCATTTGGTTATCCAAAAACACCATACTAATAAGGTACCTCGCTGGAATTCTGTTCAGGCAAAAATCCAATTTTGCATTTTGAGTTTCAATGACCCGAAATTCAAAACCCAGGTCTATTCCCACACAATTTTCCATGTAGAACACAATGGTAACATCAAAATGAACAAATTCTCACTCATTCCTCATGTCCTGTTTTGGCAGAAAATTCAAAATAAATTCCAACAATTACCAACTTTCAATTTCAGCATTAAACTTATGTCAAATGGTTTTTAATCATCATAAACCACCAATAACATAACCAAAACATCATGAATTACCCAAACCCTTGTTTGGCCAAAATCAGGATAGATTTACACATGCCAAAATACTCATTCAATCAACACAACCAATAGCTCAAATTGATGCTAATACTCACCTATTGCTCCTCCTTAAGTTCTTTCTTTGATTCTTCAGCTTTTGTTCTTGGATGATAGCTCAAAACACCTCCTTTTGAAATTCTAAAACCATAGAAATAAAGCTCTCATCAAGAGGAACAATGTTTATAAAGGACACTTGAGCTATAGATGAGGTTAAGGAGGTGAAAATCAAGATAGAAAGTCTCACCTTTACCTTACTCTTCTTTCTCTTTCGTTGCTGCAGCAACCGACTTGGAGAGTGAGAGAGAGAGAGAGTGATGACTAATCAGATTTTTGGCTTCCATTATCCCTTAAGAGCTGACCAAAAAGTTGGACCAAATGGAGAGAAAATTGTGGCTAATATTAATTCCTTGGTCATACATTTTTTTTTGGGTAGCTTATCTACTGGAAAACGCTACTCTACTGGACAGCCCTAGAAGAACCGCCAAGTGGCGACGTAAAGTGAAGCCCAGGGGAGCATGCAAGAGCCCTTTTTGCAAGCTCATCAGCCTCCTGGGTAACCACTCGACTACATGTAATAATCCTCACAGTCCATTGACGCTGCATCATACTGTTAATTTCAACAATAATATTCTCTTCGGCATGAAGCTCAGCAGATCCTTGATGTATCAGCTCAACCGCTTGAGCACAATCGCTTTTAATAATAATCTTCCTGAATCCCCAATCCCAATCTCTCCGTAATCCCAATAGGCACGCCCACAATTCCGTAGACAAAGGATCTCCTCGTCCCATATGGAACATGAAAGACTCAATTAGCCTGCCCTCATGATCCTTGATAATCCCCCTACAGGCTGCCAACATGTTGATGTGGGAATATGCTCCATCCACTAAAACACAAACAAAGCCCTCCTCCATTAAATCAAGAGTAGATGCTGCTGCAATTTAGGTACATCGAAGCTGCGTATTCTGCAACTTAATCTTGGCTGACATATAACTTAGAAGAGTGGCCCTGGCTCTACCAACAACACTGTCAGCTGTGGACACAGCATGATTAAAAATACAATCATTATGACGCTTCCATACGAGCCAACAGATTAACACAAAAAATTCCTTCCATGATTCCTTACCAAGCCCCATATTCTTTGAAAGATTCATATTACACCATTCCCAAAGATTACAGTGAAAGAACTGATGTTTACAACTTGGTTTAAGAATACTCTGTCACATGCTACAGATCACTGGACAATCCCGTAACACATGCAGACAAGACTCAGAATTTTGGTTGCACCAAACACATGAAGCAACGACAGACATGCCCCGCCTCACCAGTTCATCATTGGTTAGGAGCTTATTGTGAAGAAGCAACCACATAAAAGTCCTACACCGCTGTGGGACGGCCAACTTCCAAATTCTACTCCATATTTGAGTTTCAATAGGACCATTTCCCTGCAACATGTTATAAGCAGATTTAAGAGAAAAATTACCATGCTTCTCTAACTTCCATCTCACTATTTCTTCACCACTAGGCCGATGTATACATTCTGTCCCTTCCAATACCTTTCCCCAGTTATCACGGATACCCTCCCACAGCCGAGAACCTGGGCGCCAAGCATTAATACTAGGAAGAAGATCATTTCCACAATGATATTTGTTACGTACGACACGAGCCCAAAGAGATCCAGGATTCTTTAAAAGACCCCACCCAGCTTTGATCATGAAGGCTTTATTTTGGAGTCGAGAATGACGTAACCTAAGTCCCCCTCGTCGCTTTTCTTGACATACATTGTCCCAAGCAACTAGATGCACCTTCCTTTGCTCACAGGTCGATCCCTAGAGAAACCCACGGGCCTTTTTATCAATTTCCTCACACACAGCAACAGGGAGCGGACAAGTTTGCATAGGGTATAAAGGGATAGATTGCACCACTGAAGAGATAAGAGTATGACGTCCTGCCAAAGAAATAGTATGAGCCTTCCAATTGTTCAGCCTTGATTTCACCTTATCGACAACATACTGATAAGTATCACTCCTAACTCTATCATGATGTGATGGTGTTCCCAAATATTTCCTAAGATTCGGCGTAGCGGTAAAACCCAAACTAGTACTGAGTTGAGTCCTCCTATTATGACTCACATTCTTGGCAAAGAAGACTAGAGTTTTAGTTAAACTTACTTTCTGACCCGAAAGACTGCAAAATTTATCAAGACAACCTTTCACTACCTCAACTTGTTCGATAGATGCCTCAGCAAATAAGATTAGATCATCAGCAAAGAAAAGATGAGAGAGGGGGGCCCATCTTTCCTAAGATGAATAGGTTTCTATTTTCCACTATAGAGCTCCTCCTGAATCAAGTGAGCCAATTTCTCAATACAAATAACAAAAAGATAAGGAGAAATGGGATCACCTTGCCTAACCCCACGTGACGGAAAAAACTCTTGAGTTTTACTACCTTCCCAAAGGATTTGCATAGCCACAGATGTTATACAATGACGAACCATATTGAGAAGGTAAGGAGGCAATCTCATCTCCTCAAGACAATCAAGAATAAATCCCCAATTGAGTCGATCATATGCTTTCTCAAGATCAATTTTGATCGCCATAAAGCCCTTCTTTTTCTTCATATTCCGTATTGAATGAATAACCTCCTGAGTAATAATTATATTATCCGATCCCAGTCTACCAGGCACAAATCCACATTGGTTAGGAGAGATAATGTCAGGAAGAATACCTTTTATCCTGTTCGCAATAATTTTTGTAATAGTCTTATACACAACATTACATAAGCTAATAGGGCAAAAATCTTGAATGCGTTCAGGATGGTCTTTCTTGGGAATAAGAACAAGAAGAGTCCCATTAATCTCCTCAGTAATGGATGGGTCCCTGAAAGCTTCCTGAATAAAATTACTCACAGATTTACCAACATGGTTCCATTGGCTTTGAAAAAAGAGGGCATTCA
The DNA here is from genome assembly GCA_963242795.1 of Inga leiocalycina. Taxonomy (NCBI): domain Eukaryota; kingdom Viridiplantae; phylum Streptophyta; class Magnoliopsida; order Fabales; family Fabaceae; genus Inga; species Inga leiocalycina. The sequence continues at coordinate 75,639,754 of OY725323.1, forward strand.
GTCCATCAGGTCCCAGAGATTTAAGAGCACCCATGCTAAATATAGTCTGTTTGATTTCTTCATGAGTGACCTCTCGAGACATGGATCCCAACAGAGCATCATCAATTATAGGGTAAGAGAATTTCCAGTTCATCATAGGCAACCTGGATTCAGCATTAGAAAAAAGATTAGTATAATAATCCAGTGCAATATTCTTAATACCTTCTTTGTCATAATGCCAGGTATCATTGTCATCCAGCAAAGCGTCAATTTTGTTCCTTTTCCTTCTCGCATTTGCTTTGGCATAGAAATATTTAGAATTGCGATCACCCAACATATACCAGTTACATTTGGCCTTTTGAACCCATAGCAGGTCTTCCTGAATTAAAACCTCCTCAAGTTCTCGCCAGAGCTGTTGAATCAACAAATCAAGAGAGTGCTCGTTTAAGCAACTACATGGAGTCCTATTCAAACCCTCCAATCTATTTAACAGGTGACGTCGACGACGACCAAGATGACCAAAAACATCATGACTCCAAGCTTTAACATGAGTTGTAAAATAGGAAATATTCTCAAGTAGGTGTCTTTCCTCCTGCCAGGAATTCTTCATAAAATCATAGAAGTTATCATGAAGTATCCAGGACACCACAAAATGAAAGGGGTATGCTCTGATGACATCCCTATCTTGAGCTTCAAAAGTACGGAGAAATATAGGCCAATGATCAGATTTAAAAAATGGCAAATGCACCACCGAAGCTTGAGGAAAAGCTTGGAGAAATTCTGAGTTTACAAGTATTCTATCTAATCTACTTTCACTACCATCCCTCTTCCACGTAAAATAAGGACCTTGGCAGCCCAAGTCTGACAACCCCATATCCTCAACACTCTTGATCATATCTCTATCAATGCTACTACTAACTCCACGAGTAGAACAATGATCATGCATATAAAGGGTACCATTAAAGTCCCCCCAAATGCACCAAGGGCCCAAGATTAATTGACTTAGATTTTGAAGAGCCGACCACAATACACGACGTTTGATGGGGTTAGGACTCCCATAAACAGCTGTGATGAAGCACATCCTATTTCCCATATTGATACTCATATGAATGAACTGATCATGAGTACCTACTACTTCAAACTTCCAATCATTATTTTTCCAAAGAACCCACAGGCCACCACTGTACCCTTGAGCATCAACCACAGTTAAATTATCAAAGCTCAAACTCATTGCAATTTTTCTAGCCTTTTCTCCACCACTATGAGTTTCAAGAATAGCAAGGCAGTCAATATGATGTTTCTTGGTTCGTTCACGAATTAAACCAGGAAAAGATTTGGCTCCGGTACCTCTACTATTCCAGAAGATGTAATTCATTGACAAACTGTGGGAGTAAGCTGAGCCTCATAGCTCTTGGACCCTTCGAGAATGTCACATACAATTTCTTCTTCATCCATAATAGTGGACTCGTGAGCCTCTTCCGTAATATGACTTATAGAAGTAGGTCCTGCTATAGGAAGAATAACTGGAGTAGCATGTTCGGGTTGCATGACCTCGAAAGAAGTACCTCTGATATCCTGAGCATCTAATTCATTTAAAACACTAAAAGGATTCATGATGGTAATGATTGGTGGAGACTCAAGTAGAGAAACTTGTTGAACGGAGCCCATACTTTTAAATAGCCCACTACATTGTGCTTTGGCTTTAACCCCCTTGTGACCCAAATGATTTGGTTTAGGCCCCACTGGAACCCAAACCTTCTGTGTGTTTAAAATTTTTCTAGAGCCCCTTCCAGCTTTTTGTACACAAGCCTCCTTTCCTTTCGCATTAACAGCAAGATCTTTCCCCAGATAAACTCCCCCACCAGAATCCAAATCTGGCGCATATTTCGCATCATCACAATTATTCTTTCCATTAGCATTAACCACATGAGATACCTGTTGACCTTCACCCTTTCTTATCGCCTACTTTCATAGAATCATGGAGATATCTCTCCCTACCTTCAAGTGCAGCTGATTTGGCGTTAGTCATGAATGAAGCAGATTTCACTCCTTGATTATCGGATCCAGGGAATCCTTTCCAAATCTAAAGCCGATGGAGATTCGCTGGGCCAAACTTCGCTTCTGCCGTCACAACGTCACCGCCGACCAGTCCCTTATGCTTCTCCGAATCACACTCCCCCAGTGTACATTTCAAGGGTTCAAGCTTCGACCTATCATGCTCCCCCTCGCCCCCTGCTATCTCAGGAGATACTATATTCACGCTCTCACTACGTGCATGGGACTCATTGTCTACAGTGGAGGTAGGCGCTTGTTGCACGTTCTGATAAGTAGCAGAATGATCACCCAGCACAGACGGACACTCCTCTTGACGATGACCATAGATACCAAAGTTGAAGCAGACCAAATGCAGACCTTCATACTCAACAAACTTCCGGCCAAAAATCTGTAGATTAGAGAGCAATTCTAAACGCAAATCGATCTCAACACAAACTCGAGCAAACCTTCCACGTGAGCTTAATGACGTAGCCAAATCAACCTTCAAAGTTCTTCCAATCATACCACCTAACCGAAACAGCGATTCATAGTTATAAAATTCGACCAGCATTGTTCGAATACGAACCCACGCTGCAACTTTCCGTTGGTTCCATGTATTCCATGGGTCAAAGTTCAGCCTCCACCGTTGCACTAGTAGATAGTGATCTGCAACCATCCAAGGACCCTCCTGATGAATAAAATTCAGATCCTCATCAGATGCAAATGACGCTATGAAGTAGCCATTCTCCAGATCTAAACGCTTGAAAGGTTTTTCAAACTTCCAGAGATGTTCGAGCTTTTGACGCATTCGAAACAGTGGAATGTTAATGCCCAATGGTTTTATGATCAAAGACTTCCTCCATGGAGCACACCAGGCTTCATATTCTCCCTGTGTAACTTTAAGTGCCGGACATCGCTCTCTACGTTTCTCATCATCTGTATGCAGCCTAGAGGACTCTGATAAGGGCTCAGAAGTAGTGAAATATCCTTTCAACCCATCGATATATTCCTTCCATGCAGCGTCCATCATAGAGCTACCCCTATCTGAGGCTTGTTGCACCCTCTCCTCTAGGTTTAGAACTTTATCCCTATATGAAAGAGGTTTTTCAGTAGATACCTCAGTACCGTTAGCATCTATCTCCCCATTCTCCTTTGTCCTTATGCGGACCTTCTTTCTGCTACATGCTAATAGATCAGCTTCTTCATCAGAACCCCGACCTTCCAGCTCTCATCCCTCTAAGCCACCATTCACCTCGCCACTGCTCCCCATTCTAACCTTGGGCTCCGGGGGATTCTGCTAGAGACATTGGTGGTCTGCAGTAAATTAGGATAAACCAACAAAATAAAATAAAATTAAAAAAAATGGATTCAAGAGACAAAAAAAATTCTAAAACCATAGCAATAAAGTTCTCATCAAGAGGAACAATGTTTGTAAAGGACACTTGAGCCATAGATGAGGTTAAGGAGGTGAAAATCAAGATAGAAAGTCTCACCTTTACCTTACTCTTCTTTCTCTTTCGTTGGTGCTGCAGCAACCGACTTGGAGAGTGAGAGAGAGAGAGAGAGTGATGAATAATCAGATTTTTGGCTTCCATTATCCCTCAAGAGCTGACCGAAAAGTTGGACCAAATGGAGAGAAAATTGTGGCTAATATTAATTCCTTGGTCATACATTTTTTTGGGGTAGCTTATCTAGGTGTAATTGGTACAAGAAAAGTGAGCTTTTCTCTTTCGCTTCTTTCTTATTTCTTGAAATGCTTGACCGACTTGTACTTAGGCAAAAAGGTGAGGATATCTTTTGATTAGCTTCTCTCTCTCTTTTCCTTATGATTTGAACGTCCAACATTTGCATAAGGTCAAGGAAGTATATTGATTAAATCCTAGCCACTTTTGTTGACTCTAAGTGTAAGAATATATCAATTAAATTCTCTTCCTTTCCTTTCTCAAAGCTTGGACGAGATATGGGAGCAAAAGAATACATATATATTATTTTAATCTTGCATAACAATAGAGCAAGGAGGGAACGGTTTTCTTGTAGAAAAAAAAAGAAAGAGAGTGTGTTGACTTGGTCTTGCATGTGCCTTGTGTCCACCTAAGAGGAAAAGATAAAGAAATTGCTTTAATTATCTTCATCATTACTTCTACTTTATAAGAGCAATCTTGGCCCTTCATTTTGTTTCCCAAATCTATCCTCCCAAATCTATCCTGAAGATCAAGTAGTAATTAACTCTTGATCATGGTAAAATTAATTAGAGTGCCATTAAACCATTTTTTTTCACTATCTATTACATTTAGCCCTTTGAATATATTTTGGGATATTACATTTCTGGTGGAGCTTCAGTCTGAATTCTGATGGCTTCGGAGTAGCTTGTATGGCGGTGAAACATGTGGATTCTTGTTGTAACAGCATTAATAATAATTGTGCAAAACCTACCGCTGAGAATGTCGTTCTCATTTTGGCTTTCTATATTTTCGACAGTGTCTTATCAGCGAGGGAGGGGATCGGGGAGGGAGGTTTCCAGAATTTTGAAAATCATTTTTTTTTTTTAACAAAAATGTACAAGAGACAAGTGACCCCTCAACCCTGAGATGTTGACATTACACTATTACAAAGGCCCATTGCCCGTAGCACCCTTGTGTAATCTAATTTGAAGATCTCGAACACTATGAGAAGCCGTCACACAAACGTTCTAAATTATTGTTCACAATTAAATAAATTTCTATCATTTTATTTTTAATATAAGAATCAGTTGATTTTTTTTTCTTGAAAAATTGAGAAGACTAAATAAGCTATATTAAAGTATTTATATTTCTCATTTTTTTTATCAAACTAATTTATCTAATTTTTTGATCTTATGATACACAATATATACTATGATTGAATAGCTTATTTATTTCCTTAATCTTTTAAAAAAAAAGTTAATTGACTTTACATATTAAGGAATAGAAATAGTAATTTACTAATGTGAACATTGCAGTACTTCTTTAATCCTATGCTTCAAGTTACTAGTGCTAACATACAAATATTTGTGATGGTGTGAGCCGTGAAATGGATAATGAAATGAGCATGTTGGATCGTTACGAGTAACAACCCAAATTAAAAGAAGAGCTTATGGAATTAAGTTGCGAACAATGTTAGACGCAAAGAATCATTTGTCCAAAAAAAAACACCCAAAGAACAAGGTATTAGTCTATTAGATGACTTGAAAGCTCCATTTCAAAAGTTAATGGATGATCTTCTATTTGATCCTAGAAGCGTGTGTGAGTGTGTAAATCTTTAAAGAGAACAAAAGTTTGTGACTCGTGGCTGACTAGTCTTTGAATAATCTTGTTAAGTAAGCGTGTGTTTTTGGTGGAGGGTTCACTTTATGATGTTGTATATAGTAAGGTTAAGATGTAAAAATACATATGAACTTTTACAAAAAATGCACCTAGCACCATATGTTTTTTTGAGGGACAAAAATAACTATGAATTTCTAAAAGATGTACAAAAATAACTATAAACTTCTAAAATAGGTGCAAAATCTGTGGGATCAGGGGTGGATTTTCCATTGGAAAAGACATCTTTCTCTCTCTCTCGACGGCCATGAAGAAGATGATGTAGGTTCTTATTCATCCACGTTTGGCTCCATGTCACAATTTTCAATCAAAAAATTTCAGATTCACCGTCAAAGTTTTTATAATAATGGCCAATGTGACTTTTGCACCACTTTTAGAAATTCATGGTTATATTTAGGGAAAATTTCAGTCAGCTCCTTTTGTAACAAATTGATTTTAGTCAACCGTAAAATTTTCTGAAACTTCATTGTACGCCATGGTCCACGTGAAATTAATTTTTTTGGGTCAAAAAACAATAATGCCCTTACTTTATTTGTCTTGTAAATTGTCTTATTTGTTTTATAAATACTTATATTTGTCTTGTAAATTTTCATATTTTTCTTGTAAATGGCCAAGATGTTTTTAATTCCTTAGGTTCTTTTGGATCCTTTATTTGTTTTGTAAATGCCAATATTTACCTTGTGAATTTCCATATTTGTCTTATAAATTGCCAAAATATTTTTAATTCCCTAGGTTCTTTTGAATCCCTTTATTTTTCTTGTAAATATCTTTATTTGTCTTATAAATGCCTATATTTGCCTTGTGAATTTCCATATTTGTCTTGTAAATGGTCAAAATATTTTTAATTCCCTAGGTTCTTTTGAATCCCTTTATTTGTCTTGTAAATATTTTTATTTGTCTTGTAAATGCTCATATTTATCTTGTGAATTTCCATATTTGTCTTTTAAATGGTCAAAATGTTTTTAATTCCCTAGATTTTTTCAAATCTCTATAATTGTCTTGTAAATATCTTTATTTGTCTTGTAAATGCCCATATTTGTCTTGTGAATTTCCATATTTGTCTTATAAATTGTTAAAATATTTTTAACTCTCTAGGTTCTTTTGAATCTCTTTATTTATCTTGTAAATGCTCATATTTGTCTTGTGAATTTTTATATTTATCTTGTAAATGGCCAAACTGTTTTTAATTCCATAGGTTCTTTCAAATCCATTTATTTGTCTTGTAAATATCCTTATTTTTCTCGTAAATGCTCTTTTGAAAAGAATAAAAAAGGGCATCATTGTCTTTTCACCCTTAAAAATTAATTTCATTTTGACCAGGGGCTGCAGTGAAGTTTCAGAAAATTTTAGGAGTTGGTTGAAATTAATTTGCTACAAAGGGGGCTAAATGAAATTTTCCTTTATATTTACCCCTCAAAAAAAATATTTGGTGTTGGGTGTAGTTTCGGCAAAATCTTATGTGTATTTTTAAACTTCGAACTCACCAATTAACCTGCCTCCCTTCGTTCTTCCTCAACTTAGACTTGAGTTCATCGGTTTTGAAATCCATCTGAAGATATGAATGGGATGTCAATATCAAGAAATCAAATGTTAATTCATTTTCCAAACCAAATTGTCCTTCTCAGATAAAATACGCTAAAACATACTTATGTTATTATTGTTTTAATTTAATTTTTTTTACTTGGATTGCCATCTAACCTTTTAATTATATTTTTGTTGTTTAACTTCATTGTAGATTCCATTTTTGTCCTCAATTTTTTTTTTTCACAAATGTTTTAATTTCAATTTTTTTAAAAAAACTGACTGAATGTTTCACTTTGCCTATTATTGCAAGCATAATTAACGAACTCATGGCTTCATGATGAACATAATTGTGAAACTTGCAAGTTAACCCAGAACTTACCGCTTGTATGTTTTTAATTTATAACATCGCATGAACTCTTTTTCGAACTCATGATGGTTATAAATTTAGTTGAACTCTCGAGTTTATCACTTAGTCAGGTTTCTACCTTATAAAATCGAGTTAACTTCCTCTTAAACTTTTTGCTAGAGTTTTTGATTTGATTATATTTAGTGGCTTTATATATGAACTTCATTAAAAAAAAATTTGTTGAATATGATAAATTATAAATATTGATAGATTTAAATATAATTATTTGGATTTAAAATATATTTAAATCAAGTTATATTGTTGTCTTTTTTGTATTTTAATTATTTAAACATCTATTTTTAATACATATTTATTGATAAAAGTAAATTGTCATGATTTAAGTTTACATTCTTGTCACAAATTTACTTAAACTTGTGAGTTTGATTGTCAAACCCCTTAACATTTTGATATAAGCAAGTAATAAGCGCACAGTTCCGTAAGACATATAAAAATAGTAGAAACATACTGACATTAAGTACTTGTTTACAATACAAAAAATTTCCTGTAGGGTTTGAAATATATACATAAATATGTACAAAGTGTTCAAAAAGAACTAAATTACAAGCTAAATAACCAACAACAGTCTCCATGTGTGTACCGGAACTCTACTTGCCGGTAGCCACAAATTTGTTCTTTGAGCCGTTACTTTCAGCTGGAATATTTCAAGTTTTGAAAAATGGTGAGATTCAAAAGAATATCAGTAATAACATACAATCAATCATATAATATACGAAAATTAAATATGTCATGCTCCATGTTATGCAACAAATTAACAACACAAATAATCATCACGGCAAGTATACATAAGTTAGGGCTACTCCCCCACAATCCGTAAACCTCGATAGGGTTCTTACTTAACAACCAGGTAAAAGTGCCTACTCGCACAAATTGCCCTGCTCGGCAAAGCAGAGTTCATCAATTATATCACAAAAGATAGCATACACAAACATATAAAATATTCACATAATTTATGAAAGATAGAGTTATTACCTGTCTCGTTTCTCAATTTTTTAGTCGTCCTAACTTTGATTTTGGCTTGGAAAATTTCCAATTCCTATCAAAAGTTAAGGTAACAAGTAAAAGGTTATTACTTGTACCATTACTGCCTTTAAATGATAGTATCTATCACAGTTTCAATAATTTTTGCTCAATACAACTCTGTTCAATGCAGTTTCACAGTTTTTCAGAAAACAGGCAGAATTGTGGTCAACTTTGAAAAATCATAGTTAATTCTAGAAAATTCTAAATTGACTGATTTCAAAGCATAAGTGAAGCTCTTTAAGTGTATTTTCATGAAAAAATACCCAAGTCTAGCCCTTACAACCATAATATTCCGAGAAATTAGCCAAAACCTTGTTGTTCCATATTGTACTTTAGAAATATGTTCAAACTTTGAAAAATTATAACTTTCAATCCACTAAACCAAATGGCTTATATTACTATCAAAATAGAAGCCCAGGATGTCTACTTTCCCCTTGTAAAATATCGAGCGATTTGGATGAGGTTTGATTGTTGAAAAACACGCCATAGCAATACTGGTAGAAACGAATCTAGACAGCAACAACTCAAACTTCCAAAAATTCTAGAATTATGTATAATCATCCAAAAATCACAACCACATGTGATTCCACATAATTTTTCGTGTAGAATCAAATGGAATACTCAAAAACATCAAAATCCAACTTCTTCTCTAGATTTTATACAGAATTGAACAGAACCGCTTTCCCCAAGAATCCAATTTTGCAAATTAAGCTTCAAGGTTTATAATCTACCATAATTAAACCTTCTTTAACCCATTTCTCATGATTACAAGACCATTAAGCTTCATTTTCATGGTGTTAGAAAATCAGGGCAGTAACACAACTCCATGAATAATTACTCAAACATCACAATATTCGGCTCAAATCGAAGCATATACTTACCTGAGCACAATTCTGCAACCAGTTCTTGATTCCAGTAGTACCTACCCTGAGTAGATGACACCAAACTCCACCAATCAAAAATATGAAACTATAGAATTGAAGCTTATGATGAGAAGAAGAAGATTTGTGAAGGACTTTTCGGACGAAAGCTACGATTCGGTAGTGAAATTGGCGAATTTTCCCTAGCGTTTTTACTATCCACCACCTTCTTTTCTCTTTCAAATTTTTTCGTATTTTTTGGCATATTTTCTTGATTTTTCTGAGCTTTTGGACGTCTTAATGGATAAAGGAAAGATAAATTTTTCCAATTTCAAAAATTGCCCTTAAATTTTGTGATTTTTACACTTTGCTGAAAATCCGGCAGAATTTTCATCAAACTTTGAAAATTCAAATCTTTATTTGTAGATATTGAATGGGAGTGATTCCAAAGGTTATGAAAACCTTATTGAGTCTAGTTTCAAGAAAAAATATAGCCTTTAGCCAATTGAAAGTATAAAATTCCCAGAATTTAAGTTTTTGGACGTTGTCCCAAAAAGTAGCCAGTTTCACTGGGTAAACTTCAAAAATTTATAACTCTAGTGTACAAGTCAAAATAATTCATATGACCTATCAAATTAAAGCTTGGAATGTCTACTTTTATTCTATAAAATTTCATAATTTTTGAACATTATTTGTTCATCCAAAACCACATGACAAATTCACTGTCTCACAAGAAATTTTCACTATCAGCATAATCAAATTCTCTAAAATTCACCCTTGATTCTATTTGCTGAATAAATATACATTGAATCTTTGATGTATGAATTTTGGGATATTACATTGATAGCCTTAATGGTGAAATTGTGAAAGTGTTTTGCTTTCATCTCTTAAATTGCTGGGTTCCAACAAGGCAATTTCACACATAACAACTACTATTGTCATAAAATTATTTTTAGTTACATTTATATGGTTCATTTTTTAAAGATTAGATACGGTCTTATGACTTAGAAGATATTTATAGAGGTATTTGCATACAAGGAATGTTTAACTTTGATAATTAAGGATCAAAGTAACTTAGTATTAAATTCAGGGGAAAATATAATTAAATTAAAGTGATAAATTACAAAATAATTAAACGCGCATAAATGTTTGGTAATCAACTTGAAATTTGACAAACTTAAGCAGTTAGTTAACCGAAAGTAGACAAGGTAAACATGGCAGATGGTATTGGTGCAACCTCCATGAAAATAACTCTAGTCAAATTAGTTTTGAAGATATTTGTAATTTCGTTATTTTTACAAAAAAGAATAAAAATAAAGACTAAAAATAGGTGGATCGTGGAAGTAGTTATGAACTAAAGAGCAATGTTATCAAAATTAAACCGATCAAATTTAGACACTAGTTTAGATTTATTTGTTGGACTAAACCATGTTTTAATTAATCATAAAATCCTTCCATGACAATATATATGTCAAAAGTTATGCAAAGATACAAGAGTAGTCATAAATTAATTAAGGAGCTTCTATACTAGGTTTAATCTTAAAGAAGCCCTCTCTTGAAAATTGTGAAATAACAAGGATGGGATAATATTAACAAATCGATTCGAAACATGCTTTTAGATCATCAATAAAGTTCTAATTAGAAGATAAATGAATTTCATGAAATACATGTATAAATAGTGTTGACGGTCAAATATTCCTTACATCCTCATTTTATTCAATCGAGTCATAAGTTAACTGTAACACTTACTTTTCAACTATCTTGAAAAATTTTAACAATTTCACAATACATTTAGCTCTACTCTGATTTAAAAAAATTAAACTCATTAAAATGCATTACCATGGTAGAAAATAATTATGCTTCAAAATTTAAGGTTATCAATTGTAGAAAAGACCAAGTTTGTCACTCAAAGGTCCACGATGATTAAAAGGATTCAAACCTATGAATAAATTTCAAAATATACAACTGACAAATTTCTATTTTTATTATATATTTTTATATTTTAATTGGATATTTTGTCATAATTATTGAATCTAAAATGTCTTTCTTGACATAAATTGGGATTAAGAGTAAATAAAGTAAATTAAGACTAAAAAGGGTAAAATTGTCAAAATAATTGTAATTACTCTTAATCATTGATTTTTCTTAGAATATTTGATGTTGATTTAATTGTTTTTAATTGTAGATACTTGAAAATTTAGATGAAATCAGAAAATAGAAATTTGGGCTCCAATTTGGAAAATGACACTTTAGTCACTCAAATTTGAAAAATACCAGTTCAGAACAATTGAAACTCAACGTTTTGGTGTAGCTAGGTCAGCTTTCAAGCAGTTTTGAGAGCTGAGGGAAGGGCGATATAGAGCGAGAGCTTCCACGATATAGACAAACAGCCGCAAGGAGAGGGGAGTGGGGATTGAGGAGAGCAGAGGCCAGTCGAAACAGATCAGCTGAGAGTTTTGTGGAGGGACGCTTCAGATCTACTCCTTGTCGCCGGCGGCAGTCCTCACCCTCACCGCCATCGCCGCCCGCGACCAAGAGAGACACAGACCAGAACCACCACCTTCGTCCGTTGCTTTTCACCGGAAGGAGCTCGGATCTAAAGGGAAACAATTTCAGAGAGGGTGCCGACAAGTGAGCTGGGAATGAATGGCCGAAAGCTGAGATTTGAGAGCAGAGAGCTGTGAGAGGAGCTGGAGGCGCCAACACCGGCTCACCACCATCAGCTTGCGTCACCTAATTTGGAGAGTTGCAGAGCTCACCACCGTCGACCACCATCACCTTCACTTCAGTCCACTATCTTCTCACCTTTATTAGTCATCGCTGTCACGACCTCCGGCAGCCTCCTCTGCTTCTGAATTCATGCATGCCGTGGCTTTCTCTGATTTGTTTATATGATTTTGCCTCTTGATGCTGTATTGATGGGTTGCGGTAGAGTCTTCTAATCCTATAGGAATGGATTGATTCCTGATTCTTGGAGCTAAAAAGGGGAGTTTTATTTTACTTTATTAGCTTGACTATATATTTATGATTTTTTTGGTTTAAGGAGTTGTAATTTGTAGTTAAGACTAATATATTTGGTTAATCTTTGTTTGAACCAATGTGTGATTTGAATTATTAGTTTATGTTGAACATTGTGCTCATCAATATATGTGATTATATATATATATGTGTGTGTGTGTGTGTGTGTATATATGTTTCATTATAATTCTCTTGATTCTCTGTTATCTTGCATGGTATTATTTGGATAGTGCATTGATTTTGGGTTACTTTAAAACCAATTGCATCAATTAATTCACAATCATACATTAAGACTGCTTATAACATCTTTAGAGTAGGGATTTCTCTCTTTTGGTGTTAGACTCATTAGTTGATAGGGTTTGGTATTTTAGAGAACTTAGTGATTTCATAAATTGCATATAAAGTGGTTTTTAATAGTGTTTTAAGAAGTGATTATTTTCTAACTCTAAGAATAATCATTGATTAATACATTAGACTTAACGGTGTTTGAGGTTTGACATTTTGAAGGACTTTGATTGCAATTGTTAGTGTTTTGTATTGAATTTCGGTTAGAGGGATTAAGTCTTGCCCAGTGTAGGAGATTTAATTTACCTAACTTAAGCTAGCTCAAAGGATCTTTTGAGCATTTTTGTAAAACTAGCACACTCCTAAAAATATTTTGAAGCAAATGATAGATAAAATTCATTGTTCTAGGAGGCTTTATCACACTCTTCAAAACCAATTTCCATTTCATTCCACTTTTATTCAAAAAAAATATCTATTTTAATTACATTTAATTCATAGCTTTGAAAATCAATCAATCAATCATATTTTACCCTTGTCAAATTTACATTGTAACTACTTAGTTTATTAGGAATTATTTTCATAATCAGCTCCTCAAAGTGAAACGACTCTAGTTGTGCACTATATTACATTAATTTGTTTTTATTCTTTAACCCCGAGGCGACTCAAAGGGAGTTATTTCAGTAGCAATACTTAACGAGTGGGCTTTAGGCACATTCAAGCCCAAGAGACCCAAGTTCAATCAAAACAATAACACTTAACGAATTGGTTGAGTTTGCTGGTTTGTTTTCTTGATTTTGTATAACTTATTTTTATTTGGGTTAATACTTTATTTGGTCGTTATAGTTTATAGTGATTTTTATTTTGGTTCTTAAAGTTTCAAATAGGTGGTTTTAGTCACTCATGTTTATGCCATTTTAAACTGTTAGTCTGATCCTTGAAACTTCAGAAGGGCTTTGAGTGAAAGTTAACACTATTAATTAAGTTTATGTGACATTAACACCATTAAATATACTTAAGTGGATGCTAACTTGGTAAGCTAAGGTGGAAAAATAAATTCTAAAGCTTGTCTGACCCAAGATGAGGGCTAGGATCATTAATTTGTGCATTAATGCGCCACCTTTGTTTTTGTTCAAAAAACAGAGATAGACAGAGCTATAACTCAACCCCTCAATCCCAACCTCACTGACGCCATTCCCATTGTTAAACCACTGTCTTCCCGGAGTGCCCACCGGGAGGGAAGGAAGGAGTGGTGATATAAACAATGAAGATGTTCCAAGAGTGTAACAGGGTGAAGGAGGTTTTATGATTTGGCTTTTTTTTCTTTTGAAAAAATCATATATCCAGATCAACGAATTAATAGCAAGCCTAGCTTGCTCAGTCAACATGCCACGTAAGAAAATTTCATATGGTTAATGACACATCATCACACTTAACTACAGGGACTAATGGTTTTAGAAGGAATAAACTTGAGGATTGTTGGGACCAAAACCAAAATGACTGCAAACTATAAGGATTAAAGATGATATTAACCTTTTGGTTTTGAAACAAGAGAGCATAGAACATTATGTTGGGCAAAACAAATTAAATTGGATGTATTCATTCTCCCAGAGGGACCGGAATTATTTTTTCTTGCTTTGTTTCAAGGCTATATCAAAGAGAACCCAAGACTATTATATCAACCACTAAGTTTAGACATCTCTTTACATGAATTATTTATTCTTGTTTTTAAGGGCTGTATATAAGAGAGCCTAGAACATTATGTGTGTATCAATTTTGGCCCAATAATTCATTGAAGAGAACAATGTAGATTACTTTTCCATGTAGTTACAATTCTAACATCATTAAAGGAAAAAACTATCGGGGCCCCCTAAGCTCCAACATTCCATAGTACATTGTCATTTTTTTAAGGATAAAAACAAAAAGCTACAAAACGTAACTTGACACTTGTGGGTATATGTGAGGATCATTAGTCCAAAGGGAGAGCAAAATCCTAAAAGACTACCCTAGCTATTGGAAAGGAGAGCCCTTTTGAACTTATAAACCCACTCTACTTGTGAGATTTCTCGATGTGGGACTTATAAAGTAGCCCTTTCCGTGAGCATTGGGCTCTCAATGAAAGCGCCAATGTGATGATCACAAGTCTAAAGGGAGAGTCCAATTCCAAAAGACTAGCATATTAGGAGAGAAAGCCCCTTAAACTTATAAACCTCACTCTACTTGTGAAATATCCTAACGTGGGACTCATAACAGTAGAGAAGTTGCAAAATAAGAAGGAAGAGCCTCAATGTTAATACAATGAGCAAATTAAATGATGATGGAAGAACCCAAACAAGACCCAAGAGAAATAGAGCAAATGATGATAAAGAAGAAGCTATATGGCATGGAAGAAGCTCATCAATGTGGAAGCAAAGAAGTAACTTGATGGCTCACTGTGGAAAACTATTTATTGAAGACATAACATAGATCAACTTAATTGCACAATATTTAACTATGCTCGGTAGGTCCTTATTCAAAAGCTAAAACATCCCTTCAATACAATACAAGTAGAATAGGAGAGAAAACATGTATTAAGACGATACATCACACATCACATAGTAATATAATATTATTTTTGGTTGAGATCTCCAACTCATGACTTTATGAAATGGAACCAAAAACATGTGATCTTGGCATCGCAAGCTCATTGTATACTTGCTCCATGGATGGGCGAGTACGTGGATTTTCATTCAAGCAAGTAAAAGCTATTCTTGCAATCAGCATCACCTTCTCAACCATTGAACTTTGAGGATAAGGTAGCCTTTGGTCTAACACTTCCTTCGAATCCAAATCATGAGAAACTATTGTTGGGGCATCAATAGAAGACATTATGAGATCTCTTGGATGTTTACCCATAAGTATTTCCAGAGCCAACACTCCAAAGCTATAAACATCACATTTCTCTGTCACTTCCATTGTATACGCAAGTTCTATAACAAAATCAAAATGATTATCATGAAAAAAACATTGTTAGTGATAAAGTTTTAATTTTCAAATAAACAAAACATGAAATATAGCACTGTGTAATTTACAAATAAATAAAAATCACATTATATAAATTGAAATATCCTTAACCTGGAGCAGCATAGCCAAAGGTACCAGCAAATGAAGTCCAATTGTTTGAATCTGGATATAAAAGCTTGGCCGTCCCGAAGTCAGAGATGTGAGCCTCATAATCCGAGTCTAAAATAACATTTTTGCTTGATATGTCACGATGAACTATTGGAGGTGAGCATCCATGATGAAGATAGTATGAAGCATTTGCCACACCTTCAACAACTTTGATTCTCTTATTCCAATCCAATGCAATGGCTTGTGTCTCGTGACTTAGTATCTTATCCAAGCTGCCCCCTTCCAAGAATTGATAAACCAAAAAGGAGAACTTTGAATGCCTGCAAAACCCATATAGCTTTATGATATTATGATGCCTTGTTTCTGTCAAGGCCTGAATCTCACTCATAAAAGCTTTTTGATGACACTGATCTTTATCTGGTATTGAATGAAGCTTCTTCACAGCCACAACCTGACTTGTGGATAATTCAGCTTTGTAGATGCTTCCAGACCCTCCAACTCCAATGAGATATTTTTCGTTGAACTCCTATGTGGCTTCAATAATGTTTTCATATACTAATTTCCCATCATAACTCCATACGGCAAACAAATTTTGAGTTTGCACTTCTCTCTCTTGACCTTTTGCTTTCCTTGCATTGTGATGGTAAATAATATATGAAATTCCCATTGAAACTATTGCTAGCAACACAGAACCCAAACCAAGGGAGAGAACATAGATCACAACTTTGTTTCTCTTATGATGCCTTTGATTGTCATTGTCTGTTGGGCCAATTGGCAAGCCAGATACATTTCCACATAAGCCTTCATTGTCATTCAATGTCTCAACTGAAGCGTTACGAAAGGCAAAATTATTTGGAAGTGGACCTTCTAATTTATTGTGTGATATGTCAACCATAGTCAAGCCTTCCAAATCATCAAAAAATGAAGGAATTGTACCAGAGAAATTATTATGCGAGAGATTCAACATTTCCAAATGTTGTAGCCCTTGAAGCATTGTTGGAATTCCACCGGAAAAGGAATTTGCACTAAGATCAAGGTATTCAAGATTTTGTAATTGGCCAAAGCTAGATGGAAGGCTGAAGAACTTATTTCCACTTAAGTTCAATTCCCGTAACTTGATCAACCCTCCAAACTATTCTGGAATTGAGCCATTTAAATCATTATTAGCTACACTCAACAATTCAAGGTTCTTCAATAATCCTATATCAATAGGAATATTTCTTGAAAGTTGATTGTTGCTCAACCCAAGTTCAATCAATAATGACAAGTGACTCAATTCCTTTGGAATATTTCCTACCAATTGATTTGATGAAAAATTAAGCCGGTGTAATTTTGTTGCCTTACTTAGTTCTGGTGGTATGCCCCCCGATAAATTATTATTAGAAATCAGAAGGGTTCCAAGGTTATGGCACTGCCCCCATGTTGGTGACAAGTGGCCATAAAGTGTATTGTTACTTAAATCAATGTAGTACAAGTTTGGACACACACTAAAAGCTTCTGTGACATTTCCTACTAGCTGATTGTTTTCAAGCCTAACTCTCATAAGGCTAGAGCAATTCTTCAAACTTCTAGGAATTGGACCAGTGAATTGATTGTTACCTACAGAGATGTTAGTAAGTAATCCTCCAAGGCAAATGTCTTGAGGCAAATGACCTTCGAAATTATTGTCTGAAATTTGCAAGGATACCAATTTCTTGAGGTTATTCATTTCTGATGGAAGTTTGCCACTAAGTTTGTTTTGACGTAGAACTAGTTGGGAGAGCTCAGTCAAGTTGCCAATGCCAAAAGGAATAGATCCAGAAAGGTTGTTTGTATTCAAATCTAATATGGAGAGCTTTGTCAAATTTCCAATACTCAAAGGAATAGGCCCAGAGAGGTTGTTTTGAGAAAGGAAAAGGCTGTTTAGATTGACCAAGTTCCCAATGGAGGCTGGAATTGGTCCCGAGATTTGATTGGAATATAGATAAAGTTGTTGTAAACTAGACATGTTTCCGATAGTACTAGGGATGCTACCAAAAAGATTGTTTCCTGACATGTCAAGTTGCACAAGTCTCTTCATCATTCCAAATTCATGGGGGATAGAACCAGTAAATTGATTACCTTGAAGAAAAAGAGATGATAATTTGACTAAATTTCCCATTATTACTGGAATATGGCCGGAAAATGTGTTGTTGTCTAGGCCAAGCCATGATAGATTAGTCAAATTTCCTATAGCTTCAGGAATAGAACCAAAGAAATCATTAGAATGTAAGCCTAGAGCATTAAGCCTAGTCATTTTTGTGATCCAATCTGGAAATAATGCTCTAGAAAGTTTGTTGTGACTAAAATAAAGATTGGTGAGTGAGGAAAGGTTGCCAATACTTGTTGGAATGCTACCAGAGAACTCGTTATAGGAAAAGTCTATAATACGAAGTTTGGAGAGTTCACCAATCTGGGGAGGGATATTCCCATATAGTGAGTTGACTTGTATATGTATGAATTGGAGATTGGGAAAAGATGAGAAATTGAGACTATCAAGCGTACCTCTTAATCCAAGTGCTTCAAGAGATATATTGGAAACAGAGTTGAACTCATTGCACACAATTCCATACCATTTGCAAGGATGACTGCTATTATCACTCCATGATGATAACAGAGCTTGGCTTTGGTTGTCAAGGCTGGCCTTCCACTTTAGCAAAGCATTTGCTTCACTGTTTAGTGATGAAGTCGTTAAAGGGGAAACATGACATGGGGACAATGTTAAATAGCCAACTAACAATAGTACCCACCAAAGAGTTAGCTTCTCAGAAAATTGAAGTTTTCTGAAGAGGAATGCCATGGCCATGAAGGAAATTTCAAACAGAATGAGAATGGTGTGGTAAAGCCAATGGATGTTAAGAGAGATATATATATAAGGAGATGAATTAACAATCATTTAATCACTGAGTTTCCTTATTCTCGACCGGGAGTAGACAAGAACGTCTCTAACAAATATGTAGCTTCTAAAATGAAAATTAACAATTATATTATAGATCGAAGATAAGAATAAAATATTTTTGTCTCTAAAATAGAAGAATGTCTCTAAAATATTTTTTTTGGCTTTTTACTTCTTACCACGTATTCTTGAATTATAAGAATAAAATGTTTTTTCTTTCTACAATTTATATATTTTATCAATTAATGAAAGAAAATAGAAAAATTAATTTTATTCTTGTAATTCAAATTTTCTAGCTCTATCTATCGGTAGTTTATCGAATGTAATAAATTCGTCATTTTGGATGAGTAACTTCAAAAATTCTGACACAAATTTGTTAGTTAATAAATTTTATAATATGAAAGAAAGTAATATACACTACTACAAAATATGAATTTAATGACGTTAATCCTATAGCACTTCTTCAAACAAGTGCTGGAGGAGATTTCTTTTTTTTTAAAAAAAAATACATGTGACAACTATAACGCTTGACTAGGAAAGTGCCGTAGTTGCCTAATATATTGTATGAAGCTTGCTTGATAAAGCGTCATACAAGGGGTTATTTCTTTTTTCAAAAAACATTACTCCCTTTGTATAGCGCTTGCCCAACAAGCGTGATACAAGAGGATATTAAATATATTGCCTTGAATGGCACTTGGCCTTGAATGGCACTTGGCTGCCAAGAGCCATTCAAGGCAATGGTGAAATTTTTTTAAAATAAATTTCTTATATAAAAGACCTTTATTTTTTTAAAATACAATTTTTTAAAAATAAATTCCTTATGTAAAATGCCTTTATTTTTTTTAAATAAATTCTTTATACATACAAGTGTCGAATGGGACTTCTATTAAAAAAAATGCATGCCTTATATAACGCTTTACATATAATTATAATATAAGATGATAGAACCTACAACATTTTTTATCAAAACATCGTAGCTTCTTAATTTAATTATGCCTTGGCCGGCGCTTGATTATCAAACACCGGCCAAGGCCCTTATTGCTTCCAACAACCCTTGGTAAACCAAGCACTATTGGAGGCTGCCTTTGCCGGCCAAGGCCATAAATATTCAAGGTGGCCTTAACCTTGAATATTCAAGGCCCCCTTGAATATAATACAAGGCACCCACGTGGTGCCTTCTATTGTATTCAAGGTGGCCACCATGTGGGTGCCTTGAACGTGGTGCTTTTGGGCATCACATCATGCCTTAAAATATATAAGGTTATATGTGGTGCCTTGAATATATTTAAAGTTATTTTTATATTTGATGTTTGGTTTTTTTTTTTTTCAATTATCAAGCTATGGCGTTTTGATAAGAAACGTTGTTGCTTCTGTATAAGGTGCTATTTAATTTTTGCCACCTGCTGTTTTCATTTTCATTTTCATTTTCATCTTCTCGCGTTCCCTCTAACTCCCCCATTTCTCAGGACTCCGTTGTAATACAAAGTTTCCTCTCCTATGTGTTGTTTTTTATTTTGTCTTATCCTCCTTCAGAATCTCCCTTTCGTGTAAGTGTTTTTTTCTCAACATTTGGTTCACGTTTTATTTTTTAGTTAAAATTTGTCATGCTTCTTATATGTGTGCTCATAATTTTTTTTTCAGGTATTTATTTGAAGTGTCAACTCTGTCTTCTTGAACTTCCTATACATTGTAAGTTTTTTAATTTTTAAACTTACAAATATAATAATACTTAGTTTGATTCGTTCTGTGTATGATTTTTATGTAGTATTATGAAGATCAACATTGTGCTCAATTGACTGACCAACAAGTGGATGAAATCCTTGAGGAATATTGTGAATATATGGTCAGGCAATTAGTTAATATTTAGGTACATATGTTAGGTTGTTTCTTTGCCTATTCTCACGTTGTTTATTCTCTTAAAATTAGTTGTACAATTACATTAATTGTAATTACATACATCCAGTACTGATTTTATGAATTAGTTATGTGTTATTTCATTCTAATTTGGTTTACTTTGTTCCTATTCATATTGTAAATTGCTTTGGATTTTAATTGGCTGAGTTTAAGGAAACAATTACATAAATTAATAATAAAAAAAATCATTACCTATTACGGCTAGGAGGTATATACCTCCTACGGCGCTTGTAGGAGGCCCTCCCTTCCTACGGCACTTTTCCCCAGAAGCGTCGTAGGAGGGAGTTAAAAATAAATAAATAAATAAATAACACAAGCTGCAACGCTTTCAGAAATTCAAGAAGCGCAGTAGCTTACTTTTATGGCGCTGGAAGCTAAAGCGCCATAGTATTCATAAAAATAAGCTCTGTTTATTATGTTTTTTTCGTAGTAGTGATACTTAATTTATATCAAATAAAAAATGTATTATATATATATAATTCAATTAAAAATAAAAAAATTCAATATATAGGCTTATTCCTTTTTTAGGAAAAAATGTCCTTCCATTTAAGAAGCCCGAAGGTCCATTTGGGATCAAAATGATTAATTTTAATTAGAAATTTAAAATCATATGAAAGATGTCCGAAAATTTGTTATTCCCCCCTTAATTTCTTTTTTGAAAAAACATTTTACGCGTTATTTTATCTTTATCTACTAAGTCTATAATACATACTTTACATATAATCTAAAATTATATCTAATTTTGATCTTCATGATATTAATTTTAAAACATTATATAATATAAGTTATATATATTAAAGTATATTTAATCAATGTTAAAAATTAACTCTTTTTCTAAACATAACTATGAACTTCTATAAACGTATTAACGCAAAGCCAACGCCATTGAAGCACACTATTTAATATCTGACAATCACTTCAATTAAAAATTAACTACTTTTATTTATTGCAGAGTATTGGATGTGCATGCGGTCTCGTTAACGGTAGACTTTTCTTGTACTCAACTTGCAAGTTGGGGCAACTTATCAAGAAAATGAAAGTTTAAGACTTGGAAAAATGAGGGTGGAGGGGACGTTTTAATTAATGACGTTTGAAGAATATTATTGCTAAGATTTTATTGAAAAGAAAAAAACAGAAATTAGTGACAGGAATTCTCATTCACTACATAGTGAAATTTCATTATTATCATTTATAATTTATCATATTTAATAAAGACATTTCTATGAAGTTCATATATGTAGTCACTAAATATAATTAAATACAAAAAATCTAGCACGAGTTTAAAAGCGAGTTGATATGATTTTGTAAGTTGAACAAGTAAAAGTAGTAAAATCGGTGTGTGAACTCACAGAGTTTAGTTGAGTTTGCAGCTAGCATAAGTTTAAAAGTGAGTCGGCATGAGTTTAAGAGTTATAAATGTTAAAATGTTAAAGTCGAAGAGTCAGCTCACGAGTTTAATAATAATGGTAACCGCCTAGCATGACAATTGGCAGTTACATTTATATGTTGATTTGTGTTTAAACTTTCTAATCCATATCGAATTAAGAATTTTCCACAATTATATATTTTAATCCAAATGATTAACTCCTAAAATCATGACCACATTATATAAGAGCTAGTCAATGGATTGGATACAAGACAAATTATAATGGTATTAATAACAAAAGGCGATAGTGTTGTGTGAACCTATCCGATCAAAGAAAGCAACCATAATAAATAATCAACACCATGTGTGACTGTGCATGCAGTCTAACAACCCAAGTGGTGATCATTTTCATTCCCAGAAAACGAAAGGGAAAAACTTTGAATAGTGGGAGTGCAAGAGAAAGTAATGATATTTTTAAAACATCATTTTTAAGACTTCATTGGAATGGAACCGATAATATCTACTAGAGATACACATTATTTTATTTTTTTTATCGTCTCTTACTCCACGAATCTTAAATTATTAAATCATTCATCAATACATTTTTTCTTATCAGCGATCTAAAAACTTGAGTGAATAGGATTATGTTAGCCATTAATGATTCATTATACAGTCAACTGTCATCAAACGTGGAAGAGTTTTAAAAGATGGTGATGGTGTTATGTGAATTTGTCTAAAGAATATGGCTTTTGTTGTCAAGGCTGGCTTTCCACTTTAATAAAGCATTTGCTTCACTATTTGATGAAGAAGTCATATAAGAGGAAACATGAGATGGGGACAACATTAAACAACCAACTAAGACTACAAAAAAACAGGGTATTAGAGACGGAATTCCATCGCTAAAAATATTAGCGATGGAATTCCATTAGAGACGGAAAATGGTCCGTCCCTAAAAAGGGCGTTACTAATTCTGTTAGTGACAGAATTTTCAATTTCGTCACAAATTTAGAGACAGATTAGCGACGGAAATTTCGTCTCTAATTTGCGACAGAAATTCCGTCCCTAATGACAAATTCCGTTACTAATTTGTGGAATAGCCTAATTACATTTTTGCAACGGATTAATGATGGAAATTCCGTCACTAATTTTTGAGACGGATTAGCAACAAAATTTCCGTCTCTAATTTATCCAAGATTAGTGACGGAATTTCCGTCCCTAATCCTTCACAAAGTAAAAAAAAAATAATTCCGTTATTAATTTCTGAGATGGATTAGTGACGGAATTTTCGTCTCTAATTTGTCCAAGATTAGCGAGGAATTTCCGTCTCTAATCTGTCACAAAGTAAAAAAAAAAAAATTCGGTTATTAATTTCTGAGACAGATTAAGTAAATTAAAATTAAAATATATATTGTGGAAATAAGTAATATATTAAGTAACAACATCCACAAAATTCTTTAAAATCATCAAAATAATTCAATTTCATTAAAGGGAGAACAAAAATTATCCAACTGAGAGATAAATACATTAATAAAAACAGCCCCCAACAAATTAAATAGTTTCCTAAATTGCTAAACTATCTAAGAACCACCATTGTTGTGTTCATAAATGATTGGCGAGGAGTCTGAAGGTGGCCGTAGTCAGATTGAGAAACAAAGTTTTCAGCAACAATACTGCGTAGGATCTTGGTGGTGGCAGTCTTTGGCAAAGAATCAGTGATGAAAACCTTATTGGCGACTTTGAAGGATGCAAGATTCTTCTTGTAAAACCTCAACACCTCTTCCTCTCCAATATCTGATATGCTCTTGCTAATATTGCACAACTTATTTTTCATCACCAATTTAGCATATCAATACATTTCTCAAGTAGCCACATTATCAAATGCTTGAGTGTAGAACTGAGACCACATACCTGTAATCAATGCTTGCTACTATAATACTCCCTCCGATCCTAATTATAAGACAATACTTGGGAGTTGATTTTGGTCCTAATTATAAGACAAAGTTTTAATTTTTATCAATTTCTTCCCAAAATACCCCAATTAATACTTTCTCAATAATAATGAAACACAATAATAATTTTATAATACACCTATGTTTTTTCACGCTTCATGTGAGTATATCTGCTTCATACTCCTACCTTAAGCAACACAGTACTGTTAGTTGCCGCCAGCATGCTTTTTCATTGTTTAAGATAGACTCATATAGTATTCCTAAATCACCTTTATTAAATAAGGGTATTTTAGGAAAATGAATAAGATTAACTAATTTAACTACTATTCTTAATTTCTTCAAAGTTAGGTAAATATGTCCTATAATTAGGACCGGAGGGAGTATCTCTTTTTGCCAAGTGCAGTCCCAAAAAGCAACCCATTAAGCTTTATACCTAAATCATAATGAAAACAGAATAACTTAACTTCTAACCTCACCAATTCAAATAAATGCTTGCCACTATATCTAAATGAATAGAAGGGAATAAAAAAGAAGTTCTGAAACTTAGCTTCTAACTTACCATTCAGATTTATTCAGTTAAAATTCAAGCACAAGAACTTTAATTGTTGACAAAAAGACTACATCTATATCACCCTTATGCAATCAACATAAACATTCATTAACAACTGATGCAGCAAAAACACATGAGACAATAAATACAAACATTTGAATCTTTTAAAATAAGCATACATAGCCTTCAAAAAAAAAAATAGTCTTCAAACAAAATTGGTTTTCACCATAGTAGTAAAATCTTGCAAACTCAATACAATCACAGCAACCCACTAAGAAAATTCAATAAATTAAATTTAACAGTCCATGAAGAAAAGATTTACCATTATATTTGAAATGTAAAGACACAGCATATGAACTACACATCAACCCAAGCATCCATTGTACCAAAAAATGTATATGAATAACACAGAGTCACATGAAGGTGGATGATGAGGTCAAAACCTGCACAGTTTTCCCTTCAGTAAGTTGGACAATACTTTGCAAGAGATCAATTTGATGGGGTTTAATGTTAGAGCTTTATCTGCACGCAGAGGTTCGTATAATTTAACATATCCATCAAGTTCCCATCGAGCCATTCCCTTTGCAACTTTCTCTTTTGACATAGATCTTAGCCCATATTGTGGGAATTATCAAATGAATGCAAAACTTGGATCTCAGGAGTTCAAGCATGCAATGTTTCTGCATCCCAAAAAAAAAATCCATAAATAATTTATTACATTAATTGTTGAATATTCCAGGCTATCAATGCATTAAACTGAGAAATCTAGTCAGACATGGTGGAGGGCTTTAGCTATATAAAGGGTTGGAATGCACATTAAGGAAAGAAAGCCGAGAGAATTGGAGATAGACAAAAAGAAGATGGGAAGGGCCGACGTAGTGGCCTCTACCCATAGTAACTACCCATAGCAATTTCCAAATGAAATAATAACAACCTCTTGTCTCAAACTTCTTAAACAAATAAAGAACCATCAATTAGAAGAGTCCACTAAGTACAGTACTCGTTACACTACAAAAAAACAGCAAATTACCCATGGAAATCCGTCTTTGAAATTAAATTACCGACGGATTAGGGACGGAAACGGAATTACCGACGGAATTTTTTCCGTCTCTAAAAAATCTGTGGCAAATTGATTTACCGACGGAATTTTTATTCCGTCGGAAATTACCGACGGATTACCCACGGAAAAAATTCCGTCAATAATTACCAACGGAAATTACCCACGGAAAAATTCCATGGGTAATTACCGAAGGAAAAAATTCACCCACGGAAAAAATTCCGTCGGTAATTACCTACGGAAAATTTTCCGTCATCCGTCGGTAATTTAATACTATTTTTAAAAAATCCATGTGGCAACCTTAAAAGAAGCCATGTGGACATCACCAAAAGTCCCCTACCGCCCGCTCCCGCATCTGGCCCCGGCGGCCATCGAACAAGGGCCACGTGTCCCTCTAACCTTGCGCCACGTGTCTCTGTGAGATAATTGTTGCATTTTGTGACAAAGGTGGGATTCGAACCTCGGACCTTTGGTATGTGTTCTGATGCCTTTGCCAGTTGAGCTGCTTTAACATTGCGTTATTTATTCACGTAATAATATATATAATGTAATAATTAAAAAAATATATAATACTAAGATAAATATATATATATATCATTAAGATAAATATATATATATATAATTAAATATATATTTATATATAATTATATTTTTCATTTTTTATAATATAAAATATAAAATTTTTTAATTTCTAATTTCGTTTAAATATTTAATATTAATATAAATATATATAATATTACATATATAATTATATATTTCGTTTTTTATAATATAAATTTAAAATTTTTTAATTTCTTATTTCATTTAAATATTTAATATTAATAAAAATATATATAATATTAAATATATATATTTATATATAATTATATATTTTGTTTTTGTGATATAAAGTTTAAAATTTTAATTTTTTATTTCATTTAAAATTTTTTTATTAATATTATATACACTTAATATATTATATTAAATATTAATTTGATGATATTTAAATTTTTATTTGTTATAGATTATTTTTATTTTTATTATTTTATATAAATTATTAAAAGATAATAAAAAAATTATTAGTTTTACCGACGAAATACCCACGGAATTCAGTTGGTAATTTCTCCTTAAATTACCCACGGAATTCCGTGGGTAAGGCGTGGGTAAATAGCGACGGAAACAATTCCGTAGGTAATCCGTCAGATTTACCGACAGAATTTTTTCCGTTGGTAATTAGAGACGACTTACCCACGGAATTCCGTCTGTAATTCCTCATTCAAATTACCCACGGAATTCCGTGGGTAAGGCGTGGGTAATTACCGACGGAAAAAATTCTGTGGGTAATTCGTCCAATTTACCGATGGAATGTTTTCCGTCGGTAATTAGAGACGCATTACCCACGGGATTCCGTGGGTAATTTCTCATTTAAATTACCCACGGAATTCTGTGGGTAAGGCGTGGGTAATTACCGACGGAAAGAATTCCATGGGTAATCCATCGGTAATGACCCACGGAATTTTTTTCCGTCGGTAAACCGTCGGAAATTACCGACGGAAATAATTCCGTGGGTAATTCTGTCAGTAATAACATGTTTTTTTGTAGTGTTAATGCAAGTGAAAGTAAATAAGAAAAGCAATAATATAGAACATAATTATCCTTGGAAGTGAGTTAAATAATGATGAATTATATGGTAGCTTCTATGGTTTAAAAAAGGCACCTTTATCACTACAAAAAAAAATGTGATTTAGTAGCGGTTAAAAATGGTTATTAGTAGCGGTTTTAACCGCTACAAATAACATTAGTAGCGGTTCATAAAACCACTACTAAATCATATGTTGTAAGCGGTTTTGTAGCGGTTATATAAAACCGCTACTCAAGCAAAATAACCGTTATTTTTTTTGTAACGGTTCAATCTCACCGCTACAATATCGCCATAAGCAATAATCATTTTCTGCGATATTTGTAGCGGTTATATAACCGCTACAAATATCAAAAAGTGAAATTTTCAATGTGGGAAAAGAAATTAAAAATGAAATTTTTTTCGCTATTTTGTAGCGGTTCATGAACCGCTACAGATTAGATTTTTATTTAATTGTAGCGGTTATATAACCGCTACTAATTTCATCAAAATTCAAAATTTGCGCAAAAAAATTAATTTTAGTTTGAAAAAACCATGTTAATTTGTAGCCGTTTAGAAACCGCTACAAAAATTAAGAAAAAAAAATACAATCATTTGTTTTAGTTTTTTTGATATTAAATTAAATAGTATATTTTTTTAGTAGTTTAGCTAATTTAATTAGCTTATTATTCAATAGTTTAGCTCATTTATAAATTAAAAGGAATAATTTAATTTAGTTGGATAAGTATAAAGATTGTATTGATAATATTATTAAGGATACGTAGGTAATAAGGAACTATTATGTTGTCTACTACAATGTAATTGTGTATGAAAAATAGATGAAAATGAGATAAATCTCTGAAATATCTGGAAAAAAAATGGTGAGAATAAATTTTATGTGAAGGAAAGAAGTATTTATCAAATAAAAAATTTAAAAACTTGTTACCAGATTTGATCGTATTGTTAAGCTCCTCAACTCATACAAAAAAATTTGTAAGTGAGAGAAAATGAAAAAAGGGTAAGGTGAAAAGAAATGGGGGAGTGTTTGAAATGAGAAGTGGTAGGGGTATTTATAGGGATCCGCGTAGCATTTGTAGCGGTTTTTATTTAGTAGCAGTTATTTTCAGTTTTGTAGTGGTTCAAAAACCGCTACAAATATTATTTTATTTTATTTTTAAATATTTTTTTCTAATTTTTTTTAAAGACAAAAACATAATTTGAATTTGATCACTCATCCTCACCATCCCTACAGAAATTATGTAGAAATTAAAATTATTGTTACAGATGTATTATTAAATTTAAAAAATTTAATTTAAATGATGTGGACTTAAAAAAACGCACCGCAGTAGAGGTAAATTGTCATCACCTTCAAGAAAGTAGTTTTCAAAATTGGCGGGTTGAAATGGCTCACTCTCATAGGCAATGTTATCGCCTTCACCCATGTCATAAAGGTCTCGTGGCTTTAAATGAACGACCATGTGCCAATCCCTGTGCCTCTTGTCCTCGACATAATAAACCTGATGTGCCTCTGAAGCAAGAATATACGGCTTATCATCTTGAGAAATACCAGTATGAATTGACCATGAGAAATTGACTAATGTGATTCCTAAGTCATCAGTTGTCAGTCCCCGAGAAGTAGTGGTATTTGCCCACAAACACTTGAACAACGTCATGGTGAAGCGGCCTTGATAATTAAGTTCAACCACATCAAGAAACATTCCATAGTAAGGGACGCCTCGGAACTGCATGTTGGCGTCATTACTGCTCGCATAACTCCTTGTCCCAAATGTGCCATAAACACCTGAATTTTGAGTTTGCAATCCTTGATCCCGTGAAACCGTACAAAACTTAAAACCATTGACATTGTATGCTGTAAACCTTTTTGCGTGATCAAGAGGGCCGATTGCGAGAGCTCTGAAATCTGGTGAGTGTGGGTTGTAGTCATTTAGTATTCTACGCGCAAATCAGCTCAGGAATTCTTTGTGGACCTTTTTGTCAACTTCTGAGGATGTTTGTGTTTGGATCCTGAGTTGACGCTCAACATGACTTCTGAATTCCCTGCAATTAATAATGGAAAGGCGATAGTAAAATGAAAGTGAAAAATGTTACGAAAGATATAGAATAACATGTGAGTGTACAATTCTTACTGTATGAAAGGTTCAACTTGAGTGCAATTAATCAAGACATGTCTATGTGCTTACAACTTCTCAATTGCCGTTAGTTTGAAGTTCTCAGTTCCTCCAACTGGTTTACCAATACGAGGGATAAATTCTCCTGATGTTGGCGTAGGTTCAGGACAATCGTCAATACAAGGTGGGCTGTTGAAAGCCGTCTCAAGGTCATCAAAGTACCTTGAACAAAAATACAGCACCTCATCCCCTATATAGCCTTCAGCTATAGAACCTTCTGGCCACGCCTTATTCCTTACGTAAGATTTTAATTTCCCAAGGAACCTACGAAGTAAAGAAGAGAAAATTGATACTAAATGCTGAAAAGGACGACTAACAAAAATAAGAACTAACAATGAAGCACATATTTAAAATGAGTACCTCTCAATCGAATACATCCATCAATATTGTACTGGGCCAACGAGCTTTGTTTCATGAGCGAGGTGGACTGTAAGGTAAACCATCACAGTGAAAAAGGATGGAGGAAATATCATCTCCAAATGACAAAGCATAAGAATGATTTTGGACTACAGCTAATTAAGCTCCTCAACGATCAAAACCTTAGAACTCAACTTCCGAAGGAAAGAACAAAGTTCCACCAAAACGATAGAAACATCAGGAGGAAGTGCATTCTTTATAACCAGAGGGAGTAACTATTGCATAAGAGCATGTGAGTTATGACTCTTCAGGCCAGCAACCTTTCGAGCCTATAAGTCAACATATCAAGAAATGTTGCTTGAATACCCATCAGGAACTTTTAATTCCTTCAACGTTGTGAGGAAGACTTTCTTGTTTGGTTTTGTGAGGGTAAACTTTGCCGGCTGAAATTTGTCATGCTCATTTGGCCAAGCGTTTTCATGAACTCCCATGGCGCGTAAATATTTCCTAGCTTGAAGGTGATTTTTTGTCTTGCCGGGTTCGTTAAGCAGCGTATATATCACATTATAGCAAACATTCTTTTTCAATATGTATGACATCAAGACTGTGGCAAAGTAAATTAGATCTCCAATATGGAAGAGTGAATAAAATACTTATCTTCTTCCACCGCTGAGGCACCGAAGTCCTGCGCGTCTTCTGGTGAGTTTGTGCTGAATCTTCGCTTTTTCCAAACTCGAAGTCAACATGCTCAAGCTGCTGTAAGATATCTGTACCAGACAAAGTCTGAGGAGGTCCTTTTTTTTCTGGTTTCCCATTGAAGCGATTCTGTTGCAATCTGAACTTATGCCTTCCATCGAGAAACCTCCGATGCCCCATAAAGCACCACTTTTGACTGTGGGGAAGGCGCACTGCGTCAGAGTCAAAATTGTAAGCTGGACATGTCGACCCAGTATGCACATTCCAACCAGATAATATGCCAAGGCCAGGAAAGTCACTAATCGTCCACATCAAGGCTGCACACAAGTTGATCAAAGTCTTCCCATAAGTGTCGTACGTCTCCATGCCGACATTCCACAGGTCAAGCAATTCCGTAACAAGCGGTTGGAGATACACATCGATGTCATTGCCCGGTGCCTTTTTGCCTGGAATGATCATAGACATAATGAAGGAGCTTTGTTTCATACACATCCAGGGGGTAAGTTGTAGGGAACTAAGACTACCGGATAAATACTGTAACTTGTGCTAAGATTCCCGAAAGGATTGAAACCGTCGGTCGCCAAAGCAAGCCAAACATTTATGGGGTCAGTCGTGAAATCTGGAAAGCCGTTGTCAAACGTTTTCTAAGCGTCTGCATCCCGGGGATGTCTTAATTTACTATCTTCATTCTTATCAATGGCATGCCACCTCATGTGCTCCGCAGTTTTAGACGACATAAATAATCTTTGTAGGCGAGGTTTCAAAGGGAAGTACCTAAGAATCTTTACAGGTTTCTTCTTCTGCTTTTTTCCCTTCCGAATTGTCTTGTACCTCGATGTGTGATATCTCTTACAAGGCTCCCTGCTGGAATCGTCTCCCCAATATAGCATACAATCATTGGGGTGTGCATCAATCTTTTGATAGTTCAACCCCAACCTATTGATAATCTTCTTGGCCTCGTAAAATGTTGTGGGAATCTCAACGTCGGGGAATGCATCTTATAATAATTCAAGCAACATCGATATTCCCTTATCTGTGATTCCACACAAGCACTTGATATGATACAATTTGATCAAGAAAGATAATTTAGAATATTTTCAACAATCTTGATATAAAGGACGATCTGCTTCATCTATCAAGCTGAAAAAATCCCGAGCTACTTCATTCCTCATGAATACCGATTCAGAACCGTGCACTTCTTCGTTGAAGTTGTCGCCTTGAAATCCAAATGCATCACGCACAACATCATTCACAGGATCATCTTCATGTAGTTGAACTCCTACTTGTGAACTTCGAGGAAGAGCATCATCATATCTAATGCCGGCCTTCTCACCATGAACTACCCAGAATGTATAGTCCTCTGGGAAAGGCTTCAGAAGCAAATGTTCCTTAACATTATTTTGTGCATGCCACTTCTTGAACTTGCATCTACGACACGGACAGACGATCTTGCCATTATAGCTGGCGTGAGTGAATGCGAACTCCAAGAAATTGTTTAATCCGTACAAATATTCCGGAGAATTGCGTGGCAACAAAATCCATGACTTATCCATAGCTACTAGTGAGAGAGAAGAAAGTATAGTGAAGAATATGAGTGAATAGAGAATGACGAATGCCTGGAACCTTATATTCTGAAATTCCAACGTTTAATATTTTGTAGCAGTTCAAAAACCGCTACATTAACCGCTACGAATAAAATTTTATTATATTTGTAGCGGTTATGTGTATAAAACCGCTACTAATTTTAAAAACGTTGGAAATCAAATTGAAGAATTAGTTTTAAACTTGTAGCGGTTATAAGTAAAACCACTACTAATTTTAAAGACGTTGGAAATTAAATTGAAGAATTAGTTTTAAACTTATAGCGGTTATAAGTAAAACCGCTACTGATATACATTTGTAGCGATTATACATAAGTAACCGCTACAAATTTACACAAAGTGGGGGGAAATTCAAAATTGAAAAGTTAAGTATTTGTAGCGGTTATTTATAAAACCGCTACAAATGATCAACATTTCAATTTTGAATTTCCTGCGCACATGTCTTTACATTTGTAGCCGTTTTTGTATTAACCGCTACAAATATAGAACAATATTTCTAAAAAAAATTATATATATTTGTAGAGGTTTTATAATAAAACCGCTACAAATATAATAAAATTTTATTTGTAGCGGTTCTTGTATTAACCGCTACTTATATAATTATACTTGTAGCGGTTTTCCATATTAACCTCTACAAATAAAATTTTATTATATTTGTAGCGGTTTTATTATAAAACCGCTACAAATATATATATATATTAGTTTTAGAAATATAAATAATACTGTTGTAATTAATTCACAAATTCAACAACGCGATCTAAGAATATAAATATAACTATGGTAAACGCAATAAGAATTTAAGTTCTGAAATAAAAAAATTATATATATTTATTTACAAATGTTTCAACAAGAAAAAATAAATATATCCTAAACTAAGTAGCTGGGGGCTGATCATCTGGTGCTCCTTCAGATAGGGCTCCCTCAGGTGCTGCTAGATGTGAGCGCTGGGCAGAGTTAACAGCACCATCATCATCAGTAGGAGAAGGAGGAGGAGGAGTAGACTGGACGACGAACCAAGGGACAGGGGGAACCTGTGGATACTGCTCGTCCGGGAACAGGCGATTCCACGATCGCTCGAGCATGTTGTTCGTGATATCACGCCACTGCGTCTGCTGAGCGTAGATGAAATCAGCCTGCTGCTGCATTTGCTGCTGCTGCTCAGCCACTGCAGCTTGTGTCCGGGCAAAATCTGACCGCAGCTACTCAACAGACTCATCCTTCGGACGTCTGACCCCTCTAGAGCTGCCCGCCTCAGAGGTGGCGCTTCTACCGTAGACCATGCTAGGTCTGGCGCCAATCCCCATACCCCGCACGCGTCCGGGGTGCTCAGCCTGACCTAGACCCGCCTTCAAAGGAGCCGTCGGGTCCACTGACCCCTGTGACTCCTCGGCCTAGGTCTCTCGTAGCTCAGCCTGCAACTGCTGCATTCGCTCCTGCCATTTTATGAAACAATTACTTATTAACATTTTTCATTATTAAGTTGGTTTTATAAAAATTATAATAATGAAATTACTTACAATGATCGCCTCTGCGTGCTGAGAGGTTGGAGTCCCGTCACGGTGTCTGTGTGTGATAGCGTACAACTCCCCATAGTCTGTCTGACGGTTCTCCTGCTGTGCCTTCTTCTCCTAAAACAATTATAAAATTTAATTAGTATTATGAAATAACCAGCTAAAAGTTAGTGATATTATGAAAAGTTACCAGCTCACTGTAAGTGACAGCAAAGGTCTTCGATCCTACTATGTGGTGGATCGTCTACTGCCCACGGCACCTAGTGTTCCTCTGAGAAAGCGCCTGAAAAAAAAACAATATTAAATGTATTAAAATAATATAAAACATCTAAAATTAATAAAGTTCAAATTAAAATTAATTAAATTTAAATTATAATTTAATAATTAATAATTACAAAATTATATATAAATAATCTAATAAATACATTACCTGCCCTTCAGCGCTCCTCCTAAACTAGACGAAACTCGCCCAGTTGTTCGGCGGGACACCGTCCAGGACGCTCTCGATCAGCTGCTCCAGTGGCATCGTCCCATCCTTATCCACACTGTGGAAGAGACGATTCCTCCTGTTCCTCCAGCCGTCACCCATCTTCATCAGGGTGTACCTCTTCCGGTTGGCCCGGACGGCAAACCGCAACTATAAAAAAATTATTTGAATATCAATAATTACAAAAATCCTATTAAAAAATATTAATTAAATACAATTAATTACAAAAAAATATTAAATTAAATACTATTAATTACCTGCACCACCTCCTCCCACGCTAGGTCCTTCGGCTCCTTCGGGACGTTCCTCTACATCCTAAAGTGAAGAGGGAACCGCATCCAATTCAAGCCCAGCTCGTTCAGGAATCGGTTGAACAGGTGACTCCCATTGTCGATGGGCTGGTCTGTGCCCTCATTCCACGGTACTACAACTCATAGTGTCTAGTCCATGCTGTTCAGATCGGCCACGTCCAGCCTCCTCGTAGACACGTTCCCCTGCTCATCTGCACAATTTACCGCACGTTAGATAAATTGTAATTCAAATTTAACATTTCGAATTTAAATAAAATAATTTATTTACCTTGGACCTGCACCTCAAACCCAGTAGACCGCAAAAGACGACTCTCGTGGGTTGTTCTGCTCCCGCGCCTCCTCCTCATTGAGGAACTGCTCCATGTCTTTGATCCCAATCAAGATGTCGAAGTCTTTGTTCGCATCATAGTCATTGACGCTGATATCTGCCTCCCCTAAATCAGGCACCTCTGGTGCTGTCGTCTCGTGTGGGATCATCTGTGGTGGCTATGGTAGTGCCGACTCCTGTGGAGGGATGGGCTGAAATGCCGATGTCGCCCTCCCTCAGCGCTGCCCCGTCCCTCTGCCCCCTGCTCTACTGCTGCCACCCCGTAAAATCGGTCTGGGGACCTCGGGCTCCTTCCCCCTATCTTGTCTTGAAGCCATAGCAACTACAAAAATTCAACAAAAAGACATTTTAGTCACATTATTATATAAAAATATAATAAAAATAAAAATACAAATAAAATATGTATTGTCTCCGTACCTCAAGTACAAATAATGAGAAATACTGCAGCAAAAATTCTTTCACAAACGTCTGAACGATCAAATCTAAAAGAAAACACTCAGAGAAACTTCAGGAAACAAAATGGCCAAACGGAAAAGTGAAGGGAGGCGGCGGCATTATTAGTAGAGGAATTTGTAGCGGTTCTTGAAATAACCGCTACATCAACTGCTACAAAGCAGTTAGGGCGGCTAAACTTTGTAACGGTTTTATAATAACTCCTACAAATTACAAAAACCTTTGAAGTTCTGTAGCGGTTATGGTACTAAACCGCTACAAATAACCGCTACATTGTTGACGCGTCTTGGTCATGCCAAGTGGCGGCAATCTTGTAGCGGTTTTTATTAGTAACCGCTACAATTTTACCACTACAAGTTTATGTGGGAAATGCGCGCCATCTTTGTAGCGGTTTTTTCTACTTAACCGCTACAAAAAACGCTACCAATCTGTCACGCCACTTGGCGCGTAGCTTGCCTCTACAAATTTGTAGCAGTTTAGGTTATAACTGCTACAAATTTTACTATTTGTAGCGGTTAATTATAACCGCTACAATGTCACCGCTACAAAATGCCATTTTTTTGTAGTGTATGTTTTAAAAGGAGAAGAACTTATGGTGAGGTATTCTTTAGCAAGATTCAAATCCAAAATCTTGAGCACAATGTAGAGAAGCAATTAGGCCTTTCATTGCCTGCACATTATGAAAGTATACTTACACTCACACAAAAATCATATTATAAACATTTAAATCCCTTTCTACAAGAAAGTTTCTTTGATTTAATCTACATACTGCAGATATATTAGGGAATTTAAAGCTCATTTGATTAATGAAATTTGAGTAAAATACAAATGATGACAAGACGTACAATAGTTACAGTTTTCCAGCAAATTGAAAGCTTGATATTGGCGGGAACCAAGTCATAATGAAAAATAATAATAACGACACACATGTGTGAGAGCAATATGAAGAAGTATCAGAAATTACATATTTTTTTTGGCAAACTAAAGCAATTTGATATTTTGTAAAAGTACTCTAGGCAAAGGACTCACAGAGTCAAAAATATTATTCCCAGAAAAACATTAGCATACCATCTAAATCCAAATAGGAAGGGAAATAGATGATATACCAATTTTCCAATGCTGGACGGATCCTCTCCTGTTACAAGAAACAATATGCATATCATTTTAGCCCCATTCCATGGAGGAACCCATCTCAAGTGATCCTTAATCTTGTGCGATATACGCCTAACCAGATATGCAAGATGACAACAATACCTAGGGCACCAATTAAAGGGCTCAATGCTGATTTAAATGAACTATTAAGCCTTTAAACTTGCTCTCTTAAACCTCTATTACCAATAACCCATTCCAATACTCCATCACATACAGAGAAGAAATTAAACAATCTAACATAGCCATACCTTGTAAGGAGTCATATCCCAAGCTCTTCCTCTCCATAAGCATCCTTTCGTGAATCCAACGCTAATCTAGCATTGCTATACCTTGTAAGGAGCTTCTGCCACAATTCCTGCCCATAGAATTCCAAATCCTCTTGTTCTCCATCGCACCCATTTGATGCCATCACCTCTATGGTTGGTTTCAAATCCATATGAAAAGAACGCCACCATCACGCCGCTCAGCCACCGCAAACCCGACATAGATGAGGGAAGAGGGCCCTAGGAAACCCTAGCAGAAGGAGCCCTTACGCCGCACATACTTGACTAATCATATTTTGATACATGCATCAGATTGGAATGAAAAGAGAACAAAATGACAAATGGATTAAGGACCTTTTTGGCAAAGCAGTAAGGGAAAAGAATCGTGCGTTAAGGGGAAAAAGCCCTGTGAGTGTCAAATGGCCTTGTTTGGATTCACGACAATAATACTGAACTTTTATGTAAAACGTAGGTTAAGATCATAAGGTCAAAGCTCTCATTTTTTCACACGGCACGACAGAAATTCGTTATTATGGAGCAATTAATGCCTAACTAATTTGCTACCTGGCTTCGTTAATGGTTTTCTTCTCTACTCCACGCACTTTTCTTATTTTCGCCTCGACTCTCTTCTCATTTTCTCCTCAACCGTGCCTCTTCTCCCTAATCTTGGTGTCCATCTTTCTTATGGTAGTGTAGTCAGCGTTTGGTGTCGGTGTGGTCGGAGCTCATCACCGTTCATGACTGGTTGGCCGATCATCCTTCTCCGATCCATTCCTTGTTCAGAAGCGTGGTGTTGCGTGTTGCGATATACGACCTATCCTTGCA
This sequence comes from Inga leiocalycina, assembly GCA_963242795.1. Classification (NCBI taxonomy): domain Eukaryota; kingdom Viridiplantae; phylum Streptophyta; class Magnoliopsida; order Fabales; family Fabaceae; genus Inga; species Inga leiocalycina. Next base: position 75,676,867 of record OY725323.1, read on the forward strand.
GTTTGGTGGCCAGATCTATTGGTAGGTGTTCCGATCTGAGGTAGAAGGATATCGTGTGGTCGCTGGAGCTTCTCTGGTGTAACAGGTTTTTTTACCTGTCTTGAGTGTTTTCCTCTGCTTTGTGGTTACCTGATTTGGGTTCACGGTCTGAAGCCTTTCACTTTTCCTGATTTGGGTTCACAATTTGAAGCTTCACAAGTAACCAGCTTCGATGCTCGCTGTTGGTTTGCTGCCATTTGTTTTTATGTCTCCCTCTGAGGTTAACTCTGTGTTTTCTTCATCTCTATTTTTTAAATTATTGAGCTTGTGGCTTTGCTAGCATGGTCTGTGGAAGAAAGGGAGAAATATATATATATATATCTATGCGTATGTATGTTGTGTTCTGATATTTTTCTGTCTTTCTTTAAGTTCCATTCATGATAAATAGCATGAACTTGCTTGTCACTTACCCAAAAGAATAGCAATCTTTGTTTCCCTTCTTTTCCTCTTGTTTCTTTATCTATGCGTATGGATTTTGTGCTGTGGTTTCTTTATCTCTGTATTAAATTACTGCCATTTTTGTGTCACTAGTACAACAAAGGTGATTTAGACCGGCACATTTAAACCGGTTGTAGTAAATGAGGTCTAAAAGAAATGCGCAGTGGCATTTACGTAATTATAAAGAATTTGGGAGACCGGTTATTATAATAACCGGTCTAAAAAATACAATTTAGACCGGTTGTACACTAACCGGTCTTAAAAGATTAATTTTTAGACCGGTTATTATAATAACCGGTCTAAAAATTAATCTTTTTAAGACCGGTTGCTAGAGAACCGGTCTAAAATGAAGGCTTTTTAAGACCGGTTGTGTGACAACCGGTCTTAAAAGTTGAGTTTTAAGACCGGTTGTGAGACAATCGGTCTTAAAAGTGCTTTTTAAGACCGGTTGTCACACAACCGGTCTTAAAAGTTGAGTTTTAAGACCGATTGTCACACAACCGGTCTTAAAAGTTGAGTTTTAAGACCGGTTGTCTCACAACCGGTCTTAAAAACTTCATTTTAGACCAGTTAATCTACTTAACCGGTCTTAAAACTTTCCCCAAATTTCAACCGAGCTCCGTTGCGCGCCATCGGATCCATTTCTGAAATCGACTCCAAGTTTCACTCTCGACACCAAATCCGTCTTCCACTCCATCTCCACCGTCTTTTCCCTTCCATTCCACCGTAACCCAAGTTCCTATCATCACCGACGCCCTCTTTCTCTATCCCTCCGCCTCCGTCAATCTCTTTCTGGGCCGCCACCATCACAGATTAACCCCACCGTCAACCTGTCTCTCACCTCCCAAATCCATCTTCCACTCCATCTCCACCGTCTTTTCCCTTCCATTCCACCGTAACTCAAGCTCCCATCATCACCGACGCCCCCTTAAGCCATCACTGACGCCTCCGTCAATCTCGTTCTGGGAAGCCACCATCACAGATCTGGCTCTATTTCCAGCACCGCCAGCAACTGTCATCACAGCTTAGAAGCAATTGGTAATCTCCCCTTCTCTGATTAGCCTCTTACCATGTGAGCGCTGCAGAATTTATCTGGTTTGTGTTAAAGGAAGTTTGAAGAGTATAATCTGATTTGTCAAGTACGATTTTCCTTCTCTTTTGATGCTAATTTCAGCCAGTAAATTAGGGCTTTTATTTTGATTAATGACTTTAAGAATTAATGTCTTGTCAGCTGTGAGGTTCTGTTGATGCGTTAAGTGGTTTAATTTGGATAACGATGTAGAAATCTTGTTGCCTAGTAGGTGTTTGTCAAAATGTTTGAAAGAGAATTTGTAACTAAATAAATACCTTAAACACGTTACCTTTGCTTCTTATTTTACTTTTACATGCCATATTTTTTTTATAATAATAAAAGGAAACCCAACATTATCTAACCCTTCTCCTTCACAATAATCCGTGCAAGCGCTTCAGGCGCCTCAGTAACAAAATGAACTCCAGACATTGACGATTGCCCCTCTTTGGCAAGAAGATCCGCAGTAACATTAATCCATCGGCTAACATAATTAACACTTACTTCCCATTGTCGTTGAAGTAGTCCAATGGCTTCTTGAATCAGTAGAGAATCTGCATGCATCTCCACCTCTCTTTCATTTAGAATGAGCGAGATTGCTTCAGTCGAATCAAATTCAAGGATGATCTTGCGAAAACCCATGTCCCATGCAATTCTCAACCCATGAATGCATCCCCATAACTCGACAGAGAGTGCATCACCCTCAGCACAACTAAATATGAATCCTCGAATGAAGTTGCCATACTCATCACGGATAAGACCACCCGCTGCTACGACATAGTTGTACTGAGAGAAAGCTCCGTCTACATTTAGTTTGACCCAGCCCGGCTCTGGCGGGACCCATGAAAACCTAGTTCCTCCACTTAGTACATTGGTCATTCCACCTTCCACAAGCTTATCATGTGCTTCTCAGATACTGCGAATCATGGCTTGCACACTAGACATAACCATACTATTGAAGATGGTCTTATTTTCAAATACGAACAAATTCCTTCTCCGCCAAATCCTCATTCCCTCACTCCTTCTCCATTCCACTTTCACTCATTCCATTTTTTCCTCACACGCTACTCTAAATCACGATATTCTTTGTTTACTTCTAGTTACACTATGTACTTGGGTGTAATGATTGCATGCTCTCATCATTCTCCTACCTTTTCCAGGGAAAAAGTACAAAACAAAAAAAATGTGTTAGAATATATGGATCGTAGTTGGATACAAGCTAAACGGACGAGTGTTGAATATGATGTTGGGGTCAAGGGTTTTTTAGACTTTGCAAAAAGAAATGCCGATGATGATAGTGGGATGTTTTATTGCCCTTGTGTAAAATGTTTGAATGAGAAGCGATTAAGTGCTACAGATATATATACACATTTAATTTGTAAGACGTATGTAGTATGGGTATGGCATGGTGAACAATTAGAAATGCCAAGTGCATCTCAACAGGGGGAAGTGACTTGCGATGATAATGACACAGATATGGATTATCGGATAGAGGACATTATTCGTGATGTAGGAGAAGAGGCTTTTCAACAATCACATGCATATGGTAATATGTGCAGTGATGCTGAGAAGCCGTTGTACCCGGGGTGTAAAAAATACCAATTGCTGAATGCTGTATTGAAATTGGTAAGCTTGAAAGCACGGCATGGATGGAGCGACAAGAGTTTTTCAGAAACGCTTGAGGCCTTTAAAGATATGCTTCCTGATGATAATGTGTTGCCTTGTCGATACTATGATGCTAAGAAAATACTGTGTCCACTAGGGATAAAGTATAAAAAGATCCATGCTTGCCCTAATGATTGCATATTGTATAGAAAAGATCATGAAGAGAAGGAGCAATGTCCGATATGTGAAACTCCGAGGTATAAATCAAATAAGGGCCCTGCAAAAGTGTTGTGGTATCTTCCAATCATTCCAAGGTTCAAGTGCCTGTTTGCTAATGAAATTGATGCCAAAAATTTGAGATGGCATGCAGATGAGCGGATTTCTGATGGAAAGCTGCGACATCTAGCTGATTCTTCTCAATGGAAAAAAATCGATCAATTATTTCCTACCTTCGGTGAAGAACCTAGGAATCTGAGGCTTGGGCTTAGCACAGATGGTATGAATCCTTATGGTAGCCTAAGCAGTATACATAGTTCATGGCCTGTTCTGTTGGTAATTTACAACTTATCTCCTTTGTTATGTATGAAACGAAAGTACATTATGTTGTCTATGTTGATTTCGGGACCAAAGCAACCCGGAAATGACATAGATGTTTACCTAGAACCCTTGATCGAAGACTTGAAAGAGTTGTGGGATAAAGGTGCCGATGTTTTTTATGCGAATAAGAAGGAGACTTTTAATATGCGAGCAATGATCTTTTGTACTATAAATGACTTCCCTGCATATGGGAACTTGTCAGGATATAGTGTTAAAGGCCACAAAGCTTATCCGATATGTGAAGAAGGCACATGCTACCATCAACTTCAACATAGAAGAAAGACGGTTTACCTTGGGCATAGGCGATTTCTAAGACGAAGCCACCCTTATTGTAGATTAAAAAAAGCTTTTTTCGGTGGCCAAGAGTTTGAAGATGCTCCAGAGGCATTGACTGGCGAGAAAATTTATGAAAAGGTGAAAAATATCAATACTATGTTTGGTAAGTCATCAAAGAGTAGAAATGAGAAAAATATATGGAAAAAAAGGTCCGTCTTCTTCTATCTTCCATATTGGCGCAATCTTGACGTCAGACACTGTATTGATTTCATGCATGTGGAGAAGAACGTATGTGATAGTATTGTTGGGACACTGCTCAACATACAGGGAAGTTCTAAGGATGGCGTGAAGGCAAGATTAGACTTGCAAGAAATGGGAATACGAGAAGATTTACATCCAAGGCCATACGGTAATAGAACATTTTGTCCTCCAGCTGCTCATACTTTGTCTAAGGTTGAGAAAAGAAGCTTTTGTGAGTGTTTACATGGCACTAAAGTTCCCTCAGGGTATTGTTCAAATTTTAAAAAGCTTGTATTGATGAAAGACTTGAAGTTAATAGGGCTAAAGTCTCATGATTGTCATGTCTTAATGTAACAACTACTCCCAGTAGCTATTCGAGGCATTGCCGAATATGATCTTCAACACATATTGACTAGACTTTGTTTCTTCTTCAATGCCATTTGTTGTAAAGTCATTGACACGGAAAGATTGGAGGAATTGGAAAATGAAGGATACATTATCTTATGCCAGCTTGAGAAGCTTTTTCTTCCGTCCTTTTTTGATATCATGGTACACTTGGTTGTTCATCTAGTGAGGGAGATAAAGTTGTGTGGCCCTATCTATTTCCGGTGGATGTACCCAATCGAAAGAACTATGAAAATACTAAAAGGGTATGTGAAGAACCCCAATCGGCCTGAAGCATCTATTGTTCAAAAATATGTTTCTGAAGAAGCTATGGAATTTTGTCAACAGTATTTGTCAAATGTACGACATATTGGCCTTCCTAAGCGTCATGATCAAGAAGGGGGTAGACGCGGGGCAACAGTAAAGAGCATAGATGCTGATGAATTGCAACAAGTCCACCTGTACATCTTGAACAATGTTGATGAAGTTCAATATTACATGAATGCCCATAAAGAAATTGTACGGAAACAAAATAGTCGAATGAGCGAACAAAGGTTAATCAGGGAGCATAATAGAACTTTCGCACATTGGTTCAAACAAAAGGTTGACGGAGAAGAATGTGTTTCTGATACAATAAATTGGTTAGCATGTGGTCCTGAAGTTGATGTCATAAGTTGGACTTCATTTGTGATCAATGGTTATACCTTTTACACGAAGTCCGTAGATGATAAGAGCACCGTCCAGAACAGTGGTGTTGTATTAGTGGCTGAATCTATGCACTTCTCTAGTTTGAAAGATAAGAACCCTACGTTGGCTGCCATACCTTATTATGGGGTGATTGAAGAGATTTGGGTGGTTGACTATGTTAAAATTAGATTTCCCATTTTCAAATGCAAGTGGGTTGATGTCAATAATGGTGTGAAGATCGATAGGTTAGGATTTACATTAGTAGATCTGAATAGTAGAAGTTTTGGAGATGAACCTTTCATTATGGCAGATCAGGCGCAACAAGTGTTCTATATCACTAATCAGGCAAATAAAATGTGGTCTGTAGCTCTCCAAGGAAAAAGGGTCGTTGATATTGACGAGAAAAGTCACTCAAATTATGATCTTCTTGAGACTCCTTCTTTTTCCAGGGGTCTACCAGAACTGAACGAAGAAGATGAAGCAGATAATGCGCACGGCACAAGAAATAATCATCACGAGGGAATATAGGAGGATATCTCTTTATGATATTACTTTGACCTTAACTAACTAAAGTAATTATGATTATGATTATTATCTGAAGAATATGTTTAGTTATTTTATCGATATAGTCTTCACATGTCATAGCTTAGGATTTATCTTTCTTTATTGTCGTTACAGGCAAATGACGGATCCCCAGCGTCCTAGTGCAGAGGATCAGCCACCTCCTCCACCTCTGAGTCAGCCACCTAGTGCTCAGGAGAGTCAGCCACCTAGTGCTCAGTAGAGTCAGCCAGCTAGTGTTAACCAGGGTGAGCCTAGCAATGCTCCGAGCCAGGGTCGTAGTGAGTGCAGAGGCAGTCTGTACGGAGGGGTAGACGTGCCACACGGTTGACAGATGTTTCCCTCAGTCGGAGTGCAGGCCAAAAGATACCGATTGAGTTTGATAGACATTGGAAACCAATCAGGCCTAATGCACAACGATATAGGAGTTTCGTCGGCCTCCTTGCACGTAACAAGCCGAGCATCTTGATAGAGGAGTGGAGAAATGTCGATCCAAAGGTGAAGCAGCATATTTGGGACACTATTCAGGTATACAATTCTCTTCTGTATGTAATTAATTATTATCAAATGTCACTTCATTTGTTACTTACTCCTTCAATGCATGCATTTCAGCTCACCTACGACGTTCCTCAGAGTGAGATCTTGTACAACAAGACGATGACGTATTGTTATGAGCGCTGGAGCAAGTTTAAGACAAGTCTGACCAACAATTACATTCATATTGAGGTGCAAGATGGTCAGCCTCGTCCTAATCCGTGCAGCACGTATACATTTCTTGATCAAGCAACTTGGCAAGAATTTGTTAAGCTTCGGACTACTCCTGAATCTTTGGTTAGTTGACTTATTTTTTTATTTTATTTACTTAGCAATTATCTTAATTGATTATAACACTTTCCTTTTGTATCATTTCTTATTCGCAGGCAAAAAGGCAAAAAGCACAAGAGAGTGGTAGAAAGAATGATTGCCCTCATACAATGTCTCGTGGGGGTTATGCAAAGGCTGAAAGAGACTTGTTAGCGGCCAAATGGAAGAGATTGGAAGAAGCATCTCAATCCGATCCTTCTGTTCTTCTTTCTCCGCCATCTCCGATTCGTCGAGAAGAAAAATGGCAATTTGCCCACCAAAAGAGGAGTGGGACTTATACGAGTGAACAATCTCGTATAGTTGGTGAAAGAATTGTAAGTATATATCGTTATTGTAATTAATTACATAAGAAACGTACATTATTACTTATGTTTGTTATTTTGTATTATGTTACAGAATGAACTTAGAAAACAACAAGCTGAGGGCTCTTTTAAGTCGGAGGGTAGGAATGACATCCTCACAGTTGCTACTGGCAAACACGAGCATCCAGGCCGTGTCAGGGGAGTTGGAGGAGGGGTAGGGATATGGGATTACTTTGGAGCCCCCGTACACCATTCCTCAAACATCGTGACTAGGGAGGAATTGGAGACTATGTTGGCCATTGCAAGAACAGAAGCAAAGGCCGAGGCTGAAGCATCTTTTGATGCACTATTAGAGACCCGGTTGAGCAAGATGAAAGAGGAAATGATAGTGTTTATGAGCTCAAGACAAGATACCAGTGCTCCTCAGCCACAATCGATTGATCCTAATAAGCAGAGCACTAAAGGTAGTTGTTGCAACATCGGGCAGTCATCAGAGGGTCCTAACCCGCAAATTACTGGGCTTTGTGATCTTTTTGTTGAGGATCCTCTGAGACGGTTAGTTGCACGGGGTAGTGTGCATAACCTGGGATCAACTGTCCACCACCGACAAATGGAAGGTGATCAAGTCTGGGTGTCAGTTGACGAGGTGATTATTGCGGATGCACCTGTCCCTATCCCTTTTGATGAATTCAAGGTCGTTAGCGATGTCTTGGGCACATTCATCTTGTGGCCAACGAACCTTGTTTCTGGTCGAGCTGAGGATAGTCCGATTAAAGCCCCACCACCAAGTCCGATCAAAGCCCCACCAAGTCCAGCTCCCTTCACTCAGCAAGAAGTTTCACAGCCTCCATTGAATATCATGCAGCAAGTGATTCTGATGGCATATGATACATCCTTCAAAACAAGAGAGTGGCCTATGGATTCAGTTGTTGGAAAGTCAGGAGTGACATGCTATCTTGAGAGGGATGATTTGATGTCCCTGTAGCTCCTGGACAAAATCTTACGATTGGGATTGTCCAACTGTTCTTAATGTAAGTAGCTTCTGCAATTCAAAGTAAATATTTTAAAAGTTTCACCGTTTACCTTTTATTTATGTGCTTGCGTTATTGTAGGTACATGCATCGTAGGTTGGTCTCCTCTGGCAAAAGCGAAACTTGGCTCCATATGTGCATAGGTAAGAAACAAATTGATATTTTATAATTTATATAATGTTTTATGTTTGCTTAACATTCTTCTGTTTTTTTCAGTGATCATTGGCAGTTGCTTCTTCTATGCAAGAGTAGTTACACTGTCATCCTCTTATGTTCCCTCCACTTCAAACCAGGGAATGATTTGAAAAAGACCATGAATTCGTTAGTTTTCTTGCATTCTTACCTTTTGTATGCAAAGTTTATGGAATTTGTGTAAAACCAATAACCTTTGTTATTGTGATGAGCATAGGTCTATGCGAACATTCCTACACAATGCTTGTGGTAAGCATGTTCGTGATTTAAAGGACCCTACATGGATCATGCCAAAGGTTAGTACATATGGATTAACATTTGTTTAAAGAATGTAATAAGACATGCCTTTATATTTGTTTTAATGATATCATGTTTTTTCTCAGAGCCGTCGGCAACCAAAGGGGTCCAACTTATGTGGTTTTTATGTTTTAAGACACATTTACAATATTATCACTCTAGGCACGACTGACTTTACTCAAGAGGTAAATTTATATTTCAGAACTTTTGTTTTACTTTATTGTTTTTAAGTTACTAAGTCAATGTTTCGTCTGGTTTTGGTGTTACAGATGTTTGATCTTGCCGATCCCTTTCCAGAAGAAGATATTGATTTCATTCGCACATGTTGTGCTGAATTCATCCATGAGCTATTACAAAAATAGTGAGTTTTTGAATCCAATGTTACATTGTACATTATTTTATTTCATTCTGCATGTATTTGGCTCTGATTTGTATGTTTTATTTTATTTTTGTGATTGCTTGGTTTCATCCAAGTCTCCTTACTTTCTCATTTTTTTTTAATCTAATGGAGCAATAGAATTAATACACAGCACAAGAGAGCGAACTATGTGAGCTATTGCTTTTGTGTTTCTCATGGATGAACGCATCGTTTAGTTGCTGTTATACAGCTCCTTTGGTTTCTGTTGGCCACTTTACATGACAAATTAAAGCTTTTTGCGTTTGCCATTTGTTATCTAAATGGAACAACAGGTTTGATGCTGCTGCTGGATCTTAGCATTCATTTTTACTCTGATGCAGATATTAGAGAGGTTAGATATGCACCTAAAGTTGTAATTTTATTTGTCTTATGGTTGAAACTGGATGCCAATAAACTTGTAAATCACTTCACCGTAGACTATGAGCTCATAATACAGACTATCTTCTATTTTCACTTTGTGATTGGAAACTTTTGATTATTCTTTCATTGAATTGTGGGCGATGGAGAAAAAGTAGTGGTGAATCTGTGAAGAGCTGTAGCTGAACTAAGAAATATGTTATGGGGCCAACTTCAAGTGAGTTTTATCCCATGAGTATTTGGGGAAATGGAATAGTATGTGAGGATTTAGGAATATCACCACAATTCAGATTACTTACAGCATGAACAATTTTCATCCTGTCATAGTTAAATTAAGGAGTTTTTTATCCTTCTGAGTAATTTGAGCAAGCTGAACACAAATGGGATGACTAGTTGCCAAAATGAGTCCAATTAGTATTCATCTCCTCTGTTTAGGCTCATGTCTCCTATTTCTAACATCTCAACTGTGTGATTAGTCGTCTTCTTTAACATCTCAACTGTGTCATGTCAATCCGCCAATCAGTTTCTTTACTTTGCAGCATAAAGAAAGAGACATATCCAATGTATAAGATCAAATGTTTTGATAAAAACATAATAAAAGTTAAGATTAAGATGTAAAAATACATACGATATAACATAAAATTCCTTGAATGTTGATCAAATCAACTTCTACCTTTTCATGCTGCGCTTTGGCTTCGGCTTGTAAAAATGTGAATGATAGCAGAGACATAATAATGATCCCTAGAGATTTCATTCTCAATTTCATGGCTTATATGATATGTAGCTTCAAACCCAAATTATGAGAACTCAATAAATACATATAAATATAATTGATTCCAATAATCATAATAGTGTAATCGTTAGTTTGTAGAGATGCAGTTTATAGGGAAGCCAAGTTGTTTCAACTTTTGATCTTTGCTTAATGGGATAGAATATAAATTAGGAGTCCACAGATGCGTATGATGATGATCTCAATCACAATATAGCCATCAATATATATTATTGATTAGTGTTTTCTTTTAATTGTCCTAAATATAATGCATTGTTTTGGCTTAAATATCATGTAAAAGTGGGAGAGAGAGAGATGGATTAGGGAATATAATGAGCACGCAGATCCACATTTAAGAAATAAGTAAAGTTAATTAACATGTTCTAATTTTGATGCGTAATGAATGAAGTGAGTGAATTGGTGATATATGCAGGGATTATGGATTCTTCATATTCGTCAAAGGGAAAGAAGAAGGGCTTGGCAGATGAAGCAGCTTTTGCATATATGTTCATTGCTTTTGTTTTACTCCTGTCATTTGGTCATCCTTACTGTCTAATTGCAAATGAATCATCAATAACTGACTTTACTAGCTGCTTGTATGAACATTAATTTGTTGTTGCTATAGACTGGTGCTTTTGAATTTTGAAATTCAAAAGTGATTGTTATTATGTACTGATGTTTAAAAATGAAGCAATCTGTGCGTGTACATATAATAAAAGGGGCATTTTTTTAAAAAAAAACAAGAAGTTTTAAGACCGGTTGTGGTCACAACCGGTCTTAAAAAGTACTTTAAGACCCGTTGTGGCAACAACCGGTCTTAAATGTGAGACTTTTAAGACCGGTTGTGGTCACAACCGGTCGTAAAAAGTACTTTAAGACCGGTTGTGGGAACAACCGGTCTTAAATGTGAGACTTTTAAGACCGGTTGTGACCACAACCGGTCTTAAAAGTCTCAAATTTAAGACCGGTTGTTCCCACAACCGGTCTTAAAGTACTTTTTAAGACCGGTTGTGACCACAACCGGTCTTAAAACTTCTTTTTTTTTAAAACGCTCCTTTTATTAAGTGACTTTTAAGACCGATCGTACCCACAACCGGTCTTAAATGTTAGACATTTAAGACCAGTTGTGGGTACGACCGGTCTTAAAAGTGTGACTTTTAAGACCGGTTATAACAACCGGTCTAAAACATAACAGACTTTTTAGACCTGCTGTATCAAGACCTAATACAGAACCGGTCTAAAAAGTCATTTTTAACCGGTCTAAAAAGTCATTTTTCTACTAGTGTGTCTTTGTCGTGTACTGTCTTGTATGCCTCGGCTTATATACATTTTCCAGTTGGATGCTACTGTCCACATTGCTCTTCCGTTCTCTCTGCCTCCACTAATGCTCTGCAAATTCAGCCTGCATGTTGTGGCTAGTCGAAGGTAACAGACCAACAACACCTTTCAGATTTCTCATTCTCTGCTTTATTTTGTTTTTTTTCTCACCTTTTCTTTTAACACTATCTTCTGACGAGCTGAGCATTAATTGTTCCTTATTAATTTTATGATGTTTATACGTAAAAATGAATCTCTATTTGGTTAGAAAGAACAAGTGAGTAAAAGTGAATGTAATGTAAGTGAAAATGTAACTTGCGGTTCTATTTTGCCTTTGATTTTTAAACTTTTGAACGATAAGTTTCTCATGCTCTACTTTATTATTTTTGTTTTTCACTTTACATTGAACACTGATCATTAATGCTTCATCATTTTTTTTTGTGTTTATATGCAATAAGAGCCTGGTTGCTTAGCAAGAACTAGTGAGTAAAAGAGAATGTGATTTCTATTCTTTTGAACAGATTCTCAGGAAGGCAAGGTTCGTAGGAAGAAGATAGTTAACTAACTCAAGAATGTGATTTCTATTCTTTTAATCTCTACTCTCTCGATTCCTTTTATCATTTTAAATGAATACTTTCTGATGCGCACGAACTTAGGAACTTGTGGTGATCGCTGTTTTCTTAACATGTTCTTGAACGGAATCTCAGAAAGGCAAGATAGTCTAACACTAGCGGAAGAAGATAGTTAAGGAACTCAAGGTTGCAACAATAACATCAGGCTCAATCTCTACTTCTGGTAATCCCAGTTTTCTGAATATCTTCTTTTATATCGCTTAATACGTGGCTGTAGAAAGGGAACAAATATAGTTGCTTTGTCTGAATGATTTATTTAGTTGCCTTCTCTACAATGTGATCCACTGTTGGCTATGGGTCCAAGGGTGTAATTTGTATGCCTTTTATCTTCTTTGTGATTATATTTATGTGCTTCATTGTCTATCATCCCATAAAGTTTCACCTTTTATTTGTGCTTCAACTGTAATGAAATGGTTTAATATAAGTTAATCTTAACTTGTTCATAGTTGACATAGAAGTATGAACAAGGAGAAACACATAATAATGTGGGATGTAAATACCACGGGGATTTTTATACATGAATGCGTTGATCAAATTTACAAGAAAGAACGTCAAGGATCTTCATTCACGAAGGATGGGTGGAAGAACATTATGTGTGCATTCAATGAAAAAATAGGACAATCATATGACAAGAAGCAACTGAAAAATAGGTTTGATATCTTAAGGAAAGAATGGAAGGTGTGGGATAAGTTATTCTCGAAAGAGACGGGCATATTGTTTGACTCTACGAGGAATATGGTGACCGCTGAAGATGATTGGTGGGAGAGGAAAATTCTGGTGCACAAATGTTGTTATGATTATTATGAAGAACAATATTATGATTACTATTTGTATTATTTTATATAAGGCATTGATTTTGGAAGCTTGTATGCATGCAGGAGAATGCATAACATGCCAAGTATAGGTACAAAGGCCTCATGTTTGTGAAAGAATTAAGGATACTATTCAAGGATGTTATGGCATCGGGCATCAACATGTTCACACCGTTTGATCCACAGCGGATGTCACTGGGTGCTGATGATGACGATGTCTACCGACCCACAATGGACCTAGAAGAAGGATCAAGAGATAGTGAGGAAGATCTTGAAGGTCCTGCTATTGGAGGTAGTGTGGGAGTGACAACTGATTTCGAAGGAATAACGGTGACAATGAACATTACACCTAGTACACCCAGTGGTTCGGGAAGCAGTGGGAAGAGAAAGAGGGTTGAAGGGTCTCAGAAAGCAAAAAGGAAAAAGAAGCCAACTTCGAAAGTAATAGAAGATGCAGTTAGTATAATATCTGAGGCATCTACGGATAGAGTACATGCGATAAAAATGATCTTCACAACTGATACACCAGTGAGTGACGTCGTGGCTGAATTACTAACCATTCCAGAAATTGCTGCTGATAGGGACTTGCATCGTCAATGTTGTAATATGATGATGCATCAAATGCCTCACGACATGTTTGTTGGCTTGAAAGGAAATAAAGAAGCCTTGCTATAGTGGTTGCAGGAACATGCTTACAACAGCCCACATCTTTATATTGCCCCGAAGCCCTGAACTTCCACTTCATGTTACTTTTGAAAACTTGGTCATGTGTAGTTATATCGATATGCTTGACTTTATGTATATTACTTTTGAAAACTTTGTCATATGTAGTTATATCAGTATGCCTGACTTTATGTATGTTTTGATAGTACATATGTTAGACGACGCAGCTATATGTTAAGACAGTTGTGAATGTTACTAACTTCTGCTGTATGATGTGAATTTACTTGCACATTTCATAGTCGTATTTGATTTCATACAATCTTCGCAAAAACATAGGTTACATCATCTATGGCAAGTTCGAGTGGTGTAGATATGTCGGAGCGAATGGAGGAAGTACGATTGTCTCGTGTAGATAGAAGGTCTCTACTCATCCCTTTTAGATGAAGAGTTGACAAAGTATGAACATGTAGCTGGGTTGATGGCTCAATATCTCCTGCCTTATATTTGCAAAGAGCCATGCAAAACTAGCAAGCAAACAGGTGCACAGTGGGTGCAAGAGGATTGGAAGGGCACGATGGAATTTGTCATGAAAATTTTCAAGTGGAAAAACATGTCTTCTTTCTCTTGTGCTCGAAATTGGTAGAACATAGGTTACGGCGAACAAGGTATATTGGAATTGAACAAATGGTTGCCATGTTCTTATATACAGTTGGACATGCACAAGGAAATAGAATCCTACAAGAATGATTTTAGCATTCTGGAGAAACCGTTAGCAGGATCTTCCACAGGGTTTTAAATGCTTGTGTCAATCTATCGACAAAAATTTATCAAACCGGTTGATCCCAAGTTCCGTCATTGTCACCCAAAAATAAGCAATGATCGGCGATATTACCCCTATTTTCAGGATGCAATAGGAGCAATTGATGGAACTCACATCAAGTGTGTGGTCTGTCAGTCTGAGCAGGAGAGATATATCAGAAGAAAGGGATATCCGACACAGAATATCATGGCAGTATGTGATTGGGATATGTGCTTCACTTTTGTGTTGGCAGGGTGGGAGGGAACTACACATGCTGCTTGTGTCTTCCAAAATGCTATCTCTACTCCATTTATGAATTTTCCCCATCCACCTCAAGGTATATCTCCAACACCTGACTGATACATTGTGTCTTTTTTCCCCCTCACATTTACTATAATTTTGCAGTGTAAATACAAATTTCATTTATTTATCTGGGAAATATTATTTGGTCGTTACTGGCTATCCAACAAGATGTTCAATTATTATCATTCAAGTTTGTGGATAGCTATAGAAAAGACTTTGGAGTCTGGAAGAATAGATTTCAGCTCTTAGGGGAAATGAAGTCATATAGCTTTGAAACACAAGTCTACATAGTTTGTGCGACAATGGCTATACATAATCTTATCCAGAGAAATTCCCAAACATATATAGATTTTCTAGAAGCTGAGGAAATATACCTACTCAAGATACTAATGATCCGATTGATGTCGCATCCACATCAATTATTCATAGATTATCGTCAACATAAATGAATCATGTTCGTGACACAATCAGAGACCAACTTGTTAGGGGTAGATGATCCAATAATGAGACATTTCATGTATGCATTCTAATTTAGATATAAATTTATCCATTTTTAATTGAAGTGGCTTTAGTGTATTTTTCTATTTTTTTTTCAATAATAATTGAACTTTTATTATTTTATCAAATTTTATTTATATTTTTTCACTTCAATTATCACAATATATACAAATAATATATATATATATATATAGAGTATTCAATAAGATTCATGCCCTTTTCAGTCATTTTTCATCTAAACGGGCTTTTCAAACACCAATCCAAACCACTTTTAAGGTTAGGAAAAAAGTCACTTTTTCTACCGCAAATCCAAACACAAATCACATCTACATTCTGACTTTTTTCTTAAAGACTGATTTCAGGTTGTAAGCATAATGAGAAATATAATCTGAATAATTTATATATTAGAGAAGGGTTTGTACAGAATATATATATATATATATATATATATAAAAATAAAAGAGGAGTATTAAAGAGTATTAAATGTGATAATTCTAGATCCTAAATTAACTCCTATAATTTTTCCTAATTACACTAATCATATCATATCTTAACTCATGTAAAAATAAATTAAAGACTAATGAGAAAACTTCTTAAATTGGAAAAGTACAACTTCAATAACTCAATAAAAAATGAAATATTAATTTAACTAGTCATGATAAATATATAAAATAAAACTTTCATGGAAGGAAAAATCATACTTAACCGCAGTTAACACTCAAAAGTGATAAATTAATTCAGATCAAAAGAAGATAAATTAATTATCAATTCAAAATCAAATTAGTTGGATAGATTCTAACTCTTATTTCTTTACTCACTAAATATGTTTTAATTTACCTTTTACTAACTTATAGTGAAATCTTGAACTTATCTAACTGGGATATTGGGATTAATATGAATTTTATATTAACCGTATGACGATATGTTCAGTCAAACATTATCACTTTCATATTATAAAAAAATATGATCACTTTTAATTTCTAAGAATAATAAAACATAATTTGATGTTTTCTAGTTCATTGAGTTGAAGAAATTATGAAACAAAATTATATGATCATCTAAATATCTTATTTTATTGAGAATTTGAGATGATGCACATTTTAAAAGATAAATAAACAAATCCTACTTTTAGTGGATGAATATTATACTTAATAATCAAATGAATAACTTGGATATGTAAATTAAACCCTAATTAACCCTTATCCTATATCTATCAATAGATTATATATATCAAAGCTAAATAAATAATAATGTTGAATTCATTATTTAATTAAAGTGATAAAAAGTTACTAGTATGTCTCAAATAAGCAATTGAATAAGTGGATCTTATAAGAATGAAGTTATGAAATACCTATTTACATAGTATTTTAGAGAAAAATATTATATATACTTCATATGATAAAAATATAAGGAAAAAGATAGAAAAAGAACTTTGAAATTTTAAAATTTTTGGAGGGGAAATATGAAAACTAATGAAAACGTTTTTGTTTTTTTTTTTTTTGGCCAAAGAAAATGTTTTTGTAAATGGAGGGAATATGCAAACATTTTTGCACCATGGTTTTTCACATACATCTATAAAAACTAATGAAACAGATTTTTTAATACAAAACTATAACTTTAATAATATAACTTCAATAAATTTAAGAAAAATAATGTGAAGCACATAACAATGAAGTTGTCAACTTAAAATCAAATTGGTTAGAGCTATGGTTCTAATTTTCATTTTTGACTCATTAAATATATTTTACTTTATTTTTCTAAATTATAGTGAATTTTCAAATTGGTAGAATACATTATTTGTCACATTATTTGAAATGGTAGAATACATTATTGCAATTTGTCACAAATTCAATATTTTATAAATAAAATCCTATGCTTTACATAAAACTCAAAGAAACAAGTTGTGATGTCTATACTTTGTAAATTGTATCATGAGTTGTTATGAATTTTAACTTATATATATATATATATATATCAGTGTTCTTTGTTTGTATTTTTGTTTAATTTTTATCTACGGATTTCATAATTATATATAGCTTCCAAAACAACTATTGTATTTTTATTTTGTTAAAGAAATCATATTAGTAACACTAATAAATGAGTGTACGAATAAATTGATTAGCAGTCTAATTAATTTCAAGAAATTTCCACTACAATTATTCTTTCTTCATTTATTATGTTAATTTCTAAAAGAGAGTAGTTAATATATTATTTCATTGTTTGTTTAGCTAATACAAAGTCACATGATGATGTCATTTTTATGATATATGAATGTGTTTCATAAAAATTCATCTCCATGATGTCTCAACAAGTTTTACATAATTATATTATCATTTATTCTTTAAATGGTGAAAATTTGAAATTTTCAAATTTGCGAAAGAACAGTGACGAAACTTAGAGACGGAACAATTTCTGTCGCTAATTTCTGTTAAAAAACCAGATTAAAGCATCTCTTAAATTAGTGACGGAATTTGTGACGGAATAACGAAGGAATAGCGACGGAATTTAGTAACAAAATTTAGAGATAGAATCATAGACGGATCAGAGATGGAATTTAGAGACGGAATAATTCCATCTCTAATCCGTCCCTAACTACATTTAGAGACGGAACTTAGTGAGGGAATTTAGAGACGGAATAATTCCGTTGCTAATTTCCGTCTCTAAATGTTTAGAGACGGAAATTAGCGACGGAATTATTCCGTTTCTGATTCCTTCTCTAAAATTTTAGAGACGGAATTATTCTGTCTCTAAATTCCGTCTCTGATTCTGTCTCCAAAATTAGTGACGGATTTATTGACGGTTTAGAGACGGAATAGCGATGGAATTAATTCTGTCGCTAATTTTCATCTCTAATTTCCTGTTTTTTTTTGTAGTAAGAGTACCCACCAGAATGTTAGTGTCACACCCTTATCTTATTTTCAACTATTTCAGAGTATTTACAGAAAATGATATGCGGTTCGGTAGGCAACACAGGAATTGCATAATTATACTGATAATATGTGCATGATGATTACAGAAATTCCCTATTAATTATAATCAAGTTAGCCACACAAGGCTACTAGGGTGTCTAAACCCGTCCCAGTGAAACAGAGACATCTTCTTGTCTTCGTTCCACCACTGCAATCCCCTCATACAGTTCTCTTCATTGTTCTCAGCATATCTTCCATCTTCTCTTGTCTAAATTGTTGGGTGGGGAGGGTGAGATTCGAGAAAATCTCAGTAGGAAAATAATACAAATATGCATGCAAGATAAGTGCTTAATGCATGAAATGCTTGCATTATATAGCTCATGCTCATACAATGACATATCTGCATGCTCAATGTTTCAAACAACATACTTATGGCCATAACATAAACAGAAACAGAGCTTCAATCATTCATATATGTTTCACATAATCAAGCAAAGCAATAACATGCATCAATACATCAGCACAAATATCAAATATACGCAGGAGAAGTAAGTTCTCTACCTTAGACCTTTCCCACTTCAAACTGCGTGCCTTGATTTGCGTGCCAATCACTCAGGCTCTCAACTCAGTCCCTTGATTTCTCTCTCTAGACTCCAATTTCGTCCTCCCTCTCTCCTTCTTTCCCTTGATTTTCCTCTTGCTTGGATTTTCCTTTTGTGCTCTCCTTCTTTCTATGTTTCTTGAACTCTCCCTCCCTCTTCTCTTATGCTTGCTAGGCGTGAAAATGGCCAAAGAAAGATGAAGGAAGGCCTTAAAATATCCTACATGCCCCTTATTTAATAAATGGTGACAAGTAGGTTTATGACATCACATATGTACTTGATCCTATCTTTATCAAATTTGTGTCATAAGCTCCATTACACTTGAACTAACTTTTCCTCCCTCTAGTTAGCCCAAGAATGACGTCCAAGAGCCCTTCATGCACACAATTGGGCTTCAATTCCATTGATCAAACCACATGCACAAAAATACTATTTTACGCTTAATTTGAACATGTGCACAAACTTTATCAATTATAATTAAATCCCTTGCCTTAGGATAATGATACTTGGCATGTACACAATCAAAATAATTATTTCCCCCTCTTATTTCCTTATTCCAAAATTTAAACAATTGCCAACACATTTTATTTTCCAATTTTCAGAATAGTTGGCCTTCTTGGCAAATTTTCTGCCTTAACTTTGAAAAATCATAACTAAATTTGCAGACTTCGTTTCGGGGCGATTCTAAAGGCTATGGAACCCTTATTGAGTCTAGTTTCAACGAAAAATATATCCTTTTGTTAGCTGGAACCATTTCATTCCCAGATTTTCAATCTTTGCGTGTTGTTCTAGAAAATAGTCAATTTCGTTGGGCAAATTTCAAGAATTCATAACTCTTGTATATAGCTTCAATTAATTCATATGACTTATCAAATTAAAACTTAGAATATCTACTTTCACTTTGTAAAATTTCATAATTTTTACTCATCATTTATTCTTCCAAAACCTCACGACAAGCTCACTGCCTCACAAGAAATTTCACTAGATAATAGATAATAGACAGTGGAAGCATAATCACTTTCTTCAAAATTCACCATTTTATTTTCTTTAATGCCCCAAAGATATAAGAAATATTAGATAATAGATTTGGGACACCTACTAAATCGGGACTTAATAGTCCACTTAATTTACGCTTATTCCTAAGCATTCAATCCCAAAATTCGGGATATTACAGTTAGCTTCTCAGAAAATACCATGGCTATGAAGGATATTTAAACAGAATGAGAATGGTTTAAGAAAGGCAGTGGATGTTAAGAGATTTATATATATATATATATATATATATATATATATATAAGAAGATGACTTAACATTCATTTATTCACTTAGCAAGTGGGTTGCTGATGTTGACATTACTGAGAAAATGCATGGCCAAAGAAAGTGTCAAGGACCTACGTCTCTGTATGCATACGGGATGATTGAAGAGTTCAAAGTGGGCACAAGTTGCGGCAACAATTTGAGTGACTTTTCTTCTTAAGTTGATAATAAACACTGCATCTCCTCTTTAATATAAGAGCTATTTAACTAATTTAAGTAGATTGAAAAAATTAGTTAAATTAGTTATTTATAATAAATATGAGTTGATTTTCCTAAAGTGTCTTTTATAATCATAACCACCCCAGATAGAAATCCCTTTAATTTGTATAATCAATAAGGATATTTTAGTGAAAAATTATAATTTGAAAGGTAAAGTGAATTGCGGTCTTATATTTAAGATCAAATTTATCCCTCAAACTAACTATTATATTAAATACAAGAGGTGGTAATTTTTTTTGTTAAAACAAGAGGTAGTACATTTTAATTCCTTCACTTTATTTATTAAAAAATATCTTTTTTATTTTGTACTTTGTGCCAACTTACATGTCTGGTACTGGTCATCATCATACCAGCCCTAATTATAACATATTATAGCTTATAAGCACAGAGACTAATAATATCTATAACTCATGAAACTTTATACATTAAATAAAAAAAAACTAGAGAGACCTAATTAAAAATTATATCTAATTTTCACTTTCTCTATTAAGTTTTCAATACATACTTTACGTATGTATACTCCAAATTTATATCTGAGTTTGATCTCCAAGACATTGAATTTAAAAAATATAATATAAGATATATTAAAGTATATTAAACATACCTCTTAAGTCTTAACTTTTATATACGTATATTGACGTAAAGCAGATTGATCCATATTTTTATATATAATTTTCATAATTAAAATGGGATTTGAATGTATTTTTTGAGGCATTATTGCATTATTAAGCACTAATTTGAGTATAAGATATTTACATTGAATTAAGTGTAAATAGGGGCAAAATGGCTATAATTTGTTAATTATTCATACAAATGATTTCTTACACTTTTGATGCTATATTGTGCTTAATTTTGCGTTATAGGTGTTCTAGGAAGAAATTGGTAATTTTGGAGGTTCAGAATTACTATTTTTGAAGTCTGGGAAAATTACAGAAACTGTCCTTAGAATTGGTGAAAATTACAAGTGAACCACGAATAGGACCAGAGAAAGTTACAGACAAGAGCCAGAATGTTTATAAATTGTAATTCCCTCCCAAAGTTTGAAAAAATCACACTCGGGTCCCTCCTCATATACTTTTCACATTTGTGGAAAGGTCCCTGGTCAAAACTTGCGTTTTGACCAGGCTTCTTCCTCCTCCTGCCAACACAACTGGACCCGACATGAATGGTGGAGGGAGCTTATCTGTGAGCTGGATGGAGCTAGCACCAGGTAACAATGGCAGACACACGACAATGGCGTATGGGATTGTGAAGAATGATAAGAATGGAGCATGGGAGAGGGACCTTATCATCATCACTTTCACCTTTTTCCTCCCTGTAAAATAGACGCCGAGGCATCATCTCAGGACATCTGAAAATCTTCATCCTTCCCTGATCCCACAGTCTTCTTTCATTTTTTTCCCTTGCCGAGGTACTACAGAATTGAGAGTTGAAGTAAGAAAGAGGTCATCTCTATCACCACCGACCTCTTCCCTTCATCACCACCATTCACCTTTACCGGCCTCGGGCATTTTTTATCTTTCCACCATTTTCATCACCACCCCTTCATCTTCCTCACCAACTACCTTCACCATTAAAAATCTTCATAAGCATTTCACCTTCATCATTTTCTTTCCTTCCTTCTTTTGTTACTGCCACCTCCAACGTTTTCATCATCTTCACAGAACCATCATTCTCTTCTTTCCTTTGCTTCACAACACCACCGTCGGCCTCATATACTTCACAGCCCCTGTTTTTCATCTCACGCCTTACCACCATCTTCACTGCCGATCCCTTCTAAACCACCACCATCACCTTGACACTACTACCAGTCACAGTGCAGTCAACCACCATCTCCTCTTCCTCGTCAGACCTTCCATCTCCGACCCCCACGTCCGGTGATCTTCACCGTCGGTCTTCCCTTTCTCACCTTCAAACACCATATCTTCTTTTCCTCCGTGCGTTGAGAGTGAGTTTCAGCATCATCACCATCGAACTACAAGCTATCACCGTCGGTCTTGTGCTCTCAGAGTGTCATTGGATTTACCGCCGGAGTTGCACTCCTACCACCGCCACTGAGTTTCAATGGAGGAGAGGTAGTAACGGGAGAGTTGATCCAGAACACATGAATGACGAGCTTTTTTCAGTTTCCAGCTGAGTTTGCAATACTCCGGTGCAGTTGTGCATTTTCCGGAGAGTTTCTTGAATTTTCCGGCCCCCATTTCCGACGAAGTTGATTTTTCCGGTGAGTTCTTTCTTCATAAGATTGCAGAGCTGAGAACTTAGAACAGGGAAGATGCCAAATCTTCCAACCATGCTGAAGCCATAGTGCCATTCACCATTCATCATGTTCTCATTTCTCTTCCTGCGTGAAACTTGTGTGTCTTCTACAATGGATCCATGCATGCTGACATCATCAATATGCGTTCTCCTACCATGACTCATGCATGCACGTGGAACATTAACAGGGTAGTCATTGTTTTATTTTTTTTGTCTTATTCAAATATTTTGTTTGATTATTGTTTGCATAAATGTGTGAATTAAATTTGTATGATTAATTTTGTGCTTGTGGGATATATATGTTTATTTTTCTTATGATTTAATTGAGTGGCATGTTTCTTTTATGTATTTAATTAAATTACATTTTCTATTTTATTTTGTTGTGTTTGTTTAATGCATTTAATTTAAAACAAAAAATATATATTTAATTTCTAAAACCCTTTTTAACCAATTTGTCTTAGCACTTAGTTTTACTTAGGAAGTTAAAATAAAAAGACTCTTCAAGTGAGACGAACTGAGTTTTATATCACAGTACAATTTTTGGATTAGAAATTCTGTATTTAACCCTAAGACGTAAAGACACAATCAGATCAAAAGCCAACGCCATTGAAGCACAATATTTAATATTCCATTAGATCCTATGTGTGTGTGCATATATATATATATATATATATATATATATAAGTTGCTTAAAATTTGTCAAAAGCCATACATGGGTTGGGAAGTAACTTTTTTTTCAAATATATCTATGATGAGGGAGGGTGTGAGCAAGAATGGAAGGGTAGGAATAGATGGGAGAGAATGAGTAGAAAAATATATATGAATGAGACATATAATTAATTAGGGATAAAATGTAAAAAAAAAAAGTGAATTAAATTTTAGGACAAGTACGAAATATAACTTATAAAGGGAAAATTTCAGAAAAATACAGTTAAAATTAACAAAAAACAAAATGGTATGGTCAATTCCTAAAATCCCAAATCAGAGTAATAGTAGGAATTTGGGATTTGAAATCTTGATCGAAAGACGATAATGACCTTAGTTAAGTGGCAAGCAAAAGAAATACACATACAAAAAAAACACTGAATTTCTGACAGAATTTGCCACGAATTTGTGATGGAAACAGATTTCCGACAGAATGGATTTCGTCCCTAATAATAGCGTGACAAGCTAATTTGAGACAGAATTCAGATTCCGTCGCAAATTTCCAAAGGAATTAGATTGGAAATTTCTGACGCAAATCAGATTCCGTCAGACAAATCTGTTGCAAATTGTTTTTTTTTATTTTAAAAAAGCCTCGTGGCAACTCCGATGGCCACCACCTCATCGCCAGCGCCTGCCAGAGGCAACTCTGGCGGCCTCCAACTCATCCCGGCACCTGGCTCCGCCACGTGTTGTCACTTCTTTTTTCCTGAAAATTCAACTCGTCTTGGTCCCTTTGGTTCGAACCCACGACCTCGTCGGTACGCGCACGATGCCTTACCAGTTGGGCTGGAATGTTTTGGCATTTTATTATTGCACAATTATATATATATCAATTATTTATAAAGATATATTGTTTCTTATACATCAATATATTTTATTATAAAAACCTAAATATAAATGTAATAATAACATAAAATAATTTTATATACTCTTATACTTTTTAATATAAATTAATTTCAAATTAAAAAATTTTACATCTTAAATAAATTTTCATATGACTATATTTTTGTCCAATTTCTTAATTTAAATTTTATTTTTAATTAAAATTAATGAATAAATAATAATATATAAATGAATTTTTATATGATCATTTTGCTCCTACAGGGACCAAAACCTATAGTTGAAAACTTGAGGGGCCAAAACCAAAATGAGTAAAAACTTGAGGGATGAAAGATGGTATTAACCCTAATTTTTAAATATTTATATGGTTAATAATATCATAATTTTTATAAAGATATTTTTTTAAAAAAATTAAATTTAATTAAAAAATAATAATTTTTTAATTTTTCCGATGGAAATTCCTTGGCAAAATTAGCCATGGGATTATTCCATGGCTACTTCTGTGGCAAAATTATTTGCCACAGACACCAAGGAAAAAATTCCGTCGAAAACTTTTCGGACAGAATTTGGCACAGGAACAAATTCCATTGGAAATTTAATACTTTTTTGAAGTGACAGAGGGTGCACGAGTAGGAGGAAAGAGACTGAAGCTGGAGTGAAAAAAATGACGATATTGAATGAGGAAATGTGACGGAAAGGAGAGCTGAGCCACGGGGTAAGGAAATTTGGGACAAAAATCATTTTTTTTCTTGTGATTCTTCAATCTCTATGGAAAATTGGTTGTGGTTTGTGATTAGGGTTTATCATATTGAAGACTTTGTTTTACGGGTAAGGGGGCTCTTAGGTGAAGATGGAGAAAAGGTAGCGGCTTTAAGGTAATGGGACAATGTTGATGGTTGTGTGATCGATTTCATTGTGTTTGGTTGCATTATTGTTGAAGATTGTTCCTTTTTTGTTGTTCGCGACTGATTAAGGGTTGAACGCTGATGGGTGTTACGTCAGTATAAACTTTATTGGCCCGCTGTCGATAGTAAGGTTGGGGGAGGGTGTTGTTATTAGTGAAGATGGAGATGTGAAAAGATATTGTGTTGGTGTTAATAATTGACACATGGCGATGATATAGAGGGTGTTGTTATTAGTGAAGATGGAGATGTTAAAATAAATTGTGTTGTTGTTAATAGAATATGCAGAGTGATGATAGGGGAGTGTTGTTAACATTGAAGATGGAGATGTTAAAACATATAGTATTGTTGTTAATAGTAGGTGGTGGGTGAAGACACAGGAAGTTACTTAATTTAATAAACATTGTGTCACAAGCTTAATTACTAAATTGGCATTATCAAGTGTGGTGTAAGATTTTAGGTTGTCCTTGGAGGTTAACAACAAATGCTATCGATAAGAAGACCCCATTACTACGTGTAGACTGTCGCCACACAGCATCTGATGACTATAGCAAGTTGTGAAAGCAGAAAGCCATGTCGTTAATATTGAATATTGTGTTGTTAATATAAAGACATGCATGTGTTGTTATATGCCCTCCAACTTGTTAATTTCACTTTTTTCACTGGGTATGTCTTGGATTGTCTAATACCAAGTTTTGAAAGCAGAATCCCATGTCATTAATTTTGAATATCGTATTGTTAATATAGAGCGAGGTGGTGTTATTGGCCCTCCAACTATTACTTTCCCCCTTGTGCATACGAAGTTGTTAAACAAGAAAGTAAAGTTGTTAATATAGAAGCTAGTGTTGCTAATAGAGAGGGAGACGTTGTTATTGGCCCTCTAACTTATTACTTCCCCTTTTTTGCATACGAAGTTGTTAAACAAGAAAGTGAAATCGTTAATCTAGAAGCTAATGTTGTTAATAGAGAATGAGGTATTGTTATTGGCCCTCCAACTTGTTACTTTCCCCCTTTTGCATACAAAATTGATAAACAAGAAAGAGAAGTCATTAATTTAGAAGCTAAAGTTGTTCATAGAGATAGAGGTGTGGTTATTGGACATTCAACATGTTACTATCACCTTTTTGTATACGAAGTTGTTAAACAATAAAGGAAAGTCGTTAATGTAGAAGCTGGTGATGTTAATGGACATGTTAATGCACAGCACACCGCCGAAGCTCACTAAAGAGACCGTCGTTCCCTTCCTCTTCTTTGCTCAGCCACCAACCACCCACCATGGTCACCCACCTTCCAAATCGAAACACCGACTACCAAACCCGCGTTCCCTTCCAATCCCGCATTCCTTCTTCATTGACCCGCATTTCCCTTCCTCTTCTTCCCTCACCCACACCGTCCTTCCCTTCCTATCTCGTCTCGCTGACCACCCCTTCACCCCCTTCTCCTCCTAGGTTTGTCGTATTTGTCTCAGTTAACCAACCCTTTAGAAAATCAAAACGTGATTTTGGCCATTTGCTTTTTCAAACTTAACTGAGGGCATTATCATCTTTCGATCAAGATTTCAAATTCTAGATTCCTACTGTTGCTCTAATTTGGGATTTTAGAAATTGACCACACCATTTTATCCTTTGTTAATTTTGACCGTATTTTTCTGGAATTCTCCCACTTATAAAAAGGATTGGTCATATATTAAAAAAAAAACTATAACTTATGTTTAAGGGGTGGAGGGAGTACTTGACTTGATTGCAATTTAAACTTAACTTTTTTATCGTACATTATTGATTGTGCTTTCAATCAACCTAATTGTGAACTTTTCTAGTAACTTGCAAGTCGGGGTAACCTGTCCAGAAAGCAGTTTAATTAACTAATGATAATTTTTACCAGAAAACAAAAGTGAAAGAAGACTTCGAAAAGTGAGAGTGAAGGGGACTTTTTAACTAATGCAAGATACATTTGAGGAATATTATTGTCACCTCATTGGAAGATAACCGATCATACATATCTCCAACAGATGCGCGTGCACTACTGTAGTACTCCCTCCGGTCCTAATTATAAGATAAAGTTGACTTTTTTGGAGATATTAAGGAAACCAATTAAATTACTTTAGAGTGTTTATATTTTTAGTATCCTTAGATTATATATTACTTTATTAGTCAAATTAATTAGTTTGGAGAAAAAAATATAAATATAAATACTCTAAAGTAATTTAATTGGCTTCCTTAATTTCTCCAAAAAAGTCAACTTTATCTTATAATTAGGACCGGAGGGAATATAATGGTTCTTCAAACAAACAGTATCTCATGTTGAATCTTTTTTTATTTTCTACTTTTTTATCTTCCCGTACTCTTCTTCAATTTTCAATTATTAAACTTCTTAAATCCATTTTTCCCAGTGATCTAACAACTTGAATGAGTAAGATTAACCATTATTTTTAAAACAGTCAATTGTCATCACATGCAACTTGAAGCCATAGAACAAACTAATCAAGTCGCGAATAAGAAAAGGAAAATGTTGTTGTATGACTTTGTCTGAAGAATGCAACAAAAAATTAATGAAAAACAGGTTTGGTCAACCGATGTATGGAAAAGTCAAAGACTTTTAAAAGATATATGGAAAAGTCAACCGATGTGTTGGGTTTAATTAGTGGCGATTTTAATAACTAAAGATATACACGTTTGGGCCATATTATAAGAGAGACTTCTACTATTGAAGGTAAAATTTTCTACATTGTTAAAAGGGAAAATCACTCCTAGGTCCCAATGACCAAAGATAATCACAATAAAGTTTCAAAGCAGTAAAAAACAACTGAACATGTTGTAAAAACACGCTTAATGAGTTGTTATTTCTATTTTTTAGGACTTGATTGTGATTATCTTTGGTCCTTGGGACTTAAGAGTGACTTTCCCTTATTAAAATAACTGACGTAGATGATAATTAATTTCTACGTCTATTACTTAAGTAACTAATCACCGTTGTGTAGTTATCCCTTTTTTAAAGGCCTATGAATTTATGCCAATTGACAAATTCCTATTTTATCATATATATATATATATATATATATATATATATATATATATATATATATATCCATATCTTATTTAAGGATTTTATTATGATTATTGTGCTCAAAATGCATTTATTAAGATAAATTGAAATTAAGTGCGAATGCATTGAATTAGAACTAAAATGGGTAAAATTGTCATAATTATTATAATTAATCTTAATCATTAATTATTAAGAAGATTTGATGTTAATTTGCTTAATTGTTTTTTATTTGTAGGTTCTTTAAATATTGGATTAAATTTGATTACGCTAGTTTGGGGATCAAATTTGAGAAATGACACTTTAGTACCACAACATTTCAGAATGACAGTTTAATCCACTATCAAAAACAACTGCGCTTTGAAAGCTGCACATTGAGGGCTGGAGAAACAGATTAAAGGGGACTTTCAGCCAGAAATGAACCAGAACGGAGGCTCAAGCATCCACCACCATCGTCTTCATCACCTTCTATTACCTTCACCGTCCCTCTCTCGGCAGCACCACCCCACTCACTACTATCGGCCACTTTGTCCGCTGCCGCCACCATCTCACGACATCTATTCATCTCACCTTCACTTCACCATTCGACCTCACTTCGATTGCTCTCTTCTCATCATCCCATTCATCGTCTTATCAATTTTCATCACCATTCTTTATCATCCTTCCATCAAACGTCCTTCTTCCATCGCATTTTCCATGGCTAGTTATTCAGGTCAAGAGGTGGCTTTGATTTTAATGGTTAGTCATGGCTAATTCTCAGATCGTCTAGAGCAGTGGTGATATCTTGAGTGTGGAGCTTCAAATGGGAGTTTCAGTTCTTCCAATCTCTGATCCTTTCATTATTTAGTGATTCATAGGTCTTAGGCTAAGCTTTGTGATGTTTGGATATGTATTGAGATGATTATCAATGAGACTAAGATTGGTTGTAGTTGCTAGATCTTTGAATTTGCATTTGACATTGGTCTATAATTACCTTTAATCTCTTTATATTTTCTGGGTCAGTGATGTGGTGAGATTATTGTGAATATTTAGTGATAATTCAAGGTGGCTTGGTTATTGGAGTATGAGTTTAATGCATATCTTTGATGCTTATTGGCTAAAGATTTGAATTGGGCTTCGGTTAAAGGAATTAACTCTTGTCCGGTGTGGGAGATTTAATTCACCTAACCCAAGTTAGCTCAAAAGGTCTTTTGGGTAAATTTGTTAAACTAGCATACTCCCAAATTAACTAAAGCAAGGATAGCTTGAACCATTGTGCTAGAGGATTATTATCTCATTGTTATCACTTGTTGATTTTCACCATTCCATTCATTCGTAGCCATCCATTTCCACTTTATAAATTAAAAAGATAAAAAAGAAGTAGCTTTAGGAATTTTAATTCTATTTGCAATTTAGATATTTCAAAAGAAAACCCACTTTCTCTATTTTTAAAGTCATTTTTTATACTTAGTTTACTTACTTAATTTACTTAGGATTCATTTTCATTTTTGACTCCATAAAATGAACACGACCCGGATCATACAGTAATATTGTAATATTATTCAACATTTGAACCCCAAAGGTGACTAAAGGAGAGTTGTCAAATTGCCGCCGTTGCTGGGGAGCCAAATCCCTAGTAATTAAGTGTCAATCTTTGATTGATTGGTACCTTGAGCATTTAGGATAGTTTTTGCATATTTTTCATAGCATCCATTTCATTGTGCGTAAGAAATTTTTGAAGAAATACAAACAAATATCTTGATTTTTCTTTGCTTTTGCACTTGCATCCTTGCATTTCTCTCACTTGAATTGTGAGTGTCTTGTGGCTTGCTCGAATATGAAGCCTGTTGTTGCTCATCTAGATAATGTGTTGTTAAAGGTTTTTTTTTTTTCATTTTGGAGGGGAAGGCTAAAAAGTGGTACCTGATGCTAACAAGGCATGTTAATGATGCTCTTCATTCATGAGCTAATTTGAAGAAAGTTTTCTTGGACAAATACTTTCCCGATATAAGGATTACAGAATTTAAAACGGCTTCTCAAAAGACAATCCGGGATTGCACCCTTTATTGCAATCATTGATTTAATTTTGAAGAAACTACCAAGGTACAACGCCCACGCTTCTTCACCAATGGACGGCCAACTCACCTTATGTGAAGATAGGGTCCACACGGGCATTGAGAATGTAGAAGGGGCTTCCTCAACTGAATCAAAAACCTAAAACAGCAAAGAATATGAATGTAATGATCAACTATCAACATATTTCAGTACAATGGAATAACAAGTAAATACTTAATATTCAATCCAGTTTATAACCATAACCATCTGGAAATACATTCAAATAATGCTGGTTAAGCAAAAATATCGATACATAGAGGACATGAAGATGAAGAGGGAAGAAGATACAAATGACGTGAAGAATCGTCAAAGAAAATTCCCAAGAATGGAACCAGAGAGAAGATCACACAAAATCATCCACACCCCTTCTGTAATTGTATTTATCCCTGTTATAGGATGAGGTCTGGCCTCTGCAGCTTCCCGTTCTTCTATTTGGGCTTCTATCGGCATCTATCAGGCCTTCTCTTGGATCTTCTATCAGGCCCAAGTCATGTGAGTCTATTACATTATTCCCCCCATTGAAAAGGACCTTGTCCTCAAGGTCCAAGCAAGATAAGAACCTAGGAAATAAATGAACTAGTGCAGTCCTCCATATCCGATTGTAGAAGAAACATAGAAGTATATTGCAATTAACAAAAATTCCAAAATGTGCATCAGTACCGTAGTAACATGATACTTTTGCAAATGAAATTTCTTGAAGTGTAAACCCAAATGTTGTGCCAATTTAGCTATTCCATAAGAATGATTTTTGGCATTAAAGGTTGCAAGAAATTTGTGGTACTATTCTCCCCCATTACCAACTTGAAAATCACCTTGAATTGAAAATGAATCCCAATATATAGGACTGCTCACATTAGATATGACAATAGGAAGGAGTAAGCATGTGAAAGTCCCCAAAGAGCATGAACTTGATGTTAATTCCTTCAACATGTGATCATAATAAACTGTCATTTCCTGTTGTAACTTGAAAGACACCGCTATTAGAAAAGAAAGTTCTAAATAACCAAATAGATGGAATGGAATTTCGGACTGTACCTCTTGAAAATGTGGAGCTTGGATCCATTCAGAAATAGCAGTAGAAAAACTTTTGTCACAAGCAAAAACAACATATTAACAACAGTCATATATTCCCCATGGAACTAGAACTTCAAACTTGAGCACACTCAATACAGGCCAACACAATGTCCTGTTGTCATCATAGGAGCGCAAGGTATATTTGCTGATGCAAAGAAAGAGTGTATTGAATATCGTGACACAGCAAGCACTTTCAAAATGTAGAGAACCCTTTGTAGCATGTGTAACAAATAACTCAATCCAAGAAATACATTCTGAAGCAGTGCTTCCATTGAAGATGTGATGATCATGTTCCCAATACAAATCAATTATAGAGCAAACATCACGCAAAGCAGGGGCAACTCTATTCACCACTAAAAACAATGTAGGAGAATGAGTCCAAGATGGCAAACATTCATATGCACCGTCATTTAAGCACCTAACACTCAGTGTAATTCTAGGATCAAACACCAAAATCAGTGATGGAAACATATTGGGAAATATAACAGATGGTAGTGGGTGCATTACTAAAATTGATGATAAAATTCTCATCAGTTGTTGTGTGGCAGTAATCATAAGCAATGATAATAATTTGGCTTCCTCATAATCAGCATCATATAAATAAGAGTTACTGTGGTGGACCTTGAATGGAAGAGAGCCAAAATATACATAGTAAAAGATGGTAATGGTGGTCCCCACATCCAATTTTACCGGACTAGTCAAGCAAGTTAGAAGCCACAGCTGAACAATATCCCTATTAAATGAGTATAGGCTACACCTCACGAACAGAGTAAGAGCAAAGGAAATACCCGGATCAAATATCAAGCTATGAATAAAAATGTTGCAAGAAGAAACCTCCTCCAAATATATTTTATTGCCACGGTCAAGATATAAAACCTTACAGCAGTATTTAGATTTTACTGCATAATGTACCTTCAGAACAGCAGCATAGTTGCCAACAGTTTTCACCATTGTTTTGGAACCCGGACCGGACCGGCCGGCCCGGCCCGGCCCAGGAACCGGTGAACCGGACCATAAACCGGTCCGGTCCGGTGACCGAACCGGTTTACCATTTTTTTATTTTTTATTTATTTTTAAATTGATTTTTTAATATTTTTCCTTATAATTTCATATTAATAAACCTAAAATATTCAATTTTTCACCGGTTTAGTCCCAGTTTAGCTCCGGTTTGACTCCGATCTAACCCACTGACCCTTGACCCAATACCCTGATCGGTCCAGTGACTGGTCCGGGTTTCAGAACCTTGGTTTTCACACTTTCCTTGAAGTAGTTGTCAACTATCCTCATATCCACCGCAAGTAAGAGATATACTATACAAGCTATATAAATTTGTCGGATAGATTTAGATTGGGCATTTGCAAAGTGAGCAAACCCATATCCGGTGAAATGCCCATTCCTAGCCAATTTGTGCAACTCATTTAGAGATTCTACTGCTGAGCCAAGATCAATACCCATTGAACCATTGATCCATGAATAGTGGCCTTGGAACGATTGGTCGTCGGTGACATGTATGGGAGGAAATCGTTGAACTGATTTGTTGTTGTAAGAGAAACGGAGTAAGGATAGAGTAACCGAACTCCATTATGGTTGTCGGCAAGCTTCAGTTCATCATTGCAAACGGAGATGAAGAGCCTAGGGTAACTGAAGGTGGATTGAAAAGGAACAAATTTAGCTCCAAGCACTTCGGCCCAGTCAAATAGCTGATTTGTTGTTTGAAAAAAATAAACTCTATTCATTAGAGGCCCATTCTCAAGCATGCATGTCGAACTTTTGACGGAGGGTGACGCCCAGATGGTATCGACAGATTCCATCTTCGGAGAGGTTGCCGATTGAAGGACCGATGATGATGGCAACAAAGAGTCCACCCGAATAGGTTCATCCATCTCATCATTCTGTTTAGAACTGGATTTTTCGCTCGTTGCCAATAGCTGAGTTGCAGACGCTTGGCAGGGATGACTCTGCTGAAACTTAATTTCTGACTGTAAAACGGATTCGTTCGTTGGCCGTGGGTGAATGGTAGAACTTGAACTCTGAGAAAATTTAGAATTCAGCAATTCTATTTTAGAACATATTAATTCCATTGTCAAAATAGTACTATCTATCTTTGTAACCATATTAGAGGCGCAATGCTTGAACTACTTGATCCCAGTTCGGCTTCATCGAAATCCTCCACCATGGTGGAAGGAGTTCTCTCAATGAAAGGACCAATTGCAATGATCAATATTTCATTACAATGGAATATCAAGTAAATAGTTAATATTCAGTCTAGTTTATAACCATAACCATATGAAAATACGTTCAGATAATACTGATTAGGCAAAAATATCAATAAATAGAGGACAAAACGATAAAGAGGGAAGCATATACAAAGGAAGGGAAGAATCGTTAGAGAGAATTCTCAAGAATGGGACCAGAGAGAAGATCACACAAAATCATCCACACCCCCTCTGTAACTGTATTTGTCCTTATTATAGGATGAGGTCTCACCTTTGCAGCTTCTTATTCTTCTATTTGGGCCTCTAGTGGCATCTATCAGGCCTTCTCTTGGATCTTCTATCAAGCCCAAGTCATGTGAGTCTGTTACAATTTTTTTTTGGGTTCAGTTTGGTACAATGAATGGTGGGAGTAATGTTCTTTTCTCATTAATAAGAGACAAAGTCACACAAATGTATGATCAGAACTAAAAGCCAGTGATTTTCTTCCATATAGTGTGGGTTTGATATGGAACCAAGGCCTAAATATCATACATAAAGATTGAACCCAAAACCTATTGTTTTTTGGGAAAATTACATTTTGGACAAGAGAAAAAAAATAAAAAAATGGTCCCTTAAAATCTCAAAATTATATTTAAGTAATGTAGGACTTTTTTACAATAAACTCAATTCCGCTGACAAGTCCATAGGCGTCCGCTGACAAGTCCATGTGCTTGTCATTGACAAACTCAGGAACACATCATTGACAAGTCTAAGGGCGTCCATTGGTAAGTCTATAAGCGTCTATTATCAAATGCATAATTAAAATTTATTGCAAAAAAGTCCCACAGAACTTAAATGTAATTTTAAGATTTTAATGCACCATTTTTTTTTTCTTTTTTCTCTTGTCTAAGACCTGAATATAATTTTTCCTTGTTTTTTTCCTTGTTGAATGGAATGTTATAAATTAAGAGAACAACTTTTGAATATCCCAAGGTGTGAGAGATCAGTGAGTTTTAAAAATCATAATGAAAAATTGAAGATGTTCAAATGCTAAATAATTGCTAGCGCGCGGATCGAATCTGCGAGCTATACCACACAGAATAGATGAAGTGCCACTAAATCTAACGGTTTAATTACCTTCTTTACATATGACGCCTCAGCTTTTTAATTTCTTACTCTTTTAAAAGAATCTTGAATTTAATTTTTTCACCATATCATCTTCAAATTTGAAGTCAGCATCAATCACACAATACTTAAAAATAATGACATAAGATTAAAATTTGGGTTAAGGTAGAAATTTATCCTAAAGTTTTCGAGTAGAAGTTGTAGGCTTCGAGTTGTTTTTGTAGATTAATATTAACCCGAAAAGTGTTTTAAAAAGCGCAATGTTAAGGGCAGAGGTTAGTCAAAGTTAGTTTTTTTAATTGTCGACATTTGTTTGTATATATCCATCACTATTATCTATATATATATATATATATGTATGTATGTCGTCTTGTGCAGCACACGGGTAAAATTTTAATTTTAACCAAAAGATGAAATATACCGGAAGAGCCTCTATTTGCTCTCTACTTGCTTGTATATATCCATCACTGTGATATTAAAAGAAGGTCATTAATTAGAACTGGTGAGTATTGTGATTCTTCTGTAGACACCGCAAACATTTAGACATGCTTTCTGGTGGGAATGATCGTGACATTAATTTTTAAGATGCCAAACAGAGAAATACTTCATCATGTGTGGTTCGAATTGACATTAGAAAAGGTCTATATCTTCCTCTCCATACCATTCATTTTTGCTTTGCATAATAGTATCTCAGATCCAAAATTTATAAGCTAAATAACTAATGTATAGAAGAAAAAAATTATTTAAGTTAGTTATTTGTAAAAAAAAAAAAAATATATGCTATCTTTCCTAAAGTACCCATTGTAAGCATTTACATTAGAAACTAATTTCTAGATGAAAATTCCTTAATATGTACAATTAATAGAGAGTTTACTAAATTAAAAGAAATTTCAAATTTTGGAGACAAAATGGATTGAAGCCTTACATTTAAGAAGCAAATTTTTTGTTTTTTGTTTTTTTGAATAATGAAGTAGCAAATTTTTCTACTAGATTTTACATTTAATATTAAGATGAGAGGGAATAATTTTTTTTTGTTGGGATTTACTTGACCCAGCTCATCATGAGCTGCTTCATGAGTCATGTGAGCCAGCCAACGTAACTCATTATAGTTTCTTAAAAACATGACTAAATTTCTCAAAACAAATTTATGTGTTGAACATACATTCCTCAAAATATACCATAATTAAAAATATTTAAAAAAAATGAAAATCATTATTTGTTAATATCATTTTGATTATTCATAAAAATATTAGTAAAAAAAACTGTGCAATATAAATATTTGGTTATTTGTTTAACGATTTGGATAGAACAAGAAGGACCTAGCAGATAATAATTTATTCACAATTTCTGTATCATGATCCACATAAATAACTTCGACACTACTATTACTGTTAATATTCTAGATATTCATATGATGAAATTGAGAGGAAACTAGCTCTTTGCACTGCCAAAAAAAAAAAAAAAAAACTCCACCACAATTATATAGACACGAATGTTGGTTTCAAGCTAGGCAAAAAAATATTTATATGTGATTTGGGCCAAAATTGACTTGATTCAATATAGGTTAATATTATTTTCATTATACATTAATTGCATAATAAAATATTATATATGATTATTTAAAAGGTCAAAATAACTTGTGTTAATTGCTATCTCTAGTTCCTAATATAGAACCCTTTCAACCGAAGAAATTGAGAGAGAAATCAATGGAAACATTCTTTTCTATTCAACCAAATTATATACTACCTCCGGTCCTAATTATAGGACAAAGTTTGTAGTGCAAATTGCACTACAAACTTTGTCCTATAATTAGGACCGGAGGGAGTAATTTATAGTGAAAGCTGAAAAGTTAAAATCAGTTAACTACATTAATGTTTTTCACAATGTCTTTCCAAAACTACCTTTTTTTTTTATAGGCCAAAACTACCTTTTTTAATGAGGGGTACATGGGCTCTATTTTTTGAAATAATTTGAGATAAATTAAAAAGAGATGGTTTTATAACATATTATATGTTACATTGTGATTTAAGATGGATCCTACATTTAGAACATGGGCTCTATTTTTTGAAATAATTTGAGATAAATTAAAAGATATGCTTTTATAACATATTATATGTTACATTGTGATTTAAGATGGATCCTAAATTTAGAACCAACTTATAAAAGGTCATATGATCTCACATACTAAGTACGGGACGGAGTTTCTCATTTAAATGTATTGAAAGTTGAAATAAAATAATACTCCCTCCGTTTAAAATTATAGGACAGTTTTAGTCAAGTACGATATTTAAAAATATGAGACTTTTTTTTAGTTTTTGAGAAATAATTAATGTATTTTATTTTTAAATATGTACTTGAAATAGTTGAATTTAAGAAATTTTCATTATTTTGTTATTAATAATTTAAGACACAATTATAAATAAAGGTAGACATACGAAAAAGTGGTTATTTTTTAACTGCCTTAACATTTATATAAGGCGTTTAAATTAGTTAAAAATGCTTAATAATTTTAGGTGGTGGTGGTAGTAATTCTCTTGCTTAAAGAATACATCATTTGTTATGAATTAGTAATAAAACATAATGAATTTCTCTATAATGAGCCTTAAGATCCAACTCAGCTATCAAAAAGGCATAATGAATTTCTCCTTCATGAGGACTATCACAATAAATGCGACCTTGCTTAGATGAAACGCATTATTATATTGTCGCCTTTTTCATGCTGGGGGAAATCCAATCTCATAACTGGCAAACGTATTATGAGCAATACCAAAAAATGAATTGGTTTATCATTATAATTCTATTTATAAGTCTTTTTTAATTAATTCTCACATACCAAGAAAAGTTAGTTAACTCATTGACTATGAGCTAAATTTCCAATTTCGCCTTTTATTTATTATTGGTTCCAAAAATCAACATGAATAAATTCTTTTTATATACTGTAATTAATAGAGATAAAAGAGTACAAAATGCATTTACTACCCTGAAACTGGACTAATAAATAGGACCAAATTTTTTATTCAAAAATGACGTATAAATATATAGAACCAGAGTGGTATATAGCTAAGAAAAAGAGGAAGGAAACAAAATGCATTTTATAAAAGCCTAATAAGTGAACAACAAAGAAAATGAATGGGAAAATAATTAAATGTGTCCGAAGCTAAAGAAAGTTTAAGATCCATCCATACGCATGAGTCCAGTCTGTTGAACACAGGTTGATTTACCTTTAAGAAAAGTGAATCTGCTTCTTCACTTTCTAATTATTATTTTTGTTTGTTTTATTAAAGATGTTTGACATGTGAAAATTTTAATTTTTCCAAAAAGTTGAAAAATATTATAAGTGTGTACTTGTTAATATTCTAGATGGTGTACCAGTCTCCCACAAAGCTTTATGGCACGTTCTTTATAGACGTTCTATGAGGTTTTGGTTTGGGTTCGAGACATGATATTACTGCTTCCTCTGGTCCTAAAAAAAATTGTAGGCGGTGTAAAGAATAAATAATTTATTTTCCAGATATAGTATTTTTCACTTATATTTCAAATTTAATTTATTTCTGAAAGAAAAATATAACTAAAAGGAGATTAAGCGTACCTGGACGAATCCATGTTCAGATCCGGGTCAAAGCTCCAATACTCTATACTTGTGCCCACACAATTATTAGACTACTAGAGCCTAATTGTGATTTGCACAGCAGATCACCAGAACCAGAAAGATTGTAGGAGAGAAGAGAATTGCCAGAAAACTCAATGGCGGGGTGAATTGCAATTGAGGAGGCACACCCTATTTATAATGGTTTATGGAGGCCACTAATTAGGAAACGTGTGCACTCCTTCTTGCCCTCCAAAACAGCAATTAATTGTCTCTCAATTAATTCCCTAATTATGGCGATTTGTTCCTTATCTAACAAATCCATAATTATTGCTGAATTATTCCCCAATATGCATTTAATGCTGATTTTATTTTTATTTGATTAGACTACTTATTTCCTAATCAAATAGTCCGGCCCATCAAGGGCGGACATGGACCCAAAGTCCAACAATTTCCATACATTTTTCAGCTAAAACTGCACTGAGGAGTAAAACGAAAGAAAGAACAAGGCACACAAGACTATTCAATCAAGCTAAATAATAAAATCAGTGACGAGGCCAAAGGTGATCGAATGCGGTCATGGAGCTTCAGCTAAAGTAGCTGTCACCAAACCAAGCTTTCATGATGTCGCCTAAGTCTTAAGGGGATCGTGGAAGGATTCTTCCTTCTTGGGACTCACACTGTTGTGAACTAGGGATCTTTCATCCACATCCCGTGTTGCAGTCTAACTCTCAAGCACATGCAGTATGAATTGCATGCTACGGTGAATGGTTTAATGTGTACGTTGATTTCTTTATCTTTCACCGTACAGACATTAGTTCCAAAATGTAATCAACATTCGAACCAGAACTTTCTTTTTCACAATATCTCTTTTACAATCTCGTTTGTGAAAAAGAGTTCTTTGCCTGGCTACAGGTCTATATTCATGCTTCGATCCATTTTCTGTGTATATGCACACATGTGGATCTCATCTCAGTCTAACTGAGTCGACTCAAACGCAAAGATTCTTCTCAACCATCTCATGGTGATCATTTGCTCGTCTTACCTTCCCATGCCCCTGCAAAACATGGGAAGACGGTTGTTCGTGTGAGTGAACCAACCTCTTTTGACCTGTACGACATACAAAACTGTATACCTTTATGTATTTACTCATAACAAATACCATTTCTTTTATCTTTATATAAAATAAGTTCATGACCTTATATTTTATTTGCGCCCCTAGATTTTCACTAACTCAATGAAAATCAAGCTATGGGCTCAATAAGGGGATCTACCAACATTCTGTCAGTAGAAGGTCATTGAACTATCGCTTTCCCTCTTTGAAAGCATATCTCTCATAGAGATGTATCAAAAGTATGTTTCGCCTTACTGTGATACTTAGAATTCTCATCATAAGATGTTATCGTTTGGATCCTTCTATCCACCATTCATTCCCAATCTCTCATAGGAATTACTTTAGCTATATGGTACTTTGAATGATGGCAGAACACGTCCTACGTTCTATTTCCATGGATACCAAGAAAAAATACTTTGTATATTTTCTTACTCCATCACCATTTGCCTAGGTCTTGTATTAGAGTATCCTTTCAAAAAGGAAAGTTGTTGTCTTGACAACTTAATCCATAGTTATGCTCATAACCCATTTCACAGTAGGACCAAAAACAACTTCCAAGTCTGATCCAAAAACATTTGGTCTTATGTACACCAATGTATACATTCATATTACCAACTATAGTCTCGCATGGGACTCTATCCACCTTTCTTATGTTGGATTCCTCATAGGACATGTAACCTCTTTAGGTTTATGCCCTTGACTTCAGGGGTGTCCATGGGTTTGTAGTTTGACATCCTAAGATGTCTAGGGAGTACACTTGTACATGTCTTAGGTGAAAAAGAGTGTATCTTTCTTGTGCAATCTCTATTTATCTTGTCATTCAAGATATTTGTTCAATCCATGACTTTCTTAACTCAGAATTTAAGGATTCTCTGATCCTTTATTCCTTTGACTCCCTTGACACTTGTTTCATATGTCATTTGACAAAGGATGGCTTCACAAAGAATCATCATTAGACCATTTGGGACTTATATAGTGTTCTTCGATTATTTCGAAGTTGGTGAGGCTTTCACCTTGTGAAAAACCTCATATACTACTACTTGGGTGATTGTTTCTACGAAGCCCTTAAGCTGCTTCATGTAGAGTTCACATCCAATTTCCAAAATTCCAAATTGGAAGGTGGTCTTTACATCATCTTGATGCAATTTTCAAGACTAAGCTTGTTGTCATAGCCAAAGTTTAGAGTTAAAACACACAATGGATAACCTTCTATTGTATTACCCCTTAGCCACTAAGTGTTTTAAGTTCTACATGCCCCCAACAGATTTGAGAACCTACTTGTTCCCAATCGCCCTTGGCTAGATGACAAATTACCCAAACACGTATTTGGCTTAAAAAGAATCCAAATCCTCCTACATGACACTTTGCAATTCATCTTAACAGGTCCTTCTAGTGTCTTTCAGACACTTATAAGTACTTATCATCACCTTCTAAATGATGAAGAGAGCATTCAATCCATTAGGGAATCTATCCCTTATAGTTATTCGCTAGATGATAATTTGCTCCGAGGTGGATTTCATAGGATTCTTTTCCTATGTATGAGTGAGGTAATTCTCTCGTGACTTACCTCTTACCTCTTTCATTGTGAAAATGGTCTCAATTCTCCCACTCGGATCAGTGAACTTAGGAACACTTGGTTATTCCTTATCACTTGTGAACCTCTTAAAGAGATTTATTGTGATTAATGCTAATTTCCTGCTAGGAAATCTGGGTTTTATGAACGTTGTGTCCCACGATTTTCTCTCAATCACTGAACTGCCATCATTTTCACTATTGAAGACGTGTCATGTCAAATTCTCATGTCATCTCACAAAGAGATACTTTGTATACCTTGACCCCAATCTTCCTTACTCATAGGAAGAATTATGAATATAAAGTTGATGACCCTTATGGCCTTAACGAGCTTGGTCCTGGTCTAAGGCCCATCCACAATTCATAGGGTAAGGTCGTGACTAACATAGAGGGCATTTGGTTAAGTGTGAATATAATAGCTGCAAGTCTACCTACTAACATATGGCTGATAGTCTTATTGATGACATTATGTTCACAACCAAATCAAGGGGAGGTCTGTCTCTCCATGTCAACAACTCTATTATGTTGAAGGGTTCTACGTATTGATAGTTGCCTAACAATACCTTTCTTGTACACAAAACTATTTGAACTAATCACATGGGTGTCGTAAATCCTTGTTAGTTCGAAAGGTCTTATTCTTTCAGTTTACTGATTCCTGACTAGTTTAGCCATCATCTAACAGCTTCACACTTGCCAAAAATCAAGTAAACATTAATGTATTTCGAGTAAATGTCCACAACGTTAATGAAACACCAAGCTTTGTGTCTTGCCCTCACGTTCATTGGTTCACTAACATCATAATTTTCCAATTGCAGTGGATATTCTCAAAAATGTTTCTTTGTCTTTCTTGCCAGGTAGAATAAGTTTTCAGCTTATTCATAAGGGTATTAACCCTTTAGCACACGTTGTTTAGCAAATACTCTTTTGCTAGTTTGATCATTCCCTTTGATCAAGGTGTACATGTGGCAAGAAATAGAATCTTTTATCCCTAGAAAAGAAACATCAAAATCCAACAAAGGATCTGAGAATCATAATCCCATCGATCCTTAACTAAAGAGATAGCAAAGATGTGATTCTGTCAGTTGCAATTGCATGGAGTGAATCAGGGTGGTTTATCTATGCAGAGTTAACGTGTAAGTTCCAATCCCTTGATTCTATCTTTTTATTGCTTTGCATTTGACATGAAGCCATATGCTTCTGTGAAACATCCACAACTCATGTGGATTGCTACTTTTACAACTCTTAAAGGTTTATCAATGTAGCATTTCATCTTTTGTAGAAACCATTGACCTCTTCTAGATCAAGTTTTCCTCATATGTTCCTTGCCCTTAGGCATGGAGGATGAAACCTCCCACTCTTTAGCTAAGTTTGTCTGACTAATGGATCTTGAATCCTTCAGTCTTTCACATTCAAGTTCAATGTGGTGAATCACATTGCTGAAGGTTACAATATGCATATCAGAGGCAATCTTTACTTTCGTATACGCCCACTCAATGGAAGACATGGCTCACTCCCACTCACTGGGCGACATAGCTTCCTCCCACTCACTGGGAGATGTCTTATCACAACATACACTTGTTGTTTGTTAGAAAGAACTTGGCATTTAGTTTTGTCTCAACTTCTTAGTTTGACATCTGCCTCATGTGTTGCCTAAACAACATGTTAGGACTTAGTACACTATGTTAAAACTTAACTTAGTTTTAACTTTACGGAAGAAGATCACCTATTTCACTATCTTCCAACACTATCCACATGGCTTGGATAAGGTTACATTGCTCAAACCAACATAAGTTTAAGCAATGTTGTTCTTTCTATACTTGATAGCATAAATCTTTTGTATCCTTCGGTTGCTTCAACCTTTAAATGCTGAAGACTAGTTGGTAGGATGTCCGTGACATC
Organism: Inga leiocalycina; assembly: GCA_963242795.1. Lineage (NCBI taxonomy): Eukaryota > Viridiplantae > Streptophyta > Magnoliopsida > Fabales > Fabaceae > Inga > Inga leiocalycina. The sequence goes on from OY725323.1 coordinate 75,719,468, forward strand.
TCATTCTTCTTGAATGAAAGAGATTTAAGAGTTTTTAACTCCACAGATATCTCAATTGAGCTTGTCTTCATAAGCTTAGTCAAATAGACTTGGTCATAATTGGTCACTCAGACGATTATGGTATACAAATCTTAGTTGTTCAAATAAGACAAAGGATAATTAGATAATAAGTTCACTAGTTTCATGTTCAGGAGACAACTATGTTGACTCCCATCCCAATCATACTAGTTAGATCATCACCCTTTTAACCACAATCTTCATTTGAACACTTTCCCCTTTGGATTTCTAGACTCATTCCAGAAAACTCCCACTCAATCAAAGAGCAGTTATATTAACAAGATAATAACATAATATCATATAACTAGCATGAATGTTCAAGAAAACAAGAAGAGAATATACTGAATTCAATTCTAAAAACTAACAGAGAATTTAATCTTAAATTCAATGGAAAAACAAGAACATTTAAAAATTTAAGCCTCATATTGTTGTCTCTTAACTAGGTTCTCCTTCTCATAGGCCCTTCTAACCATATTAACTCATGTAGCGTCTAGCTACAATGTCCAGCTCCTTTTTGCCATGTTTACATCCACTCATTTGGATGTATTTGTAGCATACCTCCCACTTGATGAGATGATTCTCACATCTCTATCTGTCTTGTCCTTTGTCACAACATATGTGATACAAGGTTGACTTTTAGAAGTCATTGCTTCAACATTTGGGAAGACTTATTATTATTCAATAATTATTGAATAATTTTAAGTTACTGCAATTTTTCAAGTTTTATCTCTAAGAGTTTGAGTCAAGGTTGGATAGGATTTTATATTCAAAAACTCATTTGAATAATCCCTTACTTTTAAAGAATCTTTCAGCATTTAACCTTATGTTGCAACTGAAAAATACTCTTAAAAAAATAAGCCAACCTATTCCAAAAACAATAGAACCAACATTGATTCAATTCCAACATTTTTGGGAATCTCTAGGTGCATACAAGCACCTTTTTGACTCAAAACAGATCTAAATGTGCTTCAAATATATGCAAATTATATATTAAATTGAAGCTCTCAAATTTAGGGATTTTTAAGAACCAACCACGTCTCAATTGGAGGCCTCACGCGCCCCTAGAAGATCTCTGGATCCAAAAATCCTGAAAAATTGGAAAATTCCAGCATTGGCCACTCTCGACGGTGGCACGTGACTTACACGCGCCGGCCCAAACGACTCCACGCGTCGTCCTCTCTCCAACGGTGCTTGCCACGTGTCAAACGGAGGCCCTAGTGGGCCCCACGCACCATATGTCCCCCCCTTTTTTTTGGTCAACAGTCAACGAAAGATTGTTGACCATTGACCGGTCAACGTTGACCTGTCACCGCTGATGTGGCACTGACGTGTCTCGGCCAACGGATGATGTGGCCTCATTGACCGATGCTGACATGGTGATTAGGTATGACGTGGCGACATCTCATTGGTGCATGTGGCATTGGTTTACCGATGACGTGGCGTTGACTGCCACATCATCATCTTCAACCTCCAGACGAGTCAAACCGACCCGGTTGGAGCTCCGACGGGTCATTGCGACCCGTAAACTTCGGGAGGCCATATCTCCCTCGTTTTAGCTACGTTTTTCGCGTTCTTGGTGTTGTTGGAATCGTAGTTCAGGGAACTACAAATCCATGACATTTATTTGATCTGAAAAACTTTGTTTCATTGATCAAATCGTGAGTGAAGTGGCAGCGGTGATTAACGACCCGCCAACTTCTTTCCTTTGTTTCTCCCTCATCCGGACTCCGTTTGACGAGTTCTAAGCATCGTTGGAATCGTCTCTTCAAGATCTACACATCCATGTCCTTACTTTGGGCAAAAACACTGAGTTTCAAACACCCAATTTTTCTCGATGTTGTCGACGCGACGTAATTTGACCGGATGTGTGTCTCTGTGTTCCAAAGGCTCTTCTAACCTTTGAGGGGTCAAGTCTTTTCCGTTTTTAGTTCCACATAGGTTCCAAAAACACAACTTTAAGAAATCGAAGATATGAGGAAGAGGACGAAGGAATTGTGCCATGAGATATACACACACACTTATTATATGTATATATATAAAACAACCAGAGGAGGAAACAATCAAGAACCTAGCATTTTATATGTGTGCACATTGAGCTCAAGTCAAATAACAAATCTGGGAAGCTAGAATCTGATGCACACACAGACACGCATATAACACAGCAAAGGCAGAAGCAAAATATATACATATATATACATGTTCACATTTTGGAAAAACATACGCCCAGACTTTACATTCATGTTAATATTGAATTCTAATATTGCAACGAAAACACAAATGCATTAAAAACATCGAAGAAGCATGTTAACAATACTTTGACATGCAAACGTTATCGATGAATGCAACATTCACATATTGCAAAAAAATGCTATAAGCATATTTTAATTAGCACAGCGTAAATAGATGGGGATATAAACAAATTATATCATATACTTTATTCACATAGAATAAATCACAGCCTTAAGGATCAAATGGCTCTGATGCCAATGAAAGAAAAATATAACTAAAAGGAGATTAGGCGTACCTGGACGAATCCATGTTCGAATCCGGGTCAAAGCTCCAATACTCCATACCTGTGCCCACACAATTATTAGACTACTAGAGCCTAATTGTGATTTACACAGCAGATCACCAGAACCAGAAAGATGGTAGGAGAAAAGAGAATTGGCAGAAAACTCAATAGCGGGGTGAATTGCAATTGAGGAGGCACACCCTATTTATAGTGGTTTATTGAGGCCACTAATTAGGAAACGTGTGCACTCCTTCTTGACCTCCAAGACAGCAATTAATTGTCTCTCAATTAATTCCCTAATTATGGCGATTTGTTCCTTATCTAACAAATCCATAATTATTGCTGAATTATTCCCCAATATGCATTTAATGCTGATTTTATTTTTATTTGATTAGGCTACTTATTTCCTAATCAAATAGTCCGGCCCATCAAGGGCAGACTTGGACCCAAAGTCCAACAATTTCCATACATTTTTCAGCTAAAACTGCAATGAGGAGTAAAACGAAAGAAAGAACAAGGCACACAAGACTATTCAATCAAGCTAAATAATAAATCAGTGACGAGGCCAAAGCGTAGAATTCACATGTTACCAGTGATTGATCTCTTGAGACTTCTTTAGACTTTGCGAATGGAATAGCACTAGAGTTTAAAAGGTGGAGTTAGTTAATATGATGGGTGTTAATCACTATATTACTATATGGCCCAAAAGTTCTATATAAAGAGTTTCAGTCCATAGCTTAATTAAGAGTCTAATGCACAATGGTTTTCACACCGGTGCGCTTAGTCATGTAAGGATGTGAGTCCCCACCAAGTAACGAACAAGGGTAACATGGGTCCTAAGAGAGAGGTTAACTTGCGTCTCTTTCCTAGAAGGGTTGATTTGCCCCTTGTAGTCTTTTGAGATTAATGAAGTTCTTCATGGTTTGCTCACTACTGCTCAAACATCTTTGGACCCCTAGTAGTTCTGATTTTTTTTAAAACACTATTTATCAAATATGAGTTATAACTTTGTAACTGTTGTTCAATGATTGCTCAACACTTTGAGAAAAAAACTACAGAGCACTCAGATCTTTTATCTTCTCTGAACGTAGAGGAAGGATACATTTGGCTATGATATCTTTATTTAGATGCCTAAGTCATGAAGGACTTACTTGCCACCATTGGTGCGATTGATTCGGTTCAGTTATTTTTATTAATAATCTTCTCATTTGAAGATTTAAAACAATACTACTGTGAGGATTAATAAAAGGGATGGTCATCGATATCAGACAACATAAGATATGGTCTCATGTGCTTAATTAACTAGTTATATGATGATAATGCTGTATATAATGTCTTGTAATCTCGTATATATGCTGAACTGCTGATGAATCATATGAAACGGACACAATAGGATTGCGGTTTTTAACCATGGTTTGCATTGATTAAATACTAGAAAGACATGCACTCTATGTTTTGATGGGAAGAAAATGAGGGAGGACAGAATATTAGGATGGGAAAATCCCAAAAATAGTACTCCCTCTGCTTTTATTTGTAAGAGTAAAATAATTGAATTATGCGGCTTAATAAAGCAATTAAAATTAGGAGGGAGTACTTTTTTTTGACTATTTTAGGAAGTTCTTCTTCTTAATAGTTCTTCCTCTATTTTCTTCTCACTTTTCCCCATCTAAAGATAGGAATAATTAGGGTTGAACAAGGTGCCCGTAACTCAGCAAGCCTGCCTACGCCCACAAGAAATTACCCGTTTTGAACCCACCCAAAAAGGGCCTATAATGGGGCGGGTTAAAACCCACCCATTTAAGTATCCAATGGGTGAGCTACAGGCACACATTTAGGTTGCCGCGTGCCTGCCCATTTAGATGTATTATCATTTTTTAATTAACTATTTCCACTCTCACTCACCCCCTATTTCCTAATGTGCATGAAGAATTTAACATCCTTTTTAGGGAAAATCTCTATAAAATACATTTGAAATAGGGAAATCCCAAATCAATCCGCCGAAATTGTAAAATCCCAAGTTAGTGTGGTGTCAATAAATAGGTGGAATCTGGGATTTTGAAATCTCAGCGAAAAGACGAATGTGCCCTTCAGTTGTCCCCCTCTCTCAACTCGGAATAACAACACCACCCTCTTGATTAACAATACTGGATTCTACATTAACAACTTCGCTTTATTCTTTCACATCTTCGTATCTCAAAATATGGTGTTGTTAATGTAAAATATGATATCGTTAATAAAGAAAGAGGTGCTGTTATTAGCCCTAAAACTTAAATTATGAAGTTGTGAAATAAGAAAGTGGAGTTTTTAATGTAGAATACGGTGTTATTAATATAGAGACCGGTGTAGTTACTGCGAACAAGAAAGTCGAGTTGTTAATGTATAATATGGTGTTGTTAATAACGAAACCGGTGTTGTTATTGTAAAAGTAAAAAGTGAAGTTATTAATGTAGAATGTGGTGTTGATAATTAAGAGTGAGTTGTTGTTATTCCGAGTTGAGGGGGGATAGCTAAAGGATACATTTGTCTTTTCGCTAAGATTTCAAAATCTCATATTCCTCCTCCATACTGACATAGCACTGACCTAGAATTTTGCAATTTCGGCGCACTGATTTGAGATTTCCCTATTTCCAAGGTAGTTTTTTGGGATTTTCCCTCCTTTTTAATTATTTTAAATTTTTTATTCCTTCTAACTTATTTTATTCCACGTCTAATTGAGAGGTTTAATATGTTTTTCTTAAAATATTCTTAATCTCTTTTCCCTGCAAGTTATTTTTAATTATTTTAATTTTTTTATTCCTTCTAACGTATTCTATTCTACGTCTAATTGAGAGGTTTAATATTTTTTTCTTAAAATATTCTCTTTCTCTTTTCCCTGCAAGTTATTAATGTTTACTGCTAAAGTCTATAGCCTTTCAATGCCACCAACTTCTCTTTTTGCATTTATTTGATATTGAAATCTCAACAATATGTCAATATGTTTATATATCTAAAATCAAATTTCAATTTTTTCTTATTTTCTTTTGAGGAATCTATGCCCTGATCCCACCAATAGTTTCATTGGACGCCAGCGATGAAGGGGAAAAAATAGAAAAGTGACAATTCAATCTCTTATCCAATGATATTAGTACAATAATCAACACTACTACATACTCGGGCATTTATAACGTCTAATATATAATGACTACAGCTAATAAACGTTATGTATGTCGAGGCGGAGGTTGCATAAAGATATATAATGCTTAAACATAACATTAATTATTCGCACCGTCATGTATTACAACGTGAAATTCGTAAAAATACAAAAATAATGGTTGTAGTTAGTAACTATCATTTATTTAGTGACAAAAGTGACAGTTCTGTCAAAACAACCGCTATGTAATACTTACAAATGATTCAACTTCCAATCTCTTATAAAACTACAAAAAAAAACACCTGATTTCCAACGGAATTTGCCATGGAATTTTTTCCATGACAAATTCCGATGGAAATTTCATCGGAAAATTTTCCGTGGCAAATTTAACCACCGAATTTCTGACGGAATTTTTCAGTGGCAAATTCTGATGGAATTTAGGACAAAAATTCCATCGAAAATTTCCCGACAGCAATTTTCGATGGAAAATCCGTCAGAATTGAAATTCCATAGCCAATTTGTTTGTAACGCACCTATTAGCGATGAAACGGATTCCATCAGAAAATTAAAGCTTATTCCTTGGCAAATTCTGTCAAAAATTCAATATTTTTTTTTGTAGTGTAACAGGAAAGACAAAACATAACGGTCTTTAGAAACAACCTTCATGTAATATTTTCGAATGATCTGTCTTCCACAAGTATCAATTCATTGGTCATAATCCTTTGTAACATCGTTGAACCTTCATAACCCTTCGTAACATCCATTACACCTCTATTTAAACTCACATATTCCTCATGATTCTTACTTCTTTTTCTATATCAACCTCCTCTTTCTTTCCATCATGTTCACATCATAGGGAGCTCCTCACTACAAAAAAAACATGATTTAGTAGCGATTAAAAATGGGTATTAGTAGTAGTTTTAACTGTTACAAACAAGGTTAGTAGCGGTTATATAACCGTTACTTACTTTGTAGTGGTTGAACCCAATCGCTACAACTTCCCCATAAGCAGTAAATTTTTTCGGAGATATTTGTAGCGGTTATATAACCGCTACAAATATAAAAAATTGAAATTTTCTAATTTCTAGCGATTAATAAACCGCTACTAATTTAAAATTTTTATGAAATTAGTAGCGGTTATAGCAGTTATATAACCGCTACTAGTTTCATGAAAATTCAAAAATGACACCAAAAAATTAATTTCGGTTTAAAAAACCGCTTTAATTTGCAGCGGTTTAATAACCGCTACAAAAATTAGGAAAATTTAAAAAAAATACGACCATTTGTTTCTTTTTTTTAAATATTAAATTAAATATTTTATTTTTTTTGGTAATTTATCTAATTTAATTAGCTTATTATTCAATAGTTTAACTAATATATAAATTAAAAGGAATAATTTAATTTAGTTGGATAAATATAAAAATTGTATTGATAATATTATTAAGGATACGTAGGTAATAAGGAACTATTATGTTGTTTACTACAATATAATTGTGTATGAAGTTGGCAAAAAAAATTGTGTATGAAAAATAGATGAAAATGAGATAAAGCTCTGAAATATCTGGAAAAAAAATGGTGAGAATAAATTTTATGCGAAGAAAAGAAGTATTGAAAAAAAATTAAAAAATTTGTTACTATATTTGATCGTATTGTTTAGCTCCTCAACTCATACAAAAAAATTTGTAAATGAGAGAAAATGAAAGAAGGGTAAGGTGAAAAGAAATGGGAGAGTGTTTGAAATGAGTTGTGGTAAGGGTATTTATAAGGATCCACGTACCATTTTGTAGTGGTTGATGTATCCATTTTGTAACGGTTTTTAATTAGTAGCGGTTATTTTTATTTTTGTTGCAGTTTTAATTAGTAGCGGTTTTTATTTTATTTTTGTAGCGGTTTAATAACCGCTACAAATATTATTTTATTTTTAAAAAAAATTCCATTTTTTTAAGACAAAAACATAATTTGAATTTGATCACTCATTCTCGTTATCCCTGTAGAAATTATGTAGAAAAATTATTGTTAGGGATATATGTATTATTAAATTTTAAAAATTTAATTTAAATGATGTGGACGTAAAAAAAACTCACCGCAGTAGAGGTAAATTATCATCACCTTTCGGGAAGTGCTTTCAAAATCGGCTAGCTGAAATGGCTCACTCTCGTAGGTAATGTTATCGCCTTCACCCATGTCGTAAAAGTCTCGTGGTTTTAAATGAACGACCATGTTCCAATCCCTGTGCCTCTCGTCCTCGACATAATAAACCTGATGTACCTCTGAAGCAAGAATATACAGGTCATCATCTTGAGAAATACCAATATGAATCGGCCGTGAGAAATTGACTGATCTGATCCCTAAGTCGTCAGTTGTCAGTCCCCGAGAAGTAGGGGTATTTGCCCACATACACTTGAATAGCGTCACGGTGAAATGGCTTTGATAATTAAGTTCAACCACATCAAGAAGCTTGCCATAGTAAGGGACGCCTCCGAACTGCATGTTGGCGTCACTACTGCTCGCATAACTCTTTGTCCTAAATGTGCCATAAACACCTGAATTTTGAGTTTGCAATCCTTGACCCCGTGAAACCGTGCAAAACTTAAAACCATTGACATTGTATGTTGTAAACCTTTTTGCATGATCAAGAGGGCCGATTGCGAGAGCTCTAAAATTTGGTGAGTGTGGGTTGTGGTCATTTAGTATTCTGCGAGCAAACCAACTCGGGAATTCTCTGTGGACCCTTTTGTCAACTTCCGATGATGTTTGTGTATAGATTCTAAGTTGACGCTTAACATGACTTCTAAATTCCCTGCAATTAATAATAGAAAGGCAATAGTGAAATGAAAGTGAAAAATGTTACGAAAGATATAGAATAACATGTGAGTGTACAATTCTTACTATATGGAAGGTTCAACTTGAGTGCAATTAATCAAGACATGTCTATGTGCTTGCAACTTCTCAGTTGCTGTTAGTTTAAAGTTCTTAGTGCTTCCAACTGGTTTATCAACACAAGGGATAAATTTTCATGATGTTGGCGCAGGTTCAGGACAATCGTCAACACGAGGTGGGCGGTTGAAAGCTGTTACAGCACCTTGAACAAAAATACAGCACCTCATCCCCTATATAGCCTTCAGCTATAGAACCTTTTGGCCACGCTTTATTCCTTATGTAAGATTTTAATTTTCCAAGGAACCTACGAAGTAAAGAAGAGAAAATTGATACTAAATGCTAAAAAGGACGACTAGCAAACATTAAATACGGAGAATAAAGCACATATTTAAAATGAGTACCTCTCAATCGGATACATCCATCGATATTGTACTGGTCCAGCGAGCTTTGTTTCATTAACGAGGTGGACTATAAGGTAAACCATCACAGTAAAAAAGGACGGAGGAAAGATCATCTTTAAATGACAAAGCGTAAGAATGATTTTGGACTACAGTTGATCGAGCTCCTCAACTATCAAAACCTTAGAACACAACTTCCAAAAGAAAGAACAAAGTTCCATCAAAACGATGGAAACATCGGGAGGAAGTACATTCTTTATAGCCAGAGGGAGTAACTGCTAAATAAAAACATGTGAGTCATGACTCTTCAGGCCAGCAACCTTTCGAGCCTGCAAGTCAACACATCGAGAAATGTTGCTTGAATACCCATCAGGAACTTTTAATTTCTTCAACGTCGAGAGGAAGACTTCCTTGTTCGGTTTTGTGAGGGTAAACTTTGTCGGCTGAAATTTATCATGCTCATCTGACCAAGCGTCTTCACAAACTCCCATGTCGCGTAAATCTTTCATCGCTTGAAGGTAATCTTTTGTCTTGTCGGGTTCGTTAAGTGGCGTATATAGCACATTTTCGCAAACATTCTTTTCAATGTGCATGACATCAAGACTGTGGCAAAGTAAATTAAATCCCCAATATGGAAGAGTGAATAAAATACTTATCTTCTTCCACTGTTGAGGTGCCGAAGTCCTATGCATCTTTTGGCGAGCTTGTGCTGAATCGTCGCTTTTTCTAAACTCGAACTCAACATTTTCAAGCTGCTGTAAGATTTCTGTACTGGACAAAGTCTGAGGTGGTCCTCTTTTTTCCGGTTTCCCATTGAAGTGATTCCACTGCAATCTAAACTTGTACCTTCCATCGAGAAACCTCCAATGGCCCATGAAGCACCACTTTCCGCTGTGGGGAAGGCATATTGCGTCAGGGTCAAAATTACTAGCTGGACACGTAGACCCAGTATGCACATTCCAACCAGATAATGTGCCAAGGCCAGGAAAGTCACTAATCGTCCACATCAAGGCTGCACGCAAGTTGAACAAAGTCTTCCCATAAGCATCGTTTGTCTCCACGCCGACATTCCATAGGTCAAGCAATTCCTCAATAAGCGGTTAGAAATACACATCGATGTCATTGCCCGATGCCTTTTTGCCTGGAATGAGCATAGACATAATGAAAGAGCTTTGTTTCATACACATCCGGGGTAAGTTGTAGGGAACTAAGACTACCGGCCAAATACTGTAACTTGTGCTAAGATTTCCGAAAGGATTGAAATCGTCAGTCGCCAACGCAAGCCGAACATTTCTGGGGTCAGTCGCGAAATCTGGAAAGTCATTGTCAAACGTTTTCCAAGCATCTGCATCCCGGGGATGTCTTAATTTACCATCTTCATTCTTATCAACGGCATGCCACCTCATGTGCTCCGCAATTTTAGATGACATAAATAATCTTTGTAGGCGAGGTTTCAAAGGGAAGTACCTGAAAAATCTTCGCAGGTTTCTTCTTCTACCTTTTTCCCTTCCGAATTGTCTTGTACCTCGTTGTGTGGCATCTCTTACAAGTCTCCCTGTTGGAATCGTCTCCCCAATACAGCATACAATCGTTGGGCCATGCGTCAATCTTTTGATAGTTCAACCCCAACCTGTTGATAATCTTCTTGACCTCATAGAACGTTGTGGGAATCTTAGCGTCGAGGAATGCATCTTGTAATAATTCGAGCAACATCGACATTTCCTTATCTGTGATTCCACACAAACACTTGATATGATACAATTTGATCAAGAAAGATAATTTAGAATATTTTCGACAACCTTGATATAAAGGACGATCTGCTTTATCCATCAAGATGAAAAAATCCCAAGATGCTTCATTCCTCATGAACACCGGCTCAGAACCGTGCACTTTTTCATTGAAGTTGTCGCATTGAAATCCAAATGCATCACGTATAGCATCATTCACAGGATCATCTTCATCTAGTTAAATGCCTACTTGAGAACTTCGAGGAAGAGCATCATCATATCTAATGCCGGCCTTCTCGCCATGAACTACCTAAAACGTATAGTCCTCGGGGAAATGCTTCAGAAGCAAATGTTCCTTAACAACATTTCGTGCATGCCACTTCTTGAACTTTCATCACCGACAGGGACAGACGATCTTGCCGTTATAGCCGACATGAGTGAATGCGAAATCTAAGAAAATGTTTAATCCATACAAATATTTCGAAGAATTGCCCGGCAACCTGATCCATGACTTATCCATAGCTACTAGTGAGAGAAAAGAAAGAATAGTGAAGAAGATAAGTGAATAGAGAATGACGAATGCCTAGAACCTTATATTCTGAAATTCTAACGTTTAATATTTTGTAGCGGGTTAAAAACCGCTACACTAACCACTATGGTACTAGACATTTGCAGCGGTTATATGTACAAAACCGCTACTAATTTTCAAGCCGTTGAGTATTTGTAGCGGTTATATGTATAAAACCGCTACTAATATTAAAGCCGTTGGAAATCAAATTGAAGAATAGGTTTTAAACTTGTAGTGGTTTTACATAATTAACCGCTACAAATTTGCACAAAGGCGGGCAATTCAAAATTCAAATGTTGAGTATTTGTAACGGTTATTTATCTATAACCGCTACAAGTTTAAAACCAATTCTACAATTTGATTTCCAACGGCTTTAATATTAGTAGCGGCTTTATACATATAACCGTTACAAATACTCAACTTTTCATTTGTGTAGCAGTTATAAAACAAAACCGCTACAAATATGTATATTTGTAGCATTTTGTTGTAAAACCACTACAAATATATATATATATATATATATATATATATATATATAATTGATTTTTTTAGGTTTAGAAATATATAAATAATATTATTGCAATTAATTCACAAATTCAACAACGCGGTCTAAGAATATAAATATAACTATGGTAAACGCAATAGGAATTTCAGTTTTGAAATAAACAATTATATATATTTATTTACAAATGTTTTAACAACAAATAAAAAAAAAGATGTCCTAAACTAAGTAGCTGGGGGTTGATCATCTGGTGCTCCCTCAGGTGGGGCTCCCTCAGGTGCTGCTGGATCGGGCCGCTAGGCAGAGTTAACCGCACCATCATCATCAGCAGGAGGAGGAGGAGTAGTTTGGACGACGAACCGAGGGACAAGCGGAACCTGCGGATACTACTCGTCCGGGAATAGGCCACTCCATCCGCACTCGAGCATGCTGTTCGTGATATCACGCCACTGTATTTGTTGAGCGTAGATCAAATTAGCATGTTGCTGCATCTGCTGTAGATGCAGCTGCTGCATCTGCTACTACTGAGCCACGGTAGCCTGTGCCCGCTCCAAATCTAACTGTAGCTACTCAACAGACTCGTCCCTCGGACGTCTGACCCCTCTAGAGCTGCCAGCCTCAGAGGCGGCGCTCCTGCCATAGACCATGCTAGGTCTAGAGCCTATCCCCATCCCTAGCACGCGTCCAGGGTACTCAGCCTGACCCAGACCCACCTTCAAAGGTGTCGTCGGGTACACTAACCCTGTGACTCCTCGGCTTGGGTCTCTCGTAGCTCAACCTGTGACTGCTGCATCTACTCCTGCCATTTTATGAAACAATTACTTATTAGAATTTTTAATTATTAAGTTGGTTTTATAAAAATTATAATAAAGAAATTACTTACAATGGCCGCCTCTGCCTGCTGAGAGGTTGGAGTCCCGTCACGGTGTCTGTGTGTGATCACGTATAACTCCCCATAGTCCGTCTGACGGTTCTCCTGCTGTGCCTTCCTCTCCTGAAACAATTACAAAATTCAATTAGTATTATGAAATAACCATTTAAAAGTCAGTGATATTATGAAAAGTTACCAGCTCACTGTATCTGACAACAAAGGTCTTCGATCCTGCTGTATGGTGGATCGTCTACTGCCTACGGCACCTGGTGGTCTTATAAGAAAGTTCCTAGAAAAAAAATATTAAATGTATTAAAACAATATAAAACATTTAAAATTAATAAATTTCAAATTAAAATTAATTAAATTTAAATTATAATTTAATAATTAACAGTTACAAAATTATATATAAATAATCTAAGAAATACATTATCTGCCCCTCAGGGCTCCTTCTGAATTGGACGAAACTCACCCAATCATTCGGCGAGACACCGTCTGGGACCCTTTCAATCAGCTACTCCAGAGGCATCATCCTGTCCTTATCCATGCTGTGGAAGAGACAGTTCCTCTTGTTCCTCCAACCGTTACCCATCTTCATCAGGGTGTACTTCTTCCAGTTGGCCTGGACAACAAACTGCAACTGTAAAAAAATTATTTAAATATCAATGATTACAAAAATCCTATTTAAAAAATATTAATTAAATATGATTAATTAAAAAAATATTAATTAAATACTATTAATTACCTACACCACATCCTCTCAAGTCAGGTCCTTCGGCCCCTTCGGAATGTGCCTCCACATCCTGAAGTGAAGTGGGAACCGCATCCAATTCGAGTCCAGCTCGTTTAGGAAGCGGTTGAACAGGTGACCCCCATTGTTAATGGGCTGGTCCGTGCCCTCATTCCACGGCACTATAACTCGCAATGTTCGGTCCATGCTGTTCAGACCGGCCACGTCCAGCCTCCTCGTCAACATGTTCCCCTGCTCATCTGCACAATTTACCACACGTTAGATAAATTGTAATTTAAATTTAACATTTCAAATTTAAATAAATAATTTATTAAATAAAAAAATTTATTTACCTTGGATCTGCACCTCAAACTCAGTGGATCGTGAAGACGACCCTCGTGGGTTGTTTTTCTCCCGAGCCTCCTCCTCAACGAGGAACTGCTCCATCTCCCTGATCCCAATCGAGATGTCGAAGTCCTCCCCCTCACAGTCCTTGATGCTGATATCTCCCTCCCCCAAATCAAGCACCTCTAGTGCGGTCGTCTCCTGTAGGATCATCTGCAGTGCCTGTGGTATGGCCGACTCCTGTGAGGGGATGGGCTGTAATGCCGCGGTCGCCCTCCCTCCGCACTGCCCCCTCTCTCTGCCCCCTGATCTACTGCTGCCACCCCACAAAATCGGTTTGGGGACCTCAAGCGCCTTCCCTCTATCTTCTCTTGAAGCCATACCAACTATAAAAATTCAAAAAAAAATACTTTAGTCACATTATTATGCAAAAATATAATAAAAGTACAAATACAAATAAAATACATCTTATCTTCGTACCTCAAGTACAATACTAAGAAATACTGTAATAAAAACTCTTTCACAGACATCTGAACCCTCAATCTAAGAGAAAACACTCAGAGAAATTTCAGGAAACAAAATGAGCAAACGTAAGAATGGAGAAGGCGGCGTGTATATATAAGCCATAAATTTGTAGCCGTTATTATAATAACCGCTACATTAACCACTACAAAGCACCTAGGGCAGCTAAAATTTATAGCGGTTTTACAATAACTACTACAAAGTACAAAAATATTTGGAGTTCTATAGCGGTTATGGTACAGAACCGCTACAAATTTGGAGACCTTTGAAATTTTGTAGCGGTTATAACCTTATAACCGCTACAAATACATGACGTTTGGAATTTTGTAGCGGTTTTGTTGGTAAAACCGCTACAAATAACCGCTATACTGTTGGGGCATCTTGGTCGAGCTATGTGGCGGGAATATTCTAGCAGTTTTTATTTATTAACCGCTACAAGTTTTGGCAGAAATTTGCGCCATATTTGTAGCGGTTTTTTCTACCTAACCGCTACAAAAAACGCTGTCAATCTGTCGCGCTACTTGGCGCGTAGCTTGCTGCTACAAATTTGTAGCGGTTTTGGTTAAAACCACTACAAATATTAAAATATGTAGCGGTTATTTAAAACCGCTACAATTACACTGCTACAAAATGCCATTTTTTTGTAGTGCCTCCATTGCCACCTCCTCCTCTACCACCACTACCTCGTCGTCCTCCTGAAATGGAGGCTTTTGATGCAGCTATTGGTAGCCTTGACCACCACACAAGGCATCTCACGGCATACGACGACAAGCTCAACAGGAAGTTGAACCTCATACTTTGTCATAATGAGGTTGAATATGACTTTTAGTCAGATGCTTCATCTCCTTCCTCAAATGATAAGAATAAAGAGGATGAAGAGGAGGAGGAGGAGGAGGAAGATGGCAGTAGTGGTGATGATGATTGAACACCACTATTGTATTTTTAAAATATTTTTAAAAAATAAGTAAAAAAAACAACTTCATACTTTACGGTTATTAATTAATAACCGTAGAGTATTCTTTTATCGTTGTTCCATAAAACCAACATATTTAACAATTCTAACTTAATAAACATAAATTAAAGCTTTCAAAACCTTTCCTCTTCCTACGCTGATCAACTCTAGGTGTCTTATCATTACCTAGTAATCGTCAGGAGAACTAGTTACTCTTTCATTACATCCTATTCAACTTTCATCGCTTCTGGAGTTTCAGACGTCTATTTAAACTTCTCATTTTTATTTGTTTTTCCTATGTTTTCTTCACATAGTCCTCCTCATTTTGTTCTCTCAAATGCAAAGATGAAATGCCATGTGGAAGAATTGCCAGAAAACTCTCGGCGTCATCATCCACCTCCTCCTTCTTCTCGTCCCTATACTCCACCTTCTACGTCTCCTCCCCAACATTAGCCGCCACCGCCTCCGCCTCTTCCTTTGCCTCCACATCCTATGCTTCCACAATTGGAGGCAATGTTGTTGCATGCTCAACACACTGACCATGCCATGAGGAAGCTTTAATTTCTTTATACCTCTCAAGTATGAATGGGAAGGCCAATCTCATACTTGTTGAGTATGAGATTGGCCATGATCCTGACAATGATCTTGGCCACTCCTCTGGTAATGAATAGCATGATAAACTCATCATGTTCTGTTTTTTAAATGTACTATTGTAAAAAAATACCGAACATTTCTCACGATCATTAGAAAACAACCATTATGAGATATAATGAATAATGGTTTGTTAATTATTCTTTCAAGACAATCATCATGAATTCGTAGATAAACAAGTGTATATATAAAACAACCGTCATGAAACTCATGACGTCACATTTTGTAGTGGTTTATATGATCCAACATCTACAAATTACCGTGGCTTACCAGCGCGCCATTTAGCGAGAGTCATACCGTTGCAAATTTGTAGCAATATTTTTTAACTGCAACAAGTTAATAGTACTAAAAGGCCTTTTTTTTCATAGTGTAAAAAGGTTGTTAATTTTACGGTAGAGTTAATGATGTTTAAGATTTTTGTTAGTTTCTATAAAAGATGTTGAAAGTGACTTATATTAGCATATAGGACAAGAAGCGTATTTGGTAACCCTATAATAAGTGAACAAGAAGGAAAATGAGTGGGAAAATAATTAATGTTTCAAAAGCTATTTATAAAGTTTAAGATCTATCCATACGCATGAGTCCACCAGTCTGTTGAGCACGGGTTGATTTACCTTTAAGGAAGGTTATTCTGCTTCTTCCCTTTCCAATTATTGTTGTTGTTGTTTGTTTTATTAAAGATGTTTTACATGTGAAAACTTTAATTTTGCAAGAAGATGAAAAGTATTAAAATATACGTGTATTTGATAATATTATAAATGAAGTAACTTCTACATATACTACTCTTATTTTTAAAATAAATGCATTTTTTGTGTAATATACAATATTTAAGGAATAAATCTGATTATTCACAATCAATAAACAATACATCTTATTATAAATTGTACATTATTTAGTGATATATTAGTATATTGATGATAAAAAAATGTTAGTACAAAATAATAATTAAAAGATAATCATATAGATGTTGTAGCTAGGGCATCCTTTTAGGCTACTTTGGATGGAGAACCAATTCCTGAAACTCTATTATGCCAACTTTAGTTGTATAATTTTTTTTCATTTTATATAATTGATGTATAAAAAACAAAGAATAAGAACCAATCCATACATCTTTTGATTTCTGTTTTTTCAGGGGGAAGAAATTGTAACCACGTCCATAAATGAGGCCTTTTTTCCTGTTCAATCCTGCTTTGTTGTAATTTGCTATTAGTAAGGCCTTGTAGGCCTAACAATTATGAGGAATTGATTATACAGTTGAAGAGTTTGGTAAGTGGAGATAGAAATAATTAAATATAAGTACTCCTAATAAAGTTTTTATAAGAATTATTAAATTGTTGGAAGAAATTGCAAATCCATTGTCATTGAAAATGATTACCCAAGGACATTTTGTGCAAAGCTAGCATTACTTCGGGTTTAAGATATTTTAATTTGTTGGGCAGACTATTTAAGAAAACCAGTATTGTTATAGTCTGTATCTGTACTAATTAATCTTTAAGATGTTTAGGATTGAGCACAGAGTTAATTAAACTGATTCCTCAAAGTGATAAGTACTCACACCGGTCCATAATATAAACATTGTTACTTAATTCACAGAAATCAAAAAATGTCAACTAAGTCATTTAATGTGTTTTAAATTAATAAAATGCATCTATTTTACCCTTGTCAAAGAATGTAATTTTGAAATATACATTTAATATTTGTTACCTTTATCAAGTATAAAAGTGAAAAAAAAATCATTAATTATCATGTCAACCTCTTGTATCTTGGACTAAAATTTTCTTATATAATAAAATAATAAAATTTCAAATATATCAAGGGATTATTGTTGTATCACTTATCTCAGAAGATTTTAGCTATCCGCCTGATCTCTTTTGTATCTTTAAATATATTTACTTAATTGTATTTAAATTATTTATTTTAAAATAAAATGGAAAATACTATATATATGCATTACTGGTACAGTTCAACTCATTCATTTGTTGGCGTAAACTTTGACATTTGTGATGCTATTTCAAGTTTGTCGAACTAATAATCCACCTAATACAATTCCAAAAACCTACTACCCACATACTTGATCTCACAAAAGCGAATATGATAAAGATCTACGAAAGCAACTTTCCTGCATATAAGTTACGTAAAACACAAACAAGTGTTTTTTTTTTTTTTAATGAAGGACAATATGATTCAGTAAAACAATATTAATACTAAAAAAAAGTCCCGCCTTCACATATCCTCATGGATTGTGTAGCAAGAACTTAGAAAAGAACCTAATAGATGGTCAATGTTATATTAAACATCTTGTTGTTGGGTTCATATATATATATATGGATAGATAGCAAACAAGTGTATATATATGTTGCATAAGACTTCTCGTTGTTGGCTTCATATATACATATATAGAACCGTGATGACTCTGCAATATATTATTCTTTTTTTTTTCTTTGATAGAATTAGGTCTAACTAATTTATTAAAAAAATAATTAGGTCTAACTAGGTCAAAGCAAGCTTACTCCCTCCGGTTCTTAATATAGGACATATTTAAGGAATTGATCTTAATTCTAAATATAAGACATATTTTTTATGTTTATTAGTCTTTTCTTAATTTACCCTTATTGATATTCCCTCAACAATAATCAAAGAGGAAAATGAAGGAAGGAATTAAAGAATATGACTAGAGTGTTTCAGAAAATACATGTTATATTAACTGACTTAACTAACTTCCTTAATCGAATCAAATTAGATAAATATGTCTGATATTAAGGACAGGACGGAGTATTATGTAAAGAAAAATGAGACATTCATGAGCATAATATTATTTATTTTTATGTTGACGATAAATAGATATTATTTCATCATTAAATTTTTTTAGTCAATATCCATATTAGCTCTAATTAAAAAATTATATGTATAGAGGCTAATGCCTATAATTGAGAAAACTGAGAGAACTTAATAAAAATTTATAGAGACCTTATTAAAATAAGGTAAAATTACAAGGACTGGTGAATTAATTTCCCTTAAAAATATTACTACATCATACAAAGCAATAAATCTAAAATAATAAACAAACTTACTTTAATGATATTCATATAGAAAGGCCGGCAACTAATAATTAAGGACTCTATATGCACAGTTCCCTCCTCTCCAATAATATGACAAAGGCAAATTAAAAGCGAGGAGCTTCCTTCAATTATATACTTTGATCCACTGCAACATATAAATTTGCAGGCACTGCTTCACTTGTTTGAATCACGACACGATTATCAGACACATTCCTCAGAACATAACTTGGGAAAGTGTCGCCTTCGAAGCTCAATGAATACTGCACATGTTTTATAAGGTTGGGAAAAAGCAAAACATCATTAAAATCCGCCATTAATGAAGTCCCATTCGCTTCCACAATCTTCTTCGCCACCGTACTCTTCAACTTCATCCCCACCACAGCATTCCGATCCACCACAACCTGATCAACTTTCTTAAAATTATTACCATTTGATTGATCCAGATGAACAATTTCAACCCCATTGTTATTCCCAGAAAATATGTTGTCCACTATGTTTACTCCGTTGACTACTCCGTTGACCGATTTGAGGACAACATTGGCGTCTCCGAGGAAGAAAGTACCAGAGATATGAAGCTGAACTGGGTCTTCTGAGACAATACTGGTGTAATCCAAGTAAGAATTTAAAACCCTAGTTTGTGTCAACCCGGCGAGTTTGAGATAAATGCCGGTGCCTCCGAAGCCGGTGGCTTTGTTATAGCAATGTACACCGGAGATTATGTTGGCCTGACCGGAGACCATTATTCCGATGGCGGCGGAGAAGATGACGACGTCGGTGATGGAGTTGTCATTGCCCTGGAGGTTGATTCCGGTTCCGGTGAAGTTCCTTTCGCCTTTGTTGCCGCCAGCGGTGATGCGTTGGCCGATGAAGGAGTTTCTGACGTAGGCTTCGTGGCCGGCTTGGACGAGGATTCCATTGGTGGTGAAGTGAGTGATGTAGCAGTTGTCGATGCCGGTTCGGAGAGAGTTGATGACTGAGATGCCTCCTCCATGGTAGTTGGAGTCCAGGAGAAGGTCCTTGAAGGTGATGAACTCGTAATTGTAGGATGAGGAGGGCGTAGTTTTGTCATTTCCATTGGTGTTTGATAAATCAATGAGGTACCCATCTGATGGAAAGCTATCTGAGGCTCGTATGGTCCCACCATGGATCTGTTTTCACCAAATGCAAAATCTCTCATTAATAGTATTAATATTATGAACTCAAAAAATAAAAAAATTTCTAGTCGTCACTATAAAACATTTTCAACCACCTCAGAATAAATGAGAGGTGGTTAAATACAACATATATTTTATCAGAAGAAAATAATTGCTCACTTTTCATATTCCATTTATTTCACAAGATGAACATACTAGTTAATGGTTATAAAGTAAAATTATAACCTTTACATAAAACTTAAAATGCGCCATAGTATTTGTAATTTGTAAATAATTTATATCACTTATTACAATTTTAATGATGAATATTAAAAATTTTGAGTGAAATAATTGCTCTCCTAATAAATAACTAAATTGTTCTTTTTGAAAAAGAAAACGGAAGTACATTTTTTCCCTTGACTTTCTGCCACCTAATGTCGTACTATCTTTTGACATGGCCCCAAAAAACCAAAGTATCATATTCATTTGTTGAAAAGAGAAAATTAGCTGAAGAAAAGGGGAAGCAAAGACCAAAAGTTTTCAATGTTAAAAATGCATGTACACACAATATATATATATATATATATATATATATTATGATAATTTAATTTAGTCATTCATTCCTATGGCCAATTTCCAAACTGAGGTTAGGGCTCCATTATCACTGAGTGTGCCTTAAAGATTAGTTTTTAGAAAATAATTTTTATGATAAGATAAATATATTAAAAATATTTTATCTCGATTTACGAAAAAAAATCGTAAGACCACCGTAGTTACCAAAGTGTCCACTAAATATCATTAAATGGGTATGTTTGTTTGGGCGTTATGATTGCTTATAAGTTACTTTTTACGTAAATCAAGACACAACTCCTCTCACATACTTACTTCGTATACCATAAATCACTATTAAAAAACAACTTATAAACAATCAAATAGCTAAAACAAACATGCCTACAGACACCACCTTCGTTGCAAAGCAGTCTTACCAACCAATGCCACGTGCGACATGCAGAGACTTTGCAATTACATTTTTCAAGAAAGTAACACCATGATAATTATTGCTTCATTTTGTAAAATATTCATGGCACTGGCCGTGTTTTTACTTTTTATTGAAAACCGAGAAAATTCAAATTAATTTGTTTCTTAATTAAATCACACCAAAAGACTCAAATTTTTGGAAAAACTAAAATCATTCACGATTATTAATTTCTTCAGAAAAAATTAGTGTTAATTTTCTTTAAAAAAAAGCTTGCATCATAATTATTTTTTATATAATATAATAAGTAGTAAATAAATCGTTACGATTTTGGTAGGAGAATATTAGTTTAGGAGTAATTAATTCGAAATTATTTAGCTAAAAGTTTGCAAACTTTAGGTCCTTAAATGCAATTTTCTTTTGGCAAAAAAAAAAAACAATCGCTAAATTATGAGCTGTAAAATGAGGGAAGCGAACAAGAAGAAACGTACCATAAAGTTTCCAACGCCGGCAACCGGAAATCGGAGCGGCCGGCTGATTAAGTAGTTTCCACCCTGAAGATAAAGCTGTGCGCCTCCAAGATTAGAAATTCCGGAGATCAAAGACCCTTCACCGTGACCATTCGTAGCATCTGTTATCGCTGCAAGAAGAGCGTCCGTACTGTCCAGCTTCCCCGTCGGATCCGCCCCATACGACGTCGCTAAGTATACCCGTGGACCATTCGAACCCGACTTCACATCAACACAAACCCAAACAAAAAAAAAATCAATTATTTTAGTGTTATCACATTGTACGAGAGAGTGACAAATATATAATGGTTAGTTAATTAGTCACCGGAGGTGGCGACGGTGGCGGAGAAGGAGACGGTGGTGAAGCATTGGAAGCACTGAGTCTCACATGAGAAGCTTTGAGAGCTTCGAATCTGCGCAATGCTTGGCGGTGGCGGTGGACGGTGGAAGGTGGCGGATTCTGTGCTGACGGATGGATATTGAAGAAGAGAAACAGAAAGAGTAAAGGAGGGATTAGGGCTTTTGTTGGTTCCATTGGAGATGACGACGTTTGGGTTGTGAGGTGTTGGATTGTGCAGAAGAAGAAGCAGAGATGAAGATGAAGAAGAAGAAGGTGGTGGTGGTGGAGGGATTAAGGCGTTGAGTTATGTGTGAGGATATAAACAAACGAAAAGGAAAGGCTTTGATAAAGAGACATGTAAAGAGGGGCGCTTAACTAAGATTTGAGAAGAAAATGATTTGTCACATTTCATAAGGTCACCTCATGCTTGCGACAGTGAACAGTTTTGGTTTAATTGATTTCAGGGCTAAGAAGCATTCTGTGCACCTGAAGTATTTGTTAAGTCCATCTAGTATCCTAAAGAATGTAGTAGTGTACTTATCACCTTGATTCATTTTTTATATGGGTTCATTGTTTTAAAGTATTTTTTATTTAATTTTTTTACTAAAATATTTAGATAATTTAGGATGTTGGATACACAAAAAAAAATATTTTAAAATGTTGGTTGTACCAAAAAATAATTTAAGGTGTTGGATGCTTCAGAAAAAATATTTTAATATACTAGTAGGATACTGATCACCTTGAGTGTTGGATGCACCTTAACAATTGATTTTACGTTGTAGAAGAGAAAATGTGAAAATTAGTTATCCCTGGAAAAGTATTTTTTTTCCTTTTTTTTTTAATGGAAGGGAGGCTCCCCCCCCCCAATTAGAGACATATATAAACAAACATAAAATATAATTCTACTTAAATAATTAATTTTTTTGTTATTTCAATAGGATTTAAGTTTTAAAACGTTTACCGTTGCTACCTTGAGTTAGTTAATCCTATGTGTTTGATATGTGTTGATAATTGAAACTTGGGTGAATATACAAATCCTATAATATACTCCCATCTATTCCTTTACAATATTCTCCAACTTAATAAGAATTACTACATTTCCATTAAATAATCTCTAAACAAATTAAATTAAAAATGAAAAAAAAGAAAAATAATTTTTCTCTTGCCGACCATGATATAAACTTTTCATGGAATAATCAATCTTTTCAGCTTTCCAGCCGGAAAAAGGAAAATACTTCTCCACATAACCCATAAATGTCTTATAGGATTAGCTTAACCTAGACTATTATTAGGTAGATGATATTTAATTGTGCTCAATATATATATATATATATATAATTATAAAACCTGACCTGACAGAAAAGGAAGGCGTTACCAACTTCATACTCCTGGGACCTTTACGAGATTGACATAGGGCAAAAGGTATTTTGAAAATGGAAGCAAGCAAGCTTTTACTTTCAATCATTTATTTAGTAATTTAATAAAAAATGATGAAATTATATAGTAATAATGAACAAAGGTGGCGGTCCATCACACTTATCTTATCTTAGAGCTAAAGGGTTTGGCATACTGGGGAAGGCAAGCTCTGCTACTTTTCTTTGTTGGGTGGTTGTACTTCTTTGATTACTTTCATTATTACAGTTGATAAATATTCCCCATTATCCTTATTATAAAAAAAAATACCTTATAGAAGAAATTCATGTTTTTCAATATCACCCATGTTTAAAGTCATTGCCTGTGAGAGACAATGTAATATAAATATAAAAATGTTCTATTTTTTTATAACCATTTGGACCACTTGGTATCTAGAGACAATGTAATATAAATATAAAAACTTTCTATTTTTTTATAACCATTTGGACTACTTGGTATCCCACGCTAAGCGAAGATGACACTTTAAAAGGCCTTTTTTTTTTTTTAACAAAGTGGGATTCAAACTTGTTCGCCTACTTTGTGATCTGACTTGTTCACTATTAAACCAAGTACTCTTAGAAAATTTTTCATTTAAATGAGTAAAATAAAAAATTTATTGCATTTTCTCAAAAATAAATTGCTGACTTACCCCACCTTTCTTCATTTCAATGAGGTCATTAGAGGTGTTTCATAATAGTTTGTTAGGAAGTAAAATTTTAATAATAATTCAACCCAGGTTATTTTAATTTTTAAGTGCTCAAACTAAAAACAAGAAGAATCTATTTGCGACAATGTGAGGGTTCATTAAGAGATCCCATCACAATTGATATTAAGAAAATGTATAAATATTTGATAAACTAATACAATTTGGAATAACCTGAAATAGATTGGATCAAGTAAAATCAAACATATTCTTTTATTCAACAAGCATGGCCCTCTTGCTTGGATCTGGCTTCTCTTCTTTTTTACCAATCCATTTCCATCCTTTATCCCTTCATGACTCTTAGATCGAGATCTAATGATCCATATTTAATATTTTATAAAAATATTATTACAAAAAGAGAAGAATGCAAAGGAAATGGAGAGAAGGAAATATTAAATTTGGATTATTAAATCTTGATCTAATTGTTATAAGGACGAAAGCTAAAAATTTAAATTATTAGAAATTGATCCAATTGTTATAAGGACAAAAGTTAACTGAGAAAAGAAAAGAAGAGAAGGGAAGTCCCTCTTGCTAGCACGTGCGGCTGTCCTCATTGAGGATCCCAACTTTAGAGAGTTTCCTTCCATAAAGAGGCTGAATGCAATTATGCAAACAAAAATAATTGCGTTTGGCACATCATAGTTTTTTTTTGGGAGCATTTTATCATACGTTTAAATTTATGTATGTACAGTGATTATAGGTGCCATGTTCAGAGAGAGGAGGCTCCAGTAGGAACCTGCACTATCCAACAAACAACTATGCCATTTGATTCTGAAAGAACCCACAGGAAAATCAGATACATCAAGTAGGCAGCTTGAAAATCCCTGAACTCTCTGGTTAGGCACAAATTCCAAAAATGTTTCTGCAGCCCCGTTATTTGCCATACAATCTGAAGCACGGTGGAACAATTTCTTGTTCAGCTCGATAATATCAGCGTCTTTCCAAGCTTCATATTCTGATGGTAATTGCTCCCCTGCCTGTCCATGTGGCGTCGGTACGTGGCCGGGCACTGGACAATAGAGGATGCAGTACAACTTTGTTGGCCGAACACACAGATTTGCCGACAGGTTTTTCAGTTGAAGACAAAGGTTTAGTGATAGACTGGAGCCTTGAGAAACAGATATAGCAGCACCATTTTTTGTGTCCTCACTGTGGACAAACAGCTCAGATCCAATAACTTGCCTGGATAATTAATGCAAATGGGACGTCAAAATGCTGAGAAGAAGCCTAAGGCTCACATACACACTACACTTGGAAAACAAGACTGCATGCTAAACTTGAATTAAAATGACGATATATAACGGACAGAGGAGTTATTGACTAAATGTGATAATTTAACAGCTAAAATCTCCGAGCAATACAACATGTGATAATTAAATGCTTAACTCTAACTTGGCAAAGAAGACAAAGATAGGCCATATATAAAATATTGACTGCAAATGGAGAAAATAATGCTCTAAGCCATGGTCATTGACCAACTGTAAAACACCACTAATCAATAATCTCCCATGCTTCATAATTTGAAACCACTTACTGTTAATAGATGCGTTAAGAGTAAAATCATACCTTACTTTAAAGAAACACTTGGGAATCCGAGGAGGAATGTGGATCCATTTTGTTATAGTATCTAATATCAGTTGTGACACATTCTTGGAAACTTCAGACAGAGTTATTTCATCATGCATCTTGCTTATTTTATTTTCCAAGCAGGCAGCCACAGAGACCGCATTACTATAAACATTAAGAAGATCTCTATATGCAAAGCCGATGTTGCAAGTTTGATGTCTAGGCTGCAAGTGAAAACAGTTTGTGGGCTGGTCAATAAAATTCAACAGCAAGGAGAAATTTGAGTTGGTTTCATGATCCATATGCCCCAGCCACCCTGCTAAATTTTGCATTGCCAAGACCAGTAAGGAGTTACAGGAGTTTTTATCAACCATAAAATTTTCATGAGATAGCTGCTTTACAACAAAAACGGCAAAGCCAGAAACAAATGCCAATAATGAACAACTCAGAGAAAGTGCTGTCACGACTTCAGAACTTTCACTGTCCATCTCAATGAAGGATGTTCCAATAAGATCAAATTCCTCTGCAAGCCTATAAAAATGAAAAGAAATTTGATAAATGTCTTCAAAAGACTTCAGACACCCAAGCAGAACATCTCCCTCAATATTTACCCGATTGCCCCGATCTATATTCAACACAGGTCTCACAACTTTAAGCATGCCCACCACATTTTCCAAAAATCTAGCTTTCAAGGATAAATACCACCTCTGGAAGCTGAATGTCTGAGAACTTGTTACAGCTGCTTCTAAAAGTCGTATAGAAGAGCACAGTGCCTGAAGAACTGCAGCTAGCTTACAACTGTAATTATGATCATTGAGACTCCCAGCATCCCTTGAATCCTTCTCATCCAAGTAATCAATAGAATTTTAAGGAAATTTATTATTCTCTGATCCTTCCACTAAAGTGACAACCTGTTTTGCTAAATTAAGAAGCTGGACTACTCCCTCAGACTGAGTGAATTGGTGAAGTGATCTTAACCAGTTACAGCAAGAATTAGATTTGACCTCCTTAATTAGCTTGCTGAAAATGGAAGAAGATAAATGCAGTTCCCCTTGGCATGCTGCATATGTTCCAATCCTATAAGCAGTCCAATTATCAATGTGTGTCAAAATCTGGTTCACAAACTCTACTGTATCAATTTTACAGTCAACAGGACAACTATGAGGATATATACTCAGGTTATATCGATCACATATTCCATTATCCTGGTGAAGCAAACCACCCCAAATATGTTGACTGTGTAACACTAGACAATACATTGTGTATGTATAGCAATCGAGTTAACCACACTGACACACAAATTCAACCAAAATTTGCACCCTGCTCATCACATCAGTATCAATGGCACTAGCTCTACTAAGAGTTTCAATAAACGCCACCAGAAATCTGTATATTTTATAAAAAAAATTTGGAAACTACATCATTGTTCTCTTCTTGATCAAATTTCATAGCCACGTGAGGAGTCGATGCTGTCACTCGACCAGTAGTTTTGACAGTCACAAGAAATTCAATTGTTGAAGTTATGTTATCAAGCACCAAGACAACCAGACGATGATGCTTCCTGATAATAGATAGAAGAATATTTAGCAGAGTTTCAAGATTCCGAAATAGCAATGAATAATTTTGACGGGCTTCCAATATGACAGTCACAAGAAATTCAATTGTTGAAGTTATGTTATCAAGTACCAAGACAACCAGACGATGATGCTTTCTGATAATAGATAGAAGAATATTTAGCAGAGTTTCAAGATTCCGAAATAGCAATGAATAATTTTGACGGGCTTCCAATAATGACATAACCAGAAGCTAGATCTGATCCTTGATCAGTGAGGCAACCCGTGAAGGCAGATTAAAAAAGACACCATTTTCAGTACCTGTGGCTCCCACAAACTTACAAGACAAATCTGCCAAAATATGGATGGCCAAATGGCCCTTCATCAAATCTGCTTGCTGCATTGCATTCTCTACGACAGTAACCAGCTTGACTAATTCATGAAGTTCTGTAAAAGATAAAGGTGGAATACACACAAGTACCTGCAAATCATCTAATTCAAGTCAAAACAGTCCAAAACCAGTAATATAAAATAAAACCTCCATTTTGCATGGTACTGGAACCAAACCTCGTGTAAAACCTGTAAAGCTTCACAATGCATGGCCAAAGACACTTCAGGTTCCTCCAGCATGTAAAGTAATCTATGTATTAGATCTGAATTGACTGAATTTTGATAAAGTCGTTTTTTGACCAGGAATCTCAAACATCTTAAAGCTGTTTCTCGTATATGTGAAGTTCTTTCTTGGCTAAGAAATAAAAGCAGAAGCCGCACCTGAATCCAGATGTTTAAATAACATTAGAAAAAGAAGAACGTGACAGTGAAAGATAGACCAAGGTGGTTGCCACTAGTCTGCATAGACAAGAAAGTGGTACAGTACTTCATTTGGTTACAAACATCAAACAATCGACTTTTTAATTGACATAACATTTGCTAATACAAAAGCCCAAAAATAACAAATCTACCAGTTGAGAGATTAAATAGGCAATCATGAATGAGCGCCCAGAAAAACAATTACAAAGTGAGAACAAACAGGTTAAGAGAACAAATCAAGTAGGCCCTTCATCCTGCCAACTCAACTAAGACTCTAAAATATATTGTAAACTCAAAACAGCAATCACCTGTTCAGAGATAAGTAGAGTTGATACAGAAGCCAGTTTTGAGAGTGAGAAAAACATCACTACCAAATATTCTCCATCTGAAGAATTCAATATCAACTCTACACCTGTCTGCAATAATGAAACAATCATATCAGAAACCAACTTACAAAACTGAACGCTTTCGGAAGACTATTCTGTGTTTTATTTAAAGAGAAAACATTACATCAATTTATAGGGAAGAGATAGCAACATTCTTGCTATTCAATCCCAGGGAAAAAAGGACTATTAAATGGAAAGATATACAGAGGCTACTAAACAGGGAATAAATCCGACTAATAAAAGAAAATAAGTGCTGGAATATTATTTGAAATATTCTTCCAACATAAGCCATTGAGAAAAGGGCCACAGCCCGCAGGAAAAGAAATTATAAAAATGCCAAAAGTTCAAGATAAACATTAACAGTCAGTACTCTGAATACTACAGTTAAAACATGGCCTAAAATTGTATACAAGCACTAAGGAACATGGTTAATGGTATATGAGTGTTTGTGCTGCTGTGCACACATAAACCCTTGGTTTGTTCCTAAATTATTTCTTCCATCACCACCACCCATGGCCAAAGAAGATATATAGTGCAGACAGACAGACGCATGTGTACATGAAGACAATCACTATCAGTGTCACAACATGCCTGACAGCTGGGGGGGGGGGAGGCCTAAAAACTGCACAACAAAGCAACTGACTAGGGGAAAAGAAGTTTCCACCAAGGAAACAGAAGTGTATTAGATCACACGAGTTATAAAAAAGACAAAGACCTTATATGCTTTATTTGCAACTGAATATGAGCACCTGAATTTTCCAAAAACTCGAGCAGCATCTAACTTGACAGGTAAGGATATCTCAGATGAAGTCACCATATTAACCAGCATCTCTAATGTGGTAGATGCAAAATCATCTGATATTTCACAAAAGCATCCTGCAGCAAATAGAGATGCTTTCACCTGTAGAAAAGAGATCCAATGATTAAGATGTAAAAAAGATTGAGGCTGCTAATCAATAAAGCAAATGAAGTTTCTTATAGAAAGAGCAGCTTAAAGAGGGACAGAAGCAAATGAAAATGAACCCAATAATAGATTTCATATCAAGAGCCTTGAACCGGAATAGAGAGAATAGCTTAGTCCTGTAAATCAAACAAGAAATAAACTTTTTCTGACGTTTGCCACACTAATTTACAACAGCAATTTTATCACATGCTTTTAACAAGGCAGTAAGCACAAAATATATCAAATGATCACATCCTTATATCTACTTATCCCCTCATGGAACAAATATCCAAAGACTGCTTGATGCACTAGGCAGTATAAGTCAGATTAGGGTACTTAAGCAAAAGATATGGCTAGGCGGATGGTATCATAAAAGGATGCATCCAGTACAGCATAAATGTTGAAATAAATTATCTTACCAACCAAGCATGAGGAGAAACAAGACTGGAAAGCACCAAGTATCGTATATGAGCATTGCCATGAGCAAAATCAGCCCAACAACCAAACAGAACCAGAGCAAATGCCTTTGACTCCTCATCACCACTGTCAAAAATGGATTTCACTCTTTTCAACAACTCCAAGTGGTTTGGTACTTTTGCCTTTGACAACAAGCCCTTGTATTGTTTGTGCTTCATCTTTCCACGGTGCTTTAGCTCAGATAGGAAAACCGTGACAATAGCAAACTTAGTCTCTTTATCACCACATGCAAATGCATCAGCGAGCCGCAAAAGGATGGCATTGGCAAATAGCCTATCTTCACCTGCCATCAAATCAAACATGCTATTGACAACTATGTCGGATTCAGACTCTGCACTCCATTGTTGAAGCTGACGCATAAACCGTAATATGGCTTCAACAGATCCACCTGGACAATGAATCTCATTAAGCAACCAAAACCAACGAGGATCTAAGAGTAGATCATTCAATTGTAACATACTGACTAGAACAAAATTAGAAATGAGGTTAAGCCAAGGAGTTAGTTCACATCCGTGAAAAATCATTTCTTTTACCTGGTTTCTCAGAACGTAGGCCCTTTTCAAGTTGAATGCTCCATTCCATGGCAGAAGCTGCACAAGTTCTTTCCATGTTTGAGAAGGCAAAGTGCGGAGAAGAGTGGCTTAAAATTTCAATGGAGGTAGCGATGGAAAAAATCTTTGAACTGTGAAAAGTATCCCCATCTTCTTCACATTCTGAAGATGAATAGTATTCAAATCTTTAGCCAATGCGTTCTACGGTATCTGTTAAATGTCAGCAATGTCAGCACCGAACATCTGTGATTAGCATGAGATAGTTGACACTCACACATGTGCCTCCGTCAATCACTCGTAGCACCTACCACTTTGTCTCTCTGATTATCGTCTATTCTGTTTCTGTATTTGCCTATATATATTGTAGTCTCATAGTATCAAAGGACCAAAGGAGAAATTTAAGAATTTTCAATCATGAAGATTGTGTTATTACTGCTGGACATCACACATACTAATGCCATGACTTTGATTCAAGCTTGAAACAGAACATTGTGTTATTGGCTGCTAAGGTATCGCTAACTTATATTCTGAGTAGTTTATAGGTATAAAATGGTATTCAAGCCAACTTGAATATTCAAACTTAAATTGAACTAGCAAAAGCAGTCCCTGTCCTTGACAGTGGTTTAGAGGCCAAACAATGACGTAAAAAGAGAGAGAAGGTGAACTTACTTGAAGCCAAGATTCCCTGGGCATCATCTTATAATATCATCTTCTTCGCTCTACTCTTCTACTACTATCTCTGCTACTCCCTCCTTCACCATTCGCTGCCACCATTCACTGGTTGTGGCTTCACCCTTGAACTTTTCCCTGCTGTGGGTTTATGAACGCAGCCCCAAATGTACATTAAGAAGATAAAAGTTGGTTGGGATCAATTTTCTTTGTTTGAATTGGCAGCAAATAAAAAATCCATTCCTCTCACAACGCACGGTGAAGACGAAGCTCCTTTTTGTGGCTTACAGCAGATAAAAAATCCATACCTAGATAGCATGTTCCTCTTCCTCAGATCGACGGTGTGCTCCCCCCCAGCAACGGCATGCTCGAAGAAGATGATCGAAGCTACGTCAGCCTGCAAAACGGCGTTTGTGAGTCCTTTTTTTTTTTTTAACTGGCAAGAAAAATGTCTAGGTAATTTTAAACACTCAAATGACATCGCCTCCTGTAAAGATAGGGAAAAAAATAATTAAAAAAAAAACAAACTGAATTAAAATAATAGTAAAAAGTTTTAAATTATTTTCAAACTTACTTTAACTTATTTTCAAAATAGAAAACTATCTAAATGAAATGAAGACATTTTCAAACTCACATTTTATAATTTCGAAATAGGCCCTTTGAGTCTAGCTCCTCTAATAAAAGTGTTCATAATCTGATGGAACAAACTCAAGCAAAATAATATTATTCAATGAAAGAAGCTCCTTCAGAGTGTAAGTTATATGGAGGTACATCCTAAATAAAGAAAAACACTCTTTACTGTGCATTCGAGAGACACAAAAACTCTCCCAATTCTACCTCACTCCTTCAATACTCTCACCTTAACCAAAACCATCATTATATACTCCAGCTTTATCAATAACCGTCACTCTAAGAAAATACCAGAAACACCCCCCACTCACATGTTCTGCACATCACATATACTCTATCTTTGGGCTTGAGTCCCAATTCCAACACAATCTTATAAGAAACCATTCCTTTCAATATATGAAAAATTTCTTTCGTACATTATAAAAGTTCCATCTATGTGTTTGGAAGAGCGATGGGAAAAATAGAGTTTCTCAATTTAGCGTTTGGTAATTTTAGTTTTGGTAAAAGCTCGATTGTATAATGTGATTTATGTTTGGAACAGCGATTGTATAAATGACTTTTGTAAAAATAAAACTTGTTTGGATTGACTTAAGCATAAGTGATTTTTGTGATAATAGTAAGAGAGAATGGGTAGAAAAATATTTTAAAGGGTTAAAAACACCAAAAAATAGTTTAAAATAATTTTATGGAACTGAAAAAGTACATTAAAGATAAAATTGCAATCAGTCTGATAACACATTGGGTACAGTTGAAAAAATATTTTAAGGGTTAAAAGCACCAAATAATAGTTGAAATTAATTTTTGTAGCAAAAAAAGTACATTAAGGGTAAAATTGCAATAAGTCTGATAGTACACTGGACACAATTGAAAAAATATTTTAACCATTCTCACTCTCCCCAAAAGCTAAATCAGTAAAAGCTAAGAAATGGAGCTTATGGTAAAAGCTATTAAGATAGAATTAAGCTCGATTGCTCACCAGTGAAACAAACACTGCAATTTTTTTTTGAAGTTGAGCTATTGAGCGTTTGAGCTCAAAAACGCTCAATTGGGGGGGGGGGAACAACCCCGCCCCCCCAAAACACACACCTTGTAATAGATTCTACAACGTGTTCATAATCCATATCTTGCACAAAAACTATACACGCTTTACTTAAGTATATATATAAAACAAGATTGATAAACGATAAAAGAAAACCATAATCAAATCAAGATTTCAATTAGGATAGCTATTATACACACACACACACATTCTATTATAACTCTATGCATCTCAAGCTCTTTATCCATTAACCAGAACACCATTTCAAGCATTTATGTACATGAGCAGAATACATTACTTATTCTAGCACTTGAGAAATCAAGATAAAGTAGTTATGCACTTAATGTCAAAAAGAAAGAGCTGTGATTAATCTTTAACAAAGACATAAAGTAACAATAGTTAGAATAATGAGTTAACTACTGTATTCTGTCATATGTTCAATGAAGAGGTCAAAATCCTTTTCTTGTCCAAGTCTTTCCATAATAGCTAGATTTTCCCCCAATTTTCTTCACATTCACTTTGCTTTTAATAGTAGTACTGGGAATTCGGGCCAACCTAAGCCCGACGGGCTCACTAAAAAAAAACGTGATTTAGTAGCGGTTAAAAATGAGTGTTAGTAGCGGTTTTAACCGCTACAAACAACATTAGTAGAGGTTACTATAACCGCTACTAAATCGTATGTTGCAAGCAGTTTTGTAGTGGTTATATAAAACCGCTACTCAATCAAAATTAACCGCTACATCCTTTGTAGCGGTTCAACCCAACCGCTACAACACCTTCATGAACGAAATTTTTTTCAAAGATATTTGTAGCGGTTATATAACCGCTACAAATATAAAAAATTGAAATTTTGAAGGCGAAAAAAAATGACATTTTTTTATTTTGTAGCGGTTAACAAACCGCTACTAATTTTGAATTTCATAAAATTAGTAGCGGTTTTGATAACCGTTACAAATTTCATGAAATTCAAAATTAGCGCCAAAAAATTTAAATTGAGTTTTAAAAAGGCGCGTTATTTAGTAGCGGTTTAATAACCGCTACAAATATTTAAAAAATTTTTAAAAAATATATGATCATTTGTTTCTATTTTTTTAATATTGAATTAAATAGTTTATTTTATTATTATTTTATCTATTTTAATTAGCTTATTATTCAATAGTTTAACTTATTAATAAATTAAAAGGAAAAATGTAATTTAATTGGATTAGTATACAATTTATATTAATAATATTATTAAGGATAGGTAGTTAATAAGGAATTATTATGTTGTCTAATATAATGTAATTGTGTATAAAAAATAGATGAAAATGAGATACAGCTCTGAAATATCTGGAAAAAAAATTAGTTAGAATAAATTTTATAGAAAGGAAAGAAGTATTGTAAAAAAAATTAAAAATCTTGTTACCATATTTGATCGTATTATTCAGCTCCTCTACTCATACGAAAGAAGTTGTAAATGAGAGAAAATGAAAGAAAGGTAAGGTGAAAAGAAATTGGGGAGTGCTTGAAATGAGTTGTGGTAAGGGTATTTATAAGGATCCACGTACTATTTGTAGCGGTTAATGTATCCATTTTGTAGCGGTTATTAGTTAGTAGCGGTTATTTGTATTTTTGTAGCGGTTTAATATTTATAGTGATCCACGTACTATTTGTAGCGGTTAATGTATCCATTTTGTAGCGGTTATTTATTTAGTAGCGGTTAATTTTATATTTGTAGCGGTTTAATAATAGCTACAAATATTATTTTATTTTTATTTTTAAAATTTTTTTTTACATTTTATTTTAAAAATTTTTTTGCATTTTTTTAAAGACAAAAGCATAATTTGAATTTGATCACTCATTGTCACCATCCCAACAGAAATTTTGTAGAAAAATTATTGTTATGGATGTATTATTAAATTTAAAAAATTTAATTCAAATGACGTGGACTTAAAAAAACTCACCGCAATAGAGGTAAATTGTCATCGCCTTCAGGGAAGTAGTTTTCAAAATCAGCTGGCTGAAATGGCTCACTCTCGTAGGCGATATTATCGCCTTCACCCATGTTGTAAATGTCTCTTGGCTTTAAATGAATGACCATATACCAATCCCTATGCCTCTCGTCCTCGATATAATAAACCTGATGTGCCTCTGAAGCTAGAATATACGGCTCATGATCTTGAGAAATACCAGTATGAATCGGCCGTGAGAAATTGATTGATGTGATCCCTAAGTCGTCAGTTGTCAGTCCCCGAGAAGTAGTGGTATTTGCCCACAAACACTTGAACAGCGTCACAGTGAAATGGCCTTGATAATTAAGTTCGACCACATCAAGAAGCTTGCCATAGTAAGGGACGCCTCCGAACTGCATGTTGGCGTCACTGCTGCTCACATAACTCCTTGTCCCAAATGTTCCATAGACACCCGAATTCTGTGTTTGCAATCCTTGATCCCGTGAAACCGTGCAAAACTTAAAACCATTGACATTGTATGCTGTAAACCGTTTTGCATGATCAAGAGGGCCGATTGCGAGAGCTCTGTAATCTTGTGAGTGTGGGTTGTGGTCATTTAGTATTCTGCGCGCAAACCAGCTCAGGAATTCTCTGTGGACCCTCCTATCAACTTCCGAGGATGTCTGTGTACGGATCCTGAGTTGACGCTTAACATGACTTCTGAATTCCCTACAATTAATAATGGAAAGGCGTTAGTGAAATGAAAGTGAGAAATGTTACGAAAGATATAGATCGAATAACATGTGAGTGTACAATTCTTACCGTATGAAAGGTTCAACTTGAGTGCAATTAATCAAGACATGTCTATGTGCTTGCAACTTCTCAGTTGCCGTTAGTTTGAAGTTTTCAGTTGCTCCAACTGGTTTACCAACACGAGGGATAAATTCTCCTGATGTCGGCGCAGGTTCAGGACAATCGTCAACACGAGCTGGGCGGTTGAAAGCCGTCTCAAGGTCATCAAAGTACCTTGAGCAAAAATATAGCACCTCATCCCCTATATAGCCTTCAGCTATAGAACCTTCTTGCCACGCCTTATTCCTCACGTAAGATTTTAATTTCCCAAGGAACCTACGAAGTACAGAAGAGAAAATTGATATAAAATGCTGAAAAGGATGACTAGCAAACATTAAATACGGAGAATAAATTAAAGCACATATTTAAAATGAGTACCTCTCAATCGGATATATCCAATGATATTGTACTGGTCCAGCGAGCTTTGTTTCATGAACAAGGTGGACTGTGAGGTGAACCATCACAGTACAAAAGGACGGAGGAAAGATCATCTCCAAATGACAAAGCGTAAGAATGATTTTCGACTGCAGCTGATCGAGCTCCTCAACGATCAAAACCTTAGAACACAATTTCCGAAAGAAAGAACAAAGTTCCACCAAAATGATGAAAACATTGGGAGGAAGTGTATTCTTTATAGCCAGAGGGAGTAACTGCTGCATAAGAACATGTGAGTCATGACTCTTTAGGCCAGCAACCTTTCGAGCCTGCAAGTCAACACATCGAGAAATGTTGCTTGAATACCCATCAGGAACTTTTAATTTCTTCAACGTCGCGTGGAAGACTTTCTTGTTCGGTTTTGTGAGGGTAAACTTTGCCGGTTGAAATTTGTCATGCTCATCTGGCCAAGCGTCTTCACGAACTCCCATGTCACGTAAATCTTTCCTTGCTTGAAGGTGATCTTTTGTCTTGCCGGGTTCGTTAAGCAGCATATACAGCACATTGTCGCAAACATTTTTTTCAATGTGCATTACATCAAGACTGTGGCGAAGTAAATTAGATCTCTAATATAGAAGAGTGAATAAAATACTTATCTTCTTCCACTGCTGAGGCGCCGAAGTCCTACGCATCTTTTGGCAAGTTTGTGCTGAATCGTCACTTTTTCCAAACTCAAAGTCAACATGCTCAAGCTGCTGTAAGATATCTGTACCGGATAAAGTCTGAGGTGGTCCTCTTTTTTCTGGTTTCCCATTGAAGCGATTCCATTGCAATCTGAACTTATGCCTTCTATCGAGAAACCTCCGATGCCCCATAAAGCACCACTTTCGGCTGTAGGGAAGGTGCACTGCGTCAGAGTCAAAATTGCAAGCTGGACACACCGACCCAGTATGCACATTCCAACCAGATAATGTTCCAAGGCCAGGAAAGTCACTAATCGTCCACATCAAGACTGCACGCATGTTGAACAAAGTCTTGCCGTAAGCGTCGTACTTCTCCAAGCTGACATTCCACAGGTCAAGCAATTCCGCAATAAGAGGTTGGAGATACACATCGATGTCATTGCCCGGTGCCTTTTTGCCTGGAATGATCATAGACATAATGAAAGAGCTTTGTTTCATACACATCCAGGGGGTAAGTTGTAGGGAACTAAGACTACCGGCCAAATACTGTAACTTGTGCTAAGATTCCCGAAAGGATTGAAACCGTCGGTCGCCAATGCAAGCCGAACATTTCTGGGGTCAGTCGCAAAATCTGGAAAGTCGTTGTCAAATGTTTTCCAAGCAGCTGCATCCCACGGATGTCTTAATTTATCATCTTCGTTTTTATCAACTGCATGCCACCTCATGTGCTCCGCAGTTTTAGACGACATAAATAATTTTTGTAGACGAGGTTTCAAAGGGAAGTACCTGAGAATCTTTGCAGGTTTCTTCTTCTACTTTTTCCCCTTCAAAATTGTCTTGTACCTCGATGTGTGACATCTCTTACAAGTCTCCCTACTGGAATCGTCTCCCCAATACAGCATACAATCATTTGGGCATGCATCAATCTTTTGATAATTCAACCCCAACCTGTTGATAATCTTCTTGGCCTCGTAGAACGTTGTGGGAATCTCAACGTCGAGGAATTCATCTTGTAATAAGTCGAGCAATATTGACATTCCCTTATCTATGATCCCACACAAGCACTTGATATGATACAATTTAATCAAGAAAGATAATTTAGAATATTTGCGACAACCTTGATATAAAGGACGATCTGCTTCATCCATCAAGCTGAAAAAATCCCGAGCTGCTTCATTCCCCACAAAAACCGGCTCAGAGCCGTGCACTTCTTCATTGAAGTTGTCGCTTTGAAATCCAAAGGCATCACGCACAGCATCATTCACAGGATCATCTTCATCTACTTGAACGCCTACTTGAGAACTTCGAGGAAGAGCATCGTCATATCTAATGCCGGCCTTCTCACCATGAACTGCCCAGAACGTATAGTCCTCAGGGAAAGGCTTCACAAGCAAATGTTCCTTCACAACATTTCGTGCATGCCACTTCTTGAACTTGCATTTCCAACATGGACAGACGATCTTGCCGTTACAGCTGGCGTGAGTGAATGCAAAATCCAAGAAACTGTTTAATCTGTACAAATATTCAGGAGAATTGCGCGGCAACCTGATCCATGATTTATCCATAGCTACAAGTGAGAGAAAAGAAAGTATAGAGAAGAAGATGAGTGAAAAGAGAATGACGAATTCCAAGAACCATATATTCTGAAATTCCAACGTTTATAATTTTGTAGTGGTTCTAAAACCGCTACACTAACTGCTACAGTTATAAAATATTAGTAGCGGTTATATACAAAAAACCGTTACTAATTTTCAAGCCGTTACACATTGGTGGGAAATTCAAAATTTACACGTTGAATATTTGCAGCGGTTATGTGTATAAAACCGCTACTAAAATTAAAGCCGTTGAACAGCAAATTTAAAAATAATTTTTAATTTGTAGCGGTTACACATAACATAACCGCTACAAATGTGAACAAAGGCAGCAAATTTCAAAATTCTAATGATTAGTATTTATAGCGGTTTTTATTGTAAAACCGCTACAACTATATACATATTTGTAGCAGTTTCTGTTGTAGAACTGCTACTAATATATATATATATATATTTATAGCGGTTCTACAATAGAAACCGTTACAACTATATACATTTGTTGTAGCGGTTTTTGTTTTAGAACCGCTACAAATATATATATATATATATATGCTTTATTTTTTTTAATTTAGAAATATAAATAATATTGTTGCAATTAATTCATAAATTCAACAACGCGATCTAATAATATAAATATAATTATATTAAACACAATAAGAATTTGAGTTCTGAAATACAAACTCATATATATATATATATATTTACAAATGTTTCAACAACAACAAAAAAGATGTCCTAAACTAAGTAGCTGCGGGCTGATCATCTAGTGCTCCCTCAGGTAGGGCTGGATCGGGCCGCTGCGCAGAGTGAACCGCACCATCATCATCAGCAGGAGCAGGATAAGGAGGAGGAGGAGTAGTACTCGGGACGACGTAGCGAGGGACAGGGGGAACCTGTGGATGCTGCTTGTTCGGGAACAGACGACTCCATGACCGCTCAAGCATGTTGTTCGCGATTTCACGCCACTGCGTCTGCTGAGCATAGATTAAATCAGCGTGCAGCTGCATCTGCTGCATCTGCTGCATATGCTGCATCTGCTCCTGCTACTGCTGCTGTTGCTGTGCCATCTGTTGCTCCAAATCTGATCGCAGTTGGTCAATAGACTCGTCCCTCGGACGTCTGACCCCTCTAGAGCTGCTAGCCTCAGAGGCGGCGCTCCTACGGTAGACCATGCTAGGTCTGGCGCCTATCCCCATCCCCTGCACGAGTCCGGGGTGTTCAGCCTGAGCCAGACTCGCCTTCAAAGGAGCCGTCGGGTCTACTAACCCCTGTGACTCTTCAGGTTGGGTCTGTCGCAGCTCAGCCTGCGACTGCTGCATCTGCTCCTACCATTTTATGAAACAATTACTAATTAGCATTTTTCATTATTAACTTGGTTTTATAAAAATTATAATAATAAAATTACTTACAATGGCTGCCTCTGCCTACTGAGAGGTTGCAGTCCCGTCACGGTGTCTGTGTGTGATGGCGTGCAGCTCCCCATAGTCCGTCTGACAGTTCTCCTGCTGTGCCTTCGTCTCCTGAAACAATTACAAAATTCAATTAGTATTATGAAATAATCAGCTAAAAGTTAGTGATATTTTGAAAAGTTACCAACTCGCTATAGGTCACAGCAAGGGTCTTCGATCCTGCTGTGTGGTGGATTGTCTACTGCGCATGGATCCTGGTGTTCCTCTGAGAAATCTCCTGGAAAAAAGCAATATTAAATGTATTAAAACAATAAAAAACATTTAAAATTAAAAATTTTCAAATTAAATACAATTAAATTGAAATTATAATTTAATAATTAATAATTACAAAATTATATATAAAAAATCTAATAAATACATTACCTACCCCTTAGGGCTCCTCCTGAACTGGACGAAACTCGCCCAATCGTTCGGCGGTACGCTGTCCGGGACACTCTCGATCAGCTTCTCCAGAGGCATCGTCCCGTCCTTATTCACCTTGTGGAAGGGACGGTTCCTCCTGTTCCTCTAGGCTCACCCATCTTCACGAGGGCGTACCTCTTCCGGTTGGTCCGAACGGCAAACCGCAGCTGAAAAAAAATTATTTAAATATTAATAATTACAAAAAACATAATTTAAAAAATATTAATTAAATAGAATTAATTACAAAAAATATTAATTAAATAATTTTAATTACCTGAACCACCTCCTCCCAAGCCTGGTCCTTCGGCCCCCTCGGAACGTGCCTCCACGTCCTGAAGTGAAGGGGGAACCGTATCCAGTTCACGCCCAGGTTGTTTAGGAAGCGGTTGAGTAGTTGACCCCCATTATGGATGGGCTGGTCAATGCCCTCATTCCACGGCACTATAACTCGCAGGCTCCAGTCCATGCTGTTCACACCAGCCACGTCTAGCCTCCTCGTCGAAACGTTCCCCTGCTCATCTGCACAGTTTACCGCACGTTAGATAAATTATAATTCAAAGTTAAATTTTCTAATTTAAATAAATAATTTACTAAATTAAAAAATTAATTTACCTTGGACCTGCACCTCAAACCCAATGGACCGCTAAGACGACCCTCGTGGGTTGTTCTGCTCCCGAGCCTCCTCCTCATCGAGGAACTGCTCCATCTCCCTGATCCCAATCGGGATCTCGAACTCCTCCTCGTCGAGGAAGTCCTCGACGCTAATATTTGGCCCCCCAACCTCAGGCACCTCTGGTGCGGTCGTCTCCTGTGGGATCATCTGCGGTGCCTGTGGTAGGGCCGACTCCTGTGGGGGGATGGGCTGAGATGCAGCGGTTGCCCTGCCTCCACACTGCCCCCTCCCTTTGCCCCTTGCTCGGCTGCTGCCACCCCATAAAATCGGTCTGGGGACCTCAGGGGCCTTCCCCTTATCCTCTCTTGAAGCCATATCAACTGTAAAAAAAAAATTAGCCACATTATTATGCAAAAATCAAATAAAAATAAAAATAAAAATATAATACATGTTATATACGTACCTTAAGTGCAAATACTGAGAAATACTGTAGCAAAAACTCCTACACAGATGTCTGAACGCTCAAATCTTGAAGAAACCACTCAGAGAAGCCCCAGGAAACAAAATGAGCAAACGGAGAAATGAGGGAGGCGGTGGCTTAAATAGGCCAAATATTAGTAGCGGTTATTCCAATAACCGCTACAAATCACCCACGTTGCCTTAAATTTGTAGTGGTTCTACAATAACCGCTACAAATTACAAGAACCTTTGAAATTTTGTAGCGGTTATTGCCCAGAACCGCTACAAAAGTGGAGACTCCTGAAATTCTGTAGCGGTTATATCCCTATAACCGCTATAAATAGCTGGCGATTGGTATTTTGTAGCGGTTTAGTTGCTGTAACTGCTACAAATAACCGCTACACTGTTGGCGGGGCTTGGTCGCGCCAAGTGGCGGGAATTTTTGTAGCGGTTTATGTGTATTAACCACTACAAATTAACCGCTATAAGTTTTGGCGGAAATTTCGCGGTTTGATATAACCACTACAAATATTGTAATTTGTAGCGGTTTGATATAACCGCTACAATATCACCGCTACAGAATACCATTTTTTTTTGTAGTGGCTAGCCCGTCACTGGTAAAGGGCTGGTCGGGTTGG
Organism: Inga leiocalycina; assembly: GCA_963242795.1. Taxonomy (NCBI): domain Eukaryota; kingdom Viridiplantae; phylum Streptophyta; class Magnoliopsida; order Fabales; family Fabaceae; genus Inga; species Inga leiocalycina. Next base: position 75,761,084 of record OY725323.1, read on the forward strand.
ACTGATTCAGCTAGACCTCTAGCAGGCTGCCATGCCCGATTAATTAGGCTGGCGTTCCTGATTAACAATGGGGTTTTTTACAACAAAAAAAATAGGAGCGGCCTAAATGATCTAAAATCCAAGAATATTAGCTAGTAAAAGGCTGCCCGATTTGTAACAAAAAAAGAAAAAGAACCGCTGCCCCATTTCATGTTATGGGATTTTGGCTGAAGTGCCTTTCATGACTTGATGAGATTATGGATGAGATTGTTTCATATTCAGTAAAAAAAATTATAAACCATTCAACTAAGTCAATTAACCCATCTAATTAAAATCATTGAACATTCGCAGGACAAGATGACAGTGGAATTAGGGGGGGCAACGACAAAGAGAAGGAAGAAGAAGAGAGGATAGGATGAGATATTCATGTTTAAACATCAAATAGGCCTATACAATTAAGGACAACAAGACATGTTTTCCTTTTATTATGATCTACTCATCTCGTCGGTCTTTAATGTGAGGAAAGAGTCCACAAATGAGTTCAAAGAATCCAACAATAACAGAGAATCCAGAAATAAGCACAGAAAACAGCTTATTCCAAAGACATCATCTTCTATTTTTACAATAGCAGAGAATTCAAAGAGAAATTTTGACATGTTTAACTAATTAGAAGAGCATAGAAACAATAACTCATTGCCTCGCGCACTCGCATGCTCGACAGACAAGGCCATAAGGGCAAATAGGAGAAGGGAAAGGGAAATCGCCGTGGCCAGTTTGTATTGAGAGAAGAGGAAATGAGAGGAAGCCAGTGTGGAGGATTAGGCTTCGATTTCAAATGAGGCACCAGTTCACCACCACCACGCCACTTGCCGAACAACCGGCTTGAGAAGCGCCGAAGAGGGAGAGAGTTAGTTAGGGCCTCAGGGTTCAGATCAGCGAGCCGTGACTCCTTGAGCTTGTGATACAACGTGAGAGATTGAGAAGAAGTGAGAGTTGCTAATACTAACAAGCTAAGAAGACTTGAAGAGGAGCTGGATGGTGAGAACTGAGAAATCGCAATTTTTTTAATGCTAAACGGGCTAGCCTGTTAACCAGCGGATTAAACGGGCCTAACCCATTTAGCTGATATCAAATGGGCCAAATTTCCCTCTGCTCGAACCCCTTTTTTTTAGTTGGGCTAACGGGCCCAACCCGCCAACCCCGCCCGAATTACCACTACTATTCAATACCATTTATACTATTCAAGATTTGAAATTAGTCAATTAAGAAAACCATTAGACCACTATAAGATACCTAATGAACTATAACCAATCAACATGAGATATTCCTAAATACTCATAAATTTCTTTTGTCCATGTTCTCAGCCTTTTGACTGATTATTCAAACAAGTTAAAAAGTCTATATTTCCACTCCATGCATGACAAGATAGAATTTAAACATGTGCAAAATAAAGTCCATTTGAAACTTATAATTAAGTACTATCAATGATTAATAATACTATACATGATTCCATCTCCTCTCCTTTGAGACATTTTCACATGCTAGTATACATCAACTCTATCACAAAATATGAGCTTCACATCATATAAGCTTCTTTCCATACACCCTGTACCCAATGATTTTATTATTACTGATATTGAATGTTGAAAGAAACGTATAAAGAAGGGAAGTTTATTTTATTTTGCTAGAGCACTAGGAAGACAGTTATATAGAGAATTAAAAACCTACCAATATACGCTAGCTTTTTATTAATTAAAACTCATGGGTTGCTCTGTTTCTGAAGGACATTGTCCGGTAACAAAATGGTCAACCATCAAATGAAGCTAAGCCTAAAAGGTTAGAGTGCCTATTTGCCTAAGACCATTCTAGGCTAAAACAAACAACAGCTCTTATCTAGCATGTAAAGTTCAGACAGTATGAACTTTTTAAGATAAAATACTAAACAATTTCCAAACAGCTGTGAACAATTTGATAATGATATATATTTTATAATAAACAAAAGAAATAAAACGATACCTTGGCAACCCAGAAAATAATCCAACTTCTGCATTCTCGTCACAATGCCCTGAGAGCTTTTTTTCCCCCCACAAGTAACACCTTGGAAGGAACACACAATCATTTGATGAGACTAGGATTGTGAAGAACTTTTCTGACTTTTGTCAAAGATAGCTGAAGGTATGCACATGCATTTTTCTCACCCATATTGTCAACCTCCAGCTTGTGTTAACGTGTTTATGATAAGTACTTCCAAACAAGCACATAGTTAAACCCTGTCGAACTCCCTATCTGTGGCTAACAAAACAAGGAATAAGAAGATTCTTTGCCTTATAAAGAGGAAGTGATGGCAGCTAGTACAAGATGATGACAAGATGATTTACTGTTATTGTTTCTGTCCTTCGCTAATTACTTAAACGCAATGACTCTAAATACTATTTTTCATGAAAACTATCATCAATGCTTTGATTCCCGAAAAAGTTTCTCGGTGACACTCATTGATGACAGGAGAGGCATTATTATGATAGTGAATAATTGTTACATTAATACTTCCTCAGTTTCTTTCTATAAGATATAAATAACCGAATTATATAAATCAAAAAGTTATTTAAAATTAGTTAAAGGTAATAAATATGTAAAAAAACAAATTATTTTCTAAAAACACCCTTATTTATAAATAAGGTCGGTGGAGAGAGAATGAATGGAAAAAATGATGAAAGAGACACATATATGTATATATATATAATAAAAGGTAAAAATGGAAAAAAGGCATTAAACGTTTAAATATCTCTTAAGTATATCAATAAGGGTAAAATGGGCAAAATTGATACATATGAAAACTCACGAGTTTAATTGAATTTACAACTAGCATGAATTTAAGAGTGAATTGACACGAGAATTATAAATATAAAAACATTAAAGTCGAAGAGTAACTCATGAGTCAAACAACAATGGTCATGAGCATGAGAATTGGCAATTGCATTTATATGTTAATATGTGTTTACACTTCCTAATCCATATCTAATTAATAATTTTCCACAATTATATATTTTAATCCAAACGAGTACAGAACCCACGTGATGCATGGGTGTAAATAAACTTAAAAATAATTTTCCATAATAAAAATGAACCATGGTTATTAATGTATGCGATTTTTGTTAAGCTAAAATATCTAAAATAAATCCATATAAAATTTGAAAATTTTATGTTTTTTAATTTAATAACTCTAAAAAAGTATGTGGGAGGCAAAATAGGCATAGTGAGAAGTTAAAAGATAATTCAAAATCTTAAATATGAAATATAGAAAATAAAATAATCTAAAATAACTTCTTATAAAATTTTAAACTTTATACAAAACACAGGAGCCAAAATATAGATAATGAATGGCAAATTCAATGATAAATGAAAAAATTGAAAAGGTTGAGTTTTTTTTTTTTTTTTTAAATTTCCTTAGCCTAACACATCCACCGTCTGTTGGTCCATGTTCGTAGTGTCAACCTGGCCCTTAGTAATGCCTACTTTTAACCCGTCTATTATGTGTTATATGGTAGAAAGGCAGTGGATGTTAAGAGATATATATAAGAAGATTACTTAACATTCATTTATTCACTTAGCAAGTGGGTTGCTGATGTTGACATTACTGAGAAAATGCATGGCCAAAGAAAGTGTCAAGAACCTACGTCTCTGTATGCATACGGGATATGATTGAAGACTTCAAAGTGGGCACAAGTTGGGGCAACAATTTGAGTGACTTTTCTTCTTAAGTTGATAATAAACACTCCATCTCCTCTTTAATAGAAGAGCTATTTAATTAAATTAAATAGATTGAAAAAATTAGTTAAATTAATTATTTATAATAAATATGAGTTGATTTTCCTAAAGTGTCTTTTATAATCATAACCACCCCCGATAGAAATCCCTTTAATTTATGTAATTAATAAGGATATTTTAGTGAAAAAATTATAATTTGGAAGGTAAAGTGAATTGTGGTCTTATATTTAAGATCAAATTTATCCCTCAAACTAACTATTATATTAAATAAAAGAGGTGGTAATTTTTTTTTGTTAAAACAAGAGGTAGTACATTTTAATTCCTTCACTTTTTTTTATTAAAAAATATCTTTTTTATTTTGTACTTTGTGCCAACTTACATGTCTTGTACTGGTTATCATACCAGCCCTAATTATAACATATTATAGCTTATAAGCACAGAGACTAATAATATCTATAACTCATGAAATATAAAAAACTAGAGTGACCTAATTAAAAATTATATCTAATTTTCACTTTCTCTATTAAGTTTTCAATACATACTTTACGTATGTATACTCCAAATTTATATCTGAGTTTGATCTCCAAGACATTGAATTTAAAAAATATAATATAAGATATACTAAAGTATATTAAACATACCTCTTAAGTCTTAACTTTTATATACGTAAAGCAGATTGACCCATTTTTTTATATATAATTTTCATAATTAAAATGGGATTTGAATGTATTTTCTAAGGCATTATTGCATTATTAAGCACTAATTTGAGTATAAGGTAGTTGCATTGAATTAAGTGTAAATAGAGGGCAAAATGGCCATAATTTGTTAATTATTCATGTAAATGATTTCTTAGATTTTTGATGCTATATTGTGTTTAATTTTGCATTCCAGGTGTTCTAGGAAGAAATTGGTAATTTTGGAGGTTTAGAATTACTATTTTTGAAGTCTGGGCAAATTACAGAAAATGTCCTTAGAATTGGTGAAAATTACAAGTGAATTACCAATAAGACCAGAGAAAGTTACAGACAAGATCCAGAATGTTTATAAATTGTAATTCCCTCCCAAAGTTTGAAAAAGTCACACTCGGGTCCCTCCTCATATACTTTTCACATTTGTGGAAAGGTCCCTGGTCAAAACTTGCGTTTTGACCAGGCTTCTTCCTCCTCCTGCCAACACAACTGGACCCGACATGAATGTATCTGTGAGCTGGATGGAGCTAGCACCAGGTACCAATGGCAGACACACGACAATGGCGTATGGGATGGTGGAGAATGATAAGAATGGAGCATGGGAGAGGGACCTTATCATCATCACTTTCACCTTTTTCCTCCCTGTAAAATAGACGCAGAGGCATCATCTCAGGACATCCGAAAATCTTCATCCTTCCCTGATCCTTCAGTCTTCTTTCATTTTTTTTTCCTCGTTGAGGTACTACAGAATTGGGAGTTGAAGTGAGAAAGAGGTCATCTATATCACCACCGACCTCTTCCCTTCATCACCACCATTCACCTTTACCAGCCTCGGCATTTTTTTCTTTCCATCATTTTCATCACCACCGTCATCCCTTCATCTTCCTCACCAACTACCTTCACCATTAAAAATCTTCATAAGCATTTCACCTTCATCATTTTCTTTCCTTCCTTCTTTTGTTACTGCCACCTCCAACGTTTTCATCATCTTCACAGAACCATCATTCTCTTCTTTCCTTTGCTTCACAACACCACCGTCGGCCTCATATACTTCACAGGCCCTGTTTTTCATCTCACGCCTTACCACCATCTTCACTGCCGATCCCTTCTAAACCACCCCCCATCACCTTGACACTACTACCAGCCACAGTGCAGTCAACCACCATCTTCACCGTCACCATCCACTTCCTCGTCGGACCTTCCATCTCTGACCCCCACGTCCGGTGATCTTCACCGTCGGTCTTTCTTTTCTCACCTTCAAACACCATATCTTCTTTTCCTCCGTGCGTTGAGAGTGAGTTTCAGCATCATCACCATCGAACTACAAGCTATCACCGTCGGTCTCGTGCTATCAGAGTGTCACTGGCTTTACTGTCGGAGTTGCACTCCTACCACTGCCACTGAGTTTCAAAGGAGAAGAGGTAGAAAGGGGAGAGTTGATCCAGAACACATGCATGACGAGCTTGTTTCAGTTTCCAGCTGAGTTTGCAATACTCCGTTGAAGTTGTGCATTTTCCGGCGAGTTTCTTGAATTTTACGGCCCCCATTTCCGGCGAAGTTGATTTTTCCGGCGAGCTCTTTCTTCATAAGATTGCAGAGCTGAGAACTTAGAACAGGGAAGATGCCAAATCTTCCAAACATGCTGAAGCCATAGTGCCATTCACCATTCATCACGTTCTCGTTTCTCTTCCTGCGTGAAACTTGTGTGTCTTCTACAATGGATCCATGCATGCTGACATCATCAATATGCTTCTCCTATTATGACTCGTGCATGCACGTGGAACATTAACAGGGTAGTCATTGTTTTAATTTTTTTCTCTTATTCAAATATTTTGTTTGATTATTGTTTGCATAAATGTGTGAATTAAATTTGTGTGATTAATTTTGTGCTTGTGGGATATATATATATATATGTTTATTTTTCTTATGATTTAATTGAGTGGCATGTTTGTTTTATGTATTTAATTAAATTACATTTTCTAATTTATTTTGGTGTGTTTGTTTAATGCATTTAATTTAAAACAAAAAATATATATTTAATTTCTAAAACCCTTTTTGACCAATTTGTCTTAGCACCTAGTTTTACTTAGGAAGTTAAAATAAAAAGACTCTTCAAGTGAGACGACCTGAATTTTGTATTACACTACAATTTTTGGATTAAAAATTCTGTATTTAATCCCGAGACGCAAAGACACAGTCAGATATCAAAAGCCAACACCATTGAAGCACAATATTTAATATTGCATCAGATCCTCGCGCGAGCGCGCGCGCGCGCGCACACACACACACATATATATAAGTTGGTTAAAATTTGTCAAAAGCCATAAATGGGTAACTTTTTTTTCAAATATATCTATGATGAGGGAGGGTGTGAGAAAGAATGGATGGGTAGGAATAGATGGGAGAGAATGAGTAGAAAAATATATATGAATGAGACATATAATTAATTAGGGATAAAATGCAAAAAAAAAAAAGTGAATTAAATTTTAGGACAAGTACGAAATATAACTTATAAAGGGAAAATTTCAGAAAAATACAGTTAAAATTAACAAAGAACAAAACGGTATGGTCAATTCCTAAAATCCCATATTAGAGTAATAGTAGGAATCTGGGATTTGAAATCTTGAGCGAAAGATGATAATGACCTCAGTTAAGTGGCAGGCAAAAGAAATACACACACACACACACACACACAAAACACTGAATTTCCAACAGAATTTGCCACGGATTTGTGATGAAAATAGATTTTCGACAGAATGGATTTCATCCCTAATAATAGCATGACAAACCAATTTGAGACGGAATTCAGATTCCGTCTCAAATTTCCAAAGGAATTCCATTGGAAATTTGCGACGAAAATCAGATTCCGTCAGACAAATCTGTTGCAAATTGTTTTTTGTTTTTTTAATTTTAAAAAAGCCATGTGGCAACTCCGATGGCCTCCACCTGATCGCCAGCGTTGGCCAGAGGCAACTCCAGCGGCCTCCAACTCATCCCGGCTGTAATGCCTCAAATTTTGATTAAGGGCTAATGAGGATTATTATGGATAATTGTGAATTTAAATTGGAATTATTATGTGTTATGGCAATTTTAATTAATATGTCATAATTGTTGGAAAATTTAGAGAATAGATATATTGGTCATAAGTTGGTAATTAATGGAGAAATTAATTAGTAGCTAAGAGGAAAAATGAGAAGTGTGATTAAATGTCTAATGGATAGATAGATTGATTTGGGATAGGAAAGGTATGTTTGGATGATTTTGAAATTTGGATGATTATGCTGCCCAAAACCAAAGCATGATAATGGAGTAGGATTTGGATGATTCTGATGATTCCATTGAATTCCTTGGATGTTTTGTGTGGGAGTAGCTTTGGTAGAAGTTTTGGGTCCATTAGGATCAATTGGGCAAGTGTTAGGAAATGTGGTTAGTTTTGCTGCATTTTCTGATTTCTGATAAAATCACTCAAGTGATGTAGGGTTCACTCGAGTGAGGGTGAGTTCACTCGAGTGCGGGTGTATTTGACGTTATGAACTCTCGTCTCTGGTTGTCACTCGCGGCCAAGTTTCAAGAGTGTGCTTTAACACTTGTGAGTGTAAAGTTGTCACTCGAGTGAGGTCTTCTTCACTCGAGTGCTCCTCTTCTTTGAAAGTTTTTGTGCTCTCGGGCAAACACTTTTTGTCCTCACTTTCTAGCACTTGAAGTGCAGACCATACTATCACTAGAGTGAGGCCTTCTTCACTCGAGTGTCCATACCAACACTCGAGTAAGGCCATCTTTACTTGAGTACAGCAGTGAAAAATCAGTTTTTGTGCTTCCCAAAGGGAATTTTTGTGATAGTTCTTCCAACCCTTTAGGAGTTTTATTAGGGGTATTTAATGACTCTAAAAGAGCAATAATGATAACCAATTAAGTATTAAGAAGTCATTGAGAATTGGAATAGAGAATTGACTCTTCGTCCCTAATTATGAATATAGGATTTGACATTTGCTCTACTTGGGAGAAACCGACGCTAGGACACGCCCGGAAGGATCAAGGTAGTGACTTTTCTCTCATTGTATGATACTTGGTATGCATGTTTATCATTGTGAATGTGTTATCGGCCATAGGACATTATAGCGCGAGCCGTCGTAGGGGGCAATGCTCATGATACCTACCCCGGCCGTTGTATCTGCCGCTGTAAGTGCCGAGGCTGCGTTATGGAATCATGGATTCCTGTTTGAGTATCCAGCCCATGGGGCTGTGTGTTGTGAAATTTTTTATATGGATCCTAGTTGTGGTGATATATGTGATATGTTCATGTGGATGTGAAATACAGCAAGCAGTTCAGTGTGAGCCATCATAGGGGGGCGATACCTACCCCGGCCGTTGCAATTGTTGTTGTGATTGCTGTGTGTTGTGTAGATGATTTACTTTCATGCTTTGATGTTGTGTATATTATGAGTGATTTGTTACTACGGGGATTCTTTAGAATCTCACTCTCCCAAAAACAAATTTTACACAGGGCCGAAGGATTCAAAGGAAAGCGGGCGACGAAGAGCAGTTAGAGCTCCAGTTTAGAAGTTTATTTTGGTTAATGGTTATCAATGTAAAATTCATTGAATATTTTGTGGTAAATAGTTGTATATTTTGGAAGTATAGTGTAGTTTTGTGTAATCCCCAAGATAAAGGAAAAGAATTATTGGCTTTGTGCCTTTGTATAATCCCTTTATTAATTAATGGAACCCAAGTGTGTCGGGAATTTGCATTATACTCTGATATGTATGAATGAAATCAACCTATACAGGCCATTTATGTTGAAATGTGAGTAAGAGACCATTGTGGAATAGATGTTGTAAAAGTTTTTGAAAACCCTGATTTTGGGAAGTTTTATTTTGAATAAGTCCCAAATCACCATACATGGTCTCTAATTCAAACTTAATTATGTTTTTACGAACTAATCCTGGCCTTAACCATGAAGGGGGTTACACTGGTGCCTGGCTCCGCCACGTGTTGTCACTTCTTTTTCCCTGAAAATTCAACTCGTCTTGGCCCCATTTGGTTCGAACCCATGACCTCGTCCGTACGCGCGTGATGCCTTACCAGTTGGGCGGGAATGTTTTGGCATTTTATCATTACACAATTATATATATATATATATAATCTTATTATATATATATATAAATTATTTATAAAGATATATTTGTTTCTTATACATAAATATATTTTATTATAAAAACATAAATATAAATGTAATAATAACATAAAATAATTTAATATATTCTTATAATTTTTAATATAAAATAATTTCAGATTAAAAAATTTTACATCTTAAATAAATTTTCATATGACTAGATTTTTGTCCAATTTCTGAATTTAAATTTTATTTTTAATTAAAATTAATGAATAAATAATAATATATAAATGAATTTTTATATGATCATTTTGCCCTTACAGGGACCAAAACCTATAGTTAGAAATTTGAGGGGCCAAAACCAAAATGAGTAAAAACTTGAGGGATGAAAGATGGTATTAACTCTAATTTTTAAATATTTATATGGTTAATAATATCATAATTTTTATAAAGATATTTTTTAAAAAAATTAAATTTAATTAAAACATAATAATTTTTTAATTTTTCCTATGGAAATTCCGTGACAAAATTAGCCATGGGATTATCCCATGGCTAATTCTGTGGCAAAATTATTTGCCACGGACACCAAGGAAAAAATTCTTTCGAAAACTTTTTCGACGGAATTTGGCACGGAAATAAATTTCATTGGAAATTTAATACTTTTTTGAAGTGACAGAGGGTGCATAAGTAGGAGGAAAGAGACTGAAGCTGGCACGAAAAAAGTGACAATATCGAATGAGGAAAAGTGATAGAAAGGAGAGTTGAGCCATGGGTTAAGGAAATTTGGGACAAAAATCTTTTTTTTTTCCTTGTGATTCTTCAATCTATATGGAAAATTGGTTGTGGTTTGTGATTAGGGTTTATCATATCGAAGGCTTTGTTTTACGGGTAAGGGGGCTCTTAGGTGAAGATGGAGAAAAGGTAGCGGCTTTAAGGTAATGGGACAATGTTGATGGTTGTATGATCGATTTCATTGTGTTTGGTTGCATTATTGTTGAAGATTATTTCTTTTTTGTTGTTCGCGATTGATTAAGTGTTGAACGTTGATGGGTGTTATGTTAGTATAAACTTTGACCGGCTGTTGATAGTAAGGTTGGGGGAGGGTGTTGTTATTAGTGAAGATGGAGATGTGAAAAGATATTGTGTTGGCGTTAATAATAGACACATGGCGATGATATAGAGGGTGTTGTTATTAGTGAAGATGGATATGTTAAAATAAATTGTGTTGTTGTTAATAGCAGATGCAGAGTGATGATAGGAGAGTGTTGTTAACACTGAAGATGGAGATTTAAAACATATAGTATTGTTGTTAACAGTAGATGGTGGGTGATGACACAGGAAGTTACTTAGTTTAATAAACATTGTGTCACAAGTTTACTAAACTGACATTATCAAGAGTGGTACGTATAAGATTTTAGGTTGTCCTTGGAGGTTAATAGCAAATACTATCGATAAGACGACCCCATTACTACGTGTAGACTATCGTCACACATCATCTGATGACTATAGCATGTTGTGAAAGCAGAAAGTCATGTCGTTAATGTTGAATATTGTGTTGTTTATATAAAGACATGTGTTGTTATATGCCCTCCAACTTGTTAATTTCACTTTTTTCACTGGGTATGTCTTGGATTGTCTAATACCAAGTTTTGAAAGCAGATCCCATGTCATTAATTTTGAATATCGTGTTGTTAATATAGAGGGAGGTGGTGTTATTGGCCCTCCAACTGTTACTTTCCCCCTTGTGCATATGAAGTTGTTAAATAAGAAAATGAAGTTATTAATATAGAAGCTAGTGTTGCTAATAGAGAGGGAGGTGTTGTTATTGGCCCTTCAACTTGTTACTTCCCCCTTTTTGCATACGAAGTTGTTAAACAAGAAAGTGAAATCGTTAATTGATAACTCCCCATTTTTAATATATTTGAGATACATTTTGATATAATTGGGGAGTTATCAATGCTAATTTAAGATGATTTTCTTGAGATTTTATAAGATATCAAGTTGGTGCATTATCTGGGGATTTTATTTTAAATATTCTAATTTTCAATATTTTGAAGGAAAAATAATAATAAAATAAAATGATGCCATATTATATTTATTTTGCTTTATGTTAGTTTTTGTTATTATTATTAAATAGTTTTTTACCCCCTTAGGTGGGCATGTGACGTGGTTTTGGGCTAGGGGAGTAGAATGATTGGATCAAACCAATTGAAAGCCACGTATTGGAGAGGTCATGACAGCATTTTGGGCTGAATTGGACATTGGAAGAGCAAGAGGACACGACAGCGTTTTGGGCAATTTGGAAAAATAGGAGAATGGGAGACCTAAACTATATAGGTAGAGGCGATGGACTGAATAAAGGAGGAGACGGCCGACTGGAAACAGAGAGGAGGCGCAGCTGGTTTTGGGGATCATCATCATCGCAGAGAAAAGAAAAACAGAGAGCAGAGGGTGAGCAAGCAGGCGTGAGAGAGGGAGAATCGTCTCCATCATCAGCCACTGGAGTGAGGACGGAAGGAACTCCAGTGTGCCGTTGATATCGTCTGTTCTTCATCTTCTTGACTGGAACCAGAGACACGGGCTGGACAAATCAGAGGAGAGGGAAGCTGTCTTGTGAAACTTACTCACTTGTTCAATCTCTCTGTCACCACCATCTTTAAATCTCTGTTTTCTTTGTCTCATTTTCTGAATTTTTGATGTTGCTTAGATGACTGTGCTTAAAGCCATGTGTGGCTAATTACTTTTGAACCTAGAGTAGTTATGAACTAATTTAAGGATATGAGCATGTATGAACCATTTAATTGTGTTTAGTGTTAATTTTTGTTTACTTAATCTTGTATTATTTTATCTACTTAGTGCTTGATCACCATTAAGTAGGAATTTGGGGAATTTAGATTAACCTTGGAAGAGGGATCTTAATTGGACCACAGGATTAAGTAATGTGGGATTAGAATTTATTCTAATTTGCCAATAGGATAGGAATATTACTATTGGACCCATATAATCATATTAGAGTGAATTTGGATATTTATTGCCTCTTGAGTAAATTAGTTAGGAATAACAATTTTAACTTGAGAGAGGAGTATAAGTGATTGGAAGATACTTATATTCATTTAAACTCTAGATTAACAAATTAACATTAAGTGTTTTTAATTGGGTAAATACATGCTCTAAAGCTTAAAGAAGGGATTAGCCACTCTAGGTTGTTTTTATCAATTGAAGTCTTTAAATCATTAGATTTATTTCTTTTGCATTTGTTTAAATTGTCTTTCAATCTCTTCCTTTGATTTGCTCAACTTAAATGAAAATGGGAATTTTAATGCCTAATTATCTATTATCTTGGATCTCTGTGGGATGACCTTGATTTACTACTATACTATTCCACGACCCGTACACTTGCGGTGCTTATTTCAAATTTAGTAGCATCAAGTTTTTGGCGCCAATCTAGAAGCTGGTGTTGTTAATAGAGAATGGCGTATTGTTATTGGCCCTCCAACTTGTTACTTCCCCCCTTTTGCATACGAAGTTGATAAACAAGAAAGTGAAGTCGTTAATTTAGAAGCTAAAGTTGTTCATAGAGAGAGAGGTGTGGTTATTGGACATTCAACTTGTTACTATCACCTTTTTGTATACGAAGTTGTTAAACAATAAAGGAAAGTAGTTAATGTAGAAGCTGGTGATGTTAATGGACATGTTAATCCACAGCACATCGCCGAAGCTCACTGAAGAGACCATCGTTCCCTTCCTCTTCTTTGCTCGGCCACCAACCACCCACCACGGTCACCCACCTTCCAAATCGAAACACTGACCAACAAACCCGCATTCCTTCTTCGTTGACCCACATTTCCCTTCCTCTTCTTCCCTCACCCACACCATCCTTCCCTTCCTATCTCACCTCGTTGACCACCCCTTCGCCCCCTTCTCCTCCTAGGTTTGTCGTATTTGTCTTAGTTAACCAACCCTTCAGAAAATCAAAACGTGATTTTGGCCATTTTCTTTTTTAAACTTAATTGAGGGCATTATCATCTTTGGATCAAGATTTCAAATTCCAAATTCCTATTGTTACTCTAATTTGGGATTTCAGGAATTGACTACACCATTTTATCCTTTGTTAATTTTGACTATATTTTTCTGGAATTCTCCCACTTATAAAAAGGATTGGTCATATATTAAAAAAAAAAAACTATAAATTATGTTTAAGGGGTGGAGGGAGTATTTGACTTGATTGCAATTTAAACTTAACTTTTTTTATCGTACATTATTGATTGTGCTTTCAATCAACCTAATTGTGGACTTTTCTAGTAACTTGCAAGTCGGGGCAACCTGTCAACTGTCAAGAAAGCAGTTTAATTAACTAATGATAATTTTTACCAGAAAACAAAAGTGAAAGACGACTTCGAAAAGTGAGAGTGAAGGGGACTTTTTAACTAATGCAAGATACATTTGAGGAATATTATTGTCACCTCATTGGAAGATAACCGATCATACATATCTCCGACAGATGCGCGTGCACTACTGTAGTATAATGGTTCTTCAAACAAACAGCATCTCATGTTGAATCTTTTTTTATTTTCTACTTTTTTATCTTCTCGTACTCTTCTTCAATTTTCAATTATTAAACTTCTTAAATCCATTTTTTCCCAGTGATCTAACAACTTGAATGAGTAAGATTAACCATTATTTTTAAAACAGTCAATTGTCATCACATGCAACTTGAAGCCATAGAACAAACTAATCAAGTCGCGAATAAGAAAAGGAAAATGTTGTTGTTCGACTTTGTCTGAAGAATGCAACAAAAAATTAATGAAAAACAGGTTTGGTCAACCGATGTATGGAAAAGTCAAAGGCTTTTAAAAGATATATGGAAAAATCAACCGATGTGTTGGAGTTTAATTAGTGGCGATTTTAATAACTAAAGATATACACGTGTGGGCCATATTATAAGAGAGACTTCTAATATTGAAGGTAAAATTTTCTACATTGAAAATCATTCCTAGGCCCCAATGATCAAAGATAATCACAATAAAGCTTTAAAGCAGCAAAAAATAACTGAATATGTTGTAAAAATACGCTTAATGAGTTGTTATTTCTGTTTTTTGGGACTTGATTGTGTTTATCTTTGGTCCTTGGGATTTAAGAGTGACTTTCCCTTATTAAAATAACTAATGTGTAGATGATAATTAATTTTTACGTCTATTACTTAAGTAACTAATCACCGTTGTGTAGTTATCCCTTTTTTAAAGGCCTATAAATTTATGCCAATTAACCAATCCCTATTTTACAATATATATATATATATCCATATCTTATTTAAGGATTTTATTATGATTATTGTGTTCAAAATGCATTTATTAAGACAAATTGAAATTAAGTGTGAATGCATTGAATTAGAACTAAAAAGGGTAAAATTATCATAATTATTATAATTACTCTTAATCATTAATTATTAAGAAGATTTGGCGTTAATTTGCTTAATTGTTTTTTATTTGTAGGTTCTTTAAAAATTGGATTAAATTTGATTATGCTAGTTTGGGGATCAAATTTGAGAAATGACACTTTACTACCACAATTTCAGAATGACAGTTTAATCCACTATAAAAAACAACTGCGTTTTGAAAGCTGCCCATTGAGGGCTGGAGAAACAGATTAAAGGGGACTTTCAGCCAGAAATGAACCAGAACGGAGGCTCAAGCATCCACCACCATTGTCTTCATCACCTTCTATTACCTTCACCGTCCCTCTCTCGGCAGCACCACCCCACTCACTACTATTGGCCACTTTATCCGCCGCCGCCACCGTCTCACGACATCTATTCATCTCACCTTCACTTCACCATTCAACCTCACTTCAATTGCTCTCTCCTCATCATCCCATTCATCGTCTTATCAATTTTCATCATCGTTCTTTATCATCCTTCCATCAAACCTCCTTCTTCCATCGCATTTTCCATGGCTAGTTGTTCAGGTCAGGAGGTGTAGAGCAGTGGTGATATCTTGAGTGTGGAGCTTCAAATGGGAGTTTCAGTTCTTCCAATCTCTGATCCTTTCATTATTTAGTGATTCATAGGTCTTAGGCTAAGCTTTGTGATGTTTGGATATGTATTGAAATGATTATCAATGGGACTAAGATTGGTTGTAGTTGCTAGATCTTTGAATTTGCATTTGACATTGGTCTATAATTACCTTTAATCTCTTTATATTTTCTAGGTCAGTGATGTGGTGAGATGATTGTGAATATTTAGTGATATATAATTCAAGGTGGCTTGGTTATTGGAGTATGAATTAAATGCATATCTTTGATTCTTATTGGCTAAAGATTTGAATTGGGCTTTGGTTAAAGGAATTAACTCTTGCCCGGTATGGGAGATTTAATTCACCTAACCCAATCTAACTCAAAGGGTCTTTTGGGTAAATTTGTTAAACTAACTTACTCCCAAATTAACTAAAGCAAGGATAGCTTGAACCATTGTGCTAGAGGATTATCATCTCATTGTTATCACTTGTTGATTTTCACCATTCCATTCATTTGTAGCTATCCATTTCCACTTTATAAATTAAAAAGATAAAAAAGAAGTAGCTTTAGGAATTTTAATTCTATTTGCAATTTCAATATTTCAAAAGAAAACCCACTTTCTCTATTTTTAAAGTCATTTTTGATACTTAGTTTACTTATTTAATTTACTTAGGATTCATTTTCATTTTCGACTTCATAAAGTGAACACGACCCTGATCATTAAGCAATATTGTAGTATTATTCGATATTTGAACCCCAAAGGTGACTAAAGGGGAGTTGTCAAATTGGTGCCGTTGCTGAAGAGCCAAGTGATTGGTTCCCTAGTAATTAAGTATCAATCTTTTATTGATTGGTACCTTGAGCATTTAGGATAGTTTTTGCATATTTTTCATATCCATTGCATTGTGCATAAGAAATTTTTGAAGAAATACAAACAAATATCTTGATTTTTCTTTGCTTTTGCACTTGCATCTATCCTTGCATTTCTCTCACTTGAATTTTGAGTGTCTTGTGCTTGGTTGATGTAAAGTGGTGTCATTACATTTGAATTGCTTGTGGATAACTTTCTTTTAATGCTATTTGGGTGCATGATTCCAATTTCCAAGTTAAAACATTGGTGACATAGTTTTCCATGTGAATAGTGACCATTATGACAATACCATTGCCAATTTTCTTGATTTCTTCTTGTCCATACACATTATACATACTCACACACACTTGCACTCATTCTATTTCAAATATTTTGCTTGATTTGTGTGCAAGACAATTTTGGCACTCCATTGTTACATTGATTGCTTGATAGCTTTGTGTGTCAAACCACTTTGATAGGACATTTGATTGTTCCACTACCCTTGATTTTTTCATTGATCTAAGTGATTATGTTTTTCAAGGTGCAACTATAGATAGTGATGGTAATGGTCAACAAAGGAGAAGAACCATAAGGGATCGTAACAAAATCCGACATAACTTATGCTCCTTTCAATATTGCATGCCCTAACTTTGAGATCAATTTTGAGCTTAAGAGTCCTTTGCTTACTTCACTACCTCATTTTTATGAACTTGAAAAGGAAGAACTTTATAACCATCTCAATCATTTATACCTGGCTTGCTCAAATATGAAGCCTGTTGTTGTTCATCTAGATGATGTGTTGTTAAAGGTGTTTTTTTTTCATTTTGGAGGGAAGGCTAAAGAGTGGTACCTGATGCTAACAAGGCATGTTAATGATGTTCTTCATTCATGAGCTAATTTGAAGAAAGTTTTCTTGGACAAATACTTTCCCGATACAAGGATTGCAGAATTTAAAAAGGCTTCTCAAAAAAGATAATCCGGGATTGCACCCTTTATTGCAATCATTGATTTAATTTTGAAGAGGTTACCAAGGTACAAAGATCACGCTTCTTCACCAATGGACGGCCAACTCACCTTATATGAAGATAGGGTCCACACGGGCATTGAGAATGTAGAAGGGGCTTCCTCAACTAAATCAAAAACCTAAAACAGCAAAGAATATGAATGTAATGATCAACTATCAAGATATTTCAGTACAATGAAATAACAAGTAAATACTTAATATTCAGTCTAGTTCATAACCATAACCATCTGGAAATACATTCAAATAATATTGGTTAAGTAAAAATATCGATAAACAGAGGACATAAAGATGAAGAGGGAAGCAAATACAAATGACGTGAAGAATCGTCAAAGAAAATTCCCAAGAATGGGACCAGAGAGATCACACAAAATCATCCACACCCCCTCTGTAACTATATTTATCCCTGTTATAGGATGAGGTCTGGCCTCTACAGCGTCCCGTTCTTCTATTTGTTCTTCTATTGGCATCTATCAGGCCTTCTCTTGGATCTTCTATCAGGCCCAAGTCATGTGAGTTTGTTACATTATTCCCTCATTGAAAAGGACCTTGTCCTCAAGGTCCAAGCAAGATAAGAACCTAGGAAATAAATGAACTAGTGTAGTCCTCCATATGCGATTGTAGAAGAAACATAGAAGTATATTGCAATTAACAAAAATTCCAAAATGTGCATCAGTACCGTAGTAACATGATACTTTTGCAAACGAAATTTCTTGAAGTGTAAACCCAAATGTTGTGCCAATTTAGCTATTTCATAAGAATGATTTTTGGCATTAAAGGTTGCAAGAAATTTGTGGTACTATTCTCCCCCATTACCAACTTGAAAATCACATTGACTTGAAAATGAATCCCAATATAAGGACTGCTCACATTAGATATGACAATAAGAAGGAGTAAGTCCCCAAAGAGCATGAACTTGATGTTAATTCCTTCAACATGTGATCATAATAAACTGTCATTTCCTGTTGTAACTTGAAAGACACCGCTATTAGAAAAGAAAGTTCTAAATAACCAAATAGATGGAATGGAATTTCGGATTGTACCTCTTGAAAATGTGGAGCTTGGATCCATTCAGAAATAGCAGTAGAAAAAATTTTGTCACAAGCAAAAACAACATATTAACAACAGTCATATATTCCCCATAGAACTAGAACTTCAAACTTGAGCACACTCAATACAGGCCAACACAATGTCCGATGTTCATCATAGGAGCGCAAGGTATATTTGCTGATGCAGAGAAAGAGTGTATTGAATATCGTGACACAGCAAGCACTTCCAAAATGTAGAGAACCCTTTGTAGCATGTGTAACAAATAACTCAATCCAAGAAATACATTCTGAAGCAGTGTTTCCATTGAAGATGTTATGATCATGTTCCCAATACAAATCAATTACAGAGCAAACATCACGCGAAGCAGGGGCAACTCTATTCACCACTATAAACAATGTAGGAGAATGAGTCCAAGATGGCAAACGTTCATATGCACCGTCATTTAAGCACCTAACACTCAGTGTAATTCTAGGATCAAACACCAAAATCAGTGATGGAAACATATTGGGAGATATAACAGATGGTAGTGGGTGCATTACTAAAATTTATGATAAAATTCTCATCAGCTGTTGTGTGGCAGTAATCATAAGCAATGATAATAATTTGGCTTCCTCATAATCAGCATCATATAAATAAGAGTTACTGTGGTGGACCTTGAATGGAAGAGAGCCAAAATATACATAGTAAAAGATGGTAACGGTGGTCCCCACATCCAATTTTAAAGGACTAGTCATGCAAGTTAGAAGCCACAGCTGAACAATATCCCTATTAAATGAGTATAGGCTACACCTCACGAACAGAGTAAGAGCAAAGGAAATACCCGGATCAAATATCAAGCTATGAATAAAAATGTTGCAAGAAGAAACCTCCTCCAAATATATTTTATTGCCATGGTCAAGATATAAAACCTTACAGCAGTATTCAGATTTTACTACATAATGTACCTTCAGAACAGCAGCATAGTTGCCAACAGTTTTCACACTTTCCTTGAAGTAGTTTTCAACTATCCTCATATCCACTGCAAGTAAGAGATATACTATACAAGCTATATAAATTTGTCGGATAGATTTAGATTGGGCATTTGCAAAGTGAGCAAACCCATATCCGGTGAACTGCCCATTCCTAGCCAATTTGTGCAACTCATTTAGAGATTCTACTGCTGAGCCAGGATCAATACCCATTGAACCATTGATTCATGAATAGTGGCCTTGGAACGCTTGGTCGTCGGTGACATGTATGGGAGGAAATCGTTGAACTGATTTGTTGTTGTAAGAGAAACGGAGTAAGGATAGAGTAACCGAACTCCATTATGGTTGTCGGCAAGCTTCAGTCCATCATTGCAAATGAAGATGAAGCGCCTAGGGTAACTGAAGGTGGATTGAAGGGGAACAAATTTAGCTCCAAGCACTTCGGCCCAGTCCAATAGCTGCTTTGTTGTTTGAAAAAATAAACTCCATTCATTAGAAGCCCATTCTCAAGCATGCATGTTGAACTTTTGACGGAGGGTAGCGCCCAGATGGTATCGACAGAGTCCATCTTCGGAGAGGTTGCCGATTGAAGGACCGATAATGATGGCAACAAAGAGTCCACCCTAATAGGTTCATCTATCTCATCACTCTGTTCAGAACTGGATTTTTTGCTCGTTAGCAATAGCTGAGTTGCAGACGCTTGGCAGGGATGACTCTGCAGAAACTTAATTTCGGACTATAAAACGGATTCGTGCGTTGGCCGTGGGTGAACTGTAGAACTTGAACTCTGAGAAAATTTAGAATTCAGTAATTCTATTTTAGAACGTAGTAATTCCATTGTCAAAATAGTACCATCCATCTTTGTAACCATATTAGAGGCGCAATGCTTGAACTACTTGATCCCAGTTCGGCTTCATCAAAATCCTCCACCATGGCTGAAGGAGTTCTCTCAATGAAAAAGCACCAATTGTAATGGTCAATATTTCAGTACAATGGAGTATCAAGTAAATAGTTAATATTCAGTCCAGTTTATAACCATAATCATATGAAAATACATTCAGATAATATTGATTAGACAAAAATATCGATAAATAGAGGACAGAAAGATGAAGAGGGAAGAATTGTCAGAGTGAATTCTCAAGAATGGGATCTGAGAGAAGATCACACAAAATCATCCACAC
The DNA here is from genome assembly GCA_963242795.1 of Inga leiocalycina. Taxonomy (NCBI): domain Eukaryota; kingdom Viridiplantae; phylum Streptophyta; class Magnoliopsida; order Fabales; family Fabaceae; genus Inga; species Inga leiocalycina. The sequence goes on from OY725323.1 coordinate 75,781,712, forward strand.
CCCCTCTGTAACTGTATTTGTCCCCATTATAGGATGAGGTCTCACCTTTGCAACTTCCTGTTCTTCTATTCGGGCCTCTATTGGCATCTATCAGGTCTTCTCTTGGATCTTCTATCAGGCCCAAGCCATGTGAGTCTGTTACAATGAATGGTGGGAGTGATGTTCTTTTCTCATTAATAAGAGACAAAGTCACACAAACAGTGAACAATGTATGATCGGAACTAAAAGCCAGTGATTTTCTTCCATATGCTGTGGGTCTGATATGGAACCAAGGCCTAAATATTATACATAAAGATTGAACCCAAAATCTATTGTTTTTTGTGAAAATTACATTCAGGTCCTGAATAAAAGAAAAAAATAAAAAAAATGGTTCCTTGAAATCTCAAAATCATATTTAAATTATGTGGGACTTTTTTACAATAAATTTCAATTTCGCTGATAAGTCCATGGGTGTTCGCTGACAAGTTCATGGGCCCGTCATTGACAAACTCAGGGCCACATCATTGACAAGTCTAAGAGCATCCATTGTCAAGTCCATGATTGAAATTTATTGCAAAAAAGTCTCATGGGACTTAAATGTAATTTTAAGATTTCAATGAGCTATTTTTTCTCTTATATGAAACCTGAATGTAATTTTCCCTTATTTTTTTCCTTGTGGAATGGAATTTTATAAATTAAGAGAACAACTTTTGAATATCCCAAGGTGTGAGAGATCAGTGAGTTTTAAAAATCATAATGAAAAATTGAAGATGTTCAAATACTAAGTAATTGCTAGCGTGCGGACCGAATCTGCGAGCTATACCATACAGAATAGATGAAGTGCCACTAAATCTAACGGTTTAATTACCTTCTTTACATATGACGCCTCAGCTTTTTAATTTCTTACTCTTTTAAAAGAATCTTGAATTTAATCTTTTCACCATATCATCTTCAAATTTGAAGTCAGCATCAATCACACAATACTTAAAAAAAATGACATAAGATTAAAATTTGGGTTAAGGTAGAAATTTATCCTAAAGTTAAGATTAATATTAACCCGAAAAGTGTTTTAAAAAGCGCAATGTCACCTCTGACCGTTAAAAATGTTAAAGGCAGAGGTTAGTCAAAGTTAGTTTTTTTAATTGTCCACATTAGTTTGTATATATCCATCACTATTATGTATGTATGTATGTATGTATGTATGTATGTATGTATGTATGTATGTATGTATGTATGTATGTATGTATGTATGTCGTCTTGTGCAGCACACGGGTAAAATTTTAATTTTAACCAAAAATTGAAATATACCGGAAAAGCCTCTATTTGCTCTCTACTAGCTTGTATATATCCATAACTGTGATATTAGAAGAAGGTCATTAATTAGAACTGGTGAGTATTGTGATTCTTCCGTAGACACCGCAAACATTTAGACATGCTTTCTGGTGGGAATGATCGTGACATTAATTTTTAAGATGCCAAACAGAGAAATACTTCATCATGTGTGATTCGAATTGACATTAGAAAAGGTCTATATCTTCCTCTCAATACCATTTATTTTTGCTTTGCATAATAGTGTCTCGGATCCAAAATTTAAAAGCTAAATTACTAATGTATGGAAGAAAAAAATTATTTAAGTTAGTTATTTGTAAAAAAAAAAAATGTTATCTTTCCTAAAGTACCCATTGTAAGCATTTACATTAGAAAGTAATTTCTAGATGAAAATTCCTTAATATGTACAATTAATAGAGAGAGTTTACTAAAAGAAATTTCAAATTTTGGAAACAAAAATAGATTGAAGCCTTACATTTAAGAAGCAAATTTTTCATTTTTTTTTTTGGATAATGAAGTAGCAAATTTTTCTGCTAGATTTTACATTTAATATTAAGATTAGAGGGAATAATTTTTTTTTCGTTGGGATTTACTAGACCCGGCTCATTATGAGCTGCTTCATGAGTCATGTGAGCCAGCCAACGTAACTCATTATAGTTTCTTAATAACATGACTAAATTTCTCAAAACATCATTATTTGTTAATATCATTTTGATTATTCATAAAAATATTAGTACAAAAAACTGTGCAATATAAATATTTGCTTATTTGTTTAGCGATTTGGATAGAACATGAAGGACCTAGCAGATGATCATTTATTCACAATTTCTGTGTCATGATCCACATAAATAACTTCGACATTACTATTACTGTTAATATTCTAGATATTCATATGTTGAAATTGAGAGGAAACTCTTTGCACTGCCAAAAAAAATAAAAAATCTCCACCACAATTATATAGACACTAATGTTGGTTTCAAGCTAGGCGAAAAAATATTTATATCTGAGTTGGGCCAGAATTGACTTGATTCAATGTAGGTTAATATTATTTTCATTATAAATTGCTTAATAAAATATTATATATGATTATTTAAAAGGTCAAAATAACTTGTGTTAATTGCTATCTCTAGTTCCTAATATAGAACCCTTTTAACCAAAGAAATTGAGAGAGAAATCAATGGAAATATTATTTTCTGTTCAACCAAATCATATAATTTACAGTGAAAGCTGAAAAGCTAAAATCAGTTAACTACATTAATGTTTTTCACAATGTCTTTCCAAAACTACCTTTTTTAATGAGGGGTACATGGGCTCTATTTTTTGAAATAATTTGAGATAAATTAAAAAGAGATGCTTTTATAACATATTATATGTTACATTGTGATTTAAGATGGATCCTAAATTTAGAACCAACTTATAAAAGGTCATATGATCTCACATACTAAGTGCGGGTCGGAGTTTCTCATTTAAATGTATTGAAAGTTGAAATAAAATAATACTCCCTCCGTTTAAAATTATAGGACAGTTTTAGTCAAGTACGATATTTAAAAATATGAGACATTTTATGAGTTTTTGAGAAATAATTAATGTATTTTATTTTTAAATATGTACTTGAAATAGTAGAATTTAAGAAATTTTCATTATTTTGTTATTAATAATTTAAGACACAATTATAAATAAAGGTAGACATACGAAAAAGTGGTTATTTTTTAACTGCCTTAACATTTATAAAAGACGTTTAAATTAGTTAAAAATGCTTAATAATTTTAGGTGGTGGTGGTAGTAATTCTCTTGCTTAAAGAATACATCGTTTGTTATGAATTAGTAATAAAACATAATGAATTTCTCTATAATGAGCCTTAAGATCCAACTCAGCTATCAAAAAGGCATAATGAATTTCTCCTTCATGAGGACTATCACAATAAATGCGACCTTGTTTAGATGAAACGCATTATTATATTGTCGCCTTTTTCATGCTGGGGCAAATGCAATCTCATAACTGGCAAATATTATGAGCAACACCAAACAAAAGAATTGGTTTACATAGCTAAGAAAAAGAGGAAGGAAACAAAATGCATTTAATAAAAGCCTAATAAGTGAACAACAAAGAAAATGAATGGGAAAATAATTAAATGTGTCCGAAGCTAAAGAAAGTTTAAGATCCATCCATACGCATGAGTCCAGTCTGTTGAACACAGGTTGATTTACCTTTAAGAAAAGTGATTCTGCTTCTTCACTTTCTAATTATTATTATTATTATTTTTTATTAAAGATGTTTGACATGTGAAAATTTTAATTTTTCCAAAAAGTTGAAAAATATTACAAGTGTGTACTTGATAATATTCTAGGTGGTGAACCAATCTCCCACAAAGCTTTATGGCACGTTCTTTATAGACGTTCTATGAGGTTTTGGTTTGGGTTCGAGACAAGATATTACTGCTTCCTCTGGTCCTTAAAAAAAACATTGTAGGCGGTGTAAAGAATACATAATTTATTTTCCAGATATAGTATTTTGCACTTATATTTCAAATTTAATTTATTTCCATACATTTTTCAGCTAAAACTGCACTGAGGAGTAAAACGAAAGAAAGAACGAGGCACACAAGACTATTCAATCAAGCTAAATAATAAAATCAGTGGCGAGGCCAAAGCGTAGAATTCGCATGTTACCAGTGATCGAATCTCTTGAGACTTCTTTAGATTTTGCGAATGGCATAGTACTAGAGTTAGAAGGTGGAGTCAGTTAATATGATGGGTGTTAATCACTATATTACTAGATGACCCAAAAATTCCATATAAAGAGTTTCAGTCCATAGGTTAAGAGTCTAATGCACAACGGCTTTCACACCGGTGCGCTTAGTCATGTAAGGATGTGAGTCCCCACCAAGTAACGAAAAAGGGTAACATGGGTCTAGAGAGGAAAGTTAACTTGGGTCTCTTTTTTAGAAGGGTTTATTTGCCCCTTGTAGTCTTTTGAGATTAATGAAGTTCTTCATGGTTTGCTCACTACGTACTGCTCAAACATCTTTGGACCCATTCTAGTTCTGATTTTTTTAAAACACTATTTTATCAAATATGAATTATAACTTTGTTACTGTTGTTCAATTATTGCTCAACACTTCTAGAAAAAAACTACAGAGCACTCAGATCTTTTATCTTCTCTGAGCTTAGAGGAAGGATACATTTGGCTATGATATCTTTATTTAGATGCTTAAGTCATGAAGGACTCACTTTCCACCATTGGTGCGATTAACTCGGTTCAGTTATTTTTATTAATAATCTTCTCATTTGAAGATCTGAAACAGTACTACTGTGAGGATTAATAAAAGGGAAGGTCATCGATATCGGACAGTACAAGATATGGTCTCATGTGCTTAATTAACTAGTTATATGATGTCTTGTAATCTCGTATGTATGCGGTACTGATGAGTCATATGAAACGGACACAATAGGATTGGGGTTTTTAACCACGGTTTGCATTGATTAAGTATTAGAAAGACATGTACTCTATGTTTGGATGGAAAGAAAATGAGGGAGGATAGAATATTAGGAGGAAAAAATCCCAAAAATAGTACTCCCTATGGTTTTATTTGTAAGAGTAAAATAATTGAATTACGTGGTTTAATATAGCAATTAAAATTAGGAGGGAGTACTTTTTTTGACTATTTTAGGAAGTTTTCCTTCTTAATATTTCTTCCTCTATTTTCTTCTTACTTTTCCCCATCTAAAGATAGGAATAATTAGGGTTGAACAAGGTGCCCGTAACTCAGTGTAGAGCCGGGAATTCGGGCCGAGCCCGTCGGGCTGGCCCGTTTAGGCCCGAGCCCATCAAGGGCCGGGCCTATGATTTAGAGGCTGAAAATGAAAGCGGGCCTAAAAGAGCCGGCCCTTTTAGGCCCGTTTAAATTTTTTCTTTTGTTTTTGTTTAATAAATGGGCCGCAAGCAATGGTCAGAGGGTAGATTAACCTAACCTAACCCTCATATCAGAAATGCTCTCACACTGACTCAAACCTCATTTGAAGCTTCTCTTCTTTGATTTTCTTTTTTCTTTTTTTGCATGTATACGTCAAAATCCAAATCAAGTGTTATATTATTGCTAACATTTGAAGCTTGTAGGCTTGTTTAATTGTGGCTATGAACTTATTTAATTGGTTGTGAACATTAATTATAGTTTGGACTTAAGTTTTAGTGTTTGTATTCTATTAAACTTAGATAATATTTATGTTTTAAATTACTGTTGATGATATTTATGTTTTCAATTAGGTATTTTAGTCTTTATGAGAATAAGAAACAAAAAAAGAATGGCAAAAAAAAGAGAAAAAACGTAAACGGGCCTAAAGCTCGCGGGCCTACCTTAAACGGGCCGAGCCACTCTAAACGGATACGGATTTAAACTCGGGCCTAAACGGGCCAGCCCATTTTCCTAGCACTAACTCAGTGAGCTTGCCTACACCCACAAGAAATTAGCCCGTTTTGAACCCACCCAAAAAGGGCCTATAATAGGGCGGGTTAAACCCACCAATTTAAGTATCAAATGGGCGGGCTACAAGCACACATTCAGGTTGCTTCGTGCCCGCCCATTTAGTTGTATTATCATTTTTTTTATTAATTATTTCCACTCTCATTCACCCCTTATTTCCTAATGTGCATGAAGAATTTAACATCCTTTTCAATTATTTTAACTTTTTTATTCCTTCTAACTTATTTTATTCTACGTCTAATTGAGAGGTTTAATATGTTTTTCTTAAAATAATCTAAATCTCTTTTCCCTGCAAGTTATTAATGTTTATTGCTAAAGTCTACAACCTTTTTAATTATTTTAACTTTTTTATTCCTTCTAACTTATTTTATTGGGAGAATGATAGAAAAATACCGCTTGAACTTCAAAATCCTAAATTAGTCCTTTAACAAAGATTTACGTTGTTAATCTCATTATTATTCTTATCAATCCTATTACTCTTTTTATCAGCGGGATTTTAAAGTTCAAATAGTATTTTTCTGTCATTCTCCCTATTTTATTCTACATTTAATTGAGAGGTTTAATATTTTCTTCTTAAAGCATTCTCTTTCTCTTTTCCCTGCAAGTTATTAATTAATGTTTACTGCTAAAGTCTACAGCCTTTCAATGCCGCCAACTTCTCTTTTTGCATTTATTTTAAATTGAAATATTAACAATATGTTTATATATCTAAAATCAAATTTCAAATTTTATTTATTTTCTTTTGAGGAATCTAAGCCTTGATCCCATCAATATTTTCATTGGACGATCAAGGGGGGGAAAAAGAAAAGTGGCAATTCAATCTTTTATCCAATGATATTAGTACAATAATCTACACTACTACATATTTGGGCATTTATAACACATAAAATATAATGGCTACAGCTAATAAACGTCATGTATATCGAGGTGGAGGTCGCACAATGATGTATAATGCTTAAACATAACATTAATTATTCGCACCATCATGTATTGCGAGGTGAAATCCGCAAAAATACAAAAATAATGATTGTAGTTAATAACCATCATTTATTTAGTGACAAAAGTGACGGTTCTATCGAAACAATCGTCATGTAATACTTACAAATAATTCAACTTCTAATCTCTTATAACAGGAAAGACAAAACATAACGGTCTTTAGAAACAACTGTCATGTAACATTTTCAAACGATCTGTCTTCCACAAGTACCAGTTCATTGGTCATGATCGTTTGTAACATCATTGAACCTTCATAACCATTCGTAACATCTGTTACATCACTATTTAAACTCACATATTCCTTATAATTCTTACTACTTTTCTTTATCAGCCTCCTCTTTCTCTCCATCATGTTCACATCCTCAAGAGCTCCTCCACCGCCACCTCCTCCTCCACCACCTCCACCTCATCCTCCTCTTGAAATGGAGGCTTTGATGCAATTGTTGGTAGCCTTAACCATCACACAAGGCATCTCACGACATACGCCGATAAGCTCAATAGGAAGTTAAACCTCATACTTTGTCACAATGAGGTTGAATATGACTTGCAGTCAGATGCTTCATCTCCTTCCTCAAATGATGAGAATGAAGAGGAGGAGGAGGAGGATAGCAATAGTGGTGATGATGACTAAACACCACTATTGTATTTTTAAAATATTTAAAAAAAATAAGTAAAAAAACAACTTCATACTTCACAGTTATTAATTAATAACCGTAGAGTATTCTTTTACCGTTGTTTCATAAAACCAACATATTTAATGGTTCTAACTTAATAAACTTAAATTAAAGCTTTTGAAACCTTTCCTTTTCCTAAGCTAATCGACTCTGGGTGCCTCATCGTTACCCAGTGATCGTCAGGAGAACCAGTTACCCTTTCATTACGTCCTATTCAACTTTCATCCCTTCTAGAGTTCTAGACATCTATTTAAACTTCTCATTTTTATTTGTTTTTCTTATGTTTTCTTCACATAGTCCTCCTCATTTTGTTCTATCAAATGCAAAGATCAAATGCCATGTCGAAGAATTGCCAGAAAACTCTCGATGTCATCATCCACCTCTTCCTTCTTCTCCTCCCCATACTCCACGTCCGGCTTCTCCTCCCCAACATCAGCCGACGCCTCCGACTCCTTCTCCTCCTTTGCCTCCACATCCTATGCTCTCACAATTGGAGGCAATGTTGTTGCATGCTCAACACACTGACCATGCCATGAGGAAGTTTTATTTATACATGTCGAGTATGAACGGGAAGGCCAATCTCATACTTGTTGAGTATGTGATTGGCCATGATCCTGACAATGATCCTGGCCACTCCTCTGGAAATAAGTAGCATGACTCGTCATGTTCTGTTTTTTAAATGTACTATTGTAAAAAAATACCAAACATTTCTCACGGTTATTAGAAAACAACTATTATGAAATACAATGAATAATGGTTTGTTAATTGTTCTTTCAAAACAACCGTCATGAATTCGTAGATAAAAAGTGTGTGTATAAATCAACCGTCATGAAACTCAAGACGTCACATCTTTTAGTGGTTTATATGATCCAACATCTACAAATTACTGTGGCTTACCAACATGCCATTTAGCGCAAGTCATATCGTTGCAAATTTGCTGCAATTTTTTTTAACCGCTACAAGTTAACCGTACTAAAAGGCCTTTTTTCGTAGTGTAAAAAGGTTGTTAATTTTATAGTAGAGTTAACGATGTTTAAGGTTTTTCTTAGTTTCAATAAAACATGTTGAAAGTGACTTATTATATTAGTATATAGGGCAAGAAGCGTATTTGCTAACCCTATAACAAGTGAACAAGAAGGAAAATGAGTGGGAAAATAATTAATGTTTCAAAAGCTATTTAGAAAGTTTAAGATCTATCCATACGCATGAGTCCAGTCTGTTGAGCACGGGTTGATTTACCTTTAAGGAAGGTTATTCTGCTTCTTCCCTTTCCAATTATTATTTTTGTTGTTTGTTTTATTAAAGATGTTTTACATGTGAAAACTTTAATTTTGCAAGAAGATGAAAAGTATTAACATATACGTGTAGTTGATAATATTATAAATGATGTAACTTTTATATATATGATGCTACTAAATTTTAAATATGCACCGCAAGTGTACGGGTCGTAGAATAGTATAGTAGCAAATCAAGGTCATCCCACAGAGATCCAAGGTAATAGATAATTAGGCATTAAAATTCCCATTTTCATTTAAGTTGAGCAAATCAAAGGAAGAGATTGAAAGACAATTTAAACAAATGCAAAAAAAAAACAAATCTAATGATTTAAAGACTTTAAATGATAAAAAAAACCTAGAGTGGCTAATCCCTTCTTTAAGTTTTAGAGCATGTATTTACCCAATTAAAAGCACTTAATGTTAATTTGTTAATCTAGAGTTTAAATGAATATAAGTATCTTCCAATCACTTATACTCCTCTTTCAAGTTAAAATTGTTATTCCTAACTAATTTACTCAAAAGGCAATAAATGTCCAAATTCACTCTAATATGATTATATGGGTCCAATAGGTATATTCCTATCCTATTGGCAAATTAGAATAAATTCTAATCCCACATTACTTAATCCTATGGTCCAATTAAGATCCCTCTTCCAAGGTTAATCTAAATTCCCCAAATTCTTACTTAATGGTGATCAAACACTAAGTAGATAAAATAATATAAGATTAAGTAAACAAAAATTAACACTAAGCATAATTAAATAGTTCATACATGCTCAAAATTCTTAAATTAGTTCATAGCTACTCTAAGTTTAAAACAAATTAGCCAAACATTAGTGTAAACAAAGTCATCATCTCAGCAAAACCAATAGCCAAATTCAGATTCATGGAGACAAGAGAAACATAAATAATCACTGTGCAACACGTCTCCTCTTCCTCTATTATGATCCACAGTCCAAAAGATCGGCTCCCTTCCTTCCGCGTCTCGCCTCCCCGAGCTCTCACAGTGAGGACACTCCCAGTCCTGCTCTGCCCTTAGCTCTGGTTCAGAATGTATCGACAGCGCCGCCGCTGCTTGTCGAACTCTGTCTCTCGCCCCTCCGGAGATGCTGGGTGTTACCTCCAACTCTCTGCTCACCAAGAAACAGTGAAATATGAAGCTTAGGTTCAGCAATCGATTGAAGATGGTGACTGGAAGTGGCTCCTCCGTTCAGCGATGACGAAGACGGTGATGATAGAGACGGCACACCGGAGTTCCTTCCGTCCTCACTCCGGTCGCCGTCAAATGGAGAAGAGGATGATCGAGGTTCTGGTTCTTGCTCGATGATGCTGATGAATTGTAATTGTGCGGCTGCTTCTCTTCTCGCTCCCTCTCGCTGTGCGGCTGCTCCTTCTCCGCTCCCTCTCTTCCTTTGCTTTAGGTCTTCAATTTAGTTGATCCAAAAAAAAACGGTGTCGTCTCCTCCCCTGCAGCAAAACACGTGAGCACCCTTTAATCATTCAACTTGATTCATATTTGGCACAAAAACCACGTCACCTGCTGTCATCAATGATAATATAAGTATCTAAGTAAAAAGGTAAGATGAAAAACAAAATAAAATAAAATAAAAACAACAACTTTTTTTTTTCTTTTTTTTTTAAACTTTATCTTATTAAAATTAATTATTTTTTTATTTTAAATATTTACAATCTAAATCTCACAAATAATTCACCACTTTGATTTGATCTTTTCATAATAAAATCTCATTGAATCTTCTAAAAATTGCATAGATAACTCTCCAATTATCTTTAAAATATTCTTTAAATGTACAAAATATGGAGAGTTATCAATATACTACTCTTATTTTTAAAATAAATGCATTTTTGTGTAATATACAATATTTAAGGAATAAATCAGATTATTCACAATCAATAAACAATGCAGCTTATTATAAATTGTACATTATTTAGTGATATATTAGTATATTGATGATAAAAAATGTTAGTAGAAAATAATAATTAAAAGATAATCATATAGATGTTGTAGCTAGGGATATCCTTTTAGGCTACTTTGGATGGAGAACCAATTCCTGAAACTTTATTATGCCAACTTTAGTTGTATAATTTTTTTTTTCATTTTATATAATTGATTTATAAAAAACAAAGAATAAGAACCAATCCATGCATCTTTTGATTTCTGTTTTTATGGGGGGAAGAAATTGTAACCACGTCCATAAATGAGGCCTTTTTCCTGTTCAGCCCTGCTTTGTTGTAATTTGCTATTAGTAAGGCCTTGTAGGCCTAACAATTATGAGGAATTAATTACACAGCTGAAGAGTTTGGTAAGTGGAGATAGAAATAATTAAATATAAGTACTCCTAATAAAGTTTTTATAAGAATTATTAAATTATTGGAAGAAATTGCAAATCCATTGTCATTGAAAATGATTTCCCAAGGACATTATATTTTGTGCAAAGCTAGCATTACTTCGGGTTTAAGATATTTTAATTTGTTGCGCGGTCTATTTAAGAAAACCAGTATTGTTATAGTCTTTATTTGTACTAATTAATCTTTAAGATGTTTAGGATTGAGCACAGAGTTAATTAAACTGATTCCTCAAAGTGATAAGTACTCACTCCTGTCCATATATAATATGAACATTGTTACTTAATTCACACAAATCAAAGAATACTAGTTAAGTCATTTAATGTGTTTTAAATTAATAAAATTTATCTATTTTACCCTTGTCAAAGAATGTAATTTTGAAATATGCACTTAATATTTGTTACCTTTATCAAGTGTAAAAGTGAAAAGAAAAATCATTAATTATCATGTCAACCTCTTATATCTTGGACTAAAATTTTCTTCTGGAGAACTTCTTATATCATGGATGAGAGGATGTAATAAACAATATAATAAAATAATACAATTTCAAATATGTCAAGGGATTATTGTTGTATCACTTATCTCAGAAGATTTTAGCTATCCGCCTGATCTCTTTTTTATCTTTAAATCTATTTACCTAATTGTATTTAAATTATTTATTTTAAAATAAAATGGAAAATACTATATATATGCATTACTGGTACAATTCAACTCATTCATTTGTTGGTGTAAACTTTGACATTTGTGATGCTATTTCAAGTTTGTCGAACTAATAATCCACCTAATACATTTCCAAAAACCTACTACCCACATACTTGATCTCACAAAAGCGAATATGATAAAGATCTACGAAAGCAACTTTCCTGTATATAAGTTACGTGAAACACAAACAAGTGCTTTTTTAAAAGAAAAAAATGAGGGACAATATGATTCAGTAAAACAAGATTAGTACACTAAAAAAAAGTCCTGCCTTCACATATCCCCATGGATTGTGTAGCAAGAACATAGAAACGAACCTAATAGATGGTCTATGTTACATTAAACATCTTGTTGTTGGGTTCATATATATATATATGGATAGATAACAAACAAGTGTATATATATGTTGCATAAGACTTCTCGTTGTTGTTGGGTTCATATATACATAGAACCGTGATGACTCTGCAATATATTATTCTTTTTTTTTTTCCTTTGATAGAATTAGGTCTAACTAATTTATTAAAAAAATAATTAGGTCTAACTGGGTCAAAGCAAGCTTACTCTTTGCAGTTCTTAATATAGGACATATTTAAGGAACTGATTTTAATCCTAAATATAAGACATATTTTTTATATTTATTAGTCTTTTCTTAATTTACCACTATTGATGTTCCTTCAACAATAATCAAAGAGGAAAATGAAGGAAGGAATTAGGGAAGATGACTAGAGTGTTTCAGATAATACATTTCATATTAACTGACTTAACTAACTTTCTTAATCTAATCAAATTAGATAAATATGTCTTATATTAAGGACATGATGGAGTGTTATATAAAGAAAAATGAGACATTCATGAGCATAATATTATTTATTTTTGTGTTGATACTAAATAGATATTATTTCATCATTAAATTTTTTTAGTCAATATCCATATTAGCTCTAATTAAAAAATTATATGTATAGAGGCTAATGCCCATAATTGAGAAAACTAAAGCTACGTTTGGTACCATGAAAGTGGAATTGAAAATGGAACTCTCATTTTGGCTTATTTGGTATCACTGAATCCACTTCCATGTGGAAGTGACTTCCACCAAAATAATGGAGTCAGTTCCAACCTATAACCCATAGAAGTGTGGAGACTTCCATGAAACCCAAACTTTGGTCCATGTTGCCCTTGACAGCCGGTGATAGTTAGGATGACGGATGGCACGATGAAGATGAGAGAGCGACAGTGGCAACAACGTTGGAGCAGCAACAACGACGGCAATGAGAGAACGGCAGCGGCAACAACGTTCGACCAGTAACAACGGCAACGATGGCGACCACATTGGCAACTTTTCTTTGATTTTGATCTGCAATTTCGCTGAGACAATAACTCTGCCATGTAAAATGACAGCAACCACGATCTGTAATTTCGATCTGAAACCTTTGGCGACCTCGACTGCAATTTCGATCTGCAACTTTTCTTTGGCAACAATGACGGCGACCATTAGCATCTCAGCCGTGAAAAATGTTCTTTGATTTCTTCTATGATTTCAAGTTCATTCCCCCTTGCAACTTTTCTTTAATTTCGATCTGGCATTTTTCCTCTGGTTGCCAGCATTCCTAGGTTGCCAGTCATGGGTGCTGTGATGTTTTTTGGTGGCTAGGGATTTTTTTGTCAAGGACATATTAGTCTTTTCATATTATAAATACAAATATTAAATTAAAATAATACCCCACTTCTATCATTATATCAAACAAACTTTTTATCGTGGCTTCCACTTCTATTTCTACTTCCATCTCTACTTTCAATTCTAAAAAAATTAGGGGCATAAGAGAACTTATTAATAAAAACTTAGAGACCTTTTTAAAATAAGGTAAAATTACAAGGACTGGTGAATTAATATCCCTTAAAAATATTACTACATCATACAAAGCATTAAATCTAAAATAATAAACAAACTTACTTTAATGATATTCATATAAAAAGGCCGGCGACTAATAATTAAGGACTCTATATGCACAGTTCCCTCCCCTCCAATAATATGACAAAGGCCAATTAAAAGCTTGGAACTTCCTTCAATTATATACTTTGATCCACTGCAACATATAAATTTGCAGGCACTGCTTCACTTGTTTGAATCACGACACGATTATCAGACACATTCCTCAGAACATAATTTGGGAAAGTGTCGCCTTCGAAGCTCAATGAATACTGCACATGCTTTATAAGGTTGGGAAAAAGCAAAACATCATTAAAATCCGCCATTAATGAAGTCCCATTTTCTTCCACAATCTTCTTCGCCACCGTACTCTTCAACTTCATCCCCACCACAGCGTTCCGATCCACCACAACCTGATCAACTTTCTTAAAATTATTACTATTTGATTGATCCAGATGAACAATTTCAACCCCATTGTTATTCCCAGAAAATATGTTGTCCACTATGTTTACTCCGTTGACTACTCCGTTGACCGATTTGAGGACAACATTGGCATCTCCGAGGAAGAAAGTACCAGAGATATGAAGCTGAACTGGGTCTTCTGCGACAATACTGGTGTAATCCAAGTAAGAATTTAAAACCCTAGTTTGTGTGAACCCGGCGAGTTTGAGATAAATGCCGGTGCCTCCGAAGCCGGTGGCTTTGTTATAGCAATGTACACCGGAGATTATGTTGGCCTGACCGGAGACCATTATTCCGATGGCGGCGGAGAAGATGACGACGTCGGTGATGGAGTTGTCATTGCCCTGGAGGTTGATTCCTGTTCCGGTGAAGTTCCTTTCGACTTTGTTGCCGCCAGCGGTGATGCGTTGGCCGATGAAGGAGTTTCTGACGTAGGTCTCTTGGCCGGCTTGGACGAGGATTCCATTGGTGGTGAAGTGAGTGATGTAGCAGTTGTCGATGCCGGTTCGGAGAGAGTTGATGACTGAGATGCCTCCTCCATGGTAGTTGGAGTCCAGGAGAAGGTCCTTGAAGGTGATGAACTCGTAATTGTAGGATGGGGAGGGCGTAGTTTTGTCATTTCCATTGGTGTTTGATAAATCAATGAGGTACCCATCTGATGGAAAGCTATCTGAGGCTCGTATGGTCCCACCATGGATCTGTTTTCACCAAATGCAAAATCTCTCATTAATAGTATTAATATTATGAACTTAAAAAAATAAAAAAATGGGAAAATCCCTAAAAAAGAACTTTTAAAATAGCAAAAGACGGAAAGGTGTTCCGAAATTCCATATTTCCACAAAAGTGCGAGTACCTGATCTGGGATATTGAAATTGTAGACAAAATGACGTGCGTAACCCTGGAAGTTTTAAAATTGAAAAACGGCAAGGAAATAAGAAGGGCGAAATTGCGCGAAAACTCTGTGGAGACTCTTCATCTTCTTCCGGAGTCGTCGTTGTCGTTGGTGGAGCGTGGTTCCGTGGCGTTGATAGAGGATAGTAGCAGCGACATTGTGCGGCGAATTTGGGGTGGATTTGAGGAGGAGCGAAGGCAAGAAGAGGTTGTGGTGAAAGGCATTGGAGAGTTGCAGAGGCACCAGTTTGCGGCTGCGAATTTGAGCTCCGGTGTTGAAGTTGGGTAAGTGGTTGTGTTTAAAATTGTATTTCATTTTAACTTATCCACTTGATTAGAATGGGGGTTCAAATTCGTTGGGTTAAAATTAGTTTGGTCCAATGTGGATAAAAGCTATGAAGTGGTACGAAGTTGGGAATCGTTGAGGGGAAGTTGTGAAAATAAGTTGCTAAGTTGGGAAGTTTGAATTGCAACTTTTGAAATTTGTAAACCGTTGAAACAGCATATGAACGCGTCAATTTGTGAAGTTGTGACAGGGTGTTCAGACGTAGCGTATTGTGATTTTATTGTTGTGAAAATCTTATACATAAATTTGCGAATGGCTTAAGTGAAGTTGTGAAACAAAATCTCTGAAAACTACATGTGAAGTTGTGAACACAAAAGAAGAATCTGTGAAAGCGGTAATGACACGTTGGTAACTTGTGAAACAGCATATGAAGTTGTGGATGTGAGTAGAAGTTGCGAAAGGGTTTGTAGATATAGGAATCGCCGATTTCACAGTATTGAAAATGTTATTGATAGTGTGGATTGTTTTAAGTGAAGTGCTGAATCCGTAAGATAACATTTGAAAATCGAATGTTATCCTGTGAAAACATTATCGGAGTTTGTGAAAGCGTAATGAAAAGTTGGTAAATATGTGTAGAGGTCAATTTAGGCGAGGAAATTGTGAAATTCGTAGACGAACTTGTGAATCCTTATGCAGAAGTTGTGAATTTTTCTCCATAAGTTGTGAGACCTCATTTAACTGTGGGGAAATAGATATTTCCAATAGTTGTGGTTGTGATGGGAAGGTTGCAAAATGGTATGAGAAGTTGCGATGACATAGCTTAGATGCGTTAACTTGTCATGTACGAATAAAAATGTTATTAAAATTGCTGAAATCCATAGTTGATGAGTGTAAACTGAATTTTTTGCAGGTAAAAGGTGATGGGGGGACACAAAGGTGAGACATCAAAGACAGAAAAAGTAAAGGCAACAAGTGTCAAAAGTAGAGAAGTAACGAAAGAAAGTGAAAAGTCGGAGGCAATAAAGGGCGATGGTGAACAGATTAAACCAGTGATGAGTGGGTTTATGCTGTTTAGAAACGAATATGTGGCCAAGTTAGGGGAGAAGAAGAGAAGGATGGCAGATGAAAGTAGGTCGGCAGGGAAGGCATGGCGTGAGTTGCCAGAGGCGAAGAAGAAGGAGTACAATGATAAAGCTATGGAAGGACGGCCGAAAAGGGAGATGAGGAAAAAGGAACTGCCATTTCATACCCGCTGCTCACTGGGAGGATTTACATCGTTGGTGCAGTTTGTGAACGGTAAAGAACATTTGAAGGAGAGGGTTAACAAAATAGGATTTGGAAACCTATTGAAGGTGCAATTGGAGAGACTCCCCTGTAACCTGATTGTGTCCATGCTGAGAGCATATGACCCAGCAACACATCAATTCAGGATTAGGGGGAAGACAAAAGAAATAGAAGCATCAGATGTGCACAAGTTGCTGGGTATACCTCATTCAGGGGAGGAGGTGAAGGTGGATGTGGAGGATTCCAATAGAAGATATCAGTGGTTGAAGAGGGAGTATGGGAGGAAGAAATATACGGACATTCTGAAGCGCATAAAATCTGGGACAGCTGGCGATAAATTTGAGTTTATGTTTGTGCTCTACAGTTTAGGGACTTTGTTATGCCCTACCTCGAGTGGGCTGATAAGTGACCGAATGTTGAGGGTTATGTTCTGCACAATGGACGGTTTTGAACATTATGACTGGGCAACATACATGATGAAAGACTTGTGGAAGGAAATGAGTGATTATGTCAAAGAGTACAGGGAGAAGAAGAAAAGGGAAGGGAGCAGCAACGTGGGTGGTTGCCTGTACTTACTCCTGGTATGTCACTGTTTACATTAAATGTGTAGCTATCATTAAAGCCGAAAATAATGATCCATATATTTTCTATGGTGCAGTTGTTCTTTGGGGAAAATTTCCCTTTGAAACAAAGTGTTCGCGAACAGTCCACCACACCGATTGAATTCTGGACAAAGGAAAAGATCAACGAAATGGTGAAGACTGAGAGGACGAGCAATATGGGAATTTTGTATAAAGGAAAAGGCTCTGAAGTTAGGGCAGGGAATGAGGACATAGATAATGTGCCATATTTAGACCCGGTATGTGTCTGTGGAAGCTAATTTAAAATGCAAAAATGATTTAATCATGTAATTGACAAATTAAGTTGTGCTGTCACTGTAGGAATTGAAGGAGGTCTATGCGCGGTTGGTGAAAGTTATCGATGAAAACCGAAACAGACTTGTAAACGTGGTGGTGCAGGAGCTACTCAATGTCCAGCTCGCACGAGAGGCCAGGGACAAAGCACAACAAGACGGCCCTGGTGTGACAGTAGATGAGCAACATACAGATGAGGATGATGATGATGCGACAGATGCTTCTCACGACTCAGATTCTGATGATGCAGACGCAGAACCTTATCATGTTGATGACGACGAAGATGATGATGCAGAGGGAACTGATGCAGAGGGAACTGAGGTGGCGGAAAAAGTCCCCACGGATGACCATGCAATTCAGAGGCCAACTCGAGTGCGGAGATCAAAGAGGCAGCCACTGCAAGCGATGACATGTCCATTTATACAGTTGGATGGGAGTCGAAAAAGGAAGACGCCAACGCATGATCAGAAAACATTGTTCAACATAGTTTCCACAATGGCCAGAGGTCCTGAGGCTGAAGTGTAAGTATCAACGTCATGTGATTGAATTACTGTTATGCAGTTAGTATATTACCACAACACGGGAAGCGATGAACTAACTGGCATTGCATTTGAAATTTTTTTGTAGGCCGTTGGTTCAGATTTTGGATGAAGAACTGTGTCGAGACCAGTTGTATACGCTAGGGGGAATTCAAAGACTAAGTAATACGGTATGTATGGCTTACGTGGAGAATGGTTTCATTAAGTTATGGTGAATATTATATGTAGTTTATGCAATGGTTTCTTTGCTGCTGTAGGTGATGTCGGTTGTGTGTAAGGCTTTAATGTATCACTTCAAGGTGGAGGGAGGACAGCCGAAGCGCCATATTTTTGATGCATGGTTCATGGTAATTACTCATTTGTTGTGTAGTGGAACAACATTTATTTTTGACAAAATTATGTGCACATTAGTCAGGACTATGTGTTTTTATGCAGACAAAGTTGGTAGGTCACCCAATAGGGTGGAAAGTGTCTTCCGCGAGTAAAGAATTCTCTCCCAAAACCGTCGGTTACAATATAGGCGAGTGTGACTTGATAATGGGTCCGGCACTTGTCCGTGGCCACTGGTTCTGTGTTGCGTTAGAGACAAAGACTATGACCTTCTACGTGCTGGACTCAATGAAGCCTGATCTAGGCAGCAAGAAGACTACGAGGAAGGGTGGCGTGACAGACGATTACATATTTGTGTTAAACTTAATTGTAAGTTCACCTGACTCCACTGCTGTAGTTGAGGTGGTTTACTTCAGTTGACCCACATTGTAAGACGCATAAATGTTGTTTTTTCAGAGAGATAGGTTCGTTGACATCATGCACATTGTTAACCCGCATCTGGCTGGGAAGAAGAAGATGTCAGATATTGTGTGGCCTCCTGTTGTGCAACAGAATAATCTGTAAGCTTCTTCACATTCGCCTCTTACAATTTACCTTGCATTGTTTCGTTAAGTAACAACGTTTTCGTGTGGGTGAGAGTACAGGAGGGACTGTGGTGTTCATGTTATTATTTGGTTGAGCCAGTGGACCCCGGAAGGTGATTTCCATTACGAAAATGTAAGTGGTCCAGATTTCCCTCCGTTCGCAATCTTATATACTTGTGATTTCCATTATGGTTTCCATTGAACCTTACACTGAGGGAATTACTTATTTGCAGGAACAAATTCAGCAATTGCGGAGTGACATTATGTGGTGGTTAGTCAATCATCCGCTGAATTTGTTGCGGGACACAGCTCTGGCCCTCATTCCCTCTGGACAAAAGTCCAGCAAAAGACGTGCTTAGGTTATGTCCCCGCGATATAGTAATGTCAACACTTGTCCATGTAAAGTATTGTTAACGTCATAGAGTAATGTACGGTATAGTGCACTGACAGGACAGAACATGCAATTTAAGGTACATTAATGACAAATATGTTACCATTGCGGGATGCAATGTTTCCCAGTTCACTCCTCCATCATGACCTTCTAAAACGTACTTGTATGCCACCAACAATATCTGTGTTCCCCTTTCGCAATGTAACTATGTCTTTGCCAGAGGCAGGTTAAACATTTTTTTAAGAGAACTAATATCCCTAACAGAAAGGGCTGATGTAATGAGGCACAATGAATAATATGCAATTTTGGGTTCAATGATGCACACATTACATAAGGATACTACGCACGTGCGCCACTTCCATTTCCAACTGCCAATAATCTGATCAGTAGTGCTAACAATCCATAGTGAACAATGATGATGCACACATTACATAATGATTGTGTCCAGTCAATACACCCTGCTAACCAAGTGTGACACTTCCTTTTCCAACTGCCATTACTCTGATTATCTCTGGCCGCAACAAATCCATAGGCATATACACTATAGCGCGGTGCTTTGGTGTCTCTGAATTGTTGGCCATTGCGCAGTCGAGTTGATATCAGCACTGGACGGTAACAAGCGACTTATTGTTTAGAGCCTTGCGTTTCTTTCCGCATCTCCACTCGACTTGAGGATTACAACTCGAGTTACTTGCATAATTGGACGGTTTCCAGACAGTGCTTGCGTCAAGACTTAGCAGTACGGACTCGAGTTGTCCGATTACCAACTCGAGTTGTCATCATCACTGGAGGGTAACCCGATGGTGATAGTGAGAAGCGGCACCGAACTGGAGTTGAGTAGAAGGTCACTGGCCTCCGTTCTCGGATGACTTAAGCAGATCACTCGAGTTTCCAGTTGACCAACTCGAGTTGCCGTCATCACTGGAGGGTCACCCGATGGTGATTGTGAGAAGCGGCACCGAACTCGAGTTGGGTAGAAGGTCACTCGCCGCCGTTCGTGGATGACTTACGAAGCTCACTCGAGTTTCCAGATGACCAACTCGAGTTTCAGTCATAACTGGAGGGTCACCCAATGGTGATTGTGAGAAGCGGCACCGAACTCGAGTTGGGTAGAAGGTCACTCGCCGCCGTTCTCGGATGACTTACGAAGCTCACTCGAGTTTCCAGATGACCAACTCGAGTTTCCGTCATCACTGGAGGGTCACCCGATGGTGATTGTGAGAAGCGGCACCGAACTCGAGTTGGGTAGAAGGTCACTCGCCGCCGTTCGTGGATGACTTACGAAGCTCACTCGAGTTTCCAGATGACCAACTCGAGTTTCAGTCATAACTGGAGGGTCACCCGATGGTGATTGTGAGAAGCGGCACCGAACTCGAGTTGGGTAGAAGGTCACTCGCCGCCGTTCTCGGATGACTTACGAAGCTCACTCGAGTTTCCAGATGACCAACTCGAGTTTCCGTCATCACTGGAGGGTCACCCGATGGTGATTGTGAGAAGCGGCACCGAACTCGAGTTGGGTAGAAGGTCACTCGCCGCCGTTCGTGGATGACTTACGAAGCTCACTCGAGTTTCCAGATGACCAACTCGAGTTTCCGTCATCACTGGAGGGTCACCCGATGGTGATTGTGAGAAGCGGCACCGAACTCGAGTTGGGTAGAAGGTCACTCGCCGCCGTTCTCGGATGACTTAAGCAGATCACTCGAGTTTCCAGTTGACCAACTCGAGTTTCCGTCATCACTGGAGGGTCACCCGATGGTGATTGTGAGAAGCGGCACCGAACTCGAGTTGGGTAGAAGGTCACTCGCCCCGTTCGTGGATGACTTACGAAGCTCACTCGAGTTTCCAGATGACCAACTCGAGTTTCCGTCATAACTGGAGGGTCACCCGATGGTGATTGTGAGAAGCGGCACCGAACTCGAGTTGGGTAGAAGGTCACTCGCCGCCGTTCGTGGATGACTTACGAAGCTCACTCGAGTTTCCAGATGACCAACTCGAGTTTCCGTCATCACTGGAGGGTCACCCGATGGTGATTGTGTTTGTTGTTCTTAAATGTGCATAAGTAATGTGCAAAAAGCAACACGTAATTGGTCATACTTGGAGTCCGTAGAAAAAAAAAAGATAAACCATATGAACGTCGTTAAACCTGACGCATGGACGAACTGTTTGAAACATTTACTCTAAAATTATTTCTTTGGTGAACTGCATGTGACGAGAATTAAAAAAAAACGTGGGGACTATCGTCGTCTAGGCATCTGGATTAATGTCTTCATCGTTGTCGACTCCCTCATTAATTTCTTCCTCCTCCCCTGCGTCGATTCCTTCAATCGGCTGTGGTTCAACATTCGGTCCTTCTGGTTCGTTCATAATGTGGTAGAGCCAGCTTACTTCTGTGTCGTATATGCAATTTCTGCATCCGGCCTGGCATGGTTGGTTCTCACAGAATCTATGTTTGGGACGGTCGAATATGTTCCTGTTCAGTCCCCAGTTCATTGATTGTAGGTGTCGTGTCACTCGCTCTTTAATTGAAGATATTTGGCCTGAGTCGATAATGGCTTGAAGTCTGTGTATTGCTTCGTTCCCTTCTGGTGTGTCGTTAAACTTACTCCATTTTGCAAGGACTAATATGGCAAATGAGTAACTTGCATCACAATTGTTTAGCACTGCAGCCTCCCGTATTTGTGACAGGATCCGGGGGTGTCAACATAACAGTGGATGACGTAGGAGGACATGGAGCATTTTGAGTGACTAAGTTTGCAGGAGTTGTAGATTCAGGTCCACATGCAACAGGTGGAGCATTACACTGTGACGGCATATCAGAAGGAGGAAAGTTGAAGTGTTCTCTGAGGACAGCTTCATAAGTATCAAGGCGATGATTAAATTCCCTCAACTGCTGAGTATGAGCATCTTGCATTTGAAATAGCCTCTCGAAGTTCTCATTAATGCCAATAACCAGACGTTTGACTTGATGGTCAACCATTTCGACCAGATAGGCATTTGAGACCTTTATGTGGTCTGTGGTTGTTTTCAATGCATCCTGGATGTAGGTCTGAATTGTGGCTGCCATGAGTGGGGGTCCAGGAGACCCAGCTCTTGATGATTGTCCCTCATCCACTTTGGGTCTCTCAGATTCCATCTCCTTCCTTTTCTTGGTTGTTATACTTGTAGAAGCACCCACTGGCAGCTTAATATTCATTCTGCTCAGGTGAATGCTGTCAAACCTTGGAATACGAACAATTTGCTCATTAGGTTCGAGGTACCAGATATTGTGCAGCGTCAGAAAGTGAGAGATCAGTTGGGGAAACGGTAGAGGGGTACTCCTTGTGGAAGACTTCCTGTATCTGTTTATTTCATTGTAAATGTGTTGCCCTATGTTCCTCTGTTCCTTAGACATAATTGAGGCCATCAGCTGGTAATCTTGTCCCACGAAGTGAGTGAAATTGTTCGATTTGTTGACCATAGATCGTGAGTATATGTACCACACAATCCGATGTACATCACTCAAGGAGCTAGGTTTGAAAGTTAAAGTTTTACTTCCACCAATTGGATTAAGAATCTGACATATTTCTACATCAATGAATTCTTTTACAGGCCCTGTTGGAGGATTGTCTATGCCAAGGTAAGTGTTAATCAATGCAGCAGATAGTTGAATGTTTTGGCCCCTAACGGTTGACTCTAATCTTTCTTCTATCAGTTCGCCCACCTCATCACAAACCTCAACCACTTCCAAGTTACAGTAGAAGTGCCTCACTACAGAGGGACTATATGACGTTTTGATGGTCAACCAAGGTTCATAGTACTCAAACCAAGGGTACAGATCTAAACCGAGTGTGTCCTTAATATGTTGTAGATCCAGATAAACAACAGGACAGAATGATCTATGAGCGAAATCATCGTCATACCTGCTCTTATCATTAGGCTCTAGTGTCTCTGAATTGAAACCTGGTGGTGGTCCCAGAAGCTCATCCTCCAGTTCAGGAGGTACATTATACTTTGCTTTTTGATTTGAAGTTGATGCACCACCATATCTGGATTTTGTGGGTGCATGCAATGTCTGATCAACTAATTGAGTCACAATCTTTGTTATCTTCCGCTCTAAGTCTTCTTCTGTTTTCTCTGTGGAGGTTGAGGCCAAATGTTCTGTAGGCACTGACACGACTAGTTCCTTCGAAGTGGGAGAGACTACTTTTGGCCGTTTCTGCTGTGATTCTGCTATCACAACCCCCTGTGACCTGCTCGGTTGTTCCAGTGGTAGTCTCTCCTTAACTTTTGGCCGAGTCTTCCTCGGTTTGTTCAACGGCTTACTCCCTTTGGACGGCAGCTTCTGTGAATCACGAGAATCTTTCTTCCCACTGTCAGAGCCCTTTGTTCGCACCATTGCACCAGATGGAAGAATGAGAAAGTGCGATGCTAGGGCAAGTCCAAACTCTGCTTCTTGACTCACTGAGGGTTAGGGGGAATGGAGCTGTTACGCCACGGTTGGTTGAACGGGATTTGAAGGTTGCATAGAGCTCAACTGACTAATAGTACGTTTCTTGTCAGTTAACTCGAGGGCTCATTTAGTCGGAGGTCGAGTGGAGTGAACAGAAATGTTTGGTGATTGAGGGAATTAAAGCGTGGAATCCTGATTAACTCGAGTTATAGTTCATTCACTCGAGTTAGTATTCCCTTTCGGTTCGTGACTTTCCAGTTACCCTCCAGTGATGCGTACAACTCGAGTTCGTCATCGCCCAACTCGAGTCCACACGTCCACTGATCATAGTTTCGCACTGGAGTGCGATATGTCCAACTCGAGTTCTCCGCGCCTACACACGATAACTGGCTGGTTACCCTCCAGTGATGCGTACAACTCGAGTTCGTCATCGCCCAACTCGAGTTCACACGTCCACTGATCATAGTTTCGCACTGGAGTGCGATATGTCCAACTCAAGTTCTCCGCGCCTACACACGATAACTGGCTGGTTACCCTCCAGTGATGCGTACAACTCGAGTTCGTCATCGCCCAACTCGAGTCCACACGTCCACTGATCATAGTTTCGCACTGGAGTGCGATATGTCCAACTCGAGTTCTCCGCGCCTACACACGATAACTGCCTGGTTACCCTCCAGTGATGCGTACAACTCGAGTTCGTCATCGCCCAACTCGAGTCCACACGTCCACTGATCATAGTTTCGCACTGGAGTGAGCTTTGTCCAACTCGAGTTCTCCTCTCCTACACACGATAACTGCCTGGTTACCCTCCAGTGATGCGTACAACTCGAGTTTCTATTCCATCAAACTCGAGTTAGCACTTACTCTTATCATATTCATAACAAGATCATACCTTTTCGTGAGCAAAGAAAGTTTGAATAAACAGTCGGTAGCATCACTAGGCGGCATGGGCCTGGTTTTCCCATCGGCATCAAATAGCATATTGTATTACCACAAGTCTTAGAAATATAAATTGGGACATCAAGTGTTGTTGTTATTATCAGATTATCTCCGTTTGTAAGAAGAAATTTGATGTGATTTAAAGTTGTGTAAATAAAAACACCATTGTCATCCCACCCTCCAAGTGTGCAACGGATTGTCTCAAACAGGGTACATTGATGCACAAACAATATACTTCACTGTCTACTAACATTGGCTTACATGAACACAGATCTTCTTGGTGCTGTGGTGAAGTATATTTCAGAAGGTCATGAACACAGATCTTTTTGGTGGTATAGGTGTTGTGGTGAAGTATATTTCAGAAGATCATGAACACAGATCTTTTTGGTGGTATCGGTGTTGTGGTGAAGTATATTTCAGAAGGTCATGAACACAGATATTTTTGGTGGCATGGGTGTTGTGGTGAAATATATTTCAGAAGGAGCTGAACACAGATCTTCTTGGTGGCATGGGTGCTGTGGTGAGGTATGTCTTAGAAGGTCATGATAGGAGATGTTTTTGGTGGCATAGATGCTGTGGTGAAGTATGTTTTAGAAGGTAATGATAGGAGATGTTTATGGTGGTATACATGCTGTGGTGAAGTATGTTTTAGAAGGTAATGATAGGAGATGTTTATGGTGGTATACATGCTGTGGTGAAGTATGTTTTAGAAGGTCATGATAGGAGATGTTTATGGTGGTATAGATGCTGTGGTGAAGTATGTTTTAGAAGGTAATGATAGGAGATGTTTATGGTGGTATACATGCTGTGGTGAAGTATGTTTTAGAAGGTAATGATAGGAGATGTTTATGGTGGTATACATGCTGTGGTGAAGTATGTTTTAGAAGGTCATGATAGCAGCCCGGAGATGTTTTTGGTGGCATAGGTGCTGTGGTAAAGTATGTCTTAGAAGGTCATGATAGGAGATGTTTTTGGTGGCATAGATGCTGTGGTGAAGTATGTTTTAGAAGGTCATGATAGGAGATGTTTATGGTGGTATAGATGCTGTGGTGAAGTATATTTTAGAAGGTCATGATAGCAGCCCTTTTTGTTTTTGGTGGCATAGGTGTTGTGGTAAAGTATGTCTTAGAAGGTCATGATAGGAGATGTTTTTGGTGGCATAGATGCTGTGGTCAAGTATGTCTTAGAAGGTCATGATAGGAGATGTTTATGGTGGTATAGATGCTGTGGTCAAGTATGTCTTAGAAGGTCATGATAGCAGATCTTTTTTGTGGCATATCTGCTGTGGTAAACTGTATCTTAGAAGGTCATTAACACAGATCTGAAGCAGGGTACATTGATGCACAAACAATATACTTCACAAAGCCTATATCAGCAAGAAGTATCATCTGCGGAACATCATTATATGTACATCACTCATTAATCACCAGTTTATTGTGTACTAACATTGGGTTACATGAATGAACATCTTTTTGGTGGCATAGATGGTGTGGTCAAGTATATCAGTATGTCTTATAAGGTGATGATATTTTGGTGCCATAGATGCTGGGGTCAACTATGTCTTACAACATGAGAGCACCAGCATTCCAACCAACTGATAAAAACTACATAATACAGAGCAGTCAGATAAACTATACATTTGTATTTCTACATTGATTACAACTTGAGAAATAGTTGCCAAACTATACATAATCAACACTATACTTGTGTACAAAAGCAGTGGCTACTTACATAAACTTTCAACTTTCAGTGACAACATAACATTAAGATCTTGCTGTTTCTTAATGTTTTTTTGTCACTGACATGACACTGCATACATTACATATAAAAACTGCTTCCCTGCACCCCATCCCTTCATTCCAAAAACCATTGAAGGGTCAAACGAAAACATATATACAACATAAAAGATGAAGCATCAAAGATGATCATTAGAGTTCAACATGGGTTGGGATTTTTGCACGTCCTTCTTGTGTGTCCTGCTTCATGGCACCGTGTACAATGGTAGATCTTTCTATTTTGGAACTGTGATTCCTGCCTCCTTACTCTTGGTCTTCCAGGAGGTCGACTTGTGATTGGAGGGTGGAGGAACGTAGCTTCGGACATGTTTTCCATGTGATAATCCCTATAATCATTGACGTTCGGCATGTCTATTGTCACAACCGGAATCATGCTGTGCTGGTAGATCCGTTGCTGAGCTTCTATCTTATAACAATCCTCAACATAATCGTAGATGTTGCCGTGCACAACCTTGACAGCTGCACACGCATGTGTGCATGGAATCCCACTCATCTGCCATGCCCCACAACTACATTGTCGTGATCGCAAGTTAACCCCATGGTCTCCACGTACTGTATGCACACTGAATCTACCCTGCCCATAATCTTCACACCACATATGCTCACATCCACTCACATTTTCCATAACCTTTGCATCTATATTTGGTCCAACACAATTCTTCCACTTGTTCATTGCCTCATAAGAGGCATGCATCTTCTTTGCTACTTTCTCTCGATGTGCGTAAATTAATTGGGCTACATTATACTTTCTCTCCTTCACCATCCATGCATTGAATGACTCGGCGATATTGGTTGTTATGTTATCCCATCGTTTGTATGGGAACTTGCTAAGAGCCCACCTATTAACGTCACCATGATTGTTAATCCATTCATATAACTCTTGACAGTGCTCCCGCATCTTTTCCATTGCTTTATCAAACTCATCAACACGCCTTGCATATGCAATCTTGTCAAGAAGCATCAGTCCATCCTCCTTTGCCCGGTTACTGGTCTTTCTCTTGCCCCTGTTTATTTTCAGTATCTCTGCACTGAAGTTCTCCTTCACATGTCTATAACAGAATGCATGACGATGCCCTCCAAATATTGCTGCCACAGCACCTATTATGGCATTGTGACGATCTGACACAATTGTCAAGTCCATGGAACCAACAATCCTTTTAATCATATGCATGAACCAAGTCCAATCGTCCAGTGTCTCTCCCTTCACAATTGCTATGGCAAACGGCAATAGCTCATTATCCGCATCATAGGCTGAAGCTGCAAGTAGAGTCCCCTTATAAGGCCCACTTAAATGAGTTCCATCAACATATAGTACATGCCTTACACCCCCGATGAAACCCTGTACACATGACCCATATGCAATGAAAACTCTTTCAAACCTCCAACCATCTGCTACCCATTCAGCAACTGTATTAGCATCAGTTTCCTTCAACCTTTGGCATATCCATGGGATTAACATGTATGATTGTTCCGGTCTTCCATGTATGTCTTCCATTGCCTTTTCCTTTGCCCTATATGCCTGTTTATATGTTAGCTTCACACCATACTCCCTTTGCAATGTCTTCATAATCTCAGTTGGACGCTTCTCGGTGTGATTCCTAATGTCGTCAATTATTATTGATGATGTCAAAGTAGATCTTGCACCATGGCCGCTCACTTGCAAATGATCTTGAGCTGAATGAACATGATCTTTGATGAATTTTGTCACACACAGTATTCCAGAAGTCCTGCCCACTGCAGACGCACATAATTTCCAAGGACAACCCTCTACTTTACACGTGACATACATCTTGTCCTTGCTATTCCTATCATATTTATACATGAACTTATGTGCAATGCTATACTTGTACAAGGCTTCTCTTAATGCATCGGCATGAGGAAAATGCTGCCCCACCTCGGAAATTAATCCTGACCATTTCAAATAGCTAGTGTCACTCAAATTTGTCTGATGTGTCTCATAAGTTATACACCCACCACCAATTTCAAATGACACAGCCTCAAGATCATTGCCATGTGTCATGGGAGATACCTCTGCTTCCGGTGACTGTTCCAATAATCTCTGGCTCCTGCATACAACAATTACAACACTTGATAACTTATTATCATACAACAATTACACCACTTTATAACTTATTATGAGCTTGGGAATGAACAAAATATTACTAACTTACACATGTGCATTATTCATTGGCAAGGATTCATTGCCATTCTCTATATTGGCTACAAACACATGCGCACTGCTTTCATTGAACCGAAAAAGGTTTTCAATTTCATTATCATTGTCAAGCTCAATTAATGTCTCATCAAACATTACTGTGTATTTAATGTCACAACTGCTCCCTTCATAACCTGTCAATGTTGATATAATTTCTCTTAAATCTTCCATTCTTATCCCATCTTTTAGTACCTTTACCCTCACACTACCTCCGAAATATTTAACTTCACCATCATTATTATGTTCAAATTTCCCCCCTACGTAGAAATAACAAAACAACTCCTTTGCACAGCTTGAACCAATATTACCATCCATTTTTTTACGCTTCCTGCAACAAATAAATAACACTTAGTTAGTTGACAAACACAAAACTACATGAGTACCTCAATCTTTCACAAATCTATATTAGGGTTTTTCAACTTCATATTAATCGTTTCCTAAAAAATCCACCCCATTTATTCTCTTCAACCACAACCCTGAAAGTAACCATCCCAACCTCCTCCCCGATTCAGGCAGCATCTGCATTTTTCGCCATACCACTCTTCAACATTCACGTCCTTCAAACCCAAATACCCCGCAAAGTTTCCCACCCAAATGAAGACGAAAATGGTTTTGCTTCAGCTCGACCACAGGGGGAAGAACATTGTCGACTAATGAAGTACATACCTCTGTTTGTATCGCCTCCCACGTACGTTCCCGCGCGATGACGCTCTCCCTGTTTCGCGTCACCTTCTTTTGTCATCAACTTCTTTTCTTTCATCATCAGAGGACAAATTTGTCATTTTACGTTCAATTCTAATATTCCAGTTAACGTACTCGCACTGATACGGGATATTATATTTCCGCGCACGTCTCCGTCTTTTAACAATTTAAAGGTTCTTTTTGAGGGATTTTCCCTAAAAAAATTTCTAGTCGTCACTATAAAACATTTTCAACCACCTCAGAATAAATGAGAGGTGGTTACATACAACATATATTTTATCAGAAGAAAATAATTGCTCACTTTTCATATTCCATTTATTTCACAAGATGAACATACTAGTTAATTGTTATAAAGTAAAATTATAACCTTTACATAAAACTTAAAATGCGCCATAGTATTTGTAATTTGTAAATAATTTATATCACTTATTACAATTTTAACGATGAATATTAAAAATTTTGAGTGAAATAATTGCTCTCCTAATAAATAACTAAATTGTTCTTTTTGAAAAAGAAAGCGGAAGTTTTTGAACAAAAAGAAAAAAAGAAAACGGAAGTACATTTTTTCCCTTGACTTTCTGCCACCTAATGTCGTACTATCTTTTGACATGGCCCCAAAAAACCAAAGTACCATATTCATTTGTTGAAAAGAGAAAATTAGCTGAAGAAAAGGGGAAGCAAAGACCAAAAGTTTTCAATGTTAAAAATGCATGTACACACAATATATATATATATATATATATATATATATATATATATAATGATAATTTAATTTAGTCATTCATTCCTATGGCCAATTTCCAAGCTGAGGTTAGGGCTCCATTATCACTAAGTGTGCCTTAAGATTAGTTTTTAGAAAATAATTTTTACGATAAGATAAATATATTAAAAAGATTTTATCTCGATTTACGAAAAAAAATCGCAAGACCACCGTAGTTACCAAAGTATCCACTAAATATCACTAAGTGGGTATGTTTATTTAGACGTTACGATTGCTTATAAATTACTTTTTACGTAAATCAAGACACAATTTTTCTCACATATTTATTTCGTATACCATAAATCACTATTAAAAAACAACTTATAACCAATCGAATAGTTAAAATAAACATGCCTACAGACACCACCTTCGTTGCAAAGCAGTCTTATCAACAATGCCACGTGCGACATGCAGAGACTTTGCAATTACATTTTTCAAGAAAGTAACACCATGATAATTATTGCTTCATTTTGTAAAATATTCATGGCACTGGCCGTGTTTTTACTTTTTATTGAAAACCGAGAAAATTCAAATTAATTTGTTTCTTAATTAAATCACACCAAAAGACTCAAATTTTTGGAAAAACTAAAATCATTCACGATTATTAATTTCTTCAGAAAATATTAGTGTTAATTTTCTTTAAAAACAAGCTTGCATCATAATTATTTTTTATATAATATAATAAGTAGTAAATAAATCGTTACAATTTTGGCAGGAGAATATTAGTTTAGGAGTAATTAATTCGAAATTATTTAGCTAAAATTTTGCAAACTTTAGGTCCTTAAATGCAATTTTCTTTTGGCAAAAAAAAAAAAATCGCTAAATTATGAGCTGTAAAATGAGGGAAGCGAACAAGAAGAAACGTACCATAAAGTTTCCAACGCCGGCAACCGGAAATCGGAGCGGCCGGCTGATTAAGTAGTTTCCACCCTGAAGATAAAGCTGTGCGCCTCCAAGATTAGAAATTCCGGAGATCAAAGACCCTTCACCGTGACCATTTGTAGCATCTGTTATCGCTGCAAGAAGAGCGTCCGTACTGTCCAGCTTCCCCGTCGGATCCGCCCCATACGACGTCGCTAAGTATACCCGTGGACCATTCGAACCCGACTTCACATCAACACAAACCCAAACAAAAAAAAAAAAAATCAATTATTTTAGTGTTATCACATTGTACGAGAGAGTGACAAATATATAATGGTTAGTTAATTAGTCACCGGAGGTGGCGACGGTGACGGAGAAGGAGACGGTGGTAAAGCATTGGAAGCACTGAGTCTGACATGAGAAGCTTTGAGAGCTTCGAATCTGCGCAATGCTTGGCGGTGGCGGTGGACGGAGACGGTGGAAGGTGGCGGATTCTGTGCTGACGGATGGATATTGAAGAAGAGAAACAGAAAGAGTAAAGGAGGGATTAGGGCTTTTGTTGGTTCCATTGGAGATGACGACGTTTGGGTTGTGAGGTGTTGGATTGTGCAGAAGAAGAAGCAGAGATGAAGATGAAGAAGAAGAAGGTGGTGGTGGAGGGATTAAGGCGTTGAGTTATGTGTGAGGATATAAACAAACGAAAAGGAAAGGCTTTGATAAAGAGACATGTAAAGAGGGGCGCTTAACTAAGATTTGAGAAGAAAATGATTTGTCACATTTCATAAGATCACCTCATGCTTGCGACAGTGAACAGTTTTGGTTTAATTGATTTCAGGGCTAAGAAGCATTCTGTGCACCTGAAGTATTTGTTAAGTCCATCTAGTATCCTAAAGAATGTAGTAGTGTACTTATCACCTTGATTCATTTTTTATATGGGTTCATTGTTTTAAAGTACTTTTTATGTAATTTTTTTACTAAATAATTTAGATAATTTAGGGTGTTGGACACGCCTAAAAAATTATTTTAAAATGTTGGTTGAACCAAAAAATAATTTAAAGTGTTGGATACTTCAGAAAAAATATTTTAATATACTAGTAGGGTACTGATCACTTTGAGTGTTAAATACACCTTAATGATTTTAAGTTGTAGAAGAGAAAATGTGAAAATTAGTTGTCCCTTCAAACGTAAAAGTATTTTTTTTCCTTTTTTTTTAATGGAAGGGAGGCTCCCCCCAAATTAGAGACATATATAAACAAACACAAAATATAATTCTACTTAAATAATTATTTTTTTTTGTTATTTCAAGAGGATTTAAGTTTTAAAACGTTTACCGTTGCTACCTTGAGTTAGTTAATCCTATGTGTTTGATATGTGTTGATAATTGAGACTTGGGTGAATATTCAAATCCTATAATATACTCCCATTTATTCCTTTACAATATTCTCCAACTTAATAAGAATTACTACATTTCCATTAAATAATCTCTAAACAAAATTAAATTAAAAATGCAAAAAAAGAAAAATAATTTTTCTCTTGCCGACCATGATATAAACTTTTCATGGAATAATCAATCTTTTCAGCTTTCCAGCCGGAAAAAGGAAAATACTTCTCCACATAACCCATAAATGTCTTATAGGATTAGCTTAACCTAGACTATTATTAGGTAGATGATATTTAATTGTGCTCAATATATATATATATATATATATATATATATATATATATATAATTATAAAACCTGACCTGTCAGAAAAGGAAGGCGTTACCAACTTCATACTCCTGGGACCTTTACGAGATTGACATTGGGCAAAAGGTATTTTGAAAATGGAAGCAAGCAAGCAGGTTGTTTTACTTTCAATCATTTATTTAGTAATTTAATAAAAAATGATGAAATTATATAGTAATAATGAACAAAGGTGGCGGTCCATCACACTTATCCTATCTTAGAGCAAAAGGGTTTGGCATACTGGGGAAGGCAAGCTCGGCTACTTTTCTTTGTTGGGTGGTTGTACTTGTTTGATTACTTTCATTATTACAGTTGATAAATATTCCCCATTATCCTTATTATAAAAAAAATACCTTATGAATATAAATATAAATATAAAAACTTTCTATTTTTTTATAACCATTTGGACCACTTGGTATCCCACGCTAAGGGAAGATGACACTTTAAAAGGCTTTTTTTTTTAACAAAGTGGGATTCAAACTTGTTCGCCTACTTTGTGATCTGACTTATTCACTATTAAACCAAGTACTCTTAGATAGAAAATTTTTCATTTAAATGAGTAAAATAAAAAATTTATTTCATTTTCTCAAAAATAAATTGCTGACTTACCCCACCTTTCTTCATTTCAATGAGGTCATTAGAGGTGTTTCATAATAGTTTGTTAGGAAGTAAAATTTTAATAATAATTCAACCCAGGTTATTTTAATTTTTAAGTGCTCAAACTAAAAACAAGAAGAATCTATTTGCGACAATGTGAGGGTTCATTAAGAGATCCCATCACAATTGATATTAAGAAAATGTATAAATGTTTGATAAACTAATACAATTTGGAATAACCTGAAATATATTGGATCAAGTAAAATCAAACATATTCTTTTATTCAACAAGCATGGCCCTCTTGCTTGGATCTGGCTTCTCTTCTTTTTTTCCAATCCATTTCCATCCTTTATCCCTTCATGACTCTTAGATCGAGATCTAATGATCCACATTTAATATTTTATAAAAATATTATTACAAAAAGAGAAGAATGCAAAGGAAATGGAGAGAAAGAAATATTAAATTTGGATTATTAGATCTTGATCTAATTGTTATAAGGATGAAAGATAAAAATTTGAATTGTTAGATCTTGATCCAATTGTTATAAGGACAAAAGCTAACGAGAAAAGAAAAGGAGAGAAGTGAAGTACTTTTTGCTTGCACGTGCGGCTGTCCCTATTGAGGATCCCAACTTTAGAGAGTTTCCTTCCATATAGTGGTTCAATACAATTATGCAAACAAAAATAATTGCGTTTGGCACATCATAGTTTTTTTTTTGGGAGCATTTTATCATATGTTTAAATTTATGCATGTACAGAGATTATAGGTGCCATGTTCAGAGAGAGGAGGCTCCAGTAGGAACCTGCACTATCCAACAAACAACTATGCCATTTGATTCTGAAAGAACCCACAGGAAAATCAGATACATCAAGTAGGCAGCTTGAAAATCCCTGACCTCTCTGGTTAGGCACAAATTCCAAATATGTTTCTGCAGCCCCGTTATTAAAACGCTTACCACTTCTTCGGCCCTTATTTGCCATACAATCTGAAACACGGTGGAACAATTTCTTGTTCAGCTCGATAATATCAGCGTCTTTCCAAGCTTCATATTCCGATGGTAATTGCTCCCCTGCCTGTCCATGTGGCGTCGGTACGTGGCCGGGCACTGGACAATAGAGGATGCAGTACAACTTTGTTGGCCGAACACACAGATTTGCCGACAGGTTTTTCAGTTGAAGACAAAGGTTTAGTGATAGACTGGAGCCTTGAGAAACAGATATAGCAGCACCATTTTTTGTGTCCTCACTGTGGACAAACAGCTCAGATCCAATAACTTGCCTGGATAATTAATGCAAATGGGACGTCAAAATGCTGAGAAGAAGCCTAAGGCTCACATACACACTACACTTGGAAAACAAGACTGCATGCTAGACTTGAATTAAAATGACGATATATAACGGACAGAGGAGTTATTGACTAAATGTGATAAAGAAAATTTCATCAAGAAACCTCAAAAATAGACCTAAATTTAACAGCTAAAATCTCCGAGCAATACAACATGTGATAATTAAATGCTTAACTCTAACTTGGCAAAGAAGACAAAGATAGGCCATATATAAAATATTGACTGCAAATGGAGAAAATAATGCTCTAAGCCATGGTCATTGACCAACTGTAAAACACCAGTAATCAATAATCTCCCATGCTTCAGAATTTGAAACCACTTACTGTTAATAGATGCGTTAAGAGTAAAATCATACCTTACTTTAAAGAAACACTTGGGAATCCGAGGAGGAGTGTGGATCCATTTTGTTATAGTATCTAATATCAGTTGTGACACATTCTTGGAAACTTCAGACAGTTATTTCATCATGCATCTTGCTTATTTTATTTTCCAAGCAGGCAGCCACAGAGACCACATTACTATAAACATTGAGAAGATCTCTATATGCAAAGCCGATGTTGCAAGTTTGATGTCTAGGCTGCAAGTGAAAACAGTTTGTGGGCTGGTCAATAAAATTCAACAGCAAGGAGAAATTTGAGTTGGTTTCATGATCCATATGCCCCAGCCACCCTGCTAAATTTTGCATTGCCAAGACCAGTAAGGAGTTACAGGAGTTTTTATCAACCAAAAAATTTTCATGAGATAGCTGCTTTACAACAAAAATGGCAAAGCCAGAAGCAAATGCCAATAATGAACAACTCAGAGAAAGTGCTGTCACGACTTCAGAACTTTCACTGTCCATCTCAATGAAGGATGTTCCAATAAGATCAAATTCCTCTGCAAGCCTATAAAAATGAAAAGAAATTTGATAAATGTCTTCAAAAGACTTCAGACACCCAAGCAGAACATCTCCCTCAATATTTACCCGATTGCCCCGATCTATATTCAACACAGGTCTCACAACTTTAAGCATGCCCACCACATTATCCAAAAATCTAGCTTTCAAGGATAAATACCACCTCTGGAAGCTGAATGCTTGAGAACATGTTACAGCTGCTTCTAAAAGTCGTATAGAAGAGCAAAGTGCCTGATGAGCTGCAGCTAGCTTACAACTGTAATTATGATCATTGACACTCCCAGCATCCCTTGAATCCTTCTCATCCAAGTAATCAATAGAATTTAAAGGAAATTTATTATTCTCTGATCCTTCCACTAAAGTGACAGCCTATTTTGCTAAATTAAGAAGCTGGACTACTCCCTCAGACTGAGTGAATTGGTGAAGTGATTTTAACCGGTTACAGCAAGAATTAGATTTGACCTCCTTAATTAGATTGCTGTATATGGAAGAAGATAAATGCAGTTCCCCTTGGCATGCTGCATATGTTCCAATCCTATAAGCAGTCCAATTATCTATGTGTGTCAAAATCTGGTTCACAAACTCTACTGTATCAATTTTACAGTCAACAGGACAACTATGAGGATATATACTCAGGTTATATCGATCACATATTCCGTTATCCTGGTGAAGCAAACCACCCCAAATATGTTGACTGTGTAACAGTAGACAATACATTGTGTATGTATAGCAATCGAGTTAACCACACTGACACACAAATTCAACCAAAATTTGCACCCTGCTCATCACATCAGTATCAATGGCA
This sequence comes from Inga leiocalycina, assembly GCA_963242795.1. Classification (NCBI taxonomy): domain Eukaryota; kingdom Viridiplantae; phylum Streptophyta; class Magnoliopsida; order Fabales; family Fabaceae; genus Inga; species Inga leiocalycina. The sequence continues at coordinate 75,818,185 of OY725323.1, forward strand.
CTAGCTCTACTAAGAGTTTCAATAAACGCCACCAGAAATCTGTATATTTTATAAAAAAATTTGGAAACTACATCAGTGTTCTCTTCTTGATCAAATTTCACAGCCACGTGAGGAGTCGATGCTATCACTCGACCAGTAGTTTTGACAGTCACAAGAAATTCAATTGTTGAAGTTATGTTATCAAGCACCAAGACAACCAGACGATGATGCTTTCTGATAATAGATAGAAGAATATTTAGCAGAGTTTCAAGATTCCGAAATAGCAATGAATAATTTTGACGGGCTTCCAATATGATAGTCACAAGAAATTCAATTGTTGAAGTTATGTTATCAAGTACCAAGACAACCAGACGATGATGCTTTCTGATAATAGATAGAAGAATATTTAGCAGAGTTTCAAGATTCCGAAATAGCAATGAATAATTTTGACGGGCTTCCAATAATGACATAACCAGAAGCTTGATCTGATCCTTGATCAGTGAGACAACCCGTGAAGGCAAATTAAAAAAGACACCATTTTCAGTACCTGTGGCTCCCACAAACTTACAAGACAAATCTGCCAAAATATGGATGGCCAAATGGCCCTTCATCAAATCTGCTTGCTGCATTGCATTCTCTACGACAGTAACCAGCTTGACTAATTCATGAAGTTCTGTAAAAGATAAAGGTGGAATACACACAAGTACCTGCAAATCATCTAATTCAAGTCAAAACAGTCCAAAACCAGTAATATAAAATAAAACCTCCATTTTGCATGGTACTGGAACCAAACCTTGTGTAAAACCTGTAAAGCTTCACAATGCATGGCCAAAGACACTTCAGGTTCCTCCAGCATATAAAGTAATCTATGTATTAGATCTGAATTTTGATAAAGTCGTTTTTTGACTAGGAATCTCAAACATCTTAAAGCTGTTTCTCGTATATGTGAAGTTCTTTCTTGGCTAAGAAATGAAAGCAGAAGCCGCACCTGAATCCACATGTTTAAATAACATTAGAAAAAGGAGAACGTGGCAGTGAAAGATAGACCAAGGTGGTTGCTACTAGTCTGCATAGACAAGCAAGTGGTACAGTACTTCATTTGGTTACAAACATCAAACAATCGACTTTTTAATTGACATAACATTTGCTAATACAAAAGCCCAAAAAAAACAAATCTACCAGTTGAGAGATTAAATAGGAAATCATGAATGAGCGCCCAGAAAAACAATTACAAAGTGAGAACAAACAGGTTAAGAGAACAAATCAAGTAGGCCCTTCATCCTGCCAACTCAACTAAGACTCTAAAATATATTGTAAACTCAAAACAGCAATCACCTTTTCAGAGATAAGTAGAGTTGATACAGAAGCCAGTTTTGAGAGTGAGAAAAACATCACTACCAAATATTCTTCATCTGAAGAATTCAATATCAACTGTACACCTGTCTGCAATAATGAAACAATCATATCAGAAACCAACTTACAAAACTGAACGCTTTCGGAAGACTATTCTGTGTTTTATTTAAAGAGAAAACATTTCATCAATTTATAGGGAAGAGATAGCAACATTCTTGCTATTCAATCCCAGGGAAAAAAAGCCTATTAAATGGAAAGATATACAGAGGCTACTAAACAGGGAATAAATCCGACTAATAAAAGAAAATAAGTGCTGGAATATTATTTGAAATATTCTGCCAACATAAGCCATTGAGAAAAGGGCCACAGCCCACAGGAAAAGAAATTATAAAACTGCCAAAAGTTCAAGATAAACATTAACAGTCAGTACTCTGAATACTACAGTTAAAACATGGCCTAAAATTGTATACAAGCACTAAGGAACATGGTTAATAGTATATGAGTGTTTGTGCTGCCGTGCACACATAAACCCTTGGTTGGTTCCTAAATTATTTCTTCCATCACCACCACCCGTGGCCAAAGAGATATATAGTGCAAACAGACAGACGCATGTGTACATGAAGACAATCACTATCAGTGTCACAACATGCCTGACAGCTGGGGGGGGGAGCCTAAAAACTGCACAACAAAGCAACTGACTAGGGGAAAAGAAGTGTCCACCAAGGAAACAGAAGTGTATTAGATCACACGAGTTATAAAAAAGACAAAGACCTTATATGCTTTATTTGCAACTGAATATGAGCACCTGAATTTTCCAAAAACTCGAGCAGCATCTAACTTGGCAGGTAAGGATATCTCAGATGAAGTCACCATATTAACCAGCATCTCTAATGTGGTAGATGCAAAATCATCTGATATTTCACAAAAGCATCCTGCAGCAAATAAAGATGCTTTCACCTGTAGAAAACAGATCCAATGATTAAGATCTAAAAAAGATCGAGGCTGCTAATCAATATAGCAAATGCAGTTTCTTCTAGAAAGAGCAGCTTAAAGAGGGACAGAAGCAAATGAAAATGAACCCAATAATAGATTTCATATCAAGAGCCTAGAACCGGAATAGAGAGAATAGCTTAGTCCTGTAAATCAAACAAGAAATAAACTTTTTCTGACGTTTGCCACACTAATTTACAACAGCAATTTTATCACATGCTTTTAACAAGGCAGTAAGCATAAAATATATCAAATGATCACATCCTTATATCTACTTATCCCCTCATGGAACAAATATCCAAAGACTGCTTGATGCACTAGGCAGTATAAGTCAGATTAGGGTACTTAAGCAAAAGATATGGCTAGGCGGATGGTATCATAAAAGGATGCATCCAGTACAGCATAAATGTTGAAATAAATTATCTTACCAACCAAGCATGAGGAGAAACAAGACTGGAAAGCACCAAGTATCGTATATGAGCATTGCCATGAGCAAAATCAGCCCAACTGTAATATCCAAATTTAATGAAGGTTAAAATTTTCTAAAAAAAAAATTTTAATGGGAATTTGATAATAAGTCAAATTATGGAACTTAAGAAATTTAAAGAATCTTAAATTAGATAAAGGGATATGCTTAAATTATACCTATATATATAAGTATAATTTTATCTTATTAGATACACACGCTAGACCCTAATTTTTCCCTTTATCTAATTTAATATTCCTTAAATTTCTTAAGTTCCATAATTTGACTTATTATCAAATTCCCATTTAAATTTTCTTTTTAAAAAATTTTAGCCGTCATTAAATTTAGGATATTACATTTCTTTCCCCATAAAATAAATTTCATCCCCAGAATTTATTACAAATACATAATCATAAACTCTGGATAATACTTCCTCATATATGCGTTTGTTTCCCATGTGCCTCTCTAGAGATAACCCTTTTCAAAGGAAGAAAAAGGAAGATGGTTTATTATTGATATTAGCATTGTTATTTTAATATTTCTTGTTTTCTTGCTGCTTGCAGGGGGACGACACCGTTTTTGGGATAAGCTGAATTGAAGAAACCTAAGGAAAGCTACGGGTGTTGACGGAATAAAACAGAGGAAGGCAGCCGACAGTTCATCTTCATCATCTATCGGTCGAGGACCAGAGGAAGAGCGAGCGGAGAGGAAGAGGAAACTAGCAAGAAATTCTTTACCCATTGACGGCAACCGGAGTGAGGACGGAAGGAACTCCGGTGTGCTGTCATTGGCCCCTGTTTCTTCTCCGCCGTTGGACTGTGAGAGAAATCCAGTGAGTGACAACAGCAAAGAACCAAAGCTGAATCAGAAACAGAGAGGCGATCCGAGGAGCATCATCTTCAAGAGCTGGGAGCCGGCGACGGGAGCTCAATCGAAGGACAATCACACCGGACCCAGAAGCTAGGAGTTTCAGAAGCTTAAAGGAACCAGAGAGGAAGCTACGCTGTTTTGTGATTGAAGCTTGAGATTTAAGATCTTGTGCTCTGCGTCCCTTTTGTTTATCTTTTCCCTTTTGTTATTTGAATCTAAATTCATTTTGGCTGTGATGATACTGAATTTTCCTTTGCTCCGTTGTTACTCTGGATCATATTGGTTTGTTGCCGAGACGTTGATTCTAGCTATAGTCATGTTTGGCTAATTTGTTTTCAACCTAGTTGTTATGAACTAATTTGAGTGTGTATGAACTCATTAATTTGTGTTTAATTTTATTTTGTTTACTTAAGAGTTATGTTTTGTCTATTTAGTGTTTGATGATCACTACTAAATATAAAATTGGGAAATTTAGATTAGCTTTAGAAGAGAGATCTTAATTAAACTATAGGATTAAGTAATATGGGATTATAATTTATTCTAATTTGTTAATAGGATAGGAATATACCTATTGGACTCATATAATCATATTAAAGTGAATTTGAACATTTATTGCCTCATGAATAAATTAGTTAGGAATAACAATTTTAATTTGAGAGAGGTGTATAAGTGATTGAAAGATACTATCCATTAATACTCTAAATTAATAAATTAATATTAAGTACTTTTAATTAGATAAATACATGCTCTAACACTTAAAAAAGGATTGACCACTCAAGGTTGTTTTTCTCCATTAAAATCTTAGAAACATTAGATTTACTATTTTTTCTTTTGTTTAAATTGATTTTCAAATTCCATTTTCTTCTTGGATTTGCTTAACTTAAATGAAAATAAGAATTTTAATGTTTAATTATCTATTACTTTGGATCTCTGTGGGACGATCTTGATTTACTATTATACTATTTCAACGGTCCGTACACTTGCGATGCATATTTAAAATTTAGTAACATCATAGTTATATGATATTGGCTTTTTCCATAAAATATTGAGAAAATCTCATATAAAGTTATTTAAAATATATTTGTTCCAAATCAGGATGATAAATTCAATAAATCCCTAATTGAGTCATCAACCTAATTTATGATTTCAAAATATGGGTAAAATGACTTTAATATCATCTCATCTTTTCTCTTTAAAGAGTTTAATTACTTTGTAACTTATGTTTGTAACTTATGTTTTTCAACACGCGCGCGTACACACACATCAATATTAATATTTAATAAAACAAAATATGATTCATCCATATAGTTTAAATATATTAATTATCATGGAAAGAACAAAAACTTACAATATTTTTAAGTAAGGAGTTCATTTTATTAACATGAGCAAATTTTTCAATATATATATATATATATGTCACTATAAAAAATATTTTTTAAATAAATATAGTAATTATAAATTTTACTATATTTATTTCATATATAAAATTTTTCTTGGAAAGTTCTATATTTCAATAAGCATTTTGTGAAATTTTAAGTGCATTTAATATTTTTATCTAAAATATCCTTAGAAATACATCAAACTTTAACGCATTTTTAATATAAACAAATAGTTAATATTAATAATTCATATTAAAGAATGGAAAAGTAAAAAAAAGTGAAATCTTAACTAAATTATTTTTTAAAAAACTCCCATTTATGTAAGGAAAAATTATTTAGAGTTTGTTTAGATTAATATTGGTAAAAGTAGCTTTTATTTCAATTGATTTTTATAAAATGAAGTTTGGCAAGTGTTATCCTTTCCTTTTTCTTTTGTCTCACTTGATAAAAATAACTACATTATTTTTTTAAGAAAACTCAAATTTTTTTATTATAATTTTGCATCTTTAATATCAATTGAATGATTTTTGGCTGAAAATTGTACACAAGCACTAAGGAACATGGTTAATAGTATATGAGTATTTGTGCTGCTGTGCTCACATAAATCGTTGGTTTGTTCCTAAATTATTTCTTCCTCACCACCACCCCTGGCCAAAGAAGATATATAGTGCAGACGGACAGCATGAACATGAAGACAATCACTATCAGTGTCACAACAGGCCTGACACCCGGAGCAAAAAACCGCACAACAAAGTAATTGACTAGTGGGTAAGGAGTGGAGAACGGGTGTTTCCGTCACTAAATATTTCAGATGCCAGTAGGGGGGAGGATCACTGGAGGCCGCCGGACCCAAGGTATATACGTGTGGATGTGGATGGATCCAGGGACAGCAGAGGACATGCAGCTTGTGGAGGAGTTATACGTGACCATTAGGGCACTTGGATGTGTAGATTTCAACAGAAGTTGGGACACAATACCTCGACTGCTGCGGAAATCCATGCAATTCATAGTGGACTACAACTATGTAAGCAGATGGGATTTACCAAGATCAGGTTGTATACAGACTCCTTATAGGCTATTCATTTGTTATCGATTGATTGTGGGTCTGCTCATCCACTGTGCGACGTCATCTTAGACACTAGATCTCTTATCTTCAATGACTAGGATCTGGAGATCTTACATGCTTATAGGGAGAATGTTTGATTTGCTGATTATCTAGTAAGGAGGGCTCAGTTGAGCAATCAAGAGAACTTGGAAATAGGAACATCCCCAGTGGAATGCAATGAGCCTTTTGTGATAGAATGTGGTGGTATACTACAGGATCAATTTGTGATTCATATATAATTCTTAGCAATTTTTGTAAACTACAAGCTATGCTTGCCTCAGTACTCAAAAAAAAAAAGGTAACTGACTAGTGGAAAAGAAGTATCCACCAAGTAAACAGAAGTATTCCATTACCGATTTTATCAAAGTCATTACTAATTTTGTTAAAGTCATTGTTATGCCTTTATTTATATTATACATACATACATACATACATACATACATACATATATATATATATATATATATATATATTAATGTACATATTACTCGTTTTGTCAATGCCATTATAGATTTTATTATTTCCATTACTGACTTTGTTAAACCCATTATGACTTCATTTATATTATACATATATATATTACTCGTTTAATCAATACCATTATTCATTTTGTAATTTTCATTACTAATTTTGTTAAATCCATTATGCTTTTATTTATATTATATATATAGATATTAATGTATATATTACTCGTTTTATTAATCCCATTATGGATTTTGTTATTTTCCATTATTGATTTTGTTAAACCCATTATGGCTTCATTTATGTTATACATATGTATATTAATTGTTTAGTCAATACCATTACGCATTTTGTCATTTCCATTATTGATTTTGTTAAAGCCTTTATGCCTTTATTTATACTACACACACACACACTAATTTATATATTACTCATTTTGTCAATATCATTACGGATTTTGTTATTTCTATTATTGATTTTGTCAAAGCCATTAAACCATTATTTATATTATATATATATATATATATTGTAATGCATATATATATATATATCAAAGGAGCTTTGATAGAGGGCCACCAAGCCCCTTTGTTAAAGGGGTGGGATGGGTTCGATCCCATCATTTGCAACTCTAAATCATTTTTTTAAAAAAAAAAAATTTGCACCCCCTTCCTCCCCAAAAAAATCCCCCGACGCCTAGCACCCCGACTCCGGCAACCGGAGGTGGGACGGCGGCTGCTGCAGGCCGTCCAGCGACCGGAGCTTCAGTGATCGACTGGTGGTGTTGCTCCTGTAGGGGCACTATTCTTTTTTTTTTTAAAAAAAAAAGTTAAAGGGCAAAATGATAAAAGTGTCAACACTTTAAAATCTCAATTTGATATTTGTAACCTTTATGTCATTTTTAAGTATTAACATATTTTTTAGAGTTTGATAAATTCACATGGTATTTAAATGACATTTTCCCTATTTTTAAACCCTCAAATGGCATCGCCTCCTGTAAAGATGGGAAAAGAAAATATAAAAAAAAATCTGAATTAAAATAATAGTAAAAAATTTTAAATTATTTTCAAAATAGAAAACTCTCTAAATTAAATGAAGACATTTTCAAACTTACATTTTATATTTTCAAAATAGGCCCTTTGTGTCTAGCTCCTCTAATAAAGGTGTTCACAATTTGATGGAACACACTCAAGCAGAATAGTATTATTCAATGAAATTAAAGAAGCTCCTCTACATAGTGTTATAAGTCATATGGAGGTACATCTTAAGCAAAGAAAAACACTCCTCATTGTGCATTGGAGAGGTACAGAAACTCTCCCAATTCTATATCACTCCTTCAATACCCTCACCATAACCAAAAGGGAAAATTCTAAAAAACTACATTGGAAATATAAAAAGGATAAATTAATACATTGAAAATGAGAAAAGACGGATCAGGCGGGTGTCAGACGATATGAGGAATTTGTCCTTTTGAAATCTCGGCCAAATAACGAAAATGCCCTTCAGCCCTCAGTCGCAATAACAACATATGAGTTATTAATGTCGAATCTGGAGTTTTTAATAGCAAGATAGGTGTTGTTATTGGCCCTAAAACCTGTTAATTGTGAAAGAAAAAATTGGATTTGTTAATTTCAAATCCCGAGTTGTTAATTAAGAGATGAGTGTTGTTATTGGCCATGAAACTTGTTAAGTGTAAAAGAAGAAATTGGAGTTGTTAATTTCGAATCCTGAGTTATTAATTAAGAGATGAGTATTGTTATTGGCCTAGAAACTTATTAAGTGTGAAAGAAAAATTGGAATTGTTAATATTGAATCCGGAGTTGTTAATTAAGAGATATGTGTTGTTATTGGCCCTGAAACTTATAAATTGTGAAAAAAGAAATTGAAGTTGTTAATATCGAATTGGGAGTTGTTAATTAAGAGATGAGTGTTGTTATTCCGAAGTGGAGGAAGAAAGTGAAGTTGTTAATGTAAAATACGGTGTTGTTAATAAAGAGAAAGAAGTTGTTATTGGCCCTGAAACTTGTTTAGTGTGAAAGAAGAAATTGGAGTTGTTAATGTCGAATCTGGAGTTGTTAATTAAGATATAGGTGTTGTTATTGGCCCTGAAACTTGTTTAGTGTGAAAGAAGAAATTTGAGTTGTTAATGTCAAATCCGGAGTTGTTAATTAAGAGATAGGTGTTGTTATTGGCCCTGAAACTTGTTAATTGTCAAAGAAGAATTGAAGATGTTAATATCGAATCTGAAGTTGTTAATTACGAGGATCATGTTATTTTGAAATGGGGATGAAGTGCTGAAGGGCATTTTCATCATTTGGCCGAGATTTCAAAAGGACAGATTCCTCACTTCGTCTGACACCCGCCTGATCTGTTTTTTCCCATTTTCAATGTACCGATTTGTCCTTTTTATATTTCTAATGTAGTTTTCTAGAATTTTCCCTAACCAAAACCATCATTATATACTCCAGCTTTATCAATAACTGTCACTCAAAAAAAAAAAAAAACCAGAAACACCCCCCACTCACATGTTCTTCACATCGCCTATACTCGACTTGAGGCCCAATTCCAGCACAATCTTATAAGAAACCATTCCTTTCAATATATGAAAAATTTCTTTTGCACATTATCAAAATTCCATCCTGTAACAGATTCTACAACGTGTTCATAATCCAAAACTTTGCAGAAGAACTTTATACAAGCTTTACTAAACAAGAAAAGAAAACCATAATCAAATCAAGACTTCAATTAGGATAGTCTATTATATACATTCTATTATAACTCTATGCATCTCATCAAGCTTTCTATCCATTAACCAGAACACCATTTCAAGCATTTATGTACATGAGCAGCATACATCACTTATTCTAGTACTTGAAAAATCAATATAAAGTAGTTATGCACTTAATGTCAAAAAGAAAGAGCTATGATTAATCTTTTACCAAGACATAAAGTAACAATAGTTAGAATAATGAGTTAACTACTGTATTGTGTCATATGTTCAATGAAGAGGTCAAAATCCTTTTCTTGTCCAAGTCTTTCCATAATAGCTAGAATTTCCCCCAATTTTCTTCACATTCACTTTGCGTCCAATACCATTTATACTATTCAAGATTTGAAATTAGTCAATTAAGAAAACCATTATACCACTATAAGATACCTAATGAACTATGACCAATCAGGATGAGATATTCCTAAATACTCATAAATTTCTTTTCTCCATGTTCTCAGCCTTTTGACTGATTATTTCAACAAGTTAAAAGTCTATATGTCCACTCCTTGTATGACAAGATAGGATTTAAACATGTGCAAAATAAAGTCTATTTGAAACTTATTAGTACTATCAATGATTAATAATACTATACATGATTCCATCTCCAATCCTTTGAGACATTTTCAAGCTTCTTTCCATACACCCTGTTCCCAATGATTTTATTATTACTGATGTTGAATGTTGAAAGAAACGTATAAAGAAGGGGAGTTTATTTTATTTTGCTAGAGCACTAGGAAGACAGTTATATAAAGAGAATTAAAAACCTACCAATATACGCTAGCTTTTTATTAATTAAAATTCATGGGTTGCTCTGTTTCTGAAGAACATTGTCCGGTAACAAAATGGTCAACCTTCAAATGACGCTAAGCCTAAAAGGTTAGAGTGCCTATTTGCCAAAGGCCATTCTAGGCTAAAACAAACAATAGCTTTATCTTATCTAGCATGTAAAGTTTAGACAGTACTTTTTAAGATAAACCAGTCCTAAATATAGGATATAGTTTGTAGTGTAATTTACACTATAAATTATGTCCTATATTTAGAACCAGAGGTAGTACTAAACAATTTACAAACTTCTATGAACAATTTGATAATGATATATATTTTATAATAAACAAAAGAAATAAAACGATACTTTAGCAACCCAGAAAATAATCCAACTTCTCCATTCTCGTCATAATACCTTGAGAGCCTTTTTTTTCCCACACGTAACACCTTATAAGGAACACACTATCATTCCTGCACACTAGCTTAGAGATTCGACTTCAAAAGTTTCAAGAACCTCTAGGAACACCAAGTTTATAAAAGATTGACCTCTAGTCGAACCCTATGCCAACCACAAAGTGAGCTGAAACGATTCCGATTGGAAGCAGCAGTATAATAAATCTCTTTATGCAGGAAAAAGAAACTAGCTCAAGTAAAACATTAACAATACAAACGAACATATAAATGAGAAAAAGAATCCCAAACCCACCTAATTCTGAAAACTGTTGAAAAATATAAAATTTCAATTGAAACGAAGAAATAACAAAACAAGAATTAGGATTTGGTTAGAGAGGAGTAACATAGAAGGTGAAGGTCAAAAACTTTAATAACGGCAATAGACTCTCTCACAATTGCCAAAATAGGCCAAAATTCATCTATCACGCATTCCATCAAACATGTTATGTGCATCCAAAATCAAACCAAGAAACAAACATCATATTTCATTTCATAGATACCAACACAATCTGTAAGCATCGGATAAGTCCCACAATGACACAATCCCCTAAATCCAATATAAAATAACTAAGAAATCAAAGTTTAGTTTCTTCCCCATCCTTTGTTAATCACGGAAAATAATTGTAGGACGCTGAAACGCACACGACAGCTACAAAGATCAAGGGAAAGAGAAGAGTTTCCGAACATAAGCAGAACAGTCCAGTTTCAAGCACAGCAACAACGATTAAAACAGAGGAAGAACTTGGAAGAATTAAAGAGAAAAGCGATGAAAATATAGAACAAACGGATTTTAGAATACCATGAACATTGTGAGTAAATAATATACATACAATATATGAATGACTCAAAAGGGGTACCAAAAGGTGATGAATGTAGGTTTGTGTTTGAGTGAAAAGGGTTTAAAATTGAATGTCTCTTTCATTTCCATTATACTAATGTAAATGCCGTTTTGAAAAAGAGTTGAAATAAGTTTTAGAAGATGAAAAACTAGGTGAACATGCACACATGAAGAGGATTTAAGGCTCAATTATCCTTCCAACAAGGTTTTTCTCCTGTGCTCATTCTAACACAATTAATTGTACAGTAAACTAACCAAAAACCATATACTTAACTATTGTTAGTGCCAACCTTACAAACATAATCAATCAAAACATTACAATTAATTCTAATAATGCTTAATTCTTAAAAGCATTAATGATGAGAAACTCTCTCAAAACAACGAGCAAGCAAAAATCCAACTGTGGGTTCATTTCTCTTCTCTTTCACTTAAAAAGCAAAACATGGTTTTAAAAAGTTGCCAAGACACTAGATTTCATGAAAACTCAAAAAATTTCCCACAAAGCACACTTCCAAAGTGGTAAATACGACCCTTTACCACTTAGGACATGCCTCAAAGCAAGTCATTCTTGAAAATTTTTTTAGTTTAAGGCATTTTCTCATTTAAAAACAATAAATTAATGGGATTAAAAAATGTATTCCTCTCCCTCACACTTAATCAAAAGATTGTCCTCAATGTTTGTAAAGCATATCAAAAGAGAATGCTAAGCAAATTGAAATTCAAGGCACAATGTGAATCAAGTAGGGCAGTGGCAAAAAATGCAAAGCATACATATGGAGTTCTTATTGTACATACTAAACTACACTAGTTCTACCTTTTCTTTTCTACTAGATTGTGTCCCTCCCCCATACTTATCTTCCTTATACAATAATTAAGCTCAAGTAATCATAGGAATTACGAAGAAAACAAGTGAGAAAAGAGACAACATGTGTTAGAGTATCTTAAGTCACTTGAAGAAGTTTTCATCCTCAATGAGAATCAAGCATTTTTCCTATGAAACAACTTCTCCCGCATTGAATTTTCTTAGTGGAAGTGGCTCAAGATCAATCGGAAGAGGTCCAAGAATGTATAATGGATGTTGGTACCTCTGATGACCTTTTCAAGAATGTACCTGCAAGAAGACATGCAAATAGTAGTATCCCATTCAAAAATAGAAACATGGAGAGATTTCAAGTGAAGTAAAGACATTTTAGGAACTGAACTCTCCAAGTAAATATCACATCTAAGGAAATCTATAGCACTCCCATCAGTAGGAGGCAAACAAGCAATTATATTTAAAAAATTCTCTTGTGTTTGCAAAGTGGAAGGTGCGAAATCTAACTTAGTATTGGGGTATACTACATCATCATTGCAATCATAAGAGGTGAGAGGTAAAAACATGAAAGAAAAAAGAGATTTTTTCTTCCAAAACTTTTGAATGTTCAAAAGAATCATTTTCCTTTTTTATATTGGGTGGCAAATCACAAGAAATAATCATATGGAAAATTTCATTTTCATTTGTAAAATTATCAATTAAAACATTTGAATCTTCCCTTAATAAACTATCATGCAATTCATTGGAATAAAGAGAAATATGTTTTTTTAGGCTATGGACTTTCGCACTCACATCAACTACAGTAGCTTCCATACAAGATTCAATATTTCCACAATTGTCATGCTTACAATCATCAATAGTACAAAGAGATGCATCAAGATTAATGGTAGAATCAACTACTTCACTAAATGTTTTTTTTTAAACTCAACAAGCAAGTGGCATTTTTCATGATAACAGTCTACACATATCTGATCTTCCACACAAGAACATGAAATTATTTCAATCAATTTATCACAAACATCCCAAGTACTATGAGGAGAAGCATTTTTAACAGTTAAAGCATCACACAAAGAAGTAGGATTGTACTCCTCAATAAGTACAATCGAATCACTACTACTACAGCCAATGGGTTAAGCAATTACATTTTCAAATATTTGAGGGGATTCAACAATTATTTCCTCATCTACCTCATCATCACTCAATTTATTAATTGCTTCATTAGTTAAAGTAGTAAGAGAGTATACTTCTACAAGGATAGGATCATTACTAAATGGTAAGGAAAACTCTTCAATGCCATTTTGTACTTGCTTTACTTCTTATGTATGTGTGGAAGTAGTCACTGGAGGTTTGGAATCTTCCATTTGTGAAATGGCATTTGGCTCTTAAACGTGGACTCCTTGTTCTTCCTCCATAGGAGAGCAAGACTCCTCTAGACGTTGGAATTGCACCTTCTTAACTTTCTTCGCTTGAGTAGTTGGATCACATGTAGACAATGAAGGATGAGTCTTTTGTGGAGTATTACACTTAGAAAACTTTTGTGCAAGCTACTCCATTGCTTTCTCTAACTTCTCACTTTCTCTCTTAAATCGCTCTACTTCTTGTATATGTGTGAACATGGGAGGAGGATTTTTTAGGAAATTCTTCTTCAACACTTATGATTTCTCTATGAGACGCTCAATTTCCTTGTCCAATCTCTCATTCTCTTTCTCTTATTGTTCCATTCTTCTTTCCATAGAGACCATATGATGATCACAGTTGCCCTTGTGTGACCGCTCCTCATTTATAGTCCGAGTCATTTGATTTTGGAATTCTCTAATCACTTCACCAATGGTAGGTTCTTGGTTTGTCATACATGGTTAGGAAGGAGGTCCGTAAGATGTCTCAGGGGGTAGGTGTAGAGACTCATGAGATGGATGGCATGGTTGGAAAGTAGGATGGAATGAAGGACGATGTTTATGATATGACATGCGATTGTATGGTGTCACAACCCAGTCGGCCCATCTGGGTAATCGAGGCACTCAGACCCTAGTCTAGCCCATAGGGTAGTCAAGCATGTGAAAGGAATATCCGCACCCCCTTATGCGTTCCTTTTGCCTCCCCAGAGCTCGAAGCCATAACCTTGGGGATAAGGACGTGCTTATGTGAGACTCTGGTACCAACTAAGCCATGCTTATCCTCAGGTCATGGCCTCGAGTCCTTAGGGAGCTGAACATTCCTTGAGGGGAGAAAATCCCTAAGCCTTTGAGAGGCGGAGGTGGGGGGCACAATTCGTGGCCATCCAAAAGACCTCGGGAAGGTGGGGTGAGGTTGGTCCGGCACTGCGCTGTGGCCCTTTAGGTGGGGGGCTGTGCTATTACATAAATAGGCAAAATGTAAGACCCCACCTTACATACCACTTACTATCAATATTAATCAGAGTAGCAATTGTGTAGTTCAGGGAGCACACAGGAATAACATAAATATATTGATAATGAGTATTTGATTACACAAATTTCCCACAGGGATTGTACATAATAATTACTAATAGTGTAGCCGTACAAGGCTACTAGGGTGTCTAAACCCGTTCCAGTAAAACCCAGACACCTTTCTGTCTTTGTTCAACCACTGTATTCCTCTTGTACGGTTCTCTTCTTTGTTCTCAGCACACATCCTATTTTCACTAACTTAAATTGTTGGTATGGGAGGGTGAGATTTGAGAGAATCTCAATGGGAAACAGTTCCCATAATGTATGCAAGATAGATGTTATGTGCATGACATGTTAGCTTTAACTAGATGCATGCACTATAATGATATTTTTGCATGCTCAATGTTTCATGCAACCTAATTATGGCCATAGTATAAACAGAAATAGAGCTTCATTATTCAAATATACTCTACACAATCACGTAAAGCATTCACATATATCATTGCACAAGTAGAAATATCAAATACAGGCAAATAAGGTATGTCCCCTACCTCTTATCTTGAATCCTCCTCTTTATCTTTACTTTTTTAACCATTGAAGATGCTTCTTCTTTGACACCTCATGGCCCTAAATGAATAATCATATCATTAGGGTCTTTGCATCAGGCCCAATGTGTAGCTAATGGGCCCATACTAATTCCAAGTACTTGACTTGACCTTTGAAAATTAACTTTATCACTAATTGACAATACCTTTTCATTTTTGCATAAGATGTAAATCTAGCAGATTTTTCATTGAACTTTGAAAAATCATAACTAATTCTAGAAAACTCTGATTGGGGTGACTCAAAATTCTATGCAACCCTTATTAACTCTATTGTAAGGGAAAAATGCTTCTTACAGTCTTCTGTCCATACAAAATTCCCAGTTTTCATGTTTTCCCTTGCTGCCAAAAAATCTTTCCAGCTTTAATGGTCTAATTTCAAACACTCATAACTTTTTGCATACTTTTTCAATTTCTACCCATTACCTATCAAATTAAAGTTCTTTATATGTACTTCAAATCCAAAAAATCTCAGGGTCAATGGATAAAGTTTAACCATTCAAATATGCACCACAACGATACTGCCTTTAGAAACAAAATTCAAACAGCTTTAAACTTAAACTTCCAAAATCATCATTTAACCATAAACACATGATTAAACAATGATTAAACCTTAAAAATACCCCTTGGATGAAATATGAACAATACCCACCCTAAAAAATACTCATCCAAATAATAATCCAATTGGTTCAAAATGAACCCTACGCTTACCTCTACGCGTTTCCGCAACTTGATCGGAAATCCGGCAGTACTACTGTAAGAGAAACGACACCAAACACCTCCAAATGAAATTCTAAAACTATAGAAATGAGGCTTAGGATGAGTAGAAGGTTTGTGAAGGGTATTTTAAGAGAAAACGCCGATTCGGAGGTGAAATCAGATCCAGAACTCAAGAACAATTACTATTTATCCACCTTCTCTCCTCTACCAATTTTCTCACTATTTTTCTCTATTTTTGGGCTGTTTAGATGAAATTTAATGGCCCTTAAAGAGTCTTTAAGTTGTCCGCCATGTGTCAAAATCCTGTGGTGCTATTTGTCCAGTGATCTTGTGTTTTTGTGACACGTGTCACTTACTTTAATAAAGTGTGTCTTGACTCTTTTCTTGGGCCTTTAGCTGTCTAATTTGTCAGGGAAATGAGAGGCTTGAAAATTTCCCTGGACTCCCAGGTTCGGTGTTCAGGAAGTCAAGTACACGACCGGGTCGAAGACTGGCTGATTTCCCTAACTATTGTACTAGGTGTCACCTCCAAAGAGTGCCAACACAAAAGTCACTTTATGACTCTCATGATGAAGGGACAAGTGTCACTTCTTTATGGTGCCAACCATAAAGTGGTGTCATGACTGCTTACTTTATTAAAGCTACTTTATCAGTGTCTACTCGTGTTTCACTCAGGACTTACTCGAGATTGCTCCAAGTATACTGAGGTCAGCCAAATGATGCCAGGTCAGAGTATATGTGTGTGGGCCCCATATGGTCCCACATACCAGTATCTATTCCCAAAAACGCTGGGTACACATGTGTGCCTTGGAAATGCCTTGTGCACTCACATATCGGCATACTTTACTCGACTAACTTGTCTCATACCTTATGACATAGTAGGGTGGCATCTTTCAACCAACCCAATGGCACCATATGTGTCTTATACACATTTGCACTGATACTTTGATCCTCCAGCCTACGCATACTAGGCCCTCTGCCCGGTAAGGCTAGATCACATAGTTCCCAAGATTTTTTCTATCTCTCAATATTTTTGGGACTCTTCCTGAATTAGACTTAGTTTTCTACCTGATACAGGCTTATTCTCAAGTCTCTAGGTCCAAAATTTGGGATATTATATTTCTCTCCTCAGTCAATAAATTTCATTCTCAAAATTTGAATGTCTACAACTTGGGGATCACTTCTTATCACCCAATCCATCCCTTATCATGTGCAGCTCACAAGTCGTGCAACATAATAATCATATTCAATCTATCTCTTTCATATGCAAGCTCATTGAGCATACAACACAATCAACATATTCCCATCAAAGATCTTAGATAGTATTCAGCATTCATCATTCATTCAATACACAATATGTAGCGTGCAATAAAACACAGGACCCATTATTCCATTCCCGCAGCACTTGGTCCTTCGGACTCACAGCCTATTCGAGACTCCGCCCGGATCACACAATCACATCAAACACTGGACCTAACTCGCCCAAAGATCATTATAGGCACTGAACCTCACTCGCCTAGGAAAAAATCATAACAAGCAATGGATCTAACTCACCCAGGCCACAATCATAACAAGTACTAAACCTAACTTACCCAGGCCACACCAAAGCGTTTGGTCACACTGATCTTACTACCTAGGGAATCACCCCATCTGATCTATATTATGCTTTTATTACACCCCTAGTAGCTGATTACTATGATCATTGATCATTGTCTAACATGTAATATCCTGAATTTTGGGATCAGAGGCTAGAGAATAAGCCTGAAGTAAGTGAACTGCTAAGCCCAGGTTTATCAGGTGTCCTAAATTTATTCCCTAACATTTCTTATACCTTAGGGGTATTAAAGGGAATAAAATAGTGAATTAAAGAGTATGGGAAATATGTATACAAAAAAGGAATTTATTGAAGATTTAAGAGCATGTTGTTTCATTGCTTCAAGTGAGGCAGTGAGTTTGTCATGTGGTTTTGGATGACAAAATGATGAGAACAAATTATGAAATTTTATAGGATAAAGTAGACATCATAAGCTTTAATTTGATTGGTATATGAATTTATTAGAGCTATATACTAAAAGTTATGAATTTTTGAAGTTAGCCAGAAAAATTGAAAAATTTCTGGAGCAGCGTCCAAACAATTTAATTATGGGAATTTGGTGCTTCCAATTGGCAACATATTTTTCCTTGAAACTAGACTTAATAAGGGTTCTATAGCCTTTAGAATAACACTCCAATACAATGTCTACAAATTTATTTATGATTTTTTAAAGTTTGGACAGAAAATCTACCATAATTCTCAATTAATCCGGAAATTAAAAGGATTAAAGGATAATTGCGAATATTATAAAATAGCACTTTCCTTCTTACTCCATGCCATTTTTGATGTGAAACAGCATCCATAAGAGAGAGAGAGTTGAGAGAATTTTAGAGAGAGAAGGAGGAAAATCTCATGGGGTAGGTCGATTTCTTCGGTAAATTCGTACCTAACGTGTATTATCCTTCTCCTAAACTTCTCTCTTATGTTATTTAAGGTATTTGAAGCACCCATTTTTCTGTTTAGAAGAGCTAGGGTTCAACCACATTAAAGAAAATTCAAAGGAAGCAAAAGGTAACTTCTGAACCTTCGAATATTGATTGTTCTGGCTACTGTGAGTAGTTTAATCTGTGGAATTTTGTCAGATTGGCTTTGATTGTAAATTTGGTAAAGGTGGTGGCCTAGGCATTATGCTGCCAACATTGAGTCTAAATGGTGGTTTTAACGTAATTAAATAGTTAATAAAGTGGTTAGGAGTAGAAAGGAGCAAGTCTTCGGAGTCAGATTTCAAAAACTCCAATTTTTCCCTGAGAATTAAGAATTTTAGCCAGGGAAAAAATAGGGATAGGAGTTGGATTTTTAAGAAATTGATGACTCCATTGTGTTTAGGGGGAAAATTAGATGGGGTTACAGTTGATCACTTTTTTAGAAAAGCATAATTACAAAAATGCCCTTGAAACCCTGAAATAGGAGCTTCCAAGGGTATTTTGTCTTTTGGCAGTGAGTTTGGTAATTCCAAGGCCAAAAATGGACTCCTTGGGCAGGGCAAAAATAAGTAAGAATAGCCCAGGTCAAATTTTGGGAAAAGTACGGTCGGACCGGGTACGACAGGGCCAGGCTAGATCCCCAGGGATATTCGAGTAATTTTTCAATATAGACTAATATAACCACCAGAAACACTATGGCAGTGTCTAAATTGTACGTTTTGAATTTTAGGACACAATTAAGAGCCTGAGTAGTTGGCACGCATTACGAGGAGCACTTTACGGGTTGGAAAAAGGTTCAAGGTATTAACTCTTTCTTTCATACATTATGCCAATATTTATATGCTTTGTATGTGCCATTTACCATAATATGTATGTTGCATAGTCCCTACGGATACATCAAACATGACTGAACATAGTGCCTAATGGTACATTGAACATAGTGCCTATGGGTACATTAGTATGCCCAGCTGGTGACCTTAAGCCTAGCTGAGGTATGGAACGAGTAGAGGTGGCAACAATAGTTGGCCCTGAACGTTTCTGACTGAATTGAACTACACTGAATTATATGGTGGGTTAGTACAATATTGCTATATGTGGTACATAGCATCTTTACTATTTGTATTTTCTATGATAGATTGTCTATCACTACTGAGATTCATTTGAATCTCACCCTTTTTCATAAACAATAAATATTCCAGTAGAAACCAGCGGCTCCAAGGGTAAAGTGGTTGACACGGGCAACTAAGGTGCAGATCCTGAGGTAGAGAAAGTGGTTATATGTAGTCTTAATTTTGGATATTTTGGAAAATTGTGTATGTATTATCACACCCTATTGGAAATTCCTGTAACAAAATTAGGCCTAATATATCAACATATCAGTATGTTTATGCTATTCATGTGTTGCTCACCGAACTGCGCATAAGCACTCTGAAAAATATGAAAATAAGATAAGGGTGTTATATAATATGCTGTTAACATGCCCATGATTGGCTGCATTGGGTCAGGTCTAACTTCTTGACCCTGCCTAGCATCTATACCTCTTGGCCTTACCATCTTTGTGTTTCACTACATGAAACAAGGAAGATGTCAATGTCACATATTCACAAGGGCATATCTATCATTTCTCAAAGTATTGGATGCACAGGTATTCCTGAAATAATATATAACATATATTTACAGTAGTCAGGGAAAGCCTGTAACAATATACGGCCTCTGAACTATTATGCAACACGTGCTTGGCCTTTTCATAACATGTCATCACATATACATGTGACTTCCTAGGGGATCACCCATCATAGCATTTCTCTGGGTTGAGCATGATTAACTTTCATGTACCCGTGTCAAAACGTAGATACAAGCTTCAACTACTTCTGACTATCGGTACCCTATGATTGTCCTTTTCTCACGAGTTGTGCCAACTGTCTCTAGCCAACAAAATACTGTGTGTGGATTGTGTAATATCCCAATTTTTAATTATAGGCTAATCATGATTATTGTGGATAATCATGAATTTAAATGGGAATTATTATGTGCTTTATGGCTATTTTAATGAATATGTCATAATTGTTGGAAATTTGGAAAATGGGAATATTGACCATAAATTGGTAATTAATGGAGAAATTAATTACTAACCAAGAGAAAATGATATGGGAAATTAATTGGCTAATGGAGAGATTAGAGAAGCTAATTGGTGACTTATTTTGGGGTGAGCCAATAGCATTGTGACATGTGGCAAAAGAGAGTGTATGTGTGTGAAGGTCAAAATTGATTAAACAATCATTTTTCTTTCCTCTCTTCTCTCTCAATTCGGTGGTATAGGAGGGAGTAGCATCATCATTGTTTCCCTTCTTCCTCCACACTCCATCTCTCTCTTCTCTTTTTCCATTTTTGGCACCATTGTAAGGCAAGAAAGAGAAAGGTAAAGTTGGTGATTTGGGTAAGTAAATGCCCTCCATTGCTCAAACACCATTCATTAAAGTTATTCTATGAGTGATAAGCTTCATTTTGATGGTTGTAGCTTGTCTGTTGGCTGTGGTATGTGATCACACAAAAATCTGGTTGTTGGAGAATCAAGGAGTGTTTTTGGAGAAGTTGAAGAGGTATGTGAAACCAATCTATCTATCTAAGTTTCATGTCATTTGAAGTAGTTTGTAATTTCGGGAAATTTCGGCTTGAATCCGAAAATGAGTGCCACTATTCATTTGGTATGTTTTTGGCATGAGAATGGTATTTTGAAATGATTTTAGGATAGATAGATTGATTGATGATTGGAATGTGATGTTTGGATGAGATAGGTATTTTGTTTATTTGGTTGCCCAAAACCCAAAGCATGATAATGGAGTAGCATTTTGATGATTCTGATGATCCCATTGAGTTTATTAGGTGGTTTTTCTATGGGAGTGGCTTTGGGTAAAGTTTGTGTCTATTGGGATCAATTGGGCAAGTGTTGGGAAAATGCCTTTGTTTTGCTGCGTTTTCTGGTTTTGATAGAATCACTCGAGTGATTTGGGATTCACTTGAGTGTGGAATGAAGATCACTTGGGTGAGGTTGAGTATCACTTGAGTGCTATACGTATATTCTGTTTTCTCTTCAGTTTTTTCGTTGTGCTTTTTGGAAAATTCAAGAGTGTATAGTCTCACTTGTGAGTGTTGATCTATCACTCGAGTGCAATGCCCTGTGCTCGAGTGCTCCTCTTCGTGGTAAACTCTTGTGATCTCGGGTTCTTACTTTCTGGACTTCACTCTCAGGTGCTCGAGTGAGGCATTTGGCCTTCACTCGGGTGAGGTCCAGTGTGCTCGAGTGTTGTAGTCTCTGAAAAGTCCTTGTGCTTTCGGGTGTTCACTCACTATCCTTCACTCTCAGTACCCAAGTACACCATACCATTACTTGAGTGAGATCTCCTTCACTTGAGTATTCGTACAATAACACTCAAGTGAGGCCATCTTCACTCGAGTGTCTCTGTGAGAAATATCAGTCTTGTGCTTCCAAAAGGGGATCTTTGGGGATAGCTCTTCCAACCCTTTAGGAGTTTTGTTAGGGGTATTTAATGACTCTAAAAGAGCAATAATGATAACCAAAGTAAGTGTTAAGAAGTCATTGAGAATTGGAATAGGGAAATAACTCTTCGTCACTTATTATGATTCTAGGATCTGATATTTGCCCTACTCGGGAGAGACCGGCACTAGGACACGCACGGAAGGACTCAGGTAGTGACTCTTTTCCCATATTGTGTATGATGTTTTGGTATGCATACCTTATCATTGAACTTTGTGAATTGTGTGCCATGGTCCATTACGACGTGAGCACTTCAGCGTGAGCCGTATAAGGATTGACGCTGGTCATCTCTAGGTCGACGTTAAACTACCGTCGTAATCGATATGGATCTTTGTGAATCTGACCCGTAGGGTGGCATTTGTGAATCCAGCCGTGGGCTGTGTTTGTGTCTTGCCTGTATGGCTTGCGTTATGAAATGCTTTATATGAATCCCAGTTGTGGTGAAATATATTGTGTGGATTGTTGTGATGCAATACAACGTGAGCAATTCAGCGTGAGCAATCGTAAGGGATGACATGTGTCATACTAACCATTGCCGTTGTAACTACCGTTGTAGTTGCTTTGTGTGGATGATGATTTGATTTCATGCCTTATTGTTGTACATATTATGATTGATTTGACACTACAGGGATTCTTTAGAATCTCACTCTCCCAAATCTAAACATTTTAGACAGGGCTGAAGGATCAAAAGGCAAGCGGGTGACGAAAAGCGGGTAGAGCTCTGTGTTAGGAGTTCCTTTTTGGTTAATGGTTATCATTATATATCATTTGGATATTTTTGGTAGAAACAATTGTATATATTGGGTTTTGTGTAATCCCCAAGTAAAGGGTATGAATTATGGGCTTTGTGCCTTTGTGTAAACCCTTATTTAATCAATGGAACCCAAGTGAGTCGGGAATTTACTTTGCACTCTAATATTGTAAATGGAATCCACTTGTACATGCCATTATTGTTTTCTATTGTGAATATGAAACCATTGTGAATAAGTTTTGAAAATTTTTTGTAAATCCGATTTTTTTGGGCAAAAGATTACCTTAATAAGTCCCAATTGGAAATATGGTCTCTAATTCCAACTTAATTATATGTTTAAGAACTTAATCTCTGCCTAAAGTAGGAATGGCGTTATAGACTGTGCATCAGTGACGATATATGTACTTGAATACATACCTTGAAATGTTCCACAAAATCCACACAGTTGTCTATTAGACCTTGCTCTACTTTCTGCGAGCCTAACATACTATATATGGAAAAAGTACATTATAGCACAGATCTAGATCTCATTTGGTCCTTCAAATCTAGAAGACCCTGCTTACTCTATACTGGGTTTAAACCGTCCGAGTACCTGGTATGCCGATCTATAGGAGTGTCATGCTTTCAAACAACCCAAAGATATATACTCTAGATGTCCTTTCATATCTCTTGATTCGTCACAAATCATGCATCATGTATATCGTTCTGCCTCTGGAATCGGTAATGAAATCTAGATCCGACTCCGTCTTGTCTGTTTATAGTTGGACACTGATCAGCCTCCTGATGATTTTGTTCTAGGATGAGGCCTACACACTGGCCTTACCCGGACCCGCTCCCTCGGTGTTCGTGACATCCTTATACCATCCTCTCTCTGGTATGGTATTATGTGTTGTCTTCTGAGTATTCCACTATTTCCTTAGGGCTTGTCTGTTCCTTTTAGGGGCTTGTGAACCAGTTGAAGTAATTCACTTCGCTATTTCTATCACTGTATAATCAATCATATCAGTACACTATCATGTTGCCAAAATCACCGCATTTACTCTAAGCAGACAATTTTGTGGCCTGAAACCTTGCTTTGATACAAAAAATGTAAGACCCCGCCTTACATACCACTTGCTATTGATATTAATCAAAGTAGCAATTACGCAGTTCAGGGAGCACACAAGAATAACATAAATATACTGATAATGAGTATTTGATTACACAAATTCCCCACAGGGATTGTACATAATAATTACAAATAATATAGCCGCACAGGCTCAAGGTGTCTAAACCCGTTTTAGTGAAACGCAGACACCTTCCCGTCTTTGTTCCACCACTGCATTCCTTTCGTATGGTTCTCTTCTTTGTTCTCAGCACACATCCTGTTTTCATCTATCTAAATTGTTGGTAGGGGAGGGTGAGATTTGATAGAATCTCAGTATGAAACAGTTCCCATAATGCAAGCAAGATAGATACTATGTGCATGACATGTTAGCTTTAACTAGATTCATACCCTATAATGATATTTCTTCATGCTCAATGTTTCATGCAACATAACTATGGCCACAGTATAAATAGAAATAGAGCTTTATTATTCCAATATGCTCTACACAATCAAGTAAAGCAATCATAAACATCACTGCACAAGCAGAAATATCAAATACATGCAAATAAGGTAAGTCCCCTACCTCTTATCTTGAGTCCTCCTCTTATATCTTTACTTTTTCAACCATCAAAGATGCTTCTTCTTTGACACCTCATGGCCATAGATGAATAGTCATATCATTAGGGTCTTTGCATTAGGCCCAATGTGTAGCTAATAGGCCCGTACTAATTCCATTAGCTTGACTTGACCTTCAGAAATTAACTTTATCACTAACTGACATTACCTTTTCTTTTTCGCATTCCTTAAACTTTGAAAAATCATAACTAATTCTAGAAAACTCTGATTGGGATGATTAAAAATTCTATGCAACCCTTATTAAGTCTATTGTAAGGAAAAAATGCTTCCCACATTTTTCTATCCACACAAGATTCCCAGTTTTCATGTTTTCCCTTGCTGCCAGAAAATCTATCCAGCTTTAATGGTCTAACTTCAAACACTCATAAATTTTTGTGTACTTATTCAATTTCTACCCATCACCTATCAAATTAAAGGTCTTTATGTGTACTTTAAATTTGGAAAATCTCAGTATCAATAGCCAAAGTTTATCCATTCAAAAACGCACCACAACCATATTCCCTTTAGAAGCAAAATTCAGGCAGATTTAAACTTAAACTTCCAAAAACATCATAAATCATCATTTAATCATAAACACATTATTAAACAATGATTAAACCTTAAAAATATCCCTTGGATGAAATATGAATAGTACACACCCTAAAAAATACTCATCCAAAAAATAATCCAATCGATTCAAAATGAAGCCTACGCTTACCTTTACGCATTTCTGCAACTTGGTCAGAAATCTAGCAGTACTCCGGTAAGAGAGACAACACCAAACACCTCCAAATGAAAATCTAAAACTGTAGAAATAAGCCTTAGGATGAGTAGAAGAAGGTTTGTGAAGGGTATTTTGAGAGAAAACACCTATTCGGAGGTGAAATCGGCTCCAGAGCTCAAGAACGGTTACTATTCATCATCCTTCTCTCCTATACCAATTTTCTACTATTTTCTCTATTTTGGGGCTGTTTGGATGAAATTTAATGGCCCTTAAAGTATCTTGAAGTTGTCCACCACATGTCAAAACCTTATGGTGCTATTTGTCTGGTGATCCACTATTTTGGTGACATGTGTCACTTACTTTACTAAAGTGGGTCTCGCCTCTTTTATCGGGCCTTTAGTCATCCAATTTTTCACATAAAGGAGAGGCCTGACAATTTCCCCGAACTCCTAAGTTCGGTGTTCAGGAAGTCAAGTACGCGACCGGGTGGGAGATCGACGGATTTCCCTGACTATTGTGCTAGGTGTCACCTTTACACACCGATATATATTCATAAAAACGTTGGGTACACATGTCTGCCCTGGAAATGCCTTGTGCACTCACATACCAGCATACTTTACTCAATAACTTGTCCCATACCTTATGACATAACTAGGTGGCATCTATCAACCAACCCAATGACACCATATATGTGTCCTATACACATTTGCACCGATACTTTGATCCTTCAGCCTACGTATACTAGGGCCTCTGCCCAGTAAAGCTGAATCACATAGTCCCCTAGAGTTTTTCTATCTCTCAACATTCTTGGGACTCTTCCCCAATTGGCTTTAGTCATCTGCCTGATACATCCTCAAGTCTCTAGGCCCAAAATTTGGGATATTATAGGAGCAAAAATAGGGGTGTCAGAGGGGAAGGGATGGAAACTTTGGGGTCCCCTCCCTTTTAATATATCAAACCAAATGAGGGGGAGGGGTTCATTTTTCCTCCCCTTTTATCCCCTCCCCTCCAACCAAATAGGCCCTAAGGAACCATTACGCATGTCAAAAAAACCACTACAATAACCACTACAATATACGTTTGTAGATTGGTCTTTCTAGGAGCATCTTGCAGTGGTTAATGAATCCCTACAACTGTCATTTGAATTTTGGGGGATTACCTTTTTTTCAAAAATTTTTTTTGCTATGGTTATAAAACCGCTACAAAGGTGGCACCAAATCTTGTTGCCAAAATGTAGGTGTTGTTAGATATGATTAGTTTTGATGATGTCAAATATAGATGTGAAATGATAAGAGCAAAATGTTTATATAATGTATTTCTTTGACTAATTACTGTGTTTAATGTGAAATATCTTGTAGATTAATTAAGTTGAATTATGGAGGAAGAATGAGGAGACAAAATTATCAAATATATAAAGAAGTTATTGAATTGATAAGAATGAACAAAAGGAAGAAGAAAGAAACTAAAGATAGTCAAGAAGCTGCCTACTCGGATTATGGAGAATTATTATCAAGAGGAAAATCAAGAAGAAAGATATGGAAGAAAGAAGAAATTATAAGATCTAGTGAGAATATCAAGGTTCAAGCTATTAGAAGTGATACTAGAGATTTCTATGATGATACCGGAGGCTTCTATGATCAAATGATGGTTGGAATAGGTTAATACGAAGCTAAGATGACTTATATGTGAGTTATGACACTTCTAGAGGAGTTTTACTCGAGTGTGAGCTCAACACTCGAGTGCTAGAGGTGTTGCACTCGAGCACGGGATAAACACTCTGTTCTACTCTATTTTACGTTCAGCCTGATAGAGGTCCGGTATATTGGCCATATCTCTCAAAACACATGTCGGATGGACCCGAAAATGGTGGAATATGAAAGAAGACTCACAACACATAAAATGTACACCAAGATCATATTTAAAGAAGCTCCGATGAAGGAGATATGATCCGTGGAAGTTGACAGTGAAATCACCGTCACTTTTCAACACAGGTTCGGTATTCTGAGCATAACTCAAAAACAACACATCGGATTGAGACGAGACCAGTGCCATATGTAACTAGACTCAAAGGGCTTTCCATGGATAGGTAATTTTCCTAATTTGAAGTTATGTTCTAGGAGCTATGGCTTCTGGAAGTTGACGCTTGTCCAGTCTAGTGCGATAGACACTCTTTCGATCATAACTTGCAGAATACAAGGAGTTTGGAACTGATTCTTTTTACATTAAAATGCATATGGCAAGAGCTTTCTTATGATACATTATTAGAATCAAATAAATAAATTTTTTCTAAAGTGGCCTCACATCACTCACAAGTGCAAAAACACACTCTTGAAAAATGTCGCGCAAGTGTTGTCCAGAAGCAGCTAAATCGTGGAGAAATTTAGAACACTCGAGCACTAGGATCCACACTCGAGCATCAGGCTCTTTTACACTCGAGCACATGCAAGTTTTGACATGAAAGTGCTAACCCAAGAAGAAGCATGTACGTGAAAACAAGAAGCACACTCGAGCAGGACTGGTTACACTCGAGTGATGTCCAGAATTGCACTCGAGCATATGCGAGTGTTGGACAGAAAGTGTTTGCCCGAGAGAAAGCCAAAACGTGAAATTGTACATGCACTCGAGTGAGGCTTCTTTGCTCTCGAGTGAAGTCCTGACAGAAGCAACGCAAAAGTTCAGACTCTCACATCCATCAATCCAAACGTGGTTAAATGTTATACAGTCATTATGTTTTCACTTGTTATTGTTCCTAAACATTAACTAACATATATTTCAAGTGTAAAACAGGAGATTAAATATTTGGATTGCATCTTTAAGAACGGAGGTCACGTATGGCAAATATCTTCACTCAATGTGATGAGTCACAGAAGCCAGAAATTCATCTTTTGACCAACGATCCAACATACCCATGACTAATACTTCATCATATTAGTGATTAAGCATTTTGCAGTGTGAAACAGGAAATTTAACGGTGAGATTACATCTTCAAATGAAAGAGTCAATTGTGGCAGGCGACATCATTACACACCGAATGGCGGCTACCTACCACGACAAGCAACTGACACACCACGAAAGACTGTCGAATATTCAAACACAAACGCTCCACAACGTGACGTACAGCTCAAAATGAATCATCCTGGTCTTCAACGAGACGCTTCACTCTGCAACAGACATTTCATAATAGCTCATTTTTCAAATATGCTCAACGGTCAAAATGACTCCAACGGACGAATGCTCACAACGGTCATCATCTTCATCAACTATAAATGAGAGAGCATTCAACATCGATGGGTAACGGAGACAGCGAGCAACTACGAGGAAAATGATAGAAATATGAATCCTCTGCTTCTACCCAAACACTCTCTGTTGTCCAGTTTCTGTATTATTTATCATTGAGAGAGTGATTATTTGTATTGTACTTTAGTAAGTATTATATCTACTCTGTGAGAGAGTCTGTAAACACTTTCAACTATATTCCTGAGTTGATCTCAAGGTAGAGGGACCTTGAGAGGATTGATTTCCTTACCGGGGAAGCTGTAGAGAGAATTACCAGTAAGACATTCTGCTCGTAAGACTTACAAGCTGCAAGCAGTAGAGAACGTTGCTGCTCATAAGACTTACAGGGGTGTAAGCAGGAGAGAACGTTGCTGCTCGTAAGACTTGCACGAGTAAGCGGGAGAGGAAGATCTTCGGGATTGCTCTGTTTGTAAGACTTACCGTAAGGGGGAGTATTTCAGTGAGAGATCTGTAAAAGGTTTCACAAGTACCCAGCTAAACTTGTGGGATTGTAAAGGCTTTTCTTGTGCCCGGATTAAACAAGAAGATAGTGGATTTGAAAATCTCAGGAGGAGCCTGGGGACTGGACGTAGGCCATCACAGATTGGACCGAACCAGCATAAATCACAGTTTGCATATTCTCTTCCATAAGCTCTTATATTTTCAGCATATATATTTAATCTAATTGTTGATTTATAAACCTTCATACTTATCGCTTTCGTTAATATGCGAAAAGATTTCCAAAGTTCTTAAGTTTTTATTATACACCCAATTCACCCCCTCTTGGGTGATAGCCGGTTCTAATATTTGGTATCAGAGCTTGGGCTCTTGTTTAAAGGACTTAACCGTCTCAAGAGTTACATTGGCTGACTTTGGGTGTTTTATACTTTCAGAAGGTTTTGATTATACAATCCCACCGCTTTTGAAAGATATTGATTTTTGGTTTTGGAAAGTTAGAATGACCAGTTTTATAAAAGCTTTTAATTTTGATATGTGGAATGTTTTTACAAATGTTTTTTATTTTAAACCAAGAAAGGATTGGATAGAAAGTGAAAAGAAAATGTTTTCGTTGAACATTAGAGCAATGAAAATTTTGTATAGTGCTTTAACCGAAAATGATTTTTAGAAAATTAGATTTTGTTCTAATGCTAAACATATCTGGACACTCTTGATTCTATTTATGCTTCTAACAATTGTGTTGAAGTTGAAAGTGTTGACAGTTCGTGTGAAACTACACGCTACACATCTACTGTGCATGAACAATTGGAAGTTGATGATGAAGATGAAGAAATCATAGAACACTTCCATACAGTCAACATGGATAGACAAAAAGAAGAGGATTCCCGAAAAAAGCTCATTATAGACGAACATGAAAAATCACTCTTCAGAGCTCAAGATGAACTTAAGGTAAAAAGTTCCAATTCTTTGTGTAATTTTCGTAAAACTGATTTTCAGAGTCTACAAAAGTTTGTTTCTCAACCAATTGTTGATTCTATTGAGAAAAGCAAAAATGTTTTCAAACATGCTGGAAAGTTTGTTCGGAAGAAAGAATATTCAAATAAAATCCATTCGAGTTTCTACTCTCATGATCGACATAATACTTGCATGATATCCCATAATGCATATCTTCATACAATGTGCAATTATTGTGGCAAATCCAGTCATATTTCTCACACATGCTATATTAGAAGAAATTCCCATGTGAGAAATAAGTATATTTGGGTACCGAAGAAACATGTAAGGGTTAATACTAATAATCAAGGACCCAAGTATATGTGGGCACGAAAAGATCCATCTAGTACTTTATGTGTGTAGATTGATTATAAGAAGAATGGACATAAGGGTACAGAGAAGATGAAGAAGAAGCCAAGAGTTTCTCATGTGCCAATAAAGAGGCTCATATCGTTTATAGCAAAAAGGAGAACTCTCAAGGCACCCATTGCTGGAGCTACAAAGTATAACCAGAGAAAGAAGAAATGGATAAAAGGAGTACTTCCACCACAAGAATGAACTACCATAGAATACCATTCAACTATCTTGAAGAGAACAAGAAAAGGAGGATCTCTCAAGCATCAAATAAAAGACTCCTGGAGTCTATATTTTGAGAGAAGGTTGCCAGCACCCAAAGCAAGATATTCAAAGTATCAACATCATAGAAAGATGCAATGGGTAAGCAAAAGCAATCCTCCTATTTAAGGCAAAGGTATACAATGATAAAACCTCCTATGCTATTTTCTGTAATATTTATTGAGGTTTTATATTTTGGAATCTTAGGAATGGGCATTGCAAATGATTTTGAAATTATGTTTTCGCATCTCTTAAAAAGCCATTTAATAGATTTATTTATAAAGGGATTGTAATGCTCAACAGGTTAATTCTTTATGCATGTATAATAATTTGAAAAGAAAATATTTCTCTTATGCACAAAGACATATTTAATTCATTATGCTCAATTGTTTCAAATTAATTATATTCTTAGAGCATGTGAATTATGATTCCTACAAGGTAACCATGAGTGGATCCAAGTAAAATTGGATACCAAAGGAAGAAAAGTATCTATAAGGTTTTGTAGGAAGAAGAAAGGAAGAGCTTCATATCAAGATTATGACTACATAAGATTTCACTCAAATCTTGGTGAAGTTGGACCTTGAGGCTACATCTTAAATGTGTAAACAAAAGGAAGCATTACTTGAGGCAACACTGCAAGTGCCTAGCTAGCAATGAAGGAAGAAAAGGTGCACAGTGAAGCGTCACTCAAGTAACCAATCAAGTGATCATCATCACTGTGTGACAACTGGGAGTGAATGTTTAAGTGATAACACCAATTGGAAGATTGGAAGGTAAAATTCAAGGAATTATGCACAAATGAACTCCAAAGGATAATTTCTCAAGTAATTACGAGATTACTTGAGCACGGTACTGTCTTCTTTATTCTTACTTGATATTATGCTTATATAAATTATTTATTTGGGTAATGAATAACTTGCTCATTATTTCATAACATTAGCAATCAATCATTTATGGGTTTTAAATTGTTTTTAGATTGCTAAATGGACTGAAAGTGAAATTGTGCATAATCTTTCTATGTATTTGAGTTTCGAAATGCATATTTCAAAAATGCACCTAGATTCCAAATTCATCTTGTTTAAAAAAATGCATACACATTATTTGAAAACTTTTCATATTTTATTTGCATTTAAATCGGTTTCAAAATTGGAAGTTAATATTTATGTATATTGAAAGTCAGAAATACTTCAAATCCATCCACTAGAGTTTTCCTCATCATTCACATACTTGTTTTCTTTAATCTTAAACCTGTTACTACTTGAACTCCTCAATCTTTATTTTCTAACAAGTTAGATCTTATGTCTAACAAGTTAACTATCTATATGAGTTTCAAGTGTATTCCCTAGAAAAAAATTCTATATGTGAAAGCCTTGTGCCTAATGCATAAATTATTAGTTGGCCATGTTATTCCAAGCATTATAAATGTTCATTAGTGCATTGAATCTTAATGCATTAACCATTATTGTGGAATAACTTACCGCGATAATATTCTAGAACTCTAGTCATTTGGATCAATGAGTATGTGCTTCATCATCCATAAATTCTTATACTTATATTGTTGCTCAAATGCATTACCATTTGTCTTCATCCATTTTTCAAGTAACTAGAGCCTTCTATTCAAATTCTTGAGTTGGATATCCCTATTCTTCAAGACACAACTCTAAGAGTCAAGTATTATCTCTTGGTCAATAGGAAAGTCATTGTGTTTATATACATTCTTGAAGCTAAGCCTTTTTTACTAATTCATTTTCAATATGACTTTTGCTCTTGGAAAAATTCTCAAACATGTTAAACTCCAATGTCTAACATGTTATCTTAGTTGTTCTCTAAAAAGGAAGCTTTCTGGTATATGTATATTTAAACTATTGACTTTCACCATTTTCAACATGAACATTGATTATAAACATGTTTTAAAGATGAGTTTTGCATATATTCAAAATCTCAATTTTACAATTCATTGTCATGATTTGAAATTAAATCTGAGATTTGAATCAATTTGCATATTTCATTACCATTCTTGAAAAACTTGATGAAAACTTTTATGGATATATCTACTACTTTCTTTTGATTTCACTTACATGCCTTGCATGAAAATCTTATCAATGACATATCTTTTAAAGTGTATTTACAAATTGTCATTGATCTTTGAAATAATCATTCTTGGTATTATTTGTTCGTTACTCTTTATTATTCAATTGCTTGAATTTATTTAATTGGGTAAAGAATTATATTTTGATCTTTGTTGATTTATCGTATTCTTTGCTCAAATATCATATGTTTAAATTGTATAAGAGCATAAGAGTTGCTATGTCTAATATTGTACGAACCCAAAAGAAGATGGGTAGCAGAGAGCATATGTTTATACTTTTACAGGAGTTGATCAAAATGCTTTTATTTTGGATACAAAGGTCAGAGGCTAACAGAAAAGGCATGACTGATAGTGTTGTAGCATGAGTTGAAGCAGAATATGTGATATTACTCAAATGACACCCTATCACTAGCAAATAACTAGCTAGTGATACAATCAGAGAAAGAGAAAGAGAAGGAAGATTTCTTAGTAGACCCAGCGGAGATTATTTCAAAGCAGCACAAGGCCAAGAATAAGTTTATCCAATATGAATCTTTGTTGCCTACCCACCTTCCTTATCGTTTCAAGGTGATCAAACATTTTCACTATGATATGGAGCCAACAGAGATGTTCAAAGGAAGATGCTGAGATGCACAGAATCGTCAAGCTTGATGAGCCTATAAGGATTCTTAACTACTATCCTAGCTCTATGTCTAATCTTCACTGGATTATCTGCTATACCTACACTAGAGATATGGTGAACAAGGCCGACAACTTTACTTACTTCATTGAGAAGAATTACAACATAATGGCCTATATTATAAGCAAGGATGAGAGAAATACTAGAAAGATCATGTCTGTCAGAGAACAAGAGGTCTATATATACTTCTACAAAACTTACTCTAAGTAATATGAAATTACTTAAAGTGATATGCAATTACTTCAAGTAGACCTTCAAGTAATTCGCAATTACTCCAAGTAAATCTGAAACTCACTCCAAGTTAACACAAGTGGCATAGAGGATGAGAGGTGAGACTTCAAGAATAAATGAGAGACAACACTTTGCTAGAGTTGGTCTCCCTGATCCTTCATTCTTTGGTCCATTTGTCTAAGGCTTTCTGAGAGAGGAGCTTCAACAATCACACAGAGCTTACTACAAACATGCTGAGTTCATCACTTCTATGAATGGCAAGATTAGACAACTCTGTGACTTGATCAAATAGAATCCCAAGGCCTATTCTGAGCTCATCTTGGTATCCTAAAGTGCTCACAGAAGACTACACTTCAGAATCCCTCAGTATCAGTCACATCATCCAATATTGACTAGGACATGATGCATTAATAGACTACAGAGAATTATAACTCGAGTGAGGTATTGTGTTCTTGCTTAATTCAAAATCCTTGAGTTGTATCACTTGAGTATACAATCGAGTAATGATTGAGTATAATCACTCAAGTAACCACTCAGGTGATATTATGTTGTATCTCTTAAAACCTTTGATTAGCATTGCCATTTAATTTCTCTCTAAATCTTCATACTTTTAAAATCATTTTCTCTATAAAGTTTCCAATGGTTTCTCAAATCTAGAAGAGTTATTAACTGTTTTCCCAATGAAAATTTTTAAAACCATGCATCAATTAAGGGGGAGCTTCACATTCACTTGTATTTTATATCTTGAAGGCTCATCTCTTTTATTGGAAGAAAATCTTTTTAACATACTTATTCATATTCACCATGTCTTGATTAGTTTTGATGATGAGTTACACTTATATTGTTCTTTTCATAATCTTAATCTTAACCTATCATATGGAAAGGAACCTTTATTACTTGATTGAACTAACAATTCTCTTTGCAAAGAAAGATTTAAATTTGTGACAGGAAAATTTGATTTGCGGAATAACAACATTCCTCAACGTACTACAGGAAGAAACTGTCGAACTTAAGGAAAGATGGTTTTAACGCTCAATCAAGAAAAATATATAGGCTGCAATATTCAGAGCAACAAATACATATGCCAATATAACTGAGCATTGAACATGCTAAACAGAAGCTCAACTCAATTGGATAATCCTGACAACAACATGAATATATATCTAAGTTGCATAACAGAAGTGTAGTGTACATCATCATGAACTAGCATTGCCAAAGGATAAAGCAACGGACTTCATGGAGTGCTTCATCATTTTTCCAAATCTACATGAGCATTTCTAAACCTTCTCTCTTTACATTTCAAGAATACGTTTCATATATTTCATTTATCATGATTATAAAAGTTTTCTTGAAAACCTCTCCAAATCTTTTTTAGTTCCCTCTCATTAAAAATAAAAGTAATTTCACATAGGGGAGAGTCAATTGTTTTCTTGCCTTACTTCACAAGCCTTACTTCTTTATATATTTCAAACTTTTTGCTGATGTCAAATAGGGGGAGAAAAATGTAAGAAAAATATGTATGTTGCACTTCATTCAGACATATTTTTCTTAAAGGATTTGTCATCATCAAAAAGGGGGAGAATGTTAGATATGATTAGTTTTGATGATGTCAAATATAGATGTGAAATGATAAGAGCAAAAAGTTTATATAATGTATTTCTTTGACTAATTACTATGTTTAATGTGAAATATCTTGTAGATTAATTAAGTTGAATTATGGAGGAAGAATGAGGAGACAAAATTATCAAATATACAAAGAAGTTATTGAATTGATAAGAATAAACAAAAGGAAGAAGAAGAAAGAAACTGAATATAGTCAAGAAGCTGCCTACTCGGATTATGGAGAATTATTATCTAGAGGAAAATCAAGAAGAAAGATATGGAAGAAAGAAGAAATTATAAGATCTAGTGAGAATATCAAGGTTCAAGCTGTTAGAAGTGATACTAGAGATTTCTATGATGATACCGGAGGCTTCTATGATCAAATGATGGTTGGAATAGGTTAATACAAAGTTAAGATGACTTATATGTGAGTTATGGCACTTCTAAAGGAGTTTTACTCGAGTGTGAGCTCAACACTCAAGTGCCAGAGGTGTTGCACTCGAGCACGGGATGAACACACTCGAGCACGGGATGAACACTCTGTTCTACTCTGTTTTATGTTCAGCCTGACAGAGGTCCGGTATTTTGGCCATATCTCTCAAACCACACGTTGGATGGACCCGAAACAGGTGGCATATGAAAGAAGACTCACAACACGTAAAATGTGCACAAAGATCATATTTAAAGAAGCTCAGATGAAGGAGATATGATCCATGGAAGTTGACAGTGAAATCCCCGTCACGTTTCAACACAAGTTCGGTATTTTGAGCATAACTCAAAAACGACACATCGGATTGAGACGAGACCAGTGCCATATGTAACTAGACTCAAAGGGCTTTCCATGGATAGGTAATT
Source organism: Inga leiocalycina (assembly GCA_963242795.1). Classification (NCBI taxonomy): domain Eukaryota; kingdom Viridiplantae; phylum Streptophyta; class Magnoliopsida; order Fabales; family Fabaceae; genus Inga; species Inga leiocalycina. The sequence continues at coordinate 75,854,202 of OY725323.1, forward strand.
TTCCTAATTTGAAGTTATGTTCTAGGAGCTATGCCTTCTGGAAGTTGACGCTTGTCTAGTCTAGTGCGATAGACACTCTTTCGATCATAACTTGCAGAATACAAGGAGTTTGGAGCTGATTCTTTTTGCATTGAAATGCATATGGCAAGAGCTTTCTTATGATACATCACTAGAATCAAATAAATAAATTTTTTCTAATGTGGTCCCACATCACTCACGAGTGCAAAAACGCACTCTTGAAAAATGTCGTACGAGTGTTGTCCAGAAGCAGCTGAATCATGGAGAAATTTAGAACACTCGAGCACTAGGATCCATACTTGAGCATCAGGCTGTTTTACACTCGAGCACATGCAAGTTTTGACATGAAAGTGCTAACCCAAGAAGAAGCATGTACGTGAAAACAAGAAGCACACTCGAGCAGGACTGGTTACACTCGAGTGATGTCCAGAATTGCACTCGAGCATATGCGAGTATTGGACAGAAAGTGTTTGCCCGAGAGGAAGCCAAAACGTGAAATTGTACATGCACTCGAGTGAGGCTTCTTTGCTCTCGAGTGAAGTCCTGACAGAAGCAACGCAAAAGTTCAGACTCTCACAGCCATCAATCCAAACGTGGTTAAATGTTATACAGTCATTATGTTTTCACTTGTTATTGTTCCTAAACATTAACTAACATATATTTCAAGTGTAAAACAGGAGATTAAATATTTGGATTGCATCTTTAAGAACGGAGGTCACGTATGGCAAATATCTTTACTCAATGTGATGAGTCACAGAAGCCAGAAATTCATCTTTTGACCAATGATCCAACATACCCATGACTAATACTTCATCATATTAGTGATTAAGCATTTTGCAGTGTGAAACAGGAAATTTAACGGTGAGATTACATCTTCAAATGAAAGAGTCAATTGTGGCAGGCGACATCATTACACACCGAATGACGGCTACCTACCACGACAAGCAACTGACACACCACGAAAGACTGTCGAATATTCAAACACAAACGCTCCACAATGTGACGTACAGCTCAAAATGAATCATCCTGGTCTTCAACGAGACGCTCCACTCTGCAACATACATTTCATAATAGCTCGTTTTTCAAATATGCTCAACGGTCAAAATGACTCCAACGGACGAATGCTCACAACGGTCATCATCTTCATCAACTATAAATGAGAGAGCATTCAACATCGATGGGTAACGGAGACAGCGAGCAACTACGAGAAAAATGATAGAAATATGAATCCTCTGCTTCTACCCAAACACTCTCTGTTGTCCAGTTTCTGTATTATTTATCATTGAGAGAGTGATTATTTGTATTGTACTTTAGTAAGTATTATATCTACTCTGTGAGAGAGTCTGTAAACACTTTCAACTATATTCCTGAGTTGATCTCAAGGTAGAGGGACCTTGAGAGGATTGATTTCCTTACCGGGGAAGCTGTAGAGAGAATTGCCAGTAAGACATTCTGCTCGTAAGACTTACAAGCTGCAAGCAGTAGAGAACGTTGCTGCTCATAAGACTTACAGGGGTGTAAGCAGGAGAGAACGTTGCTGCTCGTAAGACTTGCACGAGTAAGTGGGAGAGGAAGATCTTCGGGATTGCTCTGTTTGTAAGACTTGCCGTAAGGGGGAGTATTTCAGTGAGAGATCTGTAAAAGGTTTCACAAGTACCCAGCTAAACTTGTGGGATTGTAAAGGCTTTTCTTGTGCCCGGATTAAACAAGAAGATAGTGGATTTGAAAATTTCAGGAGGAGCTTGGGGACTGGACGTAGGCCATCACAGATTGGACCGAACCAGGATAAATCACAGTTTGCATATTCTCTTCCATAAGCTCTTATTTTTTCAGCATATATTATTTAATCTAACTGTTGATTTATAAACCTTCATACTTATCGCTTTCGTTAAGATGCGAAAAGATTTCCAAAGTTCTTAATTTTTTATTATACACCCAATTCATCCCCCATCTTGGGTGATAGCTGGTTCTAACAGGTGTGGCGGGAAATAAAATTTGCAAATTTGGTGCCAACGTTTATAGTGGTTAGTTAACCGCTACTAATTAATTTTTGAAATTTGAAAATAAAGCGTTAGAAATTTGTAGCGGTTAGCTAACCGCTAGTAATGTTTAATGAAATTTTAAATTGTTGAGCTAAAAATTTAAGTTTGAATTTTAAATTTAACTTTGTCGCGGTTGATGTAGCCACCACAAAATGTTTCATAAATAAAAATATTTTATTTGAATAATTTTTGCGATTTATTTTTCCAATATTACTTTGATAGGTTGTATAATAAATAAAAATAAAAATTATAATAATTATTATTTGAGGAGAATTATTAAATTAAATTAAATTAGTTAAGTATGAATATTATGTTTGTGATTGACAAACACAATGTGTAAGTAATAATGATTTAGGTTCTTCACTTTATGAAATTAAAGTTGAAGATGAAGAGATATATTTGTTAATGGAAGGAATGCTGAAAATGTGGAGGAAGGTAACATACTTGAATTTTTGTAGAGGAAAAAATTAGTATAATAATTATATGAAGAAGAAAAATAAAATTAAAAGAAATAAAAATTTTACAAAAATAAATTTATCTTACAAGCTCTTCAAGTAGAAGATTTGAAGAAGGGAACAAAAAATTAGAGAGGAGTGGGGTTGGAAGAAATGGAAAAAGCAAGAAATGAGGTATGGTAGGAATATTTATAGGAATCCAATGAGACGAGACGTTTATTGTGGTTAAAGTTATGGTTTTTGTAACGGTTTTTTGTTGTAGTGGTTTTGTTGTGGTTTGTAGCGGTTTAAAAAAACATAAATTGATTGTTTTATAAGAACGAAAGTAATTATTATTTGATCATTCATCATCACCATCCTTGAAGAAAAAAGTGGAGAAAATGTTAGTGTTGAGTGTATGATTTTGGACAAAAATTTCATTTAACTTAAGTGATAATAAAGTGTAACTTATAAAAACACACCTAAATATAAGTAAATCATCATCACCTTCAAGGAAGAAGTTGTTAAAATTGGTGGGACGGAAGGGCTCACTCTTATAGGTGATGTTGTCAATGGTGCGAAAAGGGTTCTGATCCTCATGATTGTTGAAAATTGGTTTACAATGATATATATATATATATATATATATATATATATATATATATATATATTTGGCGTACGTTTTACTTCTCATCATATATTCATGAATTATATTAATAAAATTAATTTTTCTTTCTACAATAATATATTTTCTAAATTCAAGAAAGCAGAAAAGAAAAATGAATTTTGTTTTCTTAACTCAAATATTCTTGTTCCTGTATAAGTTCGCCATTTTAAATTATGAATTATATACACTATCATCGTAAACAAACTTAGTAATAAATAAGAGGAATAATAATTTTCACGCAAACTGCATAACGCGTATATGAATAATTTTAAAAATTTCAACATAAATTTATTTATTTATTTATAAATTTTATAATACGAAAGAAAGTAATACTTAATTTTCATGAAATAAAAAATCATTTTATATATTTATATAGGTATTAACACTAAATATTTTAATATGTAAACATATTACCTTGTTTTTTTTTTAAAAAAAATGACCTTTCGGTTGATAATATATTTGGGTTGGACCACACCAAGTTTGGGTTAACCTGCCATGGGTTAGGATCATATGTGTTCTAGCCAAAAAGAACCATATCAATATATGTTGACATTTAGCCAACCTAACTCATAATCTCTGGTTGGCTGCTTAGCCTACCCAACCCATATTATTTTTATTTTTTATTTTTAAATTTTTTATACTATGTTTTTCAAACCTTTTTTTAAACATTATACTGAATTTTTTTCCTACAAACCTCAACTATAAAAAAATTAAAAATACATTACAAAATGATAAAGTGATAATCAAACATCAAATTCAAAATTTCAAGCTTTACAAATTAAGCATTCATCATAAATCTGCACATTACAAAATAAATATAAATTCAAAAGCCATCATAACATTCAATACAATCAATAATTAGTTGATATTAATGGCATTAGGTTACACAATACACTTAGAGAGAAGTCACATTTTTTTTTTAAGAAAATAAAATAAATAAAAATAGTCCAACCTGCTATGGGTTGGGCCCGTGTGGGTTTGAGCCAAAAAGAAGCCCATCTAAATAGTCTCACATTTGCAGAACCCAAACAACCCATTTTTTCAAGTTGTGTGGGTCTGTCCCACGGTTAAAACCCATATTACCAGCTCTAGTTGATATACCCCAAAGGTCCATTGGGATCAAAATGAGCAATTTTAATTTTTTTAACCTGAAGCAATTTTAATTTAATTTATGGGAAACAAGTTAATATTTAAATGAAATCAAACCAAAGTAAAATAATTTGATCTTCAAGTGAGATTGAATAATTTAGGGGAAATGTCAAAAGTCACAAGTCCAATAATATTGGAAGTTCTTCTTGAAAGAGTGGCTTATAAGGTCTTAGATTCTCCAACTCCAACAACTAGATTTTGGGGTGTAGTATCCCAAGGACTTATGCTGGTTATTACAATGGTGCTTTCATTGAGAGACAACCGACCGGAGAGGCCTACCTCTGAAGGGTTCTAATTGGAGGAGCTAACCACTAGGAGGTTAAGTGAAAGGCCATCATGTGAAGCTATCGGGACGTCATCTTGGGGCGGCTGACTAAAGAGAGCTAATTGCGAATGAATTTAGAGTCAATTACATTCCTCTTCACATATTCTTGGGTGTTATATTTCATGATGCTTTGACAGGCATCGAAAGAAAAAAAATAGAAGAAAAATTATTATTTTTTCCTTCTAATTCAAATGATTCTATCTCTATCTATAGTTAGCTCATCAAATTCGAATGCAATAAGTTCATCATTTAAAATTATGAATTATAGATATCATTAAATAAATTAGTAATAAATAAGATGAGAATGGTAATGATAAAATTGAATTAAGCAAAAGCACACTGCTTATTAATTCTTTATAATAAAATTGATATAATTAAATTACCCATGAAGCATTTTTCAAAGAGATAGAAATTTAATCAAAATGTTTTATGGTTAATGATAAAATTATCATAGACGTGTCAGAGATATGATAGTCAAACTCACAAGTTAAAAAAAAAAAAAAACTTGTAAGAGGAATGTAAACTCTAAAGTATGTATACTGACATTTTAGACGTCCCTTATTTTAGTAAAGAGATGTCTAAAGTTTTTAAAAAGAGGATATCTAAAGTCTGCACTATAGACATCCCTTTCTAAAAAGAGGGACGTCTAAAGTGTCAATATAGACTTTAGATATCTTTTTCTAAAAAGAGGGACGTCTAAAGTGTCAGTATACATACTTTATATGTCTTTTTTTTCTTTAATGATATTAAAATGTTTTATTTTTTAAAAAATAATTATTTATATTCTTAATTACCTAGCAAATTAAAACTGTAGAAACAGGATCGAAGAATAATTCATAAACTATAATGTCCCTTACAAAATGGTAAGCAAACAGCCAACACTAGCTAATTAAATTGTTTACTCCTACAACCTATACTATGTACAATAACAACTCATACAACCTAATATTATGTAAAATAATAACCACAAAGTGTTAAAAAGTTGTCTATTACACAACTGCTAACTAATATAAATAAAAACTTTACTGATCTATATGGTGAAGAAGTTGTTCAACCAAAAGATCTCTGATCAAATTAATGTCTTCATATAGGTAGGCATTTTCATCATCAAAAATCTGCAAATTAGAAAATAAGCTTAGATGAAATGAATAAAGTGAATGAATTAATTAACAATTCAATTACAACACCAAAAATATTATCATTTAAGAATGAAGACGCGATTACCTGCTCAAAATCGTTTGTAATTCCACTCTGAATAATGTTATACATATATAGATAATGCGAACTTTGCTTCGACCTAAATAGCCTAAATAGCTAATGAAATGGTCTTTCTCAGGACCAACTGGATTCATATTGGTATCTAAGTCCACATGTAGCCTCTCCTGTTGATGTTTATAACGTGCAACCAATACTCCCATTTTTGTGCAGCCTCTAACCCTTCTCGCAACGGGTTCATCTCTAAGAATTTCATCATCCCCAACACTTTGTGATGAGTCACTAGAGCTGTCCATATTCCTGTTAACACAAAAATATTGTCAAATAGGTAAATAAATTGCAATTAAATGAATAAACTAACCAGGAGTAAAATAAAGCACTCAGTACTATTTTCTAAGTTAAGGTCTTATACTTTATATTGTTTCCCATATTCCTTCACAATGATCATTTCTTGCAACATAAGTCATTCCCAATAATACTCAAGTTTAGAATAATTGTCAACGATGTGATTGCCATTTTTCACTTTTTTCAAAAAAAAATTCGGCAACATTTCCCCTTAAAAGTAAAACATCCCAAAATTGTAATAACAAACCATTTCAGCTTAACTCAAACAAAACAAACTAATTGAGGCAATTTAGAATAATATCAACAATTTAATCTAACAATTTTTCTTTAGGGAACTAATATGAGATTATGATATAAGCAATTTCTTAGCCAAACAGAGAGAATCAATGATATATATAACTGGGTTTTCGTTAGGGAACATGGATTATATTAATGGGATGTATAAATGAACACATCAAGAGTTAGAGCATGAATTTAATTTTGTTTTATTTACTTTCTCATCAGGAATAATAATTTATATTATGACTTCATCATCTTTAATTTCTTAAAAGAGAGAATTACAAATAGTTCATAAATAAAAAGGAATTATCCATGGGTTTTAAATTGAGAGGATTAAATTAGTACAAGTTACAAATTTTTAAAATTATAATAAATTTTAAAAATTCAATAAACTCTATCTTTATTTCACAAGCTTGTCCTCATCTTCTTGTGGCTAACAAAGCAAGCTAATATTAAAATTAGCTAACAAAGCACTTTTTTCCGTATAGTTTCCTCAATTATAGATACTATGTATTGATTTTTATACTCATAATTTGTTTATTTGTGAGAGCTGGGAAACTACACTAATGATCATACTACTTTTTTTATATATTGAGGAAACTACACTAATAATCAAACTAATATAATCTAAAAAAAATAAAAATAGCCATATTGCATATTATATTATATATGGATGCAATGAGAGAATTATAAAATTTTTTATATTTATATTGATAATAAATAAATTTCATCATACTATTTTTTTTTTATTTTGTATTTTGTGGAAACTTACATGTTAGTTAGCCAACACACTCATTCAACCTAATTAATAGATTACAAGTATATGATTCTGGCAAAATCAAAAACCAATGAAAGAGGGAAAGACACTCCAGAAACATAACAAGAAGCATGTAAAATAAATTAACAAAACATTATATTTTCATAAGTTGTAAATTAATACAAGGCATTATATTTAAAATAAAAAATAACCAACCTGAAAGGAGAGAGAGGGCCAACGGTGTTGGTGTGCCAAAGGAAACTAGACCCACGGTGAGAATGAAAGGAGGACGACAGTAAAGATGGGAAGGAAGCCAACGATGTTGGTGAGCCCAAGGTGGAAGGAGGCCGACGGTGTTGGTGTGCCGGAGGTGGAGGGATGGACGGTGGAGGAAAGAAAGAACACGGTGGAGGTATATGCCGACAATGGAAGGAGGAGGAGACAAGACGATGGTGAGTAAAGAGAGAAGAAGAAGGAAGTGACGGTGATGGTGAGTGAGTCAAAAGAGAAGGAAGAGAGGGGAGGCATGTCAAACAATTGTGTAACATGCACGTGGGACGTCCTTTAGACATCCCAAATTTGAATTTGGGATGCCTAAACTCCACTTTTTGCGTCCCAAATAGGCTTTAGTTTAGGCGTCCCAAAAATATTTGGGAAGCCTAAAGTAAGGTCAAATATTTGGAATTTTTATTTTTTGCGCAAGGGGGAAACTTTATGCATTCCAATTGAAATTTAGGATGTCTAAACTGAATTTTGGGCATTTCCATTCAAATTTGGGACGTCTAAAGTTTTCACTTCGTTCCAATATTTACAAAAATACCACCGTCTTTGTTTTTTTATTTTCCTTTTTTAAAAAGGGAAGTCCTTTGGGGTAGTAGTATCTTTATTCTATAGTAGTGCCTTGAAAATTGTGGCAAGAAATTTTTGTGATAGATGATCAATGAAAATTAGCGATGTTAATCCATCGCTAATTTTGTGATGAAAAAATTCCACACTAATCTATCGGCAAATTTAGTGACATAATTTTCATTAGAAATTAGTGACAGAATAATTATTCATTGGCAATTTTGTCAATAACAAGTTGTTTTTTTTTAAGTGCACTCCTTTCGTTCTCATTTATAAGGTCTTATTAACCGTATTGAGTTACTCAATTAGAAAACATTTAAAATTAATTAAGAGTAATAAACAGGGAGAATTCCAAAAAAATACCATTTGAATTTCAAAATCCTGTTAACAAGAAGCGTAATGGAATTGACAAAAAAGTAATGAGATGGACAACACAAGTTCTTGTCAAATCACTAATTTAGGATTTTGAAGTTTAAGTGGTACTTTTCTGGAGTTTTCCCTAATAAATATGTAGGAAATATGTTGTTTTCCAAATGTTCCTTTTTTATGAGTGGGTAAAGTAGACAGAATAATAATGAGATTAAAAGGGTAAAATGTGTAAAAAAAATATTTGTTTTTCACACAAAGTTAAAGATAAGGGAAGATTGGGAAGAGGGACCAAGAAAAAAAATATTTATTATAAAGGATCTAAAAAATTGTAACTATTTAGAAGGACCAAAAATTTTTTTTTAAAAAATTCTTATTACTAAATTATCCTCAATTAAACCTAATAAACACAGAAAAAAAAATAAAAAAAGGTACCCCTTGTTGGAGTCTACTCATAAATGTATCAAGATATGCAAATTTTATATTCACCAAATATATTATAATTATTTAATAAATTCAATAAAATGGTAAATATTCATGAATTTGGAATTTATGAATTTTATAAATGTTCATTTTCATGAGAAATTGGGCAAACATAATTGTAGAATTAATTTGATTAATTTAAAAAGCCCAATATTAAGATCCAAAAATGAAGAAATAATAGATAAAATATTTGGTCCAAAAATAAATGGAGATTGGCCAAATAAAAAGAGGAAAAGATATTAGATTAAAAAGGTAATGTTAAAATCATAATTTTGCTAATTTAACACAAAATTAATTATTTTCTGATTAATTGAAGTTAATTTCAATTAATTAAGGAAAAGAAAGCAGGAAAATACATAATTGGAGAATTTTGACCAAATAAATATGAATTTATGGAAAAATTGAGCAAAAGTGCAAATTTGACCAAATTTGTGACTTTAAGTATATACGTAACTTGAACAAGTTGTTAAGCCAATTGAGACCAAAGGGAAGGACCCTAAGGTGTCTCTTACATGTAACAAAAAGAGGGAAATGTTAGTTAGATGCTAATTGAGCTTATGACATAATTGGAGGAAGACGTAAATTATTGCATGAAAATTCTAAATTTGGTATTTTTGGAAACTAAACAATTATGAGATAATTATAATATATTATAAAACACAACTTCATCTCCTTCCTCCTCTAAAATCCGACGCCTAACAGCCCCAAAGGGAGAGATAAATTTCAAATTTTTTAGAGAAAGAGGGAGGATGAAATCTCGTAAGGTAAGCCCATTTCTCCGACGATTTAGCTCCTAACGCATCTAACTCTGTTCCTAAGCTACTCTCCTATGTTATTCCAATTTTCGGAAGCTCAAATTTGGTGTTGGGAAGTTAGGGATTTTCAGCCACATCAAGGAGAGCCGGAAGGAAGCGAAAGGTAACTTCCAAACCTCCGAATATTGATTGTTGTGACTGCTGTGAGTAGTTTAATTGGTGAAATTTCGCCGGATTGTCTTTGTTTGTGAAATTGGGAAATATGGTGTTAGAAATGTTATGCCATTTAAATTGGGATTAAATGGTAGTTATAACGTAATTAAATAGTTAATAAAGTGGTTAAGAGTAAAAAGGAGCACGTCTGCGGAGTTAGAATTGAAAAACCCTAATTTTTCCTAGAGCACACCTAAGTTTCAGCTAGGGCTATATCTAGGGGTTAGAGTTGGATTTGTGCTGTTCTAATGATTATATTGTGTTTAGGAGGGAAAATTAAGTGGGGTTACAATTGATCACTTTTTCGGAAAAGCCTGAAAAAGCATAATTATGAAAATGTCCTTGAGACCCAGAAGGCAGGGCTGCTAAGGCAAATCTATCTTTTGGCAGTGAATTTAGTAATTCCAAGTCTAGAAATGGATTCCTTGGCAAAAAATATGTCAAAATAGCCTTAGTCAAATTTTCAGAAAAAGTACGATCGGGCCGGGTACGGGGGCCAGCCTAGATCCCCAAGGGCATTTTGGTAAATTTTCACCATAGGCTAATATAACCACTATAAACACTATGGAAGTGTCTAAAATGGTACATGAATGGATTTTAACCTAATTCTTGTATATTTGACATTTTAAGACTATGTTGGGAGCCGAAGGTTGGCACATTGTCGAGGCAAACGTTTCAGGGTAAAGAGACTTATGGTAGAAACATTATCCTTCATACATCATGCTATAGTTCATATGATTGTGTGGATACCATTGTTTGTGCTTTGATTAATCAACATGATTGCCCTAAAAGAGGCAATTAGTGCCAGAAGTGCACTTACACCTGGGGGTTGGGTAAAAATCCAACCGGTGTACGAATAGTGAGGCAGGAGCCCTACTCATGTATACATAGTGATGGTGTCTTATATTGTTCATTAATTGGTGCATACATAGTGCATATCATATCTACTTCTCGCATTTTATATGAACAATAGTATGTTTCTACTGTGATTCCTTGGAATCTCACCACCTTTTTTAAAAAAAATATCTCAGCAGGTGCCAACAGCTCAAAAGGAAAGGACGTAGATGTGGGGAATTGTTGGGTACATTTTTCGAGATGAAGATCGTGGTTGTATATAGTTTGTATTTGGAATACTTTTGGATATTCTGTACATATTTATAAATATTCCCAAACTCTGTATGTACAGTTGGTTCCGGTCTGTAAACAAATACTTTTATAAGTATATTTGTACTTTTTTGTATGTATGTGGAACTTGATCTCTATTACTCTGTGTATATCGAAATGGAAATAGGTGTCGATAAGATATAAATAGGAATTCAGTGTTGATCATCAATCCAAACTATAATATCTATAAATATACTATTGATTATATAATATATTGCTAAGCGCTGATGGTGAGGAGAGAATATTTACGAAGATAATATTTATCATTACAAACTAGAATATCTATGGATATACTATTAGGCAATGTGATCTGATAATATTTTGGAAGAGGTCGAGACAACAAAGTGGGGTCCAACTAAGACTGAAACGTTCAGAGGCGCATGTAACATGAAGCGATGTACTAAAAGCAAAACAACACCCCTATGCACCGGTGATCGAAGAGCTCTTACACTATCCATATGCCAATAATTCAGATTTTCTAATATCTATATAAAAAGATGGATGCAATTTGTACAAGAAAGGGACCGACAGGGAAAACAAGCAAATTATACTTATGAACCATATAAATTAAAGGAAGAAGAAGGGATTATGGTTGAATCTTTTTAATTTGTCTTCTGGAAGCCAATTGCAATAGATGAAAGCTCTACGAGTGAAGAAAGATATTCAGAGAGATGAGGGATCATCAATTGCCATCAAATAGTTAAGGTGTAGTAGAGATGATGTAGGATTTTGGTCAGCATTAATTTTATAATTGAAAATTTATATTTTAATTTTTGGTCCTTTTAAATAATTAAAATTTTTCATATCCTTCATAATCAATATTTTCTTTCCTTGGTCCTTCTCCCTAATTCTTTCTAAAGAGAACCTTATAAAAGGGGACACACTAATTAAAAATGCGCCCTTTCATTTTCCCATCTGGCGCTGGTAAGTGCTGTTATGCATTTATATCTAATATTTTAATTAAAGATAGAACTAATATATTTTTTAGAAAGATATTAATTATATAAAAAATATTATCATAATGCTTAGATTTTAGACTAATGTGGAGTGTGGACTAATGAATTTAATTCTCTTTTATTATTTGAGGATTTGAATTTAAATTCAAGTTGTTATCCTATTTAATTTTTAGTTTTTTATTTTCTACATTACAATCAGGTTCAAGTTTTTTTTTAATTTATGATTATGAATCTTATTAGGGTCAATTTTTATTTTTTATTTTCAATAAGGTGCAAGTTTTTATTTTTTTTATTCATGATCATGTCTCTTATTAGGTTCAAATTTTAAGTATATTTCTTATTTTTATTATGTTTTCACAGTAAAAATGATAAAAGAGGATGATTACATATTTGTATTATATATTCTCAATCGTTGAGGTCTAACATCCAACCCATACCCATATATTTTAGTTTTTACAAGACTAGAAAAAAGAAAGAGAAAAACAAAAAATCTATCAGAAGGTCCAAGTCCTTTAAAAAAATAAACGGGACGTCTCATTCTCATCTTGATCCTGATTTTGGAACGTGACACGGCATAGGCCTATCCCTTGAACAAGCCTAGTTAATATAAATTAAAAAAAAAATGGAAGAGACAGATCAACCACAGGTCTCAGGCCTACAATAAAAGAAATGAAAGGATCCATGTGAATGGTCATTTATACTTTTTTTGAGCTTCTTTTGCCAAATATGCTCAGTTTTCTTTTCTCTTCTCCTTTTCATTCCAATTTCTCAACAGAATTATTTGCGTATTTCCCTACAATTCCCATGAACTGTAATACGTAGCTTTCAAATCTAATTATAAGTCTAATTATCTTTTCGTTGTTGTCATGCTCTCTTGTTACCAATATCTTTTCCTAATTATTGTTTCTGTCATTAGTTAATGAACAAGAATGACTCTAAAAGCTACTTAGTTTTCACGAAAACTATTATAATGCTTGGATTCACAAAAAGTTTCTCATTGACACTTATTGATAAATGATGAGATACTCTTATGACATTGAATAATAATTACAATAATATAGAAGTATTACATCGTGTTTCTGCTTTCTAGCTCGTTGCTCAACAATAAAAGATACCAACCCTTTAGCTGCTTCAGTCTTCTTCACAACCACCACATTATCTGACACATTGGTCACACAATGTGTCACAAATTTAGGCTCTTGAGCATAAAATGAATACTGAAAGCGACTAATCCGATTAACACCCCAGAAAAATCAGCCGTCCATGTGGTTCCATTTCCTCCCATTGTTAACTTCCCAACCGTTGATCTCAATCCCATTCCATTCACATTGTTCTTATCAATCACCACTTGATCAATATCACCAAAATGCCCAACTAAATTCACAATGGGAACCTTTGTATTTAGCTCCCCACTGAACATATTATTAACTATATTTAACCCGAAGATTTGACCTTTGATTGACTTCAGCACAATATTGGCTTCACCTAAGAATATCCCATTAGTGATATGAACTTGAATTGGGTCTTCCACTACAATACCTGTATAATCCAAGTAGCAATTATCAATTCTGGTTTGTAAATTTCCTGCTTGTTTCACTAGTATCCATCTACCACCAAAAGATGTTGCTTTATTATAACAATGTATACTGTTCGGCACTGTGTGCAGCACTGTTTCGGACTGTAGTGCAACACTGTTTTTGGTACTGTTACACTGTTTGGTACTTTTTGTTGACACTCTTTGGGGTACTGTTTGCACTGTTTCAACACTGTTTGGATACTGTTTGACACTGTTGGCTACTGTTTACGCTGTTTTAACACTGTTTGGGATTGTTTTTGGGTATTGTTGGTGACCAAATTTGGAGATTTTCTTATCGGTTGGACCTCTTTATTATTATTATTATTTGCTTTTGGATTCCATGTGCCATGCTCTTATTTTAATTTCACCTTTACCAGAGTATTCCTGGAAAACGATATGCGGTTCGGTAGGCAACTCAGGAATAACATAAATATACTGATAATATTTGTATGATTACAGAATATTCCCATAAGGATTCGTACATGATACTTACAATTGAGGTAGTCGTACAGGGCTACTAGAGTGTCTAAACCCATCCCAGTGAAATGGAGACTTATTCCCATCTTCGCTCCACCACTGCAACCCTCTCTCATGCAGTTCTTTTCTCTCATTTCCGCGTACCTTCTGCATTCGCCTGTCTAAATTATTGGTAGAGGAGTGTGAGATTCGAGAGAATCTTAGTAGGAAACAGATACTATAATGCATGCATGATAGATGCTATGTATATGACATGTTAGCTTTAACTAGATGTATGCCCCATAATGACATTTCTGCATGCTCAATGTTTCATGCAACAAGACTATGGCCACAGCGAAAACAGAAACAGAACTTCATTTATTCAAATATGCTATACACAATTAAGTAAATCAATCACATACATCATTACACAAGCAAATATATCAAATACATGCAAGTAAGGTAAGTCTCTTATCTCCAGCTTTTTTCCTCAATTTGCGTGCCAGGAACTCTGGCTCTCAACTCGGTTCTACAATTCCAAATATACCATTTAGACACTTCCATAGTGTTTCTGGGGGTTATATGAGTTTATATTGAAAAATTACTAAATTGTCCCAAGGGACCTGGCTTTGTTGTACCCGGTATGACTGTACTTTTCTCGAAATTCTAACCTGGGCTAGCCTGACAAATTTTTACCCAAGGAATCCATTTTCGGACTCAAAATTATCAAATTCACTGTCAAATTATGAAATTGCCCTTGGCAGCCCCACTTTAAGGGTTTTAGGGGCGTTTTTGTAATTATGCTTGTTTGGCCTTTTTCAAAAAAGTGACCAACTGTAACCCCACTTAATTTTCCCTCCTGAACATAATGGAATCATGAAAATATAAAAAATCCAGCCCTAGCTCCTCCAAATAGCACTGGCTGAAACTTGAAATTCTTAGGAGAAAATTGGGGTTTTTGAATTCTAACATCAAATCCTTACTCCTTTCTACTCTTAATCACTTTATTAACTATTTAATTACATTATAACGACAATTTAGACCCAATTTTGGCAGCATAACGCCTAGCATTCAATGTTTCCAAATTTTACAAACATAGCCAAACCAACAGAAATCCACCGATTAGACTATCCTCAATAGCCAGAACAACCAAATATTGAAGTGTAGGAAGTTACCTCAAGCTAATTCTTTCCTCTTGTGGCTAAAAACCCTAGCTTCTTAAGCAATGAAATTTGCTTCAAACAACCTTAAATAACATAGAAGAGAAGCTTAGGAGAAGGGTTATACACGTTAGGTATGAATTCACTGAAGAAATCAACCTACCTTGTGAGATTTTCCTCCCTCTTTCTCTAAACTCTCTCAAGCTTTCTCTCTCCTTTTTCAGCCTAAAATTGACGTGAATGAGCATGGAAAGGATAAAGATAACTTTTTAAAATACGGAGAATTGTTGATAAATACCTTTTTGGAAAATTAATTGCTGAATGCTACCATGGAAGATCTGTTGCACATAACGGAAGATATTTTACACACAACGAAAGATTATTTTCACATTTATATGGAAGATTTTTGCACACACAGAAGATGATTTGTACAAAACGAAAGATCGCTTACACGCTTGGTAGCAATCAGCAATTAATTTTCCCCAAAGGTATTTTTGGGCAATTCTTCCTTTAAAATATCCCATAATTTTCCTTTAATTTATTTCCCCATTTTCGGATGTTTTACACATTTTGACAGATTTTCTGCCCTAACTTTGAAAAATCATAAATAATTCTAGAAAACTCAAATTGGAGTGATTCTAAAGGCTATAAAACCATTATTGAGTCTAGTTTCAAGAAAAAATATAGCTTTTTGCTAGTTGGAAGCATACAATCCCCAGAATTTCAATCTTTGCATTCTATTCCAGAAACTTCACAGTTTTTCTGTGCTGAGTTCAAAAATTCATAACGTTTTGTATATAGCTCTAATTGAGTAATTGTACCTATCAAATTAAAGCTTAGGATGTCGAATTTTATCTTGTAAAATCTCATAATTTTTTCTCATCATTTGGTCATACAAAATCACATGACAAGCTTACTGCCTCATAGGCGATTTCACTGGAAGCATAATCACTTTCTTCAAAATTCACCATTTTATTTTCTTTAATGCCCCAAAGATATAAGAGACATTAGAGAATAGATTTGGGACATCTACTAAATCGGGGCTTAGCAGTCCTCTTAATTTAGGCTTATTCCCAAGCCTCCAATCCCAAAATTCGGGGTATTACACCATGGCTAACTCTAAGACTCCTGACATATTATCCATGTCTGCTAAGATTACTTTCTCCCAATTAAATTGGATTAATTATAGTAATTGGAGCACCACTTTTAATACTTGGTGGGCCATTATTCGAAAGCTAAAACATCCCTTCAATACAACACAACTAGAATAGGAGAGGAACACATGCATTAAGTATTAAGACGATATATCACACATCACATAGTGATATAATATTACTTTTGCTTGAGATCTCCAACTCATATGACCCTATGGAATCAAACCAAAAACAAGTGATCTTGGCATTGCAAGCTCATTCCATACTCGCTCCATGGATGGCTGATAAATCCGAAATTTTACATATTTTATCTCACTTTATTCATTTTTTTTGGGACTATTTAATTTTAGGCTAACCTGGAATTATTAGATAATATTTGGATTGTTAGACAATTTAAAAAATATATATAAAAACCTGAATTAATTACTTGATTATTGGCTTAAAATGTTAATATTTTAATTGTTTATCTTATAATTGAATAATATTTCCAACTATATGATATACCACAATTTTATTTAGTTCTTGTAGGGCAAGGATAAGCATATTAAAAGATAAAAGAGAATCTAATAGTTAGATTTTAATGGGCTAGTTAGATTTTAATGGGCTAATTAAATTTTAATGGGCTCGAGTTTTGACTTCAAATTTCTCTCTTCCTCATTTTTAATTAACTTAGCCGCCATAACCCAATTGTTTCCAACAACCTATGTAATACCCAAAAAGTGATTAAGGGCTAATGATGTCAAAAGTGGATGTAATTATTGTTGAATAAACACTTATTAAGAATGTGATGTGAATTACGATTCGAATGTGTTATGATCAGTGCCTAAACCCTGTATTTAAGCTTAAAATGAACCATAAGGGTAGGGAAGGGCACATGAATGGTGATATGAATGATATAATTGTGTTTAGTAGTGATTCAAGTGGAATTGCCATAATTATGGGCAAAATGGGTAAAGAGGAAAGTTACCGATATAACCCCCTTCACGACATAGGCCGAGATTAGTTTGTAAAAACGTAATTAAGTTTGAATTAGAGACTATAGACGATTTGGGACTTATTCGAAATTAAACTTTTCAAAATCAAGGTTTACAAAAACTTTTATAAAACCTATTCACAGTGATCTCATATTCACATTTCAGTACATAAATGGCCTGTGTAGGTTGATTTCATTCATACGTATCAGAGTACAGTATAAATTCCTGACATCCTCAGGTTCCATTAATTAATAAAGGGTCTACAAGGCACAATTGCCTATAGAGTTTCCCATAATAAGGGGATTACACAAATACTATCAATATGTACATGTAATTCCCAACAAAATATATCCAAATGATTTACAAAATGATAACCAATTTTCCAAAATAATCTCCTAGCCAGGAGCTCTATCCACTCTTCATCGCCCACTTTCCTTTGGATCCTCCAGCCTTATCTAAAATTTGTGTTTTTGGGAGAGTGAGATTCTAAAGAATTCCTGTAGTAACAAATCACTCATAGTATGCACAACAATAAGGCATGAAAGCAAATCATCACACACACAGCAACTACAATGGCAGTTACAGTGACAAGGGCAGGTATGACTCATGTCACCCCTATATTTGCTCAACCTGAATTGCTCGCGCTGTATTGCACCACAACAGGCCACACAATATATTTCACCATAGCAGGGATTCATATAAAGCATTTCATACGCAAGCCATACAGGCAAGATATTTAACACAGCCCACGGATGGATTCACAACACGCCGCCCCACAGGTCGGATTCACAAAGATCCATGTTGATTACAATGGCAGTTCAACGGCCAAGCTAGAGATAACCAGCGTCAATCCCTAAACGGCTCACGCTGAAGTGCTCACGTTGTAATGGACCATGGCACATACAGTTCACAAAACTCAATGACAAGTCACTACCTTGATCCTTCTGTGTGTGTCCTAGCGCCGATCTCTCCCGAGTAGGGCAAATATCGTATCCTATGATTCACAATTAAGGACAAAGTGTCAATTCTCTATTCCAATTCTCAACAACTTCTTAACGCTTAGTTTGGTTATCATTATTACTCTTTTAGTACCCATAAATAACTCTATCAATAGCTCTAAAGGGTTGGAAGACTATCCCCAAAGATTCCCCTTTTGAAGGCATACAACTGAAATTTTTCACTAAGACACTCGAGTAAAGATGGCCCCACTCGAGTGATATTGTATGGATACTCGAGTGAAGGAGACCTCAGTCGAGTGATGGTATGGTTTACACTCAGGTACTAGAGAGTGAACAACAGCAAGTGAATACCCGAGAGCACAATAAACTTTCAGAGACAAGAACACTCGAGCACAGAAAGCAACACTCGAGTGATAGCCAAATGCTCACTCGAATACTAGGAAGTGAGGCACAGAAAGTGAAGACCCGAGAGCACAAGATTTTTCCACGAAGCGGAACACTCGAGTGGGACACAAGGCACTTGAGTGATAGCTTAACACTCACAAGTGTTAAGGCATACTCTTGCCTTTATTCACGGAAGTACAACATGAAACTGGAAGCAAAAGGGAAATTACATTATAGCACTCGAGTGAAACCCATCCTTACTTGAGTGATGTTCATCCTATACTCGAGTAGACCCTAAATCACTCTAGTGATTTTATCATAAACCAAAAAACGCAGAAGGTATGACAGCACTTCCCAACATTTGCCCAATTGATTTTAATGGTCCAAAACTTTTAGCCAAAGCTACTCTCACACAAAAACTCCTAAGGAATTCAATGGAACTATCAGAATTACCAAAATCTTATTCCATTATCATGCTTTGGTTTTGGGCAACATAATCATCCAAATTCTAAAATAATCCAAACATACCATTTCTATCCCATATCAATCTATCTATCCAAGACTCTTACCAAAACACCCATTTCTATACCAATAACATGTCAAACTACCAATGACCCTATTCCAACAAAAATGGGCCAAAAATTCCAGAAATTCAAATCTTAATCATTTGGCATAAAACATAGATAGAAAGGTTGGCCTCACTTACCTCGTCAACCTTTCCAAAGAGATTTCTTGATTCTCTAATCTCCAAAATCCCTTGAGAACTCAAACCAACACCAAATGGCAATTTTTTCTCAAGCTTTTATTCTTCCCTTTCCTTCAACAATGGTGCTGGATGGAGAGAGTAAGAGAGGTGAGAGTGTGTGAGGAAGAAGAATAAATCATGATACTCGATCCCTCTAGTCCATACTTGTCAGCGAAAAGGAGGGAGGGAGGAGAGAGAAAGAATGTTTAAAATATCCCCCATTTGACTTTTCTCCCTTCACACACAATCTTGCCACATGTCACAACCTCATTGGTTCTCATACAATAAGCCACCAATTAGCTACTCTAATCCCTCCATTAGCCATTTTAATCACACTTCTCATTTTCTCTTAGCTAGTAATTAATTTCTCTCTTAATTACTAACTCATGGTCAATAATTCCATTTTTCCAATTTCTCACTAATTATGGCACATTAATTAAAATTGCCACAAAACACATAATTATCCACATTTAATTTCACAAATCATTCTCAATAACCATAATTAGCCCTTAATCAAAATTTGGGGCATTACAACCGACCGATTGGTCAGTTATTGAAGAGAAAATTCATTAGGAAATTGAAGATCAATGGTTGAGATTTATTATCAAGAGAGTAAAATCAAGTGTGTGTGAACTCATGTGTGATCATGGAAGGTGAAACAAGATCATGACAAGTGGCATATTATGGACCATGGATAAAGTCAAATTTTCAAACCACTCATTCCTCTCTCCTCTCTCCCTCCAAGTCAGTTAGTGAGCTTGGGAACGAGGGAAAAACTGAACCTCATCATCATCATCATCTAATTTCTCTCTCTCCAACTCCATTTTCGCCAAGCTCAAGAGGAAAGAGAAAGAAAAAAGTTTAAGGTGAGTGTTCCATTTAACCTTGAATGATGAAATCCTCTTCATTAATCTTGATCTTAGTGATGAGAGCTACATCTTCATGGTTTTAGATTTTTGAAAGGTAGTGTTTGAGTACTTAAAGAAATTCAAAAGTTGAGGAATCAAGGAACCAACTTTGGGAAGAGGAAGAGGTAAGAAAGAGCTCTTTTTTTACATAGTCATTGTGTGCATTGATTAAGTTTTGGAAATTTTTGATTTTATCCTGATTTTAGTGTAATTTTGAAATGGAGAAATTGGTTAGTGTGTAGTGGTAGAATTGGTGTCAAATTGTGGTTTTGGGTCATTGGGAATTGGTTGAAACCTTGGAAGGAAAATTTATGCATGTGGGTAATGTGTGTGGCAATATGATGCCCAAAGCAAAACTTGTTGTTAGGATGAGAATTTGGTTGTTTTAGTATTCCAAATGGATTCCTTGTGAAAATTGGTGTGAGAATGGGTTGTTAGTGAGTTTTGAAGGTCATTGGACACTTTGGTAGAAAGTTTGAAAAATTCTATCAGTTGCTGCATTCTGGCTTCTGAAAAGCCTCACTTGAGTGCACAGGGGTGTCACTCGAGTGTAGCATCTTGTTTTCCCTTTTTCTTCAAGTTTCGATCGCACTTCTAAGCCAGAATACAAGGGCGCATTTTCCCACTTGTGAGTGATAAGAGTCGTCACTCGAGTGAACCTTGTCTTACTCGAGTGCAAGAGTATTATACACCATGGACTCGCGTCTTGGGGAAACACTCGGGGCCAAATTGTCAAAAGTGAGTCTTGGCACTCACAAGTGTTGAGCCATCACTCGAGTGCCATAGCTAGTGCTCGAGTGCACTTCTTACTTTTGGGTTTCTGTTGCTCTTGGGTAGTCACTTCTTGTGCCTCACTCGGTTGGACTCGGTGTGCATGAGGTCATCACTCGAGTATTAGGTTCAGAACTTGAGTGCTGTGATCATTTTCTATCTTAGTTGTTGCTCTCAGCCAAATACTCGCATAAGTGAGCTCTCATGCTCGAGTATAAGTCGCTTCATCACTCGAGTGCATGAGTCAGAAATCAGTAATTTCACCTCTGAAAAAGGGGTCTTTAGCATAGTGTTCCTAACCCTTTAGGTATGTGTTTAGGGTTCTAGTAGCTACCTGAAGAGTTTAAATGATAACCAATTTAAAGTGTTATGAAGATAAGAATTTGGAATAGAGAATAACCTATCGTCCTTAATTTTGGTTTATAGGATTTGATATTTACCCTGTTCGTGAATAGATGGTGCTAAAGCACACCAGGAAAGAACAAGGTAGTGACGCTCTCCCTTATACTATATGTGATATATTATATGTTTAGTTTATCATTGCTTTGTGAATTCGTCACCTGCGGCTTGTCAGTGATTCCGATGGGAGGACCGTGCCTTCAGGGCGGTGGAGATACGGGGGACTAGTTATGTGAAAGCCGTAAGGTTATATGTTAAAGCCGAGAGACTATTTGTGAATTCGTCACCTACAACCCATTGGTGATTCCAATAGGAGGACCATGCCTTTGTGGTGGTCGAGATACGGGGGATGCGTTTATATGACTATGTATATATGTGATATCTTGTATGCTGTTTCTTCATGCTGCTGTTGTGCTGTGAATGATTTACTTGCATGCTATGTGATAATGTGTGGTATGAGTGATTTGTCACTACTGGGATTCTTTTAAATCTCATTATTTCCATTGACTAACCTTCAGACAGGGCAAGCGGCTCAAAGGAAAAGTAGACGACCAAGGGCGGATAGGACTCCTTAGGGAGATTTTTGTTTGGGTTATTGGTTATCAGATTAGGGATCACTGTACATTTTGTGTATATTATTTTGGATATGAGAGTGTAATCCCCTAAATGGGAAATTGTAAACCCTTAGTGTATATATATATGAAACCCAAGGGTTGCCGGGATTTTTGTTATACACTCTGAAATGTATGAATGTGATTTAACTGCACATGGTAAATATATTCGAGACTTGAATCTGAGACCAGGATAAGGGGAAATGTTGAAAGAACTTTTGAAAACCTTACCGTAAGGAAGAGATTGAAAATGAATTTTAAATATCCATGGTCTCTAAACCATTTTAACTATGCCTTTTTGAATCATAATTACTATTCATAAGGTAGGGGGTTACATTACAGCCTACATCTATCTACTATTATTCTTCATGAACCCCACTACCTTCATTTGTTATTAATATACTCCATTTCACTTTTCCATCCACCCAGGCTCACACCATCACCAATAATTCCTCCACCAAACTCCATCTTCTACTTTATTCCCTTTTAATCATTCCACCAGCTCTACTTTCTGCACAGCCATTCCCTATCTCGCGCTTTATACCTTCATCCATCATTAATATATTCACACAATCACCAATAATTCCACTACACCAACTCCATTTCCCACTTTATTCATTTTTTTATCAATCCACCAACTCCACCAATTATACCCACTCTCATTTCTCTATTTCAAGGACCCCACCACTATCAATTCTTCCCTCTATGTATACCCACACACAGCCACACTTGGAGGCATAAAAATCTGATTGTTTCTTTCTTTCTTTCTTTCACACACAACCACTTGGCTGTGAGTTTCATGAAGGAGTCAGAGGAGCAAAATTCCATGGAGGCTTAATTTTATTTGGGAGGCAACTTGGGAGGAGCATGGAGGAAGTTAGAGCCTAGGAACTTACACTTGAAGACCATAAGGGAGTTTCTTTCCTTTTTATCAATTTATTTCAAGTCTTGAGATTATTTAGTTTTAAACAATTTTAAGTTGTAATAATTGAAAACAATCTAGTTTTACATTGTAGACATATTTCTTTCGGATTGGATTGATATTTTGGAATATTTTATGCTTGAAAAAATTGCTGAAGTTTTTGTTTGCATTCCTTTGGATTGTCAATTGAATTATTAAATGATTTTTCATTATTAATTTAATTATCAATTTGGGTTAGTTAATTGTCTAGCTGTTTAATTAGATAATTGTAAACTTAATTTCTAAAGTTAATTTGAAATTATTTGTGATTGGTTTTGATGGGTTTAATCAACCATAGCTTATTTCATTATCAGTTTTCTAATGGAATAAGTGTTATTGAGCTTGAAGGTTTCCCATATTTCAATTAGGTGATTAAATTTATTAATTTCAATCTTTCATCAACATCCCTTTAGTCTAATTAATTAATTTGGGTTAAGAAAGTTAACTCCGTGTGAATCCTAAGTTGTCCCCTTGATCATCATAACTGAATTAAATTTTTTTTTTTTGCCTTGCTTTTAATTAATCTCTTTTCTTAATATTTTAATTCCTCTTTCACAAAAAACACCCCCCCAAAAATTGCATTCAAATAGATTAGTCTCATTCTTATATAGGTTTTAGAGTTATTTGCATCTTGCATTTAATTAGTTTAGTTGCATTTAGGTAGTAGAATTTTGCTTTAGGTAGTAGAATTTTGCATTTTAGTTTAGGATCATTCCATTGCATCTTTTGTCATTTAAAAAATTAATCCTAAAGAAAACCCATAGCTTGTTCTTTGGAAGAATGATCTAAGTTGACCCTAAACTGCATAATTAATTGGGACCTAGTTTAATTGATTGGTTTAACAATAGAAGCTTACATCAATTTTGGCACCGTTGCTGGGGAGCAATAGTTAAACTTTACGTTTGAGTTATTAGGTAACCTCTTAGGTAGTTGTTCTTTGCATGACCAAATCCTCTTTTAAAAAATTGTTTAAATTTGATCCTAAGATTGAGAGGACATTTCACCAACAAAGAAGAACTAGAGCTAGTACTCTTATAGGCAATAGTTCTTCTATTAAGCCTATTGTTGAGTCTTCTATGGAAGGTGAACACATTATTCACTACAAAAAAAAAGGTATTTCGTAGCGGTGCACTTGTAGCGGTTATATTAAACCGCTACAAATTATAGTATTTGTAGCGGTTGTTTCCTAAACCGCTACAAATTTGTAGCGGCAAGAATATTTGTAGCGGTTTCCTACAAAAAACCGCTACAAATTTGGCGTGAAATTCCCGCCAAAACTTGTAGCGGTTATTTTGTAGCGGTTAATGCACATAAACCGCTACAAAATACCAAAGGTCAGAATTTTGTAGCGGTTCTTACTGAAAACCGCTACAGAATTTCAAGAGTCTTGAAATTTGTAGCGGTTCTGGGCAATAACAGCTACTGAATTTCAAACGTTGTGAAGATTTGTAGCGGTTATTGTAGAACCGCTACAAATTTAATTATTTGTAGCGGTTACAGTAGCGGTTATTTTAAATAACCGCTACTAATATCTGGCCTATTTAAACCCCTCGCCTCCTCCATTTCTCATTTTGCTCATTTTGTTTCCTGAGGTTTCTTTGAGTGGTTTATTCGATATTTGAGTGTTCAGACGAGTCTATAGGAGTTTTTGGTCAGTATTTCGCAGTATTTACACTTGAGGTACATATATAACACGTATTTTTATTATATTTTTGTATAATAATGGACTATTTTTTTTTTAATTTGTACAGTTGATATGGCTTCAGGACAGGATAAGGGGAAGGCCCCTGTGCTCCCCAGACCGACTTTACGGGGTGGCGGCAGCCGGGCAGGGGGCAGAGGGAGGGGGCAGCGCGCAGGCAGGGCTACCGAGGCATCTCAGCCCATCCCTCCACAGGAACCGCAGATGATCCCACAGGCGATGACCGCAGCTGAGGTGCCTGAGGTGGAGGTGCCAGAGATTAGCGTTGAGGACTTCCTCAACGAGGAGGAGTTCGAGATCCCGATTAGTGGGTTCAGGGAGATAGAGCAGTTCCTCGATGAGGAAGAGGCTCGGGAGCAGAACAACCCACGAGGGTCGTCTTTGTGGTCCACTGGGTTTGAGGTGCAGGTCGAAGGTAAATTATTTAATTTTTTAATTTTTTAACTTTTTAACTTTGAATTATAATTTATCTAACGTGCGGTCAACTGTGCAGATGAGCAGGGGAACGTGTCGACGAGGAGGCTGGATGTGGCCGGTCTGAACAGCATGGACCGGTCCCTGCGAGTTGTAGTGCCGTGGAACGAGGGCACTGACCAGCCGATCCACAATGGGGGTCACCTGCTCAACCGCTTCCTGAGCGACCTGGGATCGAATTGGATGCGGTTCCCCCTTCACTTCCCGACCTGGAGGCACGTTCCGAGGGGGCCGAAGGACCAGGCTTGGTGTAACCCCCTGCCGTAATTAATATCCGGATTATACAATTAACGTGAAATAGAGACCAATAAGACAAAACATCATTTATAAACCCATCGACCCAGACGGGATTTTCACAATTACATTTCGAAATCATTTACAACACGGTCTCATATTTTCACTCCGAATATAATTACTATGCGAAGATAAATTACATTTACACAATTATCAGAGTACGCAATATAAATTTCCGGCAATCCCGGAATCATATCTTCGCTCGATAATCATAGGGCACATTAGCCCATACAACTCATCGATTAGGGATTACACAAACTACTCATATACATAACCAAATATTTATCCAAATATACACATATATTATCCCAATTACTTCTTGATAACCAACACTAAGCTCTCACCCAGAAACGAGTCCTCTTCGTCCTTGGATGCTTGCTTCATCCTCAATCTTCCTTCCCTGTCTAAAATGTTGATAGGGGAGGGTGAGATTCTAGGGAATCTCAGTAGGAAACAGATACCTATATGCATGTATGATATGTGTTTAATGCATGACATGCTTGCAATACATAACTCACGTTCACACAATGACATATCTGCGTGCTCAATGTTTCAACAACATACTCATGGCCATAGCATAACTAGAAACAGAGCTACAATCATTCATACATGTTTCACATAATCAAGCAAAGCAATACATGCATCAATACACAAACACAACATCAAAGCATGCAAGAGAGGTAAGTTCCCTACACTTTTCTTTCCACGTATGCTCCAGCTCCTCCGCTTACTCGCGATCCAAATGAATACTGAACCCTATAAACCAAATCAAGGATATAGGGTCAATCTCAATTCCAAACCCTTACTTTTATATCACTTAAAGTTGGTTACCATTCACACCCTTTAGGTGGCTAAAATAAGCTCAACGAAAGCCTAAAGGATTGGGACGTACTAGGTTGGAAATCATCTTTCAAAATCACAAATTGCTGAAAAATGGGGGTTGGCTGCAGCCAAGACCCTCTGGCTGCAGCCAAAACACGCACAGAAGGTTCCTGGCTGCAGCCAAGAATTTCTGGCTGCGGCCAAAACGCTCACAGAAACTTTTGCGCTGCAGCCAGGATTTTCTGCTGCAGCCAAGGCAACTTTGAAAATTCATAACTAATTCCACAAAAATCGAAATGAGGTGATCCCAAAGCCAAATGAAATATTTTTAAGTCCTCTTCATAGGAAAAATATGGCTCATTACCAGAAATCACCACACAAATCCAGATTTACACAAAATCCAACATTGCTCCAAAACAGAATCCAGTTTCGTCCTCAAACTTTGGGCAAACATAAATCCCAGTTCACAAAACGAAATGACAAAATTTATATATCCATTTTGAAGCTTAAGATGTGAACTTCAAGACTGGAAAGTTTCAGAATTTTCGAACATCATTTGCCCATTCAAAACGGCAACACAAACAGACTGCCCAGACAGAATTCTCACTGGACAGAATTTCCAGTTTTGCAACCATTGTGTTCAATCCAATTCAAACTAATTCCAATGATTAAATACCACAACATGACACCATTTTGAACACAAAACAACATCCAATTCCACCATTCACATTCCACACGAAAATACCATAAAATCAGGGCAAAATTCACAAATCACAATACTTAACCAAAAGTCACAAAACTTAGATCAAAAGGCTTCAAATACTCACCTCTTCCTCTTTCCCAAATCAATTCCTTGATTCCTCATACTTCCAATTTTCCTCAAGCTATCAAACACCACCAATCAAGAATCTAAAACCATAGAGATGAAGCTCTCATCACTATGAACAACATTATAGAAGGGTGTTTTAGCAATAGAGGACAAGAAACAAGGCAAATCTTACCTTTTTCTTTTC
This sequence comes from Inga leiocalycina, assembly GCA_963242795.1. Taxonomy (NCBI): domain Eukaryota; kingdom Viridiplantae; phylum Streptophyta; class Magnoliopsida; order Fabales; family Fabaceae; genus Inga; species Inga leiocalycina. The sequence continues at coordinate 75,881,579 of OY725323.1, forward strand.
TCTTTCCACCTTGAAGTTGGACGCCAATGGACTTGAAGAGAGAGGAAGATGAGATGATATTATGCAGAATTTTGGGCAATTGAAGGACCTTTAACCGACTAGAAAAAGAGAGAAGAGAGATATGAGTATTTGAAATGTTGACCAAGATCAAGGGCTAATATTGTGACACTTGTCACAATCTTATCACACCAACCATGAGCTCACATAGGCACACCACATGGAATTCCACCCCTTGATCTATTGTACAAATCAATCTCAACCATTGATCTTGAAGTTACCAATAAGTTTCCTCTTCGGTAACTGACTCATTGGTCGGTAACTTTACCGTTTTGCCCCTGATTACGGTAATTCTCATTGAATCACCACCAACACTTCACATCTTTTCATTTAGCCACAATATGCGCCTTCTCTCTATTTTAAGTCAATTTAGATGTTAATCCATAATTGAGCTTAAATACAGGGTTTCTGGCGCTGCTCACAGCACATACGAATCACATCGGGTGCCAAATCACACCATAATCTCCAAAAGGGTTTATTTATCACTAACCATTTCCACTTTTGGAGTCATTATCCCTTGATCACAATTTGGGATCTTGCTAAACCGGGGCTTAGCAATCCACTAATCTCAGGCTCATTCTCTACCCTCAAGTCTCAGAATTCGGGATATTACATTTCTCCCCCTGTTCAATAAATTTCGTCCTCGAAATATGTCGAACCACTTAATCCACAAACTACGGATGCTTCTTCACGACAGCTACCGTTTCACAATTCATTTCACATTAGATGGTCCCTTCTAGACCACCCACACAAACGGTACTCCACAGATTCGATTCTCGCAAGAATCTCCAACAATGAATGCAACTCAGTTGCCACAAACTGCAATCGGCCCATTTCACGATTGCCGCACAAACACAATCACTATACATTTGCCAACAATTGCAATCACCTCCATATACGATTGCCACAACACTTTATGATCACATAACCACAATACCTGGAGGCTCTAAATCATGAGCCATCTCATAAGATTTTGGCAGTTAGGCAGCATAGGCCACCACTCTGCTCAACTCAATCTGGTTACCCCTTCCGGGAGTAAACACCACAACCTCAATACATCAAACGACAGCCTCAGCTGTATACACAAACATTCAGCTTCTGCTATATCCACTTTCATAGCTTTACCCTCACCCGTACACCCACCAGTAACTCCACTAGTGGTAACCGGGACTTTTGGGAATTCACAACAATATCACATCTGTATCAACTTTCATGGTGTCGCCCTCACCCGTACACCCACCAGTGACTCCGCTAGTGGTAACCGGGACTTTTGGGTATCAACACGATATCACATCATCTGGTCACTCCAGAATCTCAATTTCTTTTATCCAAAGTACCTGACCGTAATGGCCCACCTAGAGACTCAGTCTCTTCTATCCAGGCGCCTTTTATTGTCACACCCCCCTTAATGGGTGCCCACGCTTCCGCTGCGTGGCTGGCTCCCACATCACACCCGTCCGATGGATGCCCGTGGGTTACCGGACTCACAATTTTATTCTCACAACCACCTCGGTTTTACCCCCTCTAGGGATGCCCCGTGCCGGTGGTGCCCACCCCGGTTTTACCCCCCGCTGGGGATGCCCCGCGACAGTGGTTGGGTTACTCACATTTCACCCAGGACTCACAAGAAAATCCATTTCCTTATCAAACGTATATTGCAGATTCTAATTTTACACACCACCTTTCGGCCTTGGGTCAACACCAGTGCAACCAACGTGGTGGCTAGCCAGGTTGGCCATGTCGGGGTAGTGCCCTCAAAATAGAGAACCCCCGATCATGTAGTCGAATTAGCCATCAGCTGAATTAGCTCTGCTCTACTAGACAACTATACCTCAGTCCCAGCTTATTCACAACTGTCACAGATTCACAATCACACTCCACTCTCATCCCTTTTCTCCGCCGGGAAGACACACAGTCTTTACCCGAACCGTTGTTAGCTACTCAGGGACTATTGACGTGGCAGTGCACACATATAGCCATTCTGGCTCACAAATAATAGATTCGCAATCACACCCTACCCTCATCCCCTTTCTCCGCCGGGAAAACACACAGTCTTTACCCGAACCGTTGTTAGCTACTCAGGGACTATTGGCGTAGAGATGCATACACATAAGATCCACAATCACACCCTACCCTCATCCCCTTTCTCCGCCGGGAAGACACACAGTCTTTACCCAAACTGTTGTTAGCTACTCAGGGACTATTGGCGTAGCGGTGCTCACACATAGCCTTTCGGCTTCCACATCACACTCCACCCTCATCCCCTTTCTCCGCCAGGAAGACACACAGTCTTTACCTGAACCGTTGTTAGCTACTCAGGGACTATTGGCGTGGCAGTGCATACACATAGCCTTATAACTCATAGAGCTATCCGGCTTTCACAAATGGCCCGTCGGCCTTCACAAATAGCCTGTCCCCCGTAAACTACCGCCCCGAAGGCACGGTCCTCCGCCATAGGAATCACCCCATACGGCCGCAGGTGAGAGACTCACAAATATCAGTCACATCCTGAGCCTATGCCTACCAGGCGCAGCCCACCAGACCAAACCGATCCGGCCCAACCGGGGAGATGGACTCACCGTACACAATCGTAACAAGCTGGAACCAGGCATATTAACAACTTCACTTTCAACATTGCGAATTTTTTTTTCATGAACTGGGATCCTTCAAGGCCCCTTTTCACAATACAACCTGACCTCGAAGTTTTACCTCCCGAAGCCATCACTAACGCATTGCACTTTCTGCAAATTCGAGCTTCTCCTCAACACAATTCTCAAACATCACATTCACACGCTTCCGCTGCACACTCTGAGGTCTTTCTCCTCATTTGTGCTTTCACAATGTCAAGTTGATTTAACAAGAGTCCCATAGGAATCTCTCACCACAACTGACAACATTCATAACATATATTTATCTGTGTCAGACCTTGGCCCGATTCAACTTGAATCATCCAGAGCCACAACCAGCACTTCGTTGAGATCCCATACTCCCAACATTCCCAGAGCTCTATTCTACGATTCAACGTCACGGCTATTGCTCTCCACGGTTCGTTATCACGGCGGCTGCACACTAGGGTTTGTCGTCATGGAGGCTTTCACAAATATAGTCACACCCCGGTTTTACCCCCTCAAGGGATGCCCCGCGCCGGTGCCCACCCCGCTCACGTACATGGGGCTGCCAGGTGGCTGAGCTGGCTGGTCTCACCCCTCATGGGCTAACCCACCACCCAGGACTCACACATATCCCCCGTATTTCCACCGCCCCGAAGGCACGGTCCTCCCACTGTGTGCCATACACACACCCAATGGGCCGCAGGTGATAAATTCACAAACAGCCGATCCGGTCAGACGTCACCGTAGGTAGCCCTCTCCGATCAAAACTCCCCGTAGGTTGCCTTTTCCGCTCCGAATCCTCGTAGGTAACTCTTTCAAATTCAAATTCTCTGCAGAATCACTTTTCCCTGTGCTAAATGAACACTAGCAACCTCAGGATACCTGATACACATTTCAATTCCAATCTAGTACCACATCCTGGTACCACAGACCATCCAGGTCAAATCCAATTCCTAAGAATCAGTACAACTATTAAGTTTGATCCTTGGATACAACTCAACTCTCAAAGTTTCAACCTTAGTTGAACTGGGAATTCACTTCCCTGATTTCCATGGAGCATCACAACTCCAACACAAATCCAAATATCTTTGCCAGCCTAAGGCACACCAGTCCCCAAGGTCTTAAGGCCTTTACACACACAAGCTCAGTATGACATCACTGCATGTAACATCATACCACCTAGGGTTTCTCACCCAACATCTAGGTTAGACATAACACCTAGAAGCTCAATATCACCAATCTAGGAAATCATTTTCCTTAGTTCTCTAATCAGACGATGGGTATGATTACCTCCACCATTAGGTCTACACCTCAAATCCTCGGGTGAATCATACTGACTCACCATATCCATAACACAATTAATGTATACACATGGCCCTTACACTCATATATCCACAAATAGCAGGGACCTTAATGTGTATACCACAACAAACAAAGCCATTCTCTATGACTTAAGGCAGAAACTATTGCCATTATCCTAGCAAATTACCATGTTTGCCAGGAACTGCAGCTCTGATACCAAAATGTAACCCCCTGCCGTAATTAATATCCGGATTATACAATTAACGTGAAATAGAGACCAATAAGACAAAACATCATTTATAAACCCATCGACCCAGACGGGATTTTCACAATTACATTTCGAAATCATTTACAACACGGTCTCATATTTTCACTCCGAATATAATTACTATGCGAAGATAAATTACATTTACACAATTATCAGAGTACGCAATATAAATTTCCGGCAATCCCGGAATCATATCTTCGCTCGATAATCATAGGGCACATTAGCCCATACAACTCATCGATTAGGGATTACACAAACTACTCATATACATAACCAAATATTTATCCAAATATACACATATATTATCCCAATTACTTCTTGATAACCAACACTAAGCTCTCACCCAGAAACGAGTCCTCTTCGTCCTTGGATGCTTGCTTCATCCTCAATCTTCCTTCCCTGTCTAAAATGTTGATAGGGGAGGGTGAGATTCTAGGGAATCTCAGTAGGAAACAGATACCTATATGCATGTATGATATGTGTTTAATGCATGACATGCTTGCAATACATAACTCACGTTCACACAATGACATATCTGCGTGCTCAATGTTTCAACAACATACTCATGGCCATAGCATAACTAGAAACAGAGCTACAATCATTCATACATGTTTCACATAATCAAGCAAAGCAATACATGCATCAATACACAAACACAACATCAAAGCATGCAAGAGAGGTAAGTTCCCTACACTTTTCTTTCCACGTATGCTCCAGCTCCTCCGCTTACTCGCGATCCAAATGAATACTGAACCCTATAAACCAAATCAAGGATATAGGGTCAATCTCAATTCCAAACCCTTACTTTTATATCACTTAAAGTTGGTTACCATTCACACCCTTTAGGTGGCTAAAATAAGCTCAACGAAAGCCTAAAGGATTGGGACGTACTAGGTTGGAAATCATCTTTCAAAATCACAAATTGCTGAAAAATGGGGGTTGGCTGCAGCCAAGACCCTCTGGCTGCAGCCAAAACACGCACAGAAGGTTCCTGGCTGCAGCCAAGAATTTCTGGCTGCGGCCAAAACGCTCACAGAAACTTTTGCGCTGCAGCCAGGATTTTCTGCTGCAGCCAAGGCAACTTTGAAAATTCATAACTAATTCCACAAAAATCGAAATGAGGTGATCCCAAAGCCAAATGAAATATTTTTAAGTCCTCTTCATAGGAAAAATATGGCTCATTACCAGAAATCACCACACAAATCCAGATTTACACAAAATCCAACATTGCTCCAAAACAGAATCCAGTTTCGTCCTCAAACTTTGGGCAAACATAAATCCCAGTTCACAAAACGAAATGACAAAATTTATATATCCATTTTGAAGCTTAAGATGTGAACTTCAAGACTGGAAAGTTTCAGAATTTTCGAACATCATTTGCCCATTCAAAACGGCAACACAAACAGACTGCCCAGACAGAATTCTCACTGGACAGAATTTCCAGTTTTGCAACCATTGTGTTCAATCCAATTCAAACTAATTCCAATGATTAAATACCACAACATGACACCATTTTGAACACAAAACAACATCCAATTCCACCATTCACATTCCACACGAAAATACCATAAAATCAGGGCAAAATTCACAAATCACAATACTTAACCAAAAGTCACAAAACTTAGATCAAAAGGCTTCAAATACTCACCTCTTCCTCTTTCCCAAATCAATTCCTTGATTCCTCATACTTCCAATTTTCCTCAAGCTATCAAACACCACCAATCAAGAATCTAAAACCATAGAGATGAAGCTCTCATCACTATGAACAACATTATAGAAGGGTGTTTTAGCAATAGAGGACAAGAAACAAGGCAAATCTTACCTTTTTCTTTTCTCTTTCCACCTTGAAGTTGGACGCCAATGGACTTGAAGAGAGAGGAAGATGAGATGATATTATGCAGAATTTTGGGCAATTGAAGGACCTTTAACCGACTAGAAAAAGAGAGAAGAGAGATATGAGTATTTGAAATGTTGACCAAGATCAAGGGCTAATATTGTGACACTTGTCACAATCTTATCACACCAACCATGAGCTCACATAGGCACACCACATGGAATTCCACCCCTTGATCTATTGTACAAATCAATCTCAACCATTGATCTTGAAGTTACCAATAAGTTTCCTCTTCGGTAACTGACTCATTGGTCGGTAACTTTACCGTTTTGCCCCTGATTACGGTAATTCTCATTGAATCACCACCAACACTTCACATCTTTTCATTTAGCCACAATATGCGCCTTCTCTCTATTTTAAGTCAATTTAGATGTTAATCCATAATTGAGCTTAAATACAGGGTTTCTGGCGCTGCTCACAGCACATACGAATCACATCGGGTGCCAAATCACACCATAATCTCCAAAAGGGTTTATTTATCACTAACCATTTCCACTTTTGGAGTCATTATCCCTTGATCACAATTTGGGATCTTGCTAAACCGGGGCTTAGCAATCCACTAATCTCAGGCTCATTCTCTACCCTCAAGTCTCAGAATTCGGGATATTACACTTGGGAGGAGGTGGTTCAGGTAATTAAAACTATTTAATTAATATCTTTTGTAATTAATTCTATTTAATTATTTTTTTTAAATTATGATTTTTAGTATTATTGATATTTAAATGTATTTTTTTCAGCTGCGGTTTGCCGTCCGGGCCAACCGGAAGAGGTACGCCCTCGTGAAGATGGGCGACGCCTGGAGGAACAGGAGGAACCATCTCTTCCACAGTATGGATGGGGACGGGACGATGCCTCTAGAGCAGCTGCAGGAGAGCGTCCCGGACGGCGTGCCGCCGAATGACTGGGCGCGTTTCGTCCAGTTCAGGAGGAGCCCTCAGGCGCAGGTAATGTATTTATTATATTTTTGATATATAATTTTCTAATTGTTAAATATTCAATTATAATTTCAATTTAATTTGTATTTAATTTCAAATTTTAAAATACATTTAATTATTTGTTTTTCCAGGAGCTTTCTCAGAGGAACGCCGCGATCCGGGAGCAGCAGACGATCCACCACACAGCAGGATCGAAGACCTTTGCTGTGACCTACAGCGAGCTGGTAACTTTTCAAGTGCTTCACTTACTTTTAGCTGATTATTTCATAATACTAATTGTTTTGTAATTGTTTCAGGAGACGAGGGCACAGCAGGAGAACCGTCAGACGGACTATGCGGAGCTGTACGCCATCACACACAGACACCGTGACGGGACTGCGACCTCTCAGCAGGCAGAGGCGGCGATTGTAAGTTATTTTATTATTATATTTTTTATAAAACCAAGTTAATAATGAAAAATGGTAATTATTAATTGTTTCATAAAATGGCAGGAGCGGATGCAGCTGTCGCAGGCTGAGCTGCGACAGACCCAGCCTGAGGAGTCACAGGGGTCAGTGGACCCGACGGCTCCTCTGAAGGCGGGTTTGGCTCAGCCTGAGCATCCCGGACGAGTGCGGGGGATGGGGATAGGCGCCAGACCCAGCATGATCTACGGCAGGAGCGCCGCCTCTGAGGCTGGCAGCTCTAGAGGGGTCAGACGTCGGAGGGACGAGTCGATTGACCAGCTGCGGTCAGATTTGGAGCAGACGCAGCAGTAGATGGCGCAGCAGCAGCAGCAGATGCAGTAGATGCTGCAGGTGCACGCAGATACGATGTACGCTCAGCAGACGCAGTGGCGTGAGATCGCGAACACCATGCTCGAGGGAGCATGGAGTCGCCTGTTCCCGAACGAGCAGCATCCAGCGGTTCCCCCTGTCCCTCACTACGTCGTTTCGAGTACTGCTCCTCCTCCTACTGCTCCTCCTCCTGCTGATGACGATGGTGCGGTTCAGTCTGCGCAGCGGCCCGATCCAGCGGCATCTTGGGTGTCCGGTACAGATATCTTACAGCAGCTTGAGCATGTTGACGTCGAGTTTGGAAAAAGCGACGATTCAGCACAAACTCGCCAAAAGACGCGCAGGACTTCGGCGCCTCAGCAGTGGAAGAAGATAAGTATCTTCTTCACGCTTCCGTATTGGAGATCTAATTTACTTCGCCACAGTCTTGATGTAATGCACATTGAAAAGAATGTTTGCGACAATGTGCTGTATACGCTGCTTAACGAACCCGGCAAGACAAAAGATCACCTTCAAGCCAGGAAAGATTTACGCGACATGGGAGTTCGTGAAGACGTTTGGCCAGATGAGCATGACAGATCTACACCGGCAAAGTTTACCTTCACAAAACCGAACAAGGATGTGTTCCTCGCGACGTTGAAGAAAATAAAAGTTCCTGATGGGTATTCAAGCAACATTTCTCGATGTGTCGACTTGCAGGCTCGAAAGGTTGCTGGCCTGAAGAGTCACGACTCACATGTTCTTATGCAGCAGTTACTCCCTCTGGCTATAAAGAATACACTTCCTCCCGATGTTTCCATCGTTTTGGTGGAACTTTGTTCTTTCTTTCGGAAGTTGTGTTCTAAGGTTTTGATCGTTGAGGAGCTCGATCAGCTGCAGTCAAAAATCATTCTTACGCTTTGTCACTTGGAGATGATCTTTCCTCCGTCCTTTTTTACTCTGATGGTTCACCTCACAGTCCACCTCGTTCATGAAACAAAGCTCGCTGGACCAGTACAATATCGTTGGATGTATCCGATTGAGAGGTACTCATTGTTTTAAGTTTTGCATTCATTTATTGTCCGTATTTAATGTTTGCTCGTCGTCCTTTTCATCATTTTATATCAATTTTCTCTTATGTACTTCGTAGGTTCCTTGGGAAATTAAAATCTTACGTGAGGAATAAGGCGTGGCCAGAAGGTTCTATAGCTGAAGGCTATATAGGGGATGAGGTGCTATATTTTTGCTCAAGGTACTTTGATGATCTTGAGACGGCTTTCAACCGCCCGCCTCGTGTTGACGATTGTCCTGAACCTGCGCCGACATCAGGAGAATTTATCCCTCGTGTTGGTAAACCAGTTGGAGCAACTGAGAACTTCAAACTAACGGCAACTGAGAAGTTCCAAGCACATAGACATGTCTTGATTAATTGCAGTCAAGTTGAGCCTTTCATACGGTAAGAATTGTACACTCATATGTATGTTATTCGATCTATATCTTTCGTAACATTTCTCACTTTCATTTCACTAACGCCTTTCCATTATTAATTGCAGGGAATTCAGAAGTCATGTCAAGTGTCAGCTCAGGATCCGTACACAGACATCCTCGGAAGTTGATAGGAGGGTCCACAGAGAATTCCCGGGCTGGTTTGCTCGCAGAATACTAAATGACCACAACCCGCACTCACCGGATTTCAGAGCTTTCGCAATCGGCCCTCTTGATCATGCAAAACGATTTACAGCATACAATGTCAATGGTTTTAAGTTTTGCACGGTTTCACGGGATCAGGGATTGCAAACACAGAATTCGGGTGTTTATGGCACATTTGGGACAAGGAGTTATGCGAGCAGCAGTGACGCCAACATGCGGTTCGGAGGCGTCCCTTACTATGGCAAGCTTCTTGATGTGGTCGAGCTTAATTATCAAGGCCGTTTCACCGTGACGCTGTTCAAGTGTTTGTGGGCAAATACCACGACTTCTCGGGGACTGACAACTGACGACCTAGGGATCACATCAGTCAATTTCTCACGCCCGATTCATACTGGTATTTCTCAAGATGATGAGCCGTATATTCTAGCTTCAGAGGCACATCAGGTTTCTTATGTCGAGGACGAGCGGCATAGGGATTGGCACATGGTTGTTCATTTAAAGCCAAGAGACCTTTACGACATGGGTGAAGGCGATAACATCGCCTACGAGAGTGAGCCATTTCAGCCAGCTGACTTTGAAAACTACTTCCCTGAAGGCGATGACAATTTACCTCTACTGCGGTGAGTTTTTTTAAGTCCACGTCATTTCAATTAAATTTTTTAAATTTAATAATACATCAATAACAATAATTTTTCTACAAAATTTCTGTAGGGATGGCGACGATGAGTGATCAAATTCAATTGTAAAAAATTTGTCTTTAAAAAAAATGCAAAAAATTTGTGTTAAAATAAAATGTAAAAAAAATTAAAATAATATTTGTAGAATTCAAGTGTAAAAATATTTTCTTTACAAAAAATGCAAAAAATTTGTGTTAAAATAAAATGTAAAAAAAAATTTAAAAAAAAAAATTAATATAATATTTGTAGCGGTTATTAAACCGCTACAAAAAAATAAATAACTGCTACTAAATAATAACCGCTACATTAACCGCTACAAATAATTAAACCGCTACAAAAATATAAATAACCGCTACTAATTAGTAACCGCTACATTAACCGCTACATTAACCGCTACAAATAATACGTAAATCCCTATAAATACCCTTATCACAACTCATTTCAAACACTCCCCAATTTCTTTTCACCTTACCCTTCTTTCATTTCCTCTCATTTACAACTTCTTTCGTATGAGTAGAGGAGTTGAATAATACAATCAAATATGGTAACAAGATTTTCAATTTCTTTTAGAATACTTCTTTCCTTTCTATAAAATTTATTCTAAACATCTTTTTTTCTATATATATATTAACTCTATCTCATTTTCATCTATTTTTCATATACAATTACATTATATTATAAAACATAATAATTCCTTATTACCTAACTATCGTTAATAATATTATTAATATAATTTTATACTAATCATATTCAATTACATTTTTTCTTTTTAATTTATTAATAAGTTAAACTATTAAATAATAAACTAATTGAAATAGATAAAATAATAACAAATTAAACCATTTAATATAATATTGAAAAAAAAGAAAAAAATCAACGTATATTTTTTTAAAAAAATTTAAATATTTGTAGCGGTTATTAAACCGCTACTAAAAAACGCGCCTTTTTAAAGGTAAATTTAAATTTTTTGGCGGCAAATTTGAATTTCATGAAATTAGTAGCGGTTTTAAGAACCGCTACTAATTTCATGAAATTCAAATTTGGTAGCGGTTTCTTAACCGCTACAAATAAAAAAAGTCATTTTTAACAAATTTTCATTTTTATATAATTGTAGCGGTTTTTTAACCGCTACGAAAAAAAAATTCTTTTTAAAGCTGTAAATAAAATTTTTTATATTTGTAGCGGTTATATAACCGCTACAAAGATCTCTTGATTTTGTAGCGGTTACTATTAACCGCTACAAAGTTTGTAGCGGTTATTTTTGATTGAGTAGCGGTTTTATAGAACCGCTACAAAACCTCTTGCAACGTACGATTTAGTAGCGGTTTTTCTAACCGGTACTAACCTATTTTGTAGCGGTTAGAACCGCTACTAATACCTATTTTTAACCGCTACTAAATCACGTTTTTTTGTAGTGATTATTAATGCTGATGAGAATGTTGGTGCTCATATTGCTAATCCTGCTATGACTATTAAAGAATTGGTTTCACCTAATTTGCATTTTCAAAATTGGTCCATCAATTATCCTGATATTAATGTAAATTTTGAGTTGAAATCTGGATTGATACACTTACTTCCAAAATTCAATGGGGTTTCAAGTGAGGAAGCATACAAACACTTGAAGATGTTCCACATGGTTTGCACTGCTATGAAACCAGTTGATGTGACTAAAGATCAAATTAAGACGTGTGCCTTCCCATTCTCTTTAGAAGGATATGCTAAAAATTGGTTGCTTTGATTGCCTCCTGGATTCATTACTTCATGGAACCAATTGAAGAAATTGTTACTGGAAAAGTATTTCCCAGCCTCTTGCACTTCATTTATCAGGAAGGTCATATGTGGATGTCGACAAATGGTTGGGGAATCCTTATATGAATATTTGGAGGGTTTTAGAACGTTATGTTCTAGCTACCCCCACCATCAAATAGAGATACATTACCATTCCAATAATTCTATGAAGGTCTCTTACCTTTAAAGAGACATTTATTGGATACGACTGCTGGTAGTGCCCTTCTCCACTTGACTATTGATCATACTTGGAAATTGATTGAAAGGAAAGCTGTGAATAGCCAACAATTTGGATCTAGACAACAAGTCAAAGCTAATGACGTGGGATTATTTTCGTCTAATTCTAAGTCTTGCCTAGAAAGAAAACTTGATAGGCTTGCATCTACTCTGGAAAAAATGGCTGTCTCGTATGCAAAATTCTTCTAATATAGCCGATTCTATGGGACCCTCTACTTCTTTCACCCCACAGCCTAACTCTTCTGCTTTCATAGGGCCACTCTATTCTATTTTCTCTCTAGCCACTCATGGTACTGACTCTTGCCCCTACCTGAATGATGGAGCTGAATCCTGCAATGCGATATATCCTTCTAAGCTTATGACTCAAGGTAGCCAAAAATATGATCCTTACTCCAATACATATAAGCTTGGATGGCGTGACCATCCAAATCTTCGATATGGAAATGGACAACCTCAACAAGCACAGTTCAATAAAAGTAGAAATTCTAGTAGCAAGATATTTCAACAAGTTAGGCAACCAATGCCAGTCCATAATGAAGGTTCAAAGGTAGAAAGCAAGATGGATGTTATGATGAAAATCCTGATAGATAAGTTTGACCAAAAAAGATGAGGAACACCAACAAAAGGATTTGCAACATAGACAGGAAATTCAAACTCTTCAGACTCATATTGGTCAATTGTCTAATGCACTCAGTAATGCACAGAGTTAAAGTTTAGGAAGGCTTCCATCTCATGTGGTAGACAATTCGAATGTTAGAACTCAGCAGAATCCTAATATTGGTGGAGTTAATGCTATATCTCTCCGACGTGGAAAGATAATCCCTTCTGCAGATCCTGTGACCGCCAATACTTCAAAAGACAAGGTAGTTGTTAATAACTCTCCTTTTACTTCCACATCACAAGATCCATCCATTTTATCAAAAACACAAATGGTACCTCATGAAGAACGAGAAAAGGATGATGACGGAAAGCAAGTGATCAAGCAATCCCTGCCCTTTCCTACTGTGATAGCTAAGGCTGAAAGGAGAAAGAAGGAAGTTGAGATGTTTAATGAAGTCTATGATATTTTCAAAAGGTGGTGATCAATGTTCCACTAGTTGACTTAGTCACATAAGTACCTAAATATGCAAAGTTCTTGAAGGAGTTGTGTATTATAAAGAGAAAGTCTATGCATGAAGGCAAATTTGACTTAGGGGCAGTTTTCTCCTCTCTTTATCAAATGCCAATGCCAGTAAAGTACAAAGATCCTGGTAGCTTTCTTATACCTTGCACTATTGATGACATTGAATTCTCATATGCCTTAGCAGATTTAGGAGCAGTTATCAACATTATGCCAAAATCAATCTTCAATCAACTCAAGGGTGCAGAGCTTAAGCCCACGAATCTTGTTGTATCCCTTGCTGACATACGTTGCACAGTTCCTGAAGGCATCTTGGAGGACATCCTAGTTAAGGTAAAAGATTTCATATTCCCTATAAACTTCTACGTTGTTGATATGGATGATGGTAGGTTTAGGCAGAAAGGGCATTCATCTTTGATTTTAGGTAGGCCCTTCCTTAAAACTACTAGAGCTATTATAGATGTTCATGCAGGTAGCCTTACTCTGAAACTTGCTAATGAAACCATTATATTTAATGTGCTTGAATCTGTGAGACATCTCCTTGATGATTGTGCTGAGATAGATGTTAATGTCATTGATGCTATTATGGATACTTCTAACATAGATCTTACAGATAGCATGCTTAGTAAACATGTGATATTGCTAGTTTAGATTATATCATCTCTTGTTAATATGCTAAAATTGGTAATTGTGATACATATGCTGATCTTGATATTGCTGATATAGATATTTTCACTGATGTTATTGAGATTATAAGACATTCTAGGCATGATGCTTCTATGCTTATTGGTAGCATTAGTGATTCTAGTAATCATGTATTTGCTACTTCTATTGATTTAGATGGACTTTCTCAGTTACTTAGTGTGATTGATTCCATGGATAGAGTTGATTTATCTTCACTACCTGATTCTGAGTTATTGATTAGCATTGATTATGTGTTTTATAGGGAGATTTCTGATTCTAATTCTATCTTTGACATCAGTGCTACTGATGGCACTGTTGTTATTGATTGTGATGTGCTTGTTGATTCTTCTGCTCTTACAGTTTCTACTGATACTCCCTAAGGTGGGAAAGTTTGATCTTGAAAAGTAAAATATTTGCTTATTTATTTTCCCTTATATGATGACTTTATAGATGATATTTGAGCTTAATTTAATGAATTTTGGTGTAATTGATAAAGAAATGATGATTTTGGCATAAACTAGAATTTATTGAAAAATACTAAATTTGATCCTGTTTTGGTTTTTAGGCAATATCTGAAGCTCTAGATGCCAGATTAGGACATTCTTTATATGGATAAAAATATAATAAAAAGCTCTACAACTTTTATGTAGAACTCAAAACCCAGTTCTGCCTTTAAGGGTTTCGAATTTTGCTTGGAAATTGAGAATGTGAATTTATCCCTGACTAACCTTTGCCCACTAATTTGACCGTAACATGAGCTTCTAGTTGTGTCTTCATGCTAAGATCCATAGCTACAACTTTCATGAAGATCACATGTTGAAATTCCACCATCTAAAATGTCAAAATTAGGCAGCAATCAATAAGTTTGGCAGCCACAAGGTCAATGTTGGAGCCACAAGATCAAGATGTATGCCTAACTTTCTTGGAAATTTTTGTACCCCCTCCATCTATAAATAGAGGAGCTCAAGACACAAGGAAACACACCATCTTAGAGTTAGTTTTATGCATTGTATTTGCTTCTTGCATGCCTCCTTCATGGAAGGCTTAGGTAGTCTTCTTTTATAGATGGTATAGGTTGCCACCTACAAGGAAGGTTTTACTCCTATATGGAAGGCTAGATTTTTTCATTTTCATGCATCTTGTAGTTATATATTTGTGTTTTAGAATTTAATAATTGAGTTTCATACAATATTTATGAAGTTTTCAATTTGTTTTGGTTTTGGTTTTAATTTCATCATGAGCTAAATTTCTATTTTCCTAGGATGATGATGTTGCTTACTAATAACGGATTGAATCTTAACTTATTAAATATAGTTTTAATTTTTCCTTCATGATTCAGTTTTAATTGTTATTCTTAATTCTTTTGATTGATTGGCCATCTTTTGAATGATTTCAATATGCATGTTGAGACTGGAAGGAGATACATGTGTATAGATCCTATAATTAAAACCATAACTTGCATATGAAATAAGAATATATTCATATGAGTTGTGTAGTCTTGATGAGTTCCATAAATCTCAATGCATGATTAATATCTTTAATTCATATAGGGATATATTGGATTAGCAATTAATTATAAAATTGCTTGATGTTGGAGAGGCTAGTAATTAAATTAGGGAAATTAAACTATCAATCATATGGAATAAATTGAACTAGAATAGATAGTTGATTCAACCTAGAATTTGCTAAGTGAAATATGATCCCTAGGCCTTTTTCTCATTGTTGTTTTCATATCATTCACATTCATGTTTAATCATTTTTAATTTTGTAATCTGAATCACCAACTAATCGATCGACCTAATAGAGTTAGGATTACCAATTTTGGTACTTAGTAATCAATCCTCATGGGAACGATACTCTACTCACTTCTATATTACTTATTTACGATAGTGTATACTTGCACTTTTTAATTGACCATTTACACCCGTAATAGCTGTTTTGTCTATGAATCTGTTGTGCAAGTTTCTAGTTTGACTGATGTTGATTTGAAACCGCTCATACCTTCAATTGAGCAAGCTCCATCCTTGGAATTAAAGACGTTGTCTGACTCATTGAAGTATATGCCTATTTGGGGAAGGACGAGACACTTCCTGCGATTGTAGCTAGTAACATGGCTGCTGATGAGGAAACCCGCCTCCTAGAGTTACTTAGGCAATGGATGAAAGCTATTGGATGGACTCTCACTGATATCCCTAGATCAACTGTCAATAGTTAATGCATAATCTCATGCTTCCATCTTTCTTCTTCACAAACAACACTAGAGATCCCTATGGCGATACACTAAACCAGATAAAGCCTTTCTCTAATAGTTATTCAAGTTGTTTCTTTAGCTTGGCCAACTCTGCAGGAGCCATTCTATAAGGGATATTAGAGATGGGTCCTATGCCTAGAACCAAATCGATGGCAAATTCTACTTCTCGTTCTAACGGTAGGCCTATTATCTCGGCCGATAACACTTCTGGAAATTCATTAATTACTTATACATTATCAATCCCTTCTTCTGATTTAACTTGTACTAAGAAGAATATTGCAAATGCCCGACATCCTTGTCAGATGCATTTATCCACTTGGGCTATAAGTAGCACCATGAACCCACTGGGTTTCCTTACTTGAACTAGGGGGCCCACAAAGGAGACTCATTTCTTTTGGCATTCAAGGATAGCATTCGGATCTGCTAGCCAATCCATTTTGATGATCGCATCAATGCCTCTCAATGGTAGACATATTAGATCTACAACTGAGGTTCTACCTTGGAATTCTAAGGTGAGATTCAAACAAGCCCATGCCATCCTCACCAAAACTCTGGCCGTAGTAGTTACAATTAAATCATTGAGAAAACAAGACATGTTCAAATTTAAATCATATGCATGATCCATATCTATAAAAGAATGAGTAGCTCTAAAGTCAAAAAGGGAAAGGAAACTATGTCCTTAAAGCAAAACCATGCCTCGAATGAGGTCAAGAGACTCTCTGGCTCCTTCTTGAGCCATTCCGAATACTCGTCTTGGAATGGTAGGCCAATTGGTTGATGGAGTATGCTGATTTGGCTGCATCTCATGGCAATTGCAAGCTATGTGCCCCATCTTGTGCTACTTGAAGCACTCCTAACACTTGCTAAAATGTGGCTTGCCATAATGTTGGCAAGGTCTGTTCACCATTAGGGTTGACATGGCTGACTCACGGTGGTTGTTTTGAGTCTTATCAGCATGTTGCCTTTGAGTTGGGTTCCTCTGGAAGGACCCTCTGTGATTAGGATGTCCCCCTTCTATTTATAATAATATTATTTTTATTATAATTATATATATATTGGGATTTTACACCATAAGGGTAAATTTGTCAATCAATGAAATGCATGAGGGTATAATGTTCATAAAATTTCACATTACATGTTATATTATTAAGATTTACATTGTAGGTTATTTGCAAGAAATCACATGTTATGTTTTGATGGCTAGGTGTGGCTCAGCACCCCAATCCTCTATAGTAGTACTTAGAGCTTGAGCTTGGAGTTTTATAGGGGAGTTTCAGTTCTTCCATTCTTCTTCCCATTCGTTATTTAGTGATTCCTAGGTATTAGATTGATCTTTGTAATGTTTGGATGTTATGTGGTTATTATATATATATATATATTTAAGATTTGATGTAACTATTGAACCTCTAATAGCATTTCACTATAAAAAAATTGTAGTTTTGTAGCAGTTAAAATGATGTATTTATAGTGGTTTTAACCGCTACAAACACGACAAAAAAAAACCACTACAAACGATTGTAGTAACGGTTTCAAAAACAGTTATAAAATACAATGTTGCAAATATAACGATTCGCCAAAACCACTACTGCATTAGTGGTGGTTTCATCTTACCGCTACAAGATATGTATGTAGATAATACATTATCTGAGAAGGTTGTAGTTGTTTTATAACCGCTACAAATGTTAGCGCAAAATTTTTCTAGAATTTCGCTTGGTGGGAAATGAAAATTGAAAATTTGGTGCTAACATTGTAGCAGTTTTAAAATCGCCACTAAGTTTTTAAAAAAATTGGCACCAAAATATTTGTAGCGGTTATGAAACCGGTACTCATATCGGATGAAATTTCAAAAGTTGCGCCAAAAATTTAACTTGATTTTGAATTTAAATTTGTAGTGGTTTTAAAATCGCTACAAAATATTGCCAAAAAAAAAACAAGACTTTTGAGTCTATTGTTACAATATTATGTTGAATGTTTTTTTATTTAAGTAAGAATTTAAATAATAGTAGTTGATATTTGAGAAGAATAATTAAATTAAATTAGATAAGTATAAATATTATGTACTCTCTCCAATCCATAATATAGGGCACTTCAACTAACTCATGGGAAACAAGAAATGACAGTTAACTCAATAAATGTGTCTTAAATTGAAATTTTTTTCCACTTTTACCCTTGTTGGAAAATATGTTTGAAAATTTATTGAGTGGGTAAATTGGAAATGAACATTAATTATAGGGACAAAACTGGAAAATAAGCATTAATTATCCTATAAATGACTTATATTGTGAACCAAGCTATTTTATCTCTAAGTGCCCTATATTGTGGACCGGAGGGAGTAGGTTTAATATTGAGAATATGTAGGTAATAAGGACTTATTATGTTGTCCACTAGATGTTATTTGATTATGGAAGGAATGTTGATGATATTGGGGGAAGGTCCTTAAATTTCTGGAGAAGAAGAAGAAATAATTAGTATAAGTATTATAAAAAGAAAAAATTGTTGAAATCAAAGATTTAAAAAAAATTAGAGAAAATTACATTCATGTCCCATGCAAGAAAAAATATGAAAAAATAGTCTCATTAACAACTCCAGGTGCAGGTCATTGGCAAGTCTAGGGGCACCATTGACTAGTTCTTAGGACCATTTTTTCATTTTGAAATCCAAAGAGACTAATTTTTCATTTTTTTCTCTTGTTTGGGACTTGAATGTGATTTTTCCAAATATTTATCATATTTGATCACCTTGCTCAGCTCTTCAAAATAAACTTCACAAATGAAAGCAAACGAGAGAAAAGAGGGGTTAGAAGAAATGGAGGAGGATTTGAAATGAGGTGTGGTTGAAGTATTCATAGGGATATGTGTAACACATGTAACAGTTAATGTGATAGTTTTTGTAGTGGTTGATATTTGTAGCGTTTTGGTGACGGTCTTTGTAGTAGTTTCACATTTGTAGCGGTTTTGTTTTATTTGGTAAAACGGCTACAAAAATTGGTCGGAATTTTTTTAAAAATATATATATATATATATTGAGGTTTACAAGAACAAAGTATATTTTGTTTAATCATTCTTTGTCGTCATCCGTACAAAAAATGTATGTAGAAAATGTTAGTGGTATTATTTTGTACAAAACTTAAATTTAAATGAAGTGATTACTTTGGGGTGCTCTGATTACTTTTGTAATTGGACTATAAGTTAGATAAATTAGTTTAAGACAAAAAAGATAATTATGGAAGATAAAGTGGATTAAGTTGTTATATTTAAAATTAAACCCAACCCTCAACTAGCTTTGTAAAACCCCTACCTTAATAGCCGAAATTTATGGTTCGAAAATGCGTCATTATGTTGAGTTAGAGATAAACGGATAATTTAAAACTTATTAAAAATCTCATCTTCAATACAGGGTTTTTAAAAACTTATCCAAAAGCTGTTTGATGCGGTCTCACATTCACATTTCGAATATATTTAGCCTATGCAGTGCAGTTTCATTCATACATATCAGAGTGTAACCCAAAATTCCCGACAACACTCGGGTTTCATTCATTCATAGCAGGGTTTACAGGGCATACTCACCCCTATAAATTTCCCATATCAGAGATTACATGAAACTATCCATATTTATAACACTTACAAAATATACAATAATCCAAAATATGATAACCTACTACCCAAAACTATAACTCCTAGCTAGGAGCTCTAGCCGCCCTTAGTCACTTGCTTCTCCTTTGAACTGCTTGCCTTGATTATAGGTTAGTTAATAGAAAAAATGAGATTCAAAAGAATCCCAGTAGTAACAATTCACTTATAACATGTACAATAAAAAAACATGTGATCAAATCACATAGCAGCAACACATCAATGGCATTTCTACGACAGCTTTTGCTGTATTTACAACGGCATATTTCACAACAGCTTTCACTGTATTCACAATGGCATTTCCGTTTCTCACAATTTAATGATAAGGCATGCATACAATGTTTTATACACAATATAAGAGAAAGGGCCACTACCTTGTTCTTTCCACTCATGCTCTGGCATCGGTCCATCATGTGTAGGGAAAATGTCAAATCCTATTAACTATAATCAAGGATGAAGAGTTAATCTTTATTCCAATACTCAACTCTAAAACACTTAGGGTTGGATATCATTTGAGATCTTTAGGTGGCTACTAAAAGCCCAAATAATTGCCTAACAGTTGGGAAAGACTTAACCAAAGACCCCCTTTCTAAAGTTCAAAAAGCAGTTTCAAGGGGTTGGCTTGCAATGTGAACTACAAGACGAGAAAATCATGTTCAAAAATGGATAGTCAAAAAGATCTGGGCTGAGGCTAAGATCCACTGGCCGCGGCCAAAATCAGATCAGAAACTTTTGGGCCACGGCCAACATCCTTGGGCCACGGCTAGGAACTCGTCAAATGCTTTTGGGTCACTGCCGAAACTCCTGGCTGCAGCAAGCAATTGATGACCTGTTTCCTGGTTGATTTTTAGACGACCATAACTTCTTGTATAGACATCAAAATGACTCACACTTTTTACCATCGGAAAGCTTGCAATGTCTTCCCCTCTGCAAGGCATTCCAAATACTTCCCCAACAATACAAATGTTATGAGCATGGCACTTGTTTCAAAATATGTTGGAGACCAAAATCTAGTAAGGGCACCATAAAGAAGAGCACAAACAGAATAGACATAGGAAGCTGTTGTTCCCAAAGCAACCAACACATCCATGTTAGTTGAACCATTCTTAAGGGCTCTGCCAGTTGCAATGTAGAAGCGCTTTCCAATCCCAAATTGAATTATACTAGTTAATGCCCACTTAAGCCAATCATCCATGAGGAAAGGCCCACATCTCCAAAGTATTGAGGAGTATATCATTGGTATATGAGGACAAACTACACCAAGTAGAAAAAGGGGAATCTGATACAAAGGCACAAAGAAAAGAAACATTTCAAAAGGTGCCCAATGAAGATTCATGAAGGTATAACAAAGTCAAGGATTAAGGTACTCACAATTAGAAACAGACTTGAGGTAAAAAGTCGAAACATAGTTGTGATCTCTTCAACATCCTTAGAGACCATTCTTGCATACGGGCTCCTAACATGTAGTTTAAACTTCCCTTTGCTTCCTCCTTCAATCCCATCAACTAAGGATCTAGAATTGAGAACTTCAGGATAAAAAAAAAACCTCCAGTTCACAAGATATCTGATCAAAATGAAACTGTTTTACTCCTTTCATACTGCTGAGCATGGCTTCTAAAACTTGTGCATCAATAAGGCTGTACAAACCGGCAATCCCTAAAATTATTTTATCTTGCTCACTACTCTGTACAAATGAAGCTTCAAAACCAGCATCTTCAATTGAATTGATTATATCATCTTTATTAATTATAGTTGGATCACATTCAACTTCCCCCAAGGAAGTTGCCAAAGCTACAACAGCCCTTTTGACCCCAGTAAGATTCCTCAAAACACCCTCAACAGAATTGTGAACTGTCCAACCAGGGTTTGTTGCAGTTTTGGTCCAACTGTACCGGTCTCAGGTAATATGTCTGCTTCAAATCCTGCATCTTCAATTGCATTTTTAATGTCTTCGTCCTGGTTTCAGACAAAAGTTCAAAATATATTTCAATATATACTTACTATAAGCTTCCATCACCCTTTCAGAAAAAAATGAGTAGTAAAGAAAGGTTAAAACTCTGCACAGTATCTATGATCATATTTTCAGCTAACATTTTCCACATTTACCAAGTAACACACCAGGTAAATTTGGAAAGAGGAAGGTAGAAGAGGAGAGAGGAGTTGGTGGGTTCAAACAATCTCTAGTAACTCTCTCCTTTCTTCTCTCGTCCTCCCTTGAAGTTAGAACACAAATTTAATTTCTGCCCAATTATGCAGGTGTCCATGTTTATGACATTTAAGAAGCATAATCAATTTCCAGTTTTCAGAAATTGTGAAAGAGACCTACCTGAGTGGCTTCTGATCGTGATATTATGTTTTACTACTATAATAGCAGTAATATACACTACGAGAAGAGGAGAAGTGCATCAGTTTAAAAGGTTGTGATTTGAGATAGTATAAGAGACAAAAAGGGGATCAACCATTGCTCATCCTAACTATTGAAGAGCGTACAGAGAATTAACATGTCCTTAGGTCCAGAATCAATCATATGCTGCAATGTTCATATGGAAAGAAAGAACATGCACAAAATTAACTTACGAATACACCAATACCTGACTGCTGTCATAATTAGAAAGTAAATTGTTCGAGGTCGAGCACTATGAATACAATTTAAAAGTGTGATACATCTTGAAAATATAAAAGTCGAATATATGATCCCTTAAAATGAACACGTCTGCCTAAGATACAATCACTGAGCACGTGAATTAGACAAATGGAGAGTTAAAAACTTGAGAACGAAAATGTGAAGCAGAAAGCATATTAAAACTTCTCTATTCAAATATCTGACACAAACCAGCCAGGTATAATAAGAACATGTTCGTGATAAATGAAAATGTATGTCCTTGATTAACGTCGAAAAAAGCGATCACAAACTAAGGGATCTATGATTAGTACAGAAACACAGGGAAAGCAAGAATTACTCAGATTATCAGCAGGTAACATTAAATGAGTAAACAACCCAAATCTGAGAGCGAATCTAGTCTGCAATTAACATTTCGAATCAAACAGTTGATCATTAATTAATGCCAAACAAGGAAATAGTAACCATGACCAGACTTGAGTTGAAAACGACATCAGCCTTATTTTGAAGCAGAGCAACGGAGGCATTGAGCACACCATCAATGGCCTCGAGAGCTGCTTCAACGGAATTGGAGCAGGCAGAACAGGTCATGCCAGAGACTGACCTGAATCCGTTTGATTCCGTCTTCAGATCCAAATGAACAATCCTTTTTGTCATAGGAGTCCAAGAGCCGGACATCCTCGAGGTCGCCGATATCAACGGCGGAAGAGGTTTAACGGCCACCGGCACGAGGAGCTAACTGTAGGTCTCTGACACTCGGCGACATTGCAAAGGTGGTGTACCGAACTGAGCCGAGGGAAATGAAATTATAAAGAGTATTATAAAGAGTGTGGCAGAGAAAATGAAGAAAAGGGACAATTGTATTTTTAACCCCCCCTCCCTACTTTCATTCAACTCTTAATTGAGTTCCAATTTGAATACTAGCTTAAAAGTTATAATTTTATAGTTTCACAATTTGCAAACAAAATCATCATCCTATTTTTATATTTTCAAATTTTTTTAATAATAGGTAACTTTTGTCATTGTTTTTGTTGGTGATAAATTTAGGAAAAACTCTATGTTGAAAGAGCAATTAAGAGAAGCGATAACATTTTGCATTTAAGTTTTGAAAAAGAAGCCCTTAATCAAATCAAAAAATTACTTCATCCATCCTTAAAAATAAACTTCAAATAACCAAATTACATTTATGTAAAAAACAGTTAAACTATTTAAAAGCAATAAATATATAATTTTTTTCAACAATGCTTTTATTTGTAAAGAGGATAAGTGAGAGAGATAATAAATACAACAAATACAGGCAAAAGGATAAAATTAGAAAAAAAAAATAAACGTTGAGACAAAACTAAAACGAAGCTTATATTTTGGGATGGACCTATTCTCATATTTGAAACTTATATTTGGGGGTGAAGGGAGTAAAATTTAGAAAAAAAATCTCAATTAAATTTAGCTAAAATACCAAAATTTAAATTTAGGATTAAGCTTTCAATAAATTCATAATCAAGTTAAGAGGCCTAATTAGATATTTATTAATATTGTTAAAAAGATCATAATACCACTTTACATTTAAAAAGGAAAATCAACACTCAAAATTTCTTGGAAAAATCCCTGAAAAGGAACTTCAAAAGTGTGAAAAGACAGAGAGGTGTTCCAAATTTGGTTAATCCCACAGAGGTAGTTTTGACTAAACTGGAATTTACAATTTCAAGCAGAAATGACAAATTTGCCCATCTGATGTAAGAGAAAGGAAGTGAGAGAGAAAAGAACATGGTGGAGCATATGAGGGGTAGGGCGAGAGGGAAGGAAAGAGTTGCGCTATCCAACCGAAGTGAGGTATGTACTTTTGAGTGGACGATGTTCGTCCCTTGCCTAATTGATCCTCAATCATAATTTTTTTCATCTTCATTTGGGTGGTAAAAGATGAATTCGAAGCTAGGTATTTGGGTTCGAGGGATGTGAACGTTGATGTTTGGTTGGGGACAAAATTGTTGATGATTGCTGAATCTGATAGGAGGCTACAATGGTATATTAGGTGAGTTATATGTATAAGGGTGAAGAGAAAAAATAGGGTGGATTTTGTGAGAAATGAGTAAGATGAAGTTGATAAACCCTAATGCAGATCTGTGAAACACTGAAGTGGGCATTTAGTTTTGTTTTTTTGAACTGATAGTGTGCTGATTTATTTGTTGCAGGGAACTTAACAAAATGGATGAAAATATTGGGTCAAGTTGTGCAAAGGAGTTGTTTTGTTATTTTCGTGTAGGGGGAAAATTGAAAGTAATAATAAAAGTGAAATTAAATACATTAGAGATAGTGTGAAGGAAAAAAGGCTAACAGATGGGATAAGACTGGAAGATTTAAGGGAAATCATATTAACAAGGACAGATGGGATAAGATTGGTTAATTTGTCTGACTGCTTACTATGTACACAATTGTTATGTTTATGTGTGTTGTTATGTTGGAGGCAACAATTTTTTCCCCTTGTTAAATGTATGAATCCATTTGGTTGACAACACTGGTACTGTGTTATCTTGGTAAATGTGTTTCCAAACTTATGACAGTTAATTGGTTTCCCGAATTTAGATAATAGTTTAACAAATTTACTTAACATTTTCACAAGTACGTTAAAATAAGGCTCTTCGTAAGGTGCATAACATTTTCCTTACCTTACACAAGAAAACACCCTGAAAGTGGCATGGTCTTCCCAATTTCAGATAACCTATTGTCATATTTCTATAAGGCTTTCATAAGTTCATATAAGCGTTTCCGTATGTTCCTTGGCATGTTCTTGAACGTGGACAACAAAATTCCCTGATACTATGAATGTTTTCCCAATTTCAGATAAGCATATATCAATTTTTTTGTAATGCTTTCGCAAGTTCAGATAAGCATTTCCACAGGCTCTCTCACTTTTTTCTGAACTTGCCCAACAAAATTTGCTGAAAATCTAAAGGTTTTCCCTATTTCAAATAATTGTATATCAATTTTTTATAAGGATTTTCCAAGTTCAGATAAGCATTTGTGCAAGTTCCCTGACATGTTTTTGAACTTGCAAAACAAAATACTCTAAAAATTTAAAAGTTTTCCCAATTTCAGATAAGTGCATATCAATTTTTTATAAGGGTTTCGCAAGTTCATATAAGCATTTTCACAGGTTCCTTGACATGTTTCTGAACTTGCAAAATAAAATCCCGTGACACTTTGAAGGTTTTCCCAATTTCAGATAACTGTATATAAATATTTTATACGTCTTTAGCAAGTTCATATAACATTTCCGCAAGTTCCCTCACTTTTTTCTCCTCTAGCATAACAAAATCCCTAACATTGCATACGTTTCCTAACTTATGATAAGAGTTTGTCATTTGTTTATACGACTTTCGCAAGTTCCAATAAGCATTTCTGTAGGTTTCCTCACTTTTTTCAACACTAGCACAACAAAATCCTCTGATACTTGCATGAGTTTCCCAACTAATGATAAGAGTTTGTCATTTGTATATAGGGCTTTTGCAAGTTCATATAATCAATTTCTCAGGTTTCTTCACTATTTTCTCCACTAGCACAACAATATCCCTGACCCTTGTTTGCTTTTCCCAATTTCATATTACGGGTTATCAATTTTTTTTAAGTATTTCGCAAGTTTAGATAATCATTTTCGCAGTTTCACGGACTTTTTATCAGTAAATCCCTGATTGATAAGTAAAATATTTGCATATTTATTTTCCCTTATATGATTATTTTGTGGATGATATTTGAGCTCAATTTAATAAATTTGGGTGTAATAAATAAATAAATAATGATTTTGGCACAAAATAGTATTTCTTAAAAAATACTAAATTAGACCCTCTTTTAGTTTTCAGACAATATCTGGAGCTCTAGATGTCGGATTAGGACATTCTTTATATGGATAAAAAGCTAAGAAAGAGCTCTACAACTTTTATGTTGAAACCAAAATTCAGTTCTATCTCTAAGGCACTACTACAAAAAGGGGCTTTAACCTTCCAAATTTGGCACTTTTAACGGCCCAAAACGGGGGGACGTATATGCTGGGGGCGTAGTAAGTTGAAACAATAGACGTCCCAAATGATAGGGACGCCTAAAGTTTGACTTTAGGCGTCCCAAATTACAATTTGGGACGCCTAAAGTCCCACCCTGGGGGACTTTAGGCCTCCCAAATTACAATTTGGGACGCCTAAAGTCCCACCCTGGGGGACTTTAGGCCTCCCAAATTTTAATTTGGGACGCCTAAAGTCCCACCTGGGGGACTTTAGACCTCCCAATTCTTAATTTGGGACGTCTAAAAGTTTGGTTTTTTTTATACCATAATTTACATTCTGTATTACCCAACGAATTGAAACTGCAGAAACAGAATACAAGATGGATTCATAAACCACACTGTCCGTTACAAACTGGTAAGGACATCCAGCACTACAATCTTTACTATATATACATACAATAACCTTTCATGCAACCTACTACTATATATATCAACAAAAAACAACCAGAAAGTGTCAAAACGCTGTCATCACACAAGTACAAACTGATATAAAATAACAAGTTTACTGCTCTATATGTTGAAGAAGATGTCCAGCCAAAAGATCTCTGATCAAATCAAGGTCTTCACGTAGGTAGGCATCTTGATTATCAAAAATCTGAAAATTAGAAAGTAATAAGCTTTGATGAAATGAATCTCAAGCAAATGAATTAATTAGCATTTCGATTAGAACACCAAAAATATTATATATCATTTGAGAATGAAGAAGCGATTACCTTTTCAAAATCGCTAGTAATTCCACTTTGAGTTATGTTATACATATAAAGTATAACATAATATCCGCATTCAGTGTTGCCAGGTTGCCGAGGGCACTTTTAATCAAAGGGATGCAATTGGTTGTTAAAATCAATAAAGGTATGTCTAAAAGGACCGTCAATGAAACAATTATGTAGGATCGAATGTACTTACTATGGGATAAAACCACTTTGGCTTTTTAACAACTGCACCCTCGCGTGACCCACCTAGGATTCTATATGTTTGACAAGCACTATCATGAAAAGCAAAATGAACAGAAATTAGAACCATTCGTTTATTTTTGTTGTCAATGAAATACAAACAGGATAACTTACGTGTCGAAGACGGATTTTGTATCTCTGTCTGGCTTGTTACTTAAGGGATCAAACCAATAGACTACGTTGCGGCGGGGACATATAACACACAAAGTCCAGTGGTTTCTTTAACAACATGTACACATTAAAATGAAGTTAGATGAGTAAGAAGACAATTATTTAGTAAACTTCTGAAATTGACAAAATGTAAATACGAACCGTTGGACAATGGGTGCTAGATAACAACGAAGTTTGTTTTGTGCCATTTGGTAGCCGACATAGTGAGTCCTATGCGCCACAGTACAAGTATCCCCTGTCGTATTCGCAGGACATAAGAATCCATACCAATTACTTCTTTCCATGTTTGTGCAGAGATCGTGGAAGGTACTATAATAGAATTAAAATAAGGAATCAATTCTTGAATGTATGAAAACAAAAAACCACTAAATGAATTCTATGGGAAAATTGAAAAAAAAACTTACCGGACTGCAAATTTGACCCAGCCTGCATCTATCTCCTCCAACCTGATAAACTGCTTGAGATCTTTATTGTCAATCGTGTAGGGATACTCCACTTGGCCCACAATCCCTGGAGGCATCTTCAAGTCAATCTATTTAATGCGCTTGTAGATCTGTTGCAGCCGTGCTAAGAAGGGCCATTTGCTCACAGCTTCGTCATCCTTTTAGAACATCAAAAAACAAATTGTTATTAGGATGCCAACAGATTTTCAGTAACAGTAAGGTAATTCCTACCATTGGAGGTGTTGCGTCTGAACCAATAAGATTGCGAGGCCAAAGGATGAAAAATCCTATCGATTGACCTAACGTGCCAACCTCTGGATCGGGAACAGGGATGGTTGTACCTTCTTCCCCCTTTCTAACACTCGTCACATTCACCCTACGATAATCCTCCAGAATTTGCTGATTATGGTGGGTGGTAGCACATGTGTGAACGAGAGCATCAGCAACAACACGCAACAGTGGATCATCCAAATAGAGGGTGCAAGGGTCTCCCGATACTGGATTGGGAGAAGGGTCGCCAAGTGGTCCCGACACTGGAGTGGGAGAAGGGTGGCCAAGTGGTTGCTCCAGAGGGTTGTAACTTCCTCTGGTGCTATTGAAGGCCGGGGATTCCTGAGTTCGAGCCTCGTCCCTTGTCCTTTGTGCTTCAAACATCTTTGCCATTACAAGTTGAAGCTCTGGCAACAGCTCTTGTCGGAGCTTGTCACGAAGGTTGGCCTCGATCTCTCGTTCGAGCTCCTCTCGAATCTTGGACACAACGTCCTTACTAGGTCCAGCTTGTGACGAATAACGTGGCTCTCGTCCAAAATACCTCATGGCACTAACTCCCCGTGTCTCTCCTCGAACACGACCAAGGTCATCTGCCTTCCCAATAGCCGTTGACAAGATGTCCATCCGTCTACTTGGATTGAATGAACCTTGGCTACTCTGCTCGTCCAGGTCATCCTGTAGCATGCAGTTTATCGTAAATGTATCGAAACCACTCGCGACATGTAAAAAATTAAGTACTTATGGTATAACTACTTACAATCCTCGCAGCAACCTCAGCAACAGTCGGATTTATGTACTTCCCAGCCTTAATCCTCCCTGCTTTCCATTTTTTGTGACGTGGAGGAGGTGCCGGTGGCTGGATAACAACGCTAGGATCAGATTCCGCTGCTTCCTTCATTTTCTGTAACTCTTCTGCCATCATTTACCGCTCAAGCTTCCGATATCCACCGCGAGACATGAAATGTTGATATTTATTTTCTGCTTGCCTCTGGGCATTTGCTGCACTTAATTTCTATGAATGAAAAACAACAAAAAATGAATCAACGATATAAAGTATATGAAATCAACGATATAAGTAGTTCTATATCATGACAGAAATCTTACCAAAAACTTAGGATCTTCTCGTGATGCCGCAAACAACCTCCAGTCCTCTGGAGATAAATATGTATACTGTGCACATGGATCGTTACCCCTAAGGGCCCCTCGAATGTAATGCTTTGTTAGCTTGTTCTTGAAACCTTTCCATCGTACACGAACCTCATCCATCCAGTGCCTATGCATCTCTGTGGTGTCGGGGACATCGTATGTTTGCTGCAAGGTAAAACATAAGATTATTATATTTGAAACAATAAGAACAAAGCTACAATGCATCAAAACTTACATACCAAAAGTTGCTGCCAAATCATGTCTTTCGTTTTTGGGGGAACCAATCTCCAATTATCGTAGGTAATGCGCACTTTGCTTCGAGCCAAAAGCCCTATGTAGCTAATGAAGTGGTCTTCCTCAGGACCAATTGGATTCAGATGGTCATCGAAGTCTATATGCAGCCTCTCCTGTTGATGTTCATGACGTGCAACCAATGCTCCCATCTTTGTACAGCCTCTAACCCTCCTTCTTGCAGGGGGTTCAATTCTAGGAATTTCGTCATTGCTAGAGCTTTCGTCATCTCCACGCCTCTCGTCATCACTAACGTTGTCCATATTCCTGTTAACACAAAAAGCATCATCAGAAACGTAAGTAAATTGCAATGAAAACACATGTATATAGTAAGCGGGAAGTAAAACAGAAAAAACACAGTTCTCGTTTATAAATTAAGGTCTTACTCTAGATTGTTTCCCATAGTCCTTCACCATGGTCATTTCTTACAGCATATTCGTCATCATTTACCAATTCTACTTCATTTGTTCGAGGTGTAGTTGTTGTGAAAGGTGGTGTGTCATCAAGGTTGAAGGTCGGATCACCATACTTCTGTTTTTTACTTTTAAGGACAATGGACATATTTTTTCTGGCAGGATCGGTGACATAAAACACTTGTTTCGCGTGGCTTGCTAAAATGAAGGGCTCGTCTCTATAGCCAACTCTTCGAAGATCGACTGAGACAAATCCAAATTGTTTATCTATTACCACGGCATTGTTGCTAACCCACTTACATTTAAATAAAGCAACTTTGAACTTGTTGTACGTCATCTCCCATATTTCTTCTATAACTCCATAATAGGCCATAGACGCTAATATGGGGTTTTTGTCTCTCGAACTGGAAAAGTGCATAGATTCAGCTTCTACCATGACCCCACTATTTTGCATGGTACTTTTGTCATCTTGCTCTTTGGTATAGAAGGAATAGCCATTTATATCATAACCGGTCCAAGTAATGACCTGAAACGAAGGCCCCCAAGCTAGCCACTCGATTGTCTCAGACACACCGATCTTGTGCAAAATCTTTTCCTCGAACCACTGCATGAATGTCTTGTTTTGCTCAATAGCAATCTGCATGTCATTCTTCCTTGGATTCTTGTTCTTCAAAGTATTTCTGTGTTCATTTATGTAAGGTTGAACTTCTTCCATATTATTCAGGATATACAAGTGGGCTTGCAACACCTCTTCACGAGGAACATTCTTCACTTTCGGTCCTCGTGTTCCCTTGCTTCTCCCTTCTTCATGCCGAGATTGTTCCTTCTTCCCTGACATATAATCTTTGCAAAACTCCATAGCCTCCTCAACTACATATCTTTCTACTATTGAGGCTTCTGGTCGATAAGGATTTTTAGAATACCCTTTTAAGATCTTCATGTATCGCTCGAAAGGGTACATCCACCTCAGGTAAACTGGACCGCATAGCCTTACCTCCCTCACCAAATGAACTACCAAATGCACCATTATATCAAAAAATGAAGACGGAAAGTGCATCTCTAGTTGTGACAAAATAATGTAACCCTCATTTTCTAGTTCATCCAACTTTTCAGTGTCAATGACTTTGTTACAGATAGCATTGAAGAAAATGCACAATCTTGTCACTGTGTTTCGTACTTCATCTTTCATTATGCCTCTAATAGCTACTGGCAATAGTTGTTGCATCAACACATAATAATCATGGGACTTCATTCCCACTAACTTCAAATCGTCCATTGAGACACATCTTCTCACATTCGAGGAATACCCTTGCGGCACCTTCATTTCATGCAAACACCCAGACAAACTTCTTTTCTCTGCTTTTGATAGTGTATGTGCTGCTGGCTCCATGCATGCCCTCCTACCATCATCTCTTAGTTGTGGATGTAACCGTTCTCTTATTCCCATATCGACAAGGTCTAATCTCGCATTCATCCCATCCTTAGTCTTCCCTGGTATGTGCAAAAGCGTACTGATCAGGCTATCACAAACATTCTTCTCCACATGCATCACATCAATACTGTGTCTCACGTCTAGCGAATGCCAATATGGAAGATCAAAGAAAATGGATCTCTTCTTCCATATGTTCTTCTCAGCTGCAACCCTCTGATTCTTACCAAAAGTGACATGGATATGTTCCACTCGACTGTAGACTTCCTCTCCGGTTAGTGACTTTGGAGCCATTCCATGCTCCGGTAAGCCGTTAAACCGCTTTCTTAGCCTACGATAAGGGTGGAACCGATGAAGAAACCTCCTGTGGCCAAGGTAGACAGTTTTTCTTCCATGCTTTAGTTGTTGGAAGTGTGTGTCTGCTTCACATATTGGGCATACTTTGTGACCCTTCACGCTGTACCCTGACAAGTTTCCGTACGCAGGGAAGTCGTTTATCGTTGTGAAAATCATTGCACGTAGCTTGAAAGACTCCTTCTTATAAGCATCAAACACATCTACGCCTTCCTCCCACAACTTCTTCAAGTCCTCAATCAAAGGTGCCAACTAGACATCAATATCGTTCCCTGGCTGTTTTGGTCCAGAAATCATCATAGATAGCATCATATACTTACGTTTCATACATAGCCAGGGAGACAAGTTGTATATTACAAGGAGAACCGGCCACGCACTATGTGTGCTAGTAAGAGTTCTATACGGATTGATGCCGTCTGTGCAAAGCCCAAGCCGTAGGTTTCTCGGCTCGCTGCCAAATTGAGGGAAGATTTCATCTATTTTTTTCCATTGTGGAGAGTCAGCTGGGTGCAGAAGATATTTCCCATCAGATATTCTCTCATCAGAGTGCCATCTCAACTTCTTCGCTTTTGTTGCACTCGCAAACAAACGTTTAAAACGTGGTATTATTGGAAGATACCACATAACCTTTAAAGGTTGCCTTTTACTTGTCACATCACCACAACCACCATCTTTTTTCACTTTGTATCGTGCAGTTTTACACTTAGGACACTCACTAAGACCTCCGTACTCATTTCTGTACAGTACGCAGTCATTAGGGCAAGCATGTATCTTCTTATACTCCATACCCATTGTAGACAGGATTTTCTTGGCCTCATACATACGATTTGAAAGTACATTATCCTCCGGAAACATATCACACAATAGTTCAAGCAGCAATGTGAAACTACTATCGGTCCACCCACAAGTTGCCTTTAAGTTAACCAAATGTAATGTTCCTGTCAGCCGCGTGTACTTACTACCACTGTACAATGGTGTCTCTGCATCACTCCGCAGGCTATCATACTCTTGCGACTGCGCAAAGGATTCTGCCTCAACATCGTTAATCATTCTCTCCATTCTATCTTCATCTATGACATCCACAGCTCCCTTCTTGTGTGACGGACAATCAGTTACTTCCTCACCATGCCATATCCACCTTGTGTATCGCAGATTTATTCCATCACAAAGTAGGTGATCCTTTATGACATCAACATCCCGTCTACTCTCATTCAAACAATTGACACAAGGACAAAAATACTTCCCATTTCTTGCAGGAGCATTCTTTTTAGCGAATTCAATAAATTCGTCCACCCCTTTCTCATATTCTTCACTAGTTCTCAAAGCATTCATCCAACTATGATCCATTTTGTTACCACCTAAGGCATTACCAATAACATTCACCCGTTTAGTACAATTCTCAAGGACATATGATGGGATTGACTAATTAAGTTATCAACCCAATTTAGGATTTTAAAATATGGGCTTAATAACTTTATTGCCCCCTCCTAGCCTCATCTCTCCTATTAAAAGGGTTTCAGTGCTATGTAACTTATTTTTTTAATAAGTATATGTATATAAAATTAATGTATAATAAAATAAATACAATAAGATTAAATTAAAGAATTTTTTTGAGGTTTGGAAGAATTAAAAACAAAACGAGTTTCATATTAACAAAACAATTTTAAGTTGAGTTCTTCCAAAAATAAAATTGTTTTATTGAAAATATTTAGATAAAAATCATTTAATGAATATTGGGGTTATCGTTTTCTTTTTAAGTTTTGGCTTGAATTATTCTTCATAATTCAAGAATTTGGAATTAACAAAACAATTGTGTGTAATTAATACAAGAATTTCTTTAATTTAAATAAATCATATTTTATTTTATTATATATACTAATTAATGGTGCAGGAACAAGACCAATGAAATGGGGTGGTGCCACTACGTGTGAATGGATAAATCTCCATTGCCTTATAAAAGCTAGATTTCCCTAAAGAAATGGGGTGGTGCCACTACTTCTAATCGTTCTTATAAGTCACTTTTAACATGATCACAATAGTGAAAGAAATCTTTAAATATCATTAACTCTACCTTTAAATTTAAAACCTTTCTAACTACATCCCTATTTAATATAACATTTTATCTTATAAGAACAGAGTTTACTCAATAATTAACGAGAGGCAAATTGAAACAGGGAGTAACTTTTAAACTTTACTCATATTTAACACAATGGAACGGGTGAGAACTAAGAATACTTGTTTCTATTATACACAAGTAAATTTATATTTAAACAAGAAAATAAACCATTCCCAAATAAATGCAATTTAAACAATATAACCATACCAAACACATCAGGCTAATCTCAACTATCTCAATATAAGCAATATATAATAAGCACAATCTCAACCATTTAATTTATTTTCCAAAAACAAAATAAACCATATTCTGTTACAAAAAAAAAATGAAGAAAATAAACCAACCTGATCAGGGCGCCCCCTAGCTACTATGTTTGAGAGGTAGAGAAGACGTTGGAGCTCCACCCACGCACAACAATGGAGGAGAGAGCAAAACCCACTGTGGAGGAGGTGAGGTTGAAGCAGACACGGTTGCAGCCGTTAAAGAAACAAAGAGGAAGAAGAAGAAGGGAGGAGTCCGAGTTCAACAAGCTAGGCCGACGGTGGAGGAGAGAGCTTGAACAAGGGAGGAGGGAGGAGTTGAAGAAAAAAAAACACAGCAGGGCCGACGGTGTGGGTGGGGAGAGGAGGAAGAAGAGTAAAGTTTTTGAGAGGATGTGAGGTGAGGGTGTGATAGGTAGATGAGAAGACCGCATGTCAGACAAGTGTCTGACATGCAGGGCCGACGGTGTGGGTGGGGAGAGGAGGAAGAAGAGTAAAGTTTTTGAGAGGATGTGAGGTGAGGGTGTGATAGGTAGATGAGAAGACCGCATGTCAGACAAGTGTCTGACATGCAGGGGACGCCTAAAGGTGACTTTAGGCATCCCAAATGCCATTTGGGACGCCTAAAGTCCCACTTTAGGCGTCCCAAATGTCATTTGGGACGCCTAAAGTGGGACTTTAGGCGTCCCAAATTCATTTGGGACCCCTAAACCCAGCTCCTGGCGCTAAAAAAAATTTATGAAATTTATATTTCGCGCCAGGAAGCACTTTAGGCGTCCCAAATTCAAATTTGGGACGCCTAAAGGTTCCCCTACACATAAATAATTACGAAAATGCCACCGCCTCCCTTTTTAACCACCCAATTTTCAATTTGGGACGTCTTTGGGGGTGGTTATATCTCAATTCTGTAGTAGTGAGGGTTTCGAATTTTGCTTGGAAGTTGAGAGCGGAAATCATCTACCATTCCACCAACAATTATTTTCACCTACCATTTCATCTTCCTTTTCACCTACTACTTCATCTACCACATTTCATCTACCCTACTCCACTCTTCCCTATATATAGTCACCCTCTCCTTCACACTTTACACACCAATTCATATCCATTACTCTCCTCTCTTCTTCACTTATAACCATTTCATATCCATTACTCTCCTCTCTGCTTCACTTACAACCATTTTATATCCATTACTTTCCTCTCTTCTCCACATACACCATCTTAGAGTTAATTTTATGCATTTTATTTAATTCTTGCATGCCTCCTACATGGAAGGCTTAGGTAGTCCTCCTTTATGGATGGTATAGGTTGCCACCTACATGAGAGGTTTTACCTCCTAAAGCAACGGCTAGATTTTCTCTATTTTCATGTATCTTTTGGTTGTATATTTATGTTTTAGAATTCAATATTCAAGTTTTATGCAATGTTTATGAATTTTTCAATTTATTTTATTTTTGTTTTTAATTCCATCATGAGCTAAATTTCCATTTTCCTAGGGTAATGACGTAACTTACTAATGACGGATTGGATCTTAACTTATTAAACCTAGTTTGAATTTCTCCTTTATGATTGATTTTTAATTATTATTTTTAATGCTTTTAATTGACTAGTCATCTTTTGAATGATTTCAATATGCATGTTAAGACCGGAAGGAGGTGCGTGTGTATAGATCATATAATTAAAACCATGACTTGCATATGAAATAGGAATATATTCATATGAGTTGTGTAGTCTTACTAAGTTCCATGAATCTTAATGCATAATTAATTGCTTAAATTCGTATAGGAATATATTGGATTAGCAATTAATTATAGAATTGCTTGACATTGGAAGAAGCTAGTGATTAAATTAGGAAAACTCGACTATCAATCATGTGGAATAAATTGGGCTATAATAGATAAGTGATTCAATCCGAAATTTGTTAAGTGAAATCTAACCCATAGGGCTTTTTCTCATAGTTGTTTCATATCATTTGTTTACTCAATTTTTATTTCGTACTCTCAATCACTAACTAATCGATCGACTAAATAGAGTTAAAATTACTCATTTTGGTACTTAGCGATCAATTCTAGAGGGAACGATACTCTACTCACTTTTATATTACTTGTTTATGACAGTCTACACTTACACTTTCTAATAGAGCATTTATACTCATAACACTGACACTTGCACTTTTTCGCAATTTGGGTTAAGTAGTCGTCAAGAAACGATTACATTTTCCCATGTTTAGATAAGCGTTTCACATGTTGCTTCACTACTTTCACAATTTTTTTTTCTGAACATTAATACGCTATGACAGTGCAATTGTCTTATCATTTTCTATTATCCCTTCTTCTTCCACCCTATACATTAGTTACAAAATAATGGAGTGGACAACCTATACAAAAAAACCTTGACATACTGACATCTATGTCTCATAATGTGGTATGACCTTACATAAACAACAATGGGGTATCAAATGACAGACAAAAACTAAGGCCATGACAGTACCCAAAAACTAGCCACAACTAACATTGTCCACACTACCTCCAATATATTTAACTTCTCCTTCATTATTACTTTTAAATTTTCCCCTACACAAAAATAACAAAACAACTCCTTTACACAACTTAACCCAATATTTTCATCCATTTTGTTAAGTTCCCTATAACAAATAAATTAGCACACTATCAATTCAAAAAAATAAAACTAAATGCCCACTTCAGTGTTTCATAGATTTGCATTAGGGTTTATCAACTTCATCTTACTCATTTCCCACAAAATCCACCCTATTTTTTTCTCTTCACCCTTATACCTTTAACTCACCTAATATACCATCGCAACCTCCTATTAGATTCAGCCATCATCAACAATTTTTTACCCAACCAAACATCAACGTTCATGTCCCTCCAACCCAAATACCCAGCTCCAAATTCATCATTTGCCACCCAAATGAAGATGAAAAAAATTATGATTGAGGATCGATTAAGTAAGGGAAGAACATCATCGACTCAAAAAGTGCATACCTCACTTCGGTTGGATAGCAGCAACTCTTTCCTTCCCTCTCGTCCTGCCCCTCTTACGCTCCACCATGTTCTTTTCTCTCTCATTTCTTTTCTCTTACATCATATGGGCAAATTTGTCATTTCTGCTTGAAATTGTAAATTTCAGTTCAGTCAAAACCACCTCTACAGATTTAACCAAATTTGAAACACCTCTCTATCTTTTCACACTTTTGAAGTTCCTTTTCAGGGATTTCCCCAAATTTCTTTCGTCATCTTTCTCTTGGACTGTCTTTAACTTAGGTAAGATGGTAGGGCCCAATCTCTAATGATTTTGAGCATTTCAAGAAGGATGAAGCTACAACGAAATGGATTTTTCATGCACGCAGATAGTTAGGTCTAAGTTTGCTTGTGTATCAACATGAATACTTGAGGCATCGACACAAACTTGTGCAAGTTTTAGACGTCACTAGTTTAGCCATTGATCACCCTGACCTCACTTCATTTGTTTGATCAAAATCTGCAAATACCAATTAAAGTTCATAAGATAGGACGAAGTGTTTCCTTGATTAGGTAATTATAAGCAATACTAATTAAAGTTCATAAGAGAGGACAAAAAGATCATTTTTTTGAGATCCCTATACTCATTATGGCTAGTATTAAATAGACTAGGAATTGACTTTATCAATGTCTCAAAATCTCAAATCAAAGTTTTATTTATTGTCTAAATTAAATGTACAATTGAATTATACTCAACCCTTTGTCAGGCTATTGTTCTCTAAAAACCATGGAGTATGACATCGATTTCTCAATAAGATAAACTCTTTTGATTATATGATGGACTCCTCTGGGAAAAAAACATTGGTGTATGTGTAAACGAGGTGCTCTATCTAACTGAGCTATTGCCTTGTGCTTTTAATGGAATCTTTGACAACATGGTTTTATTAGGAAGGATTTTGTTTGAGTCTATGACTATCTCCCTTCCTAACTATAAGGGGCAATATGGTCTTTTAACATCATTCAAAAATTCCTAGTTAGACATCTTGACATGATTAGGAATTTGTTAAAAGTATAGACCTAACTTAGAATTTTTGTATTTCAACTAGATTTTACTGTGATTTTTCCAAAAATCTAGTCAAATTTAAAAATAAAAGAAGTAATTCTGAAAAGAAATTAATTATTAAAATACCCAAATATATCTTTGAATTGAAACACAACTAAACCATCACTATACTCCTGTCCAAGATAGACGGAGTCAGCCAACCAATACATATAAGAATTTATTTTCCTATACTTTTTATATAGATGAAGAAAATGCACTAAATATGACAATTTTTTAATTAAATGGCTCTATGGTGTGTAGTTTCTAATAAGTGTAAGTATCATAGAGTGATTTATTTTAATAAAATAAAAATATATTATTAATAGATTAAAATCAACTTAAATATATAAATAATTTTAATAAATAAATATGATGATAGAGACTGGTTTAAAATTATTAAAATAACAAACATTTGATAGAATTATAAAGGAAAAATTAATTTGTAACTCCTTATAGTTATCTTAATTTTAAATTAGATTCTATCACTAGTGAAAAATTGGCTTTTTAAACCGGTTAAAATTAACTTTTTAGACCGGTTTTGATCAGGTTTTGATACAACCGATCTAAAAAGCATGTCACTTTTAAAACCGGTTGTATTGATAACCAGTCTTAAAATAAACCATTTTAAGACTGGTTGTCATGAGTACCGGTCTTAAAAGGCCTCTTTTGTAGGCAATACAAAAACATTTTTAAGACTTATTTTCCATATAACCGATCTTAAAAGTTTGACTTTTAAGACCGGTTATATGGGAAATCGGTCTTAAAAGTACTATATTTTTTTTTGTGATTAGGTTAGTTACCAGAACACATCCTAGAATTGCTACTTCCAATATCATACTTATTAAGTGACATAAGGTGTTCAGTTTGCTTCCACTGACCATTTCCTTTTTCTTTAACCTTCTCATTGGGAACTTGTAACATAACAAGTCATATATCCTCATGTAATGTGTTGTTTAAAACTATCATATATATATATATATGCATAATTGTTTAAAACACATGCAGGCCAATGACATGGCTCAAACAGATTCACATGTATAAATGCATGGTTGCACATAATCACAAAAACAATAAATATGTCAAATCATGCAACCAACAAGTTTTGCCACCAACCAACATGTCAATTCATCAATATATACAAAAAATTCCTTAGGTTTACAAGAACTCATTGTTGTAAAAGTTCATAAATGAATTCAACACAACAATTGCGAATGTGATCAATATCTTCTTCTGGAAAGGGGTCAGCAAGATCAAACATCTGAAATACCACAGTCAGGAGAAACATTAACTTCACTTAAAAAAAATAAAAGTAATACAAAAGTTTTGAAATATATATATACATTCACCTCTTGAGTAAATTCTGTCGTGCCTAAGGTAATAATATTATA
The DNA here is from genome assembly GCA_963242795.1 of Inga leiocalycina. Taxonomy (NCBI): domain Eukaryota; kingdom Viridiplantae; phylum Streptophyta; class Magnoliopsida; order Fabales; family Fabaceae; genus Inga; species Inga leiocalycina. The sequence goes on from OY725323.1 coordinate 75,921,423, forward strand.
AATGTGCCTGAGAACATACAACCCACATAAGTTGAACCCCGGTGGTTGCCTACGGGTTTGAAAAATAATATGATATCATTAAAACAAATATAAAATTAAAGCATGACATATTATTGAATACATTCTTAAAACAAACCATTATGTAACTAACCTTTGACAAGATCCATGTAGGGTCTTTTAGGTCACGAATAGGCCTACCACAAGCAGTGTGTAGGAATGTCTGCATAGCCCTATATTATCAAAATCACAAAGGTTACTTATTTTACACAAATTCCATAAATTTGTCACACGAAAGGTAATTAATAATGCAAGAAATTTATGAGTTCAAGGTCTTCTTCAATTCACTAGTTGGCTTGCTGAGGTGAAGGGAGCATAAGAGGATGACAGAATAACTCTTCTTGCACAAAATAGCCAATTGCCAATTATCACTTAAAAAAGGGAAGACTTTTAAGCAAATATAAAACATTATATATATTATGGAATATAAATTTGTTTCTTACCCATGCAAATATTGTAATATCCCAATTTTTGATTAAGGGTAAATCATGATTATTGTGGATAATTACGAATTTAATTTGAATTATTATGTGTTTTATGGCTATTCTAATTAATATGTCATAATTAGTGAAAAAAATTGGAAGAATGGTTAATGAAGGGATTAAGATGATTAATTGGGAAATTACTTTATGTGAGCAAATCAGAAATTGACAAGTGTCAATGTGAGATGAAGCAAGGGAGTGTGTGAAAGTCAAATGGCATTGGAAAATGATATTTTCTCTCTCTTCTTCTCTTGCTTTCAGCTGACAAGGGGGGAGTAGGATTATCATTGTTTCCTTCATCTCCTTGCTCCATCTCTCTCGTTCTCTCTCTTCTCCCTTCTTTGGACACCATTGTTGCAGAAAAAGGGAAGGGAAAAGCTTGAAAAAAGGTAAGCAAATGGCCTCCATTGCTCAAACTCACTTCATGAATGTTGTTCTTTGGAGTGAGAGCTTCATTTTGATGTTTATAGTGTGCCCATTGGTGTTGGTTTGTGGCCACACGAAATTTTGGGAAGTGGTGAATCAAGAACTCCCTTTGAGAAAGTTGATAAGGTGCGTGAAACCTATCTATCTATCTATGTTTTGTGTCAAATGGATTAGTTTGTAATTTCTGGAAATTTGGCCTTGAATCCAAAAATGAGTGCCACTGTTCATTTGGTATGTTTTGGCATGAGAATGGTATTTTGGAATGAGTTTAGGATAGATAGATTGATTGGTGATCAAAATTTGATGTTTAGATGAGATTGGAATTTTGATGTTTGTGTTGCCCAAAACCAAAGCATGATAAAGGAGTAGGATTTTGGTCATTTTGAGATTGCCATTGTGTTCCTAGTGGAAAATATTGTGGGAGAAGTGTTGAATTTGAATTTTGAACCATTGGGAACTTAGTTTTAAAAGTGGCAAGTTTTGATTAGTAAGAAACTCTGTTCTGGCAATGATCTTCCATAGACGTTTTAAAATAGCTAATGGTGTTGGAAAATTATGAAACTTTCCAGTCTTCAAGTTCACTTGCCAAGCTTCAAAATGGACATATATTTCATGTCATTTTGATTTTTGGGCTAGGCGTTATGACTGTCCAAAGTTTGATGTTAAATCTGGGAACAATTCTGAAGCAAGGTGAACTTTTCTTGAAATCTGTATTTTTGTGGTGATTTTCAGTAATGTCCCATATTTTTCCTATTATGAGGACTTCAATAGCTTTCATTTGGCTTTGGAATCACCTCATTTTTATTTTTTAAGAATTAGTTATGATTTTTTGAAGTTCAGCCAAGAAACAAAATTTTCCTGGCCGCAGCCAGAAACTTTTTGTGCTGCTTCTGGCCGCAGCCAGAAAATTCTTGGTTGCAGCTAGAAACTTTCTGTGCTGTTTCTGGCTGCAACCAAAGGTTTTTGGCTGCAGCCAGCCCCTGTTTTCAGCACCTTATGATTTTGAAAAGTGGTTTCCAACCCGATATTTCCTAATCCTTTAAGGCTTTTATTAGAGCCAATTGTAACTACTTAAAGGACATAAATGATAACCAAATCTAAGTATTGTGAAGTCAATTGAGTATTGGAATAGAGAATAACTCTTCGTCCCTAATTATAATTATAGGATACGATATTTGCCCTCCTCGGGAGAGACCTGCGACAAAGCACGCACGGAACAAACCAGGTAGTGACTTTTCTCTCATGTTGTGTATAATGTTTTGGTATGCATAACTTATCATTGAACTGTGAACTGCATGTACCATGGTCCATTACAGCACGAGCAGGTCAGCGTGAGCCATGTAGGGATTGACGTTAGTCATCTCTAGGTCGGCCGTTGAACTGCCGTTGTAATCAACATGGAACTTTGTGAATCCGACCCGTGGGGAGCCGTTTGTTAATCCAGCCATGGGCTGTGAGTTTTGAATCTTGCCTGTATGGCTTGTGTGATGAAATGCTTTATATGAATCCTAGCTGTGGTGAAATATATTGTGTAGATTGTGTTGTGCAATGCAGTAGGAACAATTCAGCATGAGTAATCATAAGGGATGACATGTGTCATACTAACCATTGCCGTTGTAACTGCCGTTGTAGTTGCTTTGTGTGGATAATGATTTGATTTCATGCCTTATTGTTATGCATATTATGAGTGATTTAACACTACGGGGATTCCTTAGAATCTTACTGATCTCCCAAAATTAAACATTTTAGACAGGGCAGAAGGATTGAAGGGAAAGCAGGTGACAAAGAGCGGGTAGAGCTCATTGCTAGGAGTCTATTTTGGAAAAAAATTGGTTATCATTTTGTAAATCATTTGGATATATTTTGTTGGGAATTACAATTATATATTGGATAGTAATTATGTAATCCCCTTGTATGGGAAACTACTTGGGCTTTGTGCCTTGTATAGACCTTGAATTAGTAATTGAACCCCAAGTGTGTCGGGAATTTACTGAGTACTCTGATATTTATAAATGGAATCAAATTGTTCAAGCCATTTATGTATTGAAATGTGAATAGGAGACCATTGTTAATAAGTTTTAGAAAAGGTTTTATAAAAGCATGTTTTGGGCAAAACTTGTTGTATTAAGTCCCAAATCATTTACGGTCTCTAATTCCACATTAATTACGTGTTTATGAACTTAATCTCGACCTAAGCGTGAAGGAGGTTACAAATATGGAGCCAAGAAACACTCAATTGGGGTTTCACTAAGCCTATGCGATAAGTATGTGTGTCTTATAGCAGTAGTGGTCATTTTGTCATAGAGTTGAACTTGGCATAGGAGTCCAAATTTATTGGTTTGCCAGAGCTAACCAACCTACGATTCATGTACCTACAATAATGCAAGCACACAAATCAAAGTTTAACGGCTTAATTTGTAAAATATTAACTTCCAATTTGAGAAGATACTTACATTAAAAAGAGTTGGACAATTAAAACCATAAGCTATTGTAGAAAAGCTACCAGGGACATTAAATCATCCCTCTCAAGATAGCATTGCACCCCTGACTTGCAAACAGCTGACTCAGTAGGCCAATCTCTTGTTCGAAAGGACGTATCATATGCCATCAGAATCACTTGCTGCATGACATTCAATGGAGGCCTTGAAACATCTTGAGTGGAGGGAGGTGGAGGTGGGTGGAGGTAGTGGGAATTCCTCAGCTCAATCAGAAACAAGGTTCTTTGGCCACAAGATGAAATAGTTGAGGACATCGCCCACAATCTTGAAGTCATCAACAGGGATAGGGAGAGGTGCATCTACAACAATTACCTCTTCAACTGCCACTCTGACTTGATCATCCTTTATTTCTTGGTGGTGGACAGTTGATCCCAAGTTGTGCACGCTCCCCCATGCAACTAATCATCTCAAAGGATCCTCCACAAATAAGTCACAAGGCTCACTAATTTCTTTTCTAGGACCCTCTGATGACTGACCAATACAACTCCCTTTAGTGCTCTGTTTAGGGTTTAGGGAATGAGCCTGGGGAGCACTAGTATCTACTTGTCTTGTGCTCGTCATGATCATCCATTCCTTCTTCATCTTGCTAAACCTTTCTTTAAATCGTACATCAAATGATACTTCTACCTCGGCCCTAGCTTCCGCCCTCATGGTGGCCAATATATGCTCTATCTCCTCCTTAATCATCATACTACTTGAGGAACGGCGTGGGGTTGCTCCAAAGTAATCCCTTATGCCTACCCATCCTCCAACCCCCCTGACATTGACAGGATGCTCATGTTTTCCTATGGCTACAGTCAGGATGTCATTCCTCCCATCCAACAAATACTAGTAATCAAAATTTGTTTGCTAAATAATTAATAACAACAAGTCAACAACAATACTTATAATTTTCTCACTAACTATACGAGATTGTTCACTCGTATAAGACTCACTCCTCTTTTGGTTAGCGAACAACCACTTCTTTTCGTGATGTATCGGAGATGGTGGGGAAAGAAGAACAGAAGGATCGGATTGAGCTAGTTCTTCTAATCTCTTCTGTTTAGCCTCCAACAAGTCTTTTTCAACCTTCGCATAACCCCCACGAGACATTGTATGGGGGCAATCATTCTTTCTACCACTCTCTTGGGCTTTTCACCTTTTTTCTTGCAAATCAGAAATCAAAATTAAGGTTCCAATCAATAAAGACAATTCACAATTCATAAGTAAATCAAATGCAAAATAAGTCAACTCACCAATGCTTCTGGAGTAATCTGAAGCCGTCTAAATTATTGCCAAGTGTGTTCGTCAATATAAGAATACTTGTCGCACGGAGTAAGATGAGGCTGACCTTCTTCTACCTCGATATGCACGTAATTGTTGGCTAGACTTGTCTTAAACTTCCTCTAGCATTCATCACAATACATCATTGTCTTGTTATACAAGACTTTACTCTCAAGAATGTCATAAGTGAGCTGGATAGTTTCCCAAATATGTCGCTTCACACTTTTATCTACATTTCTCCATTGCTCTATCAAGATGCTAGGCTTGTTGCGTGCTAAGAGGCCGACAAAACTCCTATACCGGCTTGTATAGGCCCGATTGGTTTCCAATATCTATCAAATTTAATCAAAATCTTTTCCTCGATATTCCGATTAAGGAGAATGTCTCTCAATCGAGTGCCTCTTCTACCTCTTCGTATGGGCTGATTACCACTTTGATTCTGGCTCGGAGCATTGCTAGGAGTACTCCCAATTTGATTAATACTAGTTGGCTCCAGAGTACCCTCAGTAGGACAGCTCATTATCCTTACTTGAAATTGAATGAGCTAATTTATATTCCTATGTAGTCATGACACTTTAAATTTCAGTCTCCAATTTTCATTTCAAGTACTATATTAACATTCTAGACTATGTTGTATCCTTGTTGGCACTTAGGTATCGTACAGGGCATCAAAATGCACTATACAATTCCACTTTAGAATCTATAATTTTCCAGCAACTAACTTATAACAATTTCTTTCTCATGCTCTCCCTATATAATTCCACCTCTTAAACTCATTGGAGCTATAAAAAGGAATAGAATCTAACTCTGTCTAACACATTACTGGGGTCCATTGAGTTCCAGAATAAAATCTAACACATTATAATTGAACAATGCAGAGTTACAGAATCAAGGTTTAGAGACATTATTCACATTATAATCCAACAATACAGAGTTGCAGAATAGAAAAACTCACATTATAATTCAACAAAACAGAGTTAATAAAGGCTGAGAGACATGGAAGTAGCTCTAAGAAAGGAAAGCTAGGCTTTGCATCCACATATAAAATTCACAAGTTCAGATAATTCAAAAGGCAGAACAATGCCTCAAAGCGAGCAATGGAAAAAGGAAAATTTATCACATAAAAACTTGGAGTTGGAGCTTGAGGAACAAACCCAGGGGAGGCAAGCAACGGAAACGAGAGAATGCAATCCACCGTAGACCTATGTCAACCGGTGGCATTGGTAGGAGAGACGTGGGAAAGACAAGGTTAAAGAAAAAAACCTAAGGGAGGCAGAAACCCATCTTGAAGAAGAAAACAATAGGAGGAAACAAATGCTCAACCTTACGGTAATATTTCAACCTAACCTCTGCGTCGACAGTGGCGAAGATTAAGGACGGAGGAGTGACATGGGAAGGAGGAGCAACATGGGAGGGAGGAGCTGCCGCGAAAGGAGGGAGGGGTTTGTAAGAAGCTTGAAGCAACGGAGTTGAAATGTTTCAGAGTTGAAATTAGACACGATGAATTTTTCGGGCATTTTTAAGACCGGTTATATATAACAACCGGTCTTAAAATTTATATTTTGGACCGGTTATTTAGTATAACCGGTCTTAAAAATATTTTAGACTGGTTTCTATCAACAACCGGTCTAAAAGTTTAAAATTTAAGATCAGTTATTTTTTATAACCGATCTTAAAAATATTTTTGACCGGTTTCTATCAACAACCGGTCTTAAAAGTTCAAAATTTAAGACCGGTTATTTTTTATAACCAGTCTTAAAAAATATTTTTAATTTTCTTTATTTCAGAAAATATATTAGACCTGTTACATTTAAAACTGGTCTAGAAAATACATACATATATTAATATTTTTTAATGATTAAATTTTTAAGACTGGTTGTTTATAAAACCGGTCTAAACAATATATTTACGACTGGTTTTTAGTATAACCGGTCTTAGAAGTTGATCATAATCACAAAAATGCCACCGATCACTTTTTTAAGACCTTATATGCTATAACCAGTCTAAATATGCCGATCTTAAACACCATTTGTGTACTAGTGTATAATTTGTTTTATTTAAATTTGAACCATATAATTTGATCCTTAGTCATTGAGTGTAAAATAATTAATTTTAACTTATAAAAATTCTTGAAATTTATGAAATATCCTTTATTTCATTTCACTCATTTTAGTGCTCGCACATCTTTATAAATGAAATATCATAAAATATTAAATTTAAGTTAATGGAAATTTAAATAAAATAACAGTTGTGAATTATTTTTTGAAATTATAAGCTTGAAGACAATAAGGATTAGATAAATAGTGAAAGGATTTATGAGGTGAAGTATAATTTTCCCTTAAAGCCAGAGACAAAGCCCCCAGGAAGGGAAAGCGGGGTTGTTTCGTGGGGCAATTGGGTGAGACATCAGACAACAACTTTTTTTTTGAGTGAAAAGGGTATATTATTAATATAGCAACAACAGAGACTTCGAGTACATCTCAGATACATGCTAGAGCTTGTAACAACCTATATCTAAGAGACATCTGGAAAATACAACAATATCACTAGACAAGTGTATATCAAAAAGAGTTCAAATTGCTTAAAAGGTTCCAGGCTGATGATGTATGGGATACCAACCCTTCCACCTTCATAAGGAGGTCCTGTACAGTGAAAGATTCTCCTGTAAACAGTTTTCTATTGCGAGCATCCCAGAATTTCCACGTTAATAAGCCGAACTTGAGGACCCAATTTTGACTTACTTGGATTGGATTGATGTTGGTGATCCACCAATCCTAGAGTGGTTTGGACAGAAAGCTACAGAGTCTATTTGGTGGTATAAGATGTTGCCAACATGCCACTGCCAGAGGGCATTTCCTGAATATGTGATCGATGTCTTCTAAGCCATTCTGACACAGTTCACAGGTTGCATCAGTAGTGAGGTGTCTTCTTGCTCTTTCCTTGTTGGTGAGGAGCTTACCTTTGTATGCTAACCACAGGAATGATCAAACTCGTTGAGCTCCAGGCCAGGACCATATTAGAGTCCAGCTCTGAGACTTGTCGTTCCATGATTCCTCTTCCTTGAGCTGATATGCAGATGACACTGAGAAAGACCCAGATTTGTTGCGATCCCAGAGGACTCCGGAGATGTTATCTGAGGGGGATGGAGGTGAAGTACATGCAATTAAATGAGTAATTGCCATGGGAAGCTCATGTCTAAGGAGGTCCCAGCGCCATTGGCCGTTATCATCAACAAAGTCAGTAATCGGGAGGTCAGAATAGGGAGCTTGGATGTCCGTGAAAGCTAGATTTTTGAGTGGTCCAAGATCACCAATCCAATTGTCCTTTCAGAATTTAACTTGAGTGCCTTCTCCAGGTTTCCATTTGAGACCTAAATGTATGTCTAGCCAAGCTTTAGCAATACTGCGCCATGTGTGAGAGCATGCCTTTATATTGAAGTTGTAGTTAGAAGCTACTGACCAACTGTATTTGGCTCAGAGCACACGTACCCATAGGAGATCCGGTTGGCTTATCAATAGGAATCCAAGTTTCGCTAGAAAAGCTCCATTTTGACTTTGGAGTTTCTTGAAACCGCAGCCCCCCTTGTAGTTGGTTGGCACATTTCCTCCGAAGAGACAAGAGAAATACCTTGGTGTACCTTATTTGACCCCAAACAAAATTTTTGATTAATTTTTCTATATCTTAACAACATGATGTTGGAAGCATGGAAGTTTGTATGGCATAAAATAGGATGGTGGATAGGACTGATTTAGCGAGGGTAATGCGACCTGCTAATGATAATGACTTAGCTTTCCAATTGGATAGTTTCCTCCTGACTCTCTCTACCACGTAGAGATAAGTATCTTTAGTGACCCGGGAATGGAGAAGAGGAACTCCTAGATACGTCCCTAGATGATCAGTCTTGGAGTAGCCTAGTCGTGCACATATACCATCTGCCTCTTGCCTTTTAACATTCCTAGAGAAGAAAATTCGAGTTTTATGCTGGCTGATTGCATGGCCTAAAACAGTACAGAAATCACCAAGGATCTGTTTAATAACCTCAACTTGTCTTGATGCCGTTGAGCTGAAAATGACTAAGTCATCGGCAAAGAAAAGATGAGAAAGCTTTGGGCCTTGAGAACCCATTCTAATAGTTTCCCAACGACCACAATAAACAGCAGATTGAATTGCTTGGGAAAGATGCTCCATGCATAAAACAAAGATGTATGGAGATAGTGGGTCTCCCTGTCTGATGCCTCTAGATGGGTGAAAAGTGCTAGAAGGGGAGCTATTCCAAAGTACTTGCATTGTGGGGGTAGTGATGCAATACATAATAACTCTAATAAGACTGTCAGGAAAATTAGCGTCTCGCAACGTATCTTCAATGAAGCTCCATTTGAGACGATCAAAGGCTTTTTCCAAATCAACCTTAATGGCCATCCATCCTTTCCTTCCCCCTTTTCTTCTCATAGAGTGAATGACTTCTTGGGCGATAATAATATTGTCAGTGATATTTCGGCCTGCTATGAAGCTGGATTGAAAGGGGAGGATGAGTTCTGGCAGGAGAGCTTTCAGACGGTTGGCTATAACTTTGGTAGGACTTTGTAAGCTACCGAACATAAGCTGATTGGTCTGAATTCTCTTAAGGAAAGGGGTCTCTCCACTTTAGGGAAGAGTGTGATGAGGGTTCTGTTAAGGAGTGGATGAAGAGGTTCCCCCCGAAAAGTGCTAGCAATCATGGAGTGAAGGGAGGATCCCACGTGCTCCCACTGACTTTGATAGAAAAAAGCATGGAGTCCATCAACCCCTGGTGCCTTTAATGGCTTCATGGCAAAAAGTGCCTGTTTGACCTCTTCAATACTGACCGTGTTTGTCAGAGGGTCCCATTGGGAAATAGGAAGTTGGGGAAACAATCCTCCGATATTGTAAGTGCTCACTGGTTCATGGTCATCTGAATAAAGTTTTATGAAAAATTGTTGTGCCATGTTATGCAAGGTACCATCTTCACAGACCCAAATTCCATCCTCATTTTTTAGGGAGGAGATGCGATTGTTTCTTAGTCGGATTCTAGCCTTGGTATGGTAATACGAGGTGTTTCGATCACCCAAGCATAGCCAACCACTACATGATTTTTGGATCCAGAGCAGTTCCTCACTTAAACAGAGATTCTCATATTCCAGGCTGAGAGCTTGCTCGAGAAGGAAGAGATGATGGGAGAGGGGACGTTCCTCAAGAGCCTTTTGAACTCCTAGAATCCGAGCTCTAAGCCTTCGTTTGCTTTTCCCAATGGAACCAAATATGTCTTGATTCCACAGTGTGGCTGCTTGCGTAAAGTTTTGAATATTTTCAGTCAGACTCAAATTGGTGGACCAGTTATCGGAGACCAACTGTGGGAAAAGAGGGTGATTAGTCCAGGCGTCCAAGAATCTAAAGTTAGGGGTGTGCGTACCTGAATTAATATTTGAAAGTCCAAGGTTCAATAGAAGAGGTCTATGGTCAGAGTTTATTTGTGGCAAGTGTAGGACCTTCGAGTTGGGAAAGTGGTGGATCCAAGGCGTAGTAGCAAGAGCTCGGACTAGTCGGGCTAGGGTGAGACTACGTCTTCAAGTGTAAAGTGGCCCCGCGTATCCCAAATCTACTAGATTATTGTTCTGACAGAAAGAATGGAATAGAGGGCAGCTTTTCCGCCCATGAATGGCATTGCCTTTCCTCTCGTGTGAGAATAAAGTGGCGTTGAAGTCTCCTGTGAGGGCCCATGGGTCAGTGTTGTCTTCCATGAGAGCTGAGAGATCAGCCCAAAGGCTGGAGCGCATTTGTGGGTTGGGGTTCGCATACACAGCAGTGAACAGAAAATTTTGTTGATTATTCCTCATGGTGATGCGGGAATGAATTAATTGGCGGTGATTAGATAAGATCTCAATTTCAACTACATCATTCCACAGCATCCAAATACCACCTGAAAATCCAGAGGCCTCAATTCTGTAAGAGTGTGTCATACCTATTTTTTTAATAACTCTGTCTGCTTTTAATCCGGAGATTCTTGGTTCAACGAGAACAACCACTGTAGGGCGATGGTCTTTAATGAATGATTTCAGTACTGCGTGAAATTTGGGCGCGGCAGCACCCTGGCAATTCCAGATGAAGATAGACATGATCATAAATAAATAGATATTTATGGATTAAACAAGCTCATCAGCTCTCCATGGAGGGCTGAGTGTCTGCGTCCTCATCTTCATCGTTAGCCTCCGCATCGTCACTTTGAGCATTTGGGTTGGCGTCACAAGTTCCTTCGTAGGCTTCCAGGGAATTAATGATTGTCTTGAGAGCTTCATCTGCAAGCGTAGGGACTGGGTCTCTAGTTTTGCTTTTTTGTTTCTTCAGTAGGATACCTGAATGGGGTTTCGGGTTAATTTGCTTTAGGGGAGGGTCTGGTGGGTGTGGTTGGATGTTCTCCTTTCCTAAGTTGGGAGTTGGGCTTTGGGATTTTTGGGCCTTTGGTTTGTATATGGGCTGGAGGGTGGTTTTTGGGTTGGGAAAGGACACGACGCTGTGGAGCTTTGGGTCAAGGGAGGTTTGTGGAATCTGTGGGGGAATCTGAGATATTGCTGAGTGGGTTTTACTGGTAAATACGGTTTCTTGGTTGGGTCGGGGTGGGGTCGGGGTGGGTGTCTTGATAGGTAGGGGGCTTGGTCTTGGGGTGTGTGTCGTAGGTTTCATAAAAGAGGCATTCTTACCTTTAGCTTTTGCTGACAACGGGGTGGCAGAGGGTTTGACATTTCCAATTGGATGAGAACTGGGATCAGCTCCTTCCAATATGTCAGCTTCTTCGGCCAGTAATTCAAATTTATTTCCCCTCGAGACCTCTTTTGGGAGACTGTGCTCCTGTCCCTTTCGATCCATTGTACTCTTTCGCCGTCCCCTCCTCGGGACCATCATCCAAGCGCCGTAAGGAGTGTCAGTGCTTGACGTCATCTGCATCGGGTTGTCCAACTTCATCGGAGAAGCTTCAGTGATAACCGGAGAGGTTTCCGTCGTGTTTCACAGCGTTCTTGAGAGGGCACACATTCTCAAGGTGACCGTATTTCCTACAACCGTAGCAAATGGTCGGTAGTCCTTCATATTCCACAAAGAAGATTTGCTTATCAACTTGTATTTTCGCTGTTAATGGACGTGAAAGATCAATAAGCACCGCCATTCTTGCAAACTTGCCCCTTTCCCTTGAAGCCGTGTTATAGTCTATACGCAGGACCTTCCCTAAGACTTCGCCAATGGCTCTAATCACACTCTTCTTATAGTAGTGAGCTGGTAAACCTGGAATTCGTACCCAACCCATGACCTGTGACGCTGTGTGGGTGAGCGGTGAGAACTCCGGAGACCAAGGTTGTACTGTGAGATAGTGACCGAAGATCACCCATGGACCTCCCAGCAGGACTTCCTGATAATCTTTCTCAGAGTTGAGTTTTGCGATGAAGCAGTTGTTCTCTAGATCAGTAAGATGGACTGGCCCCGACAATTTCCAAAGATTCACCACCTTATCTCTGAGGTCCTTGTATCGGATATTGCGTCCGAGCATCTTGACCACTACAGCGTATTTCATGCTCGCCTTCAACAGTTGGTGAACTCTTTCTGAGAAAGAGATACAGGGAAAAGGGCCTTCCTGGTCAACAGTTATATCTCCTTCCTGGAAGGTGAGATCTTTGTCCTCATCAGTCTTTCGGTGTCTCAGGTTCATCAACATGTCCTTGAATGAAGGGGCAGGTTTTGGTGCTTCATCTGCTGACATTTCATCCTCCGATGGTGACAGCGGGTTATAGGACAACATATCGGTGTCATCAGTAACTAGTGAGTTCCGTATCTTCACCTTTTTGGTTGAACGATTGTCCTGGGGAAGTGGAGGAGATTCCTCCTTGTCTTGAGACTGTATGTTGATTGTGTGCTTTCCTCCAGGGTCCTCTTCGATCGGCAGGTCCAGTGGGTTTATGGTTTCGTCGGACTCAGATGCCGTGAGGTTGTGGTCTCTGTTCCTCTCTCTGCTTCGCTCCCTCTCTCTCATCTTTTCCTGTAAAAATTTCAGACAGCAACTTTTCATCTAAATGAAAGGTGCAGCCGTGCAGGTGGGGGATTGTGGCAGGACAAATATGTGAATTCCCAATATTGCCCTTCAACAGTTTCCAATCGCTGGATGAGTCATTGTACTTCAGTACTTCCTGGGCTTTGGGTTTGTACTACGCTTCACGTAGGAAAGTACGGATCTACGTGTCGCAATAGTTTGACCCTGGTCAAGTGGCATGTTCCCGGCGAGGTTTTTTTAGACACATTGACAAAAAAGTTTGCTTAAATTTAATTAAAATTAAAAAAATTAAAAATTAATTAAAGTTATGTTGAGAAATTTTATCAGTATGATAGATTTAAACTAGAGTATCCACTCTGTGTATACAAAATTTGCAGTTAGTCAAAAGAACAAATTAGTTAAAAGCAGGGTTTTCAATGTGTGGAACTAAATGAAAAATTTATATGAAAATAATTTTAACAAATGTGTGTACATATATATAATGATGGAAAAATCCCTTAAAAAGAACTTTCATATTATGAAAAGACAAAAGATATTTCAAATATTTATAATTCAAGAGGGATGTTAGGCTCAATTTATTTTTTTTTTCAAATTAAAAGAAAAAGATACATTTACCCTTACATTTTTTTTATTTAAAAAATTACCTCACTGCCTGCCACCGCCGCCGGAGCTTAGATGGCCGACTGGCCCTCGAAGCTCTGGTGGAAACATTCTAGTAGACTATTCCATTGGAATAAATAATCCTAAAATGGTGGGGTTAGGGTTCAAACCTACATCACTTGTTTGCACAAAATATTAGTGGCTCAATGTCATTCAATATAACTAATGCAAACAAAAATAGATATATTAACCTTTGATAGCACTACAAAAAAAACGTGATTTAGTAGCGGTTAAAAATAGGTATTCGTAGCGGTTCTAACCGCTACAAACTAGATTAGTAGCGGTTAGAAAAACCGCTACTAAATCGTACGTTGCAAGCGGTTTTGTAGCGGTTATATAAAACCGCTACTCAATCAAACATAACCGCTACAAAGTTTGTAGCGGTTAATAGTAACCGCTACAAAATCAAGAGATATTTGTAGCGGTTATATAACCGCTAGAAATATGAAAAATTTTATTTAGAGTGAATTTTTTTTTTGTAGCGGTTAAAAAACCGCTACAAATATATAAAAATGAAAATTTGTTAAAAATGACTTTTTTTATTTGTAGCGGTTAGGAAACCGCTACCAAATTTGAATTTCATGAAATTAGTAGCGGTTCTTAGAACCGCTACTAATTTCATGAAATTCAAATTTACCGCCAAAAAATTTAAATTTACCTTTAAAAAGGCGCGTTATTTAGTAGCGGTTTAATAACCGCTACAAATATTTAAAATTTTTTTTAAATATATACGTTAATTTTTTATTTTTTTTCAATATTATATTAAATAGTTTAATTTGTTATTATTTTATTTGTTTCAGTTAGTTTATTATTTAATAGTTTAACTTATTAATAAATTAAAAAGAAAAAATGTAATTGAATATGATTAGTATAAAATTATATTAATAATATTATTAACGATAGTTAGGTAATAAGGAATTATTATGTTTTATAATATCATGTAATTGTATCTGAAAAATAGATGAAAATGAGATAGAGTTAAGATATATGTAGAAAAAAAGATGTTTAGAATAAATTTTATAGAAAGGAAAGAAGTATTCTAAAAGAAATTGAAAATCTTGTTACCATATTTGATCGTATTATTCAGCTCCTCAACTCATAAGAAAGAAGTTGTAAATGAGAGGAAATGAAAGAAGGGTAAGGTGAAAAGAAATTGGGGAGTGTTTGAAATGAGTTGTGATAAGGGTATTTATAGGGATTCACGTATTATTTGTAGCGGTTAATGTAGCGGTTACTAATTAGTAGCGGTTATTTATATTTTTGTAGCGGTTTAATTATTTGTAGCGGTTAATGTAGCGGTTATTATTTAGTAGCGGTTATTTGTTTTTTTGTAGCGGTTTAATAACCGCTACAAATATTATATTAATTTTTTTTTTAAAAATTTTTTTTACATTTTATTTTAACACAAATTTTTTGGATTTTTTGTAATGAAAAATTTTTTACACTTGAATTCTACAAATATTATTTTAATTTTTTTTACATTTTATTTTAACACAAATTTTTTGCATTTTTTGTAAAGACGAATTTTTTACAATTGAATTTGATCACTCATCGTCGCCATCCCTACAGAAATTTTGTAAAAAAATTATTATTATTGATGTATTATTAAATTTAAAAAATTTAATTGAAATGACGTGGACTTAAAAAAACTCACCGCAGTAGAGGTAAATTGTCATCGCCTTCAGGGAAGTAGTTTTCAAAATCAGCTGGCTGAAATGGCTCACTCTCGTAGGCGATGTTATCGCCTTCACCCATGTCGTAAAGGTCTCTTGGCTTTAAATGAACGACCATGTGCCAATCCCTATGCCGCTCGTCCTCGACATAATAAACCTGATGTGCCTCTGAAGCTAGAATATACGGTTCATCATCTTGAGAAATACCAGTATGAATCGGCCGTGAGAAATTGACTGATGTGATCCCTAGGTCGTCAGTTGTCAGTCCCCGAGAAGTAGTGGTATTTGCCCACAAACACTTGAACAGCGTCACGGTGAAACGGCCTTGATAATTAAGCTCGACCACATCAAGAAGCTTGCCATAGTAAGGGACGCCTCCGAACTGCATGTTGGCGTCACTGCTGCTCGCATAACTCCTTGTCCCAAATGTGCCATAAACACCCGAATTCTGTGTTTGCAATCCCTGATCCCGTGAAACCGTGCAAAACTTAAAACCATTGACATTGTATGCTGTAAACCGTTTTGCATGATCAAGAGGGCCGATTGCGAGAGCTCTGAAATCCGGTGAGTGTGGGTTGTGGTCATTTAGTATTCTGCGAGCAAACCAGCCCGGGAATTCTCTGTGGACCCTCCTATCAACTTCCGAGGATGTCTGTGTACGGATCCTGAGCTGACGCTTGACATGACTTCTGAATTCCCTACAATTAATAATGGAAAGGCGTTAGTGAAATGAAAGTGAGAAATGTTACGAAAGATATAGATCAAATAACATACATGTGAGTGTACAATTCTTACCGTATGAAAGGCTCAACTTGAGTGCAATTAATCAAGACATGTCTATGTGCTTGGAACTTCTCAGTTGCCGTTAGTTTGAAGTTCTCAGTTGCTCCAACTGGTTTACCAACACGAGGGATAAATTCTCCTGATGTCGGCGCAGGTTCAGGACAATCATCAACACGAGGCGGGCGGTTGAAAGCCGTCTCAAGATCATCAAAGTACCTTGAGCAAAAATATAACACCTCATCCCCTATATAGCCTTCAGCTATACAACCTTCTGGCCACGCCTTATTCCTCACGTAAGATTTTAATTTCCCAAGGAACCTACGAAGTACATAAGAGAAAATTGATATAAAATGATGAAAAGGACGACGAGCAAACATTAAATACAGACAATAAATGAAAGCACATATTTAAAATGAGTACCTCTCAATCGGATACATCCAACGATATTGTACTGGTCCAGCGAGCTTTGTTTCATGAACGAGGTGGACTGTGAGGTGAACCATCACAGTAAAAAAGGACGGAGGAAAGATCATCTCCAAGTGACAAAGCGTAAG
This sequence comes from Inga leiocalycina, assembly GCA_963242795.1. Lineage (NCBI taxonomy): Eukaryota > Viridiplantae > Streptophyta > Magnoliopsida > Fabales > Fabaceae > Inga > Inga leiocalycina. Next base: position 75,937,869 of record OY725323.1, read on the forward strand.
AATGATTTTCGACTGCAGCTAATCGAGCTCCTCAACGATCAAAACCTTAGAACACAACTTCCGAAAGAAAGAACAAAGTTCCACCAAAACGATGGAAACATCGGGAGGAAGTGTATTCTTTATAGCCAGAGGGAGTAACTGCTGCATAAGAACATGTGAGTCGTGACTCTTCAAGCCAGCAACCTTTCGAGCCTGCAAGTCGACACATCGAGAAATGTTGCTTGAATACCCATCAGGAACTTTTAATTTCTTCAACGTCGCGAGGAACACATCCTTGTTCGGTTTTGTGAGGGTAAACTTTGCCGGTGTAAATCTGTCATTCTCATCTGGCCAAGCGTCTTCACGAACTCCCATGTCGCGTAAATCTTTCCTAGCTTGAAGGTGATCTTTTGTCTTGCCGGGTTCGTTAAGTAGCGTATACAGCACATTGTCGCAAACATTCTTTTCAATGTGCATTACATCAAGACTGTGGCGAAGTAAATTAGATCTCCAATACGGAAGCGTGAAGAAGATACTTATCTTCTTCCACTGCTGAGGCGCCGAAGTCCTGTGCGTCTTTTGGCGAGTTTGTGCTGAACCGTCGCTTTTTCCAAACTCGACGTCAACATGCTGAAGCTGCTGTAAGATATCTGTACCGGACAAATCCTGTGGTGGTCCTCTTTTCTCTGGTTTCCCATTGAAGCGATTCCGTTGCAATCTGAACTTATGCGTTCCATCGAGAAACCTCCGATGCCCCATAAAGCACCACTTTCGGCTATAGGGAAGGCGCAGTGCGTCAGAGTCGAAATTGCAAGCCGGGCATGCCGACCCAGTGTGCACGTTCCAACCAGATAATGTGCCAAGGCCAGGAAAGTCACTGATCGTCCACATCAAGGCTACACGCATGTTGAACAAAGTCTTGCTGTGAGCGTCGTACGTCTCCAAGCCGACATTCCACAGGTCAAGCAATTCCGCAATAAGCGGTTGGAGATACACATCGATGTCATTGCCCGGTGCCTTTTTGCCTGGAATGATCATAGACATAATGAAAGAGCTTTGTTTCATACACATCCAGGGGGTAAGTTGTAGGGAACTAAGACTACCGGCCAAATGCTGTAACTTGTGCTAAGATTCCCGAAAGGATTGAAACCGTCGGTCGCCAACGCAAGCCGAACATTTCTGGGGTCAGTCGCAAAATCTGAAAAGTCGTTGTCAAACGTTTTCCAAGCAGCTGCATCCCGCGGATGTCTTAATTTACCGTCTTCGTTTTTATCAACGGCATGCCACCTCATGTGCTCAGCAGTTTTAGACGACATAAATAATCTTTGTAGACGAGGTTTCAAAGGGAAGTACCTGAGAATCTTTACAGGTTTCTTCTTCTGCTTTTTCCCCTTCCGAATTGTCTTGTACCTCGATGTGTGACATCTCTTGCACGTCTCCCTGCTGGAATCGTCTCCCCAATACAACATACAATCATTTGGGCACGCATCAATCTTTTGATAATTCAACCCCAACCTGTTGATGATCTTCTTGGCCTCGTAGAAGGTTGTGGGAATCTCGGCGTCGGGGAATGCATCTTGTAATAAGTCGAGCAACATCGACATTCCCTTATCCGTGATCCCACACAAGCACTTGATATGATACAATTTGATCAAGAAAGATAATTTAGAATATTTGCGACAACCTTGATATAAAGGACGATCTGCCTCATCCATCAAGCTGAAAAAATCCCGAGCTGCTTCATTCCCCATAAAAGCCGGCTCAGAGCCGTGCACTTCTTCGTTGAAGTTGTCGCCTTGAAATCCAAACGCATCACGCACAACATCATTCACAGGATCATCTTCATATACTTGAACGCCTACTTGAGAACTTCGAGGAAGAGCCTCGTCATATCTAACGCCGGCTTTCTCACCATGAACTGCCCAGAACGTATAGTCCTCAGGGAAAGGCTTCACAAGCAAATGTTCCTTCACAACATTTCGTGGATGCCACTTCTTGAACTTGCATTTCCGACACGGACAGACGATCTTGCCGTTACAGCTGGCGTGAGTGAATGCGAAATCTAAGAAACTGTTTAATCCGTACAAATATTCAGGAGAATTGCGCGGCAACCTTATCCATGATTTATCCATAGCTACAAGTGAGAGAGAAGAAAGTATAGAGAAGAAGATGAGTGAGAAGATAATTACGAATGCCTAGAACCTTATATTCTGAAAATCCAACGTTTATCATTTTGTAGCGGTTATTCAACCGCTACAACAACCGCTACAGAAATTCCAACGTTTATAATTTTGTAGCGGTTACATATATAAAACCGCTACTAATATTCAAGCCGTTAATTGGTGGGAAATTCAAAATGTACTTGTTGAGTATTAGTAGCGGTTATATATATAAAACCGCTACTAATGTTCAACGAATTAGTAGCGGTTATATATATTAAACCGCTACTAATATTAAAGCCGTTGGACATTAAATATAAAAATAATTTTCTAATTTGTAGCGGTTATACATAAGGTAACCGCTACAAATGTGCACAAAGGCGGCAAATTTCAAAACTCAAATGATTTGAGTGTTTGTAGCGGTTCTTAGTGTATAACCGCTACAAACATATATATTTGTAGCGGTTTCTGAAGGGAAACCGCTACAAATATACAAGTAAATTTGTAGCGGTTATTAGTTCAAAACCGCTACAAATATATATCTTTGTAGCGGTTTAACACTAAGAACCGCTACAAAGATATATATTTGTAGCGGTTTGGAACTCATAACCGCTACAAGTATATATATAATTTATTTTTTTTTTAAATTTAGATTTAAATCATTTATAAATTATTTCAATGCGATATAATAATATAAATATAATTATATAAAACACAATAAGAAAATTCTAAAATAAAATCTCATAAATATTTACAAATGTTTAAAAGAAAAGAAAATGTCCTAAACTAAGAAGCTGGGGGCTGATCCTCTGGTGCTCCCTCAGGTGGGGCTCCCTCAGATGCCGCTGGATTGGGCCGCTGTGTAGACTGAACCGCACCATCCTCATCAGCAGGAGGAGGAGCTGTAGGAGGAGGAGTAGTGCCCGGGACGACGTAGTGAGGGACAGGGGGGACCGCTGGATGCTGCTCGTCCGGGAACAGCCGACCCCATGCTCCCTTGAGCATAGTGTTCGCGATCTCACGCCACTGCGTCTGCTGCGCGTATATAGCGTCTGCGTGGATCTGCAGCTGCTGCTGCTGCTGCACCTGCATCTGCTGCGCCATCTGCTGCTGCAAATCTGACCGCAGCTGGTCAATCGACTCGTCCCTCCGACGTCTGACCCCTCTAGAGCTGCCAGCCTCAGAGGCGGCGCTCCTGCAGTAGATCATGCTGGGTCTGGCGCCTATCCCCATCCCCCGCACTCGTCTGGGGTGCTCAGGCTGAGCCATACCCGCCTTCAGAGGAGCCGTCGGGTCCACTGACCCCTGTGACTCCTCAGGCTGGGTCTGTCGCAGCGCAGCCTGCTACTGCTGCATCCGCTCCTGCCATTTTATGAAACAATTAATAATTACAATTTTTCATTATTAACTTGGTTTTATAAAAAATATAATATTAAATTAACTTACAATCGCCGCCTCTGCCTGCTGAGAGGTCGCAGTCCCGTTACGGTGTCTGTGTGTGATGGCGTACAGCTCCGCATAGTCCGTCTGACGGTTCTCCTGCTGTGCCTTCGTCTCCTGAAACAATTACAAAACAATAATTAGTGTTATGAATTAATCTGCTAAAAGTAAGTGAAGCACTTGAAAAGTTACCAGCTCGCTGTAGGTCACAGCAAAGGTCTTCGATCCTGCTGTGTGGTGGATCGTCTGCTGCGCCCGGATCGCGGCGTTCCTCCGAGCAAGCTCCTGGAAAAAAAAAATTAAATGTATTATAATTTAAAATTAAATACAAAATAAATTGATATTATAATTTAATATTTAACAATTACAAAATTATATATCAAAAATCTAATAAATACATTACCTGCGCCTCAGGGCTCCTCCTGAACTGGACGAAACGCGCCCAGTCGTTCGGCGGCACGCCGTCCGGTACGCTCTCCTGCAGCTGCTCCAGAGGCATCGTCCCGTCCCCATCCACACTGTGGAAGAGACGGTTCCTCCTGTTCCTCCAGGCGTCGCCCATCTTCACGAGGGCGTACCTCTTCCGGTTGGCCCGGACGGCAAACCGCAGCTGAAAAAAATACATTTAAATATCAATAATACTAAAAATCATAATTTAAAAAAGATAATTAAATAGAATTAATTAAAAAAATATTAATTGAATAGTTTTAATTACCTGAATCACCTCCTCCCAAGCCTGGTCCTTCGGCCCCCTCGGAATGTGCCTCCACGTCGGGAAGTGAAGGGGGAACCGCATCCAATTCGATCCCAGATCGCTCAGGAAGCGGTTGAGCAGGTGACCCCCATTGTGGATCGGCTGGTCAGTGCCCTCGTTCCACGGCACTACAACTCGCAGGGACCGGTCCATGCTGTTCAGACCGGCCACATCCAGCCTCCTCATCGACACGTTCCCCTGCTCATTTGCACAGTTGACCGCACGTTAGATAAATTATAATTCAAAGTTAAAAAGTTAAAAAATTAAAAAATTAAATAATTTTCCTTCGACCTGCACCTCAAACCCAGTGGACCGCGAAGACGACCCTCGTGGGTTGTTCTGCTCCCGAGCCTCTTCCTCATCGAGGAACTGCTCCATCTCCCTGAACCCACTAATCAGGATCTCGAACTCCTCCTCGTTGAGGAAGTCCTCAACGCTAATCTCTGGCACCTCCACCTCAGGCACCTCAGCTGCGGTCGTCGCCTGTGGGATCGTCTGCGGTTCCTGTGGAGGGATGGTCTGAGATGCCTCGGTAGCCCTGCCTGCGCGCTGCCCCCTCCCTCTGCCCCCTGCCCGGCTGCTGCCACCCCGTAAAGTCGGTCTGGGGACCACAGGGGCCTTCCCCTTATCCTGTTCTGAAGCCATATCAACTGTACAAATTAAAAAAGAAAATTAGTCCATTATTATACAAAAATATAATAAAAATACAAATATAAATAAAAATATGTGTTATATACGTACCTCAAGTGTAAATACTGCGGAATACTGACCAAAAACTCCTATAGAGACGTCTGAACGCTCAAATCTCGAAGAAATCACTCAGAGAAACCTCAGGAAACAAAATGAGCAAACGGAGAAATGAAGGAGGTGGGGGGTTTAAATAGGCCAGTAATTAGTAGCGGTTATTAAAATATCCGCTACTTTAACCGCTACAAATATCCTAATTTGTAGCGGTTCTACAATAACCGCTACAAATCTTCACAACGTTTGAAATTCTATAGCGGTTATTGCCCAGAACCGCTACAAATTTGGAGTCTCTTGAAATTCTGTAGCGGTTTTCAGTATAAACCGCTACAAAATTCTGACCTTTGGTATTTTGTAGCGGTTTATGTGCATTAACCACTACAAAATAACCGCTACAAGTTTTGGCGGGAATTTCGCGCCAAATTTGTAGCGGTTTTTTGTAGGAAACCGCTACAAAATATCTTGCCGCTACAAATTTGTAGCGGTTTAGGTAAAAACCGCTACAAATGCTATAATTTGTAGCGGTTTAATATAACCGCTACAAATGCACCGCTACAAAATACCTTTTTTTTTGTAGTGTAGTTGACTCAAGCCCATTGACAAGTTTAGATAAAGAATTGACAAGTTTAGATAAGAAATTTGTAACTTTTATTTTTTAAGTGAAAAATACACTTATTCTCTCATGTCATTCACAAATTCAGATAATGAATTCACAAGTATAGATAAGTAATTGATAAGTTTAGATAAGGAATTCGCAACTTTTATTTAAGTAAAAAAATTTAGTTACTCTCTCAAGCCATTCACAAGTTTAGATAAATAATTCACAGATTTAGATAAGGAATTCACAAGTTTAGATAAGGAATTCGCAACTTTCATTTTTTGAGTGAAAAAAATCCACTTACCATTTCAAGTCATTCACAAGTTTAGACAAGAAATTTATAAGTTTAGATAAGGAATTCACAACTTAAAAAAAACCTTAAACCATAAAAGCAAACGTATGTCAACTTAATACAGGGCAATGCAAGATTCTGATATTATTTTGATTCTCTAAAATATTAAAAATATGATCAGAACATTTAATTTGAAAGAGAAATGAGGTGATTTTTTATCCAAAAAAAGGGCACGAATTATGTAAACAGCTAATTAGCGTTATTCGTTCTAATTTTGTGTGTATATATTTTCCAGAATTTATCTTGTGAATTTCTTGTTTAAACTTATGAATAATCTGAGAGAGTAAGTGGATTTTTTATTTAAAAAACGAAGTTGTGAATTCTTTATTTAAACTTGTCAATTCCTTATCTAAACTTGTGAATTCATTCTCTAAATTTGTGAATTCTTTATTCAAACTTGTGAATGACATGAGAGAGTAAGTGAATTTTTTACTTAAATGAAAGTTGAGAATTCCTTATATAAACTTGTCAATTACTTATTTAAACTTGTTAATTTCTTATCTGAACTTGTAAATGGCTTGAGAGATTAAATGGATTTTTTTACTTAAAAAATGAAAATTGCAAATTCCTTATTTAAATTTATTAATTCTTTATCTAAACTTGTTAATGGGCTTGGTTCAAAAATCAAAGGTTAACACACACACACACACACACACACTTGTTTGCATTAATTATATTAAATGGCATTATTAACCCAATAGCCACCAATATTTTGTACAAACAAGTGGTGGGGCTTCAAACTCCACCTCCACCACTTTGGGAATATTTATTCCCAAAGGAATATTCCACTACCAGAGCTCCGGTGAATGGCCGTCTGTTGGAGCTTCACCCAGCCGCCAGCAGCCCCGGCTGACCGCTAGAGCTCCAGTGGCCTACGGTGGGGGTAATTTTGTTTTTAAATAAAAAAAAATATAAGAGTAAATGTCTTTTTCTTTTAATTTGAAAAAAGAAAAATTAAGCCTCTCTAGGATTATGAATGTTTGAAACACATTTTTATCTTTTAATAATTTAAAAGTTTTTTTTAAAGGATTTTATATTTATTTATTTAGTTTTATATTATTTGCATTATTGAAATTTTTAATGAAAACATAACAAGTAATTACTGTGGTGGTGACTTCTAGCTTTTTAATGATTGTAATAAATAACTTGATAATTATATATGATTGTCTAGTCAATTGTTTCATTTCTTAATTAAGTAGCACACGATCCACATGACATGTGAAAACGTATATTTAATTAAAAATTTACATATAAATATTGCAGTTAGTTATATATATATATATATATTGGTCAAAGTTATATATACTATTTAATACTTTAGATTTACTTTTGATAATTTAAATAAATACCATATCCTGGGGGGGAACTCTCGGCGGTTTTAGCGGTGCTGTATATAGCACTTTCCCGCACCTTCTGGTGCTTTTCCGATGTCGTCCTTTGATGCTTTCTGGGGCCGTTTCGGCGCTTTACTGCATGGTCCTCATCGCCTCTCTTTCAGGTCCTCTCTTTCTCTTCTTCCCCACCGCCTTTAAGTTTCTTTCCATTGCCTTTCTTTCTTTCTCACTTGCTTTCCTGTTTTTCATCTTCCACTGCCTTGTTGCCTCTCCTTCATCGTTTTTTTTTTCTGATTTCAACTTCCACTGCCATAACGTTTTGTTCTGCCGCCTTACCTTCTCTTCCTCTACCCTTTGGTGACTTTTGCTCCGCTCCCACCGCCTTTTGTCTCTCATTTTTTTGTTTTTCTTTTGTTCTAGCCGCTTTTCCACTGACCTTTCATCTTCTCCCTTCCCACCGACTTTATTCTTCTCCATCGCCTCTCATGGTTTCATTTTTCCAGCTTTCTTTGGGTTTCCTGTCTTGTTATTCCTCTTTTGAGTAGGGGGTTTCACTGTTGATATGTTGGGTTCGGATCATGAATTCGAAATTGGGTATTCTAGCTTTCCTAAATCCCCTGTTACTTTGATTTGACCGTATTTCCTCATTGGTGCTATCTAATTGGTCTTCCAACAATCATGGAATGGGCAGTGCCATGAATGTCTTTTTACTGGTTAGGCTGCTCGATGTTTTCACTCGAGCTTTGGCTTGGTTTCTCTTTGTGCTCTCTTGTAGGTTTGTGGAATGGATCTGTTTTGCTCTCATCCGCGTCTTGTGGAGTAGGGGGGACTCATCACTTTGCTCTGCTCTAGGTCTCCGAATTTGTTCGGTTGCCATCTTTCTCTACCTAGGGAAGCCTTGAACCTTGTTGGTTCGGCTAAGTGGCCCATGTCCTTCAAGAGACGTGCTGCCTCAAGAGACGTGCTGCAACACCCGCCTCTCTGTTCGTGCTTGGCTTTTCCTCACTCTATCATCGTTGATGGTAGTAATGGGTGGTCCTCTTTTGATGGCTACAAGTTTTCTAAGAAACTGAAGTCTCCTGCTGCTCAGTTTTTAACTTTGTTTTCAATGTTATGTCTTTGTTTGTTGTTGGTTGATTTCTTTTTGATTGTCTGCTTTGTTTGTTGGTTTACTTGTTTCCTGTCTTGGGCTGCTGGCTTTGTATTTCTAGCTATCTCATATGATGCGGCCAAAATTCATGTAATCGTTTTATCGTGCATTTTGATCTTTTTATCCAAAAAAAAAAAAAACCATATCCTGATTATTTTATTGAAAAATGAAACCTGTAAGGCTATAAGCCTATAACTATCATTTATATACTCAGGCAAGAAATAATTCATGTACGATTCGAATTTAAAGGAAGTTATAAAGTCATAATAATTTAAGGTTCAAATACATTATTTGCATCATAACTTTATTATAGCATTATGTCTGAGAAATTTCTTTCTTTCTTTTTTAAAAAAAAGGTATGTTAATTGATTTTAACCTTATATGGAATTAAAAACAACCATTACACAAAAAATTGAAATACAAGACTAATAGAAAAAAATATCAGAACAAATTTAAAAATTTAAAATTAATTACTAAATTTTGATAATAAATAAATATTTATAGTATAGGTGAGTAAAAGTTAAATTAATAATTCAATGTAATTTGATCCATAATTTTTTAAAAATAATAAATATTATTGCTTAAGTTGTCACAATGACAATGAATACAAAAGGCAAAACCTTTATTCATTTATTTTTGGGAAAATTTCAAATAAATACCATTTAAACTTGGAAAACCTTAAAAAGTCCGTTAATATATGAAAATGACAAATAGGTCTCAAGGGACCAATATGAGATTTTGAAATGTTGCGCTTTTATCAAAATGGCGCTCAAGTTTTTTTTTAAAGAAAAAAAAGAAAAACCCTTGCCGCCACTGTCGGAGCTCCAGCGGACGGCACCACCTCGCTGGTGAGATGCCAGAGCTTTGGCGCCAGTGGCTGAAGCTCTGGTGACAACTTGAGTAATTTGATTAAATACTTGAGTGTAGGGATTGACTACTTGATCTCCTTAAGCCCTATCAAGCGTTGTTGACAAGTTGAATAAAGGTAATGACAACTTTAGTATTGGCAGTGACAACTTGAGTATAGTCATTAATAACCTCAGTAGTGCAATTTGTCAATTGCTATACTCAAGTTATCATTGTCTTCATTCAACTTGTTAACAATGCCGGATAGGGTTTATGAAACTCAAGTAGTCAATCTCTATACTAAAGTAGTCAATCCTATTACTCAAATTATCACTAGAGCTTCAACCATTGACACTAGAGTCCTGCTGGTAGGCTAGCGCTAGTGTCGGAGCTTCGACGCCAGCTAGGGTTCTTTTTTTTAAAAAAAAAAACTTGAGGGGCATTTTGGTAAAGCACAATATTTCAAAATTTTAACATAGTCCATTGAGACCTATTAATCATTTTCATATGTTAACAGACTTTTTGGGATTTTCTAAGTTCAAAGGATATTAGAATTTTCTCTTTATTTTTTTCGTTTTGTAATTGGGCAAAAGTTGTTGGAAAGCTGGCTTTTTTTTCCACTTACTACATTGATAAGAAAGTTAGGGCTAAAAAAGATAAGATAGGAAAGTTATGAGATATAAAGTATAAACCTTCCACTAACTAATCCAAAAGAACTAATACACGCGCGTAAAAGGGAAAAGGCCAAACGAAAAAATAACTAATGCAATGCTTTATATCTTCCACCTTCAACAATATGCTTCATGAATCATGACACTTGCGTCCACTATTTTCACGGTAGAAAAAAATGGTATTAAGTGTTTTTTTAATAATTACATTACCCTAATTTTAAAAAATCTATACAAGATCCTAAAATATTGATATTTATAATTAAGGAATAATTTTATTTATTTTCTATGGAATAGATTAACCTTCTCCTTCTACATAGAATTCATTTTTGAAAAATAAGTTATCTAAAAATAAGAATAAAACTATTCTCATAATAATTTTAAAAATAAAAACAAAGAAATCAAGTCCAATGTAAACAGGTCCAATCTTTATATTTCGTAACTTGAGACACAGAAAAATAAAGGCATAATTTATGTCAAATGTAAATATTTTTGTTATAGAATTGAAAATAAATTGAAATATATCTTTCGCTAATATTGTGTAAAACAATTTCGAAAGAGTCAATTATAATTTTTGAAATAAGATGGTTAAAAATGAAATTTAAACAATTTTAAAAACAATATAATATACAAAGAGGAAGAGTAGTTAGGTGCTTAATTAAAATCGCATTAAGTTACTTTTAAACTTGTAATAGTTACAAACTTACTTGAACTTGCCAAGACATCATTTAGTGAGGTTACCATATTTATATTTTTGAGTCACAAAATCGTGTCAACTTGCTTTTAAACTTATGTTAGATTTTCTGATTTGATTATGTTTAATGACTTTATATATAAATCTCACTGAAATTTTTTTTATTGAGTATGATAAATTATAAATATAGATAAATTTAATTATAATTATTTGGATTTAAAATAAATTTAAATTGAATTATATTGTTGTCTTTTTTATATTTTAATAATTTAGCCATATACTTTTAATAGCTACTTATTGATAAAAGTAAATTCATGCAAATTTACGATATGTGTCCACGATTGGAGTTTACGTTCTTGTCACAAGTTTGGTTAAACTCGTGAATTTGATAGCTTCGATGGTGAAAATGTGAAAGTGTTTTGCTTTCATCTCTTAATTTGCCAGTTCCCAAAGAATGCTTAACTTTGATAATTAAGGATCAAAATAACTTAGTGTTAAATTCATGGGAAAAATTAAATTAAATTAGTGATAAATAACAAAATAGTCAAACGCGCATAAATGTTTGGCAATGAACTTGAAGTTTGACAAACTTAAGCAGTTAGTTAACCGAAAGTAGACAAGGTAAACAGGGCATATGGTATTGGCGCAACCTCCATGAAAACAACCCTAATCAAATTAGTTTTGATATTTGTAATTTCATTATTTTTACAAAAAAAAGAATAAAAATAAAGACTAAATATAGGTAGATCGTGGAAGTAGTTATGAACTAAAGAGCAATATTATCAAAATCATGTTAGATATTATTAATTTTGATGATGTCAAATATAGATATGTCAAATATAGATGCTAAATATTAAGAGCAAAAATTTTTCATAATGTATTTATTTTATACTTTGACTAACTATTATGTTTAATGTGAAATATATTGTAGATTAGTCAAGCAAAGGAAGAATATATCAAGTTGTATTGATGAGAATGATTAAGAGGAAGAAGAAGAAAGAAATTGAAGACATTAGTCAAGAAAGCAAGGAGCTATCAAAAGGATTTTGGAAAATAACCAATAAGAAGAAGAAAAGAGATTAAAGAAAGAAGAACTTGTAAAGATCTAATGGGAATATCAAGATTCAAGCTCTTAGATTTGATATTGGAAGTCTCGATGATCAAATAGAAGTTGGGATGGTTCAATTCAAAGTTAAAATGCCTAATCAGGAAGCTTTTCCAAGTTCACTCGAGAATCACTTACAATGATCCTCAGAATCACTTTGAGTGAATATTAAAATTATCAGTTCACTTCCAGTGAAGTCCCGCTACACTTGAAGTGAATTCTCAGTGCACTCGAGTGAACACCAAAATCACATGAAGTGATTTTCAAAAATGTTAGATCAGTTCCAATGAATATACATTGCACTCGAGTGAACATTCAGAATCACTTGAAATGATTTCGAAAACAACAAATCACTTCCAGTGAATATCAGAATCACTTGAAGTGATTACCAAAATTGACAGATCACTTCCAGTGAATTCTCAATGCACCTGAGTGATGCAGGAAGTTGATAGATCACTTCCAGTAAAATCCCATTGCACTTGGAGTGATACTCAAAAGTGGTAGCACTCTGTTTTCGTTTAGCATGAGCAAGGTTCAGTAATTTGATTATATCTCCTAAACCACAACTCGGAATGAGGTGAAACCAGTGACAAATGAAACTAGACTCCCAATGTGTCATTTTGATACCAAGGTCAAGTAAAAAGGAACTTAGATGAAAGAGATATGAATTTTACAAAATGACACTCAAATTATTGTCATATTCCAAAACATGTTTGGCATTTTGGACATAACTCTCAAAATACATGTCGGATTGAGGTGAAACCAGTGGCATATGAAACTAGATTTAAATACCTTCCATTTGATAGGACATTGGTCAAATTTAGAGTTATATTCAAAGAGTTATGTCCACTAGAATTTGACATATGTACAGAAGTTTGAGAAGGTTTGCTCAACGGGAGTGAAAGTAAAATTCAGTTGCAGTGATATGATAGATCACTCGAGTGATTAGGAAATTCACTCTAGTGATGCACAATAAAAGCCAGATCACTTGAGTGAAAGGCTAAACCACTTGAGTGATTATGATTCATTACTTTCATAGTTACTGCTTTCACTAAGATGTGAAAAGATTTTTAAAGTTCGTAAGTTTTTATCTAAAAGCCTAATTTACCACTCTCTTGGGTGTCAGCTAGTTCTAACAAATTAAACCAATCAAATTGAGTCACTAGTTTAGATTTATTTGTTAGACTAAACCATATGTTAATTCATCATAAAATCTTTCCATGACAATATATATGTCAAAAGTTATGCAAAGATACAAGAGTAGTCATAAATTAATTAAGGAGCTTCTATACTAGGTTTAATCTTAAAGAAGCCCTTACCTGAAAATTGTGAAAATAACAAGGATGGGATTATATTAATAAAGCGATTCAAAACATGGTTTTAGTTCATCAATACAGTTCTTAGAAGATAAATAAACTTCATGAAATACACGTATAAATAGTGTTGACGACAGTGAAACATTCCTTATATCCTCATTATTTAATTGAGTTGAGTCATAAGTTAACTGTAACACTTACTTGTCAACTATCTTAAAATTTTTGGCAATTTCAGCTAATGTGCCCTTGGTGGGCAATTTGAACTATGCCCTTATTGGGTAAATTTTGGCAATTTCACAATACATATAGTTCTACTTTGATTAAAACAACTTATTAAAATGCCTTACCATGGTAGAAAATAATTATGTGTAACAGCCCAAAATTTATATTCACAAAAAATATTGGAAATATTTGAGAAATTTAACAAAATGGTGAATATTTATGAATTTGGAATTTATCAATTTATAAATGTTCATTTTCATGAGAAATTGGGAAGAAATAATTATGGAATTAATTTGTATAATTTAAAAAGCCCAATATTAAGGTCCAAAAATGGATAAATAATAGAGAAAATATTTGGTCCTAAAAATTGATGGAAATTGGCCAAATAAAAATAAGAAAAGAAATTGGAATAAAAAGGCAATGGCAAAATCGTAATTTTGTCAATTTATCACAAAATTAATTATTTTCAAATTAATTGAATTTAGTTTCAATTAATTAAGAAAAATTAAAGGAAAAAATATATTTAGAATATTTTGGTCAATTGAATGTGAATTTAGGGAAAATTTGAGAAAAAAAATGTAAATTTGGCCAAAATTGGAAATACGTGTATACGTAACCGAAACAAGTTGTAAAGCCAATTGAAGCCAAAGGGAAGGACCCCTAGGTGTCTCCTACATGTGGCATGAAGAAGGAAATATTGGTTGGATATAATGACATGGTTACATGAATGTAAGAAGTTATGTCATAAAAATTAGTTTTGGAATTTTTGGAATATTGATTAAATAATCAGTTAAAGCATGATATGATATTATAAAGCATCATCCACCTCCTTCTTCAGCTCATTTTTGATGCCATAGCTGTCACAAAGAGAGAGGAAGTGCAGTAACTTTTAGAGAGAGAAAGAAGAGGAAATCTCACAAAGTTAGCCGATCCCTCCGACGATTTAGCTCATAATGCGTATAACTTCGTTTCTAAGCTACCCTTTCATGTGGTTTAAGGTTTGGAGGCTAAAAAATCTGTTGTTGAAGGGCTAGGGCTTTCAGCCACATTGAGGAAAAGCTAGTGGGAGCTTAAGGTAACTTCCAAACTCTTGTATATTGACTATTCTGGCTATTGTGGACAATTTAATCAGTGAAATTTTGTCGAATTGTCTGTATTTGTACAAGTGGAAAATGGGTGTGTGGGGCTGTTAAGCTGCACAAATTGGTACTAAATGGTAGTTGTAACCTGATGGAATAATCAATAAAGTGGTTAAGAGTATAAAGAAACACGCCTGTAGAGCCGAAACTGAAAAACCCCAATTTCCCTTGGAGTACATGAGGATTTTAGTCAGGGATGTTAGAGGGCTTTAGAGTTGGATTTTCAATAATTTGATTATTTCATTGAGTTCAGGAGGGAAAATTAGATGGGGTTACAATTGGTCACTTTTTTAAAAAAGCCCAGAAAAGCATAATTACGAAAACGCCATTGAACCTTGAAATAAGGGCTGCCAATGGCAATTTTGTAATTTGATATTGAATTTGATAATTTTGAGTCCAGAAATGTATTCCTTGGGAAAAAATATGTTAGAATAGCCTATGTCAAACTTTCAAAAAAAGTACAGCTGGGTAGGGTATGGCAAAGGCGGGGGTATTTTGGTAAATTTTTACCATAAGCTAATATAACCACAATAAACACTATGGAAGTGTCTAAAATGATACATGGATAGGTTTTAACTATTTCTTATACATTTGATATTTTAGGAACAAATTGGACGCCTGTAGTTGGCATGTTTGACGAAGCGGACCGTTTGGGACTAGGAAAAAGTTCAGGTTGGGACTACTATCTCTTATATACTATGTGACTATTTATATGATGCATGTTATTACATTTTGTGACTTGAACACGTGCTAGAGGCACATTACCTAGCTGTGGTCTAGGACCTAGCTGAGGTACACTAGTCTTATACCTAGCTGTAGTCAAGGACTCGGCTGAGGTACACATAGGGGTTGTAAATTGGTGTTTGGCCCTGAACTTTGTGTACATACACGGATGATATGAATTTTCATTTTACTCAATACGATGCACTACATATTTAATTTTCGTATTTTATATATTGATCATATGTTTCAATTGAGATTTCTTATAATCTCACCCCTTTTCTAAATCAAAATGTCTCAGCGGTTGCCAGCGGATCGAAAGGAAAGGATATAGATAGGGGAACTAATGGGAACGTTTCCCAAGGTGAGGATTGTGGTTATATAGTTTGTACTGGGTTTTCTTTAGGATATTTTGAACATAATTGTAAATATTTGTGAATTCTGCATTGCTGATGCTTGTTTGTAAATAAACACTTTTATCAGTATAGTTGTACTTTTCTATTTGCCTGTAAACCATGTTCATTATTACCCTGCGTATATCAAAATGAAAACGGGTATTGACATTACGCTTCAAAATTGAACGTTATCAATTGTAGAAAAGAGCAAAAGGTCCACCATGATTTAAAAGATTCACACCTCTAAATAAATTTCAAAATATACAACAATACTTAACGAATGGGCTTTAGGCACATTTGAGCCCAAGATGCACAAGTCCAATCAAAACAAATAATATTTAACGAATGAGCTGAGTTTACTAGTTTATTTTCTTGATTATATATAATTTACTTTTATTAGGGTTGATATCATCTTTGATTCTTATGGTTTACAGTAATTTTGGTTTTAGTCTTTAAAGTTATAAACATGTGATTTTGATCCCTCAAATTTATTCCATTTTAAACTGTTAGTCCTTGAAATTTTGGAAACACTTGGACTAAGAGTTAACACCATAAATTAAGCTTATGTGGTATTAATGCCATAAAATATACTTATGTAGTTATGTGGATGATGAGTAGGAAAAATAAATTCTAAAGCTTGTCTAACCAAAGATGGGGGGGTGAAACTTGTGCCAAGAAAAAAAACATTAAAAACAACGCAGCACATGCATAACATGCAGCTCCATTTGCAGCGAGTTCTTTAGCAATCTGAACAAACAGTTATGATGCTTCCAGCTCCCGCTGCTTCAGCGCCGGCGTTTACCACTTTACCTTCAGACGATGACTGGAAGTAGGAAATCAACTCGATAGTGACCTGAATTTATTTTCCCGATGGACTCCGGCCTCACTAGGAATAGATTCTTTCGTATTGTATCCGATGAATTTGGGTCAATCTGGTGACCAATGATTTTATGCCGCAGAATATGTGATTGGAAGCTTGACTTGTAAGAGGGATAAGTTGAAGAAGGGACCGCTAAGGAGACTGCAGAGTAAAAGGCAGAAGACAAAATAAAAAATCGACTGGGTAAAGGTATGTTTATATTTGGTCCATGAGATGTTTATTGGAACTGTAACATAATAATTCTAGAAGCCATATAATAGATTGATTTTCTACTATATATGCCCGAACTACTATTTTTCCATACCCATAGATATTTTTAAACTACGCTAAAGTATACTTTTGGTTTTTTAAGTTTATACGAGGAATCATTTTAGCCTCTTAAGTTTGTAAAATCTATTTTTAGTCTTTAAAAGTTAACACCATTAATGTTACTAACGGGAAATGATGACTAAGCAAAATTAAGAGGTGACTACTGCATGATGCTAACATAAAAAACTCAAATTGCAGTGCCAACTCATTCATACTCTATGACCAATGAATGGCCCTGCACCCTCCTCCATCTATCCCAAGAAACAGAACTTCAAACGGCATACAGTTCATTTCAGGTCCTAGGCTTATTTCAGATACATTGAATCTTTATGTGCGAGTCTTATTCTCTTATCTTCCCCTGTTTTAGTAGATGAGCCAAATGAAGAGTCATACATATATATGTGTGTGTGTAAAAAAAACAGGAATCTTTGTTCCTCGTTTTATTTATTGGCAAAATATGGCGATTTTGATGGATACGATAGTTTTCAACACAAGTAGTTTTACTGCACGAGAAGATGATTGTAGTGCCGGATCAGACTATGCATAATCAGCATTTGATCGGCAACAGTAGTGAGTTGGGTGGATTACTGAATCAGTATAGTTTATATTTTTTTTTATCGAAATAGAAAAATTGTTGAGATAAACCAACAAAGAAATATTAATTATTTTTTTTCCTTAATAGACTCCACATCTTTTCTGGCAATGAAAATGATGAAGGTATGTTCTGGGTTTTGAAAGAAACAGTCAAGAACATGGGGAGATGAAGGGAGGATGTAAGAGAGATTAAGACAGAAGGAAGATGTATTGATAGTGAGGGAAGAGGGGCGGTAAAGAAAGTTACAAAACCCTGAGCATTTTTGTTTTTTAAAACAATAAATTAATAACAATTTGTTGGTTGACATGTAAATTAAATTTGCTTTGTCAGCATCGCACAATTACTATTTAATTTTTCTTAGACAGCATTTTCCATTCATAACATTAACGGTGTTAACTTTTAAGGACTAAAAATGAATTTTACAAACTTAAGGGATTAAAATGATATCTCGTGTAAACTTAAAGGATCAAAAGTATACTTTAGCCATCAAACTATAATTACTAAAATCAAATTCGATAAAATAAAGGTCTTTTCTCCATCCGTTTTCACATCCTACTTCTTCATTATATACTAGAAGTCTAGGAGTCGTATAGAGATAGCTGAACTGAGGGTTGCTTGATCCATGGGACTGGGATCATTAATTTGTGCATTAATAAGCCACCTCTATTTTTTGTTCAAAAAACAGAATCGATAGAGCTATGACTCAACACCTCAATCCCAACCTCACCGATGCCAAACCCGTCGTTAAATCTCCATCTACTTCAAGGAAGCAGGTTCCATAGAAAACTTAACAGTGTTAATGACAAATCATCAGATTTAACTACAGGGACTGATGGTTTTAGACAGAATAAACTTGAGGACCAAATTCACCTGTTTGAAATTGTAAGGACCAAAACCAAAATGAATATAAATTATAAGGACTAAAGATGATATTAACCCTTTTTATTTTGATACAAGAGAGCCTAAAACATTATGTCAGCCAAAACAAATTAACCTGGAAGTATTTATTATCCCAAAGGGACTGGAATTTTTTTTTCTTGATTTGTTTCAAGGGTTATATATAAGAGAGCCCAAAAATATTATATCAACCACTAAATATAAACATCTCTATACATGAATTATTGATTCTTGTTTATAAGGGCTATATATAAGAGCCCAGAACATTATGTGTGTACGAATAATGGCCCAATGATTCAAGGAAGTGAACAATCATGTAGTTACAATTCCAACAACATTAAAAGAAAAAAAATCAGAGCCCCAAACTCCAACATTCTATAGCACATTGTCATTTTTTTAAGGGGAAAAAAAGAAAGCTACAAAATGTAACTTGAAACTTGAGGGTAGAGAAGCTGCAAAAGAAGAAGGAAGGACCTCAATGTTAATACAGTGAGTAAATGATGATGGAGGAACGCAAACAAAACCCAATAGAAATAGAGCAAACGATGATGAAGAAGAAGAAGCTATGGCATGGAAGATGATCAATGTGGAAGTAAAGAAGCAACTAGATGGCTCACCATGGAAAACTATTTATTGAAGACATAGCATAGATCAACTTAATTACATAATATTTAATTATGCTTGGTGGGTCCTTGTTCAAAAGTTAAAACATCCTTTCAATACGACACAAGTAGAATGGGAAAGGAACACATTAAGTATTAAGATGATACATCACACATCACATAGTCATATAATATTATGTTTGGTTGAGCTAGATCTACAACTCATATGACCCTATGGAATGGAATCAAAAACATCTCATCTTAGCCTCGCAAGCTCATTGCATACTTGCTCCATGGATGGGCGAGTACGTGGATTTTCATTCAAGCAAGTAAAAGCTATTCTTGCAATCACCATCACCTTCTCAGCCACCAAACCTTGAGGATAAGGTAGCCTTTGGTCTAACACTTCCTTCAAATCTAAATCAAGAGCAACTCTTGTTGGTGCATTAGTAGAAGGCATTATGAGATCTCCTGGATGCTTTCCCATAATTATTTCCAAAGCCAACACTCCAAAACTATAAACGTCACATCTCTCAGTCACTTCCATTGTATACGCAAGTTCTATTACAAAATCAAAATGATTATCATGAAAAAAAACGTTGTTAGTGATAAAGTTGTAGTTATTGCTAAAGAAACGAAATATGATATATACCACCATAATTTATACGTAAAGAAAAATCACATTATATAAATTAAAATATCCTTAACCTGGAGCAGCATAACCAAAGGTACCAGCAAATGAGGTCCAATTGTTAGAATCTGGATACAAAAGCTTGGCCACCCCGAAGTCACAGATGTGAACCACATAATCCATGTCTAAAATAACATTTTTGCTTGATATGTCACGATGAACTATTGGAGGTGAGCATCCATGATGAAGATAGTATGAAGCATTAGCCACACCTTCAACAACTATGATTCTCTTATTCCAATCCAATGCAATTGCTTGTGTCTCATCACTTAATATCTTATCCAAGCTGACCCCATCCAAGAATTCGTAAACCGAAAAGGAGAACTTTGAATGCCAGCAGAACCCATATAGCTTGATGATATTATGATGACTAGTTTCTGTCAAGGCTCGAATCTCACTCATAAAAGCTTTTTTATGACACTGATCGCTTTCTGGTACTGAATGAAGCTTCTTCACAGCCACGACTTGACCTGTGGATAATTCAGCTTTATAGACACTTCCAAACCCTCCAACCCCAATGAGATATTTTTCATTGAACTCCTCTGTTGCTTCAATAATTTTTTCATATGCTAACTTCCCATCATAACTCCATATAGCAAACAAATTCTGAGTTTGCACTTCTCTTTCTTGACTTTTTTTGTTCCTTTCATTGTGATGGTAAATAATATATGAAATTCCCATTGAAAATATTGCTAGCAACATAGATCCCAAACCAAAGAAGAGAACATAGATTAGCACTTTGTTTCTCTTATGATGCCTTGGATCGTAACTGTTTGTTGGGCAAATTGGCAAGCCAGATACATTTCCACATAAGTCTTTATTGTCTTTCAATGTCTCAATTGAAGCATTACGAAAGGCAAAATTATTTGGAAGTGGACCTTCTAATTTATTGTGTGATATGTCAATCATAGTCAATCCTTTCAAATCACCAAAAAATGAAGGAATTGTACCAGAGAAATTATTATATGAGAGGTTCAACATTTCCAAACGTTGCATCCCTTGAAGCATTGTTGGAATTCTACCGGAAAAGGAATTTGCACTAAGATCCAGGTATGCAAGATTTTGTAATTGGCCAAAACTAGATGGAAGGCTGAAGAACTTATTTCCACTTAAGCTCAAATTCCATAATGCGATCATCCCTCCAAATTTTTCTGGAATTGAGCCATTGAAATTATTGTTAGTTACACTCAACTTATTAAGGTTCTTCATTAATCCTATCTCAACAGGAATGTTGCCTGAAAGTTGATTGTTGCTCAATATAAGTCAACTCAATAATGACAAGTGACTCAATTCCTTTGGAATGTTTCCTATCAAGTGATTTGATGATAAATCAAGTCCCTGCAACTTCGTTGCCTCACTTAGTTCCAGTGGTATGCCCCCGGATAAGTTATTATTAGAGATCTTGAGGCTTGTTAGGTTATGGCATTGCCCCCATGTAGGTGCCAAGTGACCATAAAATGCATTGTTACTTAAATCAATGTAGTTCAAGTTTGGATATATACCAAAAGCTTCTACTATATTGCCTGTCAATTGATTGTTTTCAAGCCTAACTCTATAAAGGGTAGAGCAATTCTTCAAACTTCTAGGAATTGGACCAGTGAATTGATTCTTATTTGCAGTGAGCCTAGTAAGTAATGCTCCAAGACAAATGTCTTGAGGCAAATGACCTTTGAAAGTATTGTTTGAAATTTCCAAATCTTCCAAATTTTTAAGGTTATTCATTTCTGATGGAAGATTGCCACTAAGTTTGTTGTCAAACAAGTATAATATGGAGAGCTTTGTCAATTTTCCAATACTTGAAGGAATGGGTCCGCAAAGATTGTTTTGTTCCAAAAATAGCCAGGAGAGCTCAATCAAGTTTCCGATGCTTGAAGGAATAGATCCATAAAGGTTGTTTGTATTCAAATCTAATATGAAGAGCTTTGTCAAGTTTCCAATGCTAGAAGGAATCAATCCAGAAAGGTTGTTTTTAAAAAGGAGGAGGTTGCTTAGGTTGACCAAGTTCCCTATGGATAGTGGGATTGACCCTGAGATTTGATTTCCATCAAGATAAAGCTTTTGTAAACTAGAAATGTTTCCGATAGTACTAGGGATGCCACCAGAGAGATTGTTTTCTGACATGTCAAGTTTCTCAGGTCTCTTCATCATTCCAATTTCATTTGGAATTGCTCCAGAAAGATAATTTTGTTGCAAAGAAACAAATGAGAGTGTGGACAAGTTGCCAATACTTGTTGGAATGCCATCAGATAACTCATTATAAGAAAAATCTATAAAACTAAGTTTGGAGAGTTCACCAATATGGGGAGGGATAATCCCATGAAATGAGTTATTTTGCATATGAATGAATTGGAGATTGGGAAAAGATGAGAAATTGAGACGATCAAGCGTACCTCTTAACCCAAGATCTCCAAGGGATATATTGAAAACGGAGTTGAACTCATTACATTCAATTCCAACCCAATAGCAAGGACAACTGCTATTATCTCTCCATGTTGATAACAGAGTTTGGCTTTGGTTGTCAAGGCTGGCCTTCCACTTTAGCAAAGTATTTGCTTCACTATTTGGTGAAGTAATGAAAGAGGAAACATGAGATGGGAACAAGATTAAATAGCCAACTAACAGTACCCACCGAAGTGTAAGCTTCTCAGAAAATTGAGGTTTTCTGAAGAGGAATGGCATGGCTATCAAGGAAATTTTAAACAAAAGGAGAACGGTGTAGTACACGCAATGGATGTTAAGAGATATATATAAGCACATTAATTAACGCTGGATAGTCATTTATTCAAGGCTGGGTGTAGACAAGAACGTCTCCAATGGTGCGAAAGGGGTTCCAATCTTCTCCTAACTTATGGAAAATATCATAGTACTATTAAATCTGCCAGAGGATTGGTCAATATGGTGAACATCGATCAGTTCAAGGAGAGTAAATCAAGCAACATTTGTGTTATTTCACAAGACAAATAAATTAACACCAAATTAAAAAAAAAAGTTGATAATATTTTAGCAAATTTATGGGACTAATTTACAAATAAGTCCTTATTTTAGACTTATATTTTTTTAAAAAAAATATTTTTTCAAATATATATAGAAGTCATCATTTTTTTTTAAATAGCAGAAGTCTTCATTTCTACAATGATTTGCAGCCGTGTATATTTTTTTCCCTTTTTACTTCTCATTATGTATTCTTGAATTGTAAGAATAAAATTAATTTTCGTTTCTACCTTTAATATATTTTCTTGAGAAAATCTCTTTAACGTATATTTAAATTATTTAAATTTTAAATTGGGTTGTTAAATTCAATAAATTCTAAATTAAGTTATATGACTAAAAATAGGATTTCAGAATTTGATACTTTTATTTTATTACACCTAATTGATTTTCTTCGACTTCAAGAACTAAAATCACGTAGAAAATCGATCATCAAACTCCACTATTCACTAGCAATCAATATTCTTGAACACATCTAATCAAATCTCAAGTTCTACTTTTCAAGAGCTCATCAAGATTCCATCTGCGCCACAAAAATTGCGTTCACGAGGGTGTGGATGGGTGGGCATGGTGATGGTGGGTTTTGGTGTGAGCAAAAGGATAAAAATTTACCAACAGGTGCCGGGTGCAGTGGTAAGGCAACTGACACTCCCCCAGGCGGATGAGAGTTCGAACTTGGGAGAAGCACTTGTTGGGAGGGGGAACCCACCCTTGGTGCAAAGCACCTTATAGGAGTGTGCCTAAAAAAATGTCCCCCGCTCCGGATTCGTCGGTTGCCCCGGGTTACCTGGTCTAGTGTTAGAAGGTCAGGGACTCAGGAAAAGGCGCCGGATACCAGGGGAGTTTAGGTTTGGGGGCCAAAGGCCCTATCTGCCTATTGTCACCAAAAAAAAAAAAGGATAAAAATTTGGAAAACTTGCGTTTAGGTTTCATATAAGAGAAAATACGATAAAATGGTCCATTGAAATCTAAAAGTTGCGTGTAACTCCTGTAAGATTTTTTTTTACAATAAATTCCAATTGTCAAGATGCCTATTGACTGATTAATAGACGCTTATTGACTTATCAGTATAAGCGCTCATGGACTTATCAGTAGAATTAGAATTTATTGCAAAAAAGTCCCATAGGACCGAATTGTAATTTTGAGATTTTAAAAGACTATTTTGTCATTTTTTCTCTTGCCCGGATCAAAATGCAATTTGCCCTAAAACCTTGGTTTGATTAGACAGAATCCAATGACTTTCGTCGCAGAAGGACTTGCAACTGTAGTGGCAGCGACGATACTGGCGGCAGCGGCAGAATTGTTGATGGTGACTTGCTCGCAAGAAAGACACGTGGTCAAGGTAGTGACTGATAATTGCATGAAGAATGGCTTTGAATTAGTCTTCAAAGCTCTCAGTTTTTGAAGCTCTTAAAGACGAAGAAGAGAGGGATGCGATTGTAGTGGGGAGAGGGGAAGATCCTGTGGGTGAAAATGGAATAATGAAGGAAGAGAGAGAAGGCTAGGGTGAGAAGAAGAAGAAGAAGCAACTTGAAGCCATGGAGGGAGAGAGTCATGGATGACACCGGCGGGAGGCAGGACGGAATTATGATAGAGGGAGGAGGTTGGAATATTTTAATTAAAATGAATAAATAGTGAGTTAATGACACATAGGAATATTTTTTAACTCAGATTACCTAAGAATTTCTCGGATGGGAGGGGAAAGCAGTAGTGATTAGGGGATAGAATCAAACGAGGGGTAGGGTGATAAAATTATCAAATATTCTTAGTCTTTTTTATAACATACTTGTCAATTTTTAAGGAGCATTTAATTTATTTTTTCATATCTATCCATATTTAATAAGGATAGTGGGAGAGAGTAGTAATTAACATGATATTTGAGTTTAGTTAGTGTAGTTGGTAAAGATAATATTGAAAATCACTTGAATTTTATGACAACTTTAATGTTTTTAACTATTTTTATTGGTTTGTGAGAATTAATAGTTAGTGCCTTATAATAAGGACCCAACAGAATATTTGTTGATAAATTTTATAATACAAAAGAAAGTAATACTTATCGAATCTTTTCTTGGCAAGGTTGTCAAACTCACAATTTAACCAATCTCGTGGCATTGACGTAAACTTGCATTATGAACTCGAATCGTAAACTCATAAGAGTCTATTTTTATCATTAAATAGGTATTAATAATGTATAATTAAATGATTAAAATATAAAAAAGACAATACTTTGATTTAAATATATTTTAAATACAAATAATTGAAACTAAATCCATCAACATTCATAATTTATCATATTTAACAAAAAATTTATATAAATTTCATATGTAAAGCCATTAAACATGATTGAATCAGAAAGTTAATACGAGTTTAAAAGTAAATTACACAGTTTTGTGGGCTAAAAATGTAAAAATAGTAAACTCGGTATGTAAATTTGTGAGTTTATCCGGCTTTACAACTAGCATGAGTTTACCTATGACTCGGCACGATAAAAACGGTATAATTTTTTAATCAATTCGCGAGTTTGACAACAATTTCTCTAGGAGATGTACCCACATTTAATAAATTTTTAATAAAAACATAACAAGTAATTACTGTGGGGTTGACTTCTAGCTTTTTTAATGATAGTAATAAATAATTTGGTAATTATATATGATTGTGTAGTCAATTGTTTCATTTCTTAATTAAGTAGTACACAATCCACATGACATGCATGTAAAAATGTATATTTAATTAAAAAATTACATATAAAAATGGCAGCTAGTTATATATATATTATTTCATATTTTAGATTTACTTTTGATAATTTAAATAAATACCATATCCTGATTATTTTATTGAAAAATGAAACCCTTTACTATAGAATATAGATTTTACGTCCTTAAACACTATAAAAAAATGTGATTTAGTAGCGGTTAAAAATGATCATTAGTAGTAGTTTATAAAACCGTTACTAAATTGCATGTTGCAAGCACATTTATAGTGGTTATAAAAAACCGCTACTCAAGCAAAATAACCGCTACTTTATTTGTAGTGGTTCAATCCCACCGCTACAACATCGCCACAAGCCATAAGCTTTTTCTAGGATATTATAACCGCTACAAATATCAAAAAGAAAATTTTCAAGGCGGGAAAAGAAAAGTGAAAATTTTTTGCTCATTTGTAGCGGTTTAAGAACTGCTACTAATAGAAAATTTCTAAAATTAGTAGCGGTTCTAGAACCGCTATTGATTTCAGCAAAATTCAAAATTCCCGCCAAAAAAATAATTTCAGTTTGAACCAGGCACGTTAATTAGTAGCGGTTTAATAACCACTACAAAAATTAAGAAAATTTTTTAGAAAAATACAATCATTTGTTTCTGTTATTTTGATATTAAATTAAATAGTTTATTCCTTTAGTAGTTTAGCTGATTTAATTAGCTTATTATTCAATAGTTTAACTCATTTATAAATTAAAAGGAATACTTTAATTTAGTTGGATAAGTATAAAAATTGTATTGATAATATTATTAAGGATACGTAGTTAATAAGGAACTATTATGTTGTTTACTACAATGTAATTGTGTATGAAAAATAGATGAAAATGAGATAAAGCTCTGAAATATATAGGAAAAGAAAATGGTGAGAATAATATTTATGCGAAGGAAAGAAGTATTGAAATAAAAAATTAAAAAATTTGTTACCATATTTGATCGTAT
Organism: Inga leiocalycina; assembly: GCA_963242795.1. Classification (NCBI taxonomy): domain Eukaryota; kingdom Viridiplantae; phylum Streptophyta; class Magnoliopsida; order Fabales; family Fabaceae; genus Inga; species Inga leiocalycina. The sequence goes on from OY725323.1 coordinate 75,964,141, forward strand.
TGTTAAGCTCCTCAACGCATACAAAAAAATTTGTAAATGAGAGAAAATGGAAGAAGGATAAGGTGAAAAGAAATGGGGGAGTGTTTGAAATGAGATGTGGTAGGGGGTATTTATAGGAATCTGCGTAGCATTTGTAGTGGTTAATGTCCCTATTTTGTAGCGGTTTTTAATTAGTAGCGGTTATTTTTATTTTTGTAGCGGTTCAAAAACTGCTACAAATATTATTTTATTTTTTTAAAATATTTCTTTTCCAGTTTTTTTAAAGACAAAAACATAATTTGAATTTGATCACTCATCCTCGCCATCCCTACAAAAATTATGTAGAAAAATTATTGTTAGTGATGTATTATTAAATTTTAAAAAATTAATTTAAATGATGTGGACTTAAAAAAATGCACCGCAATAGAGGTAAATTGTCAACGCCTTCAGGGAAGTAGTTTTCAAAATTGGCTAGCTGAAATGGCTCACTCTCATAGGCAATGTTATCACCTTCACCTATGTCGTAAAGGTCTCGTGGCTTTAAATGAATGACCATGTGCCAATCCTTATGCCTCTCGTCCTCGGCATAATAAACCTTATGTGCCTCTGAAGCAAGAATATACTGCTCATCATCTTGAGAAGTACCAATATGAATTGGCCGTGAGAAATTGACTAATGTGATCCCTAAGTCGTCAGTTGTCAGTCCTCGAGAAGTAGTGCTATTTGCCCACAAACACTTGAACAACGTCTCGGTGAAACAGCCTTGATAATTAAGTTCGACCACATCAAGAAGCTTTCCATAGTAAAGGACACCTTCGAATTGCATGTTGTCGTCACTGCTGCTCGCATAACTCCTTGTCCCAAATGTGCCATAAACACCCGAATTTTGAGTTTGCAATCCTTGATCCCGTGAAACCATGCAAAACTTAAAACCATTGATATTGTATGCTGTAAACCTTTTTGCATGATCAAGAGGGCCAATTGCGAGAGCTCTGAAATCTGGTAAGTGTGGGTTGTGGTTATTTAGTATTCTGCGCGTAAACTAGGTCGGGAATTCTCTGTGGACCTTTTTGTCAACTTCTGAGGATATTTGTGTACGGATCTTGAGTTGACGCTTAACATGACTTCTGAATTCCCTGCAATTAATAATGGAAAGGCGATAGTGAAATAAAATAGAAAAAAGTTATGAAAGATATAGAATAACATGTGAGTGTACAATTCTTACTGTATGAAAGGTTCAACTTGAGTGCAATTAATCAAGACATGTCTATGTGCTTGCAACTTCTCAGTTGCCATTAGTTTGAAGTTCTCAGTTCCTCCAACTGGTTTACTAACACGAGGGATAAATTCTCCTGATGTTGGTGCAGGTTCAGGACAATTGTCAACACAATGTGGGTGGTTGAAAGCCGTCTCAAGGTCATCAAAGTACCTTGAACAAAAATACAACACCCCATCCCCTATATAGCCTTCAGCTATAGAACCTTCTGGCCACACCTTATTCCATACGTAAGATTTTAATTTCCCAAGGAACCTATGAAGTAAATAAGAGAAAATTGATACTAAATGTTGAAAAGGAGGACTAGCAAACATAAGAACTAACAATGAAACACATATTTAAAATGAGTACCTCTCAATCGAATACATTGATCGATATTATACTGGGCTAGCGAGCTTTGTTTCATGAATGAGGTGGACTATGAGGTGAACCATCATAGTAAAAGAGGATGGAGGAAAGATTATCTCCAAGTGACAAAGCGTAAGAATAATTTTGGACTATAGCTGATCGAGCTCCTCAACAATCAAAACCTTAGAATACAACTTCCGAAAGAAAGAACAAAGTTCCACCAAAATGATGGAAACATCAGGAGGAAGTGTATTCTTTATAGCCAGAGGCAGTAACTGTTGCATAAGAACATGTGAGTCATTACTCTTCAGGCCAGTAACCTTTTGAGCCTGCAAGTCAACACATCGAGAAATGTTGCTTAAATACCCATCAGGAACTTTTAATTTCTTCAACGTCACGAGGAAGACTTCCTTGTTCGGTTTTGTAAGGGTAAACTTTGCCGGCTGAAATTTGTCATGCTCATCTGGCCAAGCGTCTTCACGAACTCCCATGGCAATTAAATCTTTCCTCGCTTGAAGGTGATCATTTGTCTTGCCGGGTTCATTAAGCAGCGTATATAGCACATTATCACAAACATTCTTTTCAATGTGCATGACATCAAGACTGTGGCGAAGTAAATTAGCTCTCCAATATGGAAGAGTGAATAAAATACTTATCTTCTTCCACTACTGAGTTTGTGCTGAATCGTCGCTTTTTCCAAACTCGAAGTCAACATGCTCAAGCTACTGTAAGATATCTGTACCGGATAAAGTCTGAGGTAGTCCTCTGTTTTCTGGTTTCCCATTGAAGTGATTCCGTTGCAATATGAACTTATGCCTTCCATCGAGAAACCTCCAATACCCTATAAAGCACCACTTTTGGCTGTGGGGAAGGCTCACTGTGTCAGAGTCAAAATTGCAAGCTGGACACGCCGACCCAGTATGCACATTCCAACCAGATAATGTGCCAAGGGCAGGAAAGTCACTAACCGTTCACATTAAGGCTGCACGCAAATTGAACAAAGTCTTCCCGTAAGTGTCGTACGTCTTGATGCCGACATTCCACAGGTCAAGCAATTCCGCAATAAGCGGTTGGAGATACACATCGATCTCATTTCTCAGTGCCTTTTTGCCTTGAATGATCATAGACATAATGAAAGAGCTTTGTTTCATACACATCTAGGGGGTAAGTTCTAGGGAACTAAGACTACCAGCCAAATACTATAACTTGTGCTAAGATTCCCGAAAGGATTGAAACCGTTGGTCGCCAACACTAGCTGAACATTTCTGGGGTTAGTCACGAAATCTGGAAAGTCGTTGTCAAACGTTTTCCAAGCATTTGCATCCCGGGGATGTGTCAATTTTTCATCTTCATTCTTATCAACGGCATGCCACCTCATGTGCTCCGTAGTTTTAGATGACATAAATAATCTTTATAGGCGAGGTTTCAAAGGGAAGTACTTGAGAATCTTCACAGGTTTCTTCTTTTGCTTTTTCGCCTTCCGAATTGTCTTGTACCTCGATGTGTGGCATCTCTTACAAGTCTCCCTGCTGGAATCGTCTCCCCAATACAGTATACAATCATTGGGGCATGCATCATGTTAGATCTCAAGTTTTGATAATAACAAAGAATGGTATGAAAAAGATTTGATAAACAAATAATTTTGAACAAACTAATAACAGAGAAAATCATCACTTGAAGTAAGCATTGGAGTAATGAAGAAAGGCCAAGAGAAAAAGCTGAGAAACTTCATTGTTGGCAAATTTTCTAAAGGGTTACTCGAGTAGGTACTCGAGTAATGAGACAGAAACTTGAAGTAACCAGCTCAACCTTCAAGTAACCTACCAACGATACTCTAGTACGTACTCGAGTAATAAGGTAAATGACTCCAAGTTGCTCTCGGCCTGCCAATGTTACTCGAGTAGCTACTCGAGTAACCAAGTAAATCACTTGGAGTTGCTCTCGGCCTGCCAACGTTACTCGAGTAGTTACTCGAGTAATCATGTAAAAGACTTCCAGTTGCTCTCGGCCTGCCAATGATACTCGAGTCTGTACTCGAGTTACTCTGTTTCAAGAAATGTGTTGCTCACGGCATTTTCAACCCTACCAACGTTACTCGAGGAGATACTCGAGTAACTCACTGTGGTAAGCAAAACCTGAAGGTAGTACTCGAATAACATGAAATGCTTCTCTCACCCTTCACTTCAAGTCTCTACTCGAGTATGCAGAGTTATTTAGGAGAAAAACTTCAAGTTACTACTCGAGGATGCAGAGTTAGTTGGAAGAGAACTTCAAGTCATTACCCGAGTAAGCTATGCAGAAAATTTGTGTTTACTCGAGTACGTACTTGAGTAACAAGGTAATCAAACTTGATGTGCTCTCGGTCTTGAAATCCTGCCAACATTACTGGAGTGAAGCATCGAGTAACCTAAAGTTTATTTGAGGGTTTACTTGAGTTGCTACCAGAGTAACCTATGGATAAAGTATGCTATACTCGAGTAAGTACCCGAGTAAACAAGTATTTCCAAAGGTTTGAAACTTTGTTTACCTCATGAACTACCCGAGTAATGTTATGTTTGCTTATTGACTTACAGTTTATCAAAGTTTTCCCGATGATACTCGAGTATGTACTCGAGTAAACTTAAATGAATACTCAAGTAACTACTCGAGTATGCAAGTCCAGAAATTCAGAAATCATTCTAACGTTCATTTATTTGTTTCCTATATGATTAACCTTTCATTGTATTAGTATTCTTAGCATATCTGTAGATAAACCATGAAGAGATCTTACCAAATAAGGAAAGTCAAATGCAACGTTCAAATGTTACCTACCGCCACCTACCGCAAACGGATATTTTTCAAATACTAGAAATGTCAACTGTGGCTGCACACTCTCTAACGGACATGAAGAAAAACGTTCCAACAATCATTACCAACACATCTATATATACAGGAACATCCAAACAGAGAAGAGATAACAAGAATACACACACTTACGCATTATCAAGTTCATTACTCTGTTTTACATTATACTTGTAATTCTAAGCTTCAGTGATTCTTATTCACTCTGTGAGAGAGATATTTCATTCAAACTCAATATTTGTTATTGAGGTAACTTAAGGTTATGGAACCTTGAGTTGGGATTGGATTATAACCTGTAAGGGGGAGGGAGTGTCCAGGCGAAGGAACTTGCTTGTACTGAGGTGCCAAGATCCCACTGAATCTTGGAAGTTATAGTGAAATTCTCAGAGAAGCTCTGAGGACTAGACGTAGGTCAAAGTGGTTGTGACCGAACCAGTATAATTCTCGGTGTACACTTCGGTGATATTTCTCCTTACTCTTTATTGCTTTATATTCACTGTCAAGTTTTTATATTTGCAACGAAATTTAGTATCACCCAATTCACCCCCTCTTGGGTGAAACGCTTGCTCTAACATTTGGTATCAGAGCGTAGGTCTTCTTGTTAAGGTATAACAACCTAAGAAGGATCCAATGGCAAGCATGGGTGAAGGAATTCTTCCCGACGGAGCATCCATCACGAGACCTCCAGGTTTCAGTGGCGAACACTTTTCCTTCTGGAAAGTAAAGTTCAGAGTATTCGTGATGGCTACTGAATATGGGCTATGTGATGTAATTGAGAGTGGAAACTATCATCCTACAAAGACTGTAGATTCTTAGAAAATTCCAAAGACGCCAGCGGAATATGATGAGAATGACAAGAAACTTATCACTCTCAACAGCAAGGCAATTCTGATGTTACAAAGTGCCTTGAGTCAAAGTGAATATTTCAGAATTTGCACACTTCTAACAGCAAAGGAAATGTGGGAAGCTCTGGAAATAGCTTATGAAGGAACTTCAAGAAAAAAGGAGAATCGGATCAACAGCTTGGTCACTGAATTCGATCTACTTCAAATGAAACCAGGTGAATCAATATCTGAATTTGAACTTAGATATATTCATCTTGTTAATCAACTTGCAGCACTTGGGAAAGTTTATGATCAGCATACCCAAGTACGAAAGATTTTGAATATTCTTTCTAAAGAGTGGGAGGCCAAAGTCACTGCGATAGAAGAAGCAAAAGGAGAATCAATGAGATCAGTTGCTTCTCTATTTGGAAGTTTTTCTGAATATGAAAGCAAACTAAAGTTCAAACAGGAACTAGATGACATTGGTGACAAGAAAAAGAAAGGTCTAGCATTAAAAGCAAAAGAAGAGAATCAAGATGAGGATGAGGAATTTGATGATGATGAAATGGGCCTAATATTTAGAAAGTTTTCCAAGAAAGGTCAAGGATTCAAACACTTTCAGAAAGGAGGACCTAGCAGCAAAGATCATATCATTTGCTATGAATGTGGAAAACCAGGACATATCAAATCAGAATGTCCAGAGCTGAACCAAAAGAGCAAAGAAAAGAGAAAAAGCAAATTCTTCAACAAAAAGAAGGCCTTCATATTTGCTATATGGGGTGATAGCTCCTCTTACGAAGAAAGTTATGAGGAAGAAGTAGCCAATATATGTCTTGTTTCTCAAGAAGAAATAGAAGAAGAGGTGAATGATTCTGATCCTACCTATGATGAATTACTCTCTGAATATAATGCTTTACATTCTGAATTCATCAAAGTAGTTAAAGAATTAATTGTTTTCAAAAAGAAAAACGAAGCTCTTGAAATTGAACTTAAAGAAAGTTCAGAAAAGAATTGAGAAAATTACTCTTCTTTGAAAAAGAAAAACACTGATCTTACTAAAACTCTTGAAAAATTTACACAAGGAAGTGAGATGCTAAATGTTATTTTAAAAGCTCAATGATTTGTAAATGACCGATCTGGAATTGGATATGATCCAAAATCAGATAAAAGGAAAGGTAGAAAGAAAGCAGGAAGTAAGTCATATTTGAATTATTTCTAGCATTCTGTGCATACATCAAATCCTTTTGCATTTTGTAATTACTGTAATAGAAAAGGTCATTATACATCTTCATGCATTCATAAGAAGAAAGGAAACATAGGAACCTACAAATGGGTACCTAAAGGCTCATACGTTCAGAAATTATTTGTACTAACCCAAAAGGACCCAAAAAGATGTGGGTACCTAAGACTTAGTCATTTGATTGCAGATATGTCTTAAAGCATCCAAAAACAACAAATGGTACATAGACAGTGGATGCTCTAGACATATGATCGGAGATTTTGAAAGTTTTACCACATTGCAACCTAAGGAAGGTGGAAAGGTAAAATTTGGAGGAAATCAATCTGGAAAGATAGCAGGAATTGGTGAAATCAAAAATGACAAAGGAATACAAGTCAAAGATGTATATTATGTTGAAGGCTTGTGTCACAATTTGCTGAGTGTAAGTCAAAGTGCAGATAAAGACAACTGGATAATATTTGATTCAGAGGAATGTCTGATTGTCAACAAGAAAGACTTACTACTTGATAAGAAGAATATCAAGGCTAAACTCAGAGCAAAAAGGGAAGGTAACTGCTATATTCTAGATATTAGTAGAAATGAATCTGAAAATTGTTTTCTGAGTAATGTTGATGAAAGTTGGCTATGGCATAAGAGATTGGCTCATGTCAATATGCATCAATTAGGCAAACTACTCAAAAAGGATTCAGTTCTTGGATTACCCAACGTAAATTTCAAAAATGACTTGATTTGTGACGCATGTCAAAAGGATAAACAAACTAAATCATCTTTCAAATTGAAAAATGAGATTTCAACAAATATACCATTACAATTATTGCATATGGATTTAGTTGGCCCAGCAAGAATAAAGAGTCTTGGTGGCAACTTATGTTCATTGGTCATTATTGATGATTTTTCCAGATTTACATGGGTTATTTTTCTATCATCAAAGGATGAAACCTTTGAAGAATTTATTGTTTTTGCCAAGAAAGTGCAAAATGAGAAAGGTATGTTCATTGCAGGTATTAGGACCGATCATGGTGGAGAATTTGAAAATCAAGCCTTTGAAGAATATTGTGATACTAATGGCATTGATCACAATTTCTCTGCTCCAAGGATACCTCAACAAAATGGAGTTGTGGAACGTAAGAATAGAGTGCTCACTGAAATGGCTAGAGCAATGTTAAATGAAAAGAACGCGTCTCAAGTGTTCTGGGCTGATGCTATGAGTACAGCATGCTATATTACAAATAGAGCCTATATTAGAACAAAACTTGGAAATACACCATACGAGCTATACAAAGGAAGGAAGCCAAACATTGCTTATCTACACATCTTTGGTTGTAAGTGTTTCATTCATAATAATGGTAAAGATAACTTAGGAAAATTTGACTCTAAAACTGATGAAGGAATTTTTCTAGGGTATTCTAACCGAAGTAAAGCATATAGAGTTTTCAATAAAAGAACATGTGTTGTTGAAGAATCAATTCATATTGTATTTGATGAATTTGAATCCTCTGACAAAACCATTGATGAAGAACAGGAAGTTGTTTTAAATCAAGAAAATGGTCAATCTATTTCTAAATCCCTTATTCCAGAAGTTAATGAAACCAAGGAAGAAGAACAAACACTAGGACAACCTAGAGCCTAGAAATACAATAAAAGTCATCCCTTAGATCAAGTCATAGGAGATGTGAATGAAGGGATTAAAACTAGAAATAGAATTTTCAATGAACTAAGTTTTTCTGTATTCATTTCTGAGATTGAACCTTCTAACATTGATAAAGCCCTATCAGACAATGATTGGGTTAGAGCAATGCAAGAAGAACTAAATCAATTTGAAAGAAATCAAGTTTGGGATTTGGTATCCTGACCCAAGGATCATCCGATCATTGGCACTAAATGGGTATTCAAGAACAAACTCGATGAATCCGCAATTATTGTCAGAAATAAGGCAAGATTGGTGGCCAAAGGCTATAATCAGGAAGAAGGGATTGATTATGAGGAAACGTATGCTCCAGTGGCAAGATTGGAAGCTATGCGAGTACTCTTAGCCTTTACATGCATCAAAGGATTCAAACTCTATCAAATGGATGTAAAGAGTGCATTTCTAAATGGTTACATCATGGAAGAAGTATACGTAGAACAACCTCCAGGTTTTGAAGATGTAACTAAATCTGATCATGTTTTCAAACTCAAAAAGGCTTTATATGGTTTAAAACAAGCTCTTAGAGCATGGTATGAAAGGCTCAGTAAATTTCTCATTGATCAAGGTTTTGTACGGGGAAAAGTTGATACAACACTTTTTATAAAACGAAAACGTGATGATATCTTAATTGTTCAAATATATGTTGATGATATTGTTTTCGGTGCTACTAATGAATCTTTGTGTAAGGAATTTTCTGAGATAATGCAGGGAGAGTTTAAGATGTCAATGATGGGAGAATTGAATTTCTTTCTCGGTTTGCAAATCAAACAAAGAAAGAATGGAATCTTCATATCTCAAACAAAGTACTTAAGAGAGCTATTGAAGAAATATGGAATAGATGAAGCAAATGGAACGGACACACCTATGAGCTCAACTACGTTGCTTGATGCTGATGTCAAAGGGAAAGACTACAACATCATAAAATACAGAGGAATGATTGGATCATTACTCTATCTCACGGCAAGCAGACTGGACATTCAATTTAGTGTTGGCATATATGCAAGATATCAATCAGCACCAAAGGAATCTCATGCCGAAACGGTCAAACGAATCTTTAGATACCTTGCGGACACACCAGAATTAGGTCTGTGGTATCCCAAAGAAAGAAGTGAATATCTAGTTGCATATTCAGATTCAGATCATGGAGGATATAAAACAGACAGAAAGAGCACCAATGGACAAGGACAATTTCTTGGAGGATCTCTTGTCTCATGGTACAGCAAGAAACAAAATACATTGTCTCTTTTGTCAACGGAAGCCGAATATGTTGCAGTCTCAAGTTGTTGTGCACAAGTGATATGGTTAAAACAACAACTACAAGATCTTGGTATTTATCTCAAAGAAATACCAATCTATTGTGACAATACCAGTACGATAAGCTTGGCGAAAAATCCAGTTCAACATTCTAGAACCAAGCATATCGATGTTAGACATCACTTCATCAGAGATCATGTCCAAAAGAAAGATGTGAAAGTAATATTCATTCGTACTCATCTTCAACTAGCTATATCTTTACTAAACCCCTTGCAAAAGATCAATTTCTATACATTAGAAGAGAATTGGGAATGGTAAATCCCAATGAGTTGTAAGTTATTTCAGTTTCTCATAATATTAGATAAAGTCATTTGATAATGTTTTGATGATTACTAATTTAAGCATCGGAGTATGTAGAAACTTGCTTTGCAGGAAGATTGAAACTCTGTTTTGAGAAATAAAAATAGAGGTTATCAGAGGACACCTTTACTGGAGTACCAACTTCAAGTAATGACTAACAGTGAAGCATTACTCGAGGAACAACTTGAAGTAAAAGAGCACTTTACTCGAGTAACTACTCGAGACTGGAAGTAACGTATCAAGTTTCTTGGAATTTGAATCAAACGGTTCATTGGTGAGAACTGAATAGTCCAAACTGAAAATGAAAGGTTACCCGAGGTGAGCCTCGAGTAAACTTGAAGCTTACTCGAGTAAGGACTCGAGTAACTGCAAGTCCAGATCACCAATTTGGTGAGAAAAGACTCAAATCTGCTCTAAATTGGTTACAAAATGATCGAGGAAATATACATGGATAATTACAATATTATTCATGCCAGGTACGCAATTTAAATGAATTATTTTGAAAATTTTATGTATGATCACTCGAGTATGGACTCGAGTAAACATGCTATTTACTCGAGTAAGGCCTCGAGTAACGTCAGGTTCTAGGTCTTTATCTGTCGTAAACTCGATCATTTCCACAAAATCTCCTCGAGTAAATCACCCAGTCCTCTCTGAAAAACTTTTCACAATTTCTTTCCTACACTATTTCTGTCAAAACCCTTCAATTTCCAGCCCCAGAAACCTCCTATTCTGCTCAGATTCACTGTTCTCTATATCGCGTTTTTCACTCTGTTTTTCTGAGTTTTCAAGTTTCTTTGATTCAACATGGTTAGAACCAAAAACTTCACTCCTACAGACTCTTCTGGATCTCCACTACTCACTGATCCTCTTTCTTCTCCTCCCAGAAAGAGAAGAAAACTCACTCCCAGATCCAAAGCCAAAGTGCAACCCAAACCACAACCTCAACCGAAACTGAAAGGTGTTGTTATCAAAGAGCCAGTAGTTATAAGGGCTCAATCCAAGAAGAGCACCTCTACTGGGAGAGGCAAAAGTGCCAAGTCTCCCTCTCCTCCACTTTCTAATTCCTCAACTCCCTCTTTCACACCAAAACCCCCTAAAAAGCCCAAATACGATGTGAATGTGGCTAAGGCAATGGCTGGCATTCTAGATCAGCTTGAGAAGGGGCAGTCTTCAAAGAAATCAGAACTGCCAGAAGAGGAGATCACCAAACCTCCAAAGGGGTTTAATGTCAACAAACTGGAGGAGTCCCCGAAGTACCTCACTCAATTCTCCAGGAGAAAAGTATGCAAGACACACTATGTGGACCTCAAAGTACTTCAGGAGGTATTGAAGCATGATCTTAGTCCCTTTTTAGAACCATTTATGCCTTGGCTTTCTATTAGACTTCCTTTTTGCATAAAAGTAGTCACCCATTTTTACTGCAACCTTGAGATTCTAGATGAACCAAATAGAACTTCAGCTGAGGAAGAAATGACTACCACTGTTAGAGGCCAAAAGATACTCATCTCACCTTCTAGGATAAATTTGTGGTTAGGAATAGAGAACCCCCCAGATGACATTTACTCCAAACTTGACTCAAACCAAATCTTCTCTGTCCTTAAACCTAGTGAGCTTGTAGGCCCTTTGAATTTCAAACCTAGTGACATGTATGATCATCACAGGGTTCTATGGTATATCTACTCTAGATCCCTTGTGAACAAGGCCAACAACTATACCCACTTCTCTGATAGGGACTTTAGATGGTTTGCTTCCTTACTCCTGAAGGAACAAAAAGATTTGGGGGAGTACATATTCTCTGAAATGAAGAGGTACAGAGTATATGGGAAAGCTACCACACTTATGCCATATCCTCAGATTGTTTCACTCATTCTGAAGGAGAATAAGATATGGTATCTGGAGAGCAAAGAACATATTGAGAGGATTACTCTGGTTGGGAGAAATCAAATTGGCAAGCTCAACATTGACATTCCTCTCAAGGGTCCTCTGGAATCTGGATCTAAGAAGAAGAAGAAGACTGAGACTGAGACTAGCAAGATGGATGACACTCAGTCGTCGGCTCCAGCTGCCACTACATCATCACCCTCTTTCCTCAATGCCACACTTCAGCACTTCATGGAAAATATTCTGAGAGGATTCCATGTGGACATTGCCAACACAAATGCTGAGTTGATAACCCACATGAATAGAAAGATGGCTGAGTTGGTAGAGAAGATGGATAAGAGGCATGAAGAGTTGCTAGCTGAGCAACGTGCCCAGGGTGAGACATTGAAATTGATTCTGGCACTTCTTTGGGTCCCGGACCTTCTGCCGGTCCATCATCTTCTGCACATGAGACTTATTCATCTCCAGAGCATATACCATCCCCAGAGCATATACCACCACCTCCAGAGAATATCCCATCTGACCTTCATCACTCTGAGGTTGAGCCACTTATTCCTCCAGTTTCTAGTCCACCTGAGCCAAGACCTAAAGATATCTTATGCTCAGTAGATAGCCCCGAAACCAATGAGACCATCCATATCATCATTGATGATTCACCACCCAAACCTCAGCCTGAACTCTCTCCTAAACCTATTCCATCTCCTACCCATACAGAGGAAATATCTCCTTCATCCTCTGATCATCATACTCCTGGTGGCACTGAAGAGGTTGAGACCACCACTATGATTGTCTACCAGCCTTCTCCTATTCCTCCAAGAGGAGACATCCATATCCCTCCACTGAATCTTCCTGAACTAGAATCTTCTAGTTCCTTTGACTCTTATGGTTCAAATGGTCCTTTGGTTCTTCCAGTAAAGCCTATCTCCATGGTCAGGCCTTCTAGTCCTCCACTTGATTGATGAAGACAAAAAGGGGGAGAAGTGCTTGAGAGTGATTTTGTGGAAGTTTCTGAGCCATTTTGGGTGTATATGGGATTTAGGGAGCTATTTCAATTTATAACTTTTCATCTTGTAATGAAATTTTAAGTTTAATGCAAGTTTATTTAAGTTATGAATTTACTTCAAGTCTATTTTAGCTTTTAAATTATAATACATTGTGGGACTAATGAGCTTGTTGTGTATGCAAGGTGTATGTTATGACTTCAAAAACACTTTGAATCTAAACTTAACAAGGTTTTCAAAATTATCATTGAATTCAAGAAGTATTTAGTTGAGAACTTAATTTCAAAAATCTTGTTCAAAATCACCAAGTTTTGTCATCATCAAAAAGGGGGAGAATGTTACATCTCAAGTTTTGATGATAATAAAGAATGGTATGAAAAAGATTTGATAAACAAATAAGTTTGAACAAACTAATAACAGCGAAAATCATCACTTGAAGTAAGCATTGGAGTAATGAAGAAAGGCCAAGAGAAAAAGCTGAGAAACTTCATTGTTGGCAAATTTTCTAAAGGGTTACTCGAGTAGGTACTCGAGTAATGAGACAGAAACTTGAAGTAACCAGCTCAACCTTCAAGTAACCTGCCAACGATACTCGAGTACTTACTCGAGTAAAAAGGTAAAGGACTCTAAGTTGCTCTCGGCCTGCCAATGTTACTCGAGTAGCTACTCGAGTAACCAGGTAAATCACTTGGAGTTGCTCTCGGCCTGCCAACGTTACTTGAGTAACCATGTAAAAGACTTCCAGTTGCTCTCGGCCTGCCAATGATACTCGAGTATGTACTCGAGTTACTCTGTTTCAAGAAATGTGTTGCTCTCGGCATTTTCAACCCTGCCAACGTTACTCAAGGAGCTACTCGAGCAACTCACTGTGGTAAGCAAAACCTGAAGGTAGTACTCGAATAACATGAAATGCTTCTCTCACCCTTCACTTCAAGTCTCTACTCGAGTATGCAGAGTTATTTAGGAGAAAAAATTCAAGTTACTACTCAAGGATGTAGAGTTAGTTGGAAGAGAACTTCAATTCATTACCCGAGTAAGCTATACAGAAAATTTGTGTTTACTCGAGTACGTACTCGAGTAACAAGGTAATCAAACTTGATGTACTCTCGGTCTTGAAATCCTGCCAACATTACTAGAGTGAAGCATCGAGTAACCTAAAGTTTATTTGAGGGTTTACTTGAGTTGCTACCAGAGTAACCTATTGATAAAGTATGCTATACTCGAGTAAGTACCTGAGTAAACAAGTATTTCCAAAGGTTTAAAACTTTGTTTACCTCATGCACTACCCGAGTAATGTTATGTTTGCTTATTGACTTCCAATTTATCAAAGTTTTCCCGATGATACTCGAGTATGTACTCGAGTAAACTTAAATGAATACTCAGTAACTACTCAAGTATGCAAGTCCAGAAATTCAGAAATCATTCTAACGTTCATTGATTTGTTTACTATATGATTAACCTTTCATTGTATTAGTATTCTTAACATATCTGCAGATAAACAATGAAGAGATCTTACCAAATAAGGAAAGTCAAATGCAACGTTCAAATGTCACCTACCGCCACCTACCACAAATGGATATTTTTCAAATACTGGAAAAGTCAACTGTGGCTGCGCACTCTCTAAAGGACATGAAGAAAAACGTTCCAATAATCATTACCAACACATCTATATATACGGGAACATCCAAATAGATAAGAGATAACAAGAATACACACACTTACGCATTATGAAGTTCATTACTCTATTTTACATTATACTTGTAATTCTAAGCTTCAGTGATTCTTATTCACTCTGTGAGAGAGATATTTCATTCAAACTCAATATTTGTTATTGAGGTAACTTATGGTTTTGGAACCTTGAGTTGGGATTGGATTACAACCTGTAAGGGGGAGCGAGTGTCCAGGTGAAGGAACTTGCTTGTACTGAGGTGCTAAGAACCCACTGAATATTGGAAGTTATAGTGAAATTCTCAGAGAAACTCTGAGGACTGGACGAGGGTCAAAGTGGTTGTGACCGAACCAGTATAACTCTCGGTGTATACTTCGGTGATATTTCTCCTTACTCTTTATTGCTTTATATTCACCGTTAAGTTTTTATATTTGCAACGAAATTTAGTATCGCCCAATTCACCGCCCTCTTCGGTGAAACGCTTGCTCTAACACATCAATCTTTTGATAGTTCAACCCCAACCTGTTGATAATCTTCTTGGCCTCATAGAATATTGTGGGAATCTCAACATCGGAGAATGCATCTTGTAATAATTCGAGCAACATCAACATTCCCTTATCTGTGATTCCACACAAGCACTTGATATGATACAATTTGATCAAGAAAGATAATTTAGAATATTTTTGACAACCTTGATATAAAGGATGATTTGCTTCATCCATCAAGCTGAAAAAATCCTGAGCTACTTCATTCCTCAAGAACACTGGCTTAGAACCGTGCACTTCTTCGTTGAAGTTGTCGCCTTGAAATCCAAATGCATCACGCACAGCATCATTCACAGGATCATCTTCATCTAGTTGAACACCTACTTGAGAACTTTGAGGAAGAGCATCATCATATCTAATGCTGGCCTTATTACCATGTACTGCCCAGTACATATAGTCCTCCTGGAAAGGCTTCAGGAGCAAATGTTCCTTAACAACATTTCGTGCATGCCACTTCTTGAACTTGCATCTTCGACATAGACAGATGATCTTGCCGTTACAGCTGGCATGAGTGAATACGAAATTTAAGAAATTGTTTGATCCATACAAATATTCTGGAGAATTGCGTGGCAAGATCTATGACTTATCCATAGCTATTAGTGAGAGAGAAGAAATTATAGTGAAGAAGATGAGTAAATAGAGAATGACGAGTGCTTGGGATCTTATATTTTGAATTTCCAACGTTTAATATTTTAAAGCGGTTCATAACCGCTATAGTAACCGCTACTGTGATAAACATTTGTAGCGGTTGGGAAGCTAATTGAAGAATTTGTTTTGATCTTGTAGCGGTTATAAGAAAAACCACTATGAATATAACTTTGTAGCGATTATACAAAATTAACCGCTACAACTTTGCAAAAGGTGGGGGGAAATTCAAAATTGGAAAGTTGAGTATTTGTAGCGGTTATTTATATAACCGCTACAAATAGTCAACAATTCAATTTTGAATTTTGTCGCGCTCATGTCTTTCAATTTATAGCGGTTTCAGTGTTAACCGCTACAAATATGGAACTATATTTCTTAAACTTAAAAAAAATAAATTATATATATGTGTAATGGTTATATTATAAAACCGCTACAAATATAATAAAATAAAATTTGTAGCGGTTTTTTTATTAACCGCTACTAATATATATATTTGTAGCAGTTATTCATATTAACCGCTACAAATAAAATTATATTATATTTGTAGCGGTTTTATAATATAACTGCTACAACTATATATATATATATATATATATTTGAAGTTTTAGAAATATAAATATAACTATAACTATGGTAAATGCGGTCTAAGAATATAAATATAACTGTTGTAATTAATTCACAAATTTAACAACGAGGTCTAAAAATATAAATATAACTATGATAAACACAATAAGAATATAATTTTTGAAATATAAAATAATATATATTTATTTACAAATATTTCAACAACAAAAAATAAATATGTCCTAAACTAAGTAGCTGGGGACTAATCATCTGGTGCTCCCTCAGGTGCTGCTGGATCGGGGCGCTGGGCAGAGTTAGCCGCATCATCATCATCAGCAGGGGGAGGAGGAGGAGGAGTCTGGATGACGTGCCAAGGGACAGGGGGAACCTGTGGATGCTGCTCGTCCGGTAACAGGCGACTCCATGACCGCTCGAGCATGTTGTTTGTGATTTCACGCCACTGCGTCTGCTGAGTGTAGATCAAATCAGCCTGTAGATGCAGCAGTAGCTGTTGCTGTGCCACTGCAGCCTGTGTCTGCTCCAAATCTAACCGCAACTGCTCAATAGACTCGTCCCTCGGACGTCTGACCCCTCTAGAGCTGCCAGTCTCAGAGGCGGTGCTCCTGCCGAAGACCACGCTAGGTCTGGCACCTATCCCCATCCCTCGCACTCATTCAGGGTGCTCAGCCTGACCCAGACCCACCTTTAAAGGAGCTGTCGGGTCCACTAAACCCTGTGACTCCTCGACCTGGGTCTGCAGCTCAGCCTGCGACTATTGCATCCACTCCTGCTATTTTATGAAACAATTACTTATTAGAATTTTTAATTATTAAGTTGGATAAATAAAAGTTATAATAATGAAATTACTTACAATGGCCACCTCTGCCTGCTAAGAGGTTAGAGTCCCATCACGGTGTTTGTGTGTGATAGCGTACAACTCCCCATAGTCCATCTGACGGTTCTCCTGCTGTGTCTTCCTTTCCAAAAATAATTACAAAATTCAATTAGTATTATAAAATAACCAGTTAAAAGTCAGTGTTATTATGAAAAGTTACCAGCTTGCTGTAAGTGACAGCAAATGTCTTCGATCCTGTTGTGTGGTGGATCATTTGCTGCCCACGACACCTAGTGTTCCTATGAGAAAGCGCCTGGAAAAAAAAAATTAAATGTATTAAAACAATATAAAACATTTCAAATTAATAAATTTCAATTTAAAATTAATTAAATTTAAATTATAATTTAATACTTAACAATTATAAAATTATATATAAATAATATAATAAATACATTACCTGCCCCTCAGGGCTCCTCCTGGACGCCGTTGTTCGACGGGACGCCGTCCGGGACCTCTTTCGGTTGGCCTGGACTGCAAACCGTAGCTGCAAAAAAATTATTTCAATATCAATAATTATAAAAATCCTATTAAAAAATATTAATTAAATAGAATTAATTATAAAAAATATTAATTAAAAATTATTAATTACATGAACCACCTCCTCCCAAGCTAGGTCCTTCGACCCCTTCGGAACGTGCCTCCACGACCTGAAGTGAAGAGGGAACCGCATCAATTCGAGCCCAGCTCGTTCAGGAGGCGGTTGAACAGGTGACCCCCATTGTCGATCGGCTGGTCCGTGGCCTCATTCCACGGCACTACAACTCGTAGTGTCTAGTCCATGCTGTTCAGACCAGCCACATCCAACCTCCTCGTGGACACGTTCCCTTACTCATCTGCACAATTTATCGCAAGTTAGATAAATTGTAATTCAAATTTAACATTTTGAATTTAAATAAATAATTTATTAAATAAAAAAAATTATTTACCTTGGACCTGGCCTACACCTCAAACCCAGTAGACCACGAAGACGACCATTATGGGTTGTTCTGCTCCCGCGCCTCCTCCTCATCGAGGAACTGCTCCATCTCTCTTATCCCAATCGGGATGTCGAAGTCCTCATTTGTGCCATAGTCCTCGACGCTGATATCTACCTCCCTTAAATTAGGCACCACTGGTGCGGTTGTCTCCTATGGGATCGTCTGTGGTACTTGTGGTTGGGTCATCTCCAGTGGGGGTATGAGCTGAAATGCCGCTGTCGCCCTCCCTCCGCGCTGCCCCCTCCCTCTGCCCCAGATCTACTGTTGTCACCCCGTAAAATTGGTCTGGGGACCTCGGGCTCCATCCCCTTATCCTGTCTAGAAGCCATATCAACTACAAAATTTTAAAAAAAAAATTTTAGTCACATTATTATGCAAAAATATAATAAAAATAAAAATACAAATAAAATATGTATTGTCTCCTACCTCAAGTGCAAATAATGAGAAATACTGCAGCAAAAACTCTTCCACAGACGCCTGAACGCTCAAATCTAAAAGAAAATACTTAAAGGAATCTCAGGAAATAAAATGGCCAAAAGGAAGAGTAAAGGGGGGAGGTGGGCTTAAATAGGGGCGGCCTTTGTAGCAGTTCCTAAAATAACTGCTACAAATACTACTACAAACTAGACTTTTGATGTCCCTAAAGGACATCCCTTTTTAAGTTAGGGACGTCCAAAGTTCAATATTTGGCGGGAGGATATGGTGCTGGATGAATTTGACCCAAAAAAAAAATTCCAACACTTTAGACGTCCCCAGTTTCCTTGGGGACGTCTAAAGCCCACTTTAGACATCCCCAGAGAAACTGGGGACGTCTAAAGTTGGCTTTAGACGTCCCCAGAGACACTGGGGACGTCTAAAGCAAGCATTAGACGTCCCCATTTTGACTGGGGACATAGAATCATGCAAAAACATCACTTCATTCACTGTACATGGCAGCTTTACCTTGTGTGCCAAAGCCATACCCGTGAGTGTCTCCAGATTTCCATTTCCCCTGCTGCATTTGTTTTCTCTCTTCTCCCAAACCCGTGAGCTGCATTTCATATCTCCTTCACTGAACAAATGCCAAAGCCATACCCGTGAGTGTCTCCAGATTTCCACTTCCCCTGCTGCGTTGATTTTCTCTCTTCTCCTAAACCCGTGAGCTGAGTTTCATAACTCATTCACTGAGCAAAGGCGCACCTCCCCTCCCCTGTATTTGTCTTCCCTCTTCTCCCATTCCCGTGGTTGTGTGGGTCTTCCTATTTGCTGCTGCTGCTGCATTCTCAGAATTATTCAAGTGCGTTTCTAGGTTTCCTAAAATCATGTGCATATGAGGCGTGAGTTGGATTATTATGTGAAGCAATTAAGAATTTACATTCTACGTTTCTAGATTGTTGCTGCAATTGGATTCTGCGTTTCTGGATTGTTGGTGTGTTCACTTGGTTCTGCATTTTTGGGTTATATTGTTGCTGCATGCACTTGGATTCTGCACTTGGTTTTTGAGAAAATCAGGTGCGTGGGTTTTATGTAATGTAAATAATTATTTTGGGGAACAGATGTTGTTTACAATTTTAGAATTGAATTAATGTTAGAATATGTCAAACGTTATGTATGTTGGGGCCATTTATCATATTTGTTTAGACTTTTAAGAATCACTTGTGATCCAACGTAACTGAACCCTTACAAAACCCTTACAAAATTGTTAAATTGTGTTTTTTTAAGTTTTAAAAATTTATAACTAATACTATTGAGTTTGCATAACTTGTCTTTTTTGCTTTTATACATATAGAGAAATTTTTTTGAAAACTTTTGAACAAAAAAATTGCGTTTTGGAAGTTTGGATTTTGATTTATGAATATTCTAAAAGTTGTTTGATTTGATATTGAAAGAATTGAGTTTGATTAGGATTTGGTTCTATCTTCTTAGAAGTAGGTAGGCATAGAATTTGGCTTTGATAATTAACTTTAGGAAGCCTGATACGAGTTCAGATGATCAATTAAATAGTGCAAGTGTACACTGTCGTAATCAAGTAATATAGAAGTGAGTAGAGTATCGTTCCCACGAGGATTGAGCACTAAGTACCAAAATAGGTAATTTTAATTCTATTTAGTCGATTGATCAGTTGGTGATTGAGAGTACAAAACAAAAGAAAAACAATTAAATATGAATACAGATGATATGAAAGCAAATATGAGGAAAAAGCCCTAGGGATTAGATTTCACTTAACAAATTCCGGATTGAATCACTTATCTATTCTAGCCCAATTTATTCCACATGATTAATAGTCGAGTTTCCCTAATTTAATTACTAGCCTCTTCCAAGGTCAAGCAATTCTATAATCAATTGCTAATCCAATATATTCCTATATGGATTTAAGCAATTAATTATGCATTAAGATTTATGGAACTCAGTAAGACTACACAACTCATATGAATATATTCCTATTTCATATGCAAATCATGGTTTTAATTATAGGGTCTACACACATGTATCTCCTTCCGGTCTCAACATGTATATTGAAATCATTTAAACGATGGCCAATCAATCAAAAGCATTAAGAATAATAATTAAAACTCAATCATGGAGGAGAAATTCAAACTAGATTTAATAAGTTAGGATTCAATCCGTCATTAGTAAGCTACGTCATCCCCCTAGGAAAATGAAAGTTTAGCACATGATGAAATTAAAAACAAAACCAAAATAAATTGACATTATATAAAGCTAGAATGAAAGCCTCAGAAATACTGCATAAACTTGAATATTAAATTCTCAAACATAAATATACAACCAAAAGATGAATGAAAGATGAAGAAATCAAGCCGTCCATTTAGGAGGTAAAACCTTCCATGTAGGCGGTATGCAAAATGTAATAAAATCCTAAGCCTTCCAAGATGGAGGCATGCAAAAAGTAATAAAATCCTAAGCCTTCCAAGATGGAGGCATGCAATACATGAAATTAAATCTAAGAAACAACACAGAGAACTCAGAAATGTTAGAGAAAGATCTCTCCCGGTCAGAGAAGGACCTCTCCCGGTCGGAGAAGGGCCTCTGCTTCTCTTCCTCTCCTCTCCCTTTGAGCTTGGTATTGATCTCTATTTATAGGGGAAAAAAACGTGTGCTACAGTACTGCTACAGTGATCTGGCGGGTGCTACAGTGCCCTGGCGGTTGCTACAGTACCGTTGACCTGCTACAGTTCCCGATGGCTGCTACGGTGCTGTTGACCTGCTACAGTTCCCGATGGCTGCTACAGTGCTGTTGACCTGCTACAGTTCCCGATGGCTGCTACAGTACTTTTATTTTTTTATTTTTTTTATTTTTTATTTTTAAATGCTGTTTATTCCAAAACAATATTTATATATCAATCACACCCAAATTTATTATATTAAACACAAATATCGTCCATAAAATCATCATATAAAGGAAAATAAATATGCAAATATTTTACTTATCAAATTCCCCCACACTTGACTCTTGGACGTCCTCGGACAAGAAGTAAATAATAAGTGCTTCCAACAAAATCAGAAGTGTCAAGTCATAAGTAAGAACACAATTGAAAAATAAAGAAATCATAGTATTAATGAATCAATGAAAATATAAACTGGTAACTTTAATTGAAAATGAATAAACTGAGTTCGTACTTGTAGCTCACTCTCTCAATCTCTCAAGTGTTCAAGGGTAAGTGTTTCGCTCAAATTCAACCGAAAAAATCGCACTACCATAGGCTTGCTAAAAATCTCAATCTCCACTATCTAATTCACATGCGTAATTCAAATCAAAAGGACTTATTAAGGGTTGTAATGGGGTTAAGGTAAAGGAATGTAAAGTATGATATGAAAGGCTAAAGAAATAGAACAATTGAAAAATGGGCTACTTATAAATTTATCTCATCACAACAACCCACAATTCAAACACTAAACATTTTTTTTTCTCTTTTTTTTTCTTTTTTTTTTTCATAATTTTTTTTTTCATTTTTTTTTAATTGCAACTATAAAGTTGATGATAGATACACCCCCACACTTTGTCAAAAGCCCATTTCACAAAAATTTCAAATGCTCCACTAATCTTTCGAATAAGGTAAAAGCACTTGATATATCATTAAAGCATATGTTACTGGGTTGAAAACAAAGAAATAGTCAATTAGGCTCAAAGGGGCTTATCAATGGTATAATTGCAAGGTTGGCTATTTGGCTCTGGCAAAAGAAAATGAATGCCTTTATCATTTTTGAATGAGCATGTGAGATGTAATTTCAACCAGATTTAAAGTAAGTTCTAGAGTGACAATTTAATAGGTGAATATCTCACACAAGAGAAATAATCATTATAGGCTCAGAAGCTCAGGGCTAGGAATTTTTAAACTCAGTTCATTCAATCTCAAAATTCATCACCAATTGCAACAATCAGTTGTTCATTTATGCTATAAAATCTCTAAATTCAATTGATCCATACTTAAAACTTATATACTTCTTAAGATCATTACAAAGCACTTGAAAAAGTTTTTTTTTTTGAAAAAGATAAAAAAAATCATGCAACTAATGAAATGCGTCTCAGGAGTTAAGAATAACTCCTTACTCTGCCATCTTTTTCCACACCCCATGCATCTAATGGTTTTACTAACTAACAAAAGAAAAACAAATTTTTTTTTCTCCTCCCCCAACCTAAATCAGACATTGTCCCCAATGTCTTCTAGAACTTAGAGAAGGTGTTTTTTTTAACATAAACACACAATAAAGTAAAACCAAGAGATTAAGGAAAGTTACAACCTAAGAGCGGTATCTGGGTTCTGCTTCTGACTGCTATATGAAGATGGCCCACCTATTTGCTTGACAAGCAGATCTGGTTTAGGTTCATAGGTTTGCATTTGATTGAGCAGCTGATCAGCAGTTGGTGCAGCAATTATGGAGTGGCGAGTCGCTTGGGGTATAAATCCTGTTTCCACAGCATGATCAAGAAAAGACAACAGATTATCATAAAACCATTAACATTTAACAATCCTAATGGTTTTTTGTGATAGTTTAACTTAGCCCAATAAGCAACACTAGAAATGCCATCCAATGTCCCCAAACCACCGGGTAGAGCAATAAAAGCTTGAGCATGGTGGAACATTACTCCCATTTGTCCAGGCAAGCTTGAAACCTGTAACTCTTGTCCTAAGGAAAAAGCATGATCTTGCAACTCCTTCACCTTTACACTTAAACCCGTGCTTCCATTCATGGATGCAGAAACGACCACACTTCCCTTTAGGCCCTGGATGCCTCCCCCGTACACAACGTTGATTTTTCTGGCAACTAATGCAATTCCAAGTTCATTTGCTGCTGTTATAAACTCTCCTTTCTTGCCCAAATCAGTTTCACCTAAAATGCAAATAGATGTGAATCTACATTTTTGTGTGATAACCTTTTTCTCTTTGTTTCTCTCGGACCATGTGCGCTTACAAGAGAAAGAATTCATTTTACAAATGGAAGTGTGCATATTTACAAATGAAAGAGTACATATATATAATACTAAAACAACGACAACAAAATCACACAAATCACACATTTTTCAAAGAAGTTTGAAAAAATTTCCGACACAAATAACCGATGGGCCATTGTGTGAAGAAATCAAACAAAAAGAGGAAAGAAAGTCAAAAGATACAGTAGAATAGAAAAAAAAAACTGCCAAAAGGATAATAAAAATTAGACAAAAGCTATGGAAAAAAAACAAAACAAATTAAAGACACGCATGATTATGTACAGTAGTTGTGATTTTGGCTCACATCTTCCTCTGGTTTTACGTCCAGAAATGGCTTAAACGCTTTCTATGAATCGAGGATTTGCTTCCCATCCAGTTTTCTTATAAACTGGCAAACAGGGTCTTTTAACGTCAGATTCCCAAGACAATAGCGCTCTTTTTCTTTATTGAATATGTCTGCTAAATCGAGAAGAATACGATGAACATCACCACTCGGATGCGTCTCAAGAGTTTGAATAATATCATCCAGTGACTCCTTACTCAGTCCATCCTTTATAAATTTGATTTTATCTTCTCGATTTACAGAAACCATACCTTTACTCCTACAGCGCTGATCACATGTCCACCTTGCACATTTATAGCAGACCTTCATTCTTTTAGCTCTTCTCTTTTTGGAGTAAGAACTTCTTCCCATTCCTAGCAAAGGTTTAACAAATGAATTATGAATCTCACCTGCTAAACGTACCTTAGCTTCAATGATCCAACGTATATCGACAGGAAGGCCCAAACGATTGAATACTTTCATCCTTTCAAGTCGACAGCTATAGATCTTCCTGAGCACATCTTTGGGAAGAGTGGGGAACCTGTTCTTAAGCTTTACAAGAGATTCCTCCATGGTAACTTAAAATGAAAATGATGAAAACTAAAATGCTCAATGCAGTGTAGTGTGTTTGGTGAGTAGGAAAGAAAAATGAGAGTAGGAAAGAAATGAGTGAATAGGAAAGAAAATTGAGAGAGTGGGAAAGAAAAATGAGAGAGTGGGTAAAGAAAACTAAGAGTAGGAAAGAAGTTTTGGGTTGCCTCCCAAATAGCTGCCCTTCTTTAACGTCTTTAGCTAGACAAAGACCAAAACAAATTTTTTTTTTCTTTTTTTTTTTAAACTATCAAAGTAGAATACATTATCAGGAGCTACCAGAAGTCCTGCAAAATCACAACAAAACATCAAACCAAACCTTGGGTTGCCTCCCAAGCAGCACTAAATTTATAGTCTTCAGCCAGACTTCTCAAACACAAACTACTAATCAAAAGTATCAAACACAAGGATCACCTTGTCTTCATTTCTTTTCAAGCAACAATGTTTCAGAAACCAACAATGATCATTCAAAGTAATTAATTGTACTTCTTCAATCATAGACAATTTTAGAGTACAACTATTTACTGAATTCAAATAAAGCACAGCATGCATGTATTTACAAACAGATTTAGGAATTTCCAAAATTTTAGAGCATCCCATAAAATCCACTTGACTCTCATCAGTAAGAGTCAATACTTCAACAGGAGAGACATGAACAACATCTTTTGGAATGTCCACATTAGTTTCAATATCAAAATCACAAACATTAGGCTCCACAGGCGGAACCTCAATTGGACATCCATTATTCTCTCCAAAAGTGACTTCGAGTTCCTTATCACATGCCACAAGAGGCAAAGTTTCATTCAATTCCATATCCTCAACTTCCTCACAATAATCATCATCAACACAAGGAGTGGGAATCATGCTCAAAGAATTATCTTGCCTCATAGTTTCAAGTGATGCAATAATTTGACTCGCATATATTCCAATATTTTGGACACTTGACTTGACTCTAGTGTCACTTTCCTTTTGCTTTCTACAAAATCTCTCTGTTGATTCAGTAAACTCCTCAATTAATCTTTCTAAATCAAATTTTTCCTTATACTCAAGAGTTTGTTCTTCAATATATGGATAAGAGTAGAAAGGAGGATTAGGAGAATACCTGACATATGGATCCAAAGACTCTTGTTGCTCCAAAATTCCACCAGGATAAAAGGAATGATCAAAACAAGTTTGGTTCATATTGAAATCATCTCTCACATAATGACGGGTATTGCTATAAGGACAATGATCATAAGAATGACACTCTCCACAATAAGCACAAGAAAAACAATTATAAGGAGAAGAATTTTCAATCCAACCAGCATTTATATTTTCATGTCTCATTCCATTCACATGCATTCCAGAAAAAGAACCAAGATATGACAAGCTATCACTGATTAACCCAAATGAATGCTGTGAATAATCCATTTTTTTTTGAAATTTTTACATGAAGACTAAATTAGTATTAAAATTACTTGGTATTGATATTAATGACAATAATCCCCGGCAACGGCGCCAAAAACTTGATACGAGTTCAGATGATCAATTAAATAGTGCAAGTGTACACTGTCGTAATCAAGTAATATAGAAGTGAGTAGAGTATCGTTCCCACGAGGATTGAGCACTAAGTACCAAAATAGGTAATTTTAATTCTATTTAGTCGATTGATCAGTTGGTGATTGAGAGTACAAAACAAAAGAAAAACAATTAAATATGAATACAGATGATATGAAAGCAAATATGAGGAAAAAGCCCTAGGGATTAGATTTCACTTAACAAATTCCGGATTGAATCACTTATCTATTCTAGCCCAATTTATTCCACATGATTAATAGTCGAGTTTCCCTAATTTAATTACTAGCCTCTTCCAAGGTCAAGCAATTCTATAATCAATTGCTAATCCAATATATTCCTATATGGATTTAAGCAATTAATTATGCATTAAGATTTATGGAACTCAGTAAGACTACACAACTCATATGAATATATTCCTATTTCATATGCAAATCATGGTTTTAATTATAGGGTCTACACACATGTATCTCCTTCCGGTCTCAACATGTATATTGAAATCATTTAAACGATGGCCAATCAATCAAAAGCATTAAGAATAATAATTAAAACTCAATCATGGAGGAGAAATTCAAACTAGATTTAATAAGTTAGGATTCAATCCGTCATTAGTAAGCTACGTCATCCCCCTAGGAAAATGAAAGTTTAGCACATGATGAAATTAAAAACAAAACCAAAATAAATTGACATTATATAAAGCTAGAATGAAAGCCTCAGAAATACTGCATAAACTTGAATATTAAATTCTCAAACATAAATATACAACCAAAAGATGAATGAAAGATGAAGAAATCAAGCCGTCCATTTAGGAGGTAAAACCTTCCATGTAGGCGGTATGCAAAATGTAATAAAATCCTAAGCCTTCCAAGATGGAGGCATGCAAAAAGTAATAAAATCCTAAGCCTTCCAAGATGGAGGCATGCAATACATGAAATTAAATCTAAGAAACAACACAGAGAACTCAGAAATGTTAGAGAAAGATCTCTCCCGGTCAGAGAAGGACCTCTCCCGGTCGGAGAAGGGCCTCTGCTTCTCTTCCTCTCCTCTCCCTTTGAGCTTGGCATTGATCTCTATTTATAGGGGAAAAAAACGTGTGCTACAGTACTGCTACAGTGATCTGGCGGGTGCTACAGTGCCCTGGCGGTTGCTACAGTACCGTTGACCTGCTACAGTCCCGATGGCTGCTACGGTGCTGTTGACCTGCTACAGTTCCCGATGGCTGCTACGGTGCTGTTGACCTGCTACAGTCCCGATGGCTGCTACAGTGCTGTTGACCTGCTACAGTTCCCGATGGCTGCTACAGTACTTTTATTTTTTTATTTTTTTTATTTTTTATTTTTAAATGCTGTTTATTCCAAAAACAATATTTATATATCAATCACACCCAAATTTATTATATTAAACACAAATATCGTCCATAAAATCATCATATAAAGGAAAATAAATATGCAAATATTTTACTTATCAAAGCCAAAGACTATGTGAATTTTTTTAAATAGTGAAAAGAAAAGAGAAATTGAAAAAGAAAATAGAAAAAGGATATAACAAGAAAGAGAAAAAAGAAAGAAAGAGAGACTAAGAGATTGTTATCATTGAGTTAAGGTCATTATTTTCATGTTTTTCATTGAAATTCTTGACACTAATTAAAGTATTCGTCCTTTTGTTTGGGTTAGAAGAATTAATGTTAGCTTCCTGCTTTTTACTCTTGTTTTAGTGTTATGAATTTTTATTTTACTCTTCTTAATTAGTTTAGTTTTGTTTAAATTAAGCTGAGATGGTTTGTTATTTTGATTTTGAGATGTCTAACTTTTAAGGGGAAATGCTGCCAAAATTTTGGAAAACAAAATAGTAAAAGGCAATTCCCAGTGTTGACAATTATTCTAAACTTGAGTGTGAATGGCATAGGTGGTAATAGAATGGATCATAGTTGGATGAATGCTTTGAGAACAAGTGAAGAATATGAGAATGGGGTTGAAGAGTTTATTGAATTTGCTAGAAGGAACGTTCCAGCCAAAAATGGGAAGTATTTTTGTCCTTGTGTCAATTGTTTAAATGAGAGAAAACGGGATGTTGAAGTTATAAGGGATCACCTACTTTGTGATGGAATAAATCTTCGATACACAAGGTGGATATGGCATGGTGAGGAAGTAACTGATTGTCCGTCACACAAGAAGGAAGCTGTGGATGTCATAGATGAAGATAGAATGGAGAAAATGATTCACGATATTGAGGTAGAATCCTTTGCGCAGTCGCATGAATATGACAGCTTGCGGAGTGATGCAGAGAGACCGTTGTACCCTGGGAGTAAGTACACACAGCTGACAGGAACATTACATTTGGTTAACTTAAAAGCAACTTGTGGGTGGACCGATAGTAGTTTCACATTGTTGCTTGAACTGTTGTGTGATATGTTTCCAGATGATAATGTACTTCCAAATCGTATGTATGAGGCCAAGAAAATCCTATCCACAATGGGTATGGAGTATAAAAAGATACACGCTTGCCCTAATGACTGCGTACTATATAGAAAGGAGTATGAAGGTCTGAGTGAGTGCCTTAAGTGTCAAAATGCACGATACAAAGTGAAGAAAAATGGTGGTTGTGGCGATGGGACAACCAAAAGGCAACCTATAAAAGTTTTGTGGTATCTTCCAATAATACCGCGCTTTAAGCGTTTGTTTGGCACTGCAAAAAAAGTGAAGAAGTTGAGATGGCATTTGGATGATAGAATATCCGATAGAAAATATCTTCAGCACCTAGCTGACTCTCCATAGTTGAAGAAAATAGATGAAATGTTCCCTGAATTTGGCAGTGAGCCGAGAAACCTTCGACTTGGCCTTTGTACAGATGGCATCAATCCGTATGGAACTCTTAATAGCACACACAGTGCGTGGCCAGTACTCCTTGTAATATACAACTTGCCTCCCTGGCTTTGTATGAAACGCAAGTATGTGATGCTTTCTATGATGATTTCTGGACCAAAACAGCCAGGAAACGATATCGATGTCTACCTGGCGCCTTTGATTGAGGACTTGAAGAAGTTGTGGGAGGAAGGCATAGATGTGTTTAATGCATATAAGAATGAGTTCTTCAAGCTACGTGCAATGATTTTCACCACGATAAATGACTTCCCTGCGTACGAAAACCTCTCAAGGTACAGTGTGAAGGGGCATAAAGCATATCTGATCTGTGAAGCAGACACTCACTTCCACCAACTTAAACATGGAAGAAAAACGGTCTAGCTAGGTCATAGGAGGTTCCTTCCTAGGTTCCACCCGTATCGTAGGTTAAGAAAGCGTTTTAACGGCTTACCGGAGCATGGAATGGCTCCAAAGGCATTAACCGGAGAGGAAGTTTACAGTCGGGTTGAACGTATCAATGTCTTACTCGGTAAGAATCAGAAGACTGCGGGTGAGAAGAACATATGGAAGAAGAGATCAATTTTCTTTGATCTTCCATATTGGCGTAGGCTTGACGTGAGACACAGTATTGATGTGATGTACGTGGAGAAAAACGTTTGTGATAGCCTTGTCAGTACGCTTTTGCACATTCCAGGGAAGACCAAGGATGGGATGAGTGCGAGACTAGACCTTATTGATATGGGAATAAGAGAACGGTTACATCCACAGCTAAGAGATGATGGTAGGAGGGCATACATGGAGCCAGCAGCGCATACACTATCAAAAGCGGAGAAACGAAGTTTTTGTGGGTGTTTGTATGAAATTAAGGTACCACAAGGATATTCTTCGAATGTGAGAAGGTGTGTGCCAATGGAGGATTTGAAGTTAGTGGGAATGAAGTCCCATGATTATCATGTATTGATGCAACAACTGTTACCAGTAGCTATTAGAGGGATTATGAAAGATGAAGTTCGAAGCACTGTGACAAGATTGTGTGTTTTCTTTAATGCTATCTGTAACAAAGTCATTGACACTGAAAAGCTGGATGAACTGGAAGCTGAGGGTTATATCATATTGTCCCAATTAGAGATGCACTTTCCTCCTTCTTTTTTTGATATAATGGTCCATTTGATAGTTCATTTGGTAAGGGAGGTAAGGCTCTGCGGTCCAGTTTACCTGAGGTGGATGTACCCTTTCGAGCGATACATGAAGATCTTAAAAGGGTACTCTAAAAATCCCTATCGACTAGAAGCCTCAATAGTTGAAAGGGATGTTGTTGAAGAGGCTATGGACTTCTACAGCGATTATCTATCAGGGAAGAAGGAACAATCTCGGCATGAAGAGGTGAGGAGCAAGGGAACACGAGGACTGAAAGTGAAGACTATGCCTCATGAAGAGGTGTTGCAAGCACACCTTTATATCCTGAATAACATGGAAGAAGTTCAACCGTACATAGAGGAACACAGAAAGAGATTGAAGAACATGAATCCGAGGAAGAATGACATGCAGATTACTATTGAGCAAAACAAGACATTCATTCAGTGGTTTGAGGAAACGTTTTTGCATGAGACTGGTGTGTTGGGACAATAGAGTGGCTAGCCTGGGGGCCTTCGTTTCAGATCATTACTTGGAGCGGTTATGATATAAACGGGTATTCTTTTTACACAAAAGACCAAGATGATAGGAGTACTATGCAAAATAGTGGGGTGATGGCACTACTACAGAATTGAGATATAACCACCCCCAAAGACGTCCTAAATTGAAAATTGGGTGGTTAAAAAGGGAGGCGGTGGCATTTTCGTAATTATTTATGTGTACGGGAACCTTTAGGCATCCCAAATTTGAATTTGGGACGCCTAAAGTGCTTCCTGGCGTGAAATATAAATTTCATAAATCTTTTTAGCGCCAGGAGCTGGGTTTAGGCGTCCCAAATGAATTTGGGACGCCTAAAGTACCCACTTTAGGCGTCCCAAATGGCATTTGGGACGCCTAAAGTCACCTTTAGGCGTCCCCTGCATGTCAGACACTTGTCTGACATGCGGTCTTCTCATCTACCTATCACACCCTCACCTCACATCCTCTCAAAAACTTTACTCTTCTTCCTCCTCTCCCCACCCACACCGTCGGCCCTGCTGTGTTTTTTTTTTCTTCAACTCCTCCCTCCTCCCTTGTTCAAGCTCTCTCCTCCACCGTCAGCCTAGCTTGTTGAACTCGGACTCCTCTCTTCTTCTTCTTCCTCTTTGTTTCTTCAACGGCTGCAACCGTGTCTGCTTCAACCTCACCTCCTCCACAGTGGGTTTTGCTCTCTCCTCCATTGTTGTGCGTGGGTGGAGCTCCAACGTCTTCTCTACCTCTCAAACATAGTAGCTAGGGGGCGCCCTGATCAGGTTGGTTTATTTTCTTCATTTTTTTTGTAACAGAATATGGTTTATTTTGTTTTTGGAAAATAAATTAAATGGTTGAGATTGTGCTTATTATATATTGCTTATATTGAGATAGTTGAGATTAGCCTGATGTGTTTGGTGTGGTTATATTGTTTAAATTGCATTTATTTGGGAATGGTTTATTTTCTTGTTTAAATATAAATTTACTTGTGTATAATAGAAACAAGTATTCTTAGTTCTCACCCGTTCCATTGTGTTAAATATGAGTAAAGTTTAAAAGTTACTCCCTGTTTCAATTTGCCTCTCGTTAATTATTGAGTAAACTTTGTTCTTATAAGATAAAATGTTATATTAAATAGGGATGTAGTTAGAAAGGTTTTAAATTTAAAGGTAGAGTTAATGAGATTTAAAGATTTCTTTCACTATTGTGATCATGTTAAAAGTGACTTATAAGAACGATTAGAAGTAGTGGCACCACCCCATTTCTTTAGGGAAATCTAGCTTTTATAAGGCAATGGAGATTTATCCATTCACACGTAGTGGCACCACCCCATTTCATTGGTCTTGTTCCTGCACCATTAATTAGTATATATAATAAAATAAAATATGATTTATTTAAATTAAAGAAATTCTTGTATTAATTACACACAATTGTTTTGTTAATTCCAAATTCTTGAATTATGAAGAATAATTCAAGCCAAAACTTAAAAAGAAAACGATAACCCCAATATTCATTAAATGATTTTTATCTAAATAATTTCAATAAAACAATTTTATTTTTGGAAGAACTCAACTTAAAATTGTTTTGTTAATATGAAACTCGTTTTTTTTTAATTCTTCCAAACCTCAAAAAAATTCTTTAATTTAATCTTATTGTATTTATTTTATTATACATTAATTTTATATACATATACTTATTAAAAAAATAAGTTACATAGCACTGAAACCCTTTTAATAGGAGAGATGAGGCTAGGAGGGGGCAATAAAGTTATTAAGCCCATATTTTAAAATCCTAAATTGGGTTGATAACTTAATTAGTCAATCCCATCATATGTCCTTGAGAATTGTACTAAACGGGTGAATGTTATTGGTAATGCCTTAGGTGGTAACAAAATGGATCATAGTTGGATGAATGCTTTGAGAACTAGTGAAGAATATGAGAAAGGGGTGGACGAATTTATTGAATTCGCTAAAAAGAATGCTCCTGCAAGAAATGGGAAGTATTTTTGTCCTTGTGTCAATTGTTTGAATGAGAGTAGACGGGATGTTGATGTCATAAAGGATCACCTACTTTGTGATGGAATAAATCTGCGATACACAAGGTGGATATGGCATGGTGAGGAAGTAACTGATTGTCCCTCACACAAGAAGGGAGCTGTGGATGTCATAGATGAAGATAGAATGGAGAGAATGATTAACGATGTTGAGGCAGAATCCTTTGCGCAGTCGCAGGAGTATGATAGCCTGCGGAGTGATGCAGAGACACTATTGTACAGTGGTAGTAAGTACACGCGGCTGACAGGAACATTACATTTGGTTAACTTAAAGGCAACTTGTGGGTGGACCGATAGTAGTTTCACATTGCTGCTTGAACTATTGTGTGATATGTTTCCGGAGGATAATGTACTTCCAAATCGTATGTATGAGGCCAAGAAAATCCTGTCTACAATGGGTATGGAGTATAAGAAGATACATGCTTGCCCTAATGACTGCGTACTGTACAAAAATGAGTACGGAGGTCTTAGTGAGTGTCCTAAGTGTAAAACTGCAAGATACAAAGTGAAAAAAGATGGTGGTTGTGGTGATGTGACAAGTAAAAGGCAACCTTTAAAGGTTATGTGGTATCTTCCAATAATACCACGTTTTAAACGTTTGTTTGCGAGTGCAACAAAAGCGAAGAAGTTGAGATGGCACTCTAATGAGAGAATATCTGATGGGAAATATCTTCGGCACCCAGCTGACTCTCCACAATGGAAAAAAATAGATGAAATCTTCCCTCAATTTGGCAGCGAGCCGAGAAACCTACGGCTTGGGCTTTGCACAGACGGCATCAATCCGTATAGAACTCTTACTAGCACACATAGTGCGTGGCCGGTTCTCCTTGTAATATACAACTTGTCTCCCTGGCTATGTATGAAACGTAAGTATATGATGCTATCTATGATGATTTCTGGACCAAAACAGCCAGGGAACGATATTGATGTCTATTTGGCGCCTTTGATTGAGGACTTGAAGAAGTTGTGGGAGGAAGGCATAGATGTGTTTGATGCTTATAAGAAGGAGTCTTTCAAGCTACGTGCAATGATTTTCACAACGATAAACGACTTCCCTGCGTACGGAAACTTGTCAGGGTATAGCGTGAAGGGTCACAAAGCATGCCCAATATGTGAAGCAGACACATACTTCAAATAACTAAAGCATGGAAGAAAAACTGTCTACCTTGGCCACAGGAGGTTTCTTCATCGGTTCCACCCGTATCGTAGGCTAAGAAAGCGGTTTAACGGCTTACCAGAGCATAGAATGGCTCCAAAGTCACTAACCGGAGAGGAAGTCTACAGTCGAGTGGAACGTATCCATGTCACTTTTGGTAAGAATCAGAGGGTTGTAGCTGAGAAGAACATATGGAAGAAGAGATCCATTTTCTTTGATCTTCCATATTGGCGTTCGCTAGACGTGAGACACAGTATTGATGTGATGCATGTGGAGAAGAATGTTTGTGATAGCCTTATCAGTACGCTTTTGCACATACTAGGGAAGACTAAGGATGGGATTAATGTGAGATTAGACCTTGTCGATATGGGAATAAGAGAACGGTTATATCCACAACTAAGAGATGATGGTAGGAGGGCATACATGGAGCCAGCAGCGCATACACTATCAAAAGCAGAGAAAAGAAGTTTGTGTGGGTGTTTGCATGAAATGAAGGTGCCGCAAGGGTATTCCTCGAATGTGAGAAGATGTGTCTCAATGGACGATTTGAAGTTAGTGGGAATGAAGTCCCATGATTATCATGTGTTGATGCAACAACTATTACCAGTAACTATTAGAGGCATAATGAAAGATGAAGTACGAAACACAGTGACAAGATTGTGCGTTTTCTTCAATGCTATCTGTAACAAAGTCATTGACACTGAAAAGTTGGATGAACTAGAAAATGAGGGTTACATTATTTTGTCACAACTAGAGATGCACTTTCCGCCTTCATTTTTTGATATAATGGTGCATTTGGTAGTTCATTTGGTGAGGGAGGTAAGGCTATGCGGTCCAGTTTACCTGAGGTGGATGTACCCTTTCGAGCGATACATGAAGATCTTAAAAGGGTATTCTAAAAATCCTTATCGACCAGAAGCCTCAATAGTAGAAAGATATGTAGTTGAGGAGGCTATGGAGTTTTGCAAAGATTATATGTCAGGGAAGAAGGAACAATCTCGGCATGAAGAAGGAAGAAGCAAGGGAACACGAGGACTGAAAGTGAAGAATGTTCCTCGTGAAGAGGTGTTGCAAGCCCACTTGTATATCCTGAATAATATGGAAGAAGTTCAACCTTACATAAATGAACACAGAAACACTTTGAAGAACAAGAATCCAAGGAAGAATGACATGCATATTACTATTGAGCAAAACAAGACATTCATGCAGTGGTTCGAGGAAAAGGTTTTGCATGAGATCGGTGTGTCTGAGACAATCGAGTGGCTAGCTTGGGGGCCTTCGTTTCAGGTCATTACTTGGACCGGTTATGATATAAATGGCTATTCCTTCTATACCAAAGAGCAAGATGACAAAAGTACCATGCAAAATAGTGGGGTCATGGTAGAAGCTGAATCTATGCACTTTTCCAGTTCGAGAGACAAAAACCCCATATTAGCGTCTATGGCCTATTATGGAGTTATAGAAGAAATATGGGAGATGACGTACAACAAGTTCAAAGTTGCTTTATTTAAATGTAAGTGGGTTAGCAACAATGCCGTGGTAATAGATAAACAATTTGGATTTGTCTCAGTCGATCTTCGAAGAGTTGGCTATAGAGACGAGCCCTTCATTTTAGCAAGCCACGTGAAACAAGTGTTTTATGTCACCGATCCTGCCAGAAAAAATATGTCCATTGTCCTTAAAAGTAAAAAACAGAAGTATGGTGATCCGATCTTCAACCTTGATGACACACCACCTTTCACAACAACTACACCTCGAACAAATGAAGTAGAATTGGTAGATGATGACGAATATGCTGTAAGAAATGACCATGGTGAAGGACTATGGGAAACAATCTAGAGTAAGACCTTAATTTATAAACGAGAACTGTGTTTTTTCTCGTTTTACTTCCCGCTTACTATATACATGTGTTTTCATTGCAATTTACTTACGTTTCTGATGATGCTTTTTGTGTTAACAGGAATATGGACAACGTTAGTGATGACGAGAGGCGTGGAGATGATGAAAGCTCTAGCAATGACGAAATTCCTAGAGTTGAACCCCCTGCAAGAAGGAGGGTTAGAGGCTGTACAAAGATGGGAGCATTGGTTGCACGTCATGAACATCAACAGGAGAGGCTGCATATAGACTTCGATGACAATCTGAATCCAATTGGTCCTGAGGAAGACCACTTCATTAGCTACATAGGGCTTTTGGCTCGAAGCAAAGTGCGCATTACCTACGATAATTGGAGATTGGTTCCCCCAAAAACGAAAGACATGATTTGGCAGTAACTTTTGGTATGTAAGTTTTGATGCATTGTAGCTTTGTTCTTATTGTTTCAAATATAATAATCTTATGTTTTACCTTGCAGCAAACATACGATGTCCCCGACACCACAGAGATGCATAGGCACTGGATGGATGAGGTTCGTGTACGATGGAAAGGTTTCAAGAACAAGCTAACAAAGCATTACATTCGAGGGGCCCTTAGGGGTAACGATCCATGTGCACAGTATACATATTTATCTCCAGAGGACTGGAGGTTGTTTGCGGCATCACGAGCAGATCTTGAGTTTTTGGTAAGATTTCTGTCATGATATAGAACTACTTATATCGTTGATTTCATATACTTTATATCGTTGATTCATTTTTTGTTGTTTTTCATTCATAGAAATTAAGTGCAGCAAATGCCCAGAGGCAAGCAGAAAATAAATATCAACATTTCATGTCTCGCGGTGGATATCGGAAGCTTGAGCGGCAAATGATGGCAGAAGAGTTACAGAAAATGAAGGAAGCAGCGGAATCTGATCCTAGCGTTGTTATCCAGCCACCGGCACCTCCTCCACGTCACAAAAAATGGAAAGCAGGGAGGATTAAGGCTGGAAAGTACATAAATCCGACTGTTGCTGAGGTTGCTGCGAGGATTGTAAGTAGTTATACCATAAGTACCTAATTTTTTACATGTCGCGAGTGGTTTCGATACATTTACGATAAACTGCATACTACAGGATGACCTGGACGAGCAGAGTAGCCAAGGTTCATTCAATCCAAGTAGACGGATGGACATCTTGTCAACGGCTATTGGGAAGGCAGATGACCTTGGTCGTGTTCGAGGAGAGACACGGGGAGTTAGTGCCGCGAGGTATTTTGGACGAGAGCCACGTTATTCGTCACAAGCTGGACCTAGTAAGGACGTTGTGGCCAAGATTCGAGAGGAGCTCGAACGAGAGATCGAGGCCAACCTTCGTGACAAGCTCCGACAAGAGCTATTGCCAGAGCTTCAACTTGAAATGGCAAAGATGTTTGAAGCACAAAGGGCAAGGGACGAGGCTCGAACTCAGGAATCCCCGGCCTTCAATAGCACCAGAGGAAGTTACAACCCTCTGGAGCAACCACTTGGCCACCCTTCTCCCACTCCAGTGTCGGGACCACTTGGCAACCCTTCTCCCAATCCAGTGTCGGGAGACCCTTGCACCCTCTATTTGGATGATCCACTGTTGCGTGTTGTTGCTGATGGTCTTGTTCACACATGTGCTACCACCCACCATAATCAGCAAATTCTGGAGGATTATCGTAGGGTGAATGTGACGAGTGTTAGAAAGGGGGAAGAAGGTATAGCCATCCCTATTCCCGATCCAGAGGTTGGCACGTTAGGTCAAGCGATAGGATCTTTCATCCTTTGGCCTCGCAATCTTATTGGTTCAGACGCAACACCTCCAATGGTAGGAATTACCTTACTGTTACTGAAAATCTGTTGGCATCCTAATAACAATTTGTTTTTTGATGTTCTAAAAGAATGACGAAGCTACGAGCAAATGGCCCTTCTTAGCACGGCTGCAACAGATCTACAAGCACATTAAACAGATTGACTTGAAGATGCCTCCAGGGATTGTGGGCCAAGTGGAGTATCCCTACACGATTGACAATAAAGATCTCAAGCAGTTTATCAGGTTGGAGGAGATAGATGCAGGCTGGGTCAAATTTGCAGTCCTGTAAGTTTTTTTTTCAATTTTCCCATAGAATTCATTTAATGGTTTTTTGTTTTCATACATTCAAGAATTGATTCCTTATTTTAATTCTATTATAGCACCTTCCATGATCTCTGCACAAACATGGAAAGAAGTAATTGGTATGGATTCTTATGTCCTGCGAATACGACAGGGGATACTTGTACTGTGGTGCATAGGACTCACTATGTCGGCTACCAAATGGCACAAAACAAACTTCGTTGTTATCTAGCACCCATTGTCCAACGGTTCGTATTTACATTTTGTCAATTTCAGAAGTTTACTAAATAATTGTCTTCTCACTCATCTAACTTCATTTTAATGTGTACATGTTGTTAAAGAAACCACTGGACTTTGTGTGTTATATGTCCCCGCCGCAACGTAGTCTATTGGTTTGATCCCTTGAGTAACAAGCCAGACAGAGATACAAAATCCGTCTTCGACACGTAAGTTATCCTATTTGTATTTCATTGACAACAAAAATAAATGAATGGTTCTAATTTCTGTTCATTTTGCTTTTCATGATAGTGCTTGTCAAACATATAGAATCCTAGGTGGGTCACGCGAGGGTGCAGTTGTTAAAAAGCCAAAGTGGTTTTATCCCATAGTAAGTACATTCGATCCTACATAATTGTTTCATTGACGGTCCTTTTAGACATACTTTTATTGATTTTAACAACCAATTGCATCCCTTTGATTAAAAGTGCCCTCGGCAACCTGGCAACACTGAATGCGGATATTATGTTATACTTTATATGTATAACATAACTCAAAGTGGAATTACTAGCGATTTTGAAAAGGTAATCGCTTCTTCATTCTCAAATGATATATAATATTTTTGGTGTTCTAATCGAAATTCTAATTAATTCATTTGCTTGAGATTCATTTCATCAAAGCTTATTACTTTCTAATTTTCAGATTTTTGATAATCAAGATGCCTACCTACGTGAAGACCTTGATTTGATCAGAGATCTTTTGGCTGGACATCTTTTTCAACATATAGAGCAGTAAACTTGTTATTTTATATCAGTTTGTACTTGTGTGATGACAGCGTTTTGACACTTTCTGGTTGTTTTTTGTTGATATATATAGTAGTAGGTTGCATGAAAGGTTATTGTATGTATATATAGTAAAGATTGTAGTGCTGGATGTCCTTACCAGTTTGTAACGGACAGTGTGGTTTATGAATCCATCTTTTATTCTGTTTCTGCAGTTTCAATTCGTTGGGTAATACAGAATGTAAATTATGATATAAAAAAAAACCAAACTTTTAGACGTCCCAAATTAAGAATTGGGAGGTCTAAAGTCCCCCAGGTGGGACTTTAGGCGTCCCAAATTAAGATTTGGGAGGCCTAAAGTCCCCCAGCGTTGGACTTTAGGCGTCCCAAATTAAGATTTGGGAGGCCTAAAGTCCCCCAGGGTGGGACTTTAGGAGTCCCAATTCTTAATTTGGGACGCCTAAAGTCAGACTTTAGGCGTCCCTATCATTTGGGACGTCTATTGTTTCAACTTACTACGCCCCCAGCATATACGTCCCCCCGTTTTGGGACGTTAAAAGTGCCAAATTTGGGAGGTTAAAGCCCCTTTTTGTAGTAGTGTGGTAGAAGCTAAAGCCATGCACTTTTCCAGTTCGGAAGACAAAAACCCCGTATTAGCATCCATGGCCTATTATGGAGTGATAGAAGAAATATGGGAAATCACTTACAACAAGTTCAAAGTTG
This sequence comes from Inga leiocalycina, assembly GCA_963242795.1. Classification (NCBI taxonomy): domain Eukaryota; kingdom Viridiplantae; phylum Streptophyta; class Magnoliopsida; order Fabales; family Fabaceae; genus Inga; species Inga leiocalycina. Next base: position 76,003,451 of record OY725323.1, read on the forward strand.
CTTTATTCAAATGTAAGTGGGTTGGCAATAATGCTGTGGTAATAGATCAACAATTTGGATTTGTCTCAGTTGATCTTGAAAGAGTAGGTTATAGGGATGAGCCCTTCATTCTAGCAAGCCAGACGAAACAAGTGTTTTATGTCACAGATCCCGCAAATAAAAAAATTTCCATTGTACTTCAAAGTAAAAAACAGAAGCATGGTGATCCGACCTTCAACCTTGACGACACACCACCTTTCACAATTAATCCACGTACAACAAGTGAAGTAGAATTAGTAGATGATGAAGAATATGCTGTGAGAAATGATCATGGTGAAGGAATATGGGAAACAATCTAGAGTAAGAGCTTAACTTAAAAAATAGTAATGCGTGCTGTTTGTTTTATAACTAGTTAGTTTATTCATTTACTTACAATTTATTCACCTATCTGACAATGATTTATGTGCTTACAGGAATATGGACAATTCTGGTGACTCACAAAGTGATAGGGACAATAAAATGAATAGGCCTGAACTTGATATGAGACCTGAACCGGTTGCGAGAAGAAGGGTTAGAGGCAGTACAAAAATGCCTGCATTGGTAGCACGTCATCACCATCAACAGGAGAGGTTGCATATTGACTTTGATGAAAATATGAAACCAATTGGTCCGGAGAAAGACCATTTCATTAGCTACGTAGGTTTTTTGGCTTGAAGCAAAGTTTACATTACCTATGATAATTGGAAGTTGGTTCCACCAAAAATGAAAGACTTGATTTGGCAACAACTTTTGGTATATAAGTTTCAATACATCTGCATTATATCTTTATTCCTATCGCTTCAAATATAATTAACTTATGTTTTTACCTTGCAGCAAACCTATGATGTCCCTGACACCGCGGAGATGTACAAGGAGTGGATGACGGAGGTTCGGCTACGATAGAAAGATTTCAAGAACAGGTTCACACGAGATTACATTCGAGGGGACATGAGGGGTCAGAATCCATGTCATGAGTATCCATTTTTGTCTCCAGAGGACTGGAGGTTGTTTATGGCATCACGAGAAGATCCAAACTTTTTGGTAAGATTTCTATCATTATAGTGTTTTATTTGAAAATAGTTGACATTATTGATTCGGTGTTCGTTGTTTTCCTTTCAAAGGCATTAAGTGCAGCAAATGTAGAGAGGCAAGCAGCTAATAACTATCAACATTGCATGTCTCGTGGTGGTTATCGGAAGCTTGAGCGAAAGATGATGGCAGAAGAGTTGGAGAAATTGAAGGAAGCAGCCACATTAGATCCTACCGTTGTGGTCCAGCCCCCGCCACCTCCACCACGTCATAAAAAATGGAAAGCAGGGAGGCTTAAGGGTGGGAACTACATAAATCCAACTGTTGATGAGGTTGCCGCAAGAATTGTAAGTAGTTAAAGCATAAGTACAAACTTATTTTTTCATATTGGGAGTACTTACGATAACTTTTATGCTGCAGGATGAACTGGAAGATCATAGTAGCCAAGGTTCGTTCACTCCAAGTGGACGGATGGACATCTTGTCAACGGCGATTGGGAAGGCAGATCACCCTGGTCATGTTCGAGGAGAGGCAGTGGGAGTTCGTGTCACGAAGTATTTTGGCTGAGCCTCACATCCTTATTCGTCACAAGCTGAACCCAGTAGGGAGCTTGTGGCCAAGATTCGTCAGGAAGTCTCACAAGAGCTCAAGGCCAACCTTTACGACAAGCTCCGACAAGAGTGTTGCCAGAGCTACGTCTTGAGCTGATGCCTGAGCTACAAGCTGAAATGATGAAGATGTTTGAATCACAGATGGCAAATACCGAGCGTAGAACCCATTCATCCCCGGCTTTCCACAGCACCAAAGGAAGTTACAACCCGGCAGAGGAACCACTTGGCGACCCTTCTCCCACTCCAGTGCAGGGAGAACCTGCCATCCTCTCTTTGGATGCCCCACTGCTGCCTGTAGTTGCAGATGCTCTCGTTCACACAGAAGCTACTACCCACCATAATCAGCAAATTCCACAGCATTTGCGTAGGGTGACTGTGACGTGTGTTCGAGAGGGGGAAGAAGGTACAGCCATCCCTATTCCTAATGACGAGGTTGCCACGTTAGCTCAGGCGAGAGGATCTTTCATCCTTTGGCTTGTACATCTTATTGGCTTGTTACCACCAACACCTCTAATGGTATAGAACTACCTCACTTTTACTTGAGATGTGTTGACATCCTACTAACAATATGTGTTTTTATGTTCTAAAAGAATGAGCAGGAAGCAGAGAAATGGCCCTTCTTAGCACAATTGCAGCATATCTATAAAGGCATTCGCCAGATTGATTTGCATATGCCTACAGGGATTGTGGGCCAGGATTTAGAGTCTCACTTCACAATTGATAAACAAGATCTTAAGCAGTTCATTAAGTTCGAGGAGCTAGATGTTGGATAGGGCAAATTTGCAATCCTATAAGTTTTTTATTTACCAGTTTTTCCTTCATTTAGTTAAGTTGATTTTAACTAGCTAATACATTCATCATTCTATTATAGCTCCTTTCGTCGTATATGCATTGACTCTCAGAGAGTTGATTTATATGGATTCTTGTCTCCTGCACATATGACAAGGATTGGGAATACATTGAAAAGAAGGACGAACTATGTGGGCTTCACATTGGCAGAGGACGAGTATCGTTGTTATCTAGCACCGATTGTTCAAGGGTACGCATTTTAATTTTGTGTATTTGAGATTTTTAATAAATAATTGCCTTGCCATCTAACTTCATTTTAATCTGTATATGTTGTGATAGTTATCACTGGAGTTTGTACGTTCTCTGTCCTCAGTCCCATGTTGTTTACTGGTTTGATTCCTTAAATAGAAGACCAGACAAAGAAACTAAAAGCGTCTTCAACATGTAAGTTATTTTTTTGTATTTCATTGCTTCTTGATTCTTGACTTAATGAATTATTCTAATTTATGTTGATTTTCATTTTAATGATAGGGCATGCACGACGTATTGAGCGCTTGGCGGGCCACGCGAACGTAGAGATGGCAAAGATCCGAGATGGTTGTTTCCAAAGGTACGTAGTTTCAAATCAAGTTCTTTTGATTGACGGTCGTTTTAGATATGCCTTTATTGATTTTAACCATTTGCTTTTGATTTATAGTGCCCTCGACAACCTGGCGGCTGGGAATGTGGATATTATGTCTTACTTTATATGTTTAACATCATTCAGAGTGGCATTACGACAGATTTTGAACAAGTAATCGCTTCTTCATTCTCAGTGGATAATATTCTTCGTGTTGTAATTTAATGGCAATTCGTTCACTTCATTCATTATTTCATCTAAGCTTATTTTCTAATTTACAGATTTTTGATAATGAAGATGCCTACTCATATGAAGACCTAAATATGATCAGAGACTTTTTGGCTGGACATCTTCTTCAACGTATACCAGAAGAGTAAAGTCTTTAGTAGTTTGTGTAGGACATACTTTTGCGGTAGTACATATAATTAGCGTTATTGTTGTTGGATATGGATTGGATTTAGTCTTGGTTATTGTACAAACTGGGGACTTAGATATAGATTGTTGTGTAGTTTGTGTGGTTTAAAAGTTTGTGTGGCATGTAGCCTTGGGTTGATCACTGTGTTTGTTGTTGTTTCCATTATGCTGAACTACTGTTGTTTTATTCTGTTGTTGGAATCCTATTTCTGCAGTTTACATTTTCCAGACAGTGCAATATATAAAAAGTCCATTTTTAAAAAAAAAACTTTCAACGTCCTTAATAAAAAAAGGCACGTGGTAAAGTAGGTGGCGACACTTTAAATGTCCCCAGAACAAACTGGGGACGTCTAAGGTCCACCTTAGACGTCCCCAGTTCTTCTGGGGACGTCTAAGGTGGGACCTTAGACGTCCCCAGTTTTTTCTGGGGACGTCTAAAGTCCACCTTAGACGTCCCCAGTTCCAACTGGGGACGTCTAAATTCTGCCTTCCACGTCCCCTGTTTTACGGACGTTATTGACGATTTTTTCTACGACCCTCACATAGACGTCCCTCTGTTTTTAGACGTTAAAAGGCCAAAAAAAGGGACGTTAAAACCCTTTTTTCTAGTAGTGAAATAACCTTGGGCGGCTAAAATTTATAGCGGTTCTAGAATAACCGCTACAAATTACAAAAACGTTTGAAGTTCTGTAGCGGTTATGGTACAAAACCACTACAAATTTAGAGACCTCTCAAATTCTGTAGCGGTTATAAATCTATAACTGCTACAAATATGTGACCTTCCGTTTTTTGTAGCCGTTTAATTGATTAAACCGCTACAAATAAACACTACACTGTTGGCGCGTTTTGTTCGCACCAAGTGGCGCCAACTTTGTAGCGGTTATAATTTAGTAACCGCTATAAAAGTACCGCTACAACTTTTGGCAGGAATTGCGCGCTATATTTGTAGTGGTTATTTATACTTAACCGCTACCAAAAACTTTGTCAATCTATCGCGCCACTTGGCGAGTAGCTTGCCGCTACAAATTTGTAGCGGTTGAGGCTTTAACCACTACAAATCTTAACATTTGTAGCCGTTAATTGTAACCGCTACAATATCACTGCTACAAAATACCATTTTTTTTGTAGTGAAAGGACGTCCCTTTTTGAAAAAGAGTAGTAAAAATAAAGGTAGTGGTATTTTTGTAATTATGGGTGAGAACTGAATAGCTTTAGACGTCCCCAATTTAAATAGGGATATCTAAAGTGTGACTTTACAGACTTTAGACGTCCCTATTTGAATTAGGGACATCTAAAGTAAAAAAAAAATTACATTAGACGTCCCCAATTCAAATTAGGGATGTCTAAAGTCACACTTTAGACGTCCACATATACATTGGGGATGTCTAAAATTTTAAAAAAAAATTTTAAATGAGGGACACCCTTTGGCGTCCCTCATATATATAGGGACGCCAAAGGGCGTCCCTAATGATTAGGGACGCCCTTTGGCGTCCCTATATATATGAGGGACGCCAAAGGGTGTCCCTCATTTAAAAAAAAAAATTTTAAATGAGGGACACCCTTTGGCGTCCCTCATATATATAGGGACGCCAAAGGGCGTCCCTAATGATTAGGGATGCCCTTTGGCGTCCCTAATGATTAGGGATGCCCTTTGGCGTCCCTATATATATGAGGGACGCCAAAGGGTGTCCCTCATTTAAATTTTTTTTTAAAAACTTTAGACGTCCCCAATGTATATGGGGATGTCTAAAGTGTGACTTTAGACGTACTCAATTTGAATTGGGCATCTAAAGTAAAAAATAAAAAAATAACTGGACAACTTTAGACGTCCCTAAATTAAATTGGGAAAGCAAAAAATAATTCAAATTTTAACTAACATTCTCTATTTGTCAGTTTTATACTACTTTTACACACATCTTTCTCTTTCTATTGCCGTAAACACAAGAGCCACTACTACCACGCCTTTTAACTCTTGCTTCTTCTTCTTCGTTATATACTCCTTTTACTTTTACTTCTTCCTTTCTCTCTTTTTTTTTTCATCTCCATATCTGTTATGCTTTCTTACCATTTTTTATTATTTTATCCTCCTTCTCTTTTTTCTTTGAGTTTTCCTTTTTTATCTTCTAACTCGTGTTGTTATGGCTTATAGATCAGGACTCTGAAACATGCTTCATGGCTACGTTCCTGCTGAGAAAACGAGGTTCATCTCTCCCTGTCGCTTTTCTCTATTCATTATTACGAGAAAATGAATTTCAATAATAGAAGGAGATAAGTTTTTTGCAACTAATTCCTCTTATTGTTTTCATCTACCCCCTATGAGATTTCAGCTTTGAAATTATTATTGTGTAGATTTTGGATTTAGATTTCATATATTAGATCTGTAATTTTATTAACAATGATCTATAATTTCTAATTTTAAATACTGTTTAGTCCAGATCTGTAATATAAACGATTTTTTTAAAAAAAACCAATTTAGACGTCTTCAATTTAAAATGGGGACGTCTAAAGTGTCAGTGTAGCACTTTAGACGTCCTTTTCTAAAATGGGGACATCTAAAGCCCAGACTTTAAACGTCCTTTTATCTATGGACGTTATTGCCATTTTTTACTACGTTACTCACATAGACATCCCCTTGTTTACAGAAGTTAAAAGGCCTAAAAAGGGACTTAAAAAACTTTTTTTGTAGTAGTGCCATAAGGCTATAAGCCTATAACTATCATTTATATATACGCAGGCAAGAAAATAATTCATGTATGATTCAAATTTAAAGGAAGTTATAAAGTCATAACAATTTAAAGTTCGAATACATTATTTGCATCATAAATTTTTTATGATATTATGTCTGTGTGATTTCTTTTTTTTTTAAAGGTATGTTATTTGATTTTAACCTTTATATGGAATTAAAAACAACCATTACACAAAAAAATTGAAATACAAGACTAATAACAAAAAATATCAGAACAAATTTAAAAATTTAAAATTAATAATTAAATTTTGATAATAAATAAAAAATTTTAGGTGAGTACAAGTTAAATTAATAATACAATGCAATTTGATCCATAATTTTTAAAAATAATAAATACTATTGCATAAATTGTCACTATGAAATTGAATACAAAAAGTAAAACCTTTATTCATTTATTTTTGTCGTTTTGTAATTGGGCAAAAGTTGTTGGAAAGATTTTTTTCCTGCTTACTACATTGATAAGAAAGTTAGGGCTAAAAAAGCTAATATAGGAAAGTTATGAGATATAAAGTATAAACCCTCCACTAACTAATCGAAAACAACTAATACACGCGCCTAAAAGGGAAAGGGCCAAACGAAAAATAAATAATGGATACTTTATAGGGAAAAATTATCCATGCATAAAGATTTTTTAGGCAAATTAATTACCAAATGCTACTTTAAAATATCTGTTATACTTAACAGAAGATATCTTGCACAAAATAAAAGATTGTTTGCTTGTTCATAGAAAAGATGTTTGAACACATGGAAGATTATTTGAATACAACAGAAGATCTTTTGTATACACGAAAGATTGTCTGCATGCCAGGTGACATTTGACAATTAATTTACCAACAAAATATTTATGGGTCATTTTCCCTGCTTTATATCTTCCACCTTCAACAATATGCTTCATGAATCATGACACTTACGTCCACTATATTTACAGTAGAAAATAGGTATTAAGTTTTTTTTAAATAATTGCATTACCCTAATTTTAAAAATTCTATACAACTCTGAAAATATTGATATTTATAATAAAGTAATTATTTTATTTTATTTTCTATGTAATAGATTAACCTTCTACTTCTACATATAATTCGTTTTTGAAAACCAAAAAATTATCTACAAATAAGAATAAAAGTATTCTCATCATAATATTTAAAAAAAAAACAAAGAAAGCAAGTCCAATGTAAACAGGTCCAATCTTTATAGTTCGCAACTTGAGACACAGTAAAATACAGGCGTAATTTATGTAAAATATTATTTTTTTTGTGATAGAAAATAAATTGAAATATATCTTTCTCCAATATTGTGTATAACAATTTCGAAAGAGTTAATTATAATTTTTTTAAATAAGATGGTTAAAAATGAAATTTACACAATTTAAAAAAAAAATATAATAGAGAGGAAGATTAGTTAAGCGCTTAACTAAAATATTTCTGTCCCATCAAATTAAAACAAGCGAGTTTAAAAAATTAATGATATTAATAACATAAATTTGTTATAGAATAAAAACATATAAAAAATTCACGTGTACTTTTTTATAAAGAAAATTCGCAGGTTTTGATTTAATTAAAATAAAGTATATTAAAATAAAGTCTATAAGTTTGTTATATAATAGTAGTATGTTCTACTGTTCACGTCACTACAGTGATTATCCTAAAGAAAACTGTAATAGTTTCCGTCGGGGAAAAAAACTGTAATACTAACTATACTAACATGCAATGAAGAAGCGAGTGGCCCACGATTCCCATTGACTTCGAGGTGTTTGAGTTTGCTTTGAAATATAAATAAGAATTAGAAATTCGGAAGTTCTTAAGAATAATGTTACAATGTTTGACCACTCACCCGTGAAAGTATTTCTTTTACTAATTCATGATTATCTATTTTATTTAGAATTTTTGGGAGAATTGTCCAAAAATACCTTTGGGGCAAATTAATTGCTGATTGCTACCAAGTATGCAAACGATCTTCCGTTTTGTGTAAATCATCTTCCGTGTGCGTAAAAATATTTCATATAAATGTGCAAACAATCTTCCGTTGTGTGCAAAATATCGTCCATTATGTGCAATAGATATTCTATGGTAGCATTTAGTAATTAATTTACCAAAAAAATATTTATCAGCAATAATTTTCTCTTTATTTTTGTCGTTTTGTAATTGGACAAAAGTTGTTGTAAAAATGACTTTTTTTTCCACTTACTACATTGATAAGAAAGTTAGGGCTAAAAAAGATAAGATAGGAAAGTTATGAGATATAAAGTACAAACCCTCCACTAACTAATGCAAAACAACTAATACACGCGTGTAAAAGGGAACAGGCCAAACGAAAAATAAATAATGGAATACTTTATATCTTCCACCTTCAACAATATGGTTCTTGAATCATGACGGGGAAGGGGTGTCTCCATTGACCTCTCTCTCTATTTACTCTCCATTTAATGTCTCAACCATAAGATCAACCTTTAATGGTTGAGATTTAATTATAGATGTAAAAATATTATTATAATTTTAAATTTAATAAAAATCTATCATTAAATCTCAACCATTAAAGGTTGATCTAATGGTTGAGACATTAAATGGAGAGTAAGTGGAGAGAGAGGTCAATGGAGACATCCCTCTCCCGAATCATGACACTTACGTCCACTATTTTTACGGTAGAAAATAGGCATTAAGTGTTTTTTAAATAATTACGTTAACCCAATTTTAAAAATTCTATACAACTCCTAAAATATTGATATTTATAATTAAGGAATAATTCTATTTACTTTTTATGGAATAGATTAACCTTCTAATTCTACATAGAATTCGTTTTTGAAAAATAAGTAATCTAAAAATAAGAAGAAAAGTATTCTCATCATAATTTAAAAAAAAAAAAAAAAATCAAGTCCAATGTAAACAGGTCCAATCTTTATATTTCGTAACGTGAGACACATAAAAATAAAGGAATAATTTATGTAAAATGTTAATCTTTTTGTTATAGAAAATAAATTGAAATATATCTTTCCCCGATTTTGTGTATAATAATTTCGAAAGAGTTAATTATAATTTTTGAAATAAGATGGTTAAAAATGAAATTTACACAATTTTAAAAAACAATATAATATAGAGGAAGATTAGTTAAGCGCTTAATTAAAATATTTCCGTCCAATCAAATTAAAACAAGTGAGTTTAAAAAATTCATGATATTAATAACATAAATTTGTTATAGAATAAAAACATATAAAAAATTCACGCGTACTTTTTTATAAAGAAAATTCACAGGTTTTGATTTAATTAAAAATACGTATATTAAAATAAAGTATATGAGTTTCTCTCATAATATAAGCATACTCTAATGTTCACGTCACTGCAATGATCATCCGAAAGAAAACTGTAATAGTTTCCATCGGGGAAAAAAAACTGTAATACTAACTATTCTAACATGCAATGAGGAAACCAGTGGCACATATCGGTGGAAACTAGGGGTGTTCAATAAATTCTCGTCCCGGTATTCCCATCCCGATCCAGAGTAAATCGAGACTGGATTTTCCTGTCCTGAAACTTTTGGGACAGGAAAAATTTGGCATCGGAAAATTTAAAGTCGGGATCGGGATCGGGAATGATATTTCCCGATCCCAAAATAATAGACATGTGTATTTTTTTGTTATTAGTTGTTTAGTTAAAAGTCCATTTGGCCCAGCCACGAACACAAAGCGCAAGCACTAAGCAGATCTACATCAGTCATAAGACATTCATACTCATCACTCTCATATCCCAATTATGGTTATCCTTTTTTTAAAAAAAAAAACATGTTTGCTGGAAACGTTTTTTAATCACATACATTTTCAATTATATTATAAAATTACAAAATTAATTTAATATCTTGAAGACTTGTTGGCTGAAAACGTCTTTTGCAGAAAAGGTTACTCAAATTTAGTTCAGCATAGTGAGATGAAAGTAAGTGAAGCCTGCTACTTTCAGTCTTTCACAGCTTACACTAATTCATAAGGCTTTGTCCAACTTTAATTTTCTAGCTAGCTTGCACTATAAGGATATCATGAAAATGGAATATATATATATATATATATATATACATACATATGTTTGCGTGTACTCTTTTGGCCACATATTAATTGAAAATGGTACACGTTTATTTCTGTGTGTGTGCAAGTTAGATGATAATAATATCATACGTACACACAGAAACATACAAATTAATAAAGTATAGGATTTATTACTCAGCTTTTCATAATTTGTGTGTGTATATATATGGCTTTCTATTTCTAAGGTATGGGAATTCGGGAAATTCTTGATCCCAAGCTCAGGAATTTTTCGGGCTCAGGAATGAGCTTTCTCGATCTCTCCTGATCCCGGACACCCCTAGTAGAAACAGGTCAGACCAGGCTTTTGCCTTAATAGATTAGGCCTGTTAGGGCACAAAATGGCCTGAGCCTGGCCTAGGGCCTGTTGGAGGCCAATTTTTTTGCCTAGGCCTGGCCTGGGCCTGAAGCTTGTTAAGGAGGCCTGGATTTTGAACAATTTTTAAACAAACTGACAGGCCATAGGCCGCACTGCAAAATAGGCCAACAGGCCACAGGTCAAAAATAGGCTTACCTTAAACAGGCCAAAATTTATATAAATTAATACCAATTATTCAAAATACATCAAAATACAAGACAACAAATGAGGAACTCGCATCAAAATTTAGAACCAAGATAACTTCATACAAGTAGGGGAAAATAACAACCAACATCATACGACGATGCAAGAGATGACAGGGCAAAGGAAAGAATCATGTACAAACTATTCCCAGGCTTTCTATTTGTAACACTAACAAATTAAAACTTCCGCAGCACTTGCTCCTTGTTAGTCACATACTTTTACAAAAGAAATAACATATATATTTTTGTCTTCATAAAGTACACTAATTCAATTCGCTGCATAAATCAGTACATTATGTATAAATACTCGAAGCACATGGCAACAACACGATATGAAATTGATCAAACAGAGGGGGAAGGGAACTTTTACAGAATAAAGATGAAGTGAAAAATATTGGTGGTCAAATATTACAATTTAAACCATGGCAAACTGAGCTTTCAGCATGACAGATCCAAGTTCCAGAAAGAATAAGTTATGAATCAAAGCACATTTCAATAATAAATAAATAAAAAATAAAATAACCAAATATTTACCTAACGCCTAAAATGAAAGTGAGAGACCACGATGGACTGAGAGTGAGAGACGACCAATCTTGGACGGACGGACTGGGAGACGACGGAGAAAGAAGGGTTGCGACTTGCGAGAATGACCGATCTTCGACGGTGGACTGATAGACGACGGCAGGAGGAGGGCTACGGGAAGGACTGATTGTTGACTGAGAGTAAGAGACGATAGAGAGAGGAAGCCTACTAGAAGTATGGATGGTCGAGAGGTCGATGAAGAGAGAAGAAGTTTGTGAGGAGGGGGGACGACGGTCAGCTATGGGATAATGGGAGTCTCGACAGACGACGAATCACGGATGATGGATGCAACTTCAGAAATCATAACTTCAAATCTAAATGAATGACTAAATGAGTTAGGGCTAGGGAATTAGGGAAGAGGTAAGTGGCAAAAGTGTAATTATGTATGTATCTCCAGAATTTTTTTTAAAGATCTTAACAGGCTCAGGCCGGCCTGACAGACCTCACAGGCCTGTCGGTAAGCCTTGGCCTGGCTTGACCTATTAAGATAAACAAGCTTTTCAAGTGGCCTTGGTCTGACCTTTTAGCCTGACAGGCCAGGCCGTAGGCCCTTATTAGACGGTCTGGCCTATTTTCACTCCTAATGGCGCGCAATTCCCATTGACTTTGAGGTGTTTGACTTTGCTTTGAAATATAAATAAGAATTAGAATTTTGGAAGTTCTAAAAGATAATGTTACAATGTTTGACCAGTCACCCTTGAAAGTATTTCTTTTACTAATTCATGATTATCTATTTTAATACACATTCAATTATAATTATTAGTTGAATTTTCGTGCTTATTAAAATTAATGAATACGAGTTATATATTATAATTTTTTATTTCTATTGATAATAAATTAAATTAACATAGGGTATATTGTTGATAAAATTTAGCAAATATTTTATAAAAAAATTATCAAATCATGTATTCTCTCGGTTCTTAAATATTGTCACCAATTTTAATGTCCTCATCCCTCTCGCTACAATACATTATATTGTTCAAAAATTCGAGTATAATGTTTTATAAAAATTTTTCATGTGCGTGTGTGTCTATATTTAATGATTTTTCCCAATATCTAGTAAAGAATTTCACTATCATAAAACATTTAATTGCAGGTAAATTTTGGGGGGGGGGAAAGGGAAAAGATATTTATACACCACTAATTTTCTCAGTTTCCATGATATTGACAATTGGACATTATATTTAGGGATAGAGAGGAAGTATCATTTAACCTATTTATTGAAATAATCCATAGATACAAATAAAAGAGGGTAAATGTGACTCCCTTATCTTATCTCCACATTTTTCAGTTTGGTGAGTAACACAGAAATAACGTAGATATACTGATAAAATATACATAATCATTTTATAGAATTTCCCCCACATGGTGTGTTTATAGTAATTACATACCTTAAATAATAATAGGGTTTTCAGATAACCAATGTCTTCGCTTGATCTTGATCGGAATTTTCAATTGCCAGTCAATATAATGATGCCTTCAAAGTTACTTTCTGCTGCTGCAAACTTTATACATTTATGGAAAGGGTGAGATTCGAGAAAATCTCAGTAGTAACAGGCTATCAATCGTATAAAATGCGAAACATTAAATAAGTCATGCTCCATGTTATGCAACATATTAACACAATACTACAGCATGTATACATGAGTTAGGGGCTCATTCCCTCATTACCCGTGAACACCTCAGTTGGGTTCTTGGTCACAACAGAGTAAGTGTGTCTGCACACAAAATTGCCCTCCTCGACAAAATTATGTTCATTAATAATATCACAGAATATGGCATATAAATACATATAAAACATTCACATAGTTTATGAGAGATAGAGTTACTACCAGAAATATTCCTTCCAGCCTAATCGTCTAACTGTCTTGATTCGGCTCGAGCTCAACAATCTGGTCCTAAAAATCTAAGTTTACAAGAATTAGGTTAATACCTATTCATTTATCACTTTAGGCTCTTCCAAATTATTTTTGTTGGTTATATAGGCTAATTCTGCAAAATTACCAAAATGCCCTTAGGGATTCGGTCTAAGTTCCTTTTTACCCGATCCGGCTTTACTTTTCCAAAAATTATGACACAAGCTATTCCTAATTAATTTTTCCCAAGAAATCCATTTTTGACCTTGGAATTACCAAATTTACTGCCAAAAGATGAAAATGCCCTTAGCAGCCCCTAACTTAGGGTTTTAAAGGTATTTTATCCATTTCACTTTCTAGAGCTTTTCCCACAACATGATCAATATCAACCCTACACAATTTTTCCTCCTGAATGCAATGGAATATTCAGATTAGTGAATTTCTAGCTCCTTCCCCTATTTCCAGTGCTGGCCGAAACTTAGCTTTAAAAAGGGGAAAATAAAACTTTTGTGTTCTAACCCTTAAAGCTCCTTCCTGTTCCCTCATAACCACTTATTAAACCTCTTAAACACTTATTAGACATGACTTGGGGAAATTTGGGCAGCATAACCCCTTAGGGTTTCATACTTTCATTTTTACAAAACAACCAAATCCAAGCAAAATCAACACAACTACCACAATAACATCATGCTAATAAGCAAGAGGATCAAGTTCATGATATTACCTCTTGGATTCTTCAACTTTCTCTCTCTAGGAATCTCCCTCTCTCTCCTCAACCTTAAAGATTTTCTTGCTACACATGGTTTTTCATGGAGAGCAAGAGTTTAGAGGAGCTATTACACAAGTTAGGAAGCTTAATCACTTGAAATCTTAAAGCTTACCTTTGATTTTTGCTCCTCAAGCTCTCTTGTTTCTCTATGACTCTAAGCTTCTCTCTCTCTCTCTCTCTCTCTGTGTAACCCTTACCTTGTTAACAGTAATTATTATTTGAAAATGCATAATTAAGTTAAATTAGAGACCAAAGATTAATACACAATTTGTTTAAGTTCCCACTTCAAGACAAGGACCCGCCTTGAAATAAAGTGGGTGTTCAAAATTTCTTTCAAAACATGTTCGATCCGGTCTCACACTCACATTTCAAATATAATTAACCTGTGCAGTTTGTTAGATCTCATATGTTTTGATGATAATAAAGATTGGATCAATGATATGAAAGGATTTGATAACAAACAAATGGATCTTTGAACAAAGTAGCAAAGCATTACTTGAAGTAAGCACTGGAGGGATAATCAACATTTGTGAAGGCTTACTCGAGTAGCCACTCGGGTAAGAGAAGCCATTACTCGAGTAGCCACTCAAGTAAGCAAGAATAATTTCATCCAGTAAAGCACTGCCAAAATTTGGAAGAAGTTACTTGAGGGAGTACTCGAGTAATCTGTAAAGTTATATAGACCATTACTTGAGTAGCCACTCGAGTAACATGATTTTCACAGGCATTACTTGAGTAGTCACTCGAGTAATCAGGTTAAAAATCTTCCAACGACTCTCAGCTAAGAAATGGAATACATTACTCGAGTAACCAGTGAGAAAATAGCATTACTCTAGCAACCACCCGAGTAATCTGCAGAATTATTTGAAGCATTACTCGAGTAGCCACTTGAGTAACTAGAAAGCAAACTCTCGGCCAAGAATTTGATGCATTTACTTGAGGGTGTAATTGAGTAATCTGCCGGGTTATTTGAAAGCCACTAGAGGGACCACTCGAGTAAGGTGTGAAGAAAAATGAAGCCCACTTGAGTAGCCACTCGAGTAACCAGATTACCACAGTGATCACCCGAGTAACCTGTGAAGGAAAAGACATGGTCATTCGAGTAGCCACTCGAGTAATTAAGTATTTTCAAGGTTTGTAATATATCACTCCAGGTCTTACCCGAGAGATATCTAATTTAAAATGTTGATTTGCTCACTGCCATATTTTTTATAGGTTTACACGAGGGACCACTCGAGTAACAGATATGATCACTCGAGTAACCACTAGAGTAAGGCAGTCCAGAAATTATGTTTTTGATCGAATACTTATTAAATTGTTATCTATATGATTAACCTTTCATTGCATTAGTATCCTAAGTATATTTACAAAGAAATAATGAAGAGATCATGCAAGAAAAGCAAAATCAAATAAAGTGTCCGAACGTTCACCTACCCCTACCTACTGCAAACGGATAGTTTTCAAATTCAAAGAATAGTCAACCGTTGCTGCGCGACTCTAACGGGCAAGTTTGAATTGCTTCTAACGGACACTAAAAATCATCTATATATATGGAGCATTCAAAGAGAAGAAAAACAAGAAACGAACTGAGATTACACTGATCAACACATTCTTAGTGCTTTGTTTACTTATACTCATTCATTGTACTTCAATGATTACATATTTGCTTTGTGAGAGAGTTTTTCATTACAAAGTCAATATTTGTTATTGAGATAACTTAAGGTAGTGGAACCATGAGTTGGGGTTTTGATTACAACGTGTAAGGGCGATCGAGTGTCCAGGTGAAGGAACTTGCTGTATACTGAGGTGCCAAAAACCCACTGAATCTTGGAGAATATACTGAAACTCTCAGAGACGCTCTGAGGACTGGACGTAGGTCACAGTGGCTGTGGCCGAACCAGTATAACTCCCGGTGTACACTTCGGTGATATTTCTCCTTGCTCTTAACTGCTTTTAATATTCCGTCAATTTTTTTTATACGCAATGAAATTTCTGGGATCACCCAATTCACCCCCTCTTGGGTGAAACGCTTGCACTAAGACAGTTAAGTTGCATCATACATATCAAAGTGTAAACCAAAATTCCCAGTAACCCCCAGGTTTCTATATATTAACTAAAGGGTTTACGGGGCATAATCGCCCCTTACAACTTCCCATTCAGGGGATCACATATCCTTTTCCAAAATAACCTTTACAGTATATATATAGTAATCCCAATTCAATAATATGACAACCATCTATCAACTAAAGAAAACTAGCTGCCCTTTGTTAGTTACTTCTTCTTCAAGCTGCTCGCCCTGGCTGCAGGTTAGTCAATGGAAAGAATGAGATATCCTAGTAGTAACAAATTACTCATACAACATATAATCACATCGCATGCAAGTAAATCACCAAAGAGCAATAGTATACACATGACCTTCATGGCATACACATATTCTCCACATCTTTCACATAGCCTTCATGGCTTACACATTTACAACGGCAGGGGTAGATGTGAATTGCGTCACATCCATAACTGCTCACGCTATAATACACATTGCCTTCATAGCACACACATAGCGATCACGGCTTACACATAGCCTTCACGACTTTCACATAGTTTTCATAGCAGCAACTTCACAACATTCCCAATACATAATTCATTGATAAATAAACATACAATGCATTACACGTAGTATAAGAGAAAGTGTCACTACCTTGTTCTTTCCATGTGTAATATCCCAATTTTTTATTAAGGGCTAACCATGATTATTATGGATAATTATGGATTTAATTGGCATTATTATGTGTTTTATGGCAATATTAATTAATTTGTCATAATTTGTGGAAAATTGGAAGAATGGAAATATTGGCCATAAGTGGTAATTAATGGGGAAATTAATTACCAATTAAGTGAAAATGAGAAGTGTGAGCAAAATGGCTAATGGAGGGATTAAGGTGATTAATTGGTAACTTATTTGGTGAGAACTAATGGCATTGTGACATATGGCAAAAGTGGGTGTAGAGAGAAGGAGAAGAGAAAAGTCAAATGGGATTAGAAAATAATATTTTCTCTCTCTTCTCTCTTTTCGAATGAGTATAAGGGAGGGAGTATGTCATCATCATTCTTCATCTTCCCTAACACTCTTCTCTCTCATTTCTTCCTCCATTTTCGGTGACAAGTTAGGCAAGAGAGAGGAAGGAAAACCTTATGATTTGGGTAAGTAAATGGCCTCCATTGCTCAAGTTCTCTTCATTAATGTTGATCTTTGGAGTGAGAGCTTCATTTTGATGTTTATGGTGTGCCATTTGGTGTTGATTTGTGCCACACGAAATTTTGGAGGTTAGTGAATCAAGAAAATCTCTTTGGCAAAGTGAAAGAGGTAAGTGAGACTAATCTATCTATCTAGGTTTTATGCCAAATGGTTTAGTGTGAAATTTCAGGAAATTTTGGCCTATTTTCGTTGGATATGGGTCATTGGTAATTTGACATGTTATTGGTGTGGAAAATGGTGTTTTGAATAGATAGATTGAGTAGAGGTTGAAATGTTAAGATTGGTGGTTTTGGGATTTGGGTGTTTAATGTTGATTCAAACCAAAGCCTGATAATGGAGTAGGATTTTGGTAATTCTAACGATTCCATTGAATTCCTTGGGTGTTTTAGTGTGGGAGTAGCTTTGGTTTGGTATTTGGGTTCATTTGGATCACTTGGTAAAAAATTCTAGAAGTGTTGTTATATCTTCTGCGTTTTCTGGTTTCTAATAAAATCACTCGAGTGATCTGGGGTTCACTCAAGTGAGGGATGAACATCACTCGAGTGAGGATGCATTCACTCAAGTGAGGTAGTGCAATTTCCCTTTCTTCCTTCAGTTTTCAAGTTGCACTTCTGCGTGGGAGGCAAGAGTGTTGCCTCACTTGCAAGTATTGTGGGTTCTCACTTAAGTGAGCTTCCTCTCACTCAAGTATTGGTGTATTTGTCAGCTGATCTATCATCTCGAGTTGTCACTCGCATCCAAAATTCAAGAGTGCGCTTTAACACTTGCAAGGTTAAGTTGTTACTTGAGTGCTCATCTTCTTTGAAAATTCTTGTGCTCTCGGGTCCTCACTTCCTGTCCTCACTTTCTAACACTTGAGTTGCTGTATGTAGCATCACTCGAGTGAGGCCTTCTTCACTCGAGTGTCCGTACCAACACTCAAGTGAGACCATTTTCACTCGAGGTACATCTGTGAAAAATCAATTTTTGTGCTTCCAAAAGGAGATCTTTGGGATAGTTCTTCCAACCCCTTAGGGCTATTGTTAAAGTTATTCTTGAGTATTAAAAGAGCAATAATGATAACCAATTAACTGTTAAGAAGCTATTCAGAATTGGAATAGAGAAATAACTCTTCGTTACTTATTATAATTATAGGATATGATATTTGTCCTACGCGGGAGTGATCAATGCCAAAGCGTGCACAGAAGGATCAAGGTAGTGACTATTCTCCCATGTTGTGTATGATGTTTTGGTATGCATAACTTATCATTGAGCTGTGTGAATTGCATGTGCCATGGTTCATTATGGCGTTAGCACTTCAGCGTGAGCCATTTAGGGAGTGACAGTGGTCATCTCTAGTTCGGCCATTGAACTTCTGTCGTAATCGACATGGATCTTTGTGAATCTGACTCGTGGGGCGGCGTTTGTGAATCCAGCCTTGGGCTATGTATCTTACCAGTGTGGAATGCATTATGAAATGCTTTATATGAATCCCAGCTGTGGTGAAATATATTGTATGGATTGTGATTATGCAATGCAGTGTGAGCAATTCAGCGTGAGCAATCGTAAGGATGACGTGTGTCATACTAACCATTGTCGTTGAATTGTTGTTGTAGTTACTTATTTGGATAGTGATTCGCTTTCATGCCTTATTATCGTGCATTCTATGATTGATTTGACACTATGGGGATTCTTTAGAATCTCACTCTCCCAAATCTAAACATTTTAGACAGGGCTAAAGGATCGAAAGGCAAACGGGTGACGAAGAGCGGGTAGAGCTCCATGTTAGGAGTTCCTTTTTGGTTATTGGCTATCATTGTAAATTATTGGATATTTTGTGGGAAGTATATGTATATATATTGGGATTTGTGATGTAGTTTTGTTTAATCCTCGAGTAAAGGGTATGAATTATGGGTTGTGTGGCTTTGTATAATCCCTTTATGAATTAACGGAACCCGAGTGTGTAAGGAATTTACGCTTTACTCTGATATGTATGAATGAAATCAACATGTACAGGCCATTTTGTATTTGTAATGTGAATATTAGACCTTGTGAACAAGTTTTTGAAAATTTTTTATAGACCCTGATTCTGGGAAGTTTAGTTTGGTTCAAGTCCCAAATCATCTAAAGTCTCTAATTCTACATTAATTACATGTTTATGAACTAATCTCGGCCTTAATGGTGAAGGGGGTTACACCGGGTGTGCTCTGGCACAAGCTGCTCACGGTTAGGGCAAATATTGAATCTTATCAACCAAAATCAAGGACGTAGTGTTATCCCCTTTTCCAATTCCTTAACTCCCAGCACACACATCAAAATGAAAACCATAATATATCAATTTAAATCTTGGCATGTCTACTATAAAACTAGAGAATTTCAGAATTTTTCGACACCATTTGCTATTTCAAAACGTCCCTACAAAACAACTGCCAGCACAGAGTTTTGCTTGATAGAATTTTCCAATTTTCAATGTGTTTCCAATGGTTCCAAAATTCTCATCCAAGACTACTCCCACATAATTTTTCACAAGGAACCCAATGGAAACATCAAAACATCTAAAATCACAACCCATAAACATGTTCTTTTTTTACCAAAACACAACAACCAACCACAAAGTTGCCAAACTAAACATTCAATGCTCCAAACCAATTCTATTGTCCAAAAGACACCATAATATACCATTTCCACAACAAAACAACATGCAATTCATGCAATCCAAGATCTCATGAAAATCAGGGCAAAATCTCAAAATTTCAAAACTTAACTAATAGTCACAACTTATTTACCATAAGATAGCAATCACTCACCTCTTACACTTTCCCAACATTGCTTCTTGATTCACCAACTTTCAAATTTTCTCAAGCACAAAAACACCTCCTCTTGAGAATCTAAAACCATAGGATGAAAGTTCTCAACCCAAGGATCAAGATTATAGAAGAAAGTTTGAGCATTTGAGGTCAAAATCTTACCTAAATATTGAGCTCTTCTTTTCTCTTTCTTCCTTTAACTTGAACGAAAATAGAGAGAGCAAGAGAGAGAAAATGAGATGATGAAGATGAAGTCAGAATTTTTTTGCCTCCCATACACATTAGCTGACTATATAAAGGAAAGGGAAGAGAAATTGAATTAAAATTCCATGGTGGACTTTTTGACTCCTCAAGATTGTGCCAAGTGTCCATATCTCACAACTTCTTCCATATGCTTGCAAGCATTAGATAATTCCCTCTATGTCACTTAAGGAATTGTATGTTACTAGTGAGTTCCCTCTTCAGTTGCTGACCAATTAGCTGGTTACTTTTCCTTTTACCATTTTCCCCTAACTATAGTAATTTCTGTTGAATCACCATTTAACATATTCTTTTCATTCCATTGCACCATACTATGTGCCCTCCCTCCATCTAATTTCAATTTAGGTGTTAATCCACAATTGAGCTTAAATACAAGGTTTGGGCACTGCTTAAAACACATCCAGTTCACAATTCGCATTGCACTCTCCAAAAGTGTTTGTTTAACAATAATTAAATTCACTTTTGGAGTCATTAGCCTTTAATCACATTTTGGGGCATTACACACACACACGCACACACACACTCTTTCTCTCTCTCTCTTGGTGTGTAGGATAGAAATGAGAAAGAAGGAAAGACGCGAAGTGTTTAAAATATCTTCATCTTTCCTTATTACATTTTATTAATATATTGTATTTATGACATAGCTCTTACATCTCCTCATAATTGAGTCATAACCTTCCATTAACTTTAAACTAGCTTTTCCTCCTCTTTCCTTGGCCCAAAAAGACAACTATTAGGGTCCTTTACAAACCAAATGGGCTTCCTTCAATTATCTTAATCAAGTGTACATATATTATATTTTAATCTTAATTAAACATGTGCTCATTTTTTTAATAAACTCTTATTTAATCCCTTGGCTTGGATGATGACACTTGGCATATTTATTGTCCAAGTAATTATTTTTCCTTCTCTTTTAATATTTTGGCAGCAAATATCCACTAATAAAGGAAAAATATGGGCTTTTACTTTATTCCAAAATTTATACAATTGCCTTTACACATTACTTTTCCAAATTCATAATAGTTGGCAATTCTAGCAGATTTTCTGACCAAAATTTGAAAAATCACAACTTTATTTGTAAAAATCAAATTGGAGTGTTTTTAAAGGCTATGAAACCCTTATTGAGTCTAGTTTCAATGAAAAATATAGTCTTTAGCCAACTGAAAGCTTAAAATTCCTAGAAATTCATTAAACCTTGCTTGTTCCAGAATTGGTTCCAGAAACAGGTTCAAACTTTGAAAAATCATATCTCTCAATCCTCAAGTCCTAAATTCACATATTACTTATCAAATTAAAGCTTAGGATGTTTACTTTCTTCCTATAAAAGTTCACAATTTTTTGATATCATTTCCCTATTTAAAAATAAGCTATTAGAAGACTATCACGCTGGAAAAATACATTGGCAGCAAATCATCATTCCTGAGACTCTTGCTAAACTAAGGCTTAGCAGTTCACTTGATTCAGGTTATTCCCATGTCTCTAATCCCAAAATTCAGGATATTATATTTCTCCCCTCATTCAATAAGTTTTGTCCTTAAAATTTGAACGTCTACAACTCTGGAATCAATCCTTATCACTCAATGCATCCTTTTATGATATACAGGATCATAGGTTGTGCAACATAATAACCATAGTCAATCTATCTCTATCATATGCAAGCTCATTAAGCATGCAACACAATCATCATATTCCCATTAAAGATCTTAGATAGTATTCAGCATTCATCATTCATTCAATACATAGTATGCAATGTGCAATCAAACATAGGGCACATTGGTTCGTTCCCACAGCACTTGGTTCCTTAGGCCTTACAGTTTCTTTGAGACTCTGGCTAGATCACACAATCACATCAAACACTGGACCTAACTCTCCTAGAGATCATAACATGGACTAGATCTCACTCACCCAGGCAACAAGTATAACAAGTACTGGACCTCACTCGTCCAGGTACACCAAAGCGCTTGGTTAC
Source organism: Inga leiocalycina (assembly GCA_963242795.1). Classification (NCBI taxonomy): domain Eukaryota; kingdom Viridiplantae; phylum Streptophyta; class Magnoliopsida; order Fabales; family Fabaceae; genus Inga; species Inga leiocalycina. The sequence goes on from OY725323.1 coordinate 76,025,777, forward strand.
ATTGGTCTTACTGCCTCAGCTACAGCCTGATATAGTTTGAATGTTTTATTAGCTTTAAGACATACGTTGGACACACTAGTCCAATGTCATTGTACTAGGCATCAACCACAGTGCCAAGCACACAGGTCTTATAGCCTAGCGACATCGTCCTATGAAAACTTGCACATCGGATCTTACTGCATTGAGCCTGCGCTAGTACAATTCTCAAACACATCATATTTTGTCAGCCTAAGGACTTACTAGTTCATTAGGTCTTATGGCCTAAGCACATACAGTTCATCACCTTTTGAAAGATTACACATAAATTTACTATGCTTCTGCTACCCACTCTAAGGTCTATCTTCTCATATGAGCTTTAATGATGTCAGGATGATTTAATAGAAGTCCCACAGGAACCTCCTATAATACCTGACTGTACCCAAAATCTATGTTCCTTTATGCCAATTCCTAGCCCATTTTAACTCAAATCATTCTGGGCCATTTCAAATTTTTGTGGCACCAAAGCCTAACAGTTGATTCCTAGGTTACAGTTTACTTGGTAACCTTTATCTACTCATACATTTCAACACATTATCTGCCATCCATCAATTGAATCCTAGTATAGCCTCAAGTTAATGGAATAGTAGATATATTAATTCTTTTTCTCATTTCATCAGAGAGCTATCACCTCAATCAATCATTTAAGGGAATATTTTATGATCATAATCTTTCCCTATGTTAGACTTAGCAGCTAGTGAATTTTCAAAATCGCTTTTTGTAAGGATTCGTATATGTAAGAATCTTGTTCCTCAATTCCACGGTTCGTCACTAACCCAACACAATATTGAATAAATTTGCCAACCTGAGGACATACTGGTTCCACTAGGTCTTAGGGCCTCTGGATACACAGGTCCACTACAACATACCTGGCATGTAGGATTTTATAGCCTAGGGTCTCTAATCCAACTTTAGGTTCATCATAAAATCTAGAACCTTAACATCACACAGATTGGAAATTATTTTCCTCACGTATTCCCAATAGGTTCGCTAAGAATCAGGATCAATAGCACTTATTCTAACCTCCACGGTATTTTGGTAATATCCTTAAAACATTACTGAAGGTTCAGCACCATTCACAAGGTTCCAACTTTCATCATGGAATAGAACCATAGTGCAACAAATTCACATTCCAACCTAAGCATTATTTCAACTTAGATCAAATTCAAGCCTATACTCAACCTTTAGTATCATCATATCGAATCTTATAGGATCAATATATGGTATAGTCACTGTTAATCATTGCTCAGATATCATAACATATTCTTAATTAATTATATTCTATGCCTAAAAAAACCCTGAGCCATTTCAGCGTTCTTTGAACCTAAGGCTCAACACTGATTCTTGGATTACAATCCATCTTTTAATTTCATACTGGATATATAACCTCAAGATTAATTGAGTCAAAGATTGCTCTACCTCAATTATACCCAACATATATACTAAAAATCTTCGTATAGTACTGTATGTCAAAACTAACTAATATCATCACTTAGCATGGAGAAACCTTAAAACAATTATTATACCCCAAGTTTCCATAACCTCATCGAGTGAAATTTTTTTAGCAGTAATTACTGCAACAGAAATGGTTCAAATTAAGATTAATACTTACATTGTCAACATCTCTATGATTCTAAACATCATTTAAATCATCTAATCAAGATGATCATTAGTAATGGAGAAACTTTAAGACAATAACCATTTCTCAAGTCTCCATGACCTGGCCAACTTAACTTCCCAGAGGGTCACCCATCCTAAAATTTCCTTAGGTTGACCATGCTTAACTTTTGTGTGCCTGTGCCAAAATGCAGATACCAGCTCTATATGCTCTTGACCACCGATACCCTGAGACTACCCTCATCTCAAATATCATGCCAGCTGCCTCGGCTGACTAAATACTATGTGTGATCTGCATACTGGCTTGGCCATACCCGCTTCCTCAAGTTTCGCAATATCCTTAAACTATTCTCTATCTAGTATTGCACCACTTGCTACCCTTCAGATATTCTCTGATCCTCAGGGGCTAGTTCACAAATAAGGGTGTTTCATGCCTTTGATACCCCTGTCCATGTATATGTCCTGTCATTATATAATCAAGATCAAATCAGTATACTATCCTATTGTCAGAACTACCACTCTGCCAGAACCGCTTGGGCTCTTCTAGAACCGTTTAAAGCTCTGATACTAAAATGTAACACCCTTATCTTATCTCCATATTTTTCAGAGTGCTTGAGCGCAGTTCGGTGAGCAACACAGGAATAGCGTAGATATACTGATAAAATATACATGATTATTTTACAGAATTTCCCCCATAGGGTGTGTTTATAGTAATTACATACCTTAAATAATAATAGGGTTTTTAGATAACCAACGTCTTCGCTTGATCTTAACCGGAACCTTCAATTGCGAGTAAATACAATCATGCCTTTGAAGTTGGTTTCTACTACTGCAAACTTTACACATTTATGGAAAAGGTGAGATTTGAGAGAATCTTAGTAGTAACAGGCTATCAACCGTATAAAATATGAAACATTAAATATGTCATGCTCTATGTTATGTAACATATTAACACAATACCATGGCATGTATACATGAGTTAAGGGCTCATTCCCCTACTACCCGTAAATACCTCGGTTGGGTTCTTGCTCACAACCGGGTAAGTGCCCCTTCACATACAATTGCCCTCCTCAGCGAAACCATGCTTATTAATAATATCACAGAAGATGGCATACACAAACATATAAAATATTCACGTAGTTTATAAAATATAGAGTTACCACCAAAATTAGCCTTTTTCAGCCTAATCGTCTAACTGTCTTGATCCGGCTTAGGCTCAACAGTCTGGTCCTAAAAATTCAAGTTTACAAGAATTAGGTTAATAACCATTCATGTATCACTTTAGGCTCTTCCAAATTATTTTTGTTGGTTATATTAGACTAATTCTGCAAAATTACCAAAATGCCCCTAAAAACCTAATCTAAGTCACTTTTTACCGGATCCGATTGTACTTTTCCAGAAATTATGACCCAGGCTATTCTAATAAATTTCACCCAAGGAACCCATTTTTGACCTCGGAATTACCAAATTCACTGTCAAAAGATGAAAATGCCCTTGGCAGCCCTTAACTTTGGGTTTTAAGGGTATTTTTGCCATTTCACTTTCTAGAGTTTTTCTCACTACATGATCAATATCAACCCTACACAATTTTCCCTCCTAAACATAATGGAACTATCATATTAGTGAAATTCCTACTCCTTCTCCTATTTCAAGTACTGACCGAAACTTAGGTTTAAAAAGCGAAGATGAAACTTTTGTGTTCTAACTCTTAAAGCTCATTCCTTTTCCCTCCTAACCACTTGTTAAACCAATTAAACATTTATTAGACATTATTTGGGGAAATTTGGGCAGCATAACCCCCTAGGGTTTCATACTTTTATTTTTACAAAACACCCAAATCCAAGCCAAAATAAACATCAACCACCACAATAACAGCATGCTAAGCAAGAGAATCAAGTTCATGAGATTACCTCTTAGATTATCCAACTTTCCCTCTCTAGGCATCTCCCTCTCTCTCCTTAACCTTGAAGATTTTCTTTCTAAACATGGTTTTTCATGGAGATCAAGAGTTTAGAGGAGCTATTACACAAGTTAGGAAGCTTAATACTTGAAATCTTAAAGCTTACCTTTGATTTTTGCTCCTCAAGCTCTCTTGTTTCTCTATGACTCAAAGCTTCTCTCTTTCTCTCTCTTGGTGTGTATGATGGAAAAGAGAAGGCAGGAAAGAGACGAAGTGTTTAAAATATCTTCATCTTTCCTTATTACATATTATTAATATATTGGATTTATGACATAGCTCTTGTACTTGGCCTTATCTCCTCCTATTTGAGTCATAACCTTCCATTAACTTTGAACTAACTTTTCCTCCTCTTTCCTTGGCCCAAAAAGGTGCCTATTAGGGTCCTTCACAAACTAAATGGGCTTCCTTCAATTATCTTAACCAAGTGTACTTATATTATATTTTAATCTTAATTAAACATGTGCTCATTTTTTAAATAAACTCTTATTTAATCCTCTAGCTTAGATGATGAAACTTGGCATATTTATTGTCCAAGTAATTATTTTTCCTTCTCCTTTAATATTTTTGCAGAAAATATCCACCAATAAAGGAAAAATATGGGCTTTTAATTTATTTTATAATTTACACAATTGCCTTTACACATTACTTTTCCAAATTCGCGATAGTTGGCAATTCTAACAGATTTTCTGACCAAACTTTGAAAAATCATAACTTTGTTTGTAGAAATCAAATTGGAGTGATTCCAAAGGCTATGAAACACTTATTGAGTCTAGTTTCAAGAAAAAAATATAGCCTTTAGCCAACTGGAAGCTCAAAATTCCCGCAAATTCCTTAAACCTTACCTGTTCCAGAATAGGTTTGAGAAACAGGGCCTAAATTTGAAAAATCCTATCTCTCAAACCTCAAGTCCAAAAATCATATATTTATATCAAATTAAAGCTTAAGATGTCTACTTTCATCCTGTTAAATTTCAAAATTTTTGGATATCATTTCCTTATTTAAAAATAAGCTATAAGAAGACTGTCACATTGAAAAAATGCATTGGCAGCAAATCCTCATTCCTGGGACTCTTGCTAAACTAGAGCTTAGCAGTCCACTTGATTTAGACTTATTCCCAAGCCTGTAATCTAAAAATTTAGGATATTATAGTAAAAGCTAAGGGAATTGTAGAAAAATCCTCCATTACAAATTTTATTACCTAAAGTATATGATATTTGTTTAAGGACTACCTAAGTGCAACATATTTTTATTGTATGCAACTTTTCTATAACAGTATAAAATTTAAAATATTTGTATATAGGTAAAGAGATTTTGTAATGGAGAAGATTTTTCAAAAATTTCCCCAAAGTAAATTTGCACAACTAGGAAAAATCTGAGCAATGGCGCTTAATTTAGAGAACACTATGGTGCTTGGGAAGCACCATAGTTTCCAGCGCCATTAAAACAAGCTACGACGCTTCTTAAATATAAGAAACACCATAGCTTGAGTATTTATTTATTTTTTAATATCAAGCTATGATGCTTATCCAGAGAAGCGCCATAGGAGGTGGTGGAAGTTTATTATCTCCAACGGCACTTCCCCTAGGAAGCCCCGTTGGAGGTATATATATAGCTCCAATGGCACTTCTCCTGGGAAGCGCCGTTGGAGGTATTTTTTTTACCACCGTACGTACTCAATCCACCTCAATTTACATTTTAACAAATCCACAATAGCAAAATCCCAAGCCAAAATCACACCAAATCAGAATGGAATAACTGGAATCAAAATAATTAATTCATAAAACTAATACAAATGTAATGTAATTACAACATAACACATAATATACAACTAAGTTTAAGTACCTATGTATGTAGAATGTAGGAAAAAGAAATAATTTTAAAATACAACTAATTCGTAAACAACCAAGATGAATAGGCAAGAAACAACCAACGTATGTACCTAAATATTAGCTAATTCCCTAACCACATATTCACACCATTCTTCAATGATCTCATCTATTTATTGGTTAGTCAATTAGTTAGAACGTTGATCTTCAAAATACTACATAAAAAGCATGCACAAAAAAATTAAAATAACTAAAAGTCAATTAACTTAGACACTTGTCAATTAAATTGAAAACACAGTAACTGCAAGCTAAGTTAAAAAACTTACTTGTATAGGAACATAAATGTGATTATGAGTAACCACATCTTTCATAAATTTCATAATATAATAACCGCAATCATTATTGTTTGGTTGGAATGAGCAATGACAATAATACAACGAAATAGTTAAGTAAATATTTGAAGAAAAATTTTTGAATAACAAAATTGGAGTAATTAAATTCATATATATAAGTACTGCAATCTTCCTCCAGGGATAGCTACTGGCTGGGTCTTTGCGTGTAGAATAGGTCAATCCAACGTTGCTTTGGTAAGCGGTCAATGCACTAACAAAACAAATAGTGACTGATTAATTTTGGTAATTCAATAATGACGGCAAATATTTACATATACACCCATACACTTACTTATTGATTATAATCTTCAAATCAGGCCGGTTGTCTGGATAACCGGTCTTTATAGGATCTAAATAGTAAATCCCAGGGAGTCCAGGTGACGTTGGATGGACAACAATCAAAATCCAATGTCCCCTAAAATATGTAAAGATTTTACTTTGACAATCATGTTATAGTAAAAGTAGAAGAATACAAAAAAACATACATTAAAATAATGTCAAAAAATAACTTACCCCAGATTGTATGGCACAATAAATAGCATATTAGGGGTTGCTCTTCGCATGAAGATGTCCCTAATATCGTTAGATATTGCTGCCGCATCTAATTTATGCTAGCCAAGGAGGCTTGGGTTGACAAATATGAATCTATGCGCCCTTTCTGTGTGTAGTAACAGATCATGGTACAAATGCCTTTATAGGAAATAAATAATGTCATTAAAACCTAAGAAAATTAATGATGAATAATAATAATAACAGTGATAGATGATGATGTTAAAGTACCTAATCCATATGTTGATGGTCATTGTACTAAGCCAATCATGACTAAGCACTTCCTCCAGTATACTACCATCGACATGATCATCTATAACTGCATGATAGATGTCGATATCAAAACATATTGACTGACTTCCTCAGCTGATGAAAGCTGGTGCCATTGATGCCAATTGTTGGTGATATGAGGGCATCTCTCAGCTGCTTCGGTTGTTGATTGAGGGTTGGGACTTATGTTTAGTTGATAAACACTTCGAGTTCTTCCCGCACCCTTTAATTTGTTTTCCTCTAACGCGAGCAGCAACCTAAAAAACTCATGAAATAAAATAATGTGGATTTAGATGAAAGTGTATAGAAAAAGTAAAAGGAATCATAAATTAACTACTTTTTCATATGGCTCAATCAGACCTATTGACCATGAAACATAACCACCGATGAAATCTTTCACCATTCTTGCTTCATCCAGAGAACGGGTTGGTAAGGGGGCATCATCATTTGTCCATACATCAACCCTTACACTAAGTGTGTTCAGCGGCAATGGTGAATTATACAAGATATCACTTTCGGTGTTGTAGACCACACCGACAACAACCATGTGCTTGAAAGAAACATCGACATGCAACCAATATGCCGATTCGCCCTTATGAAAAATGGAGTTAATATATTACCTCCAGCACACTAATGTATAATGTAACCCCCGTCGTCATCAAGGCCGTAACTAGTGTTTAAGCACGGTTTATAATTGAACAAGAGATCAAGGATAATTAAAATCTTTTTACAAAACCTGTACTATGAGATCTCCATTCATTCTTAAATAAAAACAATTGGCCTGTTCGGTTTGTCACATTTACAATATCAGAGTGCTAGCAAAATTCCTAACGTTCACCTGAGATAATATCATTAATCCAAGAGTTTTACAGGGCATCAGTGCCCATCTCAGTTTCCATACCAAGGATTACACAATAACTACAAATCTATGGTCAAACCAATATACACCATTGTCTAAAATGATAACCAAAACCAAAAGAACTAAGACTACCACCGGCAATCCTAGTTGCCCTTATCTACTTGCTTGCCTCTCGATCCACTTGCTTAGGCTAAAATTGTTAATTGGGATGAGTGAGATTCAAAAGGACCCCAATACCAACAGTTTATATATATGATGCATAATTAAACAAAGCAAGTAAGCATATATCACAATGCAGCAATAACAATATTCAAGGCCAGGCTAACTGCCACGTCCCCTCAATCATTCAAGGTCGGGCTCACGCCACATCCTCTATTCAAGGCCGGGCTTACCGCCATGTCCCCTCATACATTCAATGATAAATACCAAACAAGCAATGCATTACACATGATATAGGATAAAGTATCACTACCTTGGTCTTTCCACTCTTGATCAGGCACATGCCTTCTATGCTCTGGGCAAATATCAAATCCTAAAGTCATAATTAAGGACAATAAGTTATCACTTATCCTAATACTCAAATGAATTCAAAACACTTAGATTTGGTTATCATTAAAGTCCCTTAGGTGGCTACTAGAAGCCCAAACAACTGTCTAAAGGGTTGGGAAGTACTATCTCAAAGACCACCCTTTTTAGTGTGCCTCATAAAACGTGTCGCTTCAGGCTTCTTACTCGGTCCTAAAATATTCAATGTACAAGAAATAGGTCATAACCTATCCAAGTATCATTTTAGACTCTTTCATAGTGCTTTTTGTGGTTATATTAGTCTATGGTGAAAATTTACCAAAATGTCCCTGGGACCTCGGCCCGACCCCGCTGTACTTGGCCCGATGGCATGATTTCCCGTGACAGGGGCTATCCTGACGTATTTTTGCCTAAAGAATCCATTTTCGGGGTCAAAATCACCAAATTCAGTGTCAAATTACAAAAATACCCTTGACAGCCCCAGTTTAGCGATTTTATGGGTGTTTTTGTAATTTTTCTTTTTCGGCCTTTTCTGAAAAAGTGACCAACTGTAACCCCACCTATTTTTGCCCACTGAATCCAATGGAACTATCTATTTCATAAAAATCCAGCTCCTAACTCTCAAAACAATGCTGGCTGAAAGTTTAGGCAAAAATTGGAAAAATTAGACTTTTGTGTTTAAGCTTCTAAAAATCATACTCCCTCCGGTCCTAATTATAAGACATATTTACCTAACTTTGGAGAAAATAAGGATAGTGGTTAAATTAGTTAATCATATTTATTTTACTAAAATACCCTTATTTAAAATTTAAAATGGCATATAATTACTTTCATTCTCTGTTTTTTCTTGTACCTCTCTTACCTCACACACGACTTCTCCAAACTCACATAATCCAGCGTCATCAATTTCCCTCAACAACTTCCGATCTACTCTTATTAAATTATTATTGTGTTTAATTGTTATTGAGAAAGTATCAATAGAGGGTATTTTGGGAATAAATTGACAAAAATTAGAACTTTGTCCTATATTTAGGACCAAGAGCAACACTCAAATGTTGCCTATAATTAGGACCGGAGGGAGTAACTAATTCTAGCAAAATCAAAATGAGGTGATCCCAAGTCCTAATTAAAGCTTTTTAAGTCCTCTTTAGAGAAAAATATGAATCATTGGCTTCTATAACCACAAAAATACAGAATTCAACAAATGTCCATACTGTTCTAGAATTAAGTCCAGTTTGGACACCAAACTTTGGAAATTCATATCTCCCAGCATACACATTGAAATTACCTCCATAATATATCAAATTAAAGCTTGGCATGTCTCCTATTGGATTATAAATTTTCAGAATTTTTAGCCGCCATTTACCTATTCAAAACGTCCATGTAAAACAACTGCCAACACAGGATTTTCATTAATCAATTCTTGCAACTTCTAAACTTAAGTTTCCAATGGTCCAAAATTCACATCCAACACTAGGCCCACATAATTTTTCATAAGGAAACCAATGGAAATATCAAAACAACCAAATTCCCACTCCATATATATGTTCTGTTTTTGTCATATATTCAAAACAAAATCCAAAATTGCCAAACTTGATATTTAAACTTCAATTCAGTTCTATCTATCCAAAATACATCTCAAAGCATCATATCCATGCCCACAACAACTCAAACACACCAAGACCCTAATTTTTGAAAATAGGGCAATATTCAAGAATTCCAAAACTTAACCAAATGGCCACAAAACCTATATAAAAGGGTTTAACTCACTCACCTCTTTAACTTTCTCAAAGGAGTTCCTTGCTTCTCCAACTCTAGATTTCCTTGAGTGCTCAAAACACCTCCAATGGAAAATCTAAAACCATGAAAATGAAGCCCTCAACCCAAGGAACAGGATTGAAGAAGAAAGTTTTGGTATAGGAGGTCATCTTGAAGGTCAAAAACTCACCTTTTTCACAAGCTTTTCTTCCCTTCTTTAGCTTCCATGGCTGCACCCATAAGAGAGAGAGAGAAGAGATAAAGAGTGATGGAGAAGGTGAAATCATCATACTCCCATTCCCATACTTGCTGCAGCCAAAAATGGGGGAGGGAAGAGAGAGGAAAATGCTTAAATAATGCCCATGTGACTTTTTTCCCAACTACTCTTATCCTCTTAACTTGCCACTTGTCCCATTTCCATTGGTTCTCATAAAGTAAGTAACTAATTAGTTACTCTAACTACTCCATTAGCCATTTAGTCACACATCTCATTTCTTTTTAGTTAGTAATTAATTTCTTCATTAATCACTGACTAATTGACCGAAAATTTCCATTCTTTCCAATTTTTCCCATTGATTTTGGCACATTAACTTAAATTTCCACAAAACACCAATTTTAATTTCTTTCCTCTCCACCATGCACCCTTCCCTCTAATTTTAGCCCTTAAATTACTTTGTCACATAATTATGCTAAAATACAGGGAGTTGGGTATTTTCAATAACTAATTCATTTCTCAGATTATCTTTAATTCACAAATCATTCTCAATAATTATCATTAGCCCTTAATCAAAATTTGGAGTGTTACAATTCTCCCCCGTTCAATAAATTTCGTCCTCAAAATTTGTTACACATCTTGGGGCATAAACTCAGGAAATCGCTTCCTCATGTCCGCTTCTGCTTCCCATGTTGCTTCCCTTGGCGACATTCCCTTCTAGGCTACTTTCAAAAATGGTAAGCTTCGGTGTCTGAGCCGCCACTCTTCTTGATCGATGATTCGTTCTGGCTCTACCGTATAAGTAAAGTTGTCTTGCAAGTCAACATCTTCATATTCTATGACATGCTCGAGGTCTGGTTGGTACTTTCTGAGTTGCGAGACATGGAACACATCATGAAGTCTGCTTAAGTTTGTGGGTAGGGCTATCCCATACGCTACAGGTCCAATCCATGCTAGAATCTTAAATGAACCAATGTACCTCAGGCTTAGTAAGGACACACTAAATGATCTAGCAAATCAAGTGGACTAATCCACTTTCCATAACAACAACATAAGCATGGACACAAGATTTTGTTAGTATCACTTGTATGTGTAACCCCCTGCCGTAATTATATCCAAAATACATAATTAAAGTGAAATAGAGACCAATAATAAACAAATAACATTTACTAACCCATCACGTGACAGGGCTTTCACAATTACCTTAAGAAATCATTTATAAACTTGGTCTCATAATCACTTTTCGAATACAATTACTATGCGGAATATCACATTCATAACAAATCAGAGTACACAAAAATAATCCTGGCAATCCCGGGTTCCATACATTAACTCAAAGCCTTATAGGGCATATTCGCCCCTACAAGCCCTCATATGGGGATTACACAAACCTTTCTCATAGACATAACAAATCCTCATCAACACACATGTAAACACATCCATTTATACAAATACACACATTTCATCACTGCCCCAAAACAGAATCCATTTTCGACCTCAAACTTTGGACAGCTATAACTCCCAGTTCCCAAAACGAAATGGCACAAATTATATGTCCATTTTGAAGCTTGGGATGTGAACTTTAAGACTGGAAAGTTTCATAATTTTCTGACATCATTTGCCTAGTCAAAACGTCCACACAAGCAGACTGTCCAGAACAAAACTTCAAGGGACAGATTTTCAGTTTTGCACCAATGATTCCAATGGTTCCCAAATTCACACCAAATACCATTCCCATATAAATTTGCACAAGGAATCCATTGGAAACACCAAATCAATCAAATTTAAATCATATTGACATGTTACCACAACATGTCACACAAATCACAAGTCAAACCACAACATCACAACTCATCCAATTCAAGTTGCCAAATCAATTTCAATGACCAAATACCACAACATGGCACCATTTTCAACATAAAACACATGACAATTCATGCATTTCACAATTCCACCAAAATCAGGGCAAAAACCAAAATTCACAATACTCAACCACAAATCACAAAACTTAGATCAAAAGCCTTCAAATACTCACCTCTTCCTCTTTCCCAAACCAATTCTTTGATTCTTCATCTTTCCGCTTTTGCTCAAGCAACAAAACACCTCCTCTCACAAATCTAAAACCATAGAGATGAAGCTCTCATCACTATGAATAAGATTATAGAAGGACATTAGAGCATTAGAGGACCACAAACCAACCAAAATCTCACCTATAGCTTTCTCTTTCCTCCCCTTGTGCTTGGCGTCCATGGAGAACAAGAGAGAGAGAGAGAGATGAGTTGATGAAGAAGGAGGGTCAGTTTTTGGGAGTCAAAACCGACCAAATAAAGAGAGGAGAGAGGAAAAATGAGTTGAACATGTTGACCCAATCCAAGGGTCCACAAAGTGCCACATGTCAACATCTTGCAACATCCTCCATGAGCTCACGTAGGCACATGCACACATGATTCCACCCTTTGATCTCTTGCAAAACCAATCCTAACCATTGATCTTGAAGTTACCAATGAGTTTCCTCTTCGGTAACCGATCAATCGGTCGGTAACTTTACTGTTTTGCCCCTGATTATGGCAATTCCTCTTGAATCACCACCAAACACACCATATCATTCCTTTTCTTCCACAATGCGCCCTCCCCTCTATTTTAAGTCAATTTAGATGTTAATCCATAATTGAACTTAAATACAGGGTTTCGGCGCTACTCACAACACATACGAATCACATCGGGTGCCAAATCACACCATATTCTCCAAAAGGGTTTATTTATCACTAATCACTTCCGCTTTTGGAGTCATTATCTCTTAATCACAATTTGGAATCTTGCTAAACCGGGGCTTAGCAGTTCACTAATCTCAGGCTTATTCTCTAGCCTTGAGTCTCAAAATTTGGGGTATTACATTTCTCCCCCCATTGAAAGAAATTTTGTCCTCGAAATTTGTCGCACCATATAATCCACAAACTACGGATGCTTCTTCATGACAGCTTCCGTTTCACAATTCATTTCACATTGGGTCGGTCCCTTCTAGACCACCCAGACAACCATATGCCACAATTTTGATTCTCGTAAAAATCCTAGACAATGAATGCAACTCAGTTGCCATAAACTGCAATCGACCCATTTCACGATGGCCACACCATACTGTTATCACATATCACAATATCCGGAGGCTCAAATTCATGTGCCATATCATAAGATCTCGGCAGTTAGGTGGCATAGGCCACCACTCTGCTCAACTCAATCTAGTTACCCCTTCCGGGAGTAACCCCAAAACACCACAAACTCCATACATCAAACGACAACCTTAGCTGTATACACAAACATTTCAGCTTTCGCTCTATCCACCTTCACAACTTTACCCTTACTCGTACACCCACCAGTAACTCCACTAGTGGTAACCGGGACTTTTGGGCATTCACAACAATATCACATTGCCGTATCAAATTTCACGGCGTTACCCTCACCCATCCAGGACTTTTGGGCCTCAATCGCAATATCACATTGCAAGAATGCCTCGGCTTCCACCGCTTCCACAGATACGACAGCTTCTTACTGTCTCACAAATACAAATTGCCCTTCCGGCATTCACATCACAGTTCACATTTACAACAACACACATCGCAGATTCTAATTTTACGCATCGCCTTTCGGCCTGGGGTCAATACCGGTGCAACCAACGTGGTGGCTAGCCAGGCTGGCCATGCCGGGGTAGTGGCCTCAGAATAGAGAACCCCCGATCATGTAGTCGAATTAGCCATCAGCTGAATTAGCTCTGCTCTACTACACAACTATACCTCAGTCCCAGCTTATTCACAACTGTCACAGATTCACAATCACACTCCACTCTCATCCCCTTTCTCCGCCGGGAAGACACACAGTCTTTACCAGAACCGTTGTTAGCTACTCAGGGACTATTGGCGTGGCAGTGCATATACATAGCCTCGCGGCTCACAAATAGTCAATCCCCCGTAACTACTGCCCCAGCGGAACGGTCCTCTGCTATAAGAATCACCCCATGCGGCCGCAAGTGAGAGACTCACAATGCACAATTGCAACAAGCTGGAACCAGACATTTTAATAATTCCACCCATCACAAATTCTTTTCACCAAACTAGGATCCTTCAAGACCCCTTTTTCACAAAATAATCTGGACTTCAAAGTTTTACCTCCCGAAGCCATGGTTAACACATCATTCTCACGGTAACCTCGAGCTTCTGCTCAACACAATTCTAAAACATATAACATTCTCACGCTTTCGCTGCACACTCTGAGGTCAATCTCCTCATCTGTGCTTTAACAATGTCAAGTTGATTTAACAGAAGTCCCATAGGAATCTCCCACCACAACTGACAACATTCACAACATATATTCATCTGCGTCAGACCTTGGCCCGATTCAACTTGAATCATTCAAAGCCACAACCAGCACTTCGTTGAGATCCCATACTCCCAACGTTCCCAGAGCTCTATTCTACGATTCAACGTCATGGCGAGTGCACACTAATGTTCGTCGTCACGACAGCTGCACACTAAGGTTTGTCGTCACGGCGGCTGTCACAAATTTTTTTTATATTGTCACACCCCTTTAGAGTGCCCACCCCCTGGTCAACTACGTACCAGGGCTCTACTGGCCGGCCCTTACACTGAGCCTAGCAGGCAGCTGGGTTACTAACATTTCACCTAGGACTCACATATTCCCCGTATCTCCATCGACCCGAAGGCACGGTCCTCCCATTATGTGCCATACACACCCCCAGTGGGCCGCAGGTAATAAACACACAAATAGCCGCTCCGATCAGACGTCGCCGTAGGTAGCCCTCTTTGATCAGAACTCTCCATTGGTTACCTTCTCCACTTCGAATCCTCGTAGATAACTCTTTCAAATTCAAATTCTCCACAGAATCACTTTTCCCTATGCTAGATTAACACTAGCAACCTTAGGATACGTGATACACATTTCAATTCCAATCTAATACCACATCCTGGTACCACAGACCATATAGGTCATATCAACCTCCTAAGGACCAGCTTGACTATTGAGTCTGAACCTTGGATCACAATTCATCTTTCAAACCTTCAACCTCAGTTGAACCGGGAAATCACTTCCCTCCAATCCACTGAGCATCATCCACTCCAGCTTAAACTCAAATATCTCTGCCAGCCTAAGGCACCTCAGCCCCATAGGTCTTAAGGCCTTTAAACACACAAATTCAAGATAACCAAATAATGTATACACATAATCCACAAATCCCCATATATCCACAACCAGCACGGACCTTAATGTGTATACCACAAACAAACAAAGTCATCCTCTATGACTTAAGGCAACAACTACTGCAACTATCCTAGCAAATCCTTTACTTGCCAGGAACGGCATCTCTGATACCAAAATGTAACCCCCTGCCGTAATTATATCTGAAATATGCGATTAAAGTGAAATAGAGACCAATAATAAACAAATAACATTTACTAACCCATCACGTGACGAGGTTTTCACAATTACCTTTCGAAATCATTTATAAACTTGGTCTCATAATCACTTTTCGAATACAATTACTATGCGGAATATCACATTCATAACAAATCAGAGTACACAAAAATAATCCTGGCAATCCCGGGTTCCATACATTAACTCAAAGCCTTATTGGGCATATTCGCCCCTACAAGCCCTCATATGGGGATTACACAAACCTTTCTCATAGACATAACAAATCCTCATCAACACACATGTAAACACATCCATTTATACAAATACACACATTTCATCACTGCCCCAAAACAGAATCCATTTTCGACCTCAAACTTTGGACAGCTATAACTCCCAGTTCCCAAAACGAAATGGCACAAATTATATGTCCATTTTGAAGCTTGGGATGTGAACTTTAAGACTGGAAAGTTTCATAATTTTCTGACATCATTTGCCTAGTCAAAACGTCCACACAAGCAGACTGTCCAGAACAAAACTTCAAGGGACAGATTTTCAGTTTTGCACCAATGATTCCAATGGTTCCCAAATTCACACCAAATACCATTCCCATATAAATTTGCACAAGGAATCCATTGGAAACACCAAATCAATCAAATTTAAATCATATTGACATGTTACCACAACATGTCACACAAATCACAAGTCAAACCACAACATCACAACTCATCCAATTCAAGTTGCCAAATCAATTTCAATGACCAAATACCACAACATGGCACCATTTTCAACATAAAACACATGACAATTCATGCATTTCACAATTCCACCAAAATCAGGGCAAAAACCAAAATTCACAATACTCAACCACAAATCACAAAACTTAGATCAAAAGCCTTCAAATACTCACCTCTTCCTCTTTCCCAAACCAATTCTTTGATTCTTCATCTTTCCGCTTTTGCTCAAGCAACAAAACACCTCCTCTCACAAATCTAAAACCATAGAGATGAAGCTCTCATCACTATGAATAAGATTATAGAAGGACATTAGAGCATTAGAGGACCACAAACCAACCAAAATCTCACCTATAGCTTTCTCTTTCCTCCCCTTGTGCTTGGCGTCCATGGAGAACAAGAGAGAGAGAGAGAGATGAGTTGATGAAGAAGGAGGGTCAGTTTTTGGGAGTCAAAACCGACCAAATAAAGAGAGGAGAGAGGAAAAATGAGTTGAACATGTTGACCCAATCCAAGGGTCCACAAAGTGCCACATGTCAACATCTTGCAACATCCTCCATGAGCTCACGTAGGCACATGCACACATGATTCCACCCTTTGATCTCTTGCAAAACCAATCCTAACCATTGATCTTGAAGTTACCAATGAGTTTCCTCTTCGGTAACCGATCAATCGGTCGGTAACTTTACTGTTTTGCCCCTGATTATGGCAATTCCTCTTGAATCACCACCAAACACACCATATCATTCCTTTTCTTCCACAATGCGCCCTCCCCTCTATTTTAAGTCAATTTAGATGTTAATCCATAATTGAACTTAAATACAGGGTTTCGGCGCTACTCACAACACATACGAATCACATCGGGTGCCAAATCACACCATATTCTCCAAAAGGGTTTATTTATCACTAATCACTTCCGCTTTTGGAGTCATTATCTCTTAATCACAATTTGGAATCTTGCTAAACCGGGGCTTAGCAGTTCACTAATCTCAGGCTTATTCTCTAGCCTTGAGTCTCAAAATTTAGGGTATTACAGTATGCTCGCTTGCAAATTTAATAAACTCTTTCACCCCATCTATATTCCCTTGAGCATCGATAAGATGACATCCATTTTTTATCCATCTTTACCTTAAACATATGTTGAAAAGTAGTTAGTTACTTGCCTCTTGCATTTACTAATTGTTTTTATCTTTTGTGATTTATTTTAAAAAAACAATCCAGCAGCATAACGTCATCAAATTTGAAGTTTTTTAAGTATTAAACACTATTAAAGTCATAAATAATCAACCAATTAATTCTCGCAGCATGTATCATACTAGTTTTTTACAACTCACAACAAAAATAAATCAAAAAAATATTACAAAGTTTAATGTTATTTAACGCTCTGACTAGCTAGTTCAATATTCCTTTAATTTAATCATTGGTAGGACACATAAGAAATCTTTGGCAATCAACTATTCTAAATTGATGACAAATCTTCATATACCCAAATTTAAAAAGGTGCATGAAAATGTATGACTTAAGGTTCTGTACAAAATATATACTTAAAGACTTACAAGAGCTAGCAAAAACTTCTGTAAGAGGCTGATACAGAGGAAAAAAACAACCAGGAGACCATGCTTTAAGAAGACAGCTGAAACTTCAAATAAATACCTGAAAATCATGAGCGCACATACAATATTCATGATAGATTTTACAAAAGAAGAAGAAGAAGAAGAAGAACACGTACCTACAGAAACTTTAGAAGCTAGGAAACTTCTTGTACGAGACTGAGACAAACCAAATCATGTGGGTTACCAAGCTTTGTACTGTAATGGAAGCGCGGTGACCAAAACGTTTTTGAAGAAATGCGCACACGGAGACAAGAAAAAACAAAAAGTGAGACCAACGAAGCTTTGAATATCAGTCGTGAGAGGAGGGCGTGGGGACAATGAATAAAGAAAGGTATAGTGGGGACTAATTAGATCTGGAAAATGGAGTGTGGGAGGACACGCTAGAAAGACGATGTGGGGATGAATTAGATATGAAAAATGGAGTGCTAGAAAACGTGCGAGAAAGATAGAAAGGCGATGATAACGCGGGAGCGAGAAATTTATACACCTTGTATGGCGCTTTTACCTTAAGCGGCATAGGAGTTATATAAAAGCTACGACGCTTGGTGTCCAAGCGCCATTGCATCCATTTAGTATATAAAATTAATTAATTAATTAAATGGTGAAGGGAGCTATGGCACTTGCTGTACAAGCGCCATTGCATCCCAATTATTTGCTTTACTCTACCTTAGACGTTATTAGCCTTCAAGTGTAACCTTAATTGATATAAAGTAAGACAAATGAATAGTGATTACCATTATTATTATTATCATTATCATTATTAAGTCAGACAAATGAAAAGTAAGACTAGAAAGTATAGTATATATTATTGTCTCTATTATTCATGTGAAAGCTAAGTAAAGAAATGCATGGTGACAGTGAAACTACCAACTTCTTAGCTTGTAATTAAACAAAAAAAAATTAGATAAGTTAAAATACAAAAGATATAATCTAAATTCCCCCTATTGAAATAATGCCAAGGGAAATTAAAGTATTGGCAAATTAAATAGAAGCAAAAAGATGCTAAGACAATTAAAGCCCAAAACCATATAAATTAAATAATTAAGGAAAGAAGGATATTGGCAAATAAATAAATAAATAAGGCAGAAAGAAGGTGCTTAAGCTTACCTTAATTAACGGGGTGCTTTAGCTAATAATCAGCTTGCATGTGATCCTTAGAATATAAAAGAGGAATGAAGGTGGTGATTGACGGTTGTCAAGATCTAAATTTCTCGAATTAAATTCTACGTGTTGAGTATAGTGTACCCTAAAGGCAAAGTGATTTGATGTCCGAGATTGAAGGAGCTCAAAGCCAGAATGGGCAAGTGTAGTCCATCCGAACCATGATAGAATGAGGTGAAGACCTCTAGAATTCAAAAATGGAGATCACATGCTCATGAGATTGTCTTCGGTCACGGGAATCGGTAAAGTGAGTAAGAGAAACAAGTTGAGTCATGATGCATTGGTCCGTCAAGATTCTTGCTAGAATCAGACCTATAGCATACCATTTGTGCAAGTGGTCTAGAAGGGATTGTTCCCAACAAGAAATAATTTGAGAAACGGAAGCCGTCATGAGCAGGCGTCCAAGGTTTATGTCTCTAGTGGTGTAACAAATTTCAAGGACGAAATTTATTGTATGGGGGGAGAATTGTAATAACCTAAATTTGATTAAGGGCTAATGACGATTATTGAGAATGATTTTGTGAATTAAAGTTGAATTATGACTTGAATTAATTATTGGAAATGCCCAAAACCCTGTATTTAAGTCAAATTATGTGACAAAGCTATTTTTTGGCTAAAATGGGAGGGAAATGGCACATGAAGAAGGAAAGAAGAATTAAAATATGTGTTATATGGTAATTCAAGCAAATGTGCCATAATCAGGGGAAAATTTTAAAAATGAAAAATTACCGACCAATTAGTTAGTAATTAATGAAGAAATTAGTTACTAACTAAAATAAATGAGGAGTGTGACTAAATAGCTAATGGAGTAGTTAGTGTAACCATATGGTTACTTAATTTATGAGAAGTAAGGAGATTGGGACAAGTGGCACCATTGGATGTTGAGGGAGTAGTTGAGAAAGTCAAATTATAATATTTTTAACATTTTCCTTTCCTCTCTCTTCCTAAATTTCGGTTGGTAGGAGTATGGGCATAGAAATGCCATCATTCCGTCATCTTCTTTACTCTCATTTCACTCTCTCATTCGGCTGCCATTGGAGACAAAGAAAGAGGAAGAAAGCTTTTCATAAGGTAGGCCATTTGACCCTTAAGATGAACTCAAATGCCAAAACTCTCTTCTTTAATCTTGTACCTTGAGTTGAGAGCTTCGATTCTATGGTTTTAGATTTTCCATTGGTGGTGGTTTATGCTCTCAAGAAAATCTAGAGTTTGGTGAAGCAAGGAACAAGTTTCAAAAAGTTGTTGAGGTGAGTAAGAGAAACATTTCTACACATGTCTTGTGGCCATTGGTTGAGGCTTGAATTTCTGGAAAATTTGCCCTATTTTTCATGCATTAGGGTATTAGAGAGTATATATGTTGTGATCATGGAAATGGTGTTTTGTTGTGAGCCTTAGATAAATAGAATTGAATTGAACCTTGAATGTAAAGTTTGGCAATTTTGGGATGTTGTGTTGAATATGTGCAAAAACAGAATATGTTAAAGGAATGAGAATTTTTTTGTTTTGATATTTCCATTGGATTCCTTGTGAAAAATTGTGTGGGAGTAGTGTTGGATGTGAATTTTGAACCATTGGAAACTTAGGTTTAAAAGTTGCAAGATTTGGTTAGTAAAAACTCAATGCAGGCAGTCAGATTGCATGGATATTTTGAAATAGCAAATGATGTCGAAAAATTATGAAATTCTCCATATTTGTAGTAGACATTTCAAGCTTTCCAATGACATAAAGTTTGTGTCATTTTGATGTGTGTGCTAAAAGTTATGAACTTCCAAAGTTTGATGTTAAACCTGGGAGCAATTCTAGAACAGTAAGGAGTTTTGTGCAATTCTGTATTTTTGTGTTTATAATCAGTAGTGCTTAATATTTTTCCTATAAATAGGACTTAAATAGATTTTCATAGGCTTTAGAATTGCCCCATTTCAATTTTCCTAAAATTAGTTATGATTTTTTGAAGTTCAGCCAAAAAATAGAAAAATTAGTTATGATTTTTTGAAGTTCAGCCAAAAAATAGAAAATTTCCTTGGCTGCAGCTCAAAAATTTATAGGCAATCTTTGGCTGCAGCCAAAAGTTCTTGGCCACAACCAAAAACTCTCTATGCTATTTTTTGCCGCAGCCAGAGATTTCTTAGCCACAACCAACTCCTGTTTTCAGCACTTTGTGATTTTGAAAAGTGGTTTCTAACCTAATATTTCCGAATCCTTTTAGGCTATTGTTAGAGACTTTCATAGCTACCTAAGTGTAACACCCTGCCTTAATAAACGTAATTGGGATTCGATAATACGTGATTAAATGGATTAGGGACCAATGGATAGTTTAGAATTCATGGTAAGTTCCCACATGGTGGTAAAATTGTTCACAAGTTTATTTTGTTTTCTCAAAACTTCTTTGCTATCCTGGTCTCATGTTCAAATATCGAATAGAATTACCTGTGCAGTTATATCACATTCCTATATCAGAGTGTACAATAAAATCCCGGAAACCCCCGGGTTCATATATATAGTCTAAGGGTTTCCAAAATTCCCTACTAGGGGATTACACAACCGTGATCAGAATATTACTTACAACCCAAAAATAATATACATTAATCCAAAATCCAAGTAGATAACCAACTATCCCATATTTCCCAAAATCCCTAACCGCTCTTGGTTGGCCGCTTCCCTCTTAAGCCGCTTGCCCTGTCTGAAATGTTAGTAATTGGAAAGAATGAGATTCAAAAGAATCCCAGTAGTAACAAATTCACTCATACAATATGTAAACATATAGCAGGTAAGTAAATCACAACCAACAACAACAATAGAACATGCTTTTCACCACAAGCAACAACACTCATGGCTGTGTAATAAAGTCACCAGCTTTCGTTGTATACATAAGTCACCAGCTTTCGCTGTATAATATAGTCACCAGCTTTCATTGTATAATGAAGTCACCAGCTTTCGCTGTATAATATAGTCACCAGCTTTCGCTGTATAATGAAGTCACCAGCTTTCGCTGTATACACAAGTCACCAGCTTTCGCTGTATAATATAGTCACCAGCTATCATTAGCTGTATAAGCAGCAACATCACAACTTCATCACAACTCCATCACAACTCATCACAGCACATGACCAACATACATACAATACATTTACACAAAGTATAAGGGAAGTGTCACTACCTTTTTCTTTCCGGACGTTCTTTGGTACCGTTGGTTCACGAGTAGGGCAAATGTCGATCCCTATAAACCCAAATCAGGGACAACCAATCAATCTCTTTTCCAAGTTCTTAATTCTATAATACTTTAAGTTGGTTATCATTTGAACTCTATAAGTGGCTACTAGAAGCCTAGACATACGCCTAAAGGGTTGGGAAAGGCTATACCAAAAACCACCTTTAAAAAGTGCAAAACACTGATTTTTGGGGGTTGGCCGCGGCCCACAAATCCACTGGCCGCGGCCCAGAATCCGCTGTCCGCGGCCAAGAAAATCCAGTTTCTTGGCTGAACTTCTGAAAATCATAACTAATTCCACAAAAATCGAAATGAGGTGATCCCAAAGCTAAATGAAAGCTATTCAAGTCCTTTACACAGGAAAAATATTGGCCTTTACTAGGAATCACCACACAAATACAGAATTCCACACATTTCATCACTGCCCCAAAACAGAATCCATTTTCGACCTCAAACTTTGGACAGCTATAACTCCCAGGTCCCAAAACGAAATGGCACAAATTATATGCTTGTTTTGAAGCTTGGGAGGTGAACTTTAATACTGGAAAGTTTAATAGTTTTCCAACATCATTTGTCTAGTCAAAACGTTCACAACACCAGACTGCCAAGAGCAAAACTTCAAGGGACAGATTTCTCAGTTGTGCACCAATGATTCCAATGGTTCCCAAATTCACACCAAATACCATTTCCACATAAATTTGCACAAGGAAACCATTGAAAACACCAAATCAATCAAATTCCATTCACATTGGACATGTTCCAACACAAACACAACATGTCACACCAAAACTCACTCAAGTCACCACATTGCACTCCATTCCAAACCAAAATTCCCAACCAACCCAATGGCCCAAAGACACCATTTAACACTAAATTTAGCATCACATTTCAACCATTGCATACCATTCGAAATTCACAAGAAATCAGGGCAAAATCACAAAATCTCAAGACCAAGCTAATGACTACAATCAACATACCAAAAGGTTCCAAATACTCACCTTAACTTCTTCCCAAGACTTGTTCTTGATTTCCACCACTTCTAAATTTTCCCAAGCTTTCAAACACCACAAATAAAAAATCTGAAATCATAGGAATGAAGCTCTTGACACTATGAATAATGTTAATGAAGAACACTTGAGCATTTAGAGACAAATACTCACCCAAAACTCAAGCTTTTCCTTTCTCTTTCTTGTTCAAGGTGGGACGTCCATGGAAGAGAAGAGAGAGAGATGGAATAATGAGGAAGCATCAGATTTTGGGCTCCTAATACACTCTTGGCCGACATTTAGAAGTGGAGAGAAGGGAAAAATGACTTTTGACAATTTGACCCAATCAATGGCTCTCATGGTGACACTTGTCAAGATCTTAATCCATCACCCATGAGTTCACAAACACACATATACCCTTGATTCCACCCTTTGATCTCTTTCACAAATCAATCTCAACCATTGATCTTTAAGTTACCAATGAGTTTCCTCTTCAGTAACTGACCAATTAAGCGGTAAATTACCATTTTACCCCTAAGTATCACAACACTTATCAAATCACCACTAAACACATTCTTCTCCTTCCTTTATACTATTCACACGCCCTCCTCTCTATTTTCATTCAATTTAGATATTAATCCGATATTGAACTTAAATACAGGGTTTGAGTTCTGGCTGTAGCATATTTCGATCATAATTCTTGTCATGTCCTCCAAAAATGTTGGTTTAACATTAATTACCTTTACTTTTGGAGTCAAAGTCCCTTAATCACAATTCGGGATATTACACTAAGGGACTTTAATGATAACCAAATCTAAGCGTTTTAAAGTCATTTGAGTATTGGGATTAGTGATAACTCTTTGTCCTTAATTATAATTCTAGGATTTGATACTTGCCCTGCCGCAAGAGACCATTGTCAGAGCAAGCGCGGAAAGACCAAGATAGTGACATTTCTCTTATGTTATGTATCATACATTGTATGTACGACTTATCATTGAATTGTCATTGTGAAATATGTCATATGAAACTTTGCCATTGTGAAACGTGTGGATGTGAAATGTGCCATAGTGCATTACAGTGTGAGCATTCGTAAGGGGTGATGCATGTCATACATACCACTGCTATTGTAATTGCTATTGTAGTTGTCGTTTTTGTGTTATGGTATTGTGAATTGCCCACAGTTGAGGAACATGCCGGTGTGGCTATGTTGTTGTGAAATATGTCACATGGAACCCTACTGTTATGAAATATGTTGATGTGAGATATGACGTTGTGCATTGCAGCTTGAGTAGTTGTGGAAGTGACGCAAGTCACACCGACCCCTGACATTGTAAATGACATTGTTTCGTTGCTGTGTTGTGATTTGCTTACATGCTTTGTGGTTGTGCATACTATGAGTGAATTGTTTCTACTAGGATTCTTTAGAATCTCATTCTCTCCATTGACAAACCTACAGACAGGGCAAGCTATTAACTGTTGAGCTCCTAGATAGGGGTTTTATATCTTGGGATAGTTGGTTATCATGCTATTAACTGTTGGATATTTTGTTGGGGATTTGATGTATATGTTATATATATGGAATAGTTTCATGTTATCCCCTGTATGGCAAACTGTAAATAGGTTAATGTTCCTTGTAAACCCTTTAGATGAATTAATGGAACCCGAGTGTGTCAAGAATCTTTGTTACACTCTGATATGTATGACTGAAATCAAACTACGCAGGCCAATTATACTCTTGAAATATGAATGTGAGACCATGTTAAACATGTTTTGTGAAAGTTTTTGGAAGCCCTGTTTTGGGGATGGAAATTTCAACAAGTTTTGAATTATCTTTTGATCTCTAATTCAATATAATTTCTTAATTGTGAGCTTAATCTCAGCCTTTAAGGAAAGGGGGTTACAGACTGTACATCCACCATGTGTTTGCCTGCCAGGGGGAAAACACCAAGGCACTCATAAGTCAACAGGCACACCAATGGGGGAATAACGTATATATGCATGCATGAAGTGACATTCCATTCGTCCGTGAAGCAATCAAGCAACATAAGAAACATACCTAAAGTAGAGATTAGACATGTGTTATAGGACTTGGCAAAATAAAGACATGTGTTATAGAAGAAGAATTTAGGAGGGAAAACGTGAGGACATACTGAGATATTCAGTAATAAACTATATAGAAAAAGGATGGACAAAGAACTATAAGCTCTCTATCGATCGAGAAGGAATTTACCGAGTCATGTGGCTCCAAAAATTTAAAAAAAAAAAAAAAACCAGCTATAGTGCTTTCTCAAGAAAGCGTCATAGTTGGGACTTTCATTTTTCTTTTTTTCTTATAAATGTTTTGTGTGGCACTTGTTAAGGAGAGTGTCACATAAGCCTAATACAAGCTATATATAACATTTATTATAGGAAGCGTCATAGCTTCTTAACTTTTTTTTTTTTTGTTAAACAATTATCTATGACGCTTTTTTGAAGAAGTGTCATAGAAGGGGCGCCTCTAAATCCCAATTTTGTAGTAGTGTTGGGGGCTTGCCAGTTTGGTGTAACTTTCAACTCAGTTTTGGTTGTGATGCTAATTCAACACGGCAAGCAAGTTTCATGATAATTTGTACCGCACAAAACAAGGGTATCTTAGTAATTTTCGTCCAAATAATTAGGTATGGGCATTACTATAAACATTTGATGTCCATATCAACAAATCAAATATTGATTCAATTTCCAAAGTAAAATGTCCTTCTCATATAAACTACGTTAAAAGGTGCTTGTGCTATGAATTTTAGTTATAATTAACTTTTTTAACTTGGATTGCAATCTAATCTCTTAATTATATTTTTATCGCTCAACTTCATTGTAGATTCCATTTTTGTCCTCAATGTTATTTTTTTAACAAATCTTTAATTTCAAAATTTTCAAACCGATTTAAATGGTTCATTTTAACGATTATTAAACGCCTAACGAACTGATGTCTTAACGAACTCATGGCTTAGCTTTATGATTATTCAAACTTACAAGTTAATTTACTTACTACGGAATTTACCGTTTTTATATTTTTAATTTATAAAACCGTGTTAAGTCGCTTTTAAATTTGTGATAGTTATAAACCCAATTGAACTTGCAAAGACATCACTTAGTGAGGTTACCATATTTGTATTTTTAACT
The DNA here is from genome assembly GCA_963242795.1 of Inga leiocalycina. NCBI lineage: Eukaryota > Viridiplantae > Streptophyta > Magnoliopsida > Fabales > Fabaceae > Inga > Inga leiocalycina. The sequence goes on from OY725323.1 coordinate 76,052,062, forward strand.
CACAAAATCAAGTCAACTTACTTTTAAACTTATGTTAGATTTTTAGATTTGATTATGTCTAATGACTTTATATATGAATTTCATTGAATTTTTTTTGTTGAATATGATAAATTATAAATATAGATATTTTTAATTATAATTATTTGGATTTAAAATATATTTAAATCAAATTATATTGTTGTCTTTTTTTATATTTTAATTATTTAACCATATACTTTTAATGGCTATTTAATGATAAAAGTAAATTCATACAAATTTACAATTTAAGTTTATGATTGAAGTCTACGTTCCTATCACGAGTTTGGTTAAACTAGTGAGTTTGATAACTTTCATGTCAAAATTGTGAAAGTGTTTTGCTTTTATCTCTTGATTCGTGAGTTCCAAAAGAATGCTTAACTTTGATAATTAAGGATTAAAATAACTTAGTGTTGAATTCGGGGAAAATTTAATTCAATGAGTGATAAATAACAAAATAGTTAAACAGGCATAAATGTTTGGTAATGAACTTGTACTCTTAAGTAGTTAGTTAATTGAAAGTAGACCAGGTAAACAGGACAGTTGGTATTGGTGCAACCTCCATGAAAACAACCCTAATCAAATTAGTTTTGATATTTGTAATTTCATTATTTTTACAAAAATAAAAGAATAAAAAAAATTAACTAAATATAGGTGGATCGTGGAGTAGTTATGAACTTAAGAGCAATGTTATCAAAATTAAACCGATCAAATTGAGGCACTAGTTTAGATTTATTTGTTAGACTAATCCATATATGTGTTAATTAATCATAAAATCCTTCCATGACAATATATATGTCAAAAGTTATGCAAAGATACAAGAGTAGTCATGAATTAATTAAGGAGCTTCTATACTAGGCTTAATCTTAAAGAAGCCTTCACCTAAAAATTGTGAAAATAACAAGGATGGGATTATATTAATGAACCGATTCAAAACATGCTTTTAGTTCATCAATATAGTTCTTAAAAGATAAATAAACTTCATGAAATACATATATAAGTAGTGTTAACGACGGTCAAACATTCCTTAGCTTATATCCTTATTATTTAATTGAGTTGAGTCATAAGTTAATTGTAACACTTATTTTTCAACTATCTTACAAATTTTAGCAATTTCACAATACACATAGCTCTACTTTGATTAAAAAAAATTAAACTTATTAAAATGCATTACCATGGTAGAAAATAATTATGCTTCAAAATTGAAGGTTATATATATAGATATTTTTTTTTTTACAAGTTTATTACTCGAAGGTCCACCATGATTAAAAAGATCCATGCCTTTGAATAAATTTCAAAATATATAACAATACTTAAAAATGGGCTTTAGTCGCATACGAGCCCAAGAAACACAAGTCCATTGAAAGTAATAATGCTTAACGAATGGGCTGAGTTTACTGATATATTTTCTTAATTTTGTATAATTTATTTTTGTTAGGATTAATAGCATCTTTAGTCCTTATAGTTTACCATGATTTTGATTTTGGTTATTGCAGTTTCAAACAGATGATTTTTATCCCTTAAGTTTACTCCGTTTTTAATAGTTAGTCCGTAAACTTTTAGAAAGATTTGGAGTAAAAATTAACACTATTAATTAAGCTTATGTGGTTTTAACGCGGTTAAATATATTATGTGGATGTTGACTTGGTAAACTGAGGCGGGAAAATACATTCTAAAGCTTATCTGGTCAGATGAGGGGGAAAAACTTGGTTAAAACAACTTGGCCAAGAAAACACTCTAAAACGCAACACAACAACGCATAACACTACAACACAACGAAAATGACTGGAAGTAGGAAACCAACCCATAATGGCGACCTGAATGGATTCTTTCATATTGTATCCGATGGATTTGGGTCAATCTGACGACCAATGATTTTGCCGCAAAATATGTGATTAGGTATGTTTGTGTTTTGGTCCATGAGATGTTTCTTGGAACTGTAACATAAGAATTCTAGAAGCCATATAACATATTGATTTTCTACTTTATATACCCATACTGCTATTTTTCCCATGTCAATAGATATTTCAAAGAAGGTTAAAGTATATTTTTGGTCATTTAAGTTTATATGAGGTACTCTCTCTAATCTTTTTTATAAAAGCCCAAAATTTAAATTATCTTGATCTTTTTTATAAGAATTCGATAAGAGTTGTCTCAACATGTAATGAGTTCCTTCCATTTGTGCCCCTCATTAATATTATATATATATATATTGCATTAATTAAAGGGTTGATGATATTTATGTGTATTCTATTTCTCTCTCTTAATTGCCCTTATAAATAAGGGTATATTTGGAAAAAATTTTATTTCAAGATATACTTATTATTTTTAACAATTTTTAAACAATCTTTTAAACCGTGTAATTCGGTTATCAGGCTCTTATAAATAGGACCGGAAAGAATATCATTTTAGTCCCTTAGGTTTTTAAAGTGCATTTTTAATCCTTAAAAATTAGCACCGTTAATATTACTAATAGAAATATTGACTAAACAAAATTAAGGGGTGATTGTGTGATGAGTATATATTTTATAATTAAATAAGTGTAGATTCTGAAATATATTTGATTAAACTTATTATTTTTTTATACTTATTTAATTTTCTTTTATATATTTCTCTATCCTTTAATTAATTATATGATAAAAGGTTATTTTAATATAAAATCTACTTATATCCTAATTTATTTTGCAAGAGATACTATAAGATTCCAGTGAGAACAAAATAACAATATAATATATATATATATATTATATAATAATCAATAATAAAAAAAGAGATAATCCAAGATATTGTGATAGAGACGCACGCAGGGAGGCAACATTTACCTATATATATGCTAGGCTAACAAGAGGGAAGGGTGTTCTATTTTCCTGGTTGGTGATTGTAAGACATGAGCTTTAATGGAGGGAGATTAAGGGGCTATTTGATTTTTTTTTTAAAAACTATTTTTTCAAAAGAAACAATAAAACCTATTTGATAAATTGTTTTCAAAAAATTGTTTTTAAAAACAAAAAAAAAAGTTGTTCTTAAAAAGTAAAAAACAAAAACAGTTTTTAGTTGTTTTCTTGTTTTTGTTTTCCTATTTTTTATTTTTTGATACTGACATTTCTTCACTATTGATATTATACTACCAGTGACGACCACCGTCATATTACCACCGGCAACTGCACTGCTACGTCACTTCAAAAACATATTTTTCAAAACAACTATCTAAACATATTTTTTTTTGTTTTTTTATTTTTAAAACTTGTTTCCAAAAACTGTTTTATAAAACTATTTCTGAGAATAAAAAACAGATAATAGAATCAAACAAGCCTTAAAGTTTGGAGATGCAAAAGAGCGACAACACGAATGAAAATTCGGTATTGAGTTTTTGTTTCTCCTCTCCTTTCTCTTCTTTATTTTATCTTTGGTTAGATATTTATTTTGGTCATGACTATGTTCGATTTATGTAACTAAACCCTTGGTTTAGATTATTTAGTTTGATTATGGATTAGTGGATGTTGATAATTTTTGTTGTCAATTGCTTAAATATTATGTTTGTTGATTTAATTGTGTGCTTGATTATCTTGAAACAAGAGGAATCTGATTGGAACTATTGGTGTTCTAAAGGAGCCTAGGCATAGAAAATTTATACTAGACGTTCAATTAAATCGTGTAGGATTAGGTTTTCGGATTTAATTTATTTGTAGGATAGACATACCTGCTGGCCCCACATAGTCTCATTAGGCTTGCACTTAAATTATTCCAATTAAGTATTAATCAACTAAAACATTAGGGATTAACATATTTAGAATGCCTTTTAGTGGATCGAAATGATTATAACAAAATCAAAATGATTTTCAAAATGTATACGCAAATTCTATAACAAAATCAAAATGATTATCATGAAAAAAACATTGTTGGTGATAAATTTTTAATTTTCAAATAAACAAAACATGAAATATAGCACTATGTAATTGATAAATAAAGAAAAATCACATTATATAAATTGAAATATCCTTAACTAGGAGCAGTATAGCCAAAGGTACCGGCAAATGAGGTCCAATTAATTGTTAGAATCTGGATACAAAAGTTTGGTCATCCTGAAGTCAGAGATGTGAGCCTCACAATCCGATTTTTGCTTGATATGTCACGATGAACTATCGGAGGTGAGCATCCATGATGAAGATATTATGAAGCATTAGCCACACCTTCAACAACTTTGATTCTCTTATTCCAATCCAATGTAATGGCTTGTGTGTCATCATTTAATATCTTATCCAAGCAGCCCCCTTCCAAAAATTCATCAAAAAATGAAGGAATCATGCCAGAGACATTATTATTCGAGAGGTTCAACATTTCCAAATGTTGCAGTCCTTGAAGCATTGTTGGAATTCCACCAGAAAAGGTATTTGCACTAAGATCAAGGTATTGAAGATTTTGTAATTGGCCAAAACTAGATGGAAGGCTGAAGAACTTATTTCCACTTAAGTTCAATTCCCGTAACTTAATCAACCCACCAAACTGTTCTGGAATTGAACCATATAAATTATTGTTAGCTATGCTCAACAATTCAATGTTCTTCAATAATCCTATGTCAATAGGAATGTTTCTTGAAAGTTGATTATTGCTCTACCCAAGTTCAATCAATAATGACAAGTGACTCAATTCCTTTAGAATATTTCCTACCAATTGATTTGATGAAAAATTAAGCCGGTGTAAAGTTATTGCCTTAGTTCTAGTGGCATGCCCCCCAATAAATTATTATTAGAGATCAAAAGGGTTCCAAGGTTATGGCACAGCCCCCATATTGGTGACATGTGGCCATAAAGTGCATTGTTACTTAAATCAATGTAGTACAACTTTGGAAATACACCAAAAGTTTCCATGACATTTCCTTTTAGCTGATTTCTCATAAGGCTTGAGCAATTCTTCAAGCTTCTAGGAATTGGACCAGTGAATTTATTGTTATCTACATAAGTGTTAGTAAGTAATCCTCCAAGGCAACTGACCTTTGAAATTATTGTCTGAAATTTGCAAGGTTACCAATTTCCTGAGGTTATTCATTTCCAATGGAAGATTTTCACTAAGTTTGTTTTGACGTAGTGATAGTTCAAAGAGCTCAGTCAAATTTCCAATGCTTGAAGGAATTGATCCAGAAAGGTTGTTTGTACTCAAATTTAATATGGAGAGCTTTGTCAAATTTCCAATACTCGAAGGAATAGGTGCAGAAAGGTTGTTTTGAGAAAGGAGGAGGCTATTTAGATTGACCAAATTCCCAATTGAGTTGGGATTGACCCTGAGATTTGATTGGAATAAAGATAAAGTTGTTGTAAACTGGACATGTTTCTAATAGTACTAGGGATGCTACCAATGAGATTTTTATTTGTCATGTCAAGTTGTTCAAGCCCCTTCATCATTCCAATCCTATGGGGTATAGAACTAGTAAATGGATTACCTTGAAGAAACAGAAATGATAATTTGACTAAATTTCCCATTATTACTGGAACATGGCCGGAAAATGTGTTGTTGTCTAGGCCAAGCCATGATAGATTAATCAAATTTCCTATAGCTTCAAGAATATAGCCAAAGAAATCATTAGAATGTAAGCCTAGAGCATTAAGCCTAGTCATTTTGTGATCCAATCTCGAAATAATGCTCTAGAAAGTTTGTTGTGACCAAAACAAAGATTGGTGAGTGAGGAGATGTTGCCAATATTTGTTGGAATGCTACCATAGAACTCATTATAGGAAAAGTCTATAATACGAAGTTTGGAGCATTCACCAATTTGGGGAGGGATATTCCCATATAATTAGTTCAATCGTATATATATGAATTGCAGATTGGGGAAAGATGATAAATTGAGACTATCAAGTGTAACTCTTAATCCAAAGTCTTCAAGAGATATATTGAAAACAGAGTTGAACTCATTGCACACAATTCCATAACATTTGCAAGTATATATGACAGCTATTATCTCTCCATGATGATAACAGAGCTTAGCTTTGGTTGTTAAGGATGGCCTTCCACTTTAGCAAAGCATTTGCTTCACTGTTTAGTGATGAAGTCATTAAAGGGCAAACATGACATGGGGACAATGTTAAATAGCCAACTAACAGCAGTACCCACCAAAGAGTAAGCTTCTCAGAAAATTGAAGTTTTCTGAAGAGGAATGCCATGGCTATGACGGAAATTTCAAATAGAATGAGAATGTGGTGTGGTAAAGCCAATAGATGTTAAGATATATATATATTTATATATATATATAAGCAGATGAATTAACAATCATTTATTCTTGGGATAAAGGCCATTTTGCCCCGAAAGTATACCGTTAGAGCCATTTCTACCTCGAAAGTATTTTTAGGGCCAAATTTGCCCCGTAAGTTTCAAATTTGGAACAATTTTTCCCTCCTGTTAGTTGACCGTTCGTTGACCATTAGTTGGGGCAAATTTGCTCCAAATTTGAAAATTCAATGGCAAAATTGCACCTTAACCCAATTATCATTACTCGGGCGCATCGGACACTGCTCTTCCAGTCGCTGGACCCTATCTTCGGCTAAGCCAGGGTGTGCAGGCTGTTAAACAGAAAAGAGAACTCTTGCCGAGGCCCCTGCCGATCTCTCCAGACTCACTAACATTAGTGTCAGCTGCCACATCCCGGTTCATAAATTTTGACCCAATTCTCTTTCTAAGTACGCGTGCTACACGCTATCAAACAGGCTTCCCCCGTCTCTTAGGATCGACTAACTCATGTGCAAGTATCGTTCACATAGAATATTTCCTCTATTCAGCCTTCAAAGTTCTCATTTGAATATTTGCTACTACTATCAGATAGACTTCCCACAACGGCCAAGTATAGGTCGCACACTTCAGCACTCAGGCGGAGCAGCCATCAATGCAGATCTTGGTGGTAGTAGCAAATATTCAAATGAGAACTTTGAAGGCCGAAGAGGGGAAATGTTCCATGTGAACGGTACTTGCACATAAGTTAGTCGATCCTAAGAGACAGGGGAAGCCCATACTTCAAAAGGGAATCGGATCAAAATTCCTAAATCGGGATGTGGCAGCTGACATTAACGTTAATGAGTCTGGCGATGTCGGTAGGGGCCTCGGGAAGAGTTCTCTTGTCTGTTTAACAGCCTGCACACCCTAGCTCAGCCGGAGGTTCCAGTGGTTGGAAGAGCAGTGTGCAATGCGCCCGAGTAACGGTCATTGGGATAAGGAGCAATTTTTCCTCTGAAGTTTCAAATTTGGAGCAAATTTTCCTCAACTAATGGTCAATGAACGGTTAACTAACGGTCAACTAACGAAAAGGAAAAATTGTTCCAAATTTGAAACTTCTGAGGCAAAATTGGCCCCAAAAATACTTCTGGAACAGAATTGGCCCTAACGGTATACTTTCGAGGCAAAAATGACCTTTATTATCCCTTTGTTCCTAGTATCCTTATTCACGATCGAGAGTAGACAAGAACGTCTCTAAGTTATATGTTAGTCTCTAAAATGAAAATTAACAATTATATTATAGAAGAATATAAGGATAAAATATTTGTCTCTAAAGTAGAAGAATGTCTCTATTTTTTTTTTGTCTTTTTACTTCTTATCACGTATTATTGAATTATAAGAATAAAATATTTTTTCTTTCTTCAATTGATATATGTTCTCGATTAATGAAAGAAAATAGAAAAATTAATTTTATTCTTGTAATTCAATTTTCTAGCTCTATCTATTGCACTACAAAAAAATAGCAAATTACCCACGGAAATTACCCACGGAATTCCGTCTCTAAAATCAAATTACCCACGGATTAGGGAAGGAAACGGAATTACCGACGGATCACCGACGGAATTTTTTCCGTCTCTAAAAAATCCGTGGCAAATTATTTATAGACGGAATTTTTATTCCGTAGGAAATTACCGACGGAAATTACCCACGGAAAAAATTCCGTCGGTAATTACCGACGGAAATTACCCACAGAAAATTTTCCGTTGGTAATTACCCACGGAAAAAATTCCGTCGGCGATTACCCACGGAAAAAATTCCGTCAGTGCTTACCCGCGGAATTTACCCACGGAAAAAATTTCGTCGGTAATTACCCACGGAATTTTTCCGTGGGTAATCCGTCGGTAATTTAATATTATTTTTTTAAAAAAAAATTCCACGTGGCGACCTTAAAAGAGGCCACGTGGACATTACCAAAAGCCCCCCACCGCCCGCCCTCGCATCTGGCCCCGACAGCCCCCGAGCAAGGGCCACGTGTCTCTGTGAGATAATTGTTGCATTTTGTGAAGAAGGTGGGATTTGAACCTTGGACTTTTTGGTATGTGTTATGATGCCTTTGCCAGTTGAGCTACTTTAACCTTGCGTTATTTATTCACATAATAATATATATAATGTAATAATTTAAAAACAAATATAATATTAAGATAAATATATATAATTAAATATATATATTTATATATAATTATATTTTTCATTTTTTATAATATAAAATTTTTTAATTTCTAATTTCGTTTAAATATTTAATATTAACATGAATATATACAATATTACATATATACTTATAAATAATTATATATTTCGTTTTTTATAATATAAATTTAAATTTTTTTAATTTCTTATTTCATTTAAATATTTAATATTAATATAAATATATATATAATATTAAATATATATTTATATATGATTATATATTTTGTTTTTATGATATAAAGTTTAAAATATTTAATTTTTTTATTTCATTTAAAATTTTTATTATTAATATTATATATATTTAATATATTATATTAAATATTATTTTTATAATATTTAAATTTTTATTTGTTATAGATTATTTTTATTTTTATTATTTTATATAAATTATTAAAATATGATAAAAAAAATTATTAGTTTTACCGACGGATTACCCACGGAATTCCATCGGTAATTTCTCATTCAAATTACCCACGGAATTCCGTGGGTAAGGCGTGAGTAATTACCGACAGAAAAAATTCCGTGGGTAAAAGTCAAATTTACCGACTGAATTTTGATTCAGTCGGAAATTACCGACGGATTAATTACCGACGGAAATTACCCACGGAAAATTTTCCGTCGATTATTACCCACGGAAAATTTTTCCGTCGGTAATTAGAGATGGATTACCCACGGAATTCCGTCGGTAATTTCTCATTCAAATTACCCATGGAATTCCGTGGGTAAGGCATGGGTAATTACCGACGGAAAAAATTCCGTGGGTAATCCGTCGGTAATTACCCACGGAATTTTTTTCTGTCGGTAATTTTTCCGACGGAAAATCCGTCTGTAAATCGTAGGAAATTACCGACGGAAATAATTCCGTGAGTAATTCTGTCGGTAATAACATGTTTTTTTGTAGTGTTGGTAGTTTATCGAATGAATAAATTTGTCATTTGTATGAGTAACTTCAAAAATTTTGACACAAATTTTATTTGTTAATAAATTTTATAATATGAAAGAAAGTAATATACTTAATTTATGTCAAATAAAAATGTGTTATATATATATATATATATATTTCAATTAACAATAAAAAAATTCAATATATAGGCTTATTCCTTTTTTAGAAAAAATGTCCTTCCATTTGAAAAGTGAGCAATTTTAATTACAAATTTAAAATCATCTGAAAAATGTCCCAAAATTTGTTATTTCCCCCTTCAATTTCTTCTTTGAAAAAACATTTAACACGTTATTTTATCTTTATCCACTTAGTTTATAATACAGACTTTACATATACTCTAAAATTATATATAATTTTGATCTTCATGATATTAACTTTAAAACATTATATGATATAAGTTATATATATTAAAGTATATTGAATCAATGTTAAAAATTAACTCTTTTTTTAAACATAACTATGAGCTTCTATAAACGTATTGACGTAAAGCCAACGCCATTGAAGCACAATATTTAATATCTGACAATCACTTCAATTTAAAACTAACTACTTTTATTTATTGCAGAGAATTGGATCTGCATGCAGTCTCGCTAATGGTAGACTTTTCTTGACCTCAACTTGCAAGTTCGGGCAACTTTTCAAGAAAATGAAACTGAAAGACTTTGAAAAATGAGAGTGGAGGGAACGTTATAATTAATGACATTTGAAGAATATTATTGCTAAGATTTTATTGAAAGAAAAAAAAAAAGAAATTAGTGACAGGAATTTTCAATCACTACATAGTTAAATTTCATTATTAACATTAATAATTTTATCATACTTAATAAAGAAATTTTTATGAAATTCATATATGAAGTCACTAAATATAATCAAGTACAAAAATCTAGTATGAGTTTAAAAGTGAGTTGATATGATTTTGTAAGTTGAACACATAAAAGCAGTAAAATTGAAGTGTGAACTTGCAAATTTAGCTGAGTTTGTAGCTAGTACAAGTTTAAGACTGAGTCGACACGAGTTTAAGAGTTATAAATGTAAAAATGTTAACATTGGAGACTCAATTCATGAGTTTAATAATAATGGTCACCACCGAGCATGAGAATTGGCAGTTGTATTTATATGTTGATTTTTGCTTACACTTCCTAATCCATATCTAATTAATAATTTTCCACAATTATATATTTCAATCCAAATGAATAACTCCTAAAATCATGACCACGTTATTTAAGACTTCTTCAAGACAAATTATAGTGGTTCGAATAACAAAAGGCGATAGTGTTGTGTGAACCTATCCGATCGAAGAAAGCAACCACAAAAAATAATCAACAACGTGTGTGACTGTGCATGCTGTCTAACAACTTAAGTGGTGTTCATTTTCATTCCCAGAAAACGAAAGGGAAAGACTTTGAATAGTGGGATTGCAATAAGTAATGATATTTTTAGAACATTATTTCTAAGACTTCATTGGAATGGAACCGATAATATCTCCTAGAGATACAGATTATTATATTTTTTTTAAATCTTCTCTTACTCCTCAAATCTTAAATTATTAAATCATTCATCAATACATTTTTTCTCATCAGCGATCTAAAAACTTGAGTGAATAGGATTATGTTAGCCATTAATTATTCATTATACAGTCAACTGTCATCAAACGTGGAAGAGTTCTAAAAGATGGTGGTGTTATGTGAATTTGTCTAAAGAATGCAATAACAGAAACGTACAAAATCTAATTGATGACTTTAATTTCTTCGAACATGAAGGTTGGGACAACAATAAAGATAGATTGTAAAAATTAACTCGTGTTGGAGACAAGGGACCATTTTCATTAATAACCACAAACGGGCTGATGAAAAAAACACAAATATGTGGAAGAGTTTTGGAAGATGGAAAAATCAACTCGTGTTGGAGACGAAGAGGGACCATTTTCATTAATGATAGATACATTTCAAGGATATAATCGCTGAGACTCAATTGCAAGGGAACAAATATTTACGAGAGATGCGCATTGTATAATGGTTATTTAAACAGTACATCAAATCCGAACCAAGTATCTCATATATGCTGAATATGCGTTGGAAATTAGTGACAAAAATTTCACTCGCTAGTTTAGTGACAAAAAATTAGCGCCAGTAAATTTAGCGACTGAATGTTTGCTAGAAATTAGTGATGGAATAATTTTTCATTGGTAATTTTATTGATAACAAGTTGTTGTTGTTGTTGTTGTTGTTGTTTTCCTTGTAGGGTACTCCCTCTGTTCTTATTTATAAGGTCCTATTAACTATATTGAGTTATTCAACAAAACAGTTAAAATTAGTTAAGAATAATAAATATGTAAGAAATATGTGCTTTTCCAAACATTCCCTTATTTATGAGTGGGAGAAGGGAGAGTAGTAATGAGAAAAATGATGAAAGTAAATGTACTAGGGAAATAATTAATCAAGATTAAATGGTAAAAACCATTTTCTATTCAGACCATATTAAAAATAACCTCATACAAGAAAGGGGCCAATTCAGAAAACAAGGCCTTATATAAATAAGGACGGAGGAAGTATAAAACAAAACATGGGATGTTAGGATATGAGCACTAGCTGAATCTAGAAGTGAACACTAAAAACTAGTTCCCTTCAAAAAGGAAAATTGTACTCTATGCCATGCTCGCTTGTATTTTCCCATGTGACGCTGGTATAGGTGCTAATTATGAAAAATATTTGATAATTCTAAGGGTTAAATTTTATAACGTTATAAGTTTTATATATATATATATATATATGAAGAGACATAAATACCAGCATGAAAATGTAACTCTAAGTATAAATTGAATAAAGTTCCTTTAATATTTTTGTGTTAGTTACATCTACATAATAGCTAGGGCTTCGAAATGAAAAAAATGAGTTAGGGCAATCGAAGAGATTAGCACGGCTGTCTGACCGAAGTTTAAAGAAAGCAGTAGAGGATGTGGTTCACTTGGATGCAACTGTCGACGGCAGAAAAAGTCAACTAAAGTTGTGGGGTTCTGAGGTGGTGGGTAACATTCATTACTACAAAAATAGGAATTAGTGACGCAACTTTTGTGACACTTTTTCAACTTCTTCTAGAATTTTTATTAAAAAAAAAACTTAGAAGAAGCACCACAACTATATGGTGATCTTAGGTGGCGCTTCCTCACATAAGGTATTTTTTTAAAAAAAAAACTGAAGCAGCAATCACTACTACAAAAAGTATTTTTAACGTCACTAATTAACGTCCGTTTTTAAAAAATGGTGGTTGAAAAGGAGGCAGTGGCATTTTTGAAATTTTGACTTATCTTTTAACAACTGTTTTTTTTTAAAACAGTGGTTAAAAGTGTTCCAGATCTATTTTAAACTCAATCATATCTCCTTTATTAGTCGCGCCTCTCCTTCTCAGATCTACCTTTGAGCCCTAGTCCAACCTCCAGTCACATCATTTGGCCCCTCTCCAACCTCAAACACGACATCTAGCTTATTCTCTGACCCAATGGCGATCTTCACCTTCCTTTTTGCCAGCGTTATGGCGAACCCTCTCCTCCTCGCCCTCACTCCGATAATCAGGAGCATGCTTAGTTCGTGCTCAAGAGTATGATGTGCGTGGATCTTTAGCACTATCAGTCTTTGAACAAAGTAGCAACATTTGCTTGAGTGTTAATGAGATTGTAATGATAGCCCAGAAGATTAAGTATTTTCTTGAGCTTGAGAGTGTTTGCAAAGCACTTAAGGTTTTTCTCCTTGCCTTTTATATTTAATTTTGTTTGGTTATCATTTTTGGAAGTGGAATTGCAATTATATTTAGGGCTTACTTCCTAAAACGAAGAGTTTGAAATTTTGTTTTAAGTGTTGTTTGTTGGAAATTTTGTTTGAATGATGTTCGTTGGAAATTTCTATCCTAAAAATTGAGTTCTGTACAAGATTTTTTAAAAAATAAAAATAAAGGGATACAACGACCGTTTTTGGAAAAATGGTCATTGTATGTCATAACATACAACAACAGTTTTTTTAAAAACAGTAGTTGTAAGTCTCTTACAATGACTGTTTTGAAACGATTGTTTATTTTAAGACTTTCAACGACACTCACATATATGTTCCCTTGAAAACAGTCATTTAAAGGGCATAAAAACGAACGTTAAAAGTCCCTTCTATAGTAGTGAGTTGTAGTGCTTGCTCAAGGAAGTACTATAGCTGCTACGTACTTTGTGTGGCGCTTGCGACACAAAGTAATATTTTTTTTATTTTTTTTTCAAACCCTTATCTCTCCCACGATTTGCTTACATTACCTTTATCCTCTTAGTCTCCAATCTTCATCCAACACATGTTATCACTCATTATCTTCTTAGCTCCCACATTTCCTCTTTCTCCTCTTTTTGTCACTCATCATCGTCCCCACTTCGATCTGCACTTCCCCCTCATTCCTTTGTTCTACCACTTCTCACATTTCCTCCTCCTCCTCCTCTTTTTATTTTTAGCACTCCCTCCTCATTTCTTTTATCCCATTTCTTGCACCAAATTGACCCCACTCCTCCCTTTTGGTCACATTTCATCTTCCTTATAGTTTCATTTCGTCCTGTAAGTCGGACCCACTCATTTTTTCTTGTTTTTTAAAAAATTTTAAAGCTACGTACAATACATTGTCTTCTTAACCACCTATTTTTTAAAACATCTATGCAACTTTGTCTTTGTCTTTTTCCTTTTTTAATTTTTTTCCAGGTGCTATGCTTGAGGTTTTAGCTCACTCTATTCAAGTTTCCAATACACTGTAAGTTTTTTTAATTTTTGAGCTTACAAATCTAATTTTATTAGTAGTTAATAGTTTAATTTACCCCATATCTTTTATATTTAATTTATTATGAAATCTGAAAAAAAATATTATTCTCTTTTTTATATGTTGAAAAATAAATGAGATAAAATTAAATGTTATTATATATATGTTGTATGTGAAGATATCTAGTAGTTATAATTTTTAGTTGTTGTAATAATTGTTAACATTGATGAGTTGCATAAGTAAAATAATTATTTAGTTTTAACACTTGTATTTTACTTAGTAGTGATTTTATTAATTAGTTATTTGTTAATTTATATAATTTTGGAGTTATTTGATTGTGGTTTACTTTTCTTCATTTTGTTGTGAATATGAAAATGTGTTTAAAGTGTGTTATCAACTATAATTATAGGGTTCTAAAAAAATACGAAAAAAAATTATTATTTAGAAAATAATACTTCCTATGGCAGTAAAATTTCCTGTTGTGCTTCATTGAGGAAGTGCCACAAGATGTGCACACTTCCGTGGCACTTCCTCAAGGAAACGCCATAGGAAGTTGTTTTTTTTTAAAATATATATAAACACAATAGCTTTTTTTAGTGGCGATGGGATATGTGGCACTGTTTAAGTGCCATAGTTAAATTAAAAATGAGCACCACAGTTACCTTTTTTTGTAGTAGTGATTTAACCAAAGACAAATGTGTTAAGTATAATAACTTGGGAAAGTGAAGAGGCGCGAGATAATGGGTAAATGTTTTAAAAGACTTGATGAATAATTGAACCATATTTTATACATAATTTTTAATAATTAAATTGGGAACTTGATGCATTTTCTGAGACATTATTGTATGATTAAGCACTAATTTTAATTAGGGACAATTGTTTTGAATTAATTTCAATTAGAGGCAAAATGGTGATAATTTATTAATAATTTTGTACAATTGTTTCTTAGACTTTTGATGCTACATTATGCTTAATTTTGCATTGTACGTGTTTTAAAAGAAAATGGGAAATTTTTGGGCTTCAAAATTAAATTTTGAAGACTTAAAAAAATTATAGAAATGGCCCTATAATTTCTGAAAATTTCAAGTTAATGAAGAAAAAGGGACCAGAACAAATTAGAGGAAAGGACCCAAAGTATATAAAAATTATAGTTTAGCCCATAAATATTTTGAAAATATGCATTTGAATCCCTAAAAGAACTTTCAAAAGTTCTAGCTTTAGTCCCTGGTCAAAACTTGCGTTTTGACCAGGGCTAACCCTCTGCAGAAAAGAGACCCGTGACTGAGAAGAAAAACAGAGCATGGAGCGCCGTACAGAGACTGCTGGACCTTCGACCCTTTGCTCCAACCTTCACCTCTCTTCCTCTCCGGCGACAACGTCCATCTTCACCGCCGCAGGCGAGCACCTCGTCTTCATTACCATCAACCAGATCGGACCTCCACCTCCGGTTATCGTCTTTCCTTTTTCCACTGTCATCCTCTGTCACCACCAAGCACACCGCCGTGCGAGAGAGAGAGAGATTGTAGAGACGAGCACATCGGAGCTTCTGAAAGGAGTAAGAGACCACAGCCTTTCTACCCTGCGTTTCACCTCCGTCGTAGCAGCACCGAACCACCTAGCTCTCACCACTCCGATATCACAGTGCCAAGGAGAGCTCAAAGCGCTGCGAGTTGGAAATAGAGAAGCAGCTGTGAGCTTATTTGGGGACGAGAGAGAGAAAAGGGTCGACAGCTGGGACCTTCAATTTCCTCGGAGAAGAGAATCCAAACCACATTGCAAGCACCACAGTCATCACCTTCTCTGTTTACCGCCACCAACCACCTTCTCTTCATCTTCTCCAACCATTTCATCACCCTTGAAACACCACCACCATCAGCTACTGTCTTTCCCATTTGCTGACCGAACCACTTCCTTTAATCACTTATTTGGTCATTCACTCATATTTCCATGGAACTTTGGTGTTTTGAGGAGGTTGTGGCTAGTGTTAAATTCATGAGAGGCTAAATTGCCTGGCTCTTGATGGCAAAGGAGGTGGCTAAAGCTTCAATGTGTTACAATGGGAAGTTTATTAGTTTTTTATTAGCTTATTATATATATTAATTGTGATTTGTTTGGTTAATTCTATATTGATATGTATTTGTGAGATTTGGATGAGTGTTTATTTGTCTTTGTTGGTTAACATTTGTACTGAATTTTGTGTTGATGCACTTGGACTATGCATTGAAATTATTTCCCTATGTTTTAATGAGATTATGCATTATATGTTATTACTATGGTATGTAGTTGAATTAATTCATATTAAGTGTCACTATTGTACTGTCATTTAAGAGGAAACAAATGCATTGAAATGATTTTCAAACACACATCAAGTAGCTTTTAACAATTTATCTAAGAGATGATTATGAATGTAATTGAAGAATTAGTCATTAATTAGGTTGATTGGACCTAATACGATTGCTTAGGGTGTTTAATTTGACTTGATGCAAAAGTAACTCCTAAATTATTTTAAGGAGCAAGGAAAGCCACCAAATTTGCCACCAAGGTTCATTTTATTATTCATATTTCCAATTTCAATTCCATTCCATTCACTATTTGAAAAGTCCAAAAAATCTTAGCTTTAAGATTTTAATTAAATTTGCATTTACCTATTTTCAACAAAAATCCAAAACCAACTTTCCACTTGTTTTCATTGCATTTGTATGATATATTAGATTACTTAGGATTCAATAAAAGGCTCCTTAAGAAGAGAGAACGATCCTATATTTTCCTATACACAATTCTTGGTTAATTTTTGATTGTGGACCCTAAGGCTAACAAAAGAGACAAAAAATCCGTCAATCAATGAAACTTACTTACAATTCTAAGTTTAGAACCGTTATGAAAGGTGGCCTTATCTTATGGTTCATAATTTACAACCCTAATGAACCTTTGAATGAAAGTTCATAGTTTTAACATCACAATCATTAGGTTTTGTAAATGTTGATGGTGATTTCTTAATAACCTTTAGATATTTGACATGGTATTCTAAAAAATAATGGGTTTTATATAATAACCATAATTTAATTAACTTTTTGTAATAATTTTTAAAGTTGATTTTCAACCCTATAGTATAATCAAAAAATTTAAAAAAGAAAATGAGAGTGTGAATAAATGAGAGTGCGAACAAGAGAGGCCAGTTTCCACTTGCTGCTCTTGTCCATATGCCCTTTCTCTCCCATGTAATCAATGAAGAACAAAAGTTAGAAGTTGGAATAAAAGTGGATGTCTAAATGGGTTTCGCAGGTTATCCAGCAAATCCTGTCATTTGCAATGGAAAGGGTTACATTATACAGCCAAACGTGTCAGTATAAATTGCAATAGTTAACATAAGTAATGGTTGTTTACTAATAATTATAAATAGACAATTGTTTTTTAAAATATTTTTGGGCTACATTGCCGTAACAATGAATTATTTTTAATATTCAAAAACTAAACAAAGCAGTAGCGAGTTTTAGTCATCACCACTATTGGTATTCCCCTCCTCCTACCACTCCCCCACGCACATCATTGGCATTTGAGGAAGGAGATGATGGGTCTGACTGGAAGTGATCATATATAACTTGATTGTGATGAAGGATGAGGTCCAACTTCTTGTTCAGACTATGAGAGTGTCTAGTGAGATGCCTTATGGAATAGTCAAGACTGGCCAATGTCTGCAAGAAGTCTCCATTTGAGGAGGAGGTAGAAGAGGTGGAGGAGGAGGGGGAGGAGGAGGTTGTGGAGGTGGTGTTGGTGGCGGAGGCGGTGGTGGAAGAGGAGGGGCTTGTGGAGGAGGAGGAGCATGTGAGGGAGGAGAGTGAATGGAAAGAGCTCTTTGATGTCTGACCATGATAAGGGAGAGAAGGACAGGGTTATGAAACATTGCTTTTCGAAAAATACAAAGAACAAAAGGATATATTAAAACAATATAAATAGAGTTGAATACTTGGCTGTAAAGTATATTTAACTTTGGAGAATTGGTACTTGGTGTCGAACCAAACAAGACTTTAAAAAAGTGCTTTTTAGATTTGTTCATTACATGACGAGTGTTTATTATGAAATGTCGTTTTTGTCGTTTATATTTTATGGTCAATAGATATAATCGTTGTATTTGTATTTTTGCTAATGTAAGGTTGGAAAACAAATCATTTGTAAGTATTATAAGATAGTCATTTCGAAAGAATCATCACTTTTGTCACAAAATAAATGACGATTATTAATTACAACTGTTATTTTTATGTTTTCGCTAATTCTGCCTCGTAATACATGACGGTGCGTATAATTAACCGTTACTTTTAAGCATTATATATCCTTACGCGACCTTCGCCTTGACATACATGATGTTTATTAGTTGTAACCATTATGTATTAAGCATTATAAATGTGTAAAACTTTAGCAGTGAAAGTAATATACTTAATTTCCATCAAATAAAAAAGAATTATATGTATTTCAATTAACAATAAAAAAATTCAATATATAGGCATATTTCTTTTTTAGAAAAAATGTCCTTCCATTTAATAGACCTGAAGGTCCATTTGGGATCAAAATGAGCAATTTTAATTAGAAATGTAAAATTATCCAACAAATGTCCTAAAATTTGTTATTTTACCCCCTGAATTTCATTTTTGAAAAGAATGTAAGGCTTTATTTTATCTAAATCCACTATATAATACATACTTTACATATACTTTAAAATTATATCAAATTTTGATCTTTGTGATATTAATTTTAAAACATTATATAATATAAGTTATATTAAATTATATTGAATCAATGTCAAAAATTATCTTTTTTAAAACATAATTATGAACTTCTACAAACGTATAAATATATAGAGCACTTTTAACATCCGTCTTTAGGCCCTTTTAACATTCCTTTCTAGGGGGACGCATATGTGAGCGACATAATAAAGTTTTGGTACAACACTCATTAAAAAAGGGACGCCATAAGTCACTTACGGCATCCCTTTAAAAAACGGACACCATGAGTGGGGAACTCACTGGATTGAGGGTATTGTGCGCTTTGAAGCTTTCTTTGAGAATAGCGGATTGATCTGTTGAGAGCCTGAATTTTTTGTGAGAGGTTTCGTCGTCGTCTTCATCATTGATTATTCGAGAACAGTCTCTGTCAGCCTCATGGTCTTTTCCATTGGGCTCTCTCTCACTTCTCTTGCCACTCACGCTAGAGATTGTGCTGTTTGAAGACAAAACACTGGCCTCATCTTTACAGTTATTGTCAGAAGGCAATTGATTCACGTCAATTCCTCGCAGGAAGGATCAACCTTCGCCTCAGCATGTTTTCAGAATCTTGACCTGCAAGCCATAACAACACGAGTTAGATTATTATTAATCAACAAAAACAGAGGATTGAAGAAGAGCATACAGAAAAAAAGAGAAGGAAAGTGACTGTTTGATTAGAACGTTTTTGTCGTTAGCCTTGTGGTCTACAATAAAAAATCAACTAAGGATTGCGTATAGGAGTAAATCTATGATCGTTCTTCTTTCTTGAGGAGCCTTTTATTGAATCATATGTAATTTAAATTCCATACAAATGCAATAAAACAAGAGGAAATGAGTTTTGTTTTTCTCAAATTAATAACTAAAAGAGTAAAACAATTTAATTAAATGCTAAACTATTATTTTTTTTGTTTTTTTATAAAAATGGGATGGATATGAGGAAATGAATCTCAGTAGCAAAGACAATGGCTTTCCTAGCTTCTTGAAATAATTTAGGAGTTAGTTTAGCATCAAGTCAAATTTAAAATCCCAAGGAATCGCATTGTGTCCCATTTTCCTAATTAATTACTAATCCTACAATCGCATTCATAATAATCTTTTAGATAATTGTTAAAAACTACTTAATGTGTGTTTGAAAATCATTTTAATACGCTTGTTTTCTCTTAAATGAGAGCACAATCATGACACTCAATATGAATTAACTTAACTACACACCATGGTAACCACATACAATGTATAATTTAATTAAAACATAACGAAATAATTTCAATACGTCATCTAAGTGCATCAACACAAAATTCAACACAAATATTAACCAATAAGGATAAATAAACACCCATCCAAGTCTCACAAATATATACCAATATAGAATTAAACCAAATAATTCACAATTAATCCATATAATGAGCTAATGAAAAACTAATAAATTCTCCTTTATAACACATTAAAGCTCTAGCCACTCTATCTGCCTTAAGAATCCAACAAATTAGGCCACTCATGATCTTAATTGCACCCAAATTGCTCAAAGCTTCACTAATCCATAGGAAATGCAAGAAGTGCCGAATCTGTGAGAGTGAGAAGAATTTTTAATGGTTTGAATAATAACCAAACGGACTAGGAGAAGTTTGAGCCGTGAACTGTGAAGGAGAGTGAAGGCAGAGTGGAGGTCGCCGATCTTGGAGTGGTGAACAGTCGCCGGAACTGTGATTTACCGGCGACTAGAAGGGGTATTTCAGAAAACAGAGGAGAAAGGCGAAGCTGGTGGTGAACAGTGGTGGAGTGGTGATCGGACAAATGGTGAGAAAGAATGCCAACGGTGAAGAAAAGGAGAACCTCCGGCGATGGTAGTCTGGAAAGAAGGACGTCGCCGGTGGTCTTTGGCTCTGAAGAAGGCGACGACAGAGAACAATGGTATTGTCTCCGGCATTGGTGAGGCGTGGAAGGTTCGACTGAGGTGGTGGAGCTCTGTTTGCTATGTCTGTCTCTGCGTCCAAGCTCTCTCTGTCTTCCACGGTTCTCCTTCCGTCTACTCTCACTCCGGTCCAAACTCTCTCTCTCTGCTCTGATCTGTTACTTGTAACGCTGAGCTTAAGTTTGAAATATCGGTCGTGGCTAATATCCGTCTATGGTGATTGGTGAAAGAAGCTCGCCCGCGGCAAGGATCTATGGTGACAGTCAAGCGAAGGCCGCCGGCGAGAGAAGAAGAAAGAGGTGAAGGAGAGCAGGAAGTTTCTCTCTCGTGTCTCTGCAACTGTGTGCTCTCTCCGTCCCTGTCTCGCGTTGTTTTCAGGGTGGAAGAAGGGTTCGCCCCTCAACTATAATTTCCAAAGAGTTTGGGTCCTTTTCTATAAATTTTCCTGGCCACTGTTCTTTAATCACTTATAATTTTCAGAAATTAGGGGCATTTGCTGTACTTTATCCCAGTCTTAAAAATTATTAATTTAACCTAATTAACATTTTCCAAATTCTCTAATTTTCTTCCAAATCACCTACAATGCAATATTAAGCACAATATAGTATTAAAAATTTAAGAAATCATTTGCATGAATAATTAATAAATTATGATAGTTTTGCCCTTAATTACAATTAATTCAATATAAACACCCCTAACTCAAATTAATACATAATTATGTAATAATGTTTCAAGAAATGTATTAAAAATCCCAATTTAATTATGAAATATCATATAAAAATATGGTTCAATTATTATTACATTGCCAAATACAATTATTCTATTTGAGAGTGCTTTGGTATCTTAGAAAAGAGCCAAGCTCAAAAGTAAAAGGAAAACCCAAAATAAAAACAGAGAGAGAGAGAGAGAGAGAGAGTAAAATAATATAAAAACTGAGAAAGCAAAAAAAATCTGAAGGCGAAAAAAGAGAGAGGAGAGGAAGAAGTAAGAGTTAAAAGAGCAGGAAGAACCAAAAAGTTACGGATTAGAGGAGGAAGAAGCTAAGAAAAGATATAAATAAAAGTGGGCCAACAAAGAGAACAAAAATTTTTAACAGAATAAAAAATAAGACACACAAACGAGTTCGAAGAAGGCAACCCTTCTATGTACCCAATATAAATATGGTAGTCAAAAGTGGACCTTTGGCATCCGTTTTTGGAATTGGGACGCCTAATCAATCAAAACTAACTCACATAATTATAAAAATACCACTATTTTTATTTTTTACTTCCCTTCTTTAAAATAGACATCCTTTAGGATAATAAAATGTATATCTTGTAATAGTACAGATGCAAAACCAACGCCCTTGAAGCAAATACTATTTAATATTTGAGAATCACTTTAACTTAAAATGGGTCGTGTACCCAACACCATAAAATATTTTCTGAAGTCTACCCAATACCCTAAAATTATTTGTGACGCAATTTCATCTTCTGATTCACTAGTTGAAAAATGGCTTTATAGACCGGTTAAAAATGACTTTTTAGACCGGTTCTGTATTAGGTCTTGATATAGCAGGTCTACAAAACCTGTTATTTTTTAGACCGGTTGTTATAACCGGTCTTAAAGGTCACACTTTTAAAACCGGTTGTGGGCACAACCGGTCTTAAAGGTCAGACATTTAAGACCGGTTGTGACTACAACCGGTCTTAAAGCTTCATTTTTTTTAAAAACGTCCCTTTTATTATATGTACACGCACAGAATGCTCCAATTTTAACAGTAGTACATAACAATCACTTATTTCAATTTCAAAATTCAAAAGCCAGTACAATCTATAGCAGCAACAAATTAATGTTCATACAAGCCAGTGTATAGCAGCAACAAATTAATGTTCATACAAGCCAGTACAGTCATACATTGATGATTCATTTGGCCATTAGACAGTAAGGATGACCAAATGACAGCGGTAAAACAAAAGCTTCTTCTTTTGAAGTTGATTATACCTTCCCTAGTCCCCAGTATCCCTTTGGTTGCCTACACCAAACATAAAGTTTCTGGGAAAAGAACCAAGCAAAGAAATGAACATGCCATAAAAAACGTGTAAATAATTTTAAGAATTAGAGAATGAAATAAAGCAAACACGCAAGAACCAATAAAAGCAAAATGACATTGACCTCAATTCCTCTTTGCTTCAAATAGCCCTTGGCGTCAATTATGTCCTATACAAAAACCCAAATAATCAAGCAACAGTATGATTAATCAAGAATCCTATTCTAGGAGCAATATCTTGCCACAATTAACCCATCATATAGATACAAAAACACCTAGGACACAGCCATCACAATTCAATAATGTACAATGTAACGTTGGATTCAAAAACTCACTATTTGTGCAATAGCTCATAGATGAATTCAGCACAACATGTACGAATGAAATCAATATCTTCTTCAGGAAAGGGATCAGCAAGATCAAACATCTGTAACACCAAAACCAGACGAAACATTGACTTAGTAACTTAAAAACAATAAAGTAAAACAAAAGTTCTGAAATATAAATTTACCTCTTGAGTAAAATTAGTCATGCCTAGAGTGATAATATTGTAAATGTGTCTCAAAACATAAAAATCACATAAGTTGGACCCCTTTGGTTGCCTACGGCTCTGAGAAAAAACATGATATCATTAAAACAAATATAAAGGCATGTCTTATTACATTCTTTAAACAAATCCATATGTACTAACCTTTGGCATGATCCATGTAGGGTCCTTTAAATCACGAACATGCTTACCACAAGCACTGTGTAGGAATGTCCGCATAGCCCTATGATCATCACAATGACAAAGGTTATTGGTTTTACACAAATTCCATAAACTTTGCATACAAAAGGTAAGAATGCAAGAAAACTAACGAATTCATGGTCTTTTTCAAATCATTCCTTGCTTTGAAGTGGAGGGAACATAAGAGGATGACAATGTAACTACTCTTGCATAGAAGAAGCAACTGCCAATGATCACTGAAAAAAACAGAAGAATATTAAGCAAACATAAAACATTATATAAATTATAAAATATCAGTTTGTTTCTTACCTATGCACATATGGAGCCAAGAAACACTCAGTTCCAGTTTCACTAAGCCTCTCTGACAAGTATCTATGTCTACTAGCAGCAATGGTCCCTTTCTCTTGGATGTGATGGGGGCATAAGAATCCAAATTTTTCACTTTTGCCAGAGGAGACCAACCTACGATGCATATACCTTCAATAATGCAAGCACATAAATAAAAGGTAAACGGTGAAACTTTTAAAATATTTACTTTGAATTGCAGAAGCTACTTACATTAAGAACAGTTGGACAATCCCAATCGTAAGATTTTGTCCAGGAGCTACCAGGGACATCAAATAATCCTTCTCAAGATAGCATGTCACTCCTGACTGTCCAACAACTGAATCCGTAGGCCACTCTCTTGTTTTGAAGGATGTATCATATGCCATCAGAATCACTTGTTGCATGATATTCAATGGAGGCTGTGAAACTTCTTGCCGAGTAAAGGGAGGTGGACTTGGTGGGGCTTTGATCGGACTTTCCTCGGCTCGACCAGAAACAAGGTTCGTTGGCCATAAGATGAATGTGCCCAAGACATCGCTAACGATCTTGAATTCATCAGAAGGGATAGGGACAGGTGCATCTGCAATAATCACCTCGTCAACTGACACTCGGACTTGATCACCTTCCACTTGTCGGTGGTGGACAGTTGATCCCAGGTTATGCACACTACCCCATGCAACTAACCGTCTCAAAGGATCCTTGACAAAAAGATCACAAAGCTCAGTAATTTCCGGGTTAGGACCCTCTAATGACTGCCCGATGTTGCAACAACTACCTTTACTGCTCTGCTTATTAGGATCAATCGATTGTGGCTGGGGAGCACTGGTATTAAACACTATCATTTCCTCTTTCATCTTGCTCAACCGGGTCTCTAATAGTGCATCAAATGATGCTTCAGCCTCGGCCTTTGCTTCTGCTCTTGCAATGGCCAACATAGTCTCTAATTCCTCCCTAGTCATGATGTTTGAGGAATGGCGTACGGGGGCTTCAAAGTAATCCCGTATCCCTACCCCTCCTCCAACTCCCCTGACACGGCCTGGATGCTCATGTTTGCCAGTAGCAACTGTTAGAATATCATTCCTGCCCTCCGACTTAAAAGAGCCCTCAGCTTGTTGTTTTCTAAGTTCATCCTGTAAGATAATACAAAATAACAAACATAAGTAATAATGTACGTTTCTTATGTAATTAATTACAATAACGATATATACTTACAATTCTTTCACCAACTATACGAGATTGTTCACTCGTATAAGTCCCGCTCCTCTTTTGGTGGGCAAATTGCCATTTTTCTTCTCGACGAATCGGAGATGGCGGAGAAAGAAGAACAGAAGGATCGGATTGAGATGCTTCTTCCAATCTCTTCCGTTTGGCCGACAACAAGTCTCTTTCAGCCTTTGCATAACCCCCACGAGACATTGTATGAGGGCAATCATTCTTTCTACCACTCTCTTGTGCTTTTTGCCTTTTTGCCTGCGAATAAGAAATGATATAAAAGGAAAGTATTATAATCAATTAAGATAATTGCTAAGTAAATAAAATGAAAAATAAGTCAACTAACCAAAGATTCTGGAGTAGTCCGAAGCCTAACAAATTCTTGCCAAGTCGCTTGATCAAGAAATGTATACTGGTCGCACGGATTAGGACGAGGCTGACCATCTTTAACCTCAATATGAATGTAATTGTTGGTCAGATTTGTCTTAAACTTGCTCTAGCGCTCATAACAATACGTCATCGTCTTGTTGTACAAGATCTCACTCTGAGGAATGTCGTAGGTGAGCTGAAATGCATGCATTGAAGGAGTAAGTGACAAATTTGTGACATTTGATAATAATTAATTACATACATAAGAGAATTGTATACCTGAATAGTGTCCCAAATATGCTGCTTCACCTTTGCATCGACATTTCTCCACTCCTCTATCAAGATGCTCGGCTTGTTACTTGCAAGGAAGTGGACGAAACTCCTATATCATTGTGCATTAGGCCCGATTGGTTTCCAATGTCTATCAAACTCAATCGGTATCTTTTGGCCTGCACTCTGACTGAGGGAAACATCTGTCAACCATGTGCCACGTCTACCCCTCCGTACAGACTGGCTACTGTGCTCACTACAACCCTGGCTTGGAGCATTGCTAGGCTCGCCCTGGTTAACACTAGCTGGCTGACTCTGCTGAGCACTAGGTGGCTGACTCTCCTGAGCACTAGGTGGCTGACTCAGAGGTGTAGGAGGTGGCTGATCCTCTACACTAGGACGCTGGGGATTCGTCATTTGTGTGTAACGACAACAAAGAAAGATAAATCCTAAGCTATGACATGTGAAGACTATATCGATAAAATAACTAAACATATTCTTCGAATATAAATCATAATCATAATTACTTTAGTTAGTTAAGGTCAAAGTAGTATCATAAAGAGATATCCTCCCATATTCCCTCGTGATGATTATTTCTTGTGCCGTGCGCATTATCTGCTTCATCTTCTTCGTTCAGTTCTGGTAGACCCCTGGAAAAAGAAGGAGTCTCAAGAAGATCATAATTTGAGTGACTTTTCTCATCAATATCAACGACCCTTTTTCCTTGGAGAGCTACAGACCACATTTTATTTGCCTGATCAGTGATATAGAACACTTGTTGCGCCTGATCTGCCATAATGAAAGGTTCATCTCCAAAACTTCTACTATTCAGATCTACTAATGTAAATCCTAACCTATCGATCTTCACACCATTATTGACATCAACCCACTTGCATTTGAAAATGGGAAATCTAATTTTAACATAGTCAACCACCCAAATCTCTTCAATCACCCCATAATAAGGTATGGCAGCCAATGTAGGGTTCTTATCTTTCGAACTAGAGAAGTGCATAGATTCAGCCACTAATACAACACCACTGTTCTGGACGGTGCTCTTATCATCTAGGGACTTCGTGTAAAAGGTATAACCATTGATCACAAATGAAGTCCAACTTATGACATCAACTTCAGGACCACGTGCTAACCAATTTATTGTATCAGAAACACATTCTTCTCCTTCAACCTTTTGTTTGAACCAATGTGCGAAAGTTCTGTTATGCTCCCTGATTAACCTTTGTTCAGTCATTCAACTATTTTGTTTCCGTACAATTTCTTTATGGGCATTCATGTAATATTGAACTTCATCAACATTGTTCAAGATGTACAAGTAGACTTGTTGCAATTCATCAGCATCTATGCTCTTTACTGTTGCCCCGCGTCTACCCCCTTCTTGATCATGACATTTAGGAAGGCCAATATGTCGTACATTTGACAAATAATGTTGACAAAATTCCATAGCTTCTTCAGAAACATATTTTTGAACAATAGATGCTTCAGGCCGATTGGGGTTCTTCACATACCCTTTTAGTATTTTCATAGTTCTTTCGATCGGGTACATCCACCAGAAATAGATAGGGCCACACAACTTTATCTCCCTCACTAGATGAACAACCAAGTGTACCATGATATCAAAAAAGGACGGAAGAAAAAGCTTCTCAAGCTGGCATAAGATAATGTATCCTTCATTTTCCAATTCCTCCAATCTTTCCGTGTCAATGACTTTACAACAAATGGCATTGAAGAAGAAACAAAGTCTAGTCAATATGTGTTGAAGATCATATTCGGCAATGCCTCGAATAGCTACTGGGAGTAGTTGTTGCATTAAGACATGACAATCATGAGACTTTAGCCCTATTAACTTCAAGTCTTTCATCGATACAAGCTTTTTAAAATTTGAACAATACCCTGAGGGAACTTTAGCGCCATGTAAACACTCACAAAAGCTTCTTTTCTCAACCTTAGACAAAGTATGAGCAGCTGGAGGACAAAAAGTTCTATTACCGTATGGCCTTGGATGTAAATCTTCTCGTATTTCCATTTCTTGCAAGTCTAATCTTGCATTCACGCCATCCTTAGAACTTCCCTGTATGTTGAGCAGTGTCCCAACAATACTATCACATACGTTCTTCTCCACATGCATGAAATCAATACAGTGTCTGACGTCAAGATTGCGCCAATATGGAAGATCGAAGAAGACGGACCTTTTTTTCCATATATTTTTCTCATTTCTACTCTTTGATGACTTACCAAACATAGTATTGATATTTTTCACCTTTTCATAAATTTTCTCCCCAGTCAATGCCTTTGGAGCATCTTCAAACTCTTGGCCACCGAAAAAAGCTTTTTTTAATCTACGATAAGGGTGGCTTCGTCTTAGAAATCGCCTATGCCCAAGGTAAACCGTCTTTCTTCTATGTTGAAGTTGATGGTAGCATGTGCCTTCTTCACATATCGGACAAGCTTTGTGGCCTTTAACGCTATATCCTGACAAGTTCCCATATGCAGGGAAGTCATTTATAGTACAAAAGATCATTGCTCGCATATTAAAAGTCTCCTTCTTGTTCGCATAAAAAACATCGACACCTTTATCCCACAACTCTTTCAAGTCTTCGATCAAGGGTTCTAGGTAAACATCTATGTCATTTCCGGGTTGCTTTGGTCCCGACTAAGGCATTACCAATAACATTCACACGTTTAGTACAATTCTCAAGGACATATGATGGGATTGCCTAATTAAGTTATCAACCCAATTTAGGATTTTAAAATATGGGCTTAATAACTTTATTGCCCCCTCCTAGCCTCATCTCTCCTCTTAAAAATGTTTCAGTGCTATGTAACTTATTTTTTTAATAAGTATATATATATAAAATTAATGTATAATAAAATAAATACAATAAGATTAAATTAAAGAATTTTTTTGACGTTTGGAAGAATTAAAAACAAAACGAGTTCAATATTAACAAAACAATTTTAAGTTGAGTTCTTCCAAAAATAAAATTGTTTTATTCAAAATATTTAGATAAAAATCATTTAATGAATATTGGGGTTATGGTTTTCTTTTTAAGTTTTGGATTAAATTATTCTTCATAATTCGTTTGGAATTAATAC
Source organism: Inga leiocalycina (assembly GCA_963242795.1). Classification (NCBI taxonomy): domain Eukaryota; kingdom Viridiplantae; phylum Streptophyta; class Magnoliopsida; order Fabales; family Fabaceae; genus Inga; species Inga leiocalycina. The sequence continues at coordinate 76,080,949 of OY725323.1, forward strand.
AAGAATTTCTTTAATTTTAAATAAATCATATTTTATTTTATTATATATACTAATTAATGGTGCAGGAACAAGACTAATGAAATGGGGTGGTGCCACTATATGTGTGTATGGATAAATCTCCATTAGAGATTTCCCTAAAACTGAACAACAGGGATTTCTATTATACACAAGTAAATTTAGATTTAAACAACAAAATAAACCATTCCCGAATAAATGGAATTTAAGCAATATAACCACACCAAACACATCAGGCTAATATCAACTATCTCAATATAAGCAATATATAATAAACCAACCAGCCTAATATCAATATATAAACAAAAAAAAATGAAAAAAATAAACCAACCTTACCTGATCAGGGAGGGCGCCCACTAGCTAGTAGAGAAGACGTTGGAGATCCACAGTAGAGAAGACGTTGGAGAGAGCCACACTTGGAGAGAGAGCCACACTTGGAGAAGAAGTGCTTCAACAAGGGAGGAGGGAGGAGTTGAAGAAAACAGTGGAGGAGACGGTGGTGGTGATGAACTGAAACGCGTCAGAGGTGAATCTGAAGATAGTGGTGGTTAGTAGAGGGGAAGTGATATGCAGGTGGTCAGTAAATGGTGAAGTGAAAGCTGGTGGGAGGAAGTGTAGCTCCGGTGGTAATCGTTTCCCTCTCTGTTCTGATCCAGTACTTCTCCTCTAGTTCTCTAAATTACTTGACTCTCCTCTTCTCCTTCATGACAGACCTCTCTGGTGTTGAAACAAAGAGGAAGAAGAAGGGAGGAGACGGTGGAGGAGACGGTGGGTGCGTGGGGAGAAGAAGTGCTTCAACAAGGGAGGAGGGAGGAGTTGAAGAAAAAATTGGAGAAGGGCCGACGGTGGGTGCGTGGCGAGGAGAGGAGGAAGAAAAGAGTAAAGTTGAAGAAGAAAATAGAGGTGTGATAGAGAAGAACACGCATGTCAGACACTTGTTTGACATGCGCAGGGCGTCCCAAATACCATTTGGGACGCCTAAAGGGGACTTTAGCCATTTGGGACGCCTAAAGTAGGGACTTTAGGCGTCCTAAATGGACTTTAGGCGTCCCAAATGGCATTTGGGACGCCTAAACCCAAATCCTGGCACTAAAAAAAATTTATGAAATTTATATTTCGCGCCAGGAAGCATATAGACGTCCCAAATTCAAATTTGGGACGCCTAAAGGTTCACCTACATATATATAATTACGAAAATGCCACCGCCTCCCTTTTTAACCACCCAATTTTTAATTTGGGACGTCTTTGAGGGTGGTTATATCTCAATTCTGTAGTAGTGGTTTACCTGCAAGTAACACTTATTAATTCACCCATCTTGCATCACTAAGAGAATACCACTTTAATTTCTATGTGATAACAACAAAACACACATTCTTGTTCAGAAAATTTAAAAGGAAAAATTATAGCTTATGGCTGACGTTAGAGTATGCCTGGCGTTGCTCATATTTTAACACTTTTGGGACCGAATTGTTATCAATATACCAAGATCAATTAATAAAATTAGTCTAAGGTTTTAAAATTATCACATATTTTTAATAATATTCCTATTAATGAAGAATAAGTTTAATTTTACCGAATCCTCAATTTCTCTTTTATCCAAAAAAAACAATTCCTCTACTAAAAAATTGTAAAGCTAATTTATACACAACTCTACTAAACAGTATGTCATGTACAAATTTAATTAACCTCCCTCTCATTTTTTAAAGTTTTCAATGAATCCCTCATAAAATCTTAAATATATATAGATAACTCTTGTTATTAGTTTTGTTAATTGCATATACGCACTTAATTTAAAGTTCAATGAATATTTAAAAGTTTGGCGTAGTTTATTATTAAGTTTTAATTGATTTTTTTGCCATAGGTTTTAATTGATTTAAAAGTTCAAGTGAGTATTTTATACACATACACACATACTACATACCCTTAATGGCATGTTATACTCACTTATAATAAGTGTGAGTTGGTAGAAGGGAGAGTTATGGTGAAACGCCAAAAGGGAATTCAAAAGTAGAGAGACAGGAATGACGGAAAAGCAGTATGGGTGAGAGATAATAGGTTAGTTCATACATTACACACACACATATATATATATAGTTGTAAGGTCAGGAAGGTCTAATTCATGTAAGAAACTAAATAAGCATTATAAACTTTTATTGATAAAACCATACTTAAAATATGGTAATTAATATACAAATATAACTTGTAAAACATCATTTATAAAGATTATAATGGGATGCTATTCACTCACCTACAAAGTTCCCAAATGTATTAAAACTTACTCGCATATATCAGCTCCTGAATTAAATTCATTCTTTAAGTTCCTAAAGTCCATAACAGAATAATTGTTATTCCTCTTCATAACCTTATGAAGTTCATAATATCATTTATTAAAATTCCTCTAATTAATAATAACCACAACTTTGTAAAGCATTAGAACCTCAACCAAATTTCCATAAATTATTCAGAGTATAATTCACTTAGTCAATGAAGACAAATTATTCTTCAATCTTTTACACATAGAATGCGAGCAAGAGGCTAATCAATGCATCATTAGAATACACACACACACATACATAAATATAAACAATATTCTCATCTTCTAAGTCTCGTTATTAAGAATAAATGCTTACTTCCTATCTGCCTTAAACTTAAGTCTTCAGACAGACCCACGACCATCACATAGACATCACCAAAAATGAAATCAAAACTGAATCTTTGCTTCTTAAACTTACAATTCCATCAGCTAGCTATTGTCTTTAAGTTTCGTCCTCTACAAATCATTCTAATGTAAGTGAATCTCTGGTCTGTTAACACTAAATTTCAACTCTATGAACAATATATATGCAAGCATTCAACTTTAATTTCCATCACAAAGGCAGAACAGACCAGGCCAAGAACGTATAGAGTAGATTCGGGAAATTACCAGGAAAAAGAAGGGAGTGTTGCATGCATGAATTGACAGAGGAGAAGGCCGCGAGCTGGGGCGGAGATGCAGGATGAGATAGAGGCTCACAGGGCGGAGAGCTAGGGGGCCGGAGAATGCTATCTGAGAAACCCAAGGAGAAGCGAGATGCGCGACACAGCAAACAGAAACAAAGGGATCGAGTGACAGGGCTCTAGCTGTAAGCAAGGTCAGACGGGGGCGGGAAAGGGAAAGTGAACTTCTCTGAAGCGCGTACTGGGAATTATATCAGAAAGTGAAAATGCTGACCACTTTCAACGACTGTTCTTATAGAACAGTAGTTGAAAGTGCTCAGCAAGCCCGCCAACCGTGCCAAATTTTGGCACTTTCAATGACTGTTCTTAAGAACAGTCATTAAAAATGTCTTTCAAAGACCGTTCTTAAGAACGGTCGTTGAATATTAAGTTTCAACGACTGTTTTTTTAATAACAGTCGTTGAAACATTTCTCATATTTCCTCTTCCCTTTACTACTACTGTTATTTGAAAACGGTCGTTAATTTGGGTCGTAAATTATCCTATTTGTAGTAGTGTCATGTGAATTTGTCTAAAGAATAATGCAACAACAAGAAACGTACAAAATCTAATTGATGACTTTAATTTCTTCGAACAAGTAGGTTGGGACCATAATATAGATGATTCTTAAAATCAACTAATGTTGGAGACGACAAGGGACCATTTTCATTAATGTTAGATACATTTCAAGGAGATAATTTTTTTTGAACAATATTTCAAGGAGATAAGCGCTTAGACTTAATTACAAGGGAACAATTATCCACGAGAGACGCTCGTATAATGGTTATTTAAACAGTACACCAAATCCGAACCAAGTACCTCATTTTTGCTGAATATTGTTTTATTTTCTAGTTTTTTTAATCTTCTCTTAGTCCTTGTGCGTGAAGAACACAATAATAAGAAACATACAACAATGTCGCTTAAGCATTTTCTTTGAACATGCAGGTTGGGACCAGAAAAACGATGGATTGCAATATCAACAAATGGGTTGGAGTACTGGAGGGGCCACTATGAAAAAAATAGCTTATAACTGATGGAATTTTCCGTCGCTAAGAATTTGTGACCAAAATTAGCACTGGCTAAGTGTATGAGCATTAGCTAAGTGTATAAGTGAACACTACGAACTTGTTCCCCTCAAGAAGGAAAATTGTACTCCATGCCATGCATGCTCGCTTTTATTTTTCCATTTGGCGGTGGTAGATGCTAATTAGGAAAAAGTATTTGATAATTCTAAGGTTTACATTTTGTAACGTTATTTCAGATCAAAAAATAAATATAACATTATAAGTTGCACACACATGTACATATGAAGAGAGATAAATACCAGCATGAAAATTGTTGTAACTCTCAGTATCAGTTGATTAAAGTTCCTTTAATAATTGTGTTACACTATTCAAGATCCGGACATATATAATACTTAATAAATAATGGTTACTGCAAATAAACGTCGTGTATGTTAAATAAAGTATCCCACCAGAGCTAGGCATGATGAGCACACTTCAAATTAAAGAACGTGCAAGTTTTGTTTATGCAAATAAACAGTTTAAACAGAACCACTCCACATGAAATTGCTGGTACGATTAGCCTCATGGAGGTGGATTTATCCATCAACCAACTCACTAGTGACCTTCCCAATTTAAAAGTTCTTCAAGTTTGGGACAACAATTTCTTGTACATCTTGCCTGAAAATCTTGGCTGGAACGGGAAATTAGAGGTACTTGACGTCAATGGATCAATTCCTCTTGGGTTTCTCAATCTTTCTTTGGTGACGATAATCGAAGTCAACAACAACAACTTATTCGGAGAGCTACCGTCGGATATGTCAAGCAATGTTCTCAGAATTTTGACACTTTCGAATAATTCCTTCACTAGTAAAATCCCTCCAGTGATGGGGAAGCTCCGAAGCTTGCAAAGTCTGTTACTAGATATGAAGTAATTTGCAGGAGAGATTGTAGAATAAAATTATAGGGTATTTATATTTGTATTAGGGACTATATTGTAATTGTAGGTTAGTTAGATATTGAGTCCCAGCTTGGGACCTGCTGCCTCATCTGTGTATAAATATATGTGTAAAGGCGGGGAAATTGTAATGTCAGTTTTTGTATTCAATTAATCAATAGAGTGTGAATTATTCAGAACGTATTATGGGCCTGTGTGTATATTTCTTCATGGCATCAGAGCCCATAGATATTCCTGACCCGATCTATCTTTCTTGAGTTGCCCGATTCAGGCATATTGTGTAACTTTTGTTCTACTCATACTCGTTCGAATTTCACAGAGGCGCTAGGTCACAGCAATCTGATGGGAAATTCCTTCCTTCCCGTTGATCTAATGGGTTCCGTTTTCCTCTGATGATCAGAGCTTTCTTGTAGGGGTCCACTCTTTTCTCGCTGAAGATCGGCGTTTCTGGGTCCCTGGTTCTGTCACCGAAGATAAAAAAATCAGTGTTCTTGGTTTATCAGAAAATCGGCGTTCTTGGTTTAACGTCAGGTTTATCGTCAAAGATCGATGTTCTTGATCTGTATCAAAGATCCACGGTACTGGTTTTATCACTGAAGCATCAAGCCTTTCATTCTCCACTGTCAGGTTTTGGTGTTTGAGAGAGCGTTTCTTGACTCGTGATCAACAATCAAGTGGTACACAGATTTCCGGTGATCTTTCTGTCTTCGCTCTGGTTTTCTGTTTTTGCCTTTAATCTTTTCCCTGTCTAGTCACCTAGTGTTTTTCGCTGCACTTCGTCTGTTATTAGTGTTGTTTCTCCACGTCTTTGGTTATGGCAGAAACACAAATACAAACTCTTGATTCTCAATATCCTCTGTACTTGCATCCCAATGACACCATTGTTGTTAAGTTAGTATCCCAACCATCAGTTGGTTCTCAAAATTACCCTACATGGAGTAGATCCATGAGAATAGCCTTCCATGCCAAGAATAAATTGGGATTTACGGATGGTTCCTGCAAACGTGAGGATCAGAAACCTGACCTTCAAAGTCAATGGGACCAGTGTAATAGTGTTGTCTTGTCTTGGGTTGATTAATTCGGTAGATAAGGAAATTGCTACTGGTTTGGTATTTTCTCAGAACTCCTATCTTGTCTGGCTAGATCTGAAAAAAAGGTTTGATGTTGTAGATGGTGCAAAAGCCTTTTCTTTATATCGATCAATCAATTCACTCACCCAAGGCACTCTTAGTGTGTCTGGATATTACACTTAGCTTAAAGAGCTATGGGATAAACATACAGCCTTAGTCCCTATTCCCAATTGTCAATGCAGTCTTTCAAAAGACTATGCTAAAACCATTTAAGAATAGAGATTATTTTAGTTCCTTATGGGGTTAAATGAAGGATTTCACTAAGTTCGTAGTCAAATACTCCTCATGAACCCACTGCCAACATCCAATCAGGCTTGCTCAATGATTGTACAAGAAGAGATCCAGCGTAATATGTCCTTTAGATCACATATTGCTCCAATTGATGGCACTATTATGGCTTCCAATACGTCTAAAGGCAGAAGAGGCTGTGGAAGAGGTCATTTCCAAGAACCATGCACTTATTGTGGGAGGAAAGGCCATCAAAAGGAGACTTGCTATCAACTTATTAGTTTTCCTCAAGGTTCTCAGCCTTCTAGATTCACCAAAGAGAAAGAAGACCAAGCCAACCCTACTGTGAATGAGTCAGCTGTACAAAAGGGGGTTGATCATGGGACTATGGGTTCACAGGCCTCTCTCTTCACTCCAGCACAGTATAGGCAGATTCTGGAAATGCTGAAAAGGGATTCAAACCCCATTGAGGTTGCAGTGAGCGTACAAGCTGCTAATCCAGGTTTGCCTGTATACCCTAACTCTGAATGGATTTTAGATTCTAGGGCTAGTTGTCATATAGTTAGCAAATTAACATATTTAGACTCTTACAAGTTGTATGAAGGAAAACCTAAGTGGGTAAGAGTACCTAGTAGAGCTAGAATTCGAATCACACATATAGGAGAAGTTAAACTTACTAATACCATTATTTTGAAGAATGTGCTATTTGCCAAGGAATTTTGTTATAATTTAATCTATATAGCTAAACTCACCTTGGACAACATGTATGTGGTTCTGTTTTGGCCTGATTTTTGTGTTCTGTAGGACATATCCAGTAGGATGATCAAAGGGACTGGTAGGCTTACTAGAGGATTATACCTTCTGAAAAGAGCAAATAAATCTGAACATGCAAATGTTGCTAATAAAGAACATGAATTTGTAAACATTAGGAAGGAATGCCTATGGCATTGTAGGTTGGGACATGCTCCTATACAAATTTTGAAACATTTACATAATTTGAGAATTAGTGATTGTAATTTTGACCATGATAAATGTGAGATATGCATTCAAGGGAAACATACTCGTTTATCTTTTACTCCTAGCACTTCATTTTCTCACTATTGCTTTCAACTTGTGCATGCTGATGTATGGGGCCATATCGAACACCCACACATCAAGGACATAGGTATTTCCTCACATTAGTGGATGATTATTCTCGTAGCACATGGATTTTTCTCATGCATTACAAATTTGAGGTTCCTAAACTCTTGAAAACTTTTATTTCCTTTGTCTCTAATCAATTTTCTGTTATGATTAAAACTATACGATCAGATAATGGGATAGAATTTGTCAATCAAGAGGTAAAAAAATTTCTTGTGGACAAAGGGATTAATCATCAAAAATCTTGTCCCTTCACTCTTCAACAAAATGGAGTCGTTAAACGTAAGCATAGACATCTTTTAAATGTGGCTAAAAGTATTATGTTTCAGTCTCACCTACCTATTAAGTTTTGGGGGGAGGCCATTAGACCTGCAGCTTATGTAATTAATAGAACTCCTTCCAAAACCTTAGGGTATGTTACACTTTATGAGTTGTTGCATGGAAATACCCTTTCTTTAAGTCACTTAAGAGTGTTTGGGTGCTTGACTTTTGTTGTGAATGTGAATTGTAATAACAAATTTCAGCCAAGGGATGAACCTTATGTCTTTCTAGGCTACCCAACTAATCAAAAGGGGTACTTGTTATACAACATCAAAACCAAGTCATTAATTGTCACTAGGCATGCTACTTTCTTTGAAAACAAATTCCCTTTTCATGTTCTTGATACTATGGATCAAGGGGGAGTAGGTAAGATAAAAGCCACTGATCCATTCATTATTCAACATGCACATCTTTTTGGCATATTTGACAATAATACAAACATGTACAATCTAGAAATCAACATGACATAATTGCTTCCCCACATAGAGAAGTAAATTATCACATTTGTGACAATTCAGATCCTAACCGGTCTCTAGTTGATAGGCCTCTTAGGAGTAGACATGCCCCTGCATGGACTAAGGATTATGAATGTGATTATTTGCCTTCTTCTAGTAGGGAACCCCAAAATAGTCATGATAATGATTTACATAGTAATGATGGTTTGCTTAATTCTGTTGATTTTGATGATTTATTTGATTCTTGCAAGTCTTTCCTATTTGCCATTGATAAGGAAATTGAACCAGAAACCTATGAGCAAGCTTCTAAAGACTATAGGTGGGTAGAGGCCATGAATAGTGAGATTAGATCCTTGGAGGCAAATAAAACCTGGACTATAGTAAACCTACCTAAGGGAAAGAAGCCAATAGGTTGTAAATGGGTGTTCAAGGCTAAGTATAAGGCAGATGGGATTCTAGATTAGTTTAAAGCAAGGTTAGTTGCCAAAGGGTACAATCAAAATGAAGGTATAGATTTTTATGAGACTTTCTCCCCTGTAGTTAAAATAGTAACTATTAGGACTATTTTGAAGCTTGATGTCATTAATGATTGGGCTATACATCAAATGGATGTAGATAATGCTTTTCTGCAGGGAGATTTACATGAGGAGGTCTACATGACCATACCTCAAGGTTTTGACAAAAATGGAGAGAAAAATAAGGTTTGCAAACTTGCTAAGTCTTTATATGGTTTGAAACAAGCATCAAGGCAATGGAATGAGAAATTAACACCATCTTTGATAAAAGGTGGTTTCCAACAAAGTAAACATGACTATGCTCTTTTTCAAAGACAAAATAAAGATGATTTGGTATTTGTGCTTACTTATGTAGATGATTTGATGATTACAGGAAGTAGCTTGAAAGCTATTAATGATGTAAAATTGTTCCTTCATACTCAGTTTAAAATTAAAAACTTGGGAACTTTGAAATATTTTCTTGGATTGGAGATCTTAAGATCTAAGTGTGGTATTCTCATTAATCAAAGAAAATATACTACTGAATAGATTGATCAGACAGGTCTGGATGAGTCAGAAACAGTGATCACAGCAATGGAGCAAAACCTTAAATTGACAGTAGCTCCAAATAAGAAAGATCACTGTATAGAGGATATTGGAATGTACAGAAGACTAGTGGGTAAGTTGCTGTACTTAACTTTGACAAGGCCTGATATCTCCTTTACCGTGCAGGTCTTAAGCCAATTTATGCAAGAACCTAAGGAGTCACACCTGAAAGCTGCGTTGAGATTGGTCAAATACCTAAAGGACTCTCCAGGACGTGGGATATATATTTCAGCAAAGAGCTCTTTGAAGGTGGAATGCTATTGTGATTCTGATCATAGAGCTTGTGCTGACACTAGAAGATTAGTGACAGGTTTTCTAGTGAAGTTAGGAGGCTCCTTGATATGTTGGAAGTCTAAGAAACAGACTATTGTATCTATTTCTTCAGCAGAAGCCGAGTATAGAGCTTTAAGGTCGGCTATAGTAGAGTTGACATGGATAGTAGGGCTGCTGAAAGAATTGAGAATTCCAAATGTAGAACCAGTTAAGATTTTCTATGATAGCAAGTCTACAATCCATATTGCTATGAATCCTATGTTTCATGAGCGTACGAAACACAGAGATAGATTGTCATTTTGTAAGAGATAAGTTGTTGGCAGGCATGATTGAATTTGAACATGTAAAAACTTATGAACAGATTGCAGACTTGCTTACCAAAGCTTTGGGTGGTACACAACATGTGTATCTACTTGGCAAGTTAGGAACATGTGAATATAAAGTTCCTAACTTGAGGGGGAGTGTAGAATAAAATTATAAGGTATTTATATTTGTATTAGGGACTATATTGTAATTGTAGGTTAGTTAGATATTGAGTCCCAGCTTGGGACCTGCTGCCTCATCTGTGTATAAATATATGTGTAAAGGCGGGGAAATTGTAATGTTAGTTTTTGTATTCAATTAATCAATAAAGTGTGAATTATTCAGAATGTATTATGGGCCTATGTGTATATTTCTTCGGAGATTCCCAAGGAAATTTTTGATTTGCAGATGCTTACAAAGATGAACATTAGTTTCAACAAGCTCACTGGTCCCATTCCCGATTCTATATCTAGTTGTGTTTCCTTAACGGCCGTTGACCTCAACCGGAACATGACCTCCATAAAGGTTGGGAGGGAAAGATCTCAAGTCGGGCTTGGGGAGAGGGAAGGGTTTTTTTATTCAATCAGGGGCATTTTTGTGCTTTCATAAACATAGTGTGCCCCACCACAAAAAAAGTAACAGAGTTTAGTTATATTTAACAGTTATGGTATTTTTTATCTCATTTTCAGAATTTATGGGTGCTTTTGCATTTCTAAAAAAACATTTGGTACTGGATGCATTTTGTATAACAGTTCAAGGGTATTTTAGTACTTTAACCCTTTTCATTATATATTCTCTGATTTTCATATTTATATTATCCTTTTGTAGTTAAAGATGTGTGACTAGAACTCGGAGTACTGATACGTGATCAACAATCACCAACAACAATATTAGAGAATATTGTAGAATTTTTTAAGAGATTTTCTTTTAGAATTAAAAAAAAATATAAGATAATATTCTAGATAAGTAGTTAACTTCTTTTAAGCTGTATGATGTTTATCTATAATATATCGAACATTTTTATGATGTATTGAATTCTATAATAAATTTTAACAATAAAACTAAATAAAAAAATAATAATAATAATTATATAATAAAAAAATAAAGTCAATACATTACAATTATTAACAAATAACCGTTATATATGCTCTTAATATATTACGGTTTGAAACTGTTATGTATCTTACACTGGGTATATATAGTGTCCTTATAGATGACGGTTCGAAACCGTGATTTATGATCGATAATAATTGTCATATCACTACAAAAAAATAGCATATTACCCACGGAATTCCGTCTCTGAAATCAAATTACCCACGGATTAGGGATGGAAATGGAATTACCGACGGAATTTTTTCTGTCTCTAAAAAATCCGTGGCAAACTCATTTACCGATGGAATTTTTATTCCTTAGGAAATTACCGACGGATTACCAACGGAAAATTTTCCATCGGTGATTACCCACGGAATTTTTCCGTGGGTAATCCGTCAGTAATTTAATATTATTTTTCTTTAAAAAAATCCATGTGGCGACCTTAAAAGAGGCCATGTGGACATCACTGAAAGCCCCTCACCTCCAGCCCCCGCATCTGGCCTCAACGGCCCCCAAGCAAGGGCCACGTATCCCTCTAATCTTGCGCCATGTGTCTCTGTGAGATAATTGTTGCATTTTGTGACTAAAGTGAGATTCGAACCTTGGACCTTTATATGTGTTCTGATGCCTTTGCCAGTTGAGCTGTAACCCCCCTGACGTAATTATATCCGAAATACTCAATTAAAATGAAATAGAGACCAATAGGAAACAAAACTTATTTAAAATCCCATCTTCACGATAGGGTTTTCACAGATAACTTTCGAAATATAATTTACCTGGTCTCATATTCAATTTCGAATACAATTACATTACGCGGAATATCACATTTATAAAAATATCAGTGTACAACAATAACTTCCCGGTTTTTGCTGGGTTCATACCTTTACATAGAATTCATAGGGCACATTCGCCCTTTACAATTCCTCAAACGGGGATTACACAAATCTCAACTCCATACATGCATACTCAATACTCATCCAATGTACAAATACAATATCCAAATATACATCCCAACTATCATCCGAACATATACAATTATCCCAGCATATAACGATAACCAACTACCAAATACAAATGCCCATAAGGGATTCTCGTCGCCCCTAGTCACTTGCTCCTTCCTTGAGCCACTTGACCTGTCTAAAATGTTGGTAGGGGAGGGTGAGATTCTAGAGAATCCCAGTAGGAAACAGATACCAATATGCATGCAAGATAAGTGTTTAATGCATGACATGCTTGCATCACAATAACTCATGTTCACATAATGATATATTCGCATGCTCAATGTTTCAACAACATACTCATGGCCATAGCATAAATAGAAACAGAGCTTCAATCATTCATATATGTTTCACATAATCAAGCAAAGCAATAACATGCATCAATACGCAAACACAAATATCAATACATGCAGGAGAGGTAAGTTCCCTACACTTTTCTTTCCACGTATGCTCCAGCTCCGCTTACTCACAAACCAAACGAATACTGAACCCTTTCAAACTCTCAAAATGCTGAAAATGGGGGTTGGCTGCGGCCCAGAAAATCCAGTTTCTTGGCTGAACTTCCAAAAATCATAACTAATTCAGGACAAATCGAAATAAGGTGATTCCAAAGCCAAATGAAAGCTATTTAAGTCCTCTTTCTAGAACAAATATTGTCCAATACTAAAAATCACCACATAAATACAGAATTCCCAAATATTCAAGACTGTCCCAAAACAGAATCCATTTTCGACCTCAAACTTTGGACAGCTATAACTCCCAGTTCCAAAAACGAAATGGCACAAATTATATGTCTGTTTTGAAGCTTGAGATGTGTACTTTATGACTGGAAAGTTTCATAATTTTCGAAAATCATTTTCCCAGTCAAAACGTCCACGTCATCTGACTGTCCAGAACAGACTTGCCAAAACAGGGTCCAGTTTGGATGCCAAACTTTGGTCAGTTCAAACTCCCAACTCACAAAGCGAAATGACACAAAATTTATGTCCATTTTGAAGCTTGAGATGTGAACTTTAAGACTGGAAAGTTTCATAATTTTCGAACATCATTTTCCCAGTCAAAACGTCCACGTCATCTAACTGTCCAGAACAAACTTGCCAAAACAGGGTCCAGTTTGGATGCCAAACTTTGGTCAGTTCAAACTCCCAGCTCACAAAACGAAATGACACATAATTTATGTCCATTTTGAAGCTTGAGATGTGAACTTTAAGACTGGAAAGTTTCATAATTTTCCAACATCATTTGCCCATCCAAAACGGCATCACAAACAGACTACCCAGACAGAATTCTCACTGGACAGAATTTCCAGTTTTTCAACCATTGTGTCCAATCCAATTCAAACCAATTCCAATGATCAAATACCACAACATGGCACCATTTTCAACATAAAACACAACCCAATTCATCCAATCCAAAATCACAAGAAAATCAGGGCAAAATTCGAAATTCACAAAGCTCAACCAAAACTCACAAAACTTAGATCAAAAGTCTTCAAATACTCACCTCTTCCTCTTTCCCAAACCAATTCTTTGATTCTCCATCTTTCCAAATTTCCACAAGTTCTCAAACTTCACCAATCAAAATTCTTAGGTTTTCTTCTTCCTCTTTCTTGCTCAACTTGGACGTCAATGGTGGAGAGGAGAGATGAAGTGAGCTGCAGAAAAAATGATGAAGAATGTCTTATTTTAATGTGAGCTAAGTCACTTGGCCGACACTTAGAAGTGGAGAGAAGAGAAAAATGACTTTTGACAATTTGACCCAATCAATGGCTCTTATGGTGACACTTGTCAAGATCTTAATCCATCACCCATGAATTCACAAACACACATACACACATGATTCCACCCTTTGATCTTTCAATCCTAGCCATTGATCTTGATTACTAAGGAGTGTTCTCATCGGTAACTAACCAGTCAGTCGGTAAATTTACCGTTTTGCCCCTGATTATGGTAATCTCTCTTGAATCACCACCAAACACTTCATATCTTTCCATATCACCACATTATGCGCCCTCTCTCTATTTTAAGTCAATTTAGAGGTTAATCCATAATTGAACTTAAATACAGGGTTTCGGCGCTGCTCACAGCACATACGAATCACATTCCGGAACTCAAATCACATCGAATTCTCCAAAAAGGTTATTTATCACTAACCACATCCACTTTTGGAGTCATTATCTCTTAATCACAATTTAGGATCTTGCTAAACAGGGGCTTAGCAGTCCACTAATCTCAGGCTTATTCTCTAGCCTCATGTTTCAAAATTCGGGGTGTTACATTTCTCCCCCCGTTCAATAAATTTCGTCCTCGAAATTTAACGAACCACTTAATCCACAATTACAGATGCTTCTTCATGAAAGCTTCTGTTTCATAATCATTTCTTGTTGGGACGGTCTCCTCAAGACCACCCACCCAAACGGTACTCCACAAATCCGATTCTCACAAGAATCTCAAACAATGAATGCAACTCAGTTGCCACACACTACAATCGGCCCATTTCACGATTGTCGCACAACACAATCACCATACATTTGCCAACAAATGCACTTGCCTCCACATACGATTGCCACAAAACCATCATCACATATTCACAATCATCGCAAGCCCCCCAATTCATGAGTGGTTAGCGCATCTTAATATCTGGAGGCTCTAATTCATGAGCCATATCATAAGATTTCGGCAGTTAGGTGGCATAGGCTACCACTCTGCTTAACTCAATCTAATTACCCCTTTCGAGAGTAAACACCACAACCTCAATACATCACACGACAGCCTCAGCTGTATACACAAACATTTCAGCTTTCGCTATATCCACTTTCACAGCTTTACCCTCACCCGTACACCCACTAGTAACTCTACTTGTGGTAACTGAGACTTTCGGGTATTCACAAAAATCACATATCACATTGCCGTATCAAGTTTCACGGCGCTACCCTCACACATCCGGAACTTTTGGGTATTACACAATGTCCACGACAGATTCACATTAATGCGTGACGATTTTCACCAAACGACAGCACCCACGGCTATATACACAATGATGCGTAGCTTTCGCCACTTGCACACATATCACATTGCAAGAAAACCTCGGCTTCCGCCGCTTGCACAAATACGACAGCTTCTTACTGTCTCACAAATACAAATTGCCCTTCCGGCATTCACATCACAGTTCACATTTACTATAACACACATTGCAGATTCTAATTTTATGCACCGCCTTTCGGCCAGGGGTTAACACCGATGCAACCAACATGGTGGCTAGCCAGGCTGGCCATGCCAAGGTAGTGCCCTCTGAATAGAGAACCCCCGATCATGTAGTCGAATTAGCCATCAGCTGAATTAGTTCTGCTCTACTAGACAACTATACCTCAGTCCCAGCTTATCCACAATTGTCACAGATTCACAATCACACTCCACTCTCATCCCCTTTCTCCGCCGAGAAGACACACAGTCTTTACCCGAACCGTTGTTAGCTACTCAGGGACTATTGACATGGCAGTGCACACATATAGCCATTCTGGCTCACAATAGTAGATCCACAATCACACCCTATCCTCATCCCCTTTCTCCGCCTGGAAGACACACAGTCTTTACCCGAACCGTTGTTAGCTACTCAGGGACTATTGGCATAGCGGTGCTCACAAATAGCCTTTCGGCTTCCACATCACACTCCACCCTCATCCCCTTTCTCCGCCAGGAAGACACACAGTCTTTACCCGAACCGTTGTTAGCTACTCAGGGACTGTTGGCGTGGCAGTGCTTACACATAGCCTTATAGCTCATATAGCTATCTGGCTTTCACAAATGGCCCATCGGCCTTCACAAATAGCCAATCCCCCGTAAACTACCGCCCCGAAGGCACGGTCCTCCCACCGGAATCACCCAATGGGCCGCAGGTGAAAGACTCACAAATATCAGTCACATCCTGAGCCTATGCCTATCAGGCGCAGCCCACCAGACCAAACTGATCCAGCCCAACCGGGAAGATGGACTCACAGTACACAATCGTAACAAGCTGGAACCAGGTATACTTATCACCGATGCTTTATTTCATCATAATTCACATAAGCCATCAAGCTGGGTAGGATATACCCAAACCCTTGCTTGTTCACAACACATTATGGTACTTCACAAAATCAAACAGGGATCCTCCAAGATTCCCTTCTCGCACAATTACATAGCCCTGAAGTTTTACTTCCCTAAGCCATCACTAACACATTGCACTTTCTGCAAACTCGAGCTCCTGCTCAGCGCAGTATTCAAACACATCACATTCACCACGCTTCCGTTGCACGCTCTGAGGTCTTTCTCCTCATCTGTGCCTTCACAATGTCAAGTTGATTTAACAGGAGTCCCATAGGAATCTCCCACTACAACTGACAACATTCACAACATATATTTATTTGTGCCAGACCTTGGCCCTAATTCAAATTGAATCATTCGGATCCATATGACTTCTTATCTCCAAAATACCCATTCACTGTGGGATTCATTGCAATATATCATCATTGAGAGCCAACACTTCCACAACGCTAATCTACGATTCAACATCATGGCGGCTGCACTCCACGGTTCGTTGTCAAGGCGGCTGCACGCTAGGGTTGTCGTCTCGGTGGCTCCACACTACGGTACAATACTCTCCGTAGGTAGCCCTTTGCGATCAGATTTCCTCATAGGTAGCCCTTGCCTATCAGAACTCTCCGTAGGTAGCCCTTTCCAATTTGAATCCTTCGTAGATAGCTCTTTCCAGTTGGTTGTCTCAAAATGAAGGTATCATTGTAACGAGAACTCATAAGCCATTTACACATCACATTCTTTGTCTCAACCTTGAGACCATATCTCTTAACTATTCATGATTCTATCAAAACCATCCTCAGATCATTTTGAATTCCTAAGAGTCAGCCCAGCTATGGAGTCTGATCCTTGGATCACAACTCATCTATCCAAACCTCAACCTTAGTTGAACCGGGAAATCACTTCCCTCATTTCCACGGAGCATCACAACTCCTATACAAATTCAGATATCTCTACCAGCCTAAGGCACACTGGTCCCCTAGGCCTTAAAGCCTTTACACACACAAGCTCAATATGATATCACTACATGTAACATCATACTACCCTAGGTTACTTACCCAACATATAGGTTAGACATAACACCTAGAAGCTCAATATCATATTCCTGGGAAATCATTTTCTTCCACCTCTGAGTTTACACATCAGATTCTCAGGTGAACCGCACTGATTCTTTTATGTCAGTTGAAACAAGTGTTTTATGTCACAGATCCTGCGAATAAAAAAAGTCCATTATACTTTAAAGTAAAAAACAGAAGTATGATGATCCAACCTTGACGACACACCACCTTTCATAACAAATCTACCTAGAACAAATGAAGTAGAATTGGTATATGATGAAGAATATGCTGTGAGAAATGATCTGGTGAAGGATTTTGGGAAACAATATAAAGTAAGACTTTAACTTAGAAAATAGAACTGTGAGCTTTTTGTTTTACTCCTGTTTAGTTTATTTAATTTTTATTACAATTTATTTACATATCTTACGATGATTTTTGTGTTAACAGGAATATGGACAACTCTAGTTACTCATCACAAAGTGCTGGGGATGACGAAATGCTTAGAGATGAACCTGTTGTAAGAAGGGTTAGAGGCTATACAAAGATGGGAGCATTGGTTATATGTGATAAACATCAACAAGAGAGGCTACATGTGGACGTCAATGCCAATATAAATCTAGTTAGTCCTGAGGAAGACCATTTCATTAGCTACTTAGGGTATTTGGCTCGAAGCGAAGTGCGCATTATCTATGATAATTGGAGATTGGTTCCCAAAAAAATGAAAGACATGATTTGGCAACAACTTTTGGTATATAAGTTTTGATACATCTATGATAATTGTAGTTTTATTCCTATTGCTTCAAATATAATTATCTTATGTTTTACCTTACAGTAAACATATGATGTCCCAGATACTAGGGCGATGTATAGCTACTGGATGGGGGAGGTTCGTCTATGATGGAAATATTTTAAGAACAAGCTTACAGCAAGGTACATTTAAGGGGAACTGAGGGGTCAGGATCCATGTCAACAGTATTCGTATTTGTCTCCAGAGGACTGGAGGTTGTTTGTAGCATCACGAGAAGTAGGGGTGTTCATCAATTTCCCATCCCGGTCTTCCTGTCCCGATCCTGAGCAAATCGGGATAAGATTTAATTTCAGGATCGGGAATGTGATTTCAGGATTGGGAAAAAGTCAGGATCAAGATCGGGATTGGGAATGGGACTTCCCGATCCTGACTTTTTCCCGATCCCAAATATAAATATATACATGTATATTTTTTTTAAAGTATTTAAGAAAATAAGACCAAATGTAAAATAAAATGTGAAAATCTCTAACACCCTTAAGGTTATATCTATTCTTTTAGTTTATTTAGTTAAATTTGTTTATTATTTATTAAATAATTATAATTTTTTGTTCCTATCTTTGTTCTTTTTGCAGTTGAATCGACAACTTTAAGCATGTATTGGACTAATTATATATTTGTATTAGACTTATTTGGTACAATATGATATTAGACAAATTATATATTTATACTAGACTAAAGGAAACACAACAAAAAATTCAATATAGAGATTCTTTTTAAAAAAAGGAAATCCGAGATCGGGAAATTCTCGATCCCGACCCGAAAATTTCCCGATTTTCGGGATCAAGAAATTTTCAGAATTAGGATCAGGATCGAGAATGGCATTTCCTGATCCCGTCCGGATCACGAACACCCTTAATGGGAAGATCCTCGATTTTTGGTAAGATTTCTATCATCATGATATAGAGCTTTTGATTTTAATATACTTGATATCATTGATTTCATTTTTGTTGTTTTCTATTCATAGGAAGTAAGTGCAGTAAATACACAGAGGCAAGCAAAAAATAAGTATCAACATTGCATGTCTCGTGGTGGTTATCGGAAGTTTGAGCAACGGATGATGAAAGAAGAGTTGGAAAAAATGAAGAAAGCAACGGAATTAGATCTTAGCGTTGTTATTCAGGCTCCGGCTCCTCTTCCACATCACAAAAAATAGAAAGTAGGGAGGATTAAGGGTAGGAAGTACATAAATCTGGATGTTGCTGAGGTTGATGAGAGGATTATAAGTAGTTAAAGCATAAGTACATAATGTTTTTCATATCGGTAGTGCTTACTTTTCATTTACGATAAATTGTATGCTACAGGATGAATTGGAAGATCATCGTAGCCAAGGTTTGTTCAATCCAAGTAGATGGATGGACATCTTGTCAAAGGCTATTAGGAAGGTAGATAACCTTGGTCATGTTCGAGGGGAGACAAGGGAAGTTAGTGTCATGAAATATTTAAAATGAGACTCACATTATTTGTTACAAGCTAAACCCAGTAGGGAGCTTGTGGCCAAGATTCGTGAGGAAGTTGAACAAGAGCTTCAGGCCAAACTTTGCGACAAGCTGCAACAAGAGCTGTTGCTAGAGCTACGTCTCGAAATGACAAAGATGTTTGAATCGCAGAGGGCAAATAATGAGCATAGAACTCAGGAATCCCCGGCCTTCCCCAGTACCAAAGGAAGTTACAACCCCCTGGAGGAACCACTTGGTAACCCTTCTCCCATTCCAGGCTAAGAGAACCTTCCACCCTCTATTTGGATACGCTATTGTTGCGTGTTGTTGTTGATGCTCTTGTTCACACATGAGCTACCACCTACCATCATCAGCAAATTCTACAGCATTTATATAGGGTGACTGTGACAAGTGTTCGAGAGGGGGAAGAAGGTACAGCTATCCCTATTTCTGATGTAGAGATTACCATGATAGGTCAAGTGATAGGATCTTTCATCCTTTGGCCTCAAAATCTTATTGGGTTAAGGACAACACCTCCAATGGTAGAAATTACCTTACTATTACTTGAGATCTGTCGGCATCCTACTAACAATTTGGATTTTTATGTTCTAAAAGGATAAGGAAGATGTGGGAAATGACCCTTCTTGGCATGGCTGCAACAGCTTTACAAAGGCATTTGCCAGATTGAATTGCACATGCCTCCAGGGATTGTGGGCCTTACATTAGAGTATCCCTTCATGATTGACATGAAAGATCTAAAGGAGTTAATCAAGTTGGAGGAGATAGATGTAGGATGGGTGAAATTTGCAATCCGATAAGTTTTTTTACAATTTTTTCCTTCAATTAATACAACAGTGTTTTGGTTTCATACATTCAATAATTCATTTATTATTTTAATTCTATTACAGCTGCTTCCACCGCATATGCATAAACATGGAAAGACGTGATTTATATGGATTCTTATGTCCTACAAATACGACAAGGGATGCCAATAATTTAGAGGCAAGGACTCACTATGTGGTCTACACAATGGGATAAACCAAACTTCACTGTTATTTTGCGCCAATTGTTCAAGGGTACATATTTTAAATTTGTCTATTTAAGATGTTTAATAAATCATTACCTTGTCATCTAACTTTATTTTAATCTGTACATGTTATAGTTACCATTGGAGTTTGTGTGTTATCTGTCCTCACATTAATGCAATCTATTGGTTTGATCTCGTACGTAAAAAGCCAAATAAAGAAACAAAATCCATCTTCAACACGTAAGTTATTTTTTTTGTATTTTATTGATTCTTTAAAAAAAAGAATATTTCTAATTCCTTTTGATTTTGATTTCATGATAGTACGACCGAGACACATAGACTCCTGGCGGGTCACGTGAGGGTAAAGTTCTTAGAGACCTAAAGTGGTTTTTTTAAAGTAAGTAGTTTCAATTCAAGTTCTTTCATTGATGGTCATTTCAGATATATCTTTATTGATTTTAACAACCATTTGGCTTTGATTTATAGTGCCCTCAACAACCTGGCAACACTAAATGCGAAAATTATGTTATACTTTATATGTATAACATCATTCAGAGTAGAATTACTAATGATTTTGAATAGGTAATCGCTTCTTCATTCTCAAATGAAATATTTTTGGTGTTGTAATTGAATTGCTAATTAATACAATCACTTGATTCATTTCATCTAAGCTTATTTTCTAATTTATAGATTTTTGACGATAAAGATGCCTACCTGTATGAAGACATTAATTTGATCAGAGACCTTTAGCTGGACATCTTCTTCAACATATAGATCAATAAAGTTTTTTTTATATTAGTTAGTAGCTGTGTGATAAACAATATTTTGATACTTTGCGGTTGTTATTATACACATATAGTATTAGGTTGTATGAGTTGTCATTGTACATATATAGTATATGTTGCAGTACCGGATGTTTCCTTACCATTTTGTAACGGACATTATGTTTTATGAATCATTCTTTGATCTTGTTTCTGCAGTTTTAATTTGCTAGGTAATTAAGAATATAAATAATCATTTTTTAAAAAAATAACACCTTTTAACATTTGTAAAGAAAAAACAGACGTCTAAAGGTTTGTACACCACACTTTAGACATCCCTATTTCAAGAAAAAGGGACGTCTAAAGTATAATAAGTAGGACTTTAGATATCCCTAATTGGATAAGGGACATCTAAAGTCCCTGCGTATAGGACTTTAGATGTCCCTTTTTCCAATTAGGGATGTCTAAATTCATCAAGATGGGGGAGTGCCTCAAAAGGAGGAGGAAAAAAGAGGAAGGAGAATGGAGTGAAGTAAGAAGAAGATGAACTTCTTAAGGCATAATTAAAAATTTAAATATTGCATGAAGAGGGGATGCTCTGGAATGGCTGAGAAAACAAATGATCTAAAGGCAGTAAAACCTGCCGAGATTAGTTCATTGAATCTGCAAATCTCAGTCCATTAGAGGAGGAGAAGGATATAATGCAAAGAAAATAAAGAACTAAAGAATTTTATTGAAATTAAAAAAAAAAGCACAGGTGGAAGGGATAAGAGGATGGAAGAAGGAAGGATAACCCATATAGCCTAGCAGAGCATCTCTCTCTAGATTCTCTCTCTAAGCTGAGTCTAATCGAACCTGACACTGAAGTGAAACTGAATTCATTTAAATAACACATGAGTTAGGGTTTGCACAATGTTTTGACCATTGACCTGTTAGTGACTGGCACTATTTGAAGAGTTTCGGTCAACACTGTTTGTACAGTACTACCAACACTACAGTAATACTGGACACGTGTGATGCTACAGTACTATTTTGCATAATTACAACAAAAACTTAAAAATAATACTAAGTCTTTGGTGGTTTAATCTTTGTCCAAATCCACAACAAATTCTTCTTCATCATCCTCTTGATTGTCTGAGGATGATAAAGAGACCGGTTGACTTATCGAAGCTATTTGATCCTGCTATTAGAGGATTTGTAGCATTGAGTTGAGTTGGTTGATAAGGTTAGTCTTGTCCGTGGTTGCTGCTAGGATAGACTGGATCCTTGATCTCTGATTTAGGAATTTGCTTTATTCCGTCATGCAAAGGTGTTGAGGATTTCCCTTGAACCATTTTTCAACTGCTCTTATGTCAATCCTACTATGTCAAACTTTGCCCACCACCTTACATAAAGGAATCTCAGTAATGTTGGTAGGAGTGTTGATCCTTGGTTTGTTTGAGAAAATCTGTAACTCCAGACAAAAATCTAAGATACATATAGTTTTGAAAAATAGTGAAGATCAATTGGAAAAGGATCCTCACCAATATTGAATTTTTGTTTAAATAACTCAAATGCTTGTACAACCTTTGGCGGTAAGATTTCTAGTACTGGACCAAAGAATCCCCACTAATGAACAAACCATTGAGGAAAATCATACTTGATTTTTGTTTTGAAATAAATAAACCAAGTATGTTGAAAAAGTTCATTTTGATTCTAAAAGACATTGGACTATGCATGTACGTAATCCAAATAATTATTTCCTTTAGGTTCATATTTTATTTCCCAAAATTTTGGTTTTTGTAAATCTTGTCCCTAGTAGGAAGGGATGACAACTTTCAAGATTTTGAGAGAAGAATGAGTAATCATAGGTCCAGTCTTTTTGTCCGTTTTTCTATTGATTTCAATGGACCTAATATGGACTAAAATTAGCTTATACCATTCTCTTGTTTTTCTCAAATTTGGAGGCCTAAAATAAAATCCTAAAGGGAAGACATTTAAGGCTACTTGGTTTGGATTTGGGTGGAAAAATTATGGTTCCACTTAGAGAATGTGTCTTGCATAGCCTTCCTTGTGGAAGTAAGGCTTATGCATGCTTGCTGGTGTTTGGGTTTGACTGACAATTGTTCTGGATGAGGAATCTGTAGTTGTCAGTTGTTTCTGAGTTGGAGGAGCAGAGGGTTTTGGCTGAATCTGTAACCTAGAAGGTGGTTGGTTCAGCTTGTCATACTCCTGTTTAGTCAAAATTTCCTGAGAAATTGGCACAAGGTCCTTGGTTTTTCCCTTTTTAAATACCTGTTCATATGTTTGGTCTGGAAGCTACTTCTAGGCATAAGCCTGTGCATAAGACTCTAATGCCTTTTTTGTAGAAGCTACTTCTGTTTGAGGTTTCTAGATCGATAACCCAGATGAAGTGGATGACCCCATTTGAGATTGCTTCTGCTATTGGGATTCTTGAGTTTGGGATCTGTATTGTTGCAGAAGTTGTTGCATAATTGCTCCAAGCTTTCACTAGAGCCTATATGATTTTGGGCATCTTGAATGACACCCTTGAGTTTTTCGCTCTGTTTATCATCAGGATCTTTCTTTTTCCTAGGCTTTTTGGTTGGGTTTGTTGGTTCACTCAGATCTACTACCTACCCTGTAAAAACTCTCGAGTAAGAAATTCTGGTAAGGAGTTTAAAGTTCCTTTGATAAATTCAAAGTCAAAATAAAAAACACTTAAAATGGCTTGCCAACGGGAAAAAATTTGTTTAGATGTAAGGTTTTTAATATCTTTATGTAAAACGTCTTTTGCCGATTTACAATCAATGCGAACTAAAACATTTGGTTTAAAAGATCAGGATCTTCTTGGTATCCAAAAGGTGAAGTAGGGATGTAATACTTAGATTTGGATCTGTTTTTATGGCATTGAAATTTTTGTTAGCAGATTAATATGATTTAAAGTTCTATACTCAATAGCACGCTATATATAGTTCTTGTTTATCATACATGAGACTACCCATGGGTTGAGGTTGCCATAAGTCTCATGTGTTGAGGCAGGCGTTGTGATCCACGCAATAGTGTTTGATAAATAAAGATTTTATATATTGTGTGTCGACTAGAGTTAGATCTGAGAAATCTTACTAATCTCTTAACAAGACATTTGAATCTATAAAACTTGATACATTTTTAATTATTATACCACTATGGATCTAGAAGGTAATGATACTAAGGCAAGGGAGAATTATATTTGATTGTTTAAGCTTTCTTCAGCTTCTTTTTATTATGTTCTTTTTATTCTGTTATTATCATTCAGCTCTTTTCATTCTGCCTTTCCATTTCAGCCACTTAAATTCTGTCAATTTAAATTTTGCAATTTAAATTATGTCTTCTCTTTTGCATTCCTTTTCATTCAAACGCGGTAGCAGTAGTTCTTCTTCTACTCCATCAAACTCTATGCTAAACGATGCGAGATTAAATTCAGCAAATAAACAAATTTTCAAAGAAGAAATTTCTTTTGAAAACATAAATAAAAAAATTGATGATTGGACTTTACCTCCAATTGAATCAAACATGCTTTATCAAACTCAGGATAAGAAATGGTTCTCCAAATCTAATTATATAATCAGAACACTTGAAGAATCAATTCCTGTCTAACCAGACAAGGAAGATTTTTTCCTTCTTTTGTGTTAATCAATTGAAAAATATAAAAAGGATTACAACTTCTTACACATTGGAAGTGTTCAAGTTGCCCTTAAACCCTTAATTCATAAAGGATTAAAAGTGTCCAATCTAGTATGTCTCCAGGATACTAGACATTACGCTGTTGCTAATTCTCTGCTAGCGGCGGCAGAGTTTGGGATTCATAATGGACTTGTTTACTTTAACTGTTATCTAGATAGGATGGAAGATTTAAAAGATGAACATATCCTTGATATTCTTAAACTTAAAATTAAACTAAAAGGTTTAAACAGGAAACTAGGATTGATACATGTTACCCTAATATATAGGATACAATATAAGGTCTTAAATTTGTCCATTTCAATGGTCCAAATACCTCTTGACAATGGCCAAACAATAGTCTTTTTAACAGACCATGCCAATGCAAATTTGACAATTCCAAAAACAATTATGTGGAAGGATGTTGACTTACCTGATGATTGGACAATGGAAAAAGGCCACACAACCAGTTCCTAAACCTATGTCTCAGATAAGCAAAATCATTCAGACATCATATGGAACTGTCAAATTATCTTTTGAAAGACCAAGATGATCTTATACTCAAACTATCAGAACTGAACCTTCATTATATGAAGACTGCAGGTCTGTTAGATATGAGTCATTAAGATATTCTTGTTCTTTAATACCACAAACACCACCCCAACCACCATCTGGCATATACATGCTAGCACCAACTACACCAAACGCACCATCAGTAGCCCCTGAACCAGCCACTAATATTTCAATTCAAAGAGTTGACAATTCTTCAAATATTCCTCAAACGAGTTATGAAAAGGATGAAGACTTAAGATCAATTGAGTCTCCAACCTATTCAACATTAGGTGAACCAGGGGAACCCTATATTGTAAATGTTTTAGAAAATATTTTCCAAATTGATAAACAAACTTTGCAAAAGGAATTTTACTATGAGAAATATACTTTTCAAAGAGACTGGTTTTTAGAAAACTTCAAATGATCTGTTATAACCAAAGTTTAAGAGAAATTCTACAAATTCCTTGAAAAGGTTTGAGAAAATATTCCGGTTTTTTTTTTGTTTGATGCATATGCTCAAGATCAAAAATTGGAATATCCTTTCTTGCAAACTATTAATATAACGAAAAAAGAATGGAAATCTCCTAAAGGGCAAACTACTTCTTCTGAGTTTCTTCCATAAAAAACCGTGTAGATTCCACAGCTAATGGATGACAAAGGTTACCCCATTATGGCTGCACCATCAAAATACAAAAACCTTGAAAGCCCTGTTGATGCAAGGGATATTAAAAATATTATTGAACAAAACAATTACACTAACTAGTATATTCAGATATTGGGTGATTATTTTATTCAAACTCCAACTCTTTCAAACAAAGTCGAACCTAGAATTGAAACACCTCTTTTCAAACCTTTTCAAATTAACCCCAAACTTAAGTCAAATTTTCAAAAAACCCAATTTGATTTATTTAAAAAGATTGAAAGACAAATTAGCCAACTTCAAACTAGCCAACTCCAAAGCACAACAATCCCTGAAAACACCTCAAGCTTTATCAACTAGATCTAAAGATGTTATGGCATTTGAACAAACCTCCCAAACTGGAGAAACTTACTCCAACCATTCTAAACCAGACAACTCTCAACTTCAAATCAACCATCAGCACTGGAAACGGCCTTCAAAACTCTATTACCTTAGGGCCAGCCCTCCAGATATTCTGGTTGAAGAAAGAATAAACCAAAACTTTAAATCTTTCAACGCTGACAACATCTATGAATGGAATATAGATGGTCAAAATGAGTCAAACATTCTCCAAACTCTTCAACAAATGACAATGGTAAGTATAGCAAACCTACAAATGATTTTACAGATGAAATGATCACTAATCTTTTAGTTTCTAGTTTTACTAGACAACTTAAAAATTGGTGGGATAATTATCTTACTTCTGATCTGAAGATAAAAACTCTTTTTTTCGTCTATTAAAATTGAATCTGATGGAACATCCATTACACATAATGGCCAACTCATTCCTAATTCCATAAACACTCTTCTTTTCACAATCATTAAACATTTTGTTAGTGATCCTTCTATATAGAAAGATCGATCAGCTGAACTCCTTTCAAATCTTAAGTACAGATCTCTATCTGATTTCAGCTGGTATAGAGATGTATTCCTAACCAAAGTACTCACGAGAGATCACGCAAATCAACTGTTTTGGAAAGAAAAATTCCTAGCTGGATTACCTACATCTTTGTGTAATATAGTTAGGGAAAAATTAAGAAACCAAAATGATGGCAACATCCCTTATGAGCACCTGACAAATGGACAGCTAATTTCATATGTCTAGAAAGCTACTCTTAAAATTTGTCAGGATGACAAAATCCAGCACTAACTAGCTAAGAAAAAGGTTACAAGTAGGAAAGAATTAGGAACTTTCTATGAACAATTCGGATTTCCTGCTTGCAAATAGTCCAAACCTCACCGTAAACCTTATCACAAAAATCAAAAACATGTCTACCAAAAATACAAACCCAGTACACCTCCACGTAGATTAAACAAGAATTTCAATCTAAACCAAAGGTTGATTTTCCTAAACAAACAAAGGTTACTTGTTTTAAATGTGGCAAACCGGGGTCATATTTCCAAATATTGTCATTTGACTCGAAAATTAATTTCCAAATATTTCCATTTGACTCAAAAATTAAAGAAGATCAAGAGCATTGAAGAACATCTTCTTGAGCAAATAAACAATCTTTTGGTTGAAACTTCTGAATCTAAACATAGTTCTTCTGAAGATCGTAACAATATTCAAAACGAAGATCTTCTAGAAAACTCTTCTTCAGTGATTAATGTTATCTTGAAGGAACAAGATTTACTTCTTGATATCATTACTAAACTTCCAGATTCCGATAAAGGAGAATATTTGTTCAAACTAAGCGAAATTCTCAATCAAACTCTTAATCTTCTATTCTTTCAAACAAATATGATTTAACAAAATTTTTAAACAGATTCAAACATTCTGTCAAACAAACAAGCATCTAAGACCTTCAATACTAGGTAAATAACCTCAAAACTGAAATCTGTTTTATAAAACTTCAACAAGATACCCATGCAACTACCATATCCCAAATTCAGGATATCCAACTTGCATCCAAATCTCAAACTGAAAGGCAATAGAAAACACCATCCGATCAGGAAGATGATGATATTTTTGAACCATTTTTAAACTTGATTTCAAAATATCAATTCAAAAGTTTTATGTCCATGCAAAAATCATTATTAATGATGATTTTGTTTTGGAACAAACTGTTTTATTTGACACAAAAGCTTATTCTAATTGTTTTAGAGAAGAAATCATTCCTACCAAATACTTTGAAAAAACAATTGAAAGGTTTAATGGGGTTAATGGCTCACATCTAGACGTTAGGTACAAAGTTTCAAATGTTGTTATGGAAAACAAAGGTTTAAAGATTAAAACCCCATTTGTATTAGTCAAAGACATCGGAACCCAAATTATTCTTGGGACGTCATTTGCAAGGCTGTTATTCCCTTATATGACTGATGAATAAGAAATTTCAAAACAACATATGGGTAAAACAATTTTGTTTCCTTTTACTCAAAAACCAAAAGTTAAAGAGTTAAATTGTCAACACCCGTTTCCATTTTGATATTCGAAGAGTAATAAAGACAGAATTCAATAGGCATACAGAAAAGTATAATTATAATGAGAAAAATATTCTTTTACAATACTAATATCGTTTGTCGACAAAATACAGAAAATCTAGCGAAAACTTAATATTTACACGTTTAGTCAGAATATCCAAAACATAGACTAAATTATAACCACGTTCTTGACCTCACCTCAAGACACGTGCTGCTCACTTTATAACGTCAACGTTTTTGCCCTTTTCCCCACTGGTACCCACTGAGGTATTTGTTTAAAAATAAGGTGAGATTCCGAAGAATCCTCGTAGAGACATGATATTGTTCATAGAGAATGTGAAAAGTAAATATGACATGCGCCAAGGTATGCACAAATTAATTAACAATATAAACAGATCATCGTCATGTATATATGAGTAGGGCCCAGCCTCACAATCTACATCGGTTGGTCATCCGCCAACTCCTAGTGCAAGTGCACACTGGCACTAATAGCCTCTCTCTAGGCAATTCATGTTAATTAATAAAGTTCATTTACAAACAATGGCATCCACACAATCATATAACTATGGCATAATGTATAAAGGATAATGTCCCTACCTCAACGCTTTATAATCCTCTATTTAAGGTGTCTTGTAACGCCTGTTGTTCTGGCTTTCGACTCAGTCCTAAGATATTAAATGTACAAGAAATAGGTCATAACCTATCCAAGTATCATTTTAGACTCTTCCATAGTATTTCTTGCGGTTATATTAGTCTATGGTAAAAATTTATCAAAATGCCCTCTGGACCCCAGCCCAACCCAGCCGTACCTAGCCCGATGGCACGTTTTCCCAAAATCTTGACTAAGGCTATTCTAACTTATTTTCGCCCAAGGAATCCATTTCCGGGGTTGAAATCTCCAAATTCACTATTAAATTATGAAAATACCCTTAACAGCCCTTATTTAGGGATTTCAGTGGCGTTTTCGTAATTATGCTTTTTCGGCCTCTACTGAAAAAAGTGCCCAACTGTAACCCCACTTATTTTTTACCACTAAGTCCGACGGAATCATTTATTTCATGAAAATCCAACTCCTAGTACTAGTTCTGGTCCTAGCCAAAATATTATAAGAAAAATAGAAAAATGGATATTTGTGTTTTAGCTTCCAAAACTTGTACTTTTTCACTTCTAATCCTTGGTTAACTCATTTAAACACTTCATAATCATGATTTAAATGATTTTGGGCAGCATAATCCCTTACGGTAGCTTTTCAAATTTCATAACTCAACCAAAAATCACATAAACCAACCAACCATTACCAACAACAACTTCATATTAATATAAAGTTGAGATTGGTATAATTACCTCCTGATTCTTGGTGTTTCTCACTCTAGGACGTCTTCTCTCTCTTCTCCTTAACCTTGAGATTAGCTTGCTAAACCAAGATTTCCATGAAGAATAAGAGATTAGAGGGTGAACCATACAAGGTAAGAAGCTTAATCACTTGAAACTCAAACTCTTACCTTGGATTTTGCTTCCTCTTGCTCTCTAAATCTCCCAAGAACTTCACAAGCTCACTCTCTCTCTCTCTCTTGCTTCTTGCCTTGGATGAAATGTACATGAAGGAGGAAGGGAAAATGTGTATTAACTTAGTCTTTTTTTCTTCTAGCCCTTGATTTAATCAAGGGTTGAGATTACTCCACCTTGCATGCACCATCCCTCCAACCATCCCTTCCACCATACCATCTCCTTTATGCCATACTCCCATAACTTTATGCCATGCCTTCTCATCTTTTTTCTTGCTCACAAAAAAAATGTACTCCCCCTTCTCATGATTCAACCAAACCAATTTCTCTCCCAACTAACCAAACTAGCACTCAAGGTAGCATGTCATTTCATCATTATTTGTCCATGTAGCATTATTTTAATGCAATTTGACATGTGCTCATATAAATATATTATAATTTAATCCCCTCCTTATATGATCATGACACTTAGCATTTTAATTCTATTAATCAATTTCTAACATATTTTATTTTCAATTTTCGGAATAATGCCAATTTTGGTAGATTTTCTGCCCTAACTTTGAAAAATCATAACTAATTTTGTAGACATCGTTTTGGAGCGATTTCAAAGGCTATGGAACCCTTGTTGAATCTAGTTTCAAGGAACAATATGGAAGTTTACTAGGTGGGATCATATCATTCCCAGATTTTCAATCTTTGATCGCTGCTCCAAAAACTTTCCAAATTTTCTAGGCTAAATTCAAAAATACATATCTTTTTGTACATAGCTTCAATTGATTCGTATAACTATCAAATTAAAGCTTAGGATGTCTACTTTCACCCTGTAAAATTTCATAATTTTTGCTCATCATTTGGTCTTCCAAAACCACATGACAAACTCACTGTCTCGCAAGCGATTTTACTGAAAACACTACTCAGCTTTCAATTTTCAATATTTAATTTCTTTGGCCTTAAATATTCACCATTTCATTGAATTTCTCTATTAATTATATTATAATTTAGGTGAATATAAAATTTGGGATGTTACATAAATCTTCTTTCTTCAAAGCAACAACAAATTAATTTCTTGAAGGAAGATATTTCTTTTAAATATAGAAACGCAATTGTGTCAAACACAAATCAAATAAAAAATTCAAACGTGTCTTGACAAGATCCATCAAACTATCTGTTCAGATTTACCAAACGTGTTTTGGAATCGCAAAAAACATGTCGTTGATGTGCCTTACGAAGTAAGTTTTTCTGAAAAACAAATCCAGACTAAGACACGACCAATTCAAATGATAGCAGAACTTCTTGAAACTTGTAAAAAAGAAATTCAAGAACTTCTGAACAAAAGATTGATTCTTAAATCTTGAAGCCCATGGTCCTGTGCTGCTTTTTATGTAAACAAAAATGCAGAAATAGAACGTAGAGCTCCAAAACTTGTAATCAATTACAATCTTTTAAACGAAGCATTACAATGGATCGGGCATCCAATCACAAACAAATATGATCTACTTAAACATTTGCATTCTACAAAAATCTTTTCAAAATTTGACATGAAATCTAGATTTTGGTATATTCAAATTTCTGAAGATGATAGGTATAAAAATGCTTTTACTGTGCCCTTTGGTCAGTATGAGTGGAATGTTATACCTTTTAGTTTAAAAAATGCTCCTTTGGAATTCCAAAGGATCATGAATGAGATATTCAATGATTATAGTCAATTCATCATTGTTTACATTGATGATGTGTTGATTTATTCTCATTCAATAGATCAACATTTTAAACATATTTATCAATCTATTAAATTTGTAGAAACAAATGGTTTAGTCATTTCTAAACCTAAAATTAGTCTTTTTCAATATTAAATTTGTATTCAATGTTTTCATTCATGTCTAAACACTGGAATAGTGCACAATAGAACTATTCCATAATCAAAAAAGAAATTTTTGCAATTGTTTTTTGCATTTCCAAATTTCAATATGATTTTTTAAACCAAAGGTTTTTAGTTCGCATTGATTGTAAATCGGCAAAAGACGTTTTACAAAAAGATGTTAAAAACATTGCATCTAAACAAATTTTTTGCCGTTGGCAAGCCATTTTAAGTGTTTTTTATTTTGACATTGAATTTATCAAAGAAACTTCAAACTCCTTACCAGACTTTCTTACCTGAGAGTTTTTACAGGGTAGGTACTAGATCTGAGTAAACCGACAAACCCAACCAAAATGCCCAAGAAAAAGAAAGATCCTGATGATAAACAGAGTGAAAAACTTAAGATTGTCATGCAAGATGCCCAAAATCAAACAGTCTCTAGCGAAATCTTGGAGGCAATTATGCAACAACTTCTGCAACAATACGGATCCCAACAGCAGAAGCAATCTCCAACGGGGTCATCTATTCCATCTTGGTCATCGATCCAGAAACCTCAAATAGAAGTAGCTTCTACAAAAAAGACGTTAGATTCTTATGCACAGACTTATGCCCAGAAGCAGTTTCCAGACCAAACATGAGAACATGTATTAAAAAAGGGAAAAACCAAGGCCCTTGTGCTAGTGTCTTAGGAAATTTTGACTAAACAGGAGTACGAAAAGCTGAACCAACCACCTTTTAGGTTACAGATTTAGCCAAACCCTCTGCTCCTCCAAGGAACCTTAAGAAGAGGGCAGAAGATGAAGGGAACTGATATACTGCTATAGCGACGACAAACAAGCTTGAAGAAGCAAAGAAGAATGTGGCACCAATTTGAAGTAGGGTTTGAAGCTTCAGAGTTCAAATGACACCTTGTCGAATAAAAGGGTAAATGGGCTTTTTTTTTCTTTTTTCCAAGTAAATTAAATCAAGGGAATAAAACGTCAAATGAGTTAAATGGAGGGAAGCTACGAAAATTTTGGAGGGATAGTAAGTTTACCTTTGTATTAGAGAGAATATGTGAATCTTTTGGAAGAATAATGATTTCTTGTGGAAAAAAGAAGAAGAAGAAGAATCATGGTTTCTCACATAAGAAATAATATATTTAAATTGTTATAAAAAATAATATATTTAAATTTGCATTTTATAATATTTAAATTTAAAGACTAATTTCATGATGCAAGCATAATGAGAAATATAATCTTAATAACTTGTATACTAGATAAGGCTTTGTACAGAAAACATACAAGAGGACTATTAAGGAGCATTGAATGTGATAATTCTACATTCTAAATCAACTCCTATGAAAAATGTAACCCCCTCCGTAATTATATCCGAAATACAACATTAAAGTGAAATAGAGACCAATAATAATCAAAATTCATTTACATTCCCCATCCTTAAGATAGGGTTTTCACAAATACATTTCACAAACACTTTAACCTGGTCTCACATTCACATTTCGAATACAATTACATTGCGAAGATAATTAACATTCATGATATATCAGAGTGCACAATAACAATCCCGGCAATTCCGGGTTCATATCTTCACTAAAGGTTCATAGGGCAATATGCCCATTACAATTCCTCAACGGGGATTACACAAATTCCATTCCAAATATATATCCAAATACACCTCCACAACATATACAATTCTAAATACATCAAAATCCACTACGATTATCCCAAATAGCATGATAACCACTACCAAGTCCAAATGCCCATAAGGGATTCTCGCCGCCCCTAGTCGCTTGCTCCTTCCTCGAGCTACTTGTCCTGTCTAAAATGTTGGTAGGGGAGGGTGAGATTCTAGAGAATCCCAGTAGGAAACAGATACCACTATGCATGTAAGATAAGTGTTTAATGCATGACATGCTTGCATCACAATAACTCATATTCATATAATGATATATCCGCATGCTCAATGTTTCAACAACATACTCATGGCCATAGCATAAATAGAAACAGAGCTTCAATCATTCATATATGTTACACATAATCAAGCAAAGCAATAACATGCATCAATACACAAACACAAATATCAATACATGCAGGAGAGGTAAGTTCCCTACCCTTATTCTTTCCACGTATGCTCCAGCGTCGGCTACTCACGATCCAAGCGGATGTCAAACCATGATCAAGGTGAATATCAAACCCTATAACCAAATCAAGGACATAGGATCATTCTCTTTTCCAAATTCTCAATGACTTCTTATCACTTAATTGGTTATCATTTAGGACTCTTAAGAGACCACAAATGCCTCTAATGAAAGCCCTAAAAGGTTGGGAAATAAAAGGTTGAAGGTCACTTTTCGAAAACACAAAGTGCTGGAACACAGGGGTGGGCCGCGGCCCGCCCTTCCTTGGGCTGCGGCCCAAATATGGTCAGAAGGTCGTGGGCTGCGGCCCGCCACTCATGGGCCGCGGCCCAAAACAGGCCAGAAAGGTTTGGGCAGCGGCCAGCCACTCTTGGGCCGCGGCCCAGAAATTTCCTGACTCTAGGCTGAACTTCGAAAAACCATAACTAATTTTAGAAAAATCGAAACGAGGTGATTCCAAAGCCAAATGAAAGGTATATGAGCAAATTACTGCGCAAAACAGAGCTTAAACCAAATTACTGCGCAAAACAGAGCTTAAACCAAACAAATTTCCAATTTTCTACCAAAGTGTTCAATAACTCCAAAATTAATAACCAAGCTTATTCCCACACAAAATCACTCAAGGAACACAATGGTAACCTCAAAATAACCAAAATCACAACCCATTTATATGCCCTGTTTTGACCAAAGCACAAAACCAACACAAAAAGTGCCAAACTTCACCTTTAAGCTTCAATTCAATACCATTCATTCAAAACACTTAACAAGGCACTAATTCCATGACAACAACATACCATACTCCCTAAGACCCTAAATCACGAAAATTAGGGCTAAAATTTCAGAAATTCAAGGCCCAACCAATGGCCACAAAACTTATATGAAATTAAAGCTTTCACTTACCTTAACAACTTTCCCAAAGGCACTTCATGATTCTCCAACTTGTACATTTTCGTGATTCCTCAAATCACCACCAATGGAGAAACTACAACCATAGGATGAAAGCTCTTAGCTTAAGGAACAATATTAATGAAGAGCATTTTGGCATTTGAGGCCATTTGCTTACCTCAAAATCCAGCTTTTCCTTCCTCTTTCTTGGCCAACAATGGCTGCACAAGGGAGAGAAGAGAGAGAACGTGAGAGAGAGAAGGAAGAGAGGGAAATGAGTTGGAGAAGATGAATAAATGATACTCCCTCCCACACTCTTCAGCGAAATGAGTTGTCACAAATTTTATATTTTATAAATAAATTCATATTCTTTGCATAAAACTCAAGAAACAAGTTGTGTTGTTTATACTTTGTAAATTGTATCATGTGTTGTTAAGAATTTTAACTTTAATATATTAGTGTTCTTTGTTTCTATTTTTGTTTAATTTTTATTTATGGATTTTATAACTATATATAGCTTCCAAAGCAACAATTGTACTTTTATTTCGTTAAAGAAATCATATTGGTAAAACTAATAAATAAGTGTACAAATAAATTGATTAGCAATCTAATAAATTTCAAGAAATTAGTGCTACTACTACTATCTAGTTGTATTTTAAGTGCAATTAATGGTTATATTCAGAAAATTATTATATATATATATATATAAATTTGAAGATTTTTATCTTTAAAATTCATTAGTCACTGACTTTATTATTTGCTTTGACCTATTGATTACCACTCTGATTCTATTTATTTGCACTTGAAGAAACTAATGACAAAACAATTTTGAAAATTTAATGATCAATTCACTTGGATATACATGCCTTTACATCCATTTGACGATTTATGGTTTATATTATATCTTATTCCATCAGCATATTATTCATTATACAATTATTCTTTCTTCATTTATTATGTTAATTTTTAAAAGAGATTACTTCATATATTATTTTCTTGTTTGTTTAGCTAATACAAAATCACATTATGAATCCGTTTTAATGATATATGAGTGTGTTTCAAAATAATTCATCTCCATGATGTCTCAACAAATTTTAAATGATTATATTATCATTTATTCTCTAAATGATGAAAATTTGAAATTTTCAAATTAGCGACGGAAATAGTGACGGAAATAATTATTGACGGACATTAGAGACGAAATAGTGACAAAATTTAGAGATAGAATTTTTTTCGCCGTTAATTTTCATCAAAAATCTGGAATAAACTATCTTTAAAATTTGTGACGGAATAGGGATAGAATTTGCGACAAAATTTAGTGACGAAATTTGGTGACAACTTTGAGATAGATCAGTGATGGAAATTAGAGATGGAATATTTTCCATCGCTAATTCGTCCCTAAATGAATTTAGCGACGGAATAATTTTGTAGCTAAATTCCATTGTTATTCCATCTCTAATTTTGTCTTTAAAGTTAGCGACAGATTTATTGACAGTTTATTCCATCGCTAATTTTCGTCTCTAATTCTTTGTTTTTGTATAGTGCAAGATGATGACACGATGATTTCTATTATTGTTTTTTGTCATTCATTAATTACTTAAACACTGACCCTAAATACTACTTTGGGTTAGTGTGTGTTTGGATTAGCTTTTGCAGAATAACTACTGGAGAAAAAGTGAAGAATAACTTTTAGAAAATAGATTATGAGCTGAATAGATTTTGAGAAAAAAATGATTTTGATAAAGTGAGAGTGTTTGAATGTTGTGGTCAGAATATCTTTTTTCATGGTCAAATTACTACAAAGGACATTAGTTTTTGTAATAAGTACATATAAGGGATAAAATTATATTTTAAGCATTATTAAACATTAATTGTATAATAAATACAAAAAAATGATATAAATTTCAAAAAAAAAATTATAATTATAAAATTAGTCAAATATGTAATATCAAAAAATAGATAAAATTTTTTTTATAAATTATAATATTAGTCGATTATGTAATATAAAAAATTGGATCAAACATACATATGTGTGTGTGTATGTATATACAGGTACAGTAATAAATTGTATAACAAAAAATCATTTATAAGTAGTTAGGATATAAAATAATCTAGTACAAAATATCAAAGTACAAGTTCAGAGTAGGGATAAGCATACATTTCATTGATTGTCAATAATAGAGTACGTCAAAATACAAATACAATAACATTTAACATATTGTCAATAAAAACATACGTAAAAATACCGAAACAATACATGACTAAGGTTCGTGTATATAAATGATATAATAAATGATTTGATCTCTTATAGAATTACGAAGAGAAGCCATGTCAGATGAAAATGCAATTGATGAATGCATTGTTGAAGATTCTATATTGGCATCGGCATCGGCATCACACAAAATACCCTCTCGATCATGGCGTCGGAAGTCTGGATCAGAAATAGATATTCTTCTAATGAAATTGTGTATAGCCATTGTCGCACAAACAATTCTAGCCTGTGTAATTGACAAAGCAAAATCCTTTGGTGATGTGCATAATAGAATAATAGAAAAATAAAGTCTACTGGCAAATAATAGTATCCTTATTTTAGCCTTTCGAACACCATGTCAAATTCTAACCATATAAAGATGCTTGTGAATCTACAAACGAAAAGGATGCTAAAATGGGCCAAAAAAATAACACGGCGAGACTACACCATAAGCAAGAGACAAGCGCCTATGACAATACTTTTCTAGCTTCCTTGGGCTCCTTCCACCTGATAGATGAGTTATCATTTACCATAGATTACACAACATCAATTGACATTCAGAGCAGAAGCCACATAAATGAAAAGGCGAATTTAAATATTAAAAACACTAAATTATTATTGGCAACATGAAAGTGCAAATCACTTGAATCAGCACCATGTAAATTACACACATATCAGAGCAAGCAGGGCATCAAAACCTTGCCCTGTCATTCTCCAAGAAATAAATCGCAATTGCAAAGCATAATTTCTTCTTCATCAGCTTACTCGGGTTGAGAAAAAAAATTATATATTTGGAGGGTAAAAAAGCACTTAGAAGACAAATAAGTTAAGAGTTACTAAACATATAACTTCTGGATTCACTATTATCTGTTAAAATTTGTTCCATAACAGATTGAAAACCTGGAATAAAGACACTACACTAACACCCCGAATTTTGCCAACAGAACATGCAAATATGAAAAAAAAAAAACAGAACAAGCTGAATCAATACACTCATCAGACAGAGGTTCTCTGCAACCGCGAAGAGGAGAGCGAGTTTTGAGTTGTTGAACGCTAAGAGACTCACTTGCACCGACCGCCAACTGTTCGACCTTCTTTAATCGCCGACAAAGCACCGCCAGCCACTAGCTCCTCAGATCAGACCAGATTTTAAGCGGAGAAATGGGGATCGTACCCACCATGATCTACCGCCACCGTCCACCACTAGCCACCCACGATTTCGAAATAGGGCAAATCGGTGACCTAAAAAGCCGAAGATGGGGAAACTAGACGAGAATCAAAGCTTCGACGGGATCTAGAAGAGAAGGAGACGGACGGATTTCGACGGGATCTGGAAGAGAAGGAGACGGACGGATTTAGACGGGAATCCAAACGAGAATCAAAGCTGAAGAAAGGAAACGAGCAAGATGGGAATGAGAGTAGTGTGAAAATGCCAATGGGAGCAGAGAGGAATATTGAAGAAGAAGAAAAATATGAGCTCTGAAAAGGAAAAGAGAAAAGAAAGAGAGTGAGAGAGATAATAATGACCCCAACAGTCAAAAAAAGCTATAGAAAAGAGAACAAAATAGATTCTGGCCAAACTAAGATTTGCGGGAAACAGGATTTTGCAAAAAATTTTGGTGTTTGGATGATTTTCAGGGAAACCTTGGTTTGAGCCTAAAATAGCTTATTTTCAGTGAATCCAAACATCCTCTTAAATTGCAATCCACCCCAACGATTTTAACTCGTCGTAATTTTCATCCTAAGGGTTTTTAAGGCGCAATTTCCGTCTAGTTTTTGTAAATTGATGCAATGTTTGTCTTTTATGATAGATCCACACGTTTGACTATCATGTTGACAAACTTGTTTGGAAAATTTTATTTGTAATTTATAAGAGTTTTTTACGTAAATCGAAATAAAACTCATTTTACATATATCATAAATCATAATTAAAAAATACTTATAAATTAAAATTAAGCTATCACAAACAAATACTTTATATTTGCTTATCTAACCACCTTATATTTGCTTATCTAACCACCTCAGTGGTCTTTTTTGCCACATCATTTCTTCCTTTAATGAAAATTAAATCCTAGAAAAGATACATAATATAAAAAACTAAAAAAAATTCAGATCCAAAGGGATCGGAAAATCCCAGTAGCTCACCGGAAAAAATGGAAGAAGCAATCCGGAAAAAACAAACCTTCTTTCTGTGATTCACTAGGTTGCTCGTGAACCCTCATTACCGAGTCACTGCCATCACCGCGCCAGTAACAATTTATTTGGTTGACAAATTTCTATCGTCTTCTTCAAATGTTGATGATTGGAAGTTAATCCCAAACTAAAATTCTAACCAAATCACTGAACAATCCCAACACCAATTTCTTGAATGTAACAAAGAAATCAAAAGAAACAAATGCAAACAAAATAGATTAACCCAAAACAAATCAGAGATTGAAAAGGGATTTATTGAAGAAGAAAAGGCTGGTGATTAAGGCTGAGTTCGTCATTACCAATTCTTCTCCGTAAATCGTCAATCAACGGACTAGGTTGCTGCTGCTATTTCTTTGCTGCTGCCTGACAATGCAAATTCCAGCATGACTCATCCTCCAAATCTCATCCTCCTCGCAAGAATACCCAAAAGAATGTCAAAAATTGGAAATTTCCCGCCGTACAGACACAATTCACTTCCGATCACAACCCACCAAACCCAAAACATGCAAAACTGACATAAAGCAAAGGAACGACTTCAGACAAAAGTTCATATCAGACCTCACAAATTTGGGCAAAAATCGCAACAAAAAGGAACCCAAGTTAGGGTTTGGAAGGAAATCGAACATTGTAGAAGAGGCAATCGACAGGAGAGAGAGAGTGTGTGTGTGGCGGAATGCCCCTTCGTGAACTAAATCCTTGAAGAAGAAGAAGATAGTGAAAAGGAGAACGGCCAAAAACCGGTGATGATGATCTGGAAAAATAGCAGCGATGGCCATCTTGTTCAAGCACCATTAGATCTGGGAGGAGGAAGAGTGGTTGTTGTAAGACGGCATTTTGGGTGCAAGGATGAGGGGCGGGGACAGGGAATGAGTAGTACTGGGAAAACGGGCCGGCCCGGCCCGTGACGGGCTCGGGCCGCCCGTTTAGGCCCGTGAAGGAATCCGTACCCTTTTAAGGCGGCCCGGCCCGTTTAAGTAAAGCCCGCGGGCCGGCCCGCGGGCTTTTGGCCCGTTTAAAATTTTTTTTTTTTTTGCAATTCCTTTTTTTCCTCTTATTCTCATACTAAAATACCTAATTTAAAATATAAATATCATCAACACTAATTTAAAATATAAATATTATCCAAGTTTAATAGAACACAAACACTAAAACTTAAGTCCAAACCATAATTAATGTTCATAACCAATTAAATAAGTTCACAGCCACAATCAAACAAGCCTACAAGCTTCAAATGTCAGTAATAATATAACACCTGATTTGGATTTTGGCGTATACATGCAAAAAAAGAAAAAAGAAAATCAAAGAAGAGAAGCTTCAAATGATGTTTGAATCAATGTGAGAGCATTTTTTATATGAGGGTTAGGTTAGGTTAACTCTACCTCTGACTAATGCTTACTACCCATTGTCTTGTTGCCATTTTAAAAAAAAAAAAGTTAAACGGGCCTAAAAGGGCCGGCCCTCAGGGCTTCAGGGCCGGCCCTTGACGGGCTCGGGCCTAAACGGGCCGGCCCGTTTAGGCCCGCTTCCATTTTTAGCCTCCAAATCATAGGCCCGGCCCTTGACGGGCTCGGACCTAAACGGGCCGGCCCGACGGGCTCGGCCCGAATTCCCGGCTCTAGGAATGAGGGTGCTACTGGCAGGTGAGGGAAAGATTACGTGGCAATGGGCGGAGAGGTCACGGTCAAATTTTTTAGACACTTGGCACTAATATGTGGGGGCCATATGATTATTTTAACTCCGTCTAACATATCCGTTAGCTAGGATTCCAATTGCACTAAAATAAGGCCACGTTTGATAGCAAGGAATTGGGATAAGAGAAGTGGAAGTGAAAGTGGAATTAAAAAGTAAGACTATTTGGTACAACTGATCTCACTTCCCTATTGAACCCAATTCCATCAAAAACGGTGGAAATGACTTCCTACCCAGTACCCATGGAAGTCACATCCATTGGCACTTCCTCCTTAAAAAAATGGCTCCCTGACCATTTAACCTATTAACACACTCCTCCCATCACCAGTTTCCCATCTTCGGCATCCATCATCGTCACAGTCACTAGCACCCAACCAGCAACTGGATCCTCCATCCCCGGCGAAAGTCCTCCACCAGCGACAATAGTGATAGACCTCTACCAGCAACCACGGCGACAGACCTCCCCTAGCTACAGTGGTGACAGACCTCTACCAATGAAATTCCTCCATCATCTTTAATCTTCACCCCCACTTTAATCTGTGACCTTCAACCAGTGATGACCCTCCACCAGTGAACACATTTCCATCGTCGTCTCTCTCTGGCAGCAAATGTGACTTCGCCGTTGTCCCCCAGGCAACAAACGCGACTTTCTTGACATCTTCCTTAGACAGCAAACGTGACTTTGACAGCCCTCCACCTTGTCGACTTTGTTCATCCAAGGTTTCAATTTCCCTCTAGCATCTGTTGATTTTGATTTTTGTTCAGAAAAAAATTTTGGTGTGATTTCCATTGCTGATCTAGTTCGTGATTTGATAAAGAAGTAGAAGTGGAACTGTGATATCTGTTCATGGTTTTTTCTTCAATTTTGTTCATAGTTTCTAACTTCAAAATTTGTGGTTATTGTTTTGCTTGATTTGGTTTGATTTCTTGCTTATGGTCATTTTAGTTGTTGTAATCATTCTCTTCCATGGCTGCCAGCGATTTCTATGATGGTCGCCAGCAACGTCACCGATTTTTCTGCGGAGGTTGACGGTGGTTGGAATTGTGTTTTTTTTTTTTTTGCCAAGTGACGGTGGTTGAACTGATTTGTTTGGAGGGGTTTTTTTTCATAGGGGTAAATTGGTAATTTAATACTTAAAATGAATATATTAATTAAAAATTATATCATACTTATATAGTCATACCAAATACACTTTTATCCCCCACTTCCACTTCTAATTCCACTTCTATTTCCACTTGCACTTTCATTAAAAACTCTTCCACTGTACCAAACAGGACATAAATACTTTGGGACGGAAATTGCGCCAAAAATACCTTAGGATGAAAATTGTGACTCCGTAGAAACCTCCGGGGCTGGATTGCTATTTAGCCCTGCTATTTTTCATGAATACTATCATCAATGCTTTGATTCCCGAAAAAGTTTCTCATTGACACTCACCGACAGGAGAGGCATTCTTATGATGGTGAATAATTATTACAATACTCCCATCCTTCGTTTTTATAAGGTACAAATAACCGAATTATGTAAATTAAAATGTTAGTTAAAATTAGTTAAAAATAATAACTATATAAATAATGTAACTTATTTTCTAAAAACACCTTTTTGTATAAATAAGGTGGGTGGGGGAGAGAATAAGTGAAAAAAGTGACGACGGACACGTACAATTAATTAAAAATAAAATCATAAAAAATATATTAAAGTTTAAGCATCTCCAAAGTGCATCTTATAAAAAAGAATATAGTCATTCAAATAATTGTATCTTATATAAAGAATGGAGGAAGTAATATATAATAAGTATTACATAAGGTTGTTCCTTTTCTCATTGCTCAACAATAAATAATACCAACCGGTTGACTGCTTCATTTGTCTCCACAACCACCACATTATCTGGCACATTAGTCACACCATGTGCCACAAATTTAGGCTCTTGAGTACAAAATGAATACTGAAAATGACTAATCCGATTAGAAAACGCCAACACCCCAGAAAAAACAGCCGTCCATCCATTTGGTTCCCATTCCTCCCACTGTTAACTTCCTAACCGTTTATCTTAATCCCATTCCATTCACATTGTTCTTATCAATCA
Source organism: Inga leiocalycina (assembly GCA_963242795.1). Taxonomy (NCBI): domain Eukaryota; kingdom Viridiplantae; phylum Streptophyta; class Magnoliopsida; order Fabales; family Fabaceae; genus Inga; species Inga leiocalycina. The sequence continues at coordinate 76,124,036 of OY725323.1, forward strand.
CCACTTGATCGATATCACCAAACTTCCCATCTAACTTCAAAATTGGAACCTTCTTATTAGGGTCCCCACTGAACATATTATTAACTATATTTAACCCCAAGAGTTTACCTTTGATTAACCTTAACACAATATTGGCATCACCCCGGAATAACCCATTAGTGACATGAACTTGAGAAGGGTCTTCCAGGACTATACCTGTATAATCCTAGTAACAATTATCAATTCTGGTTTGTGAATTTCCTGCTTGTTTCACAAGTATACCTATACCTCCAAAAGATGTTGCTTTGTTATAACAATGTACACCCGTGATCATATTAACTTGGCCTCTTACTATAATCCCAACGGCAGCCGAGAAAATAGCAACATCCGTGATTACATTGTCATTGCTAGCTAGCAAGATCAGCGGTCATTCCTAAATCGTCTTTCTCACCCACGTCAGCACCAACAGTCGAGTGTTGCCCAAGAAAGCAACTTGAGGTGAAGGTTTCATGGCCGGGTTGGACCAGAATCCCTTTTGTGTTGAAGTGGAGGAATAAACAGTTGTTGATTCTGATTCTAGCAGAATCACGAATGAGAATCCCACCGCCTCGGTAGCCTGAGTCGAAGAAGATGTCTCAGAAGGTTATGTCTTCATAGTGAATTATGTCATTTTGAGCTGTTTTGCCAGAGAAGTCATCGGCATGCAAGTGTGCAAATGAATTATCAAGTTTCGAAAAGTTCGATGAGGATAACTCAACCAGATACCTGTCACTTGGAAAAGTATCAGTTGCTCTCAAACTCCCAACCTTTACCTAATCACCCACATACACATGTATTTAGTTAATTTAATTGTAGGTGGATACATCTAATAAAGAGAAAAGATTACTTATAGCTTTCATATTCCCTTAACCTCAATTTAGGTAAAATTTAATTTCTTTGTCAAAGGCAACTTTTCCTCTTAAGGCATATGTACATCAGCAGAGTGAAAGAAAAGCAATTGATTTAGGATTAAATGTAAGAATAAGTTATGTTTACAGATTATAAGTGAACATCTGATGTTGTCTCTTTTAGTGTATTTTACTCCAAACTTGCAAGGATATATAAGTGAAGAAGCATGTGCTTTATGCCTTAGTAACATCTTCAAAATTTAACTAATGATTGCAATATAGGGTGCAATTTCAGATTGTCTCTTAAAAAATCTTTTATTAATTACCTAAAAACCAAGTGTTATGATTGACATAAAACAAGTTGAAAATGATTTTAACTTTTTATCTAACAACTAAATTACAATTTAAACTAAAATGCTTTTAAAAAAACTAATGTTTTGGATTTTTGGAATAAAAGTGAAATGGAATTGAAATTGATTTTGAAAGGTATGATAAAAACCTCCTAGAACAATGAATTTCATTAATCCTTACTTTAAAAGATAATAGGAGTGTGCTAATTTGACAAATTTGCTCAAAAGATCATTTAAGCTAGCTTGAGTTAGATGAACTAATTCCTCCACATCGAGTAGAAATTAATCCCTCTAACTGAAACATAATTTAAACAATAACAATTGAAATTAACAATATGCAAGTCACAAGTAATCAAGAACCCTTATATTGCAAGCATAATATATTCGTAGCAATTCCAAACACAAGCTTAACCAAGTCATTACACAAGAAACTGCTATTAAGTGCAAAGTGTCAAGTGCACAAAATTAAAACCAAATACATATCTAGTTTTAAGAATTGTAGGGATCCTAAATACAAAACTCCAATCCAATATGCTAATTAAACTCTAAACCTATAATTTAACTAATACAAAAGATTAAATATAGACATTATATAGTAGAATATAATACTCCCTTTTGAAGCTTCAAGCTGAAGAATCAACTCATTGCTCTAAGAAAAAATAAGCTCAGCCATTGCAACTCATAGAATTAGTTTCAAGAAGCAAAATCAATTTATGATTTGAGCATTTATCCATGGAAATACACCACCAAACAGATGAAATTGAAGATGAAGATGAACTGAGTAGTAGATGACAATGGAAAATGAGAGGGACAAAGTACAACAATGAACTAGTTAAAGGGATACAAAATTTTACCGTCAATAATGGTGAAAATATAAAGGATAGTGCCAGTGATGGAATTGGGTAGCGACAGTGATCTTTATGTGGCTAAAGGGGACAATGAACTTGTCAAAGATGGGAGACCCTCCTCTGTTTGTGGCAGCTGCTACCCCTCTCTATTCCAAGGTCGCCAGCGGTGGAAGTGGAAGGGACAAAGGTGATTGTGGTTGGTGGTAATGAGAGTGCCGACGGCGATGATAGAAGAAGGATGAAGAAGACGAAGGTGAAAGTGATTGTGGTGAAGGACCCTATTCTCAGGGCTGCCTACCTCTAAAATTCTTTGAAGCTTGATTGCATCATATTTTTATATGATATTTCACAATTAAATTAGGAATTTTAATGCATTTCATGGGACATTATTGCATGATTAAGCACTACTTTTAATTAAAGACAATTGTATTGAGTTAATTGCAATTAGGGACAAAATGATCATAATTTGTTAATTATTTTGTGCAATTGTTTCTTGGACCTTTGATGATACCTTGTGCTTAATTGTGCATTGTAGGTGTTTTAGAAGAAAATTGGAGATTTTGGAGGTTCATAATCAATATTTAATTTTGAGGACTAGGGAAAACTATAGAAAAGGTGCAACCCCTTGCCTAATTAACTATAGTAAAACGGATTAAAGACTAGCAGATAATTTAAAACTCATTTTAATTCCCTATCCTACAATAGGGTTTTCACAGAATCTTCAAAACTTTTCCTTACTCTAGTCTCACTCTCGAATATTGAACATAATTACCTGTACAGTTATATCTCGTTATTGCATATCAGAGTATATAGCCAAATTCACGGCGACTCCCGGGTTTCATACATGTAAAAACTAAGGGTTCATAAGTCCCAACTACGGGATTACATGCCAAAATCAAACGTAATATTTGTATCTTTAAATATACAATAATCCTAGATCCAAAAATGGATAACCAAGATCCCAAAATCAAATATTTCCCCCCCAAAAGGGTCCTAACCGCTCCTAGTTACTCACTTTTCCCTAGAGCCACTTACCCTGTCTGAAATGTTAGTCAATGGAAAGAATAAGATTCAAAAGAATCCCAGTAGTAACCAATCATTCATACCACACATAATCACATAGCATGCAAGTAAATCAGCACACAAAAGTATCAGCACAAATCACACTCCACCCTCATCCCCTTTTACCACCGGGAAGGCACACAGTCCTAACCCGAACCATTGTTAGCGACTCAGGGACTATTGGTATGGCAGTGCACACATATAGCCTTATGGCTCATATAGCCATTCGGCTTTCACAAATGGCCTGTCAGTCTTCACAAATAGCCTTTCAACTTTCAAATAATCACAAATATCACACCCTATCCTCATTCCCTTTTATCGCCGGAAAGGTACACAGCCTTCACCCGAACTGTTGTTAGCGACTCAGGGACTATTGGTGTGGCGATGCATACACATTTCCACAATCATTGCAGCATTTGAATCTGTCACAAAATAATGATATAACACACATACAATGTATCACATATGGTATAAAAGAAGGAGTCACTACCTTGTTCCTTCCTGATGTTCGCTGGTACAGTAGGCTCGCAAGGGTGGCAAATGTCAAATTCTATCAACCAAAATCAAGAGCAGCGGGTTAATTCCTTACTCCAATTCACGCTTTCGAGATACTTAGGGTGGTTTCTAAATGCTTAAATATAAGTCTAAAAGGTTGGGGAAAGTTTGCTTAAAAGACCCTCTTTGGAAGTTCAACATATAGATTTTCAATGGTTGGCCGCGGCCAACGGATGCACAGAAAGATTTGGGCCATGGCCACCCACCTTGGGCTGCGGCCAGAGTCAGGTCAGAAAGTTTTGGGCCGCGGCAAGCATATGGTCAGAAGGTTTTGGGTAACGACCAGCCATATTGGCCGCGGCCAACCTGTGACCCTGACTCATGGCTGATTCCAAATACTCATAACTTTGTGCACATAACTCATAAGGTGTAATATCCCAATTTTTAATTATGGGTTAATCATGATTATTATGGATAATTATGAATTTAATTGGGATTATTATGTATTTTATGACAATATTAATTAATGTCATAATTAGTGGAAATTGGAAATATTAGTGCATATGTGTGGTATTTAAGATCAAGGGTGGTGATTCCTTGACCGTGGGTCGGGATCCAGTGTGCTTAGCTTGTGTGAGCTTATTGAGGGAATGAAGGAGATGCTGACATGTGACATTGTGGTGGCCATTGGATGAGATCATATGAGGACAAGGGAACACTTTTTCTCTTTTCTCTCTCTCACTCCATCTCTCCATCTCTTTCTCTATCTCGTGCTCCCTCTCTCATTTCTCTCTTCTCTCTCTTTCTCCATTGTTGAAGGCAAGGGAAGGAAGAAAGCTTGATCTTTGGGTAAGTAAATGATCTCCTTTGCTCAAACTCCATTCACAAATGTTGATCCTTGAGTAATGGGCTTCATTTTGGTGTGTGTAGTTTGGTCATTTGGTTGTGATTTGTGCCACATGAAAAATTGATTGTTGGAGAATCAAGAACTCTCTTTGGAGAAGTTGCTAAGGTGAGTGAAACTAACCTATCTATCTAAGTTTCATACCATTTGAAGTAGTTAATAATTCTGGGAATTTTGGCCTGAATCCGAAAATTTGATGCCACTATTCAGTTGGTATGTTTTTGGTATGAGAATGGTGTTTTGGATTGAGTATGTGATAGATAGATTGATTAGAAATTGAAATGTGAAGTTTGGTTAAGATTGGTATCTTGTTGAATTTATTGCCCAAAACCCAAAGCATGGTAATGGAATAGGATTTTGGTGATTTTGAGATTACCATTGGATTCCTTGAGTGATTTTGTGTGGGAATAAGCTCGGTTGGTGATTTTGGGATTCATTTGGATCACTTGGGAAAAGTTGGAAAATCTGTTTTGGTTAAGCTCTGTTTTTCGCTGTCAGCTTGCATGAGGGTTTTGAGTGACCAAATGGTATTGGAAAATTATGAAATTTTCCAGTCTTAAAGTTCACATCCCAAGCTTCAAAATGGACATATATTTTATGTTATTTTGTTGATTATTCTGTGAGTTATGGTTGTCCAAAGTTTGGGATTGAAACAGAACTCTGTTTTGGAGTAGTGGTTAGTTTTTGGTGATTCTGTAATTGTGTAGTGATTCCCAGTGAAGGGATGTATTTTTCCATGAAAGAGGACTTATATACCTTTCATTTGGCTTTGGAATCACCTCGTTTCAATTTTTCTAGAATTAGTTATGGTTTTTTGAAGTTCAGCCCAGAGTCAGGAAACTTCTGGGCCGAGGCCCAAACCTTTCTGGCCTGTTTTGGGCCGCGGCCCACGAGTGGCGGGCCGCCGCCCAAGACCTTCTGACCATTTTTGGGCCGCAGCCCAAGGAATGGTGGGCCGCGGCCCAACCCTGTGTTTTGGCACTTTGTGTTATCGAAAGGGGATCTTTAACCTATTGTTTCCCAACCTTTTAGGGCTTTTATTAAAGGCATTTGGGGCCTCTTAAGAGTCAATTATGATAACCAAAACTAAGTGTTTCAAGTTAATTAAGTCTTAGAATAGAATATAATTCTTCGTCCCTAATTATGAATATAGGATTTGACATTTGCCTTCCTCGGGAGAGACCGGCGCTAGGACACGCCCGGAAGGATCAAGGTAGTGACTTTTCTCTCATATCTTGTATGATGTTTTGGCATGCATAACTTATCGTTGAATTTTGTGAAATGTGTGCCATGGTCTATTACGGCGTGAGCAGGTCAGTGTGAGCCGTGTAGGGATTGACGGTGGTCATCTCTAGGTCGGCCGTTGAACTGCCGTCGTAATCGACATGTATATTGTGAATCCGACCCGTGGGGCGGCGTTTGTGAATCCAGCCGTGGGCTGTGTGTATTTTGCCTGTATGTCTTGTGTATGAAATACATTTTATGAATCTCAGCTGTGGTGAAATGTATTGTGTGGATTGCTGTGATGCAATGCAACGTGAGCAATTCAGCGTGAGCAATCGTAAGGGATGACATGTGTCATACTAACCATTGCCGTTGTAGTTGCTTGTTGTGGTTAATGATTTGCTTACATGCATTATTATTGTACATTATATGATTAATTTGTTACTACGGGGATTCCTTAGAATCTCACTCTCCCAAAAACCATGTTTTAGATAGGGCAGAAGGATCAAAGGGAAAGCGGGCGACGAAGAGCGGATAGTGCTCCGGTTTAAAAATATATTTTGATTTATTGGTTATCATGTATATCTTTTGAATATTTTTGGGAAACAATTGTGTATATTGGGATTGATAGTATAGTTTTGTGTAATCCCCAAGTTAAGGGTATTGAATTGTAGGCTTTGTGCCTTTGTAAATCCCTTATTTAATGAATGGAACCCGAGTGTGTCGGGAATTTGTTTATACTCTGATATTTGTGAATGAAATCAACTTGTACAGGCCATTTAGTATTGAAATGTGAATATGAGACCGTCATGAATAAATGTTGTAAAAGTTTTTGTAAGCCATGATTTTGGGAAGATTGACTTTGTTTAAGTCCCAAAATCTATTACGGTATCTAATTCCACATTAATTACATTTTTACGAACTAATCTCGGCCTTAATCGTGAAGGGGGTTACATAAGGACTCAAACTTGATATGGATGGAAAGCTTGCAATGTGCACTACAATCCTGGAAAGTTTCATAATATTTAGACACCATTTGTTAGGTCAAAATATCATGCAAAGTCAGGTCTCTACACAGCATTTTGAACTTGGAAAATTTCCAAGCTTAACCAAATTTTTCAGAATTTCAGACTTTGGCTTCCAATGGTTCCAAATTTCAAATCAAACACCATTCCTACACAATTTGCACAAGGAATCCATTGGAGCCATCAAAACAACCAAATACCATTCCCATTGTCATGTTACATAATGACTACCACATGTCACACCAAAACTCAATTAAAACACCACATGACAATCCATTCCAAATCAAAATTCCAAACCAATTCCAAATGCACAAATACACCATTTAACACTAAATCTAACATCACATACCATTCAAAATTCACCAAAAATCAGGGCAAAATCATAAATTCTTAAGACTCAACCAATGGTCACAAGTTTTTAGTCAGAATGTAGTAAATTTTTACCTTACCTTTTTCCCAAAGCCAATTCTTCAACTTCTCCACTTCCAAATTTCCATACATCCTCAAACACCACTATTCAAAAATATGAAACCATAGGAATAAAGCTCTCAACACCATGAGTAATATTAATGAAGGTGATTTGAGCTCTCAAGTACAAACTCTTACCAAAACTTTAAACTTCTTCTTTCTCTTTCCTTCCTTGATGGGACGAAAATGGAGTTTGGGAGAGAGAAAAGATGAGATGAAGTTGATGATGATGGGAACAAATTTTTGGAACATGAAAAGGCCTAATAGGCCGACTCAAAGAGATAGGAGAGAGGGAAGACAAATATTTGACAAATAGACCAAATCCAATGGTTCTCTTTTGGCCAAGTGTCAAGATCCTATTCTCTCTTCTATGAACTCACATACATCCCTATACATGGGATTCCACCCATTGCTTATTCCATCCTAGCCATTGGTCTCAATTACCTATGAGTTTCCTCTTCGGTAACTGTCCAATTGGTCGGTGAATTTACCAGTTTGCCCCTGATTATGGCAATTCTACTCAATTCATTTCCAAACTCATTTTTATCATCCCACTAACATCATCATGTGCCCTCCCCTATATTTCAACCCATATAAACATTGATCCACTCATAAGCTTAAATATAGGGCTTAGGCATTAATTAAAACATATTCACATCGAATTCAACAGTAATTACATCGATACTAACCAATTAGCCCTAAATCCCAAATTGGGTTATTACAAAAGGGCCCTACAATTTATGAAAATTACAAAACTGTGAAGAAAAAGGGCGAAGGGAAAATCACAAAAAAGACTCAAATGTTCATGAAATTATGGTTGGGGCCTAAAACATTTCAAAAATTTTCCTTCTAGCCCCTATAAAAGTTTTTAAACTTTGCAAATCGGTCCCTGGTCAAAACTTGACCAAAGACCAATTAGGTCTCCTCCTTCAGCCGAGTACCTGACATTAAAGAGGAGTAGTTGAGAGTTTGAAGAGAGAGGGTGCCACATAAGAGCTTCGGCCCAGGATCTTAAGCCTCCACCTTCTTCCTCTTTCATTCAAGGTCGTTGGCGACCTCCTTAAACCAGAGGAGAGGCGCCATAGAATAGAGACCTGAGAGATAGCGAAGACAAATTTGTGAGCTGAAAGTTAAGGTGGAAGAAGCTATATCCATCGTCACCATCGTCACCTTCCTCTTCTGCTAGCCACATTGTTCCTTGATTCCTCATCATCACTACCACATAGCCATCAGCCTGTTACCACAGCCGGCGTCACGATTTTTGTCTCTTACCCATCCACATCTTGTTTTCCACTGGAGAGTCGACGTTTTGCAATAGAGCACAACAGAGGGAGGGTGTTATATATTTTAAAAAAGACTAAACAAATTTTCCTTAGCATTCATCGTCGGCCATTGAGAGAGTTTAAGTTTAGAGATCAGCCATCAAGACCTCACTCTGATAGCTACGAACTAAGAAGGACATTTTCATTTGAACTCTACAAAAGTAAACATATAATGCAAATGCACCTTTAGGAAAAAGAAGCTTCTTTTTAATGGGCATGAAAGAAGCACAACAGTAGGTACTGAAGTTGCATCAAATTTCTTTTTAGATAATGAGATTGAAAACACAAATCCTTTAAATCAGGAGAGGGTAAATTTAATTTGTGAAGTAAAGGTTTTAAGGAACAAGAAATCAGTGAATATGGAAGAATCCAACTTTAACTCTATTCTCGGGATGATGATGCAAATCGGCAACTGCACAGATGACCATGGGGAATGGCGACGAGGAAGCCTTAAATGCTTAAATGGGTGTGGCGAATGCTAAAGAGAATTTGTCTAAGTTTATTTTTTTAAAAACAAAAATTATATAACATCATCCCTATGAGCAAAACGACATCACCCCAGGGGGTAAACAAGGGGGGGATTGCTAAGAGACAAAAAACGGTGTCATTTATTGCAATGGAGAGAGTACATAAATGGAGACAGCTCTTGCCAATAATTAGAATAGGAGTGATGTTACAATGTTAAAAAAAATATACTCAATCGGTGCTTAGTATTAGATATATTTACTTAATTTGATTAGATTAAATAAGTTAGTTGAGTTAGTTAATATAACATGTATTTTTTGAAACACCCTAGTTATCTTCTTTAATTCCTTTATTCCTTCCCCTCCTTTATTATGATTGAGGGATCATCAATAAATAAAGGTAAATTAGAAAAAGATTGACAAACATGAAAATTTTATCTGATATTTAGGACCAAGATCAACTTTATAAATATGTATTATATTAAAGACTGGAGAGAGCATTTGTTAACATTATAGTTTATTGATATTAAATTCTTAATGGTATAATTAATGAATTTTTTAATATAAAAATCAATGTATTTAACTTTAATGTTTTTTTAATTATTTTAGTGTTAAGGTGCAAATTTATTCTAAAATATTGACGAAGTTTCAATATCACTCTTGAAATATTAAAACGAAGCAATATTGCTTTGCTCGTTAACAGAGTCAACTTGGACCATTAAAAAACACATGTCCCTATCACATGGCCGTCTAAATACCACCTCATCACCATGCTTCTTCTCCTGTCCATCTCACCATCCCCCTCCTCTCTCCGTCTCTTTCCTCCGTGGCGGAATGTGCATGCCCTTCTTCTTTAGACTCTGTTTAGTACTTTTCCCGTTTGAATCTTCGTTCATTTTTTCCACCTAAAGAAAAACAGAGTTCGAGCATCCATTAATCAACAAAGCTGAAAAAATTTTCAATTCAAAACGATGAACAGGAATAAAGGGAGAATTATCCCAGCGAGATTTGCAGATTGACGCGTCATATCCGATAGCCACCAACCCATCAGTTACGAGCCTTCGAGAAAAATGGTCTTTACGCTTGCAGATCTTGTTCTTCTCAACTATCTTAATAGTATCTGCCAGCAAATTCCTTTCACAAACACTTGCACAAGCCACCAGATCCTATCCAAATTAAATAACGAACCACTCTATATAAGTAACTTGTTTGCCTCTGATTCTATCAAGTTTAGTGAAGCTCTCTGGTGATCGAGTCTGGACTCTCGACTCTCGTCTCAGTTCTCACCTCTCGCTCTTGCAACTCGCAAGTTGCATCTCACCTCTCGGCCCCGTCAGTTGTCACCTCGGTTCTCACTTCGCCGGCCGCTGTCCGTCTCTGAGGTTTGCGTTTGTAGAATCGTATATCTGAAGTTTCATAAAGGTAGGAAGCTCTGTTGCTCTCATGCTAGCTAGTGCTAATAGAGTGTCATGTAGAGATTTCAAGCGAGGTATGACATTGACACTTGCTGAGGTAGGGAGGCCCTGACATTTTTCACGTTTCTGGTAAAATCAGGGATCACAATGCTTAATGTTCAGTCCGTTGTTAATGATCTCTTGTAAAATTTGTTTGTGCCTTGACCACATTTTATATTTCAGATGTGTATGCATTGGGTCTATTTTCTACTTGATTGCTTGTGTAAGTTGAAGCATGTCTTCTAGATGCTTTGTTAGATCATCATATTGTGTATGCTTTGGATTGCCTCATAGATAGGCATGTTCTGTTAATGGATTCCGGCTGTGTAGTTAACACGTGGCTGGTTCTCATTTGGTTTGTACTAACTTATATATATTCTAGAGAATATATCACTATCAATCAATTAGTATAGTCAAGCTTATGCATTTCCTCAACTTAGCCATCTTGCTTCGCCCGATGTCATGGATGCCCAAGCCAGTGATTCCCCTAAGCCTACTTCTTCCAACAAGCTTATTTCTGAAAGCCATGGTCCTTCAACCAATGTTGTTTTGAAAACCATCCCATTACCCGATTCCCATAGTGATGGTTGATCATCATCTTGATTATAATTATTTTTGGATATATATATATATATATTGTTTTCCCTCATTATAAGGTATGTTTGTAATTGCAGAGGTAGCTGTGGGTAATATTGTAAGGCGGGTTTTGCACATTATAAGGGAGGAAGATCTTTCCCTAGCAACTATTGCTGGCTTGGGAATAGTTGTTCTATCCTGTTCTATCTGCAGCTTTGCATCTTTTAACGGCAGGTCTCCTTGAGGTCCCGAGGTGGAACGAGATCTGAGGAAGAAGATTCATCTTCGGCCAAGGAAACAGAGGGAGAGAGGAGGGAATGATGAGATGGATATAGGGGGAAGAAGCACGGTGATGAAGTGATATTTTGACAGCCGTGTTGCAGTGAAATGTGTCTTTTAATAATTAAAATTAACTTTGTCAATAGAGAGATAACATGGCTATGTTTTAATATTTTTAGAATGATATTAAAATTTAAAAAAATTTTAAGATAACATTAAGACATTGTATATGAACGGAGTTGCACTTTAACCCAATTTTTTATCATTTATATTTAACAATTTTATAGTTATTTAAAAGTTTAATCCGTACCATTACATTGTTTCAATATTTTGAGAACTTCTATGACGTCCAAAAAAAATTTTAATTATTAAAAGATCTCAATGATAAGTGAGATATCATTTCTTAAAATGGAATTGGTCGCTTCGCAGTTGTTATTAGGATATTTTAGCAATCAAGCCCTCTCTTTATGATCTTATAATAATTCCCCTAATATTTTACTACATTTTATTGATTTGAGCAAAATTTTATTGACATTTTACCTTGTATATTTACAAAAATGAATTAAAAAATGCATAAAACAAATAAGATTCTTTTCTGTTTTTTTGGCCAATGAAACAAATAACGTTCACTTACATACACACAGACATATCTCGACAAAAAATTAGGCTTGCCTCATAAAAAGAAAGGGTAAAACATTCCTAGTTCAAGAGAAAAAAGGGTAAATGTCAGAAAACAAAATGAAATGGGCTTTCCGATTTTGTAGATTCCTCCCTCTAATAAATTATAAATCAATCACAACTCCTCCCAAATCTTTCACTCCTCTCACCAATTCTCTTTCATCTCCTTCCTCCACCGAAAATGCCTCTTCGAGAGCTTTCTGGAACGCTTCGCTGCTCTCTTCTTCTCCTCTCGGATCTCCACCGTACTCCACCGAGTACACCACTCTCACAACTTCTTTCTGCATTTCACACACACTCTCACTGTTTGGATCAAGAGAAAATTGCTGAGAAAAGAAAATCGTAAACAAGCTCGAATGTGGCATTCGCATGCTTGCCGTCTTGATTTATGGCGAAGCCAATGGAGTGGTGAGTTTCTAGTGGAGCTTCGGTCTGAATTCTGATGGCTTCAGAGTAGCTTGTGTGGCTTTGAAACATGTAGATTGTCGTTGTAACAGCAATAATAATAGTGCAAAACCTATCGCTGAGAATGGCGTTATCATTTCAGCTTTTTATGTTTTCGAGTGGTTTTGGTTTCTCAGTGAAGAGCAGAGAGGGAGGCTTCCAGAGGATGGGAGCATTCGGTTAATTATTTAAATCATTATTTTCTTTTTTACAAAAATGTGAAAGAGACACGTCACCCCTTAACTGTAAGATAACCTCAGTATATTACATTAAAACCTTGCAGGCGCGACTGGAACGGTAAAGCTCTGGTCTCCGTTCCAACGGTAAAGCAATGGTAAAGGGATCTGCGATGGTCTCATGTTCCGACGAAGCTGGTCTCCGTTTCTGATCTGCTCTGGTACAGCTCTGGTTTCCGGTGATCTATTCGTTTCCTCCGTCTAGCTGCTGGTATTCGGTCGTTTTTCTCTGGTTCAGGAAGCTGCAACGGTCTCATGTTCCGACGAGGCTGTTCTCCGATTCTGATATGCTCTGGTACAGCTCTGGTTTCCGGTGATCTGTTCGTTTCCTCCGTCTAGCTGCTGGTATTCGGTCGATTTTGCTATGGTTCAGGTGAGCTATTCTGCTGCTCCGACGAGCTACTGTTATCCTGCTCTGGTTCTGGTGATCGTTTCTGCTTTTCCGTTGAGCTTATCTACTCCGGTGTGTTGCTGATCTGGAACTGGAAATCTGTTTCAATCTTGTTGCTTCTCTAACCCGTCAAGCTGCTTCAGTAGTGTTGCTAGCTGGGAAGAAGAGAAGAGATCTGAGTTGAATGATTGTTGTGCTTCTGTCGATTGATCTGAATTGAGTGAGTGTTTGTGCTCACAGTAGGCCATCGGTTGTTACTTGAATTGAGAGGCAGAGATGGCAAAAATTATCCATGGATCTGGTCCTGATGATCCCATGGAGGCGTCAAAAGCAGAAGATGACATCAAAGGGAGAAACATCAACAGAATGACAGAACATGAGCAAGGTATTGATGCATTGAACAAGGCAGAGAATAAAGGTGGTTCCCCTGGTAATCAGGTTGCTAAAAGCATAATTTCATATAAAGCAAAGTTATTGGGGGAAGAAGAGAAGGATTTTGACAAGAGTTTTGAGGACCAAGTGGAAGAATGGCTCCAAGAGGAAAGGGAGAATAATCAAGCAATGACAGAGGAGTAGAGGAAGGTTTTGAACTCTGTTCCGTGCCTTAACATTCCAGACGAAAGATTCAAAGAGCTTTGTAGACCTTGGAAGAAGGCTCTTATTCTAATGGTATTGGGCAGAAGAGTCAACTTGATTGTGATGAAGGATAGAATTAAGTGGTTGTTGAGATCTGAAAATTTCGATCTTGTTGACTTACCCAACAATTACTTTGTTTTTAAAACACCAGATAAATCTTTCACTGCAAAACTTCTCTTTGAAGGCCCTTGGTTGGTTCAAGGCCACTATCTGGCAGTGCAGAGATGGAATCCCAACTTTAATCCATATTGCAATAAGGTTAAAAAAGTTGCAATCTGGGTAAGAATCCCAACTCTTCCTCTACATGTGTATTCAGAGGATTGTATGCTTGCGATTGGGAATTTAATTGGCAGAGCTCTCAAAGTTGATTTAAACACTTTAGCCCACAAGGAAAGTGATAAATGTGTGGTAGAGAGAGGGAAATTCGCCAGAGTTAGTGTGGAAGTAGATCTAAATAAACCACTTCAATCCAAATTCTCTCTCAGAAACCGAATCTACACAGTAGAGTATGAGGGTCTGGACATTATATGTTTTAAGTATGGGTTATATGGACATACTCAAGACAATTGTCACCAAAATCAATCGGACCGGAGGACTAACATTACCTCGACGGGGATGGAGCCGGAAAACAGAACGCCGGAGACAAGCAATGAGAAGGATCATAGCACAGTATCTCTAATGTCTATTCCGGGTGTAGCTGCAGATAAGGAGTATGGAGAATGGATGATGGTCAAATCAAGGTCTCGACAGAGGATCCAACGAGCTGATTCGGACATGAAGAGTAATGGTCGGATGAATAGACGGGTGGATGAGAGAGGAGAAGGATCGAGATTCCATATACTGCAAGATCCTAAAGCAAGGCCGTCACCTAAAGAGAGGGAAGGATCAAATCTGAAAAAAAACATGGGAAAACAATGGAAAAAGAAAGAGGTTGCAGCAGGTATCTTGGAAAAGAAAAAGCTTCAGAGTGATCATATCTCTGATAAAGCAGGTCCAAGCAGTACAAAGGGCAAGGAGCATCAGACGGCCATGGAGATCTGCGCTGGGAAAACTCAAAAAAAAGAGAGAACGATGAGTCAGGAAAATGGAAGAGATAAGACAGGTTTGGTTGAGATAACGCAGGTTGGTTCGGTGTAGATAAATCAAGCTCATAGGCCATCGAACTCTACGATTGAGGGAAAGAAAAAAAAAGGATTTTCTGGGCCTAAATTAATCACTCCCTTATTTAAGAAAAAGCAATCAGCTCGGGCTCATCATTTGGTTTTTGGATCTGTAACTATATCTGGGTCGTTAGACACCAACAATGTTAACCAATTGATTGGGCAGAAGAGAGAATTTAAAATGGCTGAAAGTGGAAATGATCTACTGCCTCAACAACAATCTCATGATGAAATACACAAGGAACCAGCAGAACAACAATATGTGTCCTCAGAGTCTTCGGATGTGATCAATCAAGCGGAGAAGGCAATGATAGAGCAGGCAGTAATGGAGCTCTCGGATTCAGGCCTTTAGACTTGAGTCTCAGGTTCTTTTTCTCCATCTCTCTCTTTTAAATTATTTTTAATATGGATGTTATTTCTTGGAACTGTAGAGGCGCAGCCTCAAAAAATTTTCCAGGTCGAATCAGGGATATACTCAAAGGTAAAAAGGTTAATATTCTTATTCTCTGTGAAACTCGAGTCAGTGGTAGTAAAGCTGATAAAATCATCAGGCGTCTTGGTTTTAGTGCTTGGCTTAGACTTGTAGCTACTGGGTTTGCCAGTGGAATTTGGATCCTTTGGAATGAGGAAGAGCTGAATCTTCAATATATCTCTCTTCCTCCACTCAAGTTATTCATGTTAGAGCTTCGGTTAAAAACAATTCTATCAGTTTTTTGCTCTCATGTGTGTATGCCGAACCTAATTGTATGCTCCGTCAGAATCTCTGAGCTGATATTGTCAATTTCAGTGACTCGGTAAATGAGCCGTGGCTGATTATGGGTGACTTTAATGCTTATTTGTCTGCTAAAGATAAGAAAGAAGGCTCATCTCTAAATCTGAGATCCATGCATTATTTCAGAGATTACATAATGAAGGCTGATTTGATTGAATCTGATTTTGTTGGCGAGCGATTCACATGGGATCGTGATCTCTTAAAAGAACGTCTTGATTGGGCCTTCATAAATGCTGATTGGAACCAGGTGTATCCTCTAACTAGAATTCACCATCTGAGCAAATTTGGTTCCGATCATAGGCCTATCTTTTCCGCTGCAATCCGGATAGGTCTTATAGAAGAAAGACATTAAACTTTCGTTGTCAAGCTGCTTGGTTTCTGGAAGATGGGTTTGCAGATGTGGTTCAAAATAGTTGGAGCTTACATCAATGGACGGATAAGGTGGCTAATTTTGCTAGATCAGCTGAGGAGTGGAATCGGAAAAAAATCGGTAATCTAAACAAAAAAAAGAAGATGATTTTTAGAAGGATCCAAGGGGTGGAAAGGGCTAGGGGAAGATGTGATAATCAATATCTTGTCCAAACTGAGAAGGAACTTTGGAAGGATTATAATAGTATTGTGCTCATCCCCAAGCTAGAATGTCCTCAAACAATCATGGATTTTCGGCCTATATCTCTCTGCAACGTGAGCTACAAAATTATTACTAAAACTGTTTCGCATAGACTCTGGGAGATTATGGGGAAAGTTATTGGTAATCATCAATGCAGCTTTATTACTGGAAGACAGAGCAGTGACAACATAATTGTGGCTCAGGAGGTTATCCACTCAATGAAGACTAAAATTCGCAAGACAGGTTGGATGGCACTCAAGGTTGACCTTGAAAAGGCTTTTGATCATCTTGAATGGGATTTTATTCAAGATACTCTTAGATTGTTGGGTCTTGAGGAAAAATTGTGTGAAGCCATCATGGCATGTATTACCACCTCATCTTCTCAAATCCTATGGAATGGGGAAGCTACTCCTACTTTCAATTCATTTAGAGGCATTCGTCAAGGAGATCCAATCTCTCCCTATATATTTACCCTGTGTATGGAGAGATTAAGCCATATAATTCATGATGCTATTAACAATGACATGTGGACACCGATTCAATTGAACAGAGGAGGTCCTCGTATTTCTCATCTATTCTTTGCTGATGACCTCATCCTGTTTGGGGAGGCCTCTGATAGTCAGGTTGAAGGGATGTTAGATTGTATCCAGAGATTTTGTGAGGCTTCGGGGCAAAAAATGAACCGAAGTAAGACAAAAGTTTGTTTCTCGAGGAATGTGAATTTCTCCAGAGCTTTAAATATGAGTCGTACTATGGGAGTTGGACTTACAGGAGATCTGGGGAAATACCTGGGAATTCCTTTGATTCACAAAAGAGCCAACTACATCACTTTTATGCCTATCTTGGATAAAACCAGGAAAAAGCTTTCAGGATGGAAAAGGAGATATCTGAACCTGGCCGGTCGTGCAACTCTTGTTAAAGCAGTCTTAAATGCGTTGCCTTCGTACTTCATGCATACAATGCTATTACCCAAAGGAATGCTGAACGAGCTAGAAAAAAGAAGCAGAAACTTCCTATGGGGTGAAGAAGATGATAGAAAGAAACTTCATTTGATATCTTGGGATCAAATAACTAGAGATAAGAAAGACGGAGGACTTGGGATCCGTGAAATGGGAAGACAAAATGAAGCTTTTTTGATGAAGTTATGTTGGCACCTCCTTAACAACAAAGATGCTCTATGGATCAAGGTTCTTCGATCGAAGTATAGATGTGGCACTGGCTTCATGCCAAGGATTCAACGCAAGAAAAACTCGTCTATCACTTGGAGAGGTATATGTGCTATCTGGGAAAAATTTATCAAAGGCGTTAGAGTCAATATTAGGAATGGGAATTCGACTTCTTTCTGGCATGATAATTGGTCAGAGATGAATAAACCTTTAATTGAGCTCATTCCGGGTTTGGAGGCTTTTGTGAATAGGGAAGCTAAAGTCAGTAACTTCACTAACCTGTTGGGAGAATGGAACAGGGATATGCTTAGCCAATGGTTCCAACCTCATGTTATTGATTATCTTATGTGCGCCCACCCCCCTCGTAAGGAGAGAGGGGAGGATAAGTATTACTGGAAGCCATCTTCGGATGGCTGTTTTTCTGTTAAATCTGCATATTATTTTCTTTCTGCAGGTACTCATGCTGTCAGAGAACCATTTTGGAGAACTCTGTGGAGATGCTCAATTCCAGAGAAGATCAAATCTTTTATATGGTTATCCTCTCATAATCGACTTCATACGGCGAAATTGAGATCCCAGAGAGCCCTCCTGGATTCGGCAAGTTGTTCTTTCAGCTGTAACCAAGAGGAGGACATGATGCACATGCTTAGAGATTGTGTGAACGCTCGGGAGCGATGGATTGCTTTAATCCACCCGACCTTGTGGGATAAATTCACATCATTACAAGGGAGAGAGTGGATAAATTGGAATCTTAAACATGGATTGGGAAGAGACTTCACGAGAAAAGTCCAATAGGCTTCCTTGTTTGGTTATGTCTGTTGGGATATATGGGCAACCAGATGCAGGAAAGTCTTTGGTGACGAGCTGGAGTCTTATGCTCATGATGGCCAGGCCAACTTCTTTCGAGCTAGCTGGGATCAAGATCTGCTCGCCCATTGCCAGTTTTACTCTCATCAGTCTTCTGTAGATCAGAGTGTGAGGGATAGGCAAGCGGGATTTGTTCACTTGGAGGTAGATGGTTCGGCTATGAACTCAGGTCAATGCAGCTGTGGGGGAGTTCTACGGGATACGGATGGAGCTTGGCTTAGGGGTTTCACCTGTAAGCTGTTGACAGTTCCTCCTGCAATTACTGAGATATTAGCAATTATCCAAGGACTTCAGATTTGTTGGAGCAGAGGCTACGGAAACATTCTGATTCACACTGATTGCATTGAGGCAATCAATTTGTTAACGAGAGGTGGAGAGCAATACCACCTTTCAGTGTTGTTATTGTAGAAGCTAGATTATGGTTATCTAGGAATTGGCATGTTTTGTTGAATTATATTCCTAGAGAACAGAATAAAGATGCTGATCATCTTACCAGGTTAGGGCATTCTATTGCGGGTGTTTTTGTTTTCTTTGATCAACCACCACATTCCTTAGAGGAGGCGGTCGTTGATGACTGATTTGGGGTTTCCCCCTTGATTTGTATTAAGTTCTTATTTGTAACTTAATGAATTCCAGTTTCCATTAAAAAAAAACCTTGCAGGCGTATGGCCGAAAGCACTTTGATAGATTACTTACTCCGCTACTAAATAAATATAAGACTTATTTTATCTTTTTTTTAAATTAATAAAATTAAATAAGTTTCTTAATCATATCATTTTTTTGTCAAAATATCATGTTATATAAGATTAAATTATATAATTATTTATAAGTCAAATAAATTAGTTTGTAAAAAAAATGATAAATATAAATGTTTTAAAGTAATTTTATTAGCTTTCTTAATCTTCCAAATAAGTTAATTAGGTCTTATATTTATGATTAAAGTTTGTATAAAATAATTTAATTTGAAGGCATCAAAGACCATTAGAAGCCAACACACAAATACTAATTTAATCCTCTTTACCTTACATAAGTCCAACCAAACGCTATAATTAGTCTGTTGTATCATGATTATATGTGATTCTTTTCCATGAAATTGAATCAAATGGGCTGTACGAGTTTAGTAATGAAAATAAAATAATGTCTAGTGATAATAGTTATTTGAGTAAGTATGAATAAAAAAACTATTTATCTATTGACTAATGAGATATGTTTTCTAAAATCAACAAAGCATAGTAAGCGACATGTAAGACTATATGTTACTTTTTTTCTTTTTCTTACATAAACTGGTACAAACTCCTCTAATTAAGATTATAATATTTTATTTGACACTAAAATATACTTTCAGTATTTACCGTATTTTAGTGGATGATGTAAAATAGCAGAGGGAGTGAGCTGGTGTTCAGAGAGAAGACGTAGAGGTGAGAATGATTGAATGTAAGGGCTGAGTGTTTGTGAATGATAATAAGATGTGAAACTTATAATTAAATCTAAGTTGGTATTTTTATAAAAAATTTATAAAATTATTTAGGTTATATTATATATAATATAGAATAGTAAAAATTAAAAAACTAAAATAGGCCAAGTCTGGCTTGTAGGTTATAATATAAAAATAGGTCTGACCAGTTTATCTAAATAGGCTTGACAATAAGTTTGAACCTAAGCTTAACCTATTTACTAAACAGGTTAGACTAAACTTTATATAGGTTAAGTCTTAGGTCCATGATAAGTGCATAACCAATTTCCACACCTCATGTTAATTTTATCGTTACGGGGAATAACACAAATTAAAAGAAGAACTTATGGAATTAAGTTACATACAATGTTAGACGCAAAGAATAAGGTACTAGATGACTTGGAAGCCCAATTTCAAAAGTTAATGGATGATCCTCTAGTTGATCCTATAAGTATGTGTGCGCATATACACACACACATACATATCTTTAAAGAAAACGAAAGATTGTGGCTTCTGGCTGATATTGGTTTGAAATTTCTCTACAAGATTTATTCTGATCAAACTAGTTACCTCCTATCTGATATGAGTATTGTCGATAAACTCATTGTACGGAATTGGTTAAGTTCTTTCCTTTGTTCATTTATGCTTCTTTTTTTGTTTGGTCTTTCCCACCTTTTCTCTTTTGGTAATATCAAGGTTTCCCCTTTTAAGGTTTAGAGGGCAAAGGGTTTTCATCTCTTCTAACAAGTATGCTTTGAGGGATTCAAACTTGTGTTCTCTCTTTACAAGGTGAGGCCCCTTACTACCTAAACCAACAACTTGTCGGTGTCTTTCCCACCTTTTATTGGCTTTATGAATTTTGTTATCTTGGGGAAAAGTTGTTGGGCTTAAATAGGCGGCCTGTCTAAGCTAGCTCTTTTATAAGGCTTGTCCTTTTGGGTCTCGCTCTTTTTGTGGATTCTAAATCATGAGGGCTTAGCTTGTTTTCCAGCTTTAATAAGAACTAATGAACAGTAAGATACGTAGGGCGAGGATGCTGATTTTCATTCAAACATTTCTCTGTTTTTTTGGGGTCCCAATAACAATATTTGAACCTGGCCAACTCACCAATGAACCTCCTCCCTCACTCCTTCCTTCCTATAACATAGACTTGGGTTCATTCTTGTTGAAAATCTTGAATGTATTGCATTGGGCTGAATTTGTTAGTTTATTTTCTTGTTTCACTATTATTTATTGTTGGTTTTTCTCGAGGGCAATATATAATTATAAGAGAGGCCAGAACATTACATGTACAAATTTTGTCCCAATGATTCAATATGTGGTCAGGCTACTGTGTTATGCAAAAGTGGGTTGGTCTGTAAGGAAATAGCTAACTAAATGTTTTTTTTATACAAAAAACCTTCGTAAAACACATAGTAAAATGATTACAATAAACTTGGGCTACATTACATCAGAACCAAAAGCAAAACCAAGCAGTCCAAGACAACTATAATGCCCTAAGATGTGATCAAGGGCTACTTCAGAAGTGAATGTAATTAATGTTAAATAAACAATTTTGGAGAATGTGATGTGTATTACGGTTTGAATGTGTAATAATCAGTGCCCAAGCCCGATATTTCAGCTTAATTGTGTGTCAAAGTTTAAGATGAATTCAAGGGCAGGGGAGGGTGCATGAATGATATAGTAGAATGAGAAAATGTGTTTAGTGGTGATTTAGTAGGTATTACTATAGTCAGGGGTAAAATGGGCAAAAGAAAAGTTATCGGTTAATTAGTCAGAAACCGAAGAGGGGCTTCACTATTAATATAAAGATTAATGGTTATGACTAATTGTTAAGAGAGCAAGAGAGCATAATCTCATGGTTGGATGTGCATGGAGGTGCATGGAAGAAGTTTCAAGATTTTGACACATGGCATCATTTTACACCATTAGACTAAAGTCAAATTTTCAACTCTTTCCTCTCTTCTCACCTCTCCAAGTCGGGCAAGAGGCCATGCCTCCCCCAAAAATCTGATTTCCCTCAGTTTCTCTCTCTCCAAGCTCCATGTTCGTCCAAGCTTAGAAGGAAAGAAAAAGAAGAAAATTCAAGGTAAGTGTTCTATTTGACCTTGAATGCTTAAACCCTCTTCACTAATCTTGATCACCTTGATGAGAGCTTTAATCTTATAGTTTTAGATTTTTAAAAGAAGGTGTTTAAGTGCTTGAGCAAAGTGGAAGGTTGAGGAATCAAGAAACAAACCTTGGAAAGTAGAAGAAGTGAGTAATAGCTACCTTTTGACCTATGTGTTGTGATTATTGGTTGAGTTTTGGAATTTTTAAATTTTTCCTTAATTTTGGTGCACATTAGAGTTGCATAAATTGCATGGTGTTTTGAGTTGAAAATGGTGTCTTATTGTGTTATTGGAACAATGAAATTTATTTGGGACATTGAATGAGAAGTTTGGCAATGTTGGGACCTTATGTTGTGATCTTGTGTTGAAAGGTGTCTCAAAATAGGACATGTGTAGAGGTGATGTGAATTTGGCCGTTTTAGTATTTCAAATGTTTCCTTGTGAAAAAATGTGTGGGAATAGGTTTAGTTGTAAATTTTGGAGCCATTGAACACCTTGTTGGAAAATTGGAAATTCTGGAAATTTGGTCAAGTGTAAAATGCTGTGCAAGGGACCAATTTTGTATGGTGATTTGAAATAATAAACGGTGTCAAAATATTGTGACATTTTTCAGATTTGTAGTTCATATTGCAAGCTTTCTATTGATATAAAGTTTGGGTCATTTTGATGTTTGTGCAAAGAGTTGTTAGTTTGAAAATCAGCCAGGAGACAGGTCTATGGTTGGCTGTGGCCTATGGATGCTGGCCGCGACCCAAAACCTTTTGACTAGTTCTGGGCCATGACCCAAAGGGTGCTTCCCGTGGCCCAAAACTCTCTGACCTGTTCTTAGCCGCGACCTAAGGAGGTTGCCCGTGACCCAAAATTTTCTAATCTGTTTCTGGCCACGGCCCAATGATATTGGCCAAGGCCCAAATCTTTCTGACCTGCACTACTACAAAAAGGGGTTTTAACGTCCCTATTTTGGCACTTTTAACGTCCAAAAACTAAGGGACGTCTATGTAGGGGGCGTAGTATGTTTTAAGAAAAAACGTCCCAAAAAAGTTGGGACGTTTAAAGTGAGACTTTAGACGTCCCAAATTGAGAATTGGGAAGTCTAAAGTCCTCCACAGGGGGACTTTAGACATCCCAATTCTCAATTTGGGACATTAAAAAGTTTTATTTTTTTAACAAATAATTATTTATATTCTTCATACCCAGCGAATTAAAATTATAGAAACAGAATTGAAGATGGATTCATAAACTACAAAATGTCCATTACGAAATGGTAAGGACTTCTAGCATTGCAATCTTTTTACTATATATATATATGTATAATAACAACAATTCATACAACCTAATATCATATATGTATAACAACAACTAGAAAGTGTCAAAATATTTGTCACTACACAACTACAAACTAATTGTTGTTCATTTCATAAAAATAAATATACATGTATTTTCCTCGATTTTCAAGCTCCAAACGTATAAAACAAAAACATTATTAGTATTGCATAACTACTAACAACTAATTTATGATTTTGGCAAAAAAAAACAATCAAGGGAAAAACACTCCAATAACTAGAATCATGTAAATAAATTGAAAGCATTATAATAATTTCATATTGCAAGTTTAACTTAATTCTTCATGTAAATTTATATTTTAAAAAAAACAAACCTGATGAAACCAGGGGAGAGGGCAGCCAACGATGTCTATGTGCTTCCAAGGTGGAGAGAAGACATTGGAGGAGTTGTGTATACACAGTGGAGAGGAGAGGTACGCTAGAGGCTGAAAGCAACAAAGAGAGTGGGAGGTGTACGCCGGAGGGTGAGAGCAAAGAAGGTGTTATGAGAATGGAAGGAGGTGGAGGAAAAAGGAATGAAGAAAAGGAAGAGAGGAAGAAGATTGAGGAAGAGGAAGTCACGGGAATGAAAGAAAAAAGGGAAGAGAAGTCATGGGGATGGGAAAGATGGAAAAAGAGGTACGGGTTTTTGACATGGGAATGAAGAAAAGGGAAAAAAAGTCTCACGCATGTCAGAATTTCTGACATGACTTTAGGAATCCCAAATTTTTTTGGGACACCTAAAGTTTTACTTTAGGAGTCCCAAATTTTTTGGGACTCCTAAAGTGTGACTTTAGGAATCCCAAATCCCATTGGGACGCCTAAAGTAAGTTAAATTTTTTTAATTTACTTTTTTGGCGC
The DNA here is from genome assembly GCA_963242795.1 of Inga leiocalycina. Lineage (NCBI taxonomy): Eukaryota > Viridiplantae > Streptophyta > Magnoliopsida > Fabales > Fabaceae > Inga > Inga leiocalycina. The sequence continues at coordinate 76,148,080 of OY725323.1, forward strand.
CAGTGGAAATCTTTAGGCGTCCCAAATAAAATTTGGGACGTCTAAACTCAACTTTAGGCGTCCCAAATTCAAATTTGGGACATCTAAGGGTTTTCCTATGTACACATAATTACGAAAATGCCACCGCCTTCCTTTTTAACCACCTAATTTTAAAATTGGGACGTCTATTGGGGTGGTTATATCATAATTCTGTAGTAGTGCTGATTTTGGCCGTGGCCCATCGATCTTAGTTGCAACCCAAAACTTTCTAACCATCTGTTGGCTACAACCAACCCTTCAAAAATGGTATTTTGAACATTTAAAAGATAGTCTTCGATCAAGTCTTTCCCAACCCTTTAGGCATTTGTTTAGGCTTCTAGTAGCCACCTAAAAGTCTCAAATGATAACTAAATTTAAGTGTTTTGAAATTAAGAATTTGGAATAGAGATTAATCCATTGTCCTTTGATAAGTAAAATATTTTCATATTAATTTTCCCTTATATGATGATTTTGTGGATGATATTTGAGCTCGATTTAATAAATTTGGGTGTAATTAATTAATGCATAATGATTTTGGCATAAAATATAATTTCTTGAAAAACACTAAATTAGAACCTCTTTCAGTTTTCAGGCAATCTCTGGAGCTCTAGATATCGGATTGGGACGTTCTTTATATGGATAAAAAGCTAAGAAAAAGATCTACAACTTTTATGTTGAAACCAAAATCGAGTTCTATCTCCAAGGGTTTCAAAGTTTGCTTTGAAGTTGAGAGCGAGAATCATCTACCATTCCACCAATCATTTCATCACCCACTTCATCTTCCTTTTCACCTACTACTTCATCTACCACACTTCATCTACCCTACTCCATTCTTCCCTATATATAGCCACCCTCTCTTTCACATTTTACACACCAATTGATATCCATTACTCTCATCTCTTCTTCACTTACAACCATTTCATATCTATTACTTTCCTCTCCTCTCCACATACACCATCTCAGAGTTAATTTTATGCATTGTATTACTTTTTGCATGCTTCCATCTTGGAAGGCTTAGGATTGTATTACTTTTTAGATGCCACCTACATGGAAGTTTTACCTCCTAAAGGGATGGCTAGATTTTTCCATTTTTCATGCATCTTTTGGTTGTATATTTATGTTTGAGAATTTAATATTCAAGTTTTATACAGTATTTATGAGCATTTCATTTTAGTTTTATATAATGTCAATTTATTTTGGTTTTATTTTTAATTTTATCATGAGCTAAATTTTTATTTTCCTAGAGTGATGACATAGCTTACTAATAACGGATTGAATCTTAACTTATTAAATCTAGTTTTAATTTTTCATTTATGATTGAGTTTTAATTATTATTCTTAATGCTTTCATTTGATTGGCCATCTTTTGAATGATTTCAATATATATGTTGAGACCAGAAGGAGATACATGTTTGTAGACTCTATAATTAAAACCATAACTTGCATATGAAATAAGAATATATTCATATGAGTTGTGTAGTCTTATAGAGTTCCATAAATTTTAATGTATAATTAATTGCTTAAATTCATATAGGAATATATTAGATTAGCAATTAATTATAGAATTACTTGACCTTGGAAGAGGCTAGTAATTAAATTAGAGAAACTCGACTATCAATCATGTGGAATAAATTGGGCTAGAATAGATAAGTGATTCAATTCAGAATTTGTTAAGTTAAAATCTAATCCCTAGGGCTTTTTCTCATATTTGCTTTCATATTATCTGCACTCATATTTAATTGTGTACTCTCAATCACCAACTAATCAATCGACTAAATAGAATTAAAATTACTCATTTTGGTATTTAGTGATCAATCCTCGTGGGAACGATACTCTATTTACTTATGTATTACTTAATTACGACATTGTACATTTGCATTATTTAATTGATCATCTGCACTCGTAACAAGTTTTTGGCGCCGTTGCCGAGGATTGTAGTCATTAATATCAATACCAAGTAATTTTAATACTAATTTGGTCTTTATATTATATTTGTTTTTCTTTTTGGTGTTTTGTGTTTCTTTTCTAGCTTTTGCTTAGTGTATGACCAGATTGAAGGAAACTGAACTACAACCTCTTCATTCTGAGATCGAAAGAACTTGTTGAAGAAATCGAAGAGTTCGGAAGCAGTCTACTTCATCCTAAGCAATACGATGGCAAATATGGGGGGAGAAACAAAAGATACCAAAACACTTTGTGATTATGCAACACCAATAGTCATGGAGACAAACTCTGGAATCAGGAGACCACCAGTAGCACCTAACAAATTTCAAAATCAAGCCTGTAATTATCCAGATGATGCAAGCAAATTAGTTCGGTGGTTTACCAACAGAAGATCCTAATGCATATATAGCTAACTTCCTAGAAATCTGTTACACATTCAAGCATAATGGTGTTTGTAACCCTCTCCGTAATTATATCCGAAATACGCGATTAAAATGAAATAGAGACCAATAATAATCAAAACTCATTTAAAATCCCATCCTTGAGATAGGGCTTTCAAAAATACCTTTTAAAATCTAATTAACTTGGTCTCATATTCACATTTCAAATACAATTACTACGCGAAGATAAATCATATTCATATAAATATCAGAGTGCACAATATAATCATCCCGGCAATCCCGGGTACATACCTTCGCTAAAGATACACAGGGCACAATTGCCTATTACAATTCTTCAAATGGGGATTACACAATCTCATCTCAAATTCACAACCATATATTCAACTGAATCATATACAGTCTTCACAACTCGTTGATAACCAACTACCAACTCTCATCTCGAAGGAATCCTAGCCGCTCCCTCCACGAGCCACTTGCCCTGTCTAAATTGTTGGTAGGGGAGGGTGAGATTCAAAATGACAACCCAAGCAAATGTAGTTGAGGAGATGGTAGCCAATGCATATCAATAGCCTTCTAAACATAGTAATTCAAAGAAAGCACTTGGAGTATACGAGATGGATGTCCTTTTAACTTTGTCTTCTTAAGTTACATCTATATTGAAGCAAGTAGAATCATTGACAACCCAAGCAAATGTAATCAGCACTCCTACTGAAGCTTGTGATCAATGTGGAGGACCTTATGTGAGCACGCAATGTCAAGAAGGACACTCATTCATGTCGGAGCAAACTCATTTCATCTGAAATCAAAGGAATGACCTAGTCTCAAACACTTATAATCCAAGTTGGTGAAATCATCTAAACTTTAGTTGGAGGAATAATCAAAATGCATTCAAGCCACAAGGGAACTACCAGCAACAAGCTCTTTAACAACCAAATCCACTACAACAGAAAGTAAATGTGGAAGATGTACTAGCTCAATTCATAGCTATGACTGATACAACATTCAAAAGCCAAGACGCCTCAATAAAGAACCTAGAGATCCAGATAGGCCAAATTGCAAATATGCTGAATTCCAGGCAACCAGGAACTCTACCAAGTGACACTAAAAGAACCCCAAGAGAACATGTGAAGGCCGTTAAACTAAGAAGTGGTAAAGAATTGAAAGATCTTGTAATTAAGAAGAAGGATGACGGAGAAAAGAAAGAAAGCGGAGAAGAACAAAAGGAGGAGAATGTAATACCAGGAAGAATTAGCTTTCCAGATAATCCTCTTTCATATGTACCATTAGTTCCATATCCTCAGAGACTCACGAAAGCAAAGTTAGACAAGTAGTTTGGCAAGTTTCTGGAGGTTTTAAAAAAGCTACATATCAACATTTCTTTTATAGACGCTCTTGTCCAAATGCCCAGTTATGCAAAATTCATGAAGGATATTCTTTCAAATAAGTGTAAGCTTGAGGAATTTAAAACAGTTGCACTTACTGAGGAGTGCAATGCTATTCTCCAAAAGAAATTACCCCCAAAGCTAAGAATCTAGGAAGCTTTTGCATACCTTGTACCATAAGTCAATGTCACTTTGAAAGAGCACTTTGTGACCTTAGAGCAAGTGTAAACCTCATGCCTCTATCTGTCTACAATAAACTCGACCTTGGAGAGGTGAATCTGACCACAGTTTCATTACTTTTGGCTGACTGATCAATAAAACATCCGAGGGATATCTTAGAAGATGTTTTGGTGAAGGTGGACAAACTCATATTTCCAGCTGATTTCATAATACTTGATATGGAAGAAGACCAAGAAATTCCTATCATTCTTGGGAGGCCATTTCTTGCCACTAGGAGAATGTTGATAGATGTGCAACAGGGGAAGTTAACTTTGTGAGTTCAAGATAATCAAGTATGTTTCAACAATTTCAAGGCGATGTTCTTTCCAGATGAAGGTGACACCTGTTACAGAGTTGATACATTGACCAGCTATACAAAAGACGTGGTGAACGAAATCTACATGGATCAACCATTAGCAATGGGAATAGTAGATGTATCAAAATCTACTAATCCAGAAGTTTTGGAGCATATTAGGTACCTTGAAGTAAATTCCCTAATTTTTATCAAGAAACCATTTGAAGATTTGGGGGAAAGGCTGAAAAGCCAATGCCATCAATAGAGAAACCACCAGTACTGGAGTTGAAAGTACTGCTGTCCCACTTGAAGTATGCTTATCTAGGAGGAAATTCAACACTACTAGTAATCATCTCGGCTGCTCTTACTCTTGATGAAGAAGAAAAGTTATTAAGAATTATAAGGGAGTATAAAACAACATTTGGATGGTCAATAGTTGATATAAGAGGGATTAGTCTTTCAATTTGTATACATAAGATCTTAATGGAGGACAACTACAAGCCATCAATCGAGCACCAGAGAAGACTCAATCCGAACATGAAAGAAGTGGTGAGAAAGGAGGTAATAAAGTGGTTGGATGCTGGCATAATCTATCCAATCTCAGACAATCAATAGGTAAGTCCAGTTCAAGTTGTACCAAAGAAAGGTGGAATGAAAGTGTGCATCGACCATAGAAAGCTCAATGAAGCAACTAGAAAAGATCACTTTCCTCTACCAATTATAGATCAGATGCTTGACAAACTTGCTCGAAAAGCCTATTATTGTTTCCTAGACAGGTACACAGGATATAATCAAATTACAATTGCACCAGAGGATCAAGAGAAAACAACTTTTACATGTCCATATGGTACCTTTGCCTTCAGAAAGATGCCATTTGGTCTATGTAATGCACCAGGAACATTTCAAAGGAGTATGATGGCGATCTTCACAGACATGGTGGAAAGGTTCATTGAGGTATTCATATATGACTTTTCAGTTTTTGGAGAATCATTTGATATTGTCTTTCAAATCTGGCAAAAGTCTTACAATGTTGTGTTGAGACAAATTTGGTTCTAAATTGGGAGAAATGCCATCTCATGGTGAAAGAAAGAATAGTGCTAGTTCATAATGTATCTGATAGAGGCATTGAAGTGGACCGAGCTAAGACTGAAATAATTGAAAAGCTACCACCTCCTTTCTTAATCAAGGGTATTTAGAGTGTTTTGGGACATACTGGCTTTTATAGAAGATTCATCAAGGACTTCTCAAAAATCACAAATCCACTATGCATGTTGTTAGAGAAAAATACTCCTTTTGTGTTTAATAAAGAGTGCTTATCAACCTTCCAAACTTTTAAAAGTGCCTTAACTTCTGCACCAGTCATCATAGCTCCAAATTGGAACCTTCCATTCGAAATGATGTGCGATGCAAGTGATTATGCAGTTGGAGTTGTTTTAGGCCAAAGAAAAGACAAGGTCTTTCATGCCATCTACTATGCTAGCAAGATACTCTCAGATGCATAGCTGAATTATGCAACAATAGAAAAGGAGCTATTAATAGTTGTGGTTACATTCGACAAATTCAGAGCCTACTTGATTAGGTCAAAGGTCATTGTTTGGACAACCACTCAGCAATCAAATACTTGATTAAGAAAAAAGACACTAAGCCTAGACTGATCAGATGGGTGTTTTTGCTTCAAGAATTTGATTTGGAGATCAAAGACAAAAAGGGGATTGAGAATCTCATTACAGATCATCTTTCTCGGTTAGAACCACTTGAACGAAAGAGAGAATTACCAATCCAAGAGAATTTCCCAGATGAACAGCTTTTCATTATGCAGTCACAACCTACCCCATGGTATGCAGATTTTGTGAATTATTTGGCAAGCGGAGTAATGCCTTATGAACTTTCTAAAGTGCAAAAGAAGAAGTTTTTGACTGATGTAAGGAATTATTTTTGCGAGGATCCATTCTTATACAAACAATGCTTAGATCGAATTATTAGGTGAAGTGTTCCTAAGAAGAAATGGACAGCATCTTAAATTATTGTCATTCATCCCTATATGGTGGTCATTTTGGAGCAAATAGAACAGCTACTAAAGTCCTTCAATCAGGATTTTACTGGCTTACACTCTTTAAGGACGCTCACAGAATTGTGGCAACTTGTAACATATGTCAAAGAACGTTAAATATCTCAAGGGGACATAAAGCCCCTTTAACTAACATCTTAGAATTTGAGCTCTTTGATGTATAGGGGATTGATTTTATGGGGCCTTTTCAATCCTCATTTAGCAACCAGTTCATTTTAGTAGCTATTGACTATGTCTCTAAGTAGGTTGAAGCAGCTACCTTTCCTATAAATGATTCTCGAGTAGTTTGAGAAGTTCTTGAGGAAGAATATTTTTACAAGATTTGGAGTGCCTAGAGCTATTATCAGTGATGGAGGAAGGCATTTTTGCAATCAGCAGCTTCAGTCGATATTAGCTAAATATGGAGTAACTTATAAGGTTGCAACTTCATATCATCCATAAACTAGTGGGCAGGTGGAAATCTCAAACAGAGAACTGAAGTAGATTTTAGAGAAGACAATGAATTCCAATCGGAAGGACTGGGCATAGAAATTAGAAGATACACTTTGGCCTTATAAAACTGCCTTCAAGATACCAATTGGTCTACGGAAAAGCATGCCATCTTCCAATAGAAATGGAGCACAAAGCATATTGGGCTGTAAAAGCCTTAAATTTTGACTTAAAGGCAACTGATAAGAAAAGGCTTCTCTAATTTAATAAGCTTGAAGAATTCAGACAACAAGCTTATGAAAATGCTAAGTTATACAAGGAAAAGACAAAAATGTGGCATGACAGAAGAATTTTAAGGAGAGAGTTCACACTGGGACAACAAGTGCTTTTATACAATTCAAGGTTAAAGCTCTTTCCAGGAAAGCTGAGATCAAGGTGGTCAGATCCTTTTACTGTAATTCAAGTATGACCATATGGAACTGTGGAGATTCAAGATAGTGATAAAATTCAAAGTGAATGGGTAAAGGCTCAAAGAATACAATGAAGGTGCACTCAACACTTTGAAATCTTTCATCACGTTTAAGGAACTAACAGGTAGGTCCTCAATCTAGTAAATTTTTTTAAAAAAATAAAAAAAAGAAAATAATTTTTGGTTTGGTCTTTGTCTAGCTAAAGACGTTAAAGAATGACAGCTATTTGGGAGGCAACCTAAAACTTCTTTCCTACTCACTCATTTCTTTCCTACTCTCTCATTTTTCTTTCCTACTCACCGAAACACTGCACTGGGTTGAGAATTTTAGTTTTCATCAGTTTCATTTTAAGTTACCATGGAGGAATCTCTTGTAAAGCTTAATAACAAGTTCTCCACTCTTCCTAAAGATGTCCTCAGGAAGATCTATGATAGTCAACTTGAAAGGATGAAGATATTCAAGCATTTGGGCTTTCCTGTGGACATACCTTGGATCATTGAAGATAAGGTACGCTTAGCAGGTGAGATTCATAAATCATTTGTTAAACCTTTACCAGGAATGGAAAGAAGTTCTAACTCTAAAAAGAGAAGAGCTAAACGAATGAATGTTTGTCATAAATGTGCAAGGTGGAATTGTGATCAACGATGTAGGAGTAAAGGTATGGTTTCTATAAATAGAGAAGATAAAATTAAATTTATAAAGGATGGACTAAGTAAGGAGTCACTGGATGAATCATTCAAACTCTTGATAAGCATCCTAATGGTGATGTTCATCGTATTCTTCTTGATTTAATGGACATATTCAATAGAGAAAAAGAGGGCTATTGTCTTGGGAATCTGTTAAAAAACCTTAGCTTGTTTGCTAGTTTATAAGAAAACTGGATGGGAAGCAAATCCTCAATTTATAAAAAGCATTTAAGCCGTTATTGGATGTAAAACCAAAGGAAGATGTAAGCCAAAATCATAACTACTGTACTTAATTATGCTTTTGTCTAATCTATCTTATCTTTACAGCAAATTTTGTCTATTATGTCTTATCTTCTCAGTAAATTTTAACTTTCTTTCCCCTTTTTCTTCACGTAAATTACACCGATCATTCGTGTTAAAAGTTTTTCCAAATTTTTTTGAAAAATGCGTGCTTTGTATGATTTTGTTGTTGCTGCTTTAGTGTTATATATATGTACTCTTTCATTTGTAAATATGCAGTCTTCCACTTGTAAACATAAATGGTCCGAGAGAAAAGAAAAGAAAAAGGGTATCATACAAAGATGTAGATTTACATCTATCTGCATTTTTGGTGAAACTGATACAGGTAAGGATAGAGAGTTTATAATAGCAGCAAACGAACTTGGAAGTGCATTAGCTGCTAGAAAGATCAATTTTGTATATGAGGGAGGCATCTAAGGCCTAAGGGGAAGTGTGGTCATTTCTGCATCCATGAATGGAGGCATGAGTTGAGTGTAATGGTGAAGGAGTTGGAAGACCACATCTTTTCCTTTAGACAAGAGCTACAGGTTTCAAGCTTACATGAATGTATGGGACAAATGTTCTACCATGCTTAAACTTTTATTGCTTTACACAGTGGTTTGGAGACATTAGATGGGATCTCTAGCGTTACATATTGGGCTAAGTTGAACTATCACAAAAAGCCATTAAGATTGTTAAATATTAATGGTTTTTATGATGATTTGTTTTGTTTTTTTGATCATGCTGTGGAAACAAGATTCATACCCCAAGCGACTCGCCACTCCATAATTGCTGCACCAACTGCTAATTAGCTGCTCGATCAACTGCAAACCTATGAACTTAAACCAGATCTACTCGTCAAGCAAATAGGTGGGCAATCTTCATATAGAAGTCAGAAGCAGAACCCAAATACCACTCTTCGATTATAACTTTCCTTAATCTCTTGGGTTTACTTTTTTGTGTGTTTACGTTAAAAAAAACACTTCCTTTGAGCTCTAGAAGACATTGGGGACAATGTCTGATTTAGGTTGGGGGAGGAGGAAAAAATTTTTTTTAGTTAGTTAGTAAAACCATTAGAAGCATGGGGTGTGGAAAAAAATGTCAAAGTAAGGAGTTGTTTCTTAACTTCTGAGATGCATTTTATTAGTTGCATATTTTTGTTCCTTCTTAAAAAAAAAGTAAAAGTGAAAAAAAAGCATCCTATTTAAGTGCTTTGTAATGATCTTAAAAAGTATATGAGTTTTGAGTATGGATCAACTGAATTTAGAGATTTCACAGCATGAATGAACAACTGATTGTTGCAACTGGTGATGAATTTTGAGATTGAATGAGTTGAGTTTGAAAGCCCCTAATCGTGAGCTTTTGAGCCTATAATGATTATTTCTCTTGTGTGTGATATTCACCTATTAAGTTGTCACTCTAGAACTTGCTTTAAATCTGGTTGATATTACATTTCACATGCACATTCAAAGATGATAAAGGCATTTATTTTGTTTAACCAGAGCCAAATAGCCAACCTTGCAATTATACTGTTGATAAGCCCCTTTGAGACTAATTGACTATTTTTTTGTTTTCAACCCATTAACATATGATTTAATGATATATCAAGTACTTTTACCTAATTCGGAAAATTAGCAGTGCATTTGAAATTTTTGTGAAATAAGCTTTTGACAAGTGTAGGGGTGTATATATCATAAACTTTAGAGTTGCAAAAAAAAAAAGATGAAAAAGAAAAAAAAAATTGAGTATTCGAATTGTGGGTTGTTGTGATGAAATAGATTTATTCAAAAGTTGGCCCATTTTTCAATTATTCTATTAATTTCTTAAATTTAGCCCTTTATATCACGTTTTACATTCCTTTTACCTTAACCTCACTACAACCCTTAATAAGTCCTTTTAATTTGAGTTATGCATGTGAATTAGGTAGTGGAGATTGAGATTTTTAGTGCAATTTTTTTGGTTGAGTTTGAGCGAAACACTTAACCTAAACACTTGAGAGATTGAGAGAATGAGTAGTAATTATGAAATTGGTTTATTTATTTTCAAATAAAGTTACCAATTTATATTTTCATTGATTCATGAATATTATGATCTCTTTATTTTTCAATTATGTTCTTGTTTATGACTTGACACTTCTAATTTTGTTGGAAGCATTAATGGTCACTCCTTGTCTGAGGATGTCCAAGAGCTAAGTGTGGGGGAATTTGATAAGTAAAATATTTGCATATTAATTTTCCCTTATATGATGATTTCGTGGATAATATTTCAGCTCAATTTAATAAATTTGGGTGTAATAAATAAATAAATAATGATTTTGGCATAAAATAGAATTTCTTTAGGGAGAATTGCCCAAAAATACTTTAGAGGCAAATTAATAACTCATTGTTACCAAGCGTGCAAATGATCTTTCATGTGTGCAAGCGATCTTCCATTTTGTGCAAGCCATCTTCTATATGTGCAAAAATCTTCCATATAAATGTGCAAAAAAAATTTTGTTGTATGCAAAATATCTTCCGTTATGTGCAACAGATCTTCCATGGTAGCAATGAGTAATTAATTTTCCTCCAAGGTATTTTTGGGCAATTATCCCATTTCTTTATATGGATAAAAAGCTAAGAAAGACCTCTACAACTTTTATGTTGAGACCAAAATCCAGTTCTATCTCCAAGGGTTTCGAAGTTTGCTTGGAAGTTGAGAGCGTGAATCATCTACCATTCTACCAACCATTTCATCTACCACTTCATCTTCCTTTTCACCTACTTCATCTACCACATTTCATCTACCACTTCATCTACCCTACTCCATTCTTCCCTATATATAGCCATCCTCTCCTTCACATTTTACACACCAATTAATATCCATTACTCTCCTCTCTTCTTCACTTACAACCATTTTATATCCATTACTTTCCTTTCCTCTCCATATACACCATCTTAGAGTTAATTTTATGCATTGCATTACTTTTTGCATGCCTCCATCTTGGAAAGCTTAGGATTGTATTACTTTTTGTATGCCACTTACATGGAAGGTTTTACTTCCTAAAGGGAAGGCTAGATTTTACCATTTTTCATGCATCTTTTGGTTGTATATTTATGTTTGAGAATTTAATGTTAGAATCGGTAGGCACAGCGGAAGAATTTTAAAATTTTCACCGATCCTAATCAAGGATCTATCAACGGCGTTTAAACCAAGTTGGAAGGATTCATACCTTTTTCTTTCTGATTCAGAGTTTTCACAATCTCTAGGAGCCAACACGTCAGGTTCGCTCCCTCTACCGGTATCCACACGAATGCTCTCCAACCGAGACTGCGTGCTAGCGCCTCTAATGTCTCCTAGGGTTTCGCTTGCGGCTCTCAATTCTCATGTGCATATCAATATATCTGCTTTATCAAATTTATAACCTATGATGGCTATTTTCAAATTTCAAAATTAATCATCATTATTTTCGAAATTAATTAACACTTAATTATTTTGATGAGCTAATTAAATAAATTCAGTTTAAATTAAATTTGTCCAACAGTTTTAATTTAACCTATTTATTTAATCCAAATAAAGAGCCATTAGATTTAATTTATCTTCATAAATTAAATCTGAGATACTATATCTCTATCATGTTAGTTATTAAATTTAATATATCTTAATAAATTAAATTTAAAACTAACACAATATAATAATATCATATAATACACACACACACACACACACATATATAAGATATATATTTCAAAAAATATATATATATATATATCTATATAATATTATTAATGAATTTTATATTATATATATATATATAAATATAAAATTCGTCCACCCTAAATTAAACATTATCTCGTGTTGAGCCATTCTTGTGTGCAACCTTGTAGGCCCATATGAAGTTGGCAGTGGGCCAATAACTATACTAACCCAAAAGTCGCAAGCGGCCTCTAGCAAGACAGTACGACTACCCAATTCATATAAGGATCGTTATCACGATGCAACCTGTCATACAACCATGTCATGTCCCTTTTGTCACACGATATATCGATCAAGGATAAGGCATGGATAATGTCATCCTCTTATTCCTGACCATTACTTTCTCGATTCCTGAGTAGCCTGATAACAGAGACAGAAACTCCTTTCATCATAGTATGGCCATACATTTCTCAGATTCACTCATCGAGGGGCCCAATAATATCTCTCTACTAATATGAGGGACAAATTACATCTTGATCATTCATATTCCTTTGCATGAAAAACCACCAAGCCCGATCATAGCCTTTATCATCACCTGGTCAAAAGTGGCTTTTGACTAGTTCAAAGCTTAGCAACTCTCATGTAGGAATCCATGATGACCTCAGGTCTAAGGGCATTGTGATGTGGTTATACATGAGAAAAGCTTATGACTTGATCCATGTAGCTTTCTCATAGTGGGTCTGTCCAGCACCTTGTACTCTTACAAGTGCCTAAGACTTTGATTCATATCTCCATATCTTATCAAAGTCATACTGATCTTGTTTCATCTCTGCTCCCACATAGATGACCGACCAGGGACATTTTAGGACACTCTTTATGAATTATCCAAGGATACAATTATCACAGTTAACATGCAAAAAATATGATAACAGAATGGAGAAATTTCATTAAAATAATAATGTTCAAAGTACAATGATTGGCCCTTAGGGCACAATTTCCAACATTTAATATTCAAGTTTTATGCAGTATTTATGAGGATTTCATTCTAGTTTTATATAATGTCAATTTATTTTGGTTTTATTTTTAATTTTATCATGAGTTAAATTTTCATTTTCCTAGGGTGATGACGTAGCTTACTAATAACGGATTGAATCTTAACTTATTAAATTTAGTTTTAATTTTTCATTCATGATTGAGTTTTAATTATTATTCTTAATTCTTTCGTTTGATTGGTAATCTTTTGAATGATTTCAATATATATGTTGAGACTAGAAAGAGATAGATGTGTGTAGACTCTATAATTAAAACTATAACTTGCATATGAAATAGGAATATATTCATATGAGTTGTATAGTCTTATAGAGTTCCATAAATTTTAATGCATAATTAATTCCTTAAATTCATATAGGAATATATTGGATTAGCAATTAATTATAGAATTGCTTGACCTTGGAAGAAGCTAGTAATTAAATTAAGGAAACTCGACTATCAATCATGTGGAATAAATTGGGCTAGAATAGATAAGTGATTATTCAATCCAAAATTTTTTAAGTGAAATCTAATCCTTATCGCTTTTTCTCATATTTGCTTTCATATTATCTGCACTCATATTTAATTATTTTTTCTTTAATTGTGTACTCTCAATCACCAACTAATCAATCAACTAAATAGAATTAAAATTACTCATTTTGGTATTTAGTGATCAATCATCATGGGAACGATACTCTATTCACTTCTGTATTACTTGATTACTACAGTGTACACATGCACTATTTAATTGATCATCTGCACTCGTAACATCATTGATTATGTTTTTAGGATTTGATAGTTTCCCTGTACGAGATCAAGGGTGCCAGAGCACAATCGGAAAGAACAAGGTAGTGACACTTTCTCTTATTCTATATGTAATGCATTGTATGTATGTCTTATCATGGAATTTTGTTGCTTGCAAATGCTATGAAGTTTGTTGTTGTGAAAGCTAAGTGTAAGCCGTGAAGGCTATGTGTATGTTGTGAAGGCTATGTGTAAGCCGCAAAGGCCATGTGTATGCCATGAAGGCTATGTGTATACTATGGAAGCTATGTTTAAACAGCCATGATTGTTGTCGATTGTGACGCTAGTCACACATCGCTGTGATCATTGTTGCTGTTGTTGCTTGGTGGTTTGCTTGCATGCTATGCGATTATATATTGTATGAGTGATTTATAATTACTGGGATTCTCTTGAATCTCATTCTTTCCATTGACTAACCTACAGCTAGGGCAAGAGGCTCGAAGGAGAAACAAGCAACCAAGGGCGGCTAGTACACCTCTTGGGATGTAATTTTAATAGTTGGTTGTCATATTTTGGTTGGGATTACTGTATATATTATAGATGTAAATTTTGAATAAGGTTATCTAATCCCCTAAATGGGAAACTGCTAGGGGCGAAAATGCCCCGTAAACCCTTTAATTAATATATAAACCCCGGGCGTGGCCGGGAATTTTGTTATACTATGATATGTATGAATGCAACTGAACTGCATAGGTTAATTATATTCAAAATATTAATATAAGACCGGATTAAATAGGTTTGAAAAGAAATTTTGAAAACCTACTTTATTACAAGGCGGGTCCCTGTCTTGAAGTTGGGACTTATAACAGATTTTGTGTTATCCATTGGTCTCTAATTTATTCTAATTATGCATTTTTGAATTATAATTACGGATAATAAGGTAGAGGTTTACAACAACAAAGTAACAAAGCAAAGAAACAAATAATCGAAAACTAAAAACAAAGCAGCAAATGGCTTCTGCAAACAAGAAGGTTCACACCACCAAAAGAGAGCCACCAAGAACCCCAAAAAACATAGATGGAGCCAGGAAGGGTTGAGTACGATAGAACGAATGGGTTTTGCAGCATGACTCCTAGAGGATATGAGCCACTTGAGTGAACCAACGTGGTTTGAAGCTTCCTATAGGAAGAGAAAGTAAGCAAATTGACAAGTTCAGATGCTAGAAATAGAAAGGAACGAACAAACCTGAGCTCCAGCTAACGTAAGAGGAGAAATTTATGGCATAAGATACAAACCTACAATAATACACAAATAGAAACCGGACAACAACATAAAAGAAACCAATGAGCAACCTAGCAAAAGGAAGCAGCACCACATGATGGAACTCTAAGTGGCTGTTGAGAAACTTAGAGGTCCCAGTAATATCATCTAGAAGGGCAAAGCTTTTTGACATAGAACCAAATGCTTAATAAGTACTATGCATGTAAAGGTAGGCTGTTCAATCATCAATTAATGTGATATATTTCACTGTTGGTAAAATAATCCCCAAAAAAAATGGTTGCCTTGGTTTGCAATTGCTTTGATGTTTTGCACTATGAAAAAAAGTAGTTGCTTGTTGTGTTATGGATGTTTTTTCTTTTTCTGTAAGTTACCAACCATATGATACTCCCTCCTATCCTTAATATAAGACATATTTGAGGATTTGATCTTGATCTTAAATATAAGATATAATTTTCAAAATTATCAATATTTTCTTAATTTATCCATATTGACGCTCCCACAATAAGAATCAAGGAAGAGAGAAAATGAGAGAATTAAGGAAGGTAATTATGGTATTTTAGAAAATATATGTCATATTAACTAACTTAACTCTAAGGTATTTTAGAAAATATATGTTATATTAATTAATTTTCTTAATATAATCGAATTAGGTAAATAAATATTATATTAAGGACGGGTGGGAGTATTATTCTTATCCTTCCAACCTATATCTATTTTGCTCATTTTACTAAAATGGTATTAAATATTGTGACTGAACTTCTGAAATACATTCAAACTATCTTGAGTTATATTTCTTTTTTCTAGACTTTATCCCATTTCTTATAGGAAATATTTATATTCCCTTGCTAATGGAACTTTCAATTATCCCCATCATAAATGTTTATGCCTACATTAGTTTGTGTTCATAATTGGCATTGGTGTTCATTTGGTATGGAAAATTTTAATATAACTATTTTACTTCTGGTGCTAAATCATTACAAACTGAGATACCATATTGACTATTGGATTATTTCTCTCCAATATTTGAAAACTTTCTTGTATGATTTGACTTCATGTCCCAATGAACTATAGGGTTAAACAATATTACTGAGTAGTTTAATCGTATATTTTGATGAAGGGGAACCCAAACAAAACCCAAGAAAAAGAGAGCAAATAATGAAGAAGAAGCTAGGGCATGGAAGCTCACTTTGGAAGCAAAGAAGTAACTTGATGGGATCCGAGAATGACGGAGGAAATCACTACGGAAAACTATTTATTGAAGACATGGCATAGTACAAATCAACTTAAATATACAATATTTAATCATGCTTGGTAGGCACTTATTCAAAAGCTAAAACATCCCTTGAATACAGCACAAGTACAATAGGAGAGGAACACATTAAGTATTAAGACGATACATGATACATTACATGGTGATATAATATTATTTTTTGTTCAGATCTCCAACTCATGTGACCCTATAGAATGGAACCAGAAACATGTGATCTTGGCACCACAAGCTCATTGCATACTTGCTCCATGGATGGGCGAGCACGAGGATTTTTATTCAAACAAGTAAAAGCTATTCTTGCAATCAACATCACCTTCTCAGCTACTGAACCTTGAGGAAAAGGTAGCCTCTGGTCTAACACTTCCTTCAAATCAAAATCATGAGCAACTATTGTTGGTGCATCAATAGGAGACATTATGAGATCTCTTGGATGCTTTCCAATTATTATTTCCAAAGCCAACACTCCAAAGCTATAAACGTCACATCTCTCGGTCACTTCCATTGTATAAGCAAGTTCTATAACAAAATCAAAATGATAATCATGGAAAAACATTGTTAGTGACAAAGTTTTAATTGACAAATAATGAATCACAAAATATAGCATTATGTGATTCATAAATAAAGAAAAATCACATTATATAAATTAAAATATCCTTAACCTGGAGCAGCATAACCAAAGGTACCAGCAAATGAGGTCCAATTGTTAGAATCTGGATACAAAAGCTTAGCCGTCCCAAAGTCAGAGATGTGAGCCTCAAAATCTGAGTCTAAAATAACATTTTTGCTTGATATGTCACGATGAACTATCGGAGGTGAGCATCCATGATGAAGATAGTATGAAGCATTTGCCACACCTTCAACAACTTTGATTCTCTTATTCCAATCCAATGCAATTGCTTGCGTCTCATCACTTAATATCTTGTCTAAGCTACCTCCTTCCAAGAATTCATAAACCAAAAAGGAGAGCTTGGAATGCCAGCAAAACCCATATAGCTTGATGATATTATGATGCCTAGTTTCTGTCAAGGCCCGAATCTCACTTATAAATGCTTTTTGATGGCACTGATCTTTGTCTGGTACTGAGTGAAGTTTTTTCACAGCCACAACTTGACCTGTGGATAATTCAGCTTTGTAAACGCTTCCAAATCCTCCAATCCCAATGAGATATTTTTCATCAAACTCCTCTGTGGCTTCAACAATGTTTTCATATACTAATTTCCCATCATAACTCCAAATAGCAAACAAATTTTGGGTTCGCACTTCTCTCTCTTGACTTTTTGCTTGACTTGCTTTGTGATGGCAAACAATATATGAAATTCCCATCAAAACTATTGCTAGCAACATAGATCCCAAACCAAGAGATAGAGCATAGATCACCCCTTTGTTTCTCTTATGATGCCTTGGACTATAACTTCTTGTGGGGCAAATTGGCAAGCCAGATACATTTCCACATAAACCTTTGTTGTCTTTCAATGTCTCCATTGAAGCATTATGAAAGGCAAAAATATCTGGAAGTGAACCTTCAAATTTATTGTGTGAGATGTCAATCACAGTCAAGCTTTTCAAATCATCAAAAAATGAGGGAATTGTACCAGAGAAATTATTATGCGAGAGGTTTAACTTTTCCAATTGTTGTAGCTTTCTGAGCATTGTTGGGATTCCACCAGAAAAGGAATTTGCACTGAGATCAAGAAATTGAAGATACTGTAATTTGCCCAAACTAGATGGAAGGTTGAAGAACTTATTTCCACTTAAGTTCAATTTCCATAACTTGGTCAACTCTCCAAATTGTTCTGGAATTGAGCCACTTAAATGATTGTTAGCTAGACTCAACTGATCAAGGTTTGTCAATAATCCTATATCAATAGGAATGCTTCTTGAGAGTTGGTTGTTGTCTAGCATAAGTACACTCAATAATGACAAGTGACTCAATTCCTTTGGAATATTTCCTGATAGGTGATTTGATGAAAAATCAAGTTGATTTAACTTTGTTGCCTCACCTAGTTCTAGTGGTATACCCCCAGATAAGTTATTATTAGAGATCTTGAGGCTTTCAAGGTTATGGCACTGCCCCCATGTAGGTGACAAGTGACCATAAAGAGCATTGTTGCTTAAATCAATGTATCTTAAGTGTTGATATACACCAAATGCATCTGTGACATTTCCTGTTAGTTGATTACTTTCAAATCTAACTCTGATAAGGTTAGAGCAATTCTTTAAACTTTTAGGAATTGGACCAGTGAATTGATTCCTATGTGCACTGATGTTAACAAGTAATCCTCCAAAGCAAATGTCTTGAGGGAAATGACCTTTGAAATAATTTTCTCCTATTTGCAAGGATTCCATTTTCCTAAGGTTATTCATTTCCGATGGAAGATTGCCACTAAGTTTGTTTCCACACAAATTTAGGTGGATGAGCTCTGTCAAATTTCCAATACTAGAAGGAACGGATCCTAAAAGACTGTTTCGTCCCAATGATAGCATGGAGATCCTTGTCAAGTTTTCAATTCTAGAAGGAATAGATCCAGAAAGGTTGTTTTGATAAAAATTGAGGGCACTTAGATTGACCAAGTTCCAAATAGAGGGTGGGATTGAACCCAACATTTTGTTGTCTGACAAGTCCAATGTTTCCATTGAGTAGAGTTTCCCTATTTCCCATGGAATTGATCCTAAGATTTGGTTGGAATAAAGGGAAAGAGAGTGTAAATTGGTCAAATTTCCTAAAGTAGTAGGGATGTTACCAAAGAGATAGTTGTTTGACAAGTCAAGTAAAACAAGTTCCTTTAACATTCCAATTTCATGGGGAATGGAACCAATAAATTGATTGCCTCCAAGTTCTAAGGATTGGAGATTGGGGAAAGATGAGAAATTGAGACTTTTAAGCGTACCTCTTAATCCAAAATCTGGAAGAGATATATTGGAAATGGAGTTGAACTCGTTGCATGTGATTCCAATCCATTTGCAAGGACGGCTGCTATTATGTTTCCATGATGATAACAGAGCTTGGCTTTGGTTGTCAAGGCTGGCTTTCCACTTTAATAAAGCATTTGCTTCACTGTTTGATGCAGAAGCCATGAAAGAGGAAACATGAGATGGGGACAACATTAAATAGCCAACTAAGAGTACCCACCAGAATGTTAGCTTCTCAGAAAATACCATGGCTATGAAGGATATTTTAAACAGAATGAGAATGGTTTAATAAAGGCAGTGGATGTTAAGAGATATATATAAGCAGATGACCTAACATTCATATATTCACTTAGCAAGTGGGTTGCTGATGTGGCCAAAGAAAGTGTCAAGAACCCACGTCTTTGTATGCAAACCGGATGATTGAAGACTTCAAAGTGGGCACAAGTTGGGGCAACAATTTGAGTAACTTTTCTACTTATGTTGATAATAAACACTACGTCTCCTATTTAATATAAGAACTATTTAAGTAATTTAAATAGATTGAAAAAATAAGTTATTTATAATAAATATTGATTGATTTTTCTAAAATGCCTTTTATAATCATAACTATGCCGGATAGAAATCCCTTTAATTTATGTAATCAATAAAAATATTTTAGGAAAAGAATTATAAATTTAGGAAACAAAGTAAATTGCGGTCTTATATTTAAGATCAAATTTATCTCTCAAACTAACTCTTACATTAAATACAAGAAATAGTAATTTTTTTTTTTGTTAAAACAAGAGGTATTACATTTTAATTCCATCACTTTATTTATTAAAAAAAATATCTTTTTTATCTTGTACTTTGTGCCAACTTACATGTCATGTACTCGTCTTCATACCAGCCCTAATTATAACATATTATAGCTTATAAGCACAGAGACTAATAATATCTATAACTCATGAAACTTTATAAATCCAATAAAAAAAACTAGAGAGACCTAATTAAAAATTATATCTAATTTTGACTTTCTCTATTAAGTTTTCAATACATAATTTACGTATAAATACTCCAAATTTATATCTAAGTTTGATCTCCAAGATATTGAATTTTAAAAATATATATATTATAAGATATATTAAAGTATATTATTAAACATACCTCTTAAATCTTAACTTTTATATACGCATACTGACGTAAACCCAACGCCATTGAGGCACAATATTTAATATTCCTTCCGATCCTATATGTGTGTGCGCATATACATATAAGTTGGTTAAGATTTGTCAAAAGCCATAAATGAAATGGGTTGGGAATGAAACTTTTTTTTTTTTTTCAAATATATCTATGATGAGGGAGGGTGTGAGAAAGAATGGGTAGGAATAGATGGAAGAAAATGAGTCGAAAAATATATATGGATGAAATAAATAATTAACTAGGGATAAAATGTAAAAAAAAAACAAAAATGAATTAAATTTTAAGACAAGTACAGAGTATAACTTATAAAAAGGATTGATCATATATTAAAAAAAAAAAAAACCATAACTGACGTTTAGGGGTGGAGGGAGTATTTGACATGATTTCAATTTAAAGTTAACTTTTTTTTATTGTACAATAGGCTTATTTGGGATCACGTTTGAGGCTTTTAAAAGTGTTTATTCGCATAAATTAATACAAAACTTCTCTCACATATTTACCTTGTATACGGTAAATTATGATTGAAAAGCTTCTTTTGGAGGCTCTAATAGCTATTCTAAATATTATTCTTTCTTTTTTGCTCAAATATTATTCTTTCAATCAACCTAATTGTGGACTTTTCTGGTAACTTGCAAGTCCGGGTGACTTGTCAAGAAAGCAGTTTAATTAACTAATGATAATTTTTCCCAGAAAACAAAAGTGAAAGACGACTTTGAAAAGTGGGAATGAAGGGGACATTTTAAATAATGCTAGATACATTTGACGAATATTTATTGTTACCTCATTGGAAGATAATCGATCGTACATATCTCGGACGGATGCGCGTGCACTACTGTAGTATAATGGTTCTTCAAACAAACAGTATCTCATGTTGAATCTTTTTTTATTTTCTACTTTTTTATCTTCTCTTTCTCTTCTTCTTCAATTTTCAATTATTAAATTCTTCTTAAATCCATTTTTCCCAGTGATCTAACAATTTGAATGAGTAAGATTAACCATTATTTATAAAACAGTCAATTGTCATCACATGCAACTAAAATGATTTCTTTTTGTCATGTTGAATCTTTTTTTATTTTCTACTTTTTTATCTTCTCTTACTCTTCTTCTTCAATTTTCAATTATTAAATTCTTCTTAAATCCATCTTTTCCCAGTGATCTAACAATTTGAATGAGTAAGATTAACCATTATTTATAAAACAGTCAATTGTCATCACATGCAGCTAAAATGATTTCTTTTTGTGAAGAGAATCCATAGAACAGGTTAATTAAGCCGAGAATTAGAAAAGGATAATGTTGTTGTATGACTTTGTTAGAAGAATGCAATAAAAAATTAATGAAAAACAGGTTTGGTCAACCGATGCATGGAAAAGTCAAAGACTTTTAAAAGATATATGGAAAAATCAACCGATGTGTTGGAGTATAATTAGTGGCGATTTTAATAACTAAAGATAAACACATTTGGGCCATATTATAAAAGAGACTTCCCCTATTGCAGGTAAAACTTTCTACGTCGGTTAGAGAGGGCTTTTTCCGTAATTTTTTTTAGAGTATTATATAATAGCGCAGCAATATGTCTTAAATTTACATTGTTAAAATAACTGACGTATATGATAATTAATTTCTACGTCTATTAGTTAAGTAACTAATAAACATTGGGTAGTTATCCCTTTTTTAAAGGCCTATGAATTTATGCCAATTGACAAATTCCTATTTTATCATATATATTCATATCTTATTTAGGGATTTGATTATGATTATTGTGCTCAAAATTCATTTATTAAGATAAATTGAGATTAAGAGCGAATGCATTGAATTAGAATCAAAAAGGGCAAAATTTTCATAATTATTGTAATTACTCTTAATCATTAATTATTAAGAATATTTGATGTTTGCTTAATTTCTTTTTAATTGTAGGTTCTTGAAAAATTGGATTAAATTTGATTATGGTAGTTTGGAAATGAAATTTGAGAAATGACACTTTAGTACCACAAAATTTCAGAATGACAGTTTAGTCCCATGTAAAAAACTGCTGCGTTTAAAAAGCTGCACATTGAGGGCTGGAGAGGATTATTGAGGGCTAATGAGGATTATTGAGAATGTAATTATGGGTTAAAGTTGAATTAATGTGTATTTGTGACAATATTAATTAATATGTCATAAGTGATGGAAAATTGATACAATGGAAATATTGGCCATAAGTTGGTAATTAAGGGGAAAATTAATTACTAACTAATGGGAAAATGAGAAGTGTAATTAAAATGGCTAATGGAGGGATTAAGATAAGCTAATTGGAGACTTAGTGCGTGAGAACCAATGACCATGTGACAAGTGTTAAGCTTACAAGTAAAGAGGCATAAAGAAAAGTCAAAGGGAGTTTTCAAATAATTTCTCTCTCCTCTCTTCCCTCACTTGGTGCTGAAATGGTAAGGGGGGAGTAGGGTGATCATTCTTCATCATCATTCTCCATCTCTCACCTCTCTCATTTCTCTCTCTCGTTTTCTCTCTTCCTGGTTTAGCGCCATTGTTGCAAAAAATAGAGGAAGAAAAGCTTGAAAAAAGGTAAAGAAAATGATCTCAAATGCTCAAACTCACTTCTCTAAAATTGTTCCTTGAGTGATGAGCTACATTTCTATGGTTGTAGTTTGTCCATTGGTATTGGTTTGTGATCTCAAGGAATTTTGAAAGTTGGAGAATCAAAAAGTCCCTTTGAGAAAGTTGTTGAGGTGAGTTAAAGAAACCTATCTATCTAAGTTTTGTACCATTTAAATTTGTTTCAAATTTCTGGAATTTATTGGCCATTTTTCAAAAAATGATGATCATTGGTTTTTTGGCGTGTTATTGGTATGGAATGGTACATTTGGAAGGTATATGGATAGATAGGATTGATTATAGAGTAAATGATTGAGTTTGGAAATGTTGGAAATTTAGTGTTGAATGTTGCCCAAAACCAAAGTATGATAATGGAATAGGATTTTGGTGGTTTTGACATGTCTATTGAATTCCTTGAGTGTTTTTATGAGGGAGTGGCTTTGGTTGAGGTTTTGGGTCTATTGGTAGCCTTTGGTAAAAATTTTGGAAAACTGTCATTTTGTCTGCGTTTTCTGGGTTCTAATATGGTCACTCGAGTGATCTAGGGCTCACTCGAGTCAAGGATGAATATCACTCGGGTGAGGTTGAGTACCACTCGAGTGAGTCAATGTAATTCTTCGTCTTCCCTTCAGTTTTTGTTTTGTGCTTCGGTGAAAAGAGTAAGAGTGTTGTCTCACTTGCCAGTGAAGTAAGTCATCACTCGAGTAGGACTCCTCTAACTCAAGTGGGACTCCTCTCACTCTAGTGAGGGTGTATTTGACACCTTAAACTTGCCTCTCAGGTTGTTACTCGCGGGTAAAGTGCAAGAGAGTGTCTTAACACTCACAAGCATTCAGTATCACTCGAGTGCAAAGGCCAGTACTTGAGTGCTTCTCTTCTTTGAAATTTCTGTTTGCTCTCGGGTTCTCACTTCTTGGACTTCACTCTCTAGTGCTCGAGTGACGCACTTGACTATCACTCAAGTGAGGTCCAGTGTGCTCGAGTGTCCCTGTCTCTAAAAAGTTCTTGTGCTCTCGGGTGCTCACTCGGTATCCTTCATTCCTTGGTACCCGAGTACAGACCGTACCACCACTCGAGTGAGGCCGTCTTCACTCGAGTGTCAGTGCCCCATCACTCAAGAGAGGCCATCTTCACTTGAGTGAAACAGTGAAAAATGTTAAAGTTTGTGCTTTCAAAAGGGGATCCCTGGGGTAGTTCTTCCAACCCTTTAGGGCTTTTGTTAGAGGCATTTATGAGTGTTAAAGAGACATTAATGATAACCAAATTAAGTATTGTGAAGTTATTGAGTTTTGGAATAAGTGGTAATGAATCATCCTTAATTATGACTTTAGGATTCGATATTTTCCCGGAGCAAAGAAGGCATGTGCCTGCTCAAGAACGGAAAGACAAAGGTAGTAACACTTTATCCTATATCATGTATATTGCATTTCTTGTTTGCATTAATCATTGAATACAGTGAAGGGAACATGGCGTAAGCCCGATCTCAAATATAGATACAGTGAAGGGAACGTGGAGTAAGCCCGATCTTGAATACAGATATAGTTGATAGGACATGGCGAAAGCCCGACCTTGAATATAGTGAGGGGATGTGGTGAGAGCCTGGCCTCGTATACAGTGAATGGGATGTGGCAGTGTGCCCGGCCTCAAATATTGATTGCTGCATTGTGATATATGTTTACTTGCTTTGTTTATATGCATCATATTCGTAAACTGTTGATACTGGGATTCTCTAGAATTTCATTCTTTCCAAATAACATTTTTAGACAGGGCAAGTAGATCGAAGAACAAGCAAGTGAGCAAGGACAATTAGGACTACCGGCGGTAGTCTTAGATATTTTGGTTTATACTAAACTAGTTATCATTTTGGGATAAATGTACCTATTAAATAGATCATAGCATGATAGTTTTGTGTAATCCTCGGTATGGATACTGAGATAGGTAATGATGCCTTGTATAAACCTTTGGATTAATGTTATTATCCTGGGTGTATGTTGGGAATTGTGTTGATACTCTGATATTGTATATGTGACTTACCGAATAGGCCTATTGCTTTTACTTTGAAATGAATGGAGATTTATTTGTACAAGTGTTGTAAAAAAAGTTTTTAATTACCCCAGATCTCTTATTCAGTTATTAAACGTATTTAAATGCTTAATCTCGGCCTTGATAGTGACGGGGGTTACATGGATCGTGCTGCTATATTACAATATTATTTAGTATTTGAACCTAAAGGTGATTAAAGGGGGGTTTTCAAATTGGCGCCGTTGCCAGGGAGTAGCCAAGTAATTGATTCCCTAGTAATTAAGTATCAATCTTTGATTGATTGGTACCTTGAGCCTTTAGGCTTGCATTTAGGATAATTTTTGCATGTTTTTCATAGCATTCCATTGCATTTTGCATAAGAAGTTTTTGAAGAAATACAAATAAATATCTTGATTTTCTTTTTCTTTTTGCATTTCTCTCACTTGAATTTTGAGTGTCTTGTGCTTGGTTGATGTAAAGTGGTGTCATTGCATTTTAATTGCTTGTGAATACTTTTTTTTATGCTATTTGGGTGCATGATGCCAATTTCCAAGTTACAATATTGGTGATATAGTTTTCCATGTGAATAGTGAGCATGTTGACAATACAATTTCCAAATTTCTTGATTTCTCCATTTCTTCTTGTCCATACACATTATACATACTCACACACACTTGCACTCATTCCATTTCAAATAATTTGGTTGAATTTGTATGTAAGACAATTTTGGCACTCCATTATTACATTGATTGCTTAATTGCTTTGTATGTCTAACTACTTTGATAGGACATTTGATCGTTCTACTACCCTTGATATTTTTCATTGATCTAAGTGATTGTATTTTTTAAGGTGCAACTATGGACGGTGATGATAATGGTCAACAAAGGAGAAGAACCATAAAGGATGTAACAAGATCCAACGTAACTTATGATCCTTTCAATATTGCATGGCTTAACTTTGAAGTCAATTTTGAACTTAAGGGTCCTCTACTTACTTCACTACCTCATTTCCATATACTTGAAAAGGAGGACCCTTACAACCATCTCAATGCTTTACACCTAGCTTGCTCAAGTATGAAGTGTGTTGGTGCTCATCTAGATGATGTACTATTAAAGGTGTTCTTCACTTTTAAGGGGAAGGGTAAAGAGTGGTAGCCAATGCTCCCAAGGCATGTTAATGATGCTCTTTATTCATGGGCTAATTTGAAGAAAAATTTCATGGATAAATACTTTATCGATGCAAGGATTACAAAACTTAAAAAGGCTCCGTAAGAGACAATCCGGGATTTCACCCTTTATTGCAATCATTGGTTTAATTTTGAAGAGACTACCAAGGTACAAAACTCATGCTTCTTCACCAATGGATGGCCAACTCACCTCATACGATGATAGGGTCCACGTGTGCATTGAGACATAGAAGGTGCTTCCTCAACTGAATCAAAAGCCTAAAACAGCAAAGAATATGAATGTAATGATCAACTATCAAGATATTTCAGTACAATGGAATAACAAGTAAATACTTAATATTCAGTCCAGTTTATAGCCATAACCATCAAGAAATACAATTAGATAATACTAATTAAGCAAAAATATCGATAAATAAAGGACAGAAAGATGAAGAGGGAAGCAAATACAAAGGAAGGGAAGAATCGTCAGAGAGAATTCCCATAAATGGGACTAGAAAGAAGATCACATGAAATCATCCACACACCCTTTGTAACTGTATTTGTCCCTATCTATAGAATGAGGTCTAGCCTCTGCAGCTTCTCGTTCTTTTATTTGGGTTTTTATTGGCATCTATCAGGCCTTCTCATGGATCTTCTATTAGGCCCAAGTCATGTAAGTCTATTACATTACTCCCCCTATTGAAAAAAACCTTGTCCTCAAGTTCCAAGCAAGATAAGAACCTACGAAATAAATGAACTAATATAGTCTCCCCATGTCCTATTGTAGAAGAAACATGGAAGTATATTTCAATCAATAAAAATTCCAAAAAGTGGATCAATACTGTAGTAACATAATACTTTTGCAAATGAAATTTCTTGAAGTGTAAACCCAAGTGTGGTGCCAATTTAGCTATTTCATAAGAATGATTTTTGGCATTAAAGGCTACAAGAAAATTGTACTATTGTTTTCCCCTATCACCTATGTGAAAATCACCTTGACTTCAAAATGAATCCCAATGTATAGGCTGCTCACATTAGATATGACAGTAGGAAGGATTGATTATGTAAAAGTCCCCAAAGAGCATGAACTTGATGTTAATCCCTTCAACATGTGAGCATAATAAATTGTCCTTTCCTGTTGTAACTTGAAAGACACCACTATTTGGAAAGAAAGTTTTAAATAACTAAATAAATGGAATGGAGTTTTGGATTGTACCTCTTGAAAATGTGGAGCTTGGATCCATTCAGAAATATAGTAGATAAACTTTTGTCACTAGCAAAAACAACATATGCACAATGTGAAAGAGACAAACTTCACCCAAGAGGGGGGTTAATTGGGTGATGTAATAAAATTTTTGGGTGTTATAGTGTTATGGAAATCAATGAAGAGAGAGAGAGAGTAGAGATAAGAGAATTTGCACATAGGGATTTATATTAGTTCGGACCAACCCCAAGTCTACGTCTTGTCCTCAAAAATCAACACCTCTTAAGATTTTAACTAATTTTCCAAGATTCAGTAGGCTCTTGGAATGCCTCAGAACAACAAATGTCCTCACAAGGACTACGAACAGAAATATTCTAATACCTAAAATCTTCTCTCCCTCTTATGGAAAGTCTTACGAGGAGAACAATTATAAAGATCTTTCTCTCCTTCTTACCCGTGCAAGTCTTACGAGCAGCAACATTCTCTCATGTTTACCCCTTGTAAGTCTTACAAGCAGCAATGTTCTCTACTGCTTGCACATTGTAAGTCTTACAAGCAGAAAGTCTTACCAGGAATTTTCTCTACAGCTTCGCTGTAAAGAAATTAACCCTCTCAAGGTCCCTTTACCTCGAGATCAAATAAAAAATACAATTGAAAGTGTTTATAGATTCTCTCACAGAATGGATATGATAATCATTGAAGTACAATATGAATATATAAAAAAAATATGAAATAAGAGACTTTTGTAAATTTTCAATGTATGCTCTCATGCTATCTTGTATTAGTTTAGTATGTCTTTGATGCTCTAAATTTATAGCTAGTATGAAATAGTTGTTGTGGAGCAGAATGTTCGTTAAGGAGCGGGATGTATGCGTTTGAGTTTTCAGACATTCTTTCATAGTAGGTCAACTGTTTGTCGTAGTAGGTAGCCGATATTTGGTATGTAATAATTATGTGTGCCGTAATTGATTTTCTCATTTGAATATGTAATCTAAATGTTTTATTTCTTGTTTCATACTTGAAATATATGTTAGTTAACATTTATGTATAATAACAAGTGAAAACATAATGATTAAATAACATTTAACCATATTCGGATTGTTTGCCGTAACTTTATAATGTCTTCTACTTCTATATCTGATGAACTCAAGTTAATGTTTCCAACTCAAGTCCAAACTCGAGTTCCAAGGTCCAACTCGAGTTCTCTCCAATATTTACAAAACTATATAGAGAAAACATTCAAGACTTACAAGTGTCTCTCAAGAGTGCTTAGAGAATTTTTGGCCAAAACTCAAGTTCTTAGATATAACTTGAGTTCCCTTAATGATTTGACCAAGTTCTAGCTTTTACTTTCTTTGAACTTGCGAGTGACCTTGAAGTTCTTAAGTTCCAACTCGAGTTCTCTTTACAAACTCGAGTTCCAAGCTGGTCAATATACCACTTTAGTTTGTCTCAGTCAAGAAGTTGCAAGAGTTACCTAAAAGTGCTATAGTACTAAACTCAAGTTCCTTACTCAAACTCAAGTTCTCCAGTTTGTATTAGATTCTTGAAGTTTCTGGTTTGGCTTCTAGATGAAAGTCATAAGAGTTTACTAGAAGTGTTAAGGCATAACTTGAGTTCTATATCATAACTCGAGTTCACTTTAGAATATAGCTCGAGTTTTGATCTTTAACTTGAGTATATCATATTGTTTTAGATCCTGGTTTTGCTTCTGTACAACACTTGCAAGAGATAACTTGCTAAACTCAAGTTCTATTTAGATCATAACTCGAGTTCTTCAGACAGTTCCTATTTTTAACCTAGCCTCTGGATAAAACTTGCATGAGTTATATTGTCATCTTGAGAATACTTTAGACTAGAACTCGAGTTTTAAACCAAAACTCGAGTTTCACACTAAATTTCAATTTCAAAGCAGCTTCTGTATAAAACTTGCAGGAGTTAACTTGCTAAACTCGAGTTCTTTAGCATACATGACTCGATTTCTCCTCTAAAACTTGAGTTCATTAGATATTCTGTAGTGACTTTTTGTCAACTTGTAAAATGCATTTGATATCCACTTTGATTCAAATAAACTGTCATTTTCTTGCTACCGCTATATTATCATTTTGCTATCATCAAAACATGGATTCTAACATTCTTCTCCTTTTTGATGATGACAAAACCTTTGTGATGGATTTGAAACCTTAATTGTTTTAAAAAACTTATTGAAAACACTTTTTGGATTTTCAAATGCATAAACACTAAAGTTCAAAGTTGTTTGCTACAATTTGGCACTTTTCTTCAAGAACTTTACAAGATTTTCACTGCTAACCTTTTGACAGGAACAAGTCATAATATATGATATAAATTCATAATTTAACCACATAATTTATCATAACTTCAAATTACATTGCCAAATTCAAAATGCCATCCAAAGTGACATCCATAGTGGTCGAGGTGATAGGATCTGTGTATGTGAACAACACTATGGTAGAGGTTGGTGCAGTAGTGGATGGTGATGCAAAGGGGTTTGGTAGAGGAATTAATGTAGGAGGAATAGGATGGACAAGAAGATGAGTATGCAAAAGAATCTCCAACTCATTAACCCGCCTTGTGTGATCTTCGTAGGTCTTGACCAATAAGTCAAAGTTGTGATTGGCCTTATCCACCAACTTGATAACTTGTTGCTCCATCTTATCAACTAACTTCTCATATTGTTCAAATAACTCCTTCTTCAGGTTAAACATTGCCTAGTTGATCACATTTGATACATGTCCCTATATGGATGCACCAAATAATGATGGAGGCGGAGATCTTCCTCTAGCAAAGGATTAAGCCTCATCAGTTCATGATAATGTGGTCTCACGTAGTGGTGTAGGTCTCACTTCACCTATTGGAAAGGACATTCCCATGTGATTTAGTTGTGTCATACCAAACCTCAGGATCTTGACCTTCTCATCACCATTCAAGTGCCAAACCTTATTGTGCGAAGGATGAGGGATACAATTTGAGTATGTGGGATGCTATTGGATCTGGTGGAAGAGAATCTGAATATCCTCATTTAGCTAAAATTAAGTTCTCCCACATTTCTCTTTTGTCCTGTAAGGAATGAAGCCAACATGTAATATTCCTTGAACTTCAAATAGGTAAAGTTCTTGGATTTGTTTATGATACTTCAAGTGTAAATATAGAAGAGAAAACACTAGAGGTTTGGTATTGAAAAAGGCTTAAAGTTTAAGGAACCTATACGCTCACCTGGTTTTAAAAACTGAAATACTTGGTCGGCTATGAACTCTTGGGTTGGATTAGTAGGTGGAAAGATATAGCCAAGTATGGTATTGATGGTGGAAGGTGTGATCATCACATTTTGCACAAGAACAGTAGTCTCAAGTTTTTCCTCTACCAACGCACTGGTTTTTTACAAAATGTTTTTCACTTTCATGTTATAGTATAAAGTCCTAGCAACAGTTAGTGAACATTGAGCCAAGGCTCATAAAAACCAAGATAAGGCTAAGATTCAACCTATAGTGTATACTTAAAAAGTCTAAGTCAACATACACAACAAGAAGAAAACTGCAGCAGGAAAATTCCTTATTGTATACCTTCATGTTGAAGGGTGCCAAAGGTTCAAGGTTGAAGTGTTGTGGTGGTATTGTCTAAACTTCTTCTGCCTCTGGTGCTTCAGATACAGAGGGTACTCCTAAATGTATACCAGCTTAACTTTTAGACTGTCCAGGAAAATGTTGAGATGTAGAGGTACCAGCTCCTGAAGCAATCTTTCCAATCAAGGCATCTAATTTTTACTGTTCCAACAC
The DNA here is from genome assembly GCA_963242795.1 of Inga leiocalycina. Classification (NCBI taxonomy): domain Eukaryota; kingdom Viridiplantae; phylum Streptophyta; class Magnoliopsida; order Fabales; family Fabaceae; genus Inga; species Inga leiocalycina. Next base: position 76,179,129 of record OY725323.1, read on the forward strand.
TGCCCATAGTTGCTTATCAACTTTACTGTCTAAGGATGAATCTTGTGGAACCTCTATAGCCTTTTTCTTCCCCATTCCTTCTACTTCTTTGGATTTTGACCGAGTTACCATACGCTCCTTAATGGAAACACCTTTAGCCTTCTAAAAAGGAGGTTGTACATCCTTCACCTTTGGTCTCGGGTGTTTCTTTTTCACAACGCTCCCCTTCTTTGTGATAATAGACTTTTAGGAGGAGGAGGAGGAATGGGTGTTGAAGATGGATTTAGAGTTGTCGTAGGCGTCACTGTCAAAGTTGGTGATTTATTGGAGTGTGAAGAAAATAAATGGGAAGATGATGATGATGAATCTTGAGTCACCTTGGGCATTTTCGTGTGAGCCATAGTGATGAATAAGTAAAGAAATAAAGCTTTTTCAAATTTCTGTGAATAACTGGATTCTACGTTTAGGGCTTGGTGATGAGGATTTAAAGTATGAATTTGATGTTTAGAGAGGATTAAAAAGTTGTAACGAGTGATTTATCAAGTTGGAGGTGACGATTCAAAGTGTAACAGCTAGATTCGAGTGGGTGGAACATTTTTGAGTAAGAACATGTTCAAGTTGAGAAGAACGAGTGTGACGATTGAGCTATGGACTTACAATTATAGGACCCTAACACTCGAGTTCTACTTAAGAACTTGAGTTCATATGCACTCAAGTTGTACTATATAACTCAAGTTCTGTGAAAAAAGTTTAGTAAGATGAAATGGCATACCTAGTTTGAGTGTAACTTGTAGACACCCAAGTTTACTTCCTTCTTCTTGTATCTTTGTACTCAAGTCCTCCAAGATCACTTGAGTAAACAATGCTTTTGACTTAAGTCTTTTTGTAGTGTTCTTTATGAACTCGAGTTTGTTCACAGGAACTTTAAGTTGGAACTTGAGTTTTTTTTTTGAAGCTCAAGTTTAGTGCCAAAACTTGGTTTGAACTCAAGTTTGTACTCAGAGTTCATGTACTCTCTGTTTATCCCTACTTTACCAACTGAAAGCAGGGCTTTCTGAAAAGACTCGAGTTGGGAGTTTAAGAACTTCAAGTTAGAACTCGATTTTTCATCTAAAACTCAAGTGTCATTGATAGAGCTTCATATTTATATATTTTTATTAATTAATCTTAGACTTTTGTGGGACTTAATTGAATATTTTGGGCATAATCAAGTGTTAATGTGAGATTTTAGTGAAAAAATAATTTGGGAATTATAGTGATTAAATTGTTATATTTTTAATTAATATTTGTTATTCCCATTATTCTTTAATGGTGAGCAAAAGATATTACCTTTATGAATCTAATTTTATAGGTGATAATATGGCACAACTTGAGTGGTCAAGGTCAAAGATGTCATTTTGGAGCTTAATGAAGGACAAGAGTGGAATATCACAAGTGCATAATTTATTTTCACATTTTTTCTAAGAGGAGGTTAAATGAGTAAGGGCCTTGTTTGGTAGTTGTAATTTTGTGCCTAAAGCCAAAATAGATTTTTACCTCTTATCCAAACATGGCACAAGTTACTTATTTAACCTAGAGAGAATTGAATGGAGAAGGAGATAATTACGGTGGTGGCTAAGGAAAAAGAAAAATGGAAGAATAAAATAAATGGTGAGCTGGACCGAATTAATGGAGTGAACCGAAGTGGAATAAAAAAAGAAAAGGGATGCCGAAATAAGGAGGAGCTGCTGGATTGAAAAAGAAGTATTGAAGAAAAGAAGATTGAAGGGAGCCAAAATTGCTGACCAAATGAATTTGAAAAGGTGAAGGACGCAAGCAGCAACAAGTCTTCCAAGTTTCAGCGAACAATTGGAATGGATTATTGAAGAAAAAGGGGAAGAGTTGCTGAATTGAATAAAAAGGAAGCAATTGAACAGAAAATGGGAATTGAAGGAATAGAGAAATAATTGAGCTAAAATTGTTGACCGATGGGCTAAGAAGTAAGCTGGAGCAATTGAAGAAGACTTGGACTAAATAGGAATTAAGAAAGGGAGAGGCGGCTGTTAAAGAAGGGAGAGGGAACAACCGAAAGAAAGAGGGAAGAGAAGAAACGCTGGAACAACAAGAGGTGGTTGCTGCAATTCCCATGGCTAATTCCTTCTTCAATCACCAATCTTCATCTTCTTCCTTCATGAGTAGCTAAGCTTTGGTGATTTCCTTAAGTTGGGTAATGGTTTGAGCTTCTAAACTTCAATGGAATTCCTTTAAGCTCTCTTTCTATTTCATAATTATATGGCTTGGTTGAGTATATGATTATGATCTTGATTGTTCTATGCCAAGTGAATAAACTTGGTGGTTGAGTTAGGAGTTAATTAATTAACCTTTGTATGATTCAAATTAGGAGTAGGTTGAGTTGTTTATTCCAACTTGGTTGAGTGGATTGTAAATGACAAAACTGAATGCTTTGAACTTTTGTAATGGTAATTGCAAGTTAGAGTTGAAAGTTGATTATTCATCTCCTTGCGTCTGAATTATTTGGTAGTATTCATTTAATTGCTTTGGTATAATGAATTAAATGATTATTACAAGTATGGAGCTAGTGGTAGCTTAGCTTCATCCTCTTGGCTCATTATGGAATTCAAATCATTAGCAAGCAAGGAAGACTAAAACCTCAACTCAAGGAAATCTAATTTCATTATTATTCTAGTTTATTAAATTTACTTTGTTGTTATTGTTAATTTTGATTCTGTTTGCTTCTTTGTTTTAGAAACTGAAAAATACAAAAAAATTGCTTTAACTTAGATTACTTCATTAGTTTAAAAATACAATTTCTCAAAATGATTTTTCACAACTTTAAGGTATTTATCACTTTACTACTTAGAAACTTGGAAATTAATCTCCTCACAAGAACAACCTAGGTTGAGCTACTATGCTACATTTTCAAACCTAGTTTTATTTTGAGAACTCACATGACATGGGTTTATCAGTCATACCAAAAGTTCAATAAGACTCGAGTTTTCACTTAAAAGTTATCCCTATTTCAATTATCGTAAGTAGAATGTCCCTGTAAAACAAACTTCCACGTATTTTGATGTTTAAGTCAGTATAATAATCATCAAAACATGTAGATAAATACATATAAAACACATAATTAGTAACAAGAAAATCTTACATCTCATTGGGATTAACCATTCCCAATTCTCTCCTTATGCATAAAATTTGATCTTTAGCCATCAGCTTTGTGAATATATCAGCGAGTTGAAAATGTGTAGGAATGAATTCTACTTTGACATCCTTTTTTTGGACATGGTCTCGTGTGAAGTGATGTCAGATGTCTATGTGCTTGGTTCTTGAATGTTGCATAGGATTCTTGGCCAAGCTTATGGTACTTGTGTTGTCACAATATATAGGTATATCCTTCAAGTTGATTCCCAAGTCCTGAAGTTGTTGCTTTAGCCAAAGTACTTGAGAGCAACAACTTACTGCAGCTATGTATTCAGCTTCAGTAAAGGATAATGAAAGTGTGTTATGCTTCTTGCTAAACCATGATACTAAAGAGCCTCCAAGGAATTGACATTATCCACTTGTGCTCTTTCTGTCAGTTTTATATCCTTCATGATCTAAATCTGAATACGCCATCAAATACTTATTTTCTACTTTTGGATACCATAGTCCAAGTTCTGTAGTGTCTCCCACGTACCTGAATATTCTCTCCACGGTTTCAGCATGTGATACCTTAATTACAGATTGATACCTTGCATATATACCAATACTGAATTGTATATCTTGCATACTTGCTATTAGATAAAGTAATAAACCAATCATTCATCTATATTTGATAATGTTGAAGTCAGGGCCATTCACATCGGCATCCAGTAGTGTGGTTGTGCTCATTGGAGTGTCATCTCCTTTGACATTCTCCATTTCATATTTCTTTAGCAACTTTTTCAAATATTTGGTTCAGAGTATGAAGATCCCATTCTTTCGTTGCTTAATTCGTAATACAAGAAAGAAATTTAATTCACCCATCGTGGCCATTTTGAGTTCTCCCTACATAAGCTATGAAAATTCTTAACAAAGAGATTCATTAGTAGCACCAAAACTATATCATCAACATATATTTGTACTACTAGTAAATCATTCTTGTTATGTTTGATGAAGAGTGTCGTGTCTACTTTTCCTCTGACAAAACCTTGATCAAGCTCTCGGTACTTGTTTTAGACCATATAAAGCTTTATTGAGTTTGAAAACATGATTAGTTTTGCTTCATCTTCAAAACCAGGAGGTTGTTCTACAGAAATTTCCTCTATAATATAACAATTTAGAAAAGTACTCTTGACATCCATTTGATAAAGCTTAAAACCTTTAATGCATGCAAAGGCTAAGAGTACTCGTATGGCTTTCAATCTTACCACTGAGCATATGTTTCCTCATAATCAATATCTTCTTGATTATAGCCTTTGGCAACTAATCTTGCCTTGTTTCTTACAATGATTGCATATTCATCAAGTTTGTTTTTTAAAACCCATTTAGTTTCTATGACCAAATGATCTTTAGGTCAAGGTACCAAATCCCAAATTTGATTCCTTCGAAATTGGTTTAATTCTTCTTGCATTGCAATCACCCAATCATTGTCAAAAAGTGTTTCTTCAATACTAGAAGGTTCAATTTCAGAAATGAATATAGAGAATGTAACTTTATTATGAATTCTATTTCTGGTTTTGACACCTTTATGAACATCTCCAATTACTTGATCAATTGGATGATCTTTCATGTGTCTCCATGCCCTTGGCTGAGCATGATCATCGACTTTTTCTTCTGTTTGAAAATCATTTGTTTGAAAATCATTTTGGTTTTAAAATTGTTAGATTTTTAGTTTTCTTTATCAAATCTATTTCCTCTTCATCAAAAGACTTTGTTTAAGACTCTATTTCATCAAACACAACATGAATGGTTTTTTCTATAATGCATGTTCTTTTATTAAAGACCTATATGCTTTACTTCTATTTGAGTAACCAAGAAATAAACCTTCATCAAAATTTGAATCAAATTTACCCAAATTTTCTTTACCGTTGTGGATATAGCATTTACATCCGAAGATGTGTAGATGAGCAAGGTTAGCCTTTCTTCCTTTGTAGAGCTCAAATGGTGTCTTTCCCAGTGGCTTGTGGATATATGCTCGATTCGAGATATAGCATGCAATGCTTATTGCATCCGCCCAAAATGCTTGTAACACTTCTTTTTCATTGAGCATTGCCCTTGTCATCTCTGTGTGGACTCTATTCTTTCTTTCCACAACTTTATTTTGTTGGGGCGACCTTGGTGCAAAGAAATTATGGTCTATTCCTTGATTATTGTAGAAGTCTTCAAAGAATTTATTATCAAACTCTCCTCCATGATCAGTCCTAATAGAGATAATAGAAATACCTTTCTCATTTTGGACCTTCTTGGAAAATGTAATAAATTCAACAAAAGTTTCATCTCTGGAAGCAAGAAATATAGTCCATGTAAATCTTATGAAATCATCGACAATTACTAGAGTATATAAATTTCCTCCAAAACTCTTTACTCTTACTGATCCTACTAAATCCATATGAAGTAATTGTAAAGGTTTAGAAGTTGAAATCTCATCCTTTGTTTTGAAAGAAGCTTTAGTTTGTTTTCCTTTTTGACAAGCATTATAAATCATGCCATCTTTGAATATAAGTTTAGGAAGACCAATGACTAAATCCTTTTTTAATCAATTTATCAAGTTGATTTATATTGACATGAGAAAGAAGCTTAAGCCATAACCAACTTTCCTTAAAATTGCTAAGAAAACAACTTTCAGAAGAATTTGAATTTAAATCAATAGTATAACAATTACCGTCGCTTTGAACTCAGATCTTCGCTTTGATAGATTCTTTATTAAGAGGTAGATCCTTCTTATTCACTATCAAGCATTCCTCTAAGTCAAAGATTACCTAATTATCTTTGTCAGTACTTTAACTCACGCTTAGGAGGTTGTGACATAATCCTTTGACATAATATACGTCGTTGATTTGAATACCATTGACTTTTCCAACTTTACCAATTCTGGCAATATGTCCAGATTGGTTACCTCCAAAAATTACCTTTCCTCCTCTTTAGTTTCTAACATGGTGAACTTATCTCTGTCACCAATCATGTGCCACGAGTATCCACTATCAATGTACCATTTGTTTGCCCGTGATGCTTTGAGACATACATAGAGTAATATTATCAAGTTTTAGCTACCCATACTTTCTTGGGTCCTTCGTGGTTAGTATGAATCACTCTTGGTACATGTGTCCCTTTCGGAACCCATTTAAATGTGCCAATAGCCTTTCCCTTTCTAAAACGACATGATGAAGTATAATGGCCTTTCCTATTGCAGTAATTACATGATGCAAATGGATTTGATGCATGTACTAGATTTCTAAAATATTTGAGATATGTCTTATTGCCTTTCTTCTTCTTTCCTCTTTTTTTATCTTTAATAGAATTATACCCAATTCCAGATTTATCATGAGTGACTTTTTGATATTTTAAGAGTTTCGCTTCCTTTAGTAAATATTTCTAAATTTTTTGTTAAGTAACTTATTTTCTTATTTTTTTCCTTCACAAGATGCATATGATGAACATGACATGACAACACTAGTTCTACTTTCTAATTCTTTTACTTTCTTCTTATAACTTACCACTTTGATGAATTCAGTATGCAATGCATTGTATTTAGATAATAGTTCATCACAAGTAGGTTCATAATCATTTACCACAGAGTTCGATTCTTCTTCTTTGGCTACCAAGCATATATTTGCAACTTTATCGTCGTCACTATCTTCGTCTGATGAACTATCACCCTATATGGATGATATGTATGCTTTCTTTTTCTGCTTCTTCTTGTCTTTGTTCTTGAAGCATTCATACATGATATGTCTTGGTTTTCCATATTCACAGCATATGACTTATTGCTTTTTGTTTTCTTTCTTGCTCGAACTCCCTTGATTATTCTTGAAGTTCGATTGGCCCTTTCTATAGAACTTCTTGAACTTTGTCACAATCATTCCCATATCGTCATCATCAAGTTTATCTTTGCTTTCTAATAGTTCGACTTCCTTGATGACTATGAGGGTGACTCCTCTTTTCTTTTTGTCTTTGAACTCTTCCAGCTCCTTTTTGAATTTCAGCTTTCCCTCATTCTCATAAAGGCTACCAAAAAGTGCAACTATGGATCTCATTGATTCACCTTTGGCTTCTTCGATAGCTGTCACTTTTGCTTCCTATTCTTTTGTAAGAATGTTAAGGCTCTTCCTTACTTGGGAATTTTGATCAAAGGTTTTCGCAAGTGCCGCCAGCTGGTTGACAAGATGGGTATATCTGAGTTTGAATTCAGATATCCTTTCTCCAGATTTCATTTGAAACAAATCATATTCTTTAATTAGAGTGTTAATTCTATTTCCTTTCATTCCATACATACCTTCATGTACGATTTCTAGTACATCCCATATGTCTTTAGATGTTAGCAAAGTACAGATTTTGAAATACTCCTTCTGGATGATAGCTCTCTATATCATTAAAATAGCTTTGCTATTTCATGTTACTAATCGTTTGTCATTGTCATCATATTCCTCTCGGCTCTTTTTCATGACTCTATCTTCTACTTTCTTCACTGGAATATAATCACCATCTTGTATTACATTTTATAACCCGTATTTTTTTGCCACTATGAGCACTCTGAACTTAGCTTTCTCGAACAAAATATGTTCTCCTGTAAAACCAGGAGGTCTAGTGATAGAAGCTCCGTCTAGAAGAATATTTTCACCCATTGTTCTCAAAACTCTTTCGAGAATACCTTTCTTTGATACCAAATGAAAGAGGCAAGCTTTACTTAAGAGGGGGATGAATTGGGTGATGAAATAAAATTTTTTGGCGTTATATATGGTGTTATAGAAATAAATAGAGAGAGAGAGAGAGAGAGTAGAGATAAGAGAATTTTCATACAGGAATTTATACTGGTTCTGCCCAACCCCATGCCTACATCCAATCCTCAGAGATCAACACCTCTTTAAATTTTAACTAACCTTCTAAGATTCAGTGGGTTCTCAGAGCACCACAGAACAACTCCTCACAAGGACTACAAGAAGAAATATTCTAATACCTAGAATCTTCTCTCCCCCTTACAGAAAGTCTTACAAGCAGAACAATTATGGAGACCTTTCTCTCCTACTTACCTGTGCAAGTCTTACGAGCAACAACGTTCTCTCCTGCTTACACCCCTGTAAGTCTTATGAGCAGCAACATTCTCTACTGCTTTCACCTTGTAAGTCTTATGAGCAGAAATTCTTACCAAGAATTTTCTCTACAGCTTCCCCATAAAGAAATCAACCTTCTCAAGGTCCCTTTACCTTGAGATTAAATCAAAAATACAATTGAAAGTGTTTACAGACTCTCTCACAAAGTGGATATGATAATCACTAAAGTACAATATGAATACAGAGAGAAATATGAAATCAGAGACTTTTGTAAATTTTCAGCGTATGCTCTCGTGCTATCTTGTATTAGTTTAGTCTATCTCCGATGCTCAGTATTTATAGCCAGTTTGAATTAGCCGTTGTGGAGCGAAATGTCAATTAAGGAGCAGGATGTCCCATTGTGAAACTGAATCTCAAGTTATGGAGCGGGATGTATGCGTTTGAGTTTTCAGACATTTTTTCATGGTAGGTAAACTATTTGTTGTGGTAGTAGCCGATATTCGGTATGTAATGATTATGTTGGCCGTAATTGACTTTCTCATTTGAATTTGTAATCCGAAGATGTGATTTCCTATTTTACACTTGAAATATATGTTAGTTAACATTTAGGTACAATAACAATTGAAAACATAATGATTAAATAACATTTAACCATATTCAGATTGTTTGTTGTAACTCTATAATGTCTTCTACCTCTATATCTGATGAACTCAAGTTAATGCTGCCAACTCAAAAGAATGAGAAAGTAAATTTTAGGCAGGAACCCAAAATTTAAAAAAATGAGGGGGAAAATTTTAGGTTTCTTTTATCCAAAATTGTAATTTCCCCTCCCTTCCCCTCCCCTCAAACCAAACACACCCTAAAACTCGAATGCATCAGATATTCTACAACAACTTTTTGTCAACTTGTACAATGCATTTGATACTTAAAAATTTGAAGTCAACATCAATCTCACAATACTTAAAAATAATGACATAAGATTAAAACTTGGGTTAAAGTAGAATTTTATCCTAAAAGTTTTCGAGCAAGAGTTGTAGGCATCAAGATGCTTTTTTTTAGATTAATATTAACCTAAAAAGTGTTTAAAAAAGCACAATGTCACCCCTAACCTTTAAAAATGTTAAGGGCTGAGGTTAGTCAAAGTTAGTTTTTTTAACTGTCAACCATTAGTTTGTATATATCCATCACTATTATCTCTGTGTGTGTGTGTGTGGTCTTGTGCAGCACACGGGTAAAATTTAATTTTAACCAAAAATTGAAATATACCGGAAAAGCCTCTATTTGCTCTCTATTAGCTTGTATATATCCATCACGTACTGTGATATTAGAAGAAGGTCATTAATTAGAACTGGTGAGTATTGTGATTCTTCTGTTGATACCGCAAACATTTAGACATGCTTTCTGGCGGGATTGATCGTGACATTAATTTTTAAGATGCCAAACAGAGAAATACTTCATCATGTGTGATTCGAATTGACATTAGAAAAAGTCTATATCTTCCTCTCCATACCATTCATTTTTGCTTTGCATAATAGTGTCTCGGATCCTAAATTTATAAGCTAAATAACTAATTTCTAGAAAAAAAATTATTTTAGTTAGTTATTTGTTAAAAACAAAATGTTATCTCTCCTAAAGTACCCATTGTAAGCATTTACATTAGAAACTAATTTCTAGATGAAAATTCCTTAATATGTACAATTAATAGGGAGAGTTTACTAAAAGAAATTTCAAATTTTGGAGACAAAATGGATTGAAACCTTACATTTAAGAAGAAAATTTTTCTTTTTGTTTTTTTGGGATAATGAAGAAGCAAATTTTTCTACTAGCTTTTACATTTAATATTAAGATTAGAGGGAATACTTTTTTTTTTTTTTGGTTTTGGTTGGGATTTACTTGACCCATCTCATCCTGAGCTGCTTAATACAATGAGTCATTTGAGCCAGTCAACATAACTCATTATAGTTTCTTAATAACATGACAAAATTTCCCAAAACAAATTTATGTGTTGAACATACATTCCTCAAAATATGCCATAATTAAAAAAATTAAAAAAGCAAATGCACTTCATCATTTGCTAATATCATTTTGATTATTCATAAAAATCTTAGTATAAAAAACTGTGCAATACAAAAATTTGCTTATTTGTTTAACGACTTGGACAGAACAAGAAGGAGCGAGCAGATGATTATTTATTCACAATTTCTGCATCATGATCCGCATAAATAACTTCGACATTACAATTACTGTTAATATTCTTGATATTCATATGATGAAATTGAGAGGAAACTCTATGCACTGCCAAAAAAAAATCTCCACCACAATTATATAGACACTAATGTTGGTTTCAAGATAGGCAAAAAAATATTTATATGTGAGTTGGGCCAAAATTGACTTGATTCAATATAGGTTAATATTATTTTCATTATACATTGCTTAATAAAATATTATATATGATTATTTAAAAGGTCAAAATAACTTGGGTTAATTGCTATCTCTAGTTCCCAATGTAGAAGCAATAGAACCCTTTCAACCGAATCATATAATTTAAAGTGAAAGCTGAGAAGCTAAAATTAGTTAACTACATTAATGTTTTTCACAATATCTTTCCAAAACTACACTTCTTAATGAGGGATACATGGGCTCTACTTTCTAAAATAACTTGATATAAATTAAAAAGATATGTTTTTATAACATATTATATGTTACATTGTGATTTAAGATGGATCCTAAATTTAGAACAAACTTATAAAAGGTCATATGATCTCATATACTAAGTAAGGGAGGGAGTTTCTCATTTAAATGTATTAAAAGTTGAAATAAAATAATACTCCCTCCGTTACGATATTTAAAAATATGAGACTTTTTTGAGTTTTTGAGAAAAAATTAAATATGTCCTTAAAATAGTAGAATTTAAGAAATGTTCATTATTGTGTTATTAATAATTTAAGACACAATTATAGATAAAGGTAGACGTACGAAAAAATGGTTATTTTTTAACCGCCTAAAAATTTATATAAGACGTTTAAATTAGTTAAAAGTGCTTAATAATTTTAGGTGGTGGTGGTAGTAATTCTCTTGCTTAAAGAATACATCATTTATTATGAATTAGTACTAAAACATAATAAATATCTCTATAATGGGCCTTAAGATCCAACTCAGCTATAAAAAAGGCATAATGAATTTCTCCTTCATGAGGACTATCACAATAAATGCTAACTTGTTTAGATGAAACGCATCATCATCATTATGATTATTATGATTATGATTATTATGATTATGATTATGATGATGATGATGATGATGATGATGATGATTATTATTATTATTATTATTATTATTATTATTATTATTATTATGATCATTATGATCATTATTATGATTATGATTATTATTATTATTATTATTATGATGATGATGATGATGATGATGATTATTATTATTATTATTATTATTATTATTATTATTATTATTATTATTATACATGGGAATGTAAAAACAAAATACTAGAACGAAGACAAAACAGAAAACAACTAAGTAATGCCAAAAAAATGAATTGGTTTATATTGTCGCCTTTTTCATTCTGGGGGAATCCAAACTCATAACTGTCAAACTTATTATGAGCAATGCCGAAAAAATGAATTGGTTTACATAGCTAAGAAAAAGAGGAAGGAAACAAAATGCATTATATATAAGCCTAATAAGTGAACAACAAAGAAAATGAATGGGAAAATAATTAAATGTGTCCGAAGCTAAAGAAAGTTTAAGATTCATCCATACGCATGAGTCCAGTCTGTTAAGCACGGGTTGATTTACCTTTAAGTAGGGGTGTTCAAAATCGGGACCGGGACCGGGATCTACCACTCCCGGTCCCGGTCCCGGTTTTTGGCCGGGATGCAAATTGCATCCCGGTCCCGCTCCCGGTCCCGGTTTGATCCCGGTCCCGGTAATCCCGGCCGGGACCGGGATCAAACCGGGAATCCCGGTTTTTTTTAAAAAAAAAATTAAATTTAAAAAATATTATTATTTTAGTTAAATTTTCTATAATTTAGTGTTTAAAGTAATTATTTAACATCTAATAAGGCCATAATAATCACATAAATTGATCTAGAATTGAAAAATAACATTTTATTATTATTATTATGATCACCTTCATCATTTTTATAATTATTTTTATATATTATATAGTAGGATTAGTATCACAATATATATAATTTAACTCCAACTAAATATGTGATACACATTTTATCAAATAATAACTTAAATTATGGGATAAAAAATACAAAAATAAAACAATAACTTAGTTTTTAAGAAAAAAATTTAAAATAAAAATAAAAAACCGGGACCGGGACCGGGACCGGGATCACAAGGTATGTGACCGGTCCCGGTCCCGGTCCCGGGTCCCTTAGATCCCGGTCCCGGTCCCGGCCGGGACGGGAAATTCCCGGGATCAAAATTCCGGGACCGGGACCGGACAACCGGGACCGGGACAATTTGGACACCCCTACCTTTAAGAAAAGTGATTCTGCTTCTTCACTTTCTAATTATTTTTTTTTTGTTTTATTAAAGATGTTTGACATGTGAAAAATTTAATTTTTCCAAAAGTTGAAAAATGTTATATGTTTGTATTTGATAATATTCTAGGTGTGGTGTACCAGTCTCCCACGTAGCTTTATGGCACGTTCTTTATAGACGATCTATGAGGTTTCAGTTTGGGTTCGAGAAATGGCATTAATGCTTCATCTGGTCCTTCAAAAAAAATTCTAGGAGGTGTAAAGTATATATAATTTATTTTCCAGATATAGTATTTTGCACTTATTTCAAATTTAATTTATTTCCATGCATTTTCAGTTAAAACTGCACTGAGGTGTAAAACGAACAAGAAAGAACCAAGAACACAAGATTATTCAACCATGCTAAATAATAAAATCAGTGACGAGGCCAAAGTGTAGAATTCGCATGTTACCGATTATCGAATCTCTTCAAACTTCTTTAGACTTCATGAATGGCATAGTACTTTGTGTTAGAATATTGAGTTAGTTAATATGATGGGTGTTAATCACTATGTTACTAGATGTCCTTAAAATTCTATATAAAGAGTCTCAGTCCAAAGGTTAAGAGTCTAATGTACAACGGCTTTCAAGCCAGTGTGCTTAGTCATGCATGAAAGGATGTGGGTCCTCATCACCAAGTAAAGAAAAAGGATAATATGGGTCTCAAGCGGAGGTTAACTTGGATCTCTTTCTTAAAAGGGTTGATTTGCCCTTGTAGTCTTTTGAGATTAATGAAGTTTTTGTTTGCTTACTACTGTTCAAACTTCTTTGGGCTCCTACTAGTTCTGATTTTTTTTAAAAAAAAAACACTATTTTATCAAATATGAATTATAACTTTGTAACTGTTGTTCAATGATTGCTCAACGCTTTTAAAAAAACTACAGAGCACTGAGATCTTTTATCTTCTCTGAGCGTAGAGGCAGGATACATTTTGCTATGATATCTTTATTTAGATGCTCAAGTCATGAGGGACTTACTTGCCACCAATGGTGCGATTGATTCGGTTCAGTTATTTTTTCTTAATCTTCTCATTTGAAGATGTGGAACAGTACTACTGTGAGGATTAATAAAAGGGATGGTCATCGATATCGGACAGTATAAGCTTTGGTCTCTTGTGCTTAATTAATTAGTTATATGATGATAATGCTATATATGATGTCTTGTAATCTTGTATAGATGCGGAACTACTGCTGGGTCATATGAAAGGGACGCAATAGGATTGGGGTTTTTAACCACGGTTTGCATTGATTAAGTAGTAGAAAGACATGCACTCTATGTTTGGATGGGAAAAAAAAAATGAGGGAGGACAGAATACTAGGAGAGAAAATTTTCAAAAATAGTACTCCTTTGTTTCTATTTATAATAGCAAAATAACTTAATTATGCGGTTTAATAAAATAGTTAAAATTAGGAAAGAGTATTTTTTTTAACTATTTTAGGAAGTTACGTTTTCCTTCCTAGCATTTCTTCCCCTATTTTCCTCTCACTTTTCCCCATCCAAAGATAGGAATAAATAATAATGAACTTCCATAAATTGAAGTACATATTAATGAAATTAATTACATAATATACATTTATTATATTCAGTTATGGGTCTTAATTTAAAGTATTTGGGGTGTCGGATGCCCTTAATTTTTCCATATTCCAAAATATTATTTTCTTCTTTCTTTAATCATTAGATTCTATGTAAAATGAGTCACCTTTTGATATTTATAGACAAAAAATGGTGCAACTTTCAATTTTTTATAATTTTTTGAATATTATAGTTTTAAACAAAAAAGAAACTACACGATTTTAATTTAAAGTATGTAATCTTTGAAAAATAGTAAAACTATAAAATTAAAAGCTGCATATTTTTTTATCTAATAAATATCAAAATGTGACTCATTTTATATAGAATCTAATAATTAAAAAATAAGAAAAAAAAATTGGGGAACTAAGGGAAAATTAAGAGGAAGCGGACACCCGAAAGCCTAATTTAAAATGTAAAATATCTTTTCAATACTACACAAGTAGAATAGGAGAATAAATTAAAGTCACATATTGATAATCAAAGTTGAATGTTATTTTCAGTTGAAACCTCCAACTTATTCGACGCTATGGAGTACTGGAACCAAAAATAGGTGATCGTCGCATGGCAAGCTCATTGCATACACGCTTCATGGTTGGGCGAGTATGCCGATTTTCAAACAAAAAAGTAAAAGCTATTCTTACAATTAGCATCACCATCTCAACCAATGATCCTTGAAGATAAGAGGCAGCCCTTCATCTAACACTTCCTTCAAATCCAATCCTTGAGTAAATATTGTTAGTGTTGCAGCACAATGTATTGATGAGAAACAAGACATTATAACATCTCTTGGATGCTTTCCCATAATTATTTCTAAAGCCAACACTCCAAAGCTATAAAGATCGCATTTATCTATCACTTCCATTGTGTAAGCGAGTTCTATAATAAAATCAAAATGATTATCATAAAAAAAACATAGTAAAAGATAAAGTTTTAATTGCTAAATAATAAAAATAAGAAATATAGTACCATGTAACTCATAATTGAAAAAATGCATAATATAAAATATTCTTAACCTGGAGCAGCATAGCCAGAGGTACCAATACGCCAGAGATGTGAGCCTCATAATCCGAGTCTAAAATAACATTTTTTCTTGATATGTCATGATGAACTATAGGAGGTGAGCACCCATGAAGGTATAAAGCATTAGCCAACCTTCAACAACTTTGATTCTTTTACTCCAATCCAATGCAATTGATTGTAGCTCATCACTTAGTATGTTATCCAAGCTGTCCCCTTCCAAGAATTCATAAACCAAAAAGGAGAACTTGGAATGCCAACAAAACCCATATAGCTTGATGATATTACAATGCCTAGTTTGTGTCAAGGCCTGAATCTCACTCATAAAAGCTTTTTGGTGACGCATATCTCTGTCTGATATTGAACGGAGCTTCTTCACACCTACAACTTGACCTTTGGACAATTTAGCTTTATAGATACTTCCAAATCTTCCCACCCCAATGAGGCATTCTTCGTCGAACTCCTTTGTGGCTTCAATAATTTCATCATATACTAATTTCCCATCATAACTCCATATAGCAAACAAATTTTGAGTTTGATCTTCTATTTCATGACTTTCCATTTTTCTAGCATTATAATGGCAAATAATATATGAAATTCCAAGGAAAATTGCTGCTGTCATCATAACTCCTAAACCAAAGGATACACATAGATAACCAATTTACTGCTCTTGGGATGACTTGAAATGTAATTTGTTGTTGGGCAAATTGGCAAGCCAGATAGATTGGCTAACAAGTCTTTGTTGCCTATTAATCTCTCCAATGTAACAGTGGGAAAGGTAGGTTGAAATATTTGGAACTGGACCATCTAATTGAATGTATGATATGAGAATCATAGTCAAGCTTTTCATATCATCAAAAAGTGAAGGAATAGTTCGAAAAAAATGATTATGTGAGAGATTCAACATTTCCAAACGTTGTAGCTTTCCAAGCGTTACAGGGATTCCCCCATCAAATGAATGTTCACTAAGATCGAGAGATTGAAGGTGTTGCAATTGGCCAAAACTACTGGGAATGTTGAAGAACTTGTTTCCACTTAAGTTCAATTCCCATAACTTGTTCAACCATCCCAATTGTTCTGGAATTGAGTCACTTAAATGATTGTTAGCTAGATCCAACCAATCAAGGTTGGTCAATAATCCTATATCAATAGGAATGTTACTTGAAAGTTGATTGTTGCTAAGCATAATTTCACCTAATAATGACAAGTGACTCAATTCCATTGGAATATTTCCTGTCAAATGATTTGATGAAAAATCAATTCGCTCTAACTTTGTTGCCTTTCTTAGTTCTGGAGGTATACCCCCAGATAAGTTATTATTAGAGATTTTAAGTCTTGTAAGGTTATGGCACTACCATAAAATGCATTGTTGCTCAAATCAATGTCTGCTAAGTTTAGATATACACCAAAAGCTTTTGTTATATTTCGTGTCAATTGATTGTTTTCAAGCCGAACTCTATGAAGGCTAGAGAAATTCTTTATACTTCTTGGAACTGGACCTGTGAAATGATTTTGTTGGGCGCTAATAGTAGTGAGTACTCCACCAAGGCAAATGTCATGAGGCAAATGAGTTTCAAAACTATTCATAGCAATTTTCAAGGATTGCAAAGAGGCAAGGCTATTCATTTCTAATGGCAGACTGCCGCTCAGTTCATTTTCAAACAAACTTAGTTTGGATAGCTGTGTCAAGTACCCAATACTTGAAGGAATCCATCCAAAAAGGATGTTCCCATCCAAAGTTAGTATGGAGAGGTTTGTTAAGTTTCCAATACTAGAAGGAATAGATCCTGAAAGGCTGTTTTGAAACAAGCTTAGTATGGGTAGCTTTGTCAAGTTACCAATAAATGGAATCGATCCAGAAAGGTGGTTTCTATCCAAAGCAAGTTTGAAGAGCTTTAGGAAGTTTCCGATATCAGAAGGAATAGATCCTGAAAAGTTATTGTTTTGGAGATTGAAGTATGACATGTTGGCTAAATTTACTATAGCTTTTAAAATATGACCAACGAATTTATTTTAACCTATGTCTAGATGTTCAATCCTAGACAACTGTGTGATCTCATGCCGAATTGCTTCAGAGAAATTATTGAGAAAAATCAATAATTCTAAGTCTAGAGAGTTCACCAATTTGGTGGGGGATGGTCCCATAAAATGAATTGGAAGAGATATTTAAGAATTGGAGCTTGGGGAACGATGAGGAATTGAGATGATGAAGTGTACCTCAGTCCAAAATTTAGAAGAGAAATTTTGGAAATGGAGTTAAACTCGTTGCCTGTAATTCCATCCCAGTTGCAAGGATTATAACTATTCCAAACTATTCCACAGGGAAAGGAGAGCTTGGCTTCTGTTATCAATTCTGGCTTTCCACTTTAGCAGAGCATTAGGTTCACTGTTGTTTTGTAAAGTCATGAAAGAGAAGGCAGAAGATGAATAGAAAGTTAAGGAGGCCATTAATAGAACGCTCAAAAGTTGAGGCTTTTTGGATATGAATCCCATCTCTAGCTCTAAGAAGGAAATTTTAAATCAATATGATGTATAATTGCAAAGGATGTTACACACACATGTATATATAAGCACAAGAGTTCATGCATTGTCATTTATTGGGAATATGACGGGAAAATGCAGGGCAGAATAAAATGCACTGCTAACTGAGGACTTTTCTTCAGACTTGAAAGTCGACCAACTTGAAGAGTCGTAGCAATCAAGAAACAAGCTTCGTTAACTTGAAAATAAAAAATAAAAAAAGAGGAAAATAGAGACTTTTAGAACATATATGATGTGGGTTTGTGGGTGTTGCTCCTCTTACAAAATTGTACGTCTGCTCTATTCTCAAAGTGAAAAATGTGTAAAAATTTGTTTTGAAAAAAAGCAAGAGGAATGATCATTTTTTAATATTAATTAGTTTGGGCAGAATTATTATATAAATTTTGAGCTCATGGTTGGATTTTTTTTTAAAAAAAATTTGAGCCCTTGAAAAATCATAAAAAAATTAAAACTTTTGAATAGTGTATGTTTGTGTTACGAGTGTAAATGATCTATTAAAAAGTGTAAATGCACATTGTAGTAAACAAGTAATACAGAAGTGAGTAAAGTATCGTTCCCACGATGATTGATCACTGAGTACCAAAATAGGTAATTTTAATTCTATTTAGTCGATCGATTGGTGATTGAGAGAACAAAATAAAATGATTAAATATAAGTGCAAATAATATGAAAATAAATATGAGAAAAAGCCCTAGAGGTCATATTTCACTTAATAAAGTTTGGATTGAATCACTTATCTATTCTAGCCCAATTTATCCCACATGATTGATAGTCGAGTTTCCCTCATTTAATTACTATCATCTTCTAAGGTCAAACAATTCTATAATTAATTACTAATCCAATATATTCCTATATGAATTCAAGCAATTAGTTATGCATTAAGATTTATGGAACTCATTAAGACTACACAACTCATATGAATATAATCATATTTCATATGCAAGTTATGATTTTAATTATAGGATCTACACACATGCATCTCCTTCCGGTCTCAACATACGTATTGAAATCATTCAAAAGATGCCAATCAATCAAAAGCATTAAGAATAATAATTAAAAACAAATCATGAAGGAAAAAAATTAAAACTAGATTTAATAAGTTAATATTCAATCCGTCATTAGTAAGCTACATCATCACCCTAGGAAAATAGAAATTTAGCTCATAATGAAATTAAAAACAAAACTAAAATAAATTGAAAACTTTACAAACATTGCATAAAACTTGAATATTAAATTATAAAACATTAATATACAACAACTACATGCATGAAAATGGAGAAAATCTAGACGTCCTTTTAGAAGGTAAAACCTTCCATGTAAGTGGCAACTTATACCATCCATGAAAGAGGACTACCTAAGCCTTTCATGTAGGAGGCATGTAAGAAGTAAATACAATGCATTAAACTATTCTAAGATGGTGCATGTAGAGAAGAGAGGAAAGTAACGGATATGAAATGGTGTGTGTCAAATGGAGTAGGTGAAACGGTAGATCAAGTAGTAGATGAAGAATTAGGTGAAAAGGAAGATGAAGTGATAGATGAAGTAGTAGGTGAAAAGGAAGATGAAGTAATAGATGAAATATGATAGATGGAATAGTTGGTGGAATTTCACATTTTGATCTTCATGAAAGTTGTAGCTATGGATCTTAGTTTGAAGACGCAAGTGGAAACTCCTCATTTCAATATTTGCAGCTCCAGTTATGGTCAAATTAGTGGGCACAAGTCAGACTTGAACAAATTCACGTCCTCAACTTTCAAGCAAAATTCATAGCTCTTGGAGATAAAAATGAGTTTTGGTCTCAACATAAAAGTTGTAAAGCTCTTTCTTAACTTTTCATCCATATAAAGAACATCTCAATTCGACATCTAGAGCTCCAAATATTGCCTGAAAACTGAAAAGGGTCCGATTTAGTGTTTTTTCAAGAAATTCTATTTTATGCCCAAATCATTATTTATTTATCAATTACATTCAAATTCATTAAATTGAGCTCAAATATCTTCTACAAAATCATCATATAAGGGAAAATAAATATACAAATATTTTACTTATCAAATTCCCCCATACTTAGCTCTTGTACGTCCTCGGATAAGGAGTGACTAAAAAGTACTAACAAAATTAGAATTGACAAGTCATAAGCAAGAAGACAATTGAAAAATAAAGAGATCATAGTATTCATGAATCAACGAAAATATAAACTAGTAACTTTATTAAAAAACGAATAAACCGAGTTCGTAATTGCTACTCATTCTCTCAATCTCGCAAGTGTTTAAAGCTAAGTGTTTCGCTCAAATTCAACCAAAAAAATTGCACTACCATAGGCTTACTAAAAATCTCAATCTCCACTACCTAATTCACATACATAGTTCAAATCAAAAAGGACTTATTGAGGGTTGTAATGGGATTAAGGTAAAAGGAATGTAAAATGTAATATGAAGGGTTAATAGATTAATAGAACAAGTGAAAAAAATGGGCTAGTTTCTGAATAAATCTATTTCATCACAACCACCCACAATTCAAATACTCAAATTTTTTCCTTCTTTTTTCTTCTTTTTTTCTTCTTTTTTTTACCTCTTTTGTTTCTGCAACTCTAAAGTTGATGATATATACACCTCCACACTTGTCAAAAGCCCACTTCACAAAAAATTCACATGGTCTACTAATCTTTTGAATGAGGTAAAAGCATTTGATATATCAGTAAAACACATGTTAATGGGTTGAGAACAAAGAAACGGTCAATTAGGCTCAAAGGGGCTTATCAACGATGTAATTGTAAGGTTGGCTATTTAGCTCTGGATAAAAAGAAAATGAATAATGCTTTTATCATTTTTGAATATGCATGTGAAATGTAATCTCAAACAGATTTAAAGCAAGTTCTAGAGTGACAACTTAATAGGTGAATATCACACATAAGAGAAATAATCATTATATTCTCAAAAAGCTCACAGTTAGGGGCTTTCAAACTCAGCTAATTCAATCTCAAAATTCATCACCAATTGCAACAATCAGTTGTTCATTCATGCTATGAAATCTCTAAATTCAGTTGATCCATACTTAAAACTTATATACTTCTTAAGATCATTACAAAACACCTAAAAAATATCTTTTTTTAACTTTTACTCTTTTTTTTAGGAAGGAACAAAAAATGCAACTAATAAAATGCGTTTCAGGAGTTAAAAATAATTCCTTACTCTGCCATTTTTTTCACACCCTGTGCATCTAGTGGTTTTACTGACTAACTATATTTTTCCCCTCCCCCAACCTAAATCATACATTGTCCCCAATGTCTCCTAGAGCTTAGAGAAAGTATTTCTTTTTTTCTTACATAAACACACAATAAAGTAAAACCAAAATATTAAGGAAAGTTACAATTGAAGAGTGGTATCTGGATCCTGCTTCTAACTGCTATCTGAAAATTTTCCACCTATTTTCTTGACTAATAGATCTGGTTTAGGTTCATAGGTTTGCAGTTTATCGAGCAACTGATCAGCAGTTGGTGCAGAAATTATGGAATGGCGAGTTGCTAGAGGTATGAATCCTTTTTCCACAGCATGATCAAAAAACGACAACAGATCATCATAAAAACCATTAACATTTAACAATCCTAATGGCTTTTTGTGAAAGTTTAACTTAGCCCAGTATGCAATGCTGGAAATCCCATCCAATATTTTCAAACCACCAGGTAGAACGATAAAAGCTTCAGCCCTGTAGAATATACGTCCTAGACGTTTAGGCAAGTTTGAAACTTGTAACTCTTGTCTTAAGGAAAAGATATGACCATCTAACTCCTTCACTTTTACACTCAAACCTTTGCTTCCGTTAATGATTGTAGCAATGGCCACACTTCCCCTTAGGCCTTGGATGCCTCCCCCATATTCAAAGTTGATCTTTCTAGCAGCTAATGCATTTCCAAGTTCTTGTGCTGCATTTAGAAACTCTCGATTCTTTCCCTCATCAGTTTCACCAAAAATGCAAATAGATTTAAACCTACATATTAGTGTAGTACCCTTTTCTCTTCTTTTCTGTCGGACCATTAATGCTTACAAGTGGAAGAGTGCATATTTGCAAATGAAAGAGTACATATTAATACTACTTAAACAACGACAACAAGATCATGCAAATAATGCATTTTTCAAAGAAGTTTGAAAAAATTATTGACAAAGATGACTGGTGGGCCATTGCATGAAGAAATTAAGCAAAATGAGTAAAGAAAGTCAAAATTTACTGAAAAGAGAAGACATATTAGACAAAACCATGATTATGTATAGTGGTTGTGATTTTGGCACACATATTCCTCTGGTTTTACGTCCAGTAACAGCTTAAATGCTTTCTATGAATCGAGGATTTGCTTTCCATACAGTTTTCTTATAAACTGGAAAATAGGGTTTTTTAATGTCAGATTCCCAAGATAGTAGCACTCTTTTTCCTTGTTGAATATGTCAATTAAATCGAGAAGAATATGATGAACATCACCACTCGAATGCGTCTCAGGAGTTTGAATGATATCATCCAATGACTCCTTACTCAGTCCATCCTTTATGAATTCAATTTTATCTTCTCCATTTAATGAAACGATACCTTGTTCTTACAGTGCTTATCACATGTCCACCTTGCACATTTATGGCAACCTCCATTCTTTTAGCTCTTCTCTTTTTAGAGTAAGAACTTCTTCCCATTCCTGGCATAGGGTTAATAATTGACTTATGAATCTCACCTGCTAAATGTACTTTAGCTTCAATGATCTAGCGTACATCCTCAAGAAGGCTCAAACGCTTGAATATCTTCATTCTTTCGAGTCGACAGCTATAGATCTTCCTGAACACATCTTTGGGAAGAGTAGGAAACATGTTCTTAAGTTTTACAACAGATTCCTCCATATTAACTTGAAATGAAAATGATGACAAATAAAACTTTCAATGCAGTGCTGAGTGCTTTAGTGAGTAAGAAAGAGAAATGAGCAAGAAAAGGAAGTTTTGGGTTGCCTCCCAAATATCCGACCTTCTTTAACGTCTTTAGCTAGACAAAAACCAAACCAATTTTTATTATTTTTATTATTTTATTTATTTATTGTGAGAACGAGGACTTACCTGCTGGTTCCTCAAACGTGATGACAGTTTTCTAAGTATTGAGGGCACTATCATTGTACTCTTTGCCCATTCACTTTGAATTTTCGATCACCATCTTGAATCTCTACAGTTCCATATGGCCATACCTGAATCTCAATCAAAGGACCTAACTACCTTGATATCAGCTTTCTTGGGAAGAGCTTTAACCTTGAGTTGTATAAAGCATTTTTTGTCCCGGTGTGAACTCTCTCCTCAAAATTCTTCTGTCATGCCACATTTTTGTCTTCTCCTTATATAACTTTGCATTTTCATAATCTTGTTGTCTGAATTCTTCAAGCTCATTGATTTGGAGAAGCCTCTTCTCACCAGCTGCCTTTAAGTCAAAATTTAAGGCTTTTATTGCCTAATATGCTTTACACTTCATTTCTACTGAAAGATAGCATGCTTTCCAGTAGACCAATTAATATAGAGATGTACCAATTAGTAACTTGAAGGTAGTTCTATAAGCCCAAAGTGCATCATCTAATTTATATGGCCCGTCCTTTCGATTAGAATTTACCATCTTCTATAAGATCCATTTCAGTTCTCTGTTTGAGATTTCTACTTGCCCCATAATTTGTGGATGATATGGAGTTGCAACCTTATGAGTTACTCCATATTTAGCTAACACCGACTAAAGCTTCTAATTGCAAAAATGCCTTACTCCATTGCTAATAATAGCTCTAGGCACACCAAATCTTGTAAAGATATTCTTCCTTAAGAACTTCACAACCACTCAAGAATCATTTGTGGGGAAAGCAGCTGCTTCAACCCACTTAGAGACATAGTCAATAGCTACTAAAATGAACTGATTGCTAAATGAGGATGGAAAAGGCCCCATAAAATCAATCCCTCATACATCAAAGAGCTCAACTTCTAAGATGTTAGTTAAAGGGACTTTCATGTCTCCTTGAGATATTTCCCATTCTTTGGCATCTATCACAGGTTGCCACAATTCTGTAGGTGTCCTTAAAGAGTATAAGCCAGTAAAATCATGATTGAAATACTTTAGTAGCTATTCTATTTGTTCCAAAATAACCACCATATAGGGATGAATGGTAGTGATTTAAAATGCTAGCAATTTCTTCTTCAGGAACACACCGCCTGATAATTTGATTTGGGCATTATTTATATAAGAACTGATCCTCCCAAAAGTAGGAGTGCTGATTACATTTGCTTGGTTTGTCAATGATCCCACTTACTTGGATGTAGATGCAACTTGAGAAGACAAAGTTGTAAGGACATACAGCTCGTGCACTCCAAGTGCTTTCTTAGAAATATAGCGTTTAAAGGGCCATTGGTATGCATTGGCTGACATCTCCTCAAGTATATTGTAAACATCATCTATATTTTTTCCCATTAAAGATCCTTCAACTACAGCATCTATAAGAATTCTGGAGATGTACGTCATCCTACTATAGAAAGTTTGCAGTTGCCACCAATTTGGTAACCCATGATGAGGACATCTCCTTAACAACTCCTTTTATCTTTCCCATGCTTCTTAGAGGCTTTCTTGTTCATGCTAGGTAAATGAGGCAATTTCATTCCTTAATTTAGCAGTTTTTGTTGAAGGAAAGTATTTCTCTAAAAATTTCTGCCCCATGAGATCCCATGTAGTTATGCTTCCCACTAGTAGTGATTGTAACCAGCTCTTAGCCTTATCCCTGAGTGAAAAAGGGAAAAGTCAGTCTAATAGAATCATCAGTAACACCATTATGCTTGAATGTGTCACAGATTTCTAGGAAGTTGGCTATATGTGCATTAGGATCTTCTATTGGTAACCCACCGAACTGATTTTCTTACATCATATGAATAATTGCAGGCTTGATTTCGAAGTTATTAGTTGCTACTAGTGGTTTTCTAATTCCAGAATTTGTCCCCATGATTGTTAATGTTGTATAGTCACTAAGTTTTTAGTATCTGTTGTTTCTCTCTCCAGATTTGCAATCGAATTGCTTAGGACTGAAGTAAACTACTTCCAAACTCTTCAATTTCTTCAACAAGTTTTGTCGATCTCAGAATCAAGAGGTTGTAGTTCAGTCTCCTTTTATATGTTCATTATAGTATAATGGTGAGTATTCCCGCCTGTCACGCGGGCAACCCGGGTTCGATCCTCGGCAACAGCGCCAAAACCTTGTTACGAGTGTAAATGGTCTATTAAAATGTGCAAATGCACACTGTCGTAAACAGGTAATATAGAAGTGAGTAAAGTATCATTCCTACGAGGATTGATCACTAAGTACCAAAATAGGTCATTTTAATTCTATTTAGTTGATCGATTGGTGATTGAGAGAACAAAATAAAATGTTTCAATATGAGTGCAAATAATATGAAAGCAAATATGAGAAAAAGCCCTAAAGGTCATATTTCACTTAATAAGTTTTGGATTGAATCACTTATCTATTCTATCCCAATTTATTTCATATGATTGATAATCGAGTTTCCCTCATTTAATTACTAGCCTATTCCAAGGTCAAGCAATTCTATAATTAATTGCTAATCCAATATATTCCTATATAAATTCAAGCAATTAATTATGCATTAAGATTTATGGAACTCATTAAAACTATACAAGTTATATGAATATATTCCTATTTCATATGCAAGTTATGGTTTTAATTATAGGATCTACACACATGCATCTCCTTCCGGTCTCAACATGCATATTGAAATCATTCAAAAAATAGCCAATCAATCAAAAGCATTAAGAATAATAATTAAAACTCAATCATGTGGGAAAAAAATTGAAACTAGATTTAATAAGTTAATATTCAATCCGTCATTAGTAAGCTACATTAGATTTAACCAATTTATTTAATCCAAATAAAAAGCCATCAGATTTAATTTATCTTCATAAATTAAATCTGAGATACTATATCTCTATCATGTTAATTATTAAATTTAATTTATCTTAATAAAATTAAATTTAAAACTAACATAATATAATAATATCATATAATATATATACATATATGTATGTGTGTATTTCAAAAAAAACATATGTATATATATAATATTATTAATTTTCTCTTCACGAATTTTATATCATATACATATACATATATATATATATATAAAATTTGTCCACCCTAGATTAAACATTGTATTCAATGAATTTTAAATAGATCTTAGATTCAATGAATCTGGACATTATAGCTAGTGTAGGACTATTCTTGTATGTGACCCTGTAGGCTCATACGAAGTTGGCAGTGGGCCAATAATTGTACTAACCCACAAGTCGCAAGCGGCCTCTAGCAAGACATTACAACTACCCAATTCATATGAGGATCATTAACACGATGCAACCTATCATACAACCATGTCACGTCCCTTTTGTCACACGATATATCGGTCAAAGATGAGACATGGATAATGTCATCCTCTTGTTCCTGACCATTACTTTCTTGATTCCTGAGTAGTCTGATAATAGAAATGGAAACTCCTTTCCAATGTAGTATGACCATACATTTCTCAGACTCACTCATCGAGGGGTCCAGTACTGTCTCTCTACTATTGTGAGGGACAAATTCCATCTTGACCATTCATATTCCTCTGTATGAAAACCACCAAGCCTGATCATAGACTTTATCATCACCCGGTCAAAAGTGACTTTTGACTAGTTCAAAGCTCAGCAACTCTCATGTAGGAATCCATGATGACCTCAGGTCAAAGGGCATTGTGACATGGTTATACATGAGATAAGCTTATGACTTGATCCATGCAGCTTTCTCACAATGGGTCAATCCAGCACCTTGTACTCTTTCAAATGCCTAAGACTTTGATTCATATCTCCATATCTTATCAAAGTAATACTAGTCTTACTTCATCTTTGCTCCCGCATAGATGACCGACCAAGGACATTTAGGACAATCTTCATAATTCATCCAAGGATACAATTATCACAGTTAACATGCAAATAATATGATAACATAATGGAGAAATTCATTAAATAATAATGTTCAAAGTACAATGATCGGCCCTTAAGGCACAATTTCCAACATCCCTCCCATTTGCACTAGGTACAATCATTAATTTGCCTAATTCCCATTGTGCTAACATAATGCTCATGCTTTGCCGGTGCAAGCGGCTTGGTAAGAGGATCAGCAACATTGTCTTCTCCTACTACTTTACATATTTCAATGTCACCTCTATCATTGATTTCTGTAATGAGATGAAATCGCTGAGTATATGCTTGGTTCTCTAATGTGACCTAGGCTCCTTGGCTTGTGCAATGGTACCGCTATTGTCATAGATCATATCTATTGGATTTGAGATGATAAGCTCCACCCCTAGTTCAATAATGAACTTTCTGATCCAAATGGCTTCCTTACCTGCATCCGATGTGCTATATACTCAGCTTCTATTGTACAATCTGCTACAATGATCTACTTAGAGCTCTTCTAGCTTATTTCTCTACCATTCAAGAGGAATATGCTTCTAGATTGCGATTTAAGGTCATCTTCGTTAGTTTGGAAACTTGCATCTATGTAATCGGTTATACAAAGCTCATCATCCAATCCACCATAAACCAAAAATAAGACCTTAGTCCTTCTTAAGTACTTTAGGATATTCTTGACGGTAGTCCAATGACCCTTGCCAACATCTTGTTGATATCTACTAGTCATACTTAAGGAAAATAAGACATCCAGTCGAGTACATAACATAGCATACATGATGGATCCAATGGTCGAGGCATATGGAACCTTACTCATGGGATCTCACTGATCAGGTGTACTATGACACAGATCCTTACTAAGCTGGATGCCATGAGACATCAGCACATAACCCCTTTTTGAATCCTACATATTGAACCTATGCAGTATCTTGTTTATGTATGTGGTCTGACTTAGGCCAATTAGTCTCTTGGATCTATCTCTATAGATCCTAATCCCTAGGATGTAGGTGGCTTCACCTAAGTCTTTTATTGAAAACGACTTTCCTAACCAAGATTTGATACTCTGTAAGCTAGGAATGTCATTCCCAATAAGTAGGATGTCATCTATATAAAGCACTAGAAATACAACTGTGCTCCCACTAACCTTCTTGTAAACACAAGGTTCATCGATGTTTTGAATGAATTCAGACTCTTTGACTACTTCATCAGAATGATGATTCCAACTATAAGATCTTGCTTCAATCCATAAATGGATCTTTGAAGCTTACAAAATTTACCAGTCTTCTATACACACAAAACTTTTAAGTTGGTCATGTACACATCCTTAAGGAGCTTTCAATTAAGGAATGTTGTTTTGATGTCCATCTTCCATATTTCATAGTCATAATATGCTACAATGGCAAGAAGGATTCTGATTGATTTGGCCATTGCAATGGGGAAAAGGTTTCATCATAGTCTACACCATGAGTTTGAGTGAATCCTTTTGCAACTAGTAGTGCCTTGAAGACATTTACATTAACATCCATGTCAGTTTTTGCCTTGAAAACCCATTTGCACCAGATGGTTTTTATACCTTCAGGTGGATCGACTAAGGTCTATACCTTATTGTCGAATATGGCTTATATTTCAGACTTTATGGCATTGAGCCATTTTTTGGAATTTGGTCTCACTATGGCATCTCGATAGGTTGTTAGCTTATTCTGCTCTATGAGCAACACATCACAACTTCTAGTAATCAGAAATCTATATCTCTAAGGCTGATGTCGTGTCCTATCAGATCTTTATAGACCTTGTGTTACTTGAGGAGGCTTAGCAACTTGTTGTGAGTCTTCTCTGATTTCCATATGTGGTTCTGTGCTATCTTGTAACCCTCAAACTTCTTTGAGATGTGCCTTGCTCCTACTGGTTCGTTTAGAGATAGACTCTCTTTCTAGAAACTTACCATTTCAAATAACAAACACTTTGTTATCAGTAGGATTCTAGACATAGTATCCTTTCGTTTCCTTAGGATACCCCACGAAAAGGCACTTTGAGGATCTGGGAGCTACTTTATCTAAGGCTTATTGTTTAACATATCTCATATGGTGTCTTTTCAATTGCCTAAGATGGAACTCGATTTAGTGTGAACACAGCTGTTACTAGAGCATGTCCCCAAAAGGACAATGGAAGATCTATTTAACTCATCATAGATCGAACCATATCTAATAGTATTCAATTTCTTCGTTCAGAAACGTCATTCCATTGTGGTGTTTCTGAAGGAGTCAATTGTGAGATTATCCCATAACTCCTAAGTTGGTCAATGAACTCTTGGCTCAAATATTCATCACCTCGATCAAATCGAAGTACTTTAATTGTTTTACCAAGTTGGTTTTGTACTTTATTTTAGAATATCTTGAACATTTCAAAAGATTCAGATTTTTGTTTCATTAAATAGATATATGCATTTCTACTAAAGTCATCTCTAAATGTAATGAAGTACAGATAACCTCCTCTAGCGGCTGTATTTAATCGTCCACATATATTTGTATGTATGAGGTCTAATAAATCAATGGCCTTCTCACTATGCCCAGTAAAAGTTGCCTTTATCATCTTTCCTAATAAGCAAGATTTACATGTATCATATGATTCAAAATCAAATATGTTTAGGAATCCATCTTGATGGAGTTTATAAATGTGTTTCTCATTTATATAGCCTAGACGATAATGCCATAGGTAGGTTGGATTCAAATCATTTGATTTTATCCTTTGGGTAGTTATGTTATAGATATTTCCATTATTAGGATATACCAAATTTAATATATAATGACCGACATTCAAATCACCATAAGCATAGAAAACATCATTACGATAAATCGAATATGTACCATTCTAAGGAATGGAAGTATAACCTTCCTTATCCAAATAAGAAAGAGAAATAATGGTCTTACTTGAAGTAAGAACATAATAGAAATTGTTCAAAACTAATAAAAGCCCATTAGGAAGAACTAATTCATAAGTGCCTACAACTAAAGCAACAACTCTTGCTTTGTTTCCAACTCGTAGATCCACCTCGCCCTTCTTCAACTTTCTACTGTCCTTTAGACCCTACACATTTGTACAAATGTGAGAACCACCTACAGTATTTAATACCCATATAGAGGAAGTAGAAAAATGAATGACTATAACATAAATAC
Source organism: Inga leiocalycina (assembly GCA_963242795.1). Lineage (NCBI taxonomy): Eukaryota > Viridiplantae > Streptophyta > Magnoliopsida > Fabales > Fabaceae > Inga > Inga leiocalycina. The sequence continues at coordinate 76,209,189 of OY725323.1, forward strand.
CTGAAGCGATAGCCCCACTATCCTTCTTGTTCTTTTTCGAATCTTCGAGGAAGAATCTGTAATTCCTCTTCCAATAACCAAATTTATTGCAAAAGTATTCCTTCCTTTGGAGGCTTTACCTTCTTAGGTGTAGGTTTAGTATCAGGCTTATTTGAATCTTTAGTCTTACCACCTGAGCCATTCCCTTTCCATTTGCCCTTCCCTTTCTTTTTCATACCCTTTCTTTTCTAAACCATCAAAACAGTACTGGGCTTTTTCTTTATGCTCTGCTCAGCAGTTTTGAGCATCCTATGTAGTTCAGCAATTGATTTCTCCATATTGTTCATATTGTAGTTTATGACAAACTGGTCATAACTTTCCGGGAGTGAGTTCAAGATCAAATCTGTAGCTAATTCCTGCCTCATGGGAAATCCAAGCCTCTCAAAGTGATTAATATAGCCTTTTATCTTTAACATATGAGCACTAACTGATACACCTTCACTCAAATGCACGTTCACTTTTTCGGTGTCTCCCTATCTCAAATCGGTTCGCTATTTGGTGGTCCCAGATAATCCTTAGAATCTCTCGTGTTTTGCCTTTCTTGCTTCCACCATTGACTACAGTTTCAACCTTTCTCAGAGTCGTGCTTTTAGGGTTCTAATTATCATATCTCCCTTTCACTTCTATTTGTTTATTTTCAAATCTCCTTTTCGTTCTTTTTTACTCATTTTTGGTCTTTTTCCACCTTTTCAAAATTCATGCCTTCTTTTTTTGTTCAACTAATTTCATGTTTTCCACCCTATCAATATTGTGTGCTTCCATATAGCCTATACTCATACAAATCAGCAGCCATGTGACCAATTTATGTCAAACGTTGCCTCTTAACAGTCAAAGTTTCTAACTTTGATGGTGTTAACGATTTTATTCCATTTTACATAAGTCATGGTTACTTTTGCTCCAAAAAATTGTTCATGGTTAATTTTGCACTTTTGAAAATAGTTCATGGCTATTTAAGCACCTTAAACTTAGAAAGAATAATAGGGTATTGATGAAAAAGTAGACAAAAGGCTAATACTCCTCTGGCCTACTAAATATTATACACTAAAGAATTAGGGTTACATTTACAAGGATTGAATCCATGTTGTACACTTGTGTAAAGGTAAGAATAGCAACACAAATGTAAAGGCATCCCTATTTCTATTTACAATTTATGGAATATCTTTTGCTCTAATACTTCTCCTCAAACGAGAAGGGTTGCTACCAAGATGAGTTGGTTTCTATAATTAACAAATTAAGGTTGAGTCAAGGCTTTTGTGAGATAATTGGTAATTTGAGAGGTAGAAGGAATGTAATGAACTTCAAGAGCACCAGATTTACAAACAAAATGAAGATTGATCTCAATGTGTTTGCTTCTTGCATATTGCATTGGTTTTGCCACATGACCTGCAGCACTCAAGTTGCCATACTAGATTGTAGAAGGCTGTCACAAATGATCATTTTTAAATTCTAGCTAGACCATTCACATGAGCGCAAGCTAAAAGATTTAAGGAACAAATGATTGGGCTAGTTCAAGAGACTGTTGGAAATCAAATGGCAATTGGATCAAAAAATTTGATTTACAAAGCAAAGGACGTCATAAATCCAGCTTGGGCTAAAATAGATGTATTGATCATAATTTAAGCTTGAAGACTTCAAAATAAAGAGCTTGAACCTAGTTCTACATATGGGGAGACTCATTTAGGCCTAAATAAGCGCATTTTGGGCTTTAAATGCTGATTACATTTTGTTGATTTTATCTGTATGAAAATTATTAAATAGTTGGCATATTTGACTTTTGGATTCCCTAAAGCATTGAATGAAGTTTTAGTTGCATTTAATGCAATTAGGTCATATTTCTCTTTAAATCTTGGCACTTCTTCATTTGTAATCATACTTGATTGTTGAATAAAAAGTTGCATTTCGAAACTATGCTAATTGAGAGTGTATTCTCTCTAAGGTTCTTCTTAGGACTAACAGACTTATCAAGGCTTGATCAACTTTATGGCATCTTCCAACACTTCATATCCTTGTTCTTTAGTGCTCAAGGGTTCGAGTGGATCATAGATATGTGTTTAGCTTTCTTGAGGAGGTCCTCTATTTTTCAATTTCCCATTGAAATAATTTTGTTGCAATTTAAATTTGTGCTTCCCATCGAGAAACCTTTGATGACCCATGAAGCACCACTTTTGAATATAGGGAAGGCATACTGAGTCAGAGTCAAAATTGTAAGTTAAACATGCTTTGCCAGTATGCACATTCCACACGAATAATGTTCCCAACCCAAGAAAGTCACTTAGTGTCCAAATTAAGGCCGCATGCAAGTTGAATAGTATCTTCTAGTACATGCCATATCTCGATGCCAACATTCCACAAGTTTAGCAATTCTTGAATAAGCGGTTGAAGGTACACATCTTTATAATTACTCGGTGACTTTTTCCCTAGAATGATCATAAACAAAATGAATGAGCTTTATTTCATACACATCCAAGGGGGCAAGTTGTATGAATCAAACTAAGACTACTGGCTAAATACTATAACTTGTGCTAAGATTCCCAAATAGATTAAAACCGTTAGTCACCAAAGGAAACCAAATATTTATTGCGTCAACCGCAAAAGCTGGAAAGTCTAAGTCAAATGCTTTACAAGCTTTTACTTCTCATGGATGTCTTAACTTACCATCTTGATTCTTGTCAACTTCATGCCACCTCATGTGCTCAACTATTTTAGACGACATAACCAATCTTTGCAATAGCGGCTTCAAAGGAAAGCACCTAAGAATCTTTGTAGGTTTCTTCTTGTGCTTTTTCCCTTCTGAATTGTCTTATACCTTAATGTGTAACATCACTTGTGAGTCTCCCTGCTAGCATCATCTCCCCAATATAGCATACAATCATTTGGGCATGCATCAATTTTTTGATAGTTCAAGCCCAATCTGTTAATAATTCTAGCAATAACGACATTCCCTTATCAGTGATTCCATACAAGCACTTGATGTGATACAATTTAATCAAAAAAGACAATTTCGAGTATTTTCCACAACCAAGATACAAAGGATCATATGATTCATTCATTAGGTAGAAAAAATCCCGAGCAGCTTCTTTCCTCAAGAACACAGAGTAGTAGAGATGATTTCTCCCATTCCTCCACCCATCCCTTATCTTTAACCAACCATGCAACCTCCTCTCATCTCGTATAGCAAACTTATCCTACCTAAAAAAAAATTAAATACATCAATAAAAATTAAATAAATTACAACTATAAACATTTCATTAATTAAACATTTGATTATATTAAATTAGTTACCTTCATAACATCATCCCATGCCTCCTCCTTTGTCTTTTTTGGAAGCTTCTTTTAGTCCTGAAAATATATAGGGAGCCAGAGCCAATTCCCAACTAGCTCATTCATATAGAAATTGAATACATGATTGCCACTCTCAATTGGCTGGTTTGTGGCCTCATTCCATGGAACTACTATATGTAGCCCCTGGCCAAGCCATTTAGACCTGCCACATCCAGCTTCCAGTTAATGATGTTCACTTGCTTATCTACACATTGATCGCAAATTTAATTAAATATAATTTCACATTTAATCCACTTTAATTAAAATATTAACTCATTAAAATAATTACTTATCTTGAACCTACACATCAAATCCAGTTGCCTGTGAAGACAACTGTCGTGGGTGATTCTAGTCCTTAGCCTCCTCAATGTTAAGGAATAGCTCTGCCCCGCTGATAGAAAAATTGATATCAAATTCCCTCCCATGTTCGTAGTCACTCACACTAATATAAACAACCCTAATAGAATAAGCACCTCTGGTGAGGTCATATAAGGGGCCGCCTGCTATGGTGGCACCTGTGGGGTAGCTAGGAGGTCGCCTGGGTGTTGCCTGTTGTGGTCACCCTGTGGAGTACTGTCGGCCCCAATTACTGCCCCCTTCTCGAACTGTCTAGGCTGCTCTCATTTACCTGCTTCCCTTTGCCCTTGTCTCTCCCGGAAGATATTATAACTACAATTATTCCCTTTTCAAATTAATGCAACTTTTTTTATATAAGTAAATTAATACAAATTTAATTTATTATAATTTCTTACTTAACCAATTAAAAGTAAATTACAAAATAAACTAAAGTCACACCTAACCAATATTTGCAAAAAATATTATAATAATAACTAACATTATAAAGAAATAACATCACAATATTATAATAATATTATTACACACAACCAAACAAAATAAAAATGCATGGACAAAAAAAGTTTTAAAAAAACATTACGCATGGCAAAATAGGCTCAGAAACTCATAAATATTACAAAAACATATTTAAAATAATAATAAAGGTACTAATAACAAATCTACTCGCTCAAAAACAAAATGAAATAAGTAAATTTACTAATTTCGAGTACCTCACTCCTTAAATCTTCGAGCAAAACCTTAGATATAATGAAAACTTCTCAGAGCGTGTGGGGAAGGAATTTACCAAAAGTGGTAAAATGAGGTGTGGCGGCACTTTTATAGCCACATCATTTTTAGCAATTTCCCTAAAAACCGCTATATCAACCACTACAAAACACAAACCCCTACCTCAGTCATCTTGACACTTTGTAGTGGTTATTGCCTCAAGAAACACTACAAGTCATGACACATTTTGTAATGGTTCATTGGAACAACTACAAACCTGCAACCTTTTGTTTTATGTAGCGGTTTTGCCTTTTAAACTACTACAAACTTATAGCTACATTTTGTAGTGGTTTATATGATCCAGCCGCTACAAATTCACCACCACAACTATGAAGCACCAAGTTAGAGCCACATTTTGTAGCTATTTATATGATCTAACCACTATAAATTTCCATGTAACATCCTTATTTTTATTTTTGGAATATAATTATAATTAGGAAATATTTCTTTATAAAAAAATGAATGAATTTAGTAGGTAATTTTTGTAGTAAGAAAAAGGATCTCTTTAAAATATGATTTTTTAATATGTGTGTGTGTGTGTATAAATGAAAAACAACATTAGCCACCGAAAGCTTTCGATGGAAAATGGAAGAAAACATAATGATTATGTCTCTTTAATTAAAAAAAAAGAAGACATAATGATTATGTCTTAAAAAGGAAAGAGAGAAAGATAGAAGGCTCCACGTGAGGGAGGGAGTATTATACATACCCCCTCCCCCCAATTCAATCACTTCACCGAGAGGTGGAGTGATTTCTCCGCAAGACAGAAGGCGAGATACTGGTGGGGATATTTTTGGTTCTTCAGGGATCAATAAGGTACTCCAAATCACTTCTATGAACAACTCTTATGAAAAATGTTATAAATAATTTTCTCTTTCTTATGATAGTAATTTCATGGTGATTAGAGAATATTTTAGGATTAAGATTTTGGACAAGTTTTGAGTTGTGACAATATATGAATATAGAAATATAGAGGATAACTAATAGTTAATTTTAATAGGTTAACTTTTTTTATTTAGTTGGTGTAAGATTTTATAATGAATTTTCTATATAATCAGCCTATAGATAATTCTTTATTAAAATTTTTAATCGATTAAATTTGAGTTAAATGATTTATTTGGATTATTGGAGATATTTTTAAGGTTTTAATCGATTTAGACTTTTTTTAGGTGAAGATTTATAATTTAGCTATTTTTGTCCTAAACTTAAAATTGACAATTTTATATAAGGGAAATGAAATTGATCATAATCAATGATTTAAATGGGTTACGTGAGTTTAGAAAAATATTTAAATTCATAATTGGGATTTTTGTAATACCCCGAATTTTGAAATTTGAAGCTTGGGAATAAGCCTGTATTAAGTAGACTGCCAAGCCCTGGTTTAACAGGTGCCCCAAATCTATTCCTTAATATTTCTTATATCTTTGGGATATTAAAGAAAGTAAAATGGTTAAATTTGGAGAATGTGATTATGCTTCCAGTGAAATTTCCTGCGAGACACTAAGCTTATCATGTGATTTTGTATGAACAAATGATGAGTACAAATTATGAAATTTTAAAGGTTTAAAGTAGACATCATAAGCTTTAATTGATAGGTCATATAAATCATTTAAAGCTATATACAAAAAGTCAAGAATTTTTGAAGTTAGCATAAAAAACTGGAAAGTTTCTGGAGTAGCGTTCAAAGAACTTAATTCTGGGAATTTTGTGCTTCCAATTGGCTAAAGTCTATATTTTTTCTTGAAACTAGACTTAATAAGGGTTCTATATCCTTTGGAATCCCTCCAAAATGATGTCTACAAATTTAGTTATGCTTTTTCAAAGTTAGGGCAGAAAATCTATCAGAAATTGTCATAAAATCCAAAAATGGGAAAATGTGACACAAGTATACATGTGATTTGGGAAATGTTAGTAAGCCAATTTGCGCCCAAAACAAGGACCCTTAGGTGGCATTTTTATGTAGCAAGGAAGAGAAGTAGTTTGCTATCAATTAGGCTTCATGACCCAATTTCATGTACATAAAGTTTTTATGTGCACAAAGTGCAATTTTTGGAATTTTTGGAAAGTAAGTACATGATTAAAATATAATATAAAAAATTATAAAATAATTTTTTCCTTCATCTTCCACCTCCAAACCGTGCAGCTATGAGAGCTCAAGGGAGAGAAAATTTGAGAAATTCTAGAGAGAGACAGAGGAGAAAACTCGTGAGGTAGGTCGATTTCTCCGGTGAATTCGTACCTAATGCGTATAACTTCGCTCCTAAGCTTCTCTTTCATGTATTTTAAGGTGTTGGAAGCTCAAATCTTAGTGTAAGCAGTTAGGGTCTTTTGGCCACTTTAAGGAAAAGCTAGAGGGAGCTTGAGGTAACTTCCTAATCTTCAATCTTTGATTGTTCTAGCTGTTGTGGACAATTTAATTGGTGAAATTTCGCCGAATTGTCATTGGTTTTAAATTTTGGAATTGAGGTGGCTTAAGGATTATACTGCCAAAATTTGGTCTAAATGGTAGTTGTAACCTAATAAAATAGTTGATAAAGTGGTTAGGAGTAGAAAGGAACACGTCTTATGGAGTCAAAATCGAAAAACGCCAATTTTCCTTTGAGTACCTATAAGTTTCAGTTAGCTCTAGTTAAAGGCCTTAAAGTTAGATTTTCAATGAATTGATGATTCCATTGAGTTCAGGACAGAAAATTATGTGGAGTTACAGTTAGTCACTTTTTTAGAAAAAGCCCAAAAAAGCAAAATTATGAAAACACCCCTAAAACCCTGAAATAGGGACTGTCAAGGGTAATTTCATTTTTTGGCAATGAATTTGATAATTATGAGTCCATAAATGGATTCCTTAGGCAAAAATATGTCAGAATAACCTAGGTCAAAATTTTGAGAAAAGTACAGTCGGACCAGGCATGGCGAGCTGGGCCGAGTGCCTGAGGGCATTTTGGTAAATTTTCATAATAGGCTCATATTACCACCAGAAATACTATGAAAATATTTAAATGGTATATTTGGAATTGTAGGACCAAGTGGAGAGCCGAGCTATGGCACGCTTTATGAGGCACACGTTTCAAAACCAAAAAGGGTTAAGGTAGGGGACTTACCTTACTGGCATGTATTTGATATCGTTGCTTGTGTAGTGTTATATGTGATTGCTTTACTTGATTATGTAGAGCATATTTGAATAAATAAAGCTCTGTTTCTGTTTATACTATTACCATAGTTTTGTTGCACGAAACATTGAGCATGCAGAAATTTCATTATAGGACATGCCTCTAGTTAAAGCTAACATGTCATGCACATAGCATATATCTTGCATGCATTAAGGTAACTATTTTCCTACTGAGATTCTCTAGAATCTCACCATCTCCTACTAATAATTTAGACAGGTAAGTACAGAAGGTACGTAGAGATCAGTGAAGAGAACTATATAAGAGGATTGCAGTGGTAGAACGAAGACGAGAATATGTCTCTGTTTCTCTAGAACTAGTTTAGACACCCAGTAGCCCTGTGTGGCTACATTGATTGTAATTATCATGCATGAACTACTATAGGAAATTACTGTAATCATGCACACATTATCAGTATATTTATATTATTGTTGTGTTGCCCACCGAATCACATATTAATATTCCGCTGCAAGTCAAAATAAGTAAGGGTGTGACATTTTGGTATCAGAGCAAGGATTTTGGCCTTAGAATTGTCTACTCAGAGTAAATGCTGTGTTTTTGGCAACGTGATAGTATACTGATGTAGTCTTGATTATACAGCGATAAGATATATGCACAGACGGGGATACTAAAGGAGTGAGTCCTCCTAGTCCGCAAAGCAGCCCTAAGAGATCAGTGAATACCTGAAGGGCAGCAAGTAGTCTAATATTGGACTGAGGATGGTCCAAGGATAATGGGATACTCGAGGAAGTGGGTACAGCAAGGGCCAATGTGCAGTCCACACACAGTATTTTGTTAGCTGGAGATAGTCGAAATGACTCTATGAGAAAAGGACAGTCACGAGGTACCAGTGGTCAGAACCAGTTGAAACTGGTATCTGCATGTTCGCACAGTACACGAAAGTTAAGCTTGCTCAACCCAGAAAAATCTTAGGATGGGTGACCCCCTGGGAAGTTATGTTAGCAAAGTCATGGAGACTTGAGGAATAGTAATTTCCTTAAGGTTTCTCTATGACTAATGTCAACACCCGTTGCCATTTCGATAATCAAAGAGTAATAATGACAAAATTCCATGGGCATACAGAAAAGTACAATTATACTGATAAAACATTCATTTACAATCCCAACGTCATTCATCAATGAAATACAAAAAATACAGTGGAAACTTTAATATTTACAGGATTCCCCAAAATATCTAAACATAAACTAATTATAACCATAATCATGTCCTTGCCTCGATACACGTGCCAATCACTTTCCGGTGTCTACACCTTTGCCTTTTGACCTACTGGCACCCGCTGAGATGTTTATTTTTTAAAAAAAGGGTGAGATTCCGAAGAATCCCAGTAGAAACATGCTATCATTCATAGAAAATACGAAAAGCAAATATGACATGCGCCAAGGTATGCACCAATTAGTGAACAATATAAACACATCATTGTCATATATACATGAGTAGGGCCCAGCCCCACAATCTGCACCGGTTGAACTTCTGCGAACTCCCAGTGTAAGTGCACCCCGGCACTAAATGCCCCTCTCTAGGCAAACCATGTTAATTAATAAAGCGTATTTACAAACATTGGCATCCACACAAGCATATAACTGACATGATATATGAAGGATAATATCCCTACGTCAAAGCATTATAAACCCCTTTTTAGGTGTGCCTCAAAAAGCGTGTTATGTATGGCCTTCGACTCAATTATAAAATATTAAATGTACAAGAAATAGATCATAACCTATCCGAGTATCATTTTAAACTCTTCCATAGTGTTTCTTGTAGTTATATTAGTCTATGGTGAAAATATACCAAAATGCCCCAGGACCTCGGCCCGATGGCACATTTTCCTAAAATTTTGACTAAGGCTATCTTGACATATTTTTGTCCAAGAAATCCACTTCTAGGCTCAAATCACCAAATTCACTATCATATTACAAAAATACCCTTGACAACCCCGATTTAGGGATTTTAAGGGCGTTTTCGTAATTATACTTTTTCGACCTTTTCCGAAAAAGTGACCAACTGTAACCCCACCTATTTTTGCCCACTGAATCCAATAGAACCATTTATTTCATGAAAATCCAGCTCCTACCCCCTGAAACAGCGCTGGCCAAAATTTTCAAGAAAAATGGAAAAAATGGAGTTTTTTGTTTTAGCTCCCAAAACTTGTACTTTTTCACTTTTGATCCTTTATTAACTTATTTAAACACATCTTAACCATGATTCAAAGAAATTTGGGTAGCATAACCCCTTAGGGTTATGGATTTTCCAATTTTTCATCTCAACCAAACTTTAAGTTTAGTGTAGTTACCTCTTAGGCTTCTTGATTCCTCTCTCCCTATGCAACTTCTCTCTATTCTCTTGAGTTCAAGATGTGTCTTCAAGATCATGGATTTCATGAAGAAACAAGGTTTAGAGAAGGATCTAAGGAAATGCTATAAGAAAAGCTTAAGAAACCAACTCTTACCTTAAGATTTCCCTTCTCCCGTTTCTCTAGAACATGAGAACTCTTGAACTCACTTTCCCTCTTCTTTTCTTATGGCTTGGACAAAATTTTTGCATGAAGGGCAAGAGGATGTGTTTTATTGAATTGCCTCTTCTTTCTTCTTAGCCCTTGATCTGTCAAGATTTAATCTTGTGGTGACACTTGTCACCACCATACTTCCACCAATTCTTACTCCCATGCTCCCTTCATAATTGCTCCCTTCGAATTCCCTTAACATAGAACTAGCCTCCTCCCTGGGTTAGCTTTTAAAAAAAACGTGCTCCCCCTTCCTCTTGATTTAACCAAACCAATTTCTCTTCCAACTAACCAAACTAGCACTCAACATCACCCCTTCCGTCACTTAAGCTACTCCCTTACCATGACCCATCATGATCACCATGTCCATACCTTCATATAATGTACACCTTACCATTGTCATCATTACTATCTTCATGTAGTATTTTGACATGTGCTCTTGAAATTTCATTTCCCCCCTCATTTTCATGTGTTGGACGAAAATATGGAAGAGAAGGAAAGGAAAAATGTGTTTCACTAATTCCATAATTCCCTTAATTGATTTATGCCCAAGTCCCTCTAATTTTACAATTCTTGATTTATTCCATTAAAAATAATACACTTTATACATTTTATTTATTTTCCTTGGTTAATTGAAATTAACTCTAATTAATTGAAAAATAATTAATCTTAGCCTAGATTGGAAAAATTATGATTTTGCTATCCCCTTTGTAATTTAATTCCTCTCTTGAATTAATTTGCCCATTTCCTCATGAACGTAAATACTTCAAAATTCATAAGATCCAAATTTCATGAATATTCACCATTTTATTGAATTTCTCAATTAATTACAATATATTTTTGGTGAATATAAAATTTGGGATGTTACAACTAATGATCATTTTTGAGTTAAATGATTTAAAGAATACTTAGACACATGGAGATAATGATAATGTAAGTATTGATTTTAAATTGGGATAGTTCTATCGCACTAAATACTGCCCACAAAAGTCCATTTGTTGGGGTTATAGAAATTAGAGGCATAATAAATGTTTTGAGGTTTCTCCATGCAAAGTGATGATCCTTAGTAACACTGTGGTGTTAAAGGTATATAGGTATGATGTACAATAATGTATAATTAGTGGTGATTATTTTATATATCGATCCTAAAGGATCCAAACTGATGATACTGAATTTTAAGAATGGGGGCTTTTGATCTTGACTCTTAGCGAACCTATTGGGTATAACTGAAGGAGATGATTTCCAATTTGTGTGATATTGAGGTTCTAGATTTCATAATGAACCTAAAAGTTGGGTTAGAGACCCTAGGTTGTAAAATCCTACATGTCAGATACGTTAAACGGAACTAAAACTAAAATTCAAACTGAGCATGACCGAACATAGTGCCTACGGGTACACTGAACATAATGCCTACGAATACACTGAGCATGACCAAACATAGTGCCTACAGGTACACCGAGCATGACTAAACATAGTGCCTACAGGTATATTAAACTGAATTATGGAGCAAGTAGGGGGTTGCAAAAGTGGTTGGCCCTGAATGTTTTAACTAAACTTAATTATGAAACGAGTAGGGCTTGCAATAGTGGTTGGCCCTGAACGTTTCTAACCGAACTGAATTACGGAACAAGTAGGGATTACTATGGAGGTCCAGTGGGATCCAACTAAGGAAGTAAGATAAGTGTGGGCACATAATGTAGTCCTACCTATAATGCATTAAATAGTGTGAAACATCAGAGTGGCGAAGCAGAAGCATGCTAACTGTATGTGCTTGGGCCTAATACCTAGTGGACCAGTATGTCCATAGGCTAGCAGATGAATTCCAAAATGTGACGGGTAGTAACCCAAGGAATGGGGGTAGTGACCCTCGGCTATATAATCATTGTGTTGCACAGCTTGTGAGCCTGAACATAAAAAGGGATGGATTGAGTGTTAAGAATTAATCCACAAGTTATGGATGTTCAAATTTCATGGACAAAATTTATTGAACAGGGAGAGAAATATAATACCCTGAATTTTAAGATTTGAGGCTTGGGAATAAGCCTGAATTAAGTGGACTGCTAAACCCTAGTTTAGCAGGTGCCCCAAATCTCTTCCCTAATGTTTCTTATATCTTTGGGATATTAAAGAAAGTAAAATAGTGAATTTTGGAGAATGTGATTATGCTTCCAGTGAAATTTCTTGTGAGGCACTGATCTTGTCATGTGATTTTGTATGAACAAATAATGAGTACAAATTATGAAACTTTACAGGGTGAAAGTAGACATCCTAAGCTTTAATTTTATAGGTTATACTTAAATCTATACACAAAAAGTTATGAATTTTTGAAGTTGGCCAGGAAAAACTGGAAAGTTTCTGGAGCAGCGTTCAAAGAATTTAATTTTAGGAATTTTGTGCTTCCAATTGGATAAAGGCTATATTTTTCCTTGAAACTAGACTTAATAAGGGTTCTATATCCTTTGAAATCACTCCAATACAATGTCTGCAAATTTATTTATGCTTTTTCAAAGTTAGGACAGAAAATATGCCAGAAATTGTCATAAAATCTGAAAATAGGAAAATGTGACACAAGTATACATGTGATTTGGGAAATGTTATGAAGCAAGGGAGACATTTGAGAACATGTGATTTGTGATTTGGGCCTAAAACAAGGACCCTTAGGTGACATTTTTATGTAGCAAGGGAGACGAGAAGTAGTTTGCTATCAATTGGGCTTCATGACCCAATTTCATGTACATAAAGTTTTATATGCATAAAAGTGCTATTTTTGGAATTTTTGGAAAGTAAATGATTAAAATATAATATAAAACATTATAAAATAATTCTTTCCTTCATCTTCCACCTCCAAACCGTGCAGCCATGAGTACTCAAGAGAGAGAAAGTTTGAGAAATTTTAGAGAGAGAGAAAGAGGAGGAAACTCGCAAGGTAGGTCGATTTCTCCAGTGAATTTGTACCTACTGAATATAACTTCGCTCCTAAGCTTCTCTTTCATGTATTTTGAGGTGTTGGAAGCTCAAATCTTGGTGTGAGGAATTAAGGTTTTTTCGGCTACTTTAGGGAAAAGCCAGAGGGAGCTTGAGGTAACTTCTGAAACTTCAATCTTTGATTGTTCTAGCTGCTGTGGACAATTTAATCGATGAAATTTTATCGGATTGTCATTGGTTTTAAATTTTGAACTTGAGGTGTCTTAAGGGTTATGCTATCAAAATTTGGTCTAAATGGTAGTTGTAACCTAATAAAATAGTTGATACAGTGTTTAGGAGTATAAAGGAACATGTCTGTAGAGTCAAAATCGAGAAACCCCAATTTTCCCTAGAAAACCTATAAGTTTTGGCCAGCTCTAGTTAAGGGCTTTAGAGTTTTATTTTCAATGATTTGATGATTCCATTAAGTTCAGGAGGAAAAATAAGGTGGGGTTACAGTTGGTCACTTTTTTGAAAAATCTTGAGAAAGAATAATTACAAAAATGCCCCTGAAACCCTAAAATAAGGGCTACCAAGGGCAATTTTGTTTCTTGGCGGTGAATTTAGTAATTAGTTCAAAAATGGATTCCTTGAGCAAATATATATCAGAATAGCCCAAGTCAAAATTTTGGAAAAACTACGATCGAACCAGGTACAGCAGGACCAGGTCGGGTGCCTGGGTGCATTTTGGTAAATTTTCATAATAGGCTCATGTTAATATAATGACATATTTGCGTTCTCAATTTTCAATGCAACATTCCTATGGCCACAGTACTAACAGACACAAAGCTTCAATCATTTAACTATGTTACACATAGACAAACAAAGAAATCATGCACATCAACACAAGCATACATATCAATACATGCAAGTAGGGTAAGTTCACTACCTTGTGTCTTTATGTCCTCCTCTTGTTCCTTTTCTTCCAATCATTGAAGTTGCTTCCCTTGCCTCTTCTTCATCACCTCATGGCCCTAGTCACATAACCACATTATGTGTTAACTCATTAGAGTCATGACAATTGGAGTTCACATTTATTACAATTCACTCCAATTCCTCATTTTCACACATCAAGCCTATACTGCCAGAATTTTCACATAACTTTGAAAAATCATAACTTAATCTAGGGAACTCCAAATAAGGTGGTTCAAAGTCCTATATGAATATATCTAAGTCCTCTTTAAATGAAAAATACTAACCGTAGCCAACTATAAGGCTAAAATTCCAGAAATCCTCAATAAACTGAACTGTGCTAGGGTTTGTTCCAGATTCATTGCCTAAACTTTAAAAATTCATATCTTCCAATATACTGACCCATATTCACTGCCACAACTATGAGGCGCCAAGTTGGAGCCACGTTTTGTAACGGTTTATATGATCTAACCACTACAAATTACTGTTGTAACATCCTTATTTTTATTTCTAGAACATAATTATAATTAAGAAATATTTATTAATAAAAAAATGAATGAATTTGTAGGTAATTTTTGGAATAAAATAAAAGGATTTGGTTCAAATATGATTTTTTTAAATATATATATATATATTTTATATATGAATAGTTTTGATGATGTCAAATATAGATGTTAAATATGAGCAAAAAGTTTGTATAATATACTTATCTTCCACATTGACTAACTACCATATTTAATGTTGTATATCTTGTAGATTAGTCATAGACATCATTGTGGGTTGATATTATAATGCCTCATAAATGGAGAATAATCATCAAGAAGAAAATCAAGAGGCAAGGAATTGAAGAAAGAATAAAGAAAGATGAAGATTGAAGATATTCATCAAGAAGATTGAAGTTGGGTTATGAAGAATGATCATCAAGAGGAAAAACAGGAAGAAAGAAATTAAAGAAAGAAGAACTTGCAAGATCACATGAGAATATCAAGATTCAAGCTCCTAAAAGTGATACTGGAGGTTTCTATGATCATACGGACGTTGGAATGGGTCAATACGAAGCTAAAATGATGTATACGGAAGCTATGGTACCTTTGGGGATGATTACCCGAGTAATCACTCGAGTAATATGGCATTGTCTGATTTTGGAGGTGTCTACTCGAGGCCTTACTCGAGTAATCTGCTGGGTTATTTGATGAATCACTCGAGGCGGCACTTGAAGTAATGGATACTCTGTTTTTCGCGTGGCAGAATAGAGGTTCGGTATTTTGATGATATCTCTCCAACCACATGTCGGATCGAATTGAAACCGGTGGCATATGAAACTAGACTTCCAACACGAACTTTTGACACCAATATCACATTCAAAGAGGTTCAGATGAGGGAGATATGATCTGTTGAAGTTGACGCATGAATTACCGTCATATTCCAGAACAGCTTTGGTATTTTGGACATAACTCTCAAAATACATGTCGGATTGAGATGAAACTAGTGCCATATGAAAGAAAACTCAAAGATCTTTCCACGGATAGGTCATTTGACATATTTGAGGTTATATTCTAATAGCTATGCCATCTGGAAGTTGCTGCTCGTGAATTCAGGATTGTCTAAGAACAGTAGAATTCTTTGGATCATAACTTTCTGTACACAACGAGTTTGGAGCTGATTCTTGTTGCATTGGAATGTAGATAATGAGGGCTTTCCGATGATATATAATTTGCCATGTTTCGAGTCAAAATCAAGAATTCACTTGAAGGCACTACTCGAGTAACTGGTTGATAACAAAAGACTTTACTCGAGTAGGTACTCGAGTAATCAGATAGAAAACTTCCAATTGCTCTCGGCCTGCCAAAGTTACTCGAGTAAGTACTCGAGTAACCATGTAGATCACTTGCAGTTGCTCTCGGCATTTTCAATCCTACCAATGTTACTCAAGGAGCTACTCGAGTAACTCACTGTGGTAAGCAAAAATCTGAAGTTCATCAATGTTTTCCCGATGATACTCGAGTATGTACTCGAGTAAACTTTAATGAATACTCGAGTAGCTACTGGAGTAAAGCACTGTGCTAGCAAAACTTGAAGAGTTATTTAGACGAGAACTTCAAGTCGAACTTCAAGTTACTACCGGAACTTCAAGTCGAACTTCAAGTTACTACCCGAGTACGCAGAGTTATTTAGAAGAGAACTTCAAGTTACTACCCGAGTAAGCTATGCAGAAAATGGAAGGCCACTCGAGTAGCCACTCGAGTAACCTGTGAAGAAACTTGATGTTTACTCGAGTAAGTCCTCGAGTAATGCTTCCCAGGAAAACAGAGCAACATCCCGAAGATTCTGGAAATTAATGGAATGATCATAAAACTCATTCTTATTGCTTCTAATCACTCTAACACTTCATTGTATTAGTGTTTAATGCATTTTTCCAGTAAAACAATGAAGAGATGATGAGAAGAGATAAAAGTTGAGTTTACGGAGCGGAGCGGCCAACGTTCCAACGGCTAGTTTTCAAAATCGAAGAACGGTCAAACAAAGCTACGTCACTCTAACGGACATGTTGAAATGCTCAAACGGTCATCAATCCTCATCAGCTATAAATAGAAGATCATCCAAAACAAAAGTAAGACTCAGAGTGTATACATCGTCCAAATGCCAACATCCTGACATCAATACTCATCGCACATACTCTCTGTTTCTCTAGCTTCTATATGATTTACCTTTGAGAGAGATATTATTTATATTGTACTTCAGTGTTCATCTTATTCACTTCTAAGAGAGAAGATTGATTGTAATCTTTCATCATCAAAGTTGTATCCTTACGGTGTGTAAGGGGGAGCAACTTGGTTGTAATCTTACGGTGTGTAAGGGGGAGTAATCTCAGTGCGAGAATTGTAAAGGCTTCACAAGTGCCCGGATCAAACTTGTGAGATTGTAGTGGTTCTCAAGCACCCGGTTAAACTTGAGGAAGATAGTGAATTGAAAATCTCAGGAGGAGCCTGGGGACTGGACGTAGGTCATCGTGGATTGGGCCGAACCAGGATAAATCACAGTTTGCATATTCTCTTCCCTAAGCTCTTATTCTTCTAGCATATATCATTTAAATATCTAACTGTGATTTATGATTCATTACTTTCATATTTATTACTTCCTCTAAGATGCGAAAAGATTTTCAAAGTTCTTAAGTTTTTATTTTACACCCAATTCACCCCCTCTTGGGTGTCAGCCGGTTCTAACATTATATAAATGAAAAAACAAACACAAGCCACCGAAAGCTTTTAATGGAAAAGGGAAGGAAACATAATGATTATGTCTCTTAATAAAAACCCAAGAAGAAGACATAAAGATTATGTCTTAAAAAAGAAAGAAAGAAAGATAAAAGGCACCTTTTGTGCCTTCCGCATGAGGGAGGGCATATTATATATACCCCCTCCCCCAATTCAATCATTTCGCCAAAAGGTGGAGTGATTTCTCCACAACACAAAAGACGAGATGCTGTTAGGAGTACTTTTGGTACTTTAGGGATCAATAAAATACTTAAAATCACTTCTAATAACAAAACTTAAGAAAAATGTTCTAAATAATGTAGAGGATAATTAATAGTTAATTTTAATCAGTTTACTTTTGTTATTTAGTTGTTGTAAGATTTTATAATGAATTTTTTATATAATCAGCATATAAATAGTTCTTTATTAAAATTTTTAACTGATTAAACTTGAGTTAAATGATTTATTTGGATTATTAGAGGTATTATTAAGGTTTTAATCGGTTTAGATTTTTTTTAGGTGAAGATTTATAATTTAGCTATATTTGTCCTAAACTTAAAATTGGGAATTTTTTATAAGGGAAATGAAATTAATAATAATCAATTATTTAAATGGGTTATGTGAGTTAAGAAAAATATTTGAATTAATAATTGGGAATTAAGTGTGAAATTGGAATTTTTGGGAGTATTTAATTCAAAACTTTAAAATTATAGAGTTAAGTTAAGTAAGTTAATTTTTATAATAACTTAAAGAGTTATTAACGTATAATAAATTGATTGTTGTAGATTGATTTTTGGGGTATATTTGTGGTCTTGGATCAGAAGTCTTGTGATTATAATTTGCTTTGGTAAGAGGTAGCCACTTTCACTTGTTGTGCATGCTTGTATGATGTTTGTAAGTGATTTTTAACTATATAGAATTATAAATTTGAATATTGATATGTGATGTGAACTTTGAAACTATATTGTTAATGAAATTGTATTGTGGGACTTATGTTCATTAAGAAATGACTAGTGATATTATATTATATGAATTGGTATTTATTTATGAGATTGGAAAGATCCTTTTGATAATTGTGAATTGATAATGATATGTTATAAGCACACAATATTGATATGAGAGGGGATGGTGGATGTGGATTTGATGGGAGGTTATTCAAAGAGGAAATAAGGGGCTGAATTCTTGTACAAAAAGAGGAAATAAGTTGGTAGACTTCCAAGTTTACACTGATTAGTCCTTTGGCTCATTTGTGTCTAGTAGGGCCTTGACACCCCATAAATGTATTTAGAGGGGGAACCTGTGGTCCGGTCTTGTGCTCTGTGGATTTTAGCTAGTCCATGTCATTTTATTGGTGAGCTTTAGAGCCGGTAATACGAGCCCAACTTGCGGGCTCAACCCGCAGGTTGGGACAGGGTTAGGATTGGGAAAATCCCAACCCGTCCAACCCGCACCGTATAGCCAGCTAGTTGATGTGGGCCAGCCCACTAGTTGGCGGGTTGGCCTGTAAATATTTTTATATATATAAAGCATAGGACATGGGTTGCATTACCAATAATTTGATATTTGGACTCGAGCTGCTTGGCATTGGGCTATGACAGTTGGCAAGTTGGGCCTAGAATTTGGTTTTTATTAACAATTGTTTTGAACAAAAAAAAATCACTCCTCCATTTACATAGTTGTTGGGCTTTTTTTTTGGGTTTGGACTTTGGGAAGTTCTGTTTTATTTTCTGTAACTTATGCATGGCAAAAACTAAAAAACAAAAGTTCAAAAAAAGTGCGAGCTGTAGGCTGGCCCGCAAACCCGCACCTGCACATTAGGGTTGGGGATTTCTAAACCCATGGAAGTGTAGGCTAGACTGGCCCGCATCGCACATGTAACGCCCCAAATTTCAATTAAGGGCTAATGATAATTATTGAGGATAATTATCGAATTAAAGTGGAATATAAATATGTGTTTTGTGGCAATTTTAATTAATATGTCATAATTAGTGGAAATTGAAAGAAAGAAATTGTTGGGCAATTAGTTAGTGATTAATGGAGAAATTAATTACTATCTAAGAGGAAAATGATAAGTGTGATTAAATGGCTAATTGAAGGATTAAAGTGGCTAATTGGTGACTTAATTTATGAGAGCCAATAGAAATGGGACATGTGGCAAAAGTGGGTATGATGAGTGAAGAGGAGAAAAGTCAATTGGGGGAGTATTTTATTCATTTTCTCTCTCTTCCTCTCCCTCATTTTTAGCTGAGCATAGGGGAAGGAGTATGTCATCATCATTTTCATCCTCTCTCACACTCTATCTCTCCTTCTTTCTCTCTCTTGTGTGCCATTGGAGACCAAAGAAGGGAAGAAGAAAAGCTGGAATTTAAGGTAAGTTAAAGACCTCTAATGCCAAAGTTCACTTCTTCAATGTTGTTCCTTGGAGTAAGAGCTTCAATTTGATGGTTGTAGTTTCCCCATTGGTGGTGATTTGAAGAATCACCAAAATCTGGAAGTTGGAGAATCAAGAAGTGTCATTGGAAAAGTTGAAGAGGTAAGTGAGACCAATCATTCTATCTATGTTTCATGCCATTGCATGAAGTTTGGATTTTTTGGTAATTATGGCCTTAAATACGAAAATGAGTGTTATTGGGTATTTGGTATATTATTGGCATGAAAATGGTACCTTGTGGTGAGTTTTGGATAGATAGATTGATTGGAGGTTGAAATGTTAAGTTTGGTGGTTTTAGGATTTTGGTGTTTAATGTTGATTCAAACCAAAGCATGATAATGGAGTAGGATTTGGGTCAATTTGATGATTCCATTGAATTCCTTGGATTTTTTGTGTGGGAGTAGCTTTGATAGAAGTTTTGGGTCCACTTGGAAACATTTAGGCAATTGTTGGGAAGAACTGTCAGTTTTCCTTCGTTTTCTAAGTTCTGATAAAATCACTCGAGTGAGAGTGAGTTCACTCGAGTGAGGTGGGATCACTCGAGTGCATTAGTGTATTTTCCCCTCTGGCCTTCGGTTTTCATGAAAGTTCTGGTGCTCTCGGGCAAACACTTTCTGTTCTCACTTTCTAGCACTTAAAGTGCATACCGTACCATCACTCAAGTGTCCGTACCAACACTCGAGTGAGGCCATCTTCACTCGAGTGTAGCAGTGAAAAATCAGTTTTTGTCCTTTCAAAAAGGGATCTTTGGGATAGTTCTTCCAACCCTTTTAGGAGCTTTGTTAGGGGTATTTAATGACTCCAAAAGAGTAATAATGATAACCAATTAAGTATTAAGAAGTCATTGAGAATTGGAATAGAGAATTGACACTTCGTCCCTAATTATAAATATAGGATTTGACATTTGCCCTACTCGGGAGAGATCGATGCTAGGACACGCACGGAAGGATCAAGGTAGTGACTTTTCTCTCATGTTGTGTATGATACTTGGTATGCATGTTTATCATTGTGAATATGTTATCGGCCATAGGGCATTACAGCGTGAGCCGTCATAGGGGGCAATACTCATGATACCTACCCCAGCCGTTGTATATGTCATTGTAAGTGTCGAGGCTACGTTATAGAATCGTGGATTCCTGTTTGAGTATCCAGCCCGTGGGGCTGCGTGTTGTGAAATGTTTTATATAGATCCTAGTTGTGGTGATATATGTGATATGTTCATGTGGATATGCGATACAGCAAGTAGTTCAGCGTAAGCTATCGTAGGGGGTGATGCCCATGATAGCTACCCCGGCCGTTTCAGCTATTGTTGTGATTGTTGTGTGTTGTATAGATGATTTACTTTCATGCTTTGATGTTGTGCATATTGTGAGTGATTTGTTACTACGGGGATTCCTTAGAATCTCACTCTCCCAAAACATAAATTTTAGACAGGGCTGAATGATCTAAAGGAAAGCGGGTGATGAAGAGTGGATAGAGCTCCTGGCTAGGAGTTTATTTTGGAAAAATTGGTCATTATTAGTAAATCATTTGGATATCTTTTGTTGGGAATTACATGTACATATTGGATAGTATTTGTGTAATCCCCTTGTTATGGGAAACTCTATGAGTAATTGTATCTTGTAGACCCTTATTTATTGAATAAAACCCGAGTGTGTGTCAGGAATTTGCATTATACTCTGATATGTATAAATGAAATCAACCTATACAGGCCATTTATGTTTGAAATGTGAGTGTGAGACCGTTGTGAACAGGTTTTGTAAAAGTTTTTGTAAACTATGATTTTGGGAAGTTTAATTTGAATAAGTCTCAAATCATCTTACGTTCTCTAATTCAAACTTAATTACGTGTTTATGAACGTAAATCCCGGCCTAGATCATGAAGGGGGTTACAGCACAGCCCATGGCTGGTGCAGGCCAACCCGCGACCACCTCTAGTGAGCTTGTCGAGTTAAACCACCAATCATATAGGTTAGTACTAGCCCATGGGTTTAGTCAGGGGAATTAAGGTGGAGAGGAAATAAGGGAGGACAAAGAATAAATTCTTGTGTATTAATTATTATATACTTAAGTGATAAATATGAGAATGAGATTATGATATTGTGGATTAATGTGTGTGTGTGTGTGTGTGTGTGTGTGTGTGTAAACATGTGACATTTTAGTAATGCTATGACTTGATAGATGTCCTACTTGGCACCTTACTAGCACTTACTCGTATGCCTGATGGAATGGATTATTGGTTGCTGTGGCCTTTGACTCACCCCATTGATTAAACATTTTTCTAGGTAATAATTGTCTTGCGGGTCCATCAGGGAAAACTCCAGAAGCTTAAGCTGATTTTACTAATAGTAGTTCTTTAATCTTTTCACTATATGCTGGATTATTGTACATTGCCACGTTATGGCTCATTTTACATACTCTATAGGGCTGGGCATGGGCAGGGTGGGACCCCTACCCGATGCCCAGCACGATCGATGAACGGGTTGCAAAATGCCCGGCCCTGCCCAGTAAAAGCCCTAACCATTGCGAGCTGGGCAAGGGTGGGTTAGGCAGGGCAGGCTTCCCTACCCAAGTGGTGATGCCCTTCCCTGAAAAATAATTCCACTTAAAATTCATAAATTTTCCTGTAGACTGTAGTTACCATATGTCTTAACTTCACTCTAATATAAACTTCAAATACATTTGATGATTCCACATCTTGGAATATTTCAAAATAAGTCTACAACTTGAGTCTTGAAATTTAAAAACTACCACATGTCTTAACAAATATCCATACTTCAAGAATTAAACAACATCCATAATCCATTATAAATAAGGCAACAAAAAGATTGTAATTTAACCCATGAAGTCCAAGTAGTTTGCATCAATGTCCCCAAAGTTGATCAAATGATGAAGCGTCTGGGGGAAACAAAAAGCAACTATAATTTAATATATCACAAAGTAAAAAAGAAAGGAAGAAATCTACTTGTAAATTTTAATGGCTACAACTTACCTATAACTCATACTTGCAAAATGACCCTTCAATCACCACTAGCCATTACATCCTCCCCTCCAAGAGTAGCATCTGGGAAAAACAATGAACGAACAATTACTTTAAAATTATGAAGTAATGTGTGTGTACAATTTTTAGCATTAAAATAAGAGTTTACTTGAATGGGGCTTTTGAATCTGCATTTAGCACATGAGGGTTGAAGAATTTGAATAGGTCCTGTAGGAGTTGGTGTTTGAATGGGGGTTGAAGCACTTTTAGATATTCCTTCAAGGGAGGGCGATGAATTAGAATCTTGGTCATCCATTTAACCTGTAATTAAATGATAAACTGTTAAAATAATAAAAATAATTATTTCTCAAACAGCATATATGAATAAAGATATAAACACAACGCAATTAAATTAATTACAGTAAGAATTAATAAACAAGTTTTAAAATTTCACTACAGATTGCCCAATCCAAATATCTAAAATAGTATGAAATCTCTATTTATTACTACCATTCCAGTACCACAATCCCCAACATATGCACATTGTATATTTCCTTACTGTAATACCTAGCTAATAGCCATGCAAGATCAAAAATCTTATGTTTTAGCTCTACTATAGCTACAAGATTTCGATCTCATCAAAGACAGAGCATTCCTATATAGTTTTGAAAATAATATTTAACAAGTAGATAATCATTTATTTTATTCTCACCTAAAAATATTGTTTAAAAAAACATTCAATTATCCAAATCTAGAAAAGGGAGATACATACCAACACAGGACTAGAAAATATAAATTTATAATATTTACATGCCATTAACAAGTAACCGGAAGAAGGGGAAAAATTTCTTTGAGCCACACACTATTGTATATGAATATCAGTAATACCACCAATCCACCAAAACCAGAGATGATAAAGGGAGACGAAGAAGAAACCTGAATGACGATGTCGACGGCTAGGTTTAATGACAGTGAAAAATAAAGCTTGAGATGAGAGAGACAAGAGAGTCATTGAGAGCCTAAGATGAGAGATGAAGAGAGTCACTAAGCTGAGAACGAAACCTTAGAGCATGAGACGAGAGACAGAGTCGAAGAGCCTGAGATAAGAGACAAAGTCGGAGACTAAAAGAGCCTGAGACGAGAGAGACGAGAGACAGAATCAGAATTGATAAGTGCTTGAGCCTGACAGCTTAAGAGCTTAGCAGCTAGGGCAAAAAAGTTTCAGTCTTTCAAGGTTTAGACCGAATCTGCTTTGAGTGCATTTTGAGTTTCTAGAAGGGCGCCCATTTTGCAATTTGGTTAAAATTCTACTTAAAAATAATAATAAATAACCGGTTAGAGCCAAACGGGCAGGGCAGCATCCCCTGTAACCCCCTTCCACCATAGGCCTAGATTTAGTTCATAAACACGTAATTGATGTAGAATTAGAGACCTTAGATGATTTTGGGACTTAAACAAAATCAAATTTCCCAAAGATCATGGCTTACAAAAACTTTTACAAAACCTGTTCATAACGGTCTCATATTCACATTTCAATACTAAATGGCCTATACAGGTTGATTCCATTCACAAATATCAGAGTATAATGCAAATTCCTGACACACTCGGGTTCCATTCATTAATAAGGGTTTTACAAAGACACAAAGCCCACAATTCATTACCCTTAACTTGGGGATTACACAAAACTATACCACCAATACCAATATATACAATTGTTTTCCAAAAACATCCAAATAATTTACATGATAACTAATAACCCAAAATATATTTCTAAACCGGAGCTCTATACGCTCTTCGTCACTCGCTTGCCTTTCGATCCTTCAGCCCTGTCTAAAATGTTTAATTTTGGGAGAGTGAGATTCTAAGGAATCCCCGTAGTGTCAAATCAATCATAGTATGCACAACAATAAGGCATGAAAGCAAATCATCACACACATACTGTAACTACAACGGCAAAGGCAGGTATAACTCATGTCACCCTTACGTTTGCTCACTCTGCATTGCATAACACAATCCATACAATATATTTCACAACAACTGGGATTCATATAAAGCATTTCATATACAAGCCACACTGGCAAGATCAACACACAGCCCACGGCTAGATTCACAAACGCCACCCCACGAGTCAGATTCACAAAGATCCATGTCGATTACGATGGCAGTTCAACGGCCGACCAAGAGATGACCAGCGTCAATCCCTATACGGCTCACACTGAAGTGCTCATGCCATAATGGACCATGGCACATAGTTCACAAAGTTCAATGATAAGTTATACATACCAAAACATCATACACAATATGAGAGAAGAGTTACTACCTGATTTGTTCCGTGCGTGCTTTGTCGCAAGTCTCTCCCGAGGAGGGCAAATATCGTATCCTATAATTATAATTAGGGACAAAGAGTTATTCTCTATTCCATACTCAATTAACTCACAATACTTAGATTTGGTTATCATTTATGTCCTTTAAGTAGTTACAATTGGCTCTAATAAAAGCCCTAAAGGATTGGGAAACATCGGGTTGGAAACCACTTTTCAAAATCACAAGGTGCTGAAAACAAGGGGTTGGCTGCACCCAATAAATTTTTTGGCTGTGGCCAAAAACAGCCCAGAAGTGTTCTGGCTGCAGCCCAAAATTTTCTGGCTGCGGCCAGACAGTGGTCCGAAGGTTCTTGGCTGCAGCCAAGAATCTTCTGGCGGCGGCCAGGAAAATTCTGTTTCACAGCTGAACTTCTAAAAATCATAATTAATTCTAGAAAAATCAAAATGAGGTGATCCTAAAGCCTAATGAAATCTATTTAAGTCCTCTTTACTAAGAAAATATGAACCAATACTAGAAATCACCACAAAAATACAGAATTTAAGAAATGTCCATACTGCTCCAGAATTGATCCCAGATTTAACATCAAACTTTGGGCAGTCATAACTCCTAGCTCATAAATCGGAATGACATGAAATATATGTCCATTTTGAAGCTTGAGATGTAAAATTTAAGACTGGAAATTTTCAGAATATTCCAACACCATTTGGTCATTCAAAATGTTCGTTCAAACTGACTGCCCAGACAGAGTTCACAAAAGACAGATTTTCAATTTCCTACCAAAAGTGTCCAATGACTCCCAAAATCAATAATCAAACCTATTCCCATACAATTTTCCATAAGGAACACAATGACAACCTCAAAATGACCAAAATCACAACCCAATCACATGCCATGTTTTGCCCAATGCACAAAACCAACACAAAGTTGCCAACCTTCACATTTCCAACCTAAATCCATTCCATCAACCCAAAACACATATCAAAGCACTAATTCCAAGACGACAACAATTCAAACACCACAAGACCCTAATTTTTGAAATTTCAAGCCAAATTTCCAGAATTTCCAAGCTAAAGCATTTGTCACAAAACTTATATAGAAATGTCTCTTAAACTCACCTTAACAACTTTCTCAAAGGAGTTTCTTGATTCTCCAACCTCCACAATTTCTAGAAGTCTCAAACCAACACCAAATGGCAAACTATAACCATAGAAATGTAGCTCTTAACTCAAGGAACAACTTTAAAGAAATGAGTTTGAGCAATGGAGGTCATTTTCCTTACCTTTTCTTAAGCTTTTCTTCCTCTATTTTTCTGCAACAATGGTGCCAAGACAGAAAGAGAAAATGAGAGAGATAAAATGAGAGAGAGAGAGAGAGAGAGAAAAGTGATGATGATGAAGCATGGGATTTGATTTTTTCTTCCCAAGCCTATGCCTACACGAAAATGAGAGAGGGAGAGGGAAGAGAAAAGATTAAAATATTGTTTATTTGACTTTTCCAAAGCCTTCTCTCTTGACCTCATCTCTTGACAAGTGTCCACTTCTAATTGGTTTTCGTAAAGTTAAGTAACCAATTAGTTACTCTACCCATTCCATTAGCCATTTAGTTACATATCTCATTTCTTCTTAGTTAGTAATTAATATCTCCATTAATCACTAACTTATGTCTATTCTTCCAATTCTCACTGATTATGGCATATTAATTAAAATTGCCACATAATACATAATCATATTCTTTTCCCTTCTTCCATGCGCCATTTACCCCTATTTTATCCCAAATAATTATTTGTCACATAATTATACTAAAATACAAGGTGTTAGGCATTTCCAATAACTGATTCATGTCTAAAATCAACTTTAATTCCCAAATCATTTTCAATAATTGCCATT
This sequence comes from Inga leiocalycina, assembly GCA_963242795.1. Classification (NCBI taxonomy): domain Eukaryota; kingdom Viridiplantae; phylum Streptophyta; class Magnoliopsida; order Fabales; family Fabaceae; genus Inga; species Inga leiocalycina. Next base: position 76,236,104 of record OY725323.1, read on the forward strand.
AGCCCTTAATCAAAATTTGGGGCATTACATGCCCTGCTTGATATCGAGCCCTGCTCGGTTATTAGCCCAGCCCAAGGCTGCCCAAAATTTTTTCGAGCCACTTTTTTAGGGCTAGGTTGAGCAATTTTTTGTCGAGCTAAGGTGTGCGTACCGAGCACCATGAGCACCCCTAATACTCTACTTTATTTTAGAGATTTGATATATTAACTATATATTTTTAATTACTCTTGATGATGTTGGATGGCCTATAGGCCTTATAATGTATTTTGAATTGGTGGAACCATAAATTCGTGTAATATGCATATTTTAACAAAGGGTTAAACGTCATTCTTGCCTCAGAAGTATTCACTGGGAGCCAATTTTCCCCAAGAAGTTTTTTGAGAACTACATTTACCCCGGAAGTTTCAAATTTGAAGCAAGTTTACCCTAACCATTATCCCTGTTAAGTGTGACCATTAGTTGACCAAATTTTAGGCAAATTTGCTCCGAAGTGAAAACTTCCAAGGCAAGTTTGAACCTTAACAAAAATAAAAAGGACAACAAAATTGCCCTGTAAGTTTTCACTTCAGAGCAAATTTGCCCAAAATTTGGTCAACTAAAGATCAAACTTAACTAAGATAATGGTCAAAGCAAAATTGCTCAAAATTTGAAACTTACTGGGTAAATTTGGTCCTCAAAAAAGTTTCAAGGCAAAATTGGCCCCCAGTGAATACTTCTAGGGAAAAAATGGCCTTTATCCCTTTAATATATGATGAGATATTATTCAGTTAAAGAGTTTGGGCTTGATAATGAAATTTTGTAATGGGCTTAGTGAAGTTCAGAGCCCAATTGTGGGCATGATAATGTTTTGGAAAATGGTTTTATCAAACCCATAGTTAATTATTGCATATGAGGAAAAGATTTTACAAATTGGTATCAAAGCCCAACGATTTTGTGAACTATCTTGCATGCATTGTATATAGTGGAAATATATAATATTCACATATACCTTCCCTATTTCATTATTTTTGTTGTGTTTCATTTGATGACTCACTTATTATGGTGGGTTGCATCCTTAAGTAGGGAAAATATGGTGCAAACTCGTCATACTGGTTCTGGGGATAGTAGGCCTCCATACCCACATGTTCAACCATAACATCAACTCTATTTTGCAAAAATTGAGGGGAGTTATTGTGAATGTTGTATATAGGCGATTTAAGAAGTTTGAGGAAGATAGTGGAAGGAGAGCAAGAGACAAGACCCCTATGGAGAATGGTTATGATCACCAAAGCATGGAAAATTCTAAGAAAATGCATGAAACTCCTAATGAGGGCCATAGTGATTATGTACCCTAACAACCACATGCTTCAGCTCCTCACTCTATTTCCAGCGTATATAAGGATTTGGCTCGACATTGCCCTCTTACATTTAATGGGAATCTGGATCTTGTCAAGACAGAAAAGTGGTTTGAAGACATAAAAATGTTATTTTAGGCTGTGAAATGCACTAGTGATCAAATGGTCATGACAATCACCATTTCTGATTAAGGGTGAGGCCTATAAGTGGTAGAAGAGTATTAGACCAGCGAATGTTTCATCGTTGAAGTGGGCAGAATTCAAAGAAATGTTTTATGTGCACTACTTTCCAAAAGAGTTGCAACATGAGAAGGAGTTAGAGTTTTACTATCTTCATCAGGTCGATATGAATGAAGATGTGTATATCTCTACCTTCATCTAACACATGAATATGTTACATATTTGAAGGAAAATAAACAACTCTGATTGGAAGATTTGATAGTTAATAGATAAAACCAGGCCGAAACTAAAGTCATATATGAGGTTGTCTAATATCAAAAAATTTGAGGATGCATGTACTAAGCTACACATTGCTGCTCGCATGGTATGAGAGATGGAAGATTCCAAGTGCCATGACAATTCTGGTAGATTCTCCAACTTTCCAAGGGCCAATAATAGTGTGATGAAGAAGTTAGGCTTTAGCTCACTAAGCTTCAAGAGCTCAGGGAAGACTGGAGGGTCTCATCAGAGGGGGTCTAAGAATAATAAAACCCCACAGTAGAGATTCCAGACCCAGAGGAGTCATCATAGTGGGAGTAAGGTTTCCCATCGAGATTTTACTATATCTTCACCAAGCATGAGTAGACTATGTCAGAATTGTGGGACAATACATGCAGGGAAGTACTGGGAGTGCTTTAAGTGCCATAAGTACGGACACATTGCTCGTTTTTTCCCTGAGTTTCAATAGGTCCCACAGAATGTCGACCCACTGGGTGTTTGCTTTAACCCAGGAGGAAGTGTGATCTGAGGTATTATTTCACTTCAAGGGCATGACGTATACACGTTATTTGATTCTAGTGCTTCACATTCTTTTATCTCTGATAACTGTGCTCAAAGATTAGAATTGCATGTTTGTGAATTACCTTATGATTTAGTGGTGTCCACTCCTGCTGAAGCTTCTATTATAACTAGTCATGCTTGTTTAAACCTTAATCTTAAGTATGATATTTGTAAGTTAAAGATAAATTGGATTTGTTTACTGCTTAAAGGTATTGATATGATCATTGGTATGGATTTGGTTGTCTACCAATAATGCTTATCTTGACTATAAGGAAAAGAAGTAAATTTTCCCTTATGTCTCACATCCGTTAAGGTGGTTTATGGCCCCTTGTTGTTATCGGCCACTAAAGTAGAAAAGTGAGTTGGACAAAGTTGTGAGGCTTATATAATCTTCTGTTCTATTAGTGATGACAAGCATGTTAGAATCAATTAGATTGAAGTGGAAAAGGAGCTTCCAAAGGTTTTTCCAGAAGAAATATTAGGGTTTCCTCCAGAGGGGAGGTTGAGTTCTCTATTGAGTTAATACCATATACAACCCCAATTTCTAAAGCCCCTTATCGAATGTTGCCATCAGAGTTGGCAGAGTTGAAGAAATAGCTAGAAGAGTTACTCGAGAAAGGTTTCATTCGATCGAGTGTCTCTCCGTAGGGTTCGCAGTACTATTTGTCACAAAGAAGGATGGAAGTATATGGTTGTGCATCAACTATAGGCAATTGAATAAGGTCACTATTAAGAATAAATATCTATTGCCTAGGATTGATGATTAACAAGATCAACTCAAGGGAGCTGCAATGTTCCCTAAGATCAACTTAAGATCAGGTTACCATCAGCTCATACTTAGGGCTGAGGATATCTCAAAGACTGCTTTCCAGACTTGCTATAGCCATTACAAGTTTTTGGTTATGCCTTTTGGGTTGACCAATGCTCTAGCCGTCTTCATGAATTATATGAATCAGATTTTTAGGCCATATTATAAAACGAGGTTGAGGAAGGATGAAGCGAATGCACAATAAGGTCATAGAGAGAGATCTTTTGATTTATAATACATCTAAAGATATGATTTTTAATAGAGCACAATGGCATCATGCAATCCATGTAGCTGACTCTACCTAGTGTGATCATGGCTTTGCTGCTGCTGCTGCTACTGCTGTTGTTGTTGTTATTGTTGTTGTATTTAGATCAATTTATTATTGTCTTCATTGATGGCATCCTCAATTATTCTAAGAATGAGGAAGAGCACCAAGAGCATCTACATATTGCATTGCGTGTATTGAGGGATCACTAGTTGTATGCTAAGTTGAGTAAGTGTGAGTTTTGGCTCAATGAAGTGAATTTTCTTGGCCACATGGTGTTTACTGAGAGAGTAGCTGTTGATCCTAATAAAGTGGATGCCGTGTTGAAATAGGAATCCCTGAAGTTGGTGACTGAAGTAAGAAGTTTTGCAAGATTGGCTGGCTACTACAAGAGATTTATTAAGGGGTTCTCTCAAATTGCTATGCCATTGACCAAGTTGACCAAGAAAGATCAACCATTCATATGGATTGATAAGTATAAAGCTGCTTTTCAAGTGTTTAAGGCAAAGTTGGCCACAACACCTGTGCTTACCCTTCCTAATCCCTGTCGTCCATACACAGTGTATATGGATGCTTCCCTCAAGGGTTTGAGTTGCGTGTTAATACAAGAAGGCAAGGCTGTTGCATATGCTTCAAGACAGTTGAGGCCTCATGAGGAGAATTATCCTGCTCATGACCTAGAGTTGGCAGCTGTGGTATTTGCCTTGAAGATTTGGTAGTACTACTTGTATGAGTCTCAGTTTGAAGTATTCAATGATTATAAGAGTTTGAAGTATTTAGTAGATCAGAAGGAGTTAAATAACAGACAGTGCCAGTAGATAGAATTCCTAAAGGATAATGACTTCGAGTTGAAGTGTCATCCCGGCAAGGCTAATGTGGTTGCAAATGCTTTGACTCGGAAGTCGATACACTTGTTTTGCATGAGCTTAGAAAAGTAAAGTTGGCTAAATGGATTAAGAGATATGCATGTAGTCCTCAATCAAAGAAGGGCTACTTTAAATACAGTCCTTGGCAAATATGGGTTTTATCAGGACCTGAGAGATGCCAAGATGAAAGATGATCAATTAAGTAGAATTCAAGAGGAACTAAAGCATGGTGAGGTTCTGGATTATGACATTGGGGATGCAGATATCTTGAGATACAAGAAGAGAATTTGTGTCCCCAATAATGATGAGATCAAGAAAACCATTTTGGAAAAGGCTCATCGAAGCAAGTATGCCATGCTTCTGGGAACTACCAAGATGTATAATGATTTGAAGCGACAATATTGGTGGCCAAAGATGAAGAGAGATGTGACCGACTTTGTCTTGAAATGTTTGACATGCCATAAGGTCAATTCAGGCCATTTACAATGCTATTTGAGTGATTGTAGACCAATTGACCAAGTCAACACACTTTTTATCGATTAAAACAGACTACTCTTTAGAAAAATTGGTCGTGTTGTACATTAAAGAGTTTGTTCGTATGCATGGGGTATCGGAGAGTATCATATCGGATCATGATCCAAGGTTCACTTTGAACTTTTGGAAGTCCCTACAAGAGGCCATAGGTACGAAGTTAAAGTACAATACCGCTTATCACCCTCAAACAGATGGTCAGACACTCGATGACATGTTAAGAGCCTACACCCGGAGATACAACTTGGAAGATTGAGGAAAAAATACACCGTCACTTTCCTAACTTGTTCACTTAAGGTTGTGGTTGTGAATGTCTTGATTGAATTATTGTATTCTGATTGTGTTTTTGTTCCTCACTTGAATCAAATTTTGGGGACAAAATTGTAATTAGGTAGGAAGAATTGTAACATCCTTATTTTTATTTCTAGGATATAATTATAATTAGAAAATAATTATTTATAAAAAAATGAATGAATTTAGTAGGTAATTTTTGGAATAAAAAAAGGATTTAGTTAAAAATGAATTTTTTAATATATATATATATATATATATATAACACAAGCCATCTAAAGCTTTCGGTGGAAAAGGGAAGAAGACATAATGATTATGTCTTACGAAATAAAAATAGAAAGAAAGAAGGCACTTTCGGTGCTTTCCATGTGAGGGAGGGAGTATTATATATACCCCCTCCCGCAAATTCAATTACTTCACCGAGAGGTGGAGTGATTTCTACATAAGACAGAAGGTGAGATACTGGTTGGGGTATTTTTGGTTCTTCGGAAATCAATAAGATACTCAAAATTACTTTTATTAACAACACTTATAAAAAATGTTTAAAATAATTTTCTCTTTCTTATGATAGTAATTTCGTGCTGATTAGAGAATTTTTTAGTATTAAGATTAGTTTTGAGTTTTGTCAATATATGACTATAGAAATGTATAGGATAACTAATAGTTAATTTTAATCAGTTAACTTTTGTTATTTAGTTGGTGTAAGATTTTATAATGATTTTTTATATAATCAGCATATAGATAATTCTTTATTAAAATTTTTAACTGATTAAATTTAAGTTAAATCATTTATTTTGATTATTAGAGGTATTCTTAAGGTTTTAATCCACTTAGATTTTTTTTTTAGGTGAAAATTTATAATTTAGCTATATTTGTCCTAAACTTAAAATTGGGAATTTTTTATCAGGGAAATGAAATTAATAATAATCAATGATTTAAATGGGTTATGTGAGTTAAGAAAAATATTTGAATTAATAATTGGGATTTAAGTGTGAAATTGGAATTTTTGGGAGTATTTAATTCAAAACTTTAAAATTATAGAATTAAGTTAAGTTAATTTTTCTAATAACTCAGAGTTATTAACGTATAATAAATTGATTGTTGAAGGTTGATTTTTGGAGTGTATTTGCACTCTTGGATCAGGAGTCTTGTGATTATAATTTGCTTTGGCGAGAAGTAACCACTTTCCTCTTATTATGCATGCTTGTATGATGTTTGTGAGTTATTTTTTAACTATATAGAATTATAAATTTGACTATTGATATGTGATGTGAACTTTGAAACTATGTTGTTAATGAAATTGTCTTGTGGGACTTATTTTCATTGAGAAATGACTAGTGATATTATATTATATAAATTGGTATTTATTTATGAGATTGGAAAGATCATTTTGATAATTGTGAATTGATAATGATATGTTATAATCACACAATATTGATATGAGAGGAGATGGTGGATGTGGATTTGATGGGAGGTTACTCAAAGAGGAAATAAGGGGGTAAATTCTTGTACAAAAAGAGAAAATAAGGTGGTGGATTTCTAGGTGTACAATGGTTAGTCCTTTGGCCAATTTGTGTCTAGTAGGGCCTTGACCCCCCCACTAATGTATTTAGAGGGGGAACCCATAGTCCGGTCTTTTACTTTGTGGATTTTGGCCTGTTCATATTGTAACACCTTAATTTTAAGCCCCTTATTTTGTATACGGAAGCATTAATTCACTTGTTCTGGCTTAGGAATATTAGTAATTAAAGTTCCCAAACCAAAACTTACCATATTAATTTTTCCTTTAAGGGTTACTATTCATATCAGGGTACTTCTCTGCTCATAGATATGTATACATACAGACACACCTCATGGCATGTTATTACAAACAACCCATCATCACATACTAATCTTCATTTTTCCATCACATTCTCTTCCAGCGCAACTTCATGCTATCCTCTTCGATGCGCTCACATACCTATATGGTTGGTTGGGAGAGGGTGAGATTCGGGGAATCTCAGTAACAAAATGATCATGGGAAGAGCGGCGCTGGATGCGGAGGAGTTATTGTAACCCCCTGCCGTAATTAATATCCGGATTATGCAATTAACGTGAAATAGAGACCAATAAGACAAAACATCATTTATAAACCCATCGACCCAGACGGGATTTTCACAATTACATTTCGAAATCATTTACAACACGGTCTCATATTTTCACTCCGAATATAATTACTATGCGAAGATAAATTACATTTACACAATTATCAGAGTACGCAATATAAATTTCCGGCAATCCCGGAATCATATCTTCGCTCGATAATCATAGGGCACATTAGCCCATACAACTCATCGATTAGGGATTACACAAACTACTCATATACATAACCAAATATTTATCCAAATATACACATATATTATCCCAATTACTTCTTGATAACCAACACTAAGCTCTCACCCAGAAACGAGTCCTCTTCGTCCTTGGATGCTTGCTTCATCCTCAATCTTCCTTCCCTGTCTAAAATGTTGATAGGGGAGGGTGAGATTCTAGGGAATCTCAGTAGGAAACACATACCAATATGCATGCAAGATAAGTATTTAATGCACGACATGCTTGCATCACAATAACACATGTTCACATCATGATATATCCGCATGCTCAATGTTTCAACAACATACTCATGGCCATAGTATAATAGAAACAGAGCTACAATCATTCTCATATGTTTCACATAATTCACGCAAGGCAATAACATGCATCAATACACAAATACAATTATCAATACATGCAGGAGAGGTAAGTTCCCTACCTCCAGTCTTTTCTCCTCGATTTGCGTGCCAGCAACTCGGGGCTTCACATTCGATCCTACAATGTCAAATGTACTATTTAGACACTCCCAAAGTGTTTATGGGGGTTATATGGAAAAATTACTAAAATACCCCCGGGGACCCGGCCCGGCCCCGCCGTACCCGGTCTAGCTGTACTTTTCCCGAAATTTTGACATGGGCTATTCTAACATATTTTCGCCCAAGGAATCCATTTCCGGACTCGGAATTATCAAATTCAATGTTAAATTACGAAATTGCCCTTGGCAGCCCTACTTTTAGGGTTTTAGGGGCGTTTCCGTAATTATGCTTTCTCGGCCTTTTCCGAAAAAGTGCCCAACTGTAACCCCACCTAATTTTTGCTCCTGAACACAATGGAACCATCAAATCATTGAAAATCCAACTCTAAGACCCATTTCTAGAGCTGGCCGAAATTCTCAAGTATTCTGGGAAAAATTGGGGTTTTTCGGTTTCGGCTCCGTAAACGCGTTCCTTTCTACTCCTAACCACTTTATTAACCATTACATTAGGTTACAACTAACATTAAGACCCAATTTGGGCAGTATAACCCCTAGGCCACATCATTTCCAAACTTTAAAACCAATGGCAATCCGGCGAAATTTCACCGATTAAATTGCCCACAGCAGCCAGAATAAGCAATATACGAAAGTTTGGAAGTTACCTCAAGCTCCCACTAGCTTTTTCCCAAATTTGGCTGAACCCTAGCCTCTTTAAAACACCAAGTTTTGAGCTTCACAACCTTAAAGAATAAAGAGAAGTGGCTTAGAGTCGGAGTTATACGCGTTAGGAGCTAGATCGTCGGAGAAATCGGCTTACCTTGCGAGATTTCTTCCTCTTTTTCTCTCTTTTCTCCAAGCTCTCTCCACGTTTTTTTTCTTGCTTCAGCTGCTGTGTGCGACAGAAATGAGCTGAGGAAGATGATAACATATGTAATTCCATGCTGACATCATCTTTTAATGAGATGATGTCATAATTCCCATTTTCGGATTTTCTGGCAGATTTTCTGCCCAAACTTTGAAAAATCATAAATAATTCTAGAAAAATCGAAATGAGGTGATCCCAAAGCCAAATGAAAGATATTTAAGTCCTCTTCATAGGAAAAATATTGGCCATTACTAAAAATCACCACACAATTCCAGAATTACACAAATTTCATCACTGCCCCAAAACAGAGTCCATTTTTGACCTCAAACTTTGGACAGTCATATCTCCCAGTTCTCAAAACGAAATGGCACAAATTATATGTCCATTTTGAAGCTTGGGATGTGAACTTTAAGACTGGAAAGTTTCATAATTTTTAGACACCATTTGGTCATTCAAAACGTTTATACAAACGGACTGCCCAGACAGAATTTACACTGGACAACATTTTTAGTTTTACAACCAATGTGTCCAATCCAATTTAAATCAATTCCAATGATTAAATACCACAACATGACACCATTTCCATCACAATACCCCATTCAATTCTTCCCTCTATTCTAAGTCAATTTGGATGTTGATCCACAATTGAACTCAAATACAGGGTTTTGGCGTTGCTCATAACACAAGTGACTACAATCCACTTTATATTCTCTAAAAAGGTTCATTAATCACTAACCACGTCCACTTTTGTAGTCATTAACTCCTAATCACAATTTGGGATCTTGCTAAACCGGGGCTTAGCAATCCACTAATCTCAGGCTTATTCTCTAGCCTCGAGTCTCAAAATTCGGGGTGTTACAGTTATTCGAGAGGCTAACGGGAATTTTATTATGGCTTTTATGCACAGATTGGATTTGGGTGATCATGTTACCGCTGAAATATGGGGTATTCTTCTAGGATTGAAGACAGCTTGGGATCAAGGAAATCGTAGTGTGGTATTAGAATCCGATGCGAAAGAAGTTCTTGATCTGATTAACAGTGAGAATTGCCAGAATCATCCGGACGCTAATACAGTAGCAGAAGTTCGTTCCATGTTGCAAAGAGAATGGAGGATTGAATTGAGGTTTGTTCCAAGAAACGCAAATAGGGTTGTTGACTTCCTTGCGAAAAAGGCGCTTTCATGTGTAACGGGGTTTCACCCTATTTTGTATTCCACGCCTGAGTTAACAGCTGTTTTAGAGCTGGATCATTGTATTCCTACATATGTAGGCTGAGTTTTGAGAGTTTTTCTTCTTTATGTATCAAAAAAAAAAAGTTTGAGATCTATCCATACGCATAAGTCCAGTCTGTTGAGCAAGGGTTGATTTACCTTTAAGGAAAGTGATTGTGCTTCTTCACTTTCCAATTATTATTGTGTTTGTTTGTTTTATAAAGATTATTTACATGTGGACACTTTAATTTTTCAAGAAGATGAAAAGTATTAAAATATACGTGTATTTGATAATATTCTAAATGATGTAACTTTTATAGATACTACTCTTATTTGAAAAATAAATGCATTTTTTGTGTCATATACAATATTTAAGGAATAAATCAGATTATTCACAATCAGTAAACAATGCAACTTATTATAAATTGTACATTATTTAGTGATATATTAGTATGATGATGATAAAAAATGTTAGTAAAAATAATAATTAAAAGATAATCATATAGATGTTGTAGGGATATCTTTTTAGGCTACTTTGGATGGAGAACCAATTCCTTGAACTTTATTATGCCAACTTTAGTTGTATAATCTTGTTTTCATTTTATGTAATTGATTTTTAAAAAAACAAAGAATAAGAACCAATCCATGCATCTTTTGATTTATTTTTTTTTTTAGGAAAAAAAATTTGAGGGGAGGGGTGGCAAATTACAATTTTGGACTGGAAAAACCCAAAATTTACACTCTCTTTCTTTTAAATTTTGGATTCCTGCCCAAAATTACCCTCTCATTTCTTTTAAATTTTGAATTCCTACCAAAAATTTAAATACCTTCAACCCAAAAATGTAATTTAACCGCCTCTCCTTCCCTCCCCTCCCTCCCCTCTCCTCAAACCAAACACACCCTGTTCAATCCTGCTTCGTTGTAATTTGCTATTAGTAAGGCCTTGGAGACCTAACAATTATGAGGAATTAATTATATAGTTGAAGTGTTTGGTGTAACCCCCTTCCAACCAAGGCTGAGATCAAGTTCATAAATACGTAATTAAGTGTGAAATTAGAGACCATAAATGATTTGGGGCTTATTGAAATAATCTTTTGCCCAAAACTAGATTTGCAAAAACTTTTCAAAACTTATTCATCAATGGTCTCATATTCACAATACAAATATATAAATGGCCTACACAGGTTGATTCCATTCACAAATATTAGAGTATAATGCAAATTCCTGACACACTCGGGTTCCATTCATTAATAAGGGTTTTACAAAGGCACACAGCCCACAATTCATTACCCTTAACTTGGGGATTACACAAAACTATACCACCAATCCCAATATATACAATTGTTTCCCAAAAACATTCAAATAATTTACATGATAACCAATAACCCAAAATATATTTTTAAATTGGAGCTCTATCCACTCTTTGTCACCCGCTTGCCTTTCAATCCTTCAGTCCTGTCTAAAATGTTTAATTTTGGGAGAGTAAAATTCTAAGGAATCCCCATAGTGTCAAATCAATCATGGTATGCACAACAATAAGGTATGAAAGCAAATCATCACACACACATGGCAACTACAACGGCAGTTATAACGGCAAAGGCAGGTATGACTCATATCACCCTTGCGTTTGCTCACACTGAATTGCTCACGCTGCATTGCACAACACAATCCACACAATATATTTCACCACAGCTGGGATTCATATAAAGCATTTCATAACGCAAGCCACACTAGCAAAATATACACACAGCCCACGGCTAGATTCACAAATGCCGCCCCATGGGTCGGACTCACAGAGATCCATATTGATTACAACGGCAGTTCAACGGCCGAGCTAGAGATGACTACTGTCACCCCCTAAACGGCTCACGCTGAAGTGCTCACGCTGTAATGGACCATGGCACATACATTTCACAAAACACAATGACAAGTCATGCATACCAAAACATCATACACAACATGAGAGAAGAGTCACTACCTGGTTCGTTCCGTGCGTGCTTTGTCACAGGTCTCTCCCGAGGAGGGCAAATATCGTATCCTATAATTATAATTAAGGACGAAGAGTTATTCTCTATTCCAATACTCAATTGACTTCACAATACTTAGATTTGATTATCATTTATGTCATTTAAGTAGTTACAACTGGCTCTAATAAAAGCCCTAAAAGATTGGGAAACACCGAGTTGGAAATCACTTTTCAAAATCACAAAGTGCTGAAAACAAGGGGTTAGATGCAGCCAAGAAATCTCTGGCTGCGGCCAAAAACATCACAGAAAGTTTATGGCTGTGGCCAAAAACAGCCCAGAAGTGTTCTGGCTGCAGCCCAAAATTTTCTGGCTGCGGCCAGACAGTGGTCTGAAGGTTCTGGCTGCAACCAAGAATCTTCTGGCTGTGGCTAGGAAAATTCTGTTTCACAGCTGAACTTCCAAACATTATAACTAATTCTAGAAAAATTGAAATGAGGTGATTCTAAAGCCAAATGAAAGGCATTTAAGTACTCTTTACTATAAAAATATGGACCATAAATAGAAATCACCACAAAATTCCAGAATTACCCAAAACTCAACACTACTCCAAAGCAGAGTCCAGTTTTTATCCCAAACTTTGACAAAGCATAACTCTCAGTTCACAAAACGAAATGACATGAATTATACATCCATTTTGAAGCTTAGGATGTGAAATTTAAGACTGGAAAGTTTCATAATTTTTAGACACCATTTGCTCATTCAAACATTTCGTGCAAACTGACTGCCCAGACAAAGTTCACACAAGACAGATTTTCCAACTTTCTACCAAAGTGTCCAATGGCTCCAAAATTAACAATCAAGCCTACTCTCATACAATTTTCCATAAGGAACACAATGGCAACCTCAAAATGACCAAAATCCTACTCCATTATCATGCTTTGGTTTTGGGCAACACAAACATCAAAATTCCAAACTCATCCAAACATACCATTTCAATTACCAATCAATTCTATCTATTCCAAACTTCCCACAAGACACCATTTTCATGCCAATAACGTACCAAATACACAGTGGCTCTCATTTTCTAATTCAAGGCTAGAATTTCCAGAAATTACAAACTTAATCATTTGGCATAAAATTTAGATAGATAGATTGGTCTCACTTACCTCTTTCACTTTGCCAAAGAGACTTCTTGATTCACCACTTCCCAAAATTTCATGTAGGCATAAACCAACACCAATGGGCACACTATAAACACCAAAATGAAGCTCTCACTCCAAGGAACAACATTCATGAAGTGAGTTTGAGCAATGGAGGGCATTTGCTTACCTTTTTTCAAGCTTTTCCCTTCCCTTTTTCTGCAACATTGGTGTATGAAGAAGGGAGAAGAGAGAGAACGAGAGAGATGGAGCAAAGAGATGAAGGAAACAATGATAATCCTACTCCCTCCTTGTCAGCCGAAAGTAAGAGAACAAGAGAGAGAAAATATCATTTTCCAATGCCATTTGACTTTCACTCACTCTCTTGCTTCATCTCACATTGACACTTGTCAATTTCTGATTTGCTCACATAAAGTAATTTCCCAATTAATCACCTTAATCCCGCCATTAACCATTCTAATTACATTTCTCATTTCTCTCTTACTTAGTAATTAATTTCTCCATTAATCCCTAACTTATGGTCATTCTTTCAATTTTCCACTAATTGTGACATATTACTTAATTTTGCCATAAATCACATAATAATTCAAATTAAATTCGTAATTATCCACAATAATCATGATTTGCCTTTAATCAAAAATTGGGATATTACATTTGGTGAGTGGAGATTGAAATAATTAAATATAAGTACTCCTAATAAATTTTTTATAAGAATTTTATAATATAAATTATCGGAAGAAATTGCAAATCCATTGTCATTGAAAATGATTTCCCAAGGACATTTTGTGGAAAGCTATCATTACTTCTGGTTCAAGATATTTTAAATTGTTGGCCTGACTATTTAAGAAAACCAGTATTGTTATAGTCTGTATAGCATCTGTACTAATCTTTAAGATGTTTAGGATTGAGCAGAGTTAAGTAAACTGATTCCTCAAAGTGATAAGTACTCACTCCGGTCCATAATATAAACATTGTTAACTAATTCACACAAATTAAAGAATATTAGTTAAGTCATTTAATGTGTTTTAAATTAATAAAATTTTTCTATTTTATCCTTATTAAAAAATATAATTTTGAAATATACATTTAATATTTGTTACCTTTGTCACTTTTTTGCAAGGGTAACAGTCAAAAAAAACAATTATTATTTATGATGTCAACCTCATCCATTTTGGATTAAAATTTTCTTCTTAAGGGCTTCTTATATTATGGATGAGAGGGAGTAATAAACAATACAATAAAATATAACAATTTCAAATATATGGAGGGATTGTTGTATCACTTATCTCAGAAGATTATTGCTATCCGCCTGATCTCTTTTTTTAGCTGTAAATATATTTACTTAATTATATTTAAATAATTTATTTAAAAATAAAATGGAAAATACTATATATATATATATATATATATGCATTACTGGTACAGTTCAACTCATTGATTTGTTGGTGTAAACTTTGACATTTTTTATGCTATTTCAGGTTTGTCGAACTAATAATCCACCTAATACATTTCCAAAAACCTACTACCCACATACTTGTTCTCACAAAAGCAAATATGATAAAAATCTGCGAAAGCAACTTTCCTATATATAAGTTACGTAGAACACAAACAAGTGGTTTTTTTTTTGTTTTTTGAATGAAGGTCAATAAAGACCTCACAAACAAGTGTTGGGTTCATATATATGGGTTAAGGTGCACTCAACACCCTGAACTAATTTTAGAGGTACAATTAGTACCCTAAAGTATTTAGTACTTATTTGGAATAGCAATTGAAACCTTTAAAATCAATTTTTCAATTGTAATTTACGGCATACGAAGTAAGTATGTGAGAGGAGTTTTATCTCGATTTAAGTAAATAAGTACTTTTGAGCATCCCAAACGTGATCCCAAACAAGCACTTAGTGGTGCAATTTTGACCCTAATATGATAAAAATGGTGCAATCTTACCCTTAAGCAAACTAAGCTTTAACGTCCGTTTGGGGAAAAAATAAAAGGGCAGATGCTTCCTCACCCTGCTTCCTTCTTCCTACGAATCTCATCACCACCGGTGTCTGCCTCTTTCAAAGAAACACCACCAAAACAATAAAAACCCAGTAACGTTATAAGCTGTCAGGTTCAGAGGGTTATATCCCCCTCCCGTTGCATATAAAACAATAATCAAAACTGTAGACGCATAAATCTCACACAGGAATCACAATTTTGACAATGAAGTGGAGGCAAAAAATTTCGAGCAGTAACAAAAGTGCAGAACCCTCCTCCCTACCCTTTCAAGGCTCCTCCTCCGCTCCAGCTGGTTTTCTTGGCACGAGTCATAAAAAACATTAAAGCTGAAGTTTTGCATAGTTGCCTATCAGAGAATAAAACTAATCTCCAAATAATAAATACCGCGACAACGTCGTGGTCGCCATCTTCATTGACCCCAGCTACGATCTTCATAGGCACCGAAGATGCATTTCATCATATCTGAGCAAGAGGGTGTTCGAGAGTGGATGCATTTCTTCATTTTTATTTCACATCTTCATCTTGTTTTGGTGGTGTTTCTTTGAAAGAGGCCGACACCGGTGGTTCTGGGATTCTCAAGGAGGAGGAAGAGGAAGAAGGAAGCAGGGCGAGGAAGCATTACTTTTTTTTTTTTTTTTTAACTGACTTTAAGGCTCAGTTTGCTTGAAGGTGTGATTGCACCGTTTTTATTATATTAGTTGGGGTGCTGAGCACACCTTAACCCTATTTATATTGATAACAAACAAGTAAGTATATATGTTACATAAAACTTCTCGTTGTTGGGTTCATATAAACATAGAACCGTGATGACTCTGCAATATTTATTCTTTTTTTCTTTGATAGAATTAGGTCTAACTAATTTATGAAAAAATAATTAGGTCTAACTGGGCCAAAGCAAGCTTACTCCCTCCCATTCTTAATATATGATATATTTAGGAAATTGATCTTACTCTTAAATATAAGATATATTGTTTATGTTTGTCAGTCTTTTTCTCATTTATCCCTATTAATACTCCCTCAATAATAATCAAAGAAGAAAAAGAATTAAGGAATTAAAGAATATGACTATGATGTTTTAGAAAATACATGTTATATCAACTGATTTAACTAACCTCCTTAATC
Organism: Inga leiocalycina; assembly: GCA_963242795.1. Classification (NCBI taxonomy): domain Eukaryota; kingdom Viridiplantae; phylum Streptophyta; class Magnoliopsida; order Fabales; family Fabaceae; genus Inga; species Inga leiocalycina. The sequence goes on from OY725323.1 coordinate 76,252,349, forward strand.
TAATCAAATTAGATAAATATATCTTATATTAAGGACATAAAGGAGTATTATATAAAGAAAAATGAGACATTATATTCATGAGCATAATATTATTTATTTTTATGTTGATTATAAATAAATATTATTTCATCATTATATTTTTTAAAATTTTTCTATTTTGTGGCAACTTACACGTCATGTAATCAGCATCCATAATAGCTCTAATTAAAAAATTATATGTATAGAGGCTAATGCCTGTAATTGAGAAAACTAAGCGAACTTAATAAAAACAGACCTTATTAAAATAAGGTAAAATTACAAGGACCGGTGAATTAATTTCCCTTAAAAGATATTACTACATCATACAAAGCATTAAATCTAAAACAATAAACAAACTTACTTTAATTGTATTCATATAAAAAGGGAAACTAATAATTAAGGACTCTATATGTACAGTTCCCTCCTCTCCAATAATATCACAAAGGCAGTAATTAAAAACCAGGAAATTCCTTCAATTATATACTTTGATCCATGGTAACATATAAATTTGCAGGCACTGCTTCACTTGTTTGAATCACGACACGATTGTCAGACACATTCCTCAGAACATAACTTGGGACAGTGTCGCCTTTGAAGCTCAATGAATACTGCACATGTTTTATAAGGTTGGGAAAAAGCAAAACATCATTAAAATCCGCCATTAATGAAGTCCCATTCGCTTCCACAATCTTCTTCGCCACCGTACTCTTCAACTTCATCCCCACCACAGCATTCCGATCCACCACAACCTGATCAACTTTCTTGAAATTATTACCACTTGATTGATCTAAATGAACAATTTCAACCCCATTGTTATTCCCAGAAAATATGTTGTCCACTATGTTTACTCCGTTGACCGATTTGAGGACAACATTGGCATCTCCGAGGAAGAAAGTACTCGAAATATGAAGCTGAACTGGGGATCTTCTGCGACAATACTGGTGTAATCCATGTAAGAATTCAAAACCTTTGTTTGTGTCAACCCGGCGAGTTTGAGATAAATGCCGGTGCCTCCGAAGCCGGTGTCTTTGTTATAGCAATGTACACCCCGGAGATTATGTTGGCCTGACCGGAGACCATTATTCCGATGGCGGCGGAGAAGATGACGACGTCGGTGATGGAGTTGTCATTGCCCTGGAGGTTGATTCCGGTGACGGTGAAGTTCCTTTCGCCTTTGTCGCTGCCGGCGGTGATGCGTTGGCCGATGAAGGAGTTTCTGACGTAGGTTTCGTGGCCGGCTTGGACGAGGATTCCATTGGTGGTGAAGTGAGTGATGTAGCAGTTGTCGATGCCGGTTCGGAGAGAGTTGATGACTGAGATGCCTCCTCCATGGTAGTTGGAGTCCAAGAGAAGGTCCTTGAAGGTGATGAACTCGTAACTATAGGATGAAGAGGGCGTATAGTTTTGTCATTTCCACTGGTGGTTGATAAATCAATGAGGTACCCATCTGACGGAAAGCTATCTGAGGCTCGTATGGTCCCACCATGGATCTGTTTTCACCAAATGCAAAATCTCTCATTAATAGTATTAATATTATGAACTTAAAAAATAAAAAATTTTCTAGTTTTCACTATAAAACATTTTTTTTTTTGAATGAAAAACTGAAAATCATTGCCCAAATACAAGGCTACAAGAAACACGCCCCCAGAGGAGCACAAACTACACAACCCTCAAGCTTGATCAATCGCCGCCTCCGTACTATAAAACATTTTCAACCACCTCAGAATAGATGAGAGGTGGTTAGATACAACATATATTTTAGGGAAAGTCACTCTTAGGTCCCAAGTAAAGAAGATATTATCAGAAAGATCCCTAAAGGTTGTAAAACACACTCATCAGGTTGTGAATACACGCTTTTGAGGTTGTATCAAAAGATTTTTCTGATAATATCTTCCTTGTTTGGGACCTAAGAGTGATTTTCCCTATATTTTATCATAAGAAAATAATTGCTCACTTTTCATATTCTATTTATTTCGCAAGACGAACATACTAGTTAATAGTTATCAAGTAAAATTATAACCTTTACATAAAACTTAAAATGTGCCATAGTATTTTTAATTTGTAAATAATTTATATCACTTATTACAATTTTAGTGATGAATATTAAAAATTTTGAGTGAACTAATTGCTCAACTAATAAATAATTAAATTGTTCTTTTTGAAAAAGAAAAAGAAAGTACATTTTTTCCCTTGACTTTCTGCCAACAAATGTGGTACTATCTTTTCACATGGCCCCAAAAAAACCAAAGTACCGTATTCATTTGTTGAAAAGAGAAAATTAGCAGAAAGAAAAGGGAAATCAAAGACCAAAACTTTTCAATAGCAAAAAAATGCATACACACAATATATATATATATATATATATTATGATAATTTAATTTAGTCATTCATTCCTAAGGCCAATTTCCAAACTAAGGTTAGGGCTCCATTGTCACTAAGTGTGTCTTAAGATTAGTTTTTAAAAAATAATTTTTATGATTTATGAGATAAATATATTAAAAAAATTTATCTTGACTTGCAGAAAAAAATTTCTAAAACCACTTTGCTTGCCCCAACACCACTAAATAACAGTACTAAATACAGAAAACACTCAATACATTTTGAAACTCTCTCTCTTGGAACTCGTGCCACCAGGAAACTTTCAATGGATGATGTCGTATCTCTGAAGATACCGCTGGATAGATCGCCAGATAACTTCAAACCGTTAAATGGATCACTGGAAAAGCTCATTTCATGCGTAGCATCAGAAGAGTTCGCTATGGTTGGGAATGAGGCCGGTCAAAAAACTGACCTGTTAGTGGCTTCAGAAGCCCCTGCATCTGTGGTGCAAAGCGGGAAACAAGGGATCCTTTCAAACTCTCCAACGCACACGAAAATCTCCTCATATAAGGACTTATTGATGGGGTTTAACAGATTGGAATTCAATGGAATTGCTCATGGTTCCTCCATTTCCAGTGAGGATTCGCTAACATCGGAGCTGCAAAACCAAATGTGGAAGATTCCCGATCCTTCAGAGGAGACCAAAAAACTCATGTCTCTTTATCCTTCCATGGAAATTACTGAGGATGAGTTCAATGAAGCCTGTCAACCCTGGAATAGATCACTTATAATTTTAGTGCTGGGCGCTCACTTCTATCTCCTCAGATTAAAAGAATTGCTTTGTAGGGTGTGGAAATTCAATGAGTTTGAATTGGTAGACCTACCAAATAACTACTATGTTGTTAGGTTCACAAACTCTGAAAATTGGGAAGCCCACTACAAACGTATCATCTTGGAATGGCCGTGGGTGATCGTACAACATGCAGTACTGGTGCAGAAGTGGTCTCCGTACTTCGACCCTTTCCAAAACCAGCTGGGAAAAATTGCAACTTGGTTTAGAATACCTAATATCCCTCTAATCTTCTACTCTCAGAAATTCATTTCCAAACTGGGGGACATGATAGGGAGGACCATTAAAGTTGACTTACATACTCTAAATTACCGAGATCACTCCTCAGGCGTAGTGTCAAGGGGAAGATACGCGAGAATATGTGTTGAATTAGACCTCCAGAAACACCTTGTACCTCGAGTCATCCTAGCATCCACCATCTTCAACGTTGAGTACGAAGGGCTGGATATGATCTGCTTCTCCTACGGAAGGTACGATCACAAGAAAGATGCTTGTTCATGGAAGGAAGAGGAGAATGAACACCCAAAATCCCAGCAATTAGTGGTAGTTTCTGGGTAGGGAACGCCGGCCTCACCGCCGGAAAGTGCTTCCCCGTTGGATAATGAAACCTTCGGTCCATGGATGTTGGTGTGAGGATAAAAGAAAACTCGATTCCCAAGGAAGGGAAATCTCAGAGACGGCGCAGCAGGAGGAAGGTATGGGTCGTCTCCTGCCAGGGACATGGGGAAAAGAAATCAATCATACAATTTTCAAACCCTGGCTGACTTGGATGACGAAAAGGAAATGGGAGATTTTCAACTTGAAGGTTCACGTGAGTTTGTGTGTCCAAGACCAACGAATGAGAAGGGAAAATTTGGGTTAATTAAAGGTAGAAATAGTCAAAAAGAAAGCATTCCAGGTATCCAATCAAAAAGCAAAGCGCAAGGGAAAAGTGCACGCCTCCCAAAACATGTATATAGGATCAAGGGCAAGGATGGTGGTGGGCTCAAATCAATTCTGCCAAAAGTTTTACCAAAAGAGCCGAAAGACATTGAAGCCCATAACCCAAACTCCATGAAAGATGTTGAAAATTCAACCTCTGGGCCTGGTCTGAACGTGTCCAAGCAAATGCAAGTAGGAGCAAGGATCCACCAAATTGTGATAGGCTCCATGGCCGAAGCCCAATCCCAAGTTATCCCCTCCTCAGCCCATTCGCCAGTCCAACTGCATGGCAATATTCCAGAGTCATTAGAGAAGGGTCTCGTTGCCCAGAGTTCGATCTCGAAAAAATTACCCAGTGAGGATAAATCTGGTTATGGGGAACCGGAAATGGAGCCGTTGGAAGCTTCATGCAAATATATTATTGTTGAATCTGCCTCAGCTCCCAGTGCCTCAGATTTTATGCAGTTAACGGCCAGTGAAAGGAAAACGAATCAGGTAGAAATGGTCAAATCTTAAAAGCAAAAACCATCTGCTTCTGTACTACCTCCAGCGTCCAGCTCAGAACCGAAAACCTCTTCTGTGAGGTGCAATGAACAGGGCAAACCAAATAAGAATCTCAGGGAAATCAAATATAGAAGCAGATCAATTTCAGGTCGCATCCCTCCAGATAAGTAGCTATTTTTTCCCTGTGGTCGTAATTTGAAATTTCCGTGATTATTTCAAGTTGGAATTGTAGAGGGGCTTGTAGCAAATCATTCCCCCGTATCCTTCGTGACATCGTTTCCAAGCACTCTATTTCCATTATGTTTCTTTTAGAAACCTGGGTTAGTGGTCATAAAGTGGATTTAGTAGTCCGTAAGCTGGGTTTCAATAACTGGCTGAGGGTTGAATCTACGGGCTATGCGGGTGGCATTTGGGTTCTGTGGCATGACACTGAAGTTTTTGTAAAGTATCTCTTCTCTACCACCCAACTTCTTCACTGCCGTTTGACTGAGAAAAAATCCAGAAACTATTTCTATGTTACTTTTGTATATGGGGACCCCAAGTGGAGTTATAGGTAGGAGCTGTGGTTAGCCCTCTGGGAATTGGCAGGTAAAGTAACCGAGGCATGGCTTGTCTTAAGGGATTTTAACTCCTTTTTAAATCCTTCAGATAAGGTTGGGGGTGTTGCTGTTCTGGACAAATCCTTATCTCCTTTTCAAAATTGTGTTCACGATTGTGACTTGCTGGAACTGCTTGTGGTTGGTGACAAATTCACGTGGTCCAGAAATGATACAAAGGAAAGACTGGACAGGGCATTTTGAAATTTAACCTGGGAAATGGCTCATCCTTATCACAAAAATTTCCATAATCTTCGTTACAAATCTAATCACCAGGTCCTGGTGATCACTGCTGGAAATGAGCAAGTTTCTCCCCCCATAAACCATTTCAAATATCAAGCGGCTTGGTGTCTTGAAGAGGGTTTCCCCGATTTAGTAAACTATACTTGGCATAACAATGATTGGTTTTCTGGCTGCAACGAATTTCAGAATAAGGCCTCCTGGTGGAACAAAAATGAGATAGGCAATCTCCCCAAAAAGAAGAGGATATTGATTAAGCGCTTGGAGGGGGTCGATCGTGAAATCTCAACTCGTCCCCATGCGGGTTTAGTTAAGCTTGAAGCGAAACTATGGAAGGAGTACATCAAGGTTGTGAATCAAGAAGAGCTTCTTTTATACCAAAAGTCAATATGCAAGTGGCTCAAGTATGGAGATAAAAATACAAGCATTTTCCACTCTTCTACTATGATCAGGAGAAAGAAAAGAAAAATCGAATCACTTCAGAAGGCACAGGGGAACTGGATTACCGACCCAGAAGAGCTAAAGATATCAGCTCTTAACTACTTCCAAGATCTTTTCTCAGCTGATCATGATGTGCTAAATGTATCGGATTGGCCGGTTGATTTCCTTTCTCTGGATGATTCTCAGCTTTCATATATTCAAAAGGATATGTCTGCGGTGGAAATTAAAAATGCAGCTTTTGAGATGGGCGCTTTCAAGGCTCCTGACCCTGACGGACTACAACCTCATTTCTTCCAGACTCAGTGGGATGTTGTAGGTCCGAAGATCTGTGATCTTATTTTCTCCATCTTTAGAGATCCTAGCAGGGTCAAAGATATTAACCAGACTCATATCACATTGATTCCCAAGGTTGACAACCCTGCCTTGATTAAGGAGTTCCAGCCCATATCTCTATGTAATGTGAGTTACAAAATTCTTAGCAAGGTTCTCACAAACAGAATGAGATCTGTATTGGACTTCCTGATCCACCCCACTCAATGTAGTTTCATCAGGGGAAGGCAAAGTTGTGACAATATTATCCTGGCACAAGAAGCGATCCACACTATGAGAACGACCAGAAAGAAGAAAGGATATGTAGCCATTAAGGTGGATATGGAAAAAGCTTTTGATAGACTTGATTGGAACTTCTTGAATTTCAATCTTTGCAGTCTGGGTCTAAGCGATCACTTTGTGAAGCTCTTAATGATATGTGTCTCCTCTTCTACCATAAGAGTGGTTTGGAACGGATCTCTTTCAACCCCGTTTCAGAAAACAAGAAGTGTGAGACAAGGTGATCCTTTGAGTCCCTATCTATTCATTCTATGTATGGAAAGGTTGAGTCAATTGATAAACTAAGCAGTGGTTGAAAGAAGATGGAAACCTTTAAAGCTTAGTCAATCGGGTCCGAATCTTTCCCACCTCTTCTTTACAGATGACCTTATCCTTTTCTGTGAGGCTTCCTCAAATCAGATGGAGAATATTAGAGACTTGATGTCGTATTTCTGTATAGTATCTGGGCATCGTATCAGTCTTCCAAAATCAAAAATCTTTGTTTCAAGGAATGTCCAGTTTCACAGAGCACTGCAACTGGGCCAAACCTTAGGAATCAGTATCTCAAGCGATCTAGGCAAATACTTAGGTGTTCCTCTTCTTCATAAAAGATCTACCAAACTGACATACGCTCCTTTGGTTTCTAAAGTTCAAAAAAAGCTTTCCACTTGGAAAGGAAAATTTTTGAATATGGCTGGAAGAACCGTCCTGATAAATTCTATCCTCTCTACTCTACCGTTTTACCATATGCAAAATACCCTTCTTCCTAAAGGTGTTTTGCAAGATCTTGAGAGACTAAATAGAAATTTCTTCTGGAATCAGGAGCATGATAGAAAGAAGATGCATCTTATTGCTTGGGAGACAATCAAGCTAGACAAAAAGGAGGGTGGCCTTGGCATTAAAGACCTTTCTAGCCAAAATGAAGCTCTCATCATGAAATTGTGCTGGAATCTCATCACTAGACCGGATACCTTATAGGTGAAAGTTCTTAGATCGAAATATGATTGTGGGGATAATAAATTTCCAAGAGTTGAGAGGAAAAAGAACCAATCTGCTGTCTGGAACGCAATTACAACTGTATAGGATTCATTTAGGAAAGTAGTGGGAAGAAAGCTTCGAAGTGGCCAGTCAACAAATGTTTGGTGGGATTTAAGGACAAGTCTCGATCAACCACTCATTTACTATATTGACAGAAACCAGGACTTAATAAATCCTGAGGAAGTGGTAAACCAATTTGTCAGCCCAAACGGGGAGTGGGACCTTCATAGATGGAGTATGTTCTTGCCGTGGTGGGTAATTGAAAGGATCAAACAAGTCTCTCCTCCTTCCCAACTAGGTGATGATACATTTTGGTGGAGGAAATCTTCTGATGAAAATTTCAATGTTAAATCCGCTTATTCTATGATTTATTCGTCGCTCTCGGGATCCTCAGATCCGTTCTGTCAACGTATCTGGAGATGGCCTATTCCAGAGAAAGTCAAATTCTTTATGTGGCAATTGTTCCAGGAAAGAATGCCTACGAATACAATTCGTGCTAAGAGAGATGTGAGGATAAACACTGAGTGTCCATTTGAGTGTAACTGTGAGGAAACAACAATTCATACCTTGAGAGACTGTGAGTTCGCAAGTTCTGTGTGGCTTTCTTGTATTAACCCTATTTATTACTCTGCATTTTTCTCTGGAAATTTATATGTTTGGATCAAATGAAACATGCAACACTCACCGGGAGATCGCAAGATGTCTCAGTGGCCCTGGCTGAGAGTCTTTGGTTCACTATGCTGGCTAATTTGGAAGAACAGATGCAAAAGAGCTTTTGAAGGCACTACCGACCTTCCTTATCAACTGCTCCACAGAGGGCTTCATTTTCTCCATGAAGGCATAGAAGAGGGTCGGCTCAGACACAAGATATTCAGAGTCCCAAACAGATACACAGAAAGTTGGTGTGCTCCACCAGATGGCTATGTTCGGGTCGATGTGGATGCTGCGGTAGATGAATACAGAAATTCTGTAGTTGGAGGAGTGGTATGGTATAGCTCAAGAGCTTGGATTTGCAGTTTTCAATAGAACACAGGATTTAGTTTTGGCTCAACAGCTTCTGAGATTCAAGCTATCAGCATTGGCCTACAAATTTGCAAATCCAAGAATCTTACAAAGATCATGCTGTATGCTGACTCAATGGAAGCAATTCAACTATTATTCCAGCCAGGCGGTCAATATCATCCCCTACAAAATGAGTTGGAGGAAGTAAGGCATTTAATATATAGGGATTGGGATTTAGAGATTCACCACTGTCCCAGGGAAGCCCTTAAATGTGCAGATTTTTTGGCAAAACGGGGCCTAGATTCGAACAACGATCTGTCATTTTTGCAACACCCACCAGATTTTTGTTCGTTTCAAATGTTAGCTGATCTCAGCTGAGATTTGGTCTTAAATAGTTCTTTGATGTTAGTAGGTCTACTATAAAGGTCCGTCGTAGCCTCAAGAGTCTTTTCTCTTGTCATTGTAACTCAAAAAAAAAATAGTACTAAATACAGACACCACCTTCATTGCAAAGCAATCTTACCAACTACTGCCACGTGCGACATGCAGACACTTTGCAATTACATTTTTCAAGAAAGTAACACCATGATAATTATTGCTTCATTTTGTAAAATATTCATGGCACTGCCCATGTTTTTACTTTTTATTGAAAACCGATAAAATTCAAATTAGTTTGTTTCTTAATTAAATCACACCAAAAGACTCAAAATTTTGGAAAAACTAAAATCATTCACGATTATTGATTTCTTCAGAAAAAATTAGTATTAATTTTCTTTAAAAAAAAGAGAAAATTCCAGAAAAATACATCCGAAATAGGGAAATTCATAATCAGTGCTGTGAATTCAAAATTCCGGATCAGTACGCTGTCAATACGAATAAACAATGCGGGGAGCACCAAAAGACGATTTTGCCCTTCAGTCCACATTCTCGCCACTTCAGGATAACAACACGCTGCTCTAAATTAACAACTCCGGATTCTTGATTAACAACTCTCATTTATTATTTCACAACTTCGTAATTTAAGTTTCAGGCCAATAACAACACATCTTTCTTTATTAACAACACACGGCTCTTAATTAACAACTCCGTATTCTTGATTAACAACTCTAGTTTCATCTCTTTACTTTCACAATAACAACACCGGTCTTGTTATTAACAACCCCACTTTATTCTTCTCTTTCTAGATTGATCCGGAATTTTGGAATTCGCAGCACTGATTAGGTATTTCCCTATTTCGGATGTCTTTTTCTGAAATTTTCCCTTAAAAAAAGCTTGCATCATAATTATTTTTTTATATAATATAATAAGTAGTAAATAAATCGTTACAATTTTGGCAGGAGAATATTAGTTTAGAAGTAATTAATTCAAAATTATTTGGCTAAAATTTTGCAAACTTTAGGTCGTTAAATGCAATTTTCTTTTGGCAAAAAGAAAAACAATCGCTAAATTATGAGCTGTAAAATGAGGGAAGCGAACAAGAAGAAACGTACCATAAAGTTTCCAACGCCGGCAACCGGAAATCGGAGCGGCCGGTTGATTAAGTAGTTCCCACCCTGAAGATAAAGCTGTGCGCCTCCAAGATTAGCAATGCCGGCGATCAAAGACCCTTCACCGTGACCATTCGTAGCATCTGTTATCGCTGCAAGAAGAGCGTCCGTACTGTCCGGCTTCCCCGTCGGATCCGCCCCATACGACGTCGCTAAGTATACCCGTGGACCATTCGAACCAGACTTCACATCAGCACAAACCCAAAAAAAAAAAAAATCAATTATTTTAGTGTTATCACATTGTATAAGAGTGACGAATATATAATGGTTATTCAGTTAGTCACCGGTGGTGGCGACGGTGACGGAGAAGGAGACGGTGGTGAAGCATTGGAAGCACTGAGTCTGACGTGAGAAGCTTTGAGAGCTTCGAATCTACGTAATGCTTGGCGGTGGCGGTCGCCGAAGACGGTAGAAGGTGACGGATTCTATGCTGACGGATAGATATTGAAGAAGAGAAACAGAGAGAGTAAAGGAGGGATTAGGGCTTTTGTTGGTTCCATTGGATACGACGACGTTTGGGTTGTGAGGTGTTGGATTGTGCAGAAGAAGAAGCAGAGATGAAGATGAAGAAGAAGAAGGTGGTGGTGGTGGAGGGATTAAAGCGTTGAGTTATGTGTGAGGATATAAACAAACGAAAAAGAAAAGCTTTGATAAAGAGACATGTAAAGAGGGGCGCTTAACTAAGATTTGAGAAGAAAATGATTTGTCACATTTCATAAGGTCACCTCATGCTCGCGACAGTGAACAGTTTTGGTTTAATTGGTTACAGGGCTAAGAAGCATTATGTGCACATGAAGTATTTGTCAGGTGTATCTAGTATCCTAAAGAATTTAGCAGTGTATTCATCACCTTGATTCATTTTTTATATGGGTTCATTGTCTTAAAAGTACTTTTTATGCAATCTTTTTACTAAACAATTTAGATAATTTAGGATGTTGGGTATGCCGGAAAAAAATATTTTAAAGTGTTGATTGTACCAAAAAATAATTTAAGGTATTAAACGCTCCAGAAAAAATATTTCAATGTACTAGGTGTACTTGTAAAAATATTTTAGAGTATTTGATAGATACACCATAAAATATTTTAAAATACTGAATACACCTAAAAAAATATATTTTAAGTATTGGATGCACCTTAACAATTGATTTTAAGTTCTAGAAAAGAAAATGTGAAAACTAGTTGTCCCTTAAAATGTAAAAGTATTTTTTTTCCTTTTTTTTTTTAATTGAAGGCAGGATCCCCCCCCCAAATAGAGACATATATAAACAAACACAAAATATGTAATTCTACTTAAATAATTATTTTTTTTGTTATTTCAAGAGGATTTAAGTTTTAAAACGTTTACCGTTGCTACCTTGAGTTGGTTAATCCTATGTGTTTGATATGTGCTGATAATTGAGACTTGGGTGAATATACAAATCCTATAATATACTCCCATTTATTCCTTTTGAATATTCTCCAACTTAATAAGAATTACTACATTTCCATTAAATAATCTCTAAAAAGATTAAATTAAAAATGCAAAAAAAGAAATGACACATTTCTCAACGTGGTTGCAATGACAATTGTGTTGTCATTCTTGATATGCTAACACTTTTTTATTGTCACTGCTTATTTTTCTTTTACTGTGTGCCTTTTGTTTTTTTCCCATTTCGATGTAATGGCATGAAATTAGTGTTTGTTTTGTTTTCCATGCTATGTTGCTTTTCCTCTGCTCTATGGCTGTTACTTTGCTTTGACTCACTCCTCAAAACAAACTTTTGTTTTTTAAAAAAATTCTTGCCTTTGTGTTTGTTGCATTGGGTGTTTGCTGTGACGCTAATTATAGCTCATGAGGTCATGCAACGGACAAGAAACCATGTGGATTTGTCCAGCATGTATTACCTGCCCTGATGATTGAACCATGTGCTGTCAACCATTTCCCACTAACATTTTGTTTCTATCGAAGTCTTAACTTTAAAGGTAATTACCTAGCAGTTGTGTCTCTCACAAGTTTTTTGGTCTATGTTATTTTTTTAATGTTTGCCATTTAAAGTTGAAACAACATACACTGACTTCTTTTTTCATGTCGAAATTGATTGTTGCTCCATCTTAATTCCATACGGGGGATATACAATAATAGGGAGAGTAAAAAGTTATTAAGAGCCCTTCCTATAAAATTCTATACAATTAATTCTTTTAGTAATTGCATCCATACATGATATTAGTAACTGTCGCTAGCCATTTCCCTTCCAATTCAGTAATCCAAGATTAATAGAATGATATTAAGGTTTTGATCGAGCACATATAAAAGAATATGGCATTTCTTTGTTGTATGTCAAATATGGCAGTCTAGTACAGCATTACAAATTCCAATTTATAAGGCTAATTGCTAACACTTACCTTTATACTCCTAATATTTTAACTATACAACACTCACTCTCAAGTTGGATCACATCTATTTAACATGTTCAACTTGCCCACATATCTTCCAATTTCTGCGTCAGCAATCTCTTTTCTATCCGACTTCATAATGATTCATATGCATAAAGTATCTTTGATCTTTCCTGTCACAATTTTTAATTTTCTGCACATAGGTTAATTATGTTTGGTTTGCTTGGTTTGCTCATCCCACAGCTACTATACCATACTCCTACACAGATCTGTTTCCAACCTCTTCATCAAGCTTCCTCATCATAAACCATAAACCAATATACCTTTTTCATCACTTCAATTGATGACTTCGTTTTGTGCCTTACTGTAAGTTCAGTTGTTTATCTTTTTTATCTGTTTATAAGACATGGACCAAAGGCTTTTTATTACTAATTACGATATTATCTAATTAAAAAGACATGCTTCTTTTTCCTACAACGTCACAAACAAATCTATCTGAATCCATTACCATTATCTGAAGACACATACCTCAAGGTTAGTTGAAGTTACATTTGTTGTATTATCCTTGGGATACTAACACTTTCTTATGGTTTATACTTAGTTTTCTTTTACTATGGTCGGTTTCTTTATGCTTTGTCTTCATCTGCATACTAGAATGCTAACAATCTATTGTCAATTTCCTAGCAAGTCATTCTGTTGACCACAAAGATTCTCCCTTTTCAAGTTAATGTTTGGCCTTTTCATGGGATATTATTTATATATGTACATGTTTACGTTGTACTTCTCTTTCCTTTCCTTACATCAAAAGAATTACCCCTGATTCTTCCCATTAGTTTTGCTCTATCTCCCTCCATACATAAGATTGGTAACTGTCTTCAGCCTTCTTCCTTCAAAGTAAGTATGTTGACCTCCAAGATTCTTCCTTTTTCAATTAAAGGTACCGCCTTTTATACTGTTTATCCCATTTTCATGTATTTATTTTGCTTTTCCTCTGCCTTTCCCTGCATAAAAAGCATTAACCCTGTCTGCTCCCTTTCCTATTGCTTCATCTGCCTCCATACTTGATATTAGTAACTGTCTCTAGACATTTTCGTGTCAAGTTAGTATGCTGACCGCCAATTCCTTCCTTTTAAAGTGATGGCTGCAGGCATTTCCTTGCATTTAATGGCTTGCGTATATATGTACATATGTTAAAAGTATTTTCCCTCATCACTTTTCCTACAAAACATGAATTACCCCTTATTCCTCTTATTAGTTTTGCTCTACATGAGATTGGTAACTGTCTTTAGCCTTCTTCCTTCAAAGTTAGTATGTTGCCCTCCATGCTTCTTTCTTTCTCAAGTAAAGGTTCAGCCCTTTTACTATTTATCCCATTTTCATGTATTTATTTTTCTTTTCCTCTGCCTTTCCCTGCATAAAAAGCATTAACCCTGTCTGCTTCCTTTCCTATTGCTTCATCTGCCTCCATAAATGATATTAGCAACTGTCTCTAGATATTTACCTGTCAAGTTAGTATGCCTTCCGCACAATTCCTTCCTTTCAAAGTGCTGGCTGCAGGCATTTTTTACCATTTCATGGATACCGTATATAGGTACATATGTATTTTTATTTTCCCCATCACTTTTCCTCAAAACAGGCATTACCCCTAAATCATCCCAATTGATTTGCTTTATCTGCCTCCATACATGGGAATGGTCACTTGACATGGACATCTCAAGTGAACATTGACCTGTCGCCTCATTATAATGCCCTCTAACTTACATTTATTCCACTGTTTATGCATACCTATACCTTGATCATTGTGTTGTTCTTTTCACACTTACTTTCGGTCATTCATGTGTCAATTTCACAAGTTATGATCCAATTTGTTGTTCAATATTACTATCCTAGGTCAGATGATATTGTGCCTGCCAGTATTGACATAATCCTCTGTCATTTATCATCTGCTCACCACCAACGATTATGTTTCTCTCCTAACGCAATTGACATATTTACTTCATCATCTAAGTTCACTTTTAGGGCAACCTAAATTTGCATGCCACCTCCTTTCCCGCCCATTTCATGCATTTCCCTTTTCCATAAATTCCTTCATATCCGTGCTACGTCTTCCCAGATTTATCTCTTTCTACACCTGTCTTCCCCTACTTACTGTTCACAGCCTCACAATGGCTCCCTCTCTGGTCAAGGACTTACATGATGGATCCGACATGTGGACTATGGTTGTTAGAGTTTCCAGGAAATGGAATGTCTACCAAAAGGCTTCCCCTTCAGAGTTGTTCTATATTTCCTTGCTGTTACTTGATGTTGAGGTAACTTTTTCATCCTTCTTCTCTTCCATTTTCCCATTCATTCTTCCCACCTGATATATTGACTTTGTTTTCATCTTCTTCCAAGGGTACTAAGATCCAAGCAAGATCAACAAATCAATGCACAAAAAATTCTCTCATGACATCAAGGAAGGAGAAACATATGAACTATCAAACTTCATTGTATCCCTAAATACGTATAAGTATAGACCTACCACTTATCCTTTAAGCTTACTCTCACTGCATATACATCAATCTCAGAAGTTGAGGCTCCAATACCAATGTACTCATACTCCTTCATGACCATCTATGATATCCTAAAACTTGATGAAAAAGAACAAATTGAAAACCTATTTGGTACTTCTATCTATATCCTTATGCTATTCAACTTTTGAATAAGAACAACAAAAACACTTCTGCCCCACAATTTTTAGTTTGAAAAATGTTATACTTTTAGATGTCATTGCATTTGTTAGCTCAATTGGTACCTTATAGGAAGATCAGAAGGACAATGAGACCAAGTATAGGATGCGAATGGTTCTACAAGATATTCAGTAAGACTCACCCTTATTCTGATGCTCAATATGTTTTTATTTTTTCATTAACTGTCTTATTGATTAACACCTTCTTCCATGCAGAGGCAATGATATCGAATGTGTTTTGTGGGATCATTGTGCTTTAGATGCATACCTTGCTCAGTTGCAAAACAATGACACACCTGTTGTTGCTCGCATTCATCTTGCTAGACTTAGTTCCACTGATAGTAGTAAGTCTCTTCTTCATACTCCTTTTAATGTACAATCATTTCCATTCTTTTTAGACAGTTATCAACTATAAACTATACATTTTAAATGTAACTATTATTTATAATTATAATTTATAATACACTCCAATATCGTTACTCACTTATGGCCGTTCAACTTATTATGGTTGTGATGATATTTTCTACAGATAGGCGCCAGATTTGCAGTTCCTTCAATGCCACTAGAGTCTTATTTAATCCTCCTATAAAAGAGGTTCAGGATTTAATTGACAGGTTCAATGCCTCTGACACATGTCTTCTTTTGCATGCCCATGACCATTGTCAATTACACATATTCTACTTATACTTAAGGAAGTTATTTATGTTGCATTTTTTTCATTTCTGTTGTGTTTATCTTATGTGACCTTATTTGTAGAGCCAAGGATCGTTCTACCCCAATAACTACTACTTTCAATCAGCCTATGCCGTCACAGATGTGTCAGCTTTCTGGTCAAAGATCTTTGCATAACCAGACCAAAATTTATATTTCACAAATCCAGGAACAAACAATCGTGGGTTACAAAATTCCTTACTGACTCATATAATCGCTCTTTTGTTTGTTACCTAATGCTTTTTTCATTACAAGGAAATATTTTTTTGATCAGCTGTCAAGTTCAAAAGTTTGAAACCAAGCATGGTTGGGTTTATGATGGTTGTACCAAATGTTCATCCAAACCGAAACTCACTGATGAACGTGATCCTAACAGTGCTCTGATTTGTCTCGGTCATAAAAGAACTCCTGAGTCAACTAAGCCTAAGTACTACATATTGCTTTCTGTTTTGTTCTTGATCACCTTCCAATCTGACCAGACGTATGTGTAAAAAGTTAATGCAGCTAATAGATACTTTATGAAATTATGTAAGCTGAAACTCCACTACATTGTAAAAGATGATTCAGGTTCATATTCAGTGCTTTTCTGGGATCAACTTGCGGTCTGATTATTGAATATGACAACCTTACAGTTGGAGCTAAATTTAAAACAGGTAAATTCAGGGCTGACCATAGTCTGATACATTCATTCTTAGAAATTTATATTTATGTTAACAATATGTTTTTCAGAAGGACTGTAAAACTGTATTCCCGAAGGAGTTGGAAGATCCTGTTGGCAAGAAACTATTAATTAAACTCAAAATGAATCAGTTCACCAAGAAATTCCCTGGATCTAGCCTAAGTGTCATTGAATTCTTAGTTTGTGAGGACCTCATTCATGAGTTTGATGCAGCATCTATTGAGGTATTCATTTGTTCAACTATTTCATCTTTTACTTCAGTCCTAAAATAAATATTTCATTATTCACATGTTAAGGAACCGTCAATATGCTTCACATCGTGACTATTTTTTTGAATGGTTTCAATTGCTTACATTGCTTCATGCTCAACTTGCTAGGATGGGGAAAAATCTGCCACTAACACACAACCTGTATGTCATTTATTGATTTATTCATATTGACTACTTGCTATGTTTAACATTATCCGTGGTGCCTTTTTTTACTACGCCTGAATCTTAACTTCATGCATTGGATTAGGGCCATCAAGCTCTAATGGAGGTGCCAACTGGGGAGGAGGATTTTACTGCTATTTCAAAGGAACCTAATGTTAATGATGATGGAAAACAAGCTTCCAATGATGCAGATATGACAATTATTGACATGTCCAAGATTTCAACACAACAAGCTGTGAAAGGCAAACGAAAGGCAACTGTCAAGAGGAGTGTCAATAAAGTTGAATCCTCAACTATCATCCAACCACAATCCAAGCAATGTACTGACGAAAGGATCCTTAAGGCAATTAAGCAAGAGAAATAGAATCATTCCACCGCAAGAATGGCTTATCATTTGGACTTCTTAGAACTTAAGATTAGACTTTACTTCTCTGCACTGTAGTCATAAGCATTTCAGTTTCTTTCCAGCTTTATCTTCCTGTTTTTATGTTCTCGTTGAACTTATTGTGTCAGTTGTGTTTCAAACCTACAGTTAAACTTCAATTAGATGTTTGTGTATTGTTGCTCTTCTTTTATGAATCTTCAATTGAATTGCTTTCATGCTGCCATTACTCCACGTTATTACTCTCTTATTCCTACACTAACATATTCAATTTCATTGCTCGAACTGAAATAAATTATGTACATACGTAATAACTAATTTTGTAATAGATTACATTTATCTATGTAAGATGAACCCAATGAGGTTCATCACTTGACTCTAAATCAACGCGTCACTCAACGTGGCAGTGAAGTATTACAGGAGCTTCAAATAGACCTGTCAACTATTATATAAAGGACATTCCTTCCTACTGTTATGTGTCTAAAATGTTATATATTTCAAGCAAATTACTGTTTTGAACCCAATACACTGTGTCCAGCCTAAAATACATCATATTCGAGAGTATAAAATCTCATTCTTACTTTAACATCATTTCTTAATTTGACCAATAATATTGTATCTCATAGAACCTTAATATGTGATAAATTCCCCCAGAATTCAGTTGTTAACAAAACTGCCGTTCCAGTAATTATAACAGTATGGTAATTAATTAGAAACATCCTTTGATATAATGGTAAATAAAAACAACTCGCTATGCACATTATAGGGTAATGTAATCCCATTGAATTTGTGACCACATTATGCAATCACACTATTGCTTACTAAATCTTATCAGAGAAATTAACTAAGTTTTCAAAACCCAATCTTACTCATAAGGTCAAGAACACAACACTGTGTCGTTAAATTTCAATATTATAAGATTTGATGGGTAAGTAAATCTTGTCTTAACAAAGTACTTATTAAAATTTTCGGCAATCTCTTTGTCGTGGAACCCAATGCCTTACTTGGTTTTTGAGTTGTCTTTATTTACATGTCCTCCCTCAAGTGATGACATATTGCCAATAAATACTTCTTTTGTCTCCATGTGTGCTTTATGCTGCCATGCATCATAGCCCCTGCTTTGACGTTGTCCAAAATATCCTTCTACCCTTATTATTCAACATATGCTACGTTTTCAGTCCCCCATGTAAACTCAATAGGCGGCCATCAGCTAACTTCTCAAAATATGGAAAACGAATGTCGCCTGCAAATGGTTACATGTTCCTCCATGGAATATGATCTGAAGTGAAGAAAGAGAAGTGACTACCAAGTATACTACACCAGGGTATTAAGGAATACATGTTAGCTTTTTAAATATCATTCATTATTTCCCCAACTAAATACAGACTATTTGTCCATTTTGACAGAAACAGAATCATCAACGAGTGTCGTTACTGCAATCCTGCTACATGTTGCAATGGATGGAATAGAAAACACTAGTTGGGTTAATGTAAATCTGGCTGCAAGTAATCAGGAAATCCCAACTTCAGAAGCCATTGCCTGCACTCAACCAACCTCTGTTTTAAGTGATCTCCAGTTATCTCATGGACAGAAAAAATCTCGCACCAGGCAGAGGAGATCAACTGCTTTGCATGACATTACGAATCTGCGAACAAATCTGTCAAATCATTTTCAAGATGATGCAGGAAGAAATTACCACTCTGACATGTATATTGAAGTTTTCTATTAAGCACCTTCTCCGTATATTCTAACTATTTAACATTAATGCCATTACAGAAGATTTCACCAACAGCTCTGCAACTAATGCTTTCAAACGTAAGAGTGCAAGATGGAGGGACCTTGACCAGATTAATGGAAGTACAGCTCCAACAAGAAATAAGAGGAATCCAACAGTTAAGCACGGACAGAGTATACTGGATTTAAATGACGATTCACGTAATCCAGAGATTGCTGAGATTCCTGAGATTCCAGGTATGATTCGAGGTCTTATTACGATACATGTAATAAGGCTGATTTCATAATGAATAAATTTGATATTCTTCAAGTTATAGATAAATTGATAACCAAAACCTCAACTATGTATTCTGTAATTGCTATTTAAAAATGATATATTTTATGCGTTTCGTTCTATTTAAAAATAAATTATACTTAATAATGTGATTTACCAAAAAAATTATATTGCATACAAATTTATGGACTTGATGCTCATCTTTGTGTTTCTTTGTTTTAAACTTAGTGCAAAGTTGATTTTTTGTAAAAAAAACTGTCTTAGTTAATGAAGAGGACATCTTACTCATGTCCTTCATAGAGAGATACTGGTGGTTTAAATTTCACACGGCTTTTTTTTTCCAGTGAGTCACATAACCACATACGTGTTTCTTTTAGCACCTTCAATTATGTGAATCTGGTCCTCCTACTTTGTATTGTTATGCAATATTCAAGTGTTACATATTGGAAAAAGTACAATTACTTTATATAACTACAAATATTAGAGAATAGTAGAAGTGTTACCTTAATATCGGTACTTGAGCACTATTACTCAGGTCAAAACAAAAAAAATTTGAGCACTGATACGATGTTGACATTATGGAGAATGGAGATCCAAACCCATACTATATATATATATATATGTAAATATATATTATATGTGGAAGGCATCCCTCTCTTTATGCTCGCAAGTGTGTGTGTGTGTTTATGTGCTTGAAACATATCCTTAGATTTTTGTTTAAATGTTGCACCATGCATCATCTCATATTAACTTCTTCTTTTTTTGCCCAAATTTCCACTGTGCACACTTACTTGTGTGATTTGATGTTTATTTGGTTCCGGTTGAACAATTCATACATGTTTTGTTAACAAACGTGGTTCATATTGTATATCTAATCAATTAAGTACATTAAATGATGCCTTTTATATTTCACCAAATTACAGTTGTGCCTCAAGCTGAGTATTACCATAACATAGAGTTTAACTTTGAATTGGAAGAGGAGGAGCAAAACCATTCATGTGAATCTAAACCTGAGAACATTCAAGGTTACAACCACACCATTCATATTTGTTCTTCCAATTACTATTTACTGTTTCATATGAATGAATGTCTTTAAGTTTAGTAAATATTTCTTTTACCTAACATATGATGCATCATACGACACAGAGAACAACCAACAAGTAGTAAATGTTCAATCCAATCAATCCCCCCTTCAAGACTTACCTTATCAGGGTTAGATGACAGCTCCACTTTTTTATTTGCATTACTCATTTATCAATATATAATTGGCCTTACCTGTAATTACAAAGTATATTAATTTCGTTCACTTCTATACAGATGAAGGAGATCCAACATACAAATGTAAATTCTGTCACGCGAAGCTGTGGTTTAATGAAAGAATGAAGAAAGATAGAAACCAACAAGGTGTTGACTTATTTTCCTTATGTTGCTTGAAAGGCAAGGTTGTATTACCTCCTGTGAAAATGCCTCCTCCTTTATTCCAAAAATTGTTCTTTGACAAGAAAGCTACAGAGTCAAAGAATTTCCGTTCGAACATAAGGTAGTACAACATGTTCTCTTTCACATCAATAGGAGGGAGAATAGACCATTCAATTAACTCAAGCAGTGGTCCTTATACCTATGTCTTATCTGGTGTAAATTATCACACTATTGGCACATTAATACCACCAGAAGGTGCAAGACCAGTTTACTCTCAACTCTATATTCATGACACCGACAATGAAGTGTCAAATAGAATTCTTGTTGTAAGGTAACTCCCATTCATTGCAATTCATTATTTTTTTTACCACTTACATAACATAACTTCCAATTCATTCCACTTTTCAGTAAGCACCAAAAAGACCATGACATTGATCCCGCTATTGTTCAGAAGGTAAAGGATTAGTTGGATGAGATAAATCCTTTTGTCAAGAAATTTTGATTAGCTGGTGACATCCTTTCAAATGCAAGCCATAGTTCATTGAAGATATGTTTGCTTGGAAATAGAGAACACGATGGAAGAACTTACAATTTACCTTCTACTTCAAAAGTTGCAGTATTAATCGTTGGAGACTTAGACATGAATTTCAATGTGAGGGATATCATTTTGGAGACCCAAGAAGGAACTCTACAATGAATCAATGAACTACATACCTCTTATTTGCCTCTACAATACCCTATACTTTTCCCTTACGGGGAATATGGATATAGAGATGATGTACAACATAGGGAGGAGACACTAATTGTAACAAAGACAAGGAAAAGAGTGAGTATACGTGAATTCTTAAGTTACAGATTGATGCTAAGAGAACATGAGATATGCATATTACACCATGCATCTCGGTTGCTCCAACAATTTATTGTTGATGGATATACAATGATCGAAGCACAATAATTATTATGGGTTAGGACTCATCAGAAGGAGCTAAGGGCTGATTTGTACCAAGGATTAACTGATGCGGTGATCAGTGGAGAGACAAATGCTGCTTCAACAGGTAAAAGGATTGTCCTCCTCTCATCATTCACTGGAGGAGCAAGATACATGATTGAAAACTATCAAGATGCAATGGCAATTTGCAGAACCATTGGTTATTCTGATTTGTTCATAACCTTTACTTGCAATCCAGCATGGCCAGAAGTTACCAGATTTTGTGAGATACATAATTTAAATCCTTCTGATTGTCCGACAGCATTATCAAGAATTTTTCAGATGAAGTTGCAATCTTTGCTTAAGACATTAAATAGCAAAAAGATGTTTGGAACAATATGTGCAGGTAATTCTATTGTAATTTATGCAATTGTAGACATTTCTTTCCAAACTTTTATTAATGACACATTTTATATTACCCACTAAGCATGCCTTATCTTGATACATGTAACAGAGGTATACACGATTGAGTTCCAGAAGAGAGGACTCCCTCATACACACATACTTTTAATTTTAGATCCGAAAGACAAGTTCACAGATCTAGAAGCCATTGATAGGGTCATCTTAGCTGAAATACCAGACAAGGAAACATCACCAGTGCTTCATGAGTTGGTCAAGAAATTCATGATTCATGGGCCACACGGCAATAGTGGGCGTAATGCTCCCTGCATGAAAGACAAAAAATACAGCAAGTACTTTCCAAAGAAGTTCAATAATAACACGACAATTGATGAAGAAGGTTACCCTACATACAGACGCAGAGATGATGGAAGGTCAGTTGAGTTAAAGGGAGTTCCGTTGGACAATCGTTACGTTGTATCTTATGATCCACAACTACTGCACATGTTTCAAGCACATATTAATGTTGAGAAGTGCAACCATTCAACTACTATTAAATACTTATTTAAGTATATTAGTAAAGGGAATGATAGAGTTGTCCTTGGGATATTCGACAGTAGCAAACATAGATCTGCAAATGGAGTGATCGATGAGATTCAACAATACTATAACTGTCATTACATTTCTGCATGTGAGGCTTCTTGGAGAACTTTTGGATTTCCTATCCACCATCGATATCCTACTGTTGAGAGGCTGAGTTTTCACCTTCCAAATAAGAAATTTGTCATATACTCCAGTACAGACGATGTCGGTGAATTGCTTGAAAAACCTCGAGTCTCTGAGTCACAATTCCTATCGTGGATGAAGATCAATTCCTTGGACACTTTTGCCAAAACACTCACATATTCAGAGTTTCCAAATTATTATGTGTATAAAAAAGACAAGCGTGAATGAAAGAGACGGAAAAGAGGAGGTTCCGTAGGGAGAATAACACATGTCTCACCTTCTGCTGGAAAGTTGTATTACTTGCGAGTTTTGCTAACGCAGGTGCGAGGACCATCATCATATGAAGACATTAGAACTGTTGGTGGTGTCATCCATAATACCTTCAAAGAAGCATGTTTTGCACGAGGTCTTCTGGATGATGACAGAGAATACATTGTTGCAATTAAGAAAGCCTCCTTTTGGGCTTCAGGTTTCACCTTGAGAAAGTTATTCGTCACCATGTTGCTATGTGGTTCTCTACAACGTCCTAATTATGTTTGGAAAGAAGTTTCTATATTACTTTCAGAAGATCTACTACACATCCCACAAAATGATGCAACACGTTCAGGTTCGTTTAAGCCATCCTCTAAACTAATCACCATTAATTTCAACTTGGTTGAACCACATTATTTTGCCATAAGACATTTTCTAATTTTTTAGTTATCATCTATGTTCTAATTTTTTACTTATGACCGTTTGTAGGTGTTCAAGTACCGATGTGGGCAAAAGAGGAAGCTGCCCTCAAAGAAATCGATGGCCTACTCAGACAAAATGGAAAGAGTTTGCATGATTTTAATGAACTTTCGATACCTACTGAAATGCCATCAATTGATATTGCAAACCATATGATACTACAGGAGTTGAGTTATGATCGTGATGCTGTAAAGATACATGCAACTCAACTTTTAAATGATCTCAACCAAAACCAGAGGAAGGTATATGACAATGTCATGACTGCATTGCATTCGGCTAACGGTGGTTTCTTCTTTGTTTATGGATATGGAGGAACTGAAAAAACATTCCTGTGGAATGCATTAGTCACATCCTTGCGATCAAACGAAGATATAGTGCTTACAGTTGCATCAAGCGGGATTGCTGCAACATTATTGCCGTCAGGAAGAATAGCTCATTCTAGGTTTGCAATACCTATACAAATTACAGAATCTTCTACATGTTCAATTTGGCAGAATTCACCTTTAGCTAACCTCATAAAACAAACAAGGTTGATTATTTGGGATGAGGTACCTATGGTGCAATGGTATTGCATTGAAGCATTCGATAGAAGTTTGCAGGATATAATGCAGTGTAGTGCACCTTTTGGAGGCAAATGTATTCTAATGGGCGGTGATTTCAAGCAAATCCTTCCCGTGATTCCTAAAGGAACCAGAGCAGCTATAGTCAATGCTTGCATAAGTTCCTCACACTTATAGCATCATTGCACAGTTTTTCGTTTGACACAAAACATGAGGCTTAACTCTTCATATGACCCCAATATTAATAAGAGGATCGAATGGTTTTCAAATTGGTTGTTAGATGTTGGTGATGGGAAATTAGGTGAATCTGTTGATGGGGTTGCCAACATTGAAATACCCAATGATGTTTTGGTTCCGTACTCAAATGATGCAATTAATGCCATTGTGTATGCAACTTATCCCAACATAATGGGCAATTTGACAGTGAATGAGTACTTTAATGACAGGGCTATTCTCGCTCCAACCATTGAGATGGTCGGCAAAATAAATAATCATATGTGCTCCATGCTACCAGGTGAAGAATATGAATTCCTTAGTTGTGATTCGGTATGTAAGTCAACAGCCGATCCTGATAGTTTTGACAACCTCTACATAATAGAATGTCTGAACACAATCAACTCCTCAGGTTTACCACCACATAGGCTTATTCTCAAAGTTGGTGCCCCTATTATGTTGCTCAGGAACATTGACCAAGCAGCCAGATTATGCAACGGAACATGACTAAGAGTATCAATGATAGGGAAGAAAGTTATTAAAGCAATTACTTTGAATGGATCAAGGCCAAATGAAAAAGTACTCATCCATCGGATGGACATGAACCCTTCTGAATCTAGATGGCCATTTCGCATGCAACAAAAACAATTCCCAATAACCCTATCATTTGCCATGACAATTAACAAAAGTCAAGGACAATCATTATGTCATGTGGGATTATATATTTCAAAGCCTGTCTTCACACATGGGCAACTTTATGTGGCATTGTCTAGAGTAAGAAGCATAGAAGGTTTGAAGATTGTGTTGGATGACCAACCATCCGGAGGCAAAGCAACAACCAAAAATGTGGTTTATAAGGAGGTTTTCTGGAATGTAGATTTATTATCTTAGGATGTTATTCATGTAATGGTTTCGTATTAGTTTCAATGTTAAATTTCAATTGCTATGTGGTGATTGGATGCTGAACTTTAATTGTCCATGTTCAGTATGAAGTTGAATTTCCTAATAGGATGATGGAGGTTTGTTCTGTTAATGTCATGCGTAGTTCTTTGTGAATAAGTAAATGCTCCCATGCAACGCACGAGTAGCACATGCTCATTTTTTTTAACAAAGCGGGATTCAAACTTGTTCGCCCACTTTGTGATCTAACTTATTCACTATTAAACCAAGTACTCTTAGATAGAAAATTTTTCATTTAAATATGAGTAAAATAAAAAAATTTATTTCATTTTCTCAAAAATAAATTGCTGACTTACCCCACCTTTCTTCATTTCATTGAGGTCATTAGAGGTGTTTCATAATAGTTTGTTAGGAAGTAAAATTTTAATAATAATTCAACCCAGGTTATTTTAATTTTTAAGTGCTCAGACTAAAAACAAGAAGAATCTATTTGTGACAATGTGAGGGTGCATTAAGAGATCCCATCACAATTGATATTAAGAAAATGTATAAATATTTGATAAACTAATACAATTTGTAATTACCTGTAATAGATTGGATCAAGTAAAATCAAACATATTCTTTTATTTAACAAGCATGGTGAAACACCCCAAATTTTATTCACTAAAAATATATTGTAATTATTTGAATAATTCAATAAAATGATGAATGTTCATGAATTTGGATCTTGTGAATTTTGAAATATTCATATTCATAAGGAAATGGGCAAATTAATTCAAAAATTGAATTAAATTACAAAGGGGATAGCAAATTCATAATTTTGCCAATTTAGCCCAAGATTAATTATTTTCCAATTAATTGGAGTTAATCTCAATTAATCAAGGAAAATAAAAGAAAATGCATAATGGGATTATTCTTGGTGGAATAAATCAAGAATTGGGAAATTAAGGGGGAGTATACACAAAATCAATTATGTCAATTGTGGAATTGAGCAAAACAATTTTTCTCTTCCCTCCCTCTCATTATTTTCGTCCATGGATGAAAGAAAAAGAAAAAAAAATGTTTAATACATGAATCTCTCAATGATGACAAAGGTGGAGTGCACTCTAAGTGAAGACATGTGCATGGTGGTCATAATTAGAAGGTATGGCATAAAGAAGAGGGTATGGTAGGAGGTATGGGAGGAGGAATGGTGTGCATGCAAGGTGGTGTAATCTTGACCCTTGATTATATCAATGGCTAGGAGGAAAGATGAGGGAATTAATAAAATATGTTATTTTCCCTTCCCTTCATACACTTCACGCACAAAGCAAAGAGAAGAGAGAGAGAGTGTGAGCTTGGGAGTTCTTGGTGATTTAGAGAGCAAAAGGAAGCAAGAGCTAAGGTAAGAGCTTGTTTTCAAGTGAATAAGCTTCCTATATTATGTAGTTCATCCCCTAAATCTTTTGTTCTTCATGGGAATCATGGTTTAGCAAGCTATTCTTCAAGGTTGAGGGGGGAGAGAGGATGTCCTAGAGAGAGAAACACCAAGGATCAAGAGATAATCTCAACTTCTTAGTGTATTGAAGTTGTTGTTGGTGATTGTTGTTTGGTTTTGTGATTTTTGGGTTGAGTTGTAAAATTAGAAAAGCCATGACCCTAAGGGGTCATGCTGCCCAAAATCCTTTAAATCATGGTTAAGAAGTGTTTAAATAAGTTAATCAAGGATTAGAAGTGGAAAAGTACAAGTTTTGGGAGCTAAAACACAAAACCTCATTTTGTCCATTTTTCCCTAATATTTCACCCAAGACCAGAACTGGTAGTAGGAGTTGGATTTTCATGAAATAAATGGTTCCATTAGATTCAGTGGGCAAAAATAGGTGGGGTTACAGTTGGGGACTTTTTCGGTAGAGGCCGAAAAATCATAATTTCGAAAACGCCACTGAAATCCCTAAATAGGGGCTGTCAAGGGCATTTTCGTAATTTGACACTGAATTTGGTGATTTCGAGCCCGAAATGGATTCCTTGGGCGAAAATAATTCAAAATAGCTATGGTCAAAATTTTGGGAAAACGTGTCATCGAACCGAGTACGGCCGGGCTGGGTTCCCTAAGGCATTTTTGTAAATTTTCACCATAGACTAATATAACCAGAAGAAACACTATGGAAGAGTCTAAAATGATACTTGGATAGGTTATGACCTATTTCTTATACATTTAATATTTTAGGACTAAATCGAGAGCCAAAACAACACACTTTACGAGATACCGTTAAACAGAGGATTATGAAACATTGAGATAGGGACATTATCCTTCATACATTATGCCATAGTTATATGATTGTGTGAATGCCAATGTTTGTAAATGCGCTTTATTAATCAACACGATTTGCCCAGAGAGGGGGCCAAAAGTGTCAGAGGCAGTTACACTGGAATTGGTGAAAACCCAACCAGTGTAGAATAGTGGGGCTGGGCCCTACTCATGTATACATGCAAATGATATGTTTCAAATGTTCATTAATTGGTGCATACATGGCATATATCATATTTACTTTTCGCATTTTCTATGAACGATAACATGTTACTACTGGGGTTCTCTGGAATCTCACCCTATTTTTAATAAACACCTCAGTGGGGACCAATGGGTCTAAGGGAAAAGATGTATACGCTGGAAAGTGAGCGGCACATGTCTCGAGACGAGAACAAGATCGGGATCATAATTATTCTATTTTATCATATTTTGACGAAAATTGTAAATATTAAACTTCCACTGCATTTTCTATTTCCGTCGACAAACGATATCAGAATTGTAAACAAATTTTTTTATCAGTATAATTGTATTTTTCTATATGCCCATTGAATTCCATCTTTATTACTCTTCGATTATCGAAATGGAAACGGGTGTTGACACATGGCCCCCTTGCTTGGATCTGGCTTCTCTTCCTTTTTTTTCCAATCTATTTCCATCTTTATCCCTTCATGACCCTTAGATGAAGATCTAATGATCCACATTTAATATTTTATAAAAATATTATTACAAAAAGAGAAGAATGCAAAGGAAATGGAGCAAAGGAATTATTAAATTTGGATTATTAGATCTTAATCCAATTGTTACAAGAACGAAAGCTAAAAATTTGGATTATTAGATCTTGATCCAATTATTATAAGGACGAAAGCTAGCAAGAAAAGAAAAGGAGAGAAGTGAAGTCCTTTTTGCTTGCACGTGCGGGTGTCCCTATTGAGGATCCCAACTTTAGAGAGTTTCCTTCCATATGGTGGTTGAATACAATTATGCAAACAAAAATAATTGCGTTTGGCACATCATGGTTTTTTTTTTTTTTTTTGGGAGCATTTTATCATATGTTTAAATTTATGTATGTATAGAGATTATAGGTGCCATGTTCAGAGAGAGGAGGCTCCAGTAGGAACCTGCACTATCCAACAAACAACTATGCCATTTGATTCTGTAAGAACCCACAGGAAAATCAGATACATCAAGTAGGCAGCTTGAAAATCCCTGACGTCTCTGGTTAGGCACAAATTCCAAAAATGTTTCTGCAGCCCCGTTATTAAAACGCTTACCACTTCTTCGGCCCTTATTTGCCATACAATCTGAAACACGGTGGAACAATTTCTTGTTCAGCTCGATAACATCAGCGTCTTTCCAAGCTTCATATTCTGATGGTAATTGCTCCCCTGCCTGTTCATGTGGTGTCAGTACGTGGCCGGACACTGGACAATAGAGGATGCAGTACAACTTTGTCGGCCAAACACACAGATTTGCCGACAGGTTTTTCAGTTGAAGACAAAGGTTTAGTGATAGACTGGAGCCTTGAGAAACAGATATAGCAGCACCATTTTTTGTCTCCTCACTGTGGACAAACAGCTCAGATCCAATAACTGGCCTGGATAAGTAATGCAAATGGGACGTCAAAATGCTGAGAAGAAGCCTAAGGCTCACATATACACTACACTTGGAAAACAAGACTGCATGCTAAACTTGAATTAAAATGACGATATATAACGGACAGAGGAGTTATTGACTAAATGTGATAAAGAAAATTTCATCAAGAAACGTCAAAAATAGACCTAAATTTAACAGCTAAAATCTGAGCAATACAACATGTGATAATTAAATGCTTAACTCTAACTTGGCAAAGAAGATAAAGATAGGCCATATATAAAATATTGACTGAAGATGGAGAAAATAATGCTCTAAGCGATGGTCATTGACCAACTGAAAAACACCACTAATCAATAATCTCCCATGCTTCAAAATTTGAAACCACTTGCTGTTAATAGATGCGTTAAGAGTAAAATCATACCTTACTTTAAAGAAACACTTGGGAATCCGAGGAGGAATGTGGATCCATTTTGTTATAGTATCTAATATCAGTTGTGACAAATTCTTGGAAACTTCAGACAGAGTTATTCCATCATGCATCTTGCTTATTTTATTTTCCATGCAGGCAGCCACAGAGACCACATTACTATAAACATTGAGAAGATCTCTATATGCAAAGCCGATGTTGCAAGTTTGATGTCTAGGCTGCAAGTGAAAACAGTTTGTGGGCCGGTCAATAAAATTCAACAGCAAGGAGAAATTTGAGTTGGTTTCATGATCCATATGCCCCAGCCACCCTGCTAAATTTTGCATTGCCAAGACCAGTAAGGAGTTACAGGAGTTTTTATCAACCATAAAATTTTCATGAGATAGCTGCTTTACAACAAAAACCGCAAAACCAGAAACAAATGCCAATAATGAACAACTCAGAGAAAGTGCTGCCACGACTTCAGAACTTTCACTGTCCATCTCAATGAAGGATGTTCCAACAAGATCAAATTCCTCTGCAAGCTTATAAAAATGAACAGAAATTTGATAAATGTCCTCAAAGGACTTCAGACACCCAAGCAGAACATCTCCCTCAATATTTACCCGATTGCCCTGATCTATATTCAACACAGGTCTCACAACTTTAAGCATGCCCACCACATTTTCCAAAAATCTAGCTTTCAAGGATAAATACCACCTCTGGAAGCTGAATGCCTGAGAACTTGTTACAGCTGCTTCTAAAAGTCGTATAGAAGAGCAAAGTGCCTGATAAGCTGCAGCTAGCTTACAACTGTAATTATGATCATTGACACTCCCAGCATCCCTTGAATCCTTCTCATCCAAGTAATCACTAGAATTTAAAGGAAATTTATTATTCTCTGATCCTTCCACTAAAGTGACAGCCTGTTTTGCTAAATTAAGAAGCTGGACTACTCCCTCAGACTGAGTGAATTGGTGAAGTGATCTTAACCAGTTACAGCAAGAATTAGATTTGACCTCCTTAATTAGCTTGCTGAATATGGAAGAAGATAAATGCAGTTCCCCTTGGCATGCTGCATATGTTCCAATCCTATAAGCAGTCCAATTATCTATGTGAGTCAAAATCTGGTTCACAAACTCTACTGTATCAATTTTACAGTCAACAGGACAACTATGAGGATATATACTCAGGTTATATCGATCACATATTCCATTATCCTGGTGAAGCAAACCACCCCAAATATGTTGACTGTGTAACAGTATACAATACATTGTGTATGTATAGCAATCGAGTAAACCACACTGACACACAAATTCAACCAAAATTTGCACCCTGCTCATAACATCAGTATCAATGGCACTAGCTCTACTAAGAGTTTCAATAAACGCCACCAGAAATCTGTATATTTTATAAAAAAATTTGGATACTACATCAGTGTTCTCTTCTTGATCAAATTTCACAGCCACGTGAGGAGTCGATGCTGTCACTCGACCAGTAGTTTTGACAGTCACAAGAAATTCAATTGTTGAAGTTATGTTGTCAAGTACCAAGACAACCAGATGATGATGCTTTCTGATAATAGATAGTAGAATATTTAGCAGAGTTTCAAGATTCCGAAATAGCAATGAGTAATTTTGACGGGCTTCCAATAATAACATAACCAGAAGCTTGATCTGATCCTTGATCAGTGAGACAACCCGTGAAGGCAAATTAAAAAAGACACCATTTTCAGTACCTGTGGCTCCCACAAACTTACAAGACAAATCTGCCAAAATATGGATGGCCAAATGGCCCTTCATCAAATCTGCTTGCTGCATTGCATTCTCTACGACAGTAACCAGCTTGACTAATTCATGAAGTTCTGTAAAAGATAAAGGTGGAATACACACAAGTACCTGCAAATCATCTAATTCAAGTCAAAACAGTTCAAAACCAGTAATATAAAATAAAACCTCCATTTTGCATGGTACTGGAACCAAACCTTGTGTAAAACCTGTAAAGCTTCACAATGCATGGCCAAAGACACTTCAGGTTCCTCCAGCATGCAAAGTAATCTATGTATTAGATCTGAATTGACTGAATTTTGATAAAGTCGTTTTTTGACTAGGAATCTCAAACATCTTAAAGCTGTTTCTCGTATATGTGAAGTTCTTTCTTGGCTAAGAAATGAAAGCAGAAGCCGCACCTGAATCCAGATGTTTAAATAACATTAGAAAAAGGAGAACGTGACAGTGAAAGATAGACCAAGGTGGTTGCTACTAGTCTGCATAGACAAGCAAGTGGTACAGTACTTCATTTGGTTACAAACATCAAACAATCGACTTTTTAATTGACATAACATTTGCTAATACAAAAGCCCACAAAAAACAAATCTACCAGTTGAGAGATTAAATAGCCAATCATGAATGAGCGCCCAGAAAAACAATTACAAAGTGAGAACAAATCAAGTAGGCCCTTCATCCTGCCAACTCAACTAAGACTCTAAAATATATTGTAAACTCAAAACAGCAATCACCTGTTCAGATATAAGTAGTGTTGATACAGAAGCCAGTTTTGAGAGTGAGAAAAACATCACTACCAAATATTCTTCATCTGAAGAATTCAATATCAACTCTACACCTGTCTGCAATAATGAAACAATCATATCAGAAACCAACTTACAAAACTGAACGCGTTTGGAAGACTATTCTGTGTTTTAATTAAAGAGAAAACATTACATCAATTTATAGGGAAGAGATAGCAACATTCTTGCTATTCAATCCCAGGGAAAAAAAGCCAATTGAATGGAAAGATATACAGAGGCTACTAAACAGGGAATAAATCCGACTAATAAAAGAAAATAAGTGCTGGAATATTATTTGAAATATTCTCCCAACATAAGCCATTGAGAAAAGGGCCACAGCCCACAGGAAAAGAAATTATAAAACTGTCAAAAGTTCAAGATAAACATGAACAGTCAGTACTCTGAATACTACCGTTAAAACATGGCCTAAAATTGTATACAAGCACTAAGGAACATGGTTAATAGTATATGAGTGTTTGTGCTGCCGTGCACACATAAACCCTTGGTTTGTTCCTAAATTATTTCTTCCATCACGACCACCTGTGGCCAAAGAAGATATATAGTCCAGACAGACAGACGCATGTGTACATGAAGACAATCACTCTCAGTGTCACAACATGCCTGACAGCTGGGGGGGGGGGGGGGGAAGGCTAAAAACCGCACAACAAAGCAACTAACAAGGGGAAAAGAAGTGTCCACCAAGGAAACAGAAGTGCATTAGATCACACGAGTTATAAAAAAGACAAAGACCTTATATGCTTTATTTGCAACCGAATATGAGCACCTGAATTTTCCAAAAACTCGAGCAGCATCTAACTTGGCAGGTAAGGATATCTCAGATGAAGTCACCATATTAACCAGCATCTCTAATGTGGTAGATGCAAAATCATCTGATATTTCACAAAAGCATCCTGCAGCAAATAAAGATGCTTTCACCTGTAGAAGACAGATCCAATGATTAAGATGTAAAAAAGATTGAGGCTGCTAATCAATAAAGCAAATGAAGTTTCTTCTAGAAAGAACAGCTTAAAGAGGGACAGAAGCAAATGAAAATGAACCCAATAATAGATTTCATATTAAGAGCCTAGAACCGGAATAGAGAGAATAGCTTAGTCCTGTAAATCAAACAAGAAATAAACTTTTTCTGACGTTTGCCACACTAATTTACAACAGCAATTTTATCACATGCTTTTAACAAGGCAGTAAGCACAAAATATATCAAATGATCACATCCTTATATCTACTTATCCCCTCATTAACAAATATCCAAAGACTGCTTGATGCACTAGGCAGTATAAGTCAGATTAGGGTACTTAAGGAGAAGCTATGGCTAGGCGGATGGTATCATAAAAGGATGCATCCAATACAGCATAAATGTTGAAATAAATTATCTTACCAACCAAGCATGAGGAGAAACAAGACTGGAAAGCACCAAGTATCGTATATGAGCATTGCCATGAGCAAAATCAGCCCAACAACCAAACAGAACCAGAGCAAATGCCTTTGACTCCTCATCACCACTGTCAAAAATGGATTTCACTCTTTTCAACAACTCCAAGTGGTTTGGTACTTTTGCCTTTGACAACAAGCCCTTGTATTGTTTGTGCTTCATCTTTCCACGGTGCTTTAGGTCAGATAGGAAAACCGTGACAATAGCAAACTTAGTCTCTTTGTCATCACATGTAAATGCATCAGCGAGCCGCAAGAGGATGGCATTGGCAAATAGCCTATCTTCACCTGCCATCAAATCAAACATGCTATTGACAACTATGTCGTATTCAGACTCTGCACTCCATTGTTGAAGCTGACGCCCAAACCGTAATATGGCTTCAACAGATCCACCTGGACAATGAATCTCATTAAGCAACCAAAACCAACGAGGATCTAAGAGTAGATCATTCAATTGTAACATACTGACTAGAACAAAATTAGAAATGAGGTTAAGCCAAGGAGTTAGTTCACATCCATGAAAAATCATTTCTTTTACCTGGTTTCTTAGAACGTAGGCCCTTTTCAAGTTGAATGCTCCATTCCATGGCAGAAGCTGCACAAGTTCTTTCCATGTTTGAGAAGGCAAAGTGCGGAGAAGAGTGGCTTAGAATTACAATGGAGGTAGTGATGGAAAAAATCTTTGAACTGTGAAAAGTATCCCAATCTTCTTCACATTCTGAAGATGAATAGTATACAAATCTTTAGCCAATGTGTTCTACGGTATCTGTAAAATGTCAGCAATGTCAGCACCGAACATCTGTGATTAGCATGAGATAGTTGACACTCACACATGTGCCTCCGTCAATCACTCATAGCACCTACCATTTTGTCTCTCTGATTATCGTCTATTATGTTTCTTTTTTTGCCTATATATATTCTAGTCATCTAAGCATTTCATATATGAATCGAGTATGAGATCCTAGAATCGAGTATGGTATCAGAGCTAATCCTAAAATGCTTGGCGACCAAAGATGGCGAGGCAAGAGAGAGAGAAACAACGTAGAAACAGAAAAACAGAGGGAGCGTCGAAGATCTGAAATCTCACTCACACTAGCTTGTGAGCATACACCGTTGGGCCAGGGATGACCGCAAACTGCGGATTGGCGGAACCCAGAAGCGAGGTGTCAATCGGAGTAGCGAATGGCATCCACGCGCCACCAATGCACCGACGCTTGAACTTCACACGCCACCGTCCGTACACCCCGCATGACCCTACGCGCTGCCGTACACACTATTTCCAGCCACCGTTTTTCTCCCAAAAAACAAGCCGCAGTGTTTCCAGCCACCATTTCTTCCATAAAACACATGGATTCTTCCAAATTTCCTCCTTTTTTGGCTCTTTTCCTAGAAATCCACCCATAACCGGGGCCACACCAATGACAGTCATGTCTGGTACAAATCCTGAAACTCAAGACTCATCTTCCTCCTCTCATTCCTCCACTACTAGTAGCACAATAACTACACCAGGACTTTCCAATAGTCATATTATGACCATCAACCATAGGTTCAATGGAAGAAACTATCTCTAGTGGTCTCAAATTGTGCTAAGATATAGTCATGGTAAGCAAATGGAGAAATATATCAATGGAGCAGCTCCTCAACCTCTCCTAATGACCCCAATTTCAATACATAGTTTGCATAAAACAATCAAGTTATGACTTGGTTGTGCAATTCCATGACTGATGAAATCAGTGAAGGTTATCTTCTAACAACCACTGCAAAAGAAATCTGGGATGAAGCAAAACAAACCTACTCTTCCCTTCATAACACCGCTGCTCTGATCCACCTGAAGCAACAACTACGAGATATGAGACAAGGTAACTCAACAGTTACTGATTATTATAATGTCTTACATAAACTGTGGCAACAACAAGATTTCTTCGATCCACATTCATGGGATATTGTCAAAGATGCTCAGTTACATAAGAAGATCGTAGAACAAGAACTAGCGTATGACTTCCTCCTGGGACTCAACGATTCATTTGAGGAAATAAGAGGCCGAATCATAGCACTAAAACCCCTACCGCGTCTATTTGAAATAGTTAACCATGTGCAATTCAAAGAAAGCAGAAACCCTTTGAATCAAGGCAGCCCAAGCTCAATTGAAATATCAGCCCTAGCAGCAAAACGACCACAAGACGAACGACGAATTGCAAGAAGAAGGGCCACATCAAAGAAGAATGTTGGAAATTACATGGAAAGCCAGCAATTAACAAACAAAGCCATATTACTGCCACTAAGCCAGAGACTAAAGATAATGATTCCCTGAGTAAAAAGGAACTGCAAATGTTTCACAGGATGCTAGACAGACAGAATAAGTTTAACTCTATGCCCGGTATCAATCTTGTACAATCAAGTAACTCTTATAGCTCCAAATACTATACGAGCTAGTGAGAATGCTTGGATTATTGATTCAGGAGCAACTGATCACATGACTAGTAATCACACATTGTTTGCAACTCCCAAACTGATTCATAAGAATCTTCAGGTCAAAGTTGCTAACGGCCTGTACACTACAGTTGAAGGAATTGGCACAATCATACTCTCCAATTCCCTGAAAATTCACAATATTCTATTTGTTCTTACACTCACTGTCAATCTTATATCTGAGTAAATTAACTTAAGGTCGACTGTGCCGAATCATTTTTTATAATGATGTGTGTTTTTCAAGATTTAAATTCGAGGACGATTGGAACTTCTAGAGAATGGAATGGATTGCTCTACCTTGAAGGATCAAACTTGAAATCAAAGGATACAAAGAAGGCGAGACAGGCACTAATTAGCTCCAATTCTCAAAATAATAGTGTACACTTGTGGCACTGTCGCTTAGGCCACCCTAGTTTTGATTATATAAAGCATTTGTGTCTAGATTTATTCAATAAAAATTATGTTCCTTTTCATTGTGAAACTTGCCCAATTGTAAAACACACTAGATCTTCTTATCCCAAATAACCATACACACCTTCCTCACCATTCACACTAATACATAGTGACGTTTGGAGTTCTGCACTAATAAAAACCCTCACCAATGCAAGATGGTTTGTCACTTTCATAGATGATCACACTAGAACCATATGGGTTTATTTAATGAAAGACAAATTTGAAGTAACCAAGGTATTTCAAAACTTCTATACCTTTGTACGAACCCAATTTAATGTGTCCATTAAGGTACTTCGGAATAATAATGCCAAAGAGTACATGAACAACACCTTTACCGAATTTCTTGATCAACAAGGAATTCATCACCAAACTTCCTGCCCATACACACCTCAACAAAATGGAGTAGCTGAGCGAAAGAACCGTCACCTGTTGAAAATAACCCAAACCTTATGGAACAAAATGTTCCTCTGATTTTTTGGGGTGATGCCCTACTCACTGCAGCTTATCTCATTAACCGCATGTCATCCAAAGTCCTAAAATTCGACACCCCTATCCAAAAACTCCTAGAACAATTTCTAAATTGCTCAATAATCACTTCATTACCTCCTAAGATGTTTGGTTGTGTTGTCTTTGTTCACAAAAATGATGGCAACAAATTTGCTACTCAAGCTCACAAATGCCTATTTCTTGGCTACTCCCCTACTCAAAAAGGATATAAATGCTACTGTCCTACTTCCAAGAAACCTATTGTCTCCCAGGATACAGTCTTCTCGGAAGAAGCATATTACTCCAAATTACCCATTCAGGGGGAGTACATTGACATTGAATAGCTCATCCTGAATAAACTTGAACCATCACCACTACAACCTAATCTTATACCCATTATTGACTCCCTACCTTCCACAAGCCAACCTAGTCCTACCCAAACTTGATCATAAATCAGAATATCTTCCACCTCAACCTGAACTCACACCTAATGAATAGAAAACAAATGTTGAAATCAATTCAGGGATGGATACCGAACCACAACAAGATGAAGAATCCAGACTACAAGTTCAAGATGAACCAAACACTGGTAGAACTCTCTCTCCCGTTCAAAGGAACGACCATGACTCCAATTCAGGATTAAATCCTGAAGAACTGGGTTGGCCTATTGCATTGAGAAAAGGGGTAAGATCTTGTACTCAGCATCCAATTCAACATTTTATCTCATATGGTAACCTATCTACAAAAATGCAAAGCTTTGATGTAAACAGTGCACAGATTAAAATCTCAAACATGTTTCAACAAGCCATAGCTTATCCAAATTGGAAACAAACTGCAGAAGATGAGTTGAGAGCACTCAAGGAAAAAAAAACGTGGGAGATTACAATTCTTCCCAAAGGAAAGAAACCAGTAGGATGCAGGTAGATCTTCAACCCAAAATTCAATCCTGATGGTAGTATCAACAAATACAAGGCAAGACTTGTTGCAAAATGATACACCCGGACATATGGAATTGATTATCAGGAGACATTTGCTCCAATAGCCAAGCTTAATACCATCCAAGTGCTACTATCAATCAAAGCCAACTTGGAATGGTCGTTGCACCAACTAGACGTGAAGAATGCCTTTCTAAACGAAAACTTGGAAGAAATTTACATTGAGATTACAAATGGAATTTTAGCTCCTAACAACTTTTTGTGTAAACTTAATAAGTCATTGTATTGACTTAAGCAATCTCCTCGAGCGTGGTTCGGTAGATTCACCAAAACAATGAAAAAACTTAGGTATACTCAGGGACAAGCAGATGACACATTGTTCATCAAATGTGTTAACGGCAAAGTCACCATCTTGATTGTTTATGTTGATGACATGGTCATTATAGGAAATGATGAAGAATCCATTGCTCATTTAAAACAAGACTTGTCAACTAAGTTCCAGATGAAAGACATTGGACAAATGAGGTATTTTCTAGGCATGGAAGTGGCAAGAATTAAAAAGAGCATCAACATATCCCAACGGAAGTATACCTTAAATCTGTTGCATGAAACTGGAATGCTATGGGCACAACCTGAAGGAACACCAATGGAAGAAGGTTGTCACTTAGAAATCAAACCAAATGGCATCCCAATCAACCCAGAACGGTACAGAAGATTTGTTAGGAAACTCATACTTGACCTACGCACATCCAGATATTAGCTATGTAGTCAGAATAGCAAGTCAATTCATGCTCCAGCCACAGGAAGAACACATGGCGGCTGTGTACAGAATCCTAAGCTATTTAAAGCTTAATCCTGGAAGAAGAATCTTCTTTAAGAAAAGCACTACCAAAAATATCGAAACATACACTAATGCAGACCATGTAAGGCATAGAGAGACTAGAAGATCAATCTCAGGGTATTACACATTTGTGGGGAAATCTGGTTACATGGAGAAGCAAGAAACAGACTGTGGTGTCACCAAGTAGTACGGAATTCGAACAGAGAGCTGTCAATAATGGAGTACGTGAAGGAATTTTGGTCATCAGATTACTGAAGGAATTGGGAATTTCACACGAGGGACCAATGCAAATTTGGTGTGACAACAAAGCCAGCATTGAAATGGTAAAAAACCCAGTCTACCATGATAGAACAAGACATGTTGAGATAGACAGGCATTTTGTTAAAGAGAAAATTGAAGCGGGCATCATAAATCTGTCCTACATCAGATCTGAAGATCAAATTGCAGATGTACTGATAAAACCACTAAGCAGAACTACATTTGAAAAGTTTCTGTGCAAGCTGGGTATAATTGACATATACTATCCAGCTTGAGGGGGAGTGTTAAATATCAGCAATGAACATCTGTGATTAGCATGAGATAGTTGACACTCACAAATGTGCCTCTGTCAATCACTCATAGCACCTATCGTTTTGTCTCTCTGATTATCGTCTATTCTGTTTCTGTATTTGCCTATATATATTGTAGTCATCTAAGCATTTCATATATGAATTGAGTGAGTATGAGATCCTAGAGTCTCATAGTATCAAAGGAGCAAAGGGGCAATTTAAGAATTTTCAATCATGGAGAATGCATCAATGATGAAGATTGTGTTATTACTGCTGAACATCACACATACTAGTGCCATGACTTTGATTCAAGCTTGAAACAGAACATCGTGTTATTGGTTGCTATGGTATCGCTGACTTATATTCTGAGTAGTTTATAGGTATAAAATGGTATTCAAGCCAACTTGAATATTCAAACTTAACTTGAACTAGCAAAAGCAGTCCCTGTCCTTGACAGTGGTTTTGAGGCCAAACAATGACGTAAAGAGAGAGAGAAGGTGAACTTACTTGAAGCCAAGATTCCCTGGGCATCATCTTATAATATATTTTCATCTTCTTCGCTCTACTCTTCTACTACTATCTCTGCTACTCCCTCCTTCACCGTTCGCGGCCACCATTCACTGGTTGTGACTGCATTACGGTGGCTGGAGTTCCGTGAAAGTGTGGCAGCCTTGAACTTTTCCCTGCTGTGGGTTTATACATGCAGCCCCAAACGTACGTTAAGAAGATAAAAGTTGGTTGGGATCAATTTTCCTTGTTTGAATTGGCAGCAAATAAAAGATCCATTCCTCTCACAACGCACGGTGAAGACGAAGCTCCTTTTTGTGGCTTATAGGTTAGGTTGCGTCACAATATAATGTGAAGAACAAAAAAACTTGAAGCAAAGCCTGCACCTCCCTGATCCCCCTTCCCTTCCTTGCAACTTCCGTCAAAGAAAAGAAGAAGCAGATTGACAACGTCCTCCTCTTCACTGTTAACAACAACAGCATGTTCCTCTTCCTCAGATCGACGGCGTGCCCCCCCACAGCAACGGCATGCTTGAAGATGATCGAAGCTACGTCGGCCTGCAAAAAGGCATTCGTGAGTCCTTTTTTTTTTTTAAACTGGCAAGAAAAATGTCTAGGTATTTTTAAACACTCAAATGACATCGCCTCCTGTAAAGATAGGGAAAAAATAATTAAAAAAAACAAACTAAATTAAAATAATAGTAAAAAGTTTTAAATTATTTTCACACTTACTTTAACTTATTTTCAAAATAGAAAACTATCTAAATGAAATGAAGACATTTTCAAACTTGCATTTTATATTTTTGAAATAGGCCCTTTGTGTCTAGCTCCTCTAATAAAGGTGTTCACAATCTGATGGAACAAACTCAAGGAAAATAGTATTATTCAATGAAAGAAGCTCCTCCACAGAGTATAAGTCATATGGAGGTACATCCTAAGCAAAGAAAAACACTCCTCACTGTGCATTCGAGAGGCACGGAAACTCTCCCAATTCTATCTCACTCCTTCAATACCCTCACCATAACCAAAACCATCATTATATACTCCAGCTTTATCAATAACCATCACTCTAAGAAAATACCAGAAACACCCCCCACTCACATGTTCTGCACATCACCTATACTCTATCTTTGGGCTTGAGTCCCAATTCCAACACAATCTTATAAGAAACCATTCCTTTCAATATATGAAAAATTTCTTTTGTACATTATAAAAATCCCATCTTGTAACAGAGTCTACGTGTTCATAATCCATATCATGCACAAGAACTTTATACATGCTTTACTTGAGTATATATATAAAACAAGAATGATAAACGAGAAAAGAAAACCATAATCAAATCAAGATTTCAATTAGGATAGTCTATTATATACATGCTATTATAACTCTGCATCTCAAGCTCTTTATCCATTAACCAGAACACCATTTCAAGCATTTATGTATATGACCAGTATACGTTACTTATTCTAGCACTTGAGAAATGAAGATAAAGTAGTTATGCACTTAATGTCAAAAAGACAGAGCTATGATTAATCTTTTACAAAGACATAAAGTAACAATAGTTAGAATCAATGTTATTAGTATCGCATGAATCATTCGATTCGTATCGCGATTCAGAAACAATTTGGCTGTGGGCTGTATGGTTGTTTCGTTTTTTATCTAAATCGTCCCTATATCGCACGATTCTCACCAGAATCGCACAAATCGTGATTCCTCGAAGAATCGCACGATTCCCCTTGCTTTAGCTTAGAGAACCAAACCAACACAGCAGAGGACTATGGACTCCCACACCCTATATCTGAACTCGCGCTGCAACAGGTAAATGAAGTGTACTGACCAAACGACGGCGAGCAGTGGAATTAGCTGGCCAGAAAAAGCAGATCGGGAGCTGGTCGATCCTGTAAATCTATGGCCGGGATCAGATCCTCCTATCGGTAGGGTCTCACAGATCTGAGTGCGAGGCAAGATGACGGAAGAGAAATCCCAAGCGTATTTTAGGGATAAGACGCTAAAGGTTTCTCTGGCTCTTGTGATATCATAATATCATATCACTAATAGCCATTATCCTATGTTTTTAAGGACCCCTTTCCCATTTTTTTTTCATTTTTTTTCCTTTTTTTTATATTCTCTATTATCTTTTTTTTCAGATGTTATATTCCCAACTATCTAATTAAAATTTTTCGTGTTTTTTATTCAATTAAATTTTTTATAAAATTTTTAGGTTTGAGAATAAAACATCTAAATTGAAGAAACCCAATCAAAGAAGATTACATTTCAACCGAATTTTAAGGGATTTTCAATAAATAATGATGAGTGATGAATGATATTTTTAGTTTAGTTTTTTCAAGGTAAGGTTTTGAAATGTGACAGTGATTTAGCTGATTTCAATTGATCTTTTGGGACTATTTGCATTTTGATGTTTACTCTTTAAAAGTTAACTTTATGAAATTTGAAGTGTTATTTGGCTTTAAAATGCTAAATTGCTAATATCCACAAACTTCTAAATGTTTTCTTGCCTAAACATTACATTTATGTCATCATAAATAATTGATCATGAATCTTACGATTCACGATACGTTTCAATTCACGATTTAAAAATAGGCTTTTTGATTCATGATTCGTATCCCGATTTAATAACCATGGTTAGAATAATGAGTTTACTACTGTGTTGTGTCATATGTTTAATGAAGAGGTCTAAATCCTTTTCTTGTCCAAGTCTTTCCATAATAGCTAGACTTTCCCCCAATTTTCTTCACATTCACTTTGCTTTCAATACCATTTATACTATTCAAGATTTGAAATTAGTCAATTAAGAAAACCATTAGACCACTATAAGATACCTAATGAACTATAACCAATCAACATGAGATATTCCTAAATACTCATAAATTTCTTTTCTCCATGTTCTCAGCCTTTTGACTGATGATTCCAACAAGTTAAAAGTCTATATTTCCACTCCTTGTATGACAAGATAGAATTTAAACATGTGCAAAATAAAGACTATTTGAAACTTATAAGTACTATCAATGATTAATAGTACTATACATGATTCCATCTCCTCTCCTTTGAGACATTTTCACATGCTAGTATACATCAACTCTCACAAAATATGAGCTTCACATCATATAAGCTTCTTTCCATGCACCCTGTGCCCAATAATTTTATTATTACTGATATTGAATGTTGAAAGAAACGTACAAAGAAGGGAAGTTTACTTTATTTTGCTAGAGCACTAGGAAGACAGTTATATAGAGAATTAAAAACCTACCAATATACGCTAGCTTTTTGTTAATTAAAACTCATGGGTTGCTGTTTTTGAAGAACATTGTCCAGGAACAAAATGGTCAACCATCAAATGAAGCTAAGCCTAAAAGGTTAGAGTGCCTATTTGCCAAGACCATTCTAGGCTAAAACAAACAATAGCTTATTATATCTAGCATGTAAAGTTTAGACAGTATAACCTTTTCAAGATAAAATACTACACAATTTCCAAACTGCTATGAACAATTTGATAATGATATATATTTTATAATAAACAAAAGAAATAAAACGATACTTTAGCAACCCAGAAAATAATCCAACTTCTCCATTCTCGGCATAATACCCTGAGAGCTTTTTTCTTCCCACACATAACACCTTGGAAGGAACACACAATCATTCCTGCACACTTAAAGATTCGACTTAAAAAGTTTCAAGAACCTCAAGGAACACTAAGGTTATAAAAGATAGACCTCTAGTTGAACCCTATGCCAACCACAAAGTGAGCTGAAACTAGCTAGACTAAAACATGAACAGTACAAACCAGTATATAACTGAGAAAAAGAATCCCAAACCCACCTAATTCTGAAAACTATTGAAAAATATAAAATTTCAATTGAAACGAAGAAATAAGAAAACAAGAATTGGGATTTGGTTAGAGGAGTAACATAGAAGGTGAAAGTCAAAAACTTTAATAAAGGCAATAGACTCTCTCACACTTAATTGCAACAATAGACCAAAATTCATCTATCACACATTTCAT
Source organism: Inga leiocalycina (assembly GCA_963242795.1). NCBI lineage: Eukaryota > Viridiplantae > Streptophyta > Magnoliopsida > Fabales > Fabaceae > Inga > Inga leiocalycina. The sequence continues at coordinate 76,296,162 of OY725323.1, forward strand.
CAATCATGTTACGTGCGTCCAAAATCAAACCAAGAAACAAACATCATATTTCATTCCATAGATACCAACACAATCTGTAAGCAACAGATAAGTCTCACAATTACACAATCCCCTAAACCTAATATAAAATAATTGAGAAATCAAAGTTTAAGTTCCTCCCCATCCTTTCTTAATCACCGAAAATAATTGTAGCACGCTGAAACGCACACGACAGCAACAAAGAACAAGGGAAAGAGAAGAGTTTCCAGTTTCACGCACAACAGCAACGATTGACACAAAGGAAGAACTTGGAAGAATTAATGAGAAAAGAGATGAAAACAGATAACAAACGGTGAAGCACTCACACCCTCAAGCGAATGCAAAAGCACGAACTACTCTGTCTTGAGGAGGAGATTAAATCACACTTCCGAAAACTCTAGAAGTATCGCCATCTTTGATGCCCTGCTCGCTGACCAAAACAAGCAGTTGATTTTCTGACTAAGAGAGCTGTGTCATGTGCGCCTGGTTATCATCCGCTTTCCAGTAGTTTTACTTCCCCTGTGCAGCTTTACGAAAGTTAGGCTGGGTTTGCGCCTCTGTATCGAAAAAAAATTAGGGATTGAGGGTTTTTGTTCCGAGCAAAATCGATGGAAAGGGGAATAGAAAAACCGGCAAAATATTTGATTTTTTATATTATTATTTTTATGAGGGAAAATTGTGAAAAAATCCCTCATTGGCAACTTATTTGTCAAATGGGACCTTCGCGTGCAGATTATCTTCCACGTGTGCAGAATATCTTCCCTAGTGTGCAGATAATCTTCCCTGTGTGTAAAATTCTTCCCTATGCGTGTGCAGAAATCTTCCCTACGTATGCAGAAATCTTCCCTACGTGTGCAGAAATTTTCCCTCTATGTGCAGATATCTTCCCTTCACGTGCAAGATATCTTCCCAGGTCCCATTTAACAAATAAGTTGTCAATGAGGTCTTTTTTAGTAATTTTCCCTTTTTATGACACAAAAGGACGTTTTGGTAATTTCATTGTATTCAAACAGAAAAACTTTCTCCCATGTCGCAGCTAGAATTTGAACACATATGAACACAATCCCCAGAGCATGTAGCACCATTTAGAGCCGAGACTACGGGCTAGGCTGAGCCGGCAGTCACAGGCTGGAGCCTAAACAGGCCGCTTCCAAAAAAGCCGAAGATTTCAGCGACCCGGCCTGATTAGTTCACGCCCGCGGGCTTGGAGCCCATTTAACATTTTTTCTCTTCCTAATGATTCATCCGTCCCTTGAGTCTTTTCTTTTTGCGAGGAAGACATTATATATAATACCTATCTTCAAATCAAACATCATATTCAACAAAAATAAACAAGAATCATAAATGGAAGCATAAAAAATTGCTCATCATTAAGACATAGATTCTAAGATGTTAAATAATTGCTGATCATTCCACCATAATTTATGGATGATGAGAAATCTTCAACATTTATTTTTAGACTATATCAAAAGCAATCCCGCATGTATCAAAGAAAACTTCATTACCATGTTCAAATAGCTTTACTCAAGACCTCAGCCAATCAAAAAGTTAATTGATGCATCGTCATTTCATATTTTATGAAACGAATGGAAATTGGTGTACTCGTTGATTTATTCTTATGTTTCAAATTTGGTAATTACATTGTCCTCTATCAACGGCTTCTAGGAGGATATCACAAATTACACTGGGCAGTAGCAAACCAAAGCTATACTTTTCTGGATAAACATGAAAGATAAAACCCATGTCAGTGATCTGTGTAATAATATACTTAGTTGTCATTGCTAAGTATATAAAGGCATATGACAGGAAATTAAACTATTATTTTGCACTTGCTATTATCCATTCATCAAAAAAATATTGCAACCTCAAAATCAAAACGCTTTCATAAACAAGCTCGCCACAATTCATTGCCAAAGCTCGAGAGTCCAGGATCCCATACTTAAAACCGAAGAATTGATTTCAAAGTCACTCACCTATTTGATTCGGGGGTCAACAAAATGGAGAAACTTGGTGGGTGAAGAAAAGTCAAAAAACCAGCAATCAAAGCGGTGGGCAAAATCTCTGGCTAATCTGAGTCCTGAGACTTGAGAGGCGACAGCGAGACCAGAGGGCAGAGAGCAACTGAGCAAGAGCCAGATCAATAAGATGCAACGGTGAGAAATCCAAATGCCCAAATCCACGAGAGGCGACGGCGACGGCCGAGAGATCCAAAGCGGCGAAGGCGATTGCTGAGTCGTGACTCTTAAGGGTGAGGGAAACTGGGCGACTCCGAAACTGGATCACCGGGAGAGGCCTAGAGCCGAGAGGGAGGGACTAGTGGAGACGGCGGACTGGCTTGGTTGATCTTCACTGAGGTCTGAGGGCCAGAGGAGCGTCGGCTAGGTCTAGGTTAATGGTTAATGGTTAATGGTTAATGGTTAATGGTTAAATGGTTATACTTTATAAATATCATTTCAATTGTCAAAACTCACAAAAGCCTTTTATAACTTGGAAAAGACAGATAGGTGATCAAGGACCAATCTGGATTACTGAAGTTTAAGGCTAAAGACCAAAATGCCCCTCAACTCATTTACTCACACTCACCTCCAGAAAATTGAATCACTCCCTGTCGTTCCTTTCAGTTCTGTCGCAGAAGGGCTCCAGAAAACTGAATCACTCCTCTGCCGTTCCTTTCGGTTATGTCATATAAGGGTTTTCTGTCGTTCCTTTCAGTTCTGTCGGAGAGGGGCTCTAGAAAACTAAACTTAAGCATGGGTGTGCAGATATGGGAGTAGCTATTTTGCAAGTCATCTTTTGGTTTATGTACAATGATTTGGATCCCTTCAGATATTTTGGTTAGAAGGGTTATGGCATATATAATGTGCTTTATGTAAGTATTGTTTTTTGTTAAAACAATAGATTATACCCTGGGAATGACAAGAAAACATTAGGTGCTGGTGGAATCGTAATGTTCACTTTGTTAGACCTCATGTTTTGATGATAACAAAAGAATGGTTTGAAAAGGAAATGGTTAATAATCAAGACTGAACTAAGTAATGACAGGAATAAGCTTGACTTGAAGTTAGCATGGAAGTATTGAAGATTGACCAAGAGAAAATGCTGAGGAACTTGATCAGAAGTACAGTTTCTAAGGCATTACTCGAGGAGCTACTCGAGTAATGAGACAAAACTTGGAGTAAAGAAGGAAAACTTCCAGTAACCTGCCACCATTACTCGAGGCGCTACTCGAGTAATCAGGTAAAAACTTGGAGTTGCTCTCGGCCTGCTAATGTTACTCGAGGAGGTACTCGAGTAACCACGTGAAAACTTCCAGTTTCCTTCAAGTTTTCCATGATACTCGAGGAGCTACTCGAGTACCTGTGTATTCTGAAAATGTGGAGCTCTCGGCATTTTATACCACTGCTAATGTTACTCGAGGAGGTACTCGAGTAACGAGGTCAAAAACTTTGAGTTGCCTTCAAGTTTTCCCCATGATACTCGAGGAGCTACTCGAGTAACTCTGTTTCTGAAAATGTTGTGCTCTCGACACTTTGTACCACTGCCAATGTTACTCGAGGAGCTACTCGAGTAACGTATGTGGAAACTTGAAGTTGCTTCCCGATTAACTTTATTTCTATTTAGTTCATCCTCCTCAAGTCCTTACTCTAGTATGCAAGTTTTTAATATTGTATTTAAGTGGATTCCTCGAGTAAGTACTCTAGTATGCATAAATATTTTCAAAGGAAACTTCAAGTCATTATCAGAGTAAATCATGCACAAGAAGTACCTTTACTCGAGGTGGTACCCGAGTAACCAATGTAAAAATGAGTTCATTACTCGAGTCCATACCCGAGTAACAAGGTAATTGCTCTCGGCCTTGAAATCCTGCCAACATTACTGGAGTAAAGCATCGAGTAACCAAAAGTTTATGTGAAGATTTACTTGAGTAGATACCCGAGTAAACATATAGTTCCAAAGGTTTGAAAAATGGTTACTCCATGCACTACCCGAGTAATCTTGTATGTAGTCATTGACTTGCAGTTGATTAATGATTTCCCGATGATACTCGAGTAGGTACTCGAGTAAACTTCAAGAGATACTCGAGTAGCTACTCGAGTAAGCAAACCCAAAAAGTTTGAAATCATTCCAACGATCATTGTTTTGTTTCCTATTTGATTAACTTTTCATTATATTAGTATTCTTAGCATTTTAATAGATAAACAATGAAGAGATCTTACCAAATAAGGAAAGTCAAAAGCAATGCTCAAATGTCACCGACCGTCACCTACCGCAACGTATGTTTTTCAAAAACTGAAAAAGTCAATAATGGCTGCGCACGCTCCAACGGACATGAAGAAATATGTTCCAGCAATCATTACCAACGTATCTATATATATGGGAACATCTGAACAAAGATGGACACACAAGAACACACTTACAAACGTATCATCAAGTTCATTATTCTGTTTTCCATTGTATTTGAGATTCTATACTTCAGTGATTCTTATTTACTCTGAAAGAGAGATATTTCATTCAAACTCAATATTTGTTATTGAGATAACTTAAGGTTGTGGAACCTTGAGTTGGGATTGGATTACAACTTCTAAGGGGGAGCGAGTGTCCAGGTGTAGGAACTTGCTTGTACTGAGGTGCCAAGAACCCACTGAATCTTGGAAGCTATAGTGAAACTCTCAGAGAAGCTCTGAGGACTGGACGTAGGTCAAAGTGGTTGTGACCGAACCAGTATAACTCCCGGTGTACACTTCGGTGATATTTCTCCTTACTCTTTATTGCTTTAATTTCACTGTCAAAGTTTTACATTTCCAAAGAAATTTTAAGATCACCCAATTCACCCCCCTCTTGGGTGAAACACTTGCTCTAACACACTTGTCATTGGACAATGCATTTGATAGTTGCTGTCAGTAAGAATCTGGTATTTTGTAAATTCTATTACTGTATTTGTCATTTCCATTGAAACATTTGTTAATGGTGACAGGTGATGTAATTAAAGTGCACATGAAGGAACACCTTCTTTTGGGTGAATGACTTCTATGCATTGGGTGTAGGTGGAATAAGTAATGTTAAATTTTTTGTTGACAATGTTTTTGGTAGGTGCTGTCAGCAAGAATCTGGTGTTTTGTAAATTCCATTACTGTACTTGTCATTTCCATTGAAACAGTTGTTAATGATGACAGCTTCCAACCATTTAATTATAGTTGAAGGAACTCCTTCTTCTGGATTCATGGCTTGTATACATTGGGTGTAGATGGAATGAGTAATGTTAAATTGTCATTTGAACTCTTTACTTAGTAGTTGCTGTAATAAATATTGGTGGTTTTTGTGAATGTCATCAGAACTTATCTTTACCATTATGAAACTTGTCATTCTCATTACCATTCTCGTTAAAACTATTAAAGACTTTGTTAATTCCATTAATGAATTTGTCAGCGTCCCCCCCTCTAGGCAAACATTTGGCCACATAATATTTGGAACCATTATAAAACCTATCATTCCCATTACCATTCTCGTCAAAACCATTAAAGACTTTGTTAATTCCATTAGTGAATTTGTCAGCGTCCCTCCTCTGGGCAAACACTTGGCCACATAATGTTTGGAACCATTATGAAACCTGTCATTCCCATTACCATTCTCGTCAAAACCATTAAAAACTTTGTTAATTCCATTAGTGAATTTGTCAACGTCCCTCCTTTGGGCAAACACTTGGCCACATAATGTTTGGAACAATTATGAAACCTGTCATTCCCATTACCATTCTCGTCAAAACCATTAAAGACTTTGTTAATTCTATTAGTGAATTTGTCAGCGTTCCCCCCTCTGGGCAAACACTTGGCCACATAATGTTTGGAACCATTATGAAACTTGTCATTCCCATTACCATTCTCGTCAAAACCATTAAAGACTTTGTTAATTACATTAGTGAATTTGTCAGCGTTCCTCCCTCTGGGCAAACACTTGGTCACATAATGTTTGGAACCATTATGAAACTTGTCATTCCCATTACCATTCTCGTCAAAACAATTAAAGACTTTGTTAATTTCATTAGTGAATTTGTCAGCGTCCCCCCCTCTGGGCAAAAACTTGGCCATATAATGTTTGGAACTATTATGAAAATTTCCATTATCATTCTCGTCAAAACCATTAAAAACCTTATCATTCCCATTATTCAATCTGTCAGAGGCTACCCCTTTTTGGGCCAACACTTAACACACAATATTTCTTGATTTACTTGCTTCCTGTGCAACAACAGTGCATATTATCAAACTATGGGAATAAATGGACTATAGCTTTACTAAATTTATATACACAGTAATAATACATCACAAAAAGCCACTGCTATAAAGTAATATACAAGCTCGATTACCAAAATAAAAACTCTACTATGTCACACCAAAATGCAGTGCTTGCTTACTAAGTTAGACAACACGTTTTGATCTCTTTACAACAATGATGAATTCTAAAAAAATAATTGTTTCAGGAAAACCAAAAAGTGACATTAATAACAGAATAATGTCAGTCATATCCTCTTAGTCAGGGTCATTGCTATGAATTAATCAGTCTCAATGCATCCTCCCTTTTGCTATTCATTTCATGGTTAACAATCCACCACAGTAGGTCTCGCCTATACACCCGAACCTCATCATCACCATAGTCGAAGGTCACACCTGACTTCCAATTGTTCAGCCAAATTAGCACATGAACGCCATAGTCACGCCTGCATGGCACAGTTACATTAAAAACTAACACTAAAACATCTTCTTACCAAAATCAAGTGAATATACAAAAACACTCACAAGTTGTTCTGCTGTGGAATGGGGACCCAAATAAAGTCACCGATCGGCTTCTTCCCAACATGCTCCGGTTTTACAAGCGCGATGATGTCATGAAATCAATCCCTATGGAAAAAACACATGCATATTATATCCACATTATGTACTCATGACCAACAAATTTGTCACACATTTTACTTATAAGTATATTTAGAGCGGATTGCTGGGGATTTGCAAGCGCATTTTGTTTCTTTCGCTTTTTGCTCTTGCTTGTAAAACATAGTGGCTTCATTGAATTAAGCACATAAAAGTTCATCGTTTTTGGTTCAAGAGCCACACAGAACCAGTGTTCAGCAACCAACATGGGTCCCAAAATCATATCACAGTCTGCAATATTGTAGCCAACTTGTGCAGGAAGTAGTTGGTTTTTCCATTCAGCAACTGACCATCCTATAAGTTTTCTAGCTAATAGTAACTGAATGACGAAAAATTGTTAGCATAGTATAGAAACATCAATACAACAACTCAGGTGTAAAATTACAGCATAGTCACTATAAAATCCACGTCAAAAATATGTCACCCCTCTTGTCCCGTGCTTTTCATTTCTGCCATTAACATCTTACACACAAGAGACAATACTTGCATGCGGAGTCACATGTATTAGATGCGTTAAATATATTGAAAACCAATTCAGCTATTATATCACTTACACGGTTACTTATTCTGTTAATTCCACCAAGTGTCAGCAGCTGCCCCCTTGTAATGTATTCAACACCTATGTCAACCAGCACCCTGTAAAGTGTAAACAGCGTCATTACCCATTTACTAATTAATAAATTTAAGGGGAAAGCATAGATAGCAAAGAAGCAGCCAACATAAGGTGCGTGGGTCCAGGTTCAGGAACAACTAAAGTTTATGTTTTTTATTAATTAATGAACAAGTAAACTAAAATTTCTTCCTCAATGGAATTTCCTAAAGAGGAAAAAACTGACTTTTCTTTCCCCTAGTCCTACCCTACTTTTTTTTCTGATTAATGGGCTTCCAATTCATATTCTATAAAAATAACTCTCTCTACCTTTATATTTATACTAATTTTGAAGGATAAACAATGCAGTCAAAACTGAGATGTTTATCTTGCATAATAAAGCCTTCAACATCTATATTCATAAACTAGTTTATGAAAGACAATACCAAGAACACAGGAACTATGAGGTTGTATTGCAATCAGAGAAGAAGCAGAAAAGGCATCAGGAACAGGTAGCATTCATAAAGCAGGAACCAGTTATATCTCAGATATCTAGCAGAACGGATTATTTATTAAAAACGGACTCACTAAGCATAAGTTGCCCCATTAAAGCACTTCAAAAGAATTTTTTATTTAAAGTTCTCTTCATCATCTTAAAGGCAAAGGTATCTCATTCGTTTTAAAGTCTTCCTGCCTCTCAACCCCTTTTCCATTAAAATTCAAAGATAAGCACATGGATTTATGCGCTCCACTATACTTGTTTCCAATCCAACATTTCACATCTAAGGCAGAATAATAATCAATTTCAAACGGACCACATTTGTAATAATTCTCAACTTTATTTTGCCAATCCAATGCCCTTTAAAACTCATCACCAAGTTTTGACTAAAAGCAGTAAGTAGAAGATCAAATTCGAGTGCATAAAAAACTGATAAAAGAACACTAATTCCATGGCACAATGCGCACATAAAAATATTTAATGTTTTCGTGAAAGGATGGTGGAAAATTCATGAGAAAATGACTAAAGGTGAGGGGTCTATAAAATAAGGATGTAGACAAAACATCAAGTACGACAGTTTTCCCTCCTTGAAAATCAACAGAGTCATGGCTGGAAAATAGATAACTAATTACCTTCAAGTTTTTTATCTTAAAAATATAATTCCTTCTCCCCCAATTAGAGTATAAAGATATAATGTTCTACCAAATGCAATTATGCAACAGATCTAAGATAGCGCAATGACAGAAACTTTGAATGAAATGAATTTAAACAAAAAGAAAAGAAGAAGAAGAATTGTAAGCTATGTCGAAACCCTTTAGAGAAGGCGCAGTGAACTCTAATAATGATTAACTAATTATAGAGGCATATCTAAACAACAATACACAAAAACCCTAGAAGTGAGAGGAGGATACCTCTTGATCTGTGAGTTCGAACAGTACACTCCCCTTCGAATGAAATCAAATTCAAACGGTGAAATGGCTTAATGGCATAGCAACATGAATAGTGAATCAGAGAATGTGGAGGGCAGCAGCTTATAGCTCATTTTAGTTGCCCCTCGCGCTCACCTCGCAACTAAAAAGCGAGTCCCCGTTGATTCAAAAAAGAGTATTTGGAGGGTATGTCAAACGAATTTACAAAAGGAGTATTTTGGTCTTTTGATAAAACTTTAATAACCCAGATTCCCCCCTCAACCCTTATCTGTCTTTTACATGTTATAATAGACTTTTTGGGGTTAAACAATTTCAAGTGGTGTTTATATGGGATTTTCCCTTATACTTATAACTTGAGTCACATTTAAAAAAAAGAAAAGAAAGAAGAAGAAGCCTAAAAGGATCGGCCCTGCAGGATTGACAGGCTAGCCTTTTAAGCCCGCAATCCTATAAGGCCGGCCCTTTTAAGCCCAACTTCTTTTAGACGCTCTAAATTATAAGCCTAACCTGTGATGAGCTCGGGTCTAAACGGGTCATTCAGACGAGCTTGGTCCAATTTCCCAACTCTAGCACCATTACATGGAGAGAAAATTAGGAGGAAATAATACTAGGAGAAAAAACTCTAAAAAATAATAAATTTTTCCATTTTAGGAAGTTTTCCTTCTTAGAATTTCATTCCCCTATTTTCTCCTCATTTTTCTCTTCATCCAACCATGGGGTTAATCCCACTAAACTACAAGTTTACCTTGTTATCTACTCCCTTCAATCCTTTTTATAAGCAACTTTATTATTGATTTGATAAAATGAATTGACTGTTAAGATTAGTTAAAAACAATAAATATGTTAAAAATATCATGTTTTTTTTCAAATATACTCTTATTTATGAAAAGAGAATATGAGAAAGAATAAGTATAAAATATGAGAGAGAATGTATAATAAATGATTAAATGAAAGAAAATTAGTAGTGAGTGGAGGATAATTAACACAAACACATGTATTTAATATGGATAGAAAAGGAAAAAATAGTTTAAATTTTGAGACACAAGAAAAAAGTTGATTATATTAAGGATCAGCCTCAGGAGGAAGAAAGTTACTTATAGAAAAGACCGAAAGAGGTAACAAATAATTGAAATATTACTTAAGAAAATAATTTAATTATGTAATTGTTTTTAGGTTTTTAGGGCCATTATAATTATGATCCACTTATACAAACTGCAACCAACTTTTTGAATATATTACTTGTGGGCAAATTAAATTCAGGACAAATTTCTCTCATAGGAATATTTAACAGTTGATAATGACTTTCAGTATTTTAAAATAATTTTTAGTATATCTAATATCCTAAAATATTTTTTAGTAACACTAATGAGCATCATAAAGTAAATTTTGATGACCATACTGTTCAAGCAAGAGAGCCTCAGGTTCCCGCAGGGTCTTATTAGCTGCACTTCATGTTTTTAGCTTTGTATTAAGTCATGATTTTATCTTTGTATTAAGTCTCTCCTCCTAGTTATTTACTCGAATGTGCCCTCTATAAATAGTTGATCAATAATATATCCTCTTGTACTAAACAACAAAAAGTAACTTTTGGGGCAATTTCACTATTAAAGTATTTTCTTAGTAGCAATAAATACCTTAAATTTAAGTTATGAAGTATTATTAGAAAAAAAAATATTTTAAGGTACTAGATGTGCCCAAAATAACGTTAGGATATTAAGTACTATCAAAAAAATACTTTAGGGAGTTAAATGTACTTAAAATTTTTTTTGAATACCAAGTATTATCAGAAAAAAAATATTTTAGTATATTAGATGTACCTAGAACAACTTTAAGATATTAAGTGCTATGGAAAAAATACTTTTAGTGTTGAATATAACTTAACCCAACTTGATTATAAGTAATGGTACCTCACATATATGAACATTTTTCAACTTATAGAAAGACGTAATTGATAATATCTTTATTTGTAAGGAATTAAATTGAAAGACACTATTTATATGTTAGAAACTATATATAAATTAATTTCACAAAAAAAACCATATAAATTAATAAGCTTCCTTATAAATTATTTAATCATAGCATATATTGTGTAAATTAAAATTAGATTATATATTAGTTTATAAGTGAGACAAATTAGTTTTAAAAAAAATTGATAAATTGATTGAACCATATTTTATATATGATTTTTAATAATTAAATTGGGATTTTGATGCATTTTTCGGGACATGATTGAGTAATTAAGCACTAATTTTAGTTAGGAACAATTGTTTTGAATTAATTGCAATTAAGGGTAAAATGGTCATAATTATTAATTATTTTTGTATAATTGTCCCTTGAACTTTTGATGCTACATTGTGTTTAATATTGTATTATTGTAGGGGTTTTGGAAGAAAAATTGAGATTTTGGAGGGTTAAATTAATATTTTGAGGACTAGGAAAAATTACAGAAAATGGCCCATGATTTCTAAAAATTACAAATTTGTGAAAGAAAATGGAGTTAGAGAATTTACATAAAAGTACCCTTAATGTTTGGAAATTACAGTTCATCTCACCAATGTTTCAAATATTTCCATTTAGTCCCTTCTCAAAACTTTTTAATCTTTCCTTTAAGTCTGTTTTGACTTTTGACCAGGGTTACTATTCACTACCTTCTACAGATTCGAAACCGAAGAAGGACCCAAGACTGATACTGAGTAGCTGAGAGTTGAGTGGATGCGCGGCACACAACTAAAGCTTGAGGTCTTCTTCTCATCACCATTTCTCCTGGTCGCCGGTGACTTCTACTTCTCTCATCATCGCTGGTGACCCTCCCTCCTCAACCACCTTCACATTCTACCACCCGCAAGCTCCGAACAGAGAGGACCCGAGAGCTGAAAGAAAAGTGGAGCTGGGAGGATGGAGCTTAGATCGAGAGAGAGCTGAGAGGAGAGACTGTAGATCTTCACTACACAACCGTTGTGACCACCGACCAACACCACTGTTTGCTTCGGAGAACATAGTTTGTGAGCACAGAGGGATCTAGGAGCTTCGTGTGCTGCAAGAGGAGAGTCAGCGCCACTACACCACCACTAGAAACCACCTTCTCAGTCGCAACCTCCGTTCTTCCATACCAGAGCACTACCGTCAACCACCATTAGTCCTCCTCTGTTCTCAGCTCCAAACACTATCAACCACCGTCCCTCCTCTGTTCTGAGTTTTGTCACCTGCATCTTCACCAACAACACTCATATTACCTCTGCCTCTTCTTTCCTCAACCAACTTGACAGACCTACTTTTCTCCAATCTTGGTGTCGGTTCTTCATATTTTTTATAGATCTTCATTGTCTTGCTGAACCAGTTGCAGCCAAAATTAAAGTTATGTGTGGCTAATTTTCTTGCTTCTGGGAGATGGATCAAGTGGCTGGAGTTCCAAAGCTTCAATTAGGGGAGTTTTTAGTTTAATTCAATTTCTCATTTCTGCTGGATGATGTCCTAGTTGAATGTCATTCTATGGCTTTGAGACTGAGTTGCCGGTTGGTTTTCTCTGTTGATTGAACTTTTGTAATTGGATTGGATTTTGTGATTTGGAGCTTTAGCTTGATATATTTCCTTTATTGAGTTCAATGAGATTATATTAGCTAGTGTGTTATTATTTAATTAATATTTTTAAGTTGTGCTTAGGAGTGTCTCATTTGAGCATTCTTTTTTAGAGAAACCAAGTTATATTTATTCATTTTTAATTGTACTCTAAGTAATTAAGGGATAGTCACTAGCTGCGTTTGTAAGAATAATTATTAATTAAGAACACTAAACTCAAATGTTCGTTTGGGGTTTTGCTTTTAAGACCTAGAGAGAATTAACTCCCAGGATTTTATTTGAATTATGATAGTCATTCATCTATTTCTAAGAGCATCCATATCATTCATTAAATACTCATTTCCTTATATCCATCCCATCTTTATAGAAATAGCAAAAATATTAGCTTAGCTTGTAATTAAATTGCATTTTCTTCTGGCTATTAATTTGGAAAAAAACCAAAACTCATTTCCCCTTGTTTTATTGTATTTACATGGTATTTAGATTACTTAAGATTCAATAAAGGACTATTCGAAAAGAGAAAATGATAATAGATTTGCCTATATACAATCCTTAGTTAATTTTTAATTGTGGACCCCAAAGCTAACGCAAGAGACAAAAAGTCCATCAATAATAAATATAAATACTTTAAAGTAATTTATTTAGTTTTCTTAATATCTTAAAAAAAAGTCATCTAGATCTTATATTAAGAAATGAAGGAAGTAAGTTGAGGAAAAAAACAAGAAATGAAGGAAATATCTTGTTTATTGATAAACCATGATTTTTATATAATTTATCCACCTTATTCATTTATTTTAGGAACAATTTTAGGCTATTTTGAATTTATTAGGAAATATTTACATCATTAGCCTATTTTAAGAAATAATATCTAAATTAATTTTAATATTATTGAGCTAAATTGTTAATATTTTAATTTTCTTTTTTGTGATGGATCAATATTTCTAAATAGATGATAGATCATGATCTCATTTAGTTCTTGCAGGTCAAGGAAGAAAAGATTATCAAATCCTATGACATGAAATTAACCTAAGAATGTTGAAGAGAATGTAATGGCTAAATTTTATTAGACTACTTCAATTCTAGTGGCTCAAATATTATACCCAAAGCTCTCTTTTCATCCCATTAAATTAACCTAGTCACTGCCCATTATTGATTCACACTCTTATTGAGAGCCGGGGCACACAACGAAACGCTCTGTTTCTCTCCGCTCTTCATTTTTCTCCCATTCATCTCTATTCAAACATTATTCATCACACCATCTCTTTTTTGCCATTCACACTCGCGGACCCCCGTTTATATAACCAATTCCCTTCATTCTCATGGACACCCATGGATTGGTGAGTTCGTTGGCATATTCATCATGTTAGCGACTTGTTTGGCTCTTGGAGAAAGGAGGGTAGCCATGGGAGCTTAAGTTGTTTGCGAAGTAACTTGGGAGAAGCATAGAGGAGGATAAAGCCTATGAGCTTGTGCTTGAAGACCACAAAAGAGTGTCTTTCATTTTATCAATTTTTTTCAAGACTTGAGATCATTTAGTTTTAAATATTTTTGAGTTATATTACTTGAGAAGAATCAAATTTTAGATTGTAAACATATTCTTTTTGGATTGAACTGATATTTTAGATTGATTTTTTGCTTGAAACATTTGCTGGAATTTTTGTTTGCAAATCTTTGGATTGTCAATTAAAATATTAATTGAGTTTTCATTATTAATTAAATTGTTATTTTGGTTTATCTCCTTGATTGTTTAATTGTCTTGTTGTTTAATTAAATAATTGTAAACATGATTTCCAAAATTATCTTAACATTATTTGTTATTAGTTTTAATGGGTTTAATTAGCCAACGCTTATTTCATTATTATTTTTATAGTGGACTAAGTGTTATTAAACTTAAGGGTTTTCCATGTTTCAATTAATTGATTAAATTCATTAATTCTAATATTTTATCAATCTCCCTTTAGTTTAATTAATTGATTTGGTCTAAGAAGTTAACTCCATGTGAATCATAACTTGTTCCCTTCACTGTACCTGAAGTAAACCTTTTTTTTACCTTTTCTTATTTGATTTTCTTAGCTATTAGTTTTTTTCCTTAGGATTTTAATTCCCCTTTTCATTAAAAAAAAAACTGTCTAAAATTGCATTTGCATTCACTTAGGTTAGTTTCATTCTCATATAAATTTTAGAGTTATTTACATGTTTCATTTAGTTAGTAGTGTCTTGCATTTTAGTTTAGGTTCATTCTATTACATTTTCCATCACCAAAACTCAACCTAAAAAAACCCCACATATTGTTTTTTGGAAGAATAACATAGGTTGTCACTATATTGCATTAGTAGTTGGTCCTAATTTAATTGATTACTTTAGCGATAAAAGCGACCTCATTCATGATGAGTCAAATTAAAAATAATCATCTTTTGAAAAAATAAATTGACAAACTCATTCACCAAGCATGATCCAAAACAAAGTTTTACCTGATGGCTGGTTCTATACATGGAGGGAAAATGATAATCCATTAATTTGTTGACAAAGTGATACTAAGTCTCTTATTTTAGCAATTTAATTTTGATTTCCTTGGGAACAAAATATAGGTAAAATTTTATAAATCCCAAGTTAATCCACGTTTTTATTGTGAGCGGGGGTGGGGGATGGTGCCAATTACCAATCAATAAGAGAGAAAGATAACATATTAGCCTCAAATAAAATCAAACGATAACTCTAATAATTATTATCCTAAAGTAAATTTTGATGACCATACTGTGCAAGCAAGAGAGCCTCAGGTTCCCGCAGGGTCTCATTAGCTGCACTTCGGGGCCATTTGGTACGCTGGAACTGGGAGTGGTGGAAATGGAATTGGAGCCCAATTTCATGAAGAAGTTTGTTTGGTACAATGGAATTGAGGCTTAATTCCAATTCCATGTGGAATTTAAATCACCCAATTCCAACAAAATGAAATCCATCAAAAAAGGTAAGATTTGTAATTCCAACCTCAAATTTCCATCGCTACTCTCTGCTTCAGCCTCCTCACTCTCGGTAATGACGATGACTTCTTCTCCCTCAACGGCGACGGCAGCTCTCCCCCCTCCACCGGTGACAGCAGCCACAGTGCCACCCTTAGCACCTGTGATGGCAATGACAGATCTCCCTCACAAGATCGACGGAGATGACAACGACATGTCTCCCTCACCGGCGACGACAGTAATGGCGACTCTCCCCCCTCCTCTTTGTCTGATCTAGTGATATCTGGCCTCTCTTCTTCTGATAAACATCTTCGTCTCCCCTCCTCTTTTCCGATGACCATGCGCTCGACGATGATGGCGGCGATGGCAGCCTCCTCCATCAACCTCCTTGAGCGACGACGACGACAAGCATCTAGGTAGGAGTCGGCGACAATAGTGGGGGTAGTAGAGAGATCTGCTGGAATCGAAGTCGCTCTGCTCGAAAATTGGCTTGTCCTACTCTCTAAAAAATGATTTGTGTGTTTTTATTTGGGTAGCAGATGGTTTTTTTTAATTGAGGGTATTTTAGTATTTTCATATGAAAACTAGGTCTCATTTCCAAGTCATACCAAACACACTTTTAAACCTCATTTCTATTTCCATATCCATATCCATTTTCATCAAAATCAATTCCAACGTACCAAACGGGCCCTTCATGTTTTTAGCTTTGTATTAAGTCGTGATTTTATCTTTGTATAAGGGTTTAGGGTTTAAGTCTCTCCTCCCTGAGTTATTTACTCAAATGTACCCTCTATAAATAGTTTATCAATAATATATCCTCTTTTACTTTAAAAAAAAGGTAAATTTTGGGGCAATTTCACTATTAAAGTATTTTCTTAGTAGCAATAAATACCCTAAATTTTAAGTTATGAAGTATTATTTGGAAAAAAATTATTTTAGGGTACTAAATGTACCCAAAATAACTTTAGGATATTAAGTACTATTGAAAAAATACTTTAGAGAGTTAAATGTACCTAAAATTACTTTTGGATACTAAGTATATATTATTGAAAAAAATATTTTAGGATACTAGATGTACCCAAAATAACTCTATAATATTAAGTGCTATGGAAAAAATACTTTAGTGTTGAATAACTTAATCCAACTTGATTATAAGTAATGGTACCTCACATATATGAACATTTTTCAACTTATAGAAAGACATAATTGATAATATCTTTATTTGTAAGGAGTTTAATTGAAAGACACTATTTATATGTTAGAAACTATATATAAATTAATTTTACCAAAAAAAAAAAGAAACCATATAAATTAATAAGTCCCCTATAAATTACTTAATCATAACATATATTGTGTAAAATTAGATTATATATCAGTTTATAAGTCAGATAAATTAATTTAAAAAATTACTTTAAAGTAATTTACTTAGTTTCCTTAATATCTCCAAAAAAAAAAGTCATCTGGGTCTTATATTAAGAAACAAAAGAAGTTCCTTGTTTTTTGATAAACCATGATTTTTATATAATTTACCCCACCTCATTCATTTATTTTGGGAATGATTTTAGGCTATTTTGAATTTATTAGGAAATATTTGCATCATTAGCCTATTTTAAGAAATAAGATCTAAATTAATTTTAATATTATTGAGCTTAAATTGTTAATATTTTAATTTTATTTTTTGTGATGGATTAATATTTCTAAATATATGATATATCACAACCTCATTTAGTTCTTGCAGGTCAAGGAAGAGAAAATTATGAATCCTATGACGTAGAATTAATTTGAGAATGTTGAAGAACATGTAATAGCTAAATTTTATTGGACTACTTCAATTCTAGCGGCTCAAATATTATACCCAAAGCTCTCTCTTCATCACATTAACTTAACCTAGTCGCTACCCATTATTGATTTACGCTTTCATTGAGAGCTAAGGCTCACAATGAAACACTCTGTCTCTCTCGGCTTTTCATTTTTCTCCCATTCATCTTCATTCAAACATCCCTTTAATATAATAAATATGACAAAGGAGCCAAGCCAAGCCAAGCTCAATTGTGGCTTCTCTCACAATTCACTGTTCATATGAACAGTGCAAGCTTCCATGTGACTTCGTGCCATTGCTTCACTTCATGATACGGCTTAGTGGCTCGGGGAATAGGAAGCACGTGGGTGGAGCAGTCAAAGTTCTTATGAAGAGGTTCCAATACAAAAAAATCGGGGGATGAGAAGCACATGGGTGGTGCAGTCATCAATATCAATCAATATATAATATAAATCTCTTCCACAAAAAAACCGTTCCCAAGGATTCTACGGCTGTGATTTCTTCTCATCTCTTTTAACTTCTGCTCATCGATGTTATGAATTTTAGAATATACCCGCCCTCACTGTCTCCATTTGAAATTCGAACATGCTTTCTACTAACCTTCTGCCTTTAATATTCTTTTGAGGGGAGGGGCTACAATTAGCCCTCCGTCAACTCTTCCCACACCCGTCTTCTCCATAGGTTTCTTTTTCCTCTCAACACCCTCCTTCATCTTCACTGATGATGGAATCTTCTTCAACTTCAAAGCCTCCTTCATCTTTTTTTTTAGACCTCATTTGTCAACACCCGTTTCCATTTTGATATGCGCAGGGCAATAACGAACAAGTTCCATAGGCAAACAGAAAAGTACAGTTATACTGATAATAAGTATTTGTTTACAGACAGTCATTAACAGAGCAGAAATCGATAATAATGACAAATATGTACAGTATGTTCCCAAAACTATTACACATACAGACTATACAACCACTGTATTCATCTTGGGAAACGTGTCCGTCAGTTTCCCTTCTCTGCATCCTTGGCTTTCGAGCCACTGGCACCCGCTGAGACATTTTGATTAGAAAAAGGGGTGAGATTCCAAGGAATCTCAGTAGAAACATACGATCAATATATAAAATGCGAAAATTAAATATGCAATGCACCGTATCAAGTAAAATGAAAATTCATATCATCCGTGTGTGTACACAAAATTCAGGGCCAACAAACCCGTTGAAACCCCTGCATGTACCGCAGCCGAGTCCTTGACTACAGCTAGGTAAGACCAGTGTACCTCAGCTAGGTCCTAGACCACAGCTAGGTAATGTGCCTCCAGCACGTGTTCAGATCACAAAATACAGTAACATGCATCATACAAATAGTCACATAGTATATGAGAGATAGTAGTCCCTACCTTAACCTCTTTCCTGTCTCAAAGGGTCCGCCTCGTAAGATGTGTCAACTATAGGCGTCCAACTCGATCCTAAAACATCAAATGTACAAGAAATAGGTCATAACCTATCCAAGTATCATTTTAGACACTTCCATAGTGTTTCTTGTGGTTATATTAGCCTATGGTGAAAATTTACCAAAATGCCCCCGGGACCCCGGCCCAGCCGTACCCGGCCTGATGGCACGTTTTTCCAAATTTTTGACTATGGCTAACCTGACGTATTTTCATCCAAGGAATCCATTACCGGACTCAAAATTACCAAATTCAATGTAAAATTATGAAATTGCTCTTGGCAGCCCTACTTTTAGGGTTTTAGGGGTGTTTCCGTAATTATGCTTTCTCAGCCTTTTCTGAAAAAGTGCCCAACTGTAACCCCACCTATTTTCGCCCACTGAATCCAATGGAATCATAAAATCATTGAAAATCCAACTCTAAGGCCCTCAAACATCCCTGGCCGAAATAATTGTGTTCTCCGGGAAAAATCGGGGTTTTACGATTTCGGCTCCGTAAACACGTTCCTTTCTACTCCTAACCACTTTATTAACCATCTAATTGAGTTATAACAACCATTTAAACTAAAATTGGGCAGCATAACCCTTAGATACACACTTTTCCAAAATTTAAAACCAATGGCAATCCGGCGAAATTTCACCGATTAAATTGCCCACAGCAGCCAGAATAGTTAATATACGAAGGTTTGGAAGTTACCTCAAGCTCCAACAAGCTTTTCCCAAAAATGGCTGAAACCCTAACCTTTAGAGAACAGATTTTTGAGCCTCCAAACCCTAAAGAACAAAGAGGAGTAGCTTAGAGTCGGAGATGTACATAACTTCCTACATTCACGTAACCATGCCATCATGTCCAACCAATATTTTCTTCTTTATGCCACATGTAGGAGACACCTAGGGGTCCCTCCCTATGGTCTCAATTGGCTTCACAACTTGTTTCGGTTACGTATACACGTAAAGTCTCAATTTTGGTCAAAATTGCACTTTTTGCTCAGATTTTCCATAAATTCATATTAAATTGACCAAAATATTCTAAATATATTTTTAAATTTTATTTTAATTAATTAATTGAAATTAACTTCAATTAATTGAAAAATAATTTATTTTGTGCTATTTTGGCAAAATTACGATTTTGCCATTACCTTTCTAATCCAATTTCTTCTCTTATTTTTCTTTCACCAATTTTCATCTATTTTTGGACCAAATATTTTCTCTAATATTCCTTCATTTTTGGACCTTAATATTGGGCTTTTTAAATTACCCAAATTAATTCCATAATTATTTTTGCCCAATTTCCCATGAAATTGAACATTTATAAATTCATAAATTCCAAATTCATGAATATTCACCATTTTATTGAATTTCCAAAATAATTACAATATATTTGGTGAATATAAAATTTGGGGTGTTACATCATTCATCTTTTTCTATTTCTTATCAATGAATCTATTATTCTTTTATAGGTGACGGAGGAGGAAGAGAGGAACTTACCGCCGCCAGTAAAACGAGGTAGAACCGCCATTGAAGAAGAGAGGAAGAACTACCATCGTTCCCTTTTCCTTTCTACCACCCAGTACGTTAGCCTTCAAAAACAGAGTATTAGAATCTGGTGACTGGTATTATCTACAATGGTGTAGAAAATAGAGTATGCTAATATCCTTTGCGCCAATACGTTAGCTTTCGAAAAGGAGATTTGCAAGGTTCATTACTAGAAGGTTTGGATCTGATCTTAACTACCCTGCTTTTGGTTTTATCTTTTCTCGTTTAGGAATGTAGTGGCGGACATAAAAGATAGAAATGACGCCAAAATCTGTAGAAAAGGGCAGTGAAGTTTGGTGTGTGATGGTGAGAGAGAGAAAAGAGAGATAGACCGACAGTCACAGGTCCAGCCCTTCCTACTCCCTCCACTTATTAAGGTCTCTCGTCGCGACTCTGTTCTGCTTCTGATGTGCCTCCATGCTGTGTCTCTCCATATAAGGTGGGGAAGGTGATACGTGTGTTGAGACCGGAGAGGGAAAGTGACGGTGGTGATGGAGATGACGAAAAGTAAGCCTGGTTCATCCTCTCTCGTGGTAGCTTTGTCTCTCACCAATCTTTGAAACCCAAACTCTCGCTGAAGTTCGCCGGCATGGTGAGAGTGAAAGGATGACGGTGGTCCACGGTACTATGTCTCTCTCTACCAAAAACTCACAGGTGATAGTAGACTCATCGGTGACTGGATAGGACGGTGGTGGAGGGACAAGGATGCCAGCGGTGGTGAAGAAAGTGGAGGTAATGTTGATGGTGTGTGATGGACGTGAGTCGGTAATTTGTGCTTTAGTTCCTAAGCCTGAATCAACCCATGTCAAGTCCTAAACAAATATAGTAGCGACTTGCATTTGTTTACGGCATAGATTAATGGTAGTGGGATCAATAATGAAATCCACCTTGATTAGTTATCACTTTCTGCTTTTTCTTTATGCTTTAGTTTTTTTAATCATCACTACCCTTCTTCCCCCCAAATTGTCTTATTATTCCTTGTCTTTGTTGTCATATTCTTCTTATTTTTTCTATTCATCACATCTTCTTCATATCACTTCTATTTTTTTAATGTATCCACACTTTTCTCTCCACCACTTTTATGTCTCCTCCTCTCACACTTTTTATGTATATTCCACATACTGTGCCTTTTATTTTCTCTTACTGTAATCTTATCTACATCCAACACTTTTTTGGTTGATCAGTGATATTTTTTTTAACTTTAACATCTAATTTTTTTTAAAGAGGTTTTCCATTTCCCCCCTCAAAAGAGGTTTTCCATTTGATTGATGCACAAGTTGGTCGTCAACAGGTTCAAAAAAAAGGCTACTTATAAAGAGGTTCTCCTAGACAAAAAAGGTTGAGTAAAATATAAGAGAAATAGGTTACCTCATCATAATATGGGAATGTAAGTGGGTAACCCCACCACTAGTAAGTGTCATCATGAGGGAATAAACAAAAACTTCTTTTCCTTTTCCCCTTGCTCGGATGAGGTGAAAAGGACGGAGGAAAGAAAATCATAGAGGAAAATGAAGAGAGAGATGGTTTTTCCTTTGCTTGGATGCATGTTTCATGAAATTTTGATTTATCATGTAAGGACATGTAGGATAAATTGTTGTTATGATGTGGCGATTTGATGACATGTTTGATTATGAAATATTTTTTGTGGGATATATTGTTGTTAGGATGTGGTGATTTCATGACATATCTTTGATTAGGAAATATTTTTTGTGAGGAAGTTGAGGTTTTTTTTGCAATTAAAATGAAATAATTCCAAATTTGCAAGTGCAAAGAAGAATAGAAATATTGTTTTATTATATATACAAACAGATATTTAAGAACTGTGATGTATTATTCTATTGAGTTGTACTAATTTTAAAGTTTTATGAAGAAGAATTTATTTTTGCTAATTATAATGTAGCTATAGTTATTATTGTTCAAATAATATTCTATTAAATCTTTTTAATAAAAATAGCAAGGTTGTCAAAGAATGAATTAAAAAGAATTGAAGAAAAAGAAATGTAAAAAATAGTTCCATACGGACAAGCTCCCTTGCAAAATTTAATGTTCACCACTTTAGCTTTCATTATAAGATAATATTTATGCTTAGAAGTTCATAATTGTTTTCTTACCTACAATTAAGATAAATTTTAATAACGAACTACATATGGAATTTTAGATATATATTTGGCATAGAACATGTGAACATATTACACTAAGGTTTGTGAATTGAATTGAGTTTGGTTGATGCAAAATTTAGTTCTTGGAAAAATAATTATTCTATTTTCTGCCATATCAAAAAAAAGAAAGAAAGAAAGAAAGGACAATTAATAAGTCATGTTGATTTTATATCTATAAAAGCATACTTTTAAATAATTATAATCAATTGCTTATGTTTAAAAAAATTATACTCGAATAATTAGAACCAATTTACATATATTGTAGATATATTCATTTTTCAAATAGAACCTATGGACATATATCCATCCAATGTTATCTTTGTTGTCATACAAATTGTTTATACTTCAGCAAATTGAAGAAGCTATTGTATCTATTTTTATTTAAATTTGAGTCACGTTGTTTTATGTTATGAACCAAATAAGCATCATTTGTTGTTGAAGGTGTACCAGATTATGTGATGGATTAACATATATGGATTGAAAACAAGCGTAACATTGCTTTAATAAAATGCTTCCCCCGCAACACGCGGGGGGGGGGGGGGGAATGCTAGTTATTCATAACACCATCTCTTTTTTGCCATTCACACTCGCGAAGCCCCGTTTATATAACCAATTCCCTTCATTCTCCTCGACACCCACGGATTAGTGAGTTCGTTGGCACATTCATCATGTTAGCGACTTGTTTGGCTCTTGGAGAAAGGATCTCCAAGGGCAGCCATGGGAGCTTAAGTTGTTTGGGAAGCAACTTAGGAGAAGCATAGAGGAGGATAAAGCCTAGGAGTTTGCGCTTGAAGACCACAAATTAGTGTCTTTCAATTTATCAATTTTTTTTAAGATTTGAGATCATTTATTTTTAAATAATTTTGAGTTGTATTGTTTGAGAACAATCAAGTTTTAAATTATAGACATATTCCTTTTGGTTTGAACTGATATTTTAGATTGATTTTGTACTTGAGACATTTGTTGGAATTTTTGTTTTGCAAATCTTTGGATTGTCAATTAAACTATTAATTGAGTTTTCATTATTAATTTAATTGTTATTTTGGTTTATCTCCTTGATTGTTTAATTGTCTTGTTGTTTAATTAGATAATTGTAAATAGGAGTGGGAAAATGGGCTGGCCCACGGGTTGCGGGCGAGCCCACGCGGGCTGTGGGTTGCGGGCAGCCCGCCCCCTTCGCGAGCTGGCTAACCAATTTTTTTTTAAATTCTTAATCTTTTTCTCTTTCACCCGCTCATATCACACTTCTTTTGTTTTATACATTTGTGTTAAGAAATCAATTTCATTCTTACTTTCCTTTTTTTCATCTATTTACATCACAAAACTATATAAATACATCTCCTTTTAATTTAATAATAGTATAATAAATAAATATAATATGAAAATAAGTGTCAAATAAAAAGTATGAGGAATTAATTAAGCACATCATCAAAGAAAAATGAGATAAGGGACCAAGGATATTTGATAAAAAAAATAAAAATAAAATAAAATAAATTTAAGCGGGCCAGCCCGCCTGAGGGCTAAACGGGCTTAGCCCGTTTAGCCCCTTTTAATCGGGCCGCCATTTCAGCTGTCCGAACCCATTTAAAAGTAGCAGGCTGGCGGGCCGGCGGCCAGCCCGCCCCGAATTACCGGTCCTAATTGTAAACATGATTTCCAAAATTATCTGAACATTATTCGTTATTAGTTTTAATGGGTTTAATTAGCCAACGCTTACTTTATTATAATTTTTCTAGTGGATTAAGTGTTATTAAACTTAAGGGTTTCCTCTATTTCAATTAAGTGATTAAATTCATTAATTCTAATCTTTTATCAATCTCCCTTTAGTCTAATTAATTGATTTGGGCTAAGAAAGTTAATTCCATGTGAAGCATAACTTGTTCCCTTCACTGTACCTAAAGTAAACCTTGTTTTTTACCTTTTCTTATTTGATTTTCTTAGCTATTAGTTTTTCTCCCTTAGGATTTTAATTCCCTTTTTCATAAAAAAAAATTTCCAAAAATTGCATTTGCATTCACTTAGGTTAGTTTCATTCTCATATAAATTTTAGAGTCATTTACATTTTGCATTTAAGTAGTAGCGTCTTGCATTTTAGTTTAGGTTCATTCAATTACATTTTCCACCACCAAAATTCAACCTAAAAAAACCCCACATATTGCTTTTTGGAAGAATGACATAGGTTATCACTATATTTCATTATTAGTTTGTTCTAATTTAATTGATTGCTTTTGCGACAAAAACGTCCTTATTCATTATGAGTCAAATTAAAAATAATCATCTTTTAAAAAACTAAATTGACAAATTCATTCACCAAGCATGATCCAAAACAAAGTTTTACCTGATGGCCGATTCTATACATGGAGGGAAAATGATAATCCATTAATTTGTTTACACAGTGATAATAAGTCTCTCGTTTTAGCAATTTAATTTTGATTTCCTTGGGAACAAAATATAAGTAAAATTTTATAAAGGGCAAAGGTGCAAAAATACCCATATTCATATTCTGCATGTGCGTCTAGCACTATATACAATTCTTGTGTGCAAAAATATCTATGATAATTAAAAAATGGGGTAAAAATACCAGCTCCGTTAATAAAGGCAAATGGTAGTTAATTTATGGTTTTATAGGTCCCACTTTAATTTTTAAATATTTATTTTGAGGGCAAAGGTACAAAAATACTCATATACATATCCCACATGTGCGTCTGGCACCATATACAATCATTGAGGTGCAAAAATACATATGATCATTAAGAAAGGGACAAAAATGATAGCTCCCTTAATTAAAGCAAACGTTTGTTAATTTCTGATTTTGTGAGCCCATTTTAATAATTTTTAAGTAATTATTTAAAAAACTCTTACCCTCTCTCTTCCCGCACCCCTCTCCCTCTCACCCTCCTCTCTATCCCACCCTCCAATCTAGAGCCTAGGGGTGTTCAGAGGCCAAGAACTGAAAATCGGTCCCATGAAAGTCCCAATATCACCAGGACTGGGACTTTCCAAGAATTCAGACTAGCAAATCCTAGCTTTTTAAAAAAAATTAACTTAAAAAAATTATTATATTATTTAAATTTTTTATATTCTATTGTTTAAAGTAATCATTTAACAAATAATAAGGTCATAATAATTACATAAATTGATCTAGAGTTGAAGAATAAGATTATCTTCATCATCATCTTCATTATTATCTTTATATAGTATATAATTAGGATTAGTATCACAATATATGCGATTTAACTCCAACTAAAGATTTGATACACATCTTATTAAAGGATAATTAAATTTATAGGGTAAAAAAATGATAACTTAATTTATAGGGTAAAATAAATGGGACTGGGACGAAGACCAGGATCTCAAGGGTGATCCTAGTTCCTGTTCCGATAGCTCGGTCCCGGATGGGATGGAAAAGTCACGGTGTCAACACCCATTTCCATTTCAATAATCGAAGAGTAATAAAGACAGAATTCAATGGGCATACAGAAAAGTATAATTATACTGATAAAATATTCGTTTACAATCCTAAAGTCATTCGTCAACGAAAAACAGAAAATACAGAGGAAGTTCTAACATATACAGGGTAACTCAAAATATCTAATGATAAACTAATAATAACCACGATCTCGTCCTTTCCTCGATTCATGAGCCAATTACTTCTCGACGTCTACGTCTTCGCCTTTTGATCCACTAACACCTGCTAAGATGTTTGTTTAAAAATAGGGTGAGATTCCGAAGAATCCCCTAGAGACATAATATCGTTCATAGAAAATGCGAAAAGTAAATATGTCATGAGCCCAGGTATGCACAAATTAATGAACAATATAATCACATCATTGTCATGTATACATGAGTAGGGCCCAGCCCCACAATCTACACCGGTTGGATTTCTGCCAACTCCCAGTGTAAAGGCACCTCTGGCACTAACTGCCCCTCTCTAGGCAAATTATGTTGATTAATAAAGTGCATTTACAAAACAATGGCATCCACACAATCACATAACTTATGACATAGTGTATGAAGGATAATGTCCCTACATCAACGCTTTATAATCCTTTGTTTAATGGTGTCTCATAAAACGTGTTGTTCCGGCTCTCGACTCGGTCCTAAAATATTAAATGTACAAGAAATAGGTCATAACCTATCTAAGTATCATTTTAGACTCTTCCATAGTGTTTCTTGTGGTTATATTAGTCTATGATGAAAATTTACTAAAATGACCCCGTGACCCCGGCCCGGCCCCGCCGTACTTGGCCCGATGACATGTTTTCCCAAATTTTTGACCAAAGCTATTTTGACTTATTTTCGACCAAGGAATCCATTTCCTGGCTCGAAATCACCAAATTAAGTGTCAAATTATGAAATTGCCCTTGACAGGCCCTATTTAATGATTTCAGTGATGTTTTCGTAATTATGCTTTTTCGGCCTCTACCGAAAAAGTGCCCAACTGTAACCCCACCTATTTTTGGCCACTGAGTCCAATGGAACCATTTATTTCATGGAAATACAACTCCTACTATCAGTTCTGATCCTGGCCGAAATATTGAAGGGAAAATAGAAAAAAAATGAGATTTTGTGTTTTAGCTCCCAAAACTTGTATTTTTCCACTTCTAAACTTTGATTAACTTACTTAAACACTTCTTAACCATGATTTAAAGGATTTTGGGCAGCATAACCCCTTAGGGTCATGGCTTTTCCAATTTTACAACTCAACCAAAAATCACATAAACCAAACAACAATCATCAACAATAACTTCAATACACTAAGAAGTTGAGATTTTGGAGATTACCTCTTGATCCTTGATGTTTCTCTCTCTAGGACATCCTCTCTATCTCTCCTCAACCTTGAAGATTAGCTTGCTAAACCATGATTTCCATGAAGGACAAGGGATTAGAGAATGAACTTACACAAGATAGGAAGCTTAAATCACTTGGAAACAACTCTTACCTTATCTCTTGCTCTCTTAGTCTTTAAAACTCCCAAGCTCACACTCTCTCTCTCTTTTCTCTTTGTCTTGGCTGAATGTGTGCATGAAAGAGGAAGGAGTTTGTGTTTAATAAATTGGTATTCTTCCTTCCTAACCATTGATTCAATCAAGGGCCCAAGTTATGACACTTGTCACCATTCTCTCTCCCTCACAATTACTCCATTGTCTTGCCATTAATTTGAATCAATTGCTTCCTTTGCTTGCTCCTAAAAATCCGTCCCTCTCCCTTTCTTTTCTCCACTATACATGTTTCTTTCTCTATGTCCATACTCGTACAGCCTTCTATGTAATCATGTTTGTCTCTTCCTTCACTCAAGCTTACCATCCTGCAATCAAGTATCTCCCTTCCTTTACTCAAGCTATCCCTTCATGCATTCACCATACTTCCATGTTGTGTACACTCATCCTTTGTCATCATTGAATTGTTCATGTAGCCTTGCCATCATGACTCTCTTCATGTAGTAATTAGGCATGTTCTCATTAAATCAAATTTTCTCCTCATTCATGTGTGTTTGGATGAAATTTCAAGAGGGAAGGAAAGGGAAAAATGATTTTAACAATTCCATAATTGATATAAATGAATTATGTATAATTCCCCCTAATTTCCCAATTCTTGATTTTATTCCACCAAGAATAATACTTTTTTTTTGCATTTTCCTTTATTTTCCTTAATTAATTGAAATTAACTCCAATTAATTGGAAAATAATTAATCTTTGGCTAATTTGGCAAAATTATGATTTTGCTATCACCTTTGTAATTTAATTCATTTCTTGAATTTATTTGCCAATTTCCTTGTGAACATGA
This sequence comes from Inga leiocalycina, assembly GCA_963242795.1. Classification (NCBI taxonomy): domain Eukaryota; kingdom Viridiplantae; phylum Streptophyta; class Magnoliopsida; order Fabales; family Fabaceae; genus Inga; species Inga leiocalycina. Next base: position 76,324,394 of record OY725323.1, read on the forward strand.
ATATTTCAAAATTCACAAGAACTAAATTCATGAATATTCACTATTTTAGTGAATTTCTCAGTTAATCATAATATATTTTTGGTGAATATAAAATTTGGGGTGTTACACACGATCAAAATGTCTAGGATTGGGTCGATACTAGAAATTAATGAATGTCTTCCTTCATTAATATTAGAGCTGGCATTTTGTCCCTTTTTTAAATCATCACAGGTATGTTTGCACCTAAATGATTGTATATGGTATCAGACGCACATGTGAGGTATGTGTATGGGTATTTTTGCGCCTTTGCCCTTAAAATGATTATTTAAAAATTATTAAAGTAGGGCCCACAAAACCATAAACTAACTGCCATTTGCCTTTATTAACGGAGCTGAAATTTTTACCCCCTTTTTTATTGATCATAGGTATTTTTGCACCTAAGAATTGTATATGGTGCTAGAAACACATACAGAATATGTAGATGGATAATTTTACACCTTCGTTGTTTTATAAATACCAAGTCCATCCACTTTTTGGGGGGGGGGGTGCCAAGTACCAATCAGTAAGAGAGAAAGATAACATACTAGCCTCAAATAAAATCAAACAATAACTCTAATAATTAAAAAAATAAAAAAGATTCCTCATCATTAGAGGAGATATATAAACAGTTCCACATTGAGTTACACAAAGCCGCTTTATGTCATATATATATAGCGATATAGTTGCATTGTATTTATCATTAGTCGAGAGTAAGCATTCTTTTGTCAATTTCCTTTGTTCTTCTCCCTTTTCAGTTTCTGCAGGCACTTAATTTAAATCTTTCCATGATGATCAGTTAAACAAGCTTCATAAACCTTTTTCTTCATCTCATTAATGTTTCCTCCATATAGATATAATATGCCAACCTCAAAGTTTCAAACTAGTTCATCAGGCAAATTATTCCTAACCCTATCAATCTTCATCTTTATAATTCTTATCAAACACGGTCTTATCATCACAAAGCACCTGTGAAAATAATAACAGAGAAGGTGATGGTCATAATAATAATAATAATAATAATCATAATATTGCATCTTCGTCTGAGGCAACAAAGTACAAACTGATAGCAATAGCTTCAACATTGGTTGCTAGCACAGTGGGAATAAGCCTACCAATAGTTGCAAAAAATTTGTCAAGCTTAAACCCAGAAAGTGACTTGTATTTTATAGTGAAATCCTTCGCGGCTGGTGTGATTTTGGCCACTGGGTTTCTTCATGTTCTTCCTGATGCATTTGCAGCCCTAGAGAATAATCCTTGTGTTACGGAGAAGAAGCCATGGGGTAATAAGTTTCCTTTTTCTGGGTTTATTGCTACGGTTGCTGTGACTTTGACTTTGACTTTGATAATGGAGGCATTTGTTACTGGGTATCATAAGAGGGGTGAATCGATGAAGGCTCAGCCTTTGAGAGATGAAAATGAGGATGATGAAGAACTTGGATCACAGAGATTTGAATCTTCAGATAATTTGAGGCATAGCTTGGTTTCTCAGGTAATATATATCAATGGATAATTTTTTTTATTAATACCATTATCACTTGTTATAGTTTAATCGAATTTTTATTTTGATTTATATAGTTTTGTATTGCTAGTTTTAGTTTTTCGATAATTTTGATTCATATATTTAAATTCAGATTAAGTCTTTATGAAATTCTATGAACCAAAACTAATAATTTAAAAATACAGGGACATATAGCTTGGTTTCGCATGTAATTAATTAATATCAATGGATCAATTATTTTCTTAAAAGAACTTCAATGTTATAGCTTTAATTAGAACGAGGTATTCTCCCCGTGCGATGCACGAGACAATGTTTATTGTTCGTAACATATTCGAAATATAAACTTTCCAATTAGAAGTGAATAAAATGATCTTAATTTAAGGGATTTGCTAATCATCATTGATATTCGTTTATATATGCTATGTTCATCTATTGAAAACGTTAAAAATAAGTGATAAATGTAATACCCCAAATTCTGAGACTTAAACTTAGAGATTAAGCCTGAGATTAGTGAACTGCTAAGCCCTGGTTTAACAGGATCCCAAATTGGATTAAGAAATATGAAGATGTGTTTGGTGGTGATTCCAAGGGAATTGCCATAATCAGGGGCAAAACGGTAAAGTTACCGACCAGTTGATCAGTTGCTGAAGAGGAAACTCATTGAAAACTTCAAGATCAATGGTTAGGATTGTTTATGTATTAGATCAAGGGGCGGAATCATGTGTATGTGTGTGCATGTGAGCTCATGAGAGATGTGGTGAGATTGTGACAAGTGTCACAATATAGACCATTGGATCGGTCAAATGTTCAAAAGCTCATTCCTCTCTCCTCTCTCCTCTCCAAGTCGGTGGTGTGTGTGAGTGGGGAGCCAAAAATCTGATTCTCACTCTCTCTCTTTTCTCTCTCTTGTTGGCAGCCATGGAGCTTGGGAGAGAGAAAGGAAAAATTGGATTTTAAGGTAGGCAATTGGCCTCTTTAGCTCAAACTCACTTCATAAATATTGATCCTTGGAGTAAGAGCTTTAATTTGATAGTTGTAGCTTCTCCATTGGTGGTGATTTGAAGGATCACGAAAATCTGAAGTTTGGAGAATCAAAGAGTGTTTTTGGAGAAGTTGAAAAGGTAAGTGAACCCAATCTTTTTATCTATGTTTCATGCCATTGTTTGAACTTTGGAATTTTTTATAATTATAGCCTTGAATTCGAAAATGCTGATCATTGGGCAGTTTGGCATGTTATTGGCATAGAAATGGGTGTTTGGTATGAGTCTTGGATAGATAGATGGATTTGGGATTGAATGATTAAGTTTGTTAAGTTTGGAATTTTGGATGTTTATATTGCCCTAAACCAAAGCATGTTAATAGAATGGGATTTTGGTAATTCTGCTGATTCCATTGAATTCCTTAGGTATTTTATGTGAGAATAGCTTTGGTAGAGGTTTTGGGTCCATTTGGATCAATTGGGCAAGTTTTAGGAAATGTGGTATGTTTTGCTGCGTTTTCTGGTATATGATAGAATCACTCAAGCAGTCTGGGGTCTGCTCGAGTGCAGGATGAGCATCACCTAAGCAGCGATGAACTCTGGTCGAGTGCGGTAGTGCAAGTTTCGTCTTCTGCTCTCTGTGTTCTTATTACACTTCCTTGGTCATGGCAAGTGTTGCCTCACTTGAGAGTAAGAGATGAACATCACTCGAGTGAGCCTCCTGGTGCTCGAGTGATGAGTGTATTTAACACCAAAGACTTGCCTCTCGGGTTGTCACTCGCGGGTAAAGTGCACGAGTGTGCCTTCTCACTCGCGGGTATGTAGTGTTCACTCGAGTGCATATGGCTGTGCTCGAGTGATCCTGATCCTTGAGAACTTGTGTGCTCTCGGGTCCTCACTTCCTGGACTTCACTCTCTGATGCTCGAGTAAGGCATTTGGCCTTCTCTCGGGTGAGGTCCGGCGTGCTCGAGTGAGCCTGTTTCTAAAAACTTCTTGGTGCTCTCGGGTGTTCACTCGCTGCCTCTCACTCTCTTGTGCCCGAGTGCCGTCCGTACCATCACTCGAGTGAGGTCGTCTTCACTCGAGTAAGGCCGTTAGAAATCAGTGTTGCGAGGTTTCAAAAGAGAACTTTGGTCAAGTTTCTCCCAACCCTTTAGGCTTGTGTTTGAGCTTTGAATAGCCACCTAAAGGTTGTGAATGATAACCAACTTAAGTGTTTAAAGGTTAAGGAATTGGAAAAAGGGATTAACCCTATGTCTTTGATCTTGGTTATAGGGTTTGAAGATCGCCCTGATCGTGAGCAGCCGGAGCTGGAGCTTACGTGGAAAGAGTGTAGGGAACATATCTCTCCTGCATGTATTTGATATCTGTGTTAGTGTGTGTTGGTGCATGTCTTTACTTTGCATGATTATGTGTAATTTGAAGCTGTGTTTCAATTTATTCTATAGCCATATGTATATTGTTCGAAGCATTGAACTTATAAATGTGTCATTGTGAATGAGCATGAATTGTGTGATGCAAGCATGTCATGCATTAGACATTTATTGTACATGCATATTGATATTGTTATTCTACTGGGATTCTTTAGAATCTCACCCTCCCCTATCAACATTTTAGACAGGGAAGGAAGATTGAGGATGGAGCAAGCATCCAAGGACGAAGAGGACTCGTTTTTGGCTGAGAGCTTAGAAGTTGGTTATCAATGCGTAATTGGGAATATGTATTTGTATATTTGGATTAGTATTTGAGTATGTATTCGAGTGGGTTGTGAAATCCTTAATTGAGGAGTTGTATGGGTTATTGTGCCCTATGATTATTGAGCGAAGGTATGTTCCCGGGATTGCCGGGAGTTTATATTGCGTACTATGGTAATTGTATAAATATGATTTATCTTCGCGTAGTAATTCTATTCGGAACGTGAATGTGAGACCACGTTTTAAATAATTTTGAAATGTAATTATGAAAATCCCATATGGTGGATGGATTTGTAAATGTTATTTGTATGTTATTGGTCTCTATTTCACTTAAACTCCATAACCTGGATATAATTACGTTGAGGGTGTTACAATAAATATGATATATGAGAACAAAAAGTTGTTTTAAAAGGTAAACATCCAAAAGTAGAATATGCTCACTTAAAAACAATTTATTAGCATGATGACCATTATGGCCCTATTTGGCATGTGGTATTGTGCCGGAGGTTAGGGATTGATATTGCCCATCTTGTGATGTTTGGCATGTTGCGGATAGTTTGGGATTGGTGAATACCACACAAGTGTGATTTGTTAAAACAACCTCTCCCTATGGTATTAGAGATCCAATCTTGAGAAAAAAGTACACGTCATTCAAAATTGCTCAAATTGTCAAGTCTCAAATTGTGTGCCTTAGGTCCTTGGTCATCCATCTCCAATCTCCCTATACTTCTCCTGTCATCTTTAATCTAGTTTGTCTCCCCATGCTTCTCTAGTCATCTCTATTCACCTTCTTCCTTTACTTCCCTTAATCATTTGACCTCCTTTGTGCACCGTCTCCCACTCTATTCCTCTCTTTATCTTCCTTCCTCCATTATCTTTACACTACTGGAAAAAACCCTTTCTAGACCGTCACATTTAGACCGGTTTTGGCAGATAAGGTCATAAAAATTTCCGCAGTGACAGTTTTATAATTATATTGAACTTCTAAGACCGGTTCTTAAAAAAACAGTCTTAAAAATTTTATTTAGACCGGTTATAAATAAAACCGATCTTAAATGTTAAATATCTAAGACGGTTTATATGTAAACCGGTCTTAAATGTCAAAAAATTTTAAATTCAAAATGCGATAACATTTTAAGACCGGTTTGTATGAAAACCGATCTTAAATGTGTTACATTTAAGACCGATTTTTCTACGAACCGGTCTTAAATGTGAAATTTCCCTCTTTCAAGACCGATTTTTAATAAAAACCGATCTTAAAGGTAAGATTTTTCACTCTTATTTTTACTCCCATGCCCAGATCGCTCGCACTGTGAACCCTTTCTTCTCTTTATTCCATTTCTCTGTGAGCTCTGTTCGTGCTTGTTATGAACTCGTCCATGGCATCCCATCCCTCATTTGCTCAACTGTCCTCCATCATTATCGCTGTCGTTGCTGTGTTCGTCGTTGCTGTTCTTTGATTATTGTCAGTCTTCTCCGCCGCCACCTCTAATCTCCGCAGTGACCATTCTCCTCTGACTTGACTTCCCTTTGTCAGTGCCGTGAATTTGAGGACTTTATTTTAACCTCAGTCGACGCCACCGTGACTTTGGGTTGAAGCTCACTCCTTGGTCTTCAATAGGTTAGTGTTCGATCTGTTGTTTAGTTGTACGTTGTTCAATAATTAATAATGTTCTATGAAAAAATGGTTCTTATTGTTGCTTTGAGCACTTAAACGTAATCTGAAAAAAATTAAATCTGCACATTCTTGTTAGATATATGCTTTGACTTTTAATCAGAAAAGTCATTCAATGAATGATCTGCTTGAGACTCCTTCTTTTTCTAAGGGTTTACCATAATTGAATGAAGAAAATGAAGCAGACAATGAACACGGCACACGAAACGATCATCATGAAGGGATATAGGAGGATATCCCTTTATAAAACTACATTGAAGGTTAGTTAGCTAAAATAATTATCATGAACTATATTTGAATTATGTATATTGTTATTGGTGTATATATATAACTATTTTTTTTGTTGTCGTCACAGGAAAATGAAGGATATAAGGTGTACGTCTTAATGTAGATTCTCCGAAGTCAGGCTAGCTAGTGATCATCAACCTGAGAAGAGTGAGTATAAAGTATTTTGGCCCTAATGAATAATAGCATTGTCATTAATGTAATTTAATCTTTGATGTATGTATGTAAGTGAAAAGAGAAGGAACTTGGTCAAAACAGCATTGTCATGGTTGTATGATTTCCTTGCATTATGACTCTGTCTATGATTGTGAGTTTATTATTCATGGTTGTTTTCCTTGCTTCTGTTTCGGCCAACACTGTTTAAGCACAAGGGAATTGAGTTTTAATATGTTCCAATGAGTTTTGAGTCTCTCACATGTCATTAAGATGTCAGTTATATAATCTGTAAGAGAAGATTTATTTGAATGTCATTGAACTGGCTGCTACTTGCTGAGTGAAATGTTTTAACAGGGGAAATGGCTTGCTGGGTATACTTTTCAGACCGGTTTTGGAGAGAACCAGTCTTAAAAGTTGAATTTTTAGACCGGTTTTCTAGAAAACCGGTCTTAATGTTTCAACTTTTTAGACGATTTTTCAAAAAACCGGTCTAAAATTTTAACCTTTTAGACCGGTTCCTCTAATAACCAATCTAAAAATATTTATTTTTAGATCGATTTTATAATAACCGGTCTTAAAACTTTTTTTTAAGACCGGTTCCATAATTGGTCTAAAAAGTAGCAGACTTTTTAGACCGGCTGTATCAAGACCGGATCCAAAACCGGTCTAAAATATCTTTTTTAACCGGTCTTAAAAGTAATTTTTCCAATAGTATTAATCTCCTCCTTCTCTAGTCATCTTCACCTCCACCTCCGATTTAGTCCTTAATCGTCTGACCCCTCTCTTTTTCTAGGCTATCCCATGTCCACGAAGCCCATCTCTCTCATATCTATTAGGCCCCATCTCCTTCATCTCATCTAGTTGCCCCTCTGATCAGCTTATAAATGAATAGAAAGATTGTGTGCATGTGTGTGCAAATGTAAATCGCACCATCATACTACTTAAAAATAAATGGCCGATGATATATATTAATTATTACTCCCTCCAGTCTTTTTTATAAGTAATTTTCTACTTGTATTTCAAATTTTAAACTACTTTTTTCTATTCTACCCCTATTATCTATATATTAATTATCTTCTACTCACCACTAATTCTCTTTCATTTACTTATTTATTACATATTTTCTCTCATATTTTATATTGATACTCTCTCATATTTATTATTCATTCTCTCTTCCATGCTCTTTTCATAAATAAGGGTATATTTGAAAGAAACATGATATTTTTGACACGTTTATTATTTTTAACTAATTTTAATAACCACTTATTCGTTTTACGTAATAAGAATAAAAGTTATATATAAAAAGAACTGGAGTGAATAATTATTAAGGTTTCAAAACACAACAGTTATAAACGAATGTGAAAGATTAGCAACCACTTTACCATGAAGCTTTAGGAATTCAAAAGTAATTAATTATTATTATTCATGTCTCAAGTTAGTAAACGTTTTTTCTGTGCGCATTAATTACAGATCTTTCATCTTCATTTCTTCTTTAGCAATACATATCCCAATATGACCTTTTAACTCATGCAAATAAAATCTGTTAAAAGAATTATCGTCGTTAATAAAGTGATGCGTTATCAAATAATTAATTATTATTATTCATGTCTCAAATTAGTAAACATTTTTTCTGTGCGCATTAATTGTAGATCTTTCATCTTCATTTCTTCTTTAACAATACACATCCCAATATGACCTTTTACCTCATGCAAATAAAATCTGTTAAAAGAATTATCGTCGTTAATAAAGTGATGCATTATCAAATGCTTCAGGTTAACACTGTTATTGAAGCAGTGCGTGCGACCACTTTACAATTTAACTTTTGGTATTCAAAAGTAATTAATTAATATTATTCATGTCTCAAATTAGTAAACTTTTTTTTTTTTGTGCGCAATAATTGTAGATCTTTCATCTTCCTTTCTTCTTTAACAATACATATCCTAATATGACTTTTTACCTCATGCTAATAAAATCGGTTGAAAGAATTAACGCCGTTAATAAAGTAGTGTATTATCAAATGTTTCAAGTTAACACCGTTATTAAAGCCGTTTCTACAAGCTTTCAAGTAATATAATAGATATACCCTCTTATGAATTTGGCCTTTCAAATTTTTAATATATATCTGCCTCTTCGATATCATTTTTAATAGAACTCATTCACAATTACTAATGTTTAAAACGATGGAATTAATTTCAGGTAAAAAAAAACGATGGAATTAACTAAGATTCTTTTTAACCGTATAGTTCTTCAAGGATCAGCTTCTTTATAAAAAAATAATTAATCCTGTCGACATAATGTATGTAAAATAAGCCTATTTTTTTTATACTTAAAATAAACCTATTTTATTCAACACAGTTTTAACATAAAGTAGATATGCTATGAATCAAGAACTGATTAATCTGTTGAAGATAGCAATGATGTGTGCATGCGGACTTATTTTAGTGCTCCCCACTTTATACTTTCTATTTTATATTCTCATACTCTCGCATTACAAACTCTACAATGACTCTAAAAAAGGGGACACTAGAGAAATCAGGCGTTGTATAGGAACATGTGACAAAGATTGCATTAACGATGATGTTATACCATGTAAATTAAATTAATTAAAATTGGGAATGATGGAAAATTTAATTAATTAATTAATAATGCAGATTTTGGAACTGGGAATTGTGGTGCACTCAGCGATCATTGGCATATCTATTGGTGCGTCGAGAAGTCTTAACACCATCAAACCTCTGATTGCAGCACTTGGCTTCCATCAATGTTTTGAAGGCATGGGACTTCGTAGCTGCATTATATTGCTGAGGTATATTAATTAAGGTTTTCATTATTTTCTACTGATTTTACTTAGCCTTTTAATCTAATTTTTATCTTTAAATTAACCCTAAGTAAATAATAAATTATACCTTAAATTAAGGACAAAACTTAGGTCTATTTACTTATATTCATTAGGTCAATTCTCCACTCAAATGTTATCACATGTGATTTTTACTATTAATAATGGTCCAACATAATTATGTAATTTTATCAACATGAATATTTTTATTATTAAAAAAGTCCACATAAAAAGATTTGATTAAAAAATTGAACCCAATAGTCAATAGATATAAGCAGATGAACCTAAGTTTCTCTTTAAATTAATCCTCTAGATATATAAAAGAAGAGACAAATTAACTCTTTCATAGCTTGTAGACTTTATCCTAAGTGGTGATGAAAGTGCCTAACTTTATCATCTTATCTCCGTCTCGATCATTCTTTTTGCCAGCAGTCATTTGTATGTATATATTGATTAAATCATCAATTTAACAGCATAAATATGTCTACAACTTTCAAATATTTAATACTCCTTCTCCTTCTGGCCCAAAATATAAGAGTTAGTAAAAGAATTTACTGTAGTCCTAAATTTAAGATTTTAATCTACTTTCTCTCTCAAATTTATATTTACCCTGTAATCAAACTCTCTCTATTGATTTGATTACATGTATTAAGAGGGTTTGTCATCGAGGAGTAATTTTCAGTATAAATGATTAAAATGAGTACTATTTTACAAAAAACTATGACCATTTTCTATAAATAACAAAATTAACTAATTTTTTTAATTACTGTTCTAATCCTATTTATAAGATAGAGAAAATGTGTAATTTTTAGTCATATTTATAAGGCATACCATTAAATGTTTAATATGAATATACAATTTTATCCTTTATTTATTTTTGTTTGATTGTTTTTTTCTTAGAAAGTGTGTCATTAAATAGGGATAAAGTTGAAGTTGTTGATTTTTACTTGAAGGTAATGAAGTGTGATGTTTTTCTTGATCTGCCTGAAATATGAAATATATTGGAAGTACCTTATAAATAGAAGAGTTTATCTTATCTACCTCAACTTATGTAATATATATTTTGAATCCTATCTACTCATTTTCACTTACCAACCTACTTCTTTTAACATTGGTCAGGCACAATTTAAATGGCGAACAATTATAATAATGGTGCTATTTTTTTTTGCCTAACAATCCCAGTGGGAATAGGGATTGGAGTGGGAATATCAAATACGTACAATGAGAATTGCCAAACAGCAGAAATAGTGGAAGGGATTCTATTATCAGCTTCAGCTGGCATCCTCATTTTGATGGCTCTCGTTGATCTTCTGGCCTCTGACTTCATCTTCTGCCCTAAAATGCTAACCAGTCTTAAGCTTCAACTTGGCTCCACTTCTGCCCTTCTCATGGGTCTCATTTGTATGTCAATGTTGGTCCAATGGGGTGAATAAACCTAGATAACATTTTAATCTACACGCAACAATATATATATATATATATATATTGATAATGCAGACAGCAACAAATGAATCTCTACTTGCTGAATCTTCTGAGATTGCATGAAAGAAACGGAGTTTTGTTGTTCATGTTTGCATCATAATTGTAATTTTTTAGGCCTGGACCCAACCCAAATTAGAAGGCCTTGAAAAAGATTACTGTATATTTAATAATGATTATGATTATGAATATTCTAAAAAGAAGACCACCAACTCCATATTCCACCCATGAAGTTCAAAATATGGGAGAGGGAAAAATAGTCAAATTTCATGCCAACTAAAAGTACAGTACACTTATTAAACCTAAAAATTGTAGACTCAACTTCTACGTATAGCCACTGAAATTGGCAATCTAATTAGAAGGATGTATACGACAACTTATGACCAACAACAAGACAAACAATCCCATGTGCTGCACAGAATTAGTTAATTTCTGTCAATGTTAAACTAATCAGTATAGTTTACCGAATGTACCAAAAAATAATTTAACTGTGATTTGACACATCATCGAACCAAAGTTACTATTAGACAACTCATAAAGATGTAAGGTTTTGGAAGACCTCTCTATACACTACATTAGTTATCTAGCTAGCGCATTTCCTATGCTTATCTAGTATAAACAACTTCAACCCATTATAATTCTTCACTCTATGTACTACATTAGTTGTTTGTGTGAGATGTGTTGATTGCCGCATCAACAATTTCAGCTTTGCCACCCTTTGATATAACTAGTAATATATATCTGCCTGAAATCTCCACCCATTACAATACATTTTTCGATGAATATAGAGTTGCATTTTATTATATCTCTTAATGTACGATTGAACGCCTCAATACAATGACTCTTAACCATTGGCGCTTCATTCCAAGTAATTAGATCTGTTGCTTTGATTAGGTTGGTAGGTGGTGAGTTATGAGTTATTGCACAAATCGAGTCCTCATTCACATCAATTGGAATAGAAAATCTTGAATGTGCAGTTCTCCTAGATGGTAGTAAAATCATTGCTATTCCACTTGAGGCAACAGTGAGTATTATGCTACCATTTGCTCAAACTACTGCGGTCAACGCATTCCAGATGTACATTTTACTAGGGCCTCCACAGCCATGAACAAAACATATTGTTATAGTTGCGAATATTCTCAAGGAAGTTCTTTGAATTCAGATAGTTTTTATTGAAGGATAGTTTGCAAGCTCAATGGGCGGGTATTTCATGAGTGGGACTCTTATCTTCCCATGTCCGCAGCATATAGAGAATTGTGGTTGTTTGGTTCTTTTCAATCTTTTGTTGTACCACATTAATGCACCGCAGAATTCACATTCATAAACTGCATCTCCCTCATCAGTGTAGCTTGACTCATACTGCGCCACCAAATTGTTGACAGTGATGTCATCATCTTCAAGGGCATTACAATCTTCTTCATTTCAAGTTGGATGGTCTACATTGAGTAAAATTGCTAGCATATTAATAAAAGTGGTAGTAGGGCAAAAGAAAGCAACAGAATGATATATTGATATATGGTAGCTACTATTATCAGTAAACTAGTTTAGCATGGAGTAAGGATCAGTGGCGAAGTCTTGAATTACGGCAGTCGTTCTTCTTGACTTCTTCGTCTAAGAAACAATCATTAAATGACCAATGTACCATTTGTGCCAGCAACTTCTATGTTGGCATATGTCAGCACACTCCCGTTTATAAGAAGATCGCCTTGACGATGACAAGTGTTGGACAGCTCAGAGAACACACGACGAGGTTGCCTTTTGGAAACATAAGTAGCTTTGTGATTAACTCCCTCCTTGAGATTGTGGGTCAACAACTTTTGAATCAGGAAGTAGCATCTGCCATCCGATAACCGTTTCTACATCTTGATTCTCTACAGATAGTAGGAAATTATTGCAACATTGGTCCTTTGCCTCTTCCCTATATCATAGTCATCTATGATTGGAGAATTTGACAAAATGGATATAAGAATTAAACTTGATATAAATATTTTTCTAATAGAAAATTTTTGAAAAAAATTCAGAACGAATCATGTGAAAACTAACAAATTTTTTATTTTTGTTGGCACACTTAGGGTATGTTCAGTGAGCTTTTTTTTTGTAATAATTAGCATTAATTAATTTCCAAAACTAACACCCAATCGGAAATAGGCTGTATAAGAATCATCTCATCCTCCTTTTGACGTGAGTGGAAGACTAATGTGGGAATATCTCAGATATGCGTACACGGGGAAATGGTAAAGAGCGTTTTATTTCAAACCATCATTAATGGCAATTGATAAGTGGAAATGGTGTGACCAATGTTGTTTATGCAATGGACGGCTATTGGTCTGATGCCTAGGCGCATGTGTCTTTGACCTAATGACATGGACAGTTTTTCCGAACTGAAAAACACATGATATCACCTTAACGTTAATTGGGCATAATAGAGTGATTAGTTGGACCAATTACCGTAGACGTACAAGTTTTAGTAGTATATATTTAATATTTAATAATGATTGATTTGATGATGGGATTAAAACCATGTTGAGCCACAAGCCTAGAAAGACATAAACAAGTAGAAACGTATGAGAAATCCTCGTACTGAAGCATTGCATAAATAAAGGTTCACCAACAAGAGGTTGATGAAGAAGCTTATGTCACTAACTTCACTTTCAAAAGAGAGTAAAACCGGCATCTACCCAAAATGAGTTTGAACGGAATGAGTATAACTCACTTTGAGTTGGAACCCATATAAATAATGCAAGCACTTAAAATACATATTTAGATATTTCATCAGAGATATACTTGATCATGATGACTCTAATACTTGCCAAAAAAAACAATTTAAGTATCAATTCAACACACAAATCAGGTCAGCGACTTGTAATCAAGTTTTCCACCTAACTGTAGTTTGTTTGTTTATTCATTATAATGAGTCAAATTCAAATATTATCAAATTCAGCTAGGTTGCTCTCTTGTAAAGTTTTTTTTTTTTTCATTTATACGGACTTGAACTCTAAATTTGTATATTGACCAAAAAAAAAACTCTAAATTTGTATTAAAACAGCCGAAGCTCCCACTAAGACCAACGCATGTTGGTCCACCCAACTCTAGTTTTCTTATTGACTTGGACCCTCCACATTTTCTTTATATTTTCTGTAGTTGTATTTTAGCCTTTAGCATATTTTTCCATTTCATTAGAACTAGGACCAGTACTCATTTCATATATTAATCTTCTATTAAAGTTTCTTTTTTATTTCCCAATTTATTTTCAATTATATTTTTTTCCTTGCAACTTGGGAAAGCTGCGGTAAGGAACCCATGGTTACTCACAGTTGTTTGAAGTCAAGTTATTTTCAAGATAGGCGAGATCCTAAGAACGTTAACCCATATGTATATGCGCAAAGTTCACAAATAAATCATCTTATTATTCAATCTAGGAGAGTTTGGTATGGTTGAATGGATTAGTCTTTACAATTTCGTAAACCAATCTTCGAATCCCCAACTAAAAAGGTGCTTATACATTTAGTGTTTGATAATATCTTGAACAAATTGTCTCCAAACAAATTTGCATTACTTGTAGCATATGGCTAGCAACATTAAGGGACAAATAATTTTTACTTTTATTAAGGACAGTACTGGGACATTGACACGTTTCAAAAATCTTATCTTTTATGGACCCCATTTTAAAAATATCTCCTTCTAGCATATCAAAGACGTTTCTGAAAGTTTCTTGTTAGACCAATCCATTGGTCCAAATAAAAAGTTTCATAACTTCAGGGTGTATCTGATACCTTGATGCCTGATTTGAATGAAATATGTGCAGTCATGATTTCATCATTTAACGGGAGAATCACGTACCACTTGGAGGGGTGAATTTTTTTTTTCCCTTCGAAATATTTGAAAATTAATTTGTGGCTGTGTTAAAGAACATCGGCACAAATCGTGTATTGATTATGAAGACGACAATGATAGGACGATGAGATCAGATGAATATCTTTCTATTCTTTCATATTCTCTGAACCATAAAATGTATTCTAGAAAAGCGAGAAACTTTGCCATATTCAATAAACTTATCTTTCTGCCAGTGTTTAGTGGCGCAAGTGAGATAACTGGTGGCCTTTGTGCCACTTTGTCTCGGGTTCGATCCTGCCGGCACATGCTAGCGTGCCCAATCGAAAAAAACAAAAAAATAAAGTTATCTTTCTTTTTTTTTTTTTTTTTCTGAAGTGTTTGAATAACTCTTACAAGCACATTTGTCTATATTCTATATTATTCTTCCGATTTTTAAATATAACTCAATAAAAAAATTGATATTGATTTTAAATATAGGACATATTTCATATATTTATTAATTCTCCCCGTCCCCTCCCCAAATTATTTAGCTTTATTGGTATTTTCTTGAACCCGGCTCCTATCCTTTTCTTAGGAGAGAGGGAAATAATTAAGAACAATATTTAGAGTATTTTAGGGAAAAAAATTATATTAACTAACTTAATTTCCTTAAAAACTTAACTTAATTAATTTCTTAAATTTAATCAAATTAGTTAACTAGTTCTTAATTACATTACCAGAGGAGTATTTTATAAGGAAATAAAGCACACGTTTCAAAGCCTTAGCCTCAGTAGGATGTATTAACCTAGCCTTTTTGACCTGATATTAACCTAGCTAATACCTAAGAATAAGAGTTGTTGAATCTAAATAATGCATAACGTGTTCATTAAAAAAAAATTAAAAAAAAAGAAATCAAATGAGGCATGGTTGTTCTTTTCATGGCGAATGATAACAATGTCGATTTTTCATTCCAAAGATGTAAAGTTCATATATTCAATAAATGTTTCATTCATTTTTTTAACTTGAAAAGATATATCGATGTGTTGATCTCTTACAATTAAGTTAATGATACGGGGAACTGATTTAAACGGTTAAATTACGAGGTATAATTTTCAAAAAAAAATAAATTATTCACCATATATATACATTATTCAACTTAAACCTTACCTGTAAATCAGCTGGTTAACAATTTTATGAATTTCACATCACACAGAATTATATGTAGTGTTGCTTAGTAAATTAATTCAAGAATAAAAATTAGTTAATTTTATTCCATAACCTAAATATGATAGATTGTAAATCACTCAATTTTTAAATGTGTCACAAGAATTACTGGCTAGTTAGTTTATGTGTTTGTTCTGTTTGTTAAAGGATTGGCAAAAGAAATCAATTCCCAGATTATGCCCCCTTTGTGTGGGTCCTTCTGTTCCCCGCAGTGAGCCTTTTGGATCTGTCATCTGCCTTTTAACTTCCATCTTGGAAGTTAAAAAAAAAACTTGTGTGAATTTATTTGTGACTTGGGTGAGTAGCATTATATGTATGTGTTTTTTGATGCAATCAATAAAATACATTTAATATTAGATTGAGTAGCATTATATGTATGTGTGTTTTGATGCAATCAATACAATACATTTAATATTAGATTGTTAACTGTCTTTGAACTGTGTGCCTTGCATGCATGTATGAACTATCACAAAAAAAAAAAAAGTATTTTGTAACAATGACATTGTAGCGATTACAATTAACTGTTACAAATGTTAAGATTTATAGCGATTAAAACCTCAACCGTTACGAATTTGTAGCGGTAAGCTACGCGCCAAGTGGCGCGATAGATTGGTAACGTTTTTTGTAGTTGTTAAGTATAAATAACCGCTACAAATATGGAACGCAATTCCCGCCAAAACTTGTAACGGTACATTTGTAGCGGTTACTAAATAATAACCACTACAAATATTGCGCCACTTGGCGCGAATAAAATGTGCCAACAATGTAGCGTTTATTTGTAACGGTTTAAGCAATTAAATCACTACAAAATGCGAAAGGTCACGTATTTGTAACAATTATAAAGTTATAACCACGACTAGGGCAAATGTTACAATTCCAAAACCAGTTAGATGGGATGAAATCACTCTCCCTGATGATTGGGACATGGTAGAAATTGTTCCTCCCATCCCAAAACCTGCACCTGATTCTTATAGAATTAGGCAAAATGAAAATGGAGATGTTAAGATTACTTTTGATCGAAGACTATCATTTAGTATTTCTAGAACTCCATCAATTCAAGAAAGCTTCAAGACTGCTCTAGAACAATCTTCTAGACATTCTTGCAGTTCTTCTGTCAAAGAACCAATAGTTTCACCTTCAGTTATGCAAGGCTTAAATGAGTCAGTCAGTGTCGTAAGACCTGTCTACCAAAACACTGAAGATGAACAAATTGAAACCCAAACTTGCCAATCTCCAACATATTCTGACATGAATGTGATTGAGCAATAATTTGAATTAGATAAAGAACTCTTGCGAAAAGATTTCTATTCTAATGAAAATACTGAAAGATGAAAATGGTTTTCACAAAATATAAAACTGAAGAATTGTGAAAACCAATTCAAGAAAAGTTTTATAAAATGCTCGAAAGGTATAAACTTTATATTCCTTTCTTTCTTTGGTTTGAAACCTATGTGAAAGATCAGAATATAAAGGATTATCCTTTCAAACCATTTGAAGGGGTTAACGCCTCTTGGATTTTGAAAAATAAAGACAGATATGAATCTGATCTTCCTCCAAAACAATCTTACTAGGTCCCTGGTACAAAAATTGGTGAAGCAACTGTCATTGCCTCTCCTTTCAAAATAAAAGATCCTAGAATAGATGCAAGTACAGATGATATTAAAAATATCATTGAACAAAACAATAATACAAATTCGTATTTGCAAACTCTGGGAAAACATATTTTGAAAAAACCTGTTACTAGTGAAACTAAAGAAATCTCATTTAGTTCCACCAGTACACAGCCGATTTTTAAACCTTATACTATTCTTGCAACCAGTTCGCATAGTATAAGGAAAGGAAATCTAGAAACAAGGATTAACGAAGAATTAAAAAAGTTAATCAAAGACATTCCACAAACTCCACAAAAGGATGAAAAATCTGTTTCCTCAATTTCAAAATTAGTGATTAACACTTTAAAAAACAATCAAACAAGTTCAAGTGAAGATTGTCCAAAAATCCATGCAATAAAACAAGAAGATTGGAAAAGACCAACAAAATTGTATTATCCGAGAGCTACTCCTCCGGATATAATGCTCGAAGAAAGGGATTCTGCTCTTCGACAATTTAATGCCAACATCTATGTGTGGAACATAGATGGCCAATCTGAAACAAATATTTTGGAAATCTGCCAACAGATGACAATGGTTAGTAATGCCTATGCAATATATAACAATTGTCAAGAGGAAGACGTTGTTCATATACTACTATCTGGCTTTACTGGGCAACTTAGAGGTTGGTGGGATTTTCATCTCACCCAAGAACAAAAAAATCTAATTTTGCAAACCAAAAAGACCACTCAAGATGGTATAATTATCACTGATAGTAATGGTGAACCAATGTCTGATGCTGTTAACTGTCTTATAGTTAATATCATAGCACATTTTGTTGGTGATCCATCACTATGGAGAGAAAAATTGGCAGATCTTCTGTCAAACTTAAAATGCAAAGCTCTATCCAACTTCAGGTGGTATATAAATAATTTTCTCTTAAGAGTAATGACCAGCGAAGATGGAAATCATCTAATCTGGAAAGAAAAATTCCTTGCTGGTCACTCTAGATCTCTAAGAGATAAGATCAGAGAAAAATTAAGAAATCAAACTGGTGATGGTCAAATCCGTTACGAAAATTTAACAAATAGACAGTTAATTGCAATTGTTCAGAAAACTGCTTTAAAAATTTGTCAAGAAGATAAACTCCAACATCAACTCGCCAAAGAAAAAGCATTTAATCGAAAGGATTTGGGAACCTTCCATGAACAATTTGGTTTTCCTACCTGTAAAAAGTCTAAAAAACTTAAACACAGACATGAAGACAAAGAATACAAGGCTAAAAGATAATACAAAAAATATCAAAAACCTTGGAAAAAACCAAAAACAAACAAACCAAGAAATTTGAAAAATTAATTTAAATCAAAACCTCCTATGGATCTTCCCAAAGGAAAAATTGTTTGTTTTCGATGTGGTAAAGAAGGCCACGTGGCAAAATATTGTAGGCTTAATAAAAGAATTAATGCCTTACAACTTGAAGAATCAACTCTTCAACAATTAAACAATCTTTTGATTGAAAAAACCTCTTCTGAAGAAGAATATGAAGTATCATCCTTTGAAGAAGTTAATGAACTTCAACTGGATGACATTTCATCTTCATCCGAAGAAGATGATTTTCAGATAAATTATCTTGACAAGTTTGCTGAGAGTCCAGGAAATCCTGTACTTGATGACCCAATCAAGGAATCGGTCTTAACTGATTCCAAGATGGACAATTTACAAATAAATGTTATTGAAGAAGATTTGGTTTTTGAAATCATTAACTCTCTTCCAACTAATGAAGAAAAGGTTAAGTTTTTCAATAAACTAAGAGAAAGCACGGCTTTTTCTTCTTCAAAACCAAACCAAAAATATTTGCAAAAGAATTTGCAAACAAAATATTATTTCTCTGAAATAATCAAAAGATTTCAGACCAATCCAAAACCTGTTTCAATTTCTGACCTTCAGAATGAAATAAATAATTTAAAAGAAGAGATAAGAAATCTGAAAAATACTCAAGATTTTCATTCTCTTATTTTAAATCAAATTCAGGAAGAAAATTTTGATAAAGAAAAGAAAGTCAAAGAAGTTAATAATTCATCAACCAATGATGAAAAAACTTCTGAAAATTTCTTGAATCTTATATCAAGAATTTCAATCCAACAATGGCATGTGCCAATAAAAATTATTGTTGCTTATACCTTTGTATTAGAAACAACAGCTTTGTTTGACACTGGTGTAGCTCTGAGCTGTATTAGAGAATGTCTAATTCCAACAAAATTCTTTGAGAAAACCACAAAAAATCTTTGTGGACCAAACAAATCTCCATTAGATGTCAGCTATAAGCTTTCAAATGCAGTAGTCGAAAACAATGGTGTTGAAATCAAAGAACTTTTTATCCTAGCAAAGGTTTTATCTCAAGATGTAATTATTGGTTCTCCTTTCATCAGCAAACTAAAACCCTTTTTAACACTTGATGAAGGAATTGAAACTAATGCTTTGGGCAAAAAGATTTACTTTGAATTTGTTAGTCCACCTTATACAAAATTTATCAATCAAATTGAGTATAAGGAAAATCAAATTAATTTTCTAAAAGAGGAAGTTTCTTACAAAGCAATTGAAATTCAATTGGAGAAACCTTTTATAAAACAAAAAATTCAAAATTTTTTGAAAAATATTCAAGACACAATTTATTATGATTTTTCAAATACTTTTTGGGAAAGGAAAAAACATATAATTAATTTACCTTATGAAAAGGATTTCAATGAAAGGGCTATCCCAACGAAAGCTCGACCAATTCAAATGAACTAAGAACTCTTGGAACATTGCCAAAAGGAAATAACGGATTTGCTCGCAAAAGGTTTAATCCATAAGAGCCAAAGTCCTTGGTCTTGTGCAGCTTTCTATGTCAATAAGAATGCTGAACTTGAACGGGGAACTCCGAAACTTGTAATTAATTACAAGCCCCTCAACCAAGCTCTTCAATGGATTAGGTATCAAATACCTAACAAAAAAGATCTTTTAAATCACCTTCATCAGGCCAAAATATTTTCAAAATTTGATATGAAATCTAGTTTTTGGTAAATCCAAATTTCAGAAAAAGATAGGTATAAGATTGCATTCACTGTCCCATTTGGGCAATATGAATGGAATGTTATGCCTTTCGGCTTGAAAAATGCACCCTTTGAATTTCAAAAGGTTATTAATGAAATTTTCAATCCTTTTACAAAATTCATCATTGTCTACATTGATGATGTTTTAGTGTTTTCAGAATCAGTTGAACAACACTTTAAACATGTTAAAATCTTTGTAGATGTTGCTAGGTTTAATGGCTTAGTAGTTTCTAAAACTAAAATTAGTCTCTTTCAGACAAAAATTTAGTTTCTTGGTCATTATATATACCAAGAAATTATTGTTCCAATTGATCGTGCAATCTATTTTGCCGATAAATTTCCAAACCAAATTCTGGACAAAACTCAACTCCAAAGATTTTAGGTTGTTTGAATTACATAGGTGATTTTATTCCTGACCTAAACAATATCATTAAGCCTCTTCATGAGCGTCTTAGCAAAACTCCTCATCCTTGGACTGATGATCACACTAATATGGTTATCAAAATCAAGTCTTTGGTCAAAAATCTTCCATGCTTGTACCTCCCAAATCCACAAGCATTCAAAATTGTTGAAACTGATGCCTCTGACATAGGTTATGGTGGCATTCTCAAACAAAAAATTGATGGTAAAGAACATTGCATTGCATTTACTTCAAAACATTGGAATAGAGCTCAATAGAACTATTCCACAATCAAAAAAGAAATTTTAGCAATTATTTTGTGCATAAACAAATTTCAAAGCGATTTGCTAAATCAAAAGTTTTTAATAAAAGTTGATTGCAAAGCTGCAAAAGATGTTTTGCAAAAAGATGTTAAAAATCTAGCATCAAAACATATTTTTGCCCTTTGACAAGCAATTTTAAGTGTCTTTGATTTTGAAATTGAATTTATCAAAGTTACTTCAAATTCTCTCCCAGACTTTCTAACTAGAGAGTTCTTGCAAGGGAAATAAGGCGACAAAAAATGAGTGACAAAGAGAAGAAAAAGAAAAAGGGCAAAGCCTAAACTCAAATTGATCCACAAAGGATCGCAAAAGAAGAAGAGAAGCAGCTCAAGGCTGCAATTGAGTTATCAAAAAGGTCATTGATCCAAGGATCATCAATCAACCAAAAAGGATCCTTCGAGGTCCAAAACTTCTGAACAATCCGTTCAAAAAACTTCTGAAACTATAATGGATCCTTCTCATTATAAGTTTCCAATCAAAACACTCTTGGCCTTACAAGCTAACCAAAATTTGGCCAAATTGCCAACCAAAAAATGGGCTGATATTGCTGAGGAAGAAGATTCTAAAGCTCTCACCCCATTTAACCTGGACCCTAAGGCTCTTGCCTTAGCCATCAAAAAATCCTCCCAAGAGGTCACTAAGGCTGGTTCATCCAAAGAAGTAGCCTTATACTCTCAACCAACACAAACCACATTTGTGTTAAAACCAGAAAAGGTCTTAAACCTTTTTCAAACAGAACCAGGCTTCTGTGTTAAAAATCCAATTGCCTTGGGAACAAAAATTTTTCCAAAAGGATTTTTCTTCAAACCAAAAACTTTGGAGAAAACACAAAAATTTTATGAACTTATTCTTGTAGATACCAAATCTACAAAAATAAGACATTTCCCAGATCGTGACTATCTTGAAGATAAAACTATCCATTGATATTCAACATTCAGAATATCTAAGTTTTTATTGCCTTAAGATTGGGGTCAGGATCTGAACAAAAGAAAAAAGTTTTCAATTAAAGACGTGGATCCAATTGGTTTCAACTATTGGGATTATTTGGATGCATGGTGGTGTACCTTTTGGTACCAAAACCCAAATTTTAGTCATACTTGGCTTTTCTTATTCACGTATGACACAATATACCAATTTCCATTGTGGTTTAATCAATGGTGGGATTATTTCGGTCCTAACCAAGGAATTTTACCAACCATAGCGAAAATTGGATTCAACTATTTCAAGAGTCAGATCAATCTTAGTGAGGATCCCTTCCCAGCAGATCTTCATTATTTTTCAAAATTTGGTTTAGCCTGGGTGTTCAAATGGAGCTTCAAATATGGAGCTTCCCAATATCAAAAATTGTTCCCCACATTGTAGAGATCATCCTCAGTCAAATGGTAGGCAAAATTCACAAATATCAAAAATGTATCTGAAGCAAATCTAAAGAAATGGTTTAGACAAAATCCAAAATTCCTAATGGCGGGAGATCACGAATCAAGTGTGTTTCTCAATCAGAAGGCAAAAATCACAGCATGTTTGGCATCGGCAACTGACAAAGAAGCCCTTACCAAGCAACTTTATAGAATCCTTGGGCTTCTCCAAACCCAAGAACCACAAAGCATCCAATCGGCCCAATCTTCAAGTGGATCAGAAGCTGAAGATCCAGCCTAATATGTTGGCTATGATTCGGATGATGAGATCATTAGCCTCGGCGAAGATTGATTCCGGAGCAAAACTGTGGGCACAAGAGTCCAAGACTTACTGACTTAAAAGATTCTCTGCTTTTGTAAAAGTTGTACCTTTGTTTTTGTTTTAGCAAACAAATTAATGTGATTTCCTTTTACTTTATGTAAAAGCAAAAGTAAAAGTACTTTTACTAACTGCCATAGCCCTAGGAAAGACGGATGAAGTTCATATGTTATCATAAGATCAACTAACTTGCATGCTATCATATAATAATAATATTAAGCAGAGACTTAGCTTTATATTAACATATTTCTGATGTGGAAGATCAACCAAAGTTGCGACCACAGAGCATACTTATCCAGAAATATTCATAAGAACTTCATAAATTTTTCAGAACTTCAAGACATTTAATACATCCCTACTTCCCCTTCTGGCTCTGATACCAAATTTCTTATCTCTTCTTTTAAATTGTTTATTTCAATCTAAAGGTCAGAAATTGAAACAGGTTTTGGATTGGTCTGAAATCTTTTGATTATTTCAAAGAAATCATATTTTGTTTGCAAATATTTTTTGTTTGGTTTTGAAGAAGAAGAAGCTGTGCTTTCTCTTAGTTTATTGAAAAACTTAACCTTTATAACCGCTACAGAATTTGAGAGGTCTCTAAATTTGTAGCAGTTTTGTACTATAACCACTACAAAACTTCAAAATTTTTTGTAATTTGTAGCGGTTATTCTAGAACCGCTACAAATTTAGGCGCCCCAGGTTATTTGTAGCAGTTATTTTAAGAACCGCTACAAAGGCCACCCCTATTTAAGGCAGCCACCCCCCTTCACTTTTTCGTTTGGCCATTTTGTTTCCTGAAGTTCCTTTAAGTGTTTTCTTTTAGATTTGAGCGTTCAGACGTCTGTGGAAGAGTTTTTGCTGCAGTATTTCTCATTATTTGCACTTGAGGTACTAAGACAACACATATTTTATATGTATTTTTATTTTTATTATATTTTTGCATAATAATGTGACTAAAATATTTTTTTTTAAATTTTTGTAGTTGATATGGCTTCAAGACAGGATAAAGGGAAGGAGCCCGAGGTCCCCAGATCGATTTTGCGGGGAGACAGCAGTAGATCTGGGGGCAAAGGGAGGGGGTAGCGTGGAGAGAGGGCGACGACGGCATTTCAGCCCATCCCCCCACAGGAGTCGATGTAACCCCCAACCGTAATTATATCCGAAATACTCAATTAAAATGAAATAGAGACCAATAGGAAACAAAACTTATTTAAAATCCCATCTTCACAACAGGGTTTTCACAAATATATTTCGAAATCACTTTAACCTGGTCTCATATTCAATTTCGAATACAATTACATTACGCGGAATATCACATTTATACAAATATCAGAGTGTACAACAATAACTTCCCGGCAACTCCTGGGTTCATACCTTTACATAGAATTCATAGGGCACATTCGCCCTTTACAATTCCTCAAACGGGGATTACACAAATCTCAACTCCATACATGCATACTCATTACTCATCCAATATACAAATACAATATCCAAATATACATCCCAACTATCATCCGAACATATACAATTATCCCAGCATATAACGATAACCAACTACCAAATACAAATGCCCATAAGGGATTCTCGCCGCCCCTAGTCACTTGCTCCTTCCTTGAGC
Organism: Inga leiocalycina; assembly: GCA_963242795.1. Taxonomy (NCBI): domain Eukaryota; kingdom Viridiplantae; phylum Streptophyta; class Magnoliopsida; order Fabales; family Fabaceae; genus Inga; species Inga leiocalycina. Next base: position 76,348,808 of record OY725323.1, read on the forward strand.
CACTTGACCTGTCTAAAATGTTGGTAGGGGAGGGTGAGATTCTAGAGAATCCCAGTAGGAAACAGATACCAATATGCATGCAAGATAAGTGTTTAATGCATGACATGCTTGCATCACAATAACCCATGTTCACATAATGATATATTCGCATGCTCAATGTTTCAACAACATACTCATGGCCATAGCATAAATAGAAACAGAGCTTCAATCATTCATATATGTTTCACATAATCAAGCAAAGCAATAACATGCATCAATACACAAACACAAATATCAATACATGCAGGAGAGGTAAGTTCCCTACACTTTTCTTTCCACGTATGCTCCAGCTCCGCTTACTCGCGAACCAAACGAATACTGAACCCTTTCAAAATCTCAAAATGCTGAAAATGGGGGTTGGCTGCGGCCCAGAAAATCCAGTTTCTTGGCTGAACTTCCAAAAATCATAACTAATTCAGGAAAAATTTAAATAAGGTGATTCCAAAGCCAAATGAAATCTATTTAAGTCCTCTTTCTATGAAAAATATTAGCCATTACTAGAAATCACCACAAAAGTCCAGATTTACCAAACACATAACATTGTGCCAAAACAGAGTCCAGTTTGGATACCAAACTTTGGTCAGTTCAAACTCCCAGCTCAAATCCACGCCATCTGACTGTCCAGAACAGACTTGCCAAAATAGGGTCCAGTTTGGATGCCAAACTTTGGTCAGTTCAAACTCCCAGCTCACAAAGCGAAATGACACAAAATTTATGTCCATTTTGAAGCTTGAGATGTGAACTTTAAGACTGGAAAGTTTCATAATTTTCCAACATCATTTGCCCATTCAAAACGGCAACACAAATAGACTACCCAGACAGAATTCTCACTGGACAGAATTTCCAGTTTTTCAACCATTGTGTCCAATCCAATTCAAACCAATTCCAATGATCAAATACCACAACATGGCACCATTTTCAACATAAAACACAACCCAATTCATCCAATCCAAAATCACAAGAAAATCAGGGCAAAATTCGAAATTCACAAAGCTCAACCAAAACTCACAAAACTTAGATCAAAAGTCTTCAAATACTCACCTCTTCCTCTTTCCCAAACCAATTCTTTGATTCTCCATCTTTCCAAATTTCCTCAAGCCATCAAACACCTTCAATCAAGAATCTAAAACCATAGAGATGAAGCTCTCATCACTATGAACAACTTTATAGAAGGTGATTAGAGCATTAGAGGACAAGAAGCCAACCAAAATCTCACCTCTAGTTTTCTCTTTCTTCCTTGAGCTAGGCGAAAATGGAGGCTTTGGAGAGATGAAGATGATGAAGATAGTGATCAGATTTTTCCCTTTTTCTCATGTGTTGGCCGACCAAAATAAAGGAGAGGGAAGAGAAAAAAAACACTTTGAACATTTGACCAAGATCTAAGGCTCACAAGTTGCCACTTGTCATGATCTTGATCCATCTTCATGAGCTCACATAGGCACTTGCACACATGATTCCACCCTTTGATCTATCACACAAATCAATCCTAACCATTGATCTTGAAGTTACCAATGAGTTTTCTCTTCGGTAACTGACCAATAGGTCGGTAACTTTACCGTTTTGCCCCTGATTATGGTAATCTCTCTTGGATCACCACCAAACACTTCATATCTTTCCATATCACCACATTATGCACCCTCCCTCTATTTTAAGTCAATTTAGAGGTTAATCCATAATTGAACTTAAATACAGGGTTTCGGCGCTGCTCACAGCACATACGAATCACATTCGGAACTCAAATCACATCGAATTCTCCAAAAGGGTTATTTATCACTAACCACATCCACTTTTGGAGTCATTATCTCTTAATCACAATTTAGGATCTTGCTAAACCGGGGCTTAGCAGTCCACTTATCTCAGGCTTATTCTCTAGCCTCAAGTTTCAAAATTCGGGGTATTACAGTCGACCCTACCACAGGTACTGCAAACAATCCCACAGGAGACAACCTCACCAGTGGTGCCTAATTTGGGGGAGGGAGATATTAGTATCGAGGACTATGACGCGAACGAGGACTTCGACATTCCGATTGGGATAAGAGAGATGGAGCAGTTCCTCAATGAGGAGGAGGCGCAGCCACGAGGGTCGTCTTCTTAATCTACTGGGTTTGAGGTGTATGTCCAAGGTAAATAAATTTTTTTATTTAATAAATTTTTTATTTAAATTTGAAATGTTAAATTTGAATTACAATTTATCTAACATGTGGTAAATTGTGCAAATGAGCAGGGGAACGTGTCCACGAGGAGGCTGGATGTGGCCAGTTTGAACAGCATGGACTGGACACTATGAGTTGTAGTGCCGTGGAATGAGGCCACGGACTAGCCGATCGACAATCGGGGTCACCTGTTCAACCGCTTCCTGAAAGAGCTGGGTTCGAATTGGATGCGGTTCCCCCTTCACTTCAGGACGTGGAGGCACGTTCTGAAGGAGCCGAAGGACCTGGCTTGAAAGGAGGTAGTTCAGGTAATTAATAGTATTTAATTAATATTTTTTAATAGGATTTTTGTAATTATTGATATTTAAATAATTTTTTTGCAGCTACGGTTTGCCGTTCGGGCCAATCGGAAGAGGTACACCCTAGTGAATATGGGAGACAGCTGGAGGAATAGGAGGAATCGTCTCTTCCACAGTGTGGATAAGGACCAGACGATGCCTCTGGAGCAATTGATCGATTCCACAGCCGAACGACTGAGCGAGTTTCGTCCAGTTCAGGAGGAGCGCTGAGGGGCAGGTAATGTGTTTAGTATATTATTTATATATAATTTTGTAATTTTTAATTATTAAATTATAATTATAATTTAATTAATTTTAAATTTATTAATTTTAAATGTTTTATATTGTTTTAATATATTTAAAATTGTTTATTTTCCAGGCGCTTTCTCAGAGGAACATTAGGTACCGTGGGTAGCAGACGATCAACCACACAGCAGGATCGAAGACCTTTGCTATCACTTACAGCGAGCTGGTAACTTTTCATAATATCACTGACTTTTAACTGGTTGTTTCATAATACTAATTGAATTTTGTAATTTTTTTAGGAGAGGAAGGCGCAGTAGGAGAACCGTCAGACGGATTATAGGGAGTTGTACGCTATCACACACAAACACCATGACGGGACTCCGACCTCTCAACAGGCAGAAGCGGTCATTGTAAGTAATTTCATTATTATAACTTTTATAAAACCAACTTAATAATTAAAAATTCTAATAAGTAATTGTTTCATCAAATGGCAGGAGCGGATGTAGCAGTCGTAGGCTGAGCTGTGAGAGACCCAGGCTGACAAGTCACAGGGGTCAGTGGACCCGATGGCTCCTTTGAAGGTGGGTTTGGGTCAGGCTGAGCACCCCGGACGAGTACGGGGGATGGGGATAGGCGCTAGACCTAGCATGGTCTATGGTGGGAGCGCCGCCTGTAATACCCTGAATTTTGGGATTGGAGGCTTGAGAATAATCCTAAATTAAGCGGATTACTAAGTCCCAGTTTTTCAGGTGTCCCAAATATATTCTCTAATGTTTCTTATATCTTTGGGGCATTAAAGAAAATAAAATGGTTAATTTTGAAGAAAGTGATTATGTTTTTGGTGAAATCACCTATGAGATAGTGATTTTGTCATATGATTTTGTATAACCAAATGATTAGAAAAAATTATGAACTTTCACAAGATGAAAGTAGACATCCTAAGCTTTAATTTGATAGGTCATATGACTCAATTAGAGCTATGTACAAAAATATATTAATTTTTGAAGTTAGCACAGAAAAACTGAAAAGTTTCTGGAACAACATGCAAATATTGAAATTTTGAGAATTTTGTGATTCCATCAAGCAAAAGTCTATATTTTTTCTTGAAAATAGACTTGATAAGGGTTCTATAGGCTTTGAAATCACTCATTTTGATTTTTCTAGAATTAGTTATGATTTTTCAAAGTTTGGCCAGAAATCTGCCAAAATTTTGTAAAAATCCGAAAATTTGGAAAATTAAAGTAAATTATGATATAATAATATATCATCATCCTCTTCCTCTTGAGCTCATTTCTGGCGTGAAACAGCAGCTGAAGAGAGAGAGAACGTTCAAATTTTAGAGAGAGAAAAGGAGGAGGAAAAACTTACAAAGGTAAGTGATTTCTTCGGTAAATTGGTTCCTAATGCGTATAACTCCGTTCCTAAGCTTCCTATTCATGTGATTTAAGTTTGTGAAGCTCAATTTGGTGTTAAGGAAGCTAGGGTTTCAGCCATATCAAGGGAGAGCCAGTGGGAGCTTGAGGTAACTTCCAAACCTTTGTATATTGACTATTCTGGCTATTGTGGATAATTTAATCGGTGAAATTTCGTCGGATTGTCCTTGGTTGTAAAAATGGAAAATGGGTTTTCCTAGGGGTTATGCTGCCCAAATTGGTACTAAATGGTAGTTGTAACCTAATGTAATAGTCAATAAAGTGTTAGGAGTATAAAGAAACGTGTTTACGGAGCCAAAACTAAAAAACCCCGATTTTCCCCAAAGTTCTTATAAGTTTCAGCCATATCTGTAAATGGGTTTTAGAGTTATATTTTCAATGATTTGATGGTTCCATTGGATTCAGGAGGGAAAATTAGGTGGGGTTACAGTTGGGTACTTTTTCGGAAAAGGACGAGAAAGCATAATTACGGAAACGCCCATAAAACCCTAAAAGTAGGGCTGCTAAGGGCAATTTCGTAATTTGACATTGAATTTGATAATTTTGAGTCCGGAAATGGATTCTTTGGGTGAAAATATGTAAGAATAGCTCATGTCAAAATTTCGGGAAAAGTACAGCTGCGCCGAATCACTGGGGGTATTTTAGTAATTTTTCAAGATAGACTCATATAACCCCCAAAAATTCTATGGAAGTGTCTAAATAGTACATTTGACATTGTAGGATCGAATATGGAGCCCTGAACTATTTTCACGTAGATCGAGGCACGCGTTTCGAGGAGAAAAGCTGGAGGTAGGGGACTTACCTTACTTGCATGTATTTGATATCTTTACTTATGTAATGATGTATGTGATTGCTTTACTTGATTTTGTAGAGCATATTTGAATACATGAAGCTCTGTTTCTATTTTCGCTGTGGCCATAGTCTTGCTGTATGAAACATTGAGCATGCAGAAATGTCAATATGAAGCATACATCTAGATAAAGCTAACATGTCATACACATAGCATCAATTATGCATGCATTATGGTATCTGTTTCCTACTGAGGTTCTCTCGAATCTCACCCTCCCCTACCAACAATTAAGGCAGGAAACGACAGAAGATATACAAACAACAATGCAGAGTACTGTACGAAGGGATTACAGTAGTGGAACGAAGACGGGAAGAAGTCTCCATTTCAGTGGGATGAGTTTAGACACCCTAGTAGCCTTGTGCGGCTACCTTAATCGTAAGTATCATGTACAAACCCCTATGGGGAATTTATGTAATCATGCATATATTATCAGTATAGTTATACTATTCCTGTGTTACCTACCGAACTGCATATCGTTTTCCGCAAATGCTCTGAAAAAGGTTGAAATTGAGATCAGAGTGTGACACCGCCTCTGAGGCTGGCAGCTCTAGAGGGGTCAGACGTCCGAGGGACGAGTCTGTTAAGCAGTTGCGGTCAGATTTGGAGCAGACACAGGCTGCAGGGGCTCAGAAGCAGCAGCAGATGCAGCTACAGGCTGATTTGATCTACGCTCAGCAGACGCAGTGGCGTGAAATCACAAACAACATGCTCGAGAGGTCATGGAGCCGCCTGTTCCCGGACAAGCAGCATTCACAGGTTCCCCCTGTCCCTCGGTACGTCATCCAGACTACTCCTCCTCCTGCTGATGATGATGGTGCGGTTAACTCTACCCAAATGCCCCAATCCAGCAGCACCTGAGGGAGCCCCACCTGAGGGAGCACCAGATGATCAGCCCCCAGCTACTTAATTTAGGACATATTTATTTTTATTGTTAAAACATTTGTAAATAAATATATATAATTTTATATTTCATAAATTATATTCTTATTGTGTTTACCATAGTTATATTTATATTTTCAGACCATGTTGTTGAATTTGTAAATTAATTACAACAGTTATATTTATATTCTTAGACCGCGTTTACCATAGTTATAATTATATTTATATTTCTAAAACTTAAAAAAAAATTATATATAGTTGTAGCGGTTTTATAATATAACCGCTACAAATGTATAATTAATTTTTTTTAATTTTTGGAAATATAGCTTCATATTTGTAGCGGTTAACGTTGAAACCGCTACAAATGTAAAGATATGTGTGCGGTAAAATTCAAAATTGAATTGTTGACTATTTGTAGCGGTTATATCAATAACGGCTACAAATATATATATTAGTAGCGGTTAATAAAATAATCGCTACAAATTTAGTTTTATTATATTTATAGTTGTTTTATAATATAACCGCTACAAATATATATATATATATATATAATTTATTTATTTTTAAGTTTTAGAAATATAGTTCCATATTTGTAGCAGTTAACACTGACCGCTACAAATGTAAAGACATGTGCATAGCAAAATTCAAAATTGAATTGTTGACTATTTGTAGCGGTTTTATAAATAACCGCTACAAATACTCAACTTTCCAATTTTGAATTCTCCCCCACTTTTTGCAAAATTGTAGCAGTTAATTATGTATAACCACTACAAAGTTATATTAGAAGTGGTTTTTCTTATAACCGTTACAAGATTAAAATAAATTCTTCAATTTAATTCCCAACTACTTGATAATTAGTAGCAGTTTTATACATATAACCGCTACAAATGTTTATTGTAACCCCCTTCACGATTAAGGTTGAGATTTACGTTCGTAAACACGTAATTAATGTAGCATTAGAGACCATATTTCAAATTGGGACTTATTAAGGTAATCTTTTGCCCAAAATCGGATTTGCAAAAACTTTTTCAAAATTTATTCACAATGGTCTCATATTCATAATACAAAACCAATATGGCCTGTACAAGTGGATTCCATTTACAATTATCAAAGTGCAAAGTAAATTCCTGACTCACTCGGGTTCCATTCATTTAATAAGGGTTTATACAAAGGCAGAAAGCCCATAATTCATACCCTTTACTTGGGGATTACACAAAACTACATCACAAATCCCAAAATATACATATACTTCCCACAAAATATCCAATAATATACAATAATAACCAATAACCAAAAAGGAACTCCTAACACGGAGTTCTACTCACTCTTCATCACCCGCTTGCCTTTCGATCCTTCAGCCCTATCTAAAATGTTTAATTTTGGGAGAGTGAAATTCTAAAGAATTCCCGTAGTGTCAAATCAATCATATAATGTACAATAATAAGGCATGGAATCAAATCATTATCCATACAAGCAACTACAACGGTAGTTCAACGGCAATGGTTAGTATGACACATGTCATTCTTGACGATTACTCACGCTGTATTGCATCACAACAATCCACACAATATAATTCATCACAGCTGGGATCTATATAAAGCATTTCATAACGCAAGCCATATAGGCAAGATACACACAGCCCGCGGCTAGTTTCACAAACACCATCCCACGGGTCGGATCCACAATGATCCATGTCGATTACGACGGCAGTTCAACGGCCGACCTAGAGATGACCAACGTTAATCCCTATACGGCTCACACTGAAGTGCTCACGCCGTAATGTACTATGGCACACATTTCACAAATTCAATGATAAGTTATACATACCAAAACATCACACACAATATGAGAGAAGAGTCACTACCTTGATCCTTCCGTGCGTGTCCTAGCGCCGGTCTCTCCCGAGTAGGGCAAATGTCAAATCCTATATTCATAATTAGGGACGAAGAGTTATACTCTATTCCAAGACTTAATTCACTTCATAATACTTAATTGATTATCATTATTGCTCTTTTAGAGTCATTAAATACCCCTAACAAAACTCCTAAAGGGTAGGAAGAACTATCCCAAAGATCCCGTTTTGGAAGCACAAAAACTGATTTTTCACTGCTGCACCTCGAGTGAAAATGGTCTCACTCGAGCATTAGTACGGACACTCGAGCACAAAAGCCCTCACTCGAGCATTGGCACGGATAGCACCTCAAGTGCTAGGAAGTGAGGACAGAAAGTGCTTGCCCGAGAGCACAAAAATTTTCAAAGAAGAGGATCACTCGAGCACAAAAAGCCTCACTCGAGCATTGTACGGACAGTACCTCAAGTGCAAGAAAGTGAGGACAGTAAGTGTTTGCCCGAGAGCACAAGAACTTTCACAGAAAAGGATCACTCGAGCACAAAAGCCCTCACTCGAGTGATGTTCTTCCCTCACTCGAGCACACTCACTCTCACTCAAGCATGATTATCAGAAACCAGAAAACGCAGAAGGTATGACAGCACTTCCAGAATTTTTACCAATTGATCCAAATGAACCCAAATACCAAACCAAAGCTACTCCCACACAAAAACACCCAAGGAATTCAATAGAATCATTAAAATGACCAAAATCCAACTCCATTATCATGTTTTGGTTTGAATCAACACAAATCATCAATTTTCCCAAAATCACTAAACTTAACATTTCAACCTCCAATCAATCTATCTATCCTAAACTCATTCCAAAATACCATTCTTATGCCAAAAACATACTAAATGAATAGTGGCACTCATTTTCGGATTCAAGCCAAAATTTCCAGAAATTATAAACTACTTCAAAGGGCATGAAACTTAGATATAAGGCGTGGCCAGAAGGTTCTATAGCTGAAGGCTATATAGGGGACGAGGTGCTGTATTTTTGTTCAAGGTGATTTGATGACCTTGAGACGACTTTCAACCGCCCACCTCGTGTTGACGATTGTTCTGAACCTGCGTCAATATCAAGAGAATTTATCCCTTGTGTTAGTAAACCTGTTGGAGGAACTGAGAACTTCAAACTAACGGCAACTGAGAAGTTGCAAGCACATAGACATGTTTTGATTAATTGCACTCAAGCTGAACCTTTCATATAGTAAGAATTTTACATTCACATGTTATTCTATATCTTTTGTAACTTTTTTCATTTTCATTTCACTATCGTCTTTCCATTATTAATTGCAGGGAATTCAGAAGTCATGTTAAGCGTCAACTCAGGATCCGTACACAAACATCCTCGAAAGTTGATAAAAAGGTCTACAGAGAATTCCCGACCTGGTTTACACGCAGAATACTAAATGACCACAACCCACACTCACCAGATTTCAGAGCTCTCACAATCAGCCCTCTTGATAATGCAAAAAGGTTTACAGCATACAATGTCAATGGTTTTAAGTTTTGCACAGTTTCATGGGATCAAGGATTACAAACTCAAAATTCAGGTGTTTATGGCACATTTGGGACAAGGAGTTATGCGAGCAGCAGTGACGCCAAGATGCAGTTCGGAGGCGTCCCTTACTATGGAAAGCTTCTTGATGTGGTCGAACTTAATTATCAGGGTCGTTTCACCGTGACGTTGTTCAAGTGTTTGTGGGCAAATACCACTATTTCTCTGGGATTGACAACTGAAGACTTAGGGATCACATCAGTCAATTTCTCATGGCTAATTCATACTAGTATTTCTCAAGATGATGAGCCGTATATTCTTGCTTCAGAGGCACTTTAGGTTTATTATGTCGAGGACGAGAGGCATAGGGATTGGCACATGGTCATTCATTTAAAGCCGCGAGACCTTTATGACATGGGTGAAGGCAATAATATCGCCTACGAGAGTGAGCCATTTTAGCCAGCTGATTTTGAAAACTACTTCCTTGAAGGCAATGACAATTTACCTCTACTGCTGTGCATTTTTTTAAGTCCACATCATTTAAATTAAATTTTTTAAATTTAATAATACATCACTAACAATAATTTTTCTACATAATTTCTGTAGGGATGACGAGGATGAGTGATCAAATTCAAATTATGTTTTTGTCTTTAAAAAAAATTGAAAAAAATATTTTAAAAAAATAATATAATATTTGTAGCGGTTTTGAACCGCTACAAAAATAAAAATAACCGCTACTAATTAAAAACCATTACAAAATGGGTACATTATCCGCTACAAATGCTACGCGGATTCCTATAAATACCCCTACCACATCGCATTTCAAATACTCCCCCATTTCTTTTCACCTTATCCTTCTTTCATTTTCTCTTTTTACAAATTTTTTTATATGTGTTAAGGAGCTTAACAATATGATCAAATATGGTAACAAGTTTATTAATTTTTTATTTCAATACTTCTTTCTTTCGCATAAAAATTATTCTCACCATTTTTTTTCAGATATTTAAGAGCTTTATCTCATTTTCATCTATTTTTCATACACAATTACATTGTAGTAGACAACATAATAGTTTCTTATTATCTACGTATCTTTAATAATATTATCAATACAATTTTTATACTTATCCAACTAAATTAAATTATTCCTTTTAATTTATAAATGAGCTAAACTATTGAATAATAAGCTAATTAAATTAGCTAAACTACTAAAAAAATAAACTATTTAATTTAATATCAAAATAACAAAACGAATGATTGTATTTTTTTTTATAATTTTCTTAATTTTTGTAGCGTTTATTAAACCGCTACTAATTAAAACGCCTTTTTCAAACTGAAATTAATTTTTTTAGCACAAATTTTGAATTTTAATGAAATTAGTAGCGGTTCTAGAACCGCTACTAATTTTAGGAATTTCCTATTAGTAGCGGTTATTAAACCGCTACAAATGAGCAAAAAAAAATATTTTTCTTTTCTCGCCTGAAAAATTTTCTTTTTGATATTTGTAGTGATTATATAACCGCTACAAATATCCCAGAAAAAGCTTACGGCTTATTATGGCGATGTTGTAGTGATGGGATTGAACCGTTACAAATAAAGTAGTGGTTATTTTGCTTGAGTAGCGGTTTTATATAACCGCTACAAATTCACTTGCAACATATGATTTAGTAGCAGTTTTATAAACGGCTACTAATGTTTCTTGTAGCGGTTAAAACCGCTACTAATAACCATTTTTAACCGCTACTAAATCACTTTTTGTGTGTATTACTGTCATGTACCTAGTTTGATCTTGATGATGCTTGGGAAATGAGTTTTCAATAATGTATGAGTTTTGATATTTGAAATTATGCTAATGCTTCACATTCAGCTGGATTAATTAGTTGTCTAAAATAAATGTGGACTGAATAAAAATCCATTCTAGAAAATTCACAAAAAAAAAGATGATAATTAGAGAAATATCTCACATACTTGATAACTAATTTAAGATCTTTTTCAATGGATTAAAACCCAAACCAAGAGTATTTTTGAAATTTTGGGCATAAAGTAAATAAATTAAATTGCATAAGATTAATTCATGCAATAAAATAAGGTACTGAAAATCAAAAATAAAATCCAACTTAATTGACTCATCCAAAACTCTTAATTAGTTTAACTAGAAAATTGATTTACTGGATCACTGGTCTGACTAGTAAAGTTGAGTTATCATGCAATAAAAATGAATGAGCATAGGTTAAAAAATTTTATTAAAAAAAATAAAGATAACAATAACAGTAATAATATAATACTCTCTCATGTTCAAAATATAAGTTTCATATAACCAATATGTGTTTGTAAAAAATAGTTAAAATTAACTAAAAATAAACATATGAGATATGTACTTTTTCTCAAATATGCCCTTACTAGTCTATCTTTGATAAGCAGTTTCCAACCATGTCCTTATAAAGAAAATAAGTGAGAGAAGATATTAAAAATAGTGTGGGAAAAAGATGGTGAGAAAGAGTGTAAAATTGTAAAAAAAAATAGGGAAAATTCCAAAAAAACGACACTCAAAATATACAAAGGACAAATCAGTACAACGAAATTCAGAAAAGACAAATTAAGCGGGTGTCAAAAAAAGGAGGAATCTGTCCTTTTAAAATTTCGGCCAGATTACGAAAATACCCTTCAGCCCTCAGTCGCAATAACAACATCGGAGTTGTTAATGGCGAATCATGAGGTGTTAATGGCGAGGTGAGTGTTGTTATTGGCTCTGAAACTTGCTAAGTGTTGAAAGAAGAAATTGGAGTTGTTAATATCGAATCCAGAGTTGTTAATGGCGAGATATGTGTTGTTATTGGTCCTGAAATTTGTTAATTGTAAAAGAAGAATTGCAGTTGTTAATACCGAATCCGAAGGTGTTAATTCCGATGATCATGTTGTTATTCTGAAGTGTGCATGAAGGGCATTTTCGTAATTTGGCCGAAATTTCAAAAGGACAGATTCCTCCTTTTTCTGACACCCGCCTGATTTGTCTTTTCTGAATTTCGTTGTACTGATTTGTCCTTTGTATATTTTGAGTGTAGTTTTTTGGAATTTTTCCAAAAAAATATATTAAATAATCGGATAAATTCAAACTATAATTATAGGGGGGGAAACAATAGATCCCATCACAAATTTTGAAGTTTATATTTTGAACCAGAGAGGAGTAAGAAGAGGAAGGAAAGCTTGATGTATAACTTGTTTGACTTTTGTTGGACCCACGTAATATAAGTAGAAAGGAGGTTAAAACCGAGAAGTGAGGGAACTGGGGGATTGCTTGGAAGTGAACATAAATTACCAAGTTTGTTTAGTTGAGCTTTTCCCAAAAATGGAGCTTTCTTGAAGCAACACATCCATTTCCAAATCTGACTGTTTGCCCTTTTTCCATTTTAACTTCTTTTGATCAATTTGAACCCCTTTTTTCTTTCTCTCACGCCGAGAGAGAGAGAGAGACTAAAGGAAGCGAATTAAACGAATTGTCCAAGGACATTTGACACGAACAACACAGTGTTTCCCTCTGACTCAGATTTGCTTCTCCTTAACAAAACCAAGCAAAAGCCAATCGCCCTCGAGAAAGAGAATATTATGACTCATAGAAACAAGAAAGTGGTCGTCAGAATATGCCTACTCACTTACACTCTCGCTATCACCTACACATACATCTATTCTGTATAATAATAATATATTATATATATACACACCTATATATCTACATCTATAATCTATAGTTATTTATATATTATTATTATTATTATATGGCAAGAGCTTTTGGTGGTTCACGCCTCACTGTACTGCTGCGCAAAAGCACAACTCCATCAGTGAGAGAGATGATGGATTAGACGTATGATGCTGAGAACTGTTCCTACATGTATGTTTTTTTCAACAACAACTAATAGCCTCGACATGCTTTGTCCTTGTAATTGTCGCTTTCCCTGCGCCAAATTTACAAGGTTAAAAAACATTTACATATGTGAAAAGGAAAGGTTGTTCCAAAAAAAAACGATAATGAGATGACTTCAAGCGGATGAACCTGTTTTATTGAGGGAGAATTATATTAAGGTCTCATGAGAAAAGAGAAATGAAAAAATGGTCCTAATAGATTGTAAAATGAAAAACTGGTCCCATAGAGTTGTTAATACAGGTTCATGAAGTTGTTAATGAGTTGTCAATACAAGCTCCTGGAGTTGTTAATGGGACCATTTTTTTATTTTGCAATCTACAGAGACCATTTCTTCATTTTTTTTTCTTCTTTGGGACCTCATTATAATTATCCCTTTTATTTATTTATCGAGTGTCAATCACAATTTTGTTTTTATTTCTTGACATTTATCCTACTTTCTAGACTTATTTGCTAGATATTCCATGCATGTCAATGAATCTGTTAAACATACTGTGCCTGTCTAGAGTTTAGTTGTCACAAATAAAATATGTGTTAAGTGATACTCCTATAATAGAACGTCAAAATTTGAGCAATTGTTTGACATTATATATTTCATGAAAGAAAAAAGTTTTTCATTAAGTTTTAAATACATTATGTATTACGTTTAAGGTAGGTCATGTAATGACATGGATAATTATGATAAGAATAAATGTGGACCGTCAGTTCAACATATTTAATCAACTAACAATTAAAATTAATTGAAAAAACAGTTTGGACAAAATTGCTTCTTTTTTTACACCAAGAAAAATATTCAAAGTAAAATTGCCCCTCTATGATAATTTCAGGGGGCAAAATTGCTCCTAACCCTTTATCATTTGTTTTTACATTATCTTTATTAATTGCACATGTTAAGAGAATTTGCATATCAAGAGATAATTTTAATGCTAATGCTTTAAGAGGGCATTTTAGAAAAACCAATTCACATTTTTTAAAAATAATTAATTTAACTAATTTACTTAATCTACCTAAATTAATTAAGTAGATATTATAATATTGAGGAGGTAGTATTATAAACTTTCAAACCTTTTAAAGTTCAAGCATTGAACTCTAAATTTCTTTATATATTGCAAAAAGATTAATAGTCACTTAGAGCTAGCTAAAAATGGGGCAAGCCTAGGATGTGGAATTGTGGAAAAAGATAATGATTAGGGGGAGTTTGGCTGTTTGGGATAGCTTATTTTTAGATAATAAGTGTTTATTATATAAATTGAGATAAAACTCCTCTCACATATTTATTCTGTATACCGTAAATCACGATATATAAATATTTATAAGTAAAAAATAAACTATCACAGTCAAATATTGACCCTAAATGTAAGCGTGGTGGCAAAAGTTTCATACTTTCATTTGATTTTTTTAACCCTACCTATTCTAGTATTTTTATCCCACTCTAACTCAAACGTATTTAATTATATTCCCCAATGACCTAGGCTAGCTAGGTCCACCAAGTAACAAAAATAAAAACAACAAAATTATATTAAAAATTGATGAACTCTTCCTTTTAAGACATTCTATTTAGTGTGTGTTTAGATTAGTTTTTGAGAATAGCTTTTATGATTTATGAGATAAATATATGAAAGGAGTTTTATCTCGACTTACAAAAAATAACTTCTAAAATTACGGTTTGGGTGTTTCCATCACACTCACTTAGAGTTCATATTTTATGAAGTATAAATTTAGTCATCCACTAATCTAAACTCAAATATACTAATTATATTCCCCACTGACCTAGGCTTAGGTGTGTGTTCAGGTATTAACAAAACCATGGTTTTAAAATCTCATTTCCGTAAATCGAGACAAAACTCCTCTTACATACTTACCTCGTAAATCGTAAAAGCTATTATCCAAAAACTAATCCGAACACACACTAGGTATGCCATGTAACAAAAAAAACAAAATAATTTTAAAAAATATTAGAAAATGATGAATGTCACGCCCTTACCATGTTTTAACCTTTTTTCAGAGTATTTATGAAAAACGATATGCGGTTTGGTGGGTAACACAGGAATAACATGAATATACTAATAATAAGTGTATGATTATATAAGTTCCCTATAGGGATTCATACATGATCATTACCATCAATGTAGTCACACAGGGCTACTTGGGTATCTAAACTCGTCCCAGTGAAACAGAGACATTTTCTCATCTTCGTTTCACCACTGCAATCCTCTCATATAGTTCTCTGCATTGTTCTCAGCATATCTTCCGTCTTCTCCTGTCTAAATTGTTGGTAGGGGAGGGTGAGATTCGAGAGAATCTCAGTAGGAAAACAATACCAATATGCATGTATGATAAATGTTTAATGCATAACATGCCTGCATCACATAACTCATGCTCACATAATGACAAATCTATAAGCTTAATGCTTCGAACAATATACTTATGGCCATAGCATAAATTGAAACATAGCTTCAAATCATTCATACATTTTTCACATAATCAAGCAAAACAATAACATGTATCAACACACTAACACAAATATCAAATACATGCAGGAGAGATAAGTTCCCTATCTTAACCCTTTTCCGCCTCGAAACGTGTAACTCGTAAAGCGTGCCAACTGCTCAGGCTCCATATTCGATCCTGCAATGCCAAAGGTACCGTTCAGACACTTCCATAGTGTTTCTAGGGGTTATATGAGCCTATTATGAGAATTTACTAAAATGCCCCTAGACCACGGCCCCGCTGTACTTGATCCGACTGTACTTTTTCTGAAATTTTGACATGAGCTATTCTTACATATTTTCACCCAAGAACTCCATTTCGAGACTTTGAATTATCAAATTCATTGTCAAATTATAAAAATATTCTTGATAGCCCAACTTTAAGGGTTTCAGGGGCGTTTTCGTAATTATGTTTTTTCGGCCATTTCCGAAAAAGTGACCAACTGTAACCCCATCTAATTTTCACTCCTGAACTCAATGGAACCATCAAATCATTGAAAATTCAACTTTAAGACCCATTTGCAGCCCTGACCGAAAAAGATGTGTTTTCCGGGAAAAATCGGGGTTTTTCGGTTTTGGCTCCGTAAATACGTTTCTTTCTACTTCTAACCACTTTATTGATTATTCCATCAGGTTACAACTACCATTTAGTACTAATTTGGCAGCATAACATTCCCATAAACTCATTTTCCATTTTTAGAACCAAAGACAATATGGCGAAATTTCACCGATTAAATTATCCACAGCAGTCAGAATAGTAAATATACAAGAGTTTGGAAGTTACCTCAAACTCCCTCTGACTTTTTCTTTTCTTGGTTGAAACCTTAATATTCCCAACTCCAAAAATCTTGCTTCAAACGCCTCAAAACAACATAGAATATAAGCTTAGGAGAAAGATTATATACGTTAAGTATGAATTCACCGAAAAAATCGACTTATCTCGTGAGTTTTCTCCTCTCCTTCTCTCTCTAAAAGAACACAACTTCCTCTCTTTATTTTTCTGAAATGGTGTCAATTTTGGGCTGAAGAAGAAGGAAAGAGCTTATATCCAATTTAATTAATTATTTTTCCCAATTTTCGCATTTTTACAAAATTCTAGCAGATTTCTGCCCAAATTTTGAAAAATCATCACTAATTCTAGAAAAATCGAATTGAAGTGATTCCAAAGGCTATGGAATCCTTATTGAGTCTAGTTTCAAGAAAAAATATAGCCTTTTGCTATTTAGAAGCAAAAAATTCCCAGAATTTTAATCTTTACTTGATGTTCCAGAAACTTCACAGTTTTTCTGTGCTGAATTCAAAATCTCATATCTTTTTGTATATAGCTCTAATTGAGTCATATGACCTATCAAATTAAATTTTAGGATGTCTACTTTCATCCTGTAAAATCTCATAATTTTTGTTTATCATATGATCATACAAAATCATATGAAAAACTTATTGTCTCATAGACGATTTCACCATAAGCATAATCACTTTTTTTAAAAAAATTAATAATTTTATTTTTTTTAATGCCCCAAAGATATAAGAAATATTAGAGAATATATAGATTTCGGACACTTGCTAAACTGAGGCTTAGCAGTCCGCTTAATTTAGACTTATTCTCAAACTTCAGGATATTACAATAAACTCTATTCCATCTAGAGTTTAGAGTTTATGAGGTATTTACTTCTATATTAAATATAAAATGGAGTTGATTTTTTCTTTTAGAGATATACTAATTATATTCCCCACTGACCTAGGCTTAGGTCTGCCATGTAACAAAAAAAACAAAATAATTTTAAAAAATATTAAAAAAATGATGAACTCTGTTCCATTTAGAGTTTAGAGTCTATGAGGTATTTTATACTGTGTTAAATATAAGATGGAGTTGACTTTTTCTTTTAGAGATATGATAAGAAAAATAATTAAATTACTTAATCATATCATATATTATGTATCATTAGATTATATATCAGTTTATATGTTAGGCAAAATAGTTTAGAGAAAAAATGATAAATAAAAATATTTTCAAGTAATGTAATTAACTTCCTTAATATCTCTAAAAATAAATTAATTTTATCTTATATTTAAAACGCAAAGAATATAATTTTTCCGTTTTGATGCATATCAGGCTTGATGAGGGGCCATGGTTTTGCTGAGATGTTTCCGCTGCTCGATCGCTTTCGCAGTGAGGCATATCTTCCAAGATTTTCTCGTACACAAAACATCGCCTTTTCTTGAAGAGTTTTCAACTACATGCATGTACACATAGATGGGTCTTTCTTGCCCCTTTATGTGAATAATCAATCACTGCCACACCATGTGTCAAAAACACAAAAATCAGAAATTTTATATCTATTTTTAAGTAAATAAATGAAGAAGTGAAGGTTATAACTCAGTAATTATAAAATCTTATAGTTAGCCATGTGTTGTATCATGTAGCGTTTGTCCTTGCAAAAGAGTTCGGCTCTCATCAGTCGCTAGGAGCATCTTTCTCTATGGGCAAAAAAGAGAAAAAAGAAAAGGAGCATCTTTCTCGCTGTTTTTGATTTTTTCTGCAACATCGTCCTTCCAATCCTCGGCCTTGACAAAACATCCCTGAAATGATAGACGCATCCATCCCAATCACCCCCACATTGTTATTTTTTATTTCTCTCTCTCTCCATAAAAAAAACTTAGCTTACATCTAATACTTTATAGTATTTTTTTTATACATCCATTATACTAAAAATATTTTGTGTTGTAAGTAATTATTGCGTGCGTCTATCACTCTATATTATTTTTTTAATATAATTTTACACTTAATAATTTAAATAATTTAGGATATTAGATATACCTAAAAAAATATTTTAGAATATTAGATGTACAAACAAAAAAAATCTAGGATATAAGACATACCTAAAACATACTTCAGAATGTGCGGCGCACTATAGAAAATAAATTCAGAATATTAGGTTCATAATAAAATATTTTAGGGTATTAGAGGGAAGACCATATATTTATTATATATATGTATAGGCAACAGGCTAACGTCCAAACTCACCTCTAGTCCAAGTTCATCCCATATCTGTTCACTAGCTTTTGGAAACTCCTTTTTTCGTCTTCACTATCTTCTTCTTCTTCTTCCGTAAAGGCAACCTACCTGTACTTTCCCCATTATATATCAACCCTAAACCCAAAACAGAAAGGCCTAGCTTCATCTACTTGTAAACTAGATTTTCCAAGAAAGTTTCCTTCTTAAGCTAAGCTATTTTGACCCTTTAGCCTCTCATATCATCTATCTATATGGAGGGTTTTCACCCACTTATTTGCTCTCAATCACCACCACCATTTGCTTACACTTTCAATCTCAGTGCTACTGGTTCTTCTGGTAATGTTTCGTCTTCTTCTTCAAGCACATACACCACTCCATGGATGGACTGTAGAATATGGAGCAAGCTTCCTCCAAGAATTCTTGACAGGATCTTGGCTTTTCTTCCTCCTCCTGCTTTCTTCCGAGCACGTTGTGTCTGTAAGAGATTCTATGGCCTCTTGTTTTCCAACACTTTCCTTCAACTTTACCTCCAAATCTCACAACCCCACCATTGGTTCATTTTCTTCAACCTCAACAAAAGCCTCAAGAGCAGCTATATCTACACCACCAAAAACCCTAGTACCAGTCGTGGGGCTACTGCTGCTGCTGCTACACAATATTGTGAAGCGTACCTGTTTGATCCGTATGAGATCGCATGGTACCGTATTCCATTTCCTCTTGTTCCTTCTGGTTTTTCTCCATGTTCTTCTTCTTCAGGCCTGGTCTGTTTTGTTTCAGACGAGGCAGGTCCCAAGACTCTTATTCTCTCCAATCCCATAATCGGCACTATAACTCAACTACCTCCCACAGTAAGGCCAAGGCTTTTCCCTTCCATTGGTCTAGCCATTTCCCATTCATCCATAGATCTCACGGTCGCCGGCGACGACATGATTTCGCCTTACGCCGTGAAAAACCTAACTTCTGAAAGCTTCCATATCGACTCGAGCGGGTTTTATTCCATATGGGGGACCACATCTTCGCTACCTAGACTCTGTAGTCTGGAATCTGGTAAGATGATTCATGCAGGAGGGAGATTCTACTGCATGAACTATAGCCCTTTTAGTGTCTTATGTCATGATATTTCCTCAAACAATTGGTCTAAAATCCAAGCTCCAATGAGGAGATTCTTAAGGTCTCCGAGTTTGATTGAGAGCAAAGGGAAGTTATTGTTAGTTGCAGCGGTTGAGAAGAGCAAGCTTAATATTCCGAAGAGTTTAAGGGTTTGGATTCTTCAGGCTTGTGGGACAACATGGGTTGAGACAGAGAGGATGCCTCAGCAACTTTATGTGCAATTTGCGGAGTTAGAAGGAGGGAATGGTTTTGATTGTGTGGGGCATGGTGAGTTTATTGTGTTAATGATTAGAGGAACAGATAAGGTTTTGTTGTTTGATATTTGCAGAAAGAGATGGCAGTGGATTCCACCATGTCCTTATGTTGTTGTTGCTTCAAGTGGGGGTGGTAATGCTTCATCTTCTTCTTCTGCTTTGCATGGCTCTGCTTATGAGCCTAGACTTGCCACCCCAGTCACTGCCCTTCTGGATCAACTTGCACTTCCATTTTAGAGCTTCAAGGGTTAGTATATATATTCTCAGTATTCCATCTTTTCTTTATGCTACGAGATTCATAGTTGTCACTCCCAACACAACACAAGTGTCTCCAGACTCAAACTCGATTGGGTCTAGCGAAGCATTAAATTCAGTACCATTTAAATAGGCTTAATTTGTTGCATTTTAGTTCAGTTTTTTTAGTTTGGTTGTTAAACTTTGTGGTTATTAATATTATTGTCGTTCTACTAAAAAAAATAGTTACATTCAGCACCTTAAACGTTTCTTATAATTTTTCATACATTTAGCACCCGAAAAAAATCTTTTTAGTAGTGTTATCTCTCTTTGCTACTAAGATAATACTGGCAAAATTGTACTAAAAGTTATTTTATGAAAAACGAGTCTATAAAGACATCCAATCTAAGTTAGATGAGGGTAGCTTATATATTAGAGAAAGCATACTCATTAAAAAGTTACTTACTACTGAAAAAAAAAAAAGTACTATTTTATTAGGATACTAAATGTAACTTAAAATTATATTATTTCATGTTTTATTGACAAGCATTATTAATTTCCTCTTGTGTAGGAGCTTCTATTGGGGTATTGAAACATTCATGAAGTGGCATAATTGTTTTCAGGAAGGATGGACAGAGAAGGTTTTATATGCTAAGATGGGACGTGAGGATTTGGAAAGCGTATTTGCTAGGCTTTTTTTGTTTTTTGTTTTTTTGGCTATGGTTTGGAAGTATGGTTATGTGAATGTAATGGAGTTGAAACTCTAGTTAATTACTAGTTCCCAAGAGTATAAAAAATGATAGCTAGAGCTATGGACTTTAGTGATCAGAGTTGAATTATTCAGGAGTCAACCAGATGTACCTTGCTAAGCTAGGGTGTAGCAAGTTTTAGATACAGCTTAGCTTGTATAGATTGTGATGTGTGTCCGTTTAAGGAGTTCACTAGTCTTAGGCTTAGTTCGATGTTAATTAATGTCTTCCATATTGTTCAAGTTGAAGTAACAGGTTGTTGTCTTTGTTGTTGACCTATGGTTTTTTGGGGGAGGCCAGGATTTTAAACATTGGGTGAACAAAACGTTTGAACTTGTCGGTTGGCTATTTTTATATTCATATTTCTCATAACGTCTTTCATATCCATACCTTCTATATATGTGGTTGACGCATTAGTTTCGCGTTGGTGTGGTTTTGAAATATAAGCCCTGTGTGTTATATAGAGAAGTAAATTAATGTTTCGAATGGCCACAACTATGGCCGTACTAGGTTTGAAAATGAGATCGGGTTTAATCTTTAAATTTCTTTTTGATGCTTCTGCTGTTTAAGCTAGGATCGCGATGAATATCGAAGAAGTGTAATGAGAGACTAAGTTTTGATTCAAAATTTAAATAAAGAGAAATAGCAAATTATGGGTTTCATGGCTCTCACTTTTCTTTTATGCTTCAACTCAACAACATTCTTTAAAAAAAAACCTGGTTTCTTACCTTCTTTTAATTAATGCCTTTGACTAATGGCAAGATTTTGTGTATATTTACCACAATAGATAAGGTTTGGCATGTTGACTTATTGTGAGAAATTTAAAAAAATAAGTTAGTATATCGTTTAAGAGTACAAAATCATTATGTACAAAAAAACAATGCATGAAATATTTTTAGCAGACTAAGACAGACTAAATTTAAAATATAAAGCTTAAAAAATATAAATAAATAATTTGAAGGACAAGATTAGACATATCTATATATATATACTTACATTAAAAAATGATGCAATATTACAAACAATCTGTTATTCAATTTTAGTCATTCACCCTCGTAATCGTAACAGACTCGGATGATGTTCATCGGCCGTACGTATTGGTTTAATTGGTTTTGATAAATTTCCCCCCAATAGGATGTGCCAAATATCATTATTTATATTTTGAGAAATACTTACATACTTTCGGAGTATCATCTCATCTATATTTTAACTAATTAAAATATAACAATTTATCTTATTTTAATCTTACATGGCAAATGAGTCATTTTGGGGAAATTCAAATTTTTTAATTTTGAAAAACATAAATTTCATAATTTAGAAAAACAAAAGGCACAATTCCCTTACATGAGTTGTTGTTTCTTAAAATTCATAAAATTTGAATTTTTCTATATAATTCATTTGTCATGTAGGATCAAAATAAGATGAGTTGTTATATTTTAATTAGTCATAATATAAATGAGGTGGTGTTCTTGGAGTATGTAAGTATTTCTCTTGTACTTTATGCTTGGATATCACCTCAACATAAAAAAATCTTAGGAGAATAAAATAACAGTTTTAAAACTATTTTTATGGCGTGAAGTAATTATACTTTTATTTAAAAAAAAAGGTTAAGATACAAAAATATCTATGAAGTTTTTTCTAAAGTATACCCAACACCAAATATTTTTCGAAGGTGCAAAAGTATTTATGAACTCTCAAAATAGAAAAAAAAATATCATGATAATTAAATTTAATCAAACACCATTATTTTTTGTGACGGTGCCCAAGTTATTCTTATGAAAATACAAAAATGCCATAATTCTAAAAGAGAAAAAAAAACACCCTAAGGTCATCAGCGTTCACGATTTCAATCTCACCATCTCACAAATGTAATCCTCTTTATATTACAATAAGCTCAACCAAACGCTGTAATCAGCCTGTTGTAACAGGATTACATGTAATCCTGTTACATGTAATTGAACCAAATGTGCCATTAATAAACCGTTACCCTGTGAGTTCCTTGATTGGATTATTACTACGCTTAAGAATCGCTTTGGTGTTATAATATTTCAAATCAATATTCAATTTTTGGCGCCGATCAGGCCCCGCAATCTTATCTTCGCTATATCATATGCTTTGGCGCGCCGCCACCGCCTCCATCCCTGATGATTAATGATAATTAGTTTATTGATTGATCAATTCACATACACGTTAACGAAACTCGAATTTACATATGAACTCACCGAATGTGCCCAGGTAATGTTTTTTCCCCCTATCCTTACTCACCCTGGATTGCCAACCATATCCACCCTAGTTATGTTTAATTTGTGCATACATACAAGTATATGCAATGATATCAAATTAATTACCTTCTAAGTCCCATGAACTTAGAACTTTTCAGACACTCGATGGCATGTTAGACTGAGGTTGGAAGGGAGACATCTCTGATCGAGCTTGGAAAGAGGGGTGTGTTTTTTTTTTTTTTTGAATTAGGGGCATTTTCATACTTTCATGAAAATTGTGTGAGCCCCACCACAAAAAGTAATGTTTATGGTAATTTTGCTCCTATTTAAAGAATTTAAAGGTATTTTTACACTTCTGAGAAAGCATTTGATATTAAGTGTATTTTGGGTAAAAGTTCATGGATATTTTTACACCTTAACCCTTAAAAAGATTTACGCATACAGGAAGCTATATGCTTGTTGGATCCTATTTATAAAATTTCACCTTTTCATAAAAGAAAACCCAACCCAACCCATTGCTTTTTATCACTACATTTTTTCATAAAACTTTAATAAAATATTTATAACTCAAATAAAAAATGAATTTATTTATTTCACACTTAAATAATAAATTTTTTTAATCTCTTTTCATCAAGCTATGCCATTAAAAAATAATTTTAAGAAATTATAAATAATTATTATATTTAATTAATTCTAAATAATTTATATTTTATATAAACAAAACAAGGGAGTAAAACTTTAACACACTACCTCGGATAATACACACTTTAACAAAGAAATTAAATTACAAAATGGGTTTTATATTGGAAAAATCAGACCAAGGTCCCAGCCAAGAAAAATAATACTCTTCTAGTCCTTAATATAAGACATATTTAAAGAGTTAATTTTAGTCATAGATATAAGATATAATTTTTATATTCATTAACTTTTTCTTAATTTACCTCTATTAATATTCCCGCAATAATAATCAAGGAGGGGAGGGAATGAGGATAAAAGAAGATGAGTAGGGTGTTTTAAAAAATACATGTTATATTAATTAATTAACTTTTTTAATTTAATCAAATTAGGTAAATACATCTTATATTAAAGATAAAAAAAATATCTAAAAAGTCTTATAACTTGTCAATAATAAGGAAAAATAACACTATTAACAAGTGAAAGTAACACAAGTTATGAGAATTTTCAATATTTATCTTGGCTAAGAGATTTTCCCTTTTATATATTATTAAGCACCGGAGGGTTGTATCCATCAATACAGGAAAACGAGGTTCCCCATCTCTCTTCATCGTAACCTAATCATTTTGGTTCAGTTTGAACTTTATGGGTTGTCATGTTGGTTTTTCCATTAATATCTTCGAATTCTCAACCAAAGTCAGTAACAGTATAAATTGCATAAGATAGATGTAGAAGTACTATATGTACTTATTTTGACTGTTAGTAATAGTCACACACTTCCATATGTTGACTATGTATAAATTAAAGCTGTTGATCCCTATTTTTTTAGTTGTTATTATCTATATTTTCATATTTGACCATGTATATATATGTAGTCCCTTTGATCCTTATCTATATTATCTATTTATCTGGATGTGTTTCTTAGGTTTGTCTTGTCAGGCGTGTGCTGTGTCTGCTGAATATTCAGTAGTAATGTACTCTCATTTCTGATGTTTTCGTGCACTCCTTTTATCCACACGAATCTCACAACAATATAATGTTATTCTAGGGTTTCGTCCTAGCTTCACCCAAAGTTTATATAAGAATTATACTTACAAAAGCTATAAGCATATGATTTATGTATATAAATTGTGAATAGGGTAGCTTTCTTTTTTAATTGATGAGTTTATGTAAATTTTGATTTTTTTAGGTAATTATTATAGGTCTTACTTCTAAAATTTTAAATGTTGTTTTTTGTTTTTTTTCTGTTACCCTTCTATTAGATTTGGATGACCAGCTGCTTAGAAAAGATAAGAGGCAAATAGAAAAGAGAAACTATATGTTATATACTTTGAAAAAAAATGTGCATTAGAAAAAAATTATATCTAAGAATAAATTTGTGCCTATGAACATTTATTTATACAAGTCATCACGGAGCTTTTGAGATGTTGTCTGTTTCCACTGTGTTGTTGAGTGTTTGTGGGACAAATGACTCCTAAGATTTAAGTAGATCTAAGAATAAACTTGTGCTTAATTAGAAACACTTATTCATCACGTCGCCTTTATGCTAGCTATTGAAGTTACTTTTCTTTTGTTATGTTAATATAGTTCAAATGATGCTCACTCTTTTGTATATTGTTGTTGGTTTGTTCTGATGTGGATTCAAGCTTTTGATATGCATTGGGTTGTTCGGCTGTGGATTTGATTTTCTGACATGTATAGTAATGTTTGGGTAAGTTCGAAACCATAGTTTCAAAAGTCTTTTTCCGTAAGCTGAGATAAAACTCCTTTCAGATACTTACCTTGTAAATTGTAAAAGCTATTCTTTAAAAGTTGATTCAAACACAGTCTATTTCTTATTTCTAATATATATATACACTCCTTTGGTCCTTATTATAAGACATATTTGGGGAATTCATTTTGGTCCTAAATGTAAGACATAGTTTTCATATTTGTCAATCTTTTTCTAATTTACTCTTATTAATACTCTCTCAACAATAATCAACGAGGAGGGGAAACGAGGGAATTAAAGAAGATGACTAGGATATTTTAGAAAATACAAGTCATATTAACTAGCTTCCTTAATTTAATCAAATTAGGTAAATATGTCTTATATTAAGGACAGGAAGTAGTGTATATACACTCCCTCAGGTTCTTAATATATGATATAATTGTGGAGTTGATGTTAGTCCAAATATAAGACTTATTTACCTATTTACCATATTTATCCCAATCATAATCAAGTAAAAGAGATATGGAGGGAATTAAGAAAGATAATTTGGGTATTTTAGAAAAAAAAGACATGTCATATTAACTATCTTAACTAACTTCCTTAATCTAATTAAATTAGGTAAATAGATCTTATATTAAGGATTAGAGGAAGTATATTATATTATTGCATTGTTGGGTTGTCTTTTTTTTTTTTTTAATATTATTTCTAGTATCCGTTCAAGGTTTGTGGCTGCCCCTCTCAATACAAGTGTATGTCTCTTTTGGGACTTGAATTCCAAACTCAAAGGGATCTAATAGGGCCTTACACCGCTATAGCATCGTATGTTGGTTTGTTTGGGTTGTCTTTGCTGGTACTGATTATATATTAGTGTATGTTTTTTTTGGGAGTGGATATAGTAGTGTATGTTTTGTGTTCAAATGCTTGCTCTTGTATTGTTGTGTTATTAAATTCCAATTTCTGATATGTGTATATATGCATACATATATGTGCGCGCGCGCGACGCGATTGAGCTCTTTTGTTTTTGTATTTTGTGTTTGTTGAGAATATTAAGTTTAGAAATATTAATTTATTATTATTATTATTAGGGATATCATTTAGAATTTATCATGATTAGATATGAATATTATATTTTAGGAATATATCTTCAAAATATTATGATTTGATTTGATTAGGATAGATTCTAGGGTTAGAGTTAGTCTATTAGTTTGCCTATATAAAGGCCTCTTTGTACTCTCTTTTATTCTTAAGGATCAATAATATTCAGAGTATTTCTCCTTTGCTTTAATGTAATCCTTTAATCTCAACATGGTATCCAAGCCTTAGGGTTCTTTCTTTTACCTTTGATGGTTTCTTTCTCATATCTCATGGTTTCAGATTTGGATGAGTTTCGTCTTCTTTTGGCTGCATTTTTTTGATTTTGGTTCTTGGTGAGACCATTTGTTGTTGTTTGGTCCCCAGTGAGACCTTTGGTGTTCGTCCCTTATGAGATGTTTGGAGTGTTGTTTGGTCCCCGGTAAGACCTTAGGTGTTTGTCCCTGGTGAGACGTTTAGGGTATTGGAGAGTTTGGTGTTCATCCCTGGTGAGACGTTCGTTGTTGCTTTGGTTCCCTGTGAGACCGTTCATTGTTAATTGGTTTGGTCCCTGGAGAGACCGTTTGATGTTCGTCCTTGGTAAGAGATGTTTGTTGTTGCTTTGGTCTCTTTTGAGACCGTTTGTTGTTAGTTTGGTCCCTTGTGAGACCATTTTCTGTGGCTTCTACCCTAGTTTGGTACTCTTTGTTGTTCGAGCTCTTGGTGAAGCTGGTGAAGCTGTGGATTATTACCTCAGCCTTTGTTGTTTGAGTTCTAGGCTATGGATCATTGTTTTCTTGAAGATCAGTTGTTGCATGTGCAAGCTGCTTCCAGCTTGAGGGGGAGTGTTGAGAATATCAAGTTTAGAAAATGTTAATTAATTATTATTATTAGGTATATCATTTAGTATTTATTAGGATTAGATATGAATATTATATTTTAGGAATATATCTTCAAGATATTATGATTTGATTTGATTAGATTAGCAAAGATTCTAGGGTTAGGGTTAACCTATTAATTTGCCTATATAAAGGCCTCCTTGTACTCTCTTTTATTCTTAAGGATCAATAATATTTAGTGCATTTCTCCTGTGCTTCAATGTGATCTTTCAATCTCAACAATGTTATTGGACTGGATTTGTTGAGGGCATTTTGCTACTTGAAGGGTTGAGCAGCTTTGATTAAATCTATATATATAGGAGCTAGCACTACTACAAAAAAGTAAAACTGTGGCGCTTATAATTGCATTACCTGTGGCGCTAGAGAAGTGCCACATATCTAGACGTCACTAAAAAAAGCTGTGGCGCTTGGAAGGGCCACAAAATTTTAAATTTTTTTTTTAAAAAAAATACCCTCCTGTGGCGCTTGCTGGAGCAAGCGCCACAGTAGGGTCGCTTTTTTTTTTCTTTTTTTTTCTTTTTTCTTCTTCTTCTTCTTTTTTTTTCCTGTGGCTCTTTTTTATGCTTCCTGATTGTGAAGCTTTATATAAAATGAGTGGCTTTCGTGTTTATCATTTCCACAAATTGTCAATCTTTCTATTTTATATTTTAACCTATTATATATATATATATATATATATATATAATTTTCACATTTAAAATTCAAGTTCCCCAACAATAATGTTCTTACATTAATACTCTCCAAAACTAACATAAAAAATATCACAATACAAGAACTTGATATGTGAACACAGTACATCAACAACTAATTAAGTAAATTAAAAGATTACTAAAAAACGCAAGCTTGTTGGCAAAAAAATTTAAACAAAGCAAGCTAGAATGAAATAGTCTTCTTCTTACAAATCTATTAATTGACCAGCGCAAGGAGTCGGAGACCACGTTGGTGATGCTAGCTTGAGTGATGAGTGAGCGTGTGGGTGTGTTTTTTAGTGTGAAGATGATAGGAAATGGAGGGAGGGGGCCGACGGATCCACTAAGAAGATGAGAAAGGGAAAGTAGTTTAATAGAAGAGAGAGTAGTTAAATAATTAAAGTGGAGTAGTAGTAAAAAAGAAAAGGAATGGGGGGCGGACACAGGACCACTACGCGGGAAATGAAATAATTAAAAGATACACTATCCATTTGAAATTTTTTTTTTTTTAAAAAAAGGGGCAAGTGTGGCGCCTAAATAATTAGGCGCCACAAATTGCCCCATTTCAGCTGTGGCGCCTAATGCTTAGGCGCCACAGCTGAATTAGGAATTAGGATGTGTGGCGCCTATTTATTTAGGCGCCACACATGCCTAGTTTTTTTTTTTAAAAAAAAAAGTAATGTTGCAGCTGTGGCGCTTGGTGGGTTAGGCGCCACAGCTGCTTTCCTAACCCCAACTGTGGCACCTGCGTAGGTAGGCGTCACACTAGGCCTCTTTAATTGTGACACTTAATCTATTAGGCGCCACAGCTGGTACCCAAAATTTAAAAAAAAAAATTATAGAGGTAAAAAAAAAACAAAAGAAGCTGTGGCACTTGTTTAAAGAAGTGCCACAAAATGTGCGCCACCTTTTATCCTTTTTGTAGTAGTGTAGGTAGGAAGTTTTAATTCAATCCTAAGAATATGACCTTATTAATTTTTTTTTGGAATAAAAACTAAAATCATTATCTCAATAGAGACATTACGACAGGATCAGGCTAAAAAAGCCTACTCTTCATCAACATCTGCCTCTTAGAGTAAAAGAAGGAGGTTCGATCAAGGAAACAGTAATTGACCTCGATGCCATGAGCATATATATGTAGCTAATTGATCAGCAATAGTTATGGTTTCTCTGTAACTATGTGAGACCACTACCTGCCAATCTTTATGAAGCAAAAACCTAATTTCATCTACAATGTCCTTGAAAGGATTATCCTTATCACACCTTCTCAAGATATAGTTTATAGCTTCTATACAATCAGTAAACAAAAGAACCTTCCTATAACCTCTAGACAAACACATATGTAGGCCCTGAATACAACCAATTAATTTTACAAAAACTGGAGGAACATTAACCAATTTACTGCTGAATCCATATGCCATTATGGTCTTGAATATATCCACCACACCCACTTCTTCCATCTTCCAAAATTGAGTCATCAACTTCCAATTTAATAACCCCCTCCTCTTGATTGTTCAGATTAGTAAAAGACGAATTGAACCTCTTATCTCTAATCTCTATTCCAAGGATATCCTTGTCTGAGCAGGCTCAAAAGATACTATTGTTTGCATTTAGCCCCACATTGTAATTTTCATTATTAAAGATTTTATTGCAACGTGAGACCCAGCATCCCAATATAAGTAACCAAACAGAGTTGACCATGGAATCTTCTTGGTGTAGGTCCTTCCAATCTCATAAGTCAGGTTCTAATTGATCCAATCAGCATGCTACAGGGAAAATAACATATCCCATTTATCCTGTCTAACCACAGATTTCCAGTATTCCATGACATTTGAGTAGTCCCTCAGCATGTGCATCACATCTTCCTCTGCTTCACAGTCAAAAGGGCAAGTAGCCAACATCTCAAACCCTCTCTACATTCTCATTTTGGATGTATGAGCTCTTCCATGAACAGCTAACCACATAAATGTTTTAATCTTCTCTGGGACAGGCCATCTTTATAGGAGTTTCCATATGCCATCCTCCTTTGGTTGAGTACTTGAAAAAAATAAAACAAAATGTAGATTTTACAGAAATACAACCATCAGTGGATGATTTCCAATATATTTTATCCTCTCCTCTCTCCTTACAGGGTAAGCGTTACTAACAATTTCATTAAAGACTTACGGAGGAAACCCATAGTCCATCTTCCATCTATTCTATTTGCCACTTCCCAAGACACAGTCAGCCATACACTTAGTCTAATCAATAGGACCTTCACAACTCGAAACCATATCAATGAGAAGATTGTTCATTTCTGACCAATTATCAACCCCGAAAGATGAAGATCGACCATTCCTAATTTTCTTACCAAGTGCTGATTTGAACTTTCTCCTAACTACTTTGATACTTCGATGTGATTGATGAACTCCTCTGCTTTTTTACATCAGGTATCTCTCTATCACCACATTTGTACTTATCCCGAAGCACTTTTACCCACAAAAACCTCTCTATTGGTTATAAGAGCCCAGCACAATTTCATGATAAAAGCTTTATTTTGCTTCCTTAAATTTTTAATCCCTAACCCTCTTGCTTTCTTTTCTTGTAATACCTGCTCCTAAGAGAGTAAGTGTAACTTCCTGCTCTCTTTTATATCACCCTACAAGAACCTTCTACTACTATGCTCTAGCTTCATACATTTTGGTAGCAACATGGTTTGCATATAGTACATGGGTAGCGTTGATAACACATCTTTAAGGAAAGTAGCTATCCCAGCAAGATTTAAGCATCCTCGCTTCCACCTTAATAGTTTCTTTCTAGTTTTTTCAACAATGGGAGCAAACGTCAGGTAAGAAGTTTTTCTATGGATGAGTAGGATTCCCAAATACTTTCTTAAGTCACATGTTAGTCCCACCCCTATTTGCCTACTTAACTTCATAGCTCCTGAGAAATGAACATTCCACGAAAAACATATCTTGGTCTTCTCCTTATTCACTCTCTACCCCGATACACTATAAAAGAGATCTAAACATGTCAGCATTATATCCACTTGCAAACTTGAAGCTTCACCAAAAAGAATCATATCATCATCAAAGAACAAGTAAGATAGATGTGGCCCTCTCGTAGATAATCTAATTGGGGACCATAAACCTTCCTCTATTACATCATTAATGATATGGTGTAGCCGTTCCATGCATAAGGTAAAAATGTAAGGGGAGATGGGGTCACCCTGTCTAATTCCCCTGGATGGACGAAAAGTATATGTAGGTTCACTATTCCAAAGCACCTGAAGGGATGATGAAGATATACATGCCATAATGATGTCACATAGTTTGCTATCAATGCTAACCGCCCTCAGAGTATCATTAATGAAAGACTATTCCAATCTGTCATAGGCCTTCTCCAGATTAACTTTTACAGCTAACTATCTAGCATTCCCTTTTTTATTCTTTCTAGAATAGATCACTTCCTGTGCTATGATAATATTATCACTACTTTGTCTCCCTGCAATAAAACTACTTTGATGGTTGCCAACCACTTTAACTATGATTGATCAAAGCCTCTTGCTCAACACTTTAGTTATAACTTTGTAGCTAACATTGCACAAGGATATTGGTCCAAAATCGCTAACCAGCTCAAGATTATCAATCTTTAGGATAAGTGCAATATTGGTATCATTAATCACTTTGATTTTAGCTGGGTCTTAGTAGATCTCTTTCACCATCCTGCACAAGGAATCACCAATGATGTTCCAATATTCATGGTAGAAGAACGCCTGAATACCATTTGAGCTCTGAGCGTTAAACAGTTAATGTCAAAAACTACTTGCTTAACTTCCTTAGGGCTTATTTCAGTAGAAAGCAAAGAAGTTTCTTCTTTGGAAATATGAGGAAATCCCTGTCGGGTATTACACCCTCTTCTATGTGTCACCTCACTGCAATATAGATTTTGATAAAAATCCAATGCCATTCTCTTAAGCTCCCTTTGATTAAAAATCCATTCCCCTTCATAATTTTTGAGGCCATCAATTGAGTTCTTTCGCCTTTTAATCATGGTGGATGCATGAAGAAACTTACTGTTCCTGTCTCCCTATTTAAGCCAATTACATCTAGACTTTTGAAACCATAATAGTTCCTCTTGCGCTAACAATTTATTGTACTCATTCCACAACACCTTCTCAATTTTCATTAGATGTTGGCTATCTCTCCAAGCTCTTCTTCTTTCCATTCCTTCAATTCTAGGAATGAGGGACTGCTTTTTCGCTGGAATATTCCCCACCCTAGTCCTATTCCACTCCTTTGCCTTTTTAGTAAACGATAAGATATTTTCTTCCCACCTTGGTTGACCCCAACCTTGTTGCACAACAGTAATGAAGTCTTCTTCCAGTAACTAAACCATTAGACATTTAAAGTGAGAGATTGGGGGTCGAGGACTTCTATACTGATCAGTCTTCACTAGTAGTGGCCAATGATCCTTGTAACCCTTAAATTTTGATTAAGGGCTAATTGCATTTATTGAGAATGATTTTATGAATTAAAGTTAATTTGACACCCGAATTAATTATTAGAAATACCCAACACCCTGTATTTTAGCATAATTATGTGACAAAGTAATTTTTGGGTTAAAATAGAGGGAAATGGCGCATGGAGAAGAAGAAAAGAATTAAAATATATGTTATGTGGCAATTCAAGTGAATGTGCTATAATCAAGGGAAAAATTGAAAGAATGAAAAATTACCGGCCAATTAGTCAGTAATTAACGAAGAAATTAATCACTAACTAAGAGAAATGAGGAGTGTAACTACATGGCTAATAAAGTAGTTAGTGTAACCATGTGGTTACTTATTTGGTGAGAAATAATGAGATTGGGACATATGGCAAGTTGATATGATGAAGGAGTTGTTGTGGAAAGTCAAACACATTTTTTTATCTTTTATTTCCCTCTTTCTTTACTCCATTTCGGCTGAACAAAGCATGGGCATGGAAGAGTGATAATTCCATAATCTTCATCACTCTTATCTCTCTCATTTCTCTCTCCAAATTTCGGCAGCCATGGAAGCATAGGAAAGAGGAAGAAGCTTTGTGAAAAAAGGTGAGCAATTGACCCTTTAGATAAGCTCTAATGCCAAAGCTCTCTTCTTTAATCCTGTTCCTTGGGTAGAAGGCTTCATTTCTATGATTTTAGATTTTCCATTGGTGGTATTTTGAGCACTCAAGAAAATCTAGAAGGTGGAGAATCAAGGAAAAAGTTTGAGAAAGTTGTTGAGGTAAGTAAGATGAAACTTTGTATGTATGTTTTGTGCCATTTAGTTGAGCTCATAATTTTTGGGATTTTTCCCTATTTTTTTGGGAATTAGGGTCATTGAGTGTTTGGTATGTTGTTGTGATGAAAATGGTGCCTTGTGGTGTGTCTTGGATAGATAGAGTTGATTTGAACTTGAATTGTGAAGTTTGAAGTTTTTGGGAAGTTGTGTTGAGTTATTACCTATGTTATATCATATGAAAGGAATATGAATATGGCCATTTTGATATCTCCATTGGTTTCCTTGTGAAACTTTGTATGGAAATGAGTTTTGGAACCATTGGAGACTTAGGTTGCAAAATTGAAAAATTCTGGAAAATGTTAAGTGTGAATTGCTGTGCAAAGGGCCAACTTTACAAGGTAATTTGAAATAGCAAATGGTATTGAAATGTTGTGCAATTTTCATGTTTTGTAGTTCACATTGAAAGCTTTCTATTGGTATAAAGTTTGGTTAATTTTGAGTTTTGTGCTGAGAGTTATGGTCAATTGAAAACAGCCAAGAATCAAGACAATTCTTGGCCGTGGCCTAAACATTTTTGACCTTCTCTTGACCGCGGCCCAAGGGAGGCTGGCTGTGACCCAAAACTTTCTAACCATCCATTGGCTACGGCCCTGATTTTCAGCACTTTTATTTTTGAAAAGTAGTCTTTAATATAGTACTTCCCAACCTTTTAGGGCTATTGTTAGAGACATTCATAGCTACCTAAGGGACTTTAATGTAGAGCTGGTAATTCGGGGCGAGCCCACTTAAATAAACGGGTTCGGGCCTTGAAAATGAAAGCCCATTTGTTTTCAGGCTAAATGGGATAAACTCGTTTAACCTGCAGGTTAAACGGGCTAACCCGTTTAAAATAAAAAAAAGTTCTCATTTCATGCCTTTGTGCTATGCTCTGTCTCAGTGTCTCCTCACTCTCACTCTCATGACTCTCTCCCTCCATCTCGTTTCACAGTTTCACTCACACTCACAATCACTGAACCCTAACCCTTTCCGGCACTGTCCTTCTTCCTCTCGGGCTCCGCAGGTCCGGGATCTCCCAATCTCCGTTTTCCTCTCGGCCTTCAATGCTCCACCGCTCTGTGCTCTCCCAATCTCCTTCCTCTCATCGACTCCTATTCTTGGAGCTTTATTTACGAGTGGAGATCTTTGGGTCCGACCGTCCCAGTTTCCCTCTTAAATGAAGTAGTCTCATTGTTGGCGTCCGACCATCTTTTCCCCTATCCAAGTTTCCTTACCTGCAACTGTGATTCTGTCTGGCGTTTGAGATGGTGTAAGTTTGTAAGGGTACTATTTTCTGTGCTTATTTGAATTTTTTAGAAATCTTCCTGAGATTTGATTTGGTTGAAATTGAAGTAAACTTGATCGGTGTGAATAAATTTTTTTACATATCTTGCATATAGAGTTGATTTGCTGTAAATTTTGGTTGGTACTGTCTTCTTCTGTCTTGTGGTTTTATTTTGGTTAAGCTCAATTAGTTTTATTTGGCCTTAGGTTGTGACTGATTTGTTTGCACCATCATTTAGCTCTGGTTAGCTTTGTATAATTGTATGCAAGATTTTCTTAGACAAAGTTCTTCATTTGTTTGGTTGGGTTGGACCGTTGGAGAGTGTATAGATTGAAAAATATAGCAAGGTATGAGTACAGGATAGTGGCAAGCAATTTCTTTCATGGACATTGATCTCTTAGTGGGAAAAATGCGTTTGACTGGGGTTCTTGTCTTGCATCATTTATTGCATTTTAGGCATTGAGGGTGATTTGTACATGATAGGTTAAATAGGTTTTATGTTTTGCATGCTGTTAATTAGGTGTTGTCTTGCCTGCTATCAATAGGTTAAATAGGTTTTATTTTTTGTTGCATCTTGTCTTGTGATGGATGTTGATAATATGGCAACACAATCTGAACAACCTGCTAAACCTCAAGTTTCGTCTATACAAACACAACAAAAGGATGCTCCTTCTACAAATAAAAGGGCGAGATGCACCATATCTGATGTTTTGGAGATACTTTTCCAAAATTGGCATAGTTGATGGCAAAGAAAAAGCTAAATGTAATGGGTGTAGGAAGCCATATGTTGTAGGAAGCAAGGATTGTGGGACTTCACACCTTCGGCATCATATTGAAAGTTGTCATGCACTCCTAAAATACAAGGATGTTGGTGCCATAATGATAGATCAAGCAGGGATTGTTAGAGCTAGAAAGATTGACCACAACAAAGTGCGTGAACTCATTGCATATGCCATCATTAGACATAATCTTCCATATGCTTTTGTTGAATATAATGGAATTAGGGAGTTACTCACATATTTAAATCCTGATTATAAGAGTATTACAAGAAAAACTACTGTAGTAGATGTCTGGAATTTCTATCTCCATCAAAAGGACAACCTAAAGAGAAAACTAGCAATGAGTCCAAGTAGAATATGTTTAACTTTTGATTGTGTGACAGTAATAACTGCACAATGTTATCTTTGCTTGTCTGCACACTTTGTTGATGAGAAATCGATTCTTCATAGCAAAATACTTTCCTTTTCCAAGATGGAGCCTCCTTACACGAGATCTGCATTGGCAAAAAGGGCACATGAGATATTGATAGACTGGGGAATTGACAAGAAGGTTTTCTCTATCACGTTGGACAATGCTTCAGCAAATTTTCATATCAAAAGAATACTGAAAGAGAATTTGAATTTGAGTAGTATATTGATATGCAATGGTGAGTTCTTCCATGTGAGATGTTCTGCCCACATCTTGAATATCATATTTCAGGATGGCTTGCAAGTAGCAGAAGGAGCTTTAAATAAGATTTGGAACAACATTATGTATGTACGGAAATCAGAGGCAAGGATGATAGAATTCAATAAAAGGGTTGAACAAGTTGGGGGTATTAACACTTCTGTGGGTTTAAGGTATGATGTCTCGACTAGATGGAACTCGACACAAGCAATGCTTGAAAGTGCAATTAAATATCATAGTGCTTTTGCTAGCTTGGACTTGAATGACACAAACTACACTCATTGTCCAACAAATGAAGAGTAGTCAAGAGCAGAGGCTATGTGCGCATTCTTGAAGCCTTTTGCAGTAATAACAAACTTGATGTCTGGATCATCATATCCCACCTCTAACATGAATTTCACACAAATATCAAAGATTGAGTTGCTACTGAAAGGATATTTGAAGAATGAGGATTCTGTGATTCGAGATATGGCTCAAAGTAGTACTGGGAATTCGGGCCAGCCCGAGCCCGACGGGCTGGCCCGACACGGGTTGGCAACCCGACGGGTCGGGTTGCTTTAACCCGACGGGTCGGGTTGCTTTAACCCGACTCCCTAACGGGCTGCCAATTTGGCAGCCCAAGCCCGTTTAATCGGGTTGACGGGTTAGCCCGCCAGCCCGATTAAACACTGGATTTTTTTAAAAAAAAATAACAAGACGCATTTTAAACACTCTTATACTCCATTCAGAATTTCAGATTCAGAGTCTCACTGTCTCCCACGCTGGAAAAGCATTACAGACGATTCCATATTTACACAGACCATGACAGGTTGATAGGAATTTGGAACCATTACAGACGATTAGAGTATTAGATGAGGGGAAATGGAAACTATGGTACAGATCGAACAAAATTACAGATCTAAACAAATGGGGAACATATTACAGATCTAAACAATTCGAACAAAATTAAAAAAAATTACCTCTGCCTCACGCAGAAGCATGACGGACGGGGAAGACAAAGGTAGTCACCGAACACGAGTCATGAGAGGAAGAGGCGAAGAGGGAGACGAAGACGGAGATACCGAGTGGCGAGGATCCGCCGCCGACGAGACAAGTTGGGCCACCCACCATTGCACCAGTCGCGTGGCGAAGAGGGAGACGATCTGAGATGAAGGCGGAGAGGGCGAGCCGGCGAGAGGCGAGAGAGCTAGGGTTCGGTGCGGTCACTGGTCAAACTCGAGATCAGAGACCGAGAGAGCGTGAGCGAGGAGCTAGGATCCGAGGGGCGAGGTCGCGACTCGCGAGGACTGAGATCTGAGAATCTGAGATTGTGACAGGGTGAGAAAGAGACAGAGGCACAGAGGGACCGCGTTTTTTTTTTTAGTATTTTAATGGCTAAACGGGCTAACCCGTTTAGCCCGCGGGTTAACCCGTTTGGCCCGTTTCTTAAACGGGCTGAATTCCCCTAACCCGAGCCCGTTAATTTTGGCGGGCTGACGGGCCCAACCCACCAACCCGCCCCGTTTTACTGGTTCTAGCTCAAAGTATGCTTGACAAGTTGGATAAATTTGGACCGAGTATAGTGTTATTCTTGCATTAGCCATTATCCTTGATCCTCAGATGAAGCTTGAAGTCATAAAGTTTACTTTTGCGAAAATAGATCCCATAAATTCTCAAGAGAAGATTGAAAACATAAGGAGCAAGTTGTACTATGTTTTCAATGAGTATAAAAACATGGGATCATCTTCATCCTCCACCCCAATTGGTGGATCTGCTTCAAGCTCAAATGCCAACGCAGTGTTAATCGCAGAACTGATTCCTAGCCGTAACTTGAATGAAGTGGATGACTACGAAGTTTTTTATGTAAGTTTGAAATTCTTAAATAATTGATGTTTAGATTTAATTTGAATTTTCATTGGCACTTTCCTCTGGACATTTAATTTGACCCTTTTATTAATTTTTCAATGGTGCAGATTTTTTTCATTCAAGTGTCAAGATGAGTCAACAATTGAAAAGTCTGAATTGGATTACTATTTGGAAGAAGCAATACTTGATAATAGATTGGCTACAAGATTTAATGTCTTGGATTATTGGGAAGCCAACTCAGCTCGATTTCTTTGTCTTTCAAAGATGGCATGTGATATTCTTTGCATTCTAAGTACTACCATTGCCAGTGAATCAGCTTTTAGCATAGGATCTCGGGTTCTCACAAAGTATCGATCTTGTCTTCTTCCAGATAATGTTGAAGCTCTCATTTGCACTCAAAATTGGCTTCTTGGTTTTCCATGGGATGGTAATATTTATAATCATATTTGTTCATTTATCTTTTTTTATATATCTATTTAATAAATCTTTTATGTGTTGGAAATTGTGCCCTAAGGGCCAATCATTGTACTTTAAACATTATTATTTTAATGAAATTTCTCCATTCTGTTATCATATTATTTGCATGTTAACTGTGATAATTGTATCCTTGGATAATTCATAAAGATTGTCCTAAAATGTCCCTGGTCGGTCATCTATGCGGGAGCAGAGATGAAACAAGACCAGTATGACTTTGATAAGATATGGAGATACGAATCAAAGTCTTAGGCACTTGTAAGAGTACAAGGTGCTGGACCGACCCACTATGAGAAAGCTACATGGATCAAGTCATAAGCTTTTCTCATGTATAACCACGTCACAATGCCCTTAGACCTGAGGTCATCATGGATTCCTACATGAGAGTTGCTAAGCTTTGAACTAGTCAAAAGTCACTTTTGACCGGGTGATGATAAAGGCTACGATCAGGCTTGGTGGTTTTTCATGTAGAGTAATATGAATGATCAAGATGGAATTTGTCCCTCACATTAGTAGAGAGATATTACTGGGCCCCTCGATGAGTGAGTCTGAGAAATGTATGGCCATACTATGATGAAAGGAGTTTCTGTCTCTGTTATCAGGCTACTTAGGAATCGAGAAAGTAATGGTCAGGAACAAGAGGATGACATTTTCCATGCCTTATCCTTGATCGATATATCGTGTGACAAAAGGGACGTGACATGGTTGTATGACAGGTTGCATCGTGATAACGATCCTCATATGAATTGGGTAGTCGTAATATCTTGCTAGAGGTCGCTTGCGACTTTTGGGTTAGTGTAGTTATTGGCCCATCGCCAACTTCATTGGGCCTACAGGGTCGCACACAAGAATGGCCCAACACGAGATAATGTTTGATTTAGGGTGGATGAATTTTATATTTTTATATATATATAGATAATATAAAATTCATTAATAATATTATATAGATATATATATTTTTTCGAAATATATATCTTATATATATATATAATATTATATTATTATATTTAATAATATTATATAGATATATATATTTTCGAAATATATTATATATATATATATATATGTATGTATGTATATTATATGATATTATTATATTGTGTTGGTTTTAAATTTAATTTATTAAGATATATTAAATTTAATAACTAACATGATAGAGATATAGTATCTCAGATTTAATTTATGAAGATAAATTAAATCTAATGGCTCTTTATTTAGATTAAATTAAATAGGTTAAATTAAAACTGTTGGACAGATTTAATTTAAACTGAATTTATTTAATTAGCTCATCAAGATAATTAATTGTTAATTAATTTCGAAATTAATGATGATTAATTTTGAAATTTGAAAATAACCCTCATGGGTTATAAACTTGATAGAGCTGATAGACTCAGGGTAGATCAGAATTGAGAGCCGTAAGTTAAACCCTTGGAGACATTAGAGGCGCTAGCACGCAGTCTCGGTTGGAGAGCATTCGTGTGGATACCGGTAGAGGGAGCGGACCTGACGTGTTGGCTCCTAGAGATCGTGAAAACTCTGAATCTTCAAAAAGGTATGAATCCTTCCAATTTGGTTTAAACGCTGTTGATAGATCCTCGATTAGGATCGGTGAAAATTTTTTAAATTCTTCCGCTGTGCTTACCGATCCTACATTATGTTTATGTCATTACGTGTGGATAAGGATTCTGAGATAGAGAAAAGGGAAACTGCTCCTGTCCCTATTTTTGCAGCTTCAGACAATGCTTCAAATATAATTATTGCCAATTAAGGAATGAGGAAGGAAGATTATAATTTTTTTTGTTGTTTTGAAGAATTAGATCCAAGAAGATTACAACTTTCTTGCTAATTGTTATTATATTATATGACTTATATCCCTCATCCCCTTCGAATATATTTATGTCATGTCTTGCCTGATGAGTGATGCATGATTTGCATGAATAGATAGCCTCAAACTGTCAAACATTGTGAAATTCATTTATATGTGTAAAGGACAAAATTAATTAGTAAACTTATGAGTGATGCATGATTTCATTTATTTCATTCATCGGATATGAGATGACTTCAGCTAAATGTCTTAGTAGTTAGTGAGCTATTTATGTAATTAGAAAAAGTTGACGGTAGATTAGTAGTAATTAGTAAGGTTATGTTTGTACAAGATGAAATTAATATTGAATGCAAATTATTTGTGGCAAGGAATAAATGAAAGGTTCATTGGTCTTGGTCCAGTTCGTCCAGACTAATGGGGAAGCAAGCTAGGCTTCAAACAATGGTATCATACAACCCAAAATTTTTTTAAAAAAAGGCCCAGATGGCCCATTCCACTTAAAATGGAGGGCTGGCATCGGGCTTTGGTAGCCCGTGTAGTAAACGAGCTGTTTCAGGTCAGCCAGATTAAGGATCAACCTGTGACGGTCCAACCCGTCTGGCTCGCGCTGGCCTAAATTACCAGCTCTACTTTAATGATAACCAAATCTAAGTGTTTTGACGTCATTCAA
Organism: Inga leiocalycina; assembly: GCA_963242795.1. Lineage (NCBI taxonomy): Eukaryota > Viridiplantae > Streptophyta > Magnoliopsida > Fabales > Fabaceae > Inga > Inga leiocalycina. The sequence continues at coordinate 76,389,992 of OY725323.1, forward strand.
GTATTGGGATAAGTAATAACCTGTCGTCCTTAATTATGATTATATTATTTGATATTTGCCTGGAACGTAGAAGGTCTGTGCCTAATGTAACCCCCTTCACGATTAAGGCCGAGAAATAGTTCATAAACACGTAATTGATGTATAATTAGAGACCTTAGATGATTTTGGGACTTAAACAAAATCAAACTTCCCAAAATCATGGCTTACAAAAACTTTTACAAAATTTGTTCATGACGGTCTCATATTCACATTTCAATACTAAATGACATGTACAAGTTGATTTCATTCACAAATATTAGAGTATAAAGCAAATTCCCGACACACTTGGGTTCCATTTATTAATAAGGGTTTTACAAAGGCACAAAGCCCACAATTCATTACCCTTAACTTGGGGATTACACAAAACTATACCACTAATCCCATTATATACAATTGTTTCCCAAAAACATCCAAATGATATACATGATAACTAATAACCCAAAATATACTTCTAAATCGGAGCTCTATTCGCTCTTCGTCGCCCGCTTTCCCTTTGATCCTTCTGCCCTGTCTAAAACATGGTTTTTGGGAGAGTGAGATTCTAAGGAATCTTCGTAGTGTCAAATCAATCATAGTATGTACAACAATAAGGCATGAAATCAAATCATTATCCACACAAAGCAACTACAATGGCAGTTACAACGGCAATGGTTAGTATGACACATGTCATCCCTTATGATTGCTCACGCTGCATTGCATCACAACAATCCACACAATATATTTCACCACAGCTGGGATTCATAAAAATTATTTCATCACACAAGCCATACAGGCAAGATTCAAAACTCACAGCCCACAGCTGGATTAACAAACGCCGCCCCACGGGTCGGATTCACTAAGTTCCATGTCGATTACAACGGCAGTTCAACGGCCGACCTAGAGATGACCAGAACGCTGACCTGCTCGCGCTGTAATGGATCATGGTACATGCAGTTCACAGTTCAATGATAAGTTATACATACCAAAACATCATACACAACATGAGAGAAAAGTCACTACCTTGATCCTTCCGGGCGTACTCTGGCACCGGTCTCTCCCGCCTAGGGCAAATGTCGTATCCTAGAATCATGATTAGGGACGAAGAGTTATATTCTATTCCAAGACTTAATTAACTTGAAACACTTAAATTTGGTTATCATAATTGACCCTTAAGAGGCCATAAATGCCTCTAATAAAAACCCTAAAAGGTTGGTAAACAATAGGTTAGAGGTCTCCTTTCGAAAACTCAAAGTGCTAGAACACAGGGGTTGGCCGCGGCCAGCCCTTCCTTGGGCTGAAGCCAAAGTATGGTCAGAAGGCCACTGGCCGAGGCCAGCCACCCATGGGCCGTGGCCAGAATCAGGCCAGAAAGGTTTGGGCCGCTGCAAAAAATTTCCTGATTCTTGGCTGAACTTCCAAAATTCATAACTAATTCTAGAAAAATTGAAATGAGGTGATTCCAAAGCCAAATGAAAGGTATATAAGTCCTCTTTCTAGGAAAAATATGGCTCATTACTTAAAATCATCACACAAATACAGAATCACCAAAAGCTCAACACTACTCCAAAACAGAGTTCTGTTTTCATCCCAAACTTTGGACAATCATATCTCCTAGAATACTATTTTAAGACTGGAAAGTTTCATAATTTTCCAACACCATTTGGTCAATCAAAATGCTCATGTAAACTGACTGCCCAGATAGAGTTCACACAAGACAGATTTTCCAATTTTCTACCAAAGTGTCCAATGGCTCCAAAATTAACAATCAAGCCTATTCCCACATAAATTTCCACAAGGAATACAATGGTAACCTCAAAATGACTAAAATCACAATCCAATTACATACCCTGTTTTTGCCCAATGCATAAAACCAACACAAATGTGTCAAACCTTACATTTAAGCTTCAATCAAATTCTATCTACCCAAGATACATCTCAAAGCATCATATCCATGACAACAACAATTCAAACACCACAAGACCCTAATTTTTGAAATTTCAAGCCAAATCTCCAGAATTTCCAAGCTAATCCATTTGGCACAAAACATAGATAGATAGATAGGTTTTACTCACCTTATCAACTTTCTCAAAGGGAGTTCTTGATTCATCACTTCCCAAAATTTCGTGTGGCCACAAATCAGCACCAATGGACCAACTACCACCACCAAAATGAAGCTCTTATATCAAGGAACAACTTTAAGGAAAGGTGCTTGAGCAAAGAGATCATTTTCCTTACCTTTTCAAAGCTTTTCCTTCCTTCCCTTTGTTGCAAAAATGGCGCCCAGCAGAGAGAAAAGAGATGAGAGTGAGAGATGGAGTGGAGAGATGAAGAAAATGATGATGCTCTACTCCCCCCATGCCTTTCTTGTGTCAGCGAAAATAGAAGGGAGAGGGAGAGAGAAAAAACATTTTAAAATATGCATTTGACTTTTCCATATCACCTCTCCACAAGCAAGCTTGCCATGTGTCTACTCCTCATTGGCTCTCACTCACTAAATCCCCAATTATCTTCTCTAATCCATCTATTAGCCATTCAATCTCACTTCTCATTTTCCCATAGTTAGTAATTAATTTTCCCATTAATCACCAACTTAAGGCCAATAACCCCATTCTATCAATTTTCCAATAATTATGACATATTAATTAATATTGCCATAAAACATGTAATAATTCAAATTAGATTCATAATTATCCACAATAATCATGATTTGTCCTTAATCAAAAATTGGGATATTACACCTAAACTCAAACGGAAAGAATAAGGTAGTGAAACTTTTTCCTATATCATGTTTAATGCATTATATGTTTGTATTTATCATTGAATGTATGATTGAGTCGTGGCGAGTAACCCAACTTTGAAGATCGATTGGGTTGTGGCAGTTGGCCCTGCCTTAAATGCTACTGATGCTGATTGAGTTGTGGCGGTTAGCCCGACGTTGAATGTAGGATTGAGTTGTGGCAGTTAGCCCGGCTTTAAATGATCGATTAGGTTGTGGCAGTTAGCCTCGCCTTGAATGCTGCTGTTGCTGATTGAATCACGGCGGGTAGCCCGGTTTTGAATGTTGCTGAATTGTGATATATGCTTACATGCTTTATTTAATTATGCATCATATACTTGAAATGTTACTACTAGGATTCTCTTGAATCTGATACTTTCCAATTAATAAATTTTAGCCAGGGCAAGTGGATCGAGGGACAAGCAAGTGAACAAAAGCGACTAGGATTGCCGGTGGTAGTCTTAGCTTTTTGGTTTTTGGTTATCATTGCAGACAATTGTATAAATATGTTGACCATAGAATAGTATTTGTTGTGTAATCCCCATTATGGGAAACTGAGATGGGCAATGATGCCCTATAAAATGCTTTGGTTGATGATTATATCCCGGGTGAAGGTTAGAAATTTTTCTAGCACTCTGATATTGTGTACGTGACAAAGCGAATAGGCTAATTGTTTTTACTTTTAAATGAATGGAGATCGTATTATACCGGTTTTGTAAAAAGTTTTTAATTATCCTCGATCTCTTATTCAATTATAAAATGTATTTTAAACACTAATCATGGCCTTGATAACGATAGGGGTTACAATCCTAACCATAATTACTTAGGTGAAATCCTTTGGCAGTTAGGAAAAAAGAGTTCCAATGGTCATGTGCAAATACCCAAACTATCTTCTCCTATATGAGGTTCCTCTCCCATATGTATCTATCCCCTGAGCATTCCACTTCAATTGACCGAGAGAGGTTCACACATTCTCTAAATTGTCTCATAGATCTAACATTAGGATTAGCACCTCCCTTTTTATCATCACAGGATAAATAAGAACTAAAATCTCTCAACACTAGCCAAGATTCCACCATTCGTTGACTAATAGAAATCAAGTCAGCCTATAAATTCCTCCTAAGGATGCCATATGGTCCAGCATAAACACAAGTTAGGAAGAATTGTTTAGATGAGCTCATAGCTTCTACTTGCACATGCATCAATTGTGTAGTTGACATGCATCAATTGAGTAGTTGATAAAACATACGATACATATATACACTCATCTTGCCAAAGGATCCACATACCACCAGCATAACCTGTAGCTTCTAGCATAATCCAATAAATAAAACCTAATTTCCTAACAATTCTACCAGCTTTCACTCCACTAACCCTTGTTTCTAGCAAAATAAGAATTTGAATATCCTTCCCACAAATTAAATCTCCAACTTTGCTAACAAAACAATTTAGATGCAGCGCCACGACAATTCTAAGACATTATATTCATAATAATTAAATGGGTTAAGGTGCAAAAATACATATGTGATTTTCTTTAAAGTGCACCCAACACCAAATGCTTTTTTTAGGTGCAAAAGTGACTATGTGGTTTCAAAATAGGTGCAAAACTACCCTTTGACCGTTAGTTTGACTTTTTTATCCTAAAAGTGATGACATGTACGATGACATGGACGCTTGAGTGGCATTTTGGAAGAAAAAAACTTGCTGATTAGGCAATGAATTAAAATGAAAATCAAAATTTTCTAATAAATCATTTAATTTAATAAAAATTAGTAACATAATATATGTATTATAATGATTTTAATTTAATAATATTGGGAATTTAGGGTTGGGAAAAAATCGAGCAATCAGTATGTTTTTTAGGGCAGCAGCTCTGCTGAGTGAGTTTAATACTCTGCATTCAGATTTGAATTTATTTCAGCGAAGGTGGTACTGAAATAGTGAAATGTGGGTAATATTAATTGCAAAGCTTCATTAGTCAGCAAGTTTTTTTTCCCAAAATGTCACTCTAGCATCCATGTCATCTTACAAGTCATCACTTTGAGGATAAAAAAGTCAAAATAATAGTCAAAAAGTCAAACTAACGGTCAAAGGATAGTTTTGCACCTATTTTGAAACCATATAGTCACGTTTGCACCTAAAAAAAGCATTTGGTGTCGGGTGCACTTTAAGAAAAATCACATGTGTATTTTTACACCTTAACCCTAATTAAATCAAAAAAGTCAAAGCAAGGGCATAGGCACTGCTTACAACAAAGATGGCACTGTTTCCATCCCTTCTCCTTCATCCTTGACATCATCATAATAGAGAACATTATGCTTTTGACTATCTAAAGCTTCCGTAATAATCATAGCTTTTTCTTGCTTGTCTAGTGGACTTTTGCATGCTTTTTGAGAGACTTCAATACCTCTTGTAACAATCCTACTAATTACCTCAGACTCAAAAGGGAGGGGTGATCGCCCTTTATCAAATTTAGGATTATTTTCCACTTTCACCACATTTTTCTTCTTTCCCTCACATTCTATAGATGTAGTACATGGATTGACTGACCCAAATACAACCTGGTGGGCTCTAGCTACGTTCTTTTTTTTAATAATAGATGCAAAAATTGTTCGTTTGCAAGCCTTTATCTTGAGGTGTAGTTTTTGTTTTTTCTTGTTTGGCCAAGGGAGAAGTTATTGGGCTAGCAGCAAGAGCTTGGCCCATTAGGGATACATTTGACACTTCCCTTTTCCCATTAACCATAGTTCTCCTTGTCTTCACATGCGACACCCCCTTACCCATACCTCTCTCTTCCTACTTTGAAAATTATACCCCATCAATCTCTACATTACCACTCTCCTTTTTTTCAAGCCTTCCTTTTCACTCTCCTGCTTTTCAAAAAAGCTAGCCCACTTTCCTTTCACTTTTGGCTCCTTTAACCCCGTTCCTTTCTCTACTATAACCAAGATTAGCTCCCCTTCTTCCAAAACGTGACTGCCTTCCCCACTTTCTAAATAAGTGTTTTTTCTCTCTTGCACTACAACAGTACTTTACCCCCTCTTGATTTGATGAACGAGCTTGACCCCCTTTCCTTCTCCATTCTTTTTTAGGACCTTTCTTTATACTTAGAACTTCCTTGCCCCCATATAAGATAGTTTTGTCTATCTCCTGCAGCACGTTAAACCTAGAACTATATGTTGATTTCATCAGGTTTCCTTTTGTCTTAATCCCTTTGCGAGTTTCTTCCTTTCTCTTTCCTGTCTGTGATATGTGATTCTTGGCCTTAAATGTGCTTTTTGCAAGCATCTAAGATCCAAAGTCATCCTTTGAGTTGACTCCAAGAAAGCTAAATAAGGGTTTTTTAGACCATGACTGCTTTCTCCATTTTCTCTTTCCCGATCGGCGTTTACCTTTGGCACATTCCTTTCTAGCAAGAGTTAGCCTGAGTATCAGCTATTGGGCATTTCTCTCAAGAATGCCCATATATACCACATTTAAAGCATATGGATTTAAGGCCTTCATATTTTGTTGTGTATATCGTGGATTTGATGACAAACTGGGATTTTAAAGCTTGGTTTATATCAACTTCAACACTTACTCTAGCAAACTTCCCTTTTTCCACCACCACAGAATGATCATGACATAGAGTCAGAGTATTAATGTTCACCATGAGAGCCCTTCTTATCATGTTCCCTACTTTGAGCTAGCATTCTTCAGAGTAAACATGCATAGGTAAAGTAAGAACTCATATCCAAACAGCCACCTTACGATTTGTTGCAATAAGGATTGAAATTAGGACTCCATCTTTGTACAACCATGTAGTGCCCTTGTATTAACCATATACCATCAAATAATAACTTCAAACCCAAATATCTGTTCTCAGTTCTGAAAATAAAATAATTATTTGGTAGGTCGATGATTTCAAAGTTATTTGATTTCACAATTCAAGCCACCCTATTTTTGAACTCTCTCAGATTCATAGATTTCCCTAACATAGTAAGGATCAAAGCATTCTTCCAAGGTCGGCAAAGATCCTTAAAATACTCGTATGGCATGTTCAACCTTGGTAAAGATTCAATAAGAAGCTTTTGCTCCCCCCAAAAGATCCAGAGTGATTTCCTTCTCTTCCTGAAGCCACTCCCTCATTCTTTCATCCAGTTCCTGTGAGGAAGGCTCCTCTTCCCTACCTAACAGCTTGGATTTATATGAGACTTTGTTTTTTAGAGTAGATTGCCATGTTTGCTGTGCTTGAGTTTCTCTTATCGCCGTCTTAGGTTGACTAGCAACGTCTAGTCCATTCTCCATTACTACCACTTGTTACTCATTCAATGAAGTATCACCACTTCCCAAACCAATACCATGAACTTGCGTCTTCACATTGCTAGCCTCTAATTCTTGTTCCTTCTGTATTGATTTCCCTAATGTCACCAAAGATTTCCCCGTATTGATCGAATAGTGTTTGTGCACAAATCTCTACGATTTTATCATTTTTTTCCCAGACCAATTTATCTAAGTTATAAAATTATACATAATATAATGTACAAAGGTATTTTAGGGACATCAAATCATATTTGTTATACCACCTTCAGCCCTTAATATAAAAGCTACTTGGGTGTTGGATTTGATTTATAAGACCCTAATACACTTTATCTCCCAAATTTATAATTTTTTTAAAGTATCCCTATTGAATTCACATTTTAAAGGGTTTTATCCCAGGGTAATCATGATGAAAAATGGTAGTTTAATAAAAGGAAAATACTTGGGTCGAGTTCCCTATATTTATTTCATCAAGTTCTCCAATCACATGTGATTATATGTCCTATTTTTGAATTATTATCATTTAACTATAAACTCATGAAAAAAGTAAGACATGTAGTGGATGTATGATTAAAGAACTTGATATAATGGATATAAGGAACTTGAGGTAAATATGATCCTTAGTAAAACCAACGTATACTTGTTACAAATAACTAACATAATTAATTTTTTTAATATATCCAAATTAGTCAGCTAGCACTTATATTAAGAAACATATATGATAATATTTATTAAAAAAAGGATTGGAGGTGGTAATTATGTAATTTATCTAACTTCTTTAACATACCAAATTAGTTAAATAACTCCCACATTAAGGATCATATGAGTAACTAGAAACATTTGAACACATCAAGATAGAAAGTTAATATCACAATATAAAAAAAAATACCTTTAATCAACCAAATTAAAGTCCAATATTCCAAAATTTACATTTATACATTCAACAAAAACTTTACAAAATTCAAAATCAAGAACACTTTTTTTTCCAGAACCAAAATTAAGAACATATATAAGCTTAATACACTTATATTATCGTTTTTCAAGATAGTCAAAATTCATTGTATGGGAAAAAAATCATGTATCATACTTATATATATGTTCTTATATTTTGGATTTTGGAATGTTTTGGTTTAGTGTGTGTAGATGTTGAAATATTGGAGTTTAGTTGAATATGTATGTAGATTTTACATATTGTAATATTAACCCCCCCCTTTTTTTTGCATTCAAGTGTTTCTATCTATTATATATAGCTCTAATGCAGGGGCCGTCATGTAACACCCTGCCTTTAATCACGTAATTATAATTCGATAATGCACATTTAATTCGGATTAGAGACCATCGGATAACTTAAACTCATTTCAATCTCCTACTTTGTAGTAGGGTTTTCACAAAACATTCAAAATCTCTTCCTGTTCCTGGTCTCCATTTCAAAATTCGAATATAATTACCTGTGCAGTTTATCTACATTCATGTATAACAGAGTGTATAACCAAATCCCCGGCAACTCCCGGGTTCTATACCTATATACTCTAGAGGTTACAAGTATCCACTAGGGGATTACACAACCAAAATCGAATATAATATTCCTAATTCAAAATATACAGTAATCCCGAGTTTAAAGTAGATAACCAACATCTCAAAAATCCATAGTATCCCTAAAGGTCCTAAGTGCTTCGGGTTGGCCACTTCTCCTTTGAGCCACATGCCCTGTCTGAAATGTTAGTCATAGGAAAGAATGAGATTCGAGCGAATCCCAGTAGTAACAAACCACTCACACAATGCATAACACAAAGCATGTATATAAATCACAAACAGCAGCAGCAGCAGCAATCTCAGAGATACATGGTTTTCACCACCAACGACAGCACTCACGGCTGTATACACAATACGACAGCTCTTGCTGTAATCATAATCACGACAGCTTACGCTGTAATCACCATCACGATAGCTTACGCTGTAATCACAATAACGACAGCTTACGCTGTAAACAACAGCTTGTGCTGTAAACGACAGCTATCACCAGCTGTAACCGCAGCAGCATCAAAGATTCATCACAGAACAGTGATAACACACACATACAGATCATTACACATAGTATAAGAGAGAGAGTCACTACCTTGTCCTTTCCCGACGTTTCTTGGCACAGCGGGCTCACAAGGACGGCAAATATCAAATCCTGTAAACCAAGTTAGGGACAACCCGTCAATCTCTTTCCCAAGTTTTATCTCTATAATACTTAAGTTGATTATCACTATGGTCAATTAATCAAGTCAACTAAGGAGCTAAAGTGGTCAATTAACCTAAAAGGCTAATTTCTAACCTCAAAGTTCCACAATATTACATTATGCCATAAAATCTTCAATTTTCGCATAGGTGACCAATCTGCCAGAATTTTCCAACATCTTTGAAAAATCATAACTAATTCTAGAAAAATCAAAATGAGGTGATACCAAAGCCTATTGAAAGCTCTTGAAGTCCTCTTCATAGGAAAAATATGAATCACTACCAGAAATCACCACACAATTCCAGAATTACACAACATTCCACACTGCTCCAGAATTAGGTCCAGTTTCGACATCAAACTTTGGGCAACTAGAACTCCCAGCTCAAAAACCGAAATGACACAAATCATATGTCCATTTTGAAGCTTGAAATGTGAACTTTAAGATTGGAAAGTTTCAGAATTTTTAGACACCAATTGCCCATTCAAAATATCCCTGCAAACTGACTGCCCTGCACATAGTTACACTTGACAGTTTTTCCAATTTTCAACCAATGCGTCCAATGGCTTCAAAATCAACAACCAAACCTATTCCCACATAATTTTTCGTGTAGAACACAATGGTAACATCAAAATGAACAAATTCCCACTCATTCCCTATGTCCTGTTTTGGCAGAATTTTAGGGTATTTCACAACAAACAACCACTTCACTATCTAATCACTAAGCTTAGCTCATTTGCCTCCAAACCAACATATAAGCACATATATAGGATGAAAGCTTCATGATCCCTAATATACCCTAAAAAACGAAATTAGGGCTGTCACAATAGCCCACCACAACTCAGCCAATTAAAGCATCATATACATCAACATAATGCTCTTACTCACCTCTTGCTTCTTCTTGTGTTCTTTTCTTGATTCCTCAACTTTTGTTCTTGCAAGGTGGCTGAAAACTCCTCCTCTTCAAAAACAAAAACCATAGAAATGAAGCTAAGGAAGAGAGGAACAAGTTTCATGAAGGTCACTTGAGCCATAGATGAGATTAAGGAGGTGAAAATCCATGTAGAAGTTCTTACCTCAACTTTGTTCTTAACTTTCTCTTAGCTTGCTGAACTTGGCCGACCTTGAGAAGAGGTGAGAGAGTGATTTATGATCAGTTTTTCTCTTCCTTTATCCTCTTAATATCTGACCAAAAATGTGGCCCAAAGAGAAAGAAAAGTTGTGGTGGAAAATAATTCTTTTTACACAAGTTATGCCATATTGACTTTGGTCAATTGAGTAAGGTTTCTCTTGCCTCTTCTCTTCTTGCTTTTGGACGTGATATGGGCTGCACAAATGGAGAATTATTATTGACCAACATGTTCTTCAAAAGGAGGAAGAAAGATTGACCAATTGCATGAACTTGCATAGCCATTGGTTACACAAATTTTCTAGTTGCAATTTTTGACTTTTCTTCTTTGCTTTTCATCTTGGTCAATGTCTCAACTTGTTTTAATTTAATTCCTCTTCCCTTTCCTTTGTCTCCACCGAAATGTTGCACTTTGAAACACAAAAAGAATGTTGACCACTTGCTTTAAGGTATATGTGACCCATATGACCAAAGTTCCCTTGTAAAAGAGTTGAAATTTTGACCAAATTCCTCCTTCCTTCTCCTTTACCCTTTTTGGACGTTTTTAACAATATGAGGAAGGGTATTAATTTGTTTTCCCATTGGTCAATCTTGATCCTTCATTTTAAGCTTTATCCCACAATTAAGCTTAACTATAGGGTTTAGGCACTAATTACAACACATTCGGATCAAAATCCACATCATATACTTCAAAAGTGTTCATTTACAATAATTACATCACTTTTGGAGTCATTAGCCCTTAATCCCATTTTTTGGGTTATTACACGTCATGCTATTTTAAATTTATGCACAAATATTTGTTGGTAATTTACGGAAAAATGACGACAAGTATTTATCAATTACTGGTTATTCTTTTAAAAAAATCGTTAAATATGTTACCCCTATAATTTGATCGTTAAAATCCATCAATCATAACAAGCATAAGGCCAGAGTTTAAATGATGCAAAAATGCTTGATAAACAAGGTAAAAAATAGCTGACAAGTATGACATTTTTTAGTAGTAATCTCTGCTTCAATCTCACCCACAAAAATATTAAGATATTAACAGTGAGATCCAATATAGTAATTATAGGTTATTCGAATATATTATATACAAACACAAGGTAGTAGTGAATGTGTTTTGCCTCACAATGAATTTTGACTTGTGTTATAAGTTTTAAATTTTTTTAAGTATTTTATGTACCTACATACATACGTACATATATAAATAGGAGATTGTTTTAATTTGTGGGCCTGGATAAGGTGCATCTAGCACTATAAAACATTAATTTTAGGGTGCTGGACGCCTCTGAAAAAATATTTGATGTTGTTAAATGAACTATAAAATATTTTAATATGTTGGATGCACATAAAAAAATTTTAGAGTGCTGAATGAATAACAATGGAAAGAAAGGACGTTATACAGGGATTCGAGTTTTGTCTTTGGTTTATGGTCTTATGCTGGTATATTTGGTTGACTCGTATTGACCGATGTTTTAACAATAATACATGGAGTACAAAGGCTATTTTGGCCCATGCTCGTGCATGCTTAGTATGGGTAATACAAGCATGTTTAAAAACTATAATGGGGAAGAGAGTCGTCCACATTGGAAGCCACCTCCGCTTGGGTGGGTGAAGATTAATACTGATGAATCTAGGAGTGAAAACTTAGGGACGTGCATTTGTAGAGGCATGCTGTGAGATCACAATGGTGAGTTTTTGCTGGGGTTCATATATCGGATTGGGCGAGGGATAGTGGTATCTACTGAAGCTCGGGGTATATTGTGGGGTCTTAAACTTGCATGGGATACAGGATACAAACAAATTTTGATTGAGTGTGATTGAAGTGAAATCATGGAACTGATTCATGCCATGGTATCTCAGGAACACCCAGATTTTCATCTTATCATGGAGGTTCACACGTTGATGGATTGAGACTGGGAAGTCAAAATGTTACATTGCAATCGAGATGTTAATACGGTTGTAGACGACATGACAAAGGAAGCTTGAAAGATTGCGATAGATCTCCATATCACTAATTCGCCTCCTGTATTTATTACGAGTTTATTAATTACTTATCAAAATAGGTTGATACCGCAAGTGAACTTAGGAGAATAGCTTCTGAGATATTTGTAGTTTTTCATGTACTATAAAAAAAAAAGGATTATGTTGTTGTTTGGGCTTTGGATTTTGGTTTCATTGGACATTATTTTGGGTTGACATTTAGTTTATATTAGTGCAAGACATTTGTTATTAACGGGTTGGATCTAGCAGAAATGGTTAATTTCTCACAACATGGCGAATCAATGTTTGCATTTCTAGTATAAGAGGTGGCTATATTTTAGTGGCCAACAATGTTTTCAAGAATAAGCATTTATTACGTAAGTTGAGATAAAACTCCTTTCATATACTTACCTCGTATTCAGTAAATCAGGATTCATAACCACTTATTGGCTAAAAATAAGCTATCTTAAACGAGTACTCCATGTATTTAAAAAATATTTTTTGTTGGAAAAAAAGAAGAAGAGAGATGCCCGTTTATAAAAATAAAAAAGTGATAGTACAGTAGGCGAGGGGAAAAAAAGAGCATTTGGTGGGAAAACGGAGGGAAACGATGCCAGTGGCGACTCGAGAGACATCTGATTCCAGAGTTATTGCTCACGTAGATATGGATTGCTTTTACGTTCAAGGTACAATATCTCTTCCTCTGTTTCTTCCGGCTTTAATCATTTACTTGTTTTTTGTTGTTGTTGTTTTTGTTGTTGAATTTTTCCCTCCTTTTCGGAAGTTAATTAGGGTTCGCCGCTGCCTTAAATATCGTTGTGGATGTGAATTCTATCAAAACCAAATATCTTTACTTACCTTTTTGCTATACCCAATCTCCCACAATTGTAGCCTCACAGAAATTCTTACCTACTCGTCTTTTTAGTTTCAAACTTTATTTTCCTTGTTTCCCGCCTTTACATCTAGTGTCCTCAGTTTCGCTGAGTCCAATAAGGTTACATTGCATTACATCCTAGTTTGCTACTAATATTACTGTACTTAAGGTTGCCATTTACAGTACAATAGAAGACAGATGGGACCGTAATGATGTGTTTCCACAGCCATTTCCATATGCACATGATTCTGTAATTAAGGTGCTTTGGCTGAGGGCAAGAATGTGCCTGTCATATTAAGTAAAACTAAGGGTTATTTCCTGACTTGTGTTATTACATAATATAGATAATAAAGGAATTTCGGTTAGTGAACTCAGAAATACTTCTTTTAATCCATACCAGCAGATGGTTTAAACTTGAAACTGTTATTTCTTTATTTTTTTCTGGTGATTCCCTGGAAATTCAATTCAAGGATCTTTTGTTTCTTCTTATGTATAATATGTATATCTTGAGAGTTGAATATATCCGACTGTTGTTGGGGCTGAGATGTAGTATGTATATCCTGCTCAAGTATTTAACTTTATTATTGAAGAGTATTATCTGTTTTCTATTCAGCATTGCTTTTACCCCCACTCAGCATTTTACTTATCTTTGTTTCAATTTGTCTAAGTTACTTATATTATATTTTCTTCTAGTTGAACAGCGAAAGCAGCCAAATTTAAGGGGCTTGCCTACTGCTGTCATACAGTACAACTCATATAAAGGCGGGGCCTTAATTGCTGTGAGCTATGAGGCCCGTAAATATGGTGTCAAGCGGTAAGGACTCTGCATAAAGAGAGTGCTTTAGATCTTTGACAGTAAGAACTTAACCATTTACTAAATTTCTTCAGTTCAATGAGAGGTGATGAAGCACAGGAGGTGTGCCCCCAAATTCAATTGGTTCAAGTTCCAGTAGCACGTGGTAAAGCTGATCTCAACACATACCGTAATGCAGGTTCAGAGGTGATTTAAGAACAGAACTTTAGCTACCTTAAAATGTGTTTCCAACACGATTATTTTACCAAGGCTGAAATAATTGAATATCTTGTTTACCAGGTTGTATCAATCCTTGCGAGGAAGGGTCGTTGTGAGAGGGCTTCAATTGATGAAGTATATATAGATCTTACCGAAGCTGCTGAAGCAATGCTAAAGGAAGCTCCTCCAGAAAACCTGGATGATATTCATGAGGAAGTTCTCAAGTCACATGTTTTGGGGCTCAATGTTGAGGTCAAAGACTATGTTTAAAGATATTTCACCTTCTATGCTCTTTTTCTTAATGTTAAGGAAGCATTGCTTGTATTTTCTGTATGCTTAATTTTATTTATTTATTTATTTTTGTTTCCCGCGTGAATGCTAAATTGATGGGTGGTTTTTCAAAATCAACCAATTAACATATAAAATCCATTAGAAGTCATACTATTGGTAAGTCTTGAATAGTACGACCCATCTTAGACTCCATTCAACATATGGGCTAATATCTAGTTTTATGATAACATTGCTACAAACTTTATTATCTGATCATACATTATTTTTATCCCCAAATAAAATTTATAGCCTGCTAGGCATGAGAGGTATGACCATGTTAGCTTCACTAAAATGATTTTGCATTCAGGATGGAAATGATGCCAAAACAGAAGTTAGGAAGTGGCTTTGCAGAAGTGATGCTGATTACCATGATAAACTATTAGCTTGTGGGGCCATCATTGTTGCTGAGCTCAGGATGCAAGTGTTGAAAGAAACTGAGTTCACTTGTTCTGCTGGTATTGCTCATAACAAGGTGAGAAACAGGCTCAGTATGCTTTGATGTCTTGTCTTTTGTCTTTACCTAGAAAATTTTCAACTTAAAGATGTTTCCATGATCTTTATACTGCCATTGACCTGTATCTTATTTTGTCAACAGATGCTTGCTAAACTTGCTAGTGCTATGAACAAACCTGCACAACAAACTATTGTGCCACGTTCATCCATTGAAGGATTGCTTGAGTCTTTTCCAATAAAGAAAATGTATTCAATTAATTATACTTTATAATTTCTTGTATCAAAATACTAAGTCAATTTGGGTTAACTTTTATGCCATACCCTATTAAGCTTACATTTTTTTCATGTTTTGGTAATATCAACAAAGCAGAGACAGCTTTGTTGACAAAGAGATTGGCAATCTCTTTTGAGCTATTATGTACGAAATTTTGATAATGCATAATGTTGAAGAAAATTTGGTTGTCAGGAAACAGCTTGGGGGAAAGCTGGGGAGTTCTTTGCAAAGTGATCTTGGTGTCAATACTGTTGGGGAGTTGCTCAAGTTTTCAGAGGAGAAGCTACAACAACGTTATGGAATCAATACAGGGTGAGCAACTACCTTTTAACATTGTTTTTGATATTCTGTATTTCTTGCACTTATAGGATACTAGAATGTTAGTGGCTATATATTGTTGATTTTGTTTATGCAATTCTATATTTTTAAACTAGCAGTTTTTGTCTCCTTAGTTAATAACTTAATATCATGGCATGTATTACTCCAATGTAGAAGGCACGATTATTTTGAACCAAATTATATGAGTCATTGTGTGCATTTCACGTTTTGTGCCAATAAAACTCCTAGGTTTACCTTGTTTTATGGCTATTGGTTGTCCATTTGTATGTCTTATAGCAATCTGTAATCTGCCATTTCTGATTCTAGCTGTTACAGCATTGCAGTACTTGGCTGTGGAATATTGCAAGAGGAATCAGTGGGGAAGAAGTGGAAGGGCGTCTACTACCCAAGAGCCATGGTTCTGGCAAAACATTTCCGGGGCCTCAGGCGTTGAAGACAATTTCTTCAGTAATTGTCCTCCTCTAACCTTGTCAAATCACTTGCTACTTGATTTATGGTGGTACTGCTTTCTGAAGCAAGGCATTTAAATAGCTGTTAAGCAGCAATAGCTTCTATCAATATAATATGTCATTTGATGCACTAAATCCCTAACTTTGTAAAGCTGTAGGTAGATTAAGTTTTTATAGTTACATATGCTCTAACCATATCGGTGTGCAATGGTTAAAAACTTCATCCTAAACTGCAGCCTAATAAATCTGTCATAGTTTGATATTCTTCAATATCCGCGTTTTAGAAGTGATTCCATTTGCCTTGTGTCTGGTGACTGTTTTTACTAAATCTGCTTGTTGGGAATACTATGAAACTTGGGCCATAGAACCATGTGCTTCATATTTTATCATGCATATTACTAACATAATCTTGAAATTTGATAGTGTGCCCAGTGCCCAAAGTTCGTACCTTTCTTTGGCTTTTTAGTTCATTTCAACAATATGCATCTGAAAGTCTTATTTCTGAGCACATAATTACGTTTTTGTTTTTTAATTGTTGAGATGTTCCTTGATCTTCCACTTTCAGATTTGCAAACATGACAACTTTTGCTTTCAATGGTGTATTGAATCTTAAAGAGCCTCTTTCTTCCTATATACTCTGCTTGATTCTAACAATTCTTTTATAACTGTTGAGATCTGCCACGTTCCCCCGTTTTTACTATTCTCCAGTTATTGCAAGTTTCAACTATCAAATTGGTGTTGGGTCTTAAAAGAGCCTCCGATATATCTGTGCAGGCTTAAGTGTTTTTTTTCTTTTTCTGTTTTTTTTTTTGGGTGACAATAGGCTGAGATGCATACCACTGACTTCTATGAGATCTACTTTTGTATGGTTAAGCAGTAAATTGTTCCTTTTCTGATGTTAGCCCAATGCCCTGCAACAGGACAGTAAATGCCCTAAATTTTGGTTCATGAGCATCAATTAATGAGAACAGATTACTATTTTTTTTGGAAGGAAAATATATAATTATAAGGGATTTCTTTTGTGTAATTGCATAACAGAGGAGTGGATGTTCAAGAAGATATGCCCATGGCTAACATAGTTCAGTTTAAACTTGAAGGAACTGCAATTCCATACCATGTTTCAAATCCTTTTTTATTTGGAGTCTTTACATGGTTCAGTTTCCCAGTATTTTATTTGTTATTTATTGGATCAGATTCTCTCATTGCCCCAAAATAATTAAAATGTCTTTGACTCTATTCAATTTTTTTTTAATGAGTTTAGGTGCTGGCGGGCTTCTTTTGAGAAATAGATTATTGGATTTTTATTAGTTAGATGGCTTGGTGCTCAATTCCTAGTTTCACATGCAAGAAAGTCCATTTCATTACATTGCTTTGTGCAATTATTTGTTTGTGTCTTCAGGTTCAGCACTGGCTTAATCAACTGTGTGAAGAGCTGAGTGAACGTCTTCAATCTGACTTGGATCAAAATAAGCGAATTGCCCGTACACTGACTCTGCATGCTAGAGCATATAAGGTGGCTTTTCTGTAACTGATCTGTGCAAGATTTTCTGAAGTTAGATAAACATACCACTTTCACTTTTTCATTAGTCTTCTATTTTAAACTAGATGTGGATCTTGTAGTTGTACAGAGCTTGAAAAATGAGTAACATTTTTCTTGACTTATAAATGATGCCGCTTACTATTATTTCTGTTATATATTGATATATTGATTATGAATCTTGTTAGTAATTTAATTCTATTCTATCTTATCTATTGAGGTTTTTCTTTGACAAAAGGGTGGTGATTCAGATTCACATAAAAACTTCCCTTCTAAATCTTGTCCTCTAAGATATGGAACTGCAAAGATTCAAGAAGATGCTATAAATCTATTTCAAGCTGGATTACGTGAATATATTGGCTTTTACAACAATAAATCTGGGGGAAGCCAAAACAACAGTTGGGGAATAACATCACTTTCTGTTGGTGCAAGTAAAATGGTCACCATACCATCTGTAAGTTTGAATTGATTGTGTAAACTTTTGGCTGTAATTCTTGTGTTCAACTTGTGGCCTCTGACATAGGCTCGCCTTGAAACAGTGAGCTATGGTGCTAGATTTTAAAGTTAAAAAGGCTGTGCAATTCTTCTCAGAAAATGATATTTGTTGGTTCCCTCAGCTATCGATGACTTGGGTTGTAAATTTGTTCAGAATTTCATTTAGATGTTTTCATATGTTGACATAGTTATCAGAAGCATTTGAATTGAACTAGGCTAGTTGCCTGTGATAATATGAGGCGTCAACTGCTAATGTTTGTGCACCACTTTTTTTACCTTGAAAATATTGAGTATTACGCTAAATCTCCACTCAAGTTGGGCTGAATTGCACCTAATATTCTTTTTGTTTTAAACATCATAGTCAGCTCCCTTACTTTTGATATGTATTGCTAAAACCTCATTTCTGATTTATTTTTAATAACAATTTAAATTTTCTGCGCAATATGCATTGCCTCAAAAAGTAGAATCTCTTAATTATATCTTGATATCAATTTAACAGTTCTATTGTTACATTAATGTTAGAATTATATCTTCATATTCTCTAAAAAAGTAAAAAGTTATTTTCTTTGACAAATAGTAAATTGAAAGCAAGATTTTGCTGTTACGGAATTCTGTACGATTTTTAAAATAAGAGTAGTGTATATCAAGTGTAGTTCAGCCAAATTCCATGGGTTAGTTTAGTTACTAAAAAATGTTTATAGTTTGTTGGGTGGACCAAAACTGTTTTGTTGAACAATTATATTTAAAAATTGTTTTTTGAACTGCATTGGTGCTAGGGAACACATTCAATTGTTAAATACTTTGGTGGGCAATTGCAACCCTCCTCATCTTTGAAACAGACACCAGAAAGTGTAATCCATGAAGCTGCACCATCTTCACCTTCAGGTTACGTCATGTCATTAAGTTGCTTTACTTAATTTTTTTACTCCATTCCATTTTAATCTAATGGTGGCGATAGGCTTAAGCAGGCAGTGAAAGTTGTTCGGGATTGAATTCATATGAGTCACAGCTTGGATATCCTGAAGAAGACACAAGAATGAAGTATTTAAAGGCTAGTTTTGGTCAACAGGTTGGTCAAAGCTCTTATGTGAACTTCATAAAATAATCCATTAGTTTGATTGCTGTCTATATAATTTAGAAACATGAAATGATCCTCTAATTTGATTGCTCTCATATAATAGCTTGCCAGATACATGGCTTCTATTAGGTGAAGGCTCTAAGCTCAAATTTTATCAAGAACAAACATAAAGTACTTTCATGTCAGAAACGATTTCTAAGGAATCTGTTCTGGTGAAACAAACAAAAAATAGAGTTTTTATGGTAACATTTCCGTTTTACGTAACCAAATTGGTTGTAGAAGGTGCTGCTTTTTGCCTTAGCTTGTTCATTCTTTCTTGCTGTTTAATAGCATTATCTAAGTTAGCTAGTTACTTAATTTATTGTACATTGATCCCCGGTCAACTACATTAAGCCCTTTATTGAGGATATCCAGTTCTTTTAATTTGTGTACTTCTTCTGTTGGGTACTCTAACCATTTCTATTTACATCTTGTATATTGCTTCTCTTGCCATTCTAGTTTAAGTTATAAAATACTAGTAGTAGTTTGTGTACTTCTGTTGGGTACTCAAATTTTCAGGATTCTTTCAGCTTCATCATACTGAACGTCTTGTGTGCTTGTTTAATCACCCCCTTTCAATTGCATCACCTAATCCTAGGATTTCTAATCTGTGTAAATTTTGGTTTATTAAAAGATGTTATAAAGGATGGTTTACTACTCTTAGCTGCAGTTAGTAAACAAGTTGCCAATCGTCTCTTGAAGGCTCTTACAACGTTGTTCCAGTTTTGGTAACCTGTCACATGGGTATTTCTAAGGATTAATTCACAAAGACAACGCCCCAAATGATGTTCATAGAAATATAGGATAGTGTGTGTAACTGGTAAAATGGGTTTTTATTTCTGGTTAGGGGTGTCGCTTCAATGTTCTAACTTTCCAACTCTGCTGCCCACTGCTTTTTGACAGAGAGTAACTGACATTTATTGTTGTAATCTTATTCTCAATAATGATGCCATGATCCTTGTTTATGGATAGCTAGAGTCCTTTTAATCACATGACACCTGAGTGCTTTGATGCTATAATTTTCCCTCTTTGCCTACAATACATTTCAAATTACCTGCTTTTATTATCTATATGCGAATTCTGTTTTCGCAGAAAACAATTGAAATCATATTTATAAAATTAAGATATAATTGCAGGACTCATCTTGCGACTTATCCAGGCAGGGAGATGGCTTGACTGAAGAATCTTCCCTTTTGTCACCCCAAGGTACAATATCTTATACTGACTTTATCTACCATGTTTTCATTTATCTCCCTCTCCCTCTTCCCTTCCCATCTGACATTCTGACCAAAGGCGGCTCTTCATTCAGGAAATGAAAATGGAACAGCAGAGAGAGAGCCACAACCTAGTTTTCCTACGGAAGACCCTAGGCACATTCATGCTATGCCCACATTGAAAACGGTTGTGAAGAAAAATACAACTAAAGAAAAGGTACAAGTCTGCTCTGAGATTATATTAACTAATAGTCCCTGTCTGAGTGCATTACAAAGAAGCTAGGGCCTTGTTTGATTCTGTTTAGTTTTTATGTTATTAGAATAGTTTGATAACTAATATACTTTATCTGAGTTAATTGCAAAGAAAATAGATCTTTGTCATGTCTAAGACTAAGAAGTTGGTTAAAATTAGCTAAAGAAAAAAAATATGTAAAAAATACAATTAATTTTCCAAAACACTCTAATTTATGGAGGGTATGCGTGAGGAAAGAGATGGGAGAGAGTGCATGTCTAGGGAAAAGAGATGGGAGAGACATGTAATTAATTGGGGGTACTCTTTAGACAAGAATAAAGTGTAGCTTATAAAAAGGATCAAAACTCATTTAAAAAAGTGTACTCCCTCTGGTCCTTAATATTAAGCATATTTATCTAATTTGATTAGATTAATGAAGTTAGTTGAGTTAGTTAATATAACATTTATTTTCTAAAACACCCTAGTCATCTCTCTTAATTCTTGTATTCCCTCTTCTCCTTGATTATTATTGAGGGAGCATTAATAGGGGCAAATTAGAAAAAGATTAACAAATATGAAAACTATGTCTTATATTTAGGACTAAGATCAATTCCTCAAATATGTTTTATATTAAGGACCGAAGGAGTAGCATATGACAAGGTCTGGAGGGAGTATTATTTTAAAAGGCTAGGAAATAGAAAGAACGGTATTTCACGTTCCAGTTCAATTGTATCCTATGGTGGGAAGAATTTTGCACTTGGCAGCTTTTATTAATATGGGGCTTGAAACTTGAATATAACGTCAATGTAATTTACTAACTTCTATGTATATCGCTACAGGGTAATTGTTCAATTCTAAAATTTTTCAAGAATCACCATGATCATTGTACCTCGGAGAAGCAGCATGCTACTAATGCCCAAGGTGAAAAAACATTATCAATCGGTGATCTTCTAATCCATTTCCTTTTATCATTTCACACAGACATATAGATGTATCAAGTGAGATAAGGGATGTTTGGTAAGATGTGAGAGAAATGATTAATTATTACTCCCCCAGTCTTAATTATAGGCAGCTAGTTAGCAGGTTGGTTTTGTTCTTAAATATAAGATCTCAATGCATTTTATCTCTAATATTTATCATTAGTCTCAGACTAATTTACCTATTAAGCTTATATATTATCTCAATGTTATATAGGAGGGTAGAGTGATCAAGTAATATTTGTTATGATTAAGTAATTTATCTAATTTCTTTGATCTACCCAAAATTGTTTAATGGGGAATCATTATAAATTTGTAAGAAATATCTTTCTGATTCTACATTATTAATCTGTGATTACTCCGAACTAATCCAATTATATGTCCGCCACTGTGTTCCTTATTCTTTAAGCGATATAAATCTGCAGGATCTGAGTCTAATTATAATAGTGATTCAACGATTAATAATCAAGCTGAGTCACTAAAAGAGACCCATTGCGAAGCAATTGGAACAAACAATGGTGAAGGGAGTTCAAGTGAAGTGGCAGGAGAAGGAAGAGCATCATGGAGCTACAGAATGGAAGAGATTGACCCCTCTGTGGTTGATGAGTTACCACCAGAAATTCAACAAGAGGTTCGAGCCTGGCTTAGGCCCCTTAAGCGGCCCAATGTGGTTAAAAGAGGTTCTATTATTACTCACTATTTCTCCAGCAACAAAAATTGACCAAAATGATTCCATTAGTGGTCCTGTTCTACTGTAACTAACGACACTGATATTTCTGCCTAAAATATTATTTATTAATATGTGTACATATATTGATTTGTTTCAGCAAGCTTGGTGTGACGTGGTGTGAATTGGATCGGTCTGTTTTTATTTTTTATTATTTTCTTCCGTGTAGTGTTGAATCCCAAGAAAGCTGGCTTTGGAGAATCTTGTGCAAATCGAGTATTGTGCTAAGTATTAAAGACCGGACCGGGTATTGAACCGGTCGGGGTATTGGGTTAAGGGTCAGTGGGTCAAACCGGAGCTAAACCGGGACCAAACCGGTGAGTAATTGAAAATTTTAGGCTTATAGTATGAAATTCTAAAGGAAAAAGTTACAATTTTTTTTTTTTTTTTTTAATTTGGGACCCGGACCGGACCGTGAACCGGACCGGTCTAGTGACCGGTTCGGCGGTTTCCTGTCCGGACCGGCCGGTCCGGGTCCGGGAACCATGGTATTGTGAGATGAGATTTCTGCTTTTGCCTGTCTTATTTTGTTTTTTGATGATCACGATAGTGCCTGTTTGACATGTCCCGTGTTATGCCATTAGATTCTATGTTTCCTCACATGCTTATCCATTTATACAAACTAATTAATTTTAAAATATCTTGACCTTGAGTTAATCTAAAAAGATTTAAAAAATTGGTTAAGTGGATTATTTATGATTTTTATCTATAAATTGTCACTTTTTTTTTTTCTAAAATGCCTTTCATTTGATAAGGTTGTTAAATGAATAAGAAAAAGAAGAATTAGGTCTTATATTTAGGATGTGAGGGAGGGAGTGTATCAAATTCACACTATTATTATTGTTTTTTGGGTATAATACGGGGCAACAGCCCAATCAATCTATTTATTCATCAAAACTTCCCTATGGTGAACAACGCCCATCCGATTTCTATCCAGCAAAACCTCAATAGCTGAAGGAGGATTAGCAAACAAAATCATATCAAAACTATGGTTAGATAGCCAATCAGCAACAGAATTTCCTTCTCTCTAAACATGACCTCACATAACAACATGTGAGAAAATAAATTGAGAGTAAAATTGATTTATAATTATGATTTTGAGTATAAATTTGGTTGTAATTGATTTATAAGATTGATTTTGGGCATGTTTGAAAGATAGAATTGAAAAGTCAGAACCGTATCTTTTTAAACAAAAATTCCAATCACCAGCTAAATTACTCCTTCGGTCCTTATGTAGGATATAATTGGGGAGTTTATCTTGATCTAAATGTAAGCCATATTTCATATATTTACCAATCTTCGTCAAAATTACCCATGCTAATGCTCCATCAATATAATCAAGTAAGAGGGAGATGGGGGGAATTAAGGAAGATGATTAGGGTGTTTTAGAAAAAATTTCATAATAACGAACTTAACTGACTTCCTTAATCGAATCAAATTAGTTAAAAAGATCTTACATTAAGGACTAAAGAAGTATAGAAATCCCCT
The DNA here is from genome assembly GCA_963242795.1 of Inga leiocalycina. NCBI lineage: Eukaryota > Viridiplantae > Streptophyta > Magnoliopsida > Fabales > Fabaceae > Inga > Inga leiocalycina. Next base: position 76,413,937 of record OY725323.1, read on the forward strand.
AAACATTTATTTCTTTATCATGGACCCCTTGTTGTTAATCTATCATTATCTTTTTTATTGAAACGAGCAACTCCTATGCGCGGGGAGCAACATTTCCTACAATGTTTAAAATGATTGCATTATTACAAATTGCACACTATATGATACCACAGTTTACAAAAGCTGAATTCGTCAGTTCACATAGAGATATATGTAACATTACAATTGATCACAGCACTAAACTAAGAACTCAAGTTGCTAAAAATCTCCTTGTATACAACATTTTTTGTGGTCCTTTTGACATCATCTCCACTATTGGGGACATAAATCTTTAACCCATCCATGCTTCTAACTCTAGAGAGTGCAACATATAATTGACCATGTGTGAAAACAGGCTTTGGGAGATATATGCCAACGTTGCGAAGTGATTGCCCTTGACTTTTATTAATTGTCATTGCAAAGCTTAGGTTGATCGGGAATTGCCTTCTCTTCATATGAAATGGCCATCTAGTCTCTGAAGGATTCATATCCATTCTATGAATCAAGACCTTCTTGTTAGGATTTGAACCATTCAATGTGATTCCCTCAATAACATTCTTCCTAAGCTTAGATATACAAAGTCTTGTACCGTTGCACAGACCACCAGATTGATCGATATTCCGCAGCAACATAATTGGGGCTCCAAACTTCAATGCAAGCTTATGCTGTAGCATCCCTGAGCAATTGATAGTGTTGAGGAATTCGGTTATGTACAGATTATGAAAACAATCACTATCATCTGTAGATTTACACACCGAATCGCAACTAAGGTAATCATGAGCTTCACCAGGCAACATAGAACACATGTACTCATTAATCTGCCTAACCATTTCTATGGTTGAAGCAAGTATTGCTCGATCGTTGAAGTATTGATTATTTGCTAAATTATCTTCCAAGTGAATATATGTTGCTTCGGTGATTGATTGAATTGGGTTTTCTTTCCCTTCAACCAATAATGATGGTGGAATCTCAATCTCAGCTATACCATCATGAGGCCCAGCCAATCTACCATCACCCACATCTAGAAGCCATTGACTAAACCATTGTAATTTCTCAATCTCTTGTTGTGATCTTCCAATAGTTAGCCGCATGTTCTTCATCAACTGAAAGATGGAACAATAGTTCTAGAGCCATGATGAGCTTATTGATGCATTAACAATTAATGCTCTACAACCTTTAGGTACTACTGGTAGGATCTGTCGAAAATCACCACCCATAAGAATGCATTTTCCACCGAATACATGATTTGAATGCATGATATCTTTTAGAGAATGATCGAAAGCTTCAATGCAAAACCTTTGAACCATAGGAGCTTTATCCCAAATGGTTAACTTAGTCTTGATGATCAATTCTGCAAGTAGGGAATTCTGCTTAATTGAGCACATTGAGTATTCGTTTACTTGTATTGGAATTGAAAAACGTGAATGAGCAGTTCTTCCAAAAGGTAATAACATAGCAGCTATACCACTAGAAGCAACTGTCAATACAATATCCCCTTTTACTCGTAGTGTTGATGTCAATGCATTCCACAAGAATGTTTTGCCTGTGCCGCCAAAACCATGAACAAAGAAGAATCCTGATGAGTTAGATTGTAAGGAGGCCATAACCTTATCAAAAATCACCTTTTGCTCTGTGTTTAATGACTTTATCAACCTATTGGATTCCCCGTGTAGAGCAACACGATCATAGCTTAGCTCCTGTAGTATAAGATTGTTTGTAACATCTACAGGGGATGCTATTGTTGGCATTGGTAACATTGGATATTCAAGAAGACTCTTTCCATTCTGATTAAGCAAGTTGTTAATCTCTTTCAATGCAACATCCTCCTTATCAGTATTTGATATTGCAACACCTATATAGAAAACAATAGTAAAAAGACTTATGAATATGTTAGTTAAAAAATGGTAATTGGTAAGAAAAACAATAAATGTTAAGTTCTAGAGTTTAACTAACTTGAATGTTGAGGATGATTGTGTGGTATATATAGTAAGTCCTCTGAGAGTATCTTTGAGCATTGCTTCCACACCAAGTCTAGCCGTTGCAGTGAATTTGACAAAAGCATGTTGACAAAAAGTTTTCGCAAAGTTATTCCAGTTCCCCAGACAGACGCTTCCTTGATGGCATTAACAAATTCTTGATCATCATCTAATAATCCTAAAGCAGCACAAGCAGATCTAAATGATTCATGTGTAACCCCACCAATTGTTTTGATGTCATCGAATGATTTTGGGCCTCAAACTTTTGTTAGCAAGATACGTAGGTAGTATAATTCACCAGAGCTAGGTGAAGTATTTGCAATTCTTCCAACAACGAATCCCCTCTGTCTCCTCTTCCATAAACGTTTATCCTTTTGATAAACATAATGATGTGGAAATTTAACATATGTCAGCCCTGCAGCAAAATCATCATCTGAATTCATTTTCATCCAAGCCAAGAATTGTGACTCGCAAACCCCTGGCTTATCCATCAAATCTGAGACATCATCAGTATTGGCGTAAATCACATATCGTTGATTTGGGAGGTGGAAACTTAAACATTCAACAGAAGGAGTTCTGTGATGAATGTTGAACCCAAATATCCGCCATGAGGCCTCACATGCAGAAATATATCTGCAATTGTAATAATGTTGTATCTCATCAAGTAGGTTCTTTCTGTTTTTTCTGGAATTGCTGTAAAAAATTCCAACAACAACTCTATCATTCCCTTTACTAATGTACTTGAATAAGTACTTAATTGCAGTGGAATGATTGCACTTCTCAACATTAATATGAGCTTGGAACATGCAGAGCAGCGTCGGGTTGTATGGAACAACAAATCTATTGTCCAATGGGATCCCTTTAAGTTCAACTGTTCTACCATCATCTCTTCTTCGATATGTCGAGTAACCATCCTCATCCATAGTTGTCATGTCAGAGATCTTTTTAGGAAAATGCTTGCTGCATCTTTTATCTTTCATGTATTGAGCTCTAGGATTGTCTGTGCCATAAGGACCATGAACCATAAATTTCCTAACCAACTCATAAAGCACAACTGATGAGCTCTTGTCAGGAATTTCAGTTGTTATGACTTTATCAATAGCTTTTGGCATTGTTATCTTGTCATATGGTTGAAGAAAGAGAAGTATGTGGGCATGCAAAAGTCCTCGCTTTTAGAATTCTATAGTGTACACCTTTGGAAAGACATAATTTAATTATAATGCATTAGGAAAAAGAAATTTAAATTTAAATCAAATAATGTTGAAGATTTTCATGAGAAATACCTGCGCGTATAGTTCTAAAAATTTTCTCCTCTCTAAGAGTCTTCATGAGACTTTGCAATTTAATTTTGAAAATCCTGCAAAGAATATTAGGCCTATCTGCAGGATTTAATGAGTGTTTCTTACAGTACCTTGTGATCTCCGGCCATGCAGGATTACAAGTGAAAGTTAAGAAGATATCTGGATATCCAGCCCATCGGCATATTGCTATTGCATCTTGATAATTTTGAAGCATGTACCTAGCTCCTCCTGTGAAAGTTGTAGGCAGTATTATCCGCTTGCCAGTTGAAGAAGCATCAGTTTCACCTCTGAGAAGTGTATCTGATAGTCCTTGATACAAATCAACCCTGAGTTCTTTTGGTATGTTCGAACCCAGTATAGTCGTTGTTCTTCAATCATTGTGTAACCATCAACAATGAATTGTTGTAGTAATCTATTTGCATGAAGTAACATAGAAATCTCACGATCTCGAGTCATTAGATGGAATGCAAAGAATTCTCTATGCTAAGGTGCTTCCTTTGCTTTGTGGTCGAAAGAGTTTCTTCCCTGTGTTGAATGTCATCTCTATATCCATCTTCTCCAAATGGGAACAAAATTGGGTATTGTAGCGGTAAATAGGAAGAATGTAATTCATTTATTTGTTTAGGGGTGCCAGATTGCTTCTCCACAATGATGTCTCTAACATTAAAGGTCATGTCTATGTCACCAACAACTAAAGCAGCAACTTCTGATGCAGTAGGGATATTGTGTGTACGCCCATCATGATGTCTTGAGCTAATCAAGCATAACTTCATTTCATTGGAATTCTGGTGTACAATCTGAGAAGATGCAAAGCGATATTGTTTAACGTATGGATTGAACTCATCTAGTGTGTACTTGATAGCTTCCACAATTTGAGTGTCAATTGAAGATTCTTGCTGATGCTTGCTGTTTATGTTGAAAATGGAAGCAAAACATGAGAAGGTGGTTGTCATGTTATGATGTAAGAGAAAAAGAAACAACTTACAACTTTCACAGTAAAGGACATATTACCTAACAGCTTCAATTCGATTCTGAATTTTATTTTCAGTGTCAAAGACATATAGTTGAGAGTACACCGGTCTTCCACCTTCTGGAGGTATTAAACTACCAATGCTATGGTAGTTCATACTTGAGAGGATAAAACAATACGGACCTCCACCATTGTTCTTTGAGTGATCAATTTTTCAACCCATTGAAGTGAAAGAGAACATATTGTTGTATTGTCTTATATTTGCATGAAAATTCTTAGAACGCAAGGAACTCTTTTCAAAGAACAATGAATGCAGAATAGGTGGTGGTGTCTTCAATGGTGGTAATTGAACTTTCCCTTAGAGACAACACATTGAGAAGGTATCTGTAACCCTTTTTTTGTCCTTCTTTGACCTTTGATTATACCATAGTAATGCAGCACAAAATTGGTATTCATGTATTGGATCACCCTCATCTAAGTATTCTGTCAATAATGTAAAATGAAAGGAATGAAAATGTGGTGCTGGTAATTTGTATACATTACAACAGTGAATTGGTTGTGACATGTGTTACCTTTAAGTTCTATTTGTTGACATTGTGGCATCTGCAAACATGTGTCAACTGCATTATCATTCAAACCCACCATCAATGTTACATCATCTGCAATTAAAAGATAATGTCTAAGGATATTGTGGTAATTGAACATAAAAATGTTAGTTGTCAAAATGTAGTTATTTAATTCATAATAAAATACCTTCATCCTCATCTGAACTTGTTGACAAACCATCGTTACTATCACTATCGTTGAAGTTCAAGTTGAAGTCAATATCCTTATAGTTTATTCCCTCAACTACAATGAAAGCATGTATAGATGGTTAAATAAGTAACATGTTGTTGTCACAAGACAGAGGTAACAAAAAACTTAAACCAACGATATATTGCACAATTATATATAGCAGTGAATTCCCAATATAGTAATTAAAAGTCACATTATAATAAGAAAGACAGAGTTGATCAAAATAAAATATGAATAGAGATGTCTAACGCTTAAAACAAAGAACGCTGGATTTTTTTGTGTAACATACTGGTTTGTGTCTGTTATGTTTATCCCATTAGATTATAATAATAATGACAGAGTTTTTCAAAATAAATTTTAAACAGAGTGATAATCTTTACCTGATGTTGTGGGATGTGGAAACTTCCATCTTTTGTCCCTAAATCTGTGTATTGACAAATGCGTGAGAGGAACTTAAGTCTGAATCTGTGAACACCGTCGATGTTTTAGTACAATTGGTCCTTTTAACATGTTGGGTGATGGTATAATCTGAAGGCATTCAATAATGATATAAATCTTGACGTCAAATACTGACCACATTTAAGACATTAATACCATAAGCACGTCATAATGAGCATGAGCTGTCAAAAAACAAAATGACTATAACATGTAAATGAAACCTGATATTGACGAGTCTATACTGGATGCTTGACCATTAAACTGACAAGTTATGTGTTGTTCTGGGTTGGTGGGTGTTGCAGCATTTTCCATATTATTAAGGAGTCCCTTTAACCTAGCATTCTTTCTTTTGAAGACTTGTTCAATAGGCTGTACAAAGTCATCTAGCGGTGTATCCCTAGCTCTGTATGGATAGACTTTTAACGATTGTTAATACACTTAATAGCAAAGAATAATATTGATATGGTATATATAATACAACCTGAACGATCATTATGACTGAAGCAGTCACACAAGTTCGAAGCTGTATTTGTGATGTCATGCAATGTCCAACGTTTCCTTTATCGTTTCCTTAACGTGTTGACATACGATGGAGTGATTACTTCAGACGGCTGTGTGTAAAGATCCCCAGCCTTATCGTTAGACAAGTGGAAAGAATGAGTTTTTGCATTTCTTGTGTCGGTCAATGGTGGTGAAGACCTCAGATTTGGAGTTCCATTTTCTCCAAAGTCCATGAGTGTAGTAATGTTGCCGTTATCTGTGAAGGGCAATCCATTATGATTACACATTATTCAAATAAAACTACATGGAAGTAGCAATATATGTATCAATTGACATAGGAAGCTTTTGGAGTTAATACCTGGTATAGTTTTTTGAGCTAACGGTTGACATCGAGCACTTATATAACTTTCATAGTTCTTTGTAGGTGATGGAGTTGGGAACTAACTAAAACCTCAGGCATGAGAAAGTGTTGCAATGCATAAAGGTTCCAATCCGTGTAAAAAGAAATGAGCTTTACATTTCTTGAAGACGTTTAAGCTGTTAAATTATGAGGGAAGAGTGGAGGCAGGTTTATTGAATAAAGGAATGGCCCTTACAACTTGCTTTGCTATTTGGGGGAAAAGTGTTTTGGTAGGTGCCCGCGTAGGTTATGATGGTATATATAAATATATCTAGTATGAAAGGGTCAAAATAGGAAACAATAAGGTCAAAGAAAAAATAAACCCATAAATTTATATAATGTATATTTTTAGTTTAAAATTTATAAATACCTTGAAAGCTGGCATCCTTGTTGCCCTAGATAGAGCTATACATTAGGTCAAAAAGGTGCAGAACAAACGCAATTCTGGACGTACGATTAAAGCTGACCTTGTAAACTTAGCTACCAATGTTTGGTCATGATTAATATCATTTCTGTAAGCAGTATACACCCGTCAGAGCTCATTCTAATAGTGTTGTGTTTTACTCGTGGACTTTTAATTGCAATACAACTTTCCAATGTTGTTAATTTTGCAGATTAAATCTCAGAGAAATAAACTTGGATTGCCTGTTGTGCGTCTCGATAATCTTATTTTCATGCAAGTGACAAAACTATTTAAATTTCTTGGCATAATATTTAGTGCACAACGTGCTTCTGAATTGTAAATTTCTGTTGTGCGTCTGGATAATCTTATTTTCATGCAAGTGACAAAACTGTTTAAATTTCTAGGCATAATATTTAGTGCACAACGTGCTTCTGAATTGTAAACCTATGTACGAGAGATGAAGGAAATAAACCAAACGAAATAAAGACACTGATTGCATTGAAATATAAAGATAATAAGGAAGTACAACGTTGAAAAAGATGAAAACCACAAACAATCTAGAAATCAAATGAAAGGAAATTAAAGGTAGTCTTGTTGATGGTCGTGAATGTGAATAAGTAATTCACAACACACAGACACACTCCTAACATGATATGTCAGGTTAGGACCAAAAGGAAACTACAATATGGCATCCCTCTATTTCTTCTCTTGCTTAACAACTTTAAGCAATCGATCATTGGCAATGGGAGCAGCTAAAGTCACTGTTGCGGATGATGTCTCAACATGCTCAATAGACCTTTTTGTGTAAGCCTTCCTTTTTCCTTTCAGGGGGCAGGAGGTGGATTATGAGGAATGTGCGAGATGATGAAATCTTGGACATGAGAACTTTCAGTTGTCACATCTTGTTTTTCTGTTGCCTGTCCAACTTCAGGCTCATCAACATATGGAGGGATATCAACTTGAGCCTACAAATGAACAAATAACCACTGTTTAGTTGCCTAGTCTAATAAATACTAAAAAGCACATAAGTTTGTTTTGTTCCAACTAACATGATGGTCCGTTACAAGGTCATTTAGGTTAGGAAGAGATTCCTACACATTGGGTGAATTACGGATTAAGTATGATTAACTCGAAAATGAAACGGTTGTCAGGGAATGAATTAACGTTAAGTGGTTATATAGGTCTCAAAACTTAACTGTGTCAGTAGAAGTTGCATTGAATTGTTCATTCAAATTTGCACAAATTGTATACTGCTGTACACTAATGCTAGATCCAGTGTGCTTGGCATTGAAATCATTACGCTTCAGCTTAAGGAGTATTGTCTTTCCAACAACTGAGTCGCACTGTTCATGGAAATCATATCCACGCTGATTTTGCTAAGTCACAAGGGCACTTGTAAGAGTTTGTTTCCAAAATATAAATTATGTACATGAGCTTTAAAGTTGAGCATGATAAATATTGAACTTGATTGGGATGCATAACATACATTTATCAGGATCTATTTAAGCTCTGCAGCTGACTTTTCAAGTAGTTGGGAAGCAAGCTTATCCCAAAAAACAACAGAGGCGGTGCCTGTGCCATCCACAATTATGTAGTGTACCTTAAGCCTGTAGGACATGATTAAAGGCACTGAAACGTATTAAATGATTTGATTGTGATCAAACTTGCAGTTGGTATATTGGCATATGATTTGAACTTAGCCTTACTTAGGTTCAATAATTTCGGGCTTCTTCTTACAGGTAGGACACACAAAAGTGTTGCCGTCATCCCTAGGCTTCGATGCACATTTAGCACATCCATCATATGTCCAACCATGCCGAGTCTCCAATTTTTGTATGCGACAGTTGACAACAAAACTTGATCCCTATGCGATAAAACAATGCCGGTTATAGAAATAGAGTTGCAAAATCAAAGTGCAAGTTGGGATTAATTGAATTGCCGTACAATTTTCTGGTCTGGAATATCAGAAATTGGGATCCTATAATTGTTTTGCAGGATACTTGATGAAGATTGTTGGCTAGATTGTGAAGGCATGACTTGACTTAAACTTGTGATTGGGGATTCTCTGTCTCTTGCACTACAATCATAAACCAAAACAGAAATTAGAACAAAATCAAACATTTGCAAGCAGAGGAAAAAACCCTTATCATGAAAAGACTAATCAAATTACTGGAAATGTTTGTTTGGGACCAGTATGTACGACATAGTACCTTTCAACTAACTCTTTAACTTGTGGCAAAGGAGGATTAAAGAAAAATCTTGTGGCGTTGAATGAGTTATAGACTTGAGCTCTACCTACAACGATTTATTACATTAGTATGTCATAGTATCAGACAGGAAATGATGTGATAATAAATTAAATGCGCAGTGTTTAAGAGTATCTCCACCATCTTCAGAAAATGCAATCCTTCTTAGGATCAATACAACAACGACAGAGGTCTCCATGTTTTCCAACTGAGCCATGTAAGCGTTCGTTGAGCATTCATCAAACAGCACACATTCAATGTCATTGTGACTGCAAAAAATGATCGTGTAGGTTATGATAGTATTATAACAAACTGAAAGAAGAAACAATAAGCAAAAACGAAAGGGTTGAGTGCAAATATATATGGTACTGCAGGTCGGTGAGTATCATCCTTAATTTGTGTTTTGTCTCATTGTCTCTATGGTGCTCTTCCAGCGACCCCATTGTTTTGACAAATGCAACAACATCTGCAATAATAAATAGCAGCATATCAAAGTGATAGTTGAGATGACCAGGAGACATAACATGAAATTAACCCCTTACCAATCAAGTAGTCTGAAAAATTTATTTCCTAAGACTTCAGGATGTCAAGAAGAGAAATGAAGGAGTATGCGTTGAGTGGTATATCGGCTGGTTCTTCTCGGGCGAATGTTTGATAAGTCAGCATGATCTTGAATTGATGTGTTATCGCCTTGTACTGATTTGAATTTACGGTGACAACAAAGTTAGCAAGAAAGTAAGTGTTGCCTTCAACTAAGTTATGATGAAAGGTGTCATTAGGATTTCTGGGAATGATACTTGCTTGGATCTTACATCCCTGGATAACAAATAATAACAGGAAGTGTGAGTAAGTGAAACTGAAGCAGAAGGTAGCTAATAAAAGCCAATTATGTGATAATTAACAGATGCAATAAACACAACTGATATACAAATTGACCTCCAGATCAACTAAAATCATTGTAGTACAAAATAGTTGGGATGGGGATGCCTTCTGGTAGACATTCCACCTCCTGAAGACATGAACAACAACTGACCACCTATCAGTGGCATCGTGGAGTTCTCTGAGGTATGATAGATGAGACATTTTCCCTTTAGAATGAAATTAAATTGCTTTGATAATGGGGAAGTGGAATGGAAGAGGTGAGGATGATTCTGGGTAAATAATCGAATTCTTATAGGGGGATGAAAGTTTTGAAGGAAAATTTTGGCGGAAAGTATCTTGAGCTACATCAAATATTGATTTGGTTTCATTATTGGGTATCCTTCCTGCCATTAACCTAATGAAAATAATTCAAACGAAATAACTTTGGCCATCTGAATCAGACACGGGACGCTAGTGAGATGGTTGTGGAAAAAGACGATGTTATGCATAATTAGTATGCTATGTCCATGGTATCAGGAAAACAGAGTGTAGGGGAGTATTTTTAATGAAACTTATAGTTGGTGCAGATGAACTAAGGGAAAAGTGTAGAGTCAAATAGCAATATAAGCAGCATTGTGTTCTATAACCTACTCATATGCGAATCCATCATCAATATCTATTGTTTGTGTTTTAGGGAGGCTAAAACAGCTTAGGGGAGTAGTTTTTAAGAAACTTATAATAGGTGCAGCATGAAGAACGGGAAAAGTGCAGAGTCAAATAGCACTATCAATATAAGTAGTATTGTGTACAATAGCCTACTCACATGCGAATCTAGCTACAACATCTACAGTATTGTATTTTAGGGAGGTCTCAGGTCATAGATATTTTAAAAATAAAGGAAATTGCGACTGAGGTTTCAATAAAGAGGTTACATCCATAGTCACACACTCGACCGAACCATTGACAGACTGGTGGGTAAGTATGAACAGATGTGTGAGCTAACCTTTGTCTATTTTCTTGATTGGATAGATCAAAAGCACCATGTTGTATGTCATTGATACCAGCGTGAAGCAATTAGGCTTGTCAAGTAATGGGTTCAACATAACAAACAATAACCAATATGTAGAATGGAAAAAATGCATAGTTTGTTGACCTAAGGCATGGGTCCAACTTAGTACTCTTGAATTTGCTTGATAGGCAACTAAGCTATTCAGAAATATCCTTGCTTTTTGCATTGGGAAATGATAGCCATACCAGTAGGCTGCGTATGAGGTATGAGGGATGTCCTTCCTGCTGAACACTAATACTGAATTTTAACCAAAGTAGTTACATTTGTAGCCCAACTTTGGGATGAACTATTGACAGAGTGGTGTCTAAATATGAAGGGACGATTGAAATCATCTGGGCTAACTTTGAATCCTGCAAATAGGCATATGAAAATGACAGTCATAAACACACCCTAGGTTGAATGTGAAAGAGTGTATTGACATTTGACCTTTATAGCCACCCATTTTCATCTGCAAATAGGCATATGAAAATGACAGTCATAAACACACCCTAGGTTGAATGTGAAAGAGTGTATTGACATTTGACCTTTATAGCCACCCATTTTCATCTGCAAATAGGCATATGAAAATGACAGTCATAACAGAGACTGATTTTCATGGAAATCAGTCTCTGTTGGTGCCTCCTCTAGTGTTGCCCGTGAATAGTATGTAATGATAATCTGCAACAAAAATATGAAGAAAAAGGGAAATAGTGTGAATCGGAGAAGATGGGACAAGGGAGGAAGTGCCTAAATACATACAGACATTCTTTTTCAAACAACCCAAAACCTATGTTCTTCATTGGTTACATCCTCGCTAGTTCCTCTCTACAATTGCATCCACACCTGAAAAAGCTCATCTTTGGTTTATCTCATCACTGCCTCTCCATCGTCATCACTAGCATCGCAGTTTGAAACCACCTAACATGTCATTGGACATAATGTGTACAAAGTTTTGTAGACCAAAACCATGTCCTGTTCAACATTGACAAAGGCAGAGCAAAACCTGTCAGTAAGGGAACTGGTTCAAATTTGTCAAGGGAAAAGACATGAAAATGTAAAATGAACATTAAATAGGTGAAATAACAAACACATTTATTTCGACGTGAAAATACAATAGTAGAGTTCTGGAATAGCAACAATATAAGATAAGAAGGACTCCGATATTACAAGGAGTAATCGACTTTTCTCTTTTAAATGCAATGAAACAGCTTGCCCGTCGTTGCATAAGGATCATAATATTATCTCCTGCTCTTGCCTCTGAAAAAAGGAAACATGTTGTCATAATGTTGCTCACCAAGGAGTGGACTTAACTACAAAGCAGTATATATGCTAACCTCCTAGAGCTTGCCGGATAATCCTGCAAGCTAAGTCTGGTCTCTCTGATGGCCAGAAGATATGTCCGCATGCACGGCTTGAAGCCATTATGTCTATGAGGTTCTGCCGCAAAGGTTGATGGGATATGAAGGACATATTATGGAGGGATGTAGGTTCAGATGGGAACAACCAACCGGTGTGAAGTAGATATTTTTTTAGATGTTGGTTTAGGCGGGAGTTTGCCATTCGATTTGAATTTCAAAGGAAAGCAGATTTGTCACTTTGTGTTTTGGTCAGAGCGCAAAGCCTCCTTAACAGCTGTAGTATTGCACCAGCTTGGTTAGGAGCCCGAGAACGTAGTAAAATAATCCCAAAAATGTATCAGTCATCCATTCCTTATGAACAGTGTTTTATGTGAGAGGAGTCACTTTTGAGCCGTTTTGTAGTTAATGGCTTAGTGGAAGAGTATTATATTATATATTGATGATAGAGATAAACAGACAGCCTACTTGAGCCCAAGCCCACTTAAGATCAAGGTATCATCAATGGCTTTATTTTATTTTTATTTTATTTTATTTGGGATCGGTCACGTAATGACGGAAATTGTTGTAAAAAAGTGAGTAATAAATAAGGTCGGAAATTCCGAAGTTTTGGCGCAAAAGGACGAGAAACATGAGGGACACGTGGGAGCATGAAATGACGTTGAAATAAGGAATCCCAAATCCAATCCCATAGTTTTGAATATGCAGCGAATGGTTTTGGTAAAATCCGATAACTGTCTTTGCTTTCGCCCGTCCACGGTTTTCCATTGCTCACTCTTCTCCTCTTCTTGCTCATTTACCCCTTCCACTTCTCTTATTTACTACTCAACCCTAAAAAATTGCCAGCATCAAGACCCATTTAGGTAGATTTGTATATATCTATTAGGTCAAATTTCCCAATAAAATCTGGTCAAGAAAATTTCTCAATCAAATCATACCATGTAGAGAAAAATATCTGCCATGTTAAAATTTATTACTTAACTAAATATATTTAATTATGAGGGGTCAATGTAAAACAATTATGAATTTGGATTTGTTCATATTGAGGGGATGAACATGGCATATTCATCTGAACAAAACATATTCAATTATAATGTGTTTCATTTTAATTTTTGTTTCAAAATAAATAAAATATTAAACAATGGCACTATTTCATATTTCTTGATAAATAATAAAGAAAAATTTAAGATAAAAATTATAATAAAAAATATTTGAAATCAAATTACATTTAAAAATTAAATTATGAGCTTGTGTTAAGATGGATTCCCTACATATTTATATAAATATATTTTCATAAATAATACTATAGAAGAAAATTGATTTTAATATGATTAAATGATGTTTTTACTCTCCATCAAATTTAATTAAAATAAATCTCCTAATAACTTTTTCCCTAAATTTATAAATTCCTAACTTGCAGCTTACAATAAGCCGCTTGATTGGGATACAGGTCGTGGGAGGGCATGTGCGCAAATAATCCATAGTATAAGGGGCAGAAATGAAATACTTGTAGAGTCAGGCAAAAATGGAGATCGGAGAGCGGTAAGCATACTGCTTTGCTTTCCACTCCCATTATATTCAAGAGAATGAAAGCTCCTCTCTGACTCACTCTCTCATATAAAAACGTGCCTCTCGTTTTTGGATTCTTCCATGGTTGTTTTGTAGCTGAAACTAGTTCTTCCAAAGCCATTGGGGTTCGGGCAAACCTGCTCTGGTTCTTCTTCTTCTTCATCGTCAGCTAAGCTATTGGTATGAACAAAATTATCGCGCTTGATTTTTGGCTCATTTCTGAAAAGTGCTAAAACAATTTTGTGCTGATTGATCATCAGCTTGTGTATGTTTCTTTCTCTTACGATTTGTCCAAATCGATTTCGTCTTCGTTTTTGCTCCTTCAACAGTAGTTTTCTTCCTCTTGAATCGGCCATTCAGTTTTTCTTAGGCATTTTGTGGGAGATACATGATACTAGTTGACGACTAGCCACATTGTTTACCCAAGCCAAATTAACATAAATCCCTTTGATTTTTTAAAATTAATTTTGTTTTTGGTTTTTAGTTACCACGCACCTGAAAGTAGCCCCCCCCTGATGGACTCATGTCAAGCTAGGTCCCCTAAGTTTAAATTCCCTCTATATTGCTAGTCCTGGTGAAACCGTTGATTCACAGCCATCAAAGATGCATATTTTCAAATGTGAGTTAATAGATTCAAGTGGGAACGTCCCTAAGATGTATATTAGCCATCCGGAAGGCTATAGGTTGGGTAGGTCGATTGCATAGATACACCTTCTTGGTTATTAAGATTAGGATGAGTTTGTATCTGTCCATTTAATTTCTATTAATTTTCTTTGAATTTTTTAGGGAGATTACCAACCGGTTTCGTTGTCTGAGAATCAGCATGGAGTTGCTCGCGATCCTAGCTAAGCTATAAGGTAACTTGGACTTAGTTCAGGTTATTCCCTTTCAAACAATTTTTAGATCACTTTTGTCTGCATTGGCCTAGTTCATTTCATAGCCGATCAACCTTAGTGGATAATGCTTCTTGTTGTTGTTGTTCGCCTAGTGCATTTTCTGGAGAAGCAAAGATGCATAAGTTGTAGCTGTAGATAATATCTGTTCTATGATGGGGCATATAGAAGCTCTTATTCGCTTCATGATGCCTATGAATGTGTTCTGCATCAAAATGAAATTTGTCTTTTGTTACAAGTTTTTTTGCTGTTTAAGAGGTCAACCCAGGGAAAAAATTGGACAGATTGTAAGAATGAATGGAAGACTTGTCCTTTGATATTTCATATGTTAATGCTGTGAAAGGTTACTTGATTGTCATCTGATATGGTTCAGATATTGTTACTTCTTTTTCTGATGAAATGGTCCCGTAATGCGTGTTGGTACTTTCTGAGTCTGAGCAGTATGAAATAAAGAGCGTTTTGAGATTGATGTTCTTTTTTCTGCAAGATAAATAAAAGTGCGCTTTTTTTTTTTTGGTTTCTTTCTGAACTTACATTACAATTCTGGTTTCATGAGTGTGTTGACGGGGGTATGATTGAGTAAAGCTTCTTTGATGACATCAGTGGACTTCAGAAATCTTCATGCTTGTTTGAAACTTTGAGTGGAACTTAAATGCTAGTATGTACACTACATTGCACGTCTGCATCTCCCAGACTAACACTTTACTTTCAATTTGACTATAAAATCTTTCTTGTATTTTCTGCCTTTATTTATCTGAAATATCTATCCTATTTAATGTTAGACTCTGGTTAAGCCTCAAATTTGTATTTTTGCAACAAAGGTTTTCTCTCTATTTTTTCTGTAATGTCATTAAAAGAAGCAAATCACTAATATAAAGCAAACATACCATTATCTATCACTTACAGTCTGTCAGCATGCAAATAATAATTTAATCATTTAAGCTTTGTTCAATTTCTCTTTCTCAAAACTAACGAGTTGATTTTCGAATCACACATGCAGGACTTTCTTATAACAGTGGAGCAGTTGGTGTCTCAAAACTAAATATCAGGGTAGTGGAAAACTTTTTAACCAATATCTCAGACACCAAGGGCCTATACTTCATAATTTGTGCCACCATGTCTCTCTTACCGAGACTACGCTGCATTACTGTGGATGTTACCGGTACTCTACTAGCATACAAAGGGGAGCTTGGTGACTACTATTGCATGGCAGCCAAATCTGTTGGCTTACCTTGCCCAGACTACAAACGTGTGCATGAGGGCTTTAAACTTGCATACAAAGACATGGCAAAAAAGTATCCATGTTTTGGGTTTGATGCCAAAATGGCGAACATTGTATGGTGGAAAACCTGCGTGCGAGACTCTTTTCTCAGGGTAAGATATCTGACAAAGCCATTGATGTTGCGGGTATTTCTTATCATGATTGGTTATTGGTTCCTATGAACATGCTGCATGAGGACGCTAACATATTTGGGTAGATTCTAATTAGTCTTTTGGATTATTAGCACAGGAATTATGATAATAATTAGAGAAATTTTTTTGAAGTTTTCTTGTGTTTGTTGAAAATGCTATCTTTCCTTCTATTTTTATAACCACTATGAATTCCTCCTGGATTTTGTCAAATTACTTGGGTCTTTCTTCTAATTTTGAAAACTCAGACAGATGCCTCTAGTAACAAAGTGGTTTGTGTTTTGTTTTCTGTGAAGGTTTGTGTAGGTTTAAAATATAAAAGAGTGTTATATGACAATAGTGCAAGGATTTATGCCCCCACCTATATTTGGTGCTCAACTGTATTATAAATTATTATAAGAAAGCACTGAGTTACAATCCTTCGTGCGCAAATTCGTTAAACATGATGAAGGGAAAATCTGGTATTTGTGGCAGGCTGGATATGAATACGATGAGGAGACATTTGAGAAGATATTCAGACGAATATACGCATCCTTTGGTTCTTCTGCTCCTTATAATGTGTTTCCAGACTCCCAACCATTTCTGAGATGGGTCCGTTCAAAGGGCCTTAAAGTTGGCATTGTGAGCAACGCAGAGTATCGGTATAAAGATGTCATACTCCCATCCTTGGGTTTAACTGAGGTAATCTACCTATCATCATTATCTCTCTCTTTTGTATCACACATCTATTTCAGACTTTCTCATCTGATCTGGTAGGAGGAAACCAGTCTCATCTGATAATCTCATATCTTTCAGAAAATTATCCTCAAGTTTTTTCCTTTTTGTAAAGTTTTGGTGAGTGCAAAGGGAAATGCTCTGTACACAATCATTTCTGTGATTGTGAAAAACCTACACCAGAAGTTCTGATAGCATTGGAGATAGTCATATTCTGGGGTGTGTGTATTAAAATCTAAGGGAGGCTGGATTATTTATAGGATTAAGTAACATCCAACACCTTCAAGTATTTTTTCAGTAACATTCAGTATCTTAAACTAATTTTTGGTCCATCCATCAGCAGCAACAACAACAAAGCTTTATTCCATCCGGTGGGGTTAGTTACATGAATCGCACGATGCCATTGCGCTATTGTTTTGGTCCATCCATCACCGTAAAGTATTTTTTTAATAGTACCTAGAATTGTAAAATAATTTTTGGTGCATCAAGCACCCTAAAACAATTTTCTAATAGCATCTAGTATCTGAAGTTTATGGTACTCGTTGCTATTGAGAAAAATACTTTAATGGCAAAATTGCACCAACAATTTCTTAAGGATACTAGGTGCTAAGGAAAAAAATACTTTATGGTGATGAATGCATAAAAAATTAGTTTAGAATATTGGGTGCTATTGGAAAAATACTTCGGGTGTTTGATGCAACTTGACCCTTAATTATAAGTCACAAACAGTGCGCCTTATAGCCTATGACCTTTTACAAAGGATAGGCTAACCTTCTGTCTTTCTGTGAATGCAAAGGATCTATATTGAAAAATTTGATGACAAAACTAGTGTACTGTTTGAGAAATGCAGGGAAGTGAGTGGGACTTTGGTGTGTTTTCTGGGCTTGAAGGGGTGGAGAAACCAAATCCCAGAATTTATGAGATTGCTCTTGAGAGGGCTGGAAATATTAACCCACAAGAAGCTCTTCACATTGGAGACAGCATGCGCAAAGACTATGAGCCAGCCAAGAGCATAGGCATGCATGCTCTGTTATTGGACAGATTCCAGACTCCTGATGCTGTGAATTGGAGGGAATCTGGGGCCATTGTGCTTCCTGACTTAGCGGCGGCTCAAGAATGGCTCTCTGCTGAGAAATCAATGTCCTAAGAACAGCATTTTTAGCTGAAAAATAATGTTTTATGCTCTGATCCTTTACTGATTTATCTACATATGAGAAATTGAGGTCACTGGAGGGAATCTTGCCTCAAATTTTCCTGTGTAAGTTGATATTACAATTTACAAAGTAGGGCCAGACTTGAAATTCGATGACGGTAGAAGAGGCAGCTTGCTTTTCAATTTCATGCATCTATATTCAGTTGTCGCATAGGCATATTCAGATGTTCTTCAGAATGAATGACAGAATATAAAAGAATGAACTCACAAATGGAATATAAAATTATGTTTTTTTTTAAATATATACACAAAGGTAGAGTTTGAACTCTTAATTTTTATGCATTTCATTTATTCTCACTGCCTGAGTGTCAAATGAAGAACTTGGAATTCTTTGAAAATATAGAGAAATCAAAACTATGAAGAGTTTCAAAATTCAAGAGCTTTTTTCATTAAAAAATTATATGGTAAATAAAATTAAGAAAGTTAATGAATTGAAAAATAAATCGTAATTTTAGAAAAACACAATTACAAGTTTACATTCATAAATTTATATAAAGTTATATTATTAATAAATATAGAATTACACATTATACTACGTTACACATTACACATTATACTACATAAAGAGTTTCAAAATTCAAGAGCTTTTTCCATTAAAAAAATTATATGGTACAATAAAATTAAGAAAGTTAATGAATTGAAAAATAAATCGTAATTTTAGAAAAACACAATTACAAGTTTATATTCATAAATTTATATAAAGTTATATTATTAATAAATATAGAATTACACATTATACTACGTTCCTGTTTTTTGTCCTGATTTAAATTTTCATTTTATCCCCAAGTATATCTCATGGTTCAAATTTAAAAATCTAATAATTACTTATTTTCAATAATATTTATGTTAGATGGAAAAAAAACTGCAAAGGAAAAAAAATTAAAAGACAATTACATTCAAGTCCCACATAAAAGAAAAAAAATGAAGAAATGACCTCTGAAGTTGTTAATGACAAGTTGAAGGGCGTCCATTGACAAATCGATGGGTCTACTAACAACTTTAGGAATCATTTCTTCATTTTTTTTGTGTGTGAAACTTGAATGTAATTATTCCAAAAAATAATTCTTATATGGTACATAATTTTTGCCTTTTCCCTGAGATGTGTCTTTGTTTTATTTAGAAAAATAAATAAATAGAAATAGAGGAAATTAAATTATCTTGCATTTCTAACAGTAAATTTTCCAAGTCTAGTCAATGGCCATCACTACCAGTCTCCCCTGCATGAACTTGTGGTTTCATCTCAACTTCTAATATGCTATGCCTCGTCCTTTTCTTTGTCAACAATAATACCGGTGCTTAATATAAGAGTTCGTCTATATAGTTTCATTGACCGACAAGCTCTTATGTTAAACACAGAAGGTATTATATTACAATATACTTCAGGTCTTCAAAAGTGAAACGTAATATCATATCTTGGAGCATGGTTTGGATAAGGAGAGAAAAGGTGATGACTTTTCAGAATAAAGCTTCTACCTAGCTTGCAACTGCATTAACTACCTTAACCACATGTCGTCTTTAACCCTCCTCCTCCCTCCACTCTCTTTCCCCTGCTCTTCCTCTTCCTCTTCCCTTCACAATCCCTTTCCTCTAACTCACCACCACCGCTCCGGCGTCGGCCAGGGCAACATCTCCGCCGCCGCCGCGGTCACCAACTCTGTAACTTCTCCTGCCTGCAACTTCTCCACTCCTTCTTCCACCGTACAACCTATATTACAATCTCGTTCTCCTTCCTCATGGATCGAAGAGCTTCGCTCACTGGCTCGGTCCAATCTTTTCGACCACGCCATTTTCGCATATATGAAAATAATGACCCTGTCGGATGTTCAACCCGACAATTTCGCTTTCCCTGCTGTTCTAAAAGCCGTAGCGGGTATTCAGGATTTGGATTTGGGCAAGCAGATACATACCCATGTGGCGAAATTTGGGTATGCTTTGTCTTCTGTGACTGTGGCTAATTCCCTTGTTAATATGTATGGGAAATGTGGAGATATTGAGGGTGCCTACAAGGTGTTTGAAAGAATAACTGATAGAGATGAAGTTTCGTGGAATTCAATGATTTCTACGTTATGTAGATTTGAGGAGTGGGAATTCGCTTTAGAGGCATTCCGGTTGATGATGTTGGAAAATTTGGAGCCTAACTCATTCACTTTGGTGAGTGCTGCGCTTGCTTGTTCCAACTTGCGTAAGCATGATGGGATTAGGCTTGGAAAGCAAGTGCATGCGTATGCTTTGAGAAAAGAGGACTGGAGATCATTCACAAACAACGCTTTGATGGCAATGTATGCAAAATTAAGAAGAGTTGATGACTCAAAAGCTCTATTTGAGCTCTTTGATGACAGAGATTTGGTCTCTTGGAATACCATTATCAGTTCGTTCTCCCAAAATGACCATTTTATGCAGGCCTTGTTATATCTTCGCATTATGCTTCTTGATGGAGTTAAACCTGATGGGGTTACATTGGCAAGTGTTCTGCCTGCTTGCTCCCAATTGGAGCTTTTAAATACTGGAAAGGAAATACATGCCTATGCCCTGAGAAACACTGCTTTGATTCAGAATTCTTTTGTTGGTAGTGCTTTAGCTGACATGTACTGCAACTGCAAAGCAGTTGAAAAGGGTCGAATGGTTTTCGATGGAATCTTGAAAAGGACGGTTGCTGTCTGGAATGCTATTATTGCAGGTTATGCACAGAATGAGTTTGATGGGGAAGCCTTAAGTCTCTTCATGGAAATGATATCTAGTTCTGATCTTTGTCCCAATGCAACCACATTATCAAGCATTCTACCAGCCTGTGTGCGTTGCGAAGATTTTTCATACAAAGAAGCCGTCCACGGTTATACACTAAAAAGGGGCCTACAGAAGGATAGATATGTCCAAAATGCATTAATGGACATGTATTCTAGAATAGGTAAGATAGAGGTTTCAAAATTCATCTTTGACACCATGCAGGAAAGGGATATAGTGGCTTGGAATACAATGATCACTGGTTATGTTATTTGTGGAAGGCATGATGATGCACTTCATCTTTTACATAACATGCAAAGAGGAGAAGATGAAGCCGATCTCATCACTGATGATGATTATGAGGATGATGGAATTCCCCTCAAGCCAAACTCGGTAACGCTCATGACGGTGCTTCCTGGTTGTGCCGCCTTGACAGCACTGGGTAAAGGGAAAGAGATTCACGCTTACGCCATAAAACAGATGCTCGCAACGGATGTTGCCGTAGGGAGTGCGCTAGTTGACATGTATGCAAAATGCGGTTGCTTGAACTTAGCTAGAAGGGTGTTTGATCAAATGCCTGTCAAAAATGTTATCACCTGGAATGTTCTCATCATGGCATACGGGATGCATGGAGAAGGTGAAAAAGCCTTGGAACTTTTCAGAAGAATGTCAGCCGAAGGAGCCAAGAACAATGGAAGAGTGAGGCCTAATGAAGTGACTTACATTGCCATATTTGCTGCTTGCAGCCATTCCAGAATGGTGGATGAAGGCCTTGCTTTATTCAACACAATGAAAGATGAGCACGGGGTCGAACCGCAAGCTGACCATTACGCTTGTCTCGTGGACTTGCTCGGTCGATCTGGGCAGGTTGAAGAGGCGTATAGGATGATCAATTCGATGCCGCCCGACATGGTTAAACTAGAAGCATGGAGTAGCTTGCTTGGCGCTTGTAGAATTCACCGGAATGTAGAAATCGGCGAAATTGCAGCGAAGCACCTATTCGTGTTGGAGCCGAATGTGGTGAGCCACTATGTTCTTCTGTCGAACATATACTCATCGGTCGGATTGTGGGACAAGGCAATGGATGTAAGGAAGAAAATGAACGAAATGGGAATAAGGAAAGAACCTGGTTGTAGCTGGATTGAGTTTGGTGATGAGGTGCATAAGTTTTTGGCAGGGGATATGACACATCCACAAAGTGAGAAGCTGTATGAGTTTCTTGAAATTCTATCAGAGAGAATGAGAAAGGAAGGATATGTGCCTGATACTTCTTGTGTGCTTCACAATGTTGATGATGAAGAGAAAGAGACTCTGCTTTGTGGACACAGTGAGAAACTGGCAATAGCTTTTGGGCTTCTGAACACTCCTCCTGGAACAACCATTAGAGTAGCTAAGAATCTTAGGGTTTGTAATGACTGCCATGTTGCTACTAAGTTCATATCAAAGATCATGGACAGGGAGATTATTTTGAGAGATGTAAGAAGGTTCCATCATTTCAGAGATGGGACTTGTTCTTGTGGGGATTATTGGTAAAAAAGAATATAAACACAAAGGATTATTTATTTATTTATTTTAAGCTCGTTTTGTAAACAGAACTGCTGATTTTTAAATGTCAAGTTAAATAGGCAATATCTAGTTCAGCACATATTTTTGTAAACTGAGTAAATTTTATTTTACTTATAATTAAAAAAAACAGATATGCATTACATAATGATTTCAATAGACAAATATAAAAGCAATAGGCAGTGCTATTTTTTTAGAGAAAAATTGTGTATTTTGTATTCAATCATCATCATGCATCATATTTAAATTTAATCAATATAAGCATGGTTTACAAATATAATATAGATTTAGAATATAATTCATCCTAATGTTTATAACACTAAATAACGAAGTTTAAAATAAAAAGTTTTTTAAAAATATGTTTCAATAATCGATAGTTTTTATTAAAATGAAATAAAGTTAGACCAACAAATTGTTGGCTGGGATGTAAGCAGTTTCATATCCGTAAGGAAGAAAATATAAGTTCAGATCCTGGGAAGCTCACTTATTAGAAGAGATGAAAAATTCTTTGTGCTTAAGCTTCGAAAGAGGAAACCCTTCGTCAAAATAGAAAAAGAATAATAATAATGTTATCTATCATTAACATGTTTGTTGTTTGGAAAATTTAGGAAAAAAGCCTTTCACTAGAAGTTTAATTGATGAGAAGGATCTAAATCAAAGTTTTGATACTCGAAATCTACAAAATATGAAGATTACTACTATTATGTGTGTATAAAAATTTATTGATTATTTTCAACCATTAAATTTTTAATGGGAGACCATTTTTTCCCCAATTTTCCCGGGACTTGAATGCTTCACTTTTCATGCTACATAGCCCTTGAGATGTTGCTGTCAAAGAGAGGAACAAAAGTGAAATATTGCAGCTAGGTATTGTCCCGAGTAATTAGATATTATAAAGAAAAGATTTCCCTATGTAGATATTGCAGCTAGGTGGGAACAAAAAAAATTAGGCTCTGTCAGAGGATTGAACATGTTTCAATCTTTTTAGTTCAAGAAAATTAGTACCTGATGAAATGGATTTGCAAAGAAAATATCTTTTTTGTCTTCAATTTATCTTATGATTGGTTGGAGAATTTGAGGTTTCCCTCACATTTTTGGAGGGGAGGTTTGTATTTTAATTAAGGCTAAGGAGAAAAAATTACATATGAACTTCTACAAAAAATGTTTCTAGTACTATATACATTTTGGAGGTGCATAAACACCTATAAACATTTAAAATAAGGGAAAAAATGCCAACACCGTTAAATTTGATCTAGCCTGATATATATACATCTACAAAAAGAATATGGGTCCCACTAAAAAAAAGTAATAGTGTTATATTAAATTTAATTGTGCGGTCATTTTTTGCCCCTATTTTGAATGTTCATGGGTATTTTTACACCTTTACACTTTTAATTATAACAAAATCATAATTCTTTTCTTTATTTATGAACTAAGAAAAAAATCAATAAAATTCGTCTAACCCCCTCCGCAATAGTTAAACTAAACCAGAAACCATTAAATATATCATTTTCCTCCATTAAAATGCCTCCATTTCCTCCCCTCCTCCTCCATGCTAAACTAAAAATTTCTTTAGAGGAAAAGTCAAAAGTTGGATAGTCATTTATGTTAAATACAAATCCATTCTCTATCTCATACAATATAAGCTTACAAATTTTACAAAAGTATTAACAATAAACTTCAAAACTTGATTCAAGGTATATTTACAAAGTTTACCTTGAATATAGTTTTATTTAAATTGCATAATTTTGTCTCACCTATTTATTATGAAACTAAATATAATATCTTACTTGCGAACATAAAAAAAATTGATTTAAAAACAAAACAAAACTTGAAATCTAGGTGCCGAAATATAATATATGAATGAATTAAAAACCTCTCGATTTAGGGAATCCAAATCCTACCTTGATATCAACTTGGGCTTCATTGAAGATATTTTAGTTAATTTCATCTACTTGGTTTGATTTTAACATCACTTCTTGTTATATAGCCTTTAAGTTCATCTGGGGCATCATGAAGAAGCAGATAGAGTGAAAACCATAGAAAGAGAAGCATGGATAACCTAAGCATACAACTCATGGACAGGAACATTATCTGTATACGCATGTCACAAAATTTCCTTCACATAACAATTTAGTAAACTTGAGATCAGAAGAGTAATCTCTCTTGATACAAGTCTAATGCTTGGATGACTTTCTCTATGAACAATTTCCGGTGCAATCTGTACCTGCTCATGTAAAGTTCATAATGAAGGTCATTTTAAGAGGATTTCATCAGTCAATTAGAAGAATTTTATGGAACTTCTAGATGATGTGAAATTGACATACTTTATTGCAGCTTCAAGAGTCCTGGTAGCACCTTGCAATGAATCTGAAGCCATATATAGTAAAGTATTAGCTTTTATCCACAAAGAAACTCAAATTAGAGAGCAAACAGGCACATTTGAATTTGAACGTTATAGCGGGCTCAATCCATCCTAGTGGATAGCATTAGTCCTAAGTTATTAACATAAATCTTATTAGGAACGCAAAGATAGCAGAAGCAGTGAA
This sequence comes from Inga leiocalycina, assembly GCA_963242795.1. NCBI lineage: Eukaryota > Viridiplantae > Streptophyta > Magnoliopsida > Fabales > Fabaceae > Inga > Inga leiocalycina. Next base: position 76,438,881 of record OY725323.1, read on the forward strand.
TAGTGCAGTCTTCTAGCTGCAAGTGTCACTATGAGTCAGGTCTTAGGGATCAGGCTGTTCAATATGAAGTGTCTAAATGCATTTCAAAGTGTAGCATCATGACTAAAAACAAGAGTCTAATGCATCATGCATGACTCTCTTTCTGTACTTTTTTTTATAGCCGCGAGCATTCTTTTATTGGAAACAATCATGTTAAGAGGAATTGCTGAGCATTACAGGCGAGCACTTTTCCCAACAGAGATTCAAACCCTCTTTTTCTGTACTTGTTTATGAAGTTGACCATTCAAGCTTGGCCCATAGGGCTGGCTTGCGGCTGTAACTAGGCTGGGCCAGGATTTTCCGCACATTTTATAAATGAGGCTTGGCCAGTCAAATCTTAAAAGGCTTACTGGGAGAGACTGATCTTAATTGAGAGTCTTGCTGGTAAAATGAATTTTCAAGCTGATAAAAGATTCTCAAAAATGAAATTTTGTGACGAAATGAGAACAGATAAAATGTCTTTAGAAGCGTCAGACAATGCAAACCAAACTTGCCTAGCAATTTTTGGTCTTGCTTGGAGGTTGTGGGAAAGTCTGCAAGCATTTTCTGGCATTCATTTTGTAACTCCTTCGCAGCCTTCCGTTCCGCACTGGGGATTGGAGGTACATCCCCATCTGACCAACTTGGTAGCGTTCGTGCTGCAGCTATGACTGCTCCGTCAACAAAAGTATCGCCCTCGTTAGATAGTAAAGCTGCCACAAATTTCACAACAGACCTTGTTAATGCCAATATGCATAGCAAGCAAAATAACAATTTAGTTCCTATATGACTCATCCAATCTCCAAAAAATTCAGTCAAAAAAAAAAAAAAAATCTTCAAAAATTAATGAATGCAAGAGTTAGTCATTAACATAAAATTGCCACGTATTAATCCTCTTGTATAGTAGTGACTCAAAAATGTCAAGGAATGATCCCCTTTTATTCATATTCACGAACTTCAGAGACCACAAATAAATTGCTTAACGATTCAGAGACAAAATAGATGGTTTACTCTAAATAATTCAAAAAAGCAGATCCCAGTTTTAAGTTGACCTACTGTTATGATAATACTCTTCAGGAAGGCCGGATATGTTGAACACTGACAAGAAGGAATCCAAATGTATACATGCATCTCCAGAGAATTTGATCTCATCCCAAGGATTCTGCAAATTTAAGTTACTTTGAGATCACAGTTCATGAATTTTGCTAATTATAGGAAAGCATGTAAGCAAACTACTTATAATAGAGATAGATGTGCCATTTGCGAGATTGAATATTTTAATATCATGATTTTGGAAAATGAACAGGTGAACAAAGAAGAAGGGACATTTGTGGTGTACAGGTTTTACTATGGTAAAATGGAATGCACATATAATCCAAAGACTGATTAAAAATCGCCATGTGCCTGCCCATCATAATCGGCCCTAAGTTTGAACTAAGAGGAGGTGGACATCCCATTTGACTAGTTGAACTTAACAGTCCAATACAGTTTTCAGAGTGATGCTTGATATATTGAAATATTGTAAAACTTATAAACCAACCAAAATGAACCAACCATAACTGAAAAAAAGAGCTCCAACTAAATTTTATATGTTACAGAAATAACTATACTGTAGATGACATTCATAATGAAGGGCTTCTGGCATCTGACTTTTTAACTAGCATAGTTTGAATGAGCTTCTGTTGCAAGATTGGAGGGCCTTATCCAAATGATTTCAGGAAAAAGAAGTAATTATATTGCATCGTTTTCAATAAAGTTTGAAAAGGAAGGAAAATTACCACAGGTGATGAGAAGCCATATCTTTGCATAAACATGTCATTCTTTTGTCTGCTCATGTAATCAACCGTCATCTGTTAAAAATTTTGACAGTATAACCAGGATCACAATGGGTCAAACAAGAGACAAAACTAGTAAAAATCAATCAAGATATATTGATCTAATAAATAATAACACTTTCCCTCCGTCACTCTAAGGGTATCTGGACCATTAATTTGAAGACAAAATAGAAAAAAGGGCAATTATACCTTAATAGTCGCATAACAGTCACCTATAATTGCATCATGTGGTTGTGCAGTGATTGTACAATAAATTGATTCGCACTTCGAGGAGCAATAAATTCACACACACATTTTGGAAAATTTTCCCTTTAAATAATTCAAGTTTTGGAGGTGGGAAAGAGAGTGATATAATAAAGCTGCACTCTTTTCTGGTTTGCATTACATTTGGCCAGAATGTAGCATAAATTTTCAGTCAGAGATTCTTACTAGTAGATCTTCAGGATAGATATTCTTTTCTAACTTCTACGAGGGTTCAACTTGTTAGCTTTTCTGGGAGTGGAGGTTTTTTAATTACATACAAAGGGATTGGAGAGCGTTGAGATAATGCTTCTCATAATCTCTCGGTGTATGTTGTTCCTCTATTATGGTTGTTCTTTGTAGGAGGATTACTGAACCATCTTTCTTTCTGTTTTCTTACTTAATAAAGTCTTATAGGAGTTATTAAGAACCAGGGAAAGTATAATAGGTCATAAGAGTTTCCCTTGTCAAAGGCACTAAGGAACTAAGAAAGTCTTGTAAGTTATAATAAGTTACACACCGTGCATATAAAGTAAAGGGTGCATGAATCTTTGTATACTAGTTCATGGCTTCATGCATGGAAAAAGCATTTGGAATCATGCTCTAAGGCAACCAACAGAAGAGACAAGTTATAAAACTGTCTAAATGAGACACAAAATTCAGAAACAGGACAGAGAATTTGTGTTCTTCAACGTGTAGTCTCTTTACATTATGAATTGGGGAGGTCTCCATTTATAGGCATGAGTCAAAGTCAAGTAGCATAAACATTCATAAGAGAGAATAATACAATCTTTGGTCCCTCAAACTTGCCCTCATTTTGGTTTTGGACCCTCAAGTTTCAAACCATGGATTTTGGTTCCTCAAGAGGCTAAATGGTCTAGGTTTTTATTACCTTATAGGGACCAATGTTTTAAATGGAATGAAACTTGAGGGACCAAAACCTATGACTGAAACTTGAGGGACTAAAGATTGTATTAACCCTACAATTTAATACTTCCATACAAACCAATAGCTACATTTCTCTCAGCTTTCTGAAGACAATTCTACTTTATGTGGTTTGAGACAAAAGATTTTGTATAAAGCTTTGCAGTAACATTAACTATACGCGAGGAATTCATTAAACATGTCTTTCAAAAACAGGTTACCTCATCTCCCTTTCTAATCCTCTGTCCAGCATTTATAAGGACCTCAACCATCCGGTCCTTGAAGCGCCAATGGAAAAAGCAATTTGGCTCAAATGAATGGTTCAGCATGTCTGAAAAACAAGACTAAGTTGGTCACACTGATAAACTAGACGACAGCTTAAACTGCTAAAATGAGCACATCTCCACACCTTGAAGGAATGCAAGACGTGTTTTTCCACAGTATTTGTTACCTTGTTTCCCTCTGGGACTGATAATGTTCTCTTATTTCTCATTGCAATTGTCAAATTCTATGGACACATATATATATATATTTTATATAAAGATGCATATTTTCATTATACAATATGAATGAGGAAAAAATGAATGAAGATTTTGACTCAGTCATTTATTATGACAAAGAAGCACATGGTTTAGAACCGGACTGAAACACATTTAACCAAACGGCTTTAAAATAAATGAAGGATATGAGGGGGGATGGGGGGATTCTAGGCATTGTGATACACGAGACACAAAAAATGAGGAAATATAAATGGATTCATCCCACCATGCAAGTTCTTTCTTAGTCAAAATTTATAGCATTAGCATCATTTGCACAATAGAAAACTCATGCTCTGGATCGCTTTAATCTAATGGCAAGACAATAAATATATAGGGATAACGAGACATCTCAAAGGCTGAGAACCGTACCTAAAATAATAACAAGCGCTATAACAGAAAGGAAAAAAACAGAGAAATAAACTGTGATAAAAGTTTGACAGTCTAAAGTAACCAGAAAAGGAAAAGAGCCATCATTTGCCAGTTATCACTGAAAATGGATTTTAAGCTCATTTCAAAAGCAATGGGTTCATCTAGTATCTTTTGAACAATTATTGTCAATCCATTAGGGTTTCCATATCTGGAAGAAAACTTGGAAATATTGCACAGCGTCTATCCAATCTGAGATTCCAGCCAGCCAACAATGCCTATGAAATTAGAGATTTTGTAAGGAAACTGAATTTAGAGCGAAGTTGTAAACATGATAGAGATTCTGTTTAGGGGCAAAGTTTGGAAGACCATTTGTTGTGTTTGCCAAATTTAGAAATCCACTGGGCTGGGGTATTTAAGTTAATACAAGAGACTGACGGTGAGAGGATTAATATGTTCAAATCTCCCACAGATTTTATGACATTAATTCAAACCACCAAACAAATTGATCTCTACACACTGCCATCTTCAACCACAAAAAACGCTCCACAACAAAGGTAATTAATATCTAACACCCTTATCCTTTCTTTTTTCAGTGCTTATAACTGAAATTAAAGTAGCTCTTTCAAGTCAAGTTAGAGAGATTGATTCATCACACAATCTCCAGCTAATTGTTCATCAAATTCCAATATTAATGAACATACAAAACAGACTAAGGGCATCATAGACAAATTGTTGAATTGATAACTAATGGAGTTATAAAAATATGACGATTGTTTAATTATACTGAGAAACAAAAATGTTTTATATTGTATCAAAAAAGAAAAATGTTTCATTTAGTCAGGCTAATTTCAGATAAATAAGCTTACCAGCGTAAGGAATCAGCATATTTGCATCTTGATGTAGTGCGCCAAGCCTCATTTGCATGTTAATGCATCGTGACTGTGCTATACCTACTGCCCACATGAACCTTTGTGGATCACGAGCAAGACGCTTTATTTTAAGGGGAACACCACTGTGCTGAGCAACATTGACAAGATTTGTTAAGAACAATAAATTAAGTATTGTACTTGATGGAGTATGATAATGAGAAGCATACTTATATTGATAGTACATAAAAGAAATCCACTTGCAATGACAAAACATTTAATGCTATATTGGTTAACTTTGGGCCAGCTAAAATGGAATATAATGCACGTCATATTATATATATAACAAATATACTTACTATAGTTAAAATGACAACTAAATAATAATCAACCAACATATTTGAAAAATCTATGCTTGCACTTAAAATATACTAGTAGCTCATTACAGCTTAATTAACATCTAAAATATCATTGAATCGACAATAACATGAAAAATTAAGCAGTTGAATCATAAATAAGACTGAAGATTAAGTGGACATTTGGGATATAGAATAGAACCAACTGGAAAATATATCACAAGGTAAACATTCAGTTAGGGGCAGGGTTGACATGTAAATCCAAAGCACGCACAATAAAATAATGATTTAGGAAACTAGCAAAGAAAAATGAATAATTCATATGGAGAATAAAGAGAGACAAAAAAGAAAGTTCTTTTTTGTGGGTGCCTTTAGTCCCATGACCAAAAAGTGAGGAATAGAGAAGAGAGTAAGAGAGAAAAGAAAGGACAAGTCTCTATAGAACAGATGAGATGTGGCTCCTTATGACTACAGGGCACTCAAGAACTTCCTCAAAAGACAGAGATTGCTGGTCATTATCCTTAAAAAGCATTGCCTTTAATTTTTGCTCTGTTTTTTGCATAGTAAAATACACAGATGAAGACAGGTTGCTATAGTGCTTGCAGCACTCGCTAAAATAAAACAGGCAATTAGTTCTTTACCCAATTCTTCTCCCAAAATTCCAAGGCATGACGTTGCTCATTCCTGATGGTAGATGCAAGATTTGGATCCTGCAGCTCCGAAAGTTCCTCCTGCAGGGTATGCAGAATACAGATGAACAGGGAAGCATATAAATAATGCCAGACCAAGGGTAAAGTGAGTCTTACAAAACAGCCATGCATGTAACTATAGATATGAGTTCTGAGGATCCTTGGCAATAAAACCTTGAAAAAGAGGATTGAGGCCAACAAGAGTCAACATATATTTTCTGGCTTGATATTAGTCATCTTCCCAAATATTCAAAAAAATAAGTGAAGAAAAGAGATCTTGAGTTACAATACATTGCGAGGACATTTAAGCAAGTCAAATGCAATCTCATAGTAAGATTAGCTGCAAGACTCCTAAGTTCAAATCATTCCAAGAGATGGGCCCACAGAACACCAGGATATACACCTTGCACTTGTCAAACAACGTACATAAGTAACAAACATTGATTTTGACTGTGTGATGACATGATTCAACATCAACACAGAAAAGAATAAATAGGGGAAAAACTTGAAACGTTAAAAACTTCCAATCCAGCATGTTCAAAGTGTGACACTGATGTCAATCTTTAATCAGCATGCTTGTCATACTCACACTGATCTCAAGAAAGGGATGCGTCTAATTTAAAATATTACCATCAAACAAAGGTTTATTGCCTTATTGGCATAAAAAAGGGTTTTATTCACCTCTGTTGCCAGAAGTAAGCTAGTGCATTCATCAGCACTGGGTAAGAAGTCACCATACAACTGCCAAAAGTTGTCCTGACAGTCGAATGCATATAACAGCAGGCATGCTAATCTTAGGTGCCAATCTGTCTGTCATAAAAGAGTCATGCAATTAGAATCAAGATAACCTGAATCAGCAGAATCAAATTTTAACTTTGCAGGTGCTACTGCTGATTGAACTGAAACTGACAATATTCAGCAATCAATAATATGACATAAGTGATGAACTGACAAGAACTAATTACAATCGTACGCAAACAATGAAGCAGGGGCACACTTATGAATGTCAGCATGTCATACATGGTATTTAAAAAGTATAGATTTTTACAAAAATAATAGTTCAATGTGCTACAAATATAGGATGAGGTCTATTGTGATATTCCTTGGGGGGAATTCATTGAATGGGGAGTTTAAAAGGTTAAGTTCTGGGTATGACATATTTGTCATATTTTGCAAATCTAAGACTTCCAATATAAAATGCCATGAATCTCCTTGACAATCAATCTTCAATAGAATATTGCAAGTTTATATTTTACGTTAGATTCTCTTTCTAATCTTAAAAATTAACACGGCCTCTTTATGATGTGGCTGCTTCGTAATATACAAACAAACAACAAAATTAGTAAGTTCTATCTAGCTTTGAATTACTGTATTGAAAGAAGAATTGAAAGTACCTCTGGATTTGTTGAGTTGATAATATCAAATATTGGATGTCCCACTGGAATTATATCAGGGAAGAACATCCATGGGAGCTTCTGTCTCACAGTTAGCATTAATTCAAGAGGAATTTCCATTATAACCTGCTCAAGCAAGCATAGTTGAAATCATTATGGAAAATCAATTTGGACAATGGCCAGATCAAAGGTTTTATAATCATAATCAACTGATTTTTTTTTTCCCTGAATTTTACTATATGCACAAGTAGTTTTTCATGTGCCAGAAGTTACTGCTGTACACATGCTAAAGCTACTCACCCTGGCTCGGCGAAGAGGTTCTACATCTTTAGAAGCATACACACCAAACCCATCAGGCCCTTCCTTAAACTCAACTCCATAAGCTCGCATGCTTCTAATATAACCTATCTTGTAGAAATCTGGGTCTGCTGGCTCCAACTATGGGAACAAAAGAATTTCCATAAAGCCACAAATGAAATTTTGAATTAAAATTAAAGACCACCAAACAACTAATGGTAAAAACTTACTCTGCAACTTTGAGACAGTATTGTCAAGCTCATACTCCTAGTCACTTCCCAAATCTATATCTATATAATATAAAATCTATAGGAAGCTAAACCATACTATTCATGGTGTAAATAGTGCGACTCACATCAGATTCTGTGCAAAGGACGAAACCAGAGTCTAGTTATATCATAATTAAAGACCCCCAGGAACTGATGGCGAAAACAGTTAACTTGCTAAAGACGATAAAACTTATCTTTAGTGCTTAATGTTTGAAAACATATCATTTAATGATAACAAAACTTACTTTGCTCACTCTGAGCTTCTGTAGTCACACAGGTCCCACTTATACATACACGAATAAACACAATAAAATCTATTATGCTTAAATGTATAAATGCAATTTGAAGTATCCTGTGATACGTGCGTCAATTATCGTGCTATTGCAGGCAAACGATGAAAGGATGAATGAAATAAGGTTTGGAGTTTACCTCAGACGACGACTCTTCAACTTTGGGAGGTTGAAACAAGGGGAATGGGGCTGTATCAACCAATGCTTTGATGGGTCGAACTTTGCTTTCGTAGTCGCGGCAAAATGAGAAGCTTGGTCGCCGGGAGCCATGGCCAAATCCTCTCAACTGCTTCAAATGAAACCCAAAACTGATGAAAAACTTGAGATTGAAAGTGATGTAAAGAGAGGAACAAGAGAAGAGGGAAACTGAACCTGGGTTTTAGAGAAGAAGCTGTGATTAGTAGGCTGAGAAAGAGGCAAAGAAGGAACCATCGGAAATGAGAAGGATTGAAGAAAGTGGAAATCTAAGCATATGAAGTGTGTCACAACTAGTGAGACGACAGTACCAGCTGCAACCAAACTACGAAAGAAAGATGAAAACCCGAAAGAACGTTATCCAGTTCTTCCCAAAAGTGTGTTTCGACATCACGGACATATTTTAAATTCCTACACTCTTTTGGGTTTTTTCTTCTATTTCTTTGGGCAATCCCCGGAACTCGGGTTGTAAAAATATAATTTATTTTAAAAACTAATTATTAATTTGAACAAGGTGCATTTTATATAAATGATTAAAAAAATATCTCTTAGAAAATAACATTTCAAAAATATTAGTAATTTATTTTAGAGTTAATACAACCTTTACTCCTTAAATTTACCCTCATTTTAATTTTGATTTCACAATTTTTAGGCCATAAATGTTGGTCTTTAAGAGTAGAGTCCGTAATATGGGCTCAACATGTGGGCCCGCGAGTTAGTACAGGGTTTCCCAACCCACAAAAATGCAGGCTGCATAGGCCCACACCGCATGGCACGTGGGTTGGTCAGCAATTTTTTTTTATATATAATAATTTCACAAAATTTAGAAGTTGTCAACTCCTATTTTGGTATCTCCCAATCCAAAAAAAAAAAAAAAATCTTAGCCTCTTCTCTTCTTCTTTAAACAAAATTATTATATATTGGTTGCTTGAGGATGATTTTATGTTTTCTGTTTACAAACTTTGACAGATTTGATAATTTTATCTCTTGAATTGTATATTATGTTTTTATATTTTTATAAGAGGAATGATTGATGCTAGAAAAATAAATATAATGACTCATACATATATATATATATATATATATATATATGTCTCATACTTTTGGCCGTTTTTAAAAAATAGAAAATTATTTTTTTAAAAGAAAAATGCGGATCCGCGGGCTGACCTACAAACTGCACATTGGGGGTTAGGGCTGACATTTTGCTAGTTTGCAACCTGTGGCCCTCAACCCGCGGGTTGGCTCGCATTCGTGGCTCTACTCAAGAGACAAAATAGTCCAAGCATTTATTAAAGTATGGTATCAATGTTTTAGACGAAACCATATCCTGATATTACTATTCACCATACTTTGATAACTAAGTTGATTTAATAAATCAAACTTTGTGTGAATCTAATGTTGATAGTATGCCCTGATACCACACTCTGATCATGTTTTGGCTAGTCATAAAATAATTATAGTAAAAGGCTGAAATATAAGGTTAGTTAGACCTCACTCAACTAAAATTGGCCATTCTCCCTCTTTTTTTGTTTTGTTTTTTGAGTTAATTTTAACCATCAAGTGATATTCGAAGGGGAGAAAATTCTCGTCGATTTGCAATTAGAATGCCACCTCATTTATGCTTTCTCCAATAAAATATGTCATTTTTTGATTTTGGTCCTTCAAGTTTTAAATTACAAGTTTTCATCCTTTAAGATTTCTTCCGTCTAAAATATTGATCCTATACTTTAATAAATGCTTGGACTATTTTCAACTGTGTGGCCCATTATTGTGCGAGTTTATTCCTCCTCTTGATCCATTTAGTAGCCCAATATCATTTATTACTTGAACCCCCGCAATCCCAAACACTATGGGACTCTTCTTGTGACACATCCACATTATTTACAAACAATCTCGCACATATGTTAAAGGAACGCCATTTGTTGAGTTGCACATATGGGTGTAACTATTGTATATAATAGTCCTTCGGATTATGAACTAGACCTAGACTACTAATACTTAGTACATGGAGATGTTAGTGGTCCTATAGACTATGAACTTAAACCGCTTAGGCGTATAGTAGAGGCATTAATAGTTAGATTATATCCCCACATTTCACTATCAATGCGGTTTATGCTCAACAGCCTTGTGTTAAATCCCATATGTTTTGATGATAACAAAGATTGGACTAATGATATAAGATGATATGATAACAAATGAACTTGAACAAAGTAAATAAATGGCAGACAAAGCATTACTTGAAGTAAGCACTGGAGTAATAAAGAAGATCTGAGAGAAAGAGCAAAGGAAGAACATTACTGGCATATTTTGTCTATGTTTACTCGAGTGATCACTCGAGTAAGGAAGACTGTTATTCGAGTGGGCACTTGAGTAATGTTGAAAGAAAATGTTTTCTGAAGTACTGCCAAAATTTGGAAGAAGTTACTCGAGTAGCCACTCGAGTAATATGCAAAGTCATATGAGCCATTACTCGAGTCGCCACTCGAGTAACACATGAGAAAAGGATTTACTCGAGTAGCCACTCGAGTAGCTAAGGCAAAAATCTTCCAGTAGCTCTAGGCCAAGAAATGCAACAATTTACTCGAGTAGCCACTCGAGTAACCATGTGAGAAAAAGGCATTACTCGAGGTAGCAATTCAGTAATCTGCGGACTTATTTGATCAATTACTCAAGGGATCACTCGAGTAATCATGTAAACAAAGAACAAATACTCTCAGCCAAGAATTTAATGCAATTACTCAAGTGAGTAATCGAGTAATCGGCAAAGTTTTTGGAATTTACTCGAGGGGTCACTCAAGTAACTTGTGAAGAAAAGATATGGCCACTTCAGTAATCAGCTTACTAGAGGGAGCACCCGAGTAACTTGTGAGGAAAAGACATGGCCACTCGAGTAGCCACTCGAGTAATCTGGTATTTCCAAGTTTTATGAGTTATCTTACTCCATGTCTTACCCGAGTAATATCTTATGAAAAATGTTGAATTACTCACTGCCATATTTTTGATATGTTTACTCGAGGGACTGCTCAAGTAACAAGCATGATCACTCGAGTAGCCACTCTAGTAATAAAGTCTAGAAATCATATTTTTAATCGAATGATTATTGATTTATTATCTACATGATTTACTCTTCATTGCACTAGTATTATAAGTACATTTGCAGAGAAACAATGAAGAGATCATGCCAGAAGTGAAAAGTCAAATAAAAGTCCAAACGTTTACCTACCGCTACCTACCGCAAACGCATAGTTTTCAAATTTGAAGAATGGTCAACCGTTGCTACACGACTCTAATAGATATGTTTGAATTGCTTCCAACAGACACTACATATCATCTATATATATGGAGCATTCAAAGAGCAGAAAACAACAACTGAAAAGACACAAACATACACTGATCAACACACTCTTAGTGCTTTGTTTTCTTATACTCATCCATTGTACTTCAGTGATTATATATTTGCTCTGTGAGAGAGTTTTTCATTACAAACTCAAAATTTGTTATTGAGACAACTTAAGGTTGTGGAACCTTAAGTTGGGGATTTGATTACAACGTGTAAGGGGGAGCGAGTATCTAGGTGAAGGAACTTGCTGTGTACTGAGGTGCCAAGAACCCACTAAATCTTAGAGAATATAGTGAAACTCTTAGAGACGCTTTGAGGAATGAACGTAGGTCAAAGTAGTTGTGGCCGAACTAGTATAACTCCCGGTGTATACTTCGGTGATATTTTCTCTTTGCTCTCAATTGCCTTAAATATTCTGTCAATTTTCTTATACGCAACAAAAATTCTGGTATCACCCAATTCACCCCCCTCTTGGGTGAAACGCTTGCACTAACACCATGAGCATGCCAGTTGCATAATGAATGCTCTAGAAATTTCACCATGATCTCATATAAACGGCCCCACTCTACATTTATAGAGATGATTTAATAAAATGTACCTACAATGAGTACACCATCTCATAGAAATCATTAAGAACTTTCGCTCAGTCTCACCAAAATACGCTCTAACACTTTCTCATGCCATAGAAATGGATTGGTAATTTATTTTAGTGCTAGTAGAACTAACAAACGACTTATTCTTATCCATTGAACCTCCTTCATGAGATCACCAATCATAAAGGTTGGGTTGCCATTGTTGTTAATTTCGAATTAGCTTTAGTCTTATTCTGCTCAGCTAATTTAGTTCTTCTTGGGGTTTTGTTAACAGATCCGCAAGTCAACTTTTTGACCTTACAAAATCGATTGAGATAACTCTACATCAATTATTAATCGTGCTTATTCACAATATATCTTAAACGATTTTCACTTCTATCATTATTCTTTCTATAATGGCTATTGCTATTTAACAATCACAATTCATCGACATAAAATGCCGGTTTTACATCCATAGTTTTTTTTCCTAAGAAGTTTTAACAACTTATCTTTCAATTTTAGCCAATTTCAGAGTAACAACTCTAACTTATATAATAATTTATTTTAGCTACTAGTGGATTTTCTCAATAAAATTGTGATTCAATTAATATACATGTATCTCAATACAACAGGAATCCACCACACATGATACCAATATTTATGGCAACCCTCAAACATTTTATTTCCCTTATCGAACTGCATATTATATATGCTTAATCACCATGTTGCATAAGCTTTATCATAGGGATTAATATCCGTTAAAGCAACAAATTATCAATAATTTGTATTTGCTCTAATTGAGCTATAGAACCACTTCAAACAAATTGTTAGCATCATAAAGAATATTTGCAGACAAGGGTAAGCACATGCATGAACGCATGCGTGCACACGCATGAGCACGCACACACACAGATAATTATATTGCCACTGTAGCGCCCGAAATTTGGAAAACAAGGAGCCGCTACCAAAATCATGTAGGGTTTAGGGTTAATTTTGGAAAACCCTTTTTGAAAGTGAAATTGATATACAAAAATCATTTAGGGTTCGAGAGTCGATTGTGTATGGAGAAGGTATTAGGCACCCCATAAGTACCATAACACCCATTCACAAGAATGGTTACCCTAAGTTAATTATTTAAAAATATTATGGCCTTTAATTTTATTATAATTACCCAAATAAAAAAGAGTATTTACAAAAATAAATAAAATGAAAACTAAGGAAAAAAAGGAACATATATTTAAAAAAAAAACTAAGAAAAAATATATTTATTTACAAAGTTGAATTTGACCTAGGAATAGAGCCTAGGGCCTACGTACCTTTTAGAGGGATCAAAGCCCACATAGTTCGGGGGTAGAAATGCGTGTCACTTTATTGGTTTTTTTTTTTTAAAAATTTATTTGAGAAAAATATATTTTTTTGTTTGGTTTGTGTTTTTTTTTATTTTTTAAAGCATTTTCTTTATTTTCTCATGGAAGAGAGTTTTTCCATTTTATTTCCATTTATAAAAATGTGTTAAAATATTTTTTTTCCTTTTTTTGAGAGAGAACCTAAGAAAGGGATAAAGAAAAAAAAAAAAAAGTCAAAGGTGAGGAGATTTATACGTACATTTTATCCTTGAAAGCTATTCATACAAACAAGATGAGAAAAGCACATGAGTAGATCAACATACAATTCATTGCATTTTCTTTTATCTATCTTATAAATCCCTTCAATTTTGCTGAGCATATATTGGGGGCAAGAGATCAAATTCGGTTAAGCATATAAGAGTCACAAAGTGTGAGGACCTATCAAACTAAAAAGGCTTTCTTGCAATATGGCGTGTTAGCATTAGAGGAGAGAGCATGCAATCATTTCAACCATTAAAATAATACCATAAAAAACTGTCAGTGAAGTAATGGGTTCAAATATAACAATATCAAATGGTTGGGATCATGTGAGCATTCAATGAAGATAGAAGGAAACCAAACAAAAACATGCCTAAAGCTTTGTATGTAAGTGTTTCAATCTCATGGATATGTTCATTGGCAAGCATCTAGACATGTCATGAAGAATATTAGGTTGTTCCAACAAATTTCTAATTCTCAAAACCCGTGAAAGAATAAGAAGGAGCAATGAAATGAGAAATCAAATTAGTACTCTACCTTTCCTCCTTGTTCTCCCAAAATTCTTCTCAAATTCTTTTGTCTTTTCTCTCTTGAGTTTTTATGTCTTGCTTCAACCTTTGCACTCTTATTTATAGTCTTAAGGTAGAGTTTTCTTCATAAATACTCCTTCTTTTTTTTAATTTTCATTTTTGAATTTTTTTTTGTATTTTATGTTAAAAACTACCTAACTTGACCTAATCACCATCAATAAGAGATTTTTTTTTTAATTTTCGTTTTTCATTTCTTTTTTGTATTTTCTATCAATAAAACTTCTTAACTTGACCTAATTACAATCAATAAGAGATTTTTTTTTATTTTTGTTTTATTTTTGTATTTTCAATCAATAAAACTTCTTAACTTGACCTAATCACTATCAATGGGATATTTTTTTTTTGTAATTTTTTTTATTTTCCCCATAAGTAATTCCTAATTTAAACCTATCAACATAAATGAGAGATTTTTTTATTTTTTATTTTTCATTTTTTTATTTATTATTTTCCCTTAATAGATGACAATACCAATCATCATCAATGAGGGGATTTATTTTACTTTCGTTTTTTTTTTCCCTACAAGCAATTTCCTAATTTAAACCTATGAATGAGAGATATTTTTTGTATTTTGTTTTAATGAATGACAATTCAAAGTTGTACTCCAATCATCATCAATAAGAGGACTTTTCTTTCTTTTTTTTTTTATTTTCGTTTTTATTTTATTTTATTTTCGCTTAATGAATGACAATGCCAATTTGGACGACAATCATTATCCATAAGAGGATTTTTTTTTATTTTCGTTTTTCTTTTATTTTTTTTCCTTAATGATGATTGCCAATTTGGATATCAATCATCATCAATGAGAGGTTTTTCTTATTTTCTTATTTTTTTTATTTTTTCTTTAATGATGATTGCCAATTTAAGCACCTATCATCATTAATGAGAGGATTTTGTTTTATTTTGTTTTTTTATTATTTGCTAACTTGTTTGTATGGGGCCCAGACAAAATGGGGTGTTCACAGCCACAAATTATGAAAATCATATTCATCCACCATAGACAAACAATTAAATTTTCATTCCACAAAATGTTTTGTTTCAAGCCACACAGAAAATTTAATAATTCACAGAATTTGCTTTAAGTCACAAATGACAAAGCCTCTACTTCCACAATGTTTGCTCTCAATAGCAAATAATAAGGCCTCCACTTAATTATTATTTTTCAAATAACAAAGTTTGGCATAAAATGAGGTTAGAAGCAATTTGGAAGCTTTAAAGTAAAGCGTATTTTATAAGGTACCCCAAACTTTCAAATATTTCAGTTATATTTAGCAACGTTTCAATAAACAATTCTAATAATCTCACCATATATCTAAATAAACAAGAGTTCTCCTACAACAATGGCAACATCACGAGATTGATACCCACTAGTAATCACGCTATTAAAAGTATTACATATTTTTTTTTACCAGTGCTGTTAAAAGTATTACATAATAGTATACCAACAAAGGTATTTAATATTTCAAAAAAAAAAAAGGTATTTAATATGGCATCAGACATCTCATGCCTTAAAAAAATTCAAAGCAAAATTACTCACAGGCATATTTAGTGGAGAAAACTTCACCGTTTATTTTGTTTTCACATTCTATAATCATAATACATGACAATAAATATGTGCACTGCCGAATTGAAGGATGCTGATTGCCAATTCAATATTTCAACATTTTTTTTTCAAAAAAAAAAAAAATCCAAGCCATTAACTTAGGCATATCGGTAATATATTACCATTCAAGTTTGCAACGCCTGCCATTCAATGCAATCAAATAATCTGTAGAAAGTTAAACATATTGTAATTAATGT
The DNA here is from genome assembly GCA_963242795.1 of Inga leiocalycina. Lineage (NCBI taxonomy): Eukaryota > Viridiplantae > Streptophyta > Magnoliopsida > Fabales > Fabaceae > Inga > Inga leiocalycina. The sequence goes on from OY725323.1 coordinate 76,455,065, forward strand.
AATTGCGTGTTTTGTTGTATTAGAATATATAGGACAATTCTGGATACTTCTCGGTATGCCTCAATTGCCTATAAATATTAGAATCATGGACCATTTTCAGCAGATGGATGTAAAAATATTTTCTGGCAGTTAATAAATGAGAAGGCTTGTTCTCTAAACATTGGGTTTAGACAGGGGTGAGGTATTCAACATGGTATCAGAGAGCCTCTTCCCGCAGCCCAATATTCAAGCCCATCATTATTCCTCTTTTATCCACGCCGGACATCACATCTCCCAATCGCAGCCGTTGATTCAAGATCAAGATCTTCACCGTTGATTCAAGATCTGATCACTCTTCGTCCCGAGATTCAAGAACTGATCTCTCTTCGTCGCGGTAAGCCTGCGATTTGGTCTCCTCAATTTCGGCTGTGCAGGGCTACAGAGTTGCAGAACCCTAGTCCAAATTCGTCTCGACATTCTGATGGCCGATGCTAGTTCGCCCCTGATTCCTACGCCCGCCGGTGATAAGCCTTCCTCTGACCCTCTTCCATTCTCTCATCCCTTATATCTCCATCCCTCCGACACTCAGGGTGTTTCGCTCATTCCGCACATACTCACCGGGACTGAAAATTACACCGTCTGGAATCGCGCTATGAGAATCGCGCTCCTTGGGAAAGATAAGCTCGGTTTTGTCGATGGCACATGCCGAAAAGACTCCTACGCGGCGGCGCTCCATGGGTAGTGGGAGCGCTGCAACGCCGTCGTCCTCTCATGGCTGTTAAATTCCATCTCTAAAGAATTAGCCAATGGCGTCATCTTTTTTCAAAGCGCTCATCATGTATGGATGGATCTGAAGGAGCGATTTGACAAAAGGAACGGCGCTCGAATTTTTGCACTTCACCGCGAAATCAGTTCATCTCGACAGGGAAGTGCTTCTGTTACTACCTATTTTTCGAAACTCAAGGAACTGTGGGAGGAACAGTCTGCCTTGATCACGCTGCCCTCATGCACTTGCAATACATCCCGCGCATATTCTGATTTGCTTCAAGAACAAAAGCTCTTACAGTTCTTGATGGGTCTCAATGAGTCATACCATCAAGCAAGAAGCCAAATCTTGCTTATGAACCCCTTACCTAGCGTGAATGAGGCTTATGCCATGGTCATTCAAGATGAAACGCAGCGATCAATTACTACGGCTGATAGAACCATTCCCACTGACGGCATTGCAATGGCTGCTAGAGGTCGTGGTCGTGGTAGAGGCCGTGGAAGGATCGATACTTCACTGGAATGCTCTCATTGTCTCAAGAAGGGGCATCTTAAGGACAGCTGCTATCAACTAATTGGCTATCCACCGAACTTCAAAGGAAACAAGCCCAAATTCAACAAGGACGTCACTCACTTTGATTCTGCTCGTAATTTGGAGAGTCAGGCAAATACAACAACTACTGCCTCTCACACTACTGCTGCCCCCACACTTACACAGGACCAGTATGATCGTCTTCTGGAGCTTCTGCAGAAGGACGCTGACACCACAATTCATGCCCTTACTGGTACAGGTTTGCTATCCTCTGTTCCTTCTGGTTTGTCATATGCTAGTTGGATTTTGGACTCTGGAGCCACCACTCACATGGTTGGTGATATTAGTCTGTTTGATGATCATGCTACATATGATGGACCGATTAGATTTATAAAAATACCTGATGGGAGTAGAGTACAGGTTACCCATATAGGGTCAGTTAAACTATCAGCAGAAATCACATTACGTAAAGTCCTATATTCTCCTAAACTCCAATTCAATCTGATAGCTATATCTAGGATAACTTCAGAACATAATTGCATGGCTTGTTTTTCCCCTCATCTCTGTATCTTGCAGGACCTACAGGGTGGCAGGACAAGGCTAACTGGTAAACTAAACGATGGTTTATACATAGTGAAAGTACCCAGACAGTTGCATGTTGTGAATGTTACCCAGAATAGTAATAGTCAATTTAAACCCTTAGATACATACTTGTGGCACAGGCGCCTAGGGCATGCCCCCTTTTCTGTAATGAATCACTTGCCCTTTACATTCAATAAATGTGGCCATGAGAATGAACGCTGTGATATTTGTATTCAATCCAAGCAATCAAAATTCCCATTTTCTCCTAGTTGCATTAAAACTTCCAAGTGCTTTGAACTTATACATTTGGATGTGTGGGGGCCCTACCATACACCCACACATCAAGGTTATCAATATTTCCTTACTATTGTTGATGATTTTTCTAGAGCCACATGGATATTTCTCATGAGACATAAATCAGATGTTTTGCTCTTTGTTAAAAACTTTGTTGCTTTTGCATCTACACAGTTTCAAACAAATATTAAAAGGATTAGAAGTGACAATGGTAGTGAATTCATTAATCATTCTTTTAGAACTTTTACACATGATAAAGGTATTGTTCATGAGACTTCATGTCCCTATACACCACAACAAAATGGTGTTGTGGAGAGGAAACATAGAACCATCATGCAAATCACAAGAAGTCTAATGTTGCAATCACATCTACCAGTACGTTACTGGGGGGAATGTGTTAAGGCAGCAGCTCACATATTAAATAGACTACCTTCTAAAATCCTGAATTTTAAAACTCCTTTTGAAAAGGTGTATAATAAGCAACCAGATCTTTCTAATTTTAAAGTTTTTGGCTCACTAGCTTATGCTACTGATTTAAGGGTGACTGATAAGCTACAATCTAGAGCCATCCCATGTGTGTTCTTGGGATATCCGGAACATCAAAAAGGTTATTTACTTTTGGATTTACGAACTAACACATTGATAGTGAGTCGTCATGTAAGTTTTGCAGAAAATAAATTTCCCTTCAAGGATATGGCAATACAACAGCAAGAAGAAATAAATCCCATCCTTAAAAGGATGTTCTGGTTTGATTTAGAATCAGATCATGCTCCATCCCGAAGGACCACTGATGCACAAGATCCTCCTCAAGCGACTGCCTCTCAAAACTCAGAAAACAGAGGATCAGAACCATCACAGGGAGACCAACCAGTTGCAGAAAATATACAAACAAATACTATGCCCTCACGACCATCAAGAGAGAGAAGGCCACCAATATGGGCACATGATTATGTGTGCTCTCTGTTATTGTCTCAACCAGAACAGCAGCTCACAAGAAACACTAAGTGTCGTTATCCTATCAATGATTACTTGTGCTATAATTCTGTTAACCCTGATTATTTGTGTTTTCTGTCTTGTATTGATGCAGTGGCTGAACCCACTACTTACAATGAAGCTGCACAAAACCCAAAATGGGTGGAAGCCATGAAAGCAGAAATGCAAGCACTAGAGAGCAATAAAACGTGGGAAATAGTCAAGCTCCCTAGAGGTAAAAAGACCATTGGATGTAAATGGATATACAAGGTCAAGTATGATTGCAATGGTAATGTTGATAAATACAAAGCTCGTTTAGTAGCTAAAGGTTATACCCAAAGAGAGGGGATTGACTACCATGAAACCTTTTCACCAGTAGTTAAGATGTTTACAGTGCGTTTAGTTCTTAAATTAGCTGCATTATATTCTTGGAATCTGTATCAAATGGATGTATCTAATGCCTTTTTGCAAGGAGAATTGCATGAAGAAGTTTATATGAAGATACCTCCAGGATTTGATAGTGAGGGGGAGCACATGGTATGTAAGCTTAATAAGTCCCTTTATGGACTTAAGCAAGCGTCACGGCAATGGAATCAGAAGCTTTCTCAAACCTTTGTACAAGGAGGGTTTAAACAAAGTAGAAATGATTATTCCTTGTTTACTTTACAATGCAATGATGGTTTTGTGATAATTCTGGTCTATGTAGATGATATGTTAATTACAGGTAGTTCTGAGAGTGGGATAATGTATGCTAAAACATTGCTGCATAATGCCTTTAAAATTAAGGACTTAGGACAAATGAAATATTTTTTAGGAATTGAGGTAGCTAAGTCTGCAAATGGTATAATTCTGTCACAGCGGAAATATATTTTGGATCTCTTGTCTGATACAGGCCTGAGTGGATGTAAGCCACTGAGTGTTCCAATGGCACAGAACTTGAAACTGATGCCGTTTCGAATCGACAAAGATAGGAAGGAGGATCTGGTTGCTGACCCTGATAGATACCGGCGATTGATAGGTAAACTAATTTACTTAACCATGACCCGTCCTGATATATGTTTTTGTGTGCAGACCCTCAGTCAATTTATGCAATTGCCAACTAAAGCACATATGGCAGCAGCTCGCAATGTGGTACGATACCTAAAGGGAACTCCTGGATTGGGAATTTTGCTGAGTTCGAAAGGAGAGCTACAGCTCAAGTGTTATTGCGATGCTGATTGGGCATCTTGTGGAATTACTAGAAGATCCGTGACTGGTTATGTGTTGAAGTTCGGGGGATCAGCAGTAATGTGGAAAACAAAGAAACAAAGTACGGTTTCAAAGTCATCTGCCGAAGCTGAGTATAGAGCGCTTAGTATGGCCACATCAGAAATTACCTGGGCAAGAGGTTTATTGCTTGATTTGAATATATCACTTGATTCAGCTGTATCTGTCTATTGTGATAGTGTAGCTGCCATTCATATCGCTGCAAATCCTGTGTTCCATGAAAGAACCAAGCACATTGAGGTGGACTGCCATTTTGTTCGTGAGAAGTGGCAGCGGGGTGAGATACACCTTGTACATGTCAGATCTACTGATCAACAGGCTGACATATTGACCAAGGCTGTTTCTGGGCATGTTCAACAGAAATTGCTGTGCAAGTTGGGGATTTTCAACATGTTTTCATCCCCTACTTGAGGGGGAGTGTAGAAAGTTAAACATATTGTAATTAATGTAATTGCGTGTTTTGTTGTATTAGAATATATAGGACAATTCTGGATACTTCTCGGTATGCCTCAATTGCCTATAAATATTAGAATCATGGACCATTTTACAATTCTGGATACTTCTCGGTATGCCTCAATTGCCTATAAATATTAGAATCATGGACCATTTTCAGCAGATGGATGTAAAAATATTTTCTGGCAGTTAATAAATGAGAAGGCTTGTTCTCTAAACATTGGGTTTAGACAGGGGTGAGGTATTCAACATAATCAAAGTACGAAAACTCACTATTCATCGAGATCAAGTTAATAAATAAACAAATAGAAACAACTAAGACTAAGAGTATTACTGGTTTTTCATCTCAGCAAATTGTCTCCTAATTGATTACAGTAGATCATCGGAGGTGAACATATCAATTTAGCATATAATAGTTAATGCAATCAAAATAATCAATTTGATCGAAACCATAAAAAGATAATTATATTACCAACCACAATGATCAACATCAATCGATTCCAATTTCACGAATTCTAAAACACGTACCTCATGGTCTCATTAGAAATCCAATTCTCATTCATTCACTTCATGCCTATTATCTATAATGTCAAGTCACTTTTGTCAAGAATCCCTCTCCAAGCATTTCTACCATTATCATTTTTGGGAAATGGGCTTGATCAACCCTTGGTGAATTAGGCCCAAACTCATTGGCAGGCCAAAATAAAATATCCAATTTTATGGGGTATTTGTTAATAATATTTTCCAAATTATTTAAAAACAAATTTGTGGGAGCAGTTTTTCCATAAGAATTGGTGGGAGCATTTGTATTTACGTGGGTTTATATTCTATATGTGATAATAAGAAACACCACAACCTCCCAAAGAGATACACTGTGAAAAACTCTCAGAAGTATTTTTCTCTCCTTTGCTTCGATGCATGCATTTTCCTGTGCATTATAGCCGGAGTCCACCAACGTGATCCGGTTCGTGTGGGTATCTTGAGAGTGCGAATCCACACACTACAGGTACGCCTGAAAATCTACAATCATGGTACTCATGCTGGGACTTTCCTTCTAAAACGCGGTGTCTATGAGGTCTTAAGTGATTCCGATCAAAGAGGTAAATTTGGAACTTGGGGTTAACAACCCCCTTAATTAGCCCCATAAGAACATATAGCATATGCCTCATTACTCATTTCCACTAAACACCATTGGATCCGCTGTCTGAACACAACTTTTATTAGGTTCACGTTTACCACCAATTTAGTCACCATCCTAGCTAGGTTGCCGTGCCTGTGTAACAATGTGAGTTAAAACTCAATTTTCAAATCATCCCTGGCCTTCACAATTCCCAGGGGTTAGTTCCAATCTGAGGTTTAGCACCCAATCTTCTTCCATTTATAGTCTTATGATCATGAGAATTTTAGTATCAAAACCAAACTCAACTCAGACAATATTTCTCAAAACTAAGTTCAATTTTGGTTCAAAGTGTAACGCCCCAAATTTTGACTAAGGGCTAATGTTGATTATTTAGAATGTAATTGTGAATTAGAGTGGATTATTATGTATTTTGTGGTAATTTTAATTAATGTGCCAAAATTAAGGAGAAATTGAAAGAATGGAATTATTGGCCATAAGTTGGTGATTAAGGGAGAAATTAATGATTAACTAAGAGAAAAATATGAAGTGTGATTATATGGCTAATGGAGGGATTAGATAAGCTAATTGGTGGCTTAATGTGTGAGAGCCAATAGGAAGAGGACACTATGCAATCTCACATGTAGAGAGAATAGAGGAGAAAAGTCAAACCATTTTTTATTGTTCCTCTCTCTTCTTCCCTCCCATTTTTGGCTGACATGGGTATGGAAGGGAAGGGAGTATCATTGCATCTTCTTCCTCAAGCACTCATCTCTCTCTTCTCTCTCCAAAACTGTCAGCCATTGTTGAAGGAAAGGGAAGGAAGAAAAACTTCAAAAAGGTAAGGGAAATGGCCTCAAATGCTCAAACTCATTTCTTTAAAATTGTTCTTTGAGTGATGAGTTTTATTTTGATGGGTGTAGTGTGTCCATTGGTATTGATTTGTGACTCCAAGGAATTGTGAAAGTTGGAGAATCAAAAAGCTTATTTGAAGGAGTTGATAAGGTGAGTTTAAGAGACCTATCTATCTAAGTTTTATGCCAAATAGATTAACTATGGATTTCTGGAAATTATTTCCTATTTTCGAAAATGAAGGTTAATGGGAAGTTTGGTATGTTATTGGTATGGATGGTATATTTGGAAGGTATATGGATAGATAGGATTGATTGGGGATTTAATGTTTGAGTTTAGTGATTTTGGAAATTTAGTGTTTAATGTTGCCCAAGACCAAAGCATGATAATGGAGTAGGAATTTGATTGTTTTAATAGTTTTATTGGATTCCTTGAGTGTTTTTGTGTGGGGATAGCTTTGGTTGAGGTTTTGTCTCCATTGGAAGCTCTTAGGAAAATTTTGGGGAAGACTGTCATTATTTCTGCGTTTTCTGGTTTCTGATGCATATCACTCGAGTGAGGAGGGTATCACTCTAGTGAGCCAGTGAAATTCCCCTTTTTCCCTTCAGTTTTTGCATTGCACTTCTGTGAAAAGGGCAAGAGTGATGCCTCACCTGCGAGTGTGATGGGTTCTCACTCGAGTGAGCTTCCCCTTACTCGATTGTTGGTGTATTTGACACCTAGCCTCTCGGGTTATCACTCATGGTTGAATGCTAGAGTATGTCTCAACACTCGTGAGAATTCAGTCTCCACTCGAGTGAGAAGTTTCATGCTCGAGTGCTTCTTTCCTCTGAAAACTCTCATTGCTCCCGAGTTCTCACTTCCTGGACTTCACTCTCTAGTGCTCGAATGAGGCATTTGGTTATCACTCGAGTGAGGTCTTGTGTGCTCGAGTGTCCCTATCTCTGAAAAAGTTCTTGTGCTCTCGGGTGCTCACTCGCTAGCCTTCACTCTCAGATACCCGAGTGCAGACCATACCATCACTCGAGTGAGGCCGTTTTCACTTGAGTGAAACAGTGAAAAATATCAGTGTTGTGTATTCAAAAAAGGAATCCCTGGGGTAGTTCTTCCAACCCTTTAGGGCTTTTATTAGAGGCATATATGAGTGTTAAAGAGATAGTAATGATAACCAATTTAAGTATTGTGAAGGTATTGAGTATTGGACTAAGTGATAACATATCGTCCTTAATTATGACTTTAGGATTTGATATTTGCCCGGAGCGCAGAAGGCCTGTGCCTGCTCAAGAATGGAAAGACCAAAGTAGTAACACTTTATCCTATATCATGTATATTGCATTGCTTGTTTGCATTAGTCATTGAATACAAATACAGTGAGGGGACGTGGCAAAAGCCCGACCTTGTATACAGTGAAGGGGACGTGGCAGTGTGCCTGGCCTCGAATATTGATTGCTGCATTGTGATGTTTGCTTACTTGCTTTGTTTAATTATGCATCATATACGTAAACTGTTGCTACTGGGATTCTTTAGAATCTCATTCTTTACAAATAAATTTTTTAGACAGGGCAAGTGGATCAAGAAGCAAGCAAGCGTATAAGGGCGACTAGGATTGCTGGCGGTAGTCTTAGATAGATACTTTTGATTTTTGATTGGTTATCATTTTGGACGAATGTATGTATTGAATAGATTATTGAATTATAGTTTTGTGTAATCCCCAGTATGGGAATTGAGATGGGCAATGATGCTCTGTACAGACTCTTGGATTAATGTTATTATCCCGGGTGAATGTCGGGAATTGTGCTTATACTCTGATATTGTACATGTAATAGATCGAACATGCCGATTATTTTTATGAATGAATGAATGGAGATCTATTTGCACATGTGTTGTAAACGTTTTTAATTTCCTCTGATCTTTCATTTCATTATAAAGTGTATTTAAACACTAATCATGGCCTTGATGATGGCGGGGTTACACTAAGCATATTATTAGCACCAAACTAATTTAATAAATTCACTAACCAAAACCAATAAAGCCATACAAAGAATCAGCTTACACACTTGATGGCTTAGCAAAGTTCCCAATAGATCTCCAACGAAAAGCAATTAAATTTACCAACAAAAATACATAAGCGATGAAAATGAGTATTCTTTTACTTTCAATGGAAAAAAAAAATTATCAACAATAAAATCAAAGGCAATTTTCATTCAACTGAAACGCCACTGATATACATATTTTAAATCATTCTCATACAATATTAAAAAAAAAATCGAACGCAACTGTTATGAAAAATGATTTTAAACATAATGAATTCTCATTAATTCATGAAAGAAAACTCATTAAAATATAAGCTAGCCCCTTTCTATAGACACACATTAGCATGCAGACACCGTTAGGCAAAGTTCAAAATCATTGAGAATTTTTTCAGTGGTCCATATAACAAAAGGAACAGCATTACAATCACAAATCCTGTCCTTTATATATATATATATATATATATGGACCTGGGCATTTAGTTTAATAAATACCTCAATTTTTAACAGCTTTACCATAGTTGCTTCTTTCACATAGTAATGGAGATCATAGACTTTCAGAGGCATTAAATACATAATACCTTCATTCCTTAATAAAGCCAGCGGAAAAACCATTTAATTGCAAAAGCAACAATAACCAAAAAAGTTGTTCATATGTGCCGAAAAAAAAATATCTTGGAATAAATAGCACCAACAGCCAAGTAATAACTCGCTTATTAAACTGGAAACTCAATATTAGACCTAAACCTCCATCCCAACTACAAGTCATAGCATTGAAGAGAAATACCTGCTGATTGGCAATAGCACTGGCTTTGTGTTGCTTGGAGAGATTGCTCCACATGGTTCTCTCCATATGTCTCTACCAGTGTCATGGTATTCATATATACCAGACTTTTCATAAAAAAAAAAAAATTTATCCCATCAACTTGTCTTTGTCAATAGAAAGTGCACTTTGACAACTAACTACTGTTGTGCAGTATCAAGCGACATGGAGGGGTTTGTAGTTGTAGAACCAGCAGCAACAGAGAACAAATTTGGAAACAGGAATGGCAAGTCCATTCTTATCCAAATCTGATACTAAACCCAAAACAATTATTAGGTTTATTAAATAATTTTGACTATAATATAAAGACCAAGGTTAAAAAAAGTAAAAATATGATATTTGAACTTATCTCATTTCCTTGCAACCAACCCAGTGAATTGGAGAAAGGCCGCCATAGTGCACTCCCAAAACAATAGGCAATAGCTCTTAAGATTGTTGGTGTCAGCACCTAAATTGTCAAACAGTCCAATGGATGTTCCAATTGCTCCCTAATGCTATGTAGGTCTTGTTGGCGATGACACCTACAAAGAAAATGAATAATCCGATTTGCGTCCGATGATAATGTCCTTAAGAGCTATTCCACTACTATCAGCAGGAAGAAGTGACACTTCCCAAAATAAAACGAATCATTCTTACAAAAGCAGGGTGAATAGAACAATGAAATATATAATAAAACTCAGCAGACAAAATAATTAGTGGAGGAAAGAAGAACTCTAAAACTCAAGAGCCATCTAAAATATTTTATATAGGCCTCAAATTCAAAACATTGGCAGCCACATAATTGGAGGTTTCTGAACGTTAAAAGCTATTAAAAAGAATTAAAAAAAATCATCGTATAAATATTGGGAGTTAGGCATTCAAAAACCATCAATATTTAGGAAGACTGTTTCTTAACTTTTAAAACACATCAACGATTAGTTTTGCCATTGAGGCAAAGTGAAAATGCCATTTTTAGTAAGCTCATTTATTCCCAAAATTTAATTTAGCATTCCACAAAAATAGCCTAGCAAAAGTGTCCAGTCCGCTTTTTCAACTTCTGCTCAAGGGTTGGAAGAAATCGCTAGATTTCAATTGTGTGGCCTATTAATGTATGAGTTCATTCTTTCCCTTAGCTTGATCTATTTAGTAGCTCAATATTACTTATTACTTGGACCCCACAATCCCAAACACTGTAGGACTCTTCCTTTGTCACACCTACATTATTTACAATAGAAACTTTACGAGTAAATAATATAATACAGTTTCTTTTTTTTTTACCATGGTTTTTTTTAACTCCCTTGAGATATTTTTGTTCAGGAAAATTTTATCTTGGAGATATGGGCTTTTCCCTCAAGCGTGATCTATTTGTATACTTACGTAACTTTTTGATGGGTGTAGATTCCTATGAGAGTCTAATTAATTGCTAAAGTTGATAATGAATTGTTACTTGAAGACATTGATCACACAAACAATTATTCATCACAAGAAGAAGACTATAGACAATGATCGATTTTAAGACATAATATAGTTGTTCATATGTGGCATGACTATGTGCATACAGATTGAATCTTATTTGATACTTCCTTCGGACATTAATATAAAACATATTTGGGGAGTTTATCTTAGTCCTAAGTATAACACCTATTTTTCATATTCTTCAACTTTTTTAATTTACTCTTATTGATGCACTCTCAACAATAATTAAGTAGAAGAGGGAGTTAAAGAAGATGACTAGAGTGTTTTAGAAAATACATATCATATTAATTAACTTAACTAACTTCTTTAGTCTAATCAAGTTATATTAAGGACTGGAGGGAGTATCTTTGATTAAGTTGCAATTACCATGAGATGAGTAGCATTAATATTCTACAGAGCATGGGTAGTTTAATTGATATTTGTAGTGAAAAATGTTTTCTCCTCCTCTTTTATGCCTGTGTTAAGTCATTCACCTGCTAGACATTCCTGCAATCCTAGAGCAAGAACTTTTTTTTTTTTTGAATAGAAACTGGAAATCACTAGCGCCTAAAGCGAAATACAATCAAGGATCTTAGAAAGGGATCATTATTCTTCATCATCGACCACCTCCTGGTGAGAAGGTGGTAGATAATCAAGAAAAACAAAATTTCCCACAATATTATAGGCAGACTTAGTAAAATAGTCCGCAAGAGTATTGCTGTCCCTAGGTATATGACAAATCAGCACCTGCCAGATTTTAGATAACCACATCCTGGCATCACTAACAATATCATAGAAAGGATGGTTGTCATCACTAGCAAGAACTTTTTTATGTCATTTTTGCCTGTCGTCATTCATATATTTATGTCATTGCTTTTGACAGTTAAATACATATTTATGCATATCTATATTTTTGTTCATATAAATCATATAATAATAACTATAAATGAAATAAAAAGATCTTAGTTTTTTAAAAGAAATTTTTATTTTGATTATGATAACTTGGTATACAAAGGTTTTATCAACATTGGGACATGTTTATGTTTTATTTTAACTTCTTTTTTATTAATTATTTTTTTAGTTTGCGAGGAAATAAATTTGGCTTAATATATATTTTGATTTCAAGATAAAATATAAAAATAATTTCATTTTAATCTTTAATTTGATGATGTTAATTTTTATTTGAATTTATTTTTTTGGCATTGCTTAAAAAATAGGTTAAAAATTAAATATGCACATTATTGTCATTGTAAATATGATACATTTTTTCTCCACTAAACCGTCAATGTAAGGACGTCCCGTTTAAACCACGTTTTGTAGACTATACCTCCCACAAATCCAAGTTTTGAGCCACATGAAAGTATCTCCAAACAAACAATAAGTACAAGAAATAGACGATATGGCAATTAAATTTAATAAAGAATTATCTATAGGTTTCTGGTAAAAAAAAATAAAAAAATCAAAGTCTGTTTTAAATAGTGGAAAACGTGCGCTTATATATACGTTTTAGACAACATTCCGATATTGATGGTCTTTACTAATTAATTTGATTTTAAACATGATATATCTGACACATAAGGGCAATGATATTTTAGTCATTTAGACATTTGTTCTTTTTTTTTTTTTCCTTTTTTCTCTTTCCATTCAAATAGGATGAGTGATAACTTTTTTCCAGTTTTTTCTTCTCTCCATATTGTGTTCTCCCATTTTCTTCCCTCCCAACTTTTTTCTCATCCAAACGGGGCTAAACTATATCAAAAATTATATCCATTTCAAAATTCAAAATACATGCGTTGCTTATACTATATTATTATCAATATCTGTAACCCAGTTGCTACTGTTAAGAGTAATTTTTCAAAATTAAAATTGATTAAATCATATTAAAGATCAACTAAGTTACTAGATAGACTAAAAAGGCAAAAAGAATAGAGATCAGAAATCCGTAAACGAGATGAAGTTAAAAAAAAACGTACCATCTATAACTTATTGAGTATTATCACTTGTTATAATTTGTTAATTTATATCACCTATATTTATTTATTATGCGCACCATGCATGTTATATCACTTATATGTATAAAGTTTAAGGCATCGCTGTTGATTTAGGAACAATGAGAGTTCATATGAATTATTTAGTAATATATATATATATATATTGATGAATATTAAACTGTATATATTGTATATTAAGTATATGGAATCTTAATTTGTTCATAAATAATTTAGGTATTGGTTTTAGAAAAATGAGTTAAAACTCCCACCAATAACAATGACTTCCATAACTCGTAATCTAATGAGGGGGAACATATAAAAGAGCAATAAAGCCAACTCCCACGACTACGAAATAATTAATGTTGTTTCAATTTATGCAAATTTATTTCTCATCTAGCTAATTAATGATTTATTGTCTAATCAATGCTAATGGATGCTGTAAAAATAAAAACTTTAGATCAAGGTTGTCAAACTCGTAATAGTGATTTAAACTCGTATCTTGAACTCGAATCGTAAACTCGTAAGATTTTATTTTTACCTTTAAATAGGTATTAATGGTGTATAATTAAATAATTAAAATATAAAAAAAGACAACAATTTGATTTACATATATTTTAAATCTAAATATTGAAATGAAATCCATCAACATTCATAATTTATTATATTTAACAAAGAAATTTCTATAAAATTTATATATAAAGCCGCTGAAATGATCAAATAGAAGAAGTTAACACGAGTTTAAAGGTGAGTTAATACGGTTTTATAAGTTAGAAACGTAAAAACGGTAAACTCGGTATATAAATTCATGAGTTTAATCTAGTTTATAATGGTCATGAATTTATTAGTGATTCGACTCGATTTTGTAAGCTAGAAATATAAAAACAGTAAACTCAGAGAGTCAACTCACGAGTTTGACAACAATGCCTCGATAGAATGAAAATCTACATTAATGATTGGCAATTTATACCAAATTGTTGTAGTAAAAGAGTGTACTTGCTGCAATTTTCTTCAGTACAAGTGATAATATATATGCGGGATATATATATATATATATATAGAACCTACAATCTGATGCTAACAAAGACAAACGGTGTGTTGTTAGGCTGTTAGTCCATTGACTTTTTACTGCAATTTTCAAAAGCCACAAGTGCATGTTTGGATAAGAAGTTGAAAATACTTTCACCAAAAATAAAAAAATTGTTGCTTCTAGACACACTATAAATACTGTCTTGAAGTTCATGAATTATGCTTTTTCATTAACTTAAGTGTGAGAAAAAATTTGAGAGTCTTAGGCTACGCTTGGTACCATAAAAGTGTTTTTAAAAGAAGTGGAAGTAGAATATAGAATGGCAAATCGTATAAGGTACTTAAGCATTTTCTCTTCTATCTTTTTCTTTTTTTTTCGTTTTGGGATTTACTAATCGATCCCCGTGTGTCACTAGAAAAATAATTAGGATAAGAAAAAGAATGTCGTTGAATTTTAAAAATATATTTGATACGGGAATGGAAATCTCGCTTATTCAACAATTTTAGAGAATTCAATTCATCACAAAATCACGGTCGACCAAAACCATCGGAAAACCAACCTTCAAATAGGCTTCTTCACCTTGAATGTGATCCACCGCCTCCAGAAGCGACGCTTGTGAAGCCACTTTAGCTTTGAAGGTAATCGGGGGAGAAACTTTTGGCTTTGCATGTTGAAGCTTGAGAATGTCACACACACACACACACACAAATAGAGGGATTTCAACTTTTGATTGAGGAGAAACTAAAAAGATAGTGACGTGAGGGGCACAGGATTTCATTAAGAATTCAAACCGCATGATTTTATTCAAGGTTAAGGTATAAATTTGTTTTGGAAGTTTTCGTGGAGGAGCAATGTTACCTTATAATTTTTTTAGACTTAATATTATCCTGAAAGTGTTAAAATAGGGCAATGTTGCCATTTTCCGTTAAAAAATAAACAATCAACATTAATTTTTTGACTGTCAACATTAGTCTTTTAACGGTATGGGGCAATATTACTATATTTTGAAACTTCCGGGATGACATTATACCTGAAAAAAACTTTCAAACCTCAGTGAAAACCTTCAATTCGGGGATAAATTTATACCTTAACCTTTTTATTTAAATGGAGGCAAAATAAACCGTAAGTGAAATGGAGATGTTATGTGTCACTTTGATGGAGGTTGTGTTTAAAAGTCTTTTCTTTGTCAAAATCACATTTTAACCAAATTAAATGAGAGTAGTTTTCACTTGAAAGTTGCAAAAGCTTACAAAAAGCAAAAGGGGCAAAAAAAAAAAAAAATCAATTTCACGGGGGATATGTATGATTGATTCCATGGGCTTTTTAAATGGAAGTGGGTTTCTTCAAAAGTTTCAGAATAGGAGTCTTTTAGGAAAAGAACTCGTGTATCAAAATCTGAATCTGAGGATTCTCTTTTTTCAAATCATACTTGCCATCCTTTCAATTCTGGTATATATACCTAAATATAAGCCTTGGTCTTTTTCTTACTCTGCATTTACAAGAAAGGATTATAATTTAATTGTATTTTCTAAGGTAAAAAAGTTGAGTCCACATAAGTTGACCAAAGCTAGGATAAGATTTGGAACTCATATATAATGTTCTAAGAGGTATATATATTGCCTACAAAATGTTGTATTCACCACTAAAAAAATAAAAAAACGTAGGCGGAATTTTCGTCACTATTAAGTTTAACAATTTTTCATCGAAAAAAGGTCATCACTAATTAAATAACAACAGAATATCTGCACTAATTGCCGATGTAATATTTCTCTCGCTAAAGTACAATTCATCACTAATTTCGAAGAAAACTTATTCCAAATTATTGATCACTAGGCTAGTGATCAAACATTCCGTCACATATTAGCCACGGAATTTTATTTCACTGCGAATTCGAGCTTTTTTTACTGCATATTGGCAGTGAACCGTCGCGTGTGTGTGTGTATATATATATATATAACCAAATTGGATAATCTCAAGTTAGTTAGACAGTATTGTATGCTGTGTCATCACCTACCCGGAGAAGATGCCTCCCATGAAAACAGTCACCAAGGATAACTGCTACTGCAGCTATGAACCATTACTCAAGTTTAACTTTTTCTCCAACAACCTTACAATTTATTTATTTTAATTTGGGAAGAAATAATAATTTGAAATATAATATTCCTTTTTCGATCCGTTCACACTTTCCATGCTTAGTCTAACGTTGTATTCTCAGCTAGTCAAATGTATCTTGCCAGGTTGGAAAAATAATGATATACAGAAGTATATGGAAAACAATTATTAAACTTTTTCAAATACACTTGAAATCCAAGAATTCAAAAAAGCCAAATTTTGAACCCTAAAATTAAGAAATTCACTCCCTTTAATGTTTCCATTAATGCAAACAATGACGCGCTAAGACAAATCCAGAAAATGTACATTTGTCTACTGAATCTCAGTGGACTATATATATATAGGCCAAGTTTAATTCGCCCTAAAATTGTGTGCCCTATTTCAGAAAACCCAGAAACAATTTTTTTTTTTTGGAGAATGGATCTTTCTTTGAGTGTTGGAAATGGCTCTGGTGATGAGCAAAACACTGCAAGCTCTCATCAAACTGGAAAAAGGAGGTCTTCTCATCGTCACACTCCTCTGCAGATCCAGAGACTCGAAGAGTAGGATCAGATCTGATCAATTACTCCTAATTTATTTTTTCTCAAATTAATTTAATTTAGTTTTTGTTTTTTTTATTGGTTAATTCCTTGATTATTTCTTCGATATCCTTGATTAATTGCTTGATCTGAAAGGTGTTTCTTTGTTTTGATCCAATATAGCCAAGAGAGCAGAGATCGGCAATTTCAGATTTCAGTTTCCTCATGAGATATGGTTGGTGACTGGTTTTGTGAGGAGAAAGAAGGGATCAGAGGAAAATTTGTGTCTAATTTCCCCCCCCATATATATATATGAAATGATCTAGATCTAATACTAACAAGTAATACTCTTAAGAGATCAACGGTAAATATTAAGTCAAATTTGTGTTGGTTGAGACGGCCCCTGATAGATCTAGATCGATCATTTCAGATCTGATCTAGAAGGTCTAAATTTTATATATTTATAAAATTGATTTTAATAATTTTTATTTTAAAAGAAAAAAGAGTAGAATTAAAGTTTAAATTTTAGAAAAAATGATTATAGATATGAATATAGATTGGAGGAGAGCATATCTTGGTTCTCCTCTCCAAATATAAAACATAACAAATAAAAGATGAAATCTAAATTGTAGAATAATTTGGGCAGTTCAATTACTGTGACACCGCAACAAACCATCTAATTGTTGCTCACACGAGTTTATTTTGATCAAGATTAATTTATTTTAAAATCTGACTCTTATAGAGTTAGATTGTTTAAATCAAATCTAGACAATTTATAGCATAGCAGCACTCTGTTGCTTGATGTTGTCAACTAATTTAGCAGAAAAGAATATCCTTCCTTAAGATTTTTTTTTTTTCCTTTTAACTTTCCTCATTGGCTTACTGATTTCTCACACATGTAATATTGCTTTGCTTTAAATTATATCTTCAATTTTTTTTTTACTCTATCAACATCAAGAGGTTACTCTATCAATATCTTCAATTTTTTTGTCACTTTTACTGGTAAATATTCGATATGTTTGTCCCATTTCAATCTCTCAGCCCTTTGACATCCTCTAATGATGAAGGTTTCAGCTCTAAAAATGAAAACCCTATTGCCTTTTATTGTTTGATGTGATGTTTAACATAATTTTATTTTGTAAGAGGAGACTCAATTAATATCTTGATTTGTCATTGTTTAATGAATCTGTGTTGACACAAAATCTAATACAAGTGAATATCTTACCACCTTACAGCGAAATTAATTTCATAAATCTAAAACCTCGCTAAATTTGTGGTTTTGTTTTGTTTTGTATATATATTTTGCTTTTCACTCCATATATCATAAACTAAATTTAATGTGATTTAATTTAACCTTTCTCTCTTGGATTGGTTATGAACTGAAGGTTTTTCAACAAGTGTCCACACCCTGATGAGGAACAACGCAGAGATTTAAGCAAGGAGCTTGGACTTGAGCCCAGACAAATCAAGTTCTGGTTTCAGAACAAGAGAACTCAAACCAAGGTATAAGCACCTCGTACTTGGTCTCAAGTTAATTAGTTTTTGATGAATACATACACTTTCTATGAATTCATTAATTACAGGGTCAATTAATCGTATGTTTTATAAATTTCAGACACTAAGTGAGAGGATAGATAACAATGCTCTTCGTGCTGAGAATGAAAGGATTCAGTCAGAGAACTCAGCAATCAGAGAGATTCTCAAGAGTAGTGTATCATGCCCTGCTTGTGGTGGTCCTTCCTATGGAGATGAAGAACACAAATTTACTATGCAAAAACTGCTCCATGAGAATGCCTATCTCAGACAAGAGGTTATTAATTGCTCAATTCATTTACTACACTAATCACTTGGTTTCATTGATCAAAACCCTAATTTTAAATGCATTTTTATGACTCTCTTCCAAATTCAAGATCGTGATTTTTCACTTTTCAAACTTTGGAATGATGAAATTGAAACAGATTTAACCTTTTTTTGTGGATAGTAAAATAGTGTTTTTACTTTTTTGTGATATTATTATCTGTTATTTGGTTCGGCGTTCGTGGCTGCACC
The DNA here is from genome assembly GCA_963242795.1 of Inga leiocalycina. Lineage (NCBI taxonomy): Eukaryota > Viridiplantae > Streptophyta > Magnoliopsida > Fabales > Fabaceae > Inga > Inga leiocalycina. The sequence continues at coordinate 76,473,861 of OY725323.1, forward strand.
TCCCAACATAAGTGTCTCATCTGAAACTCGAACTCAAGACCCAAAGGGATCTAACAGGGCCTTACACCACTAGACCAACTCTATATTGATAAAATAGTGTTTTTACTATCCATTAATGATTGCATAGTAGTATAGTAATGAGTAGACATTATTGTTTAAACTATACACACACATATATATGTATATATATGATCATTTTTTTCTTAAAAAAATGCATGCTCTTTGAAAATCGTCATCTACTATCTCTAGAACAATGAAACAATAGCAACAAATTAAGAGACGATGTTTTGAATGTTAAATATAATACTACTTCTAGTTCTAAATGTAAGACCTAATTTGTAATACAAATTAAACTAGGTTCTACATTTAGGACCGGATGAGTATTAATTATAGTCCATATATGTTGTTTTAAATGTTTGTATCATATCATTTAATGATCTGTTTGAACTCATTTTGATGTTAGCTACTCCTCAAGATATGGTTTATTTATTACTTTCTCTTTTAACAGTTGCTTGAATGGTTTGGTTTTCAGTATGAAAAAGCAACAAGGATTCTGGCGGACTATGCTGGGAAACCTTTGATGATCCAAAAGAATTTCCTAACCCTAGGAACTCCATCAGCATCGTCGTCATCATCATCAGAATATGGCTTGTCCATGTCCATGTCCATGTCTGGTGACAACAGTAACTTATTGCCAAAACAAGGAAGCAACAAGGCTGTAATGTGGGAGACGTCCATTTGTGCCATGGAAGACCTGATGAGGCTTTTGCGTGTGGACGCACCGCTCTGGATCAGCCGTGAAGCATCCGCTGTGGACCACATCGACCACGGCTTCTTCTTCCTCCCGAACCCGGAAACCTACGAAAGGATATTTCCTAAGGCTCATCATCTCCGCAAGAGGCTTACCAAGAATGCTCGTGTCGAGTGCTCTAAAGCTTCTTCTGTCGTCACCATGCCTCCCTTGCAGTTGGTTGACATGTTTCTCGACTCTGTAAGCACTTCTACCGAACCACACTCTGATAATTTTAACTCGATTATAGCTCAGTTCCTGAACTTTAACCTAATGCAACTCAGTTCCTATAATTTTAATCAAGTTATAACTTAGTCTCTGAACTTGGACTTGATGAAACTCAGTCCCTATAGTTTTAACCATTCAAAACTTAGCCCCTATATTTTATAAAATAAAATTATATATTTCATGAAGCTTAGGGATCAAAGTTTTAAATGGTTAAAACTATAGGCCTAAGTTGCATTGAGTCAAAGTTTAAAGATCGAGTTATTGCCAAGTGAAAATTGTAGGCACGCAAAGATTAATTTTCTCCATCCGTATATATTTTAAATCTGATCCCTCTCAAAGCTTGAATAACTTAATTTCATTGTCCCGATCGGTGGCATGGTTTCTATATATATGTGGGTGTGTGTAATTATTCGATTTTGTGAATGATTTTTCTAGGACAAATGGGTTAATCTGTTCCCAACAATTGTTGGGAAAGCAAGCACAGTAAAAGTGCTTGAACCTGGTGCGCTTGGGAGCAGGAATGGAGCCTTGCAACTGGTATGTGTATGTTTAATTTTATATGTGCTAATTTTAAAGAATTTTGGATATAATTTGGGGATGTTAATTATTGTATTTGTGTGTATATAAACGCAGATGTATGAAGAACTTCACATGCTTACGCCTTTGGTGCCACCTCGTGAACTTGTGTTCCTTCGACACTGTTTCCAACAAGACCAGACAACATGGGTGATAGGTGATGTGTCGTTTGTTCCCCTTGAAGACATTGGTGTTCCTTATTCATCCTCCTTCTGGAAGCTTCCTTCTGGTTGCATGATTCAAGAACTCCCCAATGGCTTCTCCAAGGTTAGTACCTCCATATAACTCCGGCTTTTAATGCGCCTCCCTCTAATACTATTAATGTCTATGTACGTAATACCCCCCAACTTTTCAAATGTTTTTGTTCTTATTTCTTTTGATCATTAGATTTTATATAAAATAATTGACATCTTGATATCTTACGATGATAAAATGATGCTATTTTGAATGTTTTACAATTTTTAAAAGAAAATACTCTACAATTGTGCAATTCTAATTTATTTTCTTTGAAAAATCATACAAAATTCAAAACTGCACCATTTTATCTCCAATATCTCAAAATGTCACTTTTTTTAATGTATAATTTAATGAACCAAATAAAGGTTCCAACTCTATATGCCACCTCTGGTTGTAAATATATATAACCTAATTGGTTTTGGTAAGATTAATGAGGCTAAATAAATTATTTAATTATAACATATCTTACATACATAAGTTCTATGAAATACTTATGTGTATTGTTAGATTATACATCAGTATATAAGTCCGGTAAATTAATTTTGAGAACAATGATAAATATAAATACTTTAAAGTAATTTATTTAGTTTTCTTAATATCCCCAAATTATTCAACTGGGCTATTCTATTAAGGACCGGAGGTAGTAACTCATTTCATAAACATTGAAGTGGTTTTTTGTTTAGGAGAGTTTGTTTTGATTCTCAATATGAGATACTTATGCCATACTATTTATTGACGTGGGGCATTATTATACATAGGTTACATGGGTGGAACATGTGGAAGTGAAGCATGAGAGCCTAATAGTGCACATGCTATACAGAAACCTTGTGTTTAGCAGCGTTGCTTATGGAGCTCAAAGATGGGTGGTGGCACTTGAGAGAATGTGTGAGAGAATTGGAAGCTTCTTAAGCCCTCACATTCCTCATGTGGAAGCAACTTCAGTGTTGATGAGAATACCAGAGGGAAGAAGCAGCGTGATGAGGCTAGGGCAGAGGATGATGAAGAGCTTCTGTAGAGTGATAAGCATGAAGAGTGCTATTAATGGTGGAGATATAAGTGAAGAGAATATTAATATTAATAATATTAATAATAATAATAATAATAATAACAATAACGAGATTGGTATCAGAGTGTTCAGTCGCAACAACTTTGAGAGAGGTGAGCCACATGGCATTACTCTCACTGCTGCTGTTCCTATTTGGCTTCCTCTTCCTCCCGACCATGTCTTCTGCTACCTTCGCGACGCCTCTCGCCGGTTTCAGGTCAGAAATATATATATCCACTTCGATCTCTCTTTCAATACTACAATGACCATCTTCTAATAAAAGGTGTTTTGGGTGCTTTTCATAAGATACTCCTTAATAAGGGTTGACAAAATTAAAGAAAAAAATTGCATGATGTTGGAAATTATCAGAAATTACTTGAACTTTATGACACATTTAATGTTTTTAAGTGCTTTTATTGGGATGATCGTAGGCAGCATGCTCCTCTTGTCTGAAATATATGTTTCAGAACGGTTAGCTCCTTCATTCTGTATTAAATTAGAAAATTTTCCCAACTTTGCCCCTGGTAAATGAGGGTTTGAAGAAGATAGAAAAATATAAAGATCCATGTTTAAATATTGATTATAGGGGCAACATTGCCAAATAAGCATTAATTACTCTCCAAATGGTTTGTATTATAGAGCAAAGAATTCTAGAAGAAGGTGATTTACTCTTCTGGTCCTATTTATAAAGCAAAGAGATAATGTATTTTTTAGTCTTATTTATAAGGCAAAGAAATAATGCATTTTTTTTGTCATATTTACAAGGCACATGATTAAATTTTTTACATGAAGGTACAATTGCACCCTTTATTTATTATTCTATAGATTGTTAATTTGTTTTTGGAAAATGTGTAGTTTAATAGGGACAAATTGGAAGGTTACTGAATTTTAAGATAAAATTAATAAAATTTAAGGTTTTTCTTAATCTATATAAAATATGTGGTACAAGCGCTTTATAAATAATACTGGATGAGTATATTGTTGATGGGCGGGAGGGAGTAGCTTATTTCTGGAATTTTTGTGCCATAAATGGGGCCCACCTTTTATATGTGTTTATATATATATATATCAATATAAATGACGTAGTGTATATTTTGATGGCAGTGGGATGTTCTGTGCACTGAAAATTTAGAGCAAGAGGTTGTTCGCATCTCAACTGGAACTCATCATGCAAGCTACATATCAGTTATCCAGGTCACTAATTTAATATGAGCGCCATATTTTATTAATCAAATTATTAGCTAGCTAGCTCTTGTCCTATCAGCAGTCTAAGTAATTAAACATAATTAATTATTTCAAAATAATTAAATTGTATATATGTTCTGCAGGCATACAGTGAGAGTGACGATGTGGCGATTGTTCAAGAAACTTGTGTCGAACCAATGGGATGTATCCTTGTGTACGCTCCGGTTGAAAAGGTGGCGTTGAAAGCGGTGATGCAAGGTGGGGATTCGACCGACTTGACGATGCTGCCGTCCGGCTTTGTGGTCATGAGGGACAGCATGGGAATACCCAATGGCGGCGGCGGCTGTGGCGGTTCTTCTTCCAGCAGCGGAGGGTCAATACTGACGATGACTTTACAGATTCTGGTGAGCGGCGACAGCATGGACAGGAGGAGCTTGAGCATGGAGAGTGTGGCCACCGTGAACCACCTCGTGACCACCACACTGGACAAGATCAAGTTCGCTCTCATGAATAATAATTAGGGCTTTCCTGCTGAATAATATTATATATATATATGTGTGTGTGTGTGTGTGTATGTATGTATATGCTCATTATTAAGTAATTGTGATTTAGCGTTGTAATTTGCATGGGTTGATATATGCCCTGCAGAGAGACTTGTTTTGTGTTTCAAGTATGGTTTCTTGATGTGAATAAAATGAGCATATTTTGTCTTTCAGATTTATTGACGCGTGTTTAGTTTGTGTTTAATTTCTTGAATTTTATGGTTTTTGGAGTCATGCATAATGAAGCATACTGCAATGTACTCCCTCCTCTAGTTAATATGGGGCCTATTTAGGTGCTGATATATTTTTATAAGACATATTTTTTATATTTGTCATTATTTTCTTAATTTACTCATATTGATAATTCTTCAACAACAATTAAAGGGGAGAGAGGAGGAGAAAATTAAGGAAAATGACTAGAGTATTTTAAAAAATACATGTCATTTAACTAACTTAACTAATTTTTTTAACTAAATTAGGTAAATAGGCATTATATCATGCCCTGGGAGAGAGTAGTTCAATGCTTTCGGAAATGCTTTGGTTTTGGTTCAAACGTACGTGATTTTGATTCGGAGCTATTTGCTCACTGTATTGGTTAGAACTTAGAACGTAGTTTTGAACAAAAACCAAGCACACTCTAAAGCATATTGTAACCCCCTCCGTAGTTATATCCGAAATACGCGATTAAAGTGAAATAGAAACCAATAATAAACAAAACCATTTTAAAATTCAATCTTCATGATAGGGTTTTCACAAATATCTTTACAAATCCGATTTAGCTGGTCTCATATTCACATTTCGAATACAATCACTTCACGCGGATAATTACATTCAATAGATAAATCAGAGTGCACAATATAATAATCCCGGCAATCCCGGGTACATACCTTCACTAAAGATACACAGGGCACAATTGCCCATTACAATTCTTCAAATGGGGATTACAAAATCTCATCTCAAATTTATAACCCTATATTCAACCGAATCATATACAGTATTCACAACTCATTGATAACCAACTACCAACTCTCATCTCGAAGGAGTCCTAGCTGCTCCCTCCATGAGCCACTTGCTTTGTCTAAATTGTTGGTAGGGGAGGGTGAGATTCGAGAGAATCTCAGTAGGGAAACATTATCAATATGTAGGCAAGATAAGTGTTTAATGCATGACATGCTTGCATCACATAACTCATGCACACATACAATGACAAATCTATAAGCTCAATGCTTCGAACGATACACATATGGCCATAGCATATATTGAAACATAGCTTCAAATCATTCATACATGTTCCACATAATCAAGAAAAGCAATAACATGCATCAACACACTAATACAGTTATCATAGCATGCAGGACAGATAAATTCCCTATCTTAACCCTTTTATGCCTCGAAACGTGTGCCTTAATCTACATGCAAACAGCTCGGGGCTTCATATTCAATCCTACAATGTCAAATGTACTATATGGACACTTCCATAGTGTTTCTAGGGGTTATATGAGGCTATATTGAAAATTTACTAAAATGCCCCCCGGGACCCGGCCCGGCCCCACTGTACCCAATCCGGATGTACTTTTCTCGAAATTTTGACATGGGCTATTCTAACATATTTTCGCCAAGGTACACGTTTCGAGGCATAAAAGGGTTAAGATAGCATATAGACACTTTCACTTTAAGGGTTTTAGGGGCGTTTTCATAATTATGCTTTTTCAGCCTTTTCCGAAAAAGTGCCCAACTGTAACCCAAACTAATTTTCACTCCTGAACTCAATGGAATCATCAAATAATTGAAAATCCAACTCTAAGACCCATTTCTAGAGTTGGCCGAAATTCTCAAGTATTCCGGGGAAAATTGGGGTTTTTCGGTTTCGGCTCCGTAAACGCGTTCCTTTCTACTCCTAACCACTTTATTGATTATTCCATTAGGTTACAACTACCATTTAGTACCAATTTGGGCAGCATAACAGCCCCACACACCAATTTTCCATTTTTGAAACCAATGAGAATCCGGCGAAATTTCACCAATTAAATTGTCTACAGCAGCCAGAATAGTCAATACACAAGAGTTTGGAAGTTACCTCAAGCTCCCACTAGCTTTTCTCAAGAGTGACTGAAACCCTAGCCCTTCTTAACCATGAAAATTGAGCTTCCAACACCTTAAAGAACATGAAAGAGAAGCTTAGGAGCAAGGTTATACATATTAGGAGCTAGATCGTTGGAGAAATCGGCTTACCTTATGAGATTTCTCTTCTTTCTCTCTCTAAGAGCTCTTAAATTTCTCTCACTAGTTTCAGCTGGTTCAGCACGTCAGAAATGAGAGCTGAAGATGATGAGAAAATATTTAATTCCATGCTGATGTCATCTTTTATTTCGATGATGTCATAATTCTCATTTTCAGATTTTCTAGCAGATTTTGAAAAATCATAACTAATTCTTGAAAAATTAAAATGAAGTGATTCCAAAGCCAAATGAAAGGTATTTAAATTCGATTTATAGGCAAAATATGGGCCTTTACCCAAAATTACCACAAAATTCCAGAATTACATAAAACTCATCGCTGCCCCAAAACAGAGTTCAGTTTCCATCCCAAACTTTGGACAATCATATATCCTAGTTCAAAAAACGAAATGACACAAATTATATGTTCCTTTTGAAGCTTGGGATGTGAAATTTAAGACTGAAAAGTTTAATAATTTTTAGACATAATTTGGTCATTAAAAACATTCACGTAAACTGACTGCCCAGAATAGAGTTTCACTGGACAGAATTTCAGATTTTGCATCTTTGCTTCCAATGGTCCCATTTTCATACCAAACATCATTCCCGCATAAATTTTCACAAGGAATCCATTGGAAACACCAAATCAATCAAATTCATATCTCATTGACATGTTTTCACAACAATGTCAACATGTCAACACAGTTCACATTTCAAAACCTAACATTGCAACTTTTGCATTCCAAAGTTCCAAACCAATTTCAATGACATCAAAACACACTATGACACCATTTCCAACACAATAACCCATTCAATTCTTCCCTTTATTCTAAGTCAATTTGGATGTTAATCCACAATTGAACTCAAATACAAGGTTTCGGCGTTGCTCAAAACACACACGAATCATATTCGAGTGCCAAATCACATCATATTCTCCAAAAAGGGTTATTTATCACTAACCATGTCCACTTTTGGAGTCATTAACCCTTAATCACAATTTGGGATCTTGGTAAACAGGGGCTTAGCAATCCACTAATCTTAGGCTTATTCTCTAAGCTCAAGTTTCAAAAGTTGGGGTATTACATTTCTTACCCCGTTCAAATAAATTTCGTCCTTGAAATTTGTCGCATCACTTAATCCACAAACTACGGATGCTTCTTCATGACAGCCTCCGTTTCACAATTCATTTGACATTGGGATGGTCCTTTCTAAACCGCCCTCACAAACAAGATGCCACAACTTGATTCTCACAAGAATCTTAAACCATAAATGCAACACAGTTGCCACAAATTGCAATTGGCCCATTTCACGATTGTCACATGAACACAATCACCCCATATTTTGCCAAACAAATGCAATCGCTTCCATATATGATTGCCACAAAACCATTATCACCTAACCACAATCGTCTCAAGCCCCCAACTTATGAGTGGCTAGCGCATCTTAATATCTGCAGACTCTAATTCATGAGCCATATCATAAGATCTCGGCAGTTAGGTGGCATAGGCCACCACTTTGCTTAACTCAAACTAGTTACTCCTTCCGGGAGTAACCCCAAAACACCATAACCTCAATACATCAAATGATAGCCTTAGCTGTATACACAAACCCTTCTGCTGTATTCAGATCCATAATCTTATCCTCATCTGTACACCTACCAGTAACTCCACTAGTGGTAACCAGGACTTTTGGGTATTCACAACAATATCACATTACCGTATCAAATTTCACGGCGTTACCCTTACCTATCCAGGGCTTTTGGGTATTAAACAATATCTGCAGCAGATTCACATTGATGCATGACCAACGTGTTCGCCACCGCAAGTGCATGGATCGCGTCAAGTAATAAAGTGATAAGTAAAGATCGTTCCCTCGAGGATTTGAATAACAAATTAGTCAAGCAATAGGTTTGGTGAATTCGATTAAGTTGAGCCAAAACATGTTGTTGTGTGTGGAAAAAGGAATTTCAAAAGATATATTTGAAAATCTAAAAGTTGCTAGACAAAACTCAGAGTTGTATGATTTCAATCAAGTATAATGGGCCTAGGATTGCTCATCCCCTTAGTATTTCATAAATTCACTTCTTTTCCTCTCCAAGGATCCTTTTCATCGGGTATATATATGTCAGTTTAAGAATCCAAAGTGCCTGATTAAGCTCTCTCAAGTCATAACCAGTTGCATATCGTCTATTAGCATGCACAATCTCTTGCTACAGCTAAGGAAAGATATTAATTACATACCCATCTTAATTTCACAATGCTAGGTTAATAACTATATCTCTATGTTACTAACAAACCATCTATTTAGTTATAAACTTCAAGTCTAGCATGATTTCACTCCAGTTCTCAAATTAAATTAACTCTCTCAAGCTTAATTTAATTGAACACATCATCCACAGTGATGGCCAGTCACATACACCAGTAAAAACAAAATGAAATCAACATATATATGCCATTAAATCCTTAGAGAAGAAAAGAAACAAGTTTAATCCATACAAAGGATCAGAAACAATCCTATAAAGGGACTCTAGCTATCCATGTTTACAAATGATTCACAGACATAAGCTCTCATTACAGCCATATCAGAATTACAGAGAAGAAATGGAAGAAATACAGAAAAACTAGAGAATCTGAGTTAAAATCTCTGCAAATCCTCAATCTCTCCGTGATTCTCCTTGATTGCAAGCACACCCAAGCTCAGAGGATGTTCTCAGCCGCCTCTTAGGTCTTTCCAAATAAGGGATCCTTTCTTTAGCCTCTGGTTTTCGCTTTTATAGTTCCTCAGATGACAAAACGCACAACAGCATTTTTGGGGGTTGGCCGTGGCCAGGCAATCTTTGGGCCGCGGCCAGTGAGTTTCTGTCTATCTTTGGTGTCACACCCGACCGGCCCACACACACGACTCTACCATGGTCCTCACCGATGGCTGCGGACTCACAAGAGTCCCTCGCTCCCCAAGCGAGGGACTCTTGTGAGTCCGCCACCATCGGTGAGGGCCACGGTAGAGCCGTGTGTGTGGGCCGGTGGGGTGTGACAATAAAAAACGTCTCTCTCTCTTTTCAGATGAAACTCATGACAGAAATGAGAGAAAGAAGAAGATGGGAAATATTTTAATTCCATGATGATGTCATCTTTTATTTTGGTGATGTCATAATTCAAATTTTCGGATTTTCTGGCAGATTTTCTGCCCAAACTTTGAAAAATCATAACTAATTCTAGAAAACTCAAAATGAGGTGATTCCAAAGCCAAATGAAATATATTTAAGTCCTTTTCATAGGAAAAATATTGGCCATTACTAAAAATCACCACACAATTCCAGAATTACATAAAATTCATCACTGCCCCAAAACAAAGTTCAGTTTCCATCCCAAACTTTGGACAGTCATATCTCTTAGTTCAAAAAACGAAATGGCACAAATTATATGTCCATTTTGAAGCTTGAGATGTGAACTATAAGAATGGAAAGCTTCATAATTTTTAGACACCATTTAGTCATTCAAAACGTTCACACAAACTGACTGCCCAGAATAGAGTTTCACTGGACAGAATTTCAGATTTTGCATCTTTGCTTCAATTGGTTCCATTTTCATACCAAACATCATTCCCACATAAATTTTCACAAGAAATCCATTGGAAGCACCAAATCAATCAAATTCACATCACATTGACATGTTTTCACAACAATCTCAACATGTCAACAAAATTCACATTCAATTCTTCCCTCTATTCTAAGTCAATTTGGATGTTAATCCACAATTGAACTCAAATACAAGGTTTTGTCGCTGCTCAACGCTCACGAATCACATCATATTCTCCAAAAGGGTTATTTATCACTAACCACATCCACTTTTGAAGTCATTAACCCTTAATCATAATTTGGGATCTTGCTAAAATGGGGCTTAGCAGTCTACTTCTCTCAGGCTTATTCTCTAACCTCGAGTCTCATAATTCGGGGTATTACATTTGGGCCGCGGCCCATGGATGCTTGGCCGCGGCCCATAACTTTCTGTCCTCTTGTTGGCCGTGGCCCAAGAATAGGTTGGCCGCGGCCAGTCATCTCTGGAGTTCAGCTTCCTCTCTTTTATGCTCTGTTCTTATCCCTTCTTGCCTTTCCTTGGCTTGATTGATGGTTCCAGCTTCCTTTCACCTCCTTTTCATGGCATTTGGCTTTCTCTGGTCCAGCTATGACTGAATTTGTATCCTTTCAACATAAAGAACTCACAAACAATCACAGTTGAATAGTCATAGCAGTTAGTGATATAATTCCTCCACATTTTGCATTCTTTTTGTGCCCAGCATGAGTAAAGCACATTTCATCAACTTTAGCACTCTTGGACACCCACTAATATACCCAAAGTGAGGGAAAAATAGGATGAAATATGCAATTCAGACAAGAATTTCATGAGGTTAACACACCCCCAAACTTGAACTTTTGCCGTCCTCGAGTAAAATCAGTCATATGACAAAAGCAAGATTAAATTAATCCCAGACATAGCTCATGCATGACCATTTCTTTTCTTAAGCTACTCAGGACACAAAATATACATGGATGCCTGGTTCATAGTTTAAAAATGAATTCCCCAACATTTTTCAAACTGAGTGTGTGTTTGACAAGAGTTGAATAAAAATCTTCCTACATTTATTAAGATTAGAAACAACACTTCAACATGTATGACTGTTCGCCACCGCAAGTGCACGGATCGCGTCAAGTAATAAAGTGATAAGTAAAGATCGTTCCCTCGAGGATTTGAGTAACAAATTAGTCAAGCAATAGGTTTGGTGAATTCGAGTAAGTTGAGCCAAAACATGTTGTTGTGTTTGGAAAAAGGAATTTCAAAAGGTATATTTGAAAAGCTAATATTAACTCTCTCAAGCTTAATTTATTTGAACACATCATCCACAGTGATGGACAGTCACATACAGCAGTGAAAATGGAGTGAAATCAACATATATATGCCATTAGATCCTTAGAGAAGAAAAGAAACAAGTTAATCCATACAAAGGATCAGAAACAATCCTAGAAAGGGACTCTAGCTATCCATGTTCACAAATGATTCACAGACATAAGCTCTCATTACAGCCATATCAGAATTACAGAGAAGAAATGGAAGAAATACAGAAAAACTAGAGAATCTGAGTTGAAATCTCTGCAAATCCTCAATCTCTCCATGATTCTCCTTGATTTAAAGCACACCCAAGCTCTGAGGATATTCTCAGCTGCCTCCTAGGTTTTTCCAAATCTGGGATCCCGTCTTCAGCCTCTGGTTTTTGCTTTTATAGTTCCTTGGATGACAAAACATACAACAGCATTTTTGAGGGTTGGCCGTGGCTAGGCAATCTGTGGGCCGCGGCCAGTGAGCTTCTGTCCATCTTTGGGCCGCGGCCAGTAACTATCTGACCTCCTCTTGGCCGCGGCCCATGAATGCTTGGCCGCGGCCCAGAACTTTCTGTCCCCTTGTTGGCCGCGGCCTATGAATAGGTTGGCCGCAGCCAGTCATCTCTGAAGTTCAGTTTCTTCTCTTTTGTGCTCTGTTCTCATCCCTTCTTGCCTTTCCTTGGCATGGTTGATGGCTCCATCTTCCTTTCACCTCCTTCTTATTGCATTTGGCTTTCTCTGGTCCAGCGGTGACTGAATCTGTATCCTTTCAACACAAAGAACTCACAAACAATCACAGTTGAATATTCATAGCAGTTAGTGATATACTTCCTCCACAATTGCATTCTTTTTGTGCCTAGCATGAGTAAAGCACATTTTATCAACTTTAGCACTCTCAGATGCCCACTAATATACCCAAAGTGAGGGAAAAATAGGATGAAATATGCAATTCAGATAAGAATTTCATGAGGTTAACACACCCCCAAACTTGAACTTTTGCTCGTCCTCGAGTAAAACCAGTTAAATGACAAAAGCAAGATTAAATTAATCCCAAACATAGTGCTCATGCATGACCATTTCTTTTTTTAAGCTACTCACGACATAAAATATACATGGATGCCTGGTTCAAAGTTTAAAAACGAATTCCCCAATATTTTTCAAACTGAGTGTGTGTTTGACAAGAGTTGAATAACAATCTTCTTATATTTATTAAGATCAGAAACAATACTTCAACATGTATGACTTAGCCTCAATATCCAGACTTAATCCTCTGCATTCTCTTTTCTTTTTACTTATAAATCATTCCACACACCTTTAATGCCAATGGAACTTTAGGGTTTTATGGAATTTCTCATTGTCACCGCTTGAGGCTAACACAAGTTTCAGTATGAGGTAATGCAGACGAATTAAATTAATGCTCAATCAATCAAAGTTATGTACACAAGAGAACACTCAAGGATTTAAGTGTTTAGCTCTCACAAATGTAGGTAATTTCGCTCAGTACCACCTATAGTATGTCCTGCCATAGGCTTGTAGAAACTCTACTCTCTCCACCACTTTATACACCTGGATTCATGAATCAAGGGGGCTTTTAAAAAGGGTTGTAATGTTGGAAAAGGTTTAATGGAAAGGAGAATGGAACAAGTACTATGCATGCCTAAGTATATATAATGACATCTCTCTTCTCTCTCTCTCTCTCTCTATTTTTTTTAAATCAACATATACATTGATTTTCTTTTATCCATTCCTTTTCTCTTTTGTAAATTTCATAACTGAGCACTTATTGAAACAAAGAGTGAATCAAATGCTATTTCATTGCTTTCTAAGTGTCATTCTAATGCAGAACAGAAACATGCATAGCTTGTTGTTGAATGTTAAATTTTTGAAAGTGAAGGGCTCAAAGGGGGTCATCAATGGGTGAGTATGAAAGGTTTATGTTTAGGTCAATGGGTTCAAAAATTGAATGCCCCTATCATTTCCATTAATCCACATGCATATGTGATTTTGACAAAAGAGTTTTAAACAAGTTCTAGAGGTACGCTAGCATAAGTGGCATAAACACACTAATGAATGAAACTCGGGTTCGAAATCCTTCCAACAGAGGTTTTCCTCTCTCGTGCACAATCCCCGAGATTAATTCAACATTAGCTTAATCCGAATGCATTAACTTAACTGATCCATATGCTAACTCTACGCCCCATAACCAGCCAATTCCTTACAATTCACCCAAGAACATAAGCAGTTCCATAAAAATTTTGCTCAAAGATAATGTCAATCATACTCTCAACGTGTGTGAAATGCTAATCTTTTCCAAGAAATTCAAATACAAATTCAAAAGGCTTTCAATGAAAATAGTTCATACATGTCAATTTGCTATAACATCCCCTGACAAAGCATTCAAATTATTTTCAACCCTCGTGTACAGTGTTTTATCAGGTAAGTATTAAGAATTAGCTTTTAAAATGAGAACCAAGCATTCATGAATATCCAGTCTTGTTTTCCCAGAAAGCTTACAAATCAACTACCCATTTCATATATGATTAATCAAATCTAACTCTAGGAATATAAGGGCAGGGCACAAAACAGATTTACAAGCATGCATACAAATATTCAAGTACCCCCAAACTTGAGGTAGACAGTGTCCTCACTGTCACAGGGTAGCACCTGCAACGAAAGAGAGCATACAACAATCCACATATAGAACAATGACAAGTATATCAAGAGGCACAATATCCAGCGAAATCTGATATCAGTCATTAGTAAAAGAAATTGTAACAATAGTTACTGAAGCAAAGTATGAGCAATATCTAAAGGAAATAGGAAAACAACAGTAAAAAGCTCAACAACAACTAACTGAGCACTAATCCTCACCATCATCGTCACTGGCAGCTGCATCAGCACCATCTCCAACATCATCATCATCCTCGCCATCAGCACCAGCATCTTCGCCATCATCACCATCACCAGCCTGAGCCACAGTAGGTATGTGGGCAGTAAATAACTCCTCTAACCGGGTCAGTCGAACACCATGGTCCTACAGATATGTGAGTCATTGGGTGGCAGTGGCCTCAGTACGCTGGATGGCCGCGATGATCACATCCAATGTAGTAGCAGACTGAGAAGAGGAAGGCGCATCGGATGGTTCACCCTACTCCAGCGGAGATGGAAAGTCATGAGGAGGCTGAGAAGGGCCTCCTTGCTGAAAAATAGGGTCGTTCGCTGAACGTTAGGAAGCTGGGACTTGCTCATCCAGTTTCGGCTTGATGCTCAAGTAGTTGAACTTCTTGATAGACTTAAAAAGAACATCAGTAGCCACAGCAGCGACACCCACAGATGAGTAGAAGGAAGAAATAAGGTGCGGCAACATCAATCCCACCGAATGATCACGTGCATGGTCTCTCAGAGTCTGATAAATCAATGCGCCTAGATCGACTGGCTCCTTTTTCATAAGAAGGTAAATCAGGAGAGCCTGGTCTCTAGTAAGGCGATTCCGGTTTGACGAAGGCCAAAAGTAGTCCTTGCCAAAATGCAACCAAACCCGAGCCTCAACTGATAACTGAGCACATGGTAAATATTTCTGAGCCCCACCTCGACTCTGCCATGCCACCATATGGTTGTAAACCAGCAATTCTGAAATTTCATCCTCAGGGATGTCATCGTCATTATCCAATAGCTTCTTGTACTTGCATTCTTCAACAGCCGGCAGTGCTACAAACTACCGGAAGCTAGCCAGAGTAAAGTCAATATCGACTCCCCTAAGGGGAAACCTCCAAATAGGTCTCACACTGGCAGTGGCATAGAATTCTTGGACAATCTGCAAATTCCCATCAACCTTGGGCTCCATGAGCCTCTGCAAGCGATAGGTACGGGTGGCTAAATCATAAAACTCATAAGAAACGTTGAACGGGAATTCACGCTCTTGCAACAAGGGTCGGGTAATGATATTGGCTTTGGCCTCAGCGACGGCCCTGGGACCCGTTCGGTTAGCAACACGCTTGGCAGGCATTGTAGCTGGAGAAGGAGCAATGCGAAACCAAAATAGATGAAGAAACAAACCAGCACTCAATACTGACACCAGAAGTAGACAGGACACAGAGAACCTCCCCCAAACTTATAACCTAAGTAAGACCACATCACTTAGCGCAATTCCAACCTAACCCCTATCCTGACTTTTTGGAGATTACTCTCTTGTGCCCCAAACAACTAATCATATCCAAAAGGTAAAGCATTTTAATGATTAAATAAGGAATTTCAATTCATCATGCTATTGGAAAAACAAATCAAATTCACAAAATACCCCCCAATTGCTAAACCATTCTACATTTTTCAAACCGAGGCTTAATATATAATAGAACTATTGGAAACTTTGCCAAAAACAGTTCAAAATGACAGAATATCCTTACTTTCAGAAAAACAGAGGGAATGGTTTGTGCAACAGGCATTATGAAATTTCAAGTACAACAATCCTAATGCAAATAGTGTTTGCAAAATGCTGGAACTTGACAGAGTTGGCACAGCAAACCTCAATGAGATTTATTACAATAACTAGCAAACAAGTTACGTGCAAGACACCAATGATTAAGTAATGTCAAGTGAGTGTGATGGAGCAGGATAAGACAAAAGATGGCAATAGCTTAAGACACAAGTGAGATTCAGCAGGACACAAATGATCAACTTTATACTCTAAATCTCGTGTGACCCGCTCCATAACCCATTTATGCTTGACCCGGGTCGAATAATCACAACCCTAATTACATTAAAACTCATTTATGATAATTGTCAAATAATAATTGGGTGTAGCCTTTCAAAATTCAAATAATCTAATTACATTGAAATGTTTTTGTAAATAATTGGGTGTATCTTTTCAAATGTCAAAATCTTCCATAATTGTAGGAAATAATAACTTTAACATTCCAATCCTAATTAATTCAATTATTGAATTAATTTCCGTTTAATAATTGGGTGTAGTCTTTCAATGTTCGAAAATCATTATCATATTATTTTAGATTATATTTGAAAAAGCTGCATTTTTTCAAGCAATACGTTATTTTTTTAAAAAGTTAGTTTGAAAAAGCAGAACACCTTTTTTTTAAAACTACAATTGAAGTTTTATTTTGATATACATATTATTTTGTTTTGAGACACGTTTGTAATTTGTACTTATAAATAATCACAATCCTAATTATATTAAAACTCATTTATGATAATTTCTAAATAATAATTGGGTGTAGCCTTTCAAAAATCAAATAATCTAATTACATTGAAGACCTTTTATAATGATTGGAAAAGAATAATTGGTGTATCCTTTCAAATTTCAAAATTTTCCATAACTATAGGAAATAATAACTTTAACATTCCAATGGCAATTAATTCAATTATTGAATTAATTGCCATTTAATAATTGGGTGTAGCCTTTCAATGTTCGAAAATCATTATCTTATTATTTTAGATTATATTTGAAAAATATGCATTTTTTCTAGCAATACGTTATTTTTTTAAAATTTAAATTGAAAGCTATTATGTTATTATTTTATTTTAAATTCTTTAAATTTAAAATTCCTTCACATACACGTACCATTATATATCTCAGCATAAGCCTCACATCCTCATATCCAGCATAAGAGGACCATTCTTGAAGAATCAGTTACATCAACTCAATTAATGGCAAACATTGCTCATACTTTGCTCAAGGACATTAAAAATCTGTATTTTTATGAGCAATACGTTATTTTTTTTTAAAGTTAGTTTGAAAAAGCAGAACACTTTTTTTTTAAAAACTACAATTGAAGTTTTATTTTGATATACATATTATTTTGTTTTGAGACACGTTTGTAATTTGTACTTATAAATAATCACAATCCTAATTATATTAAAACTCATTTATGATAATTTCCAAATAATAATTGGGTGTAGCCTTTCCAAAATTAAATAATCTAATTACATTGAAAACCTTTTATAATGATTGGAAAAGAATAATTGGGTGTATCCTTTCAAATTTCAAAATCTTCCATAACTATAGGAAATAATAACTTTAACATTCCAATCCTAATTAATTCAATAATTGAATTAATTGCCGTTTAATAATTGGGTGTAGCCTTTCAATGTTCGAAAATCATTATCTTATTATTTTAGATTATATTTGAAAAATATTTATTTTTTCGAGCAATACGTTATTTTTTAAAATTTAAATTGAAAGCTATTATCTTATTATTTTATTTTTTTTTAAATTCTTTAAATTTAAAATTCCTTCACATACTTGTACCATTATATATCTTAGCATAAGCCTCCCATCCTCATATCCAGCATAAGAGGACCATTCTTGAAGAATCAATTACATCAACTCAATTAATGGCAAACATTGCTCATACTTTGCTCAAGGACATTGATGATAGCAAGGAAACCTGGAGCATTATTGTTAGGGTACTTAGGAAGTGGACAATGGCAAAGAAGGCTGCACCATTTGAGGTTTGGAAAGTCAGTATGCTATTAGTTGACGAACAAGTAAGTATCTAATATAATCATCACATTCATCAAGTGAACATTATATTCTTGCTCATATTTCATCTAACTATCTGCAAACAGGGTGATCGAATTGAGGCTTCAATTGTCCAGAGGGGACAAATCAGTAGGTACATTGAGCATTTAAAAGAGGGTGAGGTGTACCAATTTGAGAACTTTCAAGTGTTGGCCAACAATAATGACTACAAAACGTGCTCACACCGTTGGAAGATTACATTTCACACTAAAACATTTTTCTAGAAACGTGACTTCCAAATCCCTCTTCATGCATTCAACTTTGTTCCAGTCAATGACATCGCTAGCGGTGAAGCCACCCATGAAGAGCTAATTGGTTAGTGTATTTTTCTACCATGGTTTTTATTCAACATGTTTTATTCTAACCTGGACGACAAATTCATCCAGATGTGAAGGACTACCTACAAGCATTTGGGAACTTAGTTGATCTAAGGAGAGACTTTGGCGTGACGAAGAAATTGAATTTCACAATTGCTAAGCTTAAGTAACATACTCTCTAGATTTAACATTAATCAATTCATGATATTAACATCTACTTTCATGTTAGTTCATCATAATCATAATCATATGAAAACATGTGCAGCGAAATACATGTCAATATAGCTCTATTTGGGGAGGTAGCAGTCAAAGCCTTTGAGGATAGAACATAAGATCTCGATGTGCCCACCTTAGTTGTCTTACGGTTTGCTAGGATTACAAAAAACAAAAGTATTATATATATCTTTTATTTCCCTATAAATTCATTTTTTTTCTTTGTTTTAAAATTACATGCTTTTTTGTTTAAGGTTTTGGAGACATATGTAGTGCCTTCAATGCCACACAAGTTTTTTTCAACCCTGATTTTCCAGAAAAAGATCTTTATGATAGGTTAAAATTTAGTTGTATCCATGTTTTTTGTGCATCTATATACCTAAATTATGTAACATATAGGGTTTTCTAACGTAAATGTCGCATTTACTATACAGACTCACCAATGACCCTGAGGCAAGCCAGGCTTTCACACAGATCTCCTCCACTGTGTCTCATGAGATTTCAAGTGACTCACTCTTATCATTCCCTATCAGAATTCCTTTTCATGAAATTTTGAAGTTAACCAAGGTAAATAGTTTTCATTTTAACTGTTCCAGTATGTATACAATATATCCCAACCGCAACTTTTTTTAAGCTTACTAATATTTGCTTATGTGATGTGATTTGTAGGAATCTGAAATTGTTACCAAGGTAACAATCCAAAAGCTTGAGACAACACACGGTTGGTATTATGATGGATGTTCATGTGATAAAAAAACCAATCTATGAGGGTGCCAAATTGATGTGCAAGTCATGTCATAGGGAAGTGATAAAGACCGAGCCTAAGTAAGATCAAATAGTATTCAACATTCTTCAATAATGTGTTTTCATATTTCTTTATGACTTAAACACTTAATAATTAATGACTTTCTGATCAATGATTAACATTACCATTTGAGTGGTTATTTCTGACAGGTTCAAAGTTCAGTACACAGTGTTTGATAAAACTGCATTTGCATTACACTTTCACAAAAACACAGTACGTGTATGTTGTAACACCCCAAATTTTGAGACTCGAGGATAGAGAATAAGCCTGAGATTAGTGGATTGCTAAGCCCCGGTTTAGCAAGATTCCAAATTGTGATTAGGAGTTAATGACTACAAAAGTGGACGTGGTTAGTGATTAATGAACCTTTTTAGAGAATATAAAGTGGATTGTAGTCGCTTGTGTTATGAGCAACGCCAAAACCCTATATTTGAGTTCAATTGTGGATTAACATCCAAATTGACTTAGAATAGAGGGAATAATTGAATGGGGTATTGTGATGGAAATGGTGTCATGTTGTGGTATTTAATCATTGGAATTGATTTAAATTGGATTGGACACATTGGTTGCAAAACTAGAAATGTTGTCCAGTGTGAATTCTATCTGGGCAGTCTTCTCGTGTGGACGTTTTTAATAGGCAAATGATGTCCGAAAATTATGAAAATTTCCAGTCTTAAAGCTCACATCCAAAGCTTCAAAATGGACATATACTTTGTGCCATTTCATGTTGGGAGCTAGGAGATATGACTGTCCAAAGTTTGAGGTCGAAAATGGACTCTGTTTTGGGGCAGTGATGGCATTTGTGTAATTCTGGAATTTTGTGGTGATTTCTAGTATTGGTAAATATTTTTCCTATAAAGAGGACTTAAATACCTTTCATTTGGATTTGGAATCACCTCATTTCGATGTTTCTAGAATTAGTTATGATTTTTCAAAGTTTGGGCAGAAATTCTGCCAGAAAATCCGAAAATGGGAATTATGACATCATCTCAATAAAAGATGACATCATCATGGACTTAAAATATTTCCCATCTTCTTCTTTCTCTCATTTCTGTCGTGAGTTGCAGCTGAAAAGAGAGAGAGACGTTTGGGAGCTCTTAGAGAGAGAAAGAGGAGAAATCTCACAAGGTAAGCCGATTTCTCCGACGATCTAGCTCCTAACGCGTATAACCTTGCTTCTAAGCTTCTCTTTCATGTTCTTTAAGGTGTTGGAAGCTCAATTTTCATGGTTTAAAAGGGGCTAGGGTTCATCCATATTGAGTAAAAGCTATTGGGAGCTTGAGGTAACTTCCAAACTCTTGTATATTGACTATTCTGGCTGCTGTAGACAATTTAATCGGTGAAATTTCGCCGGATTGTCTTTGGTTCTAAAAATGGAAAATGGGTGTGTGGGGCTGTTATGCTGCCCAAATTGATACTAAATGGTAGTTCTAACCTAATGGAATAGTCAATAAAGTGGCTAGGAGTAGAAAGGAACGCATTTACGGAGCCGAAATTGCAAAACCCCGATTTTTCCCGGAAAACCCATATATTTCGGTCTGGGCTATAAATGGGTCTTAGAGTTGGATTTTCAATGATTTGATGATTCCATTGAGTTCAGGAGCGAAAATTAGGTGGGGTTACAGTTGGCCACTTTTTCAAAAAAGGCCGAAAAAGCATAATTACGAAAACGCCCTTGAAACCCTTAAAATGGGGCTGCCAAGGGTAAATTTGTAAATTGAAATTGAATTCGATAATTCCGAGTCCGGAAATGGATTCCTTGGGCGAAAATATGTCAGAATAGCCCATGTTAAAATTTCAAGAAAAGTACAGTCGGACCGGGTACGGCGGGGCCGAGCCGGGTCCCCAGGGGTATTTTAGTAAACTTTCAATATAGCCTCATATAACCCCCAGAAACACTATGGAAGTGTCTAAATAATACATTTGACATTGTAGGATTGAGTGTGAAGCCCCGAGTTGCTGGCACGCAAATCGAGGAGAAAAGACTGGAGGTAGGGGACTTGCCTTACTTGCATGTATTCGATATCTTTGCTTGTGTAGTGATGTATGTGATTGCTTTACTTGATTGTGTAGAGCATATTTGAATAAATGAAGCTCTGTTTCTGTTTTTGCTGTGGCCATAGTCTTGTTGTATGAAACATTGAGCATGCAAAAATATCATTATGAGGTATGCATCCAGATAAAGCTAACCTGTCATACACCTAGCATCTATCATGCATGCATTATGGTATCTGTTTCCTACTGAGATTCTCTCGAATCTCACTCTCCCCTACCAACAATTTAGACAGGGCAAGTGGCTCGTGGAGGGAGCGGCTAGGACTCCTCCGAGATGAGATTGTGTAATCCCCATTTGAAGAACTGTAATGGGCAATTGTACCCTGTGTATCTTTAGCGAAGGTATGTACCCGGGATTGCCGGGATGATTAAGTTGTGCACTCTGATATTTATATGAATGTGATTTATCTTCGCGTAGTAATTGTATTCGAAATGTGAATATGAGACCAAGTTTATAAATGATTTCAAAAAGTATTCGTGAAAACCCCATCATATGATGGGTTAGTAAATGTTATTTGATTATTATTGGTCTCTATTTCATTTTAATCGCGTATTTCGAATATAATTACAGAGGGGGTTACATATGTTCTAGATAAAAAAATTTATGTTGACACGTTATGTTCAAACAATGAATTTATTATTGTTAAAGCATTATGTATGTTCGATATAAAGCGAATGCTGACACGTGATTTGTAGGAATCAAGATAATATCAATTTGGACATTCTTTTTTCTTATTGAGCTTTTTTATAAAATATCATGAATTTATTATTGTTAGATCTTTAAAGATACTACCACTAATATTAAAATGCGGACGTCACTTAAAAGGAAAAAAGAGTTATTGATCCTATTTCAAATTAATGGTAATTTGAAATCTTGAAAATAATTATAAATTATGCGATAGAATACATAATTTAATTATCACCTTGGTTGATTTCAATAATTTTTACTATCATTACTATAATTAAATAAAGAAGAGATAATTTATTAATCCTATATCAAAATAAAATTAATTTTCAACCTTGACAATAATTATAATTTTTGTGACGAAATACGGCATTCAATTATTATCTCGGCTGATTTAAATTATTGGATCTATAATTACCGTATCTTTTTTTAATAACATTGCAATAATTACCATATGTTTTTAATTTGGCCCAATCCCGTCACACATTCGTCACTGATTACTCGCTATAATTTACTTATTGGTTTCCCCAATTATTGGGGTATTTGCATCACAAATAATATCAATTACCTTATTAATTACCCAAATGATTTTGTTAGAATATTATTGCATTAATTATTCATTTTGTAGGTTTTGGTAACTAATCAAATTTAAAACAAGACATTAAGATCAAAGAGATTGATTCTCATTCAAAATCCAATTAAAACCATTTTAGTAATAATCTCCATTCCTTTTCTACCTAATTCAATGAATTTTTGAAAAACCATGTTTATTGCCATAAAAGTGCCATTATTATCCATTTTTCAACCATAGAAAATACATTAAAGGTCATTTATGTATAATTAACAACATCCAATTAATCATCCATCTACTCAACCAAATATAAATGTAATGGTGAGAGTAATTTAAGAAGTTCAATAGTGTAAATTACTATTTACATTTACATTACCTTTAATTAACTACATTTTACTAAAATAATATCAATTCTCAGTTCCTTGGTCCTTATTTCCCTTTTTTCAATAAAAAATCATATTTTTATTATTGATAGATCTCTGCATGTACTACCATTAACATTAAAATTAAGAGTTCACTTAAAAAGAAGAGATAATTTATTAATCCTATATCAAAATAAAATTAATTTTCAACCTTGACAATAATTATAATTTATGTGACGAAATACGCCATTCAATTATCATCTCGACTGATTTAAATTATTGGATCTATAATTACCATACTTTTTTTAATAACATTGCAATAATTACCGTATATTTTTAATTTGACCTAATCCCGTCTCATATTCATCACTGATTTCTCGCAATAATTTACTTATTGGTTTCCCCAATTATTGGGGTATTTGCATCACAAATAATATTAATTACCTGATTAATTACCCAAATGATTTTGTTAGAATATTATTGCATTAATTATTCATTTTGTAGGTTTTGGTAACTGATCAAATTTAAAATGAGACATTAAGATCAAATAGATTGATTCTCATTCAAAATCCAATTAAAACCATTTTAGTAATAATCTCTATTCCTTTTCTACCTAATTCAATGAATTTTTGAAAAACCATATTTATTGCCATAAAAGTGCCATTATTCTCTGTTTTTCAACCATAGAAAATTCATTAAAGGTCCTTCCTGCATAATAAACTTAAATACGGAAGCTACTTGATTGATATGTCGAAAAACATCATCATCCATTTTCACTAAGTTATGACAAACTAGAACAGTTTTACAATCCGGGCAACTACAAGTGGAATTGTGACATTATAGAGCAATCGTGAGTGCAACTAGGTATGCGATGTATATCTATGAGCAATTGTTAACAAGATGAATACCAAATTAATTGTAAAACCTTTTATCATTTTTTGGCACACAATTTAAGACGAATCTTCTATTATGAAATTACTTTTAATCTATTCTAGATTACCCCTTTTCCCTCTCATATTGCAGACTTCCTTTTCAATTACTTTACATTTTAAGCTGAACATACTCAATAGAAATTTCCAAAACTCAAATAAACTAACAATATATTTCCATGGATATCAACTCCTTACATCAACGGAAGGCATTTTAGACATATGCATTTGAACATAATAGTTTAACTTATATAGCTATGACAATCTTAACGATTACGCCCAATATTAATAAAATATTGATTACTTCAAATAACTACATGATTTTCTAATGTGGTTTTGATTAAGATGGCGATGTTTGCAAAGTTCTTTGATTGATTTTTGAACTACTTGTGAGATTGCCAGATTGTGACAAGTTTAGGGTCAGAGTTATTTGGTTCCTTCAATATAGAGTCTATGGAAAGGTTAAGGAACAAAGTTGATGTCAATGCACTATCACGCATTGGTGGTAAGTATTTTAATTTTAATTTACTTAAGTTCAAGTAAAAAATAACCCCACAGTGTCATCTTATACTTGCAATGTAATAGTTCTTTTTTGCCTATAGAATGAATATAAACCAATCACTATTTTATATTTGATTAACAATGACATCATTATTTACAGGAAAGAATAGTCATGTAGAACACCCTGATGAAAATCCTACCTCTCAATCAAACAATTCTGCATAAAATAAGAGAAAAAAGCTGGAAGAGTGGACGTACAAGGAACACCAGAAATTACACATTGTGATGGTGAAAATCACAACACTAGGGTGTTTAACCATCTTCAAAATAGTTTGCTACAACAATCCATGCACCATGGGAGCACATCCATGTATATGATGCTTGATTATAAAACATCACCTTTTACGCCATATGTAGAATGCTCATCTTTGACTCAGCCTTCTTCCAGCAGGGATATATTAAAGGATATCACCAATTCCGAGGTGGTAGGTAGAAGACATCATTGAGCTAATTGCGACACAAAAACATTTGAACAACACACTTAGCATGTGAATTTATCCAGCCTAAGGTCAAACAATGGTGGCAAAGACAAAATCAAACGTTCTCGACTTTACAACATTTCCAAATTGGCAAC
Organism: Inga leiocalycina; assembly: GCA_963242795.1. NCBI lineage: Eukaryota > Viridiplantae > Streptophyta > Magnoliopsida > Fabales > Fabaceae > Inga > Inga leiocalycina. The sequence goes on from OY725323.1 coordinate 76,499,163, forward strand.
TAATCTTTCATCTAGGCTTGATAATGCTAACACGTTAGGTATAAATATCACGAATTTGTTCAATTGTATATTAAATAGTTCTCACATTAAATAATTCATGTATGAGGTTTCACATCTTTCTAATATTTGCAGATGTAGAAGATAGTGACTCAGACTGTAGCAATGTTGATGTTTTCGACTTCAATGAATTAGATAACGTAAACATATATATAGAAGGCTATATCGATGAAGGGGATTTAGATTATTCATGCCAATATTGTGGTGCTTTAATGTGGTTCAATGAGAGGGAGCTCCTACAAATGAGTAGATCAAGCTGCAGGACTCTGCAATGGAACCAGGTTGACGGTCACATTTCTGGGAAAACACTTTATTAAAGCAATCGCGCTCAATGGTACAAGTACAGGTCAAGAGGTTCTAATTCATCGTATGGATATGAATCAATCGGAGTCTAAACTCCCATTCACATTGACGCATAGGCAATTTCCCATCATACTATAGTTTGCTATGACAATAAATAAGAGTCAAGGACAATCAATGGCAAATATCGGATTATATTTACCCAGGCCTGTTTTCACACATGGTTAGTTATATGTTGCTTTGTCAAGGATTAAATCAATGGACGGCATCAAGATTTTAATACTTGATTCAGACAAGAAACCCACCAACAAGACAACCAATGTGGTTTATAGAGAAATTTTTCAAAATATCATGTAAGATTCATATTTTTGTTGAAAGATTCTTTTGGTGATATATTTAGTAAAAAACCGAAATTGTAGGCATTTTACCTTTGCTTTATCAAATTTTGTCCCCCATAGCCTTCCATTAATAAATTTATTGACACTCTGTTGACACACAAAGCATAATAAATTCTCCAAAAAAATGTTCCCTCAAAATGTGATATATAAGCATGATTATAATCACCCTTTATGCATTTTTGAATTGAAAATTTAGTTTTATAAATGTACAAATAAATGCATTATAGTCATAAAAAATTAATCATGCAATATACTATTAATCAGAATTCACATTCTCGTGCAACGCACGGGGGTTAACACTAGTTTAGCCTAAACCTTGAGGAAGTTAACCTTGCATTTCCAAAATCAAGTTGCAGAGTTGTTTTAGGATTTAACTTCCAAACAGGATAATCTTCACAAAAGGAGAAAAACAAATAAGTATGTTATGGACAATTGTACTGCAGCAATTTCACTATCAAAACAATTTTCATGGAGCTCTATAATTAATGGACAGCAGCGGGAAGTATCCTCATTCAGAGCAATGTCATAACTTGAGATGAATGAAATTGAAAAATATGACAGCAAGGTGATGCAAAAACAACTTCAAAGAAAACAGCAGAAATTTAGGATAGTAACAGCAAGTTGCCAAAGGAGTTACAGGATATCCAACCAATAACTAGAATTGAATCCAATTAGCATTTTCTAAGAAAAGTTTTCAAAATTTCAGAATGCCTGAGAGTGCGCCAAAACTTCATACTCCTCAATTTTCCATAATGCGAGTGCCAATAGCTTACGGAGTGCAATGGAATTCTCAATATCGAATTGGAGAAGCATAGTGAGAGTGCCAATAGCTTACGGAGTTAACAATAAAATCCAATTAAGTCACAAAAACACTCAAAGTTCTGCAAGATTATACGTGAAATTAGCACATGAAAAGACCACACATAGATGCCATATAACAGCAACATGTCAGTAGCATAATCAGAACAGTAGCTGACAACCAGCCATGATAGCAATACACACTAACAACAGCAATATTCACTTTTAAAAACAGGGCAGCAACTTACAAGGCAGATTAAGGCTAATTGAATGCATTAATTGCTGTCATAAGGACAGAAAAACTCTATAATCATGTATATTATCCTCAAAACAAGCCATTACAACAGATTAGTCACGCCTACGTCTAAATCCCCAATTCTAATTTGAACTATACTACCCTCAATGCGAGTAAAAGAGCGAGAGCAAGACCTTTTTACTCAGATGGTGGAAGAATCAATAGGTAGTGGAGGAATCCAAGATGAGAAATACCCATTTGGTGCCCTAGGGTGCCCCTTGCAGCAGAGGAGTGGAGAATGACGCAAATCCTCAATAGGGAAGACAGGAGAACGAGGGGGTGGAGGAAAATCAAAGGGGGAATGAAGGAGAAACAAGAGATTGAGGGCAAAATTGAAGGGAAAGGCTGGAGGGGTGGGTCGACTCTGGGAGAGGAAGAGAGGAGGGTGGTCGGCGGCTGGGAGAAAAGGGAATGAGAAAAGAAAAGCGTTGGGCAGGGTTTTTAAAAACCCTGCTGTCGCGCTTGGGCCGCGGCCCACAATATGCTGGCCGCGGCCCAAAACTATCTGAGCACTAGCTGGCCGCGGCTTAAAACCTTCTGGAGCTTCATTGGCTGTGGCCCACCCTGTGTTGGTCGCGGCCCAAAACCTTCTGTGATTTGGTTAGCCGCGGCCCAGGACCTTCTGTGCTCTTTTGGGCCGCGGCCTACATCTTCTTGGCCGTGGCCAGGATGTAATTCCCAGCTTTATCAGACATCAATGGCTACACACAAGACACAGAACCATTGAACACTCAATACAGCACACCACAACTTGAATCATTTGCAGCACACTTCCACATTGACTCTCACACAATCAACAACTATTGTCCACACATTTCTTATGATCAAGATGCCTCCCAAATGCAGAATTCACTAGGTATAATAAGCAATTTGACAAAATTAAGCAAAATACAATGCACATTGCCTCTCTAACATCCACTACAGCCCTTATATCACATCATAGGTATTAAAATACAAGTTTAAGCATAAGAATTGAAGAACTTCCCTGGAATATGCCTGACCAAACCAAATGCCACCACCTTTCCTTTTAATCCTCTCGCTCTCGATTGCTTTCAATCATGTGGTCCCTTCCTTCCTACAAAAGCTGAAAGACCAAACGTAAACCTACCAAATTATACTAAAATCAAAGAAACTAAAGAGATTAAGTTTAGAACTTGGGTTGCCTCCCAAGAAGCGCATAGTTTATAGTCTTTAGCTTGACTCTTCACTTTGGTCACTCTTCATTTGATAAGTAGGTGGTGGATACCAGCCTATCCACATCTCCTCCCCAATAGTACTTCAACCGTTGACCATTAGCCTTGAATCTCTCTCCCTTGTCATTCTATAGCTCCACATCACTATATTTTGATACTTGAACCACCTTGAATCGCCCAGACCATAGAGACTTGAGCTTTCCGAGAAAGAGCCTCAGTTTAGAGTTATAAAGCAGAACAGTTTGACTAGGTTCAAAGCTCTTAGGAATGATTTTGCTGTCAAGGTTCCTCTTTGTCTTCTCTTTGTAAATCCTTGCACTCTCATAAGCTTTTAAATGGATTTTATCTAACTCATTGAGTTGAAGTAGCCTCTTTTCTCCCACAGCTCGTGGATCAAAATTTATCTTCTTGATAGCCCAATAGGCCCTATGTTCCAATTCCACCAGCAAATGGCATGCTTTTCCAAACACCAATTGATATGGAGACATACCAATAGGCATTTTATAAGCCGTTTGATAAGCCCACAAAGCATCATCCAACTTGGAAGACCAGTCCTTCCTAGTAGTGTTCACCATATTCTCAACAATGTTCTTGATCTCCCGATTAGAAATCTCAGCTTGGCCATTTATTTGGGGGTGGTAGGGCAATGCTACTTTATGCCTAACACCATATTTCTTCATCAAAGCTTGAAATTGATAAATGCAGAAGTGTGATCCACCATCACTGATAATTGCTCTTGGTGTGCCAAACCTTGTGAAGATGTGTTTCTTGAGGAATTTCAGTACCGTCTTGGCATCATTAGTCACACATGCCATAGCTTCTACCCATTTTGTAGTACTCCAACTAAAATGTATTCATGTTGAAAGACTTAGGAAACGGACCCATGAAATCAATCCCCCAAACATCAAAGAGTTCAACTTCTAGCATGCTATTCAGTGGCATCTCATTCCTTCTAGATATGTTCCCCACTCTCTGGCACCGATCACATTGGAGGATAAAAGCATAAGCATCTTTAAATAGAGAAGGCCAATAAAACCCGCTCTGAATGACTTTTGCAGCGGTTTTCTCTCCTCCAAAATAACCACCATACTCAGACGAATGACAACAATGCAGAATGCACTCTTGTTCATTTTCTGGGACACACCTTCGAATGAGTTGGTCGGGGCACCGCTTGAATAAGTAAGGTTCATCCCAAAAGTACTTCTTCACTTCATGCAAAAACTTACGCCTTTGATAAGAGTTGAATTCTGGAGGTAACACTCCACAGACCAAGTAGTTTTCAAAATCGACAAACCATGGTGTGGATGAATGATCAACGAAGAACAGCTGTTCATCCGGAAATGATACCTGGATCATGTCAGAATTATCAAGTTGAGTCTCGGTACTCAACCTTGATAGATGGTCGGCTACTTGATTCTCTATGCCTTTTCTGTCAATGATGTTCAAGTCAAACTCTTGAAGTAAGAGCACCCAGTGAATTAGTCTAGCCTTAGAATCCTTCTTGGTGAGTAGGTACTTTATAGCTGAATGGTCAGTATAAACAGTAACCTTAGTACCCACAATACACGGTCTAAACTTCTCACATGCATAGACTATGGCAAGTAACTCCTTTTCATTAGTGGTATAATTGAGTTGGCCACCATCAAGAGTTTTGCTCACATAATATATAGGGTGAAAGAGTTTCCCTGCCTTTTACTCAAGAACAGCACCAACGGCGTAATCACTTGCATCAGCCATGATAATAAAAGGTAAAACCCAATCTGGAGCTACTAGGATCGGAGCTGAAATGAGATGCTTCTTTAATTCTTCAAAAGCTTGTAAACACTTATCATCAAACTTGAATTCTACATCTTTCTCCAATAGCTTAGAAAGGGGTTTGGAAATTTTTGAGAAATCCTTGATAAACCTCCGGTAGAACCCGACATGTCCAAGAAAGCTTCAGATACCTTTTACATTAGTAGGCGTGGTAATTGCTCAATAATAGCAATTTTAGCCCTGTCTACTTCCAACCCTTTTTTGGATACTTTATGGCCAAGTACAATGCCTTCTTACACCATGAAGTGACATTTCTCCCAATTGAGAATCAAGTTTGCATCTTCACATCTTTTAAGCACTGCATCTAAATTCTCCAAGCACGAGTCAAAAGATGGACCAAAGACAGAAAAGTCGTCCATGAATACTTCAATGGTCTTCTCAATTATATCAGCAAAAATGGACATCATGCACCGTTGAAAAGTGGCTGGCACATTGCATAGTCCAAAGGGCATTCTTCTGAAAGCAAAAGTGCCATATGGACAAGTAAAGGTGGTCTTCTTTTGGTCTTCTGAGGCTATGGAAATTTGGTTGTAACCGGAATATCCATCAAGGAAATAAAAGAACTCCTGACCTGCTAGCTTGTCCAACATTTGATCTATGAATGGCAAAGGAAAATGATCCTTTCTTGTAGCAGTGTTGAGCTTCCGATAATCCATACACACCCGCCAACCAGTCACCGTGCTAGTGGAAATTAGTTCATTTTGGGTGTTAGCCACTACAGTCATGCCACCCTTCTTAGGGACACATTGGACTGGGCTCACCCACGAACTGTCGGAAATAGGGTACACAATTCCAGCGGAGAGCCATTTGAGAATTTCTTTCTTGACCACTTCTTTCATGATTGGGTTTAAACGCCTTTGATGCTCAATAGAAGTTTTATGATCATCTTCTAACAAGATTTTGTGCATACACATCGAAGGGCTTATTCCTTTAATATCTGCTATTGTCCAACCTATGGCCCGCTTGTGTTCTTTCAAAACTCGTAGGAGCTTCTGTTCTTGCAAATTATAAAGATCGGAAGAGACAATCACCGGTAGAGTGTTGGCATCCCCCAAGTAAGCATACTTGAGATGAGATGGTAAAGGCTTTAACTCAAGAGCTAGTGGAACTTCAATAGAGGGCTTCAAAGGAGTACTCAATGCCTCAGCCACCTCGAGTGGCTCAAGATTCCTCTGTCTTAAGTGAGGGAATGTTTCCATACGAAAAAGGTTTTCAATAACTTCTTCATCAAATTCATCCAAACTTTTCTCCCCAATTAGAAATGCCTCTAAAGGGTCTTTGATCATAAGAGCATATGACTCTTGAGGAACGAGCGAGTCCAATATATCAACAAATGAGCATTGAGCTGAATCATCATTGAACTTAAAGGCTTTTGGCATGTTAAAGATTACTTTTTCATCGTCCACCCTCAAAGTGATTTCGCCCTTCTCTACATCAATAAGATTTCTTACTGTAGCTAAGAACGGACGGCCTAGAATGAGCGGGATCTTCCAATCAACCCACAATCAAGCACCACAAAGTCTGCTGGGAAGATGAATTTGTCTACTTTCACTAGGACATCTTCAATCATTCCTCTAGGTTTAGAAATACTCCGATCAGCAAATAAAAGGGTTACTGTGGTAGGCCTTGGCTCTCCCAACCCCAATTGGTTAAAAACGGCTAAGGGCATCAAGTTGATGCTAGCACCTAAGTCACATAGAGCTTTACCATTGAAGTTTGTTCCAATATTACAAGGAATATAGAAACTTCCCGAATCCTTCAACTTGGTGGGTAACTTCCTTTGGATCACCGCACTACATTCTTTGGTTAATGCCACAGTTTTAAATTCATTAAATCGCCTTTTCTTGGACAACACATCCTTTAGAAACTTGGCATATTTAGGCATACCCTCTAAAGCTTCGGAAAATGGAATGTTGACATGTAGTTGCTTAAACATATTCACAAACTTTTTTGAATTGTGCATCTTCCTCCTTCTTCTTGAATCTTAGAGGAAAGGGTAGTGGAGGCATGATAGTGGAGGTGGTTGGCTTGCTCTTCTTTTCATTATTCAACTCTTGTTCCCTCTTCTTACTCTTGCTAACATCATCTAACCCTCCTTCAGTTTGCTTTCTCTTCTTAGTTTCATCGTCTTCCACCATATTTTCTTGAGTCATGACTTCTTCCTCTTTAATCTCAATGTCCACTTGCTCATCTTACTTTGGTCCCGTTGTGCTCGAGTTGGGTATGGTCGGAAGCACCTTACCACTTCTCAAATGAATGGCCTTGCATTCTTCCTTTCCACCCCACTTTGGATTAGGGATGGTGTCACTTGGGACACCATTTCGAGCCATGGCATTTACTTGTATTGCTAATTGTCCTATTTGGACTTTAAGGTTCTTAATAGCATATTCATGAAGAGAAAAGGTAGCCTTACTCTCACCCCTTAAAGATTCCACCTCTGATAAGATACGGGTCAACATCTTGTCCGTTTTAGATTCTTCTTCTTTTACAGGAGCTTGCCTTGATGGCATTGGAAAACCAGGTGGAGGAACCGGCTTGGTGCCAGAAGTAGACTCATGAAGGGGGTTTAAGGTGTTACCTTGACTCCAAGAAAAATTGGGATGAGCTCTCCAAGCACGGTTGTAAGTTTGTGAGTATGGATTACCTTGAGAAGGTTGAAATTTGCCCATATAGTTGACAGATTCAGTGCCCATGTAGAGGGGCAATTATCAGGCATGTGGACGTCATTGCATTGCTCACATACAATCGGAGTAGATTGAACAGAATGCACACCACGAGAAGTGCCCTTATGTATTTGAGACTTTAAGACATCAAACCGATTGTTCAGCACGGATAAAATTATGGCAATTTGTGATGAAGAGTCTCCTTTTGTGTTGAGTAGGGCTGGGGTAGTCCTTCTATTATTGCCTTGGGTGTTGTTTGCAGATAATTGATCCAAAAGTTTAAACACCTCATTAACAGGCACATTCCAGTAACCTCCATTAGTGATAGAGTCCACCATCGCCTTAGATTGAGGATTCAAGCGAGTGCAGAAAATTTGGATCACTACCGACTTGTCCACCCCATGATTAGAGCATTATTTCATTAACATCTTGTATCTTTCCCAAGCGGCATACAAATGCTCATCCGGCTGTTGTCTAAAACTTAGAAACTCGTCCCTTGCTTCCATTGATTTATCATCGGAGAAAAATCGAGCTATGAATTTTGCTTCAAGATCAGCCCAAGAAGTTATGGATCCTTCTGTTAGATTGTTGAACCAATCTCTAGCTTTCCCTTGTAGAGAGAGAGGGAATAGCTGCAACCTCAGCACATCTTGGGGGACTCCATTCTGCTTGAAAGAATCACACACCTCCAAGAAGTACATCAGGTGCTTGTTGGCGTCTTCATTATAGAGACCATGGTACAACCCATGCATTTGCAATATTGTGATCATCACCGGCTTGATCTCAAAAGTGTGTGCCTGCATCTCCTGCATTCGAATGCAAGATTGAGTGCCTCGCATATTCCGGCTGGCGAAGTCATTGATGGTGGCTCTATCATACTCATCTGCCATTGTTTCAGCTTCAGTTTTAGCTTCAGATTCAGATTCAGTTATCTTTGACTCAAATTCTGCTGTTGATTCAATTTCTTCTTCAATGCGAGGTAATCCGTCAAGTACCACTATCAATTTATCCAATTGCAAATATTGCATGTACTGAGCTGATACCTACAAAAAGGCACAAACCAACAAGTATCAAACTAAAACAAACAAAATTTAATGCAGAAGATAGTGAAAGAAAAAATTATAAACCTAACTAAAGACCCAAGCGAAATCTACTATGACAAGCCTAGGGTCAACTAAAAGATTTGTTAAACCAATCCCCGGCAACGGCGCCAAAAACTTGTTCGCCACCGCATGTGCATGGATCGCGTCAAGTAATAAAGTGATAAGTAAAGATCGTTCCCTTGAGGATTTGAGTAACAAATTAGTCAAGTAATAGGTTTGGTGAATTCGATTAAGTTGAGCCAAAACATGTTGTTGTGTGTGGAAAAAGGAATTTCAAAAGATATATTTGAAAATCTAAAAGTTGCTGGACAAAACTCAGAGTTGTATGATTTCAATCAAGTATAATGGGCCTAGGATTGCTCATCCCCTTAGTATTTCATAAATTCACTTCTTTTCCTCTCCAAGGATCCTTTTCATGGGGTATATATATGTCAGTTTAAGGATCCAAAGTGCCTGATTAAGCTCTCTCAAGTTATAACCAGTTGCATATCGTCTATTAGCATGCACAATCTCTTGCTACAGCTAAGGAAAGATATTAATTATATACCTATCTTAATTTTACAATGCTAGGTTAATAACTATATCTCTATGTTACTAACAAACCATCCATTTAGTTATAAACTTCAAGTCTAGCATGATTTCACTCCAGTTCTGCAATTAAATTAACTCTCTCAAGCTTAATTTAATTGAACACATCATCCACAGTGATGGCCAATCACATACAGCAGTAAAAACAGAATGAAATCAACTTATATATGCCATTAAATCCTTAGAGAAGAAAAGAAACAAGTTTAATCAATACAAAGGATCATAAACAATCCTAGAAAGGGACTCTAGCTATCCATGTTTACAAATGATTCACAGACTGATTGAACCACATTTTTACATGATTTTTTCATGATTTATTTGGGATTTAAATGCATTTTATGAAGCATTATTGCATGATTAAGCTTGAATTTTGGTTAGGAAGAATTGTTTTGAATTAATGGTAATTAAGGGCAAAATGGTCATAAATATGTTGATTATTTATACAAATGTTTTCCTTGAAGTTTTGATGCTACATGATGTTTAATATTGTATTGTAGGTGGTTTGGAAGAAAATTGGGGATTTTGAAGGTCAAATTAATATTTTGAAGATTGGGGAAAATCACAAAAAGGGGCCCTAGATTTTGGAAACATTACAAAATAATGAAGAAAAGCGACAGTGAGAATTACAGATAAGTACCCAAAAAGTTCAGAAAGTTTGCTTCTGCCCACCATAGTTTCAAAACTGTGCGAGTTAGTCCCTCAAGAAAAGGTTTTACAGTTCTCATTTTGGTCCCTAAGTCAAAACACGTCGTTTTGACCAAGGGATCCGATTCCCATGGACCCAACCCGGTAGATATGCCAAATGGATATAGAAAAACCCGATAACAGACGCAGCTGAGGGAATGATATAGGCAGAGAGCGCCGCACAGGGACTGGGACCTTGAATCATCATCATCCAACCTTCATCTTTTTCTTCCTCTCTCGTCGGCGGCGTCTTCACTACCACAAGCCGCCAGCGAGCCTCCTTCAACACTACTAACAAACCGTAGACAGAACCGAGCTGAGGGCAAGTGTGGCAGTGCCGTGGAGCTTCTGGACAGCAGAGGGAGCTTCTCCGATCAGAGAGAAGCGAATCTGAACAACCACTACCCCTGGAGAGTTTGAGAAAGAGAGCACTATTCCTCTACAAACCACTGTCATCACAGCACCACCAAGACCCTGCTCTGTTTTGCGTGGGAACCACACTGCCTCCTGACCATCTTCACCATTCTCGTCATCTCTGTCTTTTGTTCTCTGTACTTCACCATCATCACCGAACCTTCTTCATCTTCATCACTATCACCTTCATAATTCCTCTATCATTCCATTGTCATATTCCTTCTGTTGTGTTCTTCTTTGGACTGATAGCTTCCACTGCAATTCTTTATTTACTTCATTTCCATGGCTGGTTTGATTGTGAGCTATGTGGTGACAGTACTTAGCTCCATGATTGGCTGACTTTTCATTGGGTCTTGGTGGCAGAAGAAGTGGTTAGAGCTTCAAGGTTTTACAAGGGGAGTTTATTATTTTCCATTTGCTCAATTTATACATTATGTCTTTGTGAATTAATTTTGTATTGGGAATTGTATGTTTTGAGACTTAGATGAGTGATTATTTGTCTATATTGGTTAATATCTTGTGTTGAATTTGGTATTGGTGCATTTGAATTTTATTAAACTTATTTTTCCTATTGGATTAATGAAGTTATACATTCTATGTGATATCTAGATTGTGTGATAGATTTAATTTAATTTGAATGTCACGATTGTACTTTCAATTAAGAGGAACCAAGTGCATTAATCTATTTTCAATACACATCAAGTGGGTCTTTAATAATTTGCCTAAGAGGTGACTAAGAATGCGATTGTAGGACTAGTCTTTTATTAGATAGATTGGACCTAATACGATTGCTTAGGGTTTTTAATTTGACTTGATGCAAAAGTAACTCCCAAATTATTTTAAAGAAGCCAGGAAAGCCATTGAATTTGTCACTAAGATTCATTTCATCATTCATATTTCCAATTCCAAATTCATTTCCATTAACTCCTTCATCATTTTTATAGAAAAGATAAAAAAATAGTAGTTTATGGATTTTAATTAACTTTTGCATTAATCATTTAGTTTATTAATTTGAAAAAATCCAAAAATCATTTTCCCCTTGTTTTAATTGCATTTGCATGATAATTAGTTTACTTAGGTAGTTCAATAAAGGCTCATCAAGTGAGACGACCCGAGTGTTGCATTGTACTGTAATTGTTAGTTATAAATATTTTGCATTTGACCCCAAGGTGTAAAGACACGGTCAAAACACAGACATAAGCTCTCATTACAGCCATATCAAAATTACAGAGAAGAAATGGAAGAAATACAAAAAAACCAGAGAATCTGAGCTGAAATCTCTGCAAATCCTCAATCTTTCTGTGATTCTCCTTGATTGCAAGCACACCCAAGCTCAGAGGATGTTCTCAGCCGCCTCTTAGGTCTTCCCAAATCAGGGATCCCTTCTTCAGCCTCTGGTTTCTGCTTTTATAGTTCCTCAGATGACAAAATGCACAACAGCATTTTTGGGCATTGGCCACGGCCAGGAAATCTGTGGGCCGCGGCCAGTGAGTTTCTGTCCATCTTTGGGCTGCGGCCCATGGATGCTTGGCCGCGGCCAGTCATCTCTAGAGTTCAGCTTCCTCTCTTTTCTACTCTGTTCTCATCCCTTCTTGTCTTTCCTTGGCATGATTAATGGTTCCAGCTTCCTTTCACCTCTTTCTCATGGCATTTGGCTTTCTCTGGTTCAGCTATGACTGAATCTGTATCCTTTCAACATAAAGAACTCACAAACAATCACAGTTAAATAGTCATAGCAGTTAGTGATATAATTCCTCCACATTTTGCATTCTTTTTGTGCCCAGCATGAGTAAAGCACATTTCATCAACTTTAGCACTCTTGGACGCCCACTAATATACCCAAAGTGAGGGAAAAATAGGATAAAATGTGCAATTCAGACAAGAATTTCATGAGGTTAACACAATGTCACAAGATCCTCATTTACATCCCACCCTTATCCCCTTTTACCACCGGGAAGGCACACAGTCTTTACTTGAACCGTTGTTAGCGACTCAGGGACTATCGGCGTGGCGATGCATATATATATTGCAAGAATACTTCGGTTTTCACCACTTGAACAAATACTACAGCTATCATTGTTATCCCAATGCCAGCTCTCCTGGCTGTATTCACATAGCTTTCATAATAACACATATCACAGACTCTAATTTTACGCACCGCCTTTTAGCCTTGGGCACCGGTACAACCAGCCTGGTGGCTAGCTATGCTGGCCATGCCGAGGTAAGTGCCCTCAGAATTGAGAACCCTTGATCATGTAGTCGAATTCGCCATTAGCTGAACTAGCTCTACTCTGTGGCCACAACCACACCTCAATCCTAGCTTGTTCATAATTGTCACACATACATGTTGCCTCACTGGCATACACATATCACATTGCCTCTTTGGCAATCACAAAGCTACTCGGGCTTCCATATAGTCAATCCCCAGTAAACTACCGCTCTAGTAGAACGGTCCTTTGCCATGGGCATCACCCCATATGGCCACAGGTGAAAGACACACAAATATCCATCACATCCTGAGCCTATGCCTACCAGGAGCAGCCTACCGGACCAACCCAATCCGGCCCAACCGGGGAGATGGACTTACAATACAATCATAACAAGCTAGAATTGGCATCTTAACAGCTTCACCTTTACACCGAGAATTCTTTTCACCAAATCGGGATCCTTTAAGACCCCTTGTCACAAGATAGTTTGGACTTCAGAGTTGTACTCTTCGAAGCCATCACTAACACATCACACTTTCTGCAAACTTGAGCTCTTGCTCAGTGCAGTATCACACCACATCCACCACGCTTCCGTTGCACACTTTGAGGTCTTTCTCCTTATTTGTGCTTTAACAATGTTAGGATGATTTAGGGTCTGTTTGGCAAAGCGGTAGACCCTCTTCACCGTGCGTTTGCAATTTGAAAACCACGATGGCTTCATTTTTTGAGTTTGGCAAAGCGGTGGAGATCAATGCAATTTTTTCAACACCGTGACTTAAAAAAAAAGCTCTGGGTCGTGGCTTTTTTCACTGTCTTCCGTGCTTCTGCTTTCTCTCTTCATTTAATGCTCGCGGATCTGTGAGTGGCAGACAGTGAAGGAAGCTCGCCTCTGCTCTGGTTCAAGGTGGTCGCCGGCGCATTTTGGTGATGAGAGTGAAGCTCGCCGCCGGCGACGAGAAGGAGAGGAAGGATGAGGTCTGATGATGATCGATGATTCGCTGAAGATCTCCAGATGCTCTGCGTCTTAGGCCTGCCTGCACTCTCGGGTTCATCTGACTGAAGAAGAAAATGAATAGTAACCCTGGTCAAAACGTGCGTTTTGACCAGGGACTTCAGTGAAAAAATGAAAACTTCTCTGGAGGGACTTAGATGAAACTTTTGAAACGTTGATGGTCTGAACTGAAAATTCTGAAATTTTGGGGTACTTTTATGTACTTTTCTCTGGCCCTTTTCCTTCATTCGTTTAGTGAAATACTTTGATGTATATTTTTTTAAATTATAATTTCAGTTATTTTAATTAAATTTTGTTTATTTTCCTCACTTCAAGTATATATATACAGACCTGGGCAGCAAGTAATTTTCTTGCAGACAATAATTTAAAAAGACACAGACACACTTGCAAAAATCAAAATATTTACTAAAAAAGAATGAAGAAAACCAAAATGATTTTCATTAATTTCGTTGCAGATAATAATTTCAAAAAACACAGACACACTTGCAAAAATCAAAATATTCTTACATCATATGTATGTAATATTTAATAGCATCTATGCCCTTTTCAGTCATTTTGCATCTAAACGGGCTTTTCAAACTCTAATCCAAATAGGTTTAACGTTAGAAAAAAAAAGTCACTTCTGCCACCGTTAATCCAAAAACAAATCACATTTACATTTTCACTTTTAATCCTACCTTACTTTTTCAAAAGTCAGCTGGAAAAAAAAGCCACTTCTCCACCGCTAATCCAAACGGGCACTTAATAGGAGTCCCGTAGGAAACTCCCACTACAACTGACCACACTCACAATCTGTGCCCAATTTTGGCCTGATTCAACTCAAATTATTCAGAGCCATAACCAATACATCGCGCCTTTTTATTGTAAGACCCACCCTGGTTTTACCCCCTCTGGGGATGCCCCACTCCAGTGGTGCCCACCTCGGTTTTACCCCCTCAGGGGATGCCCCGCGCTAGTGGCTGTGATGGCTGGTCTCACCCCTCTTAGGCTAACCCACCACCCAGGACTCACAAGAGTTCCCTACTCCGCAAGTGGGATTTTTCGCCTCCCCAGGGATCGAAGCCACTGCTTGTGGGTAAGTAGAGCCTCAATGCATCCCTGGTACCATTGAGCTACATTAAGAACATGGGCTCTCATATCTCTACTCTACGATTCAACGTCACGGTGACTGCGCTTTACGGTTTGTTATAACGGTGGCTGCACACTAGGGCTTATCGTCACGGCGGCTTTCACAAAGTCACATAGTCTCTCCCCCCGTATGATACAGCCCGAAGGTACGGTCCTCCCACCGGAACCACTGATGAGCCGTAAGTAGTAGACCCACACACATCCCCAGTATTCCACCGCCCCGAAGGCACGGTCCTCCCACCGTCAACACCGATGGGCCACAGGTGAAGAAATAGCCTTACGGCTCACATAATCACATAGTCTCACCCCCCGTATGCTACCGCCCGAAGGTACGGTCCTTTCACCGAAACCATCGATGAGCCGCAGGTAGTAGACTCACAAATAGCCTAACCGATCAGGTGTCACCGTAGGTAGGCCTCTTTGATCAAAACTCCCCGTAGGTAGCGTTCTCTGATCCGAATCCTCCGTAGAGAACTTTCTTCCTGCGCTAGACTAACAATCAGAACCCTCAGGATACCTGATACACATTTCAATTTAAGTCTAGTACCATACTCTGGCACCATAGACTATCCAGGTCAAATCCAATTCCTAAGAATCAGCTCAACTATTAAGTCTGATCCTTAGATCACAACTCAACTCTCAAATACTTAACCTCAGTTGAACTGGGAATTCACTTCCCTGATTTAAATGGAGCATCATTAGCCCTAACACAAGTTCAAACATCTTTGCCAGCCTAAGGCACACTAGTCCCCTAAGTCTTAGGGCCTTTGAACACACAAATCCAGTATGACATGGCCAGTGATGTCACACCACCTGGTCTTTCACACCCAACATCTAGGCTCATCCCGAGACCTAGACCCTTAATTTCACATACCTGAAAATCATTTCATCCATTCTCAAATCAGATGATGGGTTTAATTACCTCTACCTCTGGGTCTACACATTAAATTGTCGGGCAAACCATTATATCCTTCAATTCCACAATGATTCGCCACTACAGTATAACCAAATAATGTATATACATAGTCCACAATTCTCATATATCCACAATTAGCAAAGACTTTAATGTGTATACCACAAACAACCAAGTCATTCTCTATGACTTAAGGCAACAACTATTGCCACCATTCTAGCAAAATTCATATTTTCCAGGAACTGCAACTCTGATACCAAAATTATAACCCCCTCCGTAATGATATCCAAAATACGTGGTTAAAGTGAAATAGAGACCAATAATAAACAAAACCATTTTAAAATCCCATCTTCACGATAGGGTTTTCACAAATATCTTTACAAATTAGATTTACCTAGTCTCAAGTTCACATTTCGAATACAATCACTTCACGCGGATAATTACAGTCAATAGATAAATCAGAGTGCACAATATAATAATCCCGGCAATCCTGGGTATATACCTTCACTAAAGATACACATGGCACAATTGCCCATTACAATTCTTCAAATGGGGATTACACAATCTCACCTCAAATTCATAACCCTATATTCAACCGAATCATATACAGTATTCACAACTCATTGATAACCAACTACCAACTCTCATCTCGAAGGAGTCCTAGCTACTCCCTCCACGAGCCACTTGCCCTGCCTAAATTATTGGTAAGGGAGGGTGAGATTCGAGAGAATCTCAGTAGGGAAACATTATCAATATGTAGGCAAGATAAGTGTTTAATGCATGACATGCTTGCATCACATAACTCATGCACACATACAATGACAAATCTATAAGCTCAATGCTTCGAACGATACACATATGGCCATAGCATATATTGAAACATAGCTTCAAATCATTCATAAATGTTCCACATAATCAAGCAAAGCAATAACATGCATCAACACATTAATACAGTTATCAGAGCATGTAGGAGAGATAAGTTCCCTACCTTAACCCTTTTATGCCACGAAACTTGTGCCTCAATTTACGTGCAAACAGCTCGAGGCTTCATATTCAATCCTATAATGTCAAATATACTATTTAGACACTTCCATAGTGTTTCTGGGGGTTATATGAGGCTATAATGAAAATTTACTAAAAGGCCCCCGGGGACCCGGGCCCCACCATACCCGATCCCGCTGTACTTTTCCCGAAATTTTGATATGTGCTATTCTAACATATTTTCGCCCAAGGAATCCATTTTCGAACTTGAAATTATCAAATTTAATTTCAATTACAAAATTACCCTTGGCAGCCCCACTTTAAGGGTTTCACGGGCGTTTTCGTAATTATGTTTTTTCGGCCTTTTCCGAAAAAGTGCCCAACTGTAACCCCACCTAATTTTCGCTCCTGAACTCAATGGAATCATCAAATCATTGAAAATCCAACTCTAAGATCCATTTCCAGAGATGGCCGAAATTCTCAAGTATTCCGGGGAAAATTGGGGTTTTTTAGTTTTGGCTTCGTAAACGCATTCTTTTCTACTCCTAACCACTTTATTGACTATTCCATTAGGTTACAAATACCATTTATTACCAATTTGGGCAGCATAACAGCCCACACACCCATTTTCCATTTTTGAACACAATCCGGTGAAATTTCACCGATTAAATTGTCCACAGCAGCCATAATAGTCAATACACAAGAGTTTGGAAGTTACCTCAAGCTCCCACTAGCTTTTCTCAAGAGTGGCTGAAACCCTAGACCTTCTTAACCATGAAAATTGAGCTTCCAACACCTTAAAGAACATGAAAGAGAAGCTTAGGAGCAAGGTTATACGCGTTAGGAGTTAGATCGTCGGAGAAATTGGCTTAACTTGTGAGATTTCTCCTCTTTCTCTCTCTAAGATCTCTCAACTTTCTCTCACTAGTTTTAGCTGGTTCAGTACGTCAGAAATGAGAGCTGAAGATGATGAGAAAATATTTAATTCCATGCTGATGTCATCTTTTATTTCGATGATGTCATAATTCCCATTTTCAGATTTTCTGCCCAAATTTAGAAAAATCATAACTAATTCTAGAAAAATCGAAATGAGGTGATTCCAAAACCAAATGAAAGGTATTTAAGTCTGATTTATAGTAAAAATATGGGCCATTACCCAAAATTACCACAAAATTCCAGATTTACATAAAACGCATCGCTGCCCCAAAACAGAGTTCAGTTTCCATCCCAAACTTTGGACAGTCATATCTCCTAGTTCAAAAAACGAAATGACATAAATTATATGTCCCTTTTGAAGCTTCAGATGTGAAGTTTAAGACTGAAAATTTTAAGAATTTTTAGACATAATTTGGTCATTGAAAACATTCACGCAAACTGACTGCCCAGAATAGAGTTTCACTGGACAGAATTTCAGATTTTGCATCTTTGCTTCCAATGGTCCCATTTTCATACCAAACATCATTCCCGCATAAATTTTCACAAGGAATCCATTGGAAACACCAAATCAATCAAATTCACATCACATTGACATGTTTTCACAACAATCTCAACATGTCAACACAGTTCACATTTCAAAACCTAACATTGCAACTTTTCCATTCCAAAGTTTCAAACCAATTTCAATGACATCAAAACACACTATGACACCATTTCCAACACAATACCCCATTCAATTCTTCCCTTTATTCTAATTCTATTTGGATGTTAATCCACAATTGAACTTAAATACAAGGTCTCGGTGCTGCTCAAAACACACACAAATCATATTCGAGTGCCAAATCACATCATATTCTCCAAAAGGGTTATTTATCACTAACCACATCCACTTTTGGAGTCATTAACCCTTAATCACAATTTGAGATTTTGCTAAACAAGGGCTTAGCAATCCACTAATTTCAGGCTTATTCTCTAAGCTCAAGTCTCAAAAGTCGGGGCATTACACACACACACACACACACACACACACACATATAGAGCATGTTTTATTATTTTTGTAATTGTCATTAAAACTGGTCAATTAAAATTTCAACAGTTATTTTCAACGGTCAATTCAAAAACTCCTCTTATCAGCATTTTTACTAACTCAAGCTCATATTTAATTGTATACTAGGGTGTTCCAAATCTTGAGTTGTATGAAACTTCTTCCTTTGACGCACTTACACACAATAGTTACAACAATCCCCCACATGTGTCAAAAGGAGCTCGTAGCCTCATTAGCTGAGTTACATATATGGATATAACCATTGTATCTGGTGGTCTTTTGGACTATGAACCAACACCTCTTAGGCGTATACTAGAGCCATTAAGAGTCAGCTTATACCACCATATTTTCCACTATTAACGCAGTTTTGCATGTTAAAACGGCCATGTGCTTGTCCTGGTATTTAATGAATGCTTTAGAGATTTTACTATGATCTCATAGGAGAGGCCCCACTCATTTTTATAGGTGATTTCATGAAAAGTACCTGCAATGAGCACATCATCCCATAAGATTATGAAATCATTAAGAGCTTTCATTCAGCCTCACCAAAATGCATTCTAGCACTTTCTCTTGCCATAGGAAGGGACTGGTCATTTATTTTAGTGCTAATAGAACTAACAAAAGACTTGTTCTTACCCATTGAACCTCCTTCCTAGGATCACCAATCATAGAGGTTGGGTTGCCATCGCTGTTAATTTCGTATTGGCTTTAGTCCCATTCCCCTCGACTAATTTAATTCTTCCCAGGGTTTGTTAACGAATCCATAGGTCAACTGTTTGACCTGACAAAATCGATTGAGATAACTCCACAATTTTTTAAGCTAGCTTATTCACATAATATCTTAAACCATTTTCTCTTGCATCATTGCTCTTTCTACAATGGTTATTGCTATTTAGCAATCACAACTCGTTGACATAAAATGTTGGTTTTACACCCAAAATTTGTTGCTAAGAGGTTTTTAATAACTTAGCCTCCAATTTTAGCCAATTCTAGAGTAACATACTCTGACTTACAAAATAATTTATTTTGGCTACTAGTGGATTTTCTATACAACTGAAATTGAAATTCAATTAACATCCGTATATCTCAATATAACGGGAATCCACTGAACAAGATACCAACATTTATGGTACCCCTCAAAAAAAATTTTAAAATCTCCTAATGAGACTGCATATTGATATATGCTCAATCTTCACATAGCACAAGCTATATCATAGGGATTAACATCCTTTAATGCAACAAATTCTCAACAATTTGTGTATATCTAGATTGAGCTGCAAAACCACTTCAAACCGTGTTAGAATAATAATTCACATATATTCTTAAACCAAGATAATTATATAGCCTTAAATTATGAAAATATCACATTCATCTACTATAGATGAATGTTTAAATTTTCATACAACATAATGCTTGTTTCAAGCAAAATATTTGATAATTCACAAAATTTGCTTGCATTAGCAAATATAGCAAAGCCTTCACTCAATCAATTATTTGCAGTACACATCTTGTATTTATAAAATAAGGCAACAATATATAATCTTGTAAGACATTATAAAACATATGCCATCTACATTAAAAAACAATTTATTATTCATAGTAGTCATATATATTTATACCACTATAAATACACTCACAAATCATGAAATTTAAACACATTTATCTCTACTAGATAAATGATTAAATTTTCACACCACAAGAATAATTCACAAATTTGCTCTCTACAGAAGATAACAAAACCTCCATATAATTAATTTTAAACCACAACTTAAAAATTTATAAGGTATCCTATATATTAGGCATCCCCACACTTTCAAATATCTTAAAAATATTTCATAGCTTTACAATAATAATTCTAATTAAATTAGAATCTCACCACATATCCCCTTTTATTCTAATTACATTAGAATTTCTCAAAAAAAAAATCACAAATGTATGTTAAACATTGTTCCATATCACCAATGAATATGATGCCACAGTTTTTCAAATACTACATTTATTTGAAATATGGCCGATAGTTCATAGCACGATTATTATTAAAAGCATTTGGTTGGGTTTCAAGGAATGAAGTTATTATTTGTTTAACGCATTTGAAAATTTGTTGTCTCCGTTGCAGTGAGAAACTGATCGAGTAAGACTATCATAGGAGTTGATGAATATTCAATCAATTACATGTTGGTTGTTTGAAAACCAAGTGCGCTATAGCATACTTGGCTACCAAGGGTCACATGAGGCATGTACTTATCCTCAGGTCTTGCCTTCGATCCTTGGGGAGGAGACTCTTGGGGAAATTAAGAGTATCCAAGAGGAAAATCCCTAAGCATATGTGTGGTGAGGGGGGGAATCCTTATGGGTGTTGTGTGTAGTCTTGGCCAGCCACGGGTGCTATGTGTGGTCTCGGGCTGTTGCATAAAAAGTTGTCTTTTTATGTAACAGCTCGGGACCATGCACTACACTTGTGGCTGGCTGAGACTACACACAGCACCCGATAGGATTTGTCCCCCCTTCCGCACCACACATGTGCTTAGGGATTTTCCTCTTGGGTACTTCTAATTTCCCCAAGAGTAGCCTCCCTAAGGATCGAAGGCAAGACCTGAGGATAAGTACATGCCTTATGTGACCCTTGGTAGCCAAGTGCGCTATAGCGCACTTCGTTTTCAAACAACCAACATGTTACCGATTGAATATTCATCAACTCCTATGATAATCTTACTCGATCGGTTTCTCATTGCAATGGAGGCAACAAATTTTCAAATGCGTTAAACAAATAATAACTTCATTCCTTGAAACCCATCAAAATACTTTTAATAATAATCATGCAATGAACCATCGGCCATATTTCTTAACCGTCATGATAGTATGTGATAATATAAATTAGTGAACCATTAAATTTAGGAAAACTTTGGGCATCATTCAATATTGCAACACTTCAATAAACTTCTAAAGCATTGTTAAAGTAACAGAAACATATTTAAAACCATCATATGAAACTGTCGATCATCACCAAGAAAAATTCCCACATGTTTATAACTTTAAGGAAATTGTTCTACCATAAAAATATCTCATATTATGGCACAAATTTATTGAATATAATGGTAGAGACATACCTCCATAGCATTCAAAACTCGATTCAAGAAAGCATAACCGTCATCCCAAAGGCTTTGAAAACTCACTAACAGGAGCCCAATGTCTTGGAAGCTGAAACTCAAAAAATTGATGCAGGTCTTCGATTGGAGGTTTATATTGACAGAGTCGCACCTTCCCCTTAAACTCTAATTCGTCTGAAGGTCATTGCCTTGAAATGCATAATTCTTGACCTGGCAAACTATATGCTAAATAATGTTTATTTTTCAAATTGAACCCTTTACAAAAAAAGAGTAAATCAAAATATTTTCAATTGCAATAGTAGAACCACCGACACCAAGAATATATTAGCAGCTTTTATGAGTATTTCAAAAGTTTAAACTGGAAACTCTATAATACATATGTCTGATTTCATCTTCAAGACTTTTTATAAAGTTGAATTTCTGCCTTGACAAGAAATAAGAACACACATAAAAGAAATAGAGAATGCCTACAAAACTTTACACATCAGAATAGGCATTCAACGAGATGAGAAAACTATCACCATACACGATGTAATCATAACATAAAAGTAAATATTTATAGACTTATCTCAATCAAACAAATAGAGGAAACCCGTCTTGGACCCATAAGATGAGTAATAAATATTTCCTAAGATTGTTGGTGTTAGCACCTCACACCATACTGATTGTTAACGACAGCACCTGTTGAAAACAAATAGTTTGAGTCACGTCCAAAGATACTGTCCTTAGAAGATATTCTGTAATCTCCCTAGTAGATCAAGAAGCGGCACTCCCCAGGATAAAACGAACCCTTCTTACAGAAAGCAGGGTGACAAAACTGCAGAAAGATATCAGTGTAACTCAGAAGAAGGGAGAGAGGAGAAGAGTTCGGAGACCTCGATGTGTCCTAACCATGCACCGAACATTTCCTTTTATAGGCAAAAACATGTGACTGTTGGGGAGTTATAATGACCATTAACAACAGTTTAATGACAATTAAAACGACAATTACAAAATAAGTGTTAATGACAATTTAATGTAATAAAACCTTTTAAATGTCATTAAAATCGGTCAATTAAAATTCTAATAGTCATCTTCAACGGTCAGTTCAAAGACTCCTCTTATCAGCCTTTTTACTAACTCAAGCTCATATTTAATTGTATACTAAGCATTCCTAATCTTGAGTTATATAAGACTTTTTCCTTGGACACACTCACACTCAATATTTGCAACATTAATGACTTGAAACATAAGATATATATTAGTTTTAATTAATTACGTTATATTATCAACAAAAAAATAATCATTAAGTTGGTTTGGTTTGGTTTTTTTGCCGCAAACTAAACCAAACAAGGCTTATGATCCCCCTTAGCTTACTTAAAAGTGTGGTGGTTTAAAGCCCTCTCACAACACTATGATAAACGTAACATTTGATGTAACTCACATATATTACCATCAAATTATTACTACAGAATAATGATACTACTACCCCAAAAGACATCACTTTTTAAAAAAAGAAGTAAAAAATAAAGGTGGAGACATTTTTGTAAATATGGGAATGCAATAAAAAATTTTAGGAGTCCTAAATTTGAATTAGGATGCCTAAAGTTTAGTTTTGGCGTCCCAAATTTAACTTGGAATGTCTAAAGTTCCTTCCTAAAAGGTTTAGGCGTCCTAAATGAAATAAGGGATACCAAAAATTTTATGGCGTCCCTTATGTATATATATGGGACACCAAATATATATATATATATATATGGATATATATGTGGCGTCCTGATGATATCAAATGGCGTCCCATATATATACATGAGGGATGCCAAAATGATATCATTTGATATCAGGGACACCAAATGGCCTTCCTAATATATATTAGGGACGTCAAAGGGCGTCCCTCATTCCACTTTAGGCGTTCCAAATATTAAAGTCTATTTTAGACGTTCCAAATAACTTTAGAACGTCTAAACCTTTCACGAAGGAATTTTAGGCGTTCCTAAATTAAATTTGGGACATCAAAAAAAAATTCAAACTTAAATTTATAGTCTTTATTTATTAGTTTTACACTCTTACACTTATATTTCTTTTCTTGGTTTAAACGGAACCACTACCACCGTAAGAGGAACCACTACCATCACACCTTTTAACTTTTGCTTCTTCTTCTTTGTATACTCTTTTTACTCTTGTTTTTTTTTCTTTTTCTAAAATCATTATTTATTTATCAATTACACCCAAATTCAAAAACAAAAAATTTGAATTACTTTAGACGTCCCAAATTTAAAGCCCCCACTTTAGATGTCCCTTTTCGAATTTGGGACGTCTAAAGTAATTCAATATTTTTTTTTACTTGAGACGTTTCTTTTTGAATTTGGGACATCTAAAGTAATTCAATTTTTTTTTAAATTTGTTTACTTTAGACGTCCAAAATTCAAAAAGGGACGTCTAAAGTTGGGGACTTTATATGTCCCTTTTTGAATTTTGGACATCTAAAGTAATTCAATTTTTTTTAAAAAAATGTTTGAATTACTTTAGATAAAAAAATTGAATTACTTTAGATGTCCCTTTTTTTGGAACGTCTCCCTTTTTGAATTTGGGACGTCTAAAGTCATTCAAAATTTTCCCCAGCAATCTGTTAAAGTTTCTTCTTCCACCGCCACTCTCTCTCACTTCTTCTCACTACCATTACTCTCTCTTGAAGGTCGTCCTCCTCTCTCTCCACCACCATCATCCGCCATCCTCCTCTCTCCCTCTCCACTATTGAATCTCGTCACCATCATCTCTCCTTGATCTTTGATGCCGTTGGTTCCTCCTCCCTCTCTCTCCTACCGTTGGCCTCCTTCCTCCCTCTCCCACCCTTGCCAAAAGGTATGGTTAATTATTTTTGTTTTTTATGAACTAATTTCTGAAATGGGATTATTGTAGATGCATTTTGTTGGTGCTGGCATTTAGATTTATCATCGTTGTAGTTGTGTAATAGATAGCTTTCAAACACTTTGTGGTGGTTATTGTACATATAATTAGGTAGTAGGAGTTGTTGTTGTACATAGTATTAGGTTGTTGGATAGTGCTGATGTTCCTTACCATATAAGGGATATTGTGGTTTATGAATAATTCTTTGATCTTGTTTCTGTAGTTTTCATTTGCTGGGCAGTGAAGGATATAAATGGTCATTTAAAAAAAAAAACTTTTAATATCTGTAAAGAAAAATGGATGCTTAAAGTAGACATTCTAACACTTTAGACGTCCCAGTTTTGAAATTAGGACATCTAAAGTGCTACACTAATACTTTAGACGTCCCTTTTAAAAATAGGGATGTCTAAAGTTTAGACTTTAAGCGTCCATTTATTTACGGACGTTATTATCATTTTTTACTACGTCGTTCACATAGATGTCCCCTATTTTGAGATGTTAAAAGTCCTAAAAAAGGGACGTTATAAACGTTTTTACACATGTACTAATTAATGGTTTTATATATTGGGAGGGTTTGAATTCATTTTCACCCACATCCTTATCATTTAAACTAGCCTCAAGAGACTTAATTAGTTTCTTGACCTCACTTTTGGACCACGAGCTTATGCCCAATGTTTTAAAAGCCGGACCGGATGTCAAGCCGGAAAGGTCAGCGGGTCAAGGTTCAACCGGTTGGAACGGTTGAGCCGTTTAGCCGGACCGGTGACATAATAATTAAATTTAAAAATAATACACACACACACACATTCCATTTGATCCTATTTATAAGCAACTTTCCTTTTGATTGCCAAAATGAACTGGTAGTCAAAAGCAAAAGTGTGTCAAAAATGCCATATTTTTTCCATATATGCCCCTATTTATGAAAAGAGTATAGGAGAGAGAATAGATAAAAAATATAAGAGATAATGAGTATAAAATATGAGAGAGAATGAGTATTTAATAAGGGTAAAATAAGAAAAAGAAGCTTACATTTTCAGATAAAAAGTGAAAGTTACTTATAAAAAAAACCAGCCTATAAAAGAGAAAGTTACTTATAAATAGGACCGGAAAAATATATATATATATATATATATTACAATAATTAAACATTAACCTAATTTCATATTAAGTTAATAAAATCGCACAACACCAGCTAAAAAAAAATCTTGTGATACATTAAAAAGAGATCTTGATATATCCCAAGTTTAATTCATTGTTTCTAGATCTTTTTAAACATTTTGCTTTAAAAAAATTTCAAAAGATATTATCCCTCCCCATGCGTATCATACACGCTTCACAACATCCAAGATTTACTTTTTCTTCTCTGTCCAGTCCACTGACTTCATGTTCATTCACTCTTTCTTTGTCATTTCAAAGTCTCACACCTTGCTCCCTGATACGCAAGTCGCCGGAGCTGCTTTCGGAATGGATTCTTTCACTTCTTCTCCCTTAAAAATCATATAATGCAGCGACACTCATACTATAAATCGTTCTGATGGCAGCCTTCAGTGAAGGAATGAAGAATAGAGCAGCTCTCTTATGTTTCTTCTTTCTTCTTTCGCCTTCTATTTCTTTTTTCTCTTGTGCAGATCTTGTGTTTAATTCGTCCGGTTTTCAAATATCCGCTCCGGCTCCCGGCTCAACTCCGGCTCCCGGCTCAAAAGGCGGCTTTGAACGGCCGATTCCGGGCAAACTCAAAAGACGGCTTAACTTTGTAAAGCGGACCGCTCTTCTCTCCGGCCTACGGTTGAACCGGCCTGACCGGCCGGTCCGGTCCGGCTCTCAGAACATTGCTTATGCCTATTAGCTTTGTTTTTCATACTAATTAAACATCATTTTTAAAGCTTCACCCTTATTATTATTAGGATTCAAGGTCGAGCCAGTAGGCCTTGTACTTATTTTTCTCATTTTTTTTAAATATACCATTAATAAATGGCATAAATTACGATATCTATAATCCAGAAGTTTATCTCTTTAAGAGAGAAATAGAAATACAATTCAATATAAGTGTTCTAAAATTTGATAATTTAAATATACTTCTCGTATCTTTTATATATGAATTAATTAGAGAGTTGATGTTGATATTAAATTTAAGGCCTATTTCACATACTACATTGTCCCTATTTATGAGGTCATATTTTTTAAATTGGTCCGTTTCTTTTTATAATGTCCTCTTTGGAGTTATTTGAGCATTAAATGCATTTCTATCAATGTTAGCCCTTGTTAATTTTCCCTATACACTCTCTTTCATCATTTTTCTAATGATTACTCTCTCATTTATTCACTTATAAATAAGGGCATATTTTAAAAAAATAAATATATTTCCTACATATTTATTATTTTTAATTATCTTCTTGAATAACGCAATTCGATTAATAAGACCCCATAAATAGGGGTTATTTATCAACTTTTTCCCAAATTAGTCCTATTGGCATTTCCTTAACAATCACCAAATACAAGAGAGGGAGGGAATTAATAAGAAAGATAATTAATGAAATTTAGAAAAATACATGTCTTAATTAACTTAACTAACTTCTTTAATATAATTAAATTAGTTAATTTATGTCATTAAAACCAGAGGAGGACATTATTGTTCTTATCTGATTTTTTTTTAAAAAAAAAACAGAATTGCATAATCTAAATAAGTGTTTATTTTTTATAATAACAGCAAACTTACATCATAAAATTACGCCATAAACTTATACCATAACATAATGATTTTAAAAAATAATAAATTTATTTGATATTTAAAGAAACGGGTGGGCCTGCACACTTTAGGGCTAAGTCCATAAAGTTTCAAGAGTTTATCTTCATAGACTTAAACGTTTAAGAGGATTTATTATAAAGCACTAAAGGTTATGATGTTCTCTACATATAGCAAAAAATTCAAACGATTTTGTATAATTTAACTTTACATGAACTAAATAAACTTTTATTTAACATCAAACTAGCATCATAAAATTACATTATAAACTAAG
Source organism: Inga leiocalycina (assembly GCA_963242795.1). NCBI lineage: Eukaryota > Viridiplantae > Streptophyta > Magnoliopsida > Fabales > Fabaceae > Inga > Inga leiocalycina. The sequence continues at coordinate 76,526,703 of OY725323.1, forward strand.
CTGAATTACACCAAGAACGTTAAGGATTATTTTAAAAAGAATAAATTTATTTGATATTTATTTTAAAAAAGTGGTTGGCCAGACCACTTTAGGCTAAGTCTATAAAGATTAATCCTCCGGTCTAAATTACTCCCTGTGCTTCTTAACATTCTTTCTTATTGGGGTTGTCTTTATTAATATAGGGAATAATTTTTTTTGTCTGAAATTTAAATTTGTCTTATTTTTAGGCTTTTTTTACTTGCATGCTACAAACAGTAAAAGATCTTACCTAAATCCTACATGATATGAAGTATTTATTCAAATCCTATACTCAAAATTGTTCGAGCCAAGATGAAGTTTAAATACTTGTCAAAGCAGGCAGATGCAATTGTCAAAATAGGCAGACAAAGTTGTCAATGCCTGACAGTATGTTTTCAATTAGTAAGGGCAATCCTGTAACTTCACATTCAAAATTAATCATAATGCAATCCCTAGGGACCTTTTTGTTAGGGGAATTTGCTATGGGATTTTTTTGTAATTTTTTATCGTCCTTGGGACCTCACTGTGATTTCCCCTTTTTTTGTTTCTAATTTCTCTCAACATCACATCACCTGACAAACTAACACTTATATTTTTAAATTAAAAAATGTAGCAAAATCATTCCTTAACTGAACGATTTCTTTTTAATGAAAAACTGGATTCCATTAATAACTCAAAAGATCAAATACACTTTGGTCTAGCACCATCAAAAGCTATCCTTCATCAACAAGCACCTCCTAATAAGTAGGTGGTGCGTGGTTGATCAAGCAATGAGAAGTTTTCTACAATAGTATGAGCTAGCTTAACCAAATGACCCGTTAAGGCATTCTCATCCCTAGGAATATGATTAATCAAAACTTGCCAGTTTTTTGTCAACCACAACTTGGCGTCATCTATAATGTCTCTAAAGGGGTGGTTTTGATCACAACCCCTAGTTAATACATTAATAGCTTCAATACAGTCAGATCAAACATCAATCTTCCTATATCTACTATTCCAGCAGATCTTTAATCCTTGGATGATTGCAATAATCTCTGCTAGAGTTGGGGGAACAAAAGTGAGCTTACACATAAATCCGCATATCTAGTGTCTATCCTCTCCATGTATAGCAGCGTCGCAGCCACTTCTCCCCGACTCAAGAATTTAAGCATCCACTTCAAGGGTGAGGAAGCCATGTCGACTTTCCTAGTTGATCGAACCTGCATTGTCCTGGTTCGAGTAGAACTGACATGTTGATGCCAAATAACTTTTTACATTGAGTCACCCAGATGTCCCAACAAACATATCCAAAAAGAATGGCCCATTGGACCTTTTTGGTAAATTCTAGACAAGGAGCTCGTGAGGTGCATGTGATAGATCAGGAGGAGGCCTGATTGAACTATATTTTTATATGAATTTTCCATGATAAATTTGGGATTTTAATGCATTTTCCTGGACATTATTGCATGATTAAACACTAATTTTAATTAGGGGCAATTGTATTGAATAAATTGTAAATAAGGGCAAAATAGTCATAATTGTTTAATTATTCATACAAATGATCTCTTGAATTTTTGATGCTACCTTGTGCTTAATTTTGCATTGTAGGTGTTTTGGAAGAAAATTTGAGATTTTGGAGGATCAGGATTAATATTTCCAGATCTGGGAAAAATTACAGGAAAATCCCTAAAATTGCTGGAAATTACAAGTGACTGAGAGAAAGGGATTAGGCAAAATTAAAGATAAATACCCAAAAGTTTGAGAAATTTGATTAAGCCCTAAAACATTTCCAAAATGTTCACTGAAGTCCCTCAACGAAAGGTTTCAAAGTTCTCAATTTGGTCCCTTGGTCAAAACACATCGTTTTGACAAGGGATCCGATAATTTGGACCCGGACTTGATGGATATGGGAATTGGACATGCAGACCCGATCCGGAAAAAACGCAGACACAAGCTGAGAGTGAGAATATATGCAGAGAAAAGGCGCCGCAAGCTGAGAGGTGGAATCATCGCATCGGAATCACCATCATCAGCGAGTCATCTTCATTTTACTTCCTTGCTGCCTCTTCTTTGGTCGCCGGCGGTGACCTTCATCTGTTTTCCATAGCCGCCGGCGACCCTCCTCTGTTTTCCATCCGTGCCCACTGTCCACCACCACAAGACCACACCGTGAGAGAGAGAGCTTGGATACCGGATGAAAGTCGGAACCAGCTGGGACCTTGGGGGAGATTATGAACAGTGAAAGGGTAGAGGAAGAAGACAACCAAACACCACTGTCACCGTTTCTTCACCACCATCGACCCTCTCTCGGACCACCACGTCAGCGCCGTCACTTTCGAACCTGGGTATTCAGTTTTGCAGGCGAACGAACAGAGGAAGAAGGAGGAGACCACCGTCATCCACCATCATTCACCACCATCGTTGCTCCTCCAATCCTTACTGTTTCTGTTCTGCTTCTGAATTCAAATCCAGGCCCAATGTCTGATTGATTAAGTGCTAATTGGATTCTAATCTGTGATTTTAATGGCTGGAACTGTTAATGTGTGCTGTGGGGTGCTGTTCTCATGAGTGGCAGTGACTGATTTTGCTTGAATATTGGCGCTAGAGAAAGTGGCAAGAGCTTCAAGATTCTATAAGGGGAGTTTATTATTTTCCATTTGCTCAATTTATACATTATGTCTTTGTGGATTAATTTTGCATTGATATATTTGTATTTTTGAGACTTAGATGAGTGATAATTTATCTATGTTGGTTAATATCTTGTGTTGAATTTGGTATTGGTGCATTTGAATTTTATTGAACTTATTTTCCTATTGGATTAATGAAGTTATACATTCTAGGTGATATCTAGATTATGTGATGGATTTAATTTAATTTGAATGTCACGATTGTGCTTTCAATTAAGAGGAACCAAGTGCATTAATTCATTTTCAATACACATCAAGTGGGTTTTTAACAATTTTTCTAAGAGATGACTAAGAATGCGATTGTAGGACTAGTCATTTATTAGATAGATTGGACCTAATGTGATTGCTTAGGGTTTTTAATTAGTCTTGATGTAAAAATAACTCCCAAAATATTTTAAAGAAGCTAGGAAAGCCACCAAATTTGCCACCAAGATTCATTTCATCATTCATATTTCCAATTCCAAATTCCTTTCCATTCACTCTTAATCATTCTCCATTTTTATAAAAAAAATACAAAAAATATTATATTAGCATTTTAATTTAATTTCATCTTTCTTTTAGTTATTAATTAAAGAAATCCAAAAATCTTTTTCCCCTTGTTTTCTTTCATTGCATTCGCATCACATCTAGATTACTTAGATAGTTCAATAAAAGCTCCTCAAGTGAGACGACCCGAGTGTTGCATTGTACTGCAATTCTTGGATTAAAAATATTTTGCATTTGGCCCCAAGGTGTAAAGACACGGTCAAATCAAGGCCAGAAAATCTCCTGAACTTATTAAAGGTACAGCTTCTTTTAATAGTACCAAAACTAGACCCAATTAAGGCCGAGTTCACTCCTCTATATATTTCTTTCTTTAATTTCTTTTAAGAATTGGTAAAACATTTAAAAAAGGAAAACTTAATCTGGCGGTTCTTGCTGTTTCCCTGGATTTTTTTTATTGCGTCGTCGAACCTTTCATAGTTAGATTTGTTAGTCCTTACTATTAGACAAAGACTAACAATGTTAAAATTAGCATTAGACAGCACTACCACTCGAATAATGAGTCAATGAAATCTCCAAAGAGAAGCCTTGCAAAATAGCCGGGTTAATGTGCAAATTTAGTAACGAACTATTTTCCTATTGGCATCAACACAATTAACTGTTTTTGGGTGCAAAAGTAGACATGATCAATTATGTTAGGTGCCTATAGGAAAATAGTTCATTACTAAATTTGTACATTAATCCCAAAATAGCCCTCCACCACACCCTCTCTTGTGTCCTCTAGTGCTAATCCATCCTCTAATTATCTTTCTCTGCACAAACATCTCCAACCTCCTGTAACCCCCATCCCACCATTACTACTCATCAGATGCATGACTTCAAATATTAGAACATCTATGTTTTACATATATATATGCTTGACTGTTTTGGTTTTTCTATATTTGAAGTTTAGACTCGTTGTATAGCTTTTCTTCGTTCCTATCTTCATTTAGATAGATGTGGTCCATTAGTGCACAAGATGATCTTATAGATTGGTAAGGTTTACCAATTGGGGAAGGCTGATGAGACATAGCTCACAGGGGTGAGATGCAACTGCCAGGTTGGGAGAATGTTGGGAAAGGAGAAAATGGTGAAGAAAAGAGGAGAGCTTGGTTTGAAACGAATACAGTACAGTGGAAGGAGAAAGAAGGAGAAGAACGTTTACTCATTATCCGGGTGGCTGGCAAAATTTAACACCGGTAGTCTTTAAGATATAGGAGTAAGGATCAACTGATCTAACTATAGAAAGTTTAATGACCTAATAAAAAGGAAAATAAAAATTTAGGGACCTAATTCAATATCGAGGGAAACAATAAGCACCTCTATATAAGTTTTTCCTTTAAAATATATTATTAGCACCGCAAATTAACATGTACACTAACCAAAGGGTAATAATCAATAATGGATCTGCTTGCCAAGTAATTTAATTTTTTGCAGCCAAAGAATTTCAATTTTTAATTACAGTTTAGTAAAATATTAAATTTAGATGATAGCTGTAATTATTTATATATGTTAATGACAGGGATATAAAGTTGATTTTTCATTACTGTAAAATACTATAAATATTTAGTCACAATAAACTCATGATCAATAATTTCAAGAAAGACAGTGCTATAAAGATTATACTAGTATCATGTATTATTTTATTCAAATAATTTAATTTATCTTTATCGGGAATGATAGATGGCTAAGAATAAAAGTTATTAAACAAGAATGGCTGTAAATTTTCTAACTACTTAATTATTTTTTTTCCAACCAAGATACTTAATAAACCTAGAAACAATACATTGATTTAAACCACAACTTTAAAAGAACTAAATAAAATAAAAGATTACTTCGTAGAACTTAAATAATCTTCTGATAGCATGTTATTACTTCTAGCTTTAGAGTCTCCCGTCAACTGGAACCTGCATGAAAATTAGAAAGAAAAGACATTCAATAGAATCATCACATGAAGTATTGAAAATCCTTGTTAACCAGCCCGTTTTGATTTTTAAGCCCATTATATTGTTATCAACCTCATGATGAGCATACATATGTTAAGGTTGTTAAAATTTGTCTCTTTTATTGTGTTTATTAATGAGTTAAAATTGGATTTAATTTCTTGAAAAAATAAAGATTTTCATGTTTATGGAAGAATTTTTTTTCTATTCTCATGGTAAACAAAATGAACCAAATCCTTTGTTTGGTTCGAGGGGAATGGAGGGAGGAGAAAGAAGGAAAAATTTTAATGAATTTGATTTTTTGCTTAAAATAATAGACAAGTGAGATTATAATTTTTTTGTTTGGATACAGTGGAAGAGATTATGAAATTTTAATAGAGAGAAAATATAATAAAAATTGCTAGGAAATTTTAAAGCTCACTTCTTCATTTTTCTAAAATCAAACTCACTGAAATGTTTTGACCCTTCCTCTCACCTCCATTCCCCTCAAACCAAAACAAAAGGTTAAGAAATTCAAAGCGTACAAAAGTACGATAAAAGGAATAAATTACCTAGAATATGAATGAGTTGTGATTATTCATTTTCGGCGAGGGCCCGCACGTTCTGCAAGGGTTGGTCCCTTGCCCTTGCTTGATTTTGAAGTGCCATTGTTTTGGTAAGTGTCACCATAACCGGCAGTTGTTTCCTTGGGCTGGTTTGAGCTTGATGAAGCTGCAGGAGATCTACTATAGGGCTCAACAAACCCTGCATGGCTGATATCATCCATTTTTGGCCTTTTCTCAGAACCACTCATTCTTCCTCAACAACTCTAAATATTTTTGGTTTATTTTTCTCTTTGCCTTCTTCAATTGTGGAATGTGATGTTCTAATTTATAAAGACCTTAGACATGTCTATGCTAATGAACATTTGTGTGTAAATATGTGTAAATTTCTTCAAAGTTTGATCAAAGTTTTCTCAACTTTTCTTCAGAGCCTTTCAAAATTGTTCATTCTTTGTGAAAATGAATGAATAAAGTTAATTTGCTTGTTCACATGGTTAAAGGTTAATGAAAATTGTCTGCAAATGAAAACTGTTGCGACGATGTGGAACAAATTAATGATAAGTATATGGAAATTTAATGCAAATTTTGTGAAAAATGCAAATGAAAATTTTGTGAAAAATGTGTAATTTCATCTAAGTTTTATCGAACTTGTTTGAAGGTCCCGAGATACAAGGCAACAGAAGTTGTAGAGAGTATATGAAAGTTTCATCAAAATGGTCAAAGGTTTTTTGAAACTGTACATGTATTCCTAATTGACTTATAATTTAACCTTAATATACGTTTGCCTTAACACTTGAATTGGGTAATCCATGGAGGCAAAAAAAAAAAATCTTTAGGAGCTTCTTGTAATTCAACGAAAATTAAAATTTTTCATAACAAATATATTAAGATATATAATATGTAATTATTATTCATGACATCATTATTCAACACTAATAATTTCTTCATATGTTTCTTCCTATGTAAGCACAATTGCTCAAGCCACAATTCCTCAACACCAAGAAGCAAAAAGATCAGCCTCTCATGGCTTCAAAAATCATTTGAATTAATTGCAGCACTGAAATCTCCATGGGAGCTGATGAGGGCCAGAAGTGAGTCTCGGCTATGGTGAAGATAGAGGTGAAGAAGAAAATGAGAATTGTGAAGGCAGTGCTATCGGTTCAGACACAGAGATGAAAACTCCGAGACTTGAAGAACTGTCGGTTGTGTTTAATGATGGTGGTTAGTGGAACAGTTTGACAGAGAGACGACGATAAGGGAAGAAATGGGAGGGGTCGGTGATGGTGGTTAGTGGAGGAAGAAGACAGAGGGACGAAGGTGGTGGTAGGCGATGCTTGACGGAGGTAGTGAAGGAAACTAAGAGATGTGGTGTTGGTGAAGTGAAGAGAAAGGATGACGTTGATGAAATGCAGCTCCACGATGGCTCATGTGCCTCAGACTCCCAGCTTAACTCCGTCTCCCTCAAGCTCTCTCTCTGTCCAAATCTCCTCACACTCTTGGCTGTGATATCGAGCTCACTCACGGCCTGCATCTCTTTGTTTTTGGTTTCCCTATCTCAGTGTTGCAGCCGCTCCTCCTGCTCTCCCTCTCCTTTTTTCTTTCATTCTCCGATCTCTCTCTCTGCTTTCCAGCGGCGCTCTTCAAGTTCTCATCTCGCTCTCAGCTTCCCTTCCCTGTCGGGTCCTGCATGTCCGAATCGCATGTCCACCGGTCCTCTCTTTCTGTTTCTCCAATCACTCTCGGGTCTGTGTGCGTTTTGGGCTTTTTCCTATATCCAAATCCCATATCCACCAGCTGATTCGGATCCTCCATTTCCCAAATCTCAGATCATTCCATGCGCCCCTGCCCAGCTGCGTTTCTGTCTCTGTTTTTTTTTTTTTGTCTTTCTTTCAGCAGCCCAAATATCACTGGATCTGTTTCTTTTATATATATATATATATATATTGGGCTTCCTTTATTGTCTCATTTTCCAGCCCAGTTCCAAAAATTAATGTAGGGCTTGTCTCTTCTCTTGACCCAAGTCACCCACAGCTCCTCTCAAATCTAAACATTAGCCCAATTCCCGCTAAATAATTAATTTGAACCTCCAAAATCCTCAATTTCTTCTTTAACACCTACAATGCAAAATTAAGCACAAGGTAGCATCAAAAGTTCAAGGCACAATTGTATAAAAATAATTAATAAATTGTGACTATTTTACCCCTAATTACCATTAATTCAAAACAATTGTCTATAACCAAAATTAATGTTTAATAATGTGATAATGTCCCTTAAAATCCATTAAAAATCCCAATTTAATTATGAAATATTACATAAAAATATGGTTCAATAAATTCCCCCACACTTAGACCTTTGTACTCCTGAATAAAGGTAATGAAGTAAAATTTCTAAATTCAAATCATCAATGCATTTGAAAGATGAGCAAGTTCATAATTAGAAAGCAATTGATCAATTAATCAAATTCCTTAAGCTAACACTAGTCATAATCAAGCAATGTAAAGAAATTAGCTAATTGCACAATTCAAAATATTAGAATGAAGCACAAGAGACTCTCAAGGTATTAGTGTTTCACTCATCTCACCTCATTGGGATAATTTCACTCTAATTCACTTAACAAACACCTTACCATAGGCTTGTAACAACTCTAACTTCTCCACTACTAATAGCAATAAATGTAATGAAGCAAGAGGGCTTTAAAGGCTTATAATGATGGATGAAGGCTAAATAGAATGGATTAATTAAAGAAAAGAAATAGTTGATATGCAAGTCAAAGTTAAAGAATAAGCTCATAGCACTCAAATAACTTGAAAACTCTTACTAATTCTTTTCGAAATTCATAAATAAATGCTTTCTTGGTATTTCTTTTGCTTTTCTCTTTCTTGTTTTTTTTTCAATATATTTTTTTCAATTCAATTCTCTTCTTCTTTTTTCTTCTTCTTTTTTTTCAAATATATATATATATATATATATTTTATATACATGGAATTTTAATATACACATTGTTCAACTTTCTATTGACAAACCACTTTGATTTTAGAATACTATGAACACTATAAATAACGTGACATGCATACAACATAGGAATGGCTTAAAGGGATAAACAAATGGTGATGAATGGGGGCTTGTGTTTGGGTGAAAGGGTTTAGAATGAATGCCTCTTTTATTTCCATCACACTAATATAAATGCCGTTTTGAAAAAGAATTTAAACAAGTTCTAGAAGATTAAAGATTAAGTAAACATGCACACATAGAAAGAATTCAAAGCTCAATTAACATTCCAATAAGGTTTCTCTCTAATACTCACTCCAATACAATTAATTGCATAAGAAGCTAATCACAATACATTTACTACATTTACTTCACTATTCTTAATGCTAACCTTACAAACATAATCAATCAAATTAAAGACCACCAACACCCAACCATTGAGTCACAGATTAGATTAACCAATTAGCACTAAATCAATTTATTTCAAGGGCTGGATTTGAAATTAAAACATAACAGAGGAAGCCACGGCTGAAATAAATCAGAACAAAGGAAGATGCTATGGTCTGTGAAGGTTGGGGGAAAGAAATCAGTGAAGGTCGCCGGTAGCTTGAGGGAAGTATGACAGTGGTAGTGGATGATGATGAGGGCGAAGATGGTGAAGTGTGGATGAAACTCACTGCTACTGCTCCTACAAATCCTGACTCTCAGCTCCCTGAGGACCTCATCGTCACTCTCTCCCACATCTCCCTCTCACAGCTCCGTGTTGGTGCCCCCCTCAACTCTCCGCATTCTCTTCTGTTCTCAAATCTCAGTTCAGCCTCACTCTCGGTTTACTCTCAGCTTCCCGTGTTCAGCTCTTAGCTCACCACAACCGGCTCTGATCTCTCTGTTGGTGGTGACGGAGTGATGCTCATGCGGTGGCCTGTGGTGGTGGATGAGCCGCCGGCGAGAAAGAGGAAGAAGAAGGCGAAGGGAATGAGAGGTTGATGCTCTGCTGCTCTCTACTTGCGGCTGTCCTCCTCTGTTTCTGTATCGTATGTCTTAAATGGGGTTTTCAGCTTCAGCTACAAAATTTCAGACCAAAAGAGAGAACTAAAACGCCGTGTTTTACTCTGGGACCAAACTGGCATTTTCACAATTCATGGGACCAAGTTGACAGTTTTCAAATTTAAGCCAAAAACTGTCATTTTCATATTTAATCCCATTTTCCAAATACCTACAAGTAAAATTAATTTACCCAACATCAAATTTACTTAAAAATAAATGATTAAGAATAAGTAAAATTTTAATGACATTTTATCCCTTTCCAGTCTTAATTTAATATATTTACTCTTAATTTCAATGAAGCGCAAAGAAGGCATTTTAAACTAAATTATTATGATAAATCCCAAAATAAAATATGAAAATATATAATAAAATAGGGATTTACCAATTCCCTCCCACTTAGCCTTTTGCATTCCAGGGCAAAATAAAACCAATGCTTCCAAAAATATGCCTAATGTTGTAATCATCAAATAATTCAAAAATACAATTACCTAAAGATTGAATAACCACAATTCCAAATATAATTATGTGGCTTATTTTTTATCTTTCAAATTGATTAGATGAATTTGATTTAAAGATTATAAGAGATGATGAGAACAGGGATAATGAGAGAAACTAGGCCCGTCTTGAGGGACTATATTTTGTTGAGGGACCGGTTTTATTTTTATAACACCTTTTTTTTGCCCCGATTACCTTTTATTTTTTAAAAAACCGGTCTGATATGCAAAATGGGGTAGCTCTTGAAAATGGAAAGGAATTAAAAAATAGTTTGAATGCAAAATAGTGTTTTTTATCACGTGCAAAAAAACATATGAAGAAATTATTAGTGTTGAATAATGATGTCATGAATAATAATTACATATTATATATCTTAATATATTTGTCAAGAAAAATTTTAATTTTCGTTGAATTACATGAAGCTCCTAAATATTTTTTTTGCCTCCATGGATTACCGAATTCAAGTGTTAAGGCAAACGTATATTAAGGTTAAATTATAAGTCAATTAGGAATACATGTGAAGTTTCAAAAAACCTTTGACCATTTTGATGAAACTTTCATATACTCTCTACAACCTCTGTTGCCTTGTATCTCGGGACCTTCAAACAAGTTTGATAAAACTTAGATGAAATTACACATTTTTCGCAAAATTTTCATTTGCATTTTTCACAAAATTTGCATTAAATTTCCATATACTTATCATTAATTTTTTCCACATCGTCGCAAAAGTTTTCATTTGCAGACAATTTTCATTAACCTTTAACCATGTGAACAAGCAAATTAACTTTATTCATTCATTTTCACAAAAAATGAACAATTTTGAAAGGCTCTGAAGAAAAGTTGAGAAAACTTTGATCAAACTTTGAAGAAATTTACACATATTTTCACACAAATGTTCATTAGCATAGACATGTCTAAGGTCTTTATAAATTAGAACATCACATTCCACAATTGAAGAAGGCAAAGAGAAAAATAAACCCAAAATATTTAGAGTTGTTGAGGAAGAATGAGTGGTTCTGAGAAAAGGCCAAAAATGGATGATATCAGCCATGCAGGGTTTGCTGAGCCCTATAGTAGATCTCCTGCAGCTTCATCAAGCTCAAACCAGCCCAAGGAAACAACTGCCGGTTATGGTGACACTTACCAAAACAATGGCACTTCAAAATCAAGCAAGGGCAAGGGACCAACCCTTGCAGAACGTGCGGGCCCTCGCCGAAAATGAATAATCACAACTCATTCATATTCTAGGTAATTTATTCCTTTTATCGTACTTTTGTACGCTTTGAATTTCTTAACCTTTTGTTTTGGTTTGAGGGGAATGGAGGTGAGAGGAAGGGTCAAAACATTTCAGTGAGTTTGATTTTAGAAAAATGAAGAAGTGAGCTTTAAAATTTCCTAGCAATTTTTATTATATTTTCTCTCTATTAAAATTTCATAATCTCTTCCACTGTATCCAAACAAAAAAATTATAATCTCACTTGTCTATTATTTTAAGCAAAAAATCAAATTCATTAAAATTTTTCCTTGTTTCTCCTCCTCCATTCCCCTCGAACCAAACAAAGGATTTGGTTCATTTTGTTTACCATGATAATAGAAAAAATACTCTTCCATAAACATGAAAATCTTTATTTTTTTAAGAAATTAAATCCAATTTTACCTCATTAATAAACACAATAAAAGAGACAAATTTTAACAACCTTAACATATGTATGCTCATCATGAGGTTGATAATATAATGGGCTTAAAAATCAAAAAGGGCTGGTTAACAAGGATTTTCAACACTTCATGTGGTGATTCTTTTGAATGTCTTTTCTTTTAATTTTCATGCAGGTTCCAGTTGACGGGAGACTCTGAAGCTAGAAGTAATAACATGCTATCAGAAGATTATTTAAGTTCTACGAAGTAGTCTTTTGTTTTATTTAGTTCTTTTAAATTTGTGGTTTAAATCAATGTAAGTTATTGTTTCTAGGTTTATGAAGTTTCTTGGTTGGAAAAAAAAAATAATTAAATAGTTTGAAAATTTACAACCATTCTTGTTGAATACTCCCTCCGGTCCTAAATATAGAACAAAGTTTGTAGTGCAAATTGCACTACAAACTTTGTCCTATATTTAGGACCGGAGGTAGTAATTTTTATTCTTAGCCATCTATCATGATACTAGTATAATCTTTATAGCACTGTCTTTCTTGAAATTATTGATCATGAGTTTATTGTGACTAAATATTTATAGTATTTTACAGTAATGAAAAATCAACAATATATCCCTGTCATTAACATATATAAATAATTACAAGTAACTATCATCTAAATTTAATATTTTACTCACTGTAATTAAAAATTGAAATTCTTTGGCTACAAAAAATTAAATTACTTGGCAAGCAGATCCATTATTGATTATTACCCTTTGGTTAGTGTACATATTGATTTACTGCACTGATAATATATTTTAAAGGAAAACCTTATCTGGAGGTGCTTATTGTTTCCCTCGATTTTGAATTAGGTCCCTAAATTTTTATTTTCCTTTTTATTAGGTCATTAAACTTTTTATAGTTAGATCAGTTGATCCTTACTCCTATATATTAAAGACTACCAGTGTTAAATTTTGCCAGCCACCCGGATAATGAGTAAACGTTCTTCTCCTTCTTTCTCCTTCCACTGTACTTGTTTCAAACCAAGCTCTCCTCTTTTCTTCACCATTTTCTCCTTTCCCAACATTCTCCCAACCTGGCAGTTGCATCTCACCCCTGTGAGCTATGTCTCATCAGCCTTCCGCAATTGTTAAACCTTACCAATCTATAAGATCATCATGTGCACTAATGGACCACATCTATGATTAGGGCTTTTGTGTTTGTTAGCCTTGGGGCCCACAATCAAAAATTAACCAGGGATTGCATATAGCCAAACCTAGGATCGTTCTCTCTTCTCGAGGAGCCTTTTATTAAATCATAAGTAACCTAAACGTCATGCAAATACAATAAAACAAGGGGAAATGAGTTTTGGTTTTTCAAATAAATAGCTAGAAGAAAATGCAATTTAATTACAAGCTAAGCTAATATTTTTGGTATTTTTATAAAAATAGGATGGTTAATGAAATATGAATGAAGTGAACTCTCTTGAGAAATTGGTTCAATAGCTATTCTAGCTCATTAAATGATATGGGAGTTGAAATTCATCAAGCTTTAATTAAAAACCTCAAGCAAATGCATTGAGTCCAATTTATCTAATTAATGACTAATCTTACGATCGCATTCATAGTCATCTCTTGAATAAATTGTTAAAAACCACTTGATGTGTGAAATAGATTAAATTAATGTAATTGTTTCCTCTAATATGAATGCACTAATGCGCCACTCAAATTAACTCAAATCAATTACACAAACTAGTGAACACATAGCAAGTATAATTTCATTGAATTAATATGAAATACATAACCATAAGTCAATCAATCACAATAATTCCAATTCAAAAACAATATAAGCAATCTTAGTTCAGCAATATGGAGTCCAAACAACTCAACAAAATCTTACTGAAACTACCTTAGAACATAGCTAGGAATTACAATAATAATAGGAAATTCATAAAGCAACTAAGAAAGAAAACTCCCCCTTGAAGCTCTCAAACTCAAGCCAAATCCCCATTCCTCAAGAGTTAAAATGTTAGCCACTCATACTTGCAATAGTTCTGACAACTTGTTCAAAGCATTAAAAATCCATATGACAGTTGAAGGACCCAATCTGGAAGGAGGAAAAGAAATTGGGTCCATCGGGTTTGGTAAGGTATGAGAGTAAGCAATGAAGGTGAAGGAAATTGAAGGTGTGATAATTTGCTGGCACTGCAGCAGATGGCCGGAAACTAGAATATAGTCACCAGAAATCTCAGAACCAAAAGACACTAGAGATATGAGCTTCTGGTTTTCTTGGGTCTCGGCAACATCTACAACTTTGTTCAGGGAGCTTTCGCGGTACTGTCTGTAATGTTAATTGGAGAGAGTAGGAACAAAAGGGGCTTGCTAGAGGAGGAAAATGATTAAGGTAGTGACAGCGCTGTGGTTGACAGTGGTACTGAACTTAAAGATGGCATAACTGAGGGAGAGAAGATGATGGTGGTGTGGTGTTGGTGAGAGGATGAAGATCGCAGGCTGGTCGATGCTCTCCCTCTTCCCTCGCCTAAAATGGAGGTGGTGGTGTGTTGAGGAGGGTCGCCGACTACGAAGTTGAGGTGATGGGACGTCATTGACGGTGGTGGTGCTCCGTCTCCTTCCCTTCACCACTCAAGTTCTCTCCCAAGCTCCACCTAAAGTCCAAACTAGCAGTGCTCAAAGCCCTGTATGCTCTTCTCAGTCACAGGTCTCTGCTTTTAGCTGAAGAAGGTCCTGGTCAAAATAGGGTCTGACCAGGGACCTATGTGAAAATATCAAACGTTTAAGATGAGGCACTGCAGTGAAACTTTTTGAAACATTTTGGGGCTCAATCAGAATTTCCTAAAACTTTCGGATCATTTCTGTGAATTTTTCTAGCCCTTTTTTTCTTCACAAATATGTAATTTCCAGAATTTCTGGGGCCTTTCTTGTATTTTCCCAAACCCTCAAAATAATTAATTCTAAAACTCCAAAATCTCCAATTTCTTCAAAAATACCTACAATGCAAGATGAAGCACAAAATAGTATTAAAAGTCCAAGAAAACATTTGTATGCATAATTAACAAATTTATGACCATTTTACTCTTAATTACAATTAATTCAATACAATTGTCCCTAACTAAAATTAGTGCTTAACCGTGCACTAATGCTCCAGAAAATGCATTAAAAATCCCAAATTAATCATGAAAAATCATGTAAAAATATGATTCAATCAATCTATCTGAATGAAGATAGAAACCAAGAAAAGCTATACAACGAGTCTAAATTTCAAATATATGAAAACCAAAACAGTCAAGCATACAGATAGGTAAAACATATATGTTATAATATTTGAAGTAATGCATCTGAGCAGTAATGGTAGGATGGGGGTTACAAGAGGTTGGGGAGGTTTGTGCAGAGAAAGATAATTAGAGGATGGATTTGCACTAGAGGACATAAGAGAGGATGTGGTGGAGGGCTATTTTGGGGTTAATGTGCAAATTTAGTAATAAACTATTTTTCTATAGGCACCTAAGACAATTGATCATGTCTATTTTTGCACCCAAAAACAGTTAATTGTGTTGATGCCTATAGGAAAGTGGTTCCTTACTAAATTTGCACATTAACCCGGCTATTTTGCAAGGTTTCTCTTTGGAGATTTCATTGACTTATTAATATTAATTTGGATTGCTCATACTCAAATTTTTAAAGTTAATAAGTCAATGAAATCTCCAAAGAGAAACCTTGCAAAATAGCCGGGTTAATGTGCAAATTTAGTAATGAACCACTTTCCTATAGGCATCAACACAATTAATTGTTTTTGGGTGCAAAAGTAGACATGATCAATTGTGTTAGGTGCCTATAGAAAAATAGTTTATTACTAAATTTGCACCCTAACCCCAAAATAGCCCTCCACCACATCCTCTCTTATGTCCTCTAGTGCAAATCCATCCTCTAATTATCTTTCTCTGCACAAACCTCCCCAACCTCTTGTAACCCCCATCCCACCATTACTGCTCAGATGCATTACTTCAAATATTATAACATATATGTTTTACATATCTATATGCTTGATTGTTTTGGTTTTCATATATTTGAAGTTTAGACTCGTTCTTTTCTTGGTTTCTATCTTCATTCAGATAGATTGATTGAATCATATTTTTACATGATTTTTCATGATTAATTTGGGATTTTTAATGCATTTTCTGGAGCATTAGTGCACAGTTAAGCACTAATTTTAGTTAGGAACAATTGTATTGAATTAATTATAATTAAGAGCAAAATGGTCATAAATTTGTTAATTATGCATACAAATGTTTTCTTGGACTTTTAATGCTATTTTGTGCTTCATCTTGCATTGCAGGTATTTTTGAAGAAATTGGAGATTTTGGAGTTTTAGAATTAATTATTTTGAGGGTTTGGGAAAATACAAGAAAGGCCCCAGAAATTCTGGAAATTACATATTTGTGAAGAAAAAAAGGGCTAGAAAAATTCACAGAAATGATCCGAAAGTTTTAGGAAATTCTGATTGAGCCCCAAAATGTTTCAAAAAGTTTCACTGCAGTGCCTCATCTTAAACGTTTGATATTTTCACATAGGTCCCTGGTCAGACCCTATTTTGACCAGGACCTTCTTCAGCTAAAAGCAGAGACCTGTGACTGAGAAGAGCATACAGGGCTTTGAGCACTGCTAGTTTGGACTTTAGGTGGAGCTTGGGAGAGAACTTGAGTGGTGAAGGGAAGGAGACGGAGCACCACCACCGTCAATGACGTCCCATCACCTCAACTTCGTAGTCGGCGACCCTCCTCAACACACCACCACCTCCATTTTCGGCGAGGGAAGAGGGAGAGCATCGACCAGCCTGCGACCTTCATCCTCTCACCAACACCACACCACCATCATCTTCTCTCCCTCAGTTATGCCATCTTTAAGTTCAGTACCACTGTCAACCACAGCGCTGTCACTACCTTAATCATTTTCCTCCTCTAGCAAGCCCCTTTTGTTCCTACTCTCTCCAATTAACATTACAGACAGTACCGCGAAAGCTCCCTGAACAAAGTTGTAGATGTTGCCGAGACCCAAGAAAACCAGAAGCTCATATCTCTAGTGTCTTTTGGTTCTGAGATTTCTGGTGACTATATTCTAGTTTCCGGCCATCTGCTGCAGTGCCGGCAAATTATCACACCTTCAATTTCCTTCACCTTCATTGCTTACTCTCATACCTTACCAAACCCGATGGACCCAATTTCTTTTCCTCCTTCCAGATTGGGTCCTTCAACTGTCATATGGATTTTCAATGCTTTGAACAAGTTGTCAGAACTATTGCAAGTATGAGTGGCTAACATTTTAACTCTTGAGGAATGGGGATTTGGCTTGAGTTTGAGAGCTTCAAGGGGGAGTTTTCTTCTTAGTTGCTTTATGAATTTCCTATTGTTATTGTAATTCCTAGCTATGTTCTAAGGTAGTTTCAGTAAGATTTTGTTGAGTTATTTGTACTCTATATTGCTGAACTAAGATTGCTTATATTGTTTTTGAATTGGAATTATTGTGACTGACTGACTTATGGTTATGTATTTCATATTAATTCAATGAAATTATACTTGTTATGTGTTCACTAGTTTGTGTAATTGATTTGAGTAGTTCACTAGTTTATGTAATTGATTTGAGTTAATTTGAGTGGCGCATTTGTGCATTCATATTAGAGGAAACAATTACATTAATTTAATCCATTTCACACATCAAGTGGTTTTTAACAATTTATCCAAGAGATGACTATGAATGCGATCATAAAATTAGTCATTAATTAGATAAATTGGACTCAATGCGTTTGCTTGAGGTTTTTAATTAAAGCTTGATGAATTTCAACTCCCATATCATTTAATGAGCTAGGATAGCTATTGAACCAATTTCTCAAGAGAATTCACTTCATTCATATTTCATTAAACATCCTATTTTTATAAAAATACCAAAAATATTAGCTTAGCTTGTAATTAAATTGCATTTTCTTCTAGCTATTTATTTGAAAAACCAAAACTCATTTCCCCTTGTTTTATTGTATTTGCATGACGTTTAGGTTACTTATGATTCAATAAAAGGCTCCTCGAGAAGAGAGAACGATCCTAGGTTTGGCTATACGCAATCCCTGGTTAATTTTTGATTGTGAACCCCAAGGCTAAAAAACACAAAAGCCCTAATCATAGATGTGGTCCATTAGTGCACATGATGATCTTATAGATTGGTAAGGTTTAAGAATTGGGGAAGGCTGATGAGACATAGCTCACAGGGGTGAGATGCAACTGCCAGGTTGGGAGAATGTTGGGAAAGGAGAAAATGGTGAAGAAAAGAGGAGAGCTTGGTGTGAAACAAGTACAGTGGAAGGAGAAAGAAGGAGAAGAACGTTTACTCATTATCCGGGTGGCTGGCAAAATTTAACACTGGTAGTCTTTAATATATAGGAGTAAGGATCAACTGATCTAACTATAGAAAGTTTAATGACCTAATAAAAAGGAAAATAAAAATTTAGGGACCTAATTCAAAATCGAGGGAAACAATAAGCACCTCCAGATAAGTTTTTCCTTTAAAATATATTATCAGCGCAGTAAATCAATATGTACACTAACCAAAGGGTAATAATCAATAATGGATCTGCTTGCCAAGCAATTTAATTTTTTGTAGCCAAAGAATTTCAATTTTTAATTACAGTGAGTAAAATATTAAATTTAGATGATAGTTACTTGTAATTATTTATATATGTTAATGACAGGGATATATAGTTGATTTTTCATTACTGTAAAATACTATAAATATTTAGTCACAATGAACTCCTGATCAATAATTTCAAGAAAGACAGTGCTATAAAGATTGTACTAGTATCATGTATTATTTTATTCAGATAATTTACTTTATCTTTATCAGGAGTGATAGATGACTAAGAATGAAAATTATTCAACAAGAATGGTTGTAAATTTTCAAACTATTTAATTATTTTTTTTTTCCAACCAAGATACTTAATAAACCTAGAAACAATTACTTACATTGATTTAAACCACAAATTTAAAAGAACTAAATAAAATAAAAGACTACTTCGTAGAACTTAAATAATCTTCTGATAGCATGTTATTACTTCTAACTTCAGAGTCTCCCGTCAACTGGAACCTGCATGAAAATTAGAAAGAAAAGACATTCAATAGAATCATCACATGAAGTGTTGAAAATCCTTGTTAACCAGCCCTTTTTGATTTTTAAGCCCATTATATTATTATCAACCTCATGATGAGCATACATATGTTAAGGTTGTTAAAATTTGTCTCTTTTATTGTGTTTATTAATGAGGTAAAATTGGATTTAATTTCTTAAAAACATAAAGATTTTCATGTTTATGGAAGAGTGTTTTTTCTATTCTCATGGTAAACAAAATGAACCAAATCCTTTGTTTGGTTCGAGGGGAATGGAGGAGGAGAAACAAGGAAAAATTTTAATGAATTTGATTTTTTGCTTAAAATAATAGACAAGTGAGATTATAATTTTTTTGTTTGGATACAGTGGAAGAGATTATGAAATTTTAATAGAGAGAAAATATAATAAAAATTGCTAGGAAATTTTAAAGCTCACTTCTTCATTTTTCTAAAATCAAACTCACTGAAATGTTTTGACCCTTCCTCTCACCTCCATTCCCCTCAAACCAAAACAAAAGGTTAAGAAATTCAAAGTGTACAAAAGTACGATAAAAGGAATAAATTACCTAGAATATGAATGAGTTGTGATTATTCATTTTCGGCGAGGGCCCGCACGTTCTGCAAGGGTTGGTCCCTTGCCCTTGCTTGATTTTGAAGTGCCATTGTTTTGGTAAGTGTCACCATAACCGGCAGTTGTTTCCTTGGGCTGGTTTGAGCTTGATGAAGCTACAGGAGATCTACTATAGGGCTCAGCAAACCCTGCATGGCTGATATCATCCATTTTTGGCCTTTTCTCAGAACCACTCATTCTTCCTCAACAACTCTAAATATTTTTGGTTTATTTTTCTCTTTGCCTTCTTCAATTGTGGAATGTGATGTTCTAATTTATAAAGACCTTAGACATGTCTATGCTAATGAACATTTGTGTGAAAATATGTGTAAATTTCTTCAAAGTTTGATCAAAGTTTTCTCAACTTTTCTTCAGAGCCTTTCAAAATTGTTCATTTTTTGTGAAAATGAATGAATAAAGTTAATTTGCTTGTTCACATGGTTAAAGGTTAATGAAAATTGTCTGCAAATGAAAACTTTTGCGACGATGTGGAAAAAATTAATGATAAGTATATGGAAATTTAATGCAAATTTTGTGAAAAATGCAAATGAAAATTGTGCGAAAAATGTGTAATTTCATCTAAGTTTTATCAAACTTGTTTGAAGGTCCCGAGATACAAGGCAACAGAAGTTGTAGAGAGTATATGAAAGTTTCATCAAAATGGTCAAAGGTTTTTTGAAACTTCACATGTATTCCTAATTGACTTATAATTTAACCTTAATATACGTTTGCCTTAACACTTGAATTCGGTAATCCATGGAGGCAAAAAAAATATTTAGGAGCTTCATGTAATTCAACGAAAATTAAAATTTTTCATGACAAATATATTAAGATATATAATATGTAATTATTATTCATGACATCATTATTCAACACTAATAATTTCTTCATATGTTTTTTCCACGTGATAAAAACACACTATTTTGCATTCAAACTATTTTTTAATTCCTTTCCATTTTCAAGAGCTACCCCATTTTGCATATCAGACCGGTTTTTTAAAAAATAAAAGGTAATCGGGGCAAAAAAAAGGTGTTATAAAAATAAAACCGGTCCCTCAACAAAATATAGTCCCTCAAGACGGGCCTAGTTTCTCTCATTATCCCTGTTCTCATCATCTCTTATAATCTTTAAATCAAATCCATCTAATCAATTTGAAAGATAAAAAATAAGCCACGTAATTATATTTGGAATTGTGGTTATTCAATCTTTAGGTAATTGTATTTTTGAATTATTTGATGATTACAACATTAGGCATATTTTTGGAAGCATTGGTTTTATTTTGCCCAGGAATGCAAAAGGCTAAGTGTGAGGGAATTGGCAAATCCTTATTTTATTATATATTTTCATATTTTATTTTGGGATTTATCATAATAATTTAGTTTAAAATGCCTTCTTTGCGCTTCATTGAAATTAAGAGTAAATATATTAAATTAGGACTGGAAAGGGATAAAATGTCATTAAAATTTTACTTATTCTTAATAATTTATTTTTAAGTAAATTTGATGTTGGGTAAATTATTTTTACTTGTAGGTATTTGGAAAATGGGATTAAATATGAAAATGACAGTTTTTGGCTTAAATTTGAAAACTGTCAACTTGGTCCCATGAATTTTGAAAATGCCAGTTTGGTCCCAGAGTAAAACACGGCGTTTTAGTTCTCTCTTTTGGTCTGAAATTTTGTAGCTGAAGCTGAAAACCCCATTTAAGACATACGATACAGAAACAGAGGAGGACAGCCGCAAGTAGAGAGCAGCAGAGCATCAACCTCTCATTCCCTTCGCCTTCTTCTTCCTCTTTCTCGCCGGCGGCTCATCCACCACCACAGGCCACCGCATGAGCATCACTCCGTCACCACCAACAGAGAGATCAGAGCCGGTTGTGGTGAGCTAAGAGCTGAACACGGGAAGCTGAGAGTAAACCGAGAGTGAGGCAGAACTGAGATTTGAGAACAGAAGAGATTGCCGAGAGTTGAGGGGGGCACCAACACGGAGCTGTGAGAGGGAGATGTGGGAGAGAGTGACGATGAGGTCCTCAGGGAGCTGAGAGTCAGGATTTGTAGGAGCAGTAGCAGTGAGCTTCATCCACACTTCACCATCTTCGCCCTCATCATCATCCACTACCACTGTCATACTTCCCTCAAGCTACCGGCGACCTTCACTGATTTCTTTCCCCCAACCTTCACAGACCATAGCATCTTCCTTTGTTCTGATTCATTTCAGCCGTGGCTTCCTCTGTTATGTTTTAATTTCAAATCCAGCCCTTGAAATAAATTGATTTAGTGCTAATTGGTTAATCTAATCTGTGACTCAATGGTTGGGTGTTGGTGCTCTTTAATTTGATTGGTTATGTTTGTAAGGTTAGCATTAAGAATAGTGAAGTAAATGCATTGTGATTAACTTCTTATGCAATTGATTTTATTTGAGTGAGTATTAGAGAGAAACCTTGTTGGAACGTTAATTGAGCTTTGAATTCTTTCTATGTGTGCATGTTTACTTAATCTTTCATCTTCTAGAACTTGTTTAAATTCTTTTTCAAAACGGCATTTATATTAGTGTGATGGAAATAAAAGAGGCATTCATTCTAAACCCTTTCACCCAAACACAAGCCCCCATTCATCACCATTTGTTTACCCCTTTGAGTCATTCTTATGTTGTATGCATGTCACGTTATTTATAGTGTTCATAGTATTCTAAAATCAAAGTGGTTTGTCAATAGAAAGTTGAACAATGTGTATATTAGAATTCCATGTATATAAAATATATATATATATATATATATATTTGAAAAAAAAAAGAAGAAAAAAGAAGAAGAGAATTGAATTGAAAAAAATATATTGAAAAAAAAACAAGAAAGAGAAAAGCAAAAGAAATACCAAGAAGGCATTTATTTATGAATTTCGAAAAGAATTAGTAAGAGTTTTCAAGTTATTTGAGTGCTATGAGCTTATTCTTTAACTTTGACTTGCATATCAACTATTTCTTTTTTTTAATTAATCCATTCTATTTAGCCTTCATTCATCATTATAAGCCTTTAAAGCCCTCTTAATTCATTACATTTATTGCTATTAGTAGTGGAGAAGTTAGAGTTGTTACAAGCATATGGTAAAGTGTTTGTTAAGTGAATTAGAGTGAAATTATCCCAATGAGGTGAGATGAGTGAAACACTAATACCTTGAGAGTCTCTTGTGCTTCATTCTAATATTTTGAATTGTGCAATTAGCTAATTTCTTTACATTGCTTGATTATGACTAGTGTTGGCTTAAGGAATTTGATTAATTGATCCATTGCTTTCTAATTATGAACTTGCTTATCTTTCAAATGCATTAATGATTTGAATTTAGAAATTTTACTTCATTACCTTTATTCAGGAGTACAAAGGTCTAAGTGTGGGGGAATTTATTGAACCATATTTTTATGTAATATTTCATAATTAAATTGGGATTTTTAATGGATTTTAAGGGACATTATCGCATTATTAAGCATTGATTTTGGTTATAGACAATTGTTTTGAATTAATGGTAATTAGGGGTAAAATAGTCACAATTTATTAATTATTTTTATACAATTGTGCCTTGAACTTTTGATGCTACATTGTGCTTAATTTTGCATTGTAGGTGTTAAAGAAGAAATTGAGGATTTTGGAGGTTCAAATTAATTATTTAGCGGGAATTGGGCTAATGTTTAGATTTGAGAGGAGCTGTGGGTGACTTGGGTCAAGAGAAGAGACAAGGCCTACATTAATTTTTGGAACTGGGCTGGAAAATGAAACAATAAAGGAAGCCCAATATATATATATATATATAAAAGAAACAGATCCAGTGATATTTGGGCTGCTGAAAGAAAGACAAAAAAAAAAAAAAAAGAGACAGAAACGCAGCTGGGCAGGGGAGCATGGAATGATCTGAGATTTGGGAAATGGAGGATCCGAATCAGCTGGTGGATATGGGATTTGGATATAGGAAAAAGCCCAAAACGCACACAGACCCGAGAGTGATTGGAGAAACAGAAAGAGAGGACCGGTGGACTTGCGATTCGGACATGCAGGACCCGACAGGGAAGGGAAGCTGAGAGCGAGATGAGAACTTGAAGAGCGCCGCTGGAAAGCAGAGAGAGAGATCGGAGAATGAAAGAAAAAAGGAGAGGGAGAGCAGGAGGAGCGGCTGCAACACTGAGATAGGGAAACCAAAAACAAAGAGATGCAGGCCGTGAGTGAGCTCGATATCACAGCCAAGAGTGTGAGGAGATTTGGACAGAGAGAGAGCTTGAGGGAGACGGAGTTAAGCTGGGAGTCTGAGGCACATGAGCCATCGTGGAGCTGCATTTCATCAACGTCATCCTTTCTCTTCACTTCACCAACACCACATCTCTTAGTTTCCTTCACTACCTCCGTCAAGCATCGCCTACCACCACCGTCGTCCCTCTGTCTTCTTCCTCCACTAACCACCATCACCGACCCCTCCCATTTCTTCCCTTATCGTCGTCTCTCTGTCAAACTGTTCCACTAACCACCATCATTAAACACAACCGACAGTTCTTCAAGTCTCGGATTTTTCATCTCTGTGTCTGAACCGATAGCACGGCCTTCACAATTCTCATTTTCTTCTTCACCTCTATCTTCACCATAGCCGAGACTCACTTCTGGCCCTCATCAGCTCCCATGGAGATTTCAGTGCTGCAATTAATTCAAATGATTTTTGAAGCCATGAGAGGCTGATCTTTTTGCTTCTTGGTGTTGAGGAATTGTGGCTTGAGCAATTGTGCTTACATAGGGGAGTTCTTTGATTTAATCTTATGCCTAGACTATATATTTGATTTCCTTGTTTAGGTTAATCATTGTGTGGTTTTAAGACTTGGATTGCTATTATGTATCCATGTAGATTGATCATTGTAGTTTTAATTGGATGATGTATTTTGATGTTCATTTTGATACATATCTTTGATGTGCCTGATGAAATTATGCTTGCTATCATGTTATTGATTGGTAATCATAGTTGATTTTAGCTCTTGAATGGTTCGTTAGAACATTCTAATTGAGAAGAACAATTTGCATCACTTCAATTTTAATTGCACATTAAGTGGGTTTAAACAATATCTCAAGAGGTAGTAGTTAGCTATGTTTGTAGGAGCTACTATTAATTGAGAATATTGGACTCAAGTGTTATCTTGAGGTTGTTCTTGAGACTTAATGAAATTTGAACTCCTATGATTTGTTTAGCAAGGATTACCACTTTCTTCATCACCAAGATTCATTTTATCATATTATCCCTTTTTAATTGAAATCATTTCTTTATTATTTTCCAAAATACAAAAAATTAGGAATAGTTTTATTTTCATAAATTTTAATTTCTAAAAAAACCAATTTCAGAAATCCATTTTCTAACCATGTTTATAATACTTAGATTTTCCTAGGGTAGTCAAAATAAATGGCTCATTGAAAAGAGAACAATCCCGAGTTATTTGCACTATATTGCATTTAATTCGTGGTAATTTGTGATTTGACCTTGAGGCGGCTAAGGTTGTGTCAAATCAACCACATCCTCTCTCGTGTTCTCTAGTGCAAATCCATCCTCAAATTATCTTTCTCTGCACAAACCTCGACAACCTCTTGTAACCCCCATCCCACTATTACTGCTCAGATGCATTACTTCAAATATTATAACATATATGTTTTACATATCTATATGCTTGACTGTTTTGGTTTTTATATATTTGAAGTTTAGACTCGTTGTATAGCTTTTCTTGGTTTCTATCTTCATTCAGACAGATTGATTGAATCATATTTTTACATGATTTTTCATGATTAATTTGGGATTTTTAATGCATTTTCTGGAACATTAGTGCACGGTTAAGTACTAATTTTAGTTAAGGGCAATTGTATTGAATTAATTGTAATTAAGAGCAAAATGGTCATAAATTTGTTAATTATGCATACAAGTGTTTTCTTGGACTTTTAATGCTTTTTTGTGCTTAAGCTTGCATTGTAGGTATTTTTGAAGAAATTAGAGATTTTGGAGGTTTAGAATTAATTATTTTGAGGGTTTGGGAAAACTACAAGAAAGGCCCCAGAAATATTGGAAATTACATATTTGTGAAGAAGGAAAGGGCTAGAAAAATTCACAAAAATGATCCCAAAGGTTTAGGAAATTCTGATTGAGCCCCAAAATGTTTCAAAACGTTTCACTGTAGTCCCTCATCTTAAACGTTTGATATTTTCACATAGGTCCTTGGTCAAACCCTATTTTGACTAGGACCTTCTTCAGCTAAAAGCAGAGACCTATGACTGAGATGAGCATACAGGGCTTTAAGCACTGCTAGTTTGGACTTTGGGTACAGCTTGGGAGAGAACTTGAGTGGTGAAGGGAAGGAGACGGAGCACCACCACCGTCAATGACATCCTATCACCACAACTTCGTAGTCGGGGACCCTCCTCAACACATCACCACCTCCATTTTCGACGAGGGAAGAGGGAGAGCATCGACCAGCCTACGACCTTCGTCCTCTCACCAACACCACACCACTATCATCTTCTCTCCCTCAGTTCTGCCATCTCTAAGTTCAGTACCATACTGTCAACCACAGTGCTGTCACTACCTTCATTTTTCTCCTCTAGCGAGCTTCTTTCGTTCCTTCTCTCTCCAATTAAAATTACAGACAGTACCGCGAAAGCTCCCTGAACAGAGTTGTAGATGTTGCCTAGACCCAAGAAAACCAGAAGCTCATATCTCTAGTGTCTTTTGGTTTTGAGATTTCTGGTGACTATATTCTAGTTTCTGGCCATCTGCTGCAGTGCCGGCAAATTCTCACACCTTCAATTTCCTTCACCTTCATTTCTTACTCTCATACCTTACCAAACCCGATGGACCCAATTTCTTTTCCTCCTTCCAGATTGGGTCCTTCAACTGTCATATGGATTTTCAATGCTTTGAACAAGTTGTCGGGACTATTGCAAGTATGAGTGGCTAACATTTTAACTCTTGAGGAATGGGGATTTGGCTTGAGTTTAAGAGCTTCAAGGGGGAGTTTTCTTTCTTAGTTGATTTATGAATTTCCTATTGTCATTGTAATTCCTAGCTATGTTCTAAGGTAGTTTCAGTAAGATTTTGTTGAGTTGTTTGGACTCCATATTGCTGAACTAAGATTGCTTATATTGTTTTTGAATTGGAATTATTGTGATTGATTGACTTATGGTTATGTATTTCATATTAATTCAATGAAATTATACTTGCTATGTGTTCACTAGTTTGTGTAATTGATTTGATGGCGCATTTGTCACTACTACAAAAAAGTAGTGTAATGGCGCTTATTTTATAAAATACTTTGGCATTTAAGAAACGCTAAAGCTGTTGACGCCATTAAAAATTTCTGTAGCGCTTTTCAATTTACAGAAAAGCCATACGTTACTTTATTAAATTAAATAAATGTATTAATTATATGTAGCATTTCGGTAGGAAAATGTCAAAGGAGGGGTACCCCTCCTTTGGCGTTTATGGGTTAAATGCCAAAGGAGGGGTGTGTCCCTCCTTTGGCGTTTAAAGGAAAAACGCCAAAGGAGGGTACCCCTCCTTTGGCATTTTAACTTCAAACGCCAAAGTAGGTTTAATTTTTTTAATAATTTTTTAAAATATTTTTTTCCCATTGCAGTGTAATACCTGATGACCATATATAGTAGTAAGCAGATGACCATATATTTCGTCTAATAGGCAAATATTACAATACAAAACGATGATGGTAATTTGTTCAAATAACTACAATGAATAATTATAATGTTTAACAACTACAAAATATATTGTATTAATAATGATTATATAGTGTACAACTAATTTTATAAATGATTAAACAAAATAAGAATAGGCAAGAAAGAAGCTATATGCCTAAATTAACTAATTGCTTGACCATATATTCACACCATTCTTCAACGATTTCATCCATTTGATGTCAGACAGCTCAGCACAACGTGCATCTTCATAATACTACATAAACAATCATGTATACAAAGAATGAAAATCACTAAATTTAGCAATGTTATGGAAACCGGACCGGACCGGCCGGTTGGCCGGTCTGGTTTCCACTATTTTTTAAAATTTTTTTTTTAAATTTTCTTTAGAATTTTATACCAATAAGCCTAAAATCTTCAATTTCTCACCAGTTTGGTCCCGGTTTAGCTCCGGTTTGGCCCCAGTCTGACCCACTGACCCTTAACCCAGTACCCCGACCGGTTCAGTACCCGGTCCGGGTTTTAATACCTTGAAATTTAGACACTTTGTCAATTAAAATTAAAACATAATATCAATTGCAACTAAAGGGAACTTACTTTCACAGGAATTACAAGGTGGCGATGAGTAACTATATCTTTCATAAATTTCATAACATAATAACCACAATCATTATCATTCGGCTGGAATGGACACTGCAACAATA
The DNA here is from genome assembly GCA_963242795.1 of Inga leiocalycina. Classification (NCBI taxonomy): domain Eukaryota; kingdom Viridiplantae; phylum Streptophyta; class Magnoliopsida; order Fabales; family Fabaceae; genus Inga; species Inga leiocalycina. The sequence continues at coordinate 76,554,743 of OY725323.1, forward strand.
CAATGAAATAGTTATGTCAATTTTTGAATAAATTTTTTTTACTAACAAGAATGGAGTAAATTCATATATAAGTACCATAATCTTCCTCCACGCATAGCTATTGGCCGCGTCATTGCGTCTAGAGTAGGTCAATCCAGCTTTTCCTCTATATGCGGTTAATGCACTAATAAAACAAAGAAGTTCCTGATTAATCTTGGTTATTCAATAATCACACACGAAAAGATTTACACATACACCCATACACTTACTTATTGAAGATAATCAGCATATTAGGGCGATTCTCTGGATAAGCATTTTCTATAGGATCTAGATAGTAAATGTGAGGGCTTTCTGTTGCTGCTGGATGGACAACAATTAATATCCAATGTTCCCTAAAAACACATTTTGAAAATTTTATTTGGACAATCATTTCATGGTAAAATTGAAAAAATAAAAAACATACATTCAAATATTGTCACAAATCACTTACCCTACATTGTATGGCACAAGAAAGAGCTTGTTAGGGGTTGCTTTAAGCATAAAGCAGTCTCTAAGTTCGTTAGACTGTGCTTCCAAATCTCTCCCCTATGCTGGCCAAAGAGGTGTGGGCTAATAAAGATGAATCTCTGCATCCTATCCGTGCCTACTATCTCATCGTCGTACAAATGCCTTTATATCAAACAAACAATGTCATTTCCACCAAAAAAAATTGAATGATGAACAATAATAACAATGATAGACGAATACCTGATCCATAAGTTGATAGCTGTTCCACCTATCCTTCCACGAGTAAGCACATCATTCAGTACAGCACCATCGACATGATCAATTACACCTTCTGCATTATAGATGTCAATATGAAAATGTATTTCCTGACCTCCTTGGAGGATCAATTGTTGTACCATTGATGCCAACTGTTGGCGATACGAGACCATTGGTTTGTTGTTTCGTTTGCTAGTAGAAGGTTGGGACTTCTGTTGGGTTGTTGAACAATGTGAATTCTTCCTATGGCCTTCAATTCCTTTTCCTTTATGACTAGTAGCAACCTACAAAAATCATTAAAATTTAATCATGTAGTTTTTTAGATAGAAGTGCATATAGAATAAGTAGAAGGAATTGTAAATTAAACCACCTTTTGATATGGCTCAATTAGACCTATTGGCCATGCAATATAACCACCAACAACATCTTTTACCATTGTCTGTTCATCTAGAGAAGGGATTGGTAGGAGGGCATCTGCATCTGTGCATACGTCAACCTTGACTCTAAGTGTGTTATCAGGCAATGGTGAACCATGAAGGTGTTAGATATGATTAGTTTTGATGATGTCAAATATAGATGTGAAATGATAAGAGCAAAAAGTTTATATAATGTATTTCTTTGACTAACTACTATATTTAATGTTACATATTTTGTAGATTAGTCAAGCAAAGAATGAAGAAGATTGAATTAATGAAAATGAACAAGAGGAAGAAGAAGAAAGAAATTGAAGATAGTCAAGGAGATGTTTATTCAAGATTATGAAGAATTATTATCAAGAGGAAAACCAAGAAGAATGATATTGAAGAATGAAGAACTTGGAAGATCTATCATGAATATCAAGATTCAAGTTGTTAGAAGTGATACTGGAGGTTCCTATGATGATTCCGGAGGTTTCTATGATCAAATAATGGTTGGAATAGGTTATTACAAAGCTAAGATGACTTATATGTGAGTTATGGCACTTCTAGGGGAGTTATGCTCGAGCACAGAGCTCAATACTCGAGCACAGGATGAACTCACTCGAGCACAGATGAATTCACTCGAGTACGGGGTGAATACTCTGTTCTACTCTGTTTTACGTTCAGCCTGACAGAGGTCTGGTATTTTGATCATATCTCTCAAACCACACGTCGGATTGACCCGAAATCGATGGCATATGAAAGAGAACTCACAACACGTAAAATTGGCACCAAGATCACATTGAAAGAAGCTCAAATGAAGGAGATATGATTCGTGGAAAATGAAACTGAAATCACCGTTACTTTTCAAGAGAGGTTCGGTATTTTGTACATAACTCAAAAACTACACATCAGATTGAGACAAGACCAGTGCCAAATGAAACTAGACTCAAAGAGCTTTCCATGGATAGGTAATTTTCCTTATTTGAACGTATATTCTAGGAGCTATGCCTTCTAGAAGTTGACGCTTGTGCAGTCTAGTGAAATATACACTTTTTCGATCATAACTTGCAGAATACAAGGAGTTTGGAGCTGATTCTTTTTGCATTGGAATGCAAATGGCAAGAGCTTTCTTATGATACATCATTAGAATCAAATAAACAAATTTTTTCTAAAGTGGCCCCACATTACCCGCGAGTGCAAAAACTATCTCTCTGAAAAAGTTGTGCGAGTGATGTCCAGAAGCAGCTGAAACGTGAAGAAATTTGCAACACTCGAGCACTAGGATCCATGCTCGAGCATTAGACCATTTTTCACTCGAGCACATGCAAGTTTTGACAAGAAAGTGTTAACCCGAGAAGAAGCTTGTACGTGAAAGCAAGAAACGCACTCGAGCATGACTGGTTGTGCTCGAGTGATGTCGAGGATTCACTCGAGCAGATGCGAGTGAAGTGCAGCGAGTGCTTGCCCGAGAGGAAGTCAAAACGTGAAATTATCAACTGCACTCGAGTGAGCCATATTGCACTCGAGTAAGGTCCTGACAGAAGCAATATAGAAGTGCAGACTCTCACGGCCATCAATCCAAACGTGGTTAAATGTTATACAATCATTATGTTTTCACTTGTTATTGTTCCTAAACATTAACTAACATATATTTCAAGTGTACAACAGGAGATTAAATATTTGGATTGTATCTTCAAGAACGGAGGTCACGGCGAATATCTTCACTCAACGTGATGAGTCACAGAAGCCAGAAAATTCATCTTTAGACCAATGATCCAACATACCCTAACTAATACTTCATCATATTAGTGATTAAGCATTTTATAGTGTGAAACAAGAAATTTAACAGTGAGCTTACAGATTCAAATGAAAGAGTCAAGTGTTGCGGGCGACATCATTACACACCGAATGGCGGCTACCTACCATGACAAGCAACTGACCCACCATGAGAGATTGTCTGGAAACTCAAACATATTCATCCCGCTCCACAACGTTACTACAGATCAAAATGAATCTTCCTGCTGTTCAAAAAAATGCTCCATTTTGCAACGGACAGTAGCTCATTTTCAAATATGCTCAACGGTCAAATGAAGCAATGAGACTCCAACGGATGAATGCTTACAACGGTCATGATCTTCATCAACTATAAATAAGAGAGCACTCAACATTGATGGGAGACAGAAAAAACAGAGCAACGACACCAACATGCGAATAACATGAATCCTCTGCTTCTACCCAAACACTCTCTGTTTTCTAGTTTCTGTATTACTTATCATTGAGAGAGTGATTATTTGTATTGTACTTTAGTGAGATTATACCCACTCTGTGATAGAGTCTGTAAACACCTTCAACTATATTTCTGAGTTGATCTCAAGGTAGAGGGACCTTGAGAGGGATGATTTTCTTACGGAGAAGCTGTAGAGAGAATTGCCTGTAAGACATTCTGCTCGTAAGACTTAAAAGGTGCAAGCAGTAGAGAACGTTGCTGCTCATAAGACTTACAGGGGTGTAAGCAAGAGAGAACGTTGCTGCTCGTAAGACTTGCATGAGTAAGCAGGAGAGGAAGATCTTTGGGATTGCTCTGCTCGTAAGACTTGCCGTAAGGGGGAGTATCTTGGTGAGAGATTTGTAAAAGGTCTCACAAGTACCCGGCTAAACTTGTGGCATTGTAAAGGCTTTTCTTGTGCCCGGATTAAACAAGAAGATAGTGGATTTGAAAATCTCAGGAGGAGCCTAGAAACTGGACGTAGGCTATCACAGATTAGACCAAACCAGGATAAATCACAGTTTGCATATTCTCTTCCCTAAACTCTTATATTTCTAGCATATATTATTTAATCTAACTGTTGATTTATAAACCTTCATACTTACCGCTTTCGTTAAGATACGAAAAGATTTCTAAAGTTCGTAAGTTTTTATTATACACCCAATTCACCCCCCTCTTGGGTGATAGCCGGTTTTAACAGAAGGATATAGTGTCGGTGTTATAGACAACTCCTACAGCAACTGCCTGCTTGAAAGATTCATCGATGTGCAGCTTGCACGCCGATTCACCCTATGAAAGATGGAGTCAATATTAAGGTATACTAATTTAAAATATAACAAAAAGTTAACTAGAGAAGAAATTAATTACGAAAGGAATTGGGACTTTAGGCGTGGAGGGGCAACTTGTTAGATCAAGCGTTTCACCCAAGAGGGGGGGTGAATTGGGTGATACTGAAATTTCTTTCGAAAATATAAAATTCAAACAAAATAATTAAAACAGTAATGAGTAAGGAGAAATATCACCGAAGTGTACACCGGGAGTTATACTGGTTCGGTCACAACCACTTTGACCTACGTCCAGTCCTCAGAGCTTCTCTGAGAGTTTCACTATAGCTTCCAAGATTCAGTGGGTTCTTGGCACCTCAGTACAAGCAAGTTCCTTACACCTGGACACTCGCTCCCCCTTACAGGTTGTAATCCAATCCCAACTCAAGGTTCCACAACCTTAAGTTATCTCAATAACAAATATTGAGTTTGAATGAAATATCTCTCTCACAGAGTAAATAATAATCACTGAAGCATATGAATACAATTTCAATGTGAAAACAGAGTAATGAACTTAATGATTCGTTCGTATGGATGCTTAGTTGTTCTTCTCTGTTTGAAGGTTCCCATATATATATAGTTACATTGGTAATGATTGCTGGAACATATTTCTTCATGTCCGTTGGAGCGTGCGCAGCAATAATTGACTTTTCTAGTGTTTTTGAAAAACATGCGTTGCGGTAGGTGACCGTCGGTGACATTTAAGCATTGCTTTTGACTTTCCTTATTTGGTAAGATCTCTTCACTGTTTTCCTGTTGAAAAACTAAGTACACTAATATAATAAAAGGTTAATCAAATAGGAAACAGAATAATGACCGTTGGAATGATTTCAAACTTTCTGGATAAGCTTACTCGAGTAGCTCATCGAGTAATCCTTGAAGTTTACTCGAGTAACTCCTCGAGTAACGTCGTGAAATCATTGTTCATTTGAAATTTAAAGAAGATAAATAAGATTACTCGGGTAGTGCATGGAGTAAACTAAATTTCAAACCTTTGTGAACAGTTATTTACTCGGGTAGCGCCTCCAGTAATGCTTCTGCAATTTGATAGATTACTGGGGTAACACCTCGAGTAATCCTTTGAGAATCTTTTGATTACTCGATGCTCTACTCCAGTAATGTTGGCAGGATTTCCAAGCCGAGAGCAATTACCTCATTACTCGGGTAAGGCCTCGAGTAATGTATTCATTTTTGCATAGGTTACTCGGGTAGGACCTCAAGTAACTGAAGCTTTTCAAAGTGTATTACTCCGGTAATGCCTTGAAGTTTATCTTGAAAACATTTGCATATACTGGGGTACATACTCGAGGAAGATGTAAATGAGAAATCAAGTTAATCGGGTACAAACCTCAAGTTTTCATTCACCTTAGTGCATTACTCGAGTAACTCCTCGAGTAACATTGGCAGTGGTACAAAGTGCCGAGAGCTTCACATTTTCAAATACAAGGTTACTCGAGTAGCTCCTCGAGTATTAGGGAAAACTTGAAGGCAAACTGGAAGTTTCTGATCTGGTTACTCGAGTAGTTCCTCGAGTAACATTAGCAGTGGTACAAACTGCCGAGAGGTCCATATTTTATGATACACCGGTACTCGAGTAGCTCCTCGAGTATCAGGTGGAAAACTTGAAGGCAACTGGAAGTTTTCACATGGTTACTCGAGTAGCTCCTCGAGTAACGTTGGCAGGCCGAGAGCAACCTTAAAGTTTTACCTGGTTACTCGAGTAGCGCCTCGAGTAATGATGGCAGGTAACTGGAAGTTTTGCCTGGTTACTTCAAGTTTTGGGTCATTACTCGAGTAGCTCCTCGAGTAATGCCTTAGAAAATGCACTTCTGATCAAGTTCCTTAGCATTTTCTCTTGGCCAATCTTCACTACTTCCATGCTTTCCTCAAGTAAAGCTTATTCCTGTCATTACTTAGTTCAACCTTGATTATTTTCAAACCATTCTTTTGTTATCATCAAAACATGAGATCTAACATTCTCCCCCTTTTTGATGATGACAAAACTTGGTGATTTTGAACATGGTTTTCAAATTGAATTCTTAATTAATTATTTCTTAGTAAGGTTGAATATACCTTGCATACATAACAACTTCATTAGTTCAAACATGTATCATAATCCAAAACATAATTGAAATCAAATGAAGTTATAATTTAACCATACTTGCATTAAACTTTAAGAAATTCAAATTACAAGTTAAGTTCAAGAAAGATTAAAAATGCACCCTAAAGCCCATATACAACCAAATCCCCAAAATAAGCAAGGACAAGTCCACAAAATCACTCTCAAGCTCTTCTCCCCCTTTTTGGCTTCATCAATCAAGAGTAGGGCTAGGAGGCTTCACCATAGAGATGGGCTTAACTGGAAGAACACTATCTGAACTTGATGAATCAAAGGAACTGGATGACTCTGGTTTAGGAAGATTGAGAGGTGGAATTTGGATATCTTCTCTAGGCAGGAGAGGAGAAGGTTGAAAGACAACCATAGTAGTCTGAGCTTCTGGAGTTGTGTCAAATGCTGTAGTGAGATGCTCAGAAGAAGAAGATGATACTACCTCTGTTTGGGTAGGAGAGGGAATAGGTTTAGGAGTGGTCTCAGGCTGTGGCTTTTGAGGTGAATCACCAATAGTGATATGTGTAGACTCAAGGGTTTCAGGATCATCCACTGTGAATAAGATGTCTTTTCCTTGGGACTCAAGTGGATCAGAAACCAGGGTGGTAGATGGTTCAGCCTCAGAAGTAGGAATAGGAATGGGAATGTATGAAGGAGGGTTTTCTGGAGGTGGTGGTGCAGAAGAAGAAGGACCAGCAGAAGGTCCAGGACCCAATGAATCCAATCGTGCCAGTATCAATCTCAGAGTTTCTCCCTGGGCACGTTGCTCAGCTAGAAGCTCCTCATGCCTTCGATCCATTCTTTCAACCAGCTCTCCCATTTTGGTGTTCATGTGGGTTATGAGTTCTGCATTGGTGTTGGCTATATCCACATGAAAGCCTCTGAGTATGTTCTCCATGAAGTGCTGGAGAGTGGCATTCAGGAAAGATGGTGAAGATGTGGTAGCGGCTGGAGCCGATAACTGAGTGTCATCCATTCTACTGGTTTCTGCCTCAGTAGCTTTTCTCTTCTTCTTGGACCCAGACTCCAGTGGGCTTTTGAGAGGAATGTCGATGTTCAGTTTACCAATTTGGTTCTTCCCTACTGGGGTCACCCTCTCAATTGGCTCCTTACTGTCCAAGTACCATATTTTGTTCTCTTTCAGGATAAGAGACACAATTTGGGGATATGGCATTGGAGTAGTCCCTTTTCCATCCACCTTATACCTCTTCATTTCTGAGAATATATACTCTCCCAGATCCTTTTCTTCTTTCAAGAGGAGTGAAGCAAACCATCTATAATCCCTATCGGAAAAGTGGGTATAGTTGTTGGCTTTGTTCACTAGGGACCTAGAGTAGATATACCATAGGACCCTGTGATGATCACACATATCACTCGGTTTAAAGTTTAAGGGGCCAACTAACTCACCGGGCTTAAGGATAGTGAAAATTTGGTTTGGCTCAAGCTCAGAATAGATATCATCCGGGGGATTCTCAATTCCTAACCATAGATTGATCCTAGAGGGAGATATAAGTATTTTTTGACCTCTCACTGTGGTAGTCATTTCTTCCTCAACTGAGGTTCGGTCAGGCTCATCAGTGATTTCTAGGTTACAGTAAAAATGGGTGATTACCTTTGTGCAAAAAGGCAATCTGACAGACAACCAAGGCATAAATGGATCAAGATAAGGACTAAGGTCAAACTTTACTACCTCTTGAAGTAGCTTCAGATCAACGTAGTGTGTTTTACATACTTTCCTTCTGGAGAACTGTGTCAGGTACTTGGGAGACTCCACTAGTTTCCCCACATTGAATCCTTTGGGAGGGGTAGTGATCTCTGCCTCTGGAATCTTGGATTTCTTGGATGATTGACCCTTCTCCAATTGGTCAATTATCCCAGCCATTGCATCAGCCACCTTCTTGTCATATTTTGGCTTCATAGGAGGTTTTGGAGTAAAGGAGGGTGTGGATGAGTCTGAGTGAGAAAGTGAGGAAGTTTTGACACCTTTACTCCTTCCTGTAGATGTGCTCTTTTTAGATTGAGCCCTAGTCACAACAGGCTCTTTGATCACCACACCTTTGGCTTTAGGTTGTGGTTGAGGTTTAAGAGGGGTTTTGGCTTTTGGTCTAAGTGTTAACTTTCTTCTCTTTTTAGGAGGAGAAGAAAGAAGATCAGGATTTTGCTCAGAATAAGAGGAATCAGTGAAGTTAAGATTCTTGGTTCTAACCATCTTGAAACACAGAAGATCAAAAATCTCAGAAAAACAGAGCTACTGTCGCGAGAATAGGGCAGACAGATTTTGAAAGAGATAGGAGGTTTTTGGACTTGAAACCAATTGGGTTTTGACGATAATGGGGCAAGGAATCGATTGGGAAAAATTTTTGAAAGGGTGTATAGTGATTTACTCGAGGAGATTTTGTGGAAATGACCAAGTTTGCGCAAGATAAAGACCTAAATCCCGACTTTACTCGAGGCCTTACTCGAGTAACATTCAAGTTTACTCGAGGCCTTCCTCGAGTGTTCATGCAGAAAAATTCAAAAATAATTTATTTAAATTGCGTACCTGGCATGAATAATATAGTAATTATCCATGGATGTTCCCTCGATCATTCATAGTCCATTTGATTCAGATTTGAGTCATTATTTAACCTTTTGAGAATCTGAGCTCCGTCATTACTCGAGGCCTTCCTCGAGTAAGCTTCAAGGTTACTCGAGGTCTGCCTCGAGTAAATAGCTTTACCACTTCTGACTCTTCATTTCTTTGAGATCTGAACCGTTACATTTGAAAATCAAATAACCTGATCCGTTACTTCCAGTTTTAGGGGCCATTACTCGAGTACATACTCGAGTAAAGTACTTTTTTACTTCAAGTTGCTCCTCGGGTATTGCTTCTGTCTTACCCAAAACTTCAAGTTGGCACTCCAGTAAATGTGTCCTCTGTTAACCTCTGTTTTTGTTTCCCAAAACAGAATTTCTATCTTCCTGCAAAACACATTTCTATATACTCCGAAGCTTAAGTTAGTGATCATCAAAACATTATCAAATGACTTCATCTAATATTATGAAATGCTGAAAATACTTATAACTCATTGGGATTTACCATTCCCAATTCTCTTCTAATGAATAGAAATTGATCTTTTGCAAGGGGTTTTGTGAAGATATCAGCTAGTTGAAGATGAGTAGGGATGAATATCACTTTTACATCCTTCTTTTGAACATGATCTCTGATGAAGTGATGTCTGACATTAATATGCTTGTTCTAGAGTGTTGAACTGGATTCTTTGCCAAGCTTATCGTACTCGTATTGTCACAATAGATTGGTATTTCCTTGAGGTATATACCAAGATCTTGTAGTTGTTGTTTTAACCATATTACTTGTGCACAACAACTTGAGACTGCAACATATTCGGCTTCTGTTGACGAAAGAGACACTGTATTTTGTTTCTTGCTGAACCATGAGACAAGTGATCCTCCAAGAAATTGTCCTTGTCCACTGGTGCTCTTTCTGTCTGTCTTATATCCTCCATGATCAGAGTCCGAATATGCAATTAGATACTCACTTCTTCCTTTGGGATACCATAGACCCAATTCTGGTGTGTCAGCAAGATATCTAAAGATTCGTTTGACCGTTTCAGCATGAGATTCCTTTGGTGCAGATTGATATCTTGCACAAATGCCAACACTAAATTGGATGTCTGGTCTTCTTGCCGTGAGATAGAGCAATGATCCAATCATTCCTCTATATTTTGTGATATTGTAGTCTTTCCCTTTGACATCAGCATCAAGCAACGTTGTTGAGCTCATAGGTGTGTCTGAGCCGTTTGCTTCATCCATTCCATACTTCTTCAATAGCTCTTTTAAATACTTTGTTTGAGATACGAAGATTCCATTCTTTCTTTGTTTGATTTGCAAACCAAGAAAGAAATTCAGTTCTCCCATCATTGACATCTCAAACTCTCCCTGCATTATCTCAGAAAATTCCTTACATAGAGATTCATTAGTAGCACCGAAAACAATATCATCAACATATATTTGAACAATTAAAATATCATCACGTTTTCGATTTATAAATAATGTTGTATCAACTTTTCCCCGTACAAAACCTTGATCGATGAGAAACTTACTAAGCCTTTCATACCAGGCTCTAGGAGCTTGTTTTAAACCATACAAAGCCTTTTTAAGTTTGAAAACATGGTCCGGTTTAGTGACATCTTCAAATCCTGGAGGTTGTTCTACATACACTTCTTCCATGATGTAACCATTTAGAAAAGCACTCTTAACATCCATTTGATAGAGTTTGAATCCTTTGATGCATGCAAAGGCTAAGAGTACACGTATAGCTTCCAATCTAGCCACTGGAGCATACGTTTCCTCATAATCAATTCCTTCTTCCTGATTATAACCTTTTGCCACCAATCTTGCCTTGTTTCTGACAATAATTGCAGATTCATCGAGTTTGTTTTTGAATACCCATTTAGTACCAATGATCGTATGATCTTTAGGTCGGGGCACCAAATCCCAAACTTGATTTCTTTCAAATTGATTTAGTTCTTCTTGCATTGCTATGACCCAATCATTGTCTGATAGGGCTTCATCAATGTTAGAAGGTTCAATTTCAGAAATAAATGCAGAAAAACTTACTTCATTGAAAACTCTATTCCTGGTTTTGATCCCTTCATTCACATCTCCTATGACTTGATCTAAGGGATGACTCCTATTGTATTTCCAGGCTTTAGGTTGACCTAGAGATTGCTCTTCTTCCTTAGTTTTATCAACCTCTGGAATAAGAGACTTAGAAATAGATTGATCATTTTCTTGATTTAAAACAACTTCCTGTTCTTCATCAATGGTTTTGTCAGAGGATTCAAATTCATCAAATACAACATGAATTGATTCTTCAACAACACAAGTTCTTTTATTGAAAATTCTATATACTTTACTTCGGTTAGAATATCCTAGGAAAATTCCTTCATCAGTTTTAGAATCAAATTTTCCTAGGTTATCTTTACCATTATTATGAATGAAACACTTACAACCGAAGATGTGTAGATGAGCTATGTTTGGCTTCCTTCCTTTGTATAGCTCGTATGGTGTCTTTCCAAGTTTCGTTCTGATATAGGCTCTATTTGAAATATAGCATGCTGTACTCATAGCATCAGCCCAGAAAACTTGAGACATGTTCTTTTCATTTAACATTGTTCTAGCCATTTCAGTAAGCACTCTATTCTTGCGTTCCACAACTCCATTTTGTTGGGGCGTCCTTGGAGCAGAGAAATTGTGATCAATGCCATTAGTATCACAATATTCTTCAAAGGCTTGATTTTCAAATTCTCCACCATGATCGGTCCTAATACCTGCAATTGACATACCTTTCTCATTTTGCACTTTCTTGGCAAAAACAATAAATTCTTCAAAGGTTTCATCCTTTGACGATAGAAAGATAACCCATGTAAATCTAGAGAAATCATCAACAATAACCAATGAATATAAGTTACCACCAAGACTTTTTACTCTTGCTGGACCAACTAAATCCATATGTAATAATTGAAGTGGTCTATTTGTTGAAATCTCATTTTTCAATTTAAAAGATGATTTAGTTTGTTTACCCTTTTGACATGCGTCACAAATCAAATCGTTTTTGAAATTTACTTTAGGTAATCCAAGCACTAAATCCTTTTTGAGTAGTTTACCTAGTTGATGCATATTGACATGAGCCAATCTCTTATGCCATAGCCAACTTTCATCGGTATTACTCAGAAAACAATTTTCAGATTCATTTCTACTAATATCTAGAGTATAGCAGTTACCTTCCCTTTTTGCTCTGAGCTTAGCCTTGATATTTTTCTTATCAAGTAGTAAGTCATTCTTGTTGACAATCAGACATTCCTCTGAATCAAATATTATCCAGTTGTCTTTATCTGCACTTTGACTTACACTCAGCAAATTATGACACAAGCCTTCAACGTAATATACATCTTTGACTTGTATTCCTTTGTCATTTTTGATTTCACCAATTCCTGCTATCTTTCCGGATTGATTTCCTCCAAATTTTACCTTTCCACCTTCTTTAGGTTGTAATGTGGTAAAACTTTCGAAATCCCCGGTCATATGTCTAGAGCATCCACTATCTATGTACCACTTGCTATTTTTGGATGCTTTAAGACATACCTGCAATCAATTTACTAAGTCTTAGGTACCCACATCTTTTTGGGTCCTTTTGGGTTAGTACAAATGATTTTCTGAATATATGAACCTTTAGGTACCCATTTGTAGGTTCCTATGGTTCCTTTCTTCTTATGAATGCATGAAGATGTATGATGTCCTTTTCTATTACAGTAATTACAAAATGCAAAAGGATTTGATGTATGCACAGAATGTTGAAAATAATTCAAATATGCCTTACCTCCTGCTTTCTTTCTTCCTTTTCTTTTATCTAATTTTGGATCATAACCAATTCCAGATCGATCATTTACAAATCGTTGGGCTTTTAGAATGACATTTAGCATCTCACTTCCTTGTGTAAATTTTTCAAGAGTTTTTGTGAGATCAATGTTTTTCTTTTTCAAAGATAGACAATTTTCACAATCCTTTCCCTTAAGTTCAGTTTCAAGAACTTTGTTTTTCTTTTTAATAACAATCAGTTCTTTAACAATTTTGATGAATTCAGAATGTAAAGCATTATACTCAGAAAGTAATTCATCATAGGTAGGTTCAGAATCATTTACCTCTTCTTCTGTTTCTTCTTGAGCAACAAGACATATATTAGCTACTTCTTCTTCTTCATCACTTTCTTCGTCAGAGGAACTATCTCCCCATATAGCAGATACAAAGGCCTTCTTTTTGTTAAAGAATTTGCCTTTTCTCTTTTCTTTGCTCTTTTGATTGAGTTCTGGACATTCTGATTTAATATGTCCTGGTTTTCCACATTCGTAGCAAATAATATGGTCTTTGCTGCTAGTTCCTCCTTTTTGAAAGTGTTTGAAGCCTTGACCTTTCTTGTAGAACTTTCTGAATCGTTTTATGATTAAGCCCATTTCATCATCATCAAACTCCTCATCTTCATCTTGATTTTCTTCTTTCGCTTTTAGTGCTAGGCCTTTCTTTCTCTTGTCACCGATGTCGTCTAGTTCCGGTTTGAACTTTAATTTGCTTTCATATTCAGAAAGGCTTCCAAATAGAGAAGCAACTGATCTCATTGATTCTCCTTTTGCCTCTTCTATCGCAGTGACTTTGGCCTCCCACTCTTTAGAAAGAATATTCAAGATCTTTCGTACTTGGGTATTTTGATCATAGACTTTACCAAGTGCTGCAAGTTGATTAACAAGATGAGTATATATAAGTTCGAATTCAGAAATTGACTCACCTGATTTCATGCGAAGTAGATCGAATTCAGTGATCAAGGTGTTGATTCGATTTTCCTTTATTCCCGAAGTTCCTTCATGCGCTATTTCCAGAGCTTCCCACATTTCCTTTGCTGTTGGAAGTGTGCAAATTCTGAAGTATTCATTTTGACTTAAAGAACTCTGTAACATCAGAATTGCTTTGCTATTGAGAGTGATGAGTTTCTTGTCATTCTCATCGTATTCCGCTGGCGTCTTTGGAATTTTCTGAGAATCTACAACCTTTGTAGGTTGATAATTTCCACTCTCAATTACATCCCATAGTCCATATTCAGTAGCCATCACGAACACTCTGAATTTAGCTTTCCAGAAAGAAAAGTGTTCTCCATTGAAACCAGGGGGTCTAGTGATGGATGCTCCGTCGGGAAGAATTCCTTCACCCATGCTTGCCATTGGATCCTTCTTAGGCTGTTAAACCTTAACAAGAAGACCTATGCTCTGATACCAAATGTTAGATCAAGCGTTTCACCCAAGAGGGGGGGTGAATTGGGTGATACTGAAATTTCTTTCGAAAATATAAAATTCAGCAAAATAATTAAAACAGTAATGAGTAAGGAGAAATATCACCGAAGTGTACACCGGGAGTTATACTGGTTCGGTCACAACCACTTTGACCTACGTCCAGTCCTCAGAGCTTCTCTGAGAGTTTCACTATAGCTTCCAAGATTCAGTGGGTTCTTGGCACCTCAGTACAAGCAAGTTCCTTACACCTGGACACTCGCTCCCCCTTACAGGTTGTAATCCAATCCCAACTCAAGGTTCCACAACCTTAAGTTATCTCAATAACAAATATTGAGTTTGAATGAAATATCTCTCTCACAGAGTAAATAATAATCACTGAAGCATATGAATACAATTTCAATGTGAAAACAGAGTAATGAACTTAATGATTCGTTCGTATGGATGCTTAGTTGTTCTTCTCTGTTTGAAGGTTCCCATATATATATAGTTACATTGGTAATGATTGCTGGAACATATTTCTTCATGTCCGTTGGAGCGTGCGCAGCAATAATTGACTTTTCTAGTGTTTTTGAAAAACATGCGTTGCGGTAGGTGACCGTCGGTGACATTTAAGCATTGCTTTTGACTTTCCTTATTTGGTAAGATCTCTTCACTGTTTTCCTGTTGAAAAACTAAGTACACTAATATAATAAAAGGTTAATCAAATAGGAAACAGAATAATGACCGTTGGAATGATTTGAAACTTTCTGGATAAGCTTACTCGAGTAGCTCCTCGAGTAATCCTTGAAGTTTACTCGAGTAACTCCTCGAGTAACGTCGTGAAATCATTGTTCATTTGAAATTTAAAGAAGATAAATAAGATTACTCGGGTAGTGCATGGAGTAAACTAAATTTCAAACCTTTGTGAACAGTTATTTACTCGGGTAGCGCCTCCAGTAATGCTTCTGCAATTTGATAGATTACTGGGGTAACACCTCGAGTAATCCTTTGAGAATCTTTTGATTACTCGATGCTCTACTCCAGTAATGTTGGCAGGATTTCCAAGCCGAGAGCAATTACCTCATTACTCAGGTAAGGCCTCGAGTAATGTATTCATTTTTGCATAGGTTACTCGGGTAGGACCTCGAGTAACTGAAGCTTTTCAAAGTGTATTACTCCGGTAATGCCTTGAAGTTTATCTTGAAAACATTTGCATATACTGGGGTACATACTCGAGGAAGATGTAAATGAGAAATCAAGTTAATCGGGTACAAACCTCAAGTTTTCATTCACCTTAGTGCATTACTCGAGTAACTCCTCGAGTAACATTGGCAGTGGTACAAAGTGCCGAGAGCTTCACATTTTCAAATACAAGGTTACTCGAGTAGCTCCTCGAGTATTAGGGAAAACTTGAAGGCAAACTGGAAGTTTCTGATCTGGTTACTCGAGTAGTTCCTCGAGTAACATTAGCAGTGGTACAAACTGCCGAGAGGTCCACATTTTATGATACACCGGTACTCGAGTAGCTCCTCGAGTATCAGGTGGAAAACTTGAAGGCAACTGGAAGTTTTCACATGGTTACTCGAGTAGCTCCTCGAGTAACGTTGGCAGGCCGAGAGCAACCTTAAAGTTTTACCTGGTTACTCGAGTAGCACCTCGAGTAATGATGGCAGGTAACTGGAAGTTTTGCCTGGTTACTTCAAGTTTTGGGTCATTACTCGAGTAGCTCCTCGAGTAATGCCTTAGAAAATGCACTTCTGATCAAGTTCCTTAGCATTTTCTCTTGGCCAATCTTCACTACTTCCATGCTTTCCTCAAGTAAAGCTTATTCCTGTCATTACTTAGTTCAACCTTGATTATTTTCAAACCATTCTTTTGTTATCATCAAAACATGAGATCTAACATTCTCCCCCTTTTTGATGATGACAAAACTTGGTGATTTTGAACATGGTTTTCAAATTGAATTCTTAATTAATTATTTCTTAGTAAGATTGAATATACCTTGCATACATAACAACTTCATTAGTTCAAACATGTATCATAATCCAAAACATAATTGAAATCAAATGAAGTTATAATTTAACCATACTTGCATTAAACTTTAAGAAATTCAAATTACAAGTTAAGTTCAAGAAAGATTAAAAATGCACCCTAAAGCCCATATACAACCAAATCCCCAAAATAAGCAAGGACAAGTCCACAAAATCACTCTCAAGCTCTTCTCCCCCTTTTTGGCTTCATCAATCAAGAGTAGGGCTAGGAGGCTTCACCATAGAGATGGGCTTAACTGGAAGAACACTATCTGAACTTGATGAATCAAAGGAACTGGATGACTCTGGTTTAGGAAGATTGAGAGGTGGAATTTGGATATCTTCTCTAGGCAGGAGAGGAGAAGGTTGAAAGACAACCATAGTAGTCTGAGCTTCTGGAGTTGTGTCAAATGCTGTAGTGAGATGCTCAGAAGAAGAAGATGATACTACCTCTGTTTGGGTAGGAGAGGGAATAGGTTTAGGAGTGGTCTCAGGCTGTGGCTTTTGAGGTGAATCACCAATAGTGATATGTGTAGACTCAAGGGTTTCAGGATCATCCACTGTGAATAAGATGTCTTTTCCTTGGGACTCAAGTGGATCAGAAACCAGGGTGGATCAGAATCCTTCAATTCGGCGCCCCCATTAGGTTAAAAAGCCAGCTGAAGCATCAGTTTTTCAAAACGCACAATTGCAGTATCGCGACTTTGCTTTCGCTTTGCTATAGCGAACCCACAGCGTACGCGGTCAGAAGGGCCTATTTTTTATGTGTTTTCGCTTTCGCTTCGCTATAGCGAACCCACAGCGTACGCGGTCAGAAGGGCTTATTTTTTATGTGTTTTCGCTTTTGCTTCGCTGTGGCATAGTAAAAGCAACCGGGGACACCTTCAAGCTACTTTGATCTTCCTTTTTGGCTTTTGTTCTTCTTTTCTTCACCTCCACGGATCCATGTAAGCTTCCATTTCTTGTCATCATCCTCCTACAAAGAGAAGGATTTTATGAGCTTTTCAATTCTTCAATTTAATCTAAAACCCTATACATTTAGCTTAAAATTTGCACTTTTTCAAGTATTTTCAACACATCACATTTTTCTTCATATGTATAAAACTTATGCACAATTTTAGTTTAAAACCACAAATATATGAGAAAAATGTGATGAAATACAAGAATTTCCTGAGAATAACAGGACAATAGAAAAGAAAAGTAGGAAAGCGATAATGGAGGGACGCAACAATGGCGGGTGTTAAAATTTTTTAACATTTATATTACCTTTTATGGGGCTTATATAAAAAGTGCCAAAAAAGGTGTGAGTATCTATGGCAAGCGCCATTAATGTTATAAAACAAAACTGAAACCTTTGGAGCTTCCTTAGAAAGAGCCAAAAATTCCTTTAAAAAATATTAAAAAAACACTAAATTAAAGCTGACTGAATTTTTTTTTTCTATTATAATTTTTTTAACATGTCCTAGGCATTGTACATGTGCATTTATAAGGAGCCCTGCTGCTGCATATGGCTTCCTGTTGGTCACTTCAATTAATACGAATATAGTTCATATCACTAACATGGATCAAAGTGGGAATCAGAGGGAACTAATTAATGGTGGGGATGTGTACAGGGAATCAGAGCAAGCAGCTTTGAATACTTCAGAAATGCCAATTGCCAACCATCATAATATAGTTGTAATTAAAAAAAAAACCATTGCGTGATCCACCAAGTATAAAGGCATATTGTAAAAGAAGTCATGATTCTCATCAAGTAAATGGCCAACCTGTGATTCTTTCCCAACAGCGAGCTCTGACGATGGCTTTCAACGGTCGAGGGAGCTGAGGAAGAGCGTGAGGGCAAGAAAGAGCGTGAGTAACATGTTCAGAGAAAGATAGAACCTCATTGACCAGTCTTGTGGCGTTGGTTTCTTCATTGCAAAACACCTACCTTCTGGTTTCGTGCCTTCCATAAGCATTGAACTCCAAAGCTTGTACACCAAACAGGATTGCTCCTACAAGTCTGCAGGTTCTTCTTCAATGCGCAGATGCAAATATGCAATGTCACAAAAAGTGATTTATGTCTAAGCTCTTCAAGGAGCTGTCGGATGGCTAGCTATAAAGTTTGGAAAGTGATTTATTAATGTATAGATTACTATCCAAGATAGATATGACTTGCCTTGTCAATGAAAAAAACAAATATGCAGGTGGAAGCTTTCATGTGATTCTTCTCCATTCTTTTTTGACTTGATTTTTCAGTGAATGCCAAAGCTTTCACGTGATTCTTCTCCCTTCGGTAAAGATGACCCCTTCGTTTTTTTTAATACATGTGGAAGCTTTGGCGTTTTATTACAAAATGCCAAAGCTTCCCATCTTGATCCAAAAAAAAACTGCAATGATCAATGATTCATATCCTTATCCTTTGTTTTTTTTGTAGCGGAAGCTTTGGCGTTTTATTATAAACGCCAAAGCTTCCCATCTTTTTTTTTGTTCAAAACAAAGCTTCCCATCTTAATCAAAAAAAAAATCTGTAATGATCATATGATTCATATCCTTCATTTTTTTTAATATATATGTGGAAGCTTTGGTGTTTAATTATAAAACGCCAAAGCTTCCCAGATCTTCATTTTTTCTAAAATATATGTGGAAGCTTTTATCTACACCCATCTTTGATCCTTTTTTTTTTATATATAGGAAGCTTTGGCGTTTTATTATAAAATGCCAAAGCTTCCTATCTTGGAAAACACCAAATCATATATACATTGCATTATATATATAATATCGGCACAACACCATGCATGTGGTGACCATTGGCTCTCTCCGTTCCTGACTTTATAGACATACACACACCAAAAATGTAATTATTATATATTACTATATGTATACTGTTTTTTTTGTCAACACTATATGTATACTTTTAATATATAAGTTAGACTCTGCTTGTGCTGACTCAGTGAACGCATGTGACCCTGTTTACACCCTTAAGATGTGCATGATTGGTTTGGAAAGAGACAAAGCTTCGGTTTTCTATAAAGATCAATCTACCTCTACAGCCCACATGACCGTGAAATCTGGAATCATAAACTTCCTATTATATATATATTTTTAAAAAAATATAAGATGCTTTGGCCCTTCGTAAGGAAGCGCCAAAGCTTCCTATTATATTTTCTTTTTCTTAAAAAACAAAATATAGGAAGCTTTGGCGCTTCCACATAAAACGCCAAAGCTTCCTATTGTTTTTTGAAAAAAAAACTGAAGGCCTTGTTTGGCGCTTGTTTAGAGAAATGTCATGCAAGGTTAATGTCAATTATGACGTTTATAATTGTAAGCGCCAAATCTTTCAAATAATTTTGATTTTAAATAAATAACTATTTTTGGCGCTTCTTTAAAAAAATGCCACATGAGTTATGCCACTAAAGCCCCTTTTTGTAGTAGTGTGTGCATTCATATTAGAGGAAACAATTACATTAATTTAATCCATTTCACACATTAAGTGGTTTTTAACAATTTATCCAAGAGATGACTATGAATGCGATCGTAAGATTAGTCATTAATTAGATAAATTGCACTCAATGCGTTTGCTTGAGGCTTTTAATTAAAGCTTTATGAATTTCAACTCCCATATCATTTAATGAGCTAGGATAGCTATTGAACCAATTTCTCAAGAGAATTCACTTCATTCATATTTCATTAACCATCCTATTTTTATAAAAATACCAAAAATATTAGCTTAGCTTGTAATTATATTGCATTTTCTTCTAGCTATTAATTTGAAAAACCAAAACTCATATCCCCTTGGTTTATTGTATTTGCATAACGTTTGGGTTACTTAGGATTCAATAAAAGGCTCCTCGAGAAGAGAGAACGATCCTAGGTTTGGCAATACGCAATCCTTGGTTAATTTTTGATTGTGGACCCCAAGGCTAACAATCACAAAAGCCCTAATCATAGATGTGGTCCATTAGTGCACATGATGATCTTATAGATTGGTAAGGTTTAACAATTGGGGAAGGCTGATGAGACATAGCTCACAGGGGTGAGATGCAACTGCCAGGTTGGGAGAATGTTGGGAAAGGAGAAAATGGTGAAGAAAAGAGGAGAGCTTGGCTTGAAACGAGTCCAGTGGAAGGAGAAAGAAGGAGAAGAACTTTTACTCATTATCCGGGTGGCTGGCAAATTTTAACACTGGTAGTCTTTAATATATAGGAGTAAGTATCAACTGAACTAACTATAGAAAGTTTAATGACCTAACAAAAAGGAAAATAAAAATTTAGGGATCTAATTCAAAATCGAGGGAAACAATAAGCACCTCCAGATAAGTTTTTCCTTTAAAATATATTATTATTGCAGTAAATCAATATGTACACTAACCAAAGGGTAATAATCAATAATGGATCTGCTTCATCTCAAAGATCTATCCTAGTACTATATTGTCCATATGCGAGCCCAACATTTTCTAATGAAAGTGAACAAGACCATATGAGAAAGTTTGGAACATATACTTCATCTTTTATCACAATCTTTCAATTGTCCTGTTTCTAATTGACTCTGTATTATTTGCGTATTGGCTTTTCTTATCATACGCTTACAATGGCATATATACTGTTGACTTCTTGTCCTTGAGGTTTCATGTCTCATTTGTTCAAAATAAAGGTCCAAACATGGCATATGTATTTTTTCTTTCTTGTTTTTGGATCCTTTGGGGTTGCCTGCCTTTTAATATACACTTTGATTTGATTCTCTGCTACATTCTTCTCTTTGACGAAACATCTGTGGCATGCAAGGCTCAGTATTTGTCCAAGTTTTTCTAAGCAAAGCTGTATCTTCTTATAGAGATGGTTTTCTTATTAACCATAATTACTGTTCTTTTTATCTCTTGTTATTGTGTTCATTTACACTTATCGTGAGAAATACTACTTGTAAATGTAATGTTCACTGTAATGAAACTAATAAAGTGACAGAAGCATCTCTTGGTATCGTGTTTGATTTATTTCTGTGGCATGCGGGGCACATATTTTCTCATATACATGTTTTATCCTTCATTCTCCTAGTTAAATATGGACACAAAAGCTGTATGGGATGTACAGTCAACAGAGATATTTGTCAACGCATGTGTTGACCAAATATACAAAAAAGAACGCAGAGGGCAATCATTCACACCAAAAGCATGGCAGACTATTATTGAAACATTCACTGAAAAGACTGGCAAACACTATAGGAAGAAACAATTGAAAAATAGATTAGATGTGTTAAAGAAAGATCTGAAAATATGGGATTCTTTAATCAAAGAGACCGGTGTGGGCAGACACCCTGTTACGAACATTGTCCTTGCATCGGATGATTGGTGGAAGGAGAAGTTACAGGTAAAAAAATATTAAGTGCAATTTACAAATTTAAATAGTTACTTTTAGTTATGTAATTAATTTAATTATGCATTTTGACTCCTGTTACTTGTATGCATGCAGACGCATCCCGATTATAGGAGATATAGGTACTCATGCCTAAAGAATGAAAGTGAGTTACGAATAATATTCAAAGATGGAATGGCGTCCGGTGACCACAGATTCTCATCCTTTCGCATACAACCACAGACAAATGAGGAAGAGGAGGAGGATGATGTTTACAGACCCACGATGCATGAAGAGGAAGGCTCTGGGGACAGTGAGGATGAGCTTTTTGATGTTGACCCTCCAGTTAGTACCAGAGTTACCGATGAAATGGCAAGCATTGGAATAACCACGGAGAGGCCATCAAGGACTGGTCCCACTGCATCTGGAGGTGAGGCCAAAAGGAAGCGAGGTGAAGGGTCTAGTAGAAGCAAAAAACAGAAGCTTCCAGCTGCCAAGCAAATAGCTGATGCCGTCAGTGTTATTGCCGAAGTGACTATGGATCGAGCAACGGCTTTAATGACACCTCAAGAAAATAGCATGTCTGAGGTTGTGAAACATCTACTGGAACTTGACGAGGTGAAGTCGGACAACGCCTTTGGAGTCCGGTGCATGCAAGCTCTGGAAAGCAAGACACGTCGGGATGTATTTGTGACGTTGAAACCACATCCCGAGATCCTGATTTCTTATTTGCGTTCTCTTGTTGATGATAACTAGTTGTAGTATGCATTTGATGTATGGATATTTCGATGTAGACATTTTTAGTTGTTTGTTTCCAAAACATATGACTTGACCCGTCGTTTAGAATGGTTTTATTATGTTGGCATTTATATATATAAATATATATTATATGTTATGTTTGTTAATCATCCTGGTCACACCACAATCTCACCACAATCACAGGTACTCAATGGCAAATCATAACAACCGAAACAGGTTGCAGGGGATGGATGAAGATGAAGATGAAAATGAAGATTGTGATGACGCCTCAATTTTTGAGGCTGAGTTGGAACATCATCAACAATTATGTGTGTTACTTTGCCAATATTTAGTGCCATATGTGTGCAGACAACCGTGTAGAGCGAGTCAAGGACCAGGTCACTATTGGGTACGAGAATTGTTGGCAAATGAAGGTTCAGAATGTCATCAGATGTTTAGAATGGAAAAACATGTTTTTTATAATTTGTGCATTAAGTTGTGTGAGCATGGTTTAAGAGAAACTAGGAATACTGGTGTTGAAGAAATGGTTGCCATGTTTTTGCTCACTATTGGACACGGTGTAGGAAATAGGCTAGTACAACAAATATTTAAACATTCGGGTGAAACTGTAAGTAGGATTCTACACAAGGTTTTAATGGCCTGCCTTAACCTTGCACATGAAATTATTAGGCCACGCGATCTAGAATTTGGTCAATGTCATCCAAAAATAGAAGCCGATAATCGATATTTCCCATATTTCAAGGATGCCATTGGAGCTATTGATGGTACTCACATCAGGTGTGTCATCACTGGACCGGGCCGAGATAGGTTTATTGGGAGAAAAGGATATCCCACACAGAATGTTATGGCTGTTTGTGATTGGGATATGTGCTTCACGTTCCAGTTAGCAGGATGGGAAGGTTCAGCACATGATGCTCGTGTTTTTCACTTTGCTGTCTCAGATCCAACCATGAATTTCCCACATCCACCACTAGGTAAATATTGTGTACACTTCAATTACGTTTCTTTGTCTATATTTAACGTTTAACTTAATCTCACATTTCCAATGATTTTAACACATATTAGGCAAATATTATTTGGTCGATTCTGGCTACCCAACAACAGTTGGGTATCTTGGTCTGTACAGATGTGAAAGTTATCACCTCCCAGAATTCAGAAATCACCGAGGGTTTCGGAATCCTAATGAAGCTTTCAATTTCTATCATTCAAGCTTGAGATGTACAATAGAAAGGACTTTTGGAGTCTGGAAAAATAGGTTTGAAATCTTACAACATATGCGTAAGTACAGCTTCGACACACAAGTCCGTATTGTCTGTGCCACAATGGCTATACATAATTTCATTAGAAGAAATTCCCAATCTGATGTGGACTTTAGGGAAGCAGAAAATGAGAATAATATAGTTCATTTAGATAATAGTCAAGATCAAGACCCATCATTATCAGATGATGTTCGGGCGTATTCAACCCAAATGAATCATGTTCGTGACGCCATAAGGGACCAAATTGTATGGGAGCTCTGATTTGATTAGTTAGATTATATTTTACTTCTTCAAAAACTGTAACTTTGTACAATTTCTATTTTATTCGCATTATAATTGTAATTTTATTATAAAATTATCATTGCCAAACATGTTCCATCACAATGCTCTGTCGTTCAAAAGCTCTGCTGTTTTGTGGGTATGAGTGAAGCATAAAATTATGTATTTTATAATTTCCTAATATATATGAAACGGGGGCAGATTTTTATGCTAGAGTCTGCAAAGAACGGTTTTATGTCTTTTGCCTTGTATATTTTTGGTTAGGTCTCTACTGGTTTGAAGATTAGAAATATTGGACTCAATTATGTCCTCGGAGAAAAGAAAGATTTGTGAGTGAAGAGTGTGCAAAGAACTGTTATCTGGATGGGTTAACGGCATCAAACTTTTGAGAATGTGCCTTGTGGTAACACTGTCGCCATTGGATGGTTTGGATTAATTTATTACCAAGAATGCCACTTTAATAAATACAGATATCTTCTCAGGTCCCATTTGGCATTTAAGTTGTCAATTAGTTTTTTTTCCACAATTAGTTCTTCATTTTTTCAATTTCCATAATTTTTTCATTTTTTTTCCTCTTAATTAATACAAAAGCCACTTATGCAAAAGTTAAACCAAACATCCTAACTTTTACATAAGTTACTTTAAGTTACTTATCCAATCGCTAATCCAAACACTCATCATTTTACCCCATCTAACTTTTTTCCCATCTTAAGATTCCATAAGTTTAAGTAAAAATAAGTTACTTATCCAATCGCCAAAACAAACACACCCAGGGCTCAGCAAACCCTGCATGGCTGATATCATCCATTTCTGGCCTTTTCTCAGAACCACTCATTCTTCCTCAACAACTCTAAATATTTTGGGTTTATTTTTCTCTTTGCCTTCTTCAATTGTGGAATGTGATGTTCTAATTTATAAAGACCTTAGACATGTCTATGCTAATGAACATTTGTGTGAAAATATGTGTAAATTTCTTCAAAGTTTGATCAAAGTTTTCTCAACTTTTCTTCAGAGCCTTTCAAAATTGTTCATTTTTTGTGAAATGAATGAATAAAGTTAATTTGCTTGTTCACATGGTTAAAGGTTAATGAAAATTGTCTGCAAATGAAAACTTGTGCGACGATGCGGAACAAATTAATAATAAGTATATGGAAATTTAATGCAAATTTTGTGAAAAATGAAAATCAACATTTTGTGAAAAATGTGTAATTTCATCTAAGTTTTATCAAACTTGTTTGAAGGTCCCGAGATACAAGGCAACAGAAGTTGTAGAGAGTATATGAAAGTTTCATCAAAACGGTCAAAGGTTTTCTGAAACTGTACATGTATTCCTAATTGACTTATAATTTAACCTTCATATACGTTTGCCTTAACACTTGAAAAATGCGGTAATCCATGGAGGCAAAAAAAATCTTTAGGAGCTTCATGTAATTCAACGAAGATTAAAATTTTTCATGACAAATATATTGAGATATATAATACGTAATTCTTATTCATCACTTCATTATTCAACACTAATAATTTCTTCATATGTTTTTTCCACATGACAAAAACACACTATTTTGCATTCAAACTATTTTTTAATTCCTTTCTATTTTCAGGAGCTACCCCATTGTGCATATATATCAGACCGGTTTGAAACAAAATAAATGGTAATCAGCAAAAAGAAAAGTGTTATAATAATAAAACCGGTCCCTCAAGACGGGTCCGGTTTCTCTCAATATTCCTTTTCTCATCATCTCTCATAATCTTTAAATAATATTCGTCCAATCAATCTGAAATGTAAAAAATGAGCCACGTAATCAAGTTATTACTCCTTTGACTTTTCTCTCATCTTCCCAATCAATGGTCCAGAGGGGCTCCTCTTTCCAATCAACATTTCAGATGGGCTCATGGGGGATGATGAGAAAATGAGATGATTAGAGGATCTACTTCCCCTCAAGACAGGAGGAATGGGCTCGAGTACATAACAACAAGCCACCAAGAGCTAAACACAGTGAAAATCTAACAAATCCCCTTACGCACGAGTTAAATATAGACTGGGTGCTAATCATAAACCAACACACTTTATTTGCAAGAACTATGCCAAGTCGCCAACAATTCTGAACCTCAATTTACTCAATCAAATAACTTCCTAATGCCACTTTAGATCTATATATATAGATTAAAACTGGGATGTCGCGGGTGACTATAATTGATTAGAATTTACAATAAAAACAATTTTACTAACAAGGTTCATTATAGTTGGCAGATAACTAGGTCTCTTAAACAAGGTTCATTACTAATAATAGTACCTTATTAGAAGAAGTGATGCTCACTTTTATGATCTCTATCCCCCTGAACCTTAAGGGTTCCTTAGCTAAAAAAAAATAAAAGTAATCGCAACTTTTATTTATCTCATTTTTTTAAAAAGAAAATGATGAATTGATTATCTGAAACGTACAAATTTAAAAATTTGAGTATGAGCAATCCAAATTAAATTTCACCGATCATATCTCAATGTTAAATGCTCATTGGCATGAGTACCAAAACTAGACCCTATTAAGGTCGGGTTCAATCCTCTAGATATTTCTTTCTTTAATTTCTTTTAAGAATTGGTAAAACATTTAAAATAAGAAAAATTAATCTGGCGGTCCTTACTGTTTCACTAGATTTTTTTTATTGCGTCGTCGAACCTTTCATAGTTAGATTTGTTAGTCCTTATACTATTAGACAAAGACTAACAATGTTAAAATTCGCATTAGAAAGCATTGTTACTCGGATAATATTAAGAAGTCAATGAAATCTCCAAAGAGAAACCTTGCAAAATAGCCGGGTTAATGTGCAAATTTAGTAACCAACCACTTTCCTATAGGCATCAACACAATTAACTGTTTTTGGGTGCAAACGTAGACATGATCAATTGTGTTAGGTGCCTATAGAAAAATAGTTTTTTACTAAATTTGGACCTTAACCCCAAAATAGCCCTCCACCACATCCTCTCTTGTGTCCTCTAGTGCAAATCCATCCTCTAATTATCTTTCTCTGCGCAAACCTCCCCAACCTCTTGTGTAACCCCCATCCCACTATTACTGCTCAGATGCATTACTTCAAATATTATAACATTTTTTACATATCTATATGCTTGACTGTTTTGGTTTTTATATATTTGAAGTTTAGACTCGTTGTATAGCTTTTCTTGGTTTCTATCTTCATTCAGATAGATTGATTGAATCATATTTTTACATGATTTTTTATGATTAATTTGGGATTTTTAATGCATTTTCTGGAGCATTAGTGCACGGTTAAGCACTAATTTTAGTTAAGGACAATTGTACTGAATTAATTGTAATTAAGAGCAAAAAGGTCATAAATTTGTTAATTATGCATACAAATGTTTTCTTGGACTTTTAATGCTATTTTGTGCTTCATCTTGCATTGTAGGTATTTTTGAAGAAATTGGAGATTTTGGAGGTTTAGAATTAATTATTTTGAGGGTTTGGGAAAACTACAAGAAAGTCCCTAGAAATTCTGGAAATTACATATTTGTGAAGAAGAAAAGGGCTAGAAAAATTCACAGAAATGATCCGAAAGTTTTAGAAAATTCTGATTGAGCCCCAAAATGTTTCAAAAAGTTTCACTGTAGTCCCGCATCTTAAACGTTTGATAGTTTCACATAGGTCCCTGGTCAAACCCTATTTTGACCAGGACCTTCTTCAGCTAAAAGCAGAGACATGTGACTAAGAAGAGCATACAGGGCTTTGAGCACTGCTAGTTTGGACTTTGGGTGGAGCTTGGGAGAGAACTTGAGTGGTGAAGGGAAGGAGACGGAGCACCACCACCGTCAACGACGTCTCATCACCTCAACTTCATAGTCGATGACCCTCCTCAACACACCACCACCTCCATTTTCGGCGAGGGAAGATGGAGAGCATCGACCAGCCTGCGACCTTCATCCTCTCACCAACACCACACCACCATCGTCTTCTCTCCCTCAATTCTGCCATCTCTAAGTTCAGTACCACTATCAACCACAGCGCTGTCACTACCTTCATTTTCCTCCTCTAGCAAGCCCCTTTCGTTCCTTCTCTCTCCATTTAACATTACAGACAGTACTGCGAAAGCTCCCTGAACAGAGTTGTAGATGTTGCCGAGACTCAAGAAAACCAGAAGCTCATATCGCTAGTGACTTTTGGTTCTGAGATTTCCGGTGACTATATTCTAGTTTCCGTCCATCTGCTGCAGTGCCGGCAAATTCTCACACCTTCAGTTTCCTTCACCTTCATTGCTTACTCTCATACCTTACCAAACCCGATGGATCCAATTTCTTTTCCTCCTTCCAGATTGGGTCCTTCAATTGTCATATGGATTTTCAATGGTTTGAACAAGTTGTCGGGACTATTGCAAGTATGAGTGGCTAACATTTTAACTCGTGAGGAATGGGGATTTGGCTTGAGTTTAAGAGCTTCAAGGGGGAGTTTTCTTTCTTAGTTGCTTTATGAATTTCATATTGTTGTTGTAATTCCTAGCTATGTTCTAAGGTAGTTTCAGTAAGATTTTGTTGAGTTATTTGGACTCCATATTGCTAAACTAAGATTGCTTATATTGTTTTTGAATTGGAATTATTGTGTGATTGATTGACTTATGGTTATGTATTTCATATTAATTCAATGAAATTATACTTGCTATGTGTTCACTAGTTTGTGTAATTGATTTGAGTTAATTTGAGTGGCGCATTTGTGCATTCATATTAGAGGAAACAATTATTTTAATTTAATCCATGTCACACATCAAGTGGTTTTTAACAATTTATCCAAGAGATGACTATGAATGCGATCGTAAGATTAGTCATTAATTAGATAAATTGGACTCAATGCGTTTGCTTGAGATTTTTAATTAAAGCTTGATGAATTTCAACCCCCATATCATTTAATGAGCTAGGATAGCTATTGAACCAATTTCTCAAGAGAATTCACTTCATTCATATTTCATTAACCATCATATTTTTATAAAAGTACAAAAAATATTAGCTTAGCTTGTAATTAAATTGCATTTTCTTCTAGCTATTAATTTGAAAAACCAAAACTCATCTCCCCTTGTTTTATTGTATTTGCATGACGTTTATGTTACTTAGAATTCAATAAAAGACTCCTCGAGAAGAGAGAACGATCCTAGGTTTGGCAATACGCAATCCTTGGTTAATTTTTGATTGTGGACCCCAAGGCTAACAATCACAAAAGCCCTAATCATAGATGTGGTCCATTAGTGCACATGATGATCTCATAGATTGGTAAGGTTTAACAATTGGGGAAGGCTGATGAGACAGAGCTCACAGGGGTGAGATTCAACTGCCAGGTTGGGAGAATGTTGGGAAAGGAGAAAATGGTTAAGAAAAGAGGAGAGCTTGGCTTGAAATGAGTCCAGTGGAAGGAGAAAGAAGGAGAAGAACGTGTACTCATTATCCAGGTGGCTGGCAAATTTTAACACTTTTAGTCTTTAACATATTGGAGTAAGGATCAACTGATCTAACTATAGAAAGTTTAATGACCTAATAAAAAGGAAAATAAAAATTTAGGGACCTAATTCAAAATCGAGGGAAACAATAAGCACCTCCAGATAAGTTTTTCCTTTAAAATATATTATTAGCGCAGTAAATCAATATGTACACTAACCAAAGGGTAATAATCAATAATGGATCTGCTTGCCAAGTAATTTAATTTTTTGTAGCCAAAGAATTTCAATTTTTAATTACAGTGAGTAAAATATTAAATTTAGATGATAGTTACTTGTAATTATTTATATATGTTAATGACAGGGATATATAGTTGATTTTTCATTACTGTGAAATACTATAAATATTTAGTCACAATAAACTCATGATCAATAATGTCAAGAAAGACAGTGCTATAAAGATTATACTAGTATCATGTATTATTTTATTCAGATAATTTACTTTATCTTTATCAGGAAAGATAGATGGCTAAGAATAAAAATTATTCAACAAGAATGGTTGTAAATTTTCAAACTATTTAATTATTTTTTTTTCCAACCAAGAAACTTCATAAACCTAGAAACAATAACTTACATTGATTTAAACCACAAATTTAAAAGAACTAAATAAAACAAAAGACTACTTCGTAGAACTTAAATAATCTTCTGATAGCATGTTATTACTTCTAGCTTCAGAGTCTCCCGTCAACTGGAACCTGCATGAAAATTAAAAAGAAAAGACATTCAATAGAATCATCACATGAAGTGTTGAAAATCCTTGTTAACCAGCCCTTTTTGATTTTTAAGCCCATTATATTATCAACCTCATGATGAGCATACATATGTTAAGGTTGTTAAAATTTGTCTCTTTTATTGTGTTTATTAATGAGGTAAAATTGGATTTAATTTCTTAAAAAAATAAAGATTTTCATGTTTATGGAAGAGTGTTTTCTCTATTCACATGGTAAACAAAATGAACCAAATCCTTTGTTTGGTTCGAGGGGAATGGAGGAGGAGAAACAAGGAAAAATTTTAATGAATTTGATTTTTCCTTAAAATAATAGACAAGTGAGATTATAATTTTTTTGTTTGGATACAGTGGAAGAGATTATGAAACTTTAATAGAGAAAATATAATAAAAATTGCTAGGAAATTTTAAAGCTCACTTCTGTATTTTTCTAAAATCAAACTCATTGAAATGTTTTGACCCTTCCTCTCACCTCCATTCCCCTCAAACCAAAACAAAAGGTTAAGAAATTCAAAGCATACAAAAGTACGATAAAAGGAATAAATTACCTAGAATATGAATGAGTTGTGATTATTCATTTTCGGCGAGGGCCCGCACGTTCTGCAAGGGTTGGTCCCTTGTCCTTGCTTGATTTTGAAGTGCCATTGTTTTGGTAAGTGTCACCATAACCGGCAGTTGTTTCCTTGGGCTGGTTTGAGCTTGATGAAGCTGCAGGAGATCTACTATAGGGCTCAGCAAACCCTGCGTGGCTGATATCATCCATTTTTGGCCTTTTCTCAGAACCACTCATTCTTCCTCAACAACTCTAAATATTTTGGGTTTATTTTTCTCTTTGCCTTCTTCAATTGTGGAATGTGATGTTCTAATTTATAAAGACCTTAGACATGTCTATGCTAATGAACATTTGTGTGAAAATATGTGTAAATTTCTTCAAAGTTTGATCAAAGTTTTCTCAACTTTTCTTCAGAGCCTTTCAAAATTGTTCATTTTTTGTGAAAATGAATGAATAAAGTTAATTTCTTGTTCACATGGTTAAAGGTTAATGAAAATTGTCTGCAAATGAAAACTTTTGCGACGATGTGGAAAAAATTAATGATAAGTATATGGAAATTTAATGCAAATTTTGTGAAAAATGCAAATGAAAATTTTGCGAAAAATGTGTAATTTCATCTAAGTTTTATCAAACTTGTTTGAAGGTCCCGAGATACAAGGCAACAGAAGTTGTAGAGAGTATATGAAAGTTTCATCAAAATGGTCAAAGGTTTTTTGAAACTTCACATGTATTCCTAATTGACTTATAATTTAACCTTAATATACGTTTGCCTTAACACTTGAATTCGGTAATCCATGGAGGCAAAAAAATATTTAGGAGCTTCATGTAATTCAACGAAAATTAAAATTTTTCATGACAAATATATTAAGATATATAATATGTAATTATTATTCTTGACATCATTATTCAACACTAATAATTTCTTCATATGTTTTTTCCACGTGATAAAAAACACTATTTTGCATTCAAACTATTTTTTAATTCCTTTCCATTTTCAAGAGCTACCCCATTTTGCATATCAGACCGGTTTTTTAAAAAATAAAAGGTAATCGGGGCAAAAAAAAAGGTGTTATAAAAATAAAACCGGTCCCTCAACAAAATATAGTCCCTCAAGACGGGTCTAGTTTCTCTCATTATCCCTTTTCTCATCATCTCTTATAATCTTTAAATCAAATCCATCTAATCAATTTGAAAGATAAAAAATAAGCCACATAATTATATTTGGAATTGTGGTTATTCAATCTTTAGGTAATTGTATTTTTGAATTATTTGATGATTACAACATTAGGCATATTTTTGGAAGTATTGGTTTTATTTTGCTCAGAAATGCAAAAGGCTAAGTGTGAGGGAATTGATAAATCCCTATTTTATTATATATTTTCATATTTTATTTTGGGATTTGTCATAATAATTTATTTTAAAATGCCTTCTTTGCGCTTCATTGAAATTAAGAGTAAATATATTAAATTAGGACTGGAAAGGGATAAAATGTCATTAAAATTTTACTTATTCTTAATCATTTATTTTTAAGTAAATTTGATGTTGGGTAAATGATTTTTACTTGTAGGTATTTGGAAAATGACAGTTTGTGGCTTAAATTTGCAAAATGTCAACTTGGTCCCATGAATTTTGAAACTTCCAGTTTGGTCCCAGAGTAAAACACGGCGTTTTAGTTCTCTCTTTTGGTCGGAAATTTTGTAGCTGAAGCTGAAAACCCCATTTAAGACATACGATACAGAAACAGAGGAGGACAGCCGCAAGTAGAGAGCAGCAGAGCATCAACCTCTCATTCCCTTCGCCTTCTTCTTCCTCTTTCTCGCCGGCGGCTCATCCACCACCACAGGCCACCGCATGAGCATCACTCCGTCACCACCAACAGAGAGATCAGAGCCGGTTGTGGTGAGCTAAGAGCTGAACACGGGAAGCTGAGAGTAAACCGAGAGTGAGGCAGAACTGAGATTTGAGAACAGAAGAGATTGCAGAGAGTTGAGGGGGGGCACCAACACGGAGCTGTGAGAGGGAGATGTGGGAGAGAGGGACGATGAGGTCCTCAGGGAGCTGAGAGTCAGGATTTGTAGGAGCAGTAGCAGTGAGCTTCATCCACACTTCACCATCTTCGCCCTCATCATCATCCACTACCACTGTCATACTTCCCTCAAGCTACCGGCGACCTTCACTGATTTCTTTCCCCCAACCTTCACAGACCATAGCATCTTCCTTTGTTCTGATTCATTTCAGCCGTGGCTTCCTCTGTTATGTTTTAATTTCAAATCCAGCCCTTGAAATAAATTGATTTAGTCCTAATTGGTTAATCTAATCTGTGACTCAATGGTTGGGTGTTGGTGGTCTTTAATGTCTAGAATCTTGTTTGGCGAAGTTATTCTCATGAGTGGCTAGGTAATTTTGTGCTCTTGGAGTGATTTGGAGATGGCTTGAGTTCACATGTACTTCGAGGGGAGTTTATTTTATCTATAGCTCATTATATTTGTGATTTCTTAGGTTTATGAATTCATATATGTAATGAGACTATGATTTTAGTTATGATTTATTTTATGGATTGAGTTTTTGTGATTTGAGATTTGTAATGAGGATTTGTACTCATCAATATATATGATTATATTTATGTTCCTCCATGATTCTATTCATTTTTATCTATTTAACATGATATTGTTAGATGGTTTGATTGAAATAGAATTGTAGTTGAACCTAAATACATTGCTTATTCCATAGTTACTCTCTAAGGGGTTTAATAATGCTTAAATAAATGGGTTTATGAGTTTAAGCATTAGACTCAACAGTAATTAAGGTTTGGTATATTAGGAAACTTAGAAAAACTCATTATACTAAAAGAGGGTTTAATAACATTTCAAGAGTAGGGGTCCCTCTCTTATGATACTAGATTCATTAGTTAATTGAGTAAGGATAGCCATTGAAAACCATTTTCAAGAGCATCTTCATCACTTGCTTTTCTAACCCATTTTCATTCCTTCTTATTTGAAAATCCCAAAAATATTCATTGAGTAACATTCAATTCATAGTATTGAAAATCAATCAATAATGTTTTACCCTTGTTAATTTTGCATTGTAATTACTTAGCTTATTAGGAATTAGTTTCATAATCGGTTCCTCAAAGTGAAACAACCCGAGTTGTGTGCTATATTACATTAATTCGGATTTATTCTTGATAACCCCGAGGCGACTAAAGGGCTATTTCAAGTGGCACCGTTGCCAGGGAGCCAAGAAATTGGTTTCCTAGTAACTAGGTGTCAAGTACTTTTGACTGGGTTGAGCCTTTAGGATTTTTACTTTCTAGTATTTTCATACTTAGTCCTAGTTTAGGTTGCATTTTAGTTAGGTTTAAGTAGTTTTGCATGTTTTTCATAGTATATTGCATCTTACCATATAAAATTTTGCAAAAATACCAACAAATATCTTGATTTTTCTTTGTTTTTGCATTTGCATTTTTGTATTTTTTTCTTGCATACACTTGATTTCTTCCAATTTTTAGGATTTATTTGTATCTCTAGCACTTTTTAGGACTTAGAATTCATTGG
This sequence comes from Inga leiocalycina, assembly GCA_963242795.1. Taxonomy (NCBI): domain Eukaryota; kingdom Viridiplantae; phylum Streptophyta; class Magnoliopsida; order Fabales; family Fabaceae; genus Inga; species Inga leiocalycina. The sequence goes on from OY725323.1 coordinate 76,588,883, forward strand.
GTTTTCAATGATTGCAATTTGAATGGCTTGGTTTAATGAGGATTATAAGTTTTAGTTTTGCACTAATCCTCATATGCATTCCTTTTTAGAGAATGATAGACCTTTAAGCTCTCAATTCTCGGATGAATCTTATGGTACTTTGAGAGATGAAACACTTTCTAATCTCACATACTCTCAAAAGCTTGATTTGTTTCAACAAGAATTGGATTCCCTCTATGCAGACATCAATTATCAAGAAGGAGCCTCTAAATCTCTACCACCTCAGTATCTCCATTCACATTTGGAACAATCTTGTCCACAAATCCCATATTTTGACCATGAACTCACCTTTCAACCACCTCAATCTCATTTCAACTATGCTTCTTCACCCTACACGTTCAATCAAAAATCACCTACTCCACTCTACCAAGAACAATCATCTCCATTTCATCTTCCCCCATTTCCCCTACTTCCATGCCATGTACAACTCTCTATGAACTACCTTCTCCATCATTCTATGACCCTCCATCACAATCTCCTACACCTCAACCTAGTGGACTTGATGCTTTTCTCACCTTGCTAAACACGGATGATAGAACTCGTGCATTGAGAAGAATGTATGATGAGCTCAAGGTTGAACACTTTAAGTTGTTCATGCTTAATGAGGAAAATGTGATTTCCAAGGAGCAGAAAGAGAGAATGGAGGATATCGAGGCTTTATCAAGGCGTTTGTTGATCATGTACTATGGATAAATACTGGAGGAGAAAATGGAGCTCCGTGGACTTATGACTCCAATAATGAGGGAACCAAAGAGTAAAAGCTAAATGCCACTTCATAAGTGGAAACATTCAACCCTCCAGTGCCTACTTCCACAAACGATGTTAAGAAGAAGCAAGTACATTTTCAACTATCAGAGGAGCCATTTCCAAATAATGGTATTAATTCTCCTCTTCTTGAAGAGGTTGACCCTCATCTTCCTCCTATTCTTGATGTTGTCAGTGATGATGAGGTGATGGAAGAAATTGTTGTCGAATCTCCTCATATGCTTGATGTTGAAAATGCTCACTATGATATTTCTAATAATAGTTGTGTAGTTGATGATGTTACTTGCATAGTCCATGCTTCTATGTGTGATGAACATGTTCTTTTCCCTTGTTTTAGGAGTGATGAACACATTAAGCATGTGGAAATTGATGAATTATGCTTGGATGCTCAAATTGTGATGAAGTGTGAACTTGATGATAGCTCAAATAATTGTCTAAATGATGATTATTTACATGATTCTTCCTCTTTTTCAAGTGTTGGCAAGCATGATTTGGAATGTTTTAATGATATTGAACATGATGAAGAATTTATTTTCCCCCTTCCCTACATTTTACTTTAGTTTGTTCATGTGAGGGTGAAATATCATGTACTATTTGTGCTGAAATTGATAATTGGCTTTTCACTTCGTAGGACCTTGATTCTTCATCTAGTTCAATTGATAACGTTAAAGTGCATGCTACGCTTGATACAAGCCTTAAAAATTGTGCACCTATTGATTCCTCTGAATCACATGTTTTAGGTAGTTTAATAAAGAAAAATTCAATGATTTTGAATGATAAAATTGTAAATGAAAATAAAGCTTTTCATTTAGTTATTTCTTGCAATTTGCCACTTGATATAGCAAATGAAAATACATGTTTTGAATTTTTAGGTGGTGATAGCTTGATCAATTCTCTTCTTACATTCTTTTACCTCCCAACTCTTGTGATTGCAAAAATGATATAATGCACTCCGACACTAAGTTAGATTCCGCATTTTTCCCATTACAAACACAAGAGAGTTTTCAAAATATGACTACTTGTTTAGTTCTTACTGAAGGGAACTAAATTGATTTTTTTGGTTGTGAAGTTTACTTGGAGAATCTTGTTCCTACAATGCCTATGTTTTATTTTTGATCTCTTCATGTATTTATTTTAGGACTAGATACTGCTTCTAGTCTAATGTTTCTTTTACAAAAACTTTCACTAGCAAGAGGGTGCATTCTAGGAGAAGTGGTTACAAAAGGAAATGCATGTTTCTCATCCGGGATGAGAACTTCTCCTACAAGAGTCTATCAAGATTTAAGCATTAGGTTGTCTCTTTTCTCATTTGCTTTCTTCTCATTTTTATATATTTCTTGAGCTTAATTATTATGTGAAGAGAATAAGTATGGGGAGACAAAACCATTAGTAAAAGGTAGATTTCTTTATTTTTCTTTTTCTAGGAGGTGAACAAACGCTCCATGTTCATATACCATTCTCATGTTGCACTTAATCTTTACTACATTTTGAACTTCATTGTTAAACTCACTTTACTTGTTTATTTCTTCTTCCCCTCATGGTGATTTTGGATTTTTTTGGTGTGAGGGATTTGGAGGGAAAGGGAGGGGATGGAAAATTTTTATGAGTTGAATTTTAAAAGATTGAAGGAGTGGGGTAATAAAATTTATCAATTTCTTCCTAGCACTATGATTTATGAAAAAAAAATGCTATTGTATATGTGAAGAGAAAGTGCCATGTGAATAGTAAAAAAAAAGAGTGAAAGAAAAAGAAGAAAAGAAAGGGAAAATTCAAAAAAAAAAAAAAACAAACAAATAAGGCACTATGATAAATATGTGAATTAAGTTTAGTTGAGTAGTGCTAAGTGATCTATCAATGTATTTGGTGCAAGCATAGTGTTTTGTTACATTTTCCATTCCATTTAGCGTTCTCAACATCACAACCCTAAGAAGTCCCTTTTAATATGGATTCTTGGCAAACTAGTGGTAGAGATAGTAGAACTTCTACAAGTCTATGGTAGATCCTAGATTAGATGAATTGAGTTGAATTCTTTATGATTTGAGAGATGAGAGAAACATTTATTCCCCTCAGAGCTCTATCATGTATATCTTTCTTGGTTTTGTTATGTGTTCAATTTGATTTCTTTGCATTAAATATTTCCATGAGCTTTAATTGATTAGGAATTGTGGTTATTCAATCTTTAAGTAATTGTATCTTTGAATTATTTGATGATTACATCATTAGGCATATTTTTGGAAACATTGGTTTTATTTTGCCTAAGAGTGCAAAAGGCTAAGTGTGGGGGGATTGACAAATCTCTATTTTATTATATATTTTCATATTTTATTTGGGGATTTGTCATAATAATTTAGCTTAAAATGTCTTTTTTGTGCTTTATTGAAATTAAGAGTAAATATATTAAATTAGGACAAAAAAGGGAAAAATTGTCACAAAAATTGTAATTACTTTAAATCATTTATTTTTGAGAAGATTTGATGTTGGGAAAATTATTTTTACTTTATGTATTTGGAAAATGGGATTACAACTGAAAATGACAATATGGGGCTTAAATTTGCAAAATGTCAGCTTGGTCCCATGAATTTTGAAACTGCCAGTTTGGTCCCAGAGTAAAACACAGCGTTTTGGTTCTCTCTTTAGGTTAGAATTTTTGTAGCTGAAGCTGAAAAACCCATTTAAGACATATACGATACAAAAACAAAGGAGGATAGCCGCAAGTAGAGAGTAGTAGAGCATCAACCTCTCATTCCCTTCACCTTCTTCTTCCTTTGTCTCGCCGGCGGCTCAACCACCACCACAGGCCGTTGGCGATCATCAATTCGTCACCACCAATAGACAGATTAGAGCTACTTGTGGTGAGCTAAGTGCTGAACCCGAGAAACTGAGAGTAAACCGAGAGTGAGATAGAACTGAGATTTGAGAATAGAAGAGATTGCAAAGAGCTGAGGAGGGTGCCGACACAGAGCTGTGAGAGGGAGCTGTGGGAGAGAGCGACAGTGAGGACCTTAGGGAGCTGAGAGACGGGATTCACAGGAACAATAGTGGCGAGCTTCATCCAGACTTCACCATCTCACCCTCATCATCATCCACCACCACTGTCATACTTCCCTCAAGCTACTGGCGACCTTCACTGATTTCTTTCCTCCAACATTCACAGACCGTAGCATCTTCCTTTGTTCTGATTCATTTCAGCCGTGGTTTCCTCTGTTATGTTTTAATTTCAAATCCAGCCCTTGAAATAAATTGATTTAGTGCTAATTGGTTAATTTACCCTGTGACTCAATGGCTGGGTGTTGGTGGTCTTTAATGTCTAGAATCTTGAACTTGTTTGGTGAAACTATTCTCATGAGTGGCTAGGTAATTTTGTGCTCTTAGAGATGATTTGGAGATGGCTTGAGTTTACATGTGCTTTGAAGAGGAGTTTATTTTATCTATAGCTCATTATATTTGTGATTTCTTAGGTTTAAAAATCTATTTATGTAATGAAACTATGATTTTAGTTATGATTTATTTTATGGATTGAATCCTTGTGATTTGGGATTTGTACTCATCAATATATATGATTATATTTATGTTTCTCTATGGTTCTATTGATTTCTATATATTTAACAAGATATTGTTAGATGATTTGATTGAAATAGAATTTTAGTTGAACCTAAATGCATTGCTTATTTCATAGTCACGCTCTAAGGGGTTTAATAATGCTTAAATAAATGGGTTCATGAGTTTAAGCATTAGACTCAATGGTAATTGAAGTTTGGTATATTAAGAAACTTAGAAAAACCCATTACATTAAAAGATGGCTTAATAGCATTTCAAGAGTAGGGGTCCCTCTCTTATGATGCTAAACTCATTGGTTAATGATGTTTGGAATATTAGAAGCTTAGTGTATTAACTCTATAAATATTTTAATTGAGTAAGGATAGCCATTGAAAACCATTTCTAAGAGTTTCTTCATCACTTGCATTTCTAACCCATTTTCATTCCTCCTTATTTGAAAATCCCAAAAATATTCATTTTAATTGTATTTAATTCATAGTTTTGAAAATCAATCAATGATGTTTTACCCTTGTCAATTTTACATTGTAATTACTTAGTTTATTAGGAATTAGTTTCATAATCGGCTCCTCATAGTGAAACGACCTGAGTTATGCGCTATATTGCATTCATTCGGTTTTATTTTTGATAACGCCGAGGCAACTAAAGGGCTATTTCAAAGGTTCATTATAGTTGGCAGATACCTAGGTCTCTTAAACAAGGTTCATTACTAATAATAGTACCTTATTAGAAGAAGTGATGCTCACTTTTGTGATCTCTATGCCCCCGAAAGGGTTCCTTAGCTAAAAAAAATAAAAGTAATCTCAACTTTCATTTATCTCCTTTTTTAAAAAAGAAAGTGTTGAATTGATTATCTGAAATGTTACAAATTTAAAAATTTGAGTATGAGCAATCCAAATTAAATTTCACCAATCATATCTCAATGTTAAATGCTCATTGTCATGAGTACCAAAACTAGACCCTATTAAGATTAGGTTCACTCCTTTATATATTTCTTTCTTTAATTTCTTTTAAGAATTGGTAAAATATTTAAAATAGGAAAAATTAATCTGGCGATCCATACTGTTTCCCTGGATTTTTTTATTGCGCCGTCAAACCTTTCATAGTTAGATTTGTTAGTCCTTACTGTTAGACAAAGACTAATAATGTTAAAATTCGCATTAGAAAGCACTGCCACTCGAACAATGAGTCAATGAAATCTCCAAAGAGAAGCCTTGCAAAATAGCCGGGTTAATGTGTAAATTTAGTAACGAACCAGTTTCTTATAAGCATCAACACAATTAATTGCTTTTGGGTGCAAAAGTAGACATGCATGATCAATTATGTTACATGCCTATAGGAAAATAGTTCATTACTAAATTTACACCTTAACCCCAAAATAGCCCTCCACAACACCCTCTCTTATGTCCTCTACTGCAAATCCATCCTATAATTATCTTTCTCTGCACAAACCTCCCCAATCTCCTGTAACCCCCATGCCACCATTACTACTTAGATGCATTACTTCAAATATTATAACATAAATGTTTTACATATATATATGCTTGATGTCAACACCCATTTCCATTTTGATATAAGCAGAGTAATAGAGACCAAGTTCCTCAGGCATACAGAAAAGTACATATATACTGATAAAAATAATTATTTATAGTACAGAGTCAAAATATAGAAGGCGACAATATTCACAACATTTACATAATATCCAAAAGTGTCCTAAATATAGACTTTCGGTAACCACGGACTTTATCTTCACCTCGTGACATGTGATTGTCAATTCCCTTTGTCTACGTCCTTGCCTTTTTATCTATTGGCACCCGCTGAGATTTTTGGTTTAGAAAAAGGGGTGAGATCCCAAGGAATTCTAGTAGAAATATACTATCGACATATAAAATGTGAGAATTAAATATGCAATACACCGTATAAAATAAAATGAAAATTCTCATCGATTCATATGTGTAAACAAAGTTTCAGGGCCAAATGCCAAATTTAAACCCCTACATGCACCTCACCCGAGTCACCAACTACAGCTAGGCAATACCGGTAAACCTTGGCTGGGCACCGAACCATAACCAGGTAATATGCCTCTAGCACGCATTCATATCACAAAATATAGTAACATCTATCATATAAATAGTCACACAGTATATGAGAGATAGTAGTCCCTATCTCAAAGCTCTATAACCCCTATATTGCGTGCCTCATAAAACATGTCGATTTTCGGCTTTCGACTCGGTCCTAAAATGTTAAATGTACAAGAAATATGTTATAACCTATCGATGTATCATTTTAGGAACTATCATAGAATTTCTTGTGGTTATATTAGCCTATGGTGAAAATTTACCAAAATGCCCCCGGGACCCCCACCCGACCCCGTCGTACCCGGTCCGGCTGTACTTTTCCTGAAATCTTGACATGCACTATTTTGACGTATTTCCACCTAAAGAATCTATTTTTGAACTCATAATTATCAAATTCAATGCCAAATTACAAAATTGCCCTTGGCAGCACCTATTTCAGGGTTTTAGGGGTGTTTTCGTAATTATGCTTTTTCAGACTTTTTTGAAAAAGTGACTAACTGTAACCCCACCTAATTTTTCCTCTTGAACTTAATGGAATAATCAAATCATTGAAAATCCAACTTTGATACCCATTTCTAGAGCTGGCCAAAATTATGGTATCCTCTGGGAAAAATCGAGGTTTTGCGATTTCGGCTCTATAAACGCGTTCCTTTCTACACCTAACCACTTTATTGACTATTCCATTAGGTTACAACTATCATTTAGCTCCTAACGCATATAACTCTGATTCTAAGCTACTCCTCTATATTCCTTAAGGTTTAGAAGCTCATCTTTTAGTATTCTAACAACTAGGGTTTCAGACATATTAAGGGAAAAGCTAGTGGGAGCTTGAGGTAACTTCCAAACTCTTATATATTGACTATTCTAGCTGCTGTGGACAATTTAATCAGTGAGATTTCACCGGATTGCCCAAATCAATTTTTATGCACACAAGCCTATGTACCTGCAATCTTGCCATTATGCCCAACTAATAATTTCTTCTTCATGCCACATGTAGGAGACACCTAGGGGTCCCTCCCTATGGTCATAATTGACTTTGCAACTTGTCCAAGTTATGTATACGTGTAAAGTCTCAATTTTGGTCAAAATTACAATTTTTGCTCAAATTTTCCATAATTTCATATTAAATTGACCAAAATATTATAAATATATTTTTCCCTTTTATTTTCCTTAATTAATTGAAATTAACTTCAATTAATCAAAAAATAATTAATTTTGTGCTATTTTGACAAAATTATGATTTTGTCATTACCTTTTAAATCCAATTTCTTTTCTTATTTTTCTTTGGTCAATTTCCATCAATTTTTGGATCAAATATTTTGTCTAATATTTCTCTATTTTTGGACCTTAATATTGGGCTTTTTCAATTACCCAAATTAATTCCATATTTATTTTTGCCAAATTTCTCATGAAATTGAACATTTATAAATTCATAAATTCCAAATTCATGAATATTCACTATTTTATTGAATTTCTCAGATAATTATAATACATTTGGTGAATATAAATTTTGGAGTGTTACAGTTCTCCCCCACTTAAATAAATTTCATCCTCGAAATTTGCTACACGTTCATAATCATAAACTCCGAGGTAACACTTCTGAGTATGTCTTATTGACATCATTACCTCTGCTTAGACAGACTAAGATCCCTAAAATTTCTCGATTGACTCTTTGCTCATAAATCATCATATCTGCCACCTGCACTGTTTTACGGCTCAATGCGTCAGTGACAACATTAGCTTGCCCTGTATAACATTGACATTCTAGTTCTTAATCTTTCAACAACTCTACCCACTTCCATTGCATTATATTTCACTCTTTTTGATCTTGCACATATTTCAACATTTGTGATTGTAATGCCTCAAATTTTGATTAAGGGCTAATGGTAATTATTGAGAATGTTTTGTGAATTAATGTTGATTTGATATATGAATTAGTTATTGGGAATGCCCAACACTCTGTATTTTAGCATAATTACCTGATAAAATAATTATTTGGGCTGAATATAGGAGTAAATGACGCATGGAAGAAGGAAAAGAATTTAATTATGTGTTATGTGGCAGTTTCAGTTAATATGCCATAATCAGTGGATAAATTAAAAGAATGGAAAAATTATCGGCCAATTAGTCAGTGATTAATGAAGAAGTTAATTACTAACTAAGAATAAATGAGATATATGACTAAGTGATTAATGGAGTGGTTAGAGTAACTAATTAGTTACCTACTTTATGAGAACCAATGAGATTCGGACAAGTGGCAAGTAAATAAGATAAAGAGTGGGTGAGAAAGTCAAATAGGCATTGTTTAATCATTTTTTTCTCTCTCTCTCTCTCTCCCTCTCTTTTGGCCGAATGAGTATAGGCATGGGGCAGAAATTCTGTGCTCCCATCTTCATTTTCATAATCTCATTCTCTCTCTCTTGCTTTCTCTGTTTTCGCCATCTTGAAGGAAGAAAGAGAAAAGAAAAGCTTGAGATTTAGGTAAGATCTTGACCTTGAATTGCAAAATCTCCTTCTATAAAATTGTTCCCCTTGTTAAGACCTTTAATTCTATGGTTTTAGAATTTCAAGAGGAGGTGTCTTTTTGTTTGAGAAAAGTTAGAGATAGAAGAATCAAGAAACAAGTTTGGGAAAGTGAAAGAGGTAAGTGAAAGCTATCTTGTGGTATATAGATTGTGATTGTTGGTTGAGCATTGAATTTTTGGGATTTTGCCCTGATTTTAGTGTGATATTGGATTGTGAGAATTTCATGACATTTTGAATGGGTACATGGTGATGAAAAATTCTAAAACTTTGCAGTCTTAAAGCTCACATGCCACGCTTCAAAATGTACAAATAATTCATATCAATTCGATTTGTAAGTTAGGAGTTATGATTTCCCAAAGTTTGGGGTTGAAACTAGACTTAATTCTGAAACAATATGAACATTTATGGAATTTTGGATTTTTGTGGTTATGGACAATCTTGATTCATATTTTTCCTATGTAGAGGACTTGAATATCTTTCAATAGACTTTTGGATCACCTCATTTCAATTTTTCTAAAATTAGTTATGACTTTTAGAAACTTTAGATGTCCCTATTTTAATTGGGGACGCCTAAAGTAAAAAAAATAACCTCTTTCTTTTTTTTGCTTTAGATGTCCTCAATTCAAACAAAGACGTCTAAAGTGTGACTTTAGAGTTTAGACATCCCTATTTGAATTAGGGACGTCTAAAGTTAAATTTTCTTTTATTCAGGGATGCCCTTTTTGCGTTCTTGATATTCCAAAAGGAATCCCTGTAATATCAGGGATGCCATTTCGGCGTCCCTAATAATATTAGATATTATCACTGGGATGCAATTTTGGTGTCCCTACTAATATTAGGGATGCCAAAATGGCGTCCTTGATGATATTTTTTCACTTTGGCATCCCTGATAAAGAAAAGTAACTTTAGACATCCCCAATTCAAATAGGGACGTCTAAAGTTTCTAGATCTGGATCTATTTTTATGGCATTAAAATTTTTTTTAGCGGATTCGTTTGATTTAAAGGTTTGTGCTTGATAGCACTTTGTATATAATTCTTTTTTATCATACATGAGTCCATCCGTGGGTTGAGGTTGCCATAAGTCCCGTGTGTTAAGGCAGGTGTTTGTGCCCCACGCAGTAGTGTATGATAAATAAAGATTTTATATACTACAAGTCTGGCTAGAGTGGGATCTGAAAAATCTTACTAATTTCTTAACAAGATATTTTCATCCATAAAAACTGATACATTTTTAATTATTATACCACTATGGATCCAGAAGGTGATGATACTTAGGCAAGGGAGATTTACAATTATTGCTATTTTCTTTTCTTTAAGCTTTACTTCTTTATTATTCTGCTCCTTAATTCCATCCTTTGCTTCTTGCACTCTTTTTTTCCTTCTTTTCCTTTCAGCCATTTAAATTCTATCAATTTAAATTTTGCAATTTAAATTATGTCTTTCCTTCTCCGTTCCTTTTCTTCCAAACGCGGTAGTAGTAGCTCTTCTTCTACTCCATTAAGCAACTTTACGCTAAACGATGAGGAATCAAAGTCTTCAACTTCTAAACAAATTTTCAAAGAAGAAATTTCTTTTCAAAATATAAACCAGAACGTAGACGATTGGGTTTTCCCTCCAATTGCTTTAAACGCGCTTTATCAAATGCAAACTCAAGATAAGAAGTGGTTCTCCAAGTCTGATTACATAATCAGAACAGTTGAAGAATCAATTCCTATCAAACCAGAAAAGGAAGAATTTTACCTTCTTTCTCAAAAATCAATTGACAAACATAAGAAAGATTACAACATTTTGCACATCGGAAGTGTTCAAGTTGCCATTAAACCACAAATAAGAAAAGGACTAAACGTGTCAGGACTAGTATGCCTCATGGATGCTAGACATTATGAATTTTCGGATTCTATGCTTGCAGCAGCAGAATTTGGACTTCATAATGGTCCTGTCTACTTTAACTGTTATCCAGATAGGATAGCGGACTTAAAGGATGAACATGTTCTTGAAGTCCTTAAACTCATACTTCAGTTAAATGGTTTGAAAATGAAACCAGGATCTATACCGGCTACCCTAACATATAGGATACAGTATAAGTTCTTAAACTCATCCAATTCCTTAGTTCTAATACCACCTGATAATGGCCAAACAATAGTCTTTTTATCAGATGAACAAAATGCAAATTTGACCATTCCAAAAACAATTATGTGGGATGATGTTGAATTACCGGATGATGGGATAATGGATAAGGCCACAAAGCCTATTCCTAAACCAATATCTCAGGTAAGCAAAATCATTCAAACATCAGATGGAACGTAAAACTCTCCTTTGATAGACCAAGAAGATCTTGTAGTCAAGCTACCAGAACTGAGCCTTCATTATATTAGGTCTGTTAGATCTGAATCTTCAAGATATTCTTGTTCTTCTCTACCTAAACCACCATCTGTCATCTACATGTCAACCCCCAACACATCAACTCCCCAAAAAACTCTACCAAAAGTACCATCGGTCATATATGCACCTGCACCACCTACGGTAAGCCCACAAACAACCACAACATTTCAATTCAAGGAGTTAACGATTCTTTAAATATCCCACTATTCTTGTTCTTCTCTACCTACACCACCATCTGTCATCTACATGTCAGCCCCCAACACATCAACTCCCCAAAAAACTCTACCAAAAGTACCATAGGTTATATATGCACCTGCACCACCTACGGTAAGCCCACAAACAACCACAACATTTCAATTCAAGGAGTTAACAATTCTTTAAATATCCCACAAACAAGTTATGAAAAGAATGATGACTTGAAATCAATTGAGTCTCCAATCTATTCATCTCTTAGGGAACCATGGGAACCTTTTATCATAAACGTTTTAGAAAATGTTTTTCAAATTGACAAACAAACCTTGCAAACGGAATTTTCCTCTGAGAAATATACCCTTCAGAGAGAATGGTTTCAACAAAATTTCAAAAAATCTGCTAGAAAAGAAATTCAAGAAAAATTCTACATATTTCTTGAAAAAATACAAGAAAATATTCCATTTTTTGATTGGTTTAGTGCTTATGCAGAAGATCAAAACTTGGAATATCCTTTCTTACAAACCATCAATATGACAAAGAAACAATGGAAAACTTCTGAAGGTGAAACTATTTCTTCTGAGTTTCCTCCTCCAAAACCAGTGCAAGTACCACAATTGGCTGACGACAAATGCCAACCAATTATGGCTACACCTTCCAAATTTAAAAACATTGAAAACCCCATTGACCCAACGGATATAAAGAACATTGTTGAACAAAACAATTATACAAACCAATACCTTTAGGTATTAGGTGATTATTTTGTTCAAACACTAGTTTCTTCAAGAAAAGTCGAAACTAGAATTGAAACACCTCTTTTTAAACCTTTTCAAATAAACCCGAAAATTAAGTCAGATTTTCAAACTAAAAGATCTGATTTATTAAGAAAGGTTAATCAACAAATTAGCCAACTTCAAACTACGACTGTCTCAGACACACCCCAAACGTCATCAACCAAATCAAAAGATGTTATGACTTTTGAAAAGGATTCCCAAATTAGAGATACAGACTCTAACCCTTCTGAGTCGCAACTCCAGATCAACCATCAACACTAGAAAAAGCCTTCAAAACTCTATTACCATAGAGCTATCCTTCCAAACATTCTAGTTGAAGAACGAATAAACCAAAAATTTAAATCTTTTAATGCTAATAATATCTATAAATGGAACATAGATGGTCAAAGTGAATCAAACATTCTCCAAACTCTTCAACAAATGTCCATGGTAAGTACCGCATACCAAACTCAACATGATTATTCAGATGAAATGATTACCAATCTTATAGTTTCTGGGTTTACTGGACAACTTAAAGGTTGGCGGGATAATTATCTTTCTCCTGAAGACAAAAATACCATTTTTACATCAGTTAAAATTGAATCTAATGGAACACCCATTATCTCAAACGGCCAACCCATTCCAGATTCACGAAACAATCTTCTTTTTACAATTATTAAACATTTTGTTGGAGATCCATCTATCTAGAAAGATAGGTCGACTGAACTTCTTTCAAATCTTAAATGCAGTACCTTATCTGATTTCAGATGGAATAGAGATACTTTTTTGACTAGAGTACTCACTAGAGATGATGCTCATCAGCCATTTTGGAAAGAAAAATTCTTAGCTGGATTACCTAAGTCTTTAGGTGATAAAGTTAGAGAAAAATTTAGAAACCAAAATGGTGGCAGCATTCCTTATGAGCACTTGACATATGGTCAATTGATCTCTTATGTCTAAAGAACTGCTCTTAAGATTTGTCAAGATAATAAAATCCAACGTCAACTTGCAAAAGAAAAGCCCACGAACAGGAAAGAATTAGGAACTTTCTGTGAACAATTTGTCTTTCCTCCTTGTAAGCAATCTAAACCTCACCGCAAACCTTAACATAAAAAGAAAAAACATGTCTACCAAAGATATAAGCCCAATACACCTCCTCGTAGACTTGAAAAGGAATTTTGCTCAAAACCAAAAGTTGATTTTCCTAAACAAACAAAAGTTACATGTTTTAAATGTGGTAAACCGGATCATATTTCCAAATATTATCATTTGACTCGAAAGTTGAAAAAGATTAAGAGTATTGAAGAACCTCTTCTTGAACAAATAAAAAATCTTTTGATTGAAACTTCTAAATCTGAATCTAAAAGTAGTTCTTCTGAATATCTTAATCAAATTCAAAACGAAGATCTTCCAAAAAAAAACTCTTCCTCAGAAATTAATGTTATCATGAAGGAACATGATTTACTTCTTGATATCATTACTAAACTTCCAGATTCTGATAGAGGAGAATATTTATTCAAACTAAGAGAAATTATCAATCAAACTCTGACTTCTTCAAACTCTAAACCTCCTATTCTTTTCAACAAATATGATTTAACAAATGTTTTAAACAAGTTCAAACATTCTGTTAGACCAACAACCCTCCAAGAGCTTCAGTACAAGGTAAATAACCTCAAAACTGAAATCAGTCTTATCAAACTTCAACAAGACACCCATGCAACTGCTATATCCCAAATAGAGGATATTCAACTTGCAACTCAAACTGAAGGGCAACATAAAACACCATCCGATCAAGAAGACAATAATCTTTCTGATAATTCTTAACCATTTTTAAACTTGATTTCAAAAATATCAATTCAAAAGTTTTATGTTTAAGTTAAGATTATTATTAATAATGATTTTGTCTTAGACCAAATTATTCTGTTTGACACAGGAGCTAATTCTAATTGTTTTAAAGAAGGAATCATTACTACAAAATACTTTGAAAAAACAACCGAAAGGTTTAATGGCGTCAATGGCTCACGCCTAGATGTCAAATACAAAGTTTCAAATGTTGTTATTGAAAATGAAGGTTTAAAGATTCAAACCCCATTTATATTAGTTAAAGATATAGGAACCCAGATTATTCTTAGGGTGCCATTTGCAAGGCTATTATTCCCATATATGACTGATGAAAATGGAATTTCAAAACTACATCTGGGTAAAACAATCTTATTCCCTTTTACTCAAAAACCCAGAGTTAAAGAATTAAATCTTCTTTCTTCAAAACAACAAGAAGTTAATTTTTTGAAGGAAGATATCTATTTTAAACATATAGAAACTCAGTTATGTCAAGAACAAATTAAACAACAAATCCAAACTTGTCTTGTGAAAATCCATCAAACAATTTGTTCAGATTTACTAAATGCATTTTAGAATCACAAAAAACATATGGTTGGTTTGCCTTATGAAACAATTTTTTATGAAAAACAAATACCAACAAAGGCGCGGCCAATTCAAATGACTGCAGAACTTCTTGAAACCTATAAAAAGAAAATTCAAGAACTTTTGTACAAAAAATTGATACGCAAATCTAGAAGCCCTTGGTCTTGTGCTTCTTTTTATGTAAATAAAAATGCAGAGATAGAACGTGGAGCTCCTAGGCTTGTAATCAATTATAAACCTTTAAACGAAGAGTTACAATGAATTAGGTATCCAATTCCCAACAAATCTAATCTACTTAAACGATTGTATTCTGCAAAAATCTTTTCAAAATTTGACATGAAATCTGGATTTTGGCATATTCAAATTTCTGAAAAGGTAGGTATAAAACTGCTTTTACTGTGCCTTTTGGTCAATATGAGTGGAATGTTATGCCTTTTGGTTTAAAAAATGCTCCTTCTGAATTCCAGAGAATCATGAACGAAATCTTTAATGATCATAGTCAATTCATTATCGTTTACATTGATTATTTTTTGATCTATTCTCATTCAATAGAACAACATTTTAAACATGTCAATCATTTCATTAAAGTTGCCAAAACAAATGGTTTAGTAGTTTCTATACCTTAAATTAGTCTTTTTCAAACTAAGCTTAGGTTTCTTGGTCATTAGATTTACCAAGGATCCATAACGCCAATTGAACGTGCAATCCAATTTACAGATAAATTTCCCAATCAAATCATTGATAAAACACAACTTCAAATATTTTTGGGATGTCTAAACTATGTTGCTGAATTTATTCCTCATCTTAGCAATTTCATTAAACCACTTCACCAGCATCTTTAAACGAACCCTCCTCCTTGGACGGATATTCATTCAAATGTTGTTAAGAAGATTAAACTCCAGGTTAAGAAACTTCCTTGTCTTAGCCTTCCTGATCCTTCTGCTTACAAAATTGTTGAGACTGATGCCTCTGACATTGGTTATGGTGGCATTCTTAAACAGCATATAGATGGAAAAGAAAAAATTGTCTCTTTCACATCTAAACATTGGAAAACTGCACAGCAGAATTATTCCACAATTAAAAAAGAAATTTTGGCAATTGTTCTATGCATTTCCAAATTTAAATATGATCTTTTAAACCAAAGGTTTTTAGTTCGCATTGATTGTAAATCGGCAAAAAAACATTTTACAAAAAGATGTTAAAAACCTTGCATCTAAACAAATTTTTGCCAGATGACAAGAGATTTTAAGTGTTTTTTATTTTGACATTGAATTTATCAAAGGCACTTTAAACTCCTTACCAGATTTTCTTACTCGTGAGTTTCTTCAGGGTAGGTAGTGAGTGAACCAACAAAATGCCCAGAAAAAAGAAAGAACCTTATGATAAACAAAAGAGTGATAAACTCCCGAGTGTCATGCAAGATGCTCAAAATCAAACAGTCTCGAGCGCAAGTCTGGAGGCGATTATGCAACAACTTCTACAATAATATAGATCCCAAACATAAGGATCCCAGTAGCAGAAGTAGTGTCAAATAGAGTCATCTACTCTATCTGGGTCATCGATCCAGAAACCTCAAATAGAAGCAACCTCTACAAATGAGATTTTAAAATCTTATGAACAGGCATATACCCAGAGGAAACTTCCAGATCAAACATGGAAATATGTAGTGAAAAAATGGAAAAACACAGCCCTAGTACCATTTTCCCACCTGACGAAATAAGAGTATGACAGGTTAAACCAACCACCCCAAAGTCTACAGGTTTAGCCAAGACCTTCTACTCCAACTCAAAAACAACTGACAACTATAGCTTCTTCATCCAAGGCAATTGTAAGTCAAACCCAAACACAAGCCAGTACGCATACGCCTTATTCTCAGAAAGAGGCTTATGCAAAACACATTCTACAGGTGGAACCAGAGTTTTTTCACCAAAATCCAAAATCAGGTAGCTTTAAATGTCTTTCCTCCAAGATTTCATTTTAGGCCTTCTGATTTGGAAAAAACTTGAGAATGGTATGAGATAATATTGGTTCATACTGGGTCCATTAAAATTGAAAGAAAAATGGACAAAAGAACTGGACCAATGATTACTTATTCCTCTCTCCAGATTTTAGAAGTTCTCACCCCTTCCTAGTGGGGACAAAATTTATTTAAACCAAAATTTTGGGAAATTGACTATGAACCCAAAGGATATACTTACTGGGATTATGTTGATGCATGGTCTAATGTCTTTTGGGATCAAAATGAACGTTTTACACATACTTGGTTTATCTACTTCAAAACAAAAATTGAGTATGATTTTCCTCAATGGTTTGTTCACTGGTGGGGATTCTTTGGTCCAGTACTAGAGATATTACCCTTAAAGGTTGTACAAGCCTTTGAATTATTTAAACAAAAATTCAACATTGGTGAAGATCCTTTTCCAATTGATCTTCACTATTTTTCAAAATTATTTGTATCTTGGGTATTTAATTGGAGTTATAGATTTTCTCGAACAAACCAAGGATCAACCCTCTTACCAACTCTACAGAGACTTCTTTCGGTAAGATGGTGGGCCAAATTTGACATTACCAAGATTGATACTAGAGCAGTTGACAAATGGTTCAAAGAAAATCCTCAGCATCTTTGTATGACGGAACAAAGCAAATTCCTGAATCAAAATCAAGGATTACGTCTATCTTAGCTGGAACCATAGATAAGGCTAATCTTATCAGTTAACTCAGCTCAATGCTACAAGTTCTACAACAATAAGACCAAATGGCTTCAAATGAAGATTAAACTCTTGAAGACTTAGAATTATTTTTAGGTTTTCGATGTGGACATATGAAAGCACTGTAGCACCATACACCGTAGTATACATAGTGGCATTCACCGTATAGTATTGTAACACCACGTGTCAAACAGTAACACTGTAGTGTCAGCAATACTGTGCAAATAGTACCAACCGGAACTATGTAAACAGTAACAAGTCACCGGTCAACTGTTCACTGGAATTGTGTAAATAGTGCAGGTCACTAGCCGATAACTAGTCACCCTAAACAATAACCTCACCTGTCTATTTAAAGTCGATTCAGTCTCATTCTGAGATAGGTTCGGTTAGGCACTTAGAGAGAGAACTAAAGGGAGAAGCTCTGAGCTCCTCTAACGAGTCTCCTCCCTCTCCTCCCTTCGGCGAGTTTTCTTCCTTCTTCCCCTTTCTTCTTTTGTAAGTGCTTATGCTTTCTTTTTAATAAAATTAATCATTTTCTTCTACTTTTCTTTGAATCATATCCTTCCCCTCCTCTGATGACCCGGAATTAGCATATTTAATGAGTTAATCACTGGAAGGTTCTACCGTCGCCGATTAATTTCATTTGCAATATCAGTGGACATTACAGAGCATTCCCTCTGCATGCATCATTTAATACTTTAATTATGTTTGTAATTATGCCTTAAAATGTCTGTCTTCTTCCCTCTTCACATGCTCCTCCTTTTCTTTAGTTAGATCCACCTCCGGGGCCCCTCCCCCGTCTTGGTATCAGAGCCAGAAGGTGAAGTTTCTAAAATTACACTTTAGACGTCCCATTTAAATTGAGGACGTCTAAAGTAAAAAAAAAAGTTAATGAAACAACTTTAGGTATCCCTAAATTAAATTGTGGATGCCAAAAACAATTCAAATCTACACTGACAGTCTTTATTTGTCAGTTTTATAGACCCACACTCATCTTTCTCATCACCGTAACCACAAAAAGAACTACTACCACCACGCCTTTTAACTCATGCTTCTTCTTGTTTATATGCTGTTTTTACTCTTACTTCTTCTTTTCTCTCTCTTTTTTTCACCTCCAGATCTGTTATGCTTTCTTACTATTTTTTATTATTTTATCTCCTTTCTCTTTTTTCTTTGGGTTTCCCTTCTATTTTATCTTATAACTCTTGTTGTTATGGCTTGTAGATTGAGACTCTGAAACATGCTTAATGGCCACATTCCCGCTAAGAAAACGAGGTTCATCTCTCCCTGTTGCTCTTCTCTATTCGTTATTACAAGAAAATGATCGAATTGCAATAATAGAAGGAGATAAGTTTTTTGCAACTAATTCCTCTTATTGTTATCATCTTCTGCCTATGAGATTTCAGCTCTGGAGTTATTATTATGTAGATTTTAGATTTGGAGTTCAAATACTAGATATGTAATTTTATTGGCGATAATATGTAATTTCTAGTTTTAAATACTATTTAGTCCAGATCTGTAATATAAACGATTTTCTTTTTTAAAAAAAGCACTCTAGACATCCCCATTTTAAACTGGGGACGTCCAAAGTGCTACACTGACATTTTAGACATCCCCATTTTAAATCGGGGACGTCTAAAGTCTAGACATTATAATGAACTTTAGACATCTTTTTATTTACGGACATTATTGCCATTTTTACTACGTCGCTCGCATAGACGTCCCCTTATTTTCAGCTGTTAAAAGGCTTAAAAAATAGACGTTAAAAAAATGTTTTTGTAGTAGTGAAGGAGAAGAACATTTACTCATTATCCGGGTGGCTAGCAAATTTTGACACTGGTAGTCTTTAAGATATAGGAGTAAGGATCAACTGATCTAACTATAGAAAGTTTAATGACCTAATGAAAAGGAAAATAAAAATTTAGGGACCTAATTCAAAATTGAGGGAAACAATAAAGAGACAATAAGCACCTCCAGATAACTTTTTCCTTTAAAATATATTATTAGCATAGTAAATCAATATGTACACTAACCAAAGGGTAATAATAAAAAATGGATCTGCTTGCCAACTAATTTATTTTTTTGTAGCCAAAGAATTTCAATTTTTAATTATAGTTGAGTAAAATATTAAATTTAGATGATTGTTATTACTTGTAATTATTTATATATGTTAATGACAGGGATATATAGTTGATTTTTCATTACTGTAAAATACTATAAATATTTAGTCAGATAAACACATGATCAATAATTTCAATAAAGACAGTGCTATAAAGATTATACTAGTATCTTATATTATTTTCTTCAAATTATTTACTTTATCTTTATCAGGAAAGATAGATGGCTAATATGAATAAAAATTATTAAACAAGAATGGCTGTAAATTTTCAAACTACTTAATTATTTTTGTCCAACCAAAATACTTAATAAACCTAGAAACAATAACTTACATTGATTTAAACCACAAATTTAAAAGAACTAAATAAAATAAAAGACTACTTCGTAGAACTTAAATCATCTTCTGATAGCATATTATTCCTTCTAGCTTCAGAGTCTCCCATCAACTTGAACCTGCATGGAAATTAAAAAGAAAAGGCATTCAATAGAATCTTCACATGAAGTGTTGAAAATCCTTGTTAACCAGCCCTTTTTGATTTTTAATCCCATTATATTATCAACCTCATGATGATCATACGTATGTCAAGATTATTAAAATTTGTTTCTTTTATTGTGTTTACTAATGAGGTAAAATTGGATTTAATTTCTTAAAAGAATAAAGATTTTCATGTTTATGGAAGAGAGTTTTCTTCTATTCTCATGGTAAACAAAATGAACCAAATCCTTTGTTTCGTTTGAGCGGAATGGAGGGAGGAGAAAGAAGGAAAAAATTTAATGAATTTGATTTTTGCTTAAAATAATAGACAAGTGAGATTATAATATTTTTGTTTGGATACATTGGAAGAGATTATGAAATTTTAATAGAGAGAAAATATAATAAAAATTGCTAGGAAATTTTCAACCTCACTTCTTCATTTTTCTAAAATCAAACACATTGAAATGTTTTGACCCTTCCTCTCACCTCCGTTCCCCTCAAACCAAAACAAAAGGTTAAGAAATTCAAAGCGTACAAAAGCACGATAAAAGGAAAAAATTACCTAGAAAATGAATGAGTTGTGATTATTCATTTTCGGCGAGGGCCAGCACGATCTGCAAGGGTTGGTCCCTTGCCCTTGGTTGAGTTTGAAGTTCTATTGTTTTGGTAAGTGTTACCATGACCAGCATTTTTTGGAAGAGTTGATTCATTGGTCTGGTTTGAGCTTGAAGCTTCAGAAGAGCTCTTGTTCACATAGTTAAAGGTTAATGAAAATTGTCTGCAAATGAAAACTTTTGCGAAGAGGCGGAACAAATTAATAATAAATATAAGGAAATTTAATGCAAATTTTGTGAAAAATGCAAATGAAAATTTTGTGAAAAATGTGTAATTTCATCTAAGTTTTATCAAACTTGTTTCAAGGTCTCGGGATACAAGGCAACAGAAGTTGTAGAGAGTATATGAAAGTTCATCAAAATGGTCAAAGGTTTTTTGAAACTGTACATGTATTCCTAATTGACTTATAATTTAACCTTAATATACGTTTGCCTTAACACTTGAATTCGGTAATCCATGGAGGCAAAAAAATTCTTTAAGAGCTTCAGGTAATTCAACGAAAATTAAAATTTTTCATGACAAATATATCAAGATATATAATATTTAATTATTATTCATGACATCATTATTCAACACTAATAATTTCTTCTTATGTTTTTTACACGTGATAAAAAACACTATTTTGCATTCAAACTATTTTCTAATTTCTTTCCATTTTCAGGAGCTACTCCATTGTGCATAGCAGACCGGTTTTTTTAAAAAAAAATTAAAGGTAATTGAAAAAAAAAAGGTTATATAAAAATAAAATTGGTCCCTCAACAAAATATGGCCCCTCAAGACAAGTCTGATTTTTCTCATTATCCCTTTTCTCATCATCTCTCATAATTTTTAAATCATATCCGTCTAATCAATCTGAAAGGAAAAAAATGAGGCACGTAATCAAGTTATTACTCCTTCGACTTTTCTCTCATCTTTTCAATCAATGGTTCAGATGGGCTCCTTTTCTCAATCAACTGTTTAGATGGGCTCATGAGAAATGATGAGAAAATAAGATAATGAGAAGATTTGCTTGCCCACAAGACAGGAGGAGTGGGCTCCGAGTACATAACAACAAGCCACCAAAAGCCAAACACAGTGAACATCTAGCAATTCCTTTTATGCACGAGTTAAATATGGACTGCGTGCTGATCATAAACCAACGCACTTTATTCGCAAGAACTGTGCCAAGTCGCCAACAATTATGAACCTCAAGTTACTCAATCAAATAACTTCCTGATACCACTTTAGATCTATATATATAGATTAAAACTGGGATGTCAGGGGTGACTATAATTTATTAGAATTTAAAATTAAAACAATTTACTAACAAGGTTCATTATAGTTGGCAGATACCTAGGTCTCTTAAACAAGGTTCATTACTAATAATAGACATTATTAGAAGAAGTGATGCTCACTTTTATGATCTCTATGCCCCCAAAAGGGTTCCTTATCTAAAAAAAAATAAAAGTAATCTCAAATTTTATTTATCTCCTTTTTTAAAAAAGAAAATGATGAATTGATTATCTAAAACGTTACAAATTTAAAAATTTGAGTATGAGCAATCCAAATTAAATTTCAACGATCATATCTCAATGTTAAATGCTCATTGGCATGAGTACCAAAACTAGACCCTATTAAGGTCGGGTTCACTCCTCTATAAATTTCGTTCTTTAATTTCTTTTAAGAATTGGTAAAACATTTAAAATAGGAAATTTAATCTGGCGGTCCTTACTGTTTCCCTGGATTTTTTTATTGCGTTGTTGAACCTTGCATAGTTAGATTTGTTAGTCCTTACTGTTAGACAAAGACTAACAATGTTAAAATTCGTATTAGAAAGCACTGCCACTCGAATAACGAGTCAATGAAATCTCCAAAGAGAAGCTTTGAAAAATAGCCGGGTTAATGTGCAAATTTAGTAATGAACCTTTTTCCTATAGGCATCAACACAATTAACTATTTTTGGGTGAAAAAGTAGACATGATCAATTGTGTTAGGTGCCTATAGAAAAATAATTTATTACTAAATTTGCACCTTAACCCCAAAATAGCCCTCCACCACAACCTCTCTTGTGTCTTCTAGTGCAAATCCATCCTCTAATTATCTTTCTCTGCACAGACCTCCCTAACCTCCTGTAACCCTTGTCCCACCATTACTACTCAGATGCATTACTTCAAATATTATAACATATATGTTTACATATATATGCTTGACTGATTTGGTTTTTCTATATTTGAAGTTTAAACTCGTTGTATAGCTTTTCAGTCTCCAGATAGGTATTTAGTTCAATTAATTCATTAATCCCTTAATTAATCAATTTAACCCAGTTTTCATTTCAAATCTTATATGGTTATATGAGGTCAATGAGTGTATCTCTACCTCATTAACAAAAATATCCATTCAATTCACAAATGTCATGTTCTCACATCATTAAACTCCAATTCTACACTCAATCTAGCCCTTTCAGGCATAAATCAAGTGAACCCAACAGTCTTATTGGTGGCCAATCAACAAAAAGCATTAAGCAAAGAGTAAAATCAGCATAGTCTAATCATTAATCACAAATATAAAGGGAAATGAGTACTTAATCCATACAAGGGTTCAAAATAATCATAACACCAAAGATCTAGCTACACATGTTCATACAACCCATGAGAAAATGGAGATAAACCAGAAACATAGCAAAATATAAGGAAAGAACAACAGAAGGAAAGGAGAAACCAAAGGGAAAAGCTTAGATCTCTTAAAATATTCAATTTCTAGCTCAATCTCCACCTCCAAGCTCCAAACCCTAGCAGAGCCAACCTCCAAAATCGCCTCCTCAGTCTAGAATGCTGCTTTGGTTCATGGATTAAGTATTTAAAAGCCTTAGAATTCATTTTGATCGATGTCAAAATGCGCAACTGCATTTTCGAGTACTGGCCGCGGCCAGTGTAACCCCCGTCACAATAAAGGCCGTGATTAGTGTTTAAATACGTTTCATAATTGAATAAGAGATCCGGAATAATCAAAACTTTTTACAACACTTGTACAATTAGATCTCCATTCATTCTTTTATAAAATCAATAGGCCTATTCGGTTTGTCACATATACAATATTAGAGTATCAGTAAAATTCCCAACATTCACCTGGGATAATAACATTAATCCAAGAGTTTATACAGGGCATCATTGCCCATCTCAGTTTCCCATATCGGTGATTACACAAAAACTACAATCCTATGGTTAATTCAATATATACATTCATTCAAAATGATAACAAATTCCAAAAACCAAAAGTATCTAGCTAAGACTACCACTGGCAGTCCTAGTTGCCCTTATCCAGTTGCTTGCCCCTCGATCTACTTGCTCTATCTAAAAATGTTATTTGGAAAGAGTGAGATTCAAAAGAATCCCAGTAGCAACAATTTATGTATATGATGCATATAAACAAATCAAGTAAACATAAATCACAATGCAACATTTCAATATTCGAGGCCGGGCACACACTACTACAAAAAAACTAAAGCTGTGGCGCTTATAATTGCATTAACTGTGGCGCTAGAGAAGTGCCACATATCTGGACGCTACTAAAAATAGCTGTGGCGCTTGGAAGCGCCACAGCTATTTAATTTTTTTTTTCAATAGCCTCCTGTGGCGCCTAACCAACCAGGCGCCACAGGAGGCAGCGCCACAGGAGGCCCTTTTTTTTTTGCTTTTTCTTTTCTTTTCTTTTCTTTCCTGTGGCCCTTTTTTATGCTTCCTGATTGTGAAGCTTTATATAAAATGAGTTGCTTTCATGTTTATCATCTCTCAAATTGTCAATCTTTCTATTTTATATTTCAACCTATTATATATATATATATATATATATATAATTTTCACATTTAAAATTCAAGTTCCCCAACAATAATTTTCTTACACAACAATATATTTATTGTCATTTCCTCAACAATAATATTCTTACATTAATACTCTCCAAAGCTAACATAAAAAATATCACAATACAAGAACTTGATATGTGAACACAGTACATCAACAACTGATTAAGTAAATTAAAAGATTACTAAAAAACGCAAGCTTGTCGGCCAAAAAATTTAAACAAAGCAAAAAGGAAAACGTTATATTACGATTTATCTTGACTGTACTAAAAAAATTTAAACAAAGCAAGCTAGAATGAAACAATCTTCTTCTTACGTTGGTGACGCTAGCTTGAGTGACGAGGATGAGCAAATGTGAGCTGTGGAGTGGAGTAGGGATCAACTGGAGTGGGGTTCAAAAGAGGAAGAGAGACAGAGAGTATGAAGAAATTAAAGGGGAACAACTAGGAACAAAAGTGGGGACAGACGAAACAAAATGGAAAAAGGCACAAGAGAATTTAATGAAGAAGACGAGTGTGTGTTTTTGTTGTGCAAGAGAAAGTGATATCTTTTACAGGGGGAGAGGCGTCAACGTGAGCTAATGAAGAGGGAATAAAAAGGAAAAAGGGAGGGAAAAGATAAAAAGTAAAGTTAAAGGAGGGAAATCTGATTGGCGGGAGAGTTGAAAATTCATATTTAGCCAATTGTGGCACTTCTTTAAAGAAGTGCCACAGCTGCTCCTTTTTTTTCTATTTAATTTTTTTTTAATTTTTAGGACCCAATTGTGGCGCCTACCTTGGGTAGGACCACCAGGCGCCACAGCTGGCCAATTGTGGCGCCTGCCAATTGTCCCCACCAGCTGTGGCGCCTGGTGGACCAGGCGCCACAGCTGGTCCCAAAAATTAAATAAAAAATTAAATAAAAAAAAAGGGGCAGCTGTGGCACTTCTTTAAAGAAGTGCCACAAAATGTGCGCCACCTTTCAATCTTTTTGTAGTAGTGACATTGCCACATCCCCTCACTATATTCAAGGTCGGGCTCTCGTCACGTCCCCTCGGCTGTATACGAGGCCGAGCTTTCACCACATCCCCTCACTGTATTCAAGGCCGGGCTCACACCACGTCTCCTACTTTTTTTCCCTAGTTCTTTAACCACACCTTTTGGAAGGAGCATTGTTTGCATAAAATAGGAAGGTAGAGCATTAAGAACTGCTTTAATAAGCGTAGTATGTCCCGCTAGGTTCAAGCAATCTTACTTCTATCTAGACAATCTCTTTTCAAACTTCTCTAAGATTGGGGCAAAGAGGATATTTGACGCTCTCTTATGGATCAAAGGAATACCCAAATATTTACCCAAATCTCCTGTAGGACCAACTCCCATTGCTCTGACTTAGTTGAAGGCCTCTGGATTCGTGAACATTCATAGAGAAGCAGACTCTAGTCTTGTTTTTATTCATTAATTGGCCCAAAACTTCACAAAAGGTCTTTAAGCACTTCATCATCCCTTCTACCTATCCTACTGATGTTTCACCAAATAAGATAAGGTCGTCAGCAAAAAACAAATGTGAAATAAGTAGTCCCTTTCCCCCTCCTGAGTTGAATCGGCTTCCAATCTCGATCTTCAATAGCATCCTTAATAATATGATTTAATCTCTCCATGCACAAAGTGAAAATGTTTGGGGATATTAGGTCTCCTTGCCATATGCCTCTAGATGAAGTAAAAGTCTTTGTAGCTTCCCCTTCCACAGAACCTAGAAAGATGGTGTAGTCATACAGGCCATTTTTATATCACACCATTTCTCATCAAACCCAACATTGCTAAGAGAATTGCGAATAAAAGCCCACTCAAGTCTATCATAAGCTTTTTCAAGATCAACTTTAACTGCCATCCATCATTGCATACCCCTTTTATTTCTCATGGAATGAATAACCTCTTGGGCAATAATAATATTATAGCTACAGTATCTTCCTGCAATGAAGCTACACTAATGGTCACCTACCATTACCCCATTATAGCTCATAAGCAATGACTTATGACCTTAGTAATGATCTTGTAACTCGCATTACATAAAGAGATTGGCTGGAAGTCCTTAATGGTCTCAGGAGAATCCACCTTAGGTATAAGGGCAATGTTCGTATCATTAATGTCCTTCACCTTGTTTGGATCTTCAACACAGTCTTTTACCAATTTGTAGATCGAAGCCCCAACTAGATTCTAGTATTCCTGATAAAACATAGCTTGTATAACATCAGGCCCTGGGGCCTTAAAATCTCCCAGATCAAAAGTAGCATAGTGGATCTCCTCCTCTGAAACATCTTCATTTAAGAGGCTTATTTTCGATGTATTTAACATCGGGAAGTGAGTGTGTGTCCTACTTGAATGAGCGTCTGCATTCCATATCTGAAAACAATTCTTATAATACTAAAGAGCTAGGATTTTTAGAATGTTTTGATCAAAAACCCATCTTTCATCCCTATCCTTCAGACCTTCTACCTTATTTCGTCTTTTTCTAACTGTAGCGGTGTGGTGGAAAAAGTTGCTATTTTTATCACCCCATTTCAATCAATTACATCTTGACTTCTGGTACCATATCAATTCCTCCTAAGCCAGAACTTTGTTATATTCCTTCTAGAGTTCCTTTTTTATTTGTACCAAACACAAATTGTCTCGCCTCCCTCTTGTTCTTTCCACTCCCTCAATTCTTCTCAAGAGATTCTTCTTTTTCATAATAAGGTTTCACACTCGGCTTCTATTCCACTCTCTTGCCATAGAAGCAAACTTCCCTACTTTGCCATTCCAATACTCCATATCCCAACTTTGTCTCAAAACATCGACAAAACATTATGGGGAGCTTCTGAGAAGAATTGGTCTATGGTTTGAGCCAAATTTATTCAAAAGAAACACTTTAGATAAGGGATATAAACAACTCCACTCAACATTAGTGAAGGCCTAGTCAATTCTTTCCTTCAGTAGACCACATTCCCAAGTATACCTTTCTCTAGTAACATCAGTTTCAATTAGGTGAGCTTGAGAAATACACTCGATCTTTAAATTGCCTCATAGATATGAAATTAGGGAAAGATCCACCTCTTTTATCATCCATAAAAAGATACGAATTAAAATCTCCCATAACTACCCAAGGTCCATTAACATTGCTACTAATATCAATGATCTCTCCCCATAGGTTTTGTCTAAGAATACAATTAGGCTTTGCATATAGACTAGATGAGAGAAAGCCTTCCAAATTACCTAAAGGCACCACTCTCATATAAATAGCTTGTGTAGAAGAAGATACATACTGTATGGATGTCTCTTATACATTCCAGAGCTGCCCGCATAACCCGTAGTTTCTAATCTTAGCAAAGGATTAAAACCCAGTTTACGAACCGCTCTATCTGCCCTATTGATGTTAATACGAGTTTCACTAAGAATAAGCATAAAACAGTTCTTCGTTATATCATATCCCTCACTCTACCAGGAAAGGATTTTGAAGCTGCGCCCCTGTAATTCTAGAATACTATATTCATAATAAAAAAGATGAAATCATAAAAGGAAACAAAACCTGGGATTTACTTCACCAAATCTGAAAGTTCCATGACTTCGTTCACTCCCTATGAGTCTTATTTGACTTCCTCTTGAGTTTCAAACCACATATCACTGTGTTCATTAATCTCATTATTAGTATAGGACTCATGTCACCCTAGATGCTGATCAGGTGGTTGTGCAGGAACTGACATATGACTTGTAAGATCTTGATGTTGAAAAAAGTATTTTGTATCTCTGCAATTTTAGCTTCGTTCTCTCTCTTCTCATTATATTGTGGAAGTATACTAAGCCCTGCTTGCTCCAAAGCTTGATTCATAACCGCCAGCCCACCCTTTAATATTAAACCAAATACAAGTTGGTGGGCTCGGCTCACTTGCTTTCTCTTTAGAGTCGGGGTTGCTATTTTTGGTATCAAAATACTTGCTTGACTTTTTCTCTTACTTCCTCTTCTTTCCAAACTTTCACTTTTGCTTTTCTTTTACTTTTTATCTCCATATGCCACGTGTATACTTTTCCCTTCTAGAGCATTTGCCCTTTTCTCACTTTTACTCTTCACACTTTTCTCTCATGCTGTCACTTTTGTCTCTTTGACGTCTCTTTCGGTTCTCTCTCTATGATCTTCGTTCTCAGATTTTTTCGCTGTTGAGCTCTTAATGCTTTGCAAATCCTTCTTAGCAAGGATAGGATCACTACTTTCTTTCTTCCTCCATTGTGTCACAAGTCCCCTTTTCATGTTAAGGGTTTCCTTCTCCATTGATGTGACTTCCGAGTTTACAGCCCTCAGGATGTCACACCGAAACCCAATAGTCCTCTCCACCCTCTTTCTTTGTTGACTGACCGTTACTAGCCTGCTTAGATATCTGTGACTGATTTGGTTTAGCTTTTTGGGGATGGCG
Source organism: Inga leiocalycina (assembly GCA_963242795.1). NCBI lineage: Eukaryota > Viridiplantae > Streptophyta > Magnoliopsida > Fabales > Fabaceae > Inga > Inga leiocalycina. The sequence goes on from OY725323.1 coordinate 76,617,786, forward strand.
CCAAACTGATGTGACTTTCATCCATATGCCATACTCTTCCTCCACGAGAATACCAGGTACAGTCACTATTGGATTTTTCTCTTCCTTCTTGTTTTTCAGCATTGTCGACAGAACTTGCCTCAGTTTCTGCTTTGTCAACTGTAGTGCATTTTGTGTTCTTGTTGTGCAAATCTCCTGTGTATGTGCGTATAATCCACCGGCAAAGCATATCGTATCCAAACCTTCATATTCCATTGGGTAAATACAATTCTGAATTGAAATTTTAGATTGAAGTTGCCTGTTCAAATCTAGTTTAACACTTACCCTCACGAATTTTCCTCTTTCCACAAAGTGCTAGTTGTTCTCTCTCCGTGCTAAAGTGTGGAGGTCAACCTTTAGAGCTTTTCCAAGTAAGTTCCCAATATCTATCATGCACTCTTTCAAATATATGTGCAAAGGAAGAATGGGGATTCAAATCTAAATTGCTACCCTGTGCAACTTGTAACAATAGGGATTAAAATTTGGACTCCACCTCTAAATAGCAAGATAATGGCCCTGAATAAGCCAAGGTCCATCAAAGAGCAACTTGTAGCATAGAACTTCCTCTACTATTATAAAAACATAATAATTATTAGGCAGGTCAATAAGCTCAAAATTTTCAGAGCGCGGTAGCCATTTAATTCTATCTTTCGTCATGTCTAAGTTTGTTTTTTTACCCAGGACCATTAAAATAAGAGCATCCTTCCATGGCTTACATAGCTCCTTAAGTCTTTCATCTAGAACATCTAGATTAGGGATGGATCCTATCATCTTTTATTGTTCATCTGTCAGCTCTGGTGCTAATGCCTCTTCTTCTTGTAACGACTCCTTCATCTTTTCATCAAGGCTTTTATCAAAGGCCTTGTCCTCATTCCCCAGTAGCTTAGCCTTATAGGAAATCTGAGTTCTTGTAGGCATCATAGAGTTAAGATTCGATTGTGATACAGCCTCTTCCCTTCTTACATTTATCTTCATGGCTTCAGTTTCAGTTCCTATCTGCTCATCAGCTCCCCATGCATCCTGCATTGGTTTGGCATCTCCTTAATGTGACGCGCCATAATATCTTCATCCTCTTTGTTCTGTCCTCCTTCTCCCTCTGAGGTTATACCTCCATTGTTGCTTAACGGACTTGTGCGAACACCCTGTCTCTCACTAGCCATTCCTCCTCCAAATTTAATCATGGCTTAACTGATCAATTTCTCCCCGTAGCAAAAAATGATGCTAGTGTGTCTCCTATAGAAGAGGATACTCTCATAATCTTTTTTCTTTTTTTTTTCTCATAATCTCATTTCCACCCTCAAATCAAAAAATGAATGGTTTATATCTAATATTTTCTAAAACAATTATTATAGTATTTTATAGTTTAATTTCTTAAAATTTTGTTTGTACTACAGTTATGAACTATATAAATCATATTTTAACAGTTTAAATTTATTTATTTATGTTTAAAATAATAATTTTATAAAATATTAAATCTGAACCATCTATTTTTTTTTTAATCTGAGGGTCAAAATGGGATTCTGAGAAGAAAATGAGGCAAAAGATTTTGTGAGAACCCAAACCCGCTTCCCACCACCACCTCTTCATTTGATCTCATTGTCAGTGAACTTTACTTCTAACTCAACCAAACATTTTTCTCAAAACGTTAACATACACAATAAATTTGACTTTAAATATATGGACCAAGTTAAAAGTAAATATTGATATATTTACTTATTTTTCATAAGAAACCCACATTAGTGCAAAATACTAATTTAGCTACATGATTTTACATCAGTTACTTAAAGAACCGAAGTGATAATTCATGTGACATAATTTTGCTTCTGTTTTACGTGTAACTGATACATTACGGCGTCAGTTACTTGAAGAATATAAGTGATAATTCATGTGACATATATTCACTTTTGTTTTAAGTGTAACTGACGCCGTAATATACAATATGACATCAATTGTATAGTCAACTGATGTCGTAATTAAGATGCTATAATAATAATAATTATGGGATCAGTTTATTGAGCACCATAAGCCATAATTAATATAAAGTTTTGGAATTTACTTGTGAAATAAATAAATTTAAAATATAACATGTCATAATTGTAATTAAATACTATAAATAATTTTTTCCAAAATATAATTATATTCCACTGTGAATTTTTGTTGATCAGGAAAATTTATATAAAATTTTGCATATATTAATGATAATGATTTAGTTGATTTATCTTGTAATTAAAACCTATCCACATAATAATCACTACTACAAAAAGGGGCTTTAACCTCCCAAATTTGGCACTTTTAACGTCCCAAAACGGGGGGACGTATATGCTGGGGGCGTAGTAAGTTGAAACAAAAGACGTCCCAAATGATAGGGACGCCCAAATCCTGACTTTAGGCGTCCCAAATTAAAATTTGGGACGCCTAAAGTCCCCCAGCGTGGGACTTTAGACCTCCCAATTCTTAATTTGGGACGCCTAAAGTCCCACCCTGGGGGACTTTAGACCTCCCAATACTTAATTTGGGACGTCTAAAAGTTAGGTTTTTTTTTATACCATAATTTACATTCTGTATTACCCAACGAATTGAAACTGCGGAAACAGAATAGAAGATGGATTCATAAACCACACTGTCCGTTACAAACTGGTAAGGACATCCAGCACTACAATATTTACTATATATACATACAATAACCTTTCATACAACCTACTACTATATATATCAATAAAAAACAACCAGAAAGTGTCAAAACGTTGTCATCACACAAGTACAAACTGATATAAAATAACAAGTTTACTGCTCTATATGTTGAAGAAGATGTCCAGCCAAAAGATCTCTGATCAAATCAAGGTCTTCACGTAGGTAGGCATCTTCATTATCAAAAATCTGAAAATTAGAAAGTAATAAGCTTTGATGAAATGAATCTCAAGCAAATGAATTAATTAGCATTTCGATTAGAACACCAAAAATATTATCATTTGAGAATGAAGAAGCGATTACCTTTTCAAAATCGCTAGTAATTCCACTTTGAGTTATGTTATACATATAAAGTATAACATAATGTGTGCGTTTGAAATGGCTTATTTTTGTCCAAAACGTGCTTATAATTCGTGATTCACGGTATACGAGGCAAGTATGTGAGAGGAGTTTTTTCTCGGCTTGCGTAATAAGTGCGTTTTTCCTGTACAAAACGCTTTCCCAAACATGCACAATATCCGCATTCAGTGTTGCCAGGTTGCCGAGGGCAATTTTAATCAAAGGGATGCAATTGGTTGTTAAAATCAATAAAGGTATGTCTAAAAGGACCGTCAATGAAACAATTATGTAGGATCGAATGTACTTACTATGGGATAAAACCACTTTGGCTTTTTCACAACTGCACCCTCGCGTGACCCACCTAGGATTCTATATGTTTGACAAGCACTATCATGAAAAGCAAAATGAACAGAAATTAGAACCATTCATTTATTTTTGTTGTCAATGAAATACAAACAGAATAACTTACGTGTCGAAGACTGATTTTGTATCTCTGTCTAGCTTTTTACTCAAGGGATCAAACCAATAGACTACGTTGCGGCGGGGACATATAACACACAAAGTCCAGTGGAAACTTTAACAACATGTACACATTAAAATGAAGTTAGATGAGTGAGAAGACAATTATTTATTAAACTTCTTAAATTGACAAAATGTAAATACGAACCGTTGGACAATGGGTGCTAGATAATAACGAAGTTTGGTTTGTGCCATTTGGTAGCCGACATAGTGAGTCCTATGCGCCACAGTACAAGTATCCCCTGTCGTATTCGCAGGACATAAGAATCCATACCAATTACCTCTTTCCATGTTTGCGCAGAGATCGTGGAAGGTGCTATAATAGAATTAAAATAAGGAATCAATTCTTGAATGTATGAAAACAAAAAACCACTAAATGAATTCTATGGGAAAATTGAAAAAAAAACTTACCGGACTGCAAATTTGACCCAGCCTGCATCTATCTCCTCCAACCTGATAAACTGCTTGAGATCTTTATTGTCAATCGTGTAGGGATACTCCACTTGGCCCACAATCCCTGGAGGCATCTTCAAGTCAATCTGTTTAATGCCCTTGTAGATCTGTTGCAGCCGTGCTAAGTAGGGCCATTTGCTCGCAGCTTCGTCATCCTTTTAGAACATCAAAAAACAAATTGTTATTAGGATGCCAACATATTTTCAGTAACAGTAAGGTAATTCCTACCATTGGAGGTGTTGCGTCTGAACCAATAAGATTGTGAGGCCAAAGGATGAAAGATCCTATCGCTTGACCTAACGTGCCAACCTCTGGATCAGGAACAGGGATGGCTATACCTTTTTCCCCCTTTCTAACACTCGTCACATTCACCCTACGAAAATCCTCCGGAATTTGCTGATTATGGTGGGTGGTAGCACGTGTGTGAATGAGAGCATCAGCAACAACATGCAATAGTGGATCATCCAAATAGAGGGTGTAAGGGTCTCCCGACACTGAAGTGGGAGAAGGGTCGCCAAGTGGTCCCAACACTGGAGTGGGAGAAGGGTGGCCAAGTGGTTGCTCCAGAGGGTTGTAACTTCCTCTGGTGCTATTGAAGGCCGGGGATTCCTGAGTTCGAGCCTCGTCCCTTGCCCTTTGTGCTTCAAACATCTTTCCCATTTCAAGTTGAAGCTCTGGCAACAGCTCTTGTCGGAGCTTGTCGTGAAGGTTGGCCTCGATCTCTCGTTCGAGCTCCTCTCGAATCTTGGCCACAACGTCCTTACTAGGTCCAGCTTGTGACGAATAACGTGGCTCTCGTCCAAAATACCTCGTGGCACTAACTCCCCGTGTCTCTCCTCGAACACGACCAAGGTCATCTGCCTTCCCAATAGCCGTTGACAAGATGTCCATCCGTCTACTTGGATTGAATGAACCTTGGCTACTCTGCTCGTCCAGGTCATCCTGTAGCATGCAGTTTATCGTAAATGTATCGAAACCACTCGTGACATGTAAAAAATTAGGTACTTATGGTATAACTACTTACAATCCTCGCAGCAACCTCAGCAACAGTCGGATTTATGTACTTCCCAGCCTTAATCCTCCCTGCTTTCCATTTTTTGTGACGTGGAGGAGGTGCCGGTGGCTGGATAACAACGCTAGGATCAGATTCCGCTGCTTCCTTCATTTTCTGTAACTCTTCTGCCATCATTTGCCGCTTAAGCTTCCGATATCCACCGCGAGACATGAAATGTTGATATTTATTTTCTGCTTGCCTCTGGGCATTTGCTGCACTTAATTTCTATGAATGAAAAACAAAAAAAATGAATCAACGATATAAAGTATATGAAATCAACGATATAAGTAGTTTTATATCATGACAGAAATCTTACCAAAAACTCAGGATCTGCTCGTGATGCCGCAAACAACCTCCAGTCCTCTGGAGATAAATATGTATACTGTGCACATGGATCGTTACCCCTAAGGGCCCCTCGAATGTAATGCTTTGTTAGCTTGTTCTTGAAACCTTTCCATCGTACACGAACCTCATCCATCCAGTGCCTATGCATCTCTGTGGTGTCGGGGACATCGTATGTTTGCTGCAAGGTAAAACATAAGATTATTATATTTGAAACAATAAGAACAAAGCTACAATGCATCAAAACTTACATACCAAAAGTTGCTACCAAATCATGTCTTTCATTTTTGGGGGAACCAATCTCCAATTATCGTAGGTAATGCGCACTTTACTTCGAGCCAAAAGCCCTATGTAGCTAATGAAGTGGTCTTCCTTAGGACCAACTGGATTCAGATTGTCATCGAAGTCTATATGCAGCCTCTCCTGTTGATGTTCATGACGTGCAACCAATGCTCCCATCTTTGTACAGCCTCTAACCCTCCTTCTTGTAGGGGGTTCAACTCTAGGAATTTCGTCATTGCTAGAGCTTTCATCATCTCCACGCCTCTCGTCATCACTAACGTTGTCCATATTCCTGTTAACACAAAAAGCATCATCAGAAACATAAGTAAATTGCAATGAAAACACATGTATATAGTAAGCGGGAAGTAAAACAGAAAAAACACAGTTCTCGTTTATAAATTAAGGTCTTACTCTAGATTGTTTCCCATAGTCCTTCACCATGGTCATTTCTTACAGCATATTCGTCATCATCTAGCAATTCTACTTCATTTGTTCGAGGTATAGTTGTTGTGAAAGGTGGTGTGTCATAAAGGTTGAAGGTCGGATTACCATACTTCTGTTTTTTACTTTTAAGGACAATGGACATATTTTTGCTGGCAGGATCGGTGACATAAAACACTTGTTTCGCCTGGCTTGCTAAAATGAAGGGCTCTTCTCTATAGCCAACTCTTCGAAGATCGACTGAGACAAATCCAAATTGTTTATCTATTACCACGGCATTGTTGCTAACCCACTTACATTTAAATAAAGCAACTTTGAACTTGTTGTACGTCATCTCCCATATTTCTTCTATAACTCCATAATAGGCCATAGACGCTAATATGGGGTTTTTGTCTCTCGAACTGGAAAAGTGCATAGATTCAGCTTCTACCATGACCCCACTATTTTGCATGGTACTTTTGTCATCTTGCTCTTTGGTATAGAAAGAATAGTCATTTATGTCATAACCGGTCCAAGTAATGACCTGAAACGAAGGCCCCCAAGCTAGCCACTCGATTGTCTCAGACACACCGATCTCGTGCAAAACCTTTTCCTCGAACCACTGCATGAATGTCTTGTTTTGCTCAATAGCAATCTGCATGTCATTCTTCCTTGGATTCTTGTTCTTCAAACTGTTTCTGTGTTCATTTATGTAAGGTTGAACTTCTTCCATATTATTCAGGATATACAAGTGGGCTTGCAACACCTCTTCACGAGGAACATTCTTCACTTTCAGTCCTCGTGTTCCCTTGCTTCTCCCTTCTTCATGCCGAGATTGTTCCTTCTTCCCTGACATATAATCTTTGCAAAACTCCATAGCCTCCTCAACTACATATCTTTCTACTATTGAGGCTTCTAGTCGATAAGGATTTTTAGAATACCCTTTTAAGATCTTCATGTATCGCTCGAAAGGGTACATCCACCTCAGGTAAACTGGACCGCATAGCCTTACCTCCCTCACCAAATGAACTACCAAATGCACCATTATATCAGAAAATGAAGGCGGAAAGTGCATCTCTAGTTGTGACAAAATAATGTAACCCTCATTTTCTAGTTCATCCAACTTTTCAGTGTCAATGACTTTATTACAGATAGCATTGAAGAAAACGCACAATCTTGTCACTGTGTTTCGTACTTCATCTTTCATTATGCCTCTAATAGCTACTGGTAATAGTTGTTGCATCAACACATGATAATCATGGGACTTCATTCCCACGAACTTCAAATCGTCCATTGAGACACATCTTCTCACATTCGAGGAATACCCTTGCGGCACCTTCATTTCATGTAAACACCCACACAAACTTCTTTTCTCTGCTTTTGATAGTGTATGCACTGCTGGCTCCATGTATGCCCTCCTACCATCATCTCTTAGTTGTGGATGTAACCGTTCTCTTATTCCCATATCGACAAGGTCTAATCTCGCATTAATCCCATCCTTAGTCTTCCCTGGTATGTGCAAAAGCGTACTGATAAGGCTATCACAAACATTCTTCTCCACATGCATCACATCAATACTGTGTCTCACGTCTAGCGAACGCCAATATGGAAGATCAAAGAAAATGGATCTCTTCTTCCATATGTTCTTCTCACCCGCAACCCTCTGATTCTTACCAAAAGTGACATGGATACGTTCCACTCGACTGTAGACTTCCTCTCCGGATAGTGACTTTGGAGCCATTCCATGCTCCGGTAAGCCGTTAAACCACTTTCTTAGCCTACGATACGGGCGGAACCGATGAAGAAACCTCCTGTGGCCAAGGTCGACAGTTTTTCTTCCATGCTTTAGTTGTTGGAAGTGTGTGTCTGCTTCACATATTGGGCATGCTTTGTGACCCTTCACGCTGTACCCTGACAAGTTTCCGTACGCAGGGAAGTCGTTTATCGTTGTGAAAATCATTGCACGTAGCTTGAAAAACTCCTTCTTATAAGCATCAAACACATCTACGCCTTCCTCCCACAACTTCTTCAAGTCCTCAATCAAAGGCGCCAAATAGACATCAATATCGTTCCCTGGCTGTTTTGGTCCAGAAATCATCATAGATAGCATCATATACTTATGTTTCATACATAGCCAGGGAGACAAGTTGTATATTACAAGGAGAACCGGCCACGCACTATGTGTGCTAGTAAGAGTTCTATACGGATTGATGCCGTCTGTACAAAGCCCAAGCCGTAGGTTTCTCGGCTCGCTGCCAAATTGAGGGAAGATTTCATCTATTTTTTTCCATTGTGGAGAGTCAGCTGGGTGCCGAAGATATTTCCCATCAGATATTCTCTCATCAGAGTGCCATCTCAACTTCTTCGCTTTTGTTGCACTCGCAAACAAACGTTTAAAACGTGGTATTATTGGAAGATACCACATAACCTTTAAAGGTTGCCTTTTACTTGTCACATCACCACAACCACCATCTTTTTTCACTTTGTATCGTGCAGTTTTACACTTAGGACACTCACTAAGACCTCCGTACTCATTTCTGTACAGTACGCAGTCATTAGGGCAAGCATGTATCTTCTTATACTCCATACCCATTGTAGACAGGATTTTCTTGGCCTCATACATACGATTTGGAAGTACATTATCCTCCGGAAACATATCACACAATAGTTCAAGTAGCAATGTGAAACTACTATCGGTCCACCCACAAGTTGCCTTTAAGTTAACCAAATGTAATGTTCCTGTCAGCCGCGTGTACTTACTACCACTGTACAATGGTGTCTCTGCATCACTCCGCAGGCTATCATACTCCTGCGACTGCGCAAAGGATTCTGCCTCAACATCGTTAATCATTCTCTCCATTCTATCTTCATCTATGACATCCAGCTTCCTTCTTGTGTGACGGACAATCAGTTACTTCCTCACCATGCCATATCCACCTTGTGTATCGCAGATTTATTCTATCACAAAGTAGGTGATCCTTTATGACATCAACATCCCGTCTACTCTCATTCAAACAATTAACACAAGGACAAAAATACTTCCCATTTCTTGCAGGAGCATTCTTTTTAGCGAATTCAATAAATTCGTCCACCCCTTTCCCATATTCTTCACTAGTTCTCAAAGCATTCATCCAACTATGATCCATTTTGTTACCACCTAAGGCATTACCAATAACATTCACACGTTTAGTACAATTCTCAAGGACATATGATGGGATTGCCTAATTAAGTTATCAACCCAATTTAGGATTTTAAAATATGGGCTTAATAACTTTATTGCCCCCTCCTGGCCTCATCTCTCCTATTAAAAGGGTTTCAGTGCTATGTAACTTATTTTTTTAATAAGTACATGTATAAAAAATTAATGTATAATAAAATAAATACAATAAGATTAAATTAAAGAATTTTTTTGAGGTTTGGAAGAATTAAAAACAAAACGAGTTTCATATTAACAAAACAATTTTAAGTTGAGTTCTTCCAAAAATAAAATTGTTTTATTGAAAATATTTAGATAAAAATCATTTAATGAATATTGGGGTTATCATTTTCTTTTTAAGTTTTGGCTTGAATTATTCTTCATAATTCAAGAATTTGGAATTAACAAAACAATTGTGTGTAATTAATACAAGATTTTCTTTAATTTAAATAAATCATATTTTATTTTATTCTATATACTAATTAAAGGTGCAGGAACAAGACCAATGAAATGGGGTGGTGCCACTACGTGTGTATGGATAAATCTCCATTGCCTTATAAAAGCTAGATTTCCCTAAAACTGAACAACAGGGATCTATTATACTTTTAGAAAAGCCGTAGAAACGGCTTTGTATTAACATGGTTAACATATTGAGCTTATTATGAGGTTTCAAATTAAACGGGGTTAAAGATAACAAATGGTTTCGCCAAATTCATGGTAGGATTTTAATGAGAGGTTTTAATGGTTTCATGAACAACTATGAATTGTATTGGTTTCATGTGGCATACACTAATCAATGATTGGAAGAAACCTTTATGAGCCACTTTCATTATGTTACACTTGAACAAATAAATAAATAAAAGTTCAAAAACTTTGTCTTAAAATTTAATACTCTACTTCTAATCGTTCTTATAACTCACTTTTAACATGATCCATAATAGTCAAAGAAATCTTTAAATCTCATTAACTCTACCTTTAAATTTAAAACCTTTCTAACTACATCCCTATTTAATATAACATTTTATCTTATAAGAACAAAGTTTACTCAATAATTAACGAGAGGCAAATTGAAATAGGGGAGTAACTTTTAAACTTTACTCATATTTAACACAATGGAACGGGTGAGAACTAAGAAGACTTGTTTCTATTATACACAAGTAAATTTATATTTAAACAAGAAAATAAACCATTCCTGAATAAATGCAATTTAAACAATATAACCACACCAAACACATCAGGCTAATCTCAACTATCTCAATATAAGCAATGTATAATAAGCACAATCTCAACCATTTAATTTATTTTTCAAAAACAAAATAAACCATATTCTGTTACAAAAAAAAATGAAGAAAATAAACCAACCTGATCAGGGCGCCCCCTAGCTACTATGTTTGAGAGGTAGAGAAGACGTTGGAGCTCCTCCACCCACGCACAACAATGGAGGAGAGAGCAAAACCCACTGTGGAGGAGGTGAAAACGTTGGAGCAAAACCCACTGTGGAGAAGACGTTGGAGCTCCACCCACGCACAACAATGGAGGAGAGAGCAAAACCCACTGTTGAAGCAGACACGGTTGCAGCCGTTGAAGAAACAAAGAGGAAGAAGAAGAAGGGAGGAGGGAGGAGTTCAACAAGCTAGGGCCGACGGTGGAGTAGAGAGCTTGAACAAGGGAGGAGGGAGGAGTTGAAGAAAAAAAATACACAGGAGGGCCGACGGTGTGGGTGGGGAGAGGAGGAAGAAGAGTAAAGTTGTTGAGAGGATGTGAGGAGAGGGTGTGATAGATAGATGAGAAGACCGCATGTCAGACAAGTGTCTGACATGCAGGGGACGCCTAAAGGTGACCTTAGGCTTCCCAAATGCCATTTGGGACGCCTAAAGTCCCACTTTAGGCATCCCAAATGAATTTAGGATGCCTAAATTAAGACTATAGGCGTCCCAAATGACAGGTCCCACTTTAGGCGTCCCAAATGTCATTTGGGATGCCTAAACCCAGCTCCTGGCGCTAAAAAAAATTTATGAAATTTATATTTCGCGCCAGGAAGCACTTTAGACGTCCCAAATTCAAATTTGGAACGCCTAAAGGTTCCCCTACACATATATAATTACGAAAATGCCACCGCCTCCCTTTTTAACCACCCAATTTTCAATTTGGGACGTCTTTGGGGGTGGTTATATCTCAATTATGTAGTAGTGAATGCATTCCTCTACTTACACATTATTTTTTTATAAAATGTATAGCACCTTGAAGTATCTTTTCAAATGCACCCAGTAGTATTTTGTTATTCATACAGCATCCTGAAGCATTTTTCCATGTTCGTCAAGCACCCAAAAGTATTTTGTGGCACAATTTTATTTTGGATGCTTGACGCACATGGAAAAATACTGGATGAACAACATCTTAAAATACCTTATAATGTTGAATGTACTGGGAAAAATACTTCAGTGAGCAAGGCAACCGATAAAAAAAATAATGTATCTGTAGAGGAATGAATTATTATGTGGCTAGGTTTTAATTCAAAAATAAATCAACTAAATCATTATCGTTAATATATGTAAAATTTTATAGAAATTTACCTGATTATTAAAAATTCACAATGGGTTTCTTATGAAAAATAAGTACATGTATCAATATTTATATTTAACTTGGTTCATATATTTACATTTAAATTTATTGTGTATGTTAACGTTTTATGAAAAATGTTTGGTTGAGGTAAAAGTAAAATTGACTGAGAATGAGATCAAATGGAGAGAGTGGTGGTGGGAGACCCATTAGCATCGCTTTTTGCGGAAGGGAGACGGAACGATTTTGCTTCATTTTTTTTTTAATTAAAGCTTATAACAAGAAATGAGTACTAATTTATGGCAAAGTCCATCTGCATTAATTAAATGTAACAGAATTTCGGCGTAAAGCCACAACTAAATTAAAAGCACAACAGAATATAAACTGTGTAACTGCATTCATTTAATCTAATATCAATGCTTTTGGAAATGCTTTGGCTTTGGTTCAGACGTACGTGATTTTGATTCGGAGCTATTTACTCGCTGTATTGGTTAGAACTTTGAACGTAGTTTTGAACAAAAACCAATCACACTCCAAAGCACATGCATACATATATTTAGCATGTTTTATTATCCTTGCTTTTATAATGACTTGAAACATAAAAGATACATTCTTTTTAATTAATTACGTTCTATTATCAACAAAAAAATAATCGTTAAATTGGTTTGGTTTGGTGTTTTTGCCCCAAACCAAGCCTATGATCCCCCTTAGCCTCCTTAAAAGTGTGAAGCTCCATGCTTGGTTTAAAACCCTCTCACAACACTATAACAAACGTAACATTTGATGTAACTCACATATATTACCATCAAATATACACATGTCCCTTACTAACTGGAAGAATGGTGTCTCTATTGATTTCTCTCTCCATTTACTTTTAATTGAATGTATTTACTATTAGATCAATTTTTAATGGTTGTGATTTAATAATATATAAAGAATATTATTATAATAAAAATAGTTTTTAACATTAACTTTGTCGCAAAATTGAGGTGATTTTCAATAATTCCTTATCATACACACTAAACTCCAATATCATATTAATCTCTACTCTCTTAGAGTATATAATGAAAAATATTTCATGCTCAAGACTTCTAAAAGAATCAAACATATTTTCCAAAGACCTCTCATAAAATGGGAGTACTAGATTGAATTCAATGCATTTATATATACTCTCTTGTCCCTTGTTATAAATTTCAAATAATCAATTTGTGTTGATCAAGAAAGTAGTTAAAATTAATCAAAAGTAATAAATGTATTTTTCTAACGATGCCCTTATTTGTAAAGATAATAATAAGTGAGAGAATAAATACAGCAATTAATCAAGGGTAAAGCTGGAAAAAAATGAAATAAATATTTAAACAAATATGAAATGAAGCTTATATATATATATTTGGTACAAAAATTTTAAGAAAGCGGTTAGGCTCACTCACGATCTAAGGGCAGGGCTCGAAGTTGGGATGCCTCTCCCAGCGCCTCGACTGGACCACAACTAAGTGGACTTCCCCGGGATTGAACCCTCTCCCATTAGTGAGAGTGTTTGACCCCTTCGCCAGCTGAACCCAAGGACGAGGGCTAATGAAACTTAGATTTTAATCGACACTCATTCACATATTTAAAACTTATAACAAGGAATGAGTACTAATTTATGGCAAAATAAATCTGCATTAATTTAATGTAACAGAATTTTGGCGTAAAGCCATAAATAAATAAAAAGCACAACAGAATATAAACTGTATAACTGCATTCATTTAATTTCCATTATTTCGTGAAGCATTTAATTAAATGCTCTCACATATATAAATGCAATTAAACGTACATGACCGTGATCTACTTAATTATAAATACAACGAAGCTACCAAAGAAGAAGTATACATGAAAATTCAAGATATCTAACATCTTTATATGAAAATCAAGCACCATGCGCAACACAACTTCCCTGCAGTACTCATCACCAACCCTTCTTCTTCTGCTGCTGCTTGTTCTTTCTGCGACTGCTAATAGCAGCAACAAGAAGCAGCAAGATAAACTACAACAAGAAGAAGGACCAGACATAAACCTAACAATGGTGGATATCCGCAACGATCTGCCGCCAAACTCGCCGAGGTTGTACGTGGTGGGCTCGTTCCAATCAACGGAGGCTCGGATTGACCTGGGAAAATCATACAACTTTGTGGCAGGAGGCAAACCAGAGTTAGGCACCTTGATAATGGATAATAATCAATGTGCAAACATTCTGGTGTTTGATCCCAAGGTAGAATTAGGACGCCGCGCCATATTCTGGTCGGTCAGAAGCGATGGTCCGTATCATAGTTGGGATAGATCCCACTGGCAGAAGAGGGGTCTCTGGCAGCAACCAATAGAAAAATGCGGATAATTATGAATATATAAAATAAAAAACAATTCTTATACTGTTCTTTCTTGGCGACCATCATGAATTTCAAAAATGAATAATAGTTCTTATACTGCTCTTTTTTAACGACCATCATGTGTTCAAAACTAAATAATAGCTCTATTGAAACAACAGTCATGTAACTCATAACGCGGGAAAAAGAACAACGGTCAGTAGCAGTTACAAATGGTCTATCTTTTCGAACTACTCTTATTTAAAGTACCTTTTTATAAATATCTAATTAAGTTCACCTTTTTTTTTTCTGTAATATGGTGGTTGATACATATACATAGCGGTTATTAAGCACAACCCATCACCTATTAAAATACTACTTTGAATTCCTAACAGTTATTAAAAATCAACTGTCACCATTTATAAAATATAAAAATATGTAAATCTAAAGGACGCAACGGCTAAATAATCTACAAAACTCTCTCTATATCAACATCCAAAAACTAAACTCCACTTCTCCACTTCCATTTTAACTTCTCATATCCAACTGCAAGCTTTTGTTCTTTTTCAACAATATTATAGACAAATGCAAGAGAACTTTGCTTCATCATCTTGGGACAAACCAAAAGATGAACTCCCTCCACCAACAAACCATGAAGGGCTCATCCACACGACATACGAGCTCCATCATATAATCCAGGTTTATCTGCGAGAGCAATGACACATGGACTAGTGCTTGAAGGAACTTACTACTCTCATTCACTCTTTGAACTAGAAGGTGGACAAGTTATTGGAGAAGGAAGAATCTAATGATATATCATATTCTTAAAATATCTCCATAACTTGTTATTTTAGATTTTTTTATATACTTTGTCCGGTTGTTTTTTTTTTTTGGTTTATAAAATGGTGGTTCCTTAATCAACCACCATTTTTTTTAAAAAAACAAAAGTGTAATAAACAAAGGTTATTAAGTAAAACCTGTCAATTATTAGAATAAAAAAAGTGAAATACATAATGGTTATTAACAAAGAACCATGATAAATGTAAACAAATAAATAACAGTTCCTACGGACGAACCATGATGAAAAGTCTTAGGTACGATAATCCAAAAAACATGTCATTCCTCTTCTATTTAAACGTCTGAAATAGAATACACTTGACACTTTGTCTGTTTGAATGAAACCCACCAATATTGTAACCTTATAACTCTTGTTGTCCTTTCTGGCCGTTGGGAGTCGTTTTCAATTGAATCCCACCATAAAAAGACTTTGTCTAACTTCTGAGCAATAGCCACACTAGTGGATACTGATAAATCCTATATTTTATCTCACCTTATTCATATATTTTGGGGATTATTTTAGGCTAAATTGGATTTATTAGATAATATTTGGGTAATTAGCCAATTTTAGGAAATAATATAAATCTGATTTAATTATGATATTATTGGGCTTAAATTTTTAATATTTTAATTGTTATCTTGTGATTGGATAATATTTTCAATTATATGATAGATCACGATTTTATTTAATTCTTACAGGGTAAGGAAAAGCATATTAGAAGATCTTACGGTGCAGAACTTTTCTTGGAAGCTAGAAAATAATCCAATGATAAAACTTTAATGGGCTCAAATTTAACCCCAAAACTCTCTCTTGCTATTTTAAAATTAACCTAGCTAACCGCCAACATAAGAGAACGGGGAGCGAGGGCAGAGAGATAGATGCTGAACTAATACACGAACTGAAGACCCTGATAGAGAGGAAGCATAGTGCCCGTTTGGATTAGCGGTAGAAAAGTAGCTTTTCTAGCTATCTGACTTTTTAAAAAGTTAGATAAAAAAAACGTCAAAATGTAGATGTGATTTGTGTTTGGATTGGCGGTAGAAAAAGTGACTTTTTTTCTAACCTTAAAGGTGTTTGGATTGGTGTTTGAAAAGCCCGTTAAAATAGAAAATGACTGAAAAGGGCATGAATCTGGGTTAATTAATAAAATGAGTTTGATATATATATATATATATATATATATATGGTGAAAATGAACCTGCAAGATGAAGAAACAGGCCCAAGCGGAGCAACCTAGGAGGATGAAAAGGGTGCCGGCGATCCAGTGTTTGTGAGGGGAAGCATGGCCTGCCTCAATTTGCTGCTTGGTTGCATTTTAGGCAGATGAAAAAGGGGTATGATAGGACCTTTGTACAGCGTCATTAGGCATGCCCCTCCAAACGTCACTATCGTTCCCACCACCTTCGCTATACTCCCCATCTCCTTCCTCCTTACTCGCTCCATCCTTAAGATTTCTGCTGCACCGCACCGAAAAAGCTCAAGCACAGAGCTTCGAAGATATCATGGCTTAATGATAAAAGCTCAGCACAAAGTATCGTGAACCCAAACAGATAAATGCTCACCAAGCATTTTTTCCCCTACCGCGCGTTTTCCCTCCCTTAACGCTGTGCCAAACAGACCCATAATCAATTGATTCAATTCCTATTCCTCCCTCATTCACACGCGGACCCCACCACTATATGGGAATTCTTGTCTCATTCAAATAGCTGTCCAGGTCCCACGGCTATTGATCACCATCAGCTAATACTATATAAATTCTTTTGATGGCGGTCATGTATTGCTTGGCACGTGGAGGAGGAAGGATTATGATGGCCGCTTAAACTCTTTTAGGAGGCAATTTTGGAGGAGCATGGAGGAAGTTAGAGCCTAGGAGCTTATATTTGAAGATGATAAGGGAGTGTCTTTCTTTTTATCTTTTTGATTCAAGACTTGAGATTGTTTAGTTTTAAATGATTTTGGGTTGTATTAATTGAGAATAATCTAGTTTTAGATTGTAGACTTATTATTGATTTGGATTGAATTGATATTTTTGATTTGATTTGTTCATAATTGATTTTTGGGATTTTGTTTGCAAACCCTTTGATTGTCAATTAGATTATTAATTGATTTTTCATTATTAATTTAATTGTCAATTTGAGTTTAATCTCTTGATTGTTTAATTAGGGTGATTAATTGTCGAATTGTTTAATTAGGAAATTGTAAACATAATTTCCAAAACTATCTTAACCAATTGTGATTGGTTTTTAATGGATTTAATTAACCACCACTTTTTCCATTATGAGTTTTCTAGTGGATTAGGTGTTATTGAGCTTGAGGGTTTCCCATGTTTCAATTAGGTGATTAAGTTTATAATTCCAATTTTTCATCAACCTCCCTTTGGTCAAATAAATTGAATGGCGAAGAAAGATAATTCCATATGAATCCTAAGTTGTCCCCTTCACCATTATAACTAAACTAAACCTTTGTTGATTTTCTTATATATTAGTTTATTTCTTTTCCTTAGGATTTTAATTTCCCTCTCATAAGAAAAACCCCAAAAATTGCATGTTCATTATTTAGGTTAGTTTCATTCTCATATAGGTTTTAAAGTCTTATGCATTTTGCATTTAGGTAGTGGAGTCTTACATTTTAGTTTAGGTTCATTCCATTGCATTTTTTATCACCTAAATTCAATTCTAGAGAAAACCCACATATTGCTCTTAGGGAGAATGACCTAGGTTGCCACTATATTGCATTAGTAGGTTGCCCTAATTATTAATTGATTGCTTTAGCGACAGAAGCATGCATCAGATACACTTAACCCTTGTCTCAATAACTGTCGTGCAAGTTGTTTTCGTTCATTAGCCCTAGCTAGGTATAGTTATAATTTCCCTAATCCATTTTGCATTACCCTTCCTACATTCACTAGTGGATACACTTGGCCCTTGTCTCAACAACTATCATGCAAGTTGTTTTCATTCGTTAGCCCTAACTAGGTATAGTTATGATTTCCCTAATCCATTTTGCATTATCCTTCCTGCATTCACTTCTAATAGTTCCTCTCCTATTTCTTACAGTGTTCAACCATGATGATTGGGCTACCTTTGTGAACTCATGATACGATAAAGCATCCAAGGTGATGCTAAATTGCTTTTGTAAAGTTATATTTTTTGGAAAACCTATTATTGATTTGATCGAAGGTTCCTCTCCTGTTACATGAAGTTGTCAACCTATTGCTTTGACTGGAGGTTCCTACTCTATTGATCCTCTATGAAGTAACTTCAGGAGATATGGATCCCTAAGCAAATAGCTCTCCTTTTTTAGAACTATCCTAATCTCTGGAAGTTACTTCGAAAAGATTAATAAGGATGTGATAAATAAACTAGTTTAGTTGTATCGAAAATAATACATTAACAAGCGAATGGTTGTAGCTTTTATGAAGTCACAAAGAGATAAAGCATTTAAGGTGACACATTAAATTGCTTTTGTAAAAATATGTTTTTTTTGGAAAACCCATTATTGCTCTTATCAAAGTTTTCTCTCCTATTTTTGTATTGAATAGGTGGTGCCAAGTTAAAAGTTTTGAACTTCAACATTGTGATCAGTCTTATACTCTTCAATATCAGAGTTTTTGAGATACTTGGTCTCAACTCTATCTAATAGAGTAGTACTTCTCATATCGAGTAGCCATGAAATATGAGACGGATCAAGATTTTCTAGGCTTTGTAGCTAGAATCAATTGTACTCCTGACCTATATATATCTAATAATGAAATTGTTCACTTATACCTTGTGTCTTTTCAACAATTAAGCTTAGAAAGCAAAGGCAGATTGAAAAAAATATCCCTATAAGAAAGGGTGTATGCAAATTGACCTTAAAGGTGTGCATACCCCCTACGCCTTTTTGACAAGGATATATGTTTTTAACCCAGAGGCCTTTAGCTTCCAAGGTTAATTCCTATAAAGAAACACAATTATAGTTTAACAGTCATATTATCACTTATATAGGTCAAAGGTTACCATTGATTCTTTCTACATAGATTGGAGTGTCTTGATCCATCCCATATTGTATAACCACTCAATATGGGAGGTACTATTCTATTACATACATACAAGTCTAATTAGCTCATAAACACTCACTGGAAGAGTCTCACAACCATACATCATAATTATTATACACTACAAACAAACAGAGAATTAGAGATGGAAATTAGCAACGGAATTCTATTCCGTCTCTAAACCGTCAATAAATCTATTGCTAACTTTAGAGACGGACTTTAGAGATGGAATTATTCCGTCGCTACTTTTCTCACTAATTTCATTGAGGGACGGATTAGAGACGGAATATTTTCCGTCTCTAATTTCCATTGCTAATCTGTCTCAAAGTCGTCACTAAATTCCGTCGTTATTTCGTCTCAAAGCCGTCACTAAATTCCGTTACTAATTTCTTTTAAATTTAATGTTTTATAAAAATATTTTTTATTACATTTTTAAATTCTCATGGCTAAAATTTAGCTTTTGAATTTATTTTTTTAATAATTTAATATTTTATTAGTAAATTTATAAAGTATTAAATCTAGACTACTTAAATTTCAATCTAAAGGTGGAAATGAGTAATGGGGTGGAAGTGGATGACAAAGGTAGAGGATGAAAACTAAACCCAACTTTAAATTTCATTAATTTTATTTTAAAATTTAATATTTTTTAAGTACAAAGTGTATATAATAATAAAAAAGGGAAAATTATATATTTATATGAAAAATTTAATGATTTAACTTATAAATATAAATAACATTCTCTCTATTTTTTTAATTAAAACCAGAGAAGTATATGATCTATTTTTTTAATTAAAACCGGAGGAGTATATGCTTATCCTCATAATGCTCTTCTTCATAGGACAAGTTGACGATAAGGATAAGCTCCGTTTCCCACCATTACAACTTGAACACCAAAAAGGCAGCTGAGCATGTTAACATTGTATCTCATTATTTCAACTCCATATATGTAAATCTCACCCCTCCCTTATTCTCTCTCTCCATTTCATATCCAATATATTTTAATAAATACACATTTTAAAATAAGGACCTTCTTAATTTATATCATAAACTTTTCTTGCTACTATAGAGACCAACATAGAAGACTTCACATTTTTTCTAGTGGGTTAAAATGTTATTATTGCAATTTATCTCCCATGAATTTTGTTTCCGAATCAATTTGATGATGCTATTAAATCCCCCCACCCTCACACACACAATAAAATGATGAAATGCACTTGATAATTGATAAATCCCAAATTTATTATATTTTATCCCACCTTATTCATTTAATTTGGAGATTATTTTAGGCTAAATTGGATTTATTAGATAATATTTGGAAAGCTAGCCAATTTTAGGAAATAATATAAATCTGAATCAATTATGAGATTATTGGGCTTAAATTGTTAATATCTTGATTGATAATTGTGATTGGAAAATATTTCCAATTATATGATATATCACGATTTTATTTAATTCTTGCAGAGTAAGGAAAAGGAGATTAAAGGATCCTACGATGCAGAACTTTTCTGAGAAACTAAAAAAGAATCCAATGGTAAAATTTTATTGGGTTTCTGGAATTTTAATAGGCCCAAATTAATACCCAAAAGACTCTCTTCTGCTCCCTTTTAATTAACCTAACAGCCACGAGAGAGAAGGGGGCGGACGCTGAGCGGAGAGACCATGCCGCGGAGGCGCGGGGGCCGAGACGCACGAACACACGCACTCGCGGACGCTGAGGGAAGGCGCCGAAGATTCGGACGAAACAGCCGCTGAACTAACACAAGGACCGACGCTGGAGAGAGGCTTTTCGGAGTTCCTGTTTTGCATATCACACTGAGACACACCAGGAAAGCTTGCTTGATTCAATTACTATTATTTCTCCAATCACGGGCCCCACCTCCAATTGCATGAAACAATTCCATTCTCCCTTTCCTTCCGCACACATACTCACAGCGTCATTCATTAATTATTCATCCACAACCACCTTTCCAATGGCCATAAATCATCACTGGAGGCGTGAAGGGGGAAGGATTTTCATGGCAGCATAAACTCTTTAGGGAGGCAATTTAGGAGGAGCATAGAGGAAGCTAGAGCCTAGGAGCTTACATTTGAAGATTATAAGGGAGTGTCTTTCTTTTATCTTTTTGATTCAAGACTTAAGATTATTTAGTTTTAAATAATTTTGGGTTGTGTTAATTGAGAACAATCTAGTTTTAGATTGTAAACTTATTTTGAATTGGATTAAATTGATATTTTGGATTTGCTTTGTTCTTAAATGATTATTGGGATTTTTGTTTGCAAACCTATGATTGTCGATTAAATTATTAATCGAGTTTTCATTATTAATTTAATTGTCAATTTGAGTTTAATCTCTTGATTGTTTAATTAAGGTGATTAATTGTCGAATTGTTTAATTAGGCAATTGTAAACATAATTTCCAAAACTATCTTAAGCAATTGTGATTGGTTTTTAATGGATTTAATTAATCACCGCTTTTTCCATTATGAGTTTTCTAGTGGATTAGGTGTTATTGAGCTTGAGGGTTTCCCATGTCTTAATTAGGTGATTAAATCTATTAATTCCAACTTTTCATGAATCTCCCTTGGGTCTAATAAATTGAATGGCTAAGAAAGCTAAATCCATGTGAATCCTAAGTTGTCCCCTTCATCATCATAACTGAATTAAATCCTTGTTGATTGTCTTATTTTTTATTATTTTCTTTGCTTAGCAATTTAATTCATTTTTCATAAAAAAACCCCCCAAAGATTGCATTCCAATTTATTTAGGTTAGTTTCATTCTCATATAAGTTTTAGAGTCTTTTACATTTTGCATTTAGGTAGTAGAGTCTTGCATTTTAGTTTAGGTACATTCCATTACATTTTTTTATCACCTAAATTCAATTCTAGAGAAAACCCACATATTGCTCCTTGGGAGAATGACCTAGGTTGCCACTATATTGCATTAGTAGGTTGTCCTAGTTATTAATTGATTGCTTCAGCGACAGAAGACGCATCAATTTTATATATATATTTGGTGGATTTATATAACTTAATTTATTTCTGTTGTCATTGAGATTGCTAATATAATCAAAACTAGAGACAAATTTAATGTAGAGATTTTACTCAGACCTGGAAGGTGTGTTCCATAAAATTTTTCTTCAATGAGCCCTTAGTTGTGGCTCAGCACACAACCTTAGACTTGTTTGATGGTGTTGGAATGAGCTTCGGATATGGTTGTGATATCTATTTTGTTGTTTGTGAGTCTGTCAAACATTGGCGTCAGCTAATAAGTTGTGTGCTGAAGCCAATTTGTTGTTTTTCTGAAATGTTTTGCTCACTGTGTAATATGCTTTGGCAAACAACTTGTTGGCTAAAGCACGTTTTCCTCATTTAGAAGTTTTGCTCTCTATGTTATAAGCTTCAGCACACAAGGTGTTGGCTGAAGCTAATTTTCCCTATGTCAGTAAGCCTTCTCTGTGTCATTGGCTTCAGTACACATGGTGTTGGCCAAAGCCAATTATCCCTTTCTTGAATGTTTGCTCTCTGTGTTATTGGCTTCGACACACACAGGGTGTATGCCGAAGCCAATATATCTTTGTGCTATCTACTTGCGTCTTTGTCCAAAAAAAATGAAATCCAAATTTAATAATATATGTATTTTTTAAAAAATAATTAATTAAAAATAACAATATTTTGTTTAAAAAAAACTTTTCATAAAATCCTAAATATTGTCATCCTTGTTTGCCTTTTTGTCTTGAATCTCATTTCCATTATACCATTTGAACTTAGCCTACTTTAGGAACCACATTCAATACCAATTTCAAATCCCTAATGTCCATAAGTAATTTCCCACCTTCACTCAAACCACCCTAATCCCTCTCATGTCTTCTCTTCGATCATCACTTCTACGTCTAGGCTGAATCACTTTCTTCACCTTCATAATTTTGCTTCTAGCTCCGCCTCCATCATTTCTTCTTCTTCCTCGCCTCTCCTTCACATAGACTCCTCCTCACTGACACTGCCTTACCACACCAGTGACCTTCTTCACCTCTTCCCTCACAACACCTCGATCTTCCAACCTGATCCATACTTAAAACCACCTACTCCGCCGCTTCTTCTCTTCGTATGTCACTCTCACTCTCTTGGCCTCCACCGTCATCCTCCTTCCTTTACCATCTTTTCTCCTCTTTTCGCTCTCTCAAACTACCACCTCCATCCGTCACCTCACTCGCTCTATTTGGAAGCACTAGAATCCCTCCCTTTGTCGTTACTCCATTCTTCTCTGCTACCTCTCCTTTCACTAGCTCATTATAGAAGTTGAAGCCACCACTATTGCCCTATGTTTTTCTCACCATCGAGAGTTTAAAGATCATTTTTCACTTCAACCACAGCTCACTCCTCTGTTTTTGATAGAGTTTGTCCGTTTTGCCCCTCTGGTTTGCCCTTATTCTTCTTTCCTGAGGTAAAGCTTGTAATATCCCAAAATATACTTAAGGGCTAAATGTACAGAATAGATGGTGGGATTAATGACAAAATTAGCTCTGAAAATTTTGTTATGACTTTAGTTCAGATTAAATCGAGATAACTACTTAGTCTTTTCGCCTAAAGTCAAAAATGATCAAAGGACTAATTTGAATATGAGAATAAGGGGAAAATGGCATGTGGAAGAGATATATGAGGAAAGTATTTATTTGGCCATAATATGAGACACATGGAAGCATTTTTGGCCAAGTAAAAAAGGATGATGACTTTAGTCAACTTTCACATGCAAAAATTCTCAATTAAATACTATATTGCAAGATGATATTTTATAAGATCATTATCTCCTTCAAAGGGCCATGAATGACGTATGTGTTCGCCGTTTAGCTTCCGCAAGCGCACGGGTCGCAAGTAATAAAGTGATAAGTAAAGATCGTTCCCACGAGGACTATGAAGAAAGTGAGCTAATTATTGTAACTATGTTCTTAACTAGGTTGAATGAAATCATTTGAAATTGAGTATGTCAAGTAAGGAAATTTGCTAAAAACAATAAGGTAAAACAAAGGTGATTGTAAAATTGATTCTACTTCAAGGTTTAAAGGCTTAGGATTACTTCTTCCTCATTGTATTTCATAAAACTATGCAATTAATTCACTTATGTTAGTTGTGTGAGTCCATATGCTAGTCAAAGATTCTAAGATCACCAATCAAGCTCTCTCAAGTCAAGATCGATTTTTAATCTTCATTAACAATGTTCAATCTCTTGTCTATCATTAATGAAAATCATCTTTCCCAAATCAATTCTTCATTAGACTATGCTAGGTTATTAGATATATCTCTATTCTAACAACAAACCATCCATTTAATTCCTAAACTTTAAGTCTAACATGATTTTTCTCAAGTTCTACAACCAAAATAGCTCTCTCAAGCATCATTCAATTGAACTAAACTCATCATGTGGTGATCAAGCACAAGATAGTAATTAAGCATAGAGAAAAATCAACATATATTCTCAACAACTAACAAAAGCAAGAAAATATAGTAGTTTTAATCCATACAATGAGTAGAAGTAATCCTAAATGAGAGTTTTAGCCACTCATAATCAATACAAACCAGCAACTCAACATAAAACTCATGACCATATCAGCAAATGAGAAGAGAAGAGGGGAAAAACCAGAAAAAGAGAAGAAAAATCTTGAATTTCTCCAAGAATCTCCTCCAAGAAGCACCAAAATCCTCCTCAAGCTCTCCAAGAAGCCTCCTTGTAGTCCTTGAGCTCTTCCTTGTGCAGAATACCTTCAATTCGGCGCCCCCATTAGGTTAAAAAGTCAGCTGAAGCATCAGTTTTTCAAAACGCACAGTTGCAGTATCGCGACTTTGCTTTCGCTTCGCTATAGCGAACCCACAGCGTACGCGGTCAGAAGGGCCTATTTTTTATGTGTTTTCGCTTCCGCTTCGCTATAGCGAACCCACAGCGTACGCGGTCAGAAGGGCCTATTTTTTATGTGTTTTCGCTTTTGCTTCGCTGTGGAGTAGCAAAAGCAACCGGGGACACCTTCAAGCTACTTTGATCTTCCTTTTTCGCTTTTGTTCTTCTTTTCTTCACCTCCAAGGATCCATGTAAGCTTTCATTTCTTGTCATCATCCTCCTACAAAGAGAAGGATTTTATGAGCTTTTCAATTCTTCAATTTAATCTAAAACCCTACACATTTAGCTCAAAATTTGCACTTTTTCAAGTATTTTCAACATATCACATTTTTCTTCATATGTATAAAACTTATGCACAATTTTTGTTTAAAACCACAAATATATGAGAAAAATGTGATGAAATACAAGAATTTCCAGAGAATAACAGTATGACAAGAGGAAAAAGCAAGAGAAAATACATATTGGCTATTAAAGATGACATATGGAAGCAATTTGACCAAGTTATAAAAAGATGAAGACTTCCTCAACAATCTCATGCTAATTGGTGAATTAATGTTATTATTCAAGGAGATATTACAAAAGATCATCATCTCTTTTCCTAGGCTCCATTTTCGTATAACATGAGGCAAGAAAGAGAAACAATTATATGGCCAATTAAAAGGTGAAGACTTGGTCAACAATTTCAACTGAAAAGTAACATATGTGAGGAGGTAAACTAAGATAATTGAAGAAGGCCTCTTTTAGCTCCTTTTGGTCAATATTTTTAGTCAACAATTGTAGGCCAAATAAAAGATGATAACTTGAATAAAAATGGCCACATATTCGTATGGCATCAAGAAAGAAAGAGAAAAGATGAAGCAAAGGTTTATTGGCACATGTCTCGTGCAATTAAAGTGCTCTCTCACACAAACATTGTAACCCCCTCCATAATTATTATCTAAAATACGTGATTGAAATGAAATAGAGACCAATATAAATCAAAACTCATTTACATTCCCATCTATAAGATAGGGTTTTCACAAATTTCTTTCACAAACACTTTAACTTGGTCTCACATTCATATTTCAAATACAATTACCTCGTGAAGATAAACCACATTCATATAAATATCAGAGTGCACAACAATATTCCCGGCAATCCCGGGTTCATACCTTCACTAAAGTTTCATAGGGCACATACACCCTTTACAATTTCTCAAATAGGGATTACACAATACTTATTCCAATTACACATTCCAACCTATCATCTGAACATATACAGTTTTCTCAACATCTAACGATAACCAACTACCAAATCCAAATGCCTATAAGGAATTCTCGCAGCCCCTAGTCCCTTGCTCCTTCCTCGAGCCACCTGTCCTGTCTAAAATGTTGGTAGGGGAGGGTGAGATTCGAGAGAATCCCAGCAGGAAACATATACCAATATGCATGCAAGATAAGTGCTTAATGCATGACATGCTTGCATCACAATAACTCGTGCTCACATAATGATATATCTGTGTGCTCAATATTTCAACAACATACTCATGGCTATAGCATAAATAGAAACAGAGCTTGAATCATTCATATATGTTTCACATAATCATGTAAAGTAATAACATGCATCAATACACAAACACAAATATCAATACATGCAAGAGAGGTAAATTCCCTACACTTATTTTTCCACGTGTGCTCCAGCACAGCTTACTCACGATCAGACGAACATCAAACCATGATCAGGGTGAATATCGAACCCTACAAACCAAAACAAGGACATGGGGTTATTCTATTTTCCAAATTCTCACTTTCATAACACTTATAGTTGGTTACCATTCATGACCTTTAGGTGGCTAATCAAAGCCTAAACATATGCCTAAAGGCTTGGGAGAACACTTAACCAAAGACCATCTTTGGAAGTCCAAAATATCATTTTTAAGGGTTGGTCGTGGCCCACAAATCCATTGGCCGTGGCCAAAAATAGGTCTGAAACATTTGGGCCGCTGCCCAGAATCCACTGGCCACGGCCAAGAAAAATCATGTTTCTTAGATGAACTTCCAAAAATCATAACTAATTCTAGAAAAATCAAAATGAGGTGGTTCCAAAGCCAAATGAAATATATTTAAGTCCTCTTTACTAGAAATCACCACAAAATTCCAGAATTACACAAAACTCAACACTGCTCCAAAACAAAGTTCAGTTTTAGTCCCAAATTTTGGCAAAGCATAACTCTCAATTCACAAACTGAAATGACATAAATTATATGTCCATATTGAAGCTTGGGATGTGAACTTTAATACTGGAAATTTTTAGAATTTTCAACACCATTTCGTCATTCAAAACTTTCGTGTAAACTGACTGCCCAGAACAGAGTTCACACAAGACAGATTTCCAATTTTCTACCAAAGTGTCCAATGACTCCAAAATCAATAACAAAACCTATCCCCATACAATTTCTCACAAGGAAAACAATGGCAACCTCAAAATGACCAAAATCACAACTTATCACCATGCCCCGTTTTGACCAATACACAAAACCAAACACAAAGTTGCCACACTTTACATTTAAGCTTCAATTCAATTCTATTAATTCAAAACACCAAATAAGGCATCATTTCCATGACAACAACATTCCAACAACACAATGACCCTCATTTTCAAAATTCAGGGCAAAATTTCCAGAAAACCCAAACTCAACCAATGGCTACAAAACCTATATAGAAAGGTTTGTCTTACTCACCTCTATAACTTTCCCAAAAGGAGTTCCTTGATTCTCCAAACTCTACAATCACTTGAGAGCTCAAACAATACCAAATGACAAATATAACACCATGAAATTGAAGCTCTCAACACAAGGAACAAGTTTATAGAAGAGTGTTTTTCCATTACAAGCCATTAAGAAGGTCAAATGCTCACCTTTTACACAAAGTTCTTCTTCTTTCTCTAGGCTGCCATGGCTACATAAATTGTAAGCTTGGAGAGAGACAAATGAGAGTGATGAGGATGATGAAATGATCACTCATCCACCCTCCCATGCCCATGCCAATGAAAATGAGAGTGAGAGAGAGAGAGGAGAGAAATAATTTTATAAAACATTTGACTTTTCCCACTTCACCCACGAATGCCACTTGTCCAACACTCATTGGTTCTCATAAATTTAAGTAACCACTTGGCTACTCTACTCATTCCATTAGCCATTTAGTTACATATCTCATTTCTCCTTAGTTAGTAAGTAATCTCTCTATTAATCACTAACTCATGGCTGTTCGTTTCATTTTTCCACTGATTATGGCATATTAACTTAAATTGCCACATAATACATAATTAATTTCTTTTTCCTCTTCTATGCACCATTTACCTTTATATTAGCCCAATAATTATTTCATCACATAATTATGCTAAAATACAGGGTGTTGGGCATTCCCAATAACTAATTCATGTCCTAAATTAACTTTAATTCCTAAATCATTTTCAATAATTATCATTAGCCCTTAATCAAAATTTGGGGCATTACACACATACTCAAACCGACTTAAACTCTACATGAATGCTTGGCTACGCTATTTAATTAAAAACATTCTCTCATCTTATTCATTTATTTCAAGTTTGCCAAGTGCAAAAGAAAAGAAGAGAGAAAGAGCTAGACCGAAAGTTGAAAGCCAAGGGGAACAAGAAGGAAAGGTAAGCCATTTATACCATCAATATCCCATTTCTAGCTCTAAATGCATTCCTATGGTTTTTATTTCTTGAAAGGAGGAGTTTTGAGCCATCTTGCAAGAGTAAAAATTGAAGAACTAAAGAAAGAACTTAAGGAGAAGTAAGAGGTGACTATTAGCTTCAATTTAAGCTATGGGTTGTGTAGGTTGAATCAGTATTTTGACATATGTAATTCTGCCCTGATTTTGTCCAAGTTAGGGTTTGGAGAAGTCATGGTGTTTTGGTTATGTATTTGGTGTTTTATGAAGATTAGAAACCATACGACACAAGTTTGATGTTCAATTTGAGAGTTTGGTAATTTTTGAAATTTTGTTGATTTTCTTGCCAAAATAGGACATGGCGATTGAGTAAGAATTTGTTCCTTTTGATGTTACCATTGTGTTCTACATAAAAAAATTGTGTGGGTATAGCTCTGGATTGTGAATTTTGGGTCATTGAAACTCAAAATACAAAACTGAATTTTCTACCGAACAGAATTCCAGCGAGGTACCCTAATTGTGTAGTGTTTTTGGATAATAAAATGATGTCAAGACACTATGAAACTTTTCAATTAAAAAGTATACATATCAAGCTTTAACTTGATAGGTCATTTGCATCATTTTGATTTGTACACTGGGAGTTATGAATTTTTGAAGTTAGGTCATGAAAACTAGGTTGAATTCTGACAGTGTGCAATAAATGAAAATTCTAGGAATGTTGTGCATCCAACTGGCTGTGGGTGATATTTTTCCTTGGAAATAGACTAAATAAGGGTCACATAGCCTTTAGAATCACCTCATTTCAATTTTTATAGATTTAGTTATGATTTTTCAAAGTTGATGAAAAATTCTTACAGATTTGGTCACCTATGCGAAAATTGACGATGTAATGGTAAAATGTAATATTATTGAACTCTGAGGTTAGAAATTGGTCTTTTAGGTTAATTGACCACTTTAACTCCTTAGTTGACTTGATTAAATGTCCCTAATGATAACCAACTTGAGTGTTTGAATTAAAGAAGAATTGGATTAAGTAATAACTTGTCACCCGTAATTCTAATTATAGGATTTGACATTTGCCCTGCATGTGATAAATAGGTGCCAGATCACGAGTGGAAACAATAAGGTAATGACCCTTTCTCTTATATTATGTATGATACATTGTATGTATGTCTTATCATTGGGTGGTGAAACATGCCGTTGTGAAACCCGCCATTGAGAAATATGGATATTCCATTGTGAAATATGCTAATGTTAAACATGCCTTTATGAAACATGCCATTGCGAACACAGCGAAAGCTGTTGCAGAAATGCCGTTGATGTGTTGTTGTTTGTGATTAGCTTACATGCTTTATGATTGTACATGTTATAAGTGAACTGTTACTACTAGGGTTCTTTTGAATTTCATTCTTTCCAATAACTAACCTACAGCCAAGGCAAGCGGTTCAAAGGAAAAGCAAGTGACGAAGGGTAGTTAGAGCTCCTAGCTAGGAGTTTTAATTTTGGTAGTTGGTTGTCATATTTTGTTAGGAATTAGTTGTATATATTGAATGGTGTAGTGTAATCCCCTGTATGGGAAATGGTAAATGGGCAATGTGCCTTTTAAACCCTTCATTAAGTAAATGAAACCTAAGCATTTTTTGGAATTTTTGGTTGCACTCTAATATATATGAATGAAACCAAACTGCACAGGCCAATTATATTCGTAATGTGAACGTGAGACCGTACTAAACAGGTTTTGGAAGAGTTTTAAATTAACCATTGGTCTCTATTTCAACTTAATGATGCATTCTCAAACTATAAATTGGGCTATTAAGGTAGGGGTTACATTTTTTGTATCAGAGTTGTAGTTCCTGGCAAGGGTAGGTTTTGCTAGGATAGTTGTCGTAGTTGTTTGCCTTAGTAATAAAAGATTACCTATGATTGTTTGTCGTATACATATGATTGTTCCTGTTGTGCATTGGTATATGATTTTTAAGGACTATATGTATACATTGATTGTGATATTGACATGGTGAATCATTTGTAGAATTAAAAGATATAATGGTTAACCCGAGAGTTAGACGAGTAAAACCAGAGGTGGAAGAAATTCATGACAACCCACCTGATCCCATGCAAGAGATAATGGACTTGATAAGCGAACAACGGCATATGATTAATGAGCTAAGGGCAGAGCTCAAAGAGGAAAAAGCAAAACGCAATAAAGACTGGGTCTAGTCTATATATGAAGAGACCCAAGAGGAAACGCATCACAAAGAAACAGTTGAGGGGTCAAATTGAGCTCAGGAGTTCCCGCCTCATACTGTGCCTAACCAGGAGTCACAACGGGTACCAGTCCAAGAGGAAAGAGATCTACAATATTGGGGCTCCAAATTTTACAAATATCTACCTCTGGTGTTTCGAGGGAGGTTTGATCCCCAACCAGCTAAGGATTGGTTGAACCAGTTGGAGAAGATCTTTAAAGTTTTGGATAGTCCAATAGAGGTGAAGGCACACTTAGCCGTGTATAAGTTAGAGGGGGATGCCGACCGATGGTGGTAGAATATCGCCCTGACAATACAGAATCGAAATATGCTGATGACTTGAGAATTATTTCAAGAACAGTTTAATGAGAAATATTTCCTAAAATCAGTAAGGCTCGAGAAGGATTCTGATTTCCTATCCATCAAGCAAGGGGATACAGAGATATTTGATGACTACCTTTCTCGATTCATTTGGCTGGCTCAATACTCTTCCTACCTTTGATGTATGGATGATGAGGAGTGGAACTCCGACATACTTATTTGAGGGTTAAGACCTGAGTTAAGGAAGAGATTAGCCACCCACAAGTTTACCGAATTCAACAAAGCGGTGAAGGAGTGCAAAATCACCAAAAACAATTTAAGGGATTTGTACCCAGGCAAGGGTGGCATCAGCCGTAGTGAACCTAGCAAGGGGAATACTTCCCAAAAATGGAAGGGACAATGGTTCTTAGATAAGGGTAGCGGTAAGAAGCCCTATCAGCCTGAAGGTCATGATAATCAAAAACCCTCAACAGTATTGATATGCTCTCGCTGTGGGAGGTCACATCCTGGCTGAACTTGTACGAGGAAAATGGTTTATTTTAATTATAATCAGCCAGGATATATTTCTGCTAAATGCTTATGACCGCTGACAGAGTCAAGACCCAGGAATTAGGGTAGGGTGTTCGCGATGACACACGAGGAAGCTCAGAAATCTCCCGACTTGATCCAAGGTAAAATTCTTCTTAATGGTAGTTTGCTACAAGCATTATTTGATTTGGGTGTAAGTCATTCCTTCATTGCTTATGACTGAGAAAAGTGCCTAGGATTGCATGTTACTGAACTGCCATTTGATTTGGTTGTGTTGACGCCAATGGGTGTCAAGGCTGTGACGGTTGAAGCTTGTTTAAACTATGTCATAACTGTTAAGGGGCATGAGTCTACTGTTGATTTGATTTGTTTGCCGCTCCACCAATTAGAGATCATTTTGGGTTTTGATTGGTTGACAGTGAATAATGTGCTGCTTGATTGTAGGAATAAGAGAATAGTGTATCCTACTTCCTAGAATGATGATAATGCGAATTCTAGTTTGAACTTCCTCTCAACGGCTAAAGCTAAGAAATATCTAGAGAAGGGGTGCTAAGGGTATATGGTATTCTTTTCTGTGTAAGGAGAGACAGAAGAAACTTTAGAAAGTATACCCATGGTAAGAGAGTTCCCTGAGGTGTTTTCGGATATCTTAACGGATTACCTCCGAAAAGGGAAGTGCAGTTTCCAATTGAAATTGTGCCTGGAGCTGGTTCTATATCAAAAACCTAATACCGAATGGTCCCAAATGAAATGATGGAGCTAAAGAAATAGATTGAAGACTAACTTAGAAAAGGGTTCATTCGACCCAATGTTTCACCGTGGGGAGCTCTAGTATTATTTTTCCAGAAGAAAGAAGAGAGTTTGAGACTATATGTAGACTATAGAGAATTGAACAAGATAACTATCAAGAACAAGTATCCACTCCCGAGAATTGAGGACCTTCTAGATCAACTATCTAGTTCTTGTGTATTTTCAAAGATTGATCTAAGGTCGGTTTATCATCAGCTACGAGTAAAAGAAGAAGATGTACCGAAGACTGCCTTCAGAACTAGGTGGGCACTATGAGTTTCTAGTAATGCCCTTTGGCCTAACCAATGCACCTACTGTATTCATGGATTACATGAATCGTGTCTTTTAACAATACCTAGACTAATTTGTAGTGGTGTTTATCGATGACATTCTAATATACTCTAGGAGCAATGAAGAACACGAGCATTATTTGAGAATAGTGTTGGAGATATTGCGTGAAAAGCAACTCTATGCTAAGTTGAGTAAGTGTGAGTTCTAGCTTTCGGAAGTAAAGATCCTAGGCCATGTTATTTCATGAGAAGGGCCTTAGTGGATCTCAGTAAAGTGGAAGCAGTGCTGGACTGGAACAAGCCTGAAACTGTTGCTGAGATACATAGTTTTCTGGGTCTTGCTGGTTACTACCGGAGATTTATTCAGAATTTCTCCCAGATTGCCTTGCCGATGATCAAGCTCACGTGAAAAGATCAATCGTTTAAGTGGGATGAACTTTGTGAAAACAGTTTTATTGAGTTGAAGGATAGGTTGACCATGGCACCGGTGTTGATTATACCTGATCCTAGCTTGACTTATGTTGTGTACAATGATGCGAGTAAGCAAGGGTTGGGGTGTGTCCTTATACAATAGGGACGAGTGGTGGCTTCGCCTCTCAACAACTAAAGCCACATGAAATGAACTATCCCACTCATGATCTGGAGCTTGAGACAATTGTGTTTGCATTGAAAATATGGTGACATTATCTGTATGGTGTGACGGTAGAATTGTATTGTGACCATAAGAGTCTCAAGTATTTGTACGATCAGAAAGAGCTGAATATGAGATAACGCTGGTGGATAGAGTTGCTGAAAGATTACAACTTGGAGATCAAGTATCATCTAAGTAAAGCTAATATCACTATAGATGCTCTTAGTCGAAAGACGGTGCTAATGGCAACAACGATTATCCAAGAGGGAAAATTGATAGAAGATTTTCGGAATTTGAATTTATCAAACTGGATCTTATATGCTAATTACAATGTTTCCCAAGGTGAAAGTGATCTAAGAATTGAGATTGAAGAGGCTAAGAGGCAAGATGATCAGGTGTAGTCCATTCAGACCATGATCGAGTGAGGAGAAACTCAAGACTATGATTTGTCACCTAGTGGATTGGTTCAATACAAAAAGAGAAACTGTGTTCCACTAAAGGCTAAGTTGAGGCATAAAATCCTGGATGAGGCACACAAGAGTCGGTATACTCTTCACGCCGAAATAACCAAAATTTACCATGGTTTGAAGTCTATGTATTGGTGACTGGGATTGAAGAGCAATGTGACCATGTATGTGGCGTGGTGTCTTGCTTGTCAGAAAGTGAAGACTGAACACCAAAAGTTGTCAGGATTGCTGCAGAGTCCTGAGATTCCAGAATGGAAGTGGGAAAGTGTAACTATTGACATTGTTGTGGGATTACCCAGGATTAGAAACTATGATGCGATCTGGGTGATTGTTGACCGATTCACGAAGTCGGTGCATTTTATACCAATCAATGCCAGCTACTCTCCAAGCAAACTGGCTGAAATCTATATTCGAGAGATAGTGAGACTACATGGTACACCGAAGAGTATCATTTCAGATAGAGATCCTCATTTTTCTTCGAGATTCTGGAGGGCTCTACATGAAGGTCTGGGTATGAAATTGAGATTTAGTACAGCCTATCATCCCCAGATAGATGAACAATCAGAAAGGACCATTCAAACGCTGGAAGATATGTTGAGGGAATGTCTCCTAGACTTCAAGGGGGATTGGGATTACTTTCTTCCACTTATTGAGTTCACCTACAACAATAGCTATCATGTAAGCATTTAGATGGCTCCATATGAAGCATTTTATGGAAGGAAGTGCCAATCGCCTTTGTGTTGGACAAAGCTGTATGAGAGACGATTGTAAGGGCCAAATCTTGTTGATCAAACCACAAAGCAGATTAAAATAATTCAAAAAAGGCTCCTTGTCAACAGAAAAGCTACGCTAATAAGAGGAGAAGACCTCTAGAGTTCGAAGTTGGTGATCATGTGTTCTTAAGGGTGTCTCTGGTCACAGGCATCGGAAGAGCGGTCAAGCGAAATAAGTTGACTCACGGTATATAGGTCCTTCTGAGATTCTTATGAGAATTGAACCTATAGCATATCAAATAGCCCTACCCCCAAACTTGAGCAGGCTCCATCATGTGTTTCATGTTTCCCAACTGAAGAAGTACCAACTGGATCCTTCACACATTATTGAGTATGAAGATGTCGACTTGCAAGAAAACTTCTCCTATGCGGTAGAGCTATAATGAATCATTGAATGACAAGAAAGACGGCTCAGACACCGAAGTGTACCATTTGTGAAGGTGGTCTGGAAGGGGCTATCTTCGAGGGAAGCAACTTGGGAAGTGGAAGTAGACTTGAGGAAACATTATTCGAAGTTCATGTCTTAAGAGGTGTAATAAATTTCGGGGATGAAATTTATTATAAGAGGGGAGAATTGTAATATCCCAAAATTCACTCAAGGGCTAAATGTACAAAATAGATGGTGGGATTAATGACAGAATTACCTCTGGAAATTTTGTTATGACTCTAGTTCCAATTAAATTGAGATAACTACTTAGTCCTTTCGCCTAAAGTCAAAAATGACCAAAGGACTAATTTGAACATGGGAAGAAGGGGAAAATGGCATATAGAAGAGAAATATGAGGAAAGTATTTATTTGGCATAATATGAGACACATGGAAGCATTTTTGGCCAAGTAAAAAAGGATGACGACTTTAGTCAAGTTTCACATGCAAAAATTTGCAATTAAATACTATATTACAAGATGATATTTTATAAGATCATCATCTCCTTCAAAGGGCCATGAATGACATATGACAAGAGGAAAAAGCAAGAGAAAATATATATTGGCTATTAAATATGACATATGGAAGCAATTTGACAAGTTATAAAATGATTAAGACTTGGTCAACAATCTCATGCTAATTGGTGAATTAATGTTATTATACAAGGAGATATTACAAAAGATTATCATCTCTTTTCCTAGGCTCCATTTTCGTATAACATGAGGCAAGAAAGAGAAACAATTATATGGCCAATTAAAAGGTGAAGACTTGGTCAACAATTTCAACTAAAAAGTAACATATGTGAGGAGGTAAACTAAGATAATTGAAGAAGGCCTCTTTTAGCTCCTTTTGGTCATTATTTTTAGTCAACAATTGTAGGCCAAATAAAAGATGATAACTTGAATAAAAAGGGTCACATATTCGTATGGCATCAAGAAAGAAAGAGAAAAGATGAAGCAAAGGTTTATTGGCACATATCTCTTGCAATTAAAGTGCTCTCTCACACACATGTACTCAAACAGACTTAAGCTCTACATGAGTACTTGGCTATTTAATTAAAAACATTCTCTCATCTTATTCATTCATTTCAAGTCGACCAAGTGCAAAAGAAAAGGAGAGAGAAAGAGCTAGACCGAAAGTTGAAAGCCAAGGGGTAAAAGAAGGAAAGGTACAGTACTACAAAAAGGCTGAAAAGTGGTGCCCATTTTGTGGCCCTTCTTTAAAGAAGTGCCACTGCTGCTTTTTTTTCCTTTTTCCATTTAATTTTTTTTAAATTTTGGACACCAGCTGTGGTGCTTGGCTGATGAAGTGCCACAACTGGTAAGAGGTTGACGTGGCACTTGCTGAAGCAAACACCACATCAGATCACAACTGGGCTTGGCCATGTGTGGCCCTTGCCAAGGCAAGAGCCACAATTGGCCCCAAGTGGATAAGAAATCCACTTCCCACCAATCAGCTTTCATTCCCTCAATCTTTTTAACTTTACTCAATTAATATCATCATCATCCTTTCACTTTCCCTCCCTCTATCCATTCTCGCAGATGTCGACAGTCCCCCCTTACCATTTCTTCACAACAAGCACACACACACACACACACACGACTTCTTCTTCTAATTCTCTTGGTCCCTTTTTCCCTTTTGTTCCCTGTCGCCCGTCCCCACTCCTGTCCTCAACTGTTCCCTTTTCTTCCTACTCTATGTCTCTCTTCCTCGTTTGAACCCCACTCCAGTTGTCCCCACTCCACTCCACAGCTTACATTTCCTCATCCTCCTCACTCAAGCTAGTGTCATCAACGTGGTCCCCCACTCCCTGTGCTGGTCAATTACTCGATTTGTAAGTGTCTGTTCTTTTTTAATTTTTATTTTTGTCTGGTTCTTTTATATGATAGCATGCATGCTTTGTTTTATTTTGTTGGAAACTAGCTTACTTTTTTATTAATCCTTTAATTTACTCAGTTGCTTATGTACTGCATGTATTCACATATCAATTAAATTCTTGTACTGTGATATAGCTTTCATTTTTTTTAAGCTTTTGGGTTTTTTTTATTCTATAATTTGTTGTTACATGTTACTATATATTATGACTTAGCATTGTGTGCTAGAGAATATAATGTACTCTATGATATATACATGGCAATAAGGTATAGTGGTATAACTATAAGTTCACAAAGATTGATTGTTGAATTTTAAAAGTTTTATCGTGATTTGTTATTCTTAAAATCAAAAATAAATTATAAAGTGTTGATCAGCATAATTTATAGTAAAATAATAAAAATTAACTGAATTTGATATACTTTAAAAAAATGCAATTAAAATTGAAATTTAAATGTGAAAAAAATAAATGTTATATATATATATATATATAAATACATTTTAGACTGAAATGACACAAGTGAAAGGAAAATTATTTTAACAAGTTTTAGCATTTCAATAATAATGATTTTAATTGTAAATCCTCTAATTCTATTTTAAATAAATGTTATTATTGTTAGATATCTTAAATGAATGTGTATTTGAAGTTTAATTTTTTTGGGTGAAATTATATAAAACCCTTGAATTTTGGGTTAGTTGTAAATAACCGCCTGACTTTTTACTAAATTTAGAAAAATTAAAGTAGTTTTTTCGTGAAAAGAATTAACACTTGGAAAATACAAAATACAAGTAATTTTCTTAATAAAATATAATTATAATATATTAATATAAGGATGTCAAAATTATATCATTTTATAATTTAATTGGAAAATGAATATATGTGTATATGTGAGATTTCAAAACATATACATTCTTGCTTGTTGGTATATATAAAAAATAGAACATATTAAAATATTTAGTTTGCTTTCCTATGATTCATAGTATCATGAAACAACACATACAACAAATTAATTTTTGTGTTCCATATTACCAAAGCTTGCTTTCTTATGTCTTGGGAAATATGATTTCTTTTCTTATAAACTGTATTATTTGTCAATTTAAACATAGGGTTTAATTTAATACTTACAAAGCTTCAATTTTATTTTAAAATTGGTAAGAAAATATAAAAGTAATTAGTAAAATAGTCATACAACTAACCACATATTTTTTTAAAAATAGATTGAAGGTATAGATGGATCGTAAATGGATATCATCTAATCGGTGTTCAAGGGAATATATAGATGGGGTGAAAGAGTTTATTACATTTGCAATCGAGCATATAAAAGATCCTGACAAAATCTTATGTCCTTGCTTATCTTAATATTTTGGAAAGCGTATTAGTTTACTTGATTTGCTAGATCATTTAGTGTGTTATGGAATTGATCAAACATATATACGATGGACAAGGCATAGTGAGACGAACGATGCATGTAGTGATCGGAGGCATACCACAAGTAGTGCTTCTAGTAACCCCTGTCAAGATCAAGGCCGGGATTAGCTTTTAAATGCGTTTCATAATTGAATAAGAGATCCAGAATAATTAAAAACTTTTTACAACACTTGTACAAATAAATCTCTATTCATTTCAGAGTGAAAACAATTGGCTTGTTCAGTTTGTCACAAATACAATATTAGAGTAATAACAAAATTCCCGACATACACCCGAGATAATATCATTAATCCAAGAGTTTGTACAGGGCATCATTGCCCATCTCAGTTCCCATACCAGGGATTACACAAAACTATAATTCTATAATCTATTCAATACATACATTCGAACAAAATGATAACCAAATCAAAAACCAAAAGGAATTAGCTAAAACTTCCACCAGTAGTCCTAATTGCCCATATCCACTCGCTTGCTTCTTGATTCACTTGCCCTGTCTAAAAATGTTATTTGGAAAGAATGAGATTCTAAAGAATCCCAGTAGCAACAGTTTACGTATATGATGCATATTAAACAAAGCAAGTAAGCATACATCACAATGCAACAATCAATATTCGAGGCCGGGCACAATGCCACGTCCCGTTCACTGTATACAAGGTCGGGCTTTCGCCACATCCCCTCACTGTATCTATATTCAAGGCCGGGCTTTCACCACGTCCCCTCATTGTATCTATATTCAAGGCCAGGCTTTCACCACATCCCTTTACTGTATCTGTATTCAAGGCCAGGCTTTCGCCATGTCCCCTCACTATATTTGTATTCAATAACTAATGCAAACAAACAATGCAATATACATGGTATAGGATAAAGTGTCACTACCTTGGTCTTTCTGTTCTTGAGCAGGCACGGGCCTTCTATGCTCTGGGAAAATATCAAATCCTAAAGTCATAATTAAGGACGATACGTTATCACTTAATCTAATACTCAATACCTTCACAATACTTAAATTGGTTATCATTATGGTGCATGCCCTATATGTGAAGATGACACTCATTCAGTGTAATTTCCTTATTGTAAGAAAAATATTTATATGGGGCATCAAATATTCTTACCATCACAACATCGTTGGAGGAAGTGCAAAAAGCCTTTCAATGGTGATTCAGAAGAAGGTAACTCACCAAAGATGTTGACTGGTGCCCATGTGCATTCAAAGGTAAAAGACTTGGATAACAATTTTGGCAAGCCTTTTGCAAAATAAATCGAGACAAGTGGTTAGAAGAAAAGGTCCATTTTCTTTGAACTTCTATATTGGAAGTCTTTATATGTTAGAAATTTTCTTGATGTGATGCACATAGAAAAAAATACATGTGATAGTCTAATTGGCACGTTGCTCAATATCCAAGGAAAAAGCAGAGCGCTATGTTGGCAAGCTTTGTTGGTCAGGATGATTTGTTGAGCATATCGCTAGGAGTACCCGAGTATGATAGTCGTGTTTTGGGTACTGGTTTTGCAGTCACCCAATCAGCATACTTCGGATGTCAGAAGCACCCCAATAAAAGTGATGTTTCCCAGCTACGTGAGAAGATGACTAGTTTCAAGCATAAAATACAAGAATTTCAAGAACAAATGTGTAATATCCCGAATTCTGAGACTTGAGGCTAGAGAATAAGCCTGAGATTAGTGGATTGCTAAGCCTCGGTTTAGCAAGATCCCAAATTGTGATCAAGGGTTAATGACTCCAAAAGTGGATGTCATTAGTGATAAATGAACCCTTTTGGAGATCATGGTGTGATTTGGCACCCGATGTGACTCGTATGTGCTGTGAGCAGCGCCAAAACCCTATATTTGAGTTCAATTATGGATTAACCTCTAAATTGACTTAAAATAAAGGGGTGGGCGCATTGTTAAAGAAAATGAATGAGAAAATGATTTTGATGGTGATTCCAAGTGAATTACCGTAATCAGGGGCAAAACGATAAAGTTACCGACCAGTTGATCGGTTACCGAAGAGGAAACTCATTGGTAACTTCAAGATCAATGGTTGAGATTGATTTATGTAGAGATTAAGTGGGTGGAATCCCATGTGTGTGGATTCATGTGAACTCATGAGAGATGTGATAAGGGTGTGACACTTGGCACAATTTGAGCCCTTGGATTTGGTCAAAGATTTCAACTCATTTTCCCTCTTTCCTCTCTTTATTTTGGACTGTTTTTGGCCCTAAAAACCTGATCCTCTCTTCATCTTTTCATCCTCATCTCTCATCTCTCTCTTCGTCCTCCATGGATGCAAGCACAAGGAAGAAAGAGAAAGGAAGAGTTCAATGTTTAGGTAAGGTAATGTCCTCTAATGCTTAAACACCTTTCTATAAAGTTGTTCATAGTGATGAGAGCTTCATCTCTATGGTTTTAGATTTGTGAGAGGAGGTGTTTTGTGGCTTGAGGAAATTTGGAAAGATGAAGAATTAAAGAATTGGTTTGGGAAAGAGGAAGAGGTGAGTATTTGAAGCATTTTGACCTAAGTTTTGTGATTATTGGTTAAGCCTTGTAAATTTCGAATTTTGCCCTGATTTTCTTGTGATTTTGGATTGGATGAATTGGGTGGTGTTTTGTGTTGAAAATGATGTCATGTTGTGGTATTTAATCATTGGAATTGGTTTGAATTGGATTGGACACAATGGTTGCAAAACTGGAAATTCTGTCCAGTGAGAATTCTGTCTGGGCAGTCTGTTTGTGTTGCCGTTTTGAATGGGAAAATGATGTTAGAAAATTCTGAAACTTTCCAGTCTTGAATTTCACATCCCAAGCTTCA
This sequence comes from Inga leiocalycina, assembly GCA_963242795.1. Classification (NCBI taxonomy): domain Eukaryota; kingdom Viridiplantae; phylum Streptophyta; class Magnoliopsida; order Fabales; family Fabaceae; genus Inga; species Inga leiocalycina. The sequence continues at coordinate 76,659,007 of OY725323.1, forward strand.
AAATGGACATATAATTTGTGCCATTTCGTTTTGGGAACTGGGAGTTATAGCTGTCCAAACTTTGAGGTCGAAAATGGAACCTGTTTTGGGACAGTCTTGAAGTTTTGGGAATTCTGGATTTGTATGGTGATTTCTAGTAAAGGCCAATATTTTTCCTGGGTAGAGGACTTGAATAGATTTAATTTGGCTTTGGGATCACCTCATTTCGATTTTTGTGGAATTAGTTATGATTTTTGGAAGTTCAGCCAAGAAACTGGATTTCTTGGGCCTCGGCCCGTGGATTCTGGGCCGCAGCCCAAATGTTTCTGGGCAGTTTTGGGCCGCAGCCCATGGATTTTGGGCCGCGGCCCACCCCAAAAAATCAGTATTTTATACTTTTAAAGGTGATCTTTGGTCAAGTGTTTCCCAAGCCTTTAGGCATGTGTTTGGGCTTTGATTAGCCACCTAAAGGTGTTAAATGATAACCAACCTTAAGTGTTTGAGAGTTAAGGAATTGGAAAAGGGATTAACCCTATGTCCTTGTTTGGTTATAGGGTTTGATGTTCGCCCTGAACGTGGTTCGATATTCGCCTGATCGCGAGTAAGCGGAGCTGGAGCATACGTGGAAAGAGGGTAGGGAACTTACCTCCTTGCCTGTATATGATATTGTGTGAATGTGTTGATGCATGTTATTGCTTTGTTTGATTATGTGGAACATATATGATGTTGAAGCTCTGTTTCTATTTATGTTATGGCCATGAGTGTGTTGTTGAAACATTGAGCATGCAGATGTGTCATGGTATGGGCATATGATATGTATTGCAAGCATGTCATGCATTATACACTTATCATACATGCATTTTGGTATTTGTTTCCTACTGAGATTCTCTCGAATCTCACCCCCTACTAACCTTTCAGACAGGGTAGTGGATCGAGGATGGAGTAAGTGATCAAGGGCGACAAGGACTTCCTTCGGGTTGAAGATTCGGTAGTTGGTTATCATAGTTGGGAGTATATAGATTTGGATGTGTATATAAGTATGTGGATGAGGATTTGCTATGTATTTGAGAAGACTTTGTGTAATCCCCATATGAGGGCTTGTAGGGGCGAATATGCCCTATAAGGCTTTGAGTTAATGTATGGAACCCGGCATTGCCGGGATTATTGTTGTGTACTCTGATTTGTTATGAATGTGATATTCCGCGTAGTAATTGTATTCGAAAAGTGATTATGAGACCAAGTTTATGAATGATTTCGAAAGGCATTTATGAAAACCCCGTCTGGTAGATGGGTTTGTAAAATGTTATTTGTTTCTTATTGGTCTCTATTTCACTTTAATCGTGTATTTCGGATATAATTACGGCAGGGGGTTACAAAATGCGCTATAAGGAACAATGAAAAGAACAATTCTTAGAACAAATACGTTTGATGCAAGAACATAATGCGCTGTTAACAACACAAATACAATAATTGATGCAATGTAGGCCAACATAAAATGTTCCCTTCTGTGATAGCCCAAGTGTCAAAGATAGTTGAATTTCCATGCCTAAAGTTCCTTTTCCTTTGGTAATTAATTTCTTCTTTACTTAATTTTATGTTACATTATAATTTAACGAACTTTAACATATTAACTCTATTTTCTATAGGGCAAATTTCAATGCAAGTTATATGTCGATCAAGCTTCCAAGCACACGGTTACAGTAGGTGCTACCTACAACACTGATAAGGACACACTGCACAATTCACCATTGCCCAACAATACACTCCGAGTGAGGGTTAACGTCTGTATGAATAAAGACATGCTCTTACCAATCCCGTCTCTGGATGAGCAAATAATGGTGAAAAATATTGTTGGTGGCTATGTTGCTTGGCCAATAGGTCTTATCGAGCCATATGAAAAGGTTGTTCATTTACAATTCCCTGCACTTTTCCTTCATACTTCCATCTAAAATTGTGATTTAATTTTCTGATTTTCACAAGGTGGACAGTCTAGAGATAAACAAATCCAACCTTATGATAAGATTTCAAAGTGTTCGACAACACAACCCAAGTCGAAAGTATCGGCAAGCCAACAGATTAAAAGAAGACTGACCTTATATCGCGATCAAATAGTATCGATTACACCATAATTGATTGGTGAAAGAGTATTAGAAATATATTTTGAAAGACATATCAACAGTGTTAGCGGTCTAGTTAACTACATTAATGGCGATAACATGCACGACATATGTACTCGTGATTGGTTAGTGTGTAACCCCTTGCCGTAATTATATCCGAAATACGCGATTAAAGTGAAATAGAGACCAATAATAAACAAATAACATTTACTAACCCATCACATGATGGGGTTTTCACTATTACCTTTCAAAATCATTTATAAACTTGGTCTCATAATCACTTTTCGAATACAATTACTACGCGGAATATCACATTCATAACAAATCAGAGTACACAACAATAATCCCGGCAATCCCGAGTTCCATACATTAACTCAAAGCTTATAGGGCATATTCGCCCCTACAAGCCCTCATATGGGGATTACACAAAGTCTTCTCAAATACACATCTCAAATACATATCTGAATACATACTCAAATATACAACCATATCATATATAATTATCCCAACATCTATGATAACCAACTACCAAACTCAAATACTCTAAGGAGTCTTCACCGTCCTTGAATGCTTGCACTATCCTCGCTCTTCCTTCTCTGTCTACAATATTGATAGGGGAGGGTGAGATTCGAGAGAATCTCAGTAGGATAACAATATCAATATGCACGTACGATAAATGTTTAATGCATGACATGCTTGCATCATATAACTCATGATAACACAATGACAATTTGCAAGCTCAATGCTTCGAACAATATACCTATGGCCATAGCATAAATTGAAACATAGCTTCAAATTACACATAATTATGCAAAGCTAAGACATGCACCAACACACTAACACATATATCAAATACAAGCAGAAGAGATATGTTCCCTACACTCTTTCCACGTAAGCTCCAGCTCCAGCTGCTCAAGACCAGGGCGAACACCAAACCCTATAACCAAACAAGGACATAGGGTTAATCCCTTTTCCAATTCCTTAACTCTCAAACACATAAGTTGGTTATCATTCATGACCTTTAGGTGGCTAATCAAAGCCCAAACATATGCCTAAAGGCTTAGGAAACACTTGACCAAAGATCACCTTTTAAAATTCCAAAATGCTGATTTTTGGGGGTTGGCCGCGGCCCACAAATCCACTGCCCACAGCCAAAAACTGCCCAGAAACATTTGGGCCACAGCCCAGAATCCGCTGGCCGAGGCCAAGAAAATCCTGTTTCTTGGCTGAACTTTTAAAAATCATAACTAATTCCAAAAAAATCTAAATGAGGTGATCCTAAAGCCAAATGAAAGCTATTCAAGTCCTCTACACAGAAAAAATATTGGCCTTTACTAGAAATCACCACATAAATACAAAATTCCCCAAAACTCAAGACTATCCCAAAACAGTGTTCATTTTCGACCTCAAACGTTGGACAGCCATAACTCACAGAACATAAAACGGAATGGCACAAATTATGTGTCTATTTTGAAGCTTGGGATGTGAAACTTAAGACTAAAAAGTTTCATAATTTTTAGACACCATTTGCCCAGTCAAAAAGTCCACACGAACAGACTGCTCAGACAGAATTCACACTGGACAGAATTTCCAGTTTTGCACCAATGATTCCAATGGTTCCCAAATTCATACCAAATACCATTTCCACATAAATTTGCACAAGGAATCCATTGGAAACACCAAATCAATCAAATTCATATTACATTGACATGTTTCCATAAGATTCACAACATGTCAACACACAACCACAACACAACACACATTGCCATTCTTTTAATTTCAAGTTCTCAAACCAATTCCAATGACACCAAAACACACTATGGCATCAATTTAACCACAATTCACCATTCAAATCATCCAATTCGAAAATCACACAAAATCAGGGAAAAATTCAAAATTCACAAAGCTTGTCCACAAATCACAAAACTTAGATCAAAAGGCTTCAAATACTTACATCAAAAGGCTTCAAATACTTACATCTTCCTCTTTCCCAAACCAATTCCTTGATTTTTCATCTTTTCACTTTTCCTCAAGCAATCAAACACCTCCAATCAAGAATCTAAAACCATAGAGATGAAGCTCTCATCACTATGAACAACTTTATAGAAGAGTGTTTAAGCTAAAGAGGACCATAAACTAACCAAAACTCACCTTATTCTTTTCTCTTTCCTCCTCCTTGCTAGGCGAAAATGGAGTATGAGAAGAGAGAGAGATGAAGATGAAGAAGAGATCATTTTTTCCTTTTTTTCTCATGTGTTGGCCGACTATGAAAGAGAGAGGGAAGAGTTTGAAATGTTGACCAAGATCCAAGGGTTTACATCTTGCCACTTGTCATGATCTTGATCCATCTTCATGAGTTCACATAGGAACATGCACATGGGATTCCACCCTTTGATCTATTACACAATTCAATCTCAACCATTGATCTTTGAGTTACCAATGAGCTTCCTCTTCGGTAACTGATCAATCGGTCGGTAACTTTACCGTTTTGCCCCTAATTATGGCAATTCACACTGAATCACCACCAAATTCTTTTTCACATTCATTTACACCATACATATGCCATTCCCCTTATTTTCATTCAATTTAGATGTTAATCCATAATTGAACTCAAATACAGGGTCTGGGCGCTGCTCACAACACATACGAATCACATTCGAAACTCAAATCACATTGGATTCTCCAAAAGGGTTCATTTATCACTAACCACTTCCACTTTTGGAGTCATTATCTCTTAATCACAATTTAGGATCCTGCTAAACCAGGGCTTAGTAGTCCACTAATCTCAGGCTTATTCTCTAGCCTCAAGTCTCAGAATTCGGGGGTATTACATAGTGTGCCGGCTATATCAACATCTAGATAAGGTACCTGACCATGATCGTTTATCACTGTTATTAATATTTCTCATTCCATTTCTTTTGTTTTTTATGACACTGTTTGTTTTATACCAGGCATTTGTTGTAATGCCCCAAATTTTGATTAAGGGCTAATGACAATTATTTAAAATGATTTGGGAATTAAAGTTAATTTGAGACAAGAATCAGTTATTGGGAATGCCCAACACCCTGTATTTTAGCATAATTATGTGATGAAATAATTATTTGGGCTAAAATAAGGGTAAATTGCGCATAAAGAAGAGGAAAAGAATTAATCACGTGTTATGTGACAATTTAAATAAATGTGTCATAATCAGTGAGAAATTAAAAGAATGGCCATAAGTTAGTGATTAATGGAGAGATTAATTACTAACTAAGGAGAAATGAGATATGTAACTAAATGGCTAATGGAGTAGTTAGAATAACTAATTAGTTACTTACTTTATGAGAACCAATGAGAAAGTGACATGTGGTCATTGGTAGATGAAGCAAGCATGAGAGTTGGTGGGGGAAAAGTCAATTAAATCATTTTAAACTCTCTTTTCTCTCCCCTCTCTCTTGTTTATACGTGTGGCCATGGGATGGCAGAATTTTCTGCCTTCATCTTCATCATTTCACCCTCTCATCTCTCTCTTCTCTCTCCATATTTTCGGCTGCCATGGAAGCTCAAGAGAGAAGAAGAAAACCTAATAAAGGTAAGCCATTTTGACCCTTCTAATGACCTCTAATGCCAAAACTCCCTTCTATAAAGTTGTTCCTTGTGTTGAGAGCTTCACTTTCATGGTTTTAGATTTTCCATTAGTAGTGTTTGAGCACACAAGGAAATCTAGAGATTGGAGAACCAAGGAACCTTTTTGGGAAAGTTGTTGAGGTGAGTGAAAGCTTCACTTTCATACAAGTTTTATGGCCATTGGTTGGGCCTTGAATTTCTGGAAAATTTGCCCTAATTTTCGTGATTTAGGGTCATGGGGAGTATGGTATGTTGTTGTCATGGAAATGGTGCTTGTTTAGTGTTTTCAATTGATAGAATTGAATTGAAGCTTAAATGTAAAGTTTGGCACATTTGTGTTGGTTTTGTGTATTAGTCAAAACAGGGCATGTTGATAGGTTGTGATTTTGGTCATTTTGAGATTGCCATTGTGTTCCTTGTGGAAAATTACATGGGAATAGGTATGGTTATTGATTTTGGAGCCATTGGACACTTTGGTAGAAAAATTGGAAATCTGCCAAGTGTGAACTCTGTTCTGGGTAGTCAATTTATATGGAAGTTTTAAATGACCAAATGGTATCTAAAAATTATGAAACTCTCCAATCTTAAATTTCACATCCCAAGCTTCAAAATGGACATATAATTTGTGTCATTTTGTTTTGTGTGCTGGGAGATATGATTGCCCAAAGTTTGGGATGGAAACAAGACTCTGTTTTGGGGCATTGTTGAGTTTTGGAAAATTATGTATCTCTTTCGTGATTTCTAGTAATGGCCCATATTTTTCCTATAAAGAGGACTTAAATACCTTTCATTTGGATTTAGAATCACCTCATTTCGATTTTTCTAGAATTAGTTATAATTTTGGGAAGTTCAGCCAAGAAACAAGATTTTCTTGGCCACGGCCCAAATGTTTCTGATCTATTGTTGGCCATGGCCAATGGATTGGTAGGCCGCGGCCAACCCCCAAAAATGACATTTTAGGCTTCTAAAGATGGCCTTCGGTTAAGTGTTTTCCCAAGCCTTTAGGCATGTGTTTAGTCTTTGATTAGCCATCTAAAGGTCATGAATGGTAACTAACTTTAAGTGTTATGAAAGTAAGAATTTAGAAAAAAGAATAACCCTATGTCCTTGTTTTGGTTTATAGGGTTCGATATTCACCCTGATCATGGTTTCATGTACGTCTGATCATGAGTAAGCTGTGTTGGAGCACACGTGGAAAAATAAGAGTAGGGAACTTACCTCTCCTACATGTTTTGATATTTGTGTTTGTGTATTGATGCATGTTATTGCTTTGCTTGATTATGTGAAACATATATGAATGATTGAAGCTTTGTTTCTATTTATGTTATGGCCATGAGTATGTTGTTGAAACATTGAGCACGTAGATATATCATTATGTAAGCACGAGTTATTGTGATGCAAGCATGTCATGCATTAAGCACTTATCTTGCATGCATATTGGTAACTATTTCCTGCTGGGACTCTCTCGAATCTCACCCTCCCCTACTAACATTTTAGATAGGACAGGTGGCTCGAGGAAGGAGCAAGCGAGTAGGGGCGACGAGAATTCCTTATGGGCATTTGGATTTGGTAGTTGGTTATCGTTAGATGTTGGGAAAATTGTATATGTTCGGATGATAGGTTGGAATGTGTAATTGGAATAAGTATTATGTAATCCCCATTTGAGAAATTGTAAAGGGCGTATGTGCCCTATGAATCTTTAGTAAAGGTATGAACCCGAGATTGCCAGGAATATTGTTGTGCACTCTGATATTTATATTAATGTGGTTTATCTTCACGAGGTAATTGTATTCAAAATATGAATGTGAGACCAGGTTAAAGTGTTTGTGAAAGAAATTTGTGAAAACCCTATCTTATGGATGGGAATATAAATGAGTTTTGATTATATTGGCCTCTATTTCATTTTAATCACGTATTTCGGATAATAATTATGGTAGGGGTTACATTTGTACCATGACATCTTAATGGATACAAACAGGGTCCAACTCATATTTGTCAACCCTTATCTTGTTGGCCATCATGGGGGTAAAGTAGATATAAATGCACAATCTAATTATCTGAAAGATTACTTTAGAAAGAAAGCGACACCAACTACCTTATTTTGAGTGCCATATAATGCAGGGTAAATTATTAGTGGTACCATTTTTGTTTTTATTGTTTAACTTTTATCATAACATGATTGTTGAAACTAATTTTTTAAAATATTTTAGGCACCGATGAATATTGATATTTATCAATCCAGCAGAACCTTTAGGCCGTCACATTTACTATATGGATCCTTTAAAATATGGTCTTCCACAAAATCGTTCTGAAATGTTACTATTGTTCAATAGGTAAGCGTACATGCATATGTGTAAATATTTGCATATGTGATTAAATAACCGAAAGTAATCAGTTTCTATTTGTTTTGTTAGTGCATTGACTGCGTATCAGTCCTCTGTATCCTTAAGTTATTTTAAAGCGGCTGACCCTCACCATAGTTATCCTTGGAAGAAGATACTGGTTCTAATATATGAATTTACTCAAACTATGTTAGTACACAATTTTTATTCATAAACAGACTTAAATATTGCATTATTTTTTTACAATGCCTTTTCCAACCTAATGACAATGATTGTGGGTATTACATCATGAAATTTATGAAGGATGTAATTATGTATGATCAGCCATTTATTCCTAAAAAAGTTAAGTCATTTAGTTGCAATTCATATTGCGTTTTAATTAAATTTAATTAGTGCCTGATAATTATATTTTACTGATTTTAATTCATTTTAATTTGTGGCTGATTGTATATGTGTGTAGTATTATGAAGATCAACATTGTGACACTTTCCCTGACCATCAACTTAATGAAGTAATCTAGGAATGGTGTGAATATGTGTTTAGGCAAATCTCTGGGTAGCTGTACTATTTAATTCACTAGCTGGTTTTTGTTGTGTTGTTTCTTGCCAATTGTTGTGTCATGTATTCAAGCTGAATTTGTTATATTTCATTCTCAATATATTGTATAACTATTTTTTAATACTACTTTAGTTAATTAATCATCTATTTGTATCATTTTAAAGTTATTTCTCATTGTTGTTGTATGCTTTTCTTCATTTTGGTGTGGATATATATAGAAAATGTTTAAACCATACAGTGCAATATTGCAATTATGGGAGATATGAACAAAAAATATGACAAAAAAAAGTTTATGTGGCGCTTCCTTAAACAAGGACCACAAGAAGATAGTAAGAAAAAAAGGTCTGACCTTCCTGTGGTGCTTCCCTAAGGAAGCACCATAGGAAGGGATCACGCAAGCACCACAGGAGGGCACAGTTTCCACGCAAGCGCCACAGGAGAGCCCCCAAAAATCGCCACAAGAGGTATTTTTTAAAAATAAAAAAATAAAATGTTGTGGCGCTTCCAAGTGCCATAGCTTTTTTAGTGGCGTCCAGATATATGGCACTTCTTTAACGCCACAGTTAATGCAATTATAAGCCCCACATCTTTGCTTTTTTGTATTAGTGGTAAGCCATTTATACCTTCAAGATCCCATTTCTAACTCTAAATGCCTTCATAAACCTTGTTTCTCTCTCTAAGAGCATCATTCCTATTATTTTTATTTCATGAAAGGAGGAGTTTAGAGCCATCTTGTAAGAGAAAAAATTGAAGAACTAAAGAAAAAAACTGAGAAGCAAGAGGTGAGTATTAGCTTCAATTTAAGCTATGTGTTGTATAGGTTGAATGAGTATTTTGCGAATGTAATTCTGCCTTGATTTTGTCCAAGTTAGGGTTTGGAGAAGTCATGGTGTTTTGGTTATGTATTTGGTATTTTATGATTATTAGAAACCATATGACACATGTTTGATGTTCAATTTGGGAGTTTGGTAATTTATGGAGTTTTGTTGATTTTCCTGCCAAAATAGGACATGGGGATTGAGTGAGAATTTGTTCATTTTGATGTTAGCATTGTGTTCAACATAAAAAATTGTGTGGGTATAACCCCAGTTTGTGAATTTTAGGTCATTGAAACTCAAAATGCAAAAATTGGATTTTCTACCAAACAGGATTCCAGCGAGGTACCCTGATTGTGTGGTGTTTTTAGATAAGCAAATGATGTCAAAAAACTCTGAAACTTTCTAATTAAATAGTATACATATCAAGCTTTAATTTGATAGGTCATTTGCATAATTTTGATTTGTACACTAAGAGTTATGAATTTTTGAAGTTAGATCATAAAAACTGGGTTGAATTCTGACAGTGTGCAATAAATGAAAATTCTGGGAATGCTGCCTATCCAACTGGATGTGGGTGATATTTTTCCTTGGAAATAAACTAAATAAGGGTCACATAGCCTTTTGAATCATGGCATTTCAATTTTTATAAATTTAGTTATGATTTTTCAAAATTGATGAAAAATTCTGGCAAATTTGATCACCTATATGCGAAAATTGAAGATGTAATGGCATAATGTAATATTGTTGAACTCTGAGGTTAGAAATTGGTCTTTTAGGTTAATTGACCACTTTAACTCCTTAGTTGACTTGATTAAATGTCCCTAATGATAACCAACTTAAGTGTTTGAATTAAAAACGAATTGGATTAAGTAATAACCTGTCGCCCATAATTCTAATTATAGGATTTGATATTTGCCCTGCACGTGATAAACCGGTGCCAGAGCACTAGTTGAAAGAATAAGGTAATGACCCTTTCTCTTATATTATGTATGATAAATTGTATGTATGTCTTATCATTGAATGGTGAAACATGCTTTGTGAAACATGTCGTTGGGAAACCCGCCATTGAGAAACATGCCAGTGTGGATATGCCATCGTGAAATATGCCGATGTGAAACATGCCATTGTGAACATGTTGTTGCGAACATAGCGAAAGCTATCGCAGAAATGCCGTTGATGTGTTGTTGCTTGTGATTTTCTTACTTGCTTTGTGATTGTACATGTTATAAGTAAAATGTTACTACTGGGATTCTTTTGAATCAAATTCTTTCCATTGACTAACCTATAGCTAGGGCAAGCGGTTCAAAGGAAAAGCAAGTGAATAAGGGCGGTTGGAGCTCCTAGCTAGGGGTTTTAATTTTGGTAGTTGGTTATCAATTTTTTTGGGAATTAGTTGTATATATTGAATGGTGTAGTGTAATCCACTGTATGGGAAACAGTAAATAGGCAATGTGCCCTTTAAGTAAAATAAACCCAAGCATTGTCGAGAATTTTTTGTTGCACTTTGATATGTGTGAATGAAACCGAACTGTACAGGCCAATTATATTTGAAATGTAAACATGAGACCGTACTAAACAGGGTTTGGAAAAGTTTTAAATTAATCGTTGGTCTCTATTTCAACTTAATGACACCTTCCCAAACTATAAATTTGGCTATTAAGGTGGGGGGTTACAAAGCTCATGCCTTTTGTCAACACCTATTTCCATTTCAATATTCACAAAGTAACAGAGACTAAGTTCCATAGGCATATAGAAAAGTACATATATACTGATAAAAGCATTCGTTTACAATCCAGAGTCATCCATAGACAAAATACAAAATGCAACATTAACTCCAATATTTATAGGATATCCCAAAAGTATTATAAAAATAAGCTAACTATAACCATGAACTTTGACTTTTGCCCATGAACTTTGACTTTTGCCCATGAACTTTGACTTTTGCCTTGAGACATGTGCCAATCACTTCCTTGTGTCTATCTCTTTGCCTTTCAATCCATTGGCACTTGCTGAGATGTTTGTTTAAAAAAAGGGGTGAGATCCCGAAGAATCCCAATAGAAACATACTATTGACATATAAAATGTGAGAATTAAATATGCAATGCACCATATCAAATAAAATGAAAGTTCACTTCGATTTATGTAACCTCCTGCCGTAATTAGCATAATTAAGATTCAATAACATATAATTAAATTGGATGAGAGACCGACGGATAGTTTAAAACTCATTTTAAACACCCTCACTAAGGTAGGGTTTTCACAACATTTTGAAAACTTCTTTCATTTCCCGGTCTCAAGTTCAAATATCGAATATAATCACCTGAGCGGTTAATTTACATTCATACATATCAGAGTATATAACCAAAAATTCCGGCAACCCTCGGGTTCCATTCATTCACTAAGAGGTTTATAGTTCCCATAGAGGGGATTACACAACTATATTCAACTAATACTTACAACCCAAAAATAATTTACAAAATCCCTGTTCAATATGATCAACCAACATGGCCTGAACAAAATGCCCCTATAGGATTCTAACCGCTTCGGGTCATACGTTTTCCCTTGGAGTCACTTGCCCTGTCTGAAAGGTTAGTCAAAGGAAAGAATGAGATTCAAAAGAATCCCATTAGTAACAATACATTCATACCACACATAATCACATAACATGTAAGCAATCATCATACAGTAGCAGCAGCACAAATCACACTCCACCGTCATCCCCTTTTACCGCCAGGAAGGCACACCATCCTAACTCGAACCGTTGTTAGCGACTCAGGGACTGTTGGCGTGGCAATGCATACACATAGCCTTATAGCTCATACAGCTATTCGGCTTTCACAATTGGCCCGTCGGCCTTCACAAATAGCCTTTTAGCTTTTCACATAATCTCACATATCACACCCCATCCTCATCCCCTTTTACCGCCGGGAAGGCATACCGTCCTAACCCGAACTGTTGTTAGCGACTCAGGGACTATTGGCATGGCGGTGCTTACACATATTCACAGATATCATAGCATACGAATTCATCACAAATCAATGATATAACACACATACAATGCATCACATATGGTATAAAAGAAAGAGTCACTACCTTGTTCCTTCCTGACGTTCGCTGGCACAGTGGGCTCACGAGGATGGCAGATGTCAAATCCTATAAACCAAATTAGGGACAATATATCAATCTCTTTTCCAAGTTCTTAATTCTATAATACTTTATGTTGGTTATCATTTAGACTCTTTAGGGTGCTATTATAGACCTAAACATATCCCCAAAGGGTTGGGGTAACTATCCTCAAAGACACTTTTTTTCGGAAGAAGAAGCACTAATTTTGGGCTGCCTCACTCGAGTGACAGACGCCTCACTCGAGTAATGCCCACAGTTGTGCTCGAGTCCCAGCGAGTGAGACACAGAAAGTGTTTTCCCGAGAGCAAACCTCACAATATCCCTCACATGAACTCGAGCACTGGAAGCTGTACTCGAGTGATGACCTCAAATGCACTCGAGCACCAAGAAGTGAGGTACCGCGAGTGACTACCCGAGAGCAACCATAAATCCCAAAGTCTTAGACTTACTCTCTCACTCAAGCATGCCCCTGCTTACTCGAGTGGGATCATATCTCACCTGCAAGTCAAGAAGTGCACTTGTGAGTTCTACCCGAGAACCCAAGCGAAACTGAAAGGAAACAGGGAAAATGTCTCGCTGCACTTGAGTGAGCCCTTCCCTCACTCGAGTGTTATGCATCAGAAGCCAGAATCGCAGCAACTGATACATGTTTCCCAGATTTACCCATTATAGTTCTAATGGTCCTAAAACTTATATTACGGATCATTCTCACTCACTTTGACACATGGAACCTATTGGTAAACTCCAAACAACCAAAATCTTACCATAATAACACATTCTACTCTTCTAACCACATTGCACCCAATAACACCTAATAATCAAACTTTCCCTTTTCAAATCCACACCACAACCATTGACACCAAGACACTATTTGGGATCAATTTTATCACAAAACACTAGCTAGTTCATGCATTTCATAATTAGGCTAAAATCAGGGCAAAATCCAAAGTTCTCAAAACTCAACCAATGGTCAAAAAAATTATACCAAAATACCATAAATACACACCTCTTCAACTTCCAATGATCATCTTCTTGATTCTCTAGCTTTCAAGCTTGTGCAAACTTCAAAGCACCTTCTTTCAAAATTCTGAAATCATGGCAAGGAAACCCTCAACACCTTGAACAACTTTAATAAACATAGGATGAGCATTTGAATTACTTACCTAAAACTAAGCTTTTCTCTTTCTCTTTCTTGGTTAGCTTGGGACTGAAATGGAAGTGAGGAGAGAGATTAGAGAGTGAGAGGATGATGCTGCAATTCTTTTCCCTTCACACATACACACACACAGCCGACTTTGACAAGGAAAGAGAGAGGGAAAAATGTTTGACATTTTGACCAATCTTATGGTCATCACAATGCCATTTGTCAAGATCTCCTTCCACCCTTTCATGAACTCACATATTCCCATACACACTTGATTCCACCTCTTGCTTAACAAATCCTAGCCATTAATCTCAATTACCAACGAGTTTCCTCTTCGGTGACTGACCAGTCGGTTGGTAAATTTACCATTTTACCCTTAATCATCACAATGCTTTACTAAACCATCACTAAGTACCTTTATATCACATTACACAACATATACTTCAAAAATGCTCAATTCTCATTAATTACATCACTTTGAAGTTATTAGCCCTTAATTACAATTTAGGATATTACAATTCATATGTGTACTCAAGTTTTAGGATCAAACACCGAGTTAGAACCCCTATAAGTACCTCAACCGAGTCACTGACCACAGCTAGGATTTTCGATATACCTTGGCTGAGCACCAAACTACAGCTAGGATTTTCGATAAACCTTGGCAGGTCACCAAAACACAACCAGGAACTTTGCCTCTAGCATGCCTTCATATCACAAAATACAACAACACATGACATATAAATAGTCACATAGTATATGAGAGATAGTTGTCCCTACCTCAAAGTTCTATCAACCCCTTTTGTGTGCCTTGTACAACATGTCGACTTTCATCTTCTGATTCAGTCCTAAAATGTTAAATGTACAAGAATTAGGTTGATACCCATTCCTGTACTACTTTACACTCATGGTATTGGCTCTATTTTGGGCTATTTAGATGGCCATTGGAGGTTCATACAAGTACCCATAGGATTGGAAAAGTTAAACCAAGCAAAAAGGGTGAAAATGCTGAAACAGGAGTCTTAGCCCCAGCCAAAAGTCAATTGGCCACAGTCAGGGGAGGTCATAAAGTTGTGGGCCATAGCCAAGAAATCCTCTGGCCTCGGCCAAGAAATCCTGTGTTCTTGGCTTAACTTCCAAAAAATTATAACTAATTCCACAAAAATCAAAATGAAGTGGTCTAAAACTCTATGGAAAGCTCTTCAAGTTTAGTTTCATGAAAAAATATGAAACACCATTATCTATAATCACAAAATTCCAAAATTTCATAAATTTCCATGCTGCTCCAGAATTAAGATCAGAATCAGGGAAAAACTTTGAAAACTCATAACTCTCAATCCATAAGTTGAAATTGCTTATAATACCTATCAAATTAAAGCTCAGGATGTCTACTTTAATCTTAGAAAGTTTCATTACATTCTAATTTAATTTGGTCAACAAAATGCATGACAAAGTTACACTGCCTCATAGAAAATAACCAAACAGCATGCATTTGCACTTCAATAGTTTCCATATTTGTGTACAAATTTTCAAAAATCATGACCACCTATATTCCCACACAAATTTCCCTTATAAATCCAATGAAATCATTAGATTTTTGAAAATCCAAATCCTTCCCCCTGACTCAACCCCTAGACGAAATTAGGGTTCTTAAGGAAAAATGTGTTTTTGTGTTTCAACTTCAAGGCTTGCTTACTTTCACTCCTTCTAATTGCTTGATAAACCATTTAATCACTTTCTAAACATGATTAGACTAAATTTGGGTAGCATAACACTTAGGGTTAACATTTTTCCCAAATTTACAAATTATAGCAAATCAACCCCAAAACCACCAATCATTCCGACAACAACAACCACAACCAAAGATTAAAGTTTATGGAGTTACCTTTGGCTTTTCTTGATCTTTCTCTCTAGGAGTTATTGTTCACTCTCTCTTCCACCTTAAATATTTTCTTGCTTGCTACATATGATTTTTATGGAGAAGAGGAGAATAGAGAAACTATTAAGTAAGAAAAGGAAGCTTAGACACAAAATCAACAAGTCTTACCTTGAGATTTTTGCTCCACTTCTCTCTAGCTTTCTTGAACTCTCTCCCCCTCTTCTCTGTTGTTGCTAGGCGTGAAGATGGAAATGAGAGAGATGAAGCTTGGGCTTCACAAATATCTCACCTTTTCCCTTATTTAGCTTTATTCCAAAAACAACTTTTATGACACCTATTTGTACTTGACTTTATCACCTTCCAATTTGTGTCATAGACCTCACTTAAAATTGATCTAATTCTCTCCCTTGGTTAGCCCATGAAAATGACGCCTAGAAGCCCTCTTCCAACACCAAGTTGGGCTTCAATTCCATTAGTTAAGCTGCATGTGCAGAATATTATATTTTAATCCAATTTCCACATGTGCTCATCTCTAACAATTCTAATTTAATCATTTGCCTTAATATGTTGACCAAAACTATGAAGGAAAAAGGGAAATATTAATTGTTCCAACATTTTCCAAATTCTCCTTTAATTAGTTTTTTGCACAATTCACCTTGATTTTTCAAACCTTGGTTTCTTGACCAAAATATCTCAAATATCTATTGCCCTTTTATTTTCCTTGATTAATTGAAATCAGCTTCAATTAATTGAAAAATAATTAATCTTGTCCTTTGTTGGCAAAATTAAGAATTTGTCATTACATTTTTTAATTTAATTCATTTTCTTCTTTTCTTTGGCCAAAATTCACCTTTCTAATTCATTGAATGTTTCCAATAATTACAATGCATTTTGGTGTATAAAATTTGGGGGTGTTACACCTTTTCTCTTTGCTAGTTTAGATTTTAGGTTGATTAATAGTGTATATCTGCTAAGGTCAAAATCTGAAGTCTCTGTTGCTGTTATTTAGTACATGAGCATGTTAAGCTTGGGCTTAAACTGATATTGTTTGGTATGAGGATTCAAAAATGTCTGCTTTACTTTGTTGGTCTCTGAGCTTCCAGAACTTTAGTTTTTAATTTGCTAGTGGTATCAATATAGATAGGGAATTAACAAAAAAGGAAGAGGAAACCAGACAAAAAAAGGTACATGTGTATATGTTGTTGTGTTTTGCATTATGGAGCATTTTAATTAATTATTTGATAATATATGGAAGAGTAGAGTTAATTATAAGGAGGTTTGATAAATGTAATATAATTAAGGGAATTAGGAACTAATACATCAGTTTGATTGTGCTGAAAAAAATGGGTTAATATAGATTTTAGATGCTGATTTCATTTATGTTATGTGTTAATAATTTTGCAAGTTCAAGCAATTGTGACAAACAACCCATAATTTTAGATGCTGATTTTATTTATGTTATGTGTTAATAATTTATTTGTTTGCCTTATATGCATTCATGTATATACGTATCTTCTATTCTACAATGCTTAAATCATGCCACGCAATGTAGAATGGAAGTTCTAGAAAATCGAGCATGGATGTATAATAGAGTAGATTGAACAACAAAATGGTATACAAAAGACTTCATGGAAGGTGTCGAGGAGTTTCTTGTTTATGCATTGAGAGCGTCATCTTATTTTCAAACCTCAAAGAGTGTTAGGTGTCCATATGTCAAATGTAAATGTAGGCCATATCTAAATGTCGACGAAGTGAAGAAACACATCTATAAAGTTGGATTCATGCCGAACTACTATAGACACACATCTATAAAGTTGGAATTAGAATATTAGTTGTAGTGTTTAAGTGTTAATATTTATAGTTTTGTTTGAGGTGATATTTAAGGCTTTTGTTCATAGTCACTTGGCTCAAGGAAAATTAATTTCGTTCATTGGTTCATATAAGTTTCAGTGCACTACAAACGAGGTTTTACTTTTATTATGACCACAAGAGTATCATCCACATATATCCTTTAATGGTAGGAGGTAGAGCTAGTTGTACAATTGAGATAACATAAAATTGTTTGCAAGTTATAGGCATGTGGGGCTTCTATTGGTGTTCCCTTCTTAATTTGCCAAATAAAATGATGGTTTGATAGATGAAGAGTGGAACATATTTAAGGGGCAACATTAGGACCAAGCTTGATTGACTCAATATTCAAGCAATGATCTTCTTCTTTTCATTTTTGAATGTGAGAGGCTTGTTTGGAAGGTAAAAGGAATAGCCATTACTTTTGATCAAGAAATTAAACATACTCTCTGAACTTTGTTATTTCTACCGCAACATCAACAAAATGTGCTGCCTTTCTGAACTTAAATTTTGTTCTCAATTTTAATCCTAGAGAACGTTTCAAGCACAGTGATATATGCTCAAGCGACTTCCATATGAAGTTTATCATCATCATCGTTTTATCATTGCCAAGAATAACATAGAGGACTTGGGAATAAAACTCAATAGAGCATCATATGAAAAAAGAAAAACAATTGTAAACAGAAGAGACGTTAAATCTCTCTCCCTACACTACCATCATGAAGTAGTGAGGTGTTAGGCCTTCTCTTCTTATACTTGGTTTTTGAGGAACGGATTCTTGATTGCTTGTTATTGTTGTGTTAAATTGAGTTGTCAAATTCATCTTAGTGGTTGCATGCCATCCTTTATTTTATAGTTATTCATATCTTTTGACTTTGTTTACTCATTATTTTCTTTAATAGGATCATTACATGAGAATCAAGACATCTAGAAATTCTAATACAGATTCTCCAAGTGATGGGCAATCAAATCAGCTAGATGAAGAAAAAATGAACCTATATTTAGAGGCTGCAAGTGGTAAGAACAAGAAGGGTCGCATATTTGGCTCAGGATATGAGGCCAAAATTGTTGATTCCTCAGCTTATTCTTATAAATCTTCTCCTCCTTCCATCAACACAATGCTCCAACCTGATATTCAAAATGTTGTCACAGAGCTTAGACAGGAGAATCACAATCTTAAGCAACAGAATGAAATTATCTTAACTAGGTTGGAAGCACTTGAGCAAAAACTCTCTGGAGCTGTCAATAATTCAAACCTTGAAGCTCATAACGCTGATAATAGCTCACCATAAGATAGTGGTTACTAGGTTGTTTGACTACATTAAATATTTGTGTGGTTTGTTTCATACATTATATACATTTCACTTTAGTAATTTTGTTGCTTTGTAGTTGTTAACTTACTATCATTTTAGAATTTGGTATGAATTTGATTTTACGCAATCTATTTAATTCCACTTTCAGCTCTTTAACCATTATAGGTTATTAAGGTTAGCTTACAATTAAATTCAAAATAAAAAAATTATTGAAAAAAAAATTATAAAAGATTAGAGAAGGATTTGTAATGGAAATTCTGTCACAAAATTAAATTGTCTTTTTAAAAAAATTTCACTTTGCGACGAATCAGCGATCAAAATTCCGTCGCTAATCCTAGACAAACTACGCACATTAGCGATGGAAATTCAGTCGCTATTATCACAAATAAGTCTCAAAAATTAGCAACGGAATTTTTCTCACTAATCCGTCTCAAAAAATTAGTGATGGAATTTGTCATTAGGGATGGAATTTTTGTCACATATTAGAGACGGAATCTCCGTCACTAATCCATCTCTATATTTGCGACGGAATTTTTAGAAGTAGTAACGCCCTTTTTAGGAACGGAACATTTTCTATCGCTAATCTGTCGCTAACATATTAGCGGCGGAAATTCCGTCACTAAATTTCATCTCTAATACCCTTTTTTTTGTAGTGACAGAACAACCGTCATGTATTATAAACATTCGCAATTCTTATTTAGTAACCATTATTTATGTACCAAATATATAACAATTATTTATGTGAGACCGTTAATTAGTTTGATTAAAAGTCACAGTTTTTATATAAGAACTATTATGTATGTTACTAAATAAATAACGGTTGTCAAAATGAGACCATTATATATCATGTAAGAATTACCATATATTATGACGGTTGTTCACATGTGCCTATTAATTATTATCATGGCAATGTGCATATCATGGCTTCACCAAGCCTCAATTCATAACGGGTGTTATATTAGAACCATTATAATAGGTCCACAATAAATAACGATTCGAAATCATAATTTATCTGTGCCAAACATATATCGCATCAGCATATATAATGGTTCAGATTCATTATTTATAGCTGATAATAACCGTCCCATATCACAATTTGTGTAGTAATTTTTAGACAAAAGAAACATAATGATTTTTTTAGGCAAAGAGAATTATTTAATATATTTAAAAAACTGATTGGCAAGAACACTTTAGAGTTTATGGGAGAGGAGCATCTCCATTGATTTCTCTCTCCATTTACTCTCCATTGAGGGTATCTACCATTAGATCAACTTTCAATGGTTGAGATTTATCATAGTAGATTTTTATTATAATGATATTATTTATATATTATTAAATCTCAACCATTGAAAGTTGATCTAATGATAAATACCCTCAATAGACAGTAAATGGAGAGGGAAATTAATGGAGACACCCCTCTCCCCTTATTTACATATAACCAAAAAAAAACTTGGAGCATTTTGTATAATTTAGCTTTGTATAAACCATAAAATTTACTATGAATTAAATTTAATTACAACAAGAATGTTAAGGATTATTTTAAAAAGAATAAATTTATTTGATATTTGTTTCAAAAAAGTGGTTAGCCTGAATTCTTGAGGCTAAGTCGATAAAAATTAATCCTCCCCTTTAAATTACAAGACAATTCTAACACATTCACATATATCAATAAAAACAGTTTAAAATATTAGATTTATTAATTATAAAATTTAAGTGATTTTTAATAATACCCCTATTATACACACTAAACACCAACGTCATTGAAAAAATATTTAATGTTCATTGAATGGGAACCAATAATATTTTCTAAAAGAACTCTTATAAAATGGAATACTAGATTGAATTTAATACATTAATATATACTCCCTACATCCTTTATTATAAGTTTTAGATAACAATTTGCGTTGGTAAAAAAATAGTTGAAATCAGATAAAAGTAATAAATGTGCAATAAATGTTTTTACCAATTATGCCCTTACTGGTGAAGAAAATAAGTAATAGAGAACAAATATAGTAATCAACAAGGGGTAAAATTAGGGGAGGAGTAATAAATGTTTAGACAAAACTAAAATGAAGCTTATATTTTAGTCCACATTCATTAACAAATTTGAAACTTATGATAAGATTGTACTAATTTGTAGCAAAGCCAATCTACATTAGTTTAATGTAACAGAATTTCGGCGTAAAGCCATAAATAAATAAAAAAGCACAACAGAAAATAAATTTTTTAACTGCATTCATTTAATTTCCATTTTATAAAAAAATAATGTATCTGTAGAGGAATGAATTATTATGTGGATAGGTTTTAATGCAAAGATAAATCAACTAAATCATTATCGTTAATATATGTAAGATTTTATAGAAATTTACCTGATTAACAAAAATTCATAATGGGTTTCTTATGAAAAATAAGTACATGTATCAATATTTATATTTAACTTGGTTCATATATTTACATTTAAATTTATTGTGTATGTTAACGTTTTAAGAAAAATGTTTGGTTGAGGTAAAGGTAAAATTGACTGAGAATGAGATCAAATGGAGCGGGGTGGTGGTGGGAGACCCATTAGCATCGCTTTTTGCGGAAGGAAGACGGAACGATTTTGTTTCATTTTTTTTAATTAAAAAAAACTGTCAACCTGTAGGGTGATGTGATGGTGATAGAAATTAGGAAAAATTCTGTCACTAATTTTCGCCTTAAATTTCCATCACAAATAATTAAATTTTCAATAATTAGATTTTTTTATAATTATAAATTTGTTAAATAATTTATATTTTAAATTATTATAAATTTATAATATAAATATTAAAATAAATAAAATTATTAATTCATATTTATTTTTGAAATTGAAATTATAATATAATATATTTGAATTTTTAATAATATATTATATATAAATACAAATACAAATTTTATAAATACAAACAAAAAAATAAAATATATCATAAAATGAATAAAAAAGATATTAATAATAAAAATTTTGGTAGAATATTTACATAAAATAAAATAAGAAAACTAAATTCAAATATTTAATAATAGATTAAATTTTGTTAGCAAAGCAAAATATATATATATATGATTTTGTATTTAAATTACACAGGTTCTTCTTAGCTCAACTGATAAAGGCACTGGCACACGCGTGAGAGGTCAATACTTCGAATCCCAACTTGATCACAAAATGCAACCAATTTGTGACTTCGACACGTGGCGCGCAATAGAGGGTGAAAGGTGGCATGCGATGGAGAGTGACATGTGGCGGTTGACCGGGACACGTGGAAGGTGGAGGCAAGGTGGTGGCGGGGGGTACACGAGGCGGCCGCCGGCAAGGGACATATGGAGACTCATTGTGAGGACATGTGGTAATTTAAATTATATAAAAAAAAATATTTTGCAACGGATTAGAGACGGAAATTCAATGACGGAAAATTCCATCGCTAATTAGTGAATTCCATCTCTAATAAGAGACGGAATTTAGTGACGGAATTTTCCCTCCATCACTAATTCGTCACAAATTAGCGACGGAATTTAAAATTTCATATCTAATTAATTAGTAACTGTCTTTTTACCGATTGAATAAATTCCATCTCTAATTTGGTTCCGTGGCTAATTCGGTGCCGCGGCAAAGAGAACTAGAGACACAAAACCGAAGAGCTCAAATCATGGTTTGGGTTTTGAAAGGGAGACAGTGTCGTAGCTCACGACCAACACCACCAGCAACTTCCTCCGTTGTCCACCAAACCACCGCCGGAGAGCATGAGAGAGAGAGCACCAAGGGACATGAGCACCGGGAAGAGCTCAGAAGCAGAGCATCATTCCTCCACAAACCACCATCGATTAGACCTTCTTGCTCCGTCGCTAGCACCACACTCTCTTCTCAATCTCAGACTCACTGAAGACCTCAGATTCACAGCACAGTGACACCTTCAATTCTGTTACCATTGGATCTTCACTCTCACCGCTGGCATCGTTCTCCCCTATCTCCACTTTTGATTTCTCTTTCTCCTCCATTTCTTTTAGCTTCAGTCAGAGTTTATCACTATCGACCTTGCTCTCTATTTAATCACCACCATCATCTCTTTCGTTCCTTCATCATTCAAATACCACGCCATCAGCCACTACCAGAACCATTTTATTATCAGTTTCATTTTCCTTGCATTGTCTCATTCCTAATCCCTTACTTCTTCTATTGATCGACAGCCCCATTCTCTCTTCTTTGTGATTTGGTCTCTCAATTTCCATGAAATTCTGGTGGTGTTTTGAAGATGCTATGAATACAATTAAGCTCATGAGTGGTTGATTTTTTAGTGATTCTTGGTGGTAGAGAAGGTGGCTAGAGGTCCAATGTGCTATAAAGGGGAGTTTATCAGTTTTTCATTAGCTCATTATATGTATTAATTGTGATATGTTTGGTTTGATTTTAAATTGATACATATATGTGAGACTTGGATGAGTGTTCATTTGTCCTTGTTGGTTAACATTTGTGTTGATGCACTTGGACTATGCATTAAAATTATTTCCTTATGTTTTCATGAGATTATGCATTTTATGTGACTGCTATGGTGTGTAGTTGATTTAATTCATATTGAGTGTTGCGATTGTGCTCTCATTTAAGAGGAAACAAGTGCATTGAAATAATTTTTAAACACACATCAAGTGGTTTTTAACAATTTATCAAAGAGATGACTATGAATGCGATCGTATGATTAGTCATTAATTAGGTAAATTGGACTCAATGCGTTTAGTTGAGGCTTTCACTTTGACTTGATGCAAAAGTAACTCCCAAAATATTTTAAGGAGCTAGGAAAGCCACCAAATTTACCACCAAGGTTCATTTTTATTATTCATATTTCCAATTTCAATTCCATTCCATTCACTATTTGAAAAGACCAAAATTCGTAGCTTTCGGATTTTAATTAAATTTTGCATTTATCTATTTTCAACAAAATCCAAAACCAATTTTCCCCTTGTTTTCATTGCATTTGCATGGCATATTAGATTACTTATGATTCAATAAAAGGCTCTTCGAATAGAAAGAATGATCCTAGGTTTGCCTATACACAATCCTTGGCTAATTTTTTATTATAGACCCCAAGGCTAAGAGACAAAAAAAAGTTCGTCAATCAAATGGCGTCATTGCCGGGGAGCTAAGTAATTGGCTCTCTAGGTAATCTAATTGTCAAATTTATTTTTGACAAGGGGTCACTCGGGTGAAGCTTGTTATTTTTGCAGTTTTTGTTTTTCTTTACATATAGTTTAGGAATTTTGCATTTAGATAGCTTGCATAACATTCATTGCATTGTTTTGACTTGGTAGCTTCTGTGTGGTGTTGTTGTATTCAATTTGATATGATTTTGAGTTCACTTGTTTGAATTCACCATGTCTCCAAGTTAATTCATAGCATGTTTGCATTGTTTGTCAATTTGATACTTTTCTCTCTTTTTCACTTGCATTTGTGTTCTCTTAGATTCTTTTTCTTAGTTTTCATAGTTTTTAGTTAGATAGTCATTTTGTGATTCATTAGGATTGTGTGATTGAATTTATAATGGCTTGGTTTAATAGTTATCAAGATTTACCTCTCAATTCTCACTCTTCCATAGGCAATACCACTGAGAGGAATGATAATATCTCTCAATGATCTCAATCAGTGCAACAACAACTAGACCTCATCTTAGCCCAAATGGAGAATCCAAACAGAGGACATAATTGTCAAGGACATTCACCCTTTCAATTTTACTCTTTTGATAAAGAGTCAATTAGAAAGAAAGATCCTATCTTCCAATCCATTGATTCCCTTCAACAATCATTACAGCTTCTTCAAGCTAAGTTAGGATGTCAAGATAGTCCAATTCGTCAAGAATACCATGGTTCATTCCACCCTCCACACAATCAACCCTACCAACAACCTTCATTCTAACTTCATTACCCATCACATCCACCCTATAGATCATACCATGAGCCTTCTCCACTGCCTTATAACTCATATTACGAGCCGCATTCTAATCCTCCATCATACAACCGCATGCCATATCATGAACCTTCTCCTTCATTCCATTTCACTTTCCAACCATGCCATCCACCTCATGCTTCTCTCTACCCACCATTTCAACCATCTTATAGACCTCATCTCAATCATGTATGCCACACCAAGAACCTACTATAAATGTGGAGTAGTCACTCAAGGACACATTTGCCAATCACATGGCCTTTATAATGAGATCAATGGACCAACAAGATGAAGTGCGCACGAGATTGGCCAAGGACTTTGAGCATTTCACTCAACCATCATAAGAAGCAGAGCGATGGAAGAAAGACAATGAGTAGTTTGAGAAAGCAATGGAGTGGCTTTCAATAAAGACTTCAAAGTGCAACATTTCACTAGAGATGCTTCCGCCATTGCCCCCATGTAATCCACCTATTCAAGTCAAGAAAGTCAAGAAGATGTGATTTCAACTTCCAAAGGAGTCTCCCTATCCTATGGAGGAGGAACAAGGAGTCCAAGCTCAAGAGTCACATGCCACTTCACAAGTAAAAGATTTCAGACCTCCGTTGCCTATTCCCACATAAGTACAAGAAATGGAGCAAGTTCAAAAGAGAATTAAAGAGTCTTCTTTACCATTTGGTAATGATCTTATTCTTATAGAAGTAGACTCTCCTTCTACTTTAATTAGTGAAGCAATTCATGATTTGAGTGATGATAAGGTGAATAAAGAAATCATTGTTGAATCCCTTCAAATATTTGAAAATATAATTGCTCAATCCATTGGTTCTAGTAGTAGTGATTGGATTGTACTTATTGATGACCCTACTTCCACTTCTTTGTGTGATGCTTTAACTGTTGAAAATGCTTCTCTTCATAGTACTAGGGATGATTGTGATAAATTAAATGCAATATTTTCATGTTCTTGTGTGGTAGATCAAATATGTGTTGATTGTTATCATGACAAATGTCACTTGTTGAGTTTTGAAAGAAAGCATCTAGTGAAGTGGTTGATTCTACCATTCATCCTTATGCATCTCTTTGTACTATTGATGACTATAAGCATGTCAGTTGTGAAAAGGTTGAATCTTGTGTGGATGCCAATATGGTTGATGTGAGTGATAAAGACCATAGCCTAGAAAAAGATCTTTCTTTTGAATCCAATGAATTGCATGCGAGTTTCATATGGAAAGATTCAAATGCTTTGATTGATGATTTTACAAATGAAAATGATTCTTTCCATATGATTCTTTCTTGCGATTTACCACCCAATATAGAAAAGGAAAATTATTCTTTTGGAAATTCTAAAGTTTTGGGTGATGACTTGACCAATTCTCTTTCTTCTTCCACTCTTTTACCTCTCACCTCTTGTGATTGCAATGATGATATGGTGTAACCCAACACTAAGTTGGATTTCACACCTTCTACTTTGCAAACAAAAGAGAATTCTCAAACTATAATTGCTTGTTTGCCTCCTACTGATAGGAGTGTCATTGATTTCCTTCTATGTGATAGTTACTTGGAGAGTTTCATTCCTAAAATGTCTTTAATTTGCTTGAAATCTCTCCCTGTTTCTATTCTTGGATGGGATACTATTGTTTGCTTGCCTCTTTTGCAGGCACTTTTCTAGAAAGGTCATCGAAGAAACCAACATCTACCATATATCCTTGGACCTCTTCTGATTGATCATGAGCCACCTCCACCAAGGAAGTTCAATGCGGGAGAAGTTATTTTAAAAGACCAATTTATACTTCTCATCAAAGATGAGAACTTCTCCTTCAAATGACTCAAGATTCTCTAACATAAGTTGTCTCTTTCCGCACTTATTTTCTTCCTAATTCCTATGATTCTTTGAGCTTAATTGTTGTGTGAGGAAGATAAGTGTGGGGGAGGGACACAATCCAGTAGAAAAGGTAGAAGTAGTATAGTTTAGTACAAAGAAAAAGAACCCCTTTTACTTGCTTTGCATTTTTAATCACTACCATACTTAATTACCATTGTGCCTCTTCATTTTGATTTTCTCTATTATTATGACTAGTTTCTCCTTCTCTTTCTTTATGTGATGTTGACGTGTTGTACTCTAGTTGCAATTGAACTTCACAACTTCCAACTTCACTAAGAAACAAGTTAGAATAATAGAGTTGCTTTACACATTGAGGACAATGTGTTAATTAAGTGTGGGGGGAGGGAAATACATTTTGAATCTCATTAATTGGTTGTTTTTAAATGAGAAATGCCTTAAACTAGAAATTTTTCAAGAATGACTTGCTTTGATACATGTTCTAAGTGGTAAAGGGTCGCATTTGCCACTTTGGAATGTGATTTGTAAGCAATTCTTTGAGCTTTTATGAGATCTAGTGTTTTGGAAACTTTTTGAAACCATGTTTTTCTTTTTAAGTGAATGTGAAAAGAAATAAACCCACAATTAGATTTTTTGCTTACTTCTTATTTTGAGAAAAGAAAGTTTCCACATCATTAATGTTTTTAGAAGTTGAGCATTTTTGTTAATTGATTGCTTTTAGTAAAGTTAGCACTTGGAATAGTTAAGTAAATGCGTTGTGGTTAGTTTGCTATACAATTGATTGTATTGGAGTGAGCATTTGAGAAAAACCTTGTTGGAAGGTTATTTGAGCCTTGAATTCTTTCCATGTGTGCATGTTCACGTAGTCTTTCACCTTCTAGAACTTGTTTCCACTCTTTTTCGAAACGACATTTGCATTAATGTAATGGAAATGAAAGAGATATTCAATTTTAAACCCTTTCACCCAAACACAAACCCTCATTCATCACCATTTGCTTACCCCTTTGAGTCATTTCTATGTTGTTTGCATGTCATTTACTTTTAGGGCTTGTTTGGTCTGAGGGGAAGGGAGGGAAAGTGGGCAGAGGGAAAATTTTTGAGTTGAATTTAAAAAAATTAGAGAAGTGGTGTTAGAAATTTTTAATTAATTTTTCTTACTCTTTTATTTTATATATTCTCTTTATTAAAATTTTATTACCCCACTTCTTCAATCTTTTAAAATTCAACTCATAAAAATTTTCCCTTCCTTCCCCTCCCCTCCAAATCCCTCACACCAAACAGTATTCTAAAATCAAAGTGAATTACCAAATATATATATATATATATATATATATATATATATATATATATATATATATATATATATTTCTTTTGAAAAAAAGTGTATATTTAAATGCCAGGCATATATATATATATATAAAGTATACAATTTAAAAAAAGAGAGAAGAAGAGAATTGAAAAAGAGAAAGAAAGTAAGTTCTAAGAGAGAAAGAGAAGAGAGTATAGTTTTAAAAAAAAGAATTGAATTAAAAAAAACAACAAGGGAGTAAAAGAAAAGCAAAAGAAATATTAAAAAGGCATTTGTTCATGAAAAAAAAAGATTGGCAAAAGGTTGTCAAGTTATTTAGGTGCTATGAACTTGTTCACTAATTTTGACTTGCATATCAACTATTTCCTTTCTCTAATTAATTCATTCCATTTAGCCTTCATCCATCATTACATGCATTTTAAGTTCTCTTGATTCATTGCATTTATTGTCAATGGTAGTGGAGATATTAGAGTTGTTACAAGCCTATGGTAAGGTGTTGATTAAGTGAATTAGAGTCAAATTATCTCAATAAGGTGAGATGAGTGAAACACTATTTTCTTGAGAGTTCTCTTGTGCTTCATTCTAATATTTTGGATTGTGTGGTTAGCTAATTTTGTTGCATCTCTTGACTATTGCTAGTGTTAGCTTGAAGGATTTGCTTAATTGATCTATTGCTTTCTTATTATGAAGTTCTTCATAACGTACAATTTGATAAAGGGGGCTTTAAGTTTAATTCTTCAAAAAACAGAGACGTGATACACACAAAGGGGGGAGCTGAGGGAAATTTCATACAGTGAGCGCCGCAGCTGCGGAGTCATCTCATCTTCCTTTTGCCTTTTCTTTTGTCGCCAGCTGCAACCTTCATCTTCTTCATCATAGCCGCCGGCGACCACCTTTGTCACACCCTTACCTCATTTTAACCTTTACCAGAGTATTTATGAAAAATAATATGCGGTTCGGTGGGCAACACAGGATACAATAACTATACTGCTAATATGTGCATGATTACCAAAAAAAAGCCCCATAAGGGTTCGTACATGATACTTACAATTAAGATAGTCATACAGGGCTAGTAGGGTGTCTAAACCCGTCTGAGTGAATGGAGACATCTTCCCATCTTCATTCCACCACCACAATCCCCTGTACAGTTCTCTTCTTTATTCTCAGCATATCTTCTATCTCCTCCTGTCTAAATTGTTTGTAGGGGAGGGTGAGATTTGAGAGAATCTCAGTAGGAAAACAATACAAATATGCATGCAAGATAAGTGTTTAATGCATGACATGCTTGCATTACATAAACTCATGCTCACACAATGACATATTTGCGTGCTCAATGTTTTGTGCAACAGAACTATGGCCACAATATAAACAGAAACAGAGCTTCAATCATTCATATATATTTCACATAATCAAGAAAAGCAATAACATGCATCAATACACCAACACAAATATCAAATACATGCAGGAGAGGTAAGTTCCCTACCTTGTGTCCCTTTTCCGCTTTGAAATGTGTGCCTAGTAAAACGTGTCACAACTCAACTCTCCACTCGGTCCTACAATTCCAAATGTATCATTTAGACACTTCCATAGTATTTCTGGGGGTTATATGAGCCTATTATGAAAATTTACAAAAATACCCCGGGGACTTGGCCCGACCCCACCATACCCGGTCCGGTTGAACTTTTCCCGAAATTCTAATCTGGGCGGCTATCCTAACATATTTCCGCCCAAGAAATCCATTTACAGACTCCAAATTATCAAATTCAATGTCAAATTACAAAATTACCCTTGGCAACACTTTAAGGGTTTTAAGGGCATTTTCGTAATTATGTTTTTTCGAGCTTTTCCGAAAACGTGACCAACTGTATCCCCACCTAATTTTCCCTCCTGAACTCAATGGAATCATTGAATCATTGAAAATCCAACTCTGACACCCATTTATAGCCCCGGTCAAAATATACAGGTACTCTGGGAAAAATTGGGGTTTTACAGTTTCAGCTGCGTAAACACGTTCCTTTATACTCCTAAAAGATTTATTGACTATTCCATTAGATTACAACTAACATTTAGTACCAATGGGCAACATAACCCCTAAGGAAGCCCATTTCCAAAATTTAAAACCAATGGCAATCCAGCAAAATTTCACCGATTAAATTGTTCACAGCAACCAGAATAGTCAATATACAAGAGTTTGGAAGTTACTTCAAGCCCCCTTTGGCTTTTCTCAAAATGGATGAAAACCCAAGCCTTAGAACACCCCAAATTTTTGCTTCCAACACCTTACAATACATGAAAGAGAAGCTTAGGAACAAGGTTATACATGTTAGGTACGAATTCACTAAAGAAATTGACCTACTTCGTGAGATTTCTTCTCTTTCTCTCTCTAAAATCTCTCAACTCTTTCTCTCTCTTGTTGCAGCACTTAGGCATGTTTTTGGGGCTGATGGAGGAGGTGGATGATGATTTAATATAATATAATATTATTTTCCAATTATTTACTAAATTTCCAACAATTTTGGATTTTACAAAATTTGGGCAAGTTTCTGCCCAAACTTTGAAAAATCATAACTAATTATATAAAAATAAAAAATCATTGATCCCAAGCCCTAATTAAATATTTTTAAGTCATATTCACAGGAAAAATATGAATCAAGGATGTCTATAACCCCAAAAATACATAATTGCACAAAATCCAACACTACTTCAAAACAGATTCTAGTTTTAATCCCAAACTTTGGAAAATCTTAACTCTCAGCTCACAAAACGAAATGACATGAATTATATGTCCATTTTAAGTCTTGGTATGTGAACTTTAAGATTAGAAAGTTTCAGAGTTTTTAGACACTATTTGCCTATTCAAAAAGTCCACACAAATAAATTGCCCAGCACAGAGTTTCAATAGACAGAATTCCAAGTTTTGCACAATTATTCTCAATAGTTCCAATTTCACAATAAACACTCTCCCCACAAAAAATTTCACAAGAAATGCATTGGAAACACCAAATCAACTTAATTCACATCACATTGACATGTTTTCCCAATAACCACAACACGTCACACAATATCACAACACAAAACTCACATTGCAATTTCTTTCCATTCAAAGTTTCAAACCAATTCTAATGGCACCAAAACACAATATGACATCATTTCCACCACAATACACCATAACATGTGCCCTCCCTCTATTTTAAGTCAATTTAGATGTTAATCCACAATTGAACTTAAATACAAGGTTTCGACACTGCTCATAACATATTCGAATCCCAATTCACACCGTATTCTCCAAAAATGTTGGTTTAATAATAATCACATACACTTTTGGAGGCATAATCCCTTAAACAAAATTTAGGATATTACATTTCTTCTACCAACGATGTGGAGTTTCGGTGCCATGGCAAAGAGAGTTGGAGACACAAAACTGAAGAGCTCATATCACAGTTTGGGTTTTGAGAGGGAGACAGTGCCGCAGCTCAAGACCAACACCATATGCAACTTCCTCCGTTGTCCGCCAAACCACCGCCAGAGAGCTTAAGAGAGAGAGCACCAAGGGACGTAAGCACTAGGATGAGCCCAGAAGCAGAGCGTCGTTCCTCCTTAAACCACCATCGATTGGACCTTTTTGCTCCGTCACTAGCACCACACTCCTTTCTAAATCTCAGAGTCACTAGAGACCTCAGATTCACAGCGCCGTGACACCCTCTGTTCTGTCACCATTAGATCTTCACTCTCATCGCTGGCATCGGTCTCCCCTATCTCCACTTTTGATTTCTCTTTCTCCTCCATTTCTTCTAGCTTCAGTCAGAGTCGATCACCATCGACCTTGCTCTCTATTTAATCACCACTACCATCTCTTTTGTTCCTTCATCACTCAAATACCACACCATCAGCTACTACCAACACCATTTTATTATCAGTTTCCTTGTCCTTCCATTGTCTCATTCCTAATCCCTTACTTCTTCCATTGACCGACAACCCCATTATCTTCTCTGTGATTTGGTGTCTCAATTTCCATGAAATTCTGGTGGTGTTTTGAAGATGCTATGAATGCAATTAAGCTCATGAGTGGCTGATTTTTTAGTGATTCTTGGTGGTAGAGGAGGTGGCTAGACTCCAATGTGCTACAAAGGGGAGTTTATTAGTTTTTCATTAGCTCATTATATGTATTAATTGTGATATGTTTGGTTTGATTTTAAATTGATACATATATGTGAGACTTGGATGAATGTTCATTTGTCTTTGTTGGTTAACATTTGTGTTGAATTTTGTGTTGATGCACTTGGACTATGCATTGAAATTATTTCCTTATATTTTAATGAGATTATGCATTGTATGTGATTACTATGGTGAGTAGTTGAATTAATTCATATTGAGTGTTGCGATTGTGCTCTCATTTAAGAGGAAACAAGTGCATTGAAATAATTTTCAAACACACATCAAGTGATTTTTAACAATTTATATAAGAGATGACTATAAATGCAATCGTAGGATTAGTCATTAATTAGGTAAATTGAACTCAATGCGTTTGCTTGAGGTTTTCACTTTGACTTGATACAAAAGTAACTCCTAAATTATTTTAAGAAGCTAGGAAAATCACCAAATTTGCCACCAAGGTTCATTTTTATTATTCATATTTCCAATTTCAATTCCATTACATTCACTATTTGAAAAGACAAAAAATCGTAGCTTTAGGATTTTAATTAAATTTTGCATTTATCTATTTTTAACAAAATCCAAAACCAATTTTCCCCTTGTTTTCATTACATCTTCATAGCATATTAGATTACTTAAGATTCAATAAAAGGCTCCTCGAGAAGAGAGAACGATCCTAGGTTTGCCTATACACAATCTTTGGTTAATTTTTTATTGTGCACCCTACGGCTAAGAGACAAAAAAAGTCTGTCAATCAAGCATAGCGAATCTCCTCCTCTGAAACATCTTCATGTAAGAGGCTTATTTCCAATGTATTTAACATCGGGAAGTGAGTGCAGAAAGAAGTGGATGAAATATGTAATAAATGTATTTTTCTCCCCTGACTATGCCCTTATTTGTAAACATTCGGCGATTTTGAAAAGAATATAAGGAATTTTTTTTATTATTTTTTCATACTTATAAATCTGACTTGTAAATTTGATTTAATAAAAGTGTTGGTATACCACATAGACACGCTATATCAACATAATGAGGTCAATTAATGTTTGACCGTTTGGCTATTAAATTAGGGGCAACATTGCTATATTTTGAAACTTCGAGAGTGACATTGAGACTAAAAAATCTTCCAGAAAAATATTGAGATTTTGCAAATACTTCCGGGATAATTTTGGACCTTAATCCTTTTTCCAAACTATGACCTTATTTATAATGAGGATAAATGAGAGAGAACATCTAGAGGTAAATGGAGTTAGCTTACCCTGAGCCTATATTTGTAGAATATATAACCAGTCATGCCAGCACCTAAAACAACTGCCAGCAGCAAGAAGACAAGGAACCGTCCAGATCTTGATCCACTTCTTTCTGCATGAAAGCAAGCAAAATGCTAGTCATGTATCTTGATCTGACTTATAAAATTCTCTCTCTCCATCTGATAGTGGTTAATTGGAATTTAAATATTTTCTCAAATTAGTCTACAGATCAAGTACATTTTTGCTATCCAGACAAAACAAGTGTAGAGAGGGATGTTATAAAAAATAAAACAAGTAATATTTCCTACATATTTATTTCTTTTAACTAATTTTAACTTTTTCTTGAATAACGCAATTCAACATTCTCTCAATAATAATTAAATAGTAGAGAGGGATGAAATAAATAAGAAAGATGATTAAGATATTTTTATAAAAAAAAATATCATATTAATTGACTTAACCAACTTTCTTAATATAATCAAAATAGTTAATTTTTGTCTTATATAAAATCAGAGGAGTACATTATTGTCTTTATCTAAAAGAATTAAAAAAAAACAGAATTACGCAAACTAAATAATTTTTTATTTTTTATTATAACATCAAACTTTTTTTTTCCAACATGATAAAATCAAATTACATCATAAATTTACGCCATAAAGCCATAAACTTATACCATAACACAATGATTTTCTTAACAAAATAATAAACTTATTTGACATTTAGAAAAACGGGTTGGACTGAACACTTTAGGCTAAGTCGATAAAGATAAATCCTCCGGTTTAAATTATAAGACAATTCTAACTAATTCACACATATCAATAAAAATAGTTAAAAACATTAACTCTATCATAAAATTCAAGTATTTTCAATAATACCCTTATTATACATATGGGAAAATCCACGCTTACCCTCACGAATTTTCCTCTTACCACAAAGTGCTAGTTGTTCACTCTCTGTGCTAAAGTGTGGAGGTCAACCTTTAGAGCTTTTTCAGTCCCAATCTCCATCATGCACTCTTCCGAACATATGTGCAAAGGAAGAGTAGGGATTCGAATCTAAATTGCTACCGTATGCAACTTGTTACAATAGGGATTAAAATTTGAACTCCACCTCTAAATAGCAAGATAATGGCCCTGAATAAGCCCAGATCCATCAAAGTGCTACTTGTTGCATAGAACTTCCTCTACTGTTCTGAAAACATAATAATTATTAAATCTGAACCATCTATTTTTTTAATCTGAGGGTTAAAATGGGATTCTGAGAAGAAAATGAGGCAAAAGATTTTGAGAGAACCCAAACCCACTTCCCACCACCACCTCTCCATTAGATCTCATTCTCAGTGAATTTTACTTCTACCTCAACCAAACATTTTTCTCAAAACGTTAACATACACAATAAATTTGACTTTAAATATATGAACCAAGTTAAATGTAAATATTGATATATTTACTTATTTTTCATAAGAAACCCACTGTGAATTTCTGTTAATCAGGAAAATTTATATAAAATTTTGCATATATTAATGATAATGATTTAGTTGATTTATCTTGTAATTAAGACCTATCCACATAATAATGCATTCCTCTACTTACACATTATTTTTTTATAAAATGTATAGCACCTTGAAGTATCTTGTCAAATGCACTCCATAGTATTTTGTTATTCATACAACATCCTGAAGCATTTTTCCATATGTGTCAAGCACCCAAAAGTATTTTGTGGCACAATTTTATTTTGGATGCTTGACGCACATGGAAAAATACTAGATGAACAACAAATTAAAATATCTTAGAATGCTGAATGTATTTGGAAAAATACTTCAGTGAGCAAGGCACCCGATAAAAAAATAATGTATCTGTAGAGGAATGAATTATTATGTGGATAGGTTTTAATTCAAAGATAAATCAACTAAATCATTATTGTTAATATATGTAAAATTTTATAGAAATTTACCTGATTAACAAAAATTCACAATGGGTTTCTTATGAAAAATAAGTACATGTATCAATATTTATATTTAACTTGGTTCATATATTTACATTTAAATTTATTGTGTATGTTAACGTTTTAAGAAAAATGTTTGGTTGAGGTAAAAGTAAAATTGACTGAGAATGAGATCAAATGGAGAGAGCTGGTGGTGGGAGACCCATTAGCATCGCTTTTTGCGGGAGGGAGATGGAACGATTTTGCTTCATTTTTTTTAATTAAAATATACAAGTGTCAGCCCATCAGGTGATGTGATGGTGATAGAAATTAGGAAAAAACAAAAAAGAAAACAAGGAAACCCCATCTTGACTTGAATGAGTTCTTCAGTATTTTAAACTTTACCTTAGCTTGAACAATATTGAGTATAGTATTTTGATAAATACATTCTATCATGTAGGATTTTTGTAAAACCTTTTACTGTTTATAGGATGCAAGTAAAAAAGCTTTTATTTTTATCTCAATTAAATATATCATTTATTATTTCTCTACAATAAATTTTCACTCATAATCTCTTATGTACTCTATTTATAAATAAAGATATAAATGAATAGAAAAACTCATATCTCTTTTAGTTAATATTTTGAACTACGTGACTTTGTTGTTTCTTATAAAAAGGATAGGAGGGAGTACAAAACAATTCTAACTAATTTACATATATAAATAAAAACAGTTAAAAATATTAACTTTGTCATAAAAATGAGGAGGTTTTCAATAATATTCCTATCATACATACTAAACTCCAATATTATATTAATCTCTACTCTCTCAAGGTATATACAGGAAAAAATTTAATGCTCAAAACTTCTTATAAAAAGAACCAAAAATATTTTCTAAAAGACATCTCATAAAATGGGAGTACTAGATTGAATTCAATGCATTTATATATACTCTCTCCGTCCCTTATTATAAATGTTAAATAATCAATTTGTATTTATCAAGAAAATAGTTAAAACTAATTAAAAGCAATAAATGCAAAATAAATATATTTTTCTAACTATACCCTTATTTGTAAAGATAATAATAAGTGAGAAGATAAATGCAATAAATACAAAAGTTAACCAAGGGTAAAGTTGAAAAAAGCACAAAATATTTAGACAAACCTAAAATAAAGTTTATATTTTAGTCGACACTCATTCATAAATTTGAAACTTATAATAAGAAATGAGTACTAATTTATGGCAAAGTCCATCTACATTAATTTAATGTAACATAATTTCGGCGTAAAACCACAAATAAATTAAAAGCAGAACAGAATATAAACTGTGTAACTGCATTCATTTAATCTAATATCAATGCTTTTGGAAATGCTTTGGCTTTGGTTCAGACGTACGTGATGTTGATTCGGAGCTATTTACTCGCTGTATTGGTTAGAACTTTGAACGTAGTTTTGAACAAAAACCAAGCACACTCCAACGCATCTATGTGTATATATATATATATATAGCATGTTTTATTATCCTTGCTTTTATAATGACTTGAAACATAAAAGATATATTATTTTTAATTAGTTACGTTATATTATCAACAAAAAAATCATCATTAAATTGGTTTGGTTTGGTTTTTTTGCCCCAAACCAAACCAAGCTTATGATCCCCCTTAGCTTACTTAAAAGTGTGAAGCTCCATGCTTGGTTTAAAACCCTCTCACAACACTATAACAAACGTAACATTTGATGTAACTCACATTTATTACCATCAAATATACACATGTCCCTTACTAATTAGGAGAATGGTGTCTCCATTGATTTTTCTCTCCATTTATTCTCTATTTAATATATCTACCATTAGATCAATTTTTAATGGTTGAGATTTAATAATATATGAAAAAATATTATTGCAATAAAAATCTACTATGATAAATCTTAAAAACAGTTAGAACATTAACTTTATCCTAAAATTGAGGTGATTTTCAATAATTCCCTTATCATACACACTAAACTCTAATAGCATATTAATCTGTACTCTCTCAGGGTATATATGGAAAAATATTTAATGCTCCAGACTTCTAAAAGAATCAAACATATTTTCTAAAGACCTCTCATAAAATGAGAGTACTAGATTGAATTCAATGCATTTATATATACTCTCTTGTCCTGTGATAATCACAAACCTAAAAGGAGAGCCGATCCCAAAATACTAACTTATTGGGAAGGAGAGCCTCTTAAACTTTTAAACCATACTACACTTGTGAGGCTTCTCGATGTATAACTCATAACATAGTCACCCCCTTAAGAGACGACGTCCCCGGCGGCTCCACACCACGACACTTCACTCAGCCTCCTGCCGGTCAGAACCCTCCGTGGGTAGCCATTTCCATGAACATCAGGCTCTCAACAAAAGCACCAATGTGATGATCACAAGTCCAAAGGAAGAGCCCATCCCAAAAGACTAGCCTATTGGGAGGGAGAGCCCCTTAAACTTATAAACCCCACTCTATTTTTGAGATTTCCCGATGTGAGACTCATAACATAGTCACCCCCTTAAAAACCAACGTCCCCGGCGGCTCCACACCACATCACTTCACTCGGCCTCCTGCCGGTCAAAACCCTCCGTGGGTAACCCTTTCCGTAAACATCGGCTCTCAATGAAAGCACCAATGTGATGATCACAAACCCAAAAGGAGAGCCTATCCCAAAAAAACTAGCCTATTGAGAGGGAAAGCCCCTTAAAGTTATAAACCACACTACACTTGTAACGTTTCCCGATGTGGGATTCATAACATGTCCCTTGTTATAAATTTCAAATAATCAATTTGTGTTGGTTAAGAAAGTAGTTAAAATTAGTTAAAAGCAACCAATGTATTTTTTTTCAACTATACCCTTATTTATAAAGATAATAATAAGTGAGAGAATAAGTGCCATAAATACAGTAATTAATCAAGGGTAAAGTGGTGAAGTCAATGTACAATAATTTAAAGTAACGGAATTTCGGAGTAAAGCCACAAATAATTAAAAAGCACAACAGAATATAAACTGTGTAACTGCATTCATTTAATTTCCATTATTTCGGCAAAGCATTTAATTAAGTGCTCTCACATATATAAATGCACTTAAACGTACATGACCGTGAACTACTTAATTATAA
Source organism: Inga leiocalycina (assembly GCA_963242795.1). Taxonomy (NCBI): domain Eukaryota; kingdom Viridiplantae; phylum Streptophyta; class Magnoliopsida; order Fabales; family Fabaceae; genus Inga; species Inga leiocalycina. The sequence goes on from OY725323.1 coordinate 76,697,292, forward strand.
ATATCATTCTGATTTTATTTATAAATCATTTTTTATAAAAAAAATTTGGTTATATTTATAAGTTCAGTTTCAGAGTAGTGAATGCATTTTGTACTTTTTTACCCCTATTAATTGTAATAAACAAAAGGAATTTATTCATGTTAACTTTTAGAACTAATAAGAGATAAGGCGAAATTGGAAATTTAACTCATAGTTAATGAGTTAACTAACTTTCCTTGGTATGTGAGAATTAGTTAAAAATGCCTTATAAATAGGACCAGGATGGTACAACAAAGCAGCCAAAGAAGAAGTATACATGAAAATTCAAGATAACTAACATCTTTATCTGAAAATCAAGCAGCATGCACAAAACAAATTCCCTGCAATACTCATCATCAACCCTTCTTCTTTTGCTGCTTGTTCTTACAGCGACTGCTAATATCAGCAACAAGAAGCGGCAAGATGAACAACAAGAAGAAGGACCAGACATAAACCTATCAATGGTGGATATCATCAACGATCTGCCGCCAAACTCACCGAGGTTGTACGTGGTGGGCTCGTTCCAATCAACGGAGGCTCGGATTGACCCGGGAAAATCATACAACTTTGTGGCAGGAGGCAAACCAGAGTTAGGCTTCTTGATAATGGATAATAATCAATGTGCAAAGATTCTGGTGTTTGATCCCAATGTGGAATTAGGACGCCACGCCATATTCTGGTCGGTCAGAAGCGATGGTCCCTATCATAGTTGCAGAAGAAGGCTTCATGGCATCCAATATGCGTATAATCATGAATATATAAATATATACTCAGTTCACTATGTTTCTATCGTTTTCTTTTGTAGTATTTGGAAGGTGTGGTTGTATGATCAGTTCAAACTAATTAACAAAAAGTAAATTAATAATTTCATATGGACTTGCGTGTAAATCTTCTACGTTCATGTTTCGTTGTTTGACAACTGAAAAGAAATTAATCCACCAAACACAGAGAGAGAACTTTGGGAAACTTTGGTTGTGTTGTAAATTTTATTTCGAAGGAAAACTTGTAAACCAAGGCACAGTCATACAAATTCTATATATATATTCCATCAATTTCCTAAGCACAGAAAATGGCAAAGGAGGAATTATTGTAAAATTTAAAATTAGCAATGGACATGGTCTGCTATGGAACCAGTTTTTTTCAGTGCTCATCATAATTAATGAGAAGCACTTAGAGTTCTTCATCATTAGCAAACCGTTCATATCTAATTTGGATAGTTTAAATTGATTTTTTTTTACTTTCACTTTTTTTTTTCAAAAACTTATTTTAATATATACAAAATTTAAAATAATGACAAAGGAGGGTTTGAATTCATTTTCACCCAAATCATTATCATTTAAATTAGCCTAATTAAAGAGACTTAATTAGTTTCTTGACCTCACTTTTATTCCTCAATGATCATTAATATTACTACCTCCGGTCCTAAATATAAAACATAGTTGACTTTTTTAGGAGAGATTAAGGAAGATTAATAAATTACTTAATCATATCATATGTTGTGTATCCTTAGATTATATATTAGTTTATAAGTTAGGCAAAAAAATTTGGAGAAAAAATGACAAATATAAATACTTTAAAGTAGTTTTATTAACTTCCTTAATTTCTCTAAAAAAAATTAATTTATCTTATATTTTGGACAGAAGGAAGTATTAATTATTGTAGCAAGGAATTAATAGAGTTGGGAAATAGGCAAGGGCTGGCCATGATGATCTTTCCTTGGACCACGAGCCCATACATGCCTATAAGTTTTCCATACTAATAAAACATCATTTATAAAGCCTGGCCTAATATAGGGTCTAATCAGGGAGTTGATAATAATCTTAAATATAAGACATATTTGACAATGGTCCTATTTTTTGAATTTTCCTGTTCCTTTTATAATGTCATCTTTGGGCTTGTCTGAGCATTAAATATATTTTTACCAATGTTAGTCCTAATTAATTTTCACCACATACTCTCTTTCATCATTTTTCTCACAGTTACTCTCTCATCATTTACTTACCTATTTATAAGGGCATGTTTGAAAAATTAAAACAAGTATATTTCCTATATATTTATTTCTTTTAACTAATTTTAAATTTTTCTTGAATAACACAATTCATTTAATATTCTCTCAATAATAATTAAATAGTAGAGAGGGATGAAATAAAAAAGAAAGATGATTAAGATATTTTTTAAAAAAAAACATGTCATATTAATTGACTTAACTGACTTAACCAACTTTCTTAATATAATCAAAATAGTTAATTTTTGTCTTACATTAAAATCAGAGGAGTACATTATTGTCTTTATCTAAAAGAACTAAAAAAAACAGAACTACACAAACTAAATAATTTTTTATTTTTCATTATAACATCAAACTTTTTTTTTTTTTTTGCCAACATAATTACATCAAATTACATCAAAAATTTACGCCATAAAGCCATAAACTTATACCATAACACAATGATTTTCTTAACAAAATAATAAACTTACTTGACATTTAAAAAAACGGGTTGGACTGAACACTTTAGGCTAAGTCGATAAAGATAAATCCTCCGGTTCAAATTATAAGACAATTCTAACTAATTCACACATATCAATAAAAAATAGTTAAAAACATTAACTCTATCATAAAATTCAAGTATTTTCAATAATACCCTTATTATACATATTAAACTCAAACATGATACTCCCTCCGGTCCTAATTATAAGATAAAGTTGACTTTTTTGGAGAAATTAAGAAAGCCAATTAAATTACTTTAGAGTATTTTTATTTTTATTTTTTTCTCCAAACTAATTAATTTGACTAATAAACTAATATATAATATAAGGATACTAAAAATAAAAACACTCTAAATTAATTTAATTGGCTTCCTTAATTTCTCCAAAAAAATCAACTTTGTCTTATAATTAGGACCAGAGGGAGTATTAATTTTTACTCTCTCACTATCCTTATTATACATATAAATATATGAAAAAAATATTTAATGCTAAATGAAATTATCAAAACTTATATTAAAAATAGCCAAAAATATTTTCTAACCTTTTATAAAATGGGCGTACTAGATTGAATTCAATGCATTAATATATACTCCCTTTATCCCTTATTATAAGTTTCAAATAACCGATCTCTACTGATCAAGAAAATATTTAAAATTATTTAAAAACAATAAACACTACTATAGATTTGGGCATTTATAACGCCTAATATATAACGGTTACTGCTAATAAATGTCATGTATGTCGAAGCGAAGGTCGCGCAAGAATATATAATGCTTAAAAGTAATAGTTAATTATACACATCATCATATATTGTGAAACACAAAAATAATGGTTGTAGTTAATGACCATTATTTATTTAGTGACAAAAGTGATACTCTTTTTGAAACAACCTTCATGTAACACTTACAAACCATTCGTCTTCCAATGATACATCAGCAAAAACACAAACATAACAGTTATGTCAATTGACTGTAAAGTATGAATGACAAAAATGTCATTTCATAATAAACAACCATAATATAAAGTACAAATATAAAAAGAACTTTTTCAAAACCTCGTTCAGTTCAATACAAATACTAGTTCTCCTAAAGTTAAATATTTTATAACTAAGTATTCATCTTGTTCATAGTATTTTTCTAAAAAACACTTTTTAGTAATCTCGTTGTTCGCTCCCTCATCATGGTTAGATATTAAAGAGCTCTTTTCATTCACCCTCCTCCTCATCCCCATGCTCGCCCTCCTCCTCCACAAGCTCCTCCCCCTCCTCTTCCTCCACCACCACCACCACCACCTCCTCCTCCTCTTCTACCTCCTCCTCAATAGAGGTTCTGATGTAGACATTAGCTAGCCTTGACCGCTCCATGAGGCATCTTGCTAGATATGCCCACAGTCTGAGTAGGAAGTTTGACCTCATCTTTCATTACAATCAGGTTGTAATTGATTATTTCTAGTCAGACCCTTCATCTCCTTCCTCAAACCTCAATGATGTGTTGAGCAAGGGAGGAAGGGGAGGAGGAGGCAGAGGACAGAAATAATGGTCATGACTAAAAACCGCTACTTCTTTTTTATTTTTTGAATATTAAAAAATTAATCGTTAAGGCAATGTAGCCCAAAAATATTTAAAAAAATAATTGTCTCTTCACAATTATTTGTAAACAATCGTTACTAATTTAGATATTTTTTGTAAGTTTATTCAAACTCCCTTTTTTTAATTTTGTGTTTGTAATATTGGGTTGAATAATCAACTTTAAAAATTATTAGAAGTCAAATAAGTAACGGTTATTACATAAAACTTATCACTTTTTAGAATACCATGTCAAATACCTAATAGTTATTAAGAAATCACCGTCACCATTTACAAAACCTAATGACTGTGATGTTAAAATATGTACATGTTATCTCGTGCCTCTTCACTTTTACAGGTTATTACACTTAACATTCTTATCTTTGGTCGAACGTTACCCACCATCCTCGGAATCCCACAACTCCGGTTGACTTTTCCTATCGTTGACAGTCATATCCAAGCGAACCACATCCTCCACTGCTTTCTTTGAACTTCGATCCATCAGCCGCGTGAGTCTCTTCAATTGCCCTAAGTCGCTTTTTCATTTTAGGGTCCTAGTTAGGTCGCATTCCTTGGCATGCTCTGTTCTTCTTATTTTTAAGGTATGATTTATTTTCTGCATTTCGCTTTCTTCATTTTCATTTCACATTCTTCTTATTTTTCACTTTGCCTTACCTAGGTAGGTTTTGATCTTAGTCGTGCATCGTGTTTTTCTAGAAAACCCATTGCTCTGTTCCTTATGGTTGACTGAATGAGTTTTGTTTTCCAGTTAAAATGTTCAATTCTACTTCATGAGGCACTGATAATGCCCCTAGTTTTTATATTTATACTTCTAATAATGTTCCCAATGGTACTAATGTCATCCCTACACCACCCAGAAATGAGACCCCAGCACGGACGTTAGAATGAGTGGGGGATATTGTAAAGAAGGGTCGTTGTGTCTTGACTTTTATGAACTAAGCAATCTCTTTAGGGAGAAGATTTGATGTGACATGGAACAATGACAGTCAACCTCTTGAGCTGGCACACTTCAACAGCTACATCAACTTAATGGCAAGGACCAATGTTTCTATCACATCAAGTAACTGGTGTAGGGTTTAGAGAGATTACATAGGCATTATTTGGGATAATATCGGAGTAAAGTATAAATGCTTGGTAATTACTTGCTATATACTTGTAAAAAAATGTTAACTTGAATTGTGTGCTTTGCAATTTGCATATCATGTGGATGGGGATTACATCAAGGGATTTGTCATCAAGAAGGCTGGCAATTCACTGCACACATTCCGTCATGCATTGACAAAGGCATATTTGCATAATCCTGAAGAGGTGGGAACATCATTAATTATGCTTGAATTAGTTTTTATTTATTTTGTAATTTTCATGATGGTGTGATCTATTATTGTACTTAGGAATCACTTGATGCTCATCATTGTAAATCCCATATGCAAAAGGATTTAGTACTTTGACTCTATAAGTGGGGATCCAAACACGAGACTATACATGCAAAAGACTTTCAACCAGTAAATCATTCATTCATCATCTCTTATAAGCTAATTCATCTTGCATGTTTCTGTATATATAATTTTATATTGTATCTGTTCATAGCTGTCTACACTTACAGCACTCAAAATGGTCTCGAGTGCAACAAAAATAAGCTCACTAATGGCAGCTACAAATGCTTTTCTAATGGTTGTATCCGAAAGTATCTATATTATTCACCAATGACTATAATATTAATAAATTGATGAAGCATAAAATATAGTTTATATATGGTGATTGACTCACAAATTTTTCTTTTTATTTCTTTATAGTGCCTAAAGCAACCAAATAAGAGCAATGATTGTGGGTACTATGTGATGCAGTACATGAAGGACATTATCACCCACGGTCCTGAAAATATTAATACAACTAGGGTATATTACAATATATAATTTCCATCTTATTTCCTTTTTATGCACATTTTTATGATGCCTCCTCTACGATGTTTAGCAACTTATAAATGGAAGGAGTTGCTGAAGAGTTGGTGACATCTGTGCAACATCAGTGGGAGAGGATATACATATAGAATTACTGTAAATTTTTATATACTCATAATTTGTTTGTTGTTTTAAAGTTTTAGTTTTAATAGTGTATACATGTACATGAATGACTGTAAATATATTCTGATTTGTTGGATTAATCTGTATATAAATGAATGTAAATATATATTGGATTCGTTCTCTATATGCAGGGGGATATCGAAAGCAGAACCCCCCCCCCCAATTTTTTTATAGCTCCGATAAATGATTGTTGTTATCTAATAACCGTTATTCACTACTACAAAAATAGAGATTAATGACGCACCTTTTGTGACACTTCTTTAAAGCTTCTTTCTAGATTTTTTAAATTTTTTTTAAAAAACAAAGTACTTCAGGTGGCGCTTCCTCAAGGAAGGCCCACAGCTGCTTAATGACATTAGGTGACGCTTCCTTGAAGAAGTGGCACCTAAGGTATTTTTTAAAAAAAAATGAAGTAGCAACTGTGTTGCTTACTTAAGGAAGTGTCACAGCTGCTACGTATTTTGTGTGGCACTTGGCTTAAGAAGTGCCACACAAGGTTTTTTTTTTTGTTTTTTTTTCAAATTATTCTCTTTCCTATAATTTGCTTCTATCACCTTTATCCTTTTAGTCTCCACTCCTCATCTAACACATGTCATCACTCCTTATCCTCTTAGTCCCCACATTTTCTCTTTCTCCTCTTTTTGTTATTCATCACCGTCCCCATTTCGATCAGCACTTCCTCCTTATTCCTTTGTCACTCATCACCTTTGTGAGGATATTCTTTTGGAAAAATTGTTTTCTGCCAGATTTTTCCATCTATAAATAATAGATCTTCAATCGCTTTCCCTTCCCTGAATCTTATGAAGATGGTGACACTTCCTTCCTTTACACACACACACACACGCACACTCTCTTTTCACTTGTTTCTTCTTCCATTATTTTTATACCAAGCTTCATATTTTAGATCTGCGTCGTCCAACTTAGCATTAGCCACGAAGTAGCAAGTTTATTTGGTCTAATTGCTATTTTAGCTACATTATATCACATATATAGCTTACCAATTTATTTTGAATAATAGTTTCTTACTATTATGTTGCATATGTTTCTATAGGAGAAGAAATCTTTGGCTTTTTATGATGGAGGGAATGGTGTTCGTATTATTTTATCAATTGAAACATTGGTAAAGAACGGTTATATTTACTTTCAAGCTTCCTGCTTTTAATTGTTCTAATTTTCCTCGAAGAAGAATGCTTCTGAAATTTCTTTTCTCATTTTATTCGTGAAAAAATTATTCTCATTTTTATATACTAAAAAGTAAATGAGATAAAATTAAATGTTGCTATATAAGTTGTATTTATTTAGTAGTTATAATTTTTAGTTGTTGTAGTAATTATTAACATTGATGATTTCCATAAGTAAAATAATTATTTATTTTTAACACTTGTATTTTACTTAGTAGTAGTGATTTTTTTTAATTAGTTATTTGTTAATTTATATTATTTTAAAGTTATTTGATTGTGGTTTGTTTTTTTCAATTTTTTTGTGAATATGAAAATGTAATTAAAGTGTGTTATCAACTATAATTATAGGGTTCTTTTGATATAAAAAAAACTATAATTATAGGGTTCTAAAAGAAAATACAAAAATAATTTTTTGAAAGAAGTGCCACGGGAAGTCAAAAAAACTATAATTATAGTGATTTCTGTAGTATTGAAATATGTAATAAATGTACTTTTCTCCCCTAACTCTGCCCTTATTTGTAAACATTCGGAAATTTTGAGAAGAAAATAAGGAATTTTTTTTTCATTTTTTCATACTTATAAATCTGACTTGTAAATTTGATTTATAAAAGGTGATGGTATACCACATAGACACGCTATATCAGCATAATGAGGTCAACTAATGTTTGACTGTTTGGCTATTAAATTAGGGACAACATTGCTATATTTTGAAACTTCGAGAATGACATTGAGACTAAAAAAACTTCCAGAAAAATATTGAGATTTTGCAAATGCTTAGAGGGCAATTTTGGACCTTAATCCTTTTTCCAAACTATGACCTTATTTATAATGAGGATAAATGAGAGAGAACAAATGTAATAAATACCGTCAATAAGGGATAAAGTTGGAAAATTAATAAATATTTAGACAAACATAAAATAAAGCTTATATTGTGGTATATATCCATTCACAAATTTAAAACTTATAATAAAAAACGAAATGAATACTAATTTATGGCAAAGTCAATATACATTAATTTAATGTAACAAAATTTCAGCATAAATAAATAAATAAGCACAACACTAACAGAATATAAACTGTGTAACTGCATTCATTTAATTTCCATTATTTCGTGAAGCATTAATTAAATGCTCTCATATATATAAATGCAACTAAATGTATTTGACCATGATCTACTTATACTCCATCTGGTCCTTATTATAAGGCATCAACTAATAATTCTCACAAACAAATAAAAATAGTTAAAAGTATTAAATTTGTCCTAAAATTCAAGTGATTTACAATATTACCCTTACTAACTACACTAAACTCTAATATCATATTAATTATTGCTCTCTCCAACTACATTTATTAAATATGGATAAACATGGAAAAAAAATATTTAATGCTCCTTAGAAACCAATAAGTGCCTTAAATGATTGTTTGGAATAGTGATTGGAGCCTACAAAAGCAGTTTTTCAGTAGTAATTTACAGTATACGAGGTAAATATGTGACAAAAGTTTTATCTCGATTTACGTGAATAAGCATTTTTGAGGACCTAAACATGATCTCAAACAATCACTTATAAAAAGGACTAAAAGCGCTTGGTGCCTAAGGACAAGAGAAAATATCAAATTACAATGAAGCAACCAAAGAAGAAGTATACAAGAAACTTCAAGATATCTAAAATCTTTATCTGAAAATCAAGCACCATGTACAAAACAACTTCCCTGCACTACTCATCAACCCTATTACTTCTTCTTTTGCTGCTTGTTCTTGCAGCGTCTGCTACTAGCAGCAACAAGAAGCAGCAAGATGAACAACAACAAGAAGAAGGACCAGACATAAACCTATCAATGGTGGATATCCGCAACGATCTACCGCCAAACTCGCCGAGGTTGTACGTGGTGGGCTCGTTCCAATTAACGGAGGCTCGGATTGACCCGGGAAAATCATACAACTTCATGGCAGGAGGAAAATCGGAGTCAGGCATCTTAATAATGGATAATGATCAATGTGCACCGTTTCAGGCGTTTGATCCCAAAGTGGAATTAGGACGCCACGCCATATTCTGGTCGGTCAGAAGTGACGGTGCGTATCATAGTTGGGACAGATCCAACTGGCAGAAGAAGGCTTCATGGCTACCGAGAGAATTTTGCGTGTGATCATGGATATATATATATATATATATATATAGTTCAGTATGTTTCTATCGTTATCTTTTGTAGTGTTTGAAAGGTGTAGTTGTATGATCATTTCAAACTAATTAACAAAAAATGAATAAATAATCTCATAAGGACTTGCGTATAAATCCTCTAGATGTTCATGATTCTTTATTTGACAACTGAAAAGAAATTAATCCACCAAACACAGAGAGTAAACTTGGAAAACTTTGGTTGTGTCCTAAATTTCATTTCGAAGGAGGACTTGTAAACCAAGGCACAATCATACAAGTTCTACATGAATTCGGATATTCCTAAGCAGAGAAAATGGCAAAGGAGGAATTCTAAAACTTTAAACTTCAAGAAATAACTTGTAAAATTTAAAATTAGCAACGGACATGCATTGTTGGCTATGGAACCTGTTTTAGTGCTCATTGCAATGATAAGCACTGAAAACTCTTCATCATTGCAAACCGTTTAGGTCTAATTTAGGTAGTTTAAATTGATTTTTTTACTTTTATTTTTTATTTTTGAAAAAAAAAATATTTTAACGTATATAAAATTAAAAATAAAGAGAATCTCTTAACTGTCAGTTTTTTTCAAAAAATGATTTTTTTATTAAAAATCATTGATTAAAAATCTTAAATCTAGATTGTTAAAATTTTATTTAAAATTCATGTTATTTATTCCTCTATTTTCTTCATCTCCCAAACTAAGCCTTCAACTCTCTCTCTCTCTCTCTCTCTCTCTCTCTCTCTCTCTCTCTCTCTCTCTCTCTCTCTCTCTCTCTCTCTCACTCACTCACAATGTGGCTTAAAGGCATTGGAGAATGGTGAGTTGATAAAAGGTAAAACTAGAAGCTGCGAATGGCCGTGGATGGAAGACAATAGGAGAGAAGCCGTGCATTACTAATTAATAAGTGTAGTGAGAGAGAGTATAAATTAATATGAAATTGTTGTTTAATTAGTTTGATCTATAAGGTACTCTTTTGATCCTACCTATAAGGCACTTCCAGCATTTACACAAACTAACAAAAAGCCTAAACTTCATTAGCTCTACTTTAAAATTCAACAACTTTCCAACTTCACTCTTATTCAACAACATACTCTCCAAGAAAATAATTATCTATATAACAATAAATGAACGGCAAAATTATACATTCATGTAAAAAATTTAATGACGTGCCTATAGGAGTAATATTAAAAAGGTTAAGGTGCATATAACACCTTGAAATATTTTTTAGATGCATCAAGTGCCCTAAAGTATTTTTTGGTGCACCCAATGCCCTAAAGTATTTTTATGATACTTTTAGCAAGTATTTTTTTAAGTGCGACCAATGCCATAAACTATTTTTTTTAATGCATCCAACATTCTAAATTATTTTTTTAAGTGTATTCAGCACCCTAAATTATCTAAATTGTCAAGTGCAAAATTGCACAAAAAATATCTTATGGTGATGGACACATATGTAAAAATACTTCAGGGTGGTGGGTGTATCATAAAATACTTTAGGGTACTAAATGCACTTGAAAAAATACTTCAGAGTGCTGGTTACCCATATTAAAAATCACTTTAATTTTATGACAAATTTAGTGTTCTTAATTTTTATTGATATAAGTTTGAATTATCTTATGAAATAAACGGAAGGGAGCAGGACTAAAAAACGTGCATTCTCTCCTATAAATACAGGATATTCATAAATAATATTTCAAACACTTGTGTAAAAAAGTAGTATATTAGCAATTAACATAATGATAGATAAATTATTAGTTAATATAATTCATGATTATTTAATTTACATTTTATGAAATCTTATGCGAATGAAGCTTATCTGTGTCAGACGCACTTTTGGTAAAACTTTGTTGGTAAAATTGCATTTTAATCCTAAGATAAAATACGTTAAACATTATTGTTATATATATTCCCTCCGGTCTATTTATAAGCAACTTTCTTTTTTTTGAGGTTGGTCCTTAATATAAACAATTTTTTTTATGTCTCAAAATTTAAATTACTTTTTTTTTCTACCCTTATTAAATATACTCAATCTCCCTCATATTATTTACTCATTCTCTCTCCTATGCTCTTTTCATAGATAAGGAACTTACTTTTTTTGTATCTCTATATTAATAAACCACTAATTCTCTTTCATTTAATCTTTTTTTACCCATTCTCTCTCATTTTATTCTCATTCTCCCTCATATTATTTACTCATTCTTTCTCCTATGCTCTTTTCATAGATAAGGGGTATATTAGGAAAAGACATGACATTTTTTATAAATTTATTGTTTTTAAATAATCTTTACCACTCATTCATTTTGCACAATTAGAAAAAAAGTTGTTTATAAAAAGGATTGAAGGGAGTAATATATAAACACACCAAGTAGTGTTATATATATAATCAATGAAGCTAAAGGAGCTATCCTCACCCGCGATTTCTAATGTGTCATAAGATCATATTTAAATGGTTTATATTTTTATTTTTTTGAAAGATCAATTATTTAAATATAATTTAGATATTTAGATAAGGTAATGTGTAGAAGTAGACAACATAAGAGTGATAAAGGAATGACCAAGAAAACACCAAACTCCAGAATGAACCCAAACCACAGAATAGAATGATTAGTGTGTGTTTGGATTAGCTTTTGAGAATAGCTTTTATGATTTATGAGGTTAGTGTGTGAGAGGAATTTTATCTCGGGTTGCGCAAACCTAGGTTTGGGATCTTCCCAAACACTCACTAAATATGGGTGTGATACCTAAACCCAATCCACAGATATTTCAACATTTTAGTATGCCTTCGGGCGGGAAACACGAAGAGGTGTCTGTCAAGGGGAACAATTTCAGACATTGGAAGGGGTTTTTTTAAGCAATTTTAGACATTAAACAGCATGCGAGGAGAATTCTTTAGGTAAAAATAACAAAAGAAAACCTAAAAAAATCAATTAGATACAAATCAAGTACAGATATCTTTCTATATCCATTAGATATAAAAAAAGTACAGATATCTTTCTACATCAATTAGAAAGAAATTAGTTACAGATATCATTCTTTTCTAAAAGAGCCAATTAGTTGTACCAACAGATCTAATCAGGTTTCAGCCAAAAGGTAACCCTCTTGAAGAAAACGACAGTGCTTCTTCCATCCTCTGTCCTCACGCGAAATGAACGATCTTGATCTTGACCTCTACCTCTTCGACGCTGGCTTGCTCGTCGGGAGAGGGAAACTAAGGAGGAGGAGGGAAGCAGAAACCCGGCGCAATGTCCATGTGGCCCAACTTGCAAAGCATAATATCAACTCTGTATGCCTGGCGGTCTCTGCCAGGAGATGGCAATAGTGATTACAAGTCACTAACATTGAAAAGCAAGCATATTTGCCTTTCTTTTTTAGATTAATTTCCTGACATTGACAATGATTATAAGGACCAAGAATATTTCAAGAATTGTGGTTAATTCAAGAAGGTGGAGTTTGGGGTAGAAACAATGATGCGTGATTCTTTCAACCTAATTTACTTCAGCCAAAACATAAATTTTAATTATTATATTTTAAGTCATACCTACATTTTATAGAAAAAAATGTGACATTTAGAAGAATACAAATAGTATTTTAGGTTGAGTAGGGATATTTTTAGTATTTTATCTTTTAATTTAATATTTTATTCTTTAATTCATTAATCTATCTTCCATTTCTTTGCCTGCGAGAAGTTATTCCTTCCTTCCCTCCTTTCTTTTCTATTTAAATGGATTATTTGTCCTCATAACTCATCCAATATACATGCCACGACTAAGGGATCAAACTTTCATGATATATCAAGGGGAAAACATAAGAACGGCATGTAAATACACATGTCTCTATTGCAACCCTTGGTATATAAGACTTTTTTTAAATTATTGAAGCAAATCTTCACCATACAATTGTAGTTTGTGTGTCAAATTTGCCAAACATATATACAGTATAAAAATCGTACACTTTACCTTTCAAAGCATTAGCTAAATTAAACTATGGAATTAACGGATTGAGAAAGATGATTTCAAATCAGGTGTATATCAAGTATTTTAAAGTATTAATACATATAAAATTATAAGAATAAAAATATGAGTTGCAATTTTCTTTCTCACATCATTAGAGAAAGTTTACAAAAAAATATTTCATTATACAATTAAAGCTTCCCTCTTCATTAAATTAAATGCAATCTCTCAAACATCACGACACAGCAGTCACACATATTTTAGACGGATTGATTCTTCTAAATCTAATATAGATTATTCAAAATTTAAAGTTTAATTAATTATTTTTTAAGTAATAAGCTCATTTTATAAAACATTGTGACATTTAGATTATTTATATTTTACTCCAGTGAAAATAAATAAATAAATAAATATATATATATATATATAATTAGAAGTAGCATGAGATTTAAGCCTTCCAATTTCAATTTAAAAATATCCATAAAATAAAAAGGTAAAATATGTTTACTTAAATTATAGAAATCACTCTCTATATTTTAAAAATTATATAATCCTCCTTAAAACCAAATTAAAACCAAATTGTATATTATACAAATCTTCCTTATTCATTTGAAATATTATTTTTATCCGCTAACAGTATGCGTCATGTGACTATAAATTCTTTTTAGAGGCCCCAAAGCCATCTAAGGTTCAATTGTATGCTTCAGGGAAAAATTGAGAAGTCTGGATTGACAAAGAAAAAACAGCTTTTGAGTAAAAAGCATTACAGGAACTAACTATACACAAATTTCCATTGGCATGACCTTTTGCAATTTCATCAATATGAATATTTTATCAGTCTATGGACTTCGTGTTTCACTAGAATATCTCAAAACTAGAATATCTCAAAATTACCTTTTAATCATGTATCAATTTGAACTTCTTTCTTGGATGCGAAGCACAGCACCCCACACCCATATATATCCTGTTTTGGCCCAATGAGATAAAAATGTCTATCAATTATGGAGCAATTTGAAATTTGAGCAATCAAACACAAAATCAAACCAGTTCAAGTCTAAAATTTGAAGAGGTATTAGCATAATACAGCTCTATAACAGATAACACTACATGCCCATTTAAGAATGTTTCAGAATTTTGGAAAAGTATTACATTCATCGGGCATTTTCCTTTTTAAGGACAGCTGACATTCATGCCTACAATATTTTAAACAATTTGTTAACACGGGACATCAGTGAAATCATAATCTACAAAGTAAGTATGATAGATATATGTAAACCCGTAAAGTATCTGTCTTCAGCCTATTGGGATTATAAAAGTGTTTATATATCAGAAGTTTGTGAAATGGAAACAATTTGTTGTATTGAGTGACTGAAATCCAATTGGTACTCTAGTTTTGTGTGGGCTACCAACTTGCTTCATCGGAATTCCAAATCCTTCAAAAGTGATCCTCTTATTTGTGTGGGCTACCAACTTGCTTCATCGGAATTCCAAATCCTTCAAAAGTGATCCTCTTGCAAGACCAAAACGGGCAGAGTCCAATACTACATGTTTAGACAAATGGCAACTAAATGCTTTGGCTTATAAGCACTTTATAAAGGAAAAATTGTAGAATAATGAATAATTATAAAGACCAGAGATTCAGGACATGAGAAAAAAGCTATAGTTTGTACAAAGCTTTAAAATAGGATATGAGTAATGCAGCATAAAACAAGTGTAGCATTGAGATGTATGAATTTGTTCATATAGGTAATTGAATTTAAATTTACATCGAAATAATTTACCATTTTTATATATCACTTCAGATGATTACATATGTTAAACATGAATAAACCACTTTCCCAACAAAATAGATGGGAAACCAAAAACAAAAACAGAACAGAACCGAACAACTCCAGATAATTGATTAATGGAACAGTGATAACTATTCTTCCATTGACATGCATAATCTTTCTTATCAAATTAAATATACAAAATGATATGTCTTCATATTGCAATGCAAAAGCATAATGAAGCCTCCATACTCAATGTCCACTTGAAGGCTCCAGATGCATCCAAGGCACAAAACTGACAAGTGATTTCTGTTCATACTCTTGTTACAACAACTCCCAAATAGTTTAGATATTCAAAGAACCCAACTGCAATTTAATTGTGACCAATATTTTCCAACATGTAAACATCAAAAACCTTATAGTTAGTTCTTTACTTCTTTATGATTAACAGTAATTGTACACAAGCAAGGAAGGTGTCCACATCATAATAAATGTTTAAAGTAATGAATATTTATACACAAGCAAGGAGGGTTTATATTTATCAGAAGCATTTCAATGTTGAAGCAAGAATTTGGCTTCAATGTTGTAATGTCATTCCTAAAAGCCATTGCAGTCACGTTCCTAAGGATGCAGCTCTCTTGCCCTACCTTCTTATGACAAAGGAAGTAGCTTCAAATCTCTCCTAAGCTTCAATCATTGGCTCCAAGACCTTCAAAAGTCACAGACCATAGCAAAACTTTGATATAAAATTGCTTAGAATGCCGGCTAATGAGCAACATCAAGGAAAAAGCCCTAAACTCCGGTATGGACATCAAAGCAGAGTTTCATTTTGGCCATATTCGTTGCTGCGGCATGTTTTGCAGTGAGCCTTATCTTCAATCTTTGACTTCAAGCTTGCTCCCTTTGTTTCATACTTTCTTTCAAACCTTGTGATTAAACTTCAAATGACTCCTTGAGTGCTTTCAAAATCAAAGCTTGAACCTTCTGTCACAATGGAAAAATTTTTAAAATACTTAATTAATCAAAATAAGTCAAGATACCCATACATAAGCCCATAAATCCTAGGAGTTGAACTTGAATAACAAAATGCACATTTTACTATATATGTATTCAAAGTATGCACATTTCAACCTAAAAAGTATGCAAAAGAATGGGGGAGTGAGCTGAAATAACATAAATTTCTGTAGGTTATTACCCACCTCCTGGGATAAGGCTTATTAAGTTCAAAATCAGTAAAAATGGAGGGTTTACGTCTCTCTCTATCAATGACCTCACTCATTTCCTCATGCGTGATGAAAACTTAGCTAAAAGCATGTCAAGTACACACTTCTTGCATAATACGCAAGACTCAATGTATAGGACATATATGAGATGAGGGTGCAAACAAATACAAGTCGTCACCTTGCATCAAAACACTGAGTAACATCTACATAAATTTATATTTCTAACATGTAAAGTTTGTGGCAACAAATTACGAACAGAGTTGAGAGCTACAGCTTACTTGTTCTAGTCTTTCCATTCAGCAAACATGTGATCCAACAGAAGCGAAATCCTCTTTAGACCCTCAACATCTACACAAACAAAAGCATCATTTAGTTCCTTCGCTTCTTTTATCCGAGCCTGCCTCAGTAATCCGCGATATACGCACTCCTTCAAATCGCAAGTAGGCACCATGTTAGCACCCACCATAGCCCTAAAAACCTTCAAACCCTCAAGAACAAAACCTTTTCTACAAAACCCATGAATGAAAATTCCGTAAATTTTGTCATCTGGCGAGCACGGGGAATCAGGCCTCTGCATCCAATTGAACACTTTGAGGGCTTCTTTGAACTTAGACTTGTTAAAATACGAAGTGACGAGCACGACGATGATGGGTCTAAGATATGGGTATGAAGTTGGGGTGAACTTGAGGCGCGTGAGGAGGGACATGGCGGGGGTCATGTCAGGTTGGGAAGCAAGAGAATCGATGAAGACGGAGATAGAAAGGGATTTGAGAGGTGGGTTTGTGAGGAGGACGGTGGTGGTGAGGTTAACGGCGGTGGCGAGTTGGTTTGAGTCGCAGAGGCGAGGAATGAGGAGATTGATCTCCGTGAGTTCTTCATTGGTGAGAATGGGCTTTGTGGAATCGGATTGAAGCGGTGGTTCCTCGGAGGAGGAAGAAAGAGAAGAATAGGAGGGTGTTGATGCGAGAGGTTTATGGAAGAGAGAACCGAAAATGGTGATGGCTGTCGACGGAGCACACGGGAAATGAAGTCGCCGGAGTGAACTCATTTCGAATCACATCACATCGCAAGAGTCATATGGGTGCTCATTTTACATGCCTGCCAGACTCGAGCCTCGCGCCGTCGCCCGTCGAGAACTCGAGCCCCAAACCAAATGGGTAGGAACGGGGAGGATAAAGATGCTGTGGTATCATGCTTAATACAATAATATTTATCTGATTAAATTAAAGTTTTTAATTAATATAATATATATTTTTTAAAATATTATAATTTTTTTTTCCTTCTAAATTATTATCAAGGGATGATTAATAAGAGTAAATTAAAAAAATGTTGATAAATATAAAATCAATGTTATATTTAAAAATAAGATTAACTCTTTAAGTATGTCTTTTATTAAGGATGATAGGAGAAACTTTTTTCCCTATTCATGCCAAAACATAGCTTTTTGGGGGGAAAAAATTCAAGGAAGAAAAGAGAAAATTCTAAATAAATGCCTTTTGAATTTGAAAATTCCAAATCTGATATTAGTATTAGTGTTGTCATCAAGTATAATGAATAATTAATGAAGTATAGTAAACAAAATTTATTTGATAATTCTTTAGGTATTTTTCTGAAATTTACCACAAAAAAAATAGCTTGGTTAAAACCAATGAATCCATCACCACAAATTTTAATCTTATAATTTTTTCTTTAAAAAATTTATCTCTAACCTAATCCTCGATTCCCCATAGACAGAAACGTTTACAACCAACATAGAGTTGATCTAACGGTATAAAATTTCATTAGATCTCTCTAGGTTTCAAATTCAAATATCAAAAGAGACACTTGTGTTATGAACAGCAGCAACAAGCTCTACAATAAATATTAGATGATAATATTAAAAAAAACGGAGAGAGAAAGAAAGACGTTAATCATGATATTGCCTTCAAAGTTCAAACCATTGTTTGTCTTTTAAATGAATTGAACTCCAATGCACATTATGCTCTGCTCCAACTCAATTCATTAACTACACTGAAATTGAAAATGTAATATAGGCTTTTAAGATTGATCATATTTAATTGGGAGTCTCCAATGCATAGTATGCTATGCCCCTACTCTACATGTTAGTTTCCTTTCACCCAAATGGAATGCTTTTTTGCCAAGATATATAATGCTTTTAGGTGGACTACGCCGCAGGAAAAAAACAATTGAAAAAGATATAATAGAAATAATAACTTTGAAGACGTAATAGGTTTTAAAAAAAACACACACACACACACAGAGTTCCTCATAAGAATGCCAAAAAAAGGCCAAGTGTGCTAGGAAATATTATGTGTCATGATGTTGTGTACGTGTAAACAAACGTATATAATTCGTAGGTGTAGTGCATACTATAACTCAGGCATACATTTACATCTCAACAGTTCTATTTACAAACCATAAAAAGAATCCTATAAAAAGAGGGGGAAATCTGTATTCAATAGTTGCCGTGATTAGTCCTAAACCAGTATTTTGTAAGGAAAGCATTATCTTCCTCGAAAGTTCTAAATGTTTCTGGCTATATAATGCTCCTTACAATTGTAATTTCACGTGGAAATTGAATCCTGTGGGTGTTTTATCTGCAGGATTGGTGGCTTCATAAGTAGATTGTTTTGCATGAAGCAAGCCAGAAGGAGATGGATATCTTATACTGAGGATTGTCGCAGAGGTTGAGCTTCATTTTGAACTTCATTGTTACTCTGCTGGTCTAGTGGCATGTACTGTGACATGATTGCCATGATCTCCGAGTCCATGTAAGACTACAAAGAAATAAGTTAAAAGAATATCAGCTAAAAATACACATATTAACCTCTTTCCTTCTTTCTTTCTTTCTTTTTTAATTAAGGGTATGCAGTAACAGCCTAAGATTACAAGCGGGATTAAACCCGCAACCTCCCACTTATAAGATAGCATACATCTCACTAGGCTACAAGGCCATTAACCTCATTTTATAAACATAGATGTAAGAGTATAGGTAAATGGAGTTAGCTTACCCTGAGCCTATATTTGTAGAATATATAACCAGTCATGCCAGCACCTAAAACAACTGCCAGCAGCAAGAAGACAAGGAACCGTCCAGATCTTGATCCACTTCTTTCTGCATGAAAGCAAGCAAAATGCTAGTCATGTATCTTGATCTGACTTATAAAATTCTCTCTCTCCATCTGATAGTGGTTAATTGGAATTTAAATATTTTCTCAAATTAGTCTACAGATCAAGTACATTTTTGCTATCCAGACAAAAAATTGCAATGACAATGAAAACAAATATGGTATGTTTAAAGTAGGTGAGAAATGATTTTAGCATATGTGGAAAAACAAAATGATCATATGTACAAAGTTTAATTGGAATTTAGTACTCACAAGTCACAAAATTCTTTTCCTTCTACTTCAGAATACAACAGTTAAATATTTGTCAAAAAATCTGCCCTTCTTATTTAACAAGTGCCAATTATCTCTATAATAAATATTTGAACTGTCTTAATCTAATAAATAGGAGAACAACATTGCCAAACTAAACTGGCCAAATTGAGAGCGAGCCAGTGATACAACACTGATCAAACCAAAACTAGAGCGACTATTGTGCTTTGATGAACAAACTACGCATAAATGTAACTGAGTTTATATTAAAACAAGTGATCTACCGCATCCTGTAAGCTTCTATGTGTGAAATAACACTGATCATTAAACATCTTGATGATTTATTCATATGTGAAGATCCTATTTATAGCTAAATGAGGAGACATGAGTGGAGGACATTAGGAGGGAATCAGGGAAATTACAATCATGACTCAATATAGAATAATTATAATGACCCACTCTAACAACCACTCTAACAACCCACTATAACAACCAAATATTCTAACACTCCCCCTCAAGCTGGAGAATATATGTCAAACATTCCCAGCTTGCGTCGAAACTCTTCAAATTTAGATCTGCCTAGTGGTTTGGTCATTACATCTGCAATCTGTTCTTCAGACCGTATATAGGTCAATGTCATAATGCCTGCTTCAACCTTCTCTTTAATAAAGTGCCTGTCTACCTCAACATGTTTTGTTCAATCATGATAAACAGGATTTCTTGTCATCTCAATGCTGGATTTGTTGTCACACCAAACTTGCATTGGACCTTCATACGGAATTCCCAATTCCTTTAGTAGCCAGATGACCCAAAGTCCTTCACATGTTCCGTCATTCACCGCTCTCAATTCTGCTTCCGTACTACTCTTTGACACAACAGTTTGCCTCTTGCTTCTCCATGTCACAAGATTTCCCCACACATATGTACAGTATCCCCCAGTTGATCTTCTGGTTTCTCTGTCTTTTGCATGGTCTGCATCGGTGTAGATCTCTAGGTTTCTAGCCGTGCACTTCTTGAAGAAGATTCCTCTTCCTGGATTGAATTTCAGATAACTTAAGATCCTGTAGATAGCTGCCAAGTGTTCTTTCTGTGGTTGATGCATGAACTGACTTACTATTCCGACAGCATAGCTGATATCTGGATGTGTGTGAGTCAGGTATATCAGCTTCCCTACAAGTCTTCTATATTGTTCAGAGTCAACCGGGACACCATTCTCTTTGATTTCTAGACGACAACCTTCTTCCATTGGTGTTCCCTCGGGTTGTGCCCCTAACATTCCTGTCTCATGCAACAGGTCTAGGGTATACTTCCGCTGGGATACATTGATGCCCTTCTTTGTTCTTGCCACTTCCATACCCAAGAAGTATCTCATTTGGCCGAGATCCTTAACCTGGAATTCAATGGACAAATCCCTCTTCAGTTGAGCAATAGAGCTTTCATCATTTCCAGTAATGACTATATCATCCACGTAGACGATCAGAATAGTGATTCTTTCATCGTCACGCTTGATAAACAATGTGTCATCTGCTTGCCCCTGGGTGTACCCAAGTTTCTTTATCACTTTGTTGAAGCGGCCAAACCACGCCCTTAGAGATTGTTTTAGTCCATACAGTGACTTGATAAGTTTGCATACTGACCCGTTTGGAGCAGAGACTCCTTCTGGAACCTCCATATAGACCTCTTCCTCTAAATCACCATTCAGAAATGCGTTCTTTACGTCTAGCTGATGTAGTGACCAATCCAAGTTAGCTGCTATTGACAACAATACTTGGATTGTGTTGAACTTAGCTACTGGGGCAAAGGTCTCCTGGTAATCTATTCCATAGGTCTGTGTATATCCTTTCACAACTAGTCTTGCTTTGTACTTGTTGATACTGCCATCAGAATTGAATTTTGGGTTAAAGATTCACTTACACCCGACAGGTTTCTTTCCAGTAGGACAAGATATGATGTCCCACGTCTTACTTTCCTCAAGTGCTTTTAACTCCTCTTCCGCAGCCTGTTTCCACTTTGGGTCAGCCATTGCTTGCTGGAAGGTGTTAGGGATTTCAATCTGTGAACTGTTTACAATAAAACTCTGCATCTTCACAGACAGATTACCATACGAAACAAACCGTTGAATTGGATGCTGAGTACAAGATCTTACCCCTTTTCTCAAAGCAATAGGCCAACCCAGTTCTTCAGGATTTAAATCCGAATTGGAGTCAAGGCCGTTCCTTTGAATGGGAGAGATTGTTCTATCAGAGTTTGGTTCTTCTCGTTGACTGGACTCTTCTTCTTGTCTTGTCTCAGTATTCACCCCTGTGTTGATTTCAACATTTATTTCGAGTTCATTGGGTGTAGATTCAAGTTCATGCTGATGTTGGGTAGGACTAGGCTGGTTTATGGGAACAAATGAGTCAAGGTTATTTATGGAAGAAGGTTGTGATGGTGATGATGTAGTTGGTGAGACTTTAGATTGAGGTTCGTCCAAAAATAGCCATTCAATATCATTATACTCCCCCTGAATGGGTAATATAGGATAATAGGCTTCGTCTTCAGAGAAGACAGTATCTTGGGAAATGAACAGTTTTCTTGAAGTAGGACAATAGCATTTGTATCCTTTTTGAGTAGGAGAGTAGTCAAGGAATATCATTTGGTAGCTCGAGCAGCAAATTTGTTGCCATCTTTGTTATCTTTGTTATGAACAAAGACAACACAACCAAACACCTTTAGGTTTAAAGAATTTAGGAGTGGACAAGTTGGAAAATGTTCAAGTAATTTTTGGATAGGAGTAATGTAACTGAGGACTTTAGAGGGCATGCGATTAATAAGATATGCGGCTGTTAAGATGGCATCACCCCAGAAAATGGTGGGAACATTCCTTGCCATTAATAGGGTTCGAGTTACTTCCAACAAGTGACGGTTCTTTCATTCGGCCACTCCATTCTGTTGAGGGGTGTATGGACATGAAGTTTGGTGATGAATTCCTTGCTGATCAAGAAATTCCTTAAAGATTCCGCTCGTGTATTCCTTGGCATTATCACTTCGTAATACCTTAATGGAAGTGTTAAATTGGGTGCGCACAAAGGTATGGAAGTTTTGGAAAATTTTAGCTACTTCGGACTTTTCCTTCATTAGATAAACCCAAGTGGTTCTTGTGTGGTCATCTATAAAAGTGACAAACCATCTAGCATTAGAGAGAGTTTTTATTCGTGTTGGTCCCCAAATGTCACTGTGGATTAGTGTGAATGGTGCGGAAGGTGTGTAGGATTGTTTAGGATATGAGGATCGTGTTTGTTTTGCAAGTTGGCAAGTCTCACAATGAAAAGGAACAAAGTTTTTATTGAATAAACTTGGAAACACATGTTTTATATAATCAAGACTAGGGTGACCTGCTCGATAATGCCATAATAATACATCATTATTTTGAGAATTAGAGCTAACCAGTGCTCTATTCGCTTTCCATGCATCTTTATTTTTCCGCCTCGATCCTTCAAGATAGAACAAACCATCCCATTCTCTAGACGTTCAAATCGTCCTCTTCGATCTTAAATCCTGAAAAACACATAGATCTTTATCAAAGACTACTCGGCATATACGATCCTTAGTCAATTTGCTCACAGGTATTAAATTACAAGTGAGCGCGGGCACAAACAAGACATTATGGAGTTCTAAGTGATTAGATAATGTGGCCGTGCCAATTCCCTCAACTCGTGTGAAAACACCATTCGCTACTTTTACTTTGAGGTTTTCATGACAGAGTTTAAGGTTGCAAACTAGGTTTTTGTTACCCGTCATGTGGTCTGTAGCTCCTGAGTCAACAATCCAGATGTCATCATGAGTCATCACTGCATTAAGAGTTATAATGGAATTACCTGATTGTACAAGATTCGTACTAGGAATGGAGTTTGAATTATTTTGCTTCTCTAGGAGTTTGCGAAGCATTTGTAGTACATCTTGGTTCAGGTGATCACCATGCTCAATTTTCGGCTCAATTGTGGTAAGATGACTCTGGGAGATCTGTTTTTCGTTGGATGGTTTGCCATGCAGTTTCCAACATTCTTCTTTGACATGACCCTTCTTTTTGCAGTAGTTGCACCATTTGTTGTTTCTTCTATCACCTTGTGGTCTCCTCACAGCAAGTGCTGAACTTTCAATTTGACTTGGGCTACTCTGGTTCAGAAGTTTCCTGCTTTCCTCAAATTGTACGAAGTTCACAACATCAAATAGAACTGGTAGTGGGCGTAGTCCCATGATTCTGCCCCTGATCTCCTCAAACGAGTCATTTAGGCCCAGTAAGAAATCATGTATCCTTCCATCTTCAACTATTTCTTGTATAGTTGAGCATCTTTGATGCTTTCCCACGGGTGTACCTCAAACAAATCCTGTTGTTGCCACAATTTTAGTAACGAATTGTAATATTCAGTTACTGAAAGATTACTTGTCTTAAATCACGAAGTTGCCTTTTTAAATGAATCAAGGCAGCAGTGTTATCAAGAGAAGAGTAGGTTCGTTTAGCCGCATCCCAAATCTCTTTGGCGGTGTTAGCAAGGAGATAGCCTTCGCTGATGTCCAGAGTCATTGAGTTGAACAACCAACTCATTACCTGATTATTTTCAGCGAACCATGTGTCAAAACCAAGATTATTGTGTTCCGGTTGAGGACCTTCACCATTAATATACTTCTCCTTCCTCTTGCCACGCAAATATCTCAGAACACATTGGGACCATTGAAGGTAATTTTTCCCATTCAGTTTATGATTGATAATCATTCCTTGAGTGTCTGTAAGATGTGCAAATTCTGATGTTACCTCTGAATTTTTAGTGGTGATAGATGGAGAAGAAATAGTGCTTTCTTGTGTTGAAGCACTAGTATCGGACATAAGAACCGTAGGAATGGCTCTAGAATTTGTTGGGATGTGAGGAATAGATCCAAAAATAGGAGGAAAATCACGTGGATCCATGTTCTGGGTGGAAAAATGGCGGCGGCGCGTGGAGGAACAATGACAGCGCGTGGCTACAGTGACGGCGCGTGAACTCACGCGCAGAGAAAGAGGTGGCGCGTGAAGATCACGCACATGCCGGATTTGTGTCGGACCACCGGGGTTTTGCCGATCTCAGTCCGTCGGCCATTGCAGTATGGGCGGTGAGAGAAAAAACGCACATCAGTCGGAGCCCTAGGCGGCGCGTGAAGAGCACGCGCAACCTGGACCGATGTCGGACCTCCTGGGTTTGGCCGGTCGGCGGCCGTCGGTTCGTCTGGTGGTGGCGGTGAAGTTCAGTTCACTCTCGTCAGGTAACTCATGGCGTCCTCCCTCTTTCACTCCTCTGTCACTCTCTTCTGTCACTCAATCATTCTCTTGCTCTTAGTTTTGAACAAGCCCAGATCGAAACTTGGTAATGGCTCTGATGCCATGTGAAATAACACTGATCATTAAACACCTTGATGATTTATTCATATGTGAAGATCATATTTATAGCTAAATGAGTAGACATGAGTGGAGGACATTAGGAGGGAATCAGGGAAATTACAATCATGACTCAATATAGAATAATTATAATGACCCACTCTAACAACCACTCTAACAACCAAATATTCTAACACTATGCATCTATATAAGTACATTTAATGTCCCCAAAGTAGCGCATGGCTGCAATTTTAAAAACTGAAATTGTACTATAGCACTTTGCTTTTGATTTTTTGTTGTTTTTATTTTGTTTGTGCGGGGGACACAAGCTAGCCTATGAGGTTGTTCTATGTTCTTTCAGAGGATATTGAGGATAATTATAATTAAACCTTAGTTCAGATGGTATCATATATATTTTTCCAGAAGAAAAACCTACATCACTATTGGAGTATCAAACGCTACTAAAATTTTACATTGAAACTAAGTAGTTGACTTTTGATTATTTTGTCACCTAATGGTACGCCATTCAGCTAATATCTCAAACCAGAATTTATGGATCGACTTCAATATCTTACCAATACAAACGTCTCGTTCTTTTATATACACAAGATCTCCCTTGCACTTGCAATCATAACCACCCCATGTGTTTTTGCAGCTGCAGCCATCACATTGACATGCACTTCGTTCTTTGCATTCATCAATATCTGCATAAAAAAATTTCAGAATGCTAAAGTTAACTATGAATCGTTTAAAGAAGACATGAGAGCCTGTCTTGATTAGCTACAATGGAATTCAAGATTACCTTCACAATTTTTACCATCACCATGAAAGCCAATCGGGCACTGACAACCTTCTATTCTGTATTCCTGCATATAGAATGGGGAATTCAGTTAACCCTGAGCCATGTCACGGGGATGGAAAAATGAGAAATTCCTAGGTATACTACCTTTTTGTTAATAGAAATTTACCAAAAATTAATGTGCCAATAAACCCACAATCTGAAATACCCACTTTATCTAGTTTTCATTGACTTATTATAAAGTCAGCTAGCACTATACACACACCTAAGAATTTCTCAAGAAAAAATAACCGAAGACTAAAATATTGCAGTACTGAACTGAGCAAGCTGAGTGAATTGTTCCATTTCTACTCTCTGACCAACAGCCTCCATTATTTACTGAACACCTTAAAGGACCATATGCTGTAAATGAAGAGAAAAAGTAACCATTTCAGAAACATCATGAAAAGGGAATAACACTTGAAGTATTAGTAAATAAATGTTCCACTTCATCCCACTATGGAATGTGTGAAGATTTGAATACTTTGTTTTCAGTCTTACATTATCATACACGAAAAGTTGTCACGCATAAGGGAATTCATAATATTAAGTTTTCTGAAAAGTATAGATCCAATTTGTCATTCAAGAATGACGATAAGGAGATGCCATATTGCTTTTGATTCACATTGAAATCCAAATTCTTACTATAGAAGCATTTGTAAATCAATTTATAATATGAACTTGATCGTTAAAACATCCACATGAAAAATTGCATAGAAAACAAATTACAAGTCATAGAAAAGCATGTTAAGGAAAATAACACTTCTCATATGATAGAAGCCATACCTTCACAAGATGTATAACCATCACCCCTGAAATGAACACCTCTTACAATGGGGCACTCACAAACTCTTCCCCTGAAGGTATCCTAACAAAATTCAGGTTTCACTGTCAGTTTGTAGCCAATTATAAGCAAACATCTAAGTATCATTACACATATATACATAGAAAATCATGGGTAAATGATATGGATCCTAATTAAGGAAGGAAAATGCGTGCTTGATAACATTTATCCATACCTTGCAAGCAGTGACATTTGCATTTTTGTCCTCCCAACATCCTCCATTCCTCTCAAGACATTCATTAGTCTCAAGATCTGCTAAATACAGAGGCAATATGAAAAAATCAACACTATCGGGATATCAGATTGGAATCCTCTTGTGTTTTAGAGACATTTACATGATAAATGTTCAACAGAAAACGCATCAACATGCAGAACCCATCACTTAACCGGTGGATCCAACTTATTTCTTTAATACAGGTTCCAAATCAAGTGTTTATCTCCAAATTTATGGTGTAAATTTCTCTCGGAACTTTAGAGTCCAAAGTCCAGCACGTGACAATAGATGTTCAGATTGGCAGAACCCTGGATCTTTACAGCTTAGAAAATATAACAGCAAGCATACGAACCTCCAGTTAAACAGACTGCAGGCTCGGTAGTCTCTTTAAATCCTGCACATATAGCCTTCAGGACTGCTACTCTCTCCAATTTTCCTTTAAACAAAACATGCTGAAAACTTAAGAAATCTAATCTACGTCAAATTTATCTGAAAAGGATAATTTGAAGAAGGAAAAGATATGGAATAGAATAAAACTGTTCCTGAGTTCAATAATCTCAATGGATCAACATCTTGGGATGAAAATGCAAATAGAAGAAGCCTTGAGAGGATCATATAGTCTCTTGCAGTTAATCATAGCTTGGATAAGACATTTTGATGTTAGCTCAGAGTTACTTTTATGTTTTTTTGTTTTTTAATGAAAAGTTACTTCATTACATTTTAAAGCTCATGCATCAATATTGTAATAGGGAATTAGTTCAGGATTAAAGTGCAGCTTCATTATAAGTTACTAAATTAAGAATGGGTGAAAAACAACCCAAAACAAAAACTAAGGCAATGCCATATAATCAAGATGTAAACTTCATTGAGCCTGTAAGCACGTTCTTGAATAACACATGAGATGGAAACCTTGTTATGCATATCACCAGAATGTGTTCCATGGTGAATGTTGAGATACAATGGAGAAAAAAGCAGCATTATTTAGAACGGAAGAGTGTGTCTTTTTCACTGCCTTGGTAGTGAAACACAAGAAAGCAGCATACAAATATTGATAGATCCTCAACTCAGCAATACAATAAAAGTTTTTAAATTTTGATTATAGAGAACCAGCCTCTAATGATAAAATATGCACAAGTATTTTCAGTATAGAGCTGGGAAAATAGCAGAATTAAAGAGTAATAAGTTTAAGAGAACACATCCGAGCACTTCAGCTTAATGTTTAATTGATTAGGATTTAAGCAACAAACCTCGGTATTGGACATTGTTTATAACCAATGTTGGCAAGATGGTGACATCACCACGAGATCCTCTCCCAATCTGAATATCCCAAAAATGTAAAAGATACAGAATTCTTTTATTCTTTAGTTGGCAGTTCATAACTATATAAATTCAAACTGATATAGAAGTGAATATGCAAATGTCACCTGGAGTTCTTGCTCAATCTTTAGCACTTCATTATCCACATCAGCTTCAGGATCACCCATGCACTTCTGAATTTTCTCAGTTGGTAGATCTGTGGTAAGAATAGCATTAAAATTAGTAAAATAGAAAACAGGAGAATCTTGATCATGACAGTAGAACAAAGTGTTAAGGCAGGGAAAATATCTACAATAGGATTCTGGACCTAAAGCAATTTTATCATAAATAATAAAATCTAGAGTAAGGAGAGAGGAGCAAAGTATGCGTGTGCACACGCCAAATTTAATGTGGTTTGACTTTTAGCTTACATTGATGAGCTAAGATGAGGAAATTCTATTAATGGTCACAGAAAGGGAGTAACTTAACTTACAAATCCACACTAGGCACTCAACCTCTGACCTTGGAATTATTTTCTCACATAAAATGGTATATAAATACTTGCATATTTCTATAATACTCAACAAAATACTAAGATAGCAAAGCCAAAGCCAAATCCTATTTAAAAGTGAATGAAATAATTATGTTTCTATAATACTCCAATAACCATCTTGATATATCATAAATACAAAAAAAAGGGGGGGGGGGACAAAATGAACAAGGATTCTATCCTTTCATCCATGCATCTTGATCCATATGTTAAAAGTTTGTAATTAGGTCCTGCTAATTTTTTTAAACTACCCTTCGTTAAATCACCATCAGTAGTTCATCAAATTCGATAGCATGTCCAGTTAGATGTCATCTCAACACTTTAGATTCAAGTCAATTAAATTTACCCCATGCCACAATGCCTACAAATTTGAATAGATACACTTCACTTCATCATTCACTTTTAGCCCTTTAGTTGGTATGTAGTGATGCATATTCACAGACCTAAAACGATGTCACACCAACAAAACTCAAGGGCACAGGATAGAATTTAATATCAAGGACCGAAAAATAAAATAGTAACAAAATCTTTGAAACTAACTGTGAGACTAACAACACTTAAAATTCAGGACACGTCCCAACACAAAGTGGGCACTTACCTAATGATTTCATGACGTCCTCAGCACACTGTTTGCTGTATCTCTTCTCCTTCATAGAGCATCTGATATGAAAATCTGTCACAAAATCCCACCACACCCAGGACCGATTGCTCTCATTGGCAACCCTGTGAACACAGAGTTGCCTCAAATTCTCATACACCACATCTTTCCCTTGATAACCCTCTCCAAAATCCTTTTCTGGATCTGGTGCACAATACCTTCCACGGTTTATGCACTGCGATTTGCACTGACTGCTCTGAACAAAAGCCGTGGGGCAATACCAAGTTATATAGTGAGGAGTGAACAATGTGTAGCCTCCCCTCTCGAGAATCTGAGCGTGACCCTTGAAATTCTTGACGAAGTTCATCTGTTCGTCGCAACGGGCCCCACACTCGTCGTTGCTGTTAGTCCATAATTCGTACTCCACTCTGTTATCTGGGTGAGGCACCGATTCTCTCCAATCTAGCCTTATGAGAACGTCGTCCTTGTTTTTTAGGGCTTCCTTCAAGGAATCGCCGAAGGATTTCTCGACAAGAGCCGAGGGAATGCTGATTTTCTCTATGTAGCCGTCGGCATCGGCGCTCTCCTCGGGGGAATCCATGGTGATCAGAGGCTCGTCGACGCTGTCTGCGACGAGCACTGCGGCGGCTCCAGCGAGTTGAGCGTGCCATACCTTCAATGCAAAATAACACTCTACAAGTACAAAATGACTTGGTGTAAAAAACTTAGAATAATCCCAGGTCCAAAAAAAAAAAACAAGAAGCTTAGAATAATCAGGTAGTTCCTTGCATGGAGATCATCAAGCTCAAGCTTTGAAATTGGAAATTTGTATGAATTTGGATCATTTCCTGCACCATTCTCTTGGTGCATCCATCATTCATTCCACAAACGAAAGAGATTGAGAAACGTGAAGAGATTTTATAGGTTTGCATGAAATAGATGTAGCATATGGTGAATTTTCTTTATTTTAACATGAACCAAAATTTATTTATTTTAGTGTCATGTGAGGAAAATGACTTCAACAAGCTCTAATAAAACTTAAAAAATATGTAAAAAGTTAAAAACTAACAAGCATCCCAATACAAAAATATTTAGAGTTTTACATTAAAAGGTAAAACTGCGTTCAACACTATAGAGTGCTCTTTTTTAGTTATATCTATTATATTAAAGTATTTTGTGGTGTATATAATATTTTAAAGTATTTTCTCATTTTCATCTATTGTCATAAACTATTTTTTTACATCAAACATCTTAAATTTTCTTAGCATGCAAAATTACATGAAAAAATACTTTAAAAAGATGGATGTCTAAAAAAATAGTTTAGAAAATTAGATGTATCACAAAATATTTTAAAACACTGAATGTATTTAAAAAAATATTTTTAAGTATTGGATACACCTTAACCCTATTTTAAAATCAAAAGATCTATGTATTAAAAGTTGGGGAAACTATTTATGTAAATCTATCGGAGATTTGGAGTACACCAAGAAAAAAATAGATCATTACAAACATTTTGGTAAATAAAATGTTTTAGATAAAAATGAAAATACCAAAAATTATACATGCTTCAAGCATATTATTACTTATTTAATTGTTATTAGAAGACCTTTTATTTTACTTGCAGCTTCATTGTCATTTTAAAAATGTTTTTTAAAAAAATTACAGTGAAACGTATTAGCATCGCATGATCACAGATTAAAAAACGACAGCAAAATAACAGGATAAAACAAAACAGAGAATTACAGAGCAACCTGTTTCACGTTTTAGTGCAGATTTAAAAACAAAAATACAAAAACTAGTTCAGCTGTCGTCAATCGCTAACAAAACAAAATAAATTAACATATCTTCAAGTTCATCCCAACCAACAAAAAATAAACTGCTTCTTGAATTCAAGTGTTGACTTTTAGCATCCAGCAAGCACCTAAACGAATTTCAGTGACAGAGTCAGATAGAGAGCCACATAAACCACCATATTGGAACTGACTCTGTTTTCTCAAGTATGTTTATTCGGATTTAAATCATCCCAACACATATTTAATTTCATTTTGTGTATTTGCGGAGAACAGAGGTTTCATACACAATCTGACTACAAGAGAAAACAGAGATTGGGAATCACAAATTAAAAACACACAACAAACACACTAATACTTTGAAGCAGAGATTAAAAACAGAGCTTGAGCACAACACAGGGTTGGTCTAGCAATATAAGACCCCACTAAATCCTTCTGGGTCTGACTTCGAGTCCTCAGCCCCAAACAGAAATCCAAAAAGCAGAGCTTGAGGATCAGATGACAAAACAAGTATGATTTGAAAGACCTATCAGCAATTGAATCTGACAATACTCGAATTCGAATTAGAAAAGTACCTCCACGATCAAGGAGGAGAATAGTGGGGCGAAAAGACTGAGACTTAAAGGGCTTGTGACCAGGGAAGGTTTGGCAACCAGAGGAGTGTTGTTGATCTGGGTACACCAAAGAGCCAATTATGAAACCTCCATAGTCAGGAACTCCAAAGTTTCCAATGGCTCCATCATGCTTGGACTTCAGTTTGTGAGGTGACACAACACTGATACTGTTCTTTTCCACAACAAAGCGACCATCAACAGAAACACAAGCGCATAATCCAAGTAATAATAACACACAGATGGTATTCATATTCATATTCATATTGAGGTTTTGAAGAATAGCCATGTTTGATTTGCACTTACAAGGAGATTCAATTGAATATGAATAGACTTTGGTTATGTGGGAGAGAGAAAAATAAGGAGAAATGGAAAGTTAAGGTATGAGAGATCTAGATAGAGAGAGAGAGTTTGGTGGAATGTAGAAGGTGAGGAGGGTTGAGTTTCTTTATCAAGGCGTGACGTAAAGTGAGGATTAACAACATGGCTAGGTGATGCTGCTTCCCTTTCATTTCACTACATATGCAGTGTCAAATATATTATTATAGGTATAAAAATATTTTATAAATTGTTTTAGCGAAAATTGGCAAAAAAATTTTGTTTGAAAATTGTATTGGCAAGATGGGCATGAATTCAAGTACCGATACTTTCAATGTATGAAATACTATATAAAATCAATATTTCCAGAGTATAAAAATATATCAGGTCCTTCTTATCAATAAAATGTTTAAATAAAGACTTTTTAATGATTTTTTTTTCTTTATGCGTATTATTTAATATTATTTTTTAAAAATATTTAATAATTAAGAAATGAAAAATATTACATTTGAATAGTTGAAATGAGAAGCAGTAGAGAAACCAGGGGGAAAACACATTTGCAAAATGACCCAAAAAAACAATTCTTTGAATTCCAAGTGTTGGATGTTAGCGTCAAATATAGAATAAGAGGGTTGATCTTTGTATAAAGTCTGTCAATATTGGAAAATACTAGCCCCTTGCAACATACGCTTGACTCCGTCAACTTCAACTAACGTCCACCTGATTTTAATATATCACCAATCCTCAATTTGCTTCTCCATCTCATTTTTTGTTATCATCTGTTCATCCCCCTCGCATTTTATATGGCTCATATTTCTTCAACCACTTCACATTATGACTTGCACATATTTTTATTATTATCCAAATAACATTTTATTTAGAGATTTGCATACACCTTCATTAAATATGCACGTAGGCTATTTATTACACTTCATTAGTTGACTTTGTCACCAAAAGACCCAGCCAGGGGGCTAGAGTGGCATATTTTTTAGAGCGAGGGGCAATAGGGTAAAAACGCAACATTTCCAAATTCCATTATGGTGTATATGTGAACTGATTTGGGATTTTTCCCTGTTTTTATTAATAACCAAATTTCATATATTCTTATCTCTTTTTTTTTTGCCAACAAAGAAAATATTATATTAAAACCAAATCTAAATTACAAGGTCTCAAACACAAGAACCAAAACAACAACTAGAATGACAATACAAGTAGAATTGAAACATAAATAACAAAGCAGATATAGAAAAACAAACAATTAAAAGGTCTTTAATGTAGAGAGAACTTAAAATTGAATAAGAATAAATCTCACAAACACCAATCGTCAATAGAGTCTATAAATGAGATGGAGGTCGACATACCTAACACAAACGTTAAGAGCTTTAGTAGTTCAATCAGCTATGAAATTTGATTCTATGGGAATCCATATGTCATAATGGTTCCGAATCAAATTCCTTAAAACCTAGGAGAACAATACCAAACATAATATCAGAGAAAAGACAATCAGTTTAGTAGTATAAGAGAAAATCACAACTCAAGCATGAAAGTGAACAATATTTTCATACACACTAAACTAAAGCATGTCTAGCCCAATTATGAGCAGCGGTGGAATCCACACAGGATAATTACATGTTAAGCCAATGATAAAACTGAAAAGTCACAGGTAATGATTTTTGAAAGATTAACAATTAACCATTCATTAGAATTTCGAACAATAAAATACTCCCTCCGGTCCTAATTATAAAATAAAGTTGACTTTTTTAGAGAAATTAAGAAAGCCAATTAAATCACTTTAGAATATTTATATTTATATTTGTTTCTTCAGACAAAGTAATTTGATTAATAAACTAATATATAATTCAAATATACTAAATATATAAATACTTTAAAGTGATTTAATTGACTTCCTTAATTTCTCCAAAAAAGTCAACTTTGTCTTATAATTAGGACCAGAGGGAGTAACTAATATCTCTACCACAAACAATTACCTCAAACAATAAATATTCTTAGAAAAGGCCTCAAGAGTCCTGTTTTCAGCACTATGAATATCCATTCCTTCCCCTCTCCACATAAAAGCATTCCACACTCATTCTAGCAGGACAGTGACAACATGTTTAAAATGGATTGGGTTATAACATGCTCTGGCCCAAATATTAGTACAAAAAGCCTCCCAATCATACCAGATTAACCAAACCACACCTAAGTTCAACTCGTCTGGGTGATTAGCGACACTCAACATAGTAACTCCAACAATAATAGAAGCAACCTTGCCATTTTCAAAAGTCAATCTCAAATAGTATCATAAGAAAAAGGTTCATGCCCCGTTTGGTAGCATGGAATTGGAGGAAGAGAAAAGGAAGTGGAAGTAGAATTGAAAAATAGGACTGTTTGGTATAATAGATGTCACTTCCTTCTGGAACCTAGTTCCACCAAAAACGGTGGAAGTCACTTCTTTCCTCATGCCCATGGAACTCACTTCCGGCCTCACTTCTTTCATTAAAGATGACTCTCTTGACCATTTTAACCATGAACACATTCATCCCTTCAGTCCAGTCTCGACATTGCCTTCACGGTCACCATTCTGGCACCCATCGCCGTCACATCTCCAGCACCCATCAACGTCACAGTCGCCGGCTCCCAACGTCGTCATCGTCTACACCCTAACCCCTCATTTCCCTCTCTCACTGCGACGGCGAGGTAGGACAGCAAACGATGTGAGGGCAATGATGACGGCAATGGAGGAGGCAAGACGACACTGCTCTTACGATCTCATGAGCTCTACTTCCAGATCCGTCATGCATATTGTCTTCCCGACATCGATCTGGAAGATCAGATCTTCTTTGTGATGATGGTGGATGACGATTCTGCAAATCACGACGGCGACGGTGACGACAATGAGAACAGTAATGCCTCTCGCTCCCTCTGTCAACAAGCACAATGGAATTTTGATCCTCACTTCTCTATCTCCATTTTTTATCCTTGATGGTGCACAATGTCCATCTTTTTTGGTACTTTGGTACCTTCTGGATCGCACTTCTTGATGATGGCAAGGGAGATTTTTTTTTATTAAGGGCATTTTGGTACTTTCCTATTATCAATATAAATTTCAATTATAATTTATATTCCACTTCCATGATGATACCAAACACACTTTAAAACCCACTTCCATCTATTTTTTCAGGCAGGTGGGCCCTATCATCCTCTATACAATGAATTAGAGGAAATTAGGGATCTAATCTACCGGAATTGGGATTTGGAGATCCATCATTCGCACAGAGAAGTTATTGCTTGTGCAGATCTTTTGGCAAAAGCGGCTCTAAATTCAAACAATGACCTATCTTTATTGCACTATTCTCCAGGTTTTTGATTGATCCAAATATTAGCAGATTTAAGCTAAGATTTGGCTTTTCTCTACTGCCGTTTTATGTTGATCTCTGTTAGAGTACGTCGAGACTCTCAAGAGACCGTTTCTCTTGTCATTGTAATTCAAAAAAAAAAAACCCACTTCCACCTCTACTTCCATTTCCATTTCTATTTCTACTTCCACTTCTAATTCCATCAAAAACTCTTCCATCATATCAAATAGAGCATCAATCTTTAATGGACTACTAACCTCAGGATCATCAACGGAAAATGCCCACCTCTCACCTAGTAATTTATCCGTCAGTGTCTTCCTTTCGATCGCGAAACTAGACCTCGACCCATAGATCGCCACTAGTAGCCCTGAAGGCACCCATCGAAGGTCACTATTAGAGGCCGTCTCCCATAATCAAGAGCTCCAAGCCTCCGCGCAGCTACCCACGCGCTTTCCCTGCTGGCCTTCACCTAAAATTAACCCCACTCCCAGAGCAGTAGAAGGCGACGATGCAGGAGAAACGCTAGAAACCTCCACGAAAAACTCCACTGGACAGGGAGAAACAACCGCCCACAAAGTCAGGGAACTGATCTTGACGGCACAAGAGCAAACCCTTGGAGAGGGAAAGAAAACCCCAAATCGAGGAACTTGAGGCCAAATTGCATATATTCATTTTAAAATTTACAAACATCTTCATTAAATATGCGTGGCCTTCCCTTAAAGGAGAAGCTGGCTGATTACATCTTTCCTAATGGTGCTTGGAATTGGGAAAAGCTATGGAACTGTCTTCCTCACGATATAGTTAGCCTCATTGCTCGTGTTCACAAATATATGTGGAAACATGACAATTTTAACATTAAATCTGCTTATATGTTATCAGGAGCTGCCTTACACAGGAAGAAAGAATAAAAAAATTCATTTGGCTGCTTGCAGCTGCAAAGAACAACTCACACAACAACCTTGTGGACTCAGAAGAGAAAATGGAGTACCACACTAGCACATACTGAAAAACGCTGGTTTATATGCCAGATGATCAGCTACCCCAGAAACTTGCATCTCCGCCTCACGCTGCATAGGTTGATTATTATGAAAAATAAATAGGTTAATACTATTATTGTCAATCAATCAATATAGAGTCCTTTAAAATAAAATAGAGGAAGATTAAAACGAACACTCAATGAGATTATTTAATATAATCTTTTGCTGGAATACTTTGTTGTTGTTGTTTATATCCTTTGAGTTAAATCAAAATTTTGGTTGTAATCTTAATAGCTTCAAATTGGGAGTTTTAGTTCCTATGATTGTATAAGGACTTAATTTGAGTTAACGATTTTTATGTATGGAAACCAAAACCAAATCTCAGGAATTGAAACCAAAACTCATCTAATCCTTGTACTTTAAACAAATTTTGGTTTTGATCTCTATACATCTACAAAATTTTGAGTTTTTTTCCCTATACTTAATGACATTGATTAAAAGTTAAGGCTGTTAAACCCACACCGAATCCTTATGAAATTATAGAAATAAAAAACCACTTATAGGAATAAAAAATCACAATTTCAAATTTCAAGGACTAAAATCAAAATCCAATCAAATTATAAGGACTATTAATAATATTAATCCGAAAAAAAAAAGTGTTGTTTCATATAGACTAACAAGGAACCGTTTTTGTGCCTAAGCTCATTCCATCTAGACTATTTAGATAGTTCATATTTGATTGTTTTACACTGGTTAATTTTGAATAAAAAAAATCATTTTTTGACAAAACTTCAGTTAAAAAACTATATTTTAAATTCTATACCTATTAAATAATTTTTTTTTCAAAAAATAAAATCTAGATGGCCCAGATGGTTGAAGCTCCCCCGCTCATCCTTTAGACAAGTTGGGAAGCTCGTTCCAGACTAACAAGAGTAAGAAACTGTTTGGAAATGAGGAACAAGAGCCCCCCCTCAAATGGTTCTGCAGTCATTCATCGACCCTTGTATGTTTCTCACCTTCTGCGTAGTATTTTTGATGGGGAAAGAAGGGGGAATTGGTATAGTTACACAGGAATGAGTCACAGTAACCAAGTCATTGTCAGCCTCAAAATCTGAAATAAGTCACACTCTTAGCTGCCAAGAGTGCTATTCCTTGTGCCTTCTATTGTTTAAATTAATCATAAATTACTCTTACAAATAACGGATATGTTTGTTTTAACGATTAAATTGCTTATAAGTTGTTTTTCACGTAGATCAAGATATAACTCCTCTCACATACTTACCTTTATACCGTAAATTACAATTGAAAAGCTGTTTTTAAGCATTCCAATCGCTCATCCAAATGGGCACAACATCCCCCAAAAAAAAGCATATAAATGAAACAGCATTTATCTCTGTTCTCATTACTCTATTGTCCCCTGGAAAGAAACAACAGCAAAAAGCTAACAGAGACGGAAAATCTAAACAAGCATGGGGGAAAACTGTCTGAACCTCGCTGCCACATTGTTAATTAAAGGAAATTAACACCTCGAGCTTGAAGCAGCTTTCAGGCATTTCTGCGCGATAGAAGTGTTCAGAATGATTCAATCACGAAGAACCGGCAGCTTCGGCAGCCTTTTTCTCTCTTTGTCGCTCCCTCTTTTTCTTGTTTCGTAGGGCATTCTTACTCATGTTGCTTGATCTGCATCAATCAACAATCAACAATTAACAACACTAAGCAAATCACAAGAACCCAAGATGATGCATTAGAAAGGGAAATTTTGCTTACTCTGTGGGGTCCATTCCTAACAACTGCAAAAATACAAATCATTTTGAAACCGTTAGATACAATAAGTAAATCATCTAGAAACACATCATAACTAAACTTAACTTTCTACCGTGCAGAAGCAAAAAATTTTATGTACCTCTGCTTGAATAGCGGCTGCCTTCTTAGCATGTGGAGGGCAGTACGCAGCTTTGGTTGTTGCTGTTGGCCCTTGAGCTGAAAATTAGTCCATACTCTCTATCAAGGGGGGAAAAAAAGAAATAACCCGCAACAGAACAATATATTACAATGAATACATCACAAACCTGGTCGTTTGCTATCTTCAATTTTTACTGCGCCAAGAGATTTGATTAATTCAGCAATGTCACCAAACTTATTTGGTGACTCTGGTTTCCAGTCAGCCTGCACAGAATTTGCATACAATTCAATGATAATTCAAGATAGGAGATACTCCCTCCGGTCCTAATTATAAGACAAAGTTGACTTTTTTGGAGAAATTAAGGAAGCCAATTAAATTACTTTAGAGTATTTATATTTTTAGTATCCTTATATTATAAATCAGTTTATTAGTCAAATTAATTAGTTTAGAGAAAAAAATAAAAATAAAAATACTTTAAAGTAATTTAATTGGCTTCCTTAATTTCTCCAAAAAAGTCAACTTTGTCTTATAATTAGGACCGGAGGGAGTAACTCAGAAGGATCAAAGCATCACTAACCTGAAACAACTTGTCAAACTTCTTCTCGAAGTACAATGAGCCATCATAGTTGAAAACCTTGATCCTATAATAGGACGGTGGAAATGCACAAAATTAGAAGGGGAAATAATAGAATGCTTGGTTGGTGAATGAGATTAAGTCAATCAAGTCATGACCACCAGCAAAATGGAAACAAGGATATCAAATCAGCCCAAACAAAGAACAAGATTCCATCAATGGCCAAATATAACATACCCATTATCAACTTGAAGCCTTGGAGCTGTTGTGGCAGTCATGAAATAGCATCCATCAGGAGACCATTCACTAGTCACAGACCATTCAGCCTTTGTTTTCAGAATCTTTTTTGACTCTACATAATCCCAGAATTCCTGGAAAGTAAACGTGAAACAAATATTAACTTCATAAAAGAAATACCTGTTTTGCAAGCTTGAGTGTCTGTTTCTATGTCTTATGAAAGTATAGCAGATAGTTCTAGAGACACAAGTCTTTATCAAGACATGGCAACAAGGAGGCTTCTATATAAGATCTCCTACAACTACTCTCACCACTGGACCACCTAGCAACTTTGGAAACATGTTTCCAAACTTCAAAATCTGTATTGACTTCCCAACTTGTAGAAATAAAAACCATACTTGCATTTGCTTAAACAAAATTGTGTTATAAAGAGCTATCCAGTCAATAGTCAATACAAGAATCAAAAGGCAGCTAAGGCAAAACAGCCTTAGGACAAAGGAATAACGCATTTAGCAACGAAATTAACATCTTTGATATTAAAAATATAAAAGGTTTGTTCTTTATTGTCCTCAAACGGGAGAAGCGCCCCAAAGTAAAAATTGAACAAAGAACATGCTCATTTCTATTTGGGGGAAAACTTAGCATGTAAAGAGAATAGAAGGCCAAAAATAGATGTCTCAGTTTCACTTGGTTAAAACATGGAATGGTTCAACTAGTTTAACATTATAAACTGCATTTGTTAGTTACGTCATTTACAATGACATCATTCAGAGACAAAAGACCAAAATATGCAGATCATCACTTAATCATTGAGCAAGGAGAGTCACTAATCATCCTAAGGCGTCAAATCTCTTTTATCACAGGAAAAATCAAAATAAAGCATAATGGTCCATGACAACATACCATATCACCTGGTAGGTTACCAAAGCCAGCCAAAACCAAGACTGAAAAACCAGATGTCAAGGCCACAAAGTTACAGAATAGTTTGCCTTTAACCAAATGAGGATATTTATATTTAAAAAAAAAAATAAAAGACATAAAAAAGGCACTTAATCAGCCAAGGATACACTTTCCTTTTGGGTTCCATCGAATTGTATTGAAAGGACCACTGCCAAGCTCAAGTATGGGTCTGCCCTTCTTGTTAAATACAGTTGCAGATGCAGGCATAACTAAAATAGGTCAAGGAAAAGAAAGAAATCCCAAGGGATGTGCAAAAAAATAATTCAAAACATGATATAGATTAAATATACATCTCTGAAAAGGGAAGAGAATTCCTATAAAAGTGCACACTTCAATATGCATCCAAAACCATGTAGGAAATTCCTACTCCACCATGGCGAATATGGAAGGTCATATTGAATGCTTAGTTAATTCTATGATGAATGAACAAAAATGAAAGGGGGGGAAGGCACTAGTGGCTTTTCACAGTATTTTCTTACATGATTCCAGAAGCATCAATAGGGACTGGTTCAACCAAAATCTGCCCATGACTTTAACATATGTACTGATTTAAAGTAAGTCAACCCCAGCCCAAGAAATTGAAGTTATGGAATCTTACCACAGTGCATATTATGCATATTCATATAGTATATACCACATAGAAAAGGATACAACCATATAAAACACAAAATTCCAAGCCAGAGCATGACCACTGGGCATCATGAACGGGTCCCTCTTTACCTGCCAATTTATATAAAATATCATTTAGTTGTTGATTACATAACAAGATAAACAAGTTTGTCTTTCCCCAACAGTGAGAACTTACGAAGAGCCACAACTGTTTCTTGAGTCCCATCAGTTGTCAGGTAGTATAACTTTGATTCTCCATAGTAACTCTGATTGGTTTTATCAACATCTGATTGCACCACCACTAGAAGTCCAGAAGATCCATGGTTCCAATTAAACTGGACAGTTGAGCATCGAAAAAAATTGCGTCGGGCAATAGGTTGACTTTGAGAATCTTTGTCACAAGCAAATATCTGTACACTAGCAGGAACCCCCTAGACAATGGAAAACTTCACATTATATGTATTACAAATAAAAAACTTGGACAGTGTAATCTTTAATACTCCCTCCGTTCCTAAATATAAGCTTCAAATAGCCGATTTGCGCTTATCAAGAAAATAGTTAAAATTTGTTAAGAGTAATAAATATGTTTTTTTTTCCACTATGCCCTTATCTGTAAATATGATAAGCGAGAGAGACAATAAATACAACAAATACAGTTAAGAGGTAAAGTTGGAAAAACGCAATAAATGCTTCAACTTTTCTAGAATGAAGCTTATATTTTGGGACAAACCCATTCACAAATTTGAAGCTTACATTTAGGGATAGTGGGAGTAACTTTTATTTCTAGGTGCTTGCCAGTCACCACACAGGCTGAAGTTAAGAAAGTCATCCCTAGCCTTGACTCGTACACTTTCCAACCACAGAAGATTGGAAATTTCAAACCTTCATATCAAATTTACTGTAATGAAATCTGCGTTTAAGGAACCTGATTTGATATAATTAAGCTGTCAGCTATAGGGAGGCTACCAATTAAGTTTAACGGACCCAGTCAACTCCATTTATAAAATAACTTGATTAGCAAAATTGTTTACTTTGTGTGATACAACAGGATTTCTTAAATTTTGATTGACTGGTTAATAAATGATTTGAGCATGTCCAACTAGTCCTAGTTGGTTCAATTATGCGTGAGACAGACACAAGGCATAAGCTATACCAGTTAATATCCATACATTCAACCAAGAATATAAAATGAATTTCAAAGTTGGGTAACTTTTCAATTTTTGTGCATGAATGACTCTTGAAACATCATAGGTAAGAAAGTAGAAGCCTAACAGATAGCATGCCAAATTGTCAATATAACAATTTCTCAGTCATTGTCATAGAATGTGAGGTAAACTTCCCCTATAAGGATAGAATTGCAGGACGCAAACCTTGGACTCCGGAACTAATACAGCTACATGAGATCCAGGGGTCTTAGAAAGCTCAATTGCAGCAACTCCTGGAACTTTCAATCGATAGATAATTCCTTTAGAGAAATCCCCCGTGTCAAAAAATTGAACCTCATTAGTTGCCATCCGGCATGCAACAGCTTCATCAGAGCTCAATTGAATCGAGGGCCTGAAGTACAGCCAAGGTTATAATTATGACAAGTTCTCAAATCACTCTGCCATCCAGAAAGGCAAAATATCCTAAAATATATAACTTGAGCATAGGATGAAAGACAGACTTGGTAAGAAGCAAGTACATTTTTTGTTTTAGGAAGTCATGATTACATACCACGTGGTTTTTGTCATGTTCTTTTGGGAGTGTTGATAAACAGAATTCCCAGTCTCAATATTCCATAACGACACATTCTTGTCTTGGGGAGAAGAGGGTTTTTGAAAGGTTAGCAAATAAGTCCCACAAGGGGACAAGATGGCAGCAGCAACGTTAGGTATCTCAAAGGATCTAATCTCTTGAAAGTTTGCACAGTCATAAACCGTGATAACAGAGTTAGATTTCATGACCATGAGTCTGGACCCATTATCACAGAATTTTGCATTCATACAAGAAACTTTGTCAAGCTTGAGACCAGGTTGAGCATTGGGGAAAGGAGGTCCACCCCAGATTGAGAAGTTATCCGGTGTGCGAACTGAGAAAGAATCAAAAGATAAGAGAAAACAAAATAACAATATAAGGTGTGAAATCACAAGGCAGCAAGTTGATAGCAATACCTAGTATCTCCAAAGATGGTGGAAGATCTTTGGACGCCATTGTAAGGTGGGGTGAACAAGTCTGTACAAAGACGGAAAGTTGTCTTTTCTTTTCTTTTGTTTTTTCCAATCCAACTGTAGTCTTTTGGATCACCTTCTTCCCTGGCTGTCAGGGAAAACCGAAGCTCTGAGCTCAAAACCCATTAACTAAAAATTTTAGTCAAGCATTAAGGATAACTTTCTCATTAGCATCGAAGAGCAACCCCCAAGGTTAACACTATTGCAAGCAACTGATATGATTTCATTTTTAGATGACATGTGTCCAACGGATCAACTATTACACATCAAAACAGCACCAAAGTAGCTACAAGGAAGTTTTTTATAGCAAAAGCCAAAAAGAGCTACCAGAAAAAATTTTAAAATTTGCAATCAATGGCATAAATTTTCTCATATAGCAATCAGTAGCCAAACCTGAATGAACAATAAAGGGTGTTAAAAACTCAGATTCCAATAAGCCAAACTCTATGACTGCTTACACATGCGAATCTCCGAAGCTCTGGATCATGAACCGACGATGGGGGCTAAGCCTATGATTAAGACCTTCGAACATTCAGAAATTTCCGTGGGAACTGAGGCCGACGATGAGCCCGAAGTTCGATGTTGAAAACGCCGATGACGAAACCCCCCAAAGCGGCGAATTTGCCAGATGCTGGTGATGAGTAAGGCTCTGTTTGGTTCAGGATTTTTGTAGGTGAGGTTGGGGGAGGTGAGGTTTGTGGAAGAAAAAAATGTGTTTGGTTGGAAGGAGGGGAGGTTAGGGGTGAAAAAATAATTTGTCTTCTAGTGCTCCCCTCC
Organism: Inga leiocalycina; assembly: GCA_963242795.1. Lineage (NCBI taxonomy): Eukaryota > Viridiplantae > Streptophyta > Magnoliopsida > Fabales > Fabaceae > Inga > Inga leiocalycina. Next base: position 76,741,168 of record OY725323.1, read on the forward strand.
CCTCCTCTCTCAACCCCCAAATTTGGGGTTTTTTCTAGGGGAGAGAAATTTTTTATCTCATCTTGACCAAACTACCCTTATCAATTATTTGATATTCCATACTTACCCTTATAGTAAAAGCCTTCTTTCCTCTTTATCTTCTCAGTTCAGCCGTTCTGTCCAACAATTGAGCTTAATAATATTTTTTATTTGTGATTGTGCATAGATTCTTTTGATGTTTTGTGGGGCTATATCTGATTCTTGCAAGCACAGTAAGCAATTAACTTTTTAATACTTTTATTAATTATACTTGCACAATAACGTGTTTTCTTGGCCCAATTCGCACATAATTTCTGTGTGTTGATAATTTTGTAAATGATAATTATTAATAAATAATGATTTTATAAACAATAATTATTAATAAATATATTGTAAAAGAAAAAAGAAAATATGTATAAGGGTATTTTTGTCCACTTATAATTAACTCCCCTCACCTCCCCTTCTGAACCAAACAAGATACCAAACCTCCCCTCCCCTCTTCTTGAACCAAACAAACTTATAACCTCCCCTAATCTAACTTAAATAAACCTCACCTAACCTAACCTCCGTTGAACCAAACACACCCTAAGGCTTTGTTTGGTTAAGGGGCTGTTTGGTCAAGGGAGGGAAGGGATTTAAATATCACCTTTGTTTGTGTTGACCCAAAGTGACATGAAGGAAAAGAAGAGGAGGGATTTTAATGTGGTTTTATATCATAATTAGGCTCTAAATATTCTTTCAAATGGTAGTGAACTCCTCTATATGGTGTAATAAGACCACTTTTTAACATGAATCCAGCATCAACCATCTAGCAACTTATTTCATAAACCCATGTAAGACTCTGATATCATTTATAACATCCCAACACCCCACTCTCGATATTGTCTACTTTGGGGTCCTCATTACTCCTCATTGTTTTAAAACGCGTCGAGAGAAGAGGTATATTGACTCTTATAAGGCATCTTTTGTTCCACTCTCCGCCGATGTGGGATGTAATACTCCACCCACCTTTAGCTCCACATCGACTCGAGCCTAGTATAATATCCCAAATTTTGGTATTAGAGGCTTGAGATTAAGCCTGAATCAAGTGGACTGCTAAACCCCGGTTTAGCAAAAGTCATAGGAATGAGGATTTGTTGCCAATGTATTTTTCTAGCGCGACAGTCTAGTTGTGTGACATGTTTAAATAGGCAAATGATGTCTAATACTTATGATATTTTTCAGTATGAAAGTAGATTTATCAAGCTTTAATTTGATAGGTCATATAAGTCATTTGGAGCAGTACATAGAGAGTTATGAAATTTTGAAGTTAGCTTAGTGAAACTTGCCAGCTTCTGTGACAGCGACCAAAAATGGAAACTCTAGGAATTATGAGTTTCCAATTGGCTAAAGGCTATATTTTTCCTTGAAAATAGATTTAATAAGGATCACATAACCTTTAGAACCACACAAATTGAACATTTATACAAATAATTATGAATTTTCAAAGTTTCATGAAAATTCTGCCCAATTTTCCAATAAGTATGAAAATGGAAATAAATATAAGGGCTAAGGACATGATAATTTCAAGAGGCAATTGAAGAAGCTCATTCGGTCTATTTGAAACCCCTCATGGTATCATTTAGTCAAGGAGAAAGAGAAAGAATTAAGCCCAATCAATTAGAGATAAGCATAAGTAAAAGACATATGCAAATTCCATTAAAATAATATTTCCACTAAAGTAGACTTAATGAGAAGTTAAGGAAGAGGAAATGAAAGAATTTCCAAAAAGCTACAATGGTTGGAAGAAAAGGAGACAAGAAGAGGACACAAGTCCAAAAGGTAGTGAACTTTCCTAACTTGCATAACTAGATACGTGTGCTTGTGTATTGATGTGTTACTTATTTTGATGAATTGTATGAAGCATATGTGAATGAGTGAAGCTCTGTTTATGTATACTATGGCCATTAGTGTAATGTGTTAAACATTGAGCATGCATATATGTGATTATGTTGGCATGAATTTAAGCAAGCAAGCATGTCATGCACAAAGCATTTCTTGTATGCATTTGTTAGCACTGTTTACTACTGAGATTCTCTTGAATCTCACTCTTCCTCATCCAACCATATAGGTATGATGAGTGCACAAATGGAATGCTAGAAGATATACAGAAGCAGAATGTGATAAAGAATTGAAGATTTGTATATGATGAAGAGTTATGTGTATAATTAGTGCATATTTGAACAATGGTGTAAACATGCCGTGGGATGTGTCTATATGTATACATATGTATGAGCAGAGAAGTACTCTAAAAGTTAATAAATAGATAATAAACCCTTGAAATAAAATTAACATGGTGAGTTTCGGTTTAGGAACTTTAGGGCTTGTTTGATTCTGTTTTCTATTTTTTGTTCTCACAAACAGTTTTATGAAACAAGTTTTAAAAATAAAAAAACAAAAAAAATTGTTTCGATAGATTGTTTTGAAAAATCTGTTTTTAAAGTGATGTGGTTGTGCGATCGTTGGTGGTGATGTGACGGTGGTCATCATTGGTTGTGTAATGTCGATCGTGGATGATTAATGGCCTCAAAAAATAAAAAATAGGAAAACAAAAAATGAAAACAACTAAAAACTGTTTTTGTTTTTTAGTTTTTAAAAACAAGTATTTGTTTTTTTGTTTTTAAAAACAATTTTTACCAAACAGGTTTTATTGTTTTATTGTTTTTAAAAACAAAAAAAAATTTTAAAAACAAAATCAAACAGCCCCTTAATCACTCATATTCCTAAGCCATAACAAGTCAATTAACTCTTCCATATACGTAATAAGGGGATTAAAATTAAGGGTGTTACATTTTGGTATCAGAGCCCAAGCAGTTCTGGAAGCCCATGCGGTTCTTGGCCAAAGAATTGTATACTGAAAATATAAAAGGAAATATGCACAGAAAATGGAAGAGAGAAGTGAATCATCCCCTTCTATAAATCAGGCCCGAAGGAACAACGAACACCCAAAGGGCAGTAAGTATTACAATATCGAGTAAGGGTCTGACAGTTCAAGGTGATACAAGGATGTCATGAACGTCGAGGCGGCAGGCCCGAGTAAGGCCAGTGTGTGGGCTCATCAACAGTGAGCTCATCATTAGGAGACACTGGTAAATCATGGACAGAGAAATCGAAGTCAAATTTGGATTTCTTCATTGGTCAAAGAGCTGGAAAAGTACACATGTTGTATGACTTGTAATCGAACCGTACAGTGATGTATGCTTTCCCGTATACTGTATTTTGGGGTCCAGAGGGGAGAACGAGGATATAGAACAGGATCCGAATGACAGCTTGGTGGACTTCAGGGAGCATATCATAAAGCACGTGACCGAATGCATGTACCAGCACTGATATGCAGTCCATACACAGTATTTTGATGCCCGAAGATAGTAGGCACGATTTTTGAGATGAGGGTAGTCATGGGGTACCGGTGGTCAGAAGCGGTTAAAGCCATAATATATCTTTGTTTTGGCCCTAACACACAAAGGTTAAGCATGTTCAACCCAGGGAAATCTCCAGATGGGTGACCCCCTAAGTCACATGTCTATGTGGTGACATGTTATGAAAAGGGGCAAGCACATATTATGTTGTAGTTCAAAAGCTGCAAGTTGTTGCAAGCTTTCTCTGATAACTATAAACGCCTATGACATGTTGTTTAAGGAGTACCTGTGTATCTAACACTTTGTGAAATGACATATATGCCCTTGTGTTTATGAGGAATTTATCTCTTCTTTGTTTCCATATAGTGAAACATAAAGATGATGAGATTAAGTAGTACAAATGCTGGGCGGAGTCAAGAAGCTAGACCTGGCCTAATGTAACATATCATGGGCATGTTAACAGAACATCAAATAATGATCAATAATTAAGGATCATAGTAATGATCTGCGAGAAGTGTAGCATAAATAGAATAGAGATCAGGGAAAAATTCAAAATCCACTATCATCCAGGAAAGGCCAATGTAGTAACTCTTTCTTTCATGCACTATGTGATTATTGTATGTTTATGTAGGCTATCTTCTGTAACATGAGCATAGTGTCTTGGACACGCATATTAGCCTAGCTATGATTTGGAATCCAGCAATGGTGCACTCAAATAAGCCAGGGTCTAAACATGTCATTTGACCATGGACACGAGTTAAGCCGAGGTCCAAACAGTAGTTTAACCTTGGACACGAGTTAAGCCCAAGTTGCAAATATGTTGTTTGACCTTGGACATGAGTTAAGCCGGGGTTGCAAACATGTTATTAGATCTTGGACATGAGTTAAGTCAGGGTTGCAAACATGTCGTTTGGCCTTAGACAGTGTGCACACATATATCTATCATTTCACATAACATAATGCATGGCATACGTATTATCACATTTTCTATGAACGATCGTGTGTTACTGCGGAGATTAAATAGGATCTAAAACCAGGCCAGGAAATGGCACAGAGGAACACAGATTTTGGGTGCATTTAGGTGTTATAGGAGGTTCCTATGAAACTCCTTTTAAATCATCTTGACATTATTAAAGCTCATATAAAAAGATAAACATTAGAGTGGGCAATGGAAGCATAGTAAATTTATGTGTAATTTTTGAGGTCAACAGGAGAGGTTGATATTTGCACCAGTGTTGATCGTCCTAAATCATGATTATACCCGTATGGTCTACTGTGACGTAGCTTGTATGGCATATTGTGATTTGCCCTAAGTAACAAAGCAGCCCATCAGAGCTTGTTAGTCAACCTCATGATCGGGGGTTCTCATAGGGTGATCTATGGCGAGGCATTGGCTCTTAACCTGACATGACCAGGAGACCAACCTGCACGCTACTCCTGGTTGTCACCATCAAGAGGCAGGGCATAAAACAAGCTATTAAGGTTACATTGTTGCCATGGTGTATGGGCATAAAACATGTGTGCTGTGGCAGTGTGGTAAACAGTGATACGACCGTTGTGGTCAACAGTTACACAACCAATATGGTTCATTGTGACACATGTAAATAGAGATTGGGATGAGCCCTAATGTAGTAGGGCATAATGGTGGTGGTGAATCACTCTCAATAACCTTATAGAATTAATTACCCACTCAGTGAACAGTACACCCAGTGAACAGTACAAATAGTGATCAAGGCACATAGTATGACTAGTAATAGTTAAATAGTCATTTGATCATGAACACCGAACAAGCAGACATGTTAGCAGTAAGCCTTAATGTACATATTTGTATAGGGCAGTAAAACCAGGATATTCAATGTTGTGAGAATAGAATGATACAAGCCATAAGATTAAATACACCAGGCAGCGTCCCAAAAAGGCAATAAGGCCTAGAGTTACTAGTAGACTGTGAGTCTTGGGATCAAAAGACTTGTTGGACTAGTATGTGCTCAGGTCAGCAGATTGCTATACACTCACAATTGTGTTGAATAGAAGCAAAGGCAATAAGACCCATTGTGCATGTTTGCATGGGGCAGTGTCCCTTGACAGTAAGACCTGACAAGCACTCTGTGCTATATTGAATAGTGTTCACAATGTGGTCAGCAAGAACAATTTGCATATTAAGTTGGGATTCTCCCGAGGATAATTATTCTATATGATATTTGAAATTTCAAGGTGTAGAAATTCAAATTTTGAGGATAAAATTTATTGAACGGGGGGAGAAATGTAATATTCTGAATGTTGGGATTAGAGGCTTGAAAATAAGCCTGAATCAAGTGGACTGCTAAGCCCCGGTTTAACAAGAGTCCCAAGAATGAGGATTTGCTGCCAGTGTATTTTTCCAGCGTGGCAATCTAGTTGTGTTACATGTTTAAATAGGCAAATGATGTCCAATGCCTATGATATTTTCTAATATGAAAGTAGACTTATCAAGCTTTAATTTTATAGGTCATATAGCTCATTTGGAGATGTACACAAAAAGTTATGAATTTTTGAAGTTAGTCCAATGAAACTGGCCAGCTTCTATGACAGCGTCAAAAAATGGAAATTCTGGGGAATTATGAGTTTCTAGTTGGCTAAAGGCTATATTTTTTATTGAAAATAGACTTAATGAGGGTCACATAGCCTTTGGAACCACACAATTGGACCTTGTACAAATAGTTATGAATTTTCAAAGTTTGATGAAAATTCTACCCAATTTTCCAGCAAGTACGAAAATGGAAATAAATGTAAGGGTTAAATACATGGTAATTTCAAGAGGCAATTGATGAAGCCCATTTGGTCTATTCAGAACCCTTTATGGTGTCATTTAGTCAAGGAGAAAGAGAAAGAATTAAGCCCAATCAATTAGAGATAAGCATAAGTAAAAGACATGTGCAAATTCCATTAAAATAATATTTCAACTAAAGTAGACTTAATGAGAAGTCAAGGAAGAGGAAATGGAAGAATTTCCAAGAAGCTACAATGGTTGGAAGAAAATGAGACAAGAAGAGGACACAAGTCCAAAAGGTAGTGAACTTTCCTAACTTGCATAACTAGATACGTGTGCTTGTGTATTGATGTGTTACTTATTTTGATGAATTGTATGAAGCATATGTGAATGAGTGAAGCTCTGTTTATGTATACTATGGCCATTAGTGTAATGTGTTAAACATTGAGCATGCATATATGTGATTATGTTGGCATGAATTTAAGCAAGCAAGCATGTCATGCACAAAGCATTTCTTGTATGCATTTGTTAGCACTGTTTACTACTGAGATTCTCTTGAATCTCACTCTTCCTCACCCAACCATATAGGTATGATGAGTACACAGATGGAATACTAGAAGATGTACAGAAGCAGAATGTGATGAAGAATTGAATATTTGTATGTGATGAAGAGTTATGTGTATAGTTATTGCATGTTTGACTAATGGTGTAAACATTGTTAGATCTCACATGTTTTGATGATAACAAAGAATGGGTGTGAAAAAGTTTTGATAAACAAACAAGTTTGAACAAAGTAATGACAGAGCAAATCATCACTTGAAGTAAGAACTGGAATAATGAAGAAAGGTCAAGAGAGAAAGCTGAGAAACTTCATCAATGGCAGAATTTCTAAAGAGCTACTTGAGTAAGAACTCGAGTAATGAGACAAAAACTTGAAGTAACCAGAGCACAGAACCTCAAGTAACTCACGGTCAGATACATCACTTGAGGGGCGACTCGAATAATATGAAATGAAAAGAAGAGTTACTCGAGTCAACGTTCGAGTAACCTGCCACAAGGAAATGAGTTGCTCTCTGCCTGCCAACGTTACTAGAGTAAGCACTCGAGTAATTAGGGAAATCACTTCTAGTTGCTATCGGCTTGCCAACGTTACTCGAGTCAGTACTCGAGTCCCCTGCTTCAAGAAATATGTTGTTCTCAGCATTCCAATCCTGCCAATGTTACTCGAGGAGCAACTTGAGTAAATCACTGTGGTAAACAAAACTTGAAGGTAACACTCGATTAATCTAAAATATTCTAATCACACTTCACTCGAGCCACCACTCAAGTATGCAGGTATTAAATTGTTCTATGTCAAAGACTTGAACGAGATTACTCGAGTAAGTAATCGAGTAATCTGCAGAGTTATTTACAATGCACTTGAAGTATCCACCCGAGTAAGCTATGCAGAAAATAGATGTTCACTTGAGGTGGTACTCGAGTAAACAGGTAAGAAAACTTGAAGTGTTCTCGGCCTAAAATCCTGCCAACATTACTGGAGTAAAGCATCGAGTAACCTGTGAAGAAAATTGTAGTATACTCGAGTGAGTACTTGAGTAAATAGGTATTTCTAATGTTTGTAAATTTGTTTACTCCATGCACTATCCGAGTAATGCGATGTTCATTTATTGACTTGCTCTCTATCAATATTTTCACGAAGATACTCGAGTAGCTACTCGAGTAATCAAACCCAGAAATTCAGAAATCATTCCAACGTTCATTGATTTGTTTCATATATGATTAACCTTTCATTGTATTAGTATTCTTAGCATATTCGCAGATAAACAATGAAGAGATCTTACCAAATAAGGAAAGTCAAATGCAACGCTCAAACGCTACCTACCGCCACCTATTGCAAACGGATATTTTTCAAAAACTGGAAAAGTCAATAGTGGCTACGCACACTCTAACGAGCGAGAAGAAAATGTTCCAACGGTCATTATTAACACACACACACACACACATATATATATATGGGAACATCCAAACAGAGATAACAACAAGAACACACACAAACGCATTATCAAGTTCACGCTCAATACTCTGTTTTTACACATGCTTGTAATTCTGTACTTCAGTGATTCTTATTCACTCTGTAAGAGAGATATTTCATTCAAACTCAATATTTGTTATTGAGGTAACTTAAGGTTGTGGAACCTTGAGTTGGGATTGGATTACAACTTGTAAGGGGGAGCGAGTGTCCAGGTGAAGGAACTTGCTTGTATTGAGGTGCCAAGAACCCACTGAATCTTGGAAATCATAGTGAAACTCTCAAAGATGCTCTGAGGACTGGACGTAGGTCAAAGTGGTTGTGGCCGAACCAGTATAACTCCCGGTGTACACTTCGGTGATATTTCTCCTTACTCTTTATTGCTTTATATTCTCTATCAAGTTTTATATTTGTAACGAAAGTTTTAGTATCACCCAATTCACCCCCCTCTTGGGTGAAACGCTTGTTCTAACAAACATATCGTGGGATGTGTATACATATGTATGAAGAGAGAAGTACTCTAAAAGTAATAAATCCATAATAACCCCTTGAAAGAAAATTAACATGGTGAGTTTCGGTTTGGGAACTTTAATCACTTATATTCCTAAGCCAGAACAAGTCAATTAATGATTCTGTATATGTAATAAGGGGATTAAAATTATGTGTGTTACACCTAGCTCTAACACCATTTGTAACATCCCAGCACCTCACTCTCGATATTGTTCGCTCTAGGGTCCTCGTTAGCCCTCACAGTTTTAAAATGCGTCGAGAGGTGAGGTATCCATACCCTTATCAGGCATCTTTTATTCCCCTCCCCAGTTGTAACATCCCAAAGTAGGTATTTTCTCATAGATAATTGTATGTCGCATTATCAAAAGTGAAGAGCTTCAATGATACCTCCACTCTTGATGCATTTTAAAACCGTGAGGGGTGTCAGACCCCAAAGTGAACAATATTCAGAGCAAGGCGTTAAGATGTTACAATTGGTATCAGTGCCGAGGTTTGGGATGTTACAACCGTGTGTTATGTCCCACATTAGTTGGTAAGGGGAATGAACCTTATAAGGGTTTGGATATCTCTCCCTCTCGATGCATTTTAAAACTGTAAGGGGTGTCGGACCCTAAAGAGGACAATATCGAGAGCGAGGCGTTGAGATGTTACAATTGGTATTAAAATCCAAGTTTGGGATGTTACAATTGGTATTAGAGCTAGGTTTGGGGGATGTTACAATTGGTAACAGAGCCCAAGTTTGGGATGTTATAATTGGCATCAGAACCGGGTTTGGTTCTATGTGGGCCAATATGTTAGTGAGAATGCTAGGCCTAAAGGTAGGTAGAGTGTTAAGTCTCATGTCAGCTGGGGAGGGGAATGAAACATCCCTTATAAGGGTTTGGATACCCCCTCTCGTCACATTTTAAAATCGTGGGGGTGTTGGACCCCAAAGCGGACAATATCGAGAACAAGGCGTTGGGATGTTACACAGACCAAATATGTGGTATTGATTAATTCTATAAAGCAAGAATGTCAAAAAGAAGAGCATCAAATAACATTCAAACTTATCAAGTGTCACAAGGAATGATAGATAAGAAATATTTGAATCTAATCTCTTCCAGGCCAGGGGGAGAATGTTGAGACCAACAGCTCTAATTAAGCAAGTTTTCCCATTAGAAATATTTTTATAAACTCCATGTACATCTTAAAAAATAATATTTCCTAAATTTATTTGTAGGTCCAATTTGCTCAAGTACTTTGTTCTGAAAGGTAACTTCAATTAAAAAACATAACTTCATAAAAACAATTTAAGAAACCTTCGATCAGAGCAATAATGGGTTCTCTAAAAAAACATAACTTCATAAAAGTAATTTAAAGAACCTTCGATCAAAGCAATAATGGGTTTTCGAAAAAACATAACTTCACAAAAGCTACTTAACATCACCTTAGATGCTTTATCATGTCGTAGCTTCATAAAGGCAGCTTAATCGGCTAGGGCTCACAAACAAAAACAACTTGTGCTGCTGTCACTGAGAAGTTGGACGAAGGCTTTTTATGATGGGATTCAACTAAAAATGATCCCCGATGGCCAGAAAAGACAACAGGAGTCGTAGGGTTGCAATATTGGTGGATTTCATTTTCAACAGACTAAGTGTCAAGTATATTCTCTTTTAGACATTTAAATAAAAGAGAAATGATAGGATTTTTGGGTTATCATTCCTAAGACTTTACTTGTCGTGATGGTTCTGGTTGGTTTGAAGAGGAATGAGCCTCTTATATGTAGCGAATGTTCTGACAATATACTTATCCAAGTAGGCTTTAAAGAAACTATGATTTGCATTCAGCCCAGCGTTAGCACTTTCACAATTAAAAAGCTTATTGCAATATGAGACCAATACATCCCAACATAGTTCGCCACGTGACCTTCTTAGTATCATTCCTTCTAATCTCGTGAGTTAAGTTCCACTTGATCCAATCTGCACCTTGCAAAGAAAAGAACATGTCTCATTTTTCTTGTTTTACCATAGATTTCCAACAATCCATGACGGTTGAGCAATCCCTTATGCCCTATTTGGTATGCTAGAATTGGAGGTATGGATTTGGAAATGGAATTGAATTCCATGTGCTTAACATGTTTGGTACACTCTTGAAGACATGCAATTGATTTTTATGCGGAAGCCAATTCCATCAAAATTGATGGATTTGGCTTCCATCACATAACCCATAGAATTCTCAAAAGTTCCATGGAATTCCACTGTTGCCCTTCCCTTGTCTTTCATTTCAAATCCATCTCCATCCAATCATCACCGACCACCGACCTCAACTTGACGGTGACTTCTAGCAACAGGCGACGGTGACCTCCGGTAACTTTTTACGTTGACCTCCAATAACCAACGGCGGCACCCTGATCTCAACCTCTAACCACCAACAATAATAATCTCCATCGATTTCCAGAGAAGATGAAGCGACCTTCAAGATCTCCAGCAATTTCCATGATGACAACTCCGGAGAAGACGAAGATCGCTAGCAACTAGGACGAGATCCACACCAGAGAAGACGAAGTGATCTCCAGCAATTTCTACGACGATGACGACTTTGACTTTGTCACTATAACAGGCGACATGATCGATGAATCTTCAATTTCTGGTTCACTGTGTCTTCGACTTCTCTAGCTTCGTCACCATTATCGACGGATCTATTTAAGCTGATAGAGGGAAAGGGATTTGTTGAGGCTGATAGAAGGAAATGGATCTGTAATTATTTTCTAGAATATCACTGTGGTTTGGATAGTTGGTGTTAGCTGAGTTTGTTCAGTTTTTTTTACAAGGTCATTGCTATGAAGATAATTAAAAGGGCATTTAAGTCTTTTTACATAAAAATCAGGTCTAATTTCCATGACATACCAAATATTTTTATAAACCTTATTTCCATATCCATCTCCATCACTATTTCCATTTCCCATCAAAACGAATTCTGCGTACTAAACAGGCCCTTAACATGTGCATCAAATCTTCTTCCCTTTCGCAACCAAAAGGACAAGTAGCAGAAGTCTCCAATCCTCGTTGCATTCTTAGTTTTGATGTATGAGCTTTTCCATTTTGATGTATGAGCTTTTCCATGCACTGCTAGCTATATGAAAGTTTTAATCTTTTCTAGAATAGACCATCTCTATAGGATCTTTCATATTTTGTCTTCCACCGAATGAGTATTTGAAAAGAAACCGATATGCAAATTTTACAGAAAAAGAACCATTAACTGGATGGTTTCTAATATATTTTGTCCTCTCCCCTCTCCTCACGAGGTGGGTGCACACTACAATTTGATCAATGACTTGGTAAGAAACCAATATTCCATTTTCCTTCTATTCCACTCACCATTATCCAAAACATACTTAGCCACTCTCTCATTCCCATCAATGAGATCTTCATATCTCGGTAAAGTATTATTACCAAAATGCTTAACGGTTCTAACTTTATAAATGTCAAGTTAATGACAAAGTTAAAAAAAAAACTTAATGATTCACGTTTATTAATTAAGAATTGTAAAGTATTCTTACCAACATACTTAATGGTTCTAACTTAATAAATGTTAATTAAGGCTTTCGAAACTTTCCTCAAATTCAAGATCATCTCCTCTTTTTTGTGCTTGCTGAAAACTGCTTCAAACTCTCCTTCTCCTTGAGTACTTTCCCTACTTCCTTTTCAATTATTGCTCAGCCTTGAGTGCTTTCCCTACTTCCTTTTCTTTCATTGATTCCTTTAGGCTTATAGAATCACTTATTTCAGCCTTAAAGAACTTTGGCAGCATCTTATCTTCTTGAGTTTTTTCTTCCTCTTCGTGTGTTTGGCTTCTTCTTCTCTCTCTCTTACTCGTATGGTTGCTTCTCGTCTTCTTTCTCATCATCTTCCTTTTACATTTTCACCTAACTTTTTTTTCCATCTTCTCCTCTTTCCCTTTTCCTAACCCTTCCTTCATTGTTCTTCCCTCCAATCTTCTACTGTTTTTTTTCTTTTTTAGCTTGTCTTCTTTCTCTTCCCTCCTATCTTCCTTTAAATGCTAGAATTTTGGATTAGTTCTGTGTGTCACATATTCTATGGTAAAAAAAAAATTATTTTTTATGATTTTGTATGTTTCTGTAATTATTATTTTTAATAAGAAAATTTCTTGAGAAAACATGATTGTTGAGTCATGGCGATATTAAGTTCTTTTTTCTTCCTCTGTTATTTCATTCTCTCTCCACATCTTCTCAAACCCCATGAGCAAATGCAGTCTTTTCTATTTTGAATTACATCTTGATCCAAATGACCATTGGGACTGAAGAAAGGGGAGAGATTTGTTGTATTGTATACCGATTGTGCATTAGAGCTTCACTTACTATCAAAACTTGCTTCTTTCATAGGTGTAACATCTGTATTTTGCAGCCTTGATTTGATTTTTTAAGTGAAATTGTAGATGCACGCACACATATCTCTCCATCCACAATGAATTCTTAAAAGGGATAAAGGTCATTTTTGCTCCAGAAGTATACCGTTAGGGCCAATTCTGCCCCGAAAGTATTTTTGGGGCTAATTTTGCCCTGAAAGTTTTAAATTTGGAACAATTTTGCCCTTGCGTTAGTTGACTGTTAGTCGGGGTTGGTTGACTGTTAGTAGGGGCAAATTTGCTCCAAATTTGAAACTTCAGAGGCAAAATTGCACCTTAACCCATTGATCGTTACTCTGGTGCATCGGACACTACTCTTCCAGCCGCTGGACCCTACCTCCAGCGAGCCAGGGTGTGTAGGCTGTTAAATAGAAAAGAAAACTCTTTCCGAGGCCCCTGCCGACATCTCCGAACTCACTAACATTATTGTCAGCTGCCACGTCCCGGTTCAGGAATTTTGACCCAATTCTCTTTAGAAGTACGCGTGCTGTACGATATCAGACAGGCTTCCCCCGTCTCTTAAGATCAACTAACTCATGTGCAAGTATCGTTCACATGGAACATTTCCTCTCTTCAGCCTTCAAAGTTCTCATTTGAATATTTGCTACTACTATAAGACGGGCTTCCCCCGACGGCCGAGTATAGGTCGCATACTTTAGCATTCTGGTGGAGCGGCCATCGATGTAGATCTTGGTAGTAGTAGCAAATATTCAAATGAGAACTTTGAAGGCCGAAGAGGGGAAACGTTCCATATGAACGGTACTTGCACATGAGTTAGTTGATCCTAAGAGACAGGGGAATCTTGTACTTCAAAATGGAATCGGGTCAAAATTCCTAAACCGAGATGTGGCAGCTGACAGTAACGTTAGTAAGTTTGGTGACGTCGGTAGGGGCCTCGGGAAGAGTTCTTTTGTTTGTTTAACAGCCTACACAACTTGGCTTAGCCAGAGATAGGGTCCAACGGCTGGAAGAGCAGTGTTGGATGAGCCCGAGTAACGGTCATTGGGTTAAGGTAAGTTTCAAATTTGGAGCAAATTTGCTCCTACTAACGATCAACCAACCTTGGCTAACGGTTAACAAACGGTCAACTAACATAAGGGCAAAATTGTTTCAAATTTGAAACTTCCAGGGCAAAATTGGCCCCAAAAATACTTCTGGGTAGAATTGGCCCTAATGGTATACTTTCAGGGCAAAAATGGCCTCTATCCCTTCTTAAAATGCAAAGGGTTTTCATCTCTCCTAACAAGTACGCTTTCTGGGATTTGAACTTGTGTTTTCTTACTTAGAGAGTGTATAATTAAATTTTATCAAGATTAAAGGAGCAAAAATACTTATTATCTTTTTCAAAAAGTGTTGCTAGCACCATAATTAAATCTCAGGTGCAAAATTGCACACAAACTTTTCAAAATAAAGAAAAAATGCCACCTCCGTTAATTCCATTAAACATCCATTATGTTTTAAAAAGATATTTTTGTAAAAGTGCAAAAATACCTATCATTCTTTTCAAAAAAAGTGCTATTGACACCACAATCGAACCCTAGGTGCAAAAGTACTTATATCATATTAATCCTGCATGTCACATTCTCTCTCTTCTCTCTAATTACATCATTTCTAATTAATTTTAATATTTTTAAAAAAGAATTTCTCTTTCTCTTCTCCTAATCTTCTTTGCCTCCTCCAACGAGTTCTCCATCATCTTCTTCAAGCTTGGCTCCATCATCATCGGGTATTCATAATGTGCCACATTATCTACACTCTGACCTATCAAAACCTCTTTTATCCTAGTTGTGAGTTTATTTGTCATTTAAAAATAATTCTTTTAAAATTCAATTTTGCTAAATAATGAAATCATTTTTTACGAATACTCTCCTCTTTTTTACTTCTTTGGACAAAACCCTTTCTACATCGTCTCTTTATTAATGAAGCCCTCCCTTCCTCAGATTTGAGGCCGATTGAATCATTGAAGCTGAAAATGATGGGTATTTTTGCAACTTTATAAAAATACGTTTTGAAAAAGTAACAAATGTTTGACAAAGTTAATGAATGTGGCATTTTTACTCCATTTTGAAAAATTTATGTGCATTTTTACACCCAAGATTTGATTATGATACCAGCAGCACTTTTTTTTTTTTTAAAAAAAGATAATAGGTATTTTTCTCCTTTACCCTTTTATGAATAAAGATTTTTTTTTGTCATATTCGAGGCATTATCAGGTACTACTAAATGTAGGCATCTCTCCCAGCAAAAATTCAAACCTTAGTTCACTATGTTGTGGAGAACTACACCATTCAGTTGGATTAAACCCTAATTGGTCATGACTAAAGAATTTTGTTTCCCTCCCTTCATGGTATAATGGGCACAGACTACCAATGGGAGTTGGTCCAAGTGGTAAGAGGCTTAGTTCCGCTTAAGCAAGGTCTCGGGTTCGAGCTTTGTATATACAAAAAATTCTCATTGGAAGACTCTCCCACCATAGTCAAGTACGCGATGCGGGTCGGATCCGGATGTAGTCGGAATAAAGTTCCGGTGAATAAGGTGGGCAACAAAAAAAAAAAAATAATGGGCACAGACTGATTTGGGGCGAAACTGGGGAAGCCCAACCATTCTTCAAATCCATTTCTCTCCAATGGAGAAAACGATCGCGTTCTTTTCATCTGGAATCTCGCGCAATCCAGGAGCCTTTGATCGACGGCCCACTAACGCCACCAACTTCGCCTCCACCTCCACGATCTCTCTTTGTCCCATCACTATCTCCGACGCCTTCCAGATCGATTCTTCAAATATTGCTCCTTAGTCCTTAGATCGTTTACTTCGCCGGCGTCTTCAAGATCGTCCTTCACAGACCCACCAACGCTAGTTCCATTTTGTATCAAATTTCACTATGCCCTGATTCTTCCACCAAGACACTTATCCTCGATTCGACATAGGTACGATTTGAGTGTTTCAACTTTTGAGCTGAAGCTAAATTGGAATGTTACCTTCTTCATTCACTTTTATGTTTATTTTCCCCAAATTACATATTTGTGTGAGCTAATGTTGTGTAAGCTGTTGTCTCATTGATTTACTATACAATATTTGCTAAATTGTTAGTTTTTGGCCACTGGAATGTATTCTGTCTTTTCACTGGTAACTCTGTTTGAGTTTTTTGTTTTCCTGGCGTGCGTGCACGTAATTATGTTCTTAATAGCTCTTCAAGCCTCACTAGCACATGGACAGGTTTGTTTGAGTCTCAACTAATTTATAGTCTATGAACTTCAGTAATGTACTTAGCTTGATATGTTTCATCAATTTCCTTAGTTTTTCTTCTTAGATGAAGAATATAAAGTGTGCATGTATAATGCAATTTCTAGTTCCAAAAGGATGCCAATTTAACAGTCAACCAAATTTTCCTGTCTTGCTCATTGGCTATCATGTTTATGAGAGAATCAATGGAGTTGGTTTTGACAATTTCATAAATTACTAACAAGTTTCTTGGTCTTTGTGGGAAAACAATAAAATTTAAAAAAAAAAGGCTGAAGTGTTAGAAGTTTGTCCATTTTTCGCTACTCTCTAAACTGAGTCTCGATCCTTATGATTGGAAGTCTATTTGAGTTTCCACTAGCTTGTCATGCGTGTGTGGTATTATTGGGTGCCTTTTGTTTTTTCATTTTTCTATCATACTTATGGGGATATTTCAGTTAGTCTCAAACTCAGCTCATTTCAGGAAAATCTCAGCCTCTGAAACGTGGTATAAGCATTGAAAATTTTGTCACGGGATATATTTGTTGGTAGATGTTTGGGACAGTGATTAGGTATGCTGCTAAGACATCAAAGCCAAAGGTGAAACCTATAGAACTCAAAACTCCACCAGAACATACGCAAACGATCACTAGAGTTCTTTTTGATATTGTGAAGGAGCATGGCCCTCTCACCGTTGCAGAGACGTGGGAACATGTCAAGGTTAGCAGCTGATAGTGCCTCTTTTTTATGCTTCCATTTAATTTCTAAAGTAGTTGTAGAATTCAACTCGGTGATTTTTCCTGTCAGGCTATCTCTTGAAGTTAGACACATACTGAGTATCACAGAGGGCTCTAATTATTTGAAATTTTTTGGCTTGGTATACTCATTGCATTTAGTTATTATCAACTGTTACTTGATTGTTGATCAAAAGAAGGATACCCTGATTTTGGTTTAATAAATCGTTTCATTTTCCATGGACTTTGTGTTATCTTACGAAGTGATATGCCATATAAGAATTTTTCAGCCTACGGTAAGATAAATGAAACCAAAGGAACGAAATGAATTTCTAGTTCCCCAAAAAAAAAAGAAAGAATCACTTTCATTCTGTGCATATGTCAATCACAAAATGCTCAGAAATATATTGATGATGATGAAAGAACTTTATTTTAAGAGGGAAGAAAAATACAAATTCAGGACGAATGACCATCCTTCTATAAGAGATTAAAATTCAGAAATAGTTGCAGAAGTGAAAGGAAAGAAAGGCATATGAATCTTATGTCACTTTTGTGTGTATCTGCTTTTCTATAAGAATACATGTCGATTGATGGTTATCATCGTGTTCAGGAAGTAGGATTGAAAGATTTGAGGTGCAAGAGGCATATGAAGATAGTATTGAGATGGATGAGAGAAAGGCAGAAGGTTCGCCTCGTATGCAACCATGTAGGTGCTCATAAGCAGTTTCTGTATACCACTTGGTTTTCAAAGCTCACCTCTGTGCAGGCAAAGGCTTTGAATCTTCCTTCCAAACCAAAGTCCTGATAGTGTCTAATCCTCATTGCATGTGTACATACCAAGGGACTCAATGATGTAATAAAATTACACTTTTATTATGTGATTGAGTTGTAAGAATCGCATACTAGTTATTCATCATGTTGTTAGTATAAGAGTTACATATTTGGCACGTTTTAATCAGAAAATCTGATGACTATTGGCATAAATTTTAATTTTTCTATATCAATGTTGCTTCAAACTAAACATTAAGACTTGAAAATGTGTAAAAATGAAATAACGATGAATGAATGGTTTGCTTCCATACTATTTATATACCCATTTCTTGCCTTAACAAAAAAAAAAAAAACTTGGACAGTGTAATCTTGTACAAGTCCCACAGGGGGACAACATAGCAGCAGCAACATTAGGCGTCTTGGAGGATCTAATCTCTTGAAAGTTTGCGCCCTCGTATGCCGTAATAACAAAGTTAGATTTCATGAACATGAGTTTGGACCCATTATCACATAATTTTGCATTCGAACAAGAGACTATGTCACATAATTTTCTCATTATTACTCCCCTTCTCGCTAAATTAATTGTTTGAATCAAAGATTCAGCCGGTGCCCTGAAATATTTATTACGGAGTATGGAGTTGGTTTATTAAGGTGCATTAAGCACCATGAAATATTAAGTAGTGAAATTTTATTCTTAATTAATAACATAGAGCAATCTCCCCTTAGGCAAACAGAATGTTAGCCTCAGTTTTTGTTTTTTTTCATTTATGAAGAGTTCTCCCTTTTGAGACTTAAAGTGTGAAGGGTTTGACCCCTCTTAACAATTACATTTTTCAAGATTTGAACTTATTCTCCTCATTACGGGTTGAGGCCGTTTTGAAAGCCTAGCAATATTGGACTTGTGTAATTTGTTAACCATATAAAAACTTTTGATATTATGCATGTAATGTTGTGGGCTCTTGGGTAGTGATGTTTGAAAATGATGCAAGTTCATATACAAAATATGTAATTGGTCCTAGTCATTTAGGCCGAAACAAAGTCCTGAATGGAATTATTATTCCGACTCCGGATTTTTTATGATAATGTAAGTTGATATGCAAAATATACAGACTATGTTATCTATTGATGATTGTTAAACTCAATGAATAGTGTGGTTTTTAATTGATTTTATTACCTAGACTTTTTTCAAGATCGGAATTTTATTATTCTGACTTTGGATTTTGGAAGCATTTTCTGAAATGATAATGGAAGCATTTTTCTTGGTAACTACACTTACTTTTAAACGATACCGTGTACAAATTAGTAATTTTAGTTTTATATTATAAAGATTAATAAGACATAATGTTAAAATTTTATCATATTTTAGATAGGCAATAGATTTTAACAAACACATTTAAATTGATGAGGTAGCAAGTCAAAATTAATAAAATGATCATTTAAAATGTAAATAATATTTTTTTTATCATACACAAGTGAGGTATCAGATTTTTTGATATTCATAAATTAAGAAATAGTAATTCTGATATAAAAATTGTTAAAGAAAAAGGAAAATATCTAGGTAAAGAGAAAATGGCATACTTGATACCAAGTCCTGAGAGCCACCCTCTTTCACTCTTTACTACATACCTTAATGTTTATGATAATACACTTGCTATAATTTGTAATACACATTGTAGAGTTCAGATGTGGGTGATGGAGGGTGCATCAAGGGAGGGATTGACTTGGAGTTCGAAATATTCTGCATACTCCCCCTACCCTGAGTTGTATCGTCCCTGCTGCATTTGGAAGAATAAACTTGTCTGCAAGAACACGCAAGCACAAAAATTCTGACCAATATCTTCTCTATCTCTAATTGATATCCATAGTTTGGTGGTGGAGAGGGTTAATATGCAAAATCATATCACTAAAAAAAAAAAGATAATTCGTAACAGTGCATTTATAAAGGTTAAAATAAATCGCCAAAATATCAGGATTTGTAGCGGTTTTATGCAACACCGCTACAAATTTACAACGGTATGCTTTGTGCCAAGTGGCTCGTAGGTTAGGAAACGCGATTTGTAGTGGTTTACAAGACATAACCGCTACAAATTTTGGCGTCAAACCCAAACCAAAATTTTCACAATTATTTTGTAGCGGTTAGTCTATATTAACTGCTACAAATGTGGCGCCAACTTGGCACGAAACTAGCGCGACTATTGTGGCGGTTCCTTTGTAGCAATTTTTATGATAGTAACCACTACGGAATTTAGAGGGCCGCCTTTTTGTGGCGGTTACAAAGAACTGCCACAAAATTTAACTCATATTTGTAGTGGTTACAGTGTATAACCACTACAGAATGCATTTAAAATAAATATTTATTAAAAAAATAAATAAATAAAATATTTGTAGTAGTTTATATTCAAAAACCGCTACAAAATATAAATATTTGTAGTGATTAAATGGATGAAACCGCTACAAAGTGATACATAACTTTGTAGCGGTTTGACAAACAAAACTGCTACAAATTGAACATTTGAAATTTGAAAAATTTTAATTCCCGCAAACAGTGATGAATATTTGTAACAGTTTTTCAATACTAACCGCTAGAACATGTCCATTTAAAATTTAAATATTTTAATTCCCGCCAACAATCATGAACATTTGTAGTGGTTTTTTTGACATAACCGCTACAAAGTGTTGCACATTGAAAATTTGAATTTCAAATCCTGTCAACGGTGGTAAAAATTTGTAGCGGTTTTTATCATATAACCGCTACAAAATACATTTGAAATAAATATTTATAAAAAAAATAAATAAAAAAATAAATTTTTAGTGGCTTTTATATATAAACCGCTACAAAGTATAAATATTTGTAGCGGTTTTACAAACAAAACCGTTACAAATTGAACATTTGAAATTTAAAATATTTTTATAAAAAAAATTCAAAAAAATATTTGTAGGGGTTATGAAACCGCTACAAAATCGAATAAAACCGCTACAAGTGTGAAATATTTTTATTAAAAAAATCAGACTAATATTTGCAGGGGTTATGAAACCGCTACAAAATCAAATAAAACCGCTACAAATGTGAAACCTCTACAAATAATGTCATATAAACTGCTATAAATATCAACCGCTACAAAATTTGTCACATTAACCGCTACAAGCGCTACACAGGTCCCTATAAATACCTCCAGCACATATCATTTTAAACACTCCATTTCTTTCAATCTTTCTTCTCTTTCATTTTCTCTCATCTGAAATTTTTTTTAAGAGCCAAAGAGTTGAGTAAGGTAATCAAATATAGTAAAAGAAATTTTAATTCTTTGATTTTAACATTTTTCCCCTCTTATAATAGTTATACTCATTATTTGCACATTTTCAATAATATTATCTATATAAAGTTTATACTTATCTAACTTAATTTAATCATTCTTTATAAATAATAACGATATCATTTAAGTTACTTAAATAATAAATTATTCAACACAATATTATAATAATGAACTTAAATAATTATATAATTTTCTTAAGAAAATTCCCAAAATTTTGTAGCGATTTTAGAACCGCTACAAATTTAAAGTCAAAATAGTATTAAATTTTTGGCGTTACTTTTGAAATTCCCATTTGAATTTAGTAGCGGTTGGAAAATTGAAGCCAAATTTCATTTTTCATTTTTTTCCACGAGAAATTGTGGCGCCAACATTTATAGCGGTTTAGTAACCGTTACTAAATTTGTAGCGGTTGTGTTACGTGAGTAGCGGTTGTTGTAAACGCTACAAATACGTTTGCAACAGTGGATTTTGTAGCAGTTTTTACAACCGCTACTAATGTCGTTTGTAGCGGTTAAAACCGCTACTAATACACATTTTTAACTGCTACTAAATCACATTTTTTTTTGTAGTGTATTAATTCTCCATATATTTTGAATCATACTGAAAGTGGTGTACCACTCAGATGAGTGGCCAACAAATAGTGCAAAGGATGCTTTTGAGAAAGCTATATTTCATACCGACTCAAAAGACCAAACCCCAAACAGAAGGTGGGTGATCTCTTCATTTCCATGTGGTGACTTCTTTTAGCTTTAATCACATCACTCTTAAAAATATTGTTTTTTTAGCAGAATGCTAAGAGTTCAAGTCTATTATGGAGTGAGGATGAAAACGAGATTATCTTGGCCACAGTTCTGCAGGCTTTTTTTTTGGTTATGCTATTGGTCTTTTGCTAAGGTTCTTTTCTTGTTCCTAACTATTTCTATATGTATGTGAGGTGAGGCTTATAGAACAGCCTTGATTGGTGCATTGAGTGTTGAGGGTAGGTGAAGCTGTTGAGAATTTGTATTGATGAAATTGTTGATGGCGGGTATGGTATATGCATTTTTATTGACATATTTTTTTTTTTAAAAAAAAAGTGAAATAGAAAGGGAAAAAACTACAAACTATAAATGATATAAGATAAAACTCCTCTCAAGTTTCACGTAGGTAGCGAGGAACATAACCATAGAATTTAGCACCTTCAATATTCATGGTGAAGCTCTTAGAATTTGATTGCTATAGTCTAGAATATAATAAGAACGTGATATGATTCAGGATTGATATTACTCTCCAACTGCCATCGTTGTTGATGGAATAAAGTCTCTTGTCTTAATGCTCTAGCTAAACCTTTTGGTTTCATCAATTATTTGCACAATTATTTCGGATGCCATTACATTTCATTGTATTGTTAGAATTTAGGTCATCCATTATTTTATGCGCAGCATATGTACCTGAAAAAGTTGCAACTACTCTTAGTCTTCAGTCTAGCGTTTCTTTATAGTGAACAGATATGTTCTACAACTTTCTTTTAATTTGTGTTTTTAGAAAAGAAGTGAAATGGGAACTCCATTACTAGAGCTGTAAACTTTTTGTCTTATTCTGCAGATAATAAGCCAAGCATTGGCTACAACCACCTTCCCTTAACAAAAGGCCGGTCTTTTGAGGCTTTTCCAAAAGTGGGTCATCTCCCTCTAAAGTTTCAGTTACAGGTTAGCTAACTAAACTTATGAATGCTTAGCAAAATGCATTTGATTCTTGGTTGGAATTTAAGTGTGATTTGTGCTTGAGCTTTATCTTTGCTGTTTTGGTGGTAGACTTGTTGAGACAATTGTTGTCAACATGAGCTGTGAATTTAAAGTCTAACTTGTGTTAGACTTGTACACCTTGCTTGCTATTGAATTTATGGACTAATTTCCCTGCTATGAATTTAAAGTTTGACTTGAAATTTAATGTTGTTGAATTTAACTTTGCTGTCCTCAATTAAAAAATATTGAGTTTAATTGGTGATTAAAGGAATAAATTAAAGTGTATGTGACTGTGAATGGCTTGCAAGATGTAGAATGACTAAAGAATCTAGAATATTTATACACACACACACACCAGTAATAATAATAGTAAAGTAAAAGGGGCTAGATATATATATATATATATATATATATATATATATATATATATATATATATAATGATATATTTCATGAACAAGGATTTCTAAGTTAATTTTTATGAATGATGTGCTTGTGTAACGTTGGGAGAATAATAAAAAAATTTCCTTTTTTCCCTCTCTCACTCACAAGCAATATGCCTATAAATGACCCGTCAACCATATATATATATATATATATATCCCAAGATGCAAATGCGATGGAGTATGTTATATATCATTTCAGCAATCATAACTACAAGTCATTCTCTTTGACATGATTATTCAATTTCTATAGGGAAAATATCACTACACCCTCTCTAGCAAATTATTTTCAAACAGTTTCTAAAACTTTCTAAAACTTCATTGTACCCTTAGGTCTAAACAGAATTTTTTTTTTGTTGAAAGGACATTTAGGCCCTTGTCTTATATATAGTCGAGACGGTCTTATAAATTCCCACATGTGTCTTGTAAATACACATAGTTGATTTGTAAATTCCCACATATTTCGCTCATAGTACATACTTGATTTAATAATTTGGTTGCTAAAATATAAGTGTATTATGTTTGTGCTTGGTGCTAGAAGCTAAAGTTTAGTTTCGTTTAAATTAAGCTGAGATGGTTTGTTATTTTGATTTCGGGATGTCTCACTTTTAAGGGGAAATGTTGTCAAAATTTTGAAAAACAAAATAGAAAAAGGAAATTCCCAGTGTTGACAATTATTCTAAACTTGAGTGTAAATGGGAATGGCGTAGGTGGTAATAAAATGGATCATAGTTGGATGAATGCTTTGAGAACAAGTGAAGAATATGAGAATGAGGTTGAAGAGTTAATTGAATTTGCTAGAAGGAACGCTCCAGCCAAAAATGAGATGTATTTTTGTCCTTGTGTTAGTTGTTTAAATGAGAGGAAATAGGATGTTGAAGTTATAAGGGATCACCTACTTTGTGATGGAATAAATCTTCGATACACAGGTGGATATGGAATGGTGAGGAAGTAACTGATTGTCCGTCGCACAAGAAGGAAGCTGTGGATGTCATAGATGAAGATAGAATGGAGAGAATGATTCATGATGTTGAGGTAGAATCCTTTGAGTAGTCGCGTGAATATGACAGCCTACGGAGTGATGTAGAGACACCGTTGTTCCCTGGGAGTAAGTACACACGATTGACAGGAACATTACATTTGGTTAACTTAAAAGTAACTTGTAGGTGGACTGATAGTAGTTTCACATTGCTGCTTGAACTGTTGTGTGATATGTTTCCAGACGATAATGTACTTCCAAATCGTATGTATGAGACCAAGAAAATCCTATCCACAATGGGTATGGAGTATAAAAAGATACACGCTTGCCCTAATGATTGCGTACTATACAGAGAGTAGTATGAAGGCCTGAGTGAGTGCCCTAAGTGTCAAACCGCACGATACAAAGTGAAGAAAGATGGTGGTTGTGGCGATGGGAAGACAAAAAGGCAACCTGTAAAAGTTTTGTGGTATCTTCCAATAATACCGCGCTTTAAGCATTTGTTTGGCACTGCAAAAAAGGCGAAGAAGTTGAGATGGCATTCGGATGACAGAATATCCGACGGAAAATATCTTCGGCACCCAGCTGACTCTCCACAGTGGAAGAAAATAGATGAAATGTTCCCTGAATTTGGCAGCGAGCCGAGAAACCTTCGGCTTGGGCTCTGTACAGATGGCATCAATCTGTATGGAACTCTTAATAGCACACACAGTGCGTGGCCGGTACTCCTTGTAATATACAACTTGCCTCCCTGGCTTTGTATGAAATGCAAGTATGTGATGCTTTCTATGATGATTTCTGGACCAAAATAGTCGGGGAACGATGTCGATATCGATGTCTACTTGGCGCCTTTGATTAAGGAATTGAAGAAGTTGTGGGAGGAAGGCGTAGATGTGTTTGATGCATATATGAAAGAGTGCTTCAAGCTACATGCAATGATTTTCACAATGATAAACGAATTCCCTATGTATGGAAACATGTCAGGGTACAGTGTGATGGGGCATAAAGCATGTTTAATCTGTGAAGTAGACACTCACTTTCACCAACTTAAACATGGAAGAAAAATGGTCTACCTTGGTCACAGGAGGTTCCTTCCTAGGTTCCACCCATATTGTAGGTTAAGAAAGCGTTTTAACGGCTTGTCGGAGCATGGAATGGCTCCAAAGGCATTAACTGAAGAGGAATTTTACAGTTGGGTTAAACGTATCAATGTCTTATTTGGAAAGAATCAGAAGATTACGGGTGAGAAGAACATATAGAAGAAGAGATCAATTTTCTTTGATCTTCCATATTGGCGTAGTCTTGATGTAAGGCACAGTATTGATGTGATGCACGTAGAGAAAAATGCTTGTGATAGCCTTGTCAATATGCTTTTGCACATACCAGGGAAGACTAAAGATGAGATTAGTACAAGACTAGACCTTGTTGATATGGGAATAAGAGAACGGTTACATCCACTTCTAAGAGATGATGGTAGGAGGGCATACATGGAGCTAGCTGTTTGTTTTACAACAAGTGAAGTAGAATTGGTAGATAATGAAGAATATACTGTAAGAAATGATCATGGTTAAGGGATATGGGAAACATTATAGAGTAAGAGCTTAACTTAGAAAATAGAAATGTGTGCTAGCTGTTTGTTTTATAACTAGTTAGTTTATTCATTTAATTACAATTTATTCACCTATTTGACAATGATTTTTGTGCTTACAAGAAAATGGACACTTCTAGTGACTCACAAAGTGATAGGGACAATGAAATGAATAGGCCTGAACCCGTTGCGAGAAGAAGGGTTAGAGGCAGTACAAAAATGCCTGCATTTGTAGCACGTCATCACCATCAACAGGAGAGGTTGCATATTAACTTTGATGACAATATGAAACCAATTGGTTTGGAGGAAGACCATTTCATTAGCTACTTAGGTTTTTTGGGACGAAGCAAAGTTTGCATTATCTATGATAATTGGAAGTTGGTTCCACAAAAAATGAAAGACTTGATTTGGCAACAACTTTTGGTATACAAGTTTTGATATATCTGCATATATATCTTTATTCCTATTGCTTTAAATATAATTAACTTATATTTTTACCTTGCAGCAAACCTATGATGTCCCTGACACCACGGTGATGTACAAGGAGTGGATGAGGGAGGTTCGTTTACGATTTAAAGATTTCAAGAACAGGCTTATACGAGATTACATTCGAGGGGACCTGAGAGGTAAGGATCCATGTTAGGAGTATACTTATTTGTCTCCAGAGGACTGGAGGTTGTTTATGGCATCACGAGAAGATCTAAACTTTTTGGTAAGATTTCTGTCATCAGTGTTTTATTTGAATATAGTTGACATTATTGATTTAGTGTTCATTATTTTCCTTTCACAAGCATTAAGCGCAGCAAATGCAGAGAGGCAAGCAGCTAATAAGTATCAATATTGCATGTTTCGTGGTGGTTATCGGAAGCTTGAGCGAAGGATGATGCCAGAAGAGTTGGAGAAATTGAAGGAAGTAGCCACATCAGATCCTAACGTTGTCGTTCAGGCCCTGCCACCTCCTCCACGACACAAAAAATGGCAAGCAGGGAGGATTAAGGGAGGGAAGTACGTAAATTCGACTATTACTGAGGTTGCCGCGTGGATTGTAAGTAGTTAGAGCATAAGTACAAAGTTTTTTTTTCAAATTGGGAGTGCTTAATTTTCATTTACGATAACCTTTATGCTGCATAATGAAATGGAAGATCATAGTAGCCAAGGTTCGTTCACTCCAGGTGGATGGATGGACATCTTGTTAACGGCGATTGGGAAGGCAGATCACCCTGGTCTTGTTCGAGGGGAGGCAAGGGGAGTTCATGTCAAGAAGTATTTTAGCCGAGCCTCACATTCTTATTCGTCACAATCTGACCCCAATAGGGAGCTTATGGCCAAGATTCGCCAGGAAGTCTCACAAGAGCTCAAGGCCAACCTTCATGACAAGCGCCGACAAGAGCTGTTGCCAGAGCTATGTCTTGAGCTGATGCCTAAGCTACAAGCTGAAATGATAAAGATGTTTGAATTACAAATAGCAACTACCGAGCGTAGAACCCATTCATCCCCGGCCTTCCACAGCACCAAAGGAAGTTACAACCCAGTGGAGGAACCACTTGGCGACTCTTCTCCCACTCCAACGCCAGGAGAACCTGCCATCCTCTCTTTAGATGCCCCAGTGCTGCGTGTAGTTGCAGATGCTCTCGTTCACACACAAGCTACCACCCTCCATCAACAACAAATTCCACAACACTGTTACATGTGTTAAATAGGGGGAGGAAGGTACAACCATCCCTATTCCTGATGACAAGGTTGCCACGATAGCTCAGGCAAGAGGATCTTTCATCCTTTGGCCTGCATATCTTATTGGCTCAGCAGTGGCAACACCTCCAATAGTATGGAACTTCCTCACTTTTACTTGAGATCTGTTGGCATTCTACTAACAATATGTTTTTTTATGTTCTAAAAGAACGAGTAAGAAGCAGGCAAATGGCCCTTCTTAGCACGACTGCAGTAGATCTATAAAGGCATTAAGCAGATTGATTTGCATATGCCTACAAGGATTGTGGGCCAAGAATTAGAGTATCCCTTTACAATTGATAAAGACGACCTTAAACAGTTCATTAAGTTGGAGGAGATAGATGTAGGATGGGTCAAATTTGTAATCCTGTAAGTTTTTTATTTCCCATTTGTTCCTTCATTTAGTGAAGTGGTTTTTTGGTTTCATATATTCACTAGCTAATATATTCATCATTTTAATTATATTATAGCTCCTTCAGTCGTATATGCATTGACATGCAAAGAGTTGATTTATATGAATTCTTGTGTCTTGCAAATACGACAAGGGATACAAATACAGTGCAAAAAAGGACTTACTATGCGAGCTTCACAATGGTAGAGAACAACTATCGTTGTTATCTAGCACCAATTGTTCAAGGGTAAGCATTTTAATTTTGTCTATTTAAGATTTTTAATAAATAATTGCCTTGCCATCTATCTTCATTTTAATCTGTATATGTTTTTATAGTTACCACTGGAGTTTGTGTGTTCTCTATCCTCGGTTCAACGTAGTTTACTGGTTTGATTCCTTAGGTAAAAGGCCAGACAAAGAAACAAAAAACGTCTTCAACACGTAAGTTATTTTGTTTGTATTTCATTTTGACTTAAATGAATTATTCTAATTTCTGTTGATTTTCATTTTAATGATAAGGCAACCCAGACATATCGAATCCTTGGTGGGCCCCACGATCATAAAGGTGGCAAAGACCCGAAATGGTTCTATCCAAAGGTACGTAGTTTCAAATCAAGTTCTTTTGATTGATGGTGGTTTTAGATATGCCTTTATTGATTTTAACCATTTGCTTTTGATTTATAGTGCCCTCAACAACCTGGCGGCTGGGAATGTGGATAATATGTCTTATTTTATATGTTTAACATCATTAAGAGTGGTATTACACTAGATTTTGAACAAGTAATTGCTTCTTCATTCTCAAAGGATAATATTTTTGGTGTTATAATTCAATTGTAAATTAATTCACTCACTTGATTCATTATTTCATCTAAGCTTATTTTCTAATTTACAGATTTTTGACAATGAAGATGCCTACTTATATGAAGACATTAATTTGATCAGAGACTCTTTGGCTGGGCATCTTCTTCAACGTATACCAGAGTGAAGTTTTTATTTATATTAGTTAATTAATTAGTGGTTTGTGTATGACACACTTTATGGTGGCGGAACTGCTGTTGTTATGTTGTCTGCCTATCTCTTTTTTTTATTTTATTAGTTAGTTGTTAAAGGGGATTTAAACGTTTCTATATTCCAAGGTGCGAATTAGAGTTGTGTTGTTGTACATGCTATTAGATTGCTGGATAACATTTTTATTAGATAGTGCTGAACTGCTGTTGTTTCCATTCTGGTTTATGCAATATTTTTGCAGTTTAAATTTTCCGGATAGTGATGTATATATAAGGCCATAAAAAAATTTAGAAGTCCCTAGTTTGGACTGGGGACGTCTATGTTAGATCTCATGTTTTGATGATAACAAAAGAATGGTTTGAAAAGGAAATGATTAATAAACAAGTTTGAACAAAGTAATAACAGGAACAAGCATCACTTGAAGTAAGCATTGGAGTAATGAAGAAAGACCAAGAGAAAAAGCTGAGAAACTTGATGAGAAGTAAGTTTTCTAAGGCATTACTCGAGGAGCTACTCGAATAATGAGACAAAACTTGAAGTAACCAAAGGCACCTTCCAGTAAACTGCCAACGTTACTCGAGTAGGTACTCGAGTAATAGTGTAAGTATTTTCAAGTTGCTCTCGGCCTGCCAATGTTACTCGAGGAGCGACTCGAGTAACCAGATAAAAACTTGGAGTTGCTCTCGGCCTGCCAATGTTACTCGAGGCGCTACTCGAGTAACCATGTGAAAAACTTCCAGTTGCTTTCAGGTTGCCAATGTTACTCGAGGAGCTACTCGAGTACCTCTGTTTCTGAAAATGTGGAGCTCTCGGCACTTTGTACTACTGCCAATGTTACTCAAGGAGCTACTCGAGTAACGCACTGAAGTCAGTAAAAACTTGAAGGTGGTACCCAGTTAACTTGATATAAATTTATCTCATTTTCCTCGAGTCCTTACTCTAGTATGCAAGTATTTAATGTTCTATTTTAAGTGGATTCCTCGAGTAAGTACCCGAGTATGCAGAAATATTTTCAAGGTAAACTTCAAGTCATTACCAGGGTAAGTCATGCACAAAAAGTACATTTACTCGAGGTGGTACCCGAGTAACCGATGCACAAATGAGTGCATTACTCGAGTCAGTACCCGAGTAACAAGGTAAGTGCTCTCAGCCTTGAAATCCTGCCAACATTACTGAAGTAAAGCATCGAGTAACCAAAAATTTATTTGAAGGTTTACTCGAGTTGGTACCCAAGTAACTCATAAAGTTGTGAGTGCATTACTCGAGTAGGTACCCGAATAAACATATGTTTCCAAAGGTTTGAAAATTGGTTATTCCATGCACTACCTGAGTAATCTTGTATTTGTTCATTGACTTGAAGTTAATTTAAGATTTCCCGATGATACTCGAGTAAGTACTCGAGTAAACTTCATGTGATACTTGAGTAGCTACTCGAGTAAGCAAACCCAGAAAGTTTGAAATCATTCCAACGGTCATTGTTCTGTTTCCTATTTGATTAACTTTTCATTATATTAGTATTCTTAGCATTTCAACAGATAAACAATGAAGAGATCTCACCAAATAAGGAAAGTCAAAAGCAACGCTCAAATGTCACCGACCGTCACCTACCGCAACGTATTTTTTTCAAAAACTGGAAAAGTCAATAGTGGCTGCGCACGCTCCAACGGACATGAAGAAATATGTTCCAGCAATCATTACCAACGTATCTATATATATGGGAACATCTGAACAGAGAGATACACAAGAACACACTTACGAACGTATCATCAAGTTCATTACTCTGTTTTTCATTGTACTTGTGATTCTATGCTTCAGTGATTCTTATTTACTCTGTGAGAGAGATATTTCATTCAAACTCAATATTTGTTATTGAGGTAACTTAAGGTTGTGGAACCTTGAGTTGGGATTGAATTACAACTTGTAAGGGGGAGCGAGTGTCCAGGTGTAGGAACTTGCTTGTACTGAGGTGCCAAGAACCCACTGAATCTTGGGAGTTATAGTGAAACTCTCAGAGAAGCTCTGAGGACTGGACGTAGGTCAAAGTAGTTGTGGCCGAACCAGTATAAATCCTGGTGTACACTTCGGTGATATTTCTCCTTACTCTTTCCTGTTTTAATTTCAACGTCAAACTTTATATTTGCAACGAAATTTTTAAGGTCACCCAATTCACCCCCCCTCTTGGGTGAAACGCTTGCTCTAACAGTCTAAAGCCTGACTTTAAACATCCCCAATCATAACTGGGGACGTCTAAAGTGGTTCAGAAACACTTTAGACGTCCCCAGTTATGATTGGGGACGTCTAAAGTCTACCTAAAGACGTCCCCTATTTTAGGGACGTTATTGACATTTTTTTCGTCGCTTAGATAGACGTCCCCCTATTTTCATACGTTAAAAGGCCCAAAAAAAGGGGACGTTAAAAGCATTTTTTGTAGTAGTGTAAGGTCCTGGCCAATAGAAATAATGTAGTTGAAAAGTCGCATGAAATCTTTCACTAATTAAAAGGTCCCAAGGAACCTAAACTTGAGTGATAGAGATTCAAAATATGCAATTACACTAAAAAAATCAAATTAGTAACAGAATTTAGTAACGAAAATTTCGTCACTAATCAGTTTATGATGAGATTTAGTG
Organism: Inga leiocalycina; assembly: GCA_963242795.1. Lineage (NCBI taxonomy): Eukaryota > Viridiplantae > Streptophyta > Magnoliopsida > Fabales > Fabaceae > Inga > Inga leiocalycina. Next base: position 76,772,801 of record OY725323.1, read on the forward strand.
ACGGAGTTTGTTCCCTCACTAAAAATATGGTCTGTCGGGCCAAACAGGATCAACATCCATCCCATACTCAACATATCATTTCCTTCCTTGGTTATTGAGGAGGAATATGAATTTCCTACTATGAATTTATATAACCATTATTAATGTATTGCTTTATCTCCACACTAAAATCAACGTTGTTATTTTGAAGTGGAAATTTTTCCAACTGTTCATGAAAATCATCAATCTTATCCAGCAATAGCAGTCTTAGTAGGTTGAGACCGACAATAGATAGCTGATTAGTGGATGGAGGAATAAGGTTGTTGTACCATATAAACCCAGGGGTGTTATATGTAACCACATTCTAGTTAAATCAAAAGGTCATATCACTACAAAAAAACATGCTATTACCTACGAAATTATCCACAGAATAGTTTCTGTCAGAAATTTCTGATAGATTGCCTACAAAAAAATTACTGGTGAATTTCCAACAAAAAAATTCCATCAAAAAATTGATTACCACATGGTGCAAGGTTGGAGGGACACATGACTCCTACTGGGGCCGACGACCAACCGGATGGGAGACCTTCGGTGATGGCCAGAGAGGGGTCCACGTGAGGCCTTTGATGATGTCCATGTAGCCTCTTTTAATGGCACCATGTGGACCTTTTTTTTAAAAAAATAATACTAAATTACCCACGGATTACCCATAGAAAATTCCATCGATAGTTTTCGAAGAAAATTTTTCCATTGAAAATCTATCAGTAATTTCCGACGAAAAACTATGTCGATAACGTTCTGTCTGAAATTTCCATCAGTAATTCAATAGGTAATTTCTAATGGAATACAAATTCCTTTGATAAATCAATTTGTCACATACTTTTTAGAGAAGGAACATATTTCATAAATAATCCGTGGGTAATTCCGTCGAAAAACTGAAATTTCATCGGTAATTTGATGCTTTTTTTAGTGTATCTGTTCAACTACAAAAAGGTAAGCTACATTCTAGTAAAATGAATAACCACATATTAACCTAACAGTATGAATATGTTTAACAAAATTTTACCCTTTTCATTAACAAAAAAATCACATCGTTCATATAGTCTTTAACTTCTTCATCAATAGAAAAGAAAAACTTTTCTCAAACCTTCTTTATAGTAAAAAATTTATATTCCTCCTCATTAACCCAAGAAGGGAAAGATACATTATGAGTCTTGGATGGTTGTTGATTAGTTCAGCCTGATGGATAGTAAAGTCATTGAAGATTGGTGGGCTTGTGTCTGATACCAATTCAATTCTAAGGATTAGTATAAGAGCTAGCACGAATTCAAATCTACTTCCATTGAAATGATTGAGGACGAAGCTCATTTAAGAGGGAGAGAATTATATGTTATGAGTCTAGGATGGGATTGTATTAGGTTTAGCCTAGAGTACCATAAAATCATTTGATACTGGTGGGCTCGTATCTGATACCATTTGTTCCAAAGGTTTGATATCAAAGTTAGCACGTGTTCAAATCCACTTCCATCCAAATGTAAAAGGACTGACCTCCTTTAAGATCAAGATAATGATACATTATGGGTCTGCGAGGGAGTGTGAACTAGTTCATCCTAGTGAACCATAAAGCTATTGGAGATTAGTGGACCCCTGTCTGATACCGATTCAGTTTTAAGCTTTGGTATCAAAATCAACATGTGTTTAAATAAACTTCCATCTAAATGTTTGAGGATGGACCTCCTTTTAAGATCTACGGGTCTTAGAGGGAGTGTGGATCGGGTTTGGCCTAGTGGATTATAAAGTCATTGGAGATTAGTGAACTCATGTCTGATACTGATTCGTTTCTAAAGTTTGGTATAAGAGCCAATGTGGACTCATGCATATAAGGACTAACTATTATAATTGTGTAAGTTTATCGGTGAATGATAACTATTGTATGCATACATGTACTTTGACAAATAAATTATATTACATTAGCTAAGTCAAAGACAACTCATCAGAAAACTCATCATTAAGGTGTCAAGGTTTTTGGTGATATTGGCATTTATCTACTATGGAGCAAAAAGGTATGCCATAATTTCAATAAGTTACCAGCTTGATCTTGTAACTAGAAGATGACTCTAAAAGGTAGGATTACGTACATATTCTGTCCAAACTAAAAGTTATAGAAGGTAAAAATAGTTACATACCTAAGAAGCACGAAAATCACAGAGGTCAACAAAATAATCGGGCTCTCGCCTATTTTGCTGAGGGGGTTGTCTGTCAACCTTTGCAAGGTTTTGTTCATCATCAGCCACTTTGTGTGGCACTGTCCGCCAATCTGATCATATGTCCCTTCTTCTCACATTCTTCTTAAAACATCCTTCTAGAATTGACTGCTCCCACTATTTTGGAGTTGCGGCTTTAAATCTTTACAGATAACAATTAATTTCTTCATCTCTGATATGGTTCATCCATGAGAAGGGGTTGAGGATGACATCCATCAAGTAGAACTGCCTTCTTACCAATTCAATTATATGATAGGCTAGTCTAAATTGCCAGCGTACTCCTCATTTATTGGCCGTACCCATCCTCCTCCATGTCCCCTCCCCATCCCCGCCCCATCATTCTTCAACCTCAACATCAGGAATCTAAAACCCACCATCATCGTGTTCACCATTCCTTGGTTGTCCTCTCCCCCTGTCATGGTACTTGAGCCCCAGATGAGGCACGGTTCTACCCCACCCCCACTACCTTATCCCTGGAACCTTAGAGGCAGCTTCTTCACGCTCGTCCCCACGTCCAGCCATAAATCCTCTCCCCCCTCCCTAGCCCTGACCTTGGCCCCTCGGGCTCCCCCCTTTGAAACTTGTTGATAAGACTGTCAAACCTCGCTCTGTTATCATCATCAGAGTCAGAATTACTAAATCCACTTCCCCCACTATTAGGGTTGCTCCCATCGAGGTTCCACCCACCTTACACCCTCGAGCTTCCCCCTCCCTTCATGCTCCCTAACCTAACATTTTGTCCCCACCCCCTCTAACTCCTCCTGCCAAACATCTATCCCCACACCCTCAGGTTCCTCCTCCTAGGCACAAACAATATAATAATGTTTCATTTTGTTTCGTCAAAAACTCACGGTATCTAATCCAACTCAAAAATCCATATTCCTTCTTATTTAAGAGGTAGGGACTTATATGTTGTGTGTATGGCATGAGACTATATTAGGTTCAACATGGTGAACCTTAAAGTCATAGAAGATTAGTGGACCCATGTTTGATATTGATTCGTTTTTAAGGTTTGGTATCAGAGCCAGCACATGTTCAAATCCACTTTCATCAAAATGTTTGAGGATAGACCTCCTTTAAGATTGAGAAAATGATACATTGTGGGTCTAGAAGAGAGTGTGGATCGGTTCAGCCTGGTGTACCATAAAGTCATTAGAGATTGGTGGACTTGTGTCTGATACCAATTCATTTCTAAGGTTCGATATCAGAGCTAGCACTAAGTCAAATCTCACTTCCATCAAAGAAATTGTTAAAAGTAATATGTCCACTAGCACAGGAAACCATGTCTACCAAGAAGGTACATGAAATCTTGCTATGTGCATATCTATTTTCATCAACTTCCAACAAGAATAATTTGAACAAAACTTCCAAGAGGTCAACACAAAAGTTTTCAAAGAACAAGTTGATATCCAATTTCACAATTGGTCCTTATCCAATTGCTCTTTTTCTTTGTTTAATTTAAATTTATATTTATTTTAAAATATTGTTGTTGTATTGATGCTTTTTAAAAGTAAAAATTTATAAAACAAAAATTACAGCTAGCTAGTTCAGCCCTAGCCGCTATTATGTGACCTCAATTCTCATCCCCAACTTACAATTTTCTCATCTTCCTCACTTGCCATCTTTCTCATCTCTCATCTTCTTTTTGGTTCTAATCAAAATTTGGCTAGTTGCTTTTTTATAAGATAAAAGTTGATTGATGCGGCTATAACTGTGTTCAGGAAGTAGGATTGAAATATTTGAGGCCTATGAGGCATATGAAGATAGTATTGAAATGGATGAGAGAGAGGCTGAGAATTCACCTCATATGCAACCATGTAGGTGCTCATAAGCAATTTCTGTATACCACTTGGTTTTCAAAACGCTTCTCTGTGCAGGCAAAGGCTTTGAATAATCTTTCTTCCGAGCCAAAGTTCCCCTAAAAGTTTCTTATCATCATTGCATGTGTGCATATCATATATGGACTCAATAATGCGATTTTTAGTTGTAAGAATCACAAACTAGTTATTTTTCATGTTTATAAAAGTTACATATTTGGCATATTTTGATTATAAAATCTAATGACTATTGGCATAAATATTAATTTTTCTATATCAGTGTTGCTGTAAACTAAATACCAAGATTTAAAAATAGAAAAACATCAATCGTTATAAAATAATACTCCCTCTGGTCTATAATATAAAGCATATTTAATTTAGAGAGTTAGTCTTGATCCTAAATATAAGACATATTATTCATATTTGTCATTCCTAATTTACCCCTATTAAGGTCCTTCAACAATAATCAAGGAAGAAAGGGAAAGGCATAAAGGAAAATGACTAGACTGTTTTAAAAAATACATATCATATTAACTAACTAGGTTAAACGTCTTTTTTGCCCTAGAAGATTGCCTCAGAGGCAATTTTGCCTCGGAAGTCTCATCTGGGGCAATTTTGCTCCGACAGTTTCAAATGTGGGGCAATTTCACCCTGACCGTTATTGCAGGTAAATTGACCATTATTTGACTAGATTTAGGGATAAATTTGCTTCAAATTGAAAACTTCCAGGGCAATTTTACCCCTAAAATAATGATAAAATTGCTTTGGAAGTTTCAACGTATGAGCAAATTTGCTTTGGAAGTTTTCACTTAAAAGAAAATTTGCCCTGAAATTTGGTCAATTAACAGTTAAACTTAACTGGGGTGATGGTCAGGGCAAAATTGCCCCTGAATGAATACTTTCAGGGCAAAAATGGCCTTCAACCCTAACTAACTTAACTAACTTCTTTAATCTAGTTAAATTAGATAGATAAATTGAGGCATCTTGTCAGAAGAAATTTATTCTTTGTTAACACGATTCTCTGTCCTAGCATAATTGCAAAAGATAAATAAATTAAGATGCAGATCTTTGATGTATAGAAATTAAGGGGGAATGGACTATGTTTAAACTATCACTAGACTGCACAGTATAGATATATCTTGTTGATGCTGATTTATCGAGCATCCTATTGCTGTTCATTTCGTTTATCAGTGTGTTTAGATGTTTTTTCAAAACCTAGGTTTTGAATCAAAACCATGGTTTGGTTGCCGAATACCCAAAATTTTTCCAAACCATCGTTTTGATCTCAAACCTAGGTTTTGGGAAAATCCTTTTTTTTTGTTTTTTCTCTTGCGTGGGCCCCACCCTCTCTCTCTCTCTCATTGGTCTTTTTTCCTTATGTGGGCCCCACCCTCTCTCTCATTGGTCCTTTCTCATTTTATGGGCACCTCACCATGAAAAAAAGCTATTTTGACCACAATACACAAACACTCTCATTTTATCAAAATCATTTTCTCTCATAATTTATTCTGCTCAAAATCTATTTTCCAAAAGCTATTCTCCACTTTTTCTCCAAAAGCTATTCTCCAAAAGCTAATCCGAACACACCCTATGACTCACATATGAACTTTTGGTCTTGTAGATACATAAATTAAGATGCAGATCTTTGATGGATAGAAATTGAATGCATTCTCAATTTTATGGTGTTTTTACGACCACCATTTGTTTAGCAATTCTCTTTTTCTCAATGATCCAAGGTCTGTTATTCCTAGTGGTTTGTGTTTTGTATATATATAAATAGCTTTAAAGTATTATCTTAATATATATTCCTATACGTGGATGAATAAGTGATGCTAGAATTTTGCATTATCCTTGACAAATGGACTAGGTTTTGCATATTTGGAGAAACACAGATGAATTGTCTTAGCCTTCATTTGTATATTGATTGATATATGGATTCTCATATTTAGTTGGCATCATCAAAACTTTGTACATAATCTTAGTTCCAACATAACGAGTGAGCTGAAACTCCTGTTTTTAATCCTAAATTCTTTTGTAATTTTAATTTTATACTATAAAAATTAATGAGATAGAATGTTAAAATTTTATCATATTTTAGACCGATAGTACATTTTAACAAGAACATTTAGATTGACGAGATAGCATGTCAAAATTAATAAAATGAGCGTTTGAAATCTATATAATTTTTTTATCAAACCCTTCTCTTGATCATTTAGTTTCCTGGAGGTACAAGATGTTAATCTTACGATCTCTCATTACGCTTGCCACCTCCATATATTTTCCAGTTAGAGTTCCAATGTTCCAAGTGCCAAATCTGATCTTGTTCTCATGAACTAACTTCTTTAACCACCTCCATTCAGAAGAGAGTGATAGCCCTTACTCATTTAACACTACATCCGGACGACGATGCAGTAGCTCTCGCTCACTTATCATTGTACTCGAGCCATACAACACGTTACTTATAGGCAACAACCTAGCATTAGCACAATTTCTTCATTGATCCATGCCCATGGCTAATAGAAAAGTATTAAAGCAAAGGAAGGGAATTACATATGGTTTTCATTGATTTGGAAAAAACGTATGACAGTGTGCCAAGACATGTTCTTTGGAAAGCACTGGAAAAGAAGGAGGTGCGCGTTGCATATATCAAAGTCATCCAAGACAAGTATGAGAGGGTAACAACTAGTGTTAGAACACCTCGATGTGTGACAAATGATTTTCCTATAAGGATTGGCCTACATCAAGGATCAACTTTGAGCCCTAAATTGTTTAACCTAGTGGTAGACATTCTAACTGAGCCTATCAAAGAGGAGATGCCTAATTGCATTTTTTTTGCTGATGATCTAGTTCTGTTGGCTGAATCCATAGAGAAAATCAATTTCGAACTTGAGATATGGAGAAGGATTTTGAAGTTGAAGGGCTTTTGCTTGAGTAGGAGCAAAGTTGAATATATGCATTATAATTTTGATAAGAGAAGAGTTAGAAGTGAAATGGAAGTTAAATTAGGGGGCAAGCCATTCCGCAAATGACAAAGTTTAGATATTTGAGATCAATAATACAACAAGATGGTAAAATTGATGGAGATGTTAATCATAGAATTCAAGCTAGATGGTATAAGTGGAGAAAAGCTACTGGAGTTATTTGTGATCGAAAAGTACTTAATAAGGTAAAAAGGAAGTTTTATCGCACTGCTATAAAACCAACAATGCTTTTTGATAGTGGATGTTGGACTTTAAAGGGACAATATGAACATAAAATGGGGGTAGCCAAGATGAAGATGTTGAGATAAATATGTGGTCATACAAGAAAAGATAAGATTTGTAATGATTATATACGCGAACGAGTTGGAGTGGTATCTATAGGAGAGAAAATGGTAGAAAATTGTTGGAGGTGATATGGGCATGTTCAAAGAAGGCTATTGAGTGCATCAGTGAGAAGGGTTGATCAAGCAATATGGAGTCTTGTAAAAAGAAGTCCAGGAAGATCAAAGCGAACATTCAATGAAGTTATTGAGCGGGATCTTTTGGTTAATAATCTATCTAAAAATTTGGTTTTCAATATAACACAATAGAGTCATGCGATCTATATAGCCAACCTCATCTAATAGAATAAAGGCTTTGTTGTTATTGTATACAAGTGAGTCATTAGTTATTTGAGATTCATAAATTAAGAAATAATAATTTTAATACAAAAAATCATAAAAATAGAAGGAAAATATATAAATAAAGAGATAAGGTCATAGCTGTCAACTTATAATTAGCTCTCATCCTCTACTCTCCTGAACCAAATAATAGATTAAACCTCCCCTTACAACCAAACAAAGCTAATAAACCTTTACTACCCTTCCTTCGTTGAACCAAACACACCCTAAGTGAATTTATTTTGCCCCACCAAAACTGATGGTTTGAATTAAGGGAGTAAACTTAAAATGAGGGCATATTTAAGAGACCAAAAATTATATTAAACTTTCTAAATTTTTATATCGGTAAGAGTACTATTGCACCCAAGAATTTCTCCACTTCTCATTTTAGTCTCTCGTCTTTTTTTTCCAATTAATCCCCTTTGAGCTCCATTTTATTCTGGGCATCAAATGCGGCCTCAATATTAAATGAGTAGCCCAACCCAAAATAGTTAATGATATGGTACATGAAGAACCAATTTCCACCACAGAAGTCCAGAGTGCTAAACGAATATTAAATCCCTGCACAGAAACAGAGTCTGTCTCTGCTTTTTTTCTGGAAATGATTACGTTGCCATATTCTCCATATCCTGCCTCTTCTTGCTTGCGCACCAAAACAAGGTTCCCCAAACCCAAATTCAGTACTAGTTGCTTCCTCTCTCAAATCCAAATCAATGATTCTCCAACAAAACCATCCAATTTCGTCCCTTTCTCAACAAATCATCCCTCACTAATCGTGCAAACCCCAGACGATGGCAAGTTCAAGCGAAGAGAGGCAATAGGGCTTGCCTTTGGATTTGGCCTTTGCAATGTTGTCTTTCATTCGCTGCCGGAAGCCACGTCAGCAGCTGAAGCCGAGGCTCCATGCGAGCTAACAGTGGCTGCTTCGGGCATCGCCTTCTGTGATAAAGTTGTGGGAAATGGTCCTCAAGCTGTTAAGGGTCAGCTCATTAAGGTAATTTATTAACTATTTAATGCTTAATAATCACATTATTCTTTGGGGTTTATGATGATTTATAGAAAAATTGAAGTGATGTGTGTTTGTGGGGATAGGCACATTATGTTGGGAAATTGGAGAATGGGAAAATTTTCGACAGCAGCTATAATCGCGGCGAGCCTCTTACATTTCGTGTTGGCGTTGGTGAGGTATGTAAATTCATATTTTGCTCTCAAAAACATATTCTTTGGTCTCATATCTTAATTGGGTTATCTATAATGCTTAACTATTAAACACCCCGTTTCTAATACAGTTCTTGCATGAACAATATACAGATATATATATATATATATAATTAAAAATCGAAGTAGATTAGAGTTGATCAACAGCAAGCAATGTTGATGTCAGTATTCTGTAGTCACTGTATCATAACAAATCACAATGCACTACAAAAATAGTGGGAGAGTTGCAGCTAGATTGAGTGATACACTGCTCTATCAAATTATCATTGCATGTTTCAGCAAGCGACAGCCAAGCACTTAAATACTTATATATATATATATATATATATATGATCTTGTTTGTGGACCTTGTAATTGTTAAATTTTGAGGAACCAAGTTTGAAATAATGAATGTGAAGAGGATACAAGACGTTCGAATCCAGATGGGTTGTGCATTGTAAGACTATGATTACAGAACCTGAGTCTGAGATGAACTAATAAACAATTGGTGATTCAAGTTGAGGATTTGGAACAAAGCTTTTAACCAGCAAATCCCTGTGTTAACTGCAGTTTTAAAAGGAAATGTGGTAAGTGGCTTAGTGAGATGAGAGTGGTATTGATATTATTGGAGTTAGAATTTTGAGATATAGGCCTATCTATAAATAGCTTAAGCCAATTTGATAAGACTTCCTTCAACATTATATACCTTCAATTATTTATCTAATTAATCAATGTGGGACTCTTTTTTACTTTTTCTGTTCTTTAATGTAAGACTTATTTACCTAATTTAATTAGATTAAGGAAGTTAGTTAATATAACATGTATTGTCTAAGACTCCCTAATCATCTTCCTTAATTTCCTCCTTCTCTGATCCTCCTTGATTGTTGTTAAGAGAGCACTAATAGGAATAAATTAGGAAAAAGAATGACAAATATGAAAAATATGTTTTATATTTAGGATCAATACCAACTTTCAAAATAGGTCCTATATTATATTAAGGAACAAATACATTGTCTAATAGATATTGATGAATGTGAAACCAATGAACAGGTGATCAAAGGATGGGATGAAGGGATATTAGGAGGGGAAGGAATACCTCCCATGCTTGCAGGTACTATTTCAAGTTTCAACCTCTTAATTCATTTTCTAAAATTTTCAATTTCCCATTTTATATCTGATCTGTTCTATGTTTATATATTTAGGAGGCAAACGAATATTGAAAATTCCTCCACAACTTGCATACGGCTCAAGAGGTGCTGGCTGTAGGGGAGGCAAGTTCCCTTCCTATCCTCCATCTCTATATGTGTACTATATATATATATATATATATGGGTTAAGTTGTAATTTTAACAGCAAAATTTTTCATGGTAAGCATATGGCACAATTAAAGTTTAAAAGGTGCAAAAGTATACACAACTTTTCATAAATGGTGAAATTTTAACAATTTCGTTAAATTGGTTGAAATAGTCGTTATTTTTTTATGTGGGACCTATTTATTCTCCCTCTAGTTTTATAATAGATGTTTGGGTCATTTTAAAACCTTCTTCGTTAAAATTGCATCTTAATTTTATATACACACACATATTAATTGGAAATAATATCTGAAAAGTACTTTGTGTGATATATGTAGGTTCATGTATCATCCCTCCTGATTCGGTCCTATTATTTGATGTGGAGTTCATTAGCAAGGCTTGATTTGCTTCCTCATCCTCCACTTACGGCAAAATTCTTTCTTTTCCCCCTCTTCTTTCTTTTCTCTCACACTTGCATTTTAAATTATAATGAGCTTTAATTTCATTTTATTTCATTTTGCGGTCCCTCTTGATTTGTCATGTAAAGGCAGTTACTTTTGCATTTTATTAATCAAAATTTTATATGTATCAACTATCAAGGATTGGACTGGCCCAATGACACGGAAGGGATTATGTGTTGGACGATTTGATTATTAGAAAAAAAATAAATAAATACTACTTGAATTTCAAAATCTCAAATAAGTGATTTTATAAAAACCTGAGTTATCAATACTCTTTTTGTCAATCTTATTATTTTTATGGATTATTCTTAGTGTGTGTTTGGTAACAACATCCCAAACCATGGTTTCGAACCATGGTTTGCATAACCCAAAATAAAACTCCTCTCATACACTTACCTCGTAAGTCATAAAAACTATTAAAAAAAGCTAATCCAATTGTTAGTAGAATCACTTTGAGATTTTGAAGTTCAAGTGGTATTCATTTGTCTTTCTCCCTTGATTATTATAACCTCAAAATAAATATAATATTCAAATTATTTCATGCTTATTTAATATTCCATATGGTCACTTCTAACCAAAAAAAAAAAAATCATATGATCACTGGTGATTGGATAAGCTGGTGCAATATATACCATGCAATGAGTTTATTACCTAGCTTTTGTGTTTGACTTTTTTTAATATTTATTTTCTGACCTTTCTTGAAATGCGTTCTGGACTAAAAAATGTTAACAAAGATATATAGATCAAATTTTAATTTGACCGAATCCATTTTTTAAGGCTCAATTATTATGTTATCTAATGTGTAAAGGAACTCTGATGAATAATCATAAGAAGTAATTCTTTACGCGAAAAAAAAAAAAAAGGTGAAGAGTTTAATTAACTTCTCTTGTAATATTTTCAATACGTCTCCTCCAACTTTAGTGATTATGATTGATGGAGAGAAGTATGGATATTAAAACGAAGCAAAACAAAATGATTAAAGTCTCAAATCTTTGACTTAGGAGAAAAAGACTAAAAAGGACTCTTTGAGTTAATATCATTTGTCCAATCTATAATTTTACACAATGATAAATGATTGAGAGTACTCCCCAAGTCTTTCAAAAACTATGCTGGGATGTCAAGTGTGATTGGGTTTGGCGTGGCGTGAGAAAAGATCCCAAATCAGATAGACTTTTTCAGATACATGTATCAATCCCATTCGAAGTAACCACTAAATGTGGGACATCTCCCAATAAAAATTTAAATATTAGTTTACTCAAAGTATATAAATACAACAATAATAAAAGTCTCTATCCTATTAAGTGGGGTCGGCTATATGGATCGCAGGACTTCATTATGTTCTATTAAAAATTATATCTTTAGGTATATTATTAATCAAAAGATTTCTCACTATGATCTCATTGAGCGTTCACTTCAACCTTCATCGACCTCATTTTATAGGACTTCAAATTGCTTGATCAACCCTTCTCACTAGAGTATTCAATAACCTTCGTTGAACATATCCAAACTACCTCAAATAACTTTCTACCATTTTTGCTTCAATAGAGGCCACTCCAACTCATTCATTTATATGAGTATTACGAATCTTATCTAAAAAAAGTATATAAATGCAAAAAAAAAAAAAAAGCTATATGCTCAGTACTTAAAGAGATTTTAATTAAATTAAGGTGTGAGTGTGATGTCATGCTCACTTCTAAGCATCTTGTTGTTATAGGGTAAGGGTTCAGTTGGAATCTCCTTTCTTTCGATGCTCTCTCTAAGACTGACAAAATCTCTAAGACTGACAAGTGATATCTGAGGCTAATAGCTAGTTAATACATGCCATACAATTATAGTTGGTTGGAATTTTCATGGCCCGTAAATAGTGAAACCTTACATATTTATTTTGAAAAACGTTGTTTAAATTCTATGTGTATTTGATTTTCAGTTGTTTCCTTTTTTATTTGGATACAATGAAACTTGACGATATTTAAATCGGTAAAGGTGTTAAAATGACCATAAATTTTTATGAAAAGAGCAAATATAACCATGAACTAATTTTTGGACCAAAAGTAATCATAAACTTTATAAAAGAGAGCAAAAGTGACCATGACATTAACGGACGTTAACGTCAGTTAATGTGAACTTTCTAAGGTGCTAAAATAGCCATTAACTAATGTCAAAAGTGTAAAAGTAACCATAAAATTTTTTTTAGATATAAAAGTAACTTCTTGAACATTAATTCATAATTTTTTTTTTGCTTTTGTGTTGTGAGTGTTTTATCAATTTGAGGATTTAAATGACAAAACTTATTAATTAATATTTAAAAAGTCAACTTTTTTTATTTTGGCGAGAATGACGAAACGAAAGAAAATCATCACCTAACTCTAAAAGATAAAATTCAAGGTAATTAAACCTGGACCTGTCGGTGAACCGGCCGGGGTACTGGATCAAGGGTCAGACTAGAGCTAAACCGGTGAGAAATAAAAAATTTTAGGCTTATAGTATGAAATTCTAAAGGAAAAATTAAAAAAATATTTTTTTAAACAAAAATTAAAAACTTAACCCAAATCTACTGATCGGTTAGCCGGTTTTCGATCTGGTTCGGATCAAATAACCATGATAAAACCCTTAACATTAATTATAAAATATGTAACTTTTTTAACATTAATTTATAATTTTTTTTGCTTTTTTCATTTTAATCCCCAAATTGATAAAACATTCATAACACAAAACCTTAAGTAAAAAAAAAACTTATAAATTAATGTTAAAAAAGTCACCTATTTTATAATTAATGTTAAGGATTTTATCATGGTTATTTGATCCTCAAATTGATGTTAAGTTGACTTTTTAAATATTAATTAATAAGTTTTGTCATTTAAATCCTCAAATTGATAAAACACTCATAACACAAAAGCAAAAAAAAATTATAAATTAATGTTCAAGAAGTTACTTTTATATCCAAGAAAAATTTTATGGTTACTTTTACACTTTTGACATTAGTTAATGGCTATTTTAGCATTTTAGAAAGTTTACATTAACGGACTTTAACATCCGTTAACGTCATAGTTACTTTTGCCCTCTTTTATAAAGTTTATGGTTACTTTTGGTCCAAAAATTAGTTCATGGTTACATTTGCTCTTTTCACAAAAGTTTATGGTCATTTTAGCACATTTACCCTATTTAAATTGGACACATGAGTGGTACTTTTGATAGCATATATATATATATGATTGTAACAAATACTCCCCACATCCTAAATATAAAAGAGAATTGATTTTCTTTAGAGAGATTAAGGAAGTTAAATAAATTACTTAATTATATTATATGTTGTGTATCATTAAATTATATATTAGTTTATTAGTCAAACTAATTAATTTGGAGAACAAAATAAAAATCTAAATACTCTAAAATAATTTAGTTAGTTTCCTTAATTTTTTTTAAAAAAATAAATTTTATTTTATATTTAAATCCGGAGAAAATACTTGTTAGGTAGGCTCTGAATGTAGGTTGCAGCGTGTCCGTGAGTATGAAGAGTGAGCAAAATTCCAAAGAACACAACATCAGTTGGTGGCCTCTGTCGCCCATATATATATATTTCTCTAATAATTTTCGTGGGTTAAAAAATACACATGAGATTTTTTTTAAAAAATATATTCAATATTAAATGTTTTTTTAGGAGTAAAAATAACTATAAATTTTTAAAATAGGTGTAAAAATACACATTGATCGTTAGTTGACCATTTATATGATTTTTTTAAAGAGTCAATTTGCAAAAATATACATGAGATTTTTCTAAAAATGCCCCCAACACAAATACTTTTTTTAGAGGCAAAAATAATTATGGACTTCTAAAATAGGTGTAAAAATACAAATTGACCATTAGTTGACTGTTTGAATTTTTTTGAATAAAAATGATGACATTGAGGATAACATGAATGATTAAGAAATAACTTAAAGAGAAATACTTACATACTTTGGGAGTATCACGTTATCTGAACTTTGTCTAATAGAAACATAATAACTCAAATCATTTTAATTCTAGTTGGCTAAAGATCTAATGAAAAATTTAAAATTTATTTTTTTAAAGAAAAATCTTGATTGATCATTTTGTTTTAGTTTTTTTTAATTAAGATGTTTTTTCTTAAATACAAGATAAAATTTGAATTTTTTCAAATGAGTTATCATCCAACTAGAATTAAAATAATATGAGTTATTATGTTTTCATTATTAGATAGAGTTTAGATGACATGGTACTCTTGAGTATGTAAGTATTCTCCAACATGAAATAATAATTTGCTGACTGGGTAAAAGAAATTAATTTCCACCAAATCTTGTTATCTCCACCTCATCACTTCTTTCGGAAGCGAGATGGAGAGGAGAGGAAGGGTTAGGCAGAAAAAAAACTAATGAGATGGAGATAAAGAGTTAGGTATAAATTAATTTCCCTTATCTAGTCAGTAAATTATTATTCCAGATTATTTTTTAATCATCCATGTCATCATTTTCAGTCAAAAAATTCAAATAAATGAACAACTAATGGTCAATATGTATTTTTACACCTATTTTAAAAGTTCATAGTTGCTTTTACCCCTAGAAAAGTATTTGTGATGGGCGCATTTTTTGGAAAATCTCATATGTATTTTTGCACATTAACCCTTAAAAATATTAAACAAATGGTCAACTAAAAGTCAATATGTATTTTTACATATATATTAAAAGTTCATAATTATTTTTACCCCTAAAAAAAATATTTGATGTTGGACACACTTTCAAAAAATTTCATATATATTTTTGCACCTTAACCCTGTCTTTCATTGTCTAATGCACACGTATGTTCTAACATTAGCACCTTACTCTTTTTATATATAAAAAGTTCATATGAGTATAGGCTTCGTAAAATTTTTAAGGTTAGAACATACCTCCAAACTTAAAGAACCACTCCTGAAGGACATATAGATTACTTATCAGTAAGTCCCTTTGTCCCTCCCCGAAATTTTTTTTTTTTCATTGGCTTAAAGGACGCAACTTTGTCTTATTTTGAGCCTAACCCCTGCCCTTTACTATTATCATGTACTGCACAAATTATACTTCTTCAATATCGAGCGCACACAAGCGCACAAAAATTGATGATATTAGTTAGGGGCAAAATGAAAAGCCTATTAAATTATATTATGATAACGTAACTAATTTGATTGTATTCTATAGGACTCCCTAAATGTGATACTCCCTTTGGAACTAAATATAGATAGAATTGATTTTTTTTGGAGAGATTAAAGAAGTTAAATAAGTTACTTAATTATATCATATATTATGTAGTCTTAGATTATCAATTTATAAGTTTGGGAAAAAATGAAAAAATATAAATATGTTAAAGTAAATTAATTATTTTCCTTAATTTCTTTAAAAAAGTCATCTTTATCTTATATTTAGAATCATATATAGGGAGTATATATTTTAAATAAGAGAAAGGATAGATATTTTATACAGGGTGAAAGTGCATCAATCATCCTAAAGTATTTTCTTAGACATTCTAAAGTATTTTATGGTGCCTCCAATATTTTAAAATATTTTTTTAAGTGCATTCATCACCTTAAAATATTTTTTCAAATGCATCTAGTACCTTAAAATATCTCTTTGTGTATCCAGCACCATGACGCAAAAATAATTTAAGGTACTGAACGCATATAAAAAAATTATTTAAGGTATTGGATATAGGAAAAAAAATACTTTAGAAAACTTGATACACCTAAGAAAATACTACTGCATGTGCTGGATGTGTTTTAACCCTATTTTTATGTATTAGATTAAGAGAATACTCATGGTATTTTTGCAAATATACAATTTTTTAAATAATTGTTCACAATTCAACAAAATTGATTATTTATCAAAAATAAGAATGAGTTCTTGAAAATAGAAAACAACAACAACAATAGAATCTTAATCCCATTAAGTGGCGTTGGCCAAATAGATCAAATGACACCATTAAGCTTAGTCAAAAATCAAATCTCCGGATAAATTATTAACTAAGAGATCTCGCTCAATAACATCATTCTTTTCGATCTTTCTCTGCTATTCCTTTCAACTGGGCTCCAAACAAGTTGATCTACCCTCCTCACCGACGCATCTAATGACATTCTTTAATTTGTACATGTCTAAATAATTTCAAACGATTTTTTATTATTTTTTAATTGGTGCCACTCCAACCCTTTCCTCATATAAGAATAGAAAAGAATCAAATAATATAGTTTTCTCCAATAATAGGATATTTTATAAATGTGAGGAGCACAATATTTTGTTGTATATGTTTTCACCGGCATGACGACAGAACATATATTGATAAAGTTATGCAACTCGCACCAAACATGGTTAAAGAGCTAGTGAGTCCACCATATATTCTCTGCTTTCCTCTTTTTCATATTTCTATCTCCATACACGCTTTCCCCCCCCCCCCCCCCTCTCTTCTAACAGTTACTTCATTTGAACTTTCTTTTTACCTATAACAAACCCTGCAAGGTATCTTCTTCGCCACTTAGCTTTCTATCTCTCAGCCATTAAACAATTTCTCTTAACCCTACCTACCTCTCTCTGCATGATTCTTCTTCTTCCTTATAATTTCATGCATGGCTTCTAATAATTCTCTTCACTTCATCACCCTCCTCTTTTTCTCTTTCTTCTTCCTCTTACTTTCTCACTCTTCTTCTCGCTCTCTACATCTTCGTTCTCTCTCTTCCACTCAACGCCAAGATGCCATTAACATGGCTCCTCCTTCTTCTCCTTCTCCGCCCGATAATCCCTACAACACCATTCATGTCCCACCTCATCAACATCATCAAAAACGACGTCGCCCTCCGGTTCTGTCGTCGCATCGGACAAGCTTCAACGACAGTGACCATGAAGTCCCAAGTGGTCCAAACCCTATTTCAAACAGGTGATGATGCCTTAAAGTTTTAACCCTTTGTGTACAAGAGACGACCCTTCACGATCCTAGAAATTCAAAAAAAAAAAAAAAATCATATATATATATGTATGTATCAAATCTTCTTACAGTTCGGTTTGTAATTTCTAGGGTTTTGTTCTTTTCCTTCTTCTCTTTATTATCTCGTTTAATTTCTCTGGGGTTTTTTTTTTTTTTTTTCCATATTGGGGGTGTTAGAAGCTTTAAATTAAAACAGATCGATATATATTTATATATATGATGAGCACAGTGTATTTAATTATATCATTATTGTTGTGAAGCAATTTCCAATCATTTGAAGATGAGGGACATGTGTATGCGAGATGTTCTATGATTATGTTGATCATTTTCTTATCTGAAGTTTAAGCTTAACTTCTTTTCAGATATGGTCATCATTACTTCTATTATCTTTATTATTCTTTTATCTTTTGCCTCAATTATATGTGTTTGGCTTGCTGTGTCTTTTTGCACTGATATTCGAGCTAATTGATTATGAGCATTCCGATGTAGTGGAATGACATGAAAGGACCGTGGAAAAAGCAACAAGCCAATCTAACAATGATTAATTCCCAAGATTAATTTTAATTCAATTCACTCCATTTCCTATTTTTTTATATACTACCTTCTATTTCTTAAATATAAAATCCATTTTATAGTTTAATTTTAGGGAGAATGACAGAAAAATGCTATTTAAACTTCAAAATCCCGCTGACAAGAATGATAATGGGATTGACAACGCAAATCTTTATTAAAAGATTAATTAGGGATTTTGAAGTTCAATGGTATTTTTTTTTGTCATTCTCCCTTAATTTTATATCAATGACTACAGGTAGTATTTCCCTCATTCATATCCTTCCAAATTGTCCTTGCAGCTATTTTTTTTGTTAATTAAACTATTGACTGAAACTTAATGTCCGATTAAGAATTAATATTAATGCCCAATCATTGAAAGAGATAACGTGAAGGTGTGAGTCCAATTTTTTTTTTTCAAAAAATAAACCCTTCAAACGTCGAAGTTCTATCATTTTTTTCCGTAACTACATAATATTTTTTATCTATAGTACAGTTAAGTTATCTTTTTAATTTTCAAAGAGAGTGTGTGTGGGTTTCGTTAATTAAGTTTTGAAATTTTGATGCTTGAGTTACGAAAGACAACTCCAATACTAGCTAGCGGCATTTTATTTTGTAATCTCTGTTTTTATTTATAAAATCTAAATTTTAATAAATTTTTTTTACTAATTTTATCCCTAATTAATTTTTTCATATATTTTCTTTCATCATTTTTTGCATTATTACGCTCTCTCATTTACCCATTTATAAATAAGGACATATATGTAAAAAAATATTTTTTTTACATATCTATTACTTTTGATTAATTTTAACAGTTTTTTTAACCACACAATTCGATTATTTAAATATCATAATAAGGGATGGAGGAAGTATCCTTCTAGACTGTCTTTGCTCTTAAAGCATTGAAAAAAAATTAAATGTCGAAGTAAACATAAATATGGCGTAATGAAAAAGCGATCAGCTGAAGGAGTGAGTGAGTTGTGAGTCCAACATTATAAATTATTTTATTTTTTCCATTACCCCATCTCCTTAATTGTGGGGGAGAAAAATTCCTTCGTTAAACCGTGTACAAATGGCTTCAATGAAAAATAGTGTTATTCTCTCCTGTGTTAATTATAAGGCAAAGTTAACCAATTTCATTATTTTTAAGGAGTGGTAGTTAATATATATATTCCCCTTAGTCCAAAATTTAAGTAATATTCTATAAAAATTATTTGATTCATAATGTAAATTACTTAAAGAGTAATTGATGTTTACTTATCAATTTTGTCCCAGTAATAATGCTTAAATGTGGTTCATCAATCATCATATTTTTTATTCTCCTTTAAAATCTAAGTTAATATATAGGTAAAGTTGGAAATTATTTTTTAATTTAAAACACATTTAGGAATAAACCAGTTTTCCTTGATTCAGTATGATGGTTGAAAGATAATGACTTATATTTTGGATCTAAGGGAACATATCTTTAAAAAACAAATGAGTGACTCTCCAATTTTACCAAGCTAATGATCACAATAAATAAGTTTGTCTAAAAATTAAGAGCATGCAAATAATTTGGTGCAATTAAGGAGGGGTAAGATTGGAAAAAAAAACATTAACTCCCATGCACGCATCTTTGTCCTATATTTATGATAAGCATATATGTCATTAAAACTTGTATCCTATAATTAGAATTGAAGGGAATATTGTATTTAATATATATTACACAATAGCTCTTTCTAGTTTTCAAAATGTTTGAATTAGGGAAGACAACTTCATTACTAGACCAGTTGCTCACATTTTTTTGTTAAATTAATATGGTTAGTACTTAATTAATGTTCACTCCCACTAGGCAAGACAGAAAGATACAATGCAGTGTGTGTGTGTGTGTTATTTTTTTTGTCAACACGAATTTCTCGATACAAAAACAAAATCAGATATAAGGTGTTAAGACTTCGAAATAAAAATGTTACACATAGAAATCAAAACTTGGAATATATATATATATATATATGTTATAGATAAATGGTGGCTGTTAGAGTCGTGTTGACTACACTTTGTTACCGAAACACAAAGTGTATGTAAAATAAGAAAGGATAATAGTGTGATTTTGAGAGTACAAGGGTGGTCAGCTGACTGACTATGTAGGTGATAGCAGATAAGAAAAATAAAAGTTAGGGACATAATGATTCCAAGTCTCTTAATAAAGGACACTGAGACTTTTGTTGATGACCACGACTATATTAATTTTTGGACCCCACCCTTCAGACCAAAATTACATTATTCTACTACCTTCTTTTTCAAATTTTTACTTTTACTTTGAGTAAATTATTAGCGTGTTTAATTTTTTTTAGAATTTACATCTTTTTTCTGTTAAGATAAAAATAAAATAAACTTCATACGAGTTTGGATGAAGTTACACGTGAATTGCATATAATTTCAATATATATGTATTTTTAAATTAAATTTTGTTTGTTAAACTTTCCTTAATTTTTTTTAATAAAATGTGTGTGTATTTTAAAAATACAAAAATATTATTTAACTTGAATGATATTGAGGTGAGATTAATTTATTTTATAGTTCAGGATAAGTACTTTAATTTGTTTATGCTTCATCAAAACCAAAACAAAAGGATGGAGAAAGTTTAGAATATTTATTATTCTAATTTTTTGCCGATTATTGATTATTCTAATTGAATATTAATGAATCCATAAAGCTGATTGAAGTGAATAAATAATGTGTATATATTATAGTATGAAAGGAAAAAAGAAACCAGAAGTTGAAGTCTCTGAAAGGCAAGGCAAGTGATACTATCGCTTTGCTTTGCGTGAAAAAGTGAAAACGAAGAAGGGGGCATCCAAAGCAGAGTCTTGAAGCGTTGAATTTCCGAAAATAGCCTCCATGGACATTTGTGTTATATCTGTCCTTTTGCTTTTAGACTGAAGCAAAGCAATGAGATAGATAGAGCTGAAAGCTTTTGGGTCTCTTCTTGTTTGTCTCTTTTCTTCCTTGTGTACGTATGTTTCAGAGAGAGCCCTTTGTCCTTTTCCTCTCTCTTTCTCTCTCTCTCTCTCTTCATCTTTGTGAACGTACGTGCTTAGTAAATAATTACATGATACGAAATTACGAATAAACAAGTCAAATAATTTTTGCCCTAACGATAATTGATCACAGCTTGATAGTTAACTTGTGTTTGTGTGGCAGCTTTTATGTATGTAAATGGTTTTCATGATTTGGGAAAGCTGAATAAAATGTCTATATATGCGTAGCTAACAACCAAATTGAACCAAATATCGATAAGTTTTTTTATGGTCTTGATTTGATTTCTCGTACGTACGTACCTATTCTTTCAGGGATCAAAACTCATTCACATGTCAACTCTTCCATCATCAGCTGGGTGTATAATGATTACACTCTCCTTTCAATACTTCATTAACTGTCGAACGGAATTCAAAATATACTGGCTTGAAGGGTATACGTAGCTATATTAGCTTCATTATTGAAATTCAATAATACATGACTCAATTTTATCTGATATTATATTGCATGCATGTCAGTTCAAGATAATCGTGTGTGGAATAGAATTCACTTGACGCCAATTTTGGATATAATATTGGATCTCAAGAGCAATAATGCTCACATCACTTACTTAAACCTCTTATGAGTGTAATTTAATTTAAACAACTACTCTTATATAGTTATACTCATATTTATAAAGCAATTCCAACATATTTCATAGTGACAAAACAAAAAACATTTAATTTCATTAACTTTGTCACTAAATTCAATAACTTTTCAACTTTATCCTTATTTAATATATATTATAACTTTTTAGAACATAATCAGCACAATAATAAATTAAACGATAGATAAAATTATACATTCATATAAAAAATTTAATGATATACCTTATAAATATGACACAAAACTTTCTTCTCTTTTAATTAGCCTATAAATAGGATTAGATGAGTACTCTCTAGAATTCTAAATGCAAATTAAAAGTTAGTAAAAAGGATTTGCTTTAATTCTAAATATAATACTTTAACCTATTTTATTTGTCTTTCAAAATTATAATTTTTCTCCTAAACTTTTTTTTCTATTTGTAAGTAAAAGAGTCCATAAATATGTATTTACATTGATATCTTTAAACAAGAGGATTGCAAGGTTATATATATACACAAAATAGAGATAGAACGAGCGTGATTAATGGAGCACTTCAAGGAGAGCTTGAAGGAATAGTCAACAGAAGATCTGCCTCTTTTCTTGACTGTGGACGTTTCCTGACGGTGGGGGATTTGGATGGTGGATTTCCTTTGACACTCCCCTTCAAGTTGGAGCATATATATTTATCATGCCCAACTTGTTACAAAGATACTCAACTCGTGTCCCATGTAAGGCTTTCGTCAAAAAATCTGTCAGTTGGTCCTTTGATTGCACATGCCCTGTAGATACAACATTTTCTTTAATCTTATCACGAATAAAATGACAATCAATTTCAATATGTTTGGTTCGTTCATGGAATACAAAATTCGATGCTATATGGAGTGCTGCTTTATTATCACACCATAGCTTTACAGGCAATGTTGTGGTGATACCAATTTCCTTCAAGAGTTGAAATACCCACACAATTTCTTGTACTGACTGTGACATGGCTCTGTATTCTGCTTCTGCACTTGATTTTGACACAACTCTTTGCTTATTACTTCTCCAAGATATCAAATTTCCACCAATAAACACATAATAACCCGTAGTGGATCGTCTTGTGACTTTAGATCCTGCATGATCCACATCACAGAAACACTCGACTTTAGTGTGCCCATAATCTGTATAAAGAATACCAAAACCAGGAGAACCTTTCAAATAATGCAAGATATGTTTTAAAGCTTCCCATTGTGCCACCGTTGGTGATGCCATGAATTGGCTGAGCCTACTGACTGAGAATGTTATATCAAGATGAGTTACTATCAGATAATTCAGCTTCCCAATGAGTCTTCTATATCTTTCAGGAAATGCAAACGGCTTCAATTTCTCTGGATCAATCCTCTTCTTTAAGTCATCAGGAAGCTCATTAAACATACTAGCATCAAGATCCAAAAAGGGATTCAGAATCATGGGGATGCTGCTTGGTGCGGCTCCAAGCTTTTCAATCTCCTTTAAGAGATCAAGAACATACTTCCTCTGAGTCAAAAGAATGCCTTTCTTGCTTCTCAAAACCTTAATACCAAGGAAGTACCTTAATGATCCCAAATCTTTTGTCTGGAAGTGAGAGTTCAGGAAGATTTTAAGTTCTGAAATTCCAGAAATGTTACTCCCTGTAATCACAATATCATCAATATATACTACTAGAAGAATTATGCCTGCATCAGATTGCTGGTAGAACATAGAGTGATCACACTTGCTTTAACTTAACTTCTTAACTACTGCACAAAATCTATCAAATCAGGCTCGAGGACTTTGCTTTAGACCATACAGTGACTTCCGAAGGTAGCACACTTTCCTATTCTCCCCCTGAGCAATGAACCCAGGTGGTTGCTCCATATAAACTTCTTCAAGAAGGTCGCCATTCAAAAAGGCATTCTTAACATCTAATTGGTGTAAATCCCAATGATGTGTGGCCGCCAAAGAAACAAGAAGACAAATTGAGGTGAGTTTGGCCACAGGAAAGAAAGTCCCGGAATAATCAATACCATAAGTTTGGGCATACCCTTTGGCAACAAGTCAAGCTTTTAGCCGTTCTAAGGAACCATCATCCTTAGTCTTAACAACAAATACCCATTTACATCAAATGGCCTTCTTTCCAGGAGGGAGATCAACAAGAGTCCAAGTACCAGCTGTTTCCAGTGCCAAAAGTTCTTCTTCCATTGCGGCACGCCAACCAGGGTGAGTCAGGGCTTGGTGAAGGGTAGTAGGGGTGAAGATGGAATCAAGGGTGGCCATAAGAGAAGAGGAGACAAAGGACAAAGACTTATAGGATACAAAAGATGAGATAGGATAGGTACAATCAGCATATTTTTTGGGAGGATAACGAGGATGAGTACCTTTTTGAAGGGCAATGGGCAGGTCATCAAAAGTATCAACAGGATAATCAAGACTAAGTGGTTCAGTAGCAGTAAGAGGAGGATCGGCGGAAACAGGAGTAGGAACTAAGGAGGCATCAACGAAATCAATCGGCGAAGTAGGAGCTGGCGAGGGTGAATCATTGGCAATATCAGCATCATTGATGATATCAGGTTCCATAACAGCAACCTGTACTGGTGAGAGAGAGACAGGATAAGTCAGGATAACATCAGACTCATCCATGATAGAGGGAGACTTAGAGACAGTCAAAGTTTTGAAGAAAGGAGAGGACTCATAAAAAGTGACATCAGTGGACACAAAATAACAACGAAGATCAAGAGAGTAACACTGATAACCTTTCTGAATTCTAAAATATCCAAGAAAAACACATCTTAAGGACTTGGGATTGAATTTACTAATACTCACTACAAAAAAAACGTGATTTAGTAGCGGTTAAAAATGGGTATTAGTAGCGGTTTGAACCGCTACAAATGGTTACTAGAACCGCTACTAAATCGTATGTTGCAAGCAGTTTTGTAGCGGTTATATAAAACCGTTACTCAATAAAAAATAACCGCTACATCCTTTGTAGCGGTTCAATCCAACCGCTACAACACCCTCATGAACGAAATTTTTTTTAGAGATATTTGTGCGGTTATATCACCACTACAAATATAAAAAATTGAAATTTTGAAAGCGAAAAAAAAATGACATTTTTTTATTTTGTAGTAGTTAACAAACCGCTACTAATTTTGAATTTCATGAAATTTGTAGCGGTTATCAAAACCGCTACTAATTTCATGAAATTCAAAATTAGCGCCAAAAAATTTAATTTGAGTTTTAAAAAGGCGTGTTATTTAGTAGCGGTTTAATAACCGCTACAAATGTTTAAAATTTTTTTAAAAAATATACGATCATTTGTTTCTGTTTTTTTAATATTAAATTAAATATTTTATTTTGTTATTATGTTATCTATTTTAATTAGCTTATTATTCAATAGTTTAACTTATTAATAAATTAAAAGGAAAAATGTAATTTAATTGGATTAATATAAAATTTATATTAATAATATTATTAAGGATAGGTAGGTAATAAGGAATTATTATGTTGTCTAATATAATGTAATTGTGTATGAAAAATAGATGAAAATGAGATACAACTTTGAAATATGTGGAAAAAAATGGTTAGAATAAATTTTTAGAAAGGAAAGAAGTATTGTAAAAAAAATTAAAAATCTTGTTACCATATTTGATCGTATTATTCAGCTCCTCTACTCATACGAAAGAAGTTGTAAATGAGAGAAAATGAAAGAAAGGTAAGGTGAAAAGAAATTAGGGAGTGTTTGAAATGAGTTGTGGTAAGGGTATTTATAGAGATCCACGTACTATTTGTAGCGATTAATGTATCCATTTTGTAGCGGTTATTGGTTAGTAGCGGTTATTTGTATTTTTGTAGCGGTTTAATATTTATAGTGATCCACATACTATTTGTAGCGGTTAATGTATCCATTTTGTAGCGGTTATTCATTTAGTAGCGGTTAATGTTATATTTGTAGCGGTTCAATAACCGCTACAAATATTTTTTTTTATATTTTTTTTACATTTTATTTTAAAAAATATTTTGCATTTGTTTTAAAGACAAAAGCATAATTTGAATTTGATTACTCGTCGTCGCCATCCCTACAGAAATTTTGGAGAACAATTATTGTTATGGATGTATTATTAAATTTAAAAAATTTAATTCAAATGACGTGGACTTAAAAAAACTCACTGTAGTAGAGGTAAATTGTCATCGCCTTCAGGGAAGTAGTTTTCAAAATCAGCTGTCTGAAATGGCTCACTCTCGTAGGCGATGTTATCGCCTTCACCCATGTCGTAAAGGTCTCTTGGCTTTAAATGAACGACCATGTGCCAATCCCTATGCCTCTCGTCCTCGACATAATAAACCTGATGTGCCTCTGAAGCTAGAATATACGGCTCATCATCTTGAGAAATACCAGTATGAATCGGCCGTGAGAAATTGACTGATGTGATCCCTAAGTCGTCAGTCCCTGAGAAGTAGTGGTATTTGCCCACAAACACTTGAACAGCGTCACAGTGAAACGACCTTGATAATTAAGGTCGACCACATCAAGAAGCTTGCCATAGTAAGGGACGCCTCCGAACTGCATGTTGGTGTCACTGCTTCTCGCATAACTCCTTGTCCCAAATGTGCCATAAACACCCGAATTCTGTGTTTGTATCCTTGATCCCGTGAAACCGTGCAAAACTTAAAACCATTGACATTATATGCTGTAAACCGTTTTGCATGATCAAGAGGGCCGATTGCGAGAGCTCTGAAATCTGGTGAGTGTGGGTTGTGGTCATTTAGTATTCTGCGCGCAAACCAGCTCGGGAATTCTCTGTGGACCCTCCTATCAACTTCCGAGGATGTCTGTGTACGGATCTTGAGTTGACGCTTAACATGACTTCTGAATTCCCTGCAATTAATAATGGAAAGGCGTTAGTGAAATGAAAATGAGAAATGTTACGAAAGATATAGATCGAATAACATGTGAGTGTACAATTCTTACCGTATGAAAGGTTCAATTTGAGTGCAATTAATCAAAACATGTCTATGTGCTTGCAACTTCTCAGTTGCTGTTAGTTTGAAGTTCTCAGTTGCTCCAATTGGTTTACCAACACGAGGGATAAATTCTTCTGATGTCGGCGCAGGTTCAGGACAATTGTCAACACGAGGTGGGCGGTTAAAAGCCATCTCAAGATCATCAAAGTACCTTGAGCAAAAATATAGCACCTCATCTCCTATATAGCCTTCAGCTATAGAACCTTTTGGCCACGCCTTATTCCTCACGTAAGATTTTAATTTTCCAAGGAACCTACGAAGTACAGAAGAGAAAATTGATATAAAATGCTGAAAAGGACGACTAGCAAACATTAAATATGGAGAATAAATTAAAGCACATATTTAAAATGAGTACCTCTCAATCGGATACATCCAACGATATTGTATTGGTCTAGCGAGCTTTGTTTCATAAACGAGGTGGACTGTGAGGTGAACCATCACAGTAAAAATGGACAGAGGAAAGATCATCTCTAAATGACAAAGTGTAAGAATGATTTTCGACTGCAGCTAATCGAGCTCCTCAACGATCAAAACCTTAGAACACAACTTCCGAAAGAAAGAACAAAGTTCCACCAAAATGATGGAAACATCAGGAGGAAGTGTATTCTTTATAGCCAGAGGGAGTAACTGCTGCATAAGAACATGTGAGTCATGACTCTTCAGGCCACAAACCTTGAAATCCAAATGCATCACGCACAACATCATTCACAGAATCATCTTCATCTACTTGAACGCCTACTTGAGAACTTCGAGGAAGAGCATCGTCATATCTAATGCCGGCCTTCTCACCATGAACTGCCCAGAACGTATAGTCCTCAGGGAAAGGCTTCACAAGCAAATGTTCCTTCACAACATTTCATGCATGCCACTTCTTGAACTTGCATTTCTGACATGGACAGACGATCTTGCCGTTACAACTGGCGTGAGTGAATGCGAAATCCAAGAAACTGTTTAATCCGTACAAATATTCAGGAGAATTGCGCGGCAACCTGATCCATGATTTATCCATAGCTACTAATGAGAGAGAAGAAAGTATAGAGAAGAAGATGAGTGAGAAGAGAATGACGAATGCCAAGAACCATATGTTCTGAAATTCCAACGTTTATAATTTTGTAGCGGTTTTAAAACCGCTACAGTTATAAAATATTAGTAGCGGTTATATACATAAAACCGCTACCAATTTTCAAGCCGTTACACATTGGTGGGAAATTCAAAATTTACATGTTGAGTATTTGTAGCGGTTATGTGTATAAAACCGCTACTAACATTAAAACCGTTGAACAGCAAATTTAAAAATAATTTTTTATTTGTAGTGGTTACACATAACATAACCGCTACAAATGTGAACAAAGGCGGCAAATTTTAAAATTCAAATGATGAGTATTTGTAGCGGTTTTTATTGTAAAACCGCTACAACTATATACATATTTGTAGCGGTTTCTATTGTAGAACCGCTACTAATATACATATAGTTGTAGCGGTTCTACAAGAAAAACTGCTACAACTATATACATTTGTTGTAGCGGTTTTTATTTTAGAATCGCTACAAATATATATATATTTGTAGCGGTTTTGAGTAAAAACCGCTACAAATATATATTTGTAGCGGTGTTGATTTAAAACCGCTACAAATATATATATGTTTTATTTTTTTTAATTTAGAAATATAAATAATATTGTTGCAATTAATTCATAAATTCAACAACGCAATCTAATAATATAAATATAATTATATTAAACACAATAAGAATTTAAGTTCTAAAATACAAACTCATATATATATATATATATATTTACAAATGTTTCAACAAAAAAAAGATGTCCTAAATTAAGTAGCTGGGGGCTGATCATCTGGTGCTCCCTTAGGTGGGGCTTCCTCAGGTGCTGCTGGATCGGGCCGCTGCGCAGAGTGAACCGCACCATCATCATCAGCAGGAGCAGGATGAGGAGGAGGAGGAGTAGTACTCGGGAAGACGTAGCAAGGGACAGGGGGAACCTGTGGATGCTGCTCGTCTAGGAACAGGCGACTCCATGACCGCTCAAGCATGTTGTTCGCGATTTCACGCCACTGTGTCTGCAGAGCGTAGATCAAATCAGCGTGCAGCTGCATCTGCTGCATATGCTGCAACTGCATCTGCTGCATCTGCTCCTGTTGTTGCTACTGCTGCTGCTGTGCCATCTGCTGCTCCAAATCTGACCGCAGCTGGTCAATAGACTCGTTCCTCGAACATCTGACCCCTCTAGAGCTGCCAGCCTCAGAGGCGGCGCTCCTGCCGTAGACCATGCTAGGTCTGGCGCCTATCCCCATCCCTCGCACGTGTCCGGAAACACAAGAGGATTGGTGAAGAATATCATGACTTTGCATATACTCGGTGAATGGGGCGGAAAAATATTCTTTTGCATTATCACTTCGTAAGATTTTTCACAGGAGTGTTAAATTGGGTTTGAATCTCAGCAAAAAAATTACAAAAGTGAGTAAATAATTCAGAACGTTGTTTCATTAAGTAAAGCCAAGTGGTTCAAGAAAAATCATCAACAAAAGTGACAAAAAACGATAACCAGTTTGAGACAGAATTTGACAAGGACCCCAAACATCAGAATGTACTAACTCAAAGGGGGACGCAGCTCGTTTATTGACGTGAGGTGACAAATGTACACGATGGTGTTTGGCAAACTGACATGATTCACAATTTAGAGTAGACACAGAAGATAACTGAGGATACAATTTTTGGAGAGATGACGAAGACATATGACCTAGATGACAATGAATTTCAAATAGAGATGACCCACCAGAACAAACAACAGAACGTAGCACCTGATCATCAAGTATGTAATGGCCACCAGATTCATAGCCTTTACCAATAACCTGCTTCGTCATGAGATCTTGAATCAAACAATGGTCAGGAAAGAGTGTGATAAAACAATTTAATTGTCGAGTAAGTTTGCTAGTAGACAAAAAATTAAAGGCAAGGTCTAGAACATAAAGGACAGAGGATAAAGGAACAGACGGGGTAGGTCTGATAGTGCCAGATCCAAGAACATGAGAATAAGAACCATTGGCAATGGTTATACCAGAGGGATTGGCATAAGGTGCATATAAGGAGAAAAAATTCTTCTTACTTGTCATATGATCAGTGGCACCGGAATCGATAATCCACTTTGAGGAATAAGTGGCAAGACTAGAAGTAATGTTACCTGTAGCAAGAGCATCTAAAGGTTTGGACTTAGATTCAACCATCATCAAATGAGAAGATGTACCAGACAGCATATAAGCAAAGATGCAACTACAACAAATTCTCCGAGCAAGAATAAGAGAATCACACAATCATAAATTGAAGCAACAATCTGAAATATCCCAAACAAGATTTCAAGGCCCTCCAACCACAACAGCAAACATCATACTAGTGACCAAATAGAGATTTACCCGAAATATCCCAAATGATGAATAGTAGCCCTCGAATGAACAGAGCCTTTAAATTTGCAAATGACAGGTTAGTTCTTCAAATTTCAGAATAACCAGTTTATACCTTTGAAATTGTGAAATGACAGTTTGGTCTTACGAACTTGCAGAATGACAGATAGGTCTCGACTTTGTAAAATGACAAAATAGTCTTAAGAATTTTCAGAATGATAGATAGGTGCTCCGAATTTGTAAAATGACAAAATAATCTTATGAATTTGAAGAATGACAAAAAAGTCCTGATAGCTTATGCAAAAAAACAGCGAACCAGAAGCAATAAATTGCAGCTGCAACAGTAAGAAAGGAACCAACCAGAGTGCAAAGAATGTGGACCCAAAGCACGAAACCACAGGGGGTAGGCCGAAATACTCCTTCCGACGCTTAGACAAGAGGAAGCCGTCAAGACACCATCACACGTGCCCTCACGCGCTGTCGAAAGATACTACAGCAGTTCTCAACCATGAACAATTCTCAACGAAAACAAGACTCTCTATTCTTAATAGCTTTGATACCATATAAGTAAAAGAGTCCATAAATATGTATTTACATTGATATATTTAAACACGAGGATTGAAAGGTTATATATATACACAAAATAGAGATAGAACAAGCGTGATTAATGGAGCACTTCAAGGAGAGCTTGAAGGAATAGTCAACAGAAGATCTGCCTCTTTTCTTGACTATGGCGTTTCCTGACGGTGGGGGATTTGGACGGTGGATTTCCTTTGACACTATTAATTGCATATATTAAGGGAGGTTTTCCATAAGGAAATAGTTCCTGATACAAATGACTAAAAGAAATATTTTAGAAAAACCAATACGTATTTTTTACAAGTAACTAATTTAACAATTTTCTTAATCTATGCAAATTAGTTATTCCTAGCTTTACATTAAGAATTTGATAAAAAAATATATATAACATGACTCACACAACATAAATTAATTAGAACTTATATACAATAATAAAATGTTAAACTAATTATTAATGAAGACAAAAAAGAAAGAAAAAGAGAATTAATAGATTAAGGTGAGAAATTTGGTGTAGCTATGTCTTCCTTTCGGCAAGGAGACATGATGTAGCCTTCACTTTTAGTTGTTATAAGGAGAAGGAGCCTATAATGTCTTGTCACTCTTCCCCACTTTATATATATAACGTACCTGCTACTTAATATTAATTCACCTTTATTCTAACAAATCAAATCACTAATTCACTCAACTAAAAGATAGAGCAAGGCTTTTTGAGAATATGGATATATGTGCCTGCTGGTGTATATGCATATATGCTTTGAGAAAAGTAAATCAAAGTGGGTTTCACAGCTTTGCTTCACTACTCAAAGTTGACTGCCCCTTCTTGCTTTACTTGATTCAGTTGGTTTCCTTAGTTTTTACCCTTCATTAATAATAATTTATTTTTTTATATTATTTTGAAGTAGGAGAAAGAGCAAAAAAGGGCTTTCATGGAGTGGTCATTTCTTCCTTTTAAGGTGGGGATATCTCTGTTACCTGGATTATTCACAGGTGGTACGCATGAAAGCTGCCCATATATATTAAATTAAAGTTCCAACGAATAATTAAATCAAAACATTCCTTTTCAGCGGGCCAAAAAATACATTCATTGTCACTACTTTACTTATATGATATCAATATCATTATTTATATATATTGATCTATTATATTGCACTGTAGTCATTTAATCACAATTAAGCTCCCTAATAAGCCAACCAAACTAAGCCATATATCTTCACTGCTAAATTAAAGTTCTAACCAATCTTTTTTTTTTTGATCTTTCGATACCCCCGGTATCCGGCGCCTTTTTCTGGGTTCCTGGCCTTCTACTGGACCAAGTAACTCGGGGCAACCGACTAATCCGGAGCGAGGGATATTTGTAGGCACACCCCTGTAAGGTGCTTTGCACCAAGGATGGGTTCCCCCTCCCAATCTAATCAAAATATGCATGCATGCGATACGTGTAATTGCTTGTATATATTCTACTTTATTAATTATTTACACGGCTCATATAGAAACCAGTCATTTATTATAAGTCTGCTAATATATACTGATCATTAAAATGAAAGATATTCAGGAAAACTATAAGGCACCTTTTTATTAATTTGTGTGAATTGGATGTCTAATTTTTATATTTAATTAGGACCAGAGGGAGTTTATTATATTAAAGGCCAAACTTTTTTATGTTCGTATATATTTGAGAGAAGGACTCATCTTAAATGAAATAGCAACTATAGTTTGAAAATAATATCTGTATACACTACTTGTGAATAAATAGTACTCCTTCCAGTCCTAGATATAAGATAAAATTGATTTTTTTGAGAGATTAAGGAAGTTAATTAAATTACTTTAGAGTATTTATATTTTTAATTTTTTTCTCCAAACTAATTAGTTTGACTAATAAACTAATATATAATCTAAGGATATATAACATATGATATGATTAAGTAACTTATTTGACTTCCTTAATTTCTCCAAAAAAAGTTAACTTTGTCTCATACTTAGGACGACCGGAGGGAGTAACAAATAAAATTTTATTTTATATTGGTATTTTGATTAAGAAATAGTGATTTTTCTTTCATGCAAGTGTTTTAGTACTGCATAAAAAAAAAAAATTAGACCGTCTTTTTTTTAAATCAGGTGTGGAGGATAAAGTTTTAAAAAGTGTTATCAGTGATATTTTTATAAATATTAATAACCTTTAATTTTTAGAACGGTTCCATACAACCAATCTAAAATATTACTTTTTTTTTTTTAAAACATGGTGTTTGTACAACCAGTGTAAAAGCATTAAAATTATTTTTTTAAAAAATGTTGTTACTTGGGTCATATATTGTTAATAGTTATTGGTGACCACTTGAAGTTTTATTTTATAAGCATGTCGTTACTGCACCGTGCAACACACATGGGCTAGCTTCTCTTAAAATATGATTTTGATTTTTAACACAGTTGGTACAATATGCGTGAATTGTCAAATGCTGAATACTGAGAATAAGTTAAAAGACAAAATGTAAAGAAATGTTTGTTTGTTTTAATTTGTTTTTGTATTATATACAATGGCGACTTGACCTTTTGCTTCATAAACTGGTCCTTCACCTTCATCTTCAAGGACTGTCCCCTTTTTTCAAAGAAGATCTTGGTTGTTTGTGAAACTCTCAATCAATTTCCTTGTTTTTTTTCATCATTCTACAGCTGGAAATTAATTCATTCTCAATTTTTTTTTTCAATTTTTTCTTTCTTTGTTGTGAAGAAAAATCACAACTAATTATGCTTACATTAATGATAATTAGAGCTTTGAAAGGTAAAATTGCGTTAAAAATCATACAAGATATATACTTAATTAGCTTCCTCTTATACTTATGTATAAGGCACAATCTAAAAGAAATGAACACTCTTTAATTTGTTAAAAGTTGGCTATTAATTAAGTGTTTTCAATATCATTTCTATTTAAAGTCATTAATTATAATGAAAAATGTAACATAAATCTGAATTTTTTTTAATTTAAATATAGGTAAAATTCAAAATTGATTCTAGCTATTAAACAAAATTAATGCTTATCTACCATTTCTTAGTTATAATGAAGTGGCTGGAAGTGTTTCATAATAAAGATCACTCGTTAGTATTTATTATTCATAAAATTATATTAATAATGCTCATTAAGTGCAAGTTGACATTGCGTTAAGGGTTAATTTTATCCCTGAAGTTTTCACCGATGGGCAATTTTACACTAGAAGTATAAAAAATGGAGCAATTTTGCCCTAGTCAGTTATCCCAATTAATTTTGATTGTTAGTAGACCAAATATGATAAGCTAACAGTCCACATATCATCCACATCATTTTTGTTAAGGTGCAAATTTGTCTTAAAAGTTTTAAATCTAACTTTGAAAAAACATGAAGTAGATGACATATGGATTTTCATGACAAATTTGAACGTTAACAAAAATGACGGGATGAAATGTAGACTACCAATTCAGCATATATTTAGTCAATTAATGGTTAAAATTAATCGGAATAATGGTTAGAGTAAAATTACTCCATTTTTTATAGTTATAAGGCAAAATTGCTCCGTAAAAGCTTTTAGGGCAAAATTGCCCCTTGTTAAAAACTTCTGAGACCCTTGATCCTTTAATGGAATTAAAAAATTTACAATTTCCAACTTGACAAGAAATCATTTAAGAAAATGAAATTATCTTAATTTTTAAATATGAGTATCAGTAGCCCTCATTTTAAAATACGAGGACCTAATAATAAATATTTAAAAATTATACCAAAGTAATATCTTTACTGTTGCACGTAAATATTTTCTCATCCATATTGTGCAGCGAGTGATTTTTCATTGTTTGCTTTGTAATTGGTGATTAAGTCACCTATCTCTCTTATTTCTCTTGGACTTCAGAATTCGGCCTTCTCATTAATTACATGGACCTTAGCCTAATTACATCGGCCCAATACTGTATAGGCCCAACCTACATAATATAGTCCAAGATATATGGATAAGGCTATTTGTATAGTTATGGACCTTTTTTTCAACAAAAAAATGTTGTGGTCACATTGTTTTGTTTTATAAAAAAAAAAAAGTGAAAAAGAAATGAGAACAATTTTTTATGATAAGTACATTTTTAATTAGAAGGATGCTCACTTTATTTTTTTATGGGAAAGAGGGTGAAAACACCCAAAATTAAATTAAGATATCAATATGAACAAGATCCCTTATACAATGAATAAAGTCAACAGCATATTCCATTTAGAATATTATATTCAATGTCAATTTTCTTTATTTTATGATTGTATCCTTCACTCTTTATTGTCAAATACATTTACTCTTCTCAATATTGAAAATTGATGAGGATCTTTGCAAATATTCGTTTTGTGTGTGTGTGTAGCAACATGCAATGTCATTAGTTTTTTTTTTATTTGGTTTATATAACATATATGTAAAATGGTATTGATCAGAATTTTTAATTAAGAAGAATGAAATAAAATAATTAGTCAAATTCTTTATTTATGCATAAATAGTCCAAATTCTAAAAAACTGCAAAAAGCAATTTTTTACGAAAATATTTAAAACAAAAATTCCATCAATTACATATATGATAATTATAAGGGCATATAAAAATGACATAGTTTGAGCCTCAATATGACATCTCTTCCATATATTTGAGAAAAATGGATCCCTCCTTATCCACTCTATGACAAAATACGACAATATAACATCCTATGGGATTTAATATATATAATGAGAAGAGTCAAACCATCAAGTATTTTTAATACACACACACACACACACACACACACACACATATTTGTCATATTCGGTTGGAAAGAGCATCCAGAATAAATTTGTTGTTTTATTATTATGTGACAATAATGAAAAAGTCAAACATAAATACGTGAAGGAGCAATCATGCATCGTCCAAACTTGGCGCTATTCATAAATGTAAATGTAATACATCATCAAATATATTTTGAGCAATTTATGGAATCTTTTGTTCCTTGAACAATTATTAACATGCTGCAAAATATGTGGCGTAGCAAGGATAAGTCAAGACTGATTATTACATTAATTCTAAAAAATAATGCAACAGATATTGTCAATAAATAGCAACAGAATATAATTGTGATCTGTCACGGCTGAACATCTCCCACATTTACTAAAATATTCCAATAATTATAATATTATGGAACATATCATGGCTATAA
The DNA here is from genome assembly GCA_963242795.1 of Inga leiocalycina. Classification (NCBI taxonomy): domain Eukaryota; kingdom Viridiplantae; phylum Streptophyta; class Magnoliopsida; order Fabales; family Fabaceae; genus Inga; species Inga leiocalycina. Next base: position 76,808,786 of record OY725323.1, read on the forward strand.
GATTACGCAAATCTTATTTGTGAACCATTCTTTTATAATTTCTTGTGTTATAGGCTTTTATGAATTCTATAACATTAATAAAGTGGTAAGGTGGTAAGGTGCAAAAATCAGGTCATAATCATAGTTTTGGTTAATTGGGCTTTGTATTCATGGGCCCGGTCCAGTACCAATGTTGCCTATAAATATAGACAGTTCTCTTCTTATTCAAATGATGCTTGTACATTTTATTATGACTTCAATACAAGGTATTATTTAGTAAATATATGTGTCAAATTTTGCCATTCAACATGGCATCAGAGCCCAAATTACTAGCTTGAAAGAATGCATTAATAACATACTATAGAGCCCTAAGAATGAAGAACACAACCCAAGAAAGGAGGTGCTCTTTCAAGATACGAAGCTAGAAGGCGTGAATCCTCAAGAAATGTTGGGCCAAGTCCACATCACTGATCCAAGAAGGAAACCCGATTTCAGTAGACGGGTCGTCAACAACCAAAATTGGTAATTGCCAAATCAAGAAGCTCCAAAACCTTCACCAAATTCCTTGATCTAGTTGCAATATGCAGTGATTCCCCACCAGAATTGCCACAATAGCAATCTCCAAATCGATTTCTATTGCTCTTCCGCGCGGAATCATTGTGGTTGTCGTCCCTGTTCTTCCTAAAATTGATCGTTATATTCTATGACATTATAGTTTGCTAGAATCACAAGAGTTGCTATCCATAATCGCCGTCTATCTCCTTCTAGAAATCAATCAAGACATTCAGTGGCACGGTTCTCTAGTGGAATCGTTGTGATTCTCTCTCTCATCACTATTCCTTGATTGCAATAAAATCTCAAGGTTGATCTTCATTGTTTCTGATAGTGTACAAAGTATTTCTGAGCACTTTGCCCACAACTTGCTTCAAACATATACTCTGTAAGTCCGTCTCATTATTCTTTGTATTAACAACATTTTCTCATTCAATCAGTTATGGCTGAAAATAGAGAGGAATTGACCCACGACTCCATCCCATTCACTCATCCTCTTTACCTCCATCCTTCTAATACTCAAGCGGCTTCCCTCATTCCTCAAGTTCTCATTGGCTTAGAAACTACACTGTCTGGAGCCGGTCTATGAGAATTGCCCTTAAGGGGAAGCACAAATTGGGCTTCATTGATGGATCGTGCACCAAGGAGAATCAAGATAGTAGACTTCATGATCCATGGGAGAGATGCAATGTTGTGGTACTCTCCTGGCTGCTGCATTCAATCTCTAAAGAGCTAGCCAATAGTGTGATTTTTCATCAAGATGCTCATTTAGTCTAGATTGATCTGCAAGAATGGTATGATAAGGTGAAAAAGTCACGCATTTTCAGTCTCCATCGTGAAATAACTTCCATGCGCCAGGAGAGCCTCACTGTCTCACAATATTGTTCTAAGATGAAGGAATTTTAGGAAGAAGAGTCTGTCCTCTTGCCAATTCCATCTTGTAAGTGCCCTATCTCTCAAGTATATTCCCAACGCATACAACAACAGAAGTTGCTGCAATTTCTATTGGGACTCAAGATTCATACCATACTGCCAAAAGCCAAATTCTGTTGATGACTCCTTTATCTACTGTTAATCAAGCATTTAGCACGATCATAAAGGATGAAGCATAATGTAATCTCAATAACACAGTTAAATCAAACCCATATGAAAGAATGGCAATGATTGCTAGAAGAAGAGGTAGAGGTAAAGGAAGAGGAAGAACCAGTCCTCTACTAGAGTGCTCCTACTATAACAAAAAAAGGACATATCAAGGAGAATTGCTGGCATTTGGTAGGCTTTCCTGCTGCCTTCAAAGGCCACAAGCCACGTATGACTCAGCAGATAGCAAACCTGAGCCAATTGGACAAAGAGGGATTTGCCCCACTGATGATTTTGTAACACCAATACTCACCAGTGGACAATACAACAGACTTATGGAGTTTCTCAACAAGGATGCAGAATAGACTACAGTTGTACACGCATTTATCGGTACAGGTTTGATAAATTCCTCTTCTCACCTTTTTTCACATACTAATTGGGTAATAGATGCTAGTGCAACCACTCATTTGGTAGGAGATTTGTCCTTACTAAATTCATATGATAGATATGTAGGGCCTATTAAGACAATCAAAATTCCTAATGGTGATAGGGTACAAGTTACTCATATAGGACATGTTAAATTTCTTAATAACCTAATATTAAAATAAGTTCTATATGTGTAAAACTACAATTTAACTTGATTTCTGTTTCCAGACTTGCAAATGTGGCATATGGCATAATCACTTTTCTTCTTAACCAGTGCATCTTGCAGGGCCTTCAAGCTAGGAAAATGAAGGCGACTAGTAGGCTAGTTGAGGGACTTTATATTCTAGAAAATGAATCAAGTCATGATGTAAATGCTATGAATTTGATTGATAAAGGGAATATAGATCATAATGACCCTATAGATATCTCAATTCCACATAATAGGTTGGGTCATGCGCCCCCCTTCAGTTCTAAAGGATCTGAATTTTGTAACAGACAAAGGTTTTGACATGAATAAAAGCTATAAAATTTGCATTCAATCTAAACAGACCAAACTTCCCTTTTCTTCTAGTTGTATTAAATCTGTTTGTTGCTTTGAATTACTTTACATGGATGTGTGGGGTCCATATAGGACACCTACCCATCAAGCTCATCAATTTTTTCTTATAATTGTTGATGATTACTTATAAGCAATTTGGGTGTTCTTGATGAGACATAAGTCAGAAACTGTTGAATATGTAAAGAATTTTGTTGCATATGTTCTTACTCAGTTTGCTTTCCATGTTAAACGTGTACATAGTGATAATGGAATTGAGTTTATCAATAACAATTTGCAATCATACTTCCTTGAAAAAGGTATCATACATGAAACATCCTGTCCATATAACCCCATAATAGAATGGGATTGTGGAGAGAAAGCATAGGACACTTATGCAAGTATCCAGGAGTCTTATGCTTCAATCCAACATACCCATTAGGTTTTAGGGGGAATGTGTGAAAATGACAGCATATGTGATTAATTGGGTACCTTCTAGGATTTTGGGTTTTCAAACTCCTTATGAAAGGGTGTACAAGAAACAAGTCGATTATAATTTTTTGAAAACTTTTGGTTGCTTGGCATATGCTACTGATTTGACTAACTCTGATAAGTTTCAATCTAGAGCTATCCCGTGTGTTTTTATGGGCTACCTGAGTCATCAAAAGGGTTATATTTTGCTCAATTTACGCACTCAAGATATTATGATTAGTATGCATGTTTTATTTGTTAAAGATACCTTCCCTTTTCTAGATGTAAAATCTGCTAATCAAGTAAGACAAACATGCAGAATTTCGTAAAATGTTTTTATTGGATGATGATTTGGCTTTGGATAAGGGTTATATGCATCCGATAATTTCTGATTCAACTAGAGAAAATGCTGAATATGAGTCTAGATAGGAAAGAAGTGGTGATGAATCTTATCAAGCTAGTGCCCCATCGAATTCCCAACCTTTACCTAGTAGTAGTAATAGGACAGCAAGGGAACGTAGGCCCCCTATATGGGCCACAGACTATGTTTGTGGGCTTGTTGCCTTAGAGAAAGACATACACAAAGAAAAGAATAAGTGTTTATATCCTATTGTTGAATATATGTCTTATAAGCATATTTCTGACTCACATCTCTGTTTCTTATGTAACATAGATTCAGTTGTTGAGCCTACTTCTTATTATGAAGCTATGAAAGATGATAAATGGATTCAAGTAATGAATTCAGAAATAGCATCCTTAGAGAGGAATAGAACATGGGATATTGTACCCTTACCAAAATGACGAAAGCCCATTGGTTGCTAGTGGGTGTATAAAGTTAGTATAAATTAGATGAAACCATAGATAAGTATAAATCTCGTTTGGTTGCAAAAGGTTATATATAGAGAGATGGGATAGATTATCACGAGACCTTCTCACCTGTGGTTAAAATGATTACTATTAGAATTATTCTTAAACTGGTTGTTATGTTTGGTTGGAATTTGTCTCAAATGGATGTAGATAATACATTTCTATAGGGAGATCTTAATGAAGAAGTGTATATGACTATTCCCCAAGACTTTAAAGGTTAAGGGGGGATGGTGTGTAGACTTAATAAGTCCCTTTATGGTCTTAAACAGGCTTCCAGACAATGGAACAAAAAATTGTGTGCTGCATTAATATGTGGTGGTTTTAAATGTAGCAAGCATGATTATTCTCTATTCTTTAAGAAAATTGGCAATGATATTGTGCTGGTTTGGTCTATGTTGATGATATACTAATTACAAGTAGTTCTGATTTGAAAGTCTAAGAGGTAAAGGATTTGTTGCATAGCAATTTTAAAATCAAGGATTTAGGGATTATGAAGTATTTCCTTGGTATTGAAATTGTTAGGTCAACAAAAGGTATAGTACTTTCACAAAGAAAATATATTTTAGATTTTCTTGCAGAAACATGATTGAGTGGTTGTAAGCCACTTACCACAATAATGGCCACCAATTTGAAGTTGTTTGCTTATGAAGAAGGGAAACACAAGAGAGAGGATTCCAGAAAGATATCGAAGACTGGTGGGTAAGTTGATCTACTTGACCTCAACCAGGCCTGATCTCTGTTTTTCGGTATAGGTGTTAAGTCAATTTATGCATCAACCCATGAAGTGTCACATGGCGGCAGCTCTAAATGTGTTGCGGTACTTGAAGCAGAGTCCTGAAATAGGAGTGCTTATCAGTAGAGAAGGCACAGCTACCATAGACAATTTCTATGATGCTGTTTGGGGAGCTTGTGAGATGACGTGAAGATTGGTTACAAAATACCTCTTAAAGCTTGGTGGTTCGTTGGTGGTATGGAAGACTAAGAAACAACTTATCGTCTCGAAGTCGTCTGCTGAAGCAGAGTATCGTGCACTTGGTTCTGTGGTATCTAAAGTTGTATAGGCAGTTGGTTTACTTAAAGAAATTGGTTATGAGCATTTGACCCCTGTTAATGTATTCTGTGATAGCAAAGCAGCCTTGCATATTGTTGCTAATCCAGTTTTCCGTAAAAGAACTAAACATATTGAGATAGATCTTCATTTTGTTAGAGAGAAGGTTTTGGAAAAGGTAATTGCCTTTCAGCATGTTCGTTCACATAGTCAAGAAGCATATATCTTGACTAAGGCTGTAGGCAAAGAAGTGTTAGATAGGATGTTTAGCAAGTTGGGAGCTATAGATTTGTTTAGCCCCCAACTTGAAGGGGGGTATAGAAATTAGGTCATAATCATAGTTTTGGTTAATTGGGTTTTGTATTCATGGGCCCGGTCTAGTACCAATATTGCCTATAAATATAGGCAGTTCTCTTCTTATTCAAATGATGCTTGTATATCTTATTATGAGTTCAATACAAGGTATTATTAAGTAAATATATGTGTCGAATTTTTCCATTCAACATAAGGGATCAAAATAAAAAAATGATCAATAACTAATTATAAATTTATTTGCGACTTACACACACAAGGTGATATGTTTAGAATATAATTACATTTTTATTTAGTATGTCTAGGATAATTTTGCTTATGATTTCACATCACCCCATTTAAACAGTTTATATTAATTTTGTTATATGGTTTTTCATTTTTTTTTAATAATGTTTGTAACTTATACATTAATGTTTAAATTTGTATAGTTTTTAAATACTTTATTTTACTTAATTATTGTTTGTTAAACTTTTGTTACCATTTTAATAAAATTATATTAATATGAATACCATATACGATTTTAATGAATTTAATTGAGTACGGAGTACACATAAAAATTTTTCGACAAACAAAAGCAATTATAAGATATTAAAAAGCAAGTTATTTGACTTATTTATCGCAAAAGGTATGGATAAATAAATATCGTTTGAGTAGCACATTTGGATTTGCATGAGGGTGAGCAAAACGGATGAGTTAAGAAAGATTAATTAAATGTACAAATTATTGATTAGGACAACACAACAGGAACATTATGAAAAAAGTAAAGCTTTTGGAGTGGGCAAAAGGGTTATAATGTTATATATATTCAACCAATCCAATTATAAATACGAAACGCTGCAAAACGACATAGTGATTTGGTGGCCCAAACCAATATACTACATTCACATCATATTCAAATTAGTATAATATATCCCTTGCCTTTGTTTCTTACGATCTCAATTATATTTTATATGTTTCTTGATTATCATGTGAACTTCAAGTTATAAGGTGAACTCGAAACTTTTTTTTCCTAGATAAAAATCTAATTTTAAATAATGTAAGATTTAATTTCAGAGAAATTAATATATTGGGGCAAAATATAATATTCTTTAATATTATTTTCTTCAAATGCTATGTAATTATAGAAGGGTAAATAATCTGTGGGCACAAAAATATAGAAGGGTAAATAATCTAATTTTTGAACATTTCTTATCTAATTCAATGTGAAACTTTTGTTTAACCTGTTTGATGAATATGATAATGGTTATTTTAAGTTGGCTTATGCAGGGGAATATGCCCTGTGGGGACTCTATTGACTTTGAAAGGCTTGCAAAGTACAAGTAGCTCCTATAATTTTATTTTGTTGATGTTGTTATCATTATTGATAAATCACATTGTAACTGGTTTTGGTCTTTTACCCCCAAAGAAAATGAGGGTTTTTTTTTATAGGCTATTGGATCAAAATTTTAACGGTTCAAATTTAATATATTATAATAATAATATATTATAAAAATATTATTATTACCTATCTCCTATACATAGGAGTAGGACTCAAGGAATATAACTAGAGGGTGTGATATGGACCAAGCTTTGGTCTTTTACCCTTTAAGAAAAGGAGGGTTCTTTTTTTTATTTTATGGGTTGTTGGATTAAGATCTCAATAATCTAGATATTTTTATAATAATAATATATTAAAGGGTAAAAGCCAGTTTAAAAGCTTAAAAGCCCATTTGAGCCCAAAAATTATGTTTAGATTGGCATTGAAGTGAAATTATTTTATTCCAACTTCAGCTTACAAAATGCAATTGGGTTAAAAGTTTCTTTTACAAATGTTAATTCAAACAAGCTTGAATTTATTAAAAATTATTTGAATTAATTATTTATAAAAAAAAAAAAGTATGCATTAGTCCCCGGGGTATCACTTTTTATTTGCATTGAAAACTATTAGCTTGATGAAAAGTAGTTTTATACGTGCAATTAATAGGTTGAGTTTAGGAGAGAAAAATTATCATTACAATAAGTCCACTTGTGGAAGCAATTTTTAGTCTTAAATATAAATTCAGTTAAAATTATTAATGATAATTTTTAATTTTATTTTTATTTAGTTTTCATTAGAAAAAGAGAAAAATGATAAAGGCATGAGGATGATTTATAAATGTCGAGATAATAAGAGTAAACTTAGAAAATTTTATCAATTTAAGATATATTTAATAATTTAACTATCATTAGCTAAAAATTATATAGCTAAAATATATTTATAATAAGGACAAGGAGTGATATAAATTTAATAGATAAATAAATTGAAGGGAGAAATACATTCAAGTTTCATACAAGAGAAAAGGTGAATAAATAGTCCCATGAACTTATCAATTGAAGTCTCTGTACTTGTCAATGGGACTATTTTTTCATTTTTTCTCTTATGTGAGACCCTGAATATAATTCTCTCTAAATTAAACTATTTTACTTAGAATCAAAATAAATCCTTTCTAGTAACTCATTATATATCAAGATACTGCCTCCAGTTCTTTTCCTAAGGAATTCTTTCTCATATGGGGTGATCATTTTTATAAGAAACAAATACTATTTATTTAAAATTTTAAACTGATCTTTCTATTTTTACCCTCATTAAATATATGTCACTCATTATTTCTCTATAATAAATTTCCATCCACTATTTCTTATATATATACACTTTTTCTAAACAATGATTAATCAGAAAGAAAGATAAATAAGTTATACATTTATTACTTTAACACTTTAAACCACATGATTTTGGTAATTGTTCCTTATAAAATGCATAAGAGAAAGTAAGACCGTTAAACTCATGAGTTTAAATAAATTCATGATAGTGATGTGAATTTGGATCATAAACTTATAAGATTTTATTTTAAATAGCTCTTAATAGTGTATAATTAAATAATTAAAATATAAAAATAACAATAAATTGATTTAATATATTTTAAATCTAAATAATTAAAATTAAATCCATTAACATTTATAATTTGTCATACTTAACAAAGAAATTTCTATACAATTCATATATATAGCTACTAAGTATGATCAAATCAAAAAGTTAACACAAATTTAAGAGTGAGTTAACAAATACGTAAAAATAGTAGACTCAGTAAACTCACGAATTAAACCAAGTTTACAATTAGCACAAATTTACTAGCGACTTAACATATTTCATTAGTTAAAAATATAAAAACAGTAAATTTAAAGAATCAATTTGAAAGTTTGACAATAACAACAGAGGGAGTATTATGCAGCAATACTTAAACAAGAAAGTGTGTAAATTTACCATGAGAAATTGGAGAATAAGAGAAGAAAAGGAAACCGAACTGCTCACTTTATTTATGAGGGTCACATTTCGTGTTGAACTACGACACTAAAAATGAAATACGAGTATATTACTATGCTCACTCTCTACACCCAAACCAACAACTATTCATTGCCGAGTCGCCCAACCACTGTTATACCTTCTCTCTTCTACTCCAATCCGCATATCTTCCTTCCTCACCTCATCCATCTTCTTCATCCTCATTACTTTAATTTGCATCCTTCTTCTTCAATATTCATTCATTTAAATTTAATTACTTGCTTTGACTTCTTCTTATTCTTATATTCCCCATGCTCTTTAATCCTCAGTCTCTTGCTTTCCCCATTCTTACACTCTCCCAACTAACATGATTATGTGCATCACCTTCTCTTTCTTTTATCTCTGCAAATCTCATTAATGTCCCTTCTCTGACACACCTCCCTCATCTCCCACTTACCTTCAAGCTTTCTTCTTCCCTCTTCAATTAAATTTCCACCAAATACCAAACCCCTTCGTCATCCCCAACGCACGCCATGCACCTCTGTCACACTTATACACAACCATGCACTTCACTCTTAAGTTTCACCCTCATCACGTGTCCTCTTCCTCATTCAACACTTGTTATCCTCATCACTTGTCTCTGTTGTTACTAGCCTTTCACGTCTCTTTGTGAAGTATCTCTGAGTGTTCTAGATACTGTATCTAGCTAGCTAGCTAGCTAGCTTCAGCACTTCACTCTAATGGCTGTACCAGTGAGGATCGTTCTGTTACTCCTCTGCTTATCCTCTGTTTTACTTCTCTGTCATGGCAAGTCTGATTCAGAGGGTGATGATTCATCTTCGACATTGAGGTTGCTTTTGGAGGTGAAGAAGTCGTTCATGGAGGACCCAGAAAATGTTTTGGCTGATTGGTCTGAGAACAATACCAATTACTGTAGCTGGAGAGGGATTACTTGTGGATTGAACTCTGTCTTAGTGGGACTCAACCTTTCTGACTCGTCACTCACTGGGTCAATTTCTCCTTCACTCGGTCTCTTACGTAACCTGCTCCAACTTGATCTTTCTTCTAACCGCCTTACTGGTCCCATCCCACCTGCTCTCTCGAACCTCTCTTCTTTGGAGTTTCTGCTTCTCTTCTCTAACCAACTCACTGGTCATATCCCCTCTGAGCTCGGCTCGCTCGCTAGTCTCCGAGTCTTGCGAATCGGAGACAACCCGTTTACAGGGCCCATTCCTTCGTCCTTTGGGAATTTAGGTAGTCTCGTGACTCTTGGTTTGGCCTCGAGTAGTCTTACTGGGTCTATTCCATTGCAACTCGGACGACTCAACCAGCTTCAGAATCTTATTCTACAAGAGAATGAACTCACAGGTCCGGTTCCACTCGAGTTAGGAAACTGTTCGAACCTCACTGTTTTCACTGCTTCAAACAATGGACTCAATGGGACTCTTCCGAGTGAACTTGGTAGCCTTGAGAATCTTAATCTTTTCAACCTCGCCAACAACAGTATAACAGGGGAGATTCCGAGTGAACTTGGGAATCTGAGTCAGCTCGGTTATTTGAACCTTATGGGCAACCAACTCGAGGGTCGTATTCCATTGTCTTTGGCTCAGCTGGTTAATCTTAAAAATCTGGACTTGTCGTTCAACAAGCTTCTTGGTGGGATTCCTGAAGAACTTGGAAACATGGGTCAGCTGCAGTACATGGTTCTGTCTGGGAATCATCTTTCAGGGATCATTCCAGGAGGCATATGTTCCAACTTGACGAGTTTGGAGCATTTGATGTTGTCGGATACCGCACTGTCTGGTGAGATTCCCAGTGAGTTAAGCCAGTGTCAGTCCATGAAACAACTTGATTTGTCAAACAATTCCTTAAATGGATCAATACCCATTGAACTTTATGAAATGACTGGCTTAACTGATTTGTTGCTCAATAACAACAGCTTGGTTGGCTCAATATCTCCTTTCATAGGAAATCTCAGTAACCTGGAGACACTTGCATTGTTCCACAACAATTTACAGGGTTCTCTCCCAAGAGAGATTGGGATGCTGGCAAAGTTGGAAATACTGTTTCTTTATGATAATCAATTTTCAGGGGAGATTCCTATGGAGATTGGCAATTGTTCAAGCTTGCAGATGATTGATTTCTTCGGAAACAAGTTTGGTGGGGAAATTCCCATCACTATTGGAAGGCTTAAAGATTTGAATTTCCTTCATCTCAGACAGAACCAGCTTGTGGGAGAGATTCCAGCCGCTCTGGGTAACTGTCATAACCTAACTATTCTTGATTTAGCAGACAATTATCTTTCTGGTGGGATTCCTTCAACGTTTGGATTGCTGAAAGATTTGGAGCAACTAATGCTTTATAACAATTCACTTGAAGGCAATCTCCCTCACCAACTGATAAATCTGAAGAATCTGACAAGGGTGAATCTTTCAAAGAACAGATTGAATGGTAGTTTATCTGCACTATGTAGCTCTCGGAATTTTCTTTCTTTTGATGTCACTAACAATGTATTTGATGGTGAAATTCCACACCAGCTGGGAAATTCACATTCTCTTGAGAGGCTCAGATTAGGAAAGAACAACCTTTCTGGTGAAATACCAAGGACATTGGGAAAAATTGAAGAGCTTTCATTGTTAGACCTGTCTGAAAATTCTCTCACTGGCCCAATCCCAGCAGAGATTTCCTTGTGCAAGAAGCTAGCTCATATAGATTTGAACAATAATATGCTATCTGGGCCGATTCCATTCTGGCTTGGAAGCTTGCCTCAGTTGGGAGAGCTTAAGCTATCTTTCAATCACTTTTCTGGGAATCTTCCATCAGAGCTATTCACTTGTTCTAAGTTGCTAGTTCTCTCCCTAAACAGCAACTCTCTTAATGGAAGTATTCCTGATGATATAGGCAACCTCACATCCCTTAATAGCCTCAATGTTGAGCAAAACAACTTCTCTGGACCGGTCCCTCCAGCGATCGGTAAGTTAAGCAAGCTTTACGAGCTTAGAATGGCCGGGAACAGCTTTAATGGTGAGATTCCAGGTGAGCTTGGGAGGCTGCAGAATCTTCAAAGCATGTTAGACCTCAGTTACAACAATCTCTCTGGTGAAATCCCACCTTTGCTTGGGACACTGGCAAAGTTGGAAGAGCTTGATCTTTCTCACAATCAACTCACAGGACAAGTCCCTCTTCAAGTTGGTGAAATGAGCAGCTTGGGGAAGCTTGATCTTTCTTACAATAACCTTGAAGGTGAGTTAGATGAGCAATTTTCCCATTGGCCACCTAAGGCATTTGAGGGTAATTCACATCTTTGTGGAAGCCCTCTTAAACACTGTGATACCGACGATTCGAGCAATCACCTGTTAGGCCTGAGTAAAACATCAGTAGTGATAATCTCAGCTCTTTCAACATTAGCAGCAGTTGCACTAGCAATACTTGCAGTAAGAATGTTCATGAAGAACAAGCAAGAATTTCTCAGAAAAGACAGCCACGTGAACTATGTTTACTCCTCCTCCTCTTCGTCATCACGAGCACAGCGAAGGCCACTCTTCCGGTACAACACAGTGGTGAAGCAAGACATAAGGTGGGAGGACATCATGGAGGCTACTGACAATCTAAGCGATGAGTTCATAATCGGTACAGGAGGGTCCGGGACAATCTACAGAGCAGAATTTCCATCAGGAGATACAGTGGCAGTGAAGAAAATCTCAGGAAAAGATGACTTTATGCAGAACAAGAGCTTCGTGAGAGAAGTGAAGACTCTTGGGAGGATTAGGCATAGACATCTAGTGAAGCTGATGGGTTATTGCAGCAACAAGAACAAAGGAGAAGGATGGAATTTGCTGATATATGAGTTCATGGAGAATGGGAGTGTGTGGGATTGGTTACATGGGAAACCGGAAAAGACCAGAAGAATCCTTGATTGGGAAGCAAGATTCAAAATTGCAGTGGGATTAGCCAGAGGAGTGGAGTATTTGCATCATGACTGTGTACCAAAGATAATCCACAGAGACATCAAACCCAGCAATGTGTTGTTAGATTCCAAAATGGAGGCTCACTTGGGAGACTTTGGATTGGCAAAAGAACTCAACATTGACAACTCCAACACTGAGTCTAACTCTTGGTTTGCTGGGTCCTATGGCTACATTGCTCCAGGTACTTGCCTACTAAACTTTTAGATTTTCTGATCCTAAAAACATAAACTTGTCGCAATTTTGTCCCTCATAGGATTAGAATACAAAAAGTCTCGCATCTACTAATTAGATAAATGATTGAAGGTATATAATATTAAGGAACGTCTTATTAAATTAACTTGAGTTATTTTCATAGAATTGTATATCAAGAGTCATTCGATATAGGACACAAGTAAAGGAAAAAGAGAGAGACAAAAACATGAAGATTGTGTACTTGAGGTCTTTGAAACTCAGAGAAGTACAAGCCTGGGTGAAAAAGAAATAGTAGGAGAAATATTCGAATAGAAGAAGAGTCTCACATGGACAAATATATCAAGGGAAGTGCTATCTCGATAGAAAGACAACACTAAAGCCTCTGAGACTCTAAAGAAGTATAAGCTCGGGTGGGAAAAAAAGTAGTAGGAGGATAACATTAGAATATAAAGAGCTCACATTAACTAATTATGTTAAGGGAAGTTTTGTCTTGATAGAAAGACAACCTTAAAAAAATCTAATACAAGAAAATCAAATACGAAAACATGTGATATATTGAAGCTAATGATGAATCTGGTTGGTTGCAGAGTGTGCATATTCACTGAAGGCAACAGAGAAGAGTGATGTGTACAGTATGGGGATAGTGTTGATGGAGCTGGTGAGTGGGAAGATGCCAACAGATGAAGCATTTGGAGGAGATATGGATATGGTGAGATGGGTTGAGATGAACATTGAGATGCACTCTCAGGATGTGATTGATCCTCATCTCATGCCCCTGCCACCAGCTCAGCAGTTTGCTGCATTCCAAGTCCTTGAGGTTGCCTTGCACTGCACCAAAGCGACGCCGCATTTGAGACCGTCTTCCCGCCAAGTCTGTGATCTTCTCCTTCATGTCTTCAGCAACAGAGTGCTTGACTTTGACAAGATGAATTTGAACCACCAAGAGTGACCTCTTTTTTTATAGTATTAACTAAGGCATATTTGATTCTTGTGAGTTGTGAAGTAGTAGTTCTTAGTTCTAAAGTCTAACTTGAAGTGAAAATGTTTACTTGTGTGTATTTTGAATTGTGAGCCTGCCAATATTGGAGTAATTTCAACAATTGAATTATATTTCATTGTTTGATGATACAAGCATGGTTAACAAAATCGCAATACAACATGTTTCAAATTTGGATATAATCGCTTGTTACTCTCTCTGATTATTTTTACAAGAATCCAAAATTTAAATTGTCTTAATATTTTTTTTAATAAGAGTATGATAAGAATTGTCTGAACAATTAATGAATTTTCCCTCTATTAATTATATGTATTGCATTAATTAAAAAGTTGATGATATTTATATTTAGTCTATTTCTCTATCTTACTTATCTCTCATAAATAAAAGTATGCTTGGTAAATAAATTTATTTTAGGCATACTTATTATTTTTAAATAATCCTAATTGTTGTATAATTCGGTATTGAACTTTTATAAATTAGATATGAAGGAGCACTTGTTTAGACTCAGAAAAGTCGGCCAAAGTCAGGGCTTCCTAGGTGAGTTTGTGATTCACAAAACTTGCCTTGAAATTGAATGCACACGAACCAATAGCGCTTGAGCTCCAAAGCGTTACGCATGCTGCCCCAACAGCCCCTTGAACACCACAGGTAAAGTTCTTTATCAATAACCAGCTTGTCCTGCCCGTGCACTTGTTGAATATTTCTATAATTAACACAGTGGTAATTGTAATACAAATGCGCTCAAGTAAAATAATTGTTTTGAATAATTGAATTTATTTAATCCAAACTTATTTAAGAGAGTAAACCAAGCATTACACATAAGAAGGAATGAAAAATAATGCAACATTGTTAATATCACTACCATCACTAATTAACAAGTGAAAAAGACGGAAAAAAAATTGAAATTGTAAAGTTTCAAATCAGATTTGTTATTAAAGTTGATAAGGAAATGGTGAAACTTGATAAGTAATTAATAACTCATTTTTTAAGAAATACCTGATTTTAATTTTTGCAATTTTAAAATTCTTTTTCTGTCTTTTTCTCAATTAACATTTCTGAATATTTCTTTGTACACAGCATTTTTAATTGTCCTCTTGCTGTCACTTTCATTATCACCAACAACTATGTTCAAACCTTTCATACTTTTAACCATGGACAATGCAACATTTACCTGTCTATGAGTAAAGACAATTTGTCTATATGTTTGCTAGAGAAATGATTAAGTGGCAACTATTAACTTGAAAAATAGACATTTTCAAACAATGTCTACATGTTTGCAGGAGGAGTGATTAAATGGTGAGAGAAAAACACAAATTCCTTGAGGGGGCCGGTCTTAGAGACTGAGGTTTTAGTCTAACATGTGACTCTCTGAAAGCAACCAGGCGCAAAGCCTAATGCACTTCTTATTAGACAACACCTGCAAGGTATAGCTCACATGAAGCCCAAGACATGAATTTAAAATTAAAAAATTGAGAAATCAGCTCGTGAACAGTGTTTTGTGGGGGGAGCCTATGATAAGCCGTATGAGATATCGGCTTAGGGGAAGAGTTATTTTATATATATATATATTGATGATTTTTGTTTTTTTGCAGACTTTATATATAACTACATTTAATTCAATTTATAAAAGACATAATATATGCAATCCTAGATCCAATGGCAAAATATTTGTTCAGGAATATATTAGCAGACTGCTTCTTCACATGTGTAGATGAACTTGATCTTATATTCTCTCCAGTCTTTAATATAAAATATATTTAGAAAGTTGATCTTGGTCTTAAATATAAGATATATTTTTCATATTTATCAATCTTTTCCTAATAAATCCTTATTGATGCTCCTTCAACAATAATTAAGGAGGAGAGTGAACGAAGAAATTAAGGAAGGTAATTTGAGTGTTTTAGAAAATACATGTCATATTAACTAATTTAATTAACTTTTTTAATCTAATCAAATTAGATAAATATTTCTTATATTAAGAACCGAAGGAGTATTTGCAAGCCCCTTCAATGGCGACCTCTACCTCGAACTCAACTTCAACCTCAAGCTCCTAATACTTCTTTCATGATCAGAGAATATGCAGCAATAATAAGGTAAGTGGAGACAATATTTATAGAGAGAGAGGAAAGAAATTTACATTTTTATTAGGGTTAAGGGGTATATAAATGGTTCTCAAAAGTGCGCCTAGCACTATAAATTATTTGTGTGTGTAAAAATACCTATAAACTTTTTAAAATAAGGAAAAAATACCACCTCGGTGAGTTTAAACAAGGGAAGATTCCTAAAAAATACTATCAAAATAGATAAATCCCAAATCAGCGTGTCGAAATTGCGAAATCCCGGTTCAGTGCTGTGTCAGTAAGGATGACAGTGTTGGGTCGACGAAAAGATGATTTTGCCCTTCAGCTCTCTTTCTTTCCACTTCGGAATAACAACACGAGACTCTTAATTAACAACTCCGGATTTTTGATTAACAACTCTGCTTTATTCTTTCACATCTTTGTATCTCAAAAATATAGTATTGTTAATGTAAAATACGGTGTTGTTAATAAAGAAAGATGTGTTGTTATTTGTCCTGAAACTTAAATTAGGAAGTTGTGAAATAAGAAATGAGAGTTGTTAATGTAGAATATAGTGTTGTTAATAATAAGACCAGTATTGTTATTATAAAAGTAAAAAGAAGAAACTGGAGTTGTTAATCAAGAATCTGGAGTTGTTAATCAAGAGTCTCGCGTTGTTATTTTGAAGTGGAGGGAGGGAGGGCTGAAAGGAAAAATTGTCTTTTCGCCGACCCAACACTGTCATCTGTACTGACACAGCACTGATTTGAGATTTACTTATTTTGATAGTTTTTTTTTTTTTTTGAGATTTTCCCTTTAAACAAACTGCTGTTATTTTTGGTTTGACGGTCCACACTATTTATTTTTAAATGATTTTTAAAAAAAAACTCATCACACTCTCTCTCTCTCCCACCGCTGCAGACCTGTCAAACACCCTCTCTCAACAAATCCTTCCCTTTCTTTCTCTCTCTCTTGAAAAAGATGACGACAATAAAGGATAGCCAGACCCCCTGTTGTTTCTCACATTGACAACAACGCAGAGATCACTGATAAGTTTCATGGTGTCAAGCGATGATGGTATGCTCATAAACAAACATCTTGGATTTAACAGAGAGACACAACGAATTCACAGAGAAAGAAAGCGAAGGAGTTAGAGAGAGGGGTGACGAGATGAGGTGGGGAAGAGAGAGGAAGTGTGTGAGGAATTTTTTTTTTTAAATAATCATTTAAAAATAAATAATGTGGGGCTCATCAAACCAAAAATTACAGCATTTTATTAAAATTAATGGAGGTGGCATATTTACCTTATTTTAAAAATTTTATGAATATTTTTACATCAAAAAGAAGTTTATGATGTCAGACGCACTTTAAAAAAAAATGTATAGATATTTTACCTCTTAACCCTTTTTTTATTGATATATATATATTAGAAATCTTTATCTATTTCAATCTGCATTATTAATTATCTGTAATTATAAAATATTATTATCCAAAGAATGAAGTGGTGGCTGTACCAATCTAAAGGGTAGTAGGTGTCGTCCTCGTCGTCATAGCTTAAACAATAAAGAAAACTTAAAATAAGTAATGTAATTTTTTTTTGGGTTAAGGGGCAAATCTACCAACGATGTTTTAAGAAAAGAGCGTCTGGCACAATTATCTTTTAGAGGGACATAAATACACATGAACAATTAAAACCGGAGCTTTCAGCACAATCCGTACATAATCCGTTAATTTGGTTGTCATTGACTGTCAAAGAGAAAGAAGGTTGACTTGAGGTAATGATGTGGTGGCACTGAATGCTTATATGGCAGAGATTGATAGCTTATAATGAAGAAAAGGGACCTGGAAAATTTCAAAACAGGACCCAGAAGATTTGAAAATTGAGTCTCAGATATGGATATTTTAAAACATTTAATTGGAGTCCCCCGCCGGAAAACTTTTAATAGTTTCATTTTAGTCCCTGGTCAAAGCGTCATTTCTCTTCTCCGTCCGACAACAATGACGTCTAGCTGGAACCAAGGAGCATTTGCGCTTTCCCTTTTCAGCTGGCAATTGATGGAGGAACCAATAATGGCAGCAGCTAGCATGGGCTGAGAATGGTTGTGGGGGCTGTAAGTTGGAAAGAATGAGAAAGAAGGACCAAGTTGTGAGTATAAAAGGAGAGCATCGATGGACCTTGTGGATCATCCAAGCATCGAAAACCTGCAGCCTTCCTCTATATCTTCAGCCTTCTTCTATTTCCATTGCTCAGATACTATGCACCACTGTCCTCTTCATCACTTTCATCACAGCACCTTCATCTTCATCATCTTCACCACATAACCATTGCCACTCCTCCTCTGTTTTTACAGCCTTGTCGACAATACCACCACCTCCGTCGAGACCACATAATGTAGAACTGCAGAGAGAAACGAGAGACCACAAACCAACCCACCACCATCTTCCCTTACCCACTATCACAGTTCATTTTTGGAGCTCAGAGAGTAGTTTAATTTGAAGAACTCAGACTCAACCCAGAACATCACTATCACCTTCATCCAGAGTGTTCTGCAACTTCCGGGGACCGTTGCAAATTCGGATGACCTCTACTCCTCTCCTCCGCCGCAGCTTTTTATCCTCACTGTGACCGAAACTTTGATGCAGAAAAGAGAGTAGCAATTTCCAGCTTCCAAAATCAACTTCGCTACTGTTTCTCGAACTTCACTGAACCAATTTGCAGGGAAAGGTAGGTTTTAACTTTAATAAACTCATTTAATGCCTCTCACTGCCATGTCTTATATCAATATTTGCCACATAGATGATTTTCAAACACAGCTAACAGACGTTATAAGGCACTTAACGGATTGTGTTGAACGCTCCAGTTTTAATTGTTCATGTGTATTTATACTCCCTTTAAAAGATAATTGTGTCAGACGCTCTTTTCTTAAAACATCATTAGTAAATTTGCCCTTTAACCCTTTTTTTTTTTTGATGAAATAAGCAATGCAATTTGAGCTCTTCTAGAACAGGAGAAGCATGGGTTAGAACAGGAAAAGCTGTCGGTGGATACTGCTTGTTGGTGAAATTTTTTACCAACGTTCTCACAGGAGAGGGAGGCCATCGGAATTGGTCGGACGGAGAGGCATGGGTTAGAAGATGAGGGATAAGGGACGAACGTAGATTATAATCACGAAGGGTAAAGTTGTGAATTGATAAAACGTAGGTTATATTTGGAATAAATTGTCACTTCCATGACACTCAACCCAGTTCCATGGAACTCACTTCTATCAAATTTGATAGAATTGGATTCCATGTGGAATTGGGTTGCATTGTACCAAACAACTTAATTTTAGATTCTCTTCCATTTCTCCAACTCTAATTCTAATGTACCAAACAGGGGATAAAACCCGAGATTGATTTTCGCTCAAAAAGGCTGCCATTATTTGTTGCACCGCACAAAAAGTTGAATCCTTCGAACAATAAATGAAAACATATGCCCAATACATGCAAATCATAAGCAACAAGACGACAATTAACGAAATATAACACTACAGGAGGGCCTTTAAAAACAAAAACATCTCATAATACGAAAATAGCACTAGAGATATCTCAACACCAGAAACTTCTCAGGCGTTGGCAGGACCATCCGAGTCTACCGAATCCCAGATTCTGCAACAGAAGTTACATGGGTCATAAATTGCATGGAACCTCACTAAATAAATACAATATTCAGGAACCTGTCTATATCATAAACAAAAAGGCTTTAGAATATACTTACATATTTTGTTGAAGGCCACAATGTCACAGCTCTGGACATATTCATTAATTGGCTCGCTCATGAGATGTTCCTCAATGAGGTTGTCAACAGAAACCAGGTCATCGACGATAGTAAGCATAATTTGCATCTTCTTAATGCCGTACCCAACAGGGGCAAGTTTAGCTGTGAATCGACAATGTTAGAACTGCAAAATGGCATGGTCCATGATGAATGTAGGTTATCCAAGTAAAGCGTAAAGGATGATCAAATTAACTTACAAGCACCCCAATGCAATCCTTCCATCTGAACCCCTCTCACTGCTTCCTCGAGCTTCTTCATGTCTGTTTCATCATCCCAGGGCTTCACATCCAGCAAAACAGATGACTTCCCAGCTGATAATCCAATCAGCAAAAAGTCATTATCCATAAAAATAGGTGTTAGAAGAAAATGCAAGTACCCAGAGGATGTTGAACTAAAATCAGTAAGAACATACATTCTTTCTTCTTTGAAGATGCCTTCACGGCAGCTGCCCGTTCTTCAGCAGCCTTCTTCTCTTCTTCTGTCTCTTCACCAAACAAATCCACATCATCGTCATCATCATCAGCGGATGTGGCCTGAATAACATATTACAATTAGTCAGTCTATAGAAGGAGTTCTTCAAAAAGAAGAAAAGTAAAACAACAAGTATACAAATTCAAATTTTGAAAACATGTTTCAAATCAAATCATATTATATTTATTCCTTTTAAGAACCCAGTTAATGAATAATTTGAAACCTGAATAAAATTGAAAATAATACTTGCCTTCGTGTCAGCAGGTGGAGGAGTGGCAATGGTCTCGTCTGCCACAGGAAGAGATCCCTCCACTTTGACTCCAGATCCATCACCAGATACACCACTGTAGGTCAAACATGAAGAATAGATCAAATAAGAAGCAGGATACTAGTGACGTTAACTAATATTCTTAGACATCACAAACTCAGACATTAAAACGTGCCATAAGCTGTCAAATCATCACAGATCAGGCATTGGATTAGAACTTACGAGATTCTCAAAAGACCATCGATGTGCTTGTACCACCGGGAAGCGTTCACATATTCAGCCGATGGCACCTGAGACAAGGCTGCATATACTGTAATATCGTCCTTTGAAGCTTGATACCTGACGAGAGAAAGTAAATGAGCGCCGAATAGAAACAGAGAGAGGGAATGAATAAAATAGGGGGAAAATCAATAAAAATAGCGACTTACCCAGTTATATAACTGCGGGTGAGAAGGTATTCGTCAAGCTTTTTCAAGCCAGAAGCAGAGTTAACATTAGCCAATGTGACTGCCATTTCTGACGTATATAATTCCTTTGCTTCTAAAATATGGATACAAAGAGATCCATGAAGCGTTTGATATAACTACAATCTCATTATACAAAGAGGCGAATTTGAATTTTCCTCTAGTACAGAAAACATTTATAGAAAATCGGGCGAAAAAACAGAACCAAGGAGAAATAGCTTACTTACTACTTTTATGATTTATCAGTGATCAGTAAATAAGAACAAAAATTCGCAGAGATTGCATCTGTAACTAGATCCCAGTACATAGATTGGGAAACCAAATGGGATGTAGTGGGAAAAGAGGAACTTACGGTGAATGGAGGTGGGCGATCCCTATGCAGTATGCACCTTGCTCTCAGAGGCGGAGCGGACGACTAGAGCAGAGATAGGAAGCGGAAACTAGGGGATGGGTTTTATAGTGAACCGTGTAATTTGGGCCTCGGTTTGGGTTCCATGAGTAAGAACCGGATCTTTGTGGCCCTAAATTCAAGATCCAAATAAAGAGTTTTTTTTTTTTTTGGAACAAATAAAAACAGTTTCATTGCCTATGGTTAGGGGTGGAAACAGGTCAGGCCAGGCTTCACTCTTAACAGATCAGGCTAAGCTTGGCTTGTATAAAAGCCTAGCCTGGCCTGGTCCCTAATAAGAAGCCTAGATTTTTAAAAAAAAATTATAATCAAAATCTCATTACACATTTATCAATCAGAACTTCATCAAGAACCGAAGCATTAGAAAACTTATTGAATAAGCAAAGAAGATAAACCTAATATTATATTTATTAATATCTAAATGAAAAATGTAACTGAGAGAAATCAAAACACTAACAATATAATATTTGTTCTATAAAGCTACAAAAAGCCAAGGCCGGAAGTTCCTCTTTGAAATTCTTCTCTCCATTGGGTTCATTTTCATTCAACGTCAAAAAATAAAAAACCTCAATCTCTCGCAATACAAGATCAAAGAATAGAATCGAAGCATTGATTTTTCAGCTTCAAGTAGCCTTGGGTTTTCAACTCCAAAACTTGATCTAGAACCAAAGCTTGATCTAGACCATAGCACTGAGTTTTCAGCACCAAAACCAAATTGGAAGTAGGGGTGGAAATAGGCCAAGCCTGTTTTATAATAGGGTGGCCTGAGCCTGGCCTGTGCCCTGTTGGAGGCCTTTTTTTGGGCTTAAGCCTGTGTAATGCCCTAAATTTTGATTAAGGGCTAATGATGATTATTGAGAATGATTTGTGAATTTAAATTGGAAATTATTACGTGTTTGTGGCAATTTTATTAATGTGTCATAATTGGTGGAAAAATTGGAAGAATAGAATTATTGGCCATAAGTTAGTGATTAAAGGAGGAATTAATTACTAACTAAGAGAAAAATGAGAAGTGTAATTAAATGGCTAATGAAGGGATTAAAGTGATTAATTGAATAATGACTTTATAAGAGCCAATGAAATTCTGACAAGTGGTATGTGGAGATGAAGCAAGAGAGTGTAAGAAAAGTCAATTTAGCATTTTAAAATGATTTTCTCTCTCCCTCCTTCCCTCCTTTTCGGCTGACCAAGCATGGGAGAGTGGGAAATCATCATTTTGCCTTCTTCATAAAGCTCTCATCCCTCCCTTCTCTCTTTAAATTTGTCCACCATTTCTATTCAAGGAGAGAGAAAGAGTTTTTGACAAAAGGTAAGCTTTTGACCCTCTAAATGGCTTCTAATGGAAAAACTCTCTTCTATAAACTTGTTCCTTGTGTTGAGAGCTTTAATTTCATGGTTTTAGATTTGTCATTTAGTGTTGTTTGAGCTCTCAGGGATTTTGGAGTTTGGAGAACCAAGGAACTCCTTTTGGGAAAGTCGAAGAGGTAGGTGTAACAAACCATTCTATCTATGTTTTGTGCCAAATGGTTTAGTTTGGAATTTCTAGGATTTTTTGTCTGATTTTTGAAATTGAGGATCATGGTGTTTTTGGTATATCATTGGCATGAAAATGGTATCTTGAAGTGATTTTAGGATAGATAGAATGGATTTGGGATTGAAATGTCTTGTTTGGATGATTTTGGAATTTGGATATTTATCTTACCCAAAATCAAAGCATGATAATGAAATAAAATTTTGGTAATTCTAATGGTTCCATTAAATTCTTTGGGTGTTTTTGTGTGGGAGTAGCCTTGAGTAAGAGTTTGGGACCATTAGAATCAATTGGGCAATTGTTGGGAAGTGCTGTCAATTTTCCGTGTTTTTTGGTGTCTGATAAGTCTCACTCGAGTGCATGAGAGTCTCACTCGAGTGAAGTACTGCATTTCCTTTGTGTTCCTTCAGCTTTCTGATGCACTTCCCTGTGAAAAGGCAAGAGTGTTGCCTCACTTGCGAGTTTTGTGGGTTCTCACTCGAGTGAACCTTGGTTCACTCGAGTGAAGGTGTATCTGACATTGTGAACTCTCATCTTGGGTGGTCACTCGCATCTATTTTTTCAAGAGTGAGCCTTAGCACTCGCGGGTGCTAAGCTGTCACTCGAGTGAAATCACCTCTGCTTGAGTGTTCTCTTCTTTTGAAAGTTCTTTGTGCTCTCGGGTGAGCACTTCCTGAAGTTCACTTTTGGGGACTCAGGTGAGCATTTGGCTTCCACTCGAGTGAGTTGGGTTCATGCTCGAGTGATGTTCCCTTTTGAAAGTTTCTTGTGCTCTCGAGTGGGCACTTTTTGCACTGCACTTCCTAGGACTCGAGTGAGCATTTGGCTGTCACTCGAGTGTTACTTCTATGACTCGAGTGTCCGTACATTATTACTCGAGTAAGGTCATCTTCACTCGAGTGTCTCAGTGAAAGATACTAGTACTTGTACTTCCAAAAGGGGATTTTTGGGATAGTTCTTCTAACCCTTTACGGCTTTTGTTAGAAGCATGTGTAGCTTCCTAAAGAGCATAAATGATAACCAAATTAAGTGATATCAAGTTATTTGAGTATTGGTATAGAGAATAACACTTTGTCCCTAATTATGAATATAGGATTTGACATTTGCCTTACTCAGGAGAGATCGATGCCAGAGCACGCCAGGAAAGATCAAAGTAGTAACTTTTCTCTCATGTTGTGTATGATGCTTAGTATGCATGACTTATCATTGTTTTGTGTGAAAATCTTTGGCATGAGGCCATTGTGTTATCTCTCATAGTGCATTATAGTGTAAGCAGTTCAGTGTGAATAGTCGTAGGGGGTGATGGTTATCACACCTACCCCTGCCGTTGTAATTGCTAGGGGTGCATTGTGGAATCGTGAATTCCTGTTTGAGTAACCGGCCAATGTGGCTGTGTGTATATGTGAAATATTTTTATGGATCCCAGCTGTGGTGATATATGTGATATGATCATGTGATTGTGCAATACAACGTGAGCACTTCAGTGTGAGCAAATGTAAGGGTGACATGAGTCATACCTGCCCTTACCACTGTAACTGTCATTGTAATTGCTATTTGTTGGAGTAGCTGAATCAGCTACTGTTCCTAGATTTCAAGTAGAGTAAAATGATTCCAATTCCCTTCCTTTCATGTACACAAAGTCCTCAAAGTAGAATCTTCCATCGAGAAGATTATTTGTTAGGTGAGCATCCTTTTTTTAATTGCTAGAAGTGTATAAGCTAAATAAATTTTAATGGTTAAGTGTACTGGGTAAATGTCACAAACGAAGTCCTTTTGAGTTAGATACTATCTATTGACACTTCTTTCATTCAAATCCTACTTCTGGCGTAACCTCTGATTCACGCTCTGTTCACAGCTTACAAAAAATCAGAGCTTCGCATTTTTAGTCAAAAATCACATCTTCACAATTTTAATAAAAAATCAAAGCTTCACAATAGACTTTTAATATTGAGAATACATAAGCACACTTAACTAAGCCTATGGGTAAATCTTTGATTAAACAGACTCACAGCAACCTTGACAAAAATAAGAAGGAGATCTGATGAAAACTTGGTAAGAAGAGAACAACACAAGTAAATCACAAATCACATGAAGTATATCACAAATCACAAATAGCAAGAACATCAAATCTTAACTGAGCTTATATCTGCCGATGCCCCCCATACCAAGGAAGAGAGAGTTCAAGGATGGTGAGTTGGAGAGAGGGAAGAGGATGGTGATAGAGAGACAAGGCTGTGGGAAGGACTGACGGTCGATGGTGGATGAATGGACGGAGTAGGAGAGAGGAGAGCTGTGCGAGATAGGATGGAGGGAGTCAGACGTAGCGATGCATTTCTCAATCCCACAAACAAAGACAGTGGAGCTGAGAAGTGAAGAAATGAAGTGTGAATATTAAAGATTGAAGAATTAGATAGGGTTAGGGCAGGAAATGGCAGATGCGATGGGTAATTATGTTTTTACCCTTTTTTTTAAAGACCTTAACATGCTTAAGCCGACTTGACAGGCCTATTAGTGAGCCTTGGCCTAGCCTGTTAAGGAAAATAGGTTTCTTAATTGGCCTTGGCCTAACCTTTTAGCCTAACAAGCCAGGCCGTAGGGCTCTATCAGGCCACTTGGCCTGTTTCCACCCCTAACTGGAAGCTTCGGCAAAACTATCTTTACCCTTAGCAACATGTGCAATTACTTCCCCTGTCCTGGGATCCAAAGTTGGAAAATTTTTTCCTAAAGCTATAAAAGAATCATAGCAATTACTTAGTAAGATGGCTTTAAAATTTGAAAATCCGATCAAATTTTATAATTTCGTTCTATTTTCTTTTCCTTTATTTATCTTTCAATCTTTCCTAGTCAGGTTGCAAACTGTAGAACCTAATTTCTTGGAAGTGTTGACCTAAAAAAAAGCAAAAGAAAAACGTAGAGAGGAATAATATCGGAAAAAAACATGAATGCAATCACAATCTGAGGAAAAAATACGAGATCTAGAGATAGACGAAAGAAATTAAAATATTGGAACAACATCATAACAACAAGCTATTTCGTTCCAGTATCTAATTAAAATATTGGAACAATATCAGAACAGAGTAGTATCTAATTAACATCGAAACAATTTCGTTCCAATATCTAATTATAAAACACGGTGTGAATTACATAGTAGCAAGCCAGCAAAAAAATTGAGAAAATATGAGAACACGTCGAGAAAGGATAGGTAAAAATATCGGACTCACTAAATATGGAGATCAAGTAGGAGGAAGGACGGCCACGGCGAGACTAGGCGACGGTGACTCTCGATTGTGCAAGAATTAAGGGCTCATCAACGTAAGGCTTGAGTCAAGGGAAAGAAATGAAGAGAATCAAGGGCGACTAGGCGAAGATGAAGACAAGAGTGAGAGTGGGTGAGAGCATGACGATCTGACAGAGTAGTGAGACTGTGAGAGTCGGTGTTGGCTGTTGGAGAGAGTAAAGGTTAGGGTTAGGACTTTGAGTGGCATGACTAAGTCTAAGAGGAAGAAAGAAGAGAATGGGCTTACGTCTTCTACAGTCTGAGAGTAGGTGTTGGACTGTTAGATGACAGGTTTTATGAGCGACCCTCGTTTTTTTATATATATTAACAGACTAGCCTGTTAAGCCTAAAAGGCTTATTAATAGGCATGGGCTTGTCCTTTTATTCTAACAGGCCAGGCCTGATCAAGCTGGACACAAGCCAGGCCGCAGGCCCCTAACAGGCCACCTAGCCTGTTTCCACCCTTAGTTCTGATGAATAAAGTGGTAAGGGGAAATTGTGGGTTATCATAAAATTGGAGGAGCTTTTTTGTCCAATAAAACTTCTTTTTTCAGCCTCCCCTCCAAATCCCTCTGATTTAGGGGGTGAGGGTTTTAAGAGGAGGGAGGGGAAAATTTCAAAAAAATTCCCCACCCCTCCTACATTCCTAGTCCTACCAATCAAGGGGAGGGGGACCAAAATTCCTCCCCTCCCCTCCCCTCCCCTCAAACTAAACAGAGTCTAAAGGATATCCCACACAACGTAAGAGTCTGAGATTGTTTGGCAAAAACTCTATACAAGAAAGAAATTTTAACTTGGTCTTGAATTGGCCATTGAAATTTCCACAAGAGCAAAGAAACTTTAGATTGAACATTGTGCTTAAGCACATCTCTTCAACTTCTGAAATGTTCAGAATCATGCCTACAGTGGCTTTAATTCCCTAAACAAAAAAAGAAAAGAAAATCATAGTAATAAAATTATTATAGAAATAAAAATGGAATTTGGAATTCAACAATTTGTTTAAATAAAAAATGTAAAAATTTCATTCGTACCTTGTTTTTCTTCAATATTTCTGAAATTTCCTTAGAAATCCGTAATATATTGCACCTTTTTAGATTATTTAATAATTCTTCATGAACAATTTATCTACCCATTTCTTCTATCAGATGGTGCAAACATATTCTTCTTCCGTGAATATCTAGAAGAGCTTTATCTTCAAGTCTCATCAATCCAATCTTAGTTGAATAACTGCCTGCATCTAACAAATTCTTTACATCCTCCATATCATAATAATTGAAGAAACATGTGATATGCAAGAAAATTTTTTTCTCTTCCTTATCAAGTCCTTCAAGACTCAATTTGAGGATATCATTAATTTTTGGACAAGGAAATTTTTTAAGCTTGTCCAATTGGCTTTCCCACGCTTCTTGATTTTGCCATACAATAAGGAACCTAAAACTTTTAGGGCCAACGGATATCCATTTGCATATCGAGTCACTTTTTTTGCTAGCTCCCTTATCTTTGGGGTCAGCGTAGTCATTTCTCAAGGCATTAATGGAGAAAAGATTAAAAGCTTCGTTAGGATCCAAAACTTCAACCCCATATATATGATCTACCTCCTTACCAAGCACTTGCTTATATCTAGTTGTTATCAAAATTTTACTACCTGATCCAAACTCATGTTTGTTGGCTAAATTTTCTAATTGCCCAAGATCATCAACATCATCAAGAACAGTGAAAACTTTTTTCCGACTAAGTCTACTCATGGCATAAGAATATGTTGCATCACACATGCCAATGTGAGATTCTTTATCCCTCAATAACTTCAAAATGAGTTTTTCTCTCAAAGCATCTATTCCATGTTTTTTTTATTCTACCCTCACATTAGCTAAAAAGCAAAACCCTTCGTATGCAAAGCAAAACACCACTTGTGAAACAATGCTTTTGCAAGAGTTGTTTTGCCTATGCCACCCATGCCCCAAATACCAATAAATCGTACATCATCATTTGAACCTTTGTCTAGCAATGATTCTACATCCATCATTCTTTCATGAATTCCAATCAAGCATTTAGATAATCTTCACTTTGATAACTTTTGTATAACACAATTAGCTCCGCCTCATCCCTACATACCATTGAAAAATTGAGGACACATTAAATTTAATACAAAATTTGGAACTATTGCCAAGGATATGCAACTTTAAAGACGTGCCGATTTTTTAAATTTGTTCTAATAATTTTCTTGAGAAATATTACTTATATTATATGACTTAATTAAACTAGATAAATAAAATTTTAGCTTCATTTTATGTCTATGAATGCATCGTTATATGAGACTATAT
Source organism: Inga leiocalycina (assembly GCA_963242795.1). Taxonomy (NCBI): domain Eukaryota; kingdom Viridiplantae; phylum Streptophyta; class Magnoliopsida; order Fabales; family Fabaceae; genus Inga; species Inga leiocalycina. The sequence continues at coordinate 76,837,129 of OY725323.1, forward strand.
AGAGAGATAGGGTTTTCAGATGAAAAATATCATAACTATAAAGTTGATAGGCATATAAGCGAAGTTATTCTCATTATGATTCTCAACTTCCATATCAGATTCCTCGAATATTGATTTAATTTAGCCCAAAGCATGATAAGAGAAAGATCATAAGCATATTAATAGTTAGGTACCTATCAAAGCTACAATCCCAACCAGCTAAATTGGCGGCATGAGTGAGAGCCTCCCTCCACTTTTGCAATTGCTGCTTGTCAATGCTTTTGTTCTCATGTTCTTCAAATGCTTTCTGGTAACTTCAAGATTGCTTCCTCACATGAGAAGGATGTATTGTATAGAACACTGGCATAACAAGGTGAGCTTGATTTTTTGAGCACTCTAATGCTTTTGTAAGCTCCTTTAAGGTCCACGTGGACGATGCATAGTTCTCTGAGAAGATGATAAGGAACAAAGTTGAATCCTGAATGATGAAGGTGGCTTGTGAAATTGAAGCGGGTGTCCTCGCCTCTAAAACTAATGAAAGCATCATATTTCTTTGGAGATTGTGAAGATGGAGTAGAGGAAGAAGACGAAGCCATATCAAATTGCTTTGCTGCGATATGCAAAAGAGAATAGGGATGGTATTTAATTCAGATCTAAGAGTAATTTGTAATAGAAAACAAACCGGTCTAAGGGGAAGATGTGAATCTCAAATTTCAAAGGGCTGTGCTGACCGAATTGAAATTTTCTTGGGATACTGGCGTGTGGAAAAGACAGCAATTAACGAAAAACATGCTCCCTCCTTTCCTTTCTGGAAGGAATACTATGATCATCAAAGCGACAACTAAGATAATAAATATGTAAAAAATCCAACATTTTTGACAAAAATTTCCTTATATGAGGACATAGGGAATAAGAAAATTATTATAATAAAGAAGATGATACGTAGGAGATAATAAGAAAATTAATATTAAAAGAATAATATTGTATAAAAGAGAATGTAAGATTTGTCACATTAGAAAAAACATGTAAGATTTGTCTAACATTTAAAATGAAAGTCTTAAAAGGTATGATACACGGGCTGTATCTATGTTGGAGTAAAGGTATTCGTAAAGTATGTATTCATTCTAATTGTATAGAGGCTATCAATTTTGTGTCTTTGATCATGCTCCATCTTTCAACCATGACGTGGAGAATGATGAAAGAATGTAGATTCTTGTTGTTTTCTTTTGTATCCTTATTTTTTTTTGAGGAATGATTTCCAGTATTTTCTTCAAAAATGTCTTGGTCTTCGGCCCAAAAAAAAGAAACAAAGAAAGTGAGTGTTGGTTTCGACCCGAAAAGAGACAGAGAGTCTTGGCATGTCTTAGACAAAATACCGGGCTGCTTGCGAACCTTTGGAGAAGTCTTTTAATACTTTTAATTGACAAGGCCCAACTCTGCAAGCAGTAAAGTTTTAACATTTCAAAAGGGCAAGTTTTAACATTTTTAATTAGGCTAAAAAAAAAACCTCCCCTAAATTTAAATTTTGGATGTGATGCGAATAATCTCCCTTATCTTTAAAATTTCTGTTTAAACTGCATCTCACCTTAACAAATGATGCTTGGTATTGACATGGAATTTAAATATTTTTATTTTATTTTTTCCAAAATTCAAATATTTTAACTACTGTACTAATATTTAAGTATTTATTAATATAATAAATTACAATCTGAAAAAATGGATCTGGGGACGATAGTTTTTTTTCCTGCAGTTTAATACTTTATTAAGATATCTTTTTCTTTTTAGACTGCAATTTATTATATTAATAAATAATTAAATATTAATAAATTAGTTAAAATATTTGAATTCTGAAAAAATATATATATTTGAATTCCCTGTCAATGCCAAGTGTCATTTGTTAAGGTGAGATGGCATAAACCGTTAAGTTTAATGATAAGGAGGTTAACGTTCAAAATATTAACAGGGTCTTGGTTTTAAACTTCTAAAAGTGAGGGAGTTATTCGCAGTACACCCAACGTTGTTGGGGTTTTTTTTTAGTCTTTTAATAATTATTAACCGTCCTCTGCTCTCCTCTTAAAAGTGGATTTTTTACAATCTGATTTTTGTAAACTTGGGTAAAAGTAAATGTTTGGACGTGCGTGCGTTAATAGAAAGAAATTTAGATTTTCGATCGACAAATTTTCTTATAGAATCAAGTTTCCTAGGAAATGTATTAAATTGGTGGAAAAGTACAGATGAAAATTGGACAGAGGTAATAAGACATAGATAAGAGTGAATATATATATATATATATAATGTATATATATTGTGATAATTATAAGAGAAAAATTATAATTATACTTATAATTATAAAAAAGTGAAAAAAGTTAACTTAGAAAATTTGACAATGCTAAAATACATAATTAAATATAGTTAATAAATAAAAATACATATAAATTAGAAATCATACAAATATAAAGTTTCTTTTATCAAATAATATTACATAATTAATCGATCATGAATTGAAGAAGAGTTTTATGAATAGAGAGTCCGAGACCAACAGATACTATTAAACAATAAGCACAACTTTTCGCCTCCAACAAAGACCAAATCGACTACTAGAACATAATTTAAAAATTTATCAAGTAATTCTCTCCAATTAATTTTCTCATGGACCTAAATCAGACTAATGTAAAAAATTTACTACTCTCATTCTTATTATAAATTTGATTTAACTAATTCTTTTACATCTTTTTTATGTTTCTCTATTTCCAATAAGAATTAAGTATGGATAAAAATGAAAAACAATTATTATTAACTTTTAAGTGCATTTATATTTAAGACAAAAAATTTTATCTATAAGGATTTATTATAATGACCAAAATATCATTTCAAATTTTTTTTTTTTAAAAAAAGTGAGACCTAATATCTTTCTTTCATATAGTGCTTCTCTTTCTCTATAGTGGAAAAGCTAAAAGCAAGAAATTTTGATTTATGACTTAAGTTGTCCCCCCCCCCCCCAAAAAGCTCAATTAAAAAAAAACTATCTCAAACACTTGGAAAAAAGTCAAAAACAAGCAATCTAACTTTTGCCCTTCAATCATGCTTTTGGGATTTTAAAAGCCATCTCAAACACAAGTAGAGTTTTTATAAATAATTTTTCTTTTGTAGAATTCAAATATAACTACATCTAATTCAACTTATAAAAGGAAAAATATATGCAATCCCAGATCCAATGGCAAATTGGTCAGGAATATTAACCATGGATATAAAATTTTTAACACATTATAAGAATAAAATAATTCTTGTTAAAACTATATAAAATAGTGTGAAGTATATTGAAATTTTTATGACAAAGTAGCATGAGGCATGGAATAATAATAATCTTAGTAAATTTTACATTGTTTGATAATTTTATATATGAAAAGATCAATGTTAATTCTGTAAGTTATAAAATTTAAATGGTCTTAATTTAATTAGAAAAGAAAAAAAAACAAAAAAGCACTCATGATGGACAGATATCCTACAAATAAAAAGAAAAAAGAATTGGGCTACGAGCGCTTATGTGGAACCCTAGTTTCAACGAGCCCATTTAAATACCAGCTCTAGTTGTACCCAACAAAAAATACCATCTCCACTGAGAAATCGAATGAATTGAACTTTTAATAATCTGTAGGGTCTGAAAATCGGGCTAAACCAATTGGGCTGACCCTTTTAAGCCCGAATCCTTCAAGGGCCAGACTTATGATTTAAAGGCTAAAATAGGAAGTGGCCTAAAAGGACCGGCCCCATAGGGCCGCAGGCCCTAGAGGGTCGGCCCTGCAGCCTTGTAGGGTCGGCCATTTTAGACCCGTTTAATATTTTTTAAAAATAAATTAATATATATAATATCATTATATCAAATTATCAATATGAGAGATACCTAAATACCTAATAGAGTATTAGTAACAGACAAACATTGATTAAATAGTTTGATTTATTTTATTTTTTTATAATAGTTTATTCATTTAAACTTTAAAAAAGAGGCTAATTTGAACATTAGATGATTATTTTAATTAAAAATTTATGAGTTTTAAAAATAATGTACCTCAATTTAAAACAAAATAATAAATAAATTGTAAAATTTGAAAAATAATTTTTTTTTAATTAAAATGAGTTCAGACCCGTTTAGGCCCAAGCCAGTAAAAGACCAGCCCTATAGGGCTACAAGCATTAAAAATAGGGGGATATTTTAGGAAGCGGGCTTAAACGGACCGGCCCGTTTAATTCCTAGCCCGTTAAGGGCCGACCCTACCCGTATTCCCGGCTCTATATAATTAGCCACAAGTGAGACTTGTTTAACAGGCACAACAGGCATATAATAGATGAGAGAGATGTGGTGACCTTGTGGGATTAGAAAGTAAATGGACTGAATCTATAAATTATTAAGGAAGCTACAATAATAGCCATTGAACATTATGACTTGCCGATCTTCTGTTCAAAATTGGTTCATCAGCAAGTTATGACATCCTCACCGGTACGGCGGTACAACCACATCCAAAAGAAACAAAAGGATTTGATTACAGCAACAATTTACCACAACATTCTCATGACACAAGTTTTGCAGCCCTTGAGGAGATACTCTTAATCATCATCATCATCTGCAATGGAACATACCCACATCAATAACACAACAAGAAAACATGATTGCTTCTATGTAACTTCGGAGTTCAAACGAATGGTAACCCCCGTTATTCAAATCATAAGCTATATCAAGGAAATAATATAGCTCATAGGTAACTTTAGGATTTCAATGATTATAAACTACATCAAGGGAATAGTATACAGAACTTACATGGACTATTCTTTCTCAACAATGTCACATTACAGATAAATGAAACCATTTAAAAAAGGAGGGGGGCTATTTAGACTACCAACTTATATATTTTTCCCCAAAAAATAAATACTATAATAAGCTCTCCTTATTAGGCCAAGATTTAGCATTTGTTTTTTTCATCAATTATTTGCAGAAGCTGGGAAGCATAGTAAGGGATTCCTAATAGAGTACATTCATATAAAAATTCAAATAAGGAGAAACGTTTCAAAAGCACCAGAAAATTTTACATCTAGCTCGAGGATGAGATATTCCAATCAGAAATTACAAAAGAAAGGCTCAAAATTCAAATGAAGCCTTCTGAGGCCTATCAGAGTACACGCAATCTATTTGCATTAAAATGAAGTGGTGCCATAAAAAAAGAGCATGTGTACCAAATCGAAGCTGTATACAACACAGTTACAGGAGAAGATATGCCCTTGAAGAAACCCAATAACCACAAATAGCCGCAAAGTTTAAGTTTTCTTCATGTTACCGACCATATAAATCAAATAACAGTTCCAATTACTAGGATGTATCCTATCATTGGTAAAGGAAATACCAAAGCTTATTCCACACGTGATTAACCCGGCAGACCATGGCACAGTTTTCTAGCTAAATCTGCACCCACGTGTCAGAACTCAGAAGAAACAACCGGATGGGGTGATCAAAACTGCAACATGTCAACGGTAATCTTTTGTTATTGTTGTCCAAACAAAAAACTTGACCTTTGAGGGAATTCTACAATTCCAAATTATCTTATCAAGAACAAATTGTTCCATTGTAGAAGAATGAGAAATCACAAGATTCCCAATCAGTTGAGAAATCATCAGATTCAAAGTAAAGAAATTACAATAAAAGCTCATTCAACAGTTCAAAGCAAGAGTACTAAAAAGATTACGAAAGTCAGGGATCCCCAAACTGCTTGAATCCATACCACTTGTTTTTAGTTCGTTCTTCCAGAAATGCTTAATGCAATGACAGGAAGGGCTAGAAAATGGTACTAGGGCCCCACAAAAAAAAAAAAACAAGAAAAATCTTTAAAATGCAATAGAAAGAACCAAAATGTTAAGGAATATCTCTGGCAGGCATCAAAATTCAACAAAAAGCACTAAAAACAATCAAGACATTAACAGTTTCAAAATGTTTAATGATTAACAATTGTTATGAGGAGGAAGAGGAACTTCAAACCCACCTTCCTATTTGTTTTTTTTCCCCACAGGATTTAAGTGCTTTCAACCAACAAGGATTGACTAAAAAAATATTACCAACCCAAACCCCCCACCCCCCCAAAAAAAGAAAGCGGGGGTGTCACAGATAAAACAATAGCAACCATAGAATGCATCTAAACACGTATATAGAACTCAGATACAGTTAGGAAAGCGTGAGAAAAAAAAATGAAATTTCTCCTCAAGTAAATCACTTGCAGAAGCACTAGTCTACCGAAGTACTGAGCCTAAACAATAATAATTGACAACTCAAGCAGAAATTTCACAGACGCATCACTCTATTTAAATCACTAGCTTGATTTTACTGAGGCAATCTATCGTATATGTAAAAGCACACCTTAATATCTCAACACCAATTCCACTATTGCACTAAGAAGAATCAAATTCCTTGAATTTTTCCTATATTAAAGTGTAATTGTAGTAAAATAGCATCTTACTGGGAAGACAAACAAGTAGATTAGAACCACATAAATGAAGGAATAATTTAGACTTTAGAATATCTTTCATTATATCATCCTCTTCTTCTCATCTAATATCTTCAACCATCAAGCTAATTTAGGAGCAACCAAAACAGCAAACCTACACATCTCATGGTCATTGCAAATATAACTTTACCCTCTCAGCTGAAGTAAAGACAGAGAACACAATAATCTAAGAAAAAGAACAGTTATTGTTTCTTGAGCCAACCCTAGAACATAAAGAATATAATTGTGCACCCCAGTTGGACAATCCAACGCATCAGTCCCTCCTCCCCGAAATCCCACATAATATTTGTCTAATAACTAGTATAATCCCCACAAATTAAAGGCACAACATAGAAGCAGAAATCATAAAGGAAGCCAATTGAATATAAAAAAGGAATCGAACTTGAAGTGATAAGATCATATTAAGAGGGATAGGGCAAAAGGGGCTAATTGAAGGAGGCTAACCAACATAACGGCGCTCGTTAGCGGCCTTGGCCTTTGCAAGCATCTTGTCGAGGTCTTGTTGAAGTTGAGCATCCCATTTCACAAGCTGATTAACAAAAACAACACCCAAACCCATTCCCAAGACATGCTCCCACGGATCTATAACGAGGAAGAGAGAATGAGAGAGAGAGAGAAAATTCGCGAGAATCAAACAGAAACCAGGGGAGAAACTGGAGACTTACGTCGCATGTAAGGGAGCTTACGGAGGGCGTTGGAGTACATCTGAGTACCCAAACCCAGCAACGCTCCGATCGCCGTCGCACCCAATGCCATTATCGCTCTCTTTCAGTCGGTCCCTCTTCCACTGGCTCCTTCGACTATTCCTAATTCGATTTGTGAGCTTTAAACTTTGGGACGTGTCCCCTTTTCATGGCCTTTAGTAATTTTTAGAGAGGATTACGCTCAAATCTCAAGAAAAAAAAAGAAAGAAGAAGAAATGGTTTTTAAAGATTGTAAAATGAAAAAATGATTTTATGGAGTTGTCAATTTAGATTTCTAAAGTTATTAATGGAACCATTTTTTTTATTTTACAATCTTTAGGAACCATGTTTTTATTTATTTTTTTCCTTATGACCTAAGTGTAACTCTTCCTTTTTATTATGATGACAAATTTCATTTTTTTTATTATTTATTACCATCATATTCCACCTCACCTTCATTATTTATTTTTATTAAAATAATATCAATAATATTTCCATTTCAATTTGAAAGGAAAATTTTAGAAAAACACCTTCAAAATACCAAAGTCCTAAATCTGGTTTGTTTTCTTACATTTTGTATAAATTACACTTTATTAATAATTCACGACTCAATTTAGTAAGAAATAATTAATTTAGAGATTTTCAAAATTTGAAAGTATTTTATAAAATTTTCCCCACATGAGTTGCTTAATAATTCTAAGCACAAAATGTTTATATGGAAATAGTCACAATTGATCAATAATCAGTTTTTCATGTTATTTTTAATTATCAGGACAAATTTAGTAAAGTAGCATGCTGTAATTAAAAATTTGTCAAAATTATGTTTTAGTTTACTTCTTCTATGACTCAAAAGCAAGGAAAGGAAACCATGTTCATTTTGAGTAAACTTTCTTAGGCCTATTATATTGATGATAATCTCTTAATTTCATTTTGGCTTCTATTTCCAGTTTTTTTTTTATTCTAGGGTTAAGAGGCGCCTAGTCCCTCCGAAATATTTTTCTTGGTGCAGTTTGTATTCTAAAGTTTTTTATGACACAATTTCAACTCTGAACTAATTTTTATGGTGCAATTTCATCTAACCCTATCTAAAGTTTAATTTTGATAGTTAAAATGGTGATTTGGTAAAACTTTGACTAAAAACTATGAAGGTGGCATCTAACCCTATCTAAAGTTTAATGCAATCGCATGTGGAAGAAGTAGAAGAAGATGAAGAAGAAGCACCTCCCAATTCATCCTCCAACAAATCAAAAAATCTGCACAACTAGAAGCCATCACCATAACTTCAAGTACAAAATCTAGAAATCAAACCTAAAAATCCTCAAATTCATCCTAATCATAACTCTCCACCCAATGATGTATTAAAAAAAAAATCTCTCCACCAAACGGAGAATCCTCTCTAATTGCTATTAGGGATCCTTTTACTTCGACTACCACCGATGAACAGGAGCTTGCGTGGATCTTCATGGACAACGATGGATTTTTTCAGTTTCAAGTTCTAGGTCTGCTCAATGGCAACTTACTGAGCATGTTCGATTATGGTGCACAAAGATTAGATGAGGAAGACATTCAATTTCTATTAAGGTATGCTCAACATAAAGATGGACGTAGGAATTGAAGCTATATACTCCATTCTCCATTAATAATTCTCCTCCTCTAATTTCATAAATTTAAAACACACAGGTCTTTTTCTTGGCCTTTTGTGAGGTTGTCATCATCATTGTGTGTTTTCAATCTCAGTAGTCACCATGATCTTGGTTTTGTTCCTCTGCCCCACGATGATCCCGCACGCCATTTTGATATCATAGTAGAATAAAGATCATTAATTTGTTGGCTTATCAATGACGACGACGACGACGGCATCGTCCCAGGTTGAAATTGATCTAACATCCCCTTTTGGTTGTGTTTTAAGAAAATATAATCACCGTGAGGGATTCAGGGAAAGTGCTTCTTCTCGATTTTCTTCATCATCACAAGCAGCAACCTTCTAGCTAGAACAGTGACAGAAGAAGCTTTGTCATCGGAGATAATGTAACATTGCCACAAGTTGACGTGAAGAACAATATTAACAGCAACAACAATGCAGGATTTGTAACGTCCTAATTTTTTTACTGAGATTTAACTATAATTTAGGAGGAATTAATTATGATAAATAGGTTTGTCATGTAATTATTAAAATAAAAAGGTGTTTATTTTTATGATTCATAAGAGTGAAGGAAATTTTAAATTGATAAAAATGAAAATTTTAAAAAATATATATCAAAAAAATAAAAAAAATATTAATATATATGTGGCACCTAAAGGGCCACGTTGCCCCCCTTAAGGCCCTACAGGAGCGAGGGAGTATTATATATGCCCCCTACCCCAACAATCACTTCACCACGGGTGAAGTGATTTTTCTGGAAGGCGAAAGATGGGACGGTAGTAGGAGTATTTTTGATTTTTTAGGAATTAATAGATACTTCAAATTACATTTAATCACAAAATTTTTTACATGAAAAATATTCTAAATAATTTTCTCTTTCTTATGATAATAATTTCATACGGATAAGAGGATATTTTAATCTTAGGATTTTAGGCAAGTTTTGAGTTTTATTAATAGATGACCTTAGAAATATAGATGATGATTAATAGTTAATTTTAATTGGTTTTCTTTTGTTATTTAGTTTATATAAGATTTTATAAGAAATTTTCTATATAATCAGCCTATAAATAATTCCATATTAGAATTTTTAACCAATTAAATTTGAGGTAAATGATTTATTTAGATTATTGAAGGTATTCTTAAAGTTTTAATCAGTTTAGATTTTTATGAAAGTGAATATTTATAATTTTACTATTTTTTGCCCTAAAATATAAATTGGGGATTTTATGAAGTGAAATGAAATTGATGACAACCAATGACTTAAATGAGTTGTTGGGTTAAGAAAAAAATATTTGAATTAATGTTAAAACAAAATAACTGGGATTTTAGTGTGAAATTATAATTTTTGAGTAATTAATTCAAAACTAAAACTTTAAATTTATAGAATTATGTTAATTAAGTTAATTGTTCCAATAACTCAAAGAGTTATTAATGTGTGGTAAATTGATTATTGTAGATCGATTCTTATGTATGTTTGAGCTCTTGAATTAGGAGCAATGTGATTATAATTTGCTTTGGCAAGGGTAACCACTTTCCACTTGTTATGTGTGTTGGTATGTTGTTTGTGAGTATTTTATAAAATGATTATGAGATTGAAAATGTTATGCTGATATTATTAGATATTTCAATGAGTAAATGTTTATTGTGATTGAGAAAATTATCATGATATCGAGGTATTTTGATATAAACTTGCTTTGTGGAACTTTATGATTCGAGTTGTAATATATATATATATATATGAATTGAGAATTGAGATATTATGTCATGTATATATAGATGATTTGAATATCCTTATATGAATGTGGAAATCTTGAAAAATTTCTATTGAGCTATTTATTAATAATTATTGCGATGATTGGTTTGGGATGAGGTGGAGTATTTTGTTTTACCACGTAGTATAGCCTCCATTGGTACAAAATAGTTGCCTGTTTTTGTCCCACTAGTTCATTGAGGGACTGTCCCACTGGTTCAATGAGGAGTTACGACACCCCGCCAGTTCAATGAAAGGGAAAGACCGCTAGTCTGGGCATCTGCTCTGTGGATTTTGGCCGATCCTTATCACGTGATTAGAGAGCTTTATGAGTGGGCAATGACATGGAAAATAATTTAGCCCATGGGTCTAATCAGCGGAAATAAGGCAGTTCAGTGGATTGATTGGAGGCAACTTGAAATTGTAATATGAGAATTTTTATATAGAAATTGTGATATATATAATTCTTGATATGGAATTTGTGTTCTAGAAATTGTGATATGGAAAGTTTGATATGAAATTTGAGCAATGAAATTTGTGTATGGAACTTGTGATATTGAATTTTGCAAATTATATCTCTAATACTTTATTATATGCATTGTTTCGCTTGACACCTCATGAGCACATATCAGCATGTGTAATGAGTTGGATAGCTGGTTATGGAAACTTTTGTCTTACTCCATTGATTTAACATTTTTCCAGTAATAGTTCCCATGCCGGATGTCAGGGAGAGCTCCTGAGACATATATATCTCTCTATATATCTATATAGCGTCTTTTGGTTTATTATGTGATGAATTGATGTATATTGCTACTCATAGGGCCCATATTTTGCAAACTTTGATTTAACTGTATACTTTTGATTAAAATGTCATTGACGGGTATGCTGGTAGAAGGCTTGAGGCCTTTAGGATTGCATGTGAATGAACGTGGATCCACACACTCTCATTTTGGAAACTTTTGATTATCATACTATGATTTGGATACTATGCAGAAATGGACTGTTGGTCTTAGACTTTTGGTGAATGTTATACTATGAGTTTCAAGAAACTCAAGGTCCAAGTGTTATTCATGATTGCTTCAAAAACATTTAGATAATCTCTTTCCTGTCATGGATGATTTTAGTTTGAATTGGGAAATTCTTTATAATCCTGGTAAAATCTTAAATTGTTTTGTTAAACTTTAGTTTTGTCATAATTAGTATTTGGAAGGTGAGTTAATGTTATGAACTTAAGGAAAGAATTTTACAGGATTTGCGATGAAGGAGAATAAAGAAGATGAATCCTTACCCTTGTCCTTGAACAACAACAATAATGTTAACCCTAGGCAATCACAAATTCTAGATCAATGGGTTGCAAGAAAAGCAAAAGAAATGATATTAACGATTGAGACAAAAGCTGAGCTTTTTGAGAATATGGGTTGTAATTCTACTTCTTCATCATTATCAGAAACATTAGTGAATAATCGTGGAGCTCCGTCTCTTGTTCAAATATGGGAAAAGAGCTTGAATAACTTGAACCAATCTTCACCACTCAAGTGCAATACAATTACAAGCAGAACATCGTTGCTTGGGTTATCAATTGTTGGAGAAATATTCACGAATAAAACATCATCATATTCAGATTGGGTGGTAGGTGATACAAATATTGAAGCTATGACATGTTCAATGTCAAAGGTGGAAGATATTATAAAGAGATTGAAAGAGAATAAGTATGAACACAGTAAAAATAATTCAAATAATAATGATATGATGATGATGATGGGATCCTTGGGTTTGTCAAGTAGTTGATCGAAACAAGGACAACACATCTCGAGCGAGGTGGTTCATTCACCTCGCATCTGAGGTTGGCGAGCATCTACAAATTTGCTGATGCAGATGGAACATGATAGACATGGAGAGCTCAATAATCTGGCTTAGCTTGCACCTATTTCCAACTTTTCCTAAAGAGGTCGAGGTAGTATTCAGGTATATGAAATGCAAATTAATATGACATATATTTTCTAAAACACTTTAACCATCTTCCTAAATTCCCTTGTTCCCTCCCTCCTTGATTATTGTTGAGGGAACATCAATAGAGATAAATTAGGAAAAATTTAACAAATATGAAAACTATATTTTATATTTATGACTAAGATTAACTCTAAACTAATTATGTTAAGGGAAGTCATGTCTTAATAGAAAGACAACCTTAAAAATATCTAATGCAAGAAAATCAAATAAGAAAACACGTGATATATTGAAGCTGATGATGAATTTGGTTGGTGGCAGAGTGTGCATATTCACTGAAGGCAACAGAGAAGAGTGATGTGTACAATATGGGGATAGTGTTGATGGAGATGGTGAGTGGGAAGATGCCAACAGATGAAGCATTTGGAGGAGAGATGGATATGGTGAGATGGGTTGAGATGAACATTGAGATGCACGCTCAGGATTTGATTGATCCTCACCTTATGCCTCTATCGCTAGTTCAGTAGTTCGCGGCATTCCAAGTTCTTGAGGTTGCCTTGCACTGCACCTAAATGATGCCGCATTTGAGATCGTCTTCACACCAAGTCTGTGATATTCTCCTTTATGTCATCAGCAACAAAGTGCTTGACTTTGACAAGATGAATTTGAATCACCACGAGTGACTTTTTTTTATAGTATTAACTAAGGCATATGTGATTGTTATGAATTGTGAAGTAGTAGTTCTTAGTGCTAAAGTTTAACTTGAAGTGAAAAGGTTTACTTGTGTGCATTTTGAATTGTGAGCCTAGAGTAATTTCAACAATTGTATTATATTTCATTGTTTGATTATACAACCATGGTTAACAAAATCTCAATACAACACATTTTAAAATTAGAAATAAGGTGTGTTTGGTGATAAGTAAAATATTTTCATATTTATTTTCTCTTATATGATGATTTTTTGGATAATATTTGAGCTTAATTTAATGAATTTGGGTATAATTAATAAATAAGTAATGATTTTGGCATAAAATAGAGGTTATCAAAAAATACTAAATTTTAACCTTGTTTCAGTTTTCAAGCAATATCTAGAGTTTTAGATGTCGGATTGAGATGTTCTTAATACGGATAAAAAGCTAAGAAAAATTCCTACAACTTTTATGTTGAGGCCAGAACCCAGTTCCATCTTGTAGAGTTTCGAATTTTGTTTAGAAGTTGAGAACATAGGTTTGTCCAAGTATGACCTTCACCCATTAATTTGACTATAACTTGAACTGCAAATGTTGAAATAAGGAGATCTCACATGCCTTTTCAATCTAAGGTCTAGATCTACAACTCTTGTGAAGATAAAAATATGAGAATCTACTGTGTTAACCATTAAAATTTGGCTGCAATCAAGAAGCATGGTTGTCACAAGGTCAACATTGATGGATTAAATTCAAGGTTCATACCTACCAAGTGGAAATCTTTGCACCCCATTCATCTATAAATAAAGGAGTGGAAGACATAAGGAGAGGAACAATCTTAGAGTTTAATTTCATGCATTGTATTATTTCTTGCATATCTCCTTCTTGGAAGGCTTAGGTAGACCTCCTTCATGGATAGTATAGGTTGCCATCTATATGAAAGGTTTTACCTTCGATAAGGAAGGCTAGATTTTTCTATTTCCATACATCTTGTAGTTGTTCTTTATGTTTTATGTTTTATGCAATGTTTATGAAGTTTTTAATTTATTTTCGTTTTGTTTTTAATTTTATCATGAGCTAAATTTTCATTTTCCTAGGTGATGATTTAGCTTACTAATGACGTATTGAATCTTAACTTATTAAATCTAGTTTTAATTTTTTTTTTCATAATTGAGTTTTGATTATTGTTTATAATGCTTTTAATTGATTGGTCATCTTTTGAATAATTTCAATATATATGTTGAGACCAGAAGTAGATGCATATGTGTAGATCCCATAATTAAAACCATAACTTACATATGAAATAGGAATAAATTCATATGGGTTGTGTAGTCTTAATGAGTTTTATAAATCGTAATGCATGATTAATGGTTTTAATTCATATAGGGATATATTGGATTAGCAATTAATTATAGAATTTTGTGACCTTAGAAGAGGCTTGTAATTAAATTAGGGAAACTCGATTATCAATCATGTGGAATAAATTAGACTAGAATAGATAGATAATTCAATTCAAAATTTGCTAAATGAAATATGATTCCTAAGGCTTTTTCTCATAGTTGTTTTCATATCAATTGCATTCACTTTTAATCATTTTTAATTTTGTAATCTCAGTCACTAACTAATCAATTGACTGAATGGAATTAATATTACCAATTTTGGTACTTAGTAATCAGTCCTAGTGGGAACGATATTCTACTCACTTCTATATTACTTGTTTACAACAGTATACACTTATACTTTTTAATAAATCATTTACATGCGTAACATTTGAGATGACTTTTAAAGCCCCAAAAGGAAAAGTAAGATCGGGTGCTTTTGGCTTTTTTACAAGTTTATGGGATGGTTTTTTTTTTTTTCAATTGAGTTATTAGAAGAAAAAAAAGCAGTTAAAGTCATAAATCAAAATTTTTTGCTTTTGGCTTTTCCACCATAAAGAGAGGAAGTAGCTTTTGAAAAAAAGATATTGGGTCCCACTTTTTTTGTTAATTGAAATACTATTCTAGTCCTTATTATAAATTCTTATAGATAAAATTTTTTGTCCTAAATATAAATTCACTTAAAAGTTAATAATCATTGTTTGCCATTTTCATCCTTACTTAATTCTTATTGGAAATGGAGAAAGTTGAGAAAGAAGAAAGAGAATTATTTAAAATAAACTTATAATACAGACCAGAGTGGTTAATTTTTTTGATAGCACTCTGAGTTAGGTCATTGATGCTAATATCAATCCAAATGTAAATAACATTACACAATCTGACTTTTATCTAATCTTAAGTTTGCAAAAAAGCCACTTTTATCACTGTTATTCCAAACACACACATAATCACTTGGTACTTGTTTAGACTCAAAAAAATCAGCCTAACTCGGTGCTTGCTAGGCAAGTTTGATACACTCAAAAGTTGCCTTGGAACTTGAATGCTTTTGAACAAGGGACTGAAAACTGGACCGGATACTAAACCGGTCGGGATACTGGGTCAAAGGTCAGTGGATCAGACTGGAGTTAAATAAGATCTAACCAGGGTTAGACTGGCGATGAAGTAAAGATTTCAGGTTTATTTATATGAAATTCTGAATAAAATTAATAGAAAATGATTTAAATTAATTTTTTTAATTAAAAAATATCGAAACGGTCAAACCGATTGAACCACGGTTGGCCAGTTTTTGAGTCAAATCGAACGGTCCGGTCTGGTTTTCCAAACTTTACTGTTGAAACCAAAAGCACTTGAATTTCAAAGCGTTGCCCATACTACCACACCGCTCCTCAAACCTCACATTACATGTGAAGTTTTGATAAATCATTTTTTGGCACACTTCTTTTTGGTACAAGTGCATTTAATTCAATTTATAAAAGAAAAAATATATGCTATCACTGCTCCAAATGGCAGAACATGTAGTCAGGAATATTAACTACGGATATAGAACTTTGACACATTATAAAAATAAAAGAAAAAAAACTATTTTTGTTAATATTATACTAGTATAAAAGTTTTAATTATATTGAAGTTTTTATATAACTGGCCAAAAACATATTATTTTCCCTGAAGTATTATCAAGTATAGAATATTAACAATCTTTGCGAATTTGACATTGTTTGATAATTTTATATATACAAAAATCCATCATGATATTATGAGTTGCTCCCTCTGTCCTTATTTATAAGATTCTATTTTTTAAATAGACTTATCTCTTTTCATAATGTTTCTTTTGAGTTGGTCTTAATAATAAATATAATTTTATTCATTTTACCCTAAACTAATTTCATACATTGCATAAATTAAAATATTGACTCATTCCTTTTATTCTCTTACATCATCTTTTCCTTCCTATTTATAACTCCATTTTGACTAAAAATTTTGGCCCTTATTATAATTTTAGTTTCAGAGTAATAAATATGTTTTTATTTTTTTGCCCTTATTAATTGCAATAAATAATAAAAATTCATTCATGTTAATTTTTAGAACTAATCATAGATAAGGGCAAAATTGAAAATTTAGCTCATAATTAATGAATTAACTAACTTTTCTTCACATTAACATATGAGTTAGTTAATTTGAACTTATAAATAGGACTAGAGTAATACATTCTCTTTCCTTGTGCTCTTATTCTTACTCTATCTTACTCATTCATATGTATGGGCATTTTCCTATAAAAATTAATAAATAAATAAGGGCATTTAAAAAAATTACTTATATTTCCTCCATATTTATTACATTTCACTAATTTTAAAATTTTTTTAGAACCCTACAATTTTGTTAAAAATATTTTTATATTTACATATAGAGGTAGTATAAAATGTAAATGAAAAGTTATATGGTCTCAATCAAATAAAACAAAAAACACTAATACCCCGTTTGGTGGCATGGAACTAGGAGGAGGGAACTGGAAGTGGAATTCAGCTTTTGGGTTGTTTGGTGTGATGGAAGTTACTTCCTGATGGAACTCACTTCCATAAAAAATAATGGAAGTGGGTTCCATCATCCATCCCATGGAATTGGATTCCAGTTCCACTTCCTGAGGCTTATTTCCACCATTGCCCTTATGATCTTTCTCCTACCCTCCACCAGCAACAATGATTCTTCATTGGCGACAGTAATGGTCCTCCACCAACGACAACAATGATGGCCCTTCGTATTCTTCTTCAACCTCCATCGCCCCTTCCCTATTTAATCTATCATCTTTGTCTTTCTAGTCACTTCTTCTCTGGCGGCCATGCAAGCACAACTTTGCTTGCTCCAAATCAAAAGTTTTTATGGTTTGATCTTCATTATCCTCACTAGATCAGTAATGATGATAAGCTTTTCTTGTTGCCTAGCCTTGTCTGAATGAAGGATGTAGACGAACGAGGGAGGAGTACTCAAATATGCATCGCCGAGACATTGGAACCTCCGTCGCCCATATCTACAATGACCACCTGACAACAACAAGGAGTTCAACCTTCCTTTCGATAATCATTTCTTGAATTTTGATTTCTCTCTAGTTCATGTTCATTTGAGGGCAGGAGGCACCGACTGTGCATTCGTCCTCAACTCCCTCCCTTTCCCTTATGATAGCTTCAATTTTGATTTCTCTCTAGTTTTTGTTTGTGTTGATGGATGATATTTGAGTTTGGATTTGATTTATATATTGTTTAAATTGATGATGATGATTGAATTTGGATGAATTATTTACTGGTTTGTGATTTATCACCGATAATGTGTAATTTTCCTGTGAACAATGGTATGTGTAGGATCCGATCATGACTGGGGTGAAAGAGTTTTGTTGAGGGCATTTTGGTATTTTCACATTATAAATATAATTTTAATTAAAAATTATATCCCACTTCCACCTTCATACCAAACACACTTTAAATGTAACACCCCAAATTTTATATTCACCAAATATATTGTGATTAATTGAGAAATTCAATAAAATGGTGAATATTAATAAATTTGGAATTTATAAATTTTATAAATGTTCATATTCATGAGAAAATGAGCAGAACAATTATGGAATTAATTTGAGTAATTTAAAAAGCCCAATATTAAGGTCCAAAAATAGAGGAATAATAGAGAAAATATTTGGTCCAAAAATTGATGGAAATTGACCAAATAAAAAAAAGAAAAGAAATTAGATTAAAAGGTAATGACAAAATCGTAATTTTGCCAATTTAGCACAAAATTAATTATTTTTTGATTAATTGAAGTTAATTGCAATTACTTAAGAAAAATAAAAGGTAAAAATATATTTGAAATATTTTGGTCAATTTAATATGAATTTATGAAAAATTTTAGCAAAAATGCTAATTTGGCCAAAATTGGAACTTTACCTGTATACGTAACCGGAACAAGTTGTGAAGCCAATTGAGATCATAGGGAGGGACCCCTAGGTGCCTCCTACATGTTGCAAGAGGAAGGAAATATTGGCTGGGCTTAATGAGCTTGGTTACATGTACATAGGGTTTATGTACATAAAATTGATTTTGGAATTTTTGGAAATTGATTAAATAAATGAAATAACATATGACATATTATTATATATCATTATCTCCTTCTTCCTTCAGCCCATTTTGTCCCAAACAGATCTGAACCAAGAGAGAGGATGTGAGAAATTCTAGAGAGAGAGAAAGAGGAAGAAAAGCTTACAAAGGTAGGTACTTTCTTCGGTAAATCGGTTTCTAATGCGTATAACTCCGATTCTAAGCTTTCTTTTCATGTGATTTAAGGTTTGGAGGCTCAAATTTAGTGTTGGAGGACTTAGGGTTTCAGCCTTGTTGAGAAAAACTAGAGGGAAGCGAAAGGTAACTTCCAAACCTTCGTATATTGTCTATTCTGACTACAGTGGACAATTTAATCGGTGAAATTTTGCTGGATTGTCTTTGATTTGAAAATTTGGAATTTGTGTTGCCCAAGGGTTATGTTGCCCAATTTTAGTTCAAATGGTAGTTATAACTCAATTAGATGTTAATAAAGTGGTTAGGGGTAGAAAGGAACGCATATATGGAACCAAAATCGCAAAACCTCGATTTTTCCCGGAGTAGTGTTTAGTTTTGGCCAAAGCAAGAAATAGGTCTTAGAGTTGGATTTTCAATGATTTGATAGTTCCATGTGATGTCAACCACAATAGGTATCTGTCATTTTTCACAAAATCTCTTCCAATGATTCTCCTAATGCTCTCCAAAAATTTTTTTACAACCTCTTACCCATTCAATTTCCATCAAAACCCAATGATTTTCACCCTAAAAAACTTCCTGTAATCTCTCAAATCCTCTGACCTAGGTTTCGACTCTCAGTACCTATTTTCTCAGAAACTCAATCTTCTCTCAATCTAAAATGGTGAGGACTAAAACAACCCATCAAGATCCTCCTTTTGACTCTTCTGAGCACCAACAACACTCTAAATCTCCTCTAACCAAGAAACACAAAATTGCCACAAAATCCAAAGCCAAGCCAAAGACTTAGACGAAACCTAGAATAAAAGGGATTGAAATCAAGGAGCCTATGGTAACAAGGGCTAAAACAAGGAAGGGTACACCTCCAGGCAGAGGCAAGGGTACCACAGTGTCATCTCCACCTTCCTCAGATTCTTTTGACATACCCTCACTAGGAAATCTTTTAGAGGACCCAAGTATGATAGGAAACTTGCCCAAGCAATGGTAAGTATGCTAGATACAGCTTATCAGTCTAGAGGAGAAAAGCAAAGACAATCCTCCAAGGATCCAAAGCCCTCATTGAAAGAAGGAGAAGGAAAAAAAGAAGAAGAAATCACATTTCCTCCTAAGGGTTTCAATGTCAAGAAACTTGAGGAGTTAGGAGGAAAGTTTGCAAAATACACTATGTTGACCTCAAAGTTCTACAAGAGGTATTGAAATTTGACCTAAGTCCTTATCTCGAATCTTATATGCCTTGGCTATCTATTAGACTTCCATTTTACACAAAAATGTTGGACATTTTTATTGCAATTTGGAACTAGTAGATGATGCCTTGAGATACTCAGTGGAAGATGAAATGGTTACCAAAGTTAGAGGGCAAGAACTTTTGATATCTCCCTAGAATCAATACTTGGCAAGGTATAAAGGACCCCCTGGATGATATTCACCCAACTTTGGACTCAAACAAATTATTCACCATTTTGAGGCCCAGTGAGAAAGTAAGACCACTTTCCTTCCCTCAATCCCTACTACTTTTTAGACATCCTCCTAGGTATATAGAAACAGGTTTCTCCATGACCTCAGGACGTGACAGAAATTCTACCCTCCAGTTTGGAGTTGGGTAATTGTTGTCCATCTTCTCCAACAATTTCGGCGCCACCCTTGGATCGTATCTAGCTAAAGCAATTAAATGCATCCCAATGTAATCTGCTTCAACGTTTTGCTTGAAAATTGTGAAAGGTTGATATATAAATATAGTACAAGCATATCTCATTGCATCACAAAATGGCTGTTACGTTCTTAGAGTGAGAATTTTTATTTCAACACATCAAAACCTACCAATAAACAAGCAGCAACTTAATAAAGTCATAGAGCCAATTAAGAGATGTTGGAAAATTAATTAGTTATTGAGAGTGAATGTAACTTACTGCTTCAAGACACGCATGGCAGGAGTTACATAGGCATCCATGACTGCATCTAACAAACCATTTGAATGAGTATGGGAACCTCAAGTATGGGATCCAAAACGTCCAAGAGTGAAACTATTGTCAAGCTTTTAGCAAAATGTCGAGCCACAATATACCCCACCTAAAAGACCATAACATCTATTAGACTTCAAAGTCACACGCAGCCACCCAAATATAAAAATATGTAATTAAGGAGCCAAATAATTACAACATCAAGCATATATATATACACACCTCACGTGCAACGAGGAATGCTATCTCTAAGTCACTTGTGATATGCTCAAACATTCAATCAAACAATATAATCTTCCCACACTGTAAAGAAATGACATGTCCAAAACCTCTTACCAGTAAAATCTCCCAAATGATAGGCACCCAAGCACCCTCTCCCGTCCGCCAGCCACCAGCTCTGATACAAAACGATAGGCACCCAAGCACCCTCTCTGATCTGTCAGCCACGGGCTCTGATACCAAATGATAGGCACCCAAGCACCTTGGAGAACCACACCCCAAAAGCTAACTATTGAGGTGGGAGAGCTCTATGATAGGCACCCAAACACCCTCTCCAGTCAGCCAGCCATCGGCTCTGATACCAAATGATAGGAACACAAGCACCCTCTCCGATCCGTCAGCCACAGTCCGCTAGCCACCGGCTTTGATACCAAACGATAGGCACCCAAGCACCCTCTCTGATCTGTCAGCCACGGGCTCTGATACCAAATGATAGGCACCCAAGCACCTTGGAGAACCACACCCCAAAAGCTAACTATTGAGGTAAGAGAGCTCTGTGATAGGCACCTAAGCACCCTCTCCAGTCCGCCAGCCACCGGCTCTGATACCAAATGATAGGCACCCAAACACCCTCTCTGATCCGTCAGCCACGGGCTCTGATACCAAATGATAGGCACCTAAGCACCTTGGAGAATCACACCCCAAAAGCTAACTATTGAGGTAGGAGAGCCAAGGTATTTAAGTACCCCATCAAGCAGCCCATACTACTCAATGTGGGACTTTAGCAGCCTATAAGAACCCTTCGTAGGTAGCTCTCTCCGATCCATCAGCCACCGGGTCTGATACCAAATGAGAAACACCCTAGCACCTTGGAGAACCATACCCCAAAAGATAGCTATTGAGGTGAGAGAGCCAAGGTACTTAAGTACCCCATCAAACAGCTCATATTACTCGATGTAGGACTTTAGAAGCTCATACTAGCTACCTTAGTCCCTATCATATTAAAAGTAAGAATTCCTTCATTTGGTAAGAAATGTGATGTAATAATTCACAAACAATATGACATAGCATGTTAGCTCATCAAAACTTAACAAGTTCTTCACTCTCTCTTTTTCACTATTGTTCTGCTATAAGAATAGCGATATCAACTTGGTAAAAGCAAAAGACCAAAAATAAAAGCTACAATAAACATGATTGAGTTAAATTGTCACATCATAAAGAGAAAATTAACTACAGACTAAAAAGAACGAGCACTATGAAGCTCCGGAGAAAGCGACGGGCAGAGGATGAATGACAGCGAAGTCGAAGTATCGTACATGGTGAGGGGCTGAGGCCCACGACGGCACAGGTGAGGAGAATTTGGGGGGTCTGGGCTATTGGTGAAATCAGTAGAGTGATCAAGTCCAACTCACAGCGCAAGCAGCATTTATATAGTTCATACTTGGTTAGTTATTCATAACCAAACAAAAGCGGCCCTGCAGGTAGTTATGTAACAAAAAAAATTGACCATTTGTTATGATTAGTTGCAATCATAACAAAGGGTCGGTTTTTAAGCGCACCTACAGTTATATTAACCCTTAAAGTAATAGTATTAATCTTTAAGCCCTGTTTGGGCCTTGTTTTTTTTTTTTGGGAGGGTTGGAAAAAAATGTGGATTTGGTTTGAAGGATGGGTGGGGAAAATTTTTGTTTTCTAATACTCCCCTTTTTTCATTTCTTAACCTTCCAAATTTGAGGTTTTTAGGAGGGGTGAGAAATTTTGTTTCTCATCTTAATCAAATTGCCTATGACAATTGTAATGGTAAAAAACACACAATTCCAAATATGGTAATGGACTATCCATTTGATCTATCTGACAAAAGCAACACTCGGCTTCTTTAATAAATTCATTCATCTTCTTCATGTCAGCTACAAGAGCTTCCAGCTCAGCTTCATCCAAATCGTCAATCATGGCAAAAGGGGTTTGGCTTGATGAAAGCACCATTTGTAATGGTAAAAAACACATGATTCCAAATATGATAATAAGGATGCAATTGGCTTTGTCAATATTGCATATGATCAATAATCTCAATTAATTACAATCAGGAAATATCCGAAAATAGGGGAACAATGACATAAGGACATTATAGAAGAAGACGAAAACAAATATACAGAAAAGCAAGAGATACTTCAAAGGAGGAAGAGCCATCGAGAGAGAGAAATGTTCCAAGTCATTTCCTAATTTCTGAGTCTTTCACCTTTTCCTTAAAAGATTTCACTTTTACTTTAGTTTTGGGTTGCTATTTCGGCTTTATTCTGACCCAATACTTTATGACTGTGACAACCATTTTTTAAAATTACAAAGCTACACCTCTGAACTAAAAATCCTTTTCCTCTTTTATTCTCATCAGATGCGGCCTCTTCCACTCATCTTCTTTGCTTCGGTCTTTTCCTCTTGCAGCATCGCCATGACCTGCTCCTCCCGCCGTCATTGCCGCCACCTACTCTAGACTGATGACATAAAATGATCCAACTTAGTCAAATTAACGGTTTCCAATTGTGAAGACGAGCCAACAGAGTTAGGTCTCGACAATGTCAACTCATCAGAGTTGGAAGTCGTTTCCTTTTCGGGTGAGCCAACTCAGGCATTAGACTTCTATGGTCTTTGCAGTTGCTGTGGGCATTGCTGATATCTCTGAACAACAGGAGGATTGTTAGAAGCGGTCCACACAGCGAGTTCGCACCAGGGCAGAACCTCCCCAGTTAGACATTATTGAAACTGAAGAGAACAACACGATCAGTGATAGTCAAAGGCAAGATTAAATTATAAACTGCTTTTAGCCCCTGGGGAGATGGGATGCACTTCTCCCCAGACAGACCCCCTCGGTTCTGCTCTTAGTTAGCTAGTCCTGAAAGCAGGTCTAAGACTAGTTGAGAGACAAGTAGAGTATTTAAACTTGTTATTGCTTCTTCTTCCCGGTGGTGGACCAATTCGCTACATAATCACTGGGCGTTGAGGGTATTTTAGGGCCAAGTAAGGAAGGGAGAAGCATAGATAGCCATTGAAGCTGGAGAGCAATCTTTGTTTCTAGGGAGGTTTGGATTTGGGGGAGGAAAAAGAGTCTTTATATAGTACGAGAAAATTGAATACGAGGCGAAGACTAGTGTTTCATTTATGTTTTGGAAGAATTCATAACTTTTGCACAAACTATCATGGCTGGAGGTATGTATAGAATCACTTCTCCTCCATATTCTAAATTCAATGTAGGCCGGTTCGGCTCGGAAGCCGGCGAACCGGCCGGTAGAACGGTCCGGTCCGGTTTCCAATTTTTTTTAAAAAATTATATTTTCTTTAGAATTTCATACCAATAAGCCTAAAATCTTCAATTTCTCATCGATTTAGTCCCGGTTTAGCTCCAGTTTGGCCCCAGTCTGACCCACTGACCCTTAACTCAATACTCCGACCGGTTCAATACCCGGTCCGGGTTTTAATACCTTACAATGTATGATGATAAGATATCTCAGATGCAATTGCTAGTTGCTTTACTTCTGCTCATCATTTGATTACTACCATGGGTCTATGGCAATAGCCAATGGACGGATATTGCTTTTTTTTTTAATGATTTTTGTTTTCTTTAAAATGTATATAATATTTTTTTTACCAACACAAGTAAGGTTTTTTTGATATCCATAGATTAAGAAATAATAATTCTAATACAAAATTGTTGAAGAAGAAGGAAAATGTATAGATAAAAAGAAAAGAACATATTTGTCAACTTATACTCAGCTCCTCTCACTTACCACCAAACAAGAAACTAAACCTCCCATCCTCTCTCCATAAAATAAACGAAGCCCATAGTCTCTCCCCATCTATTCCAACCTAACTTTAATGAACCTTTAATATATTTGCTTAAAAAGGAGTTAATATAGTTAGTCTGAGTAAATAATAGTGATAAGAAAGTATATAACCCTCAAGGTAATATCAATTTTTAAGAATTAATATATATCTAGCAAAAAAAAAATGAAAAGAAAAGAAAGAGTTAATATATATAGGGAGAAGGTGCAAATTTAGTAATAAATTATTTTGTTATAAACACCCAACACAATTATCTTTTGATGGGTCCAAAAGTAAACACAAACATTTTTTAAGATAGCATATATATGGCAATGCCTTAAACCCTAGATAACATCCGTTAGATTTTTGCACTTGGCTCCTACCATTCTTCTCACTCTTCATCAGATTTTTGCACTATGGCCAAGGCATCGGAGATGGGTTAGATAGCTGTCGTTGGGATGAAATATATTAAAGGTAACTAAAGGGCAATTTTACACTATAAGTTTTCACTGATGAGCAATTTTGCGCTGGAAGTGTCAAAAAATGAGCAATTTTACTCTAGCCACTATCCTAGTTAATTTTGACTATTAGTTGACCAAATATATTGAGCTGACAATCCACATGTCATCCACGTCATTGTTGTTAAGGTGCAAAGTTACCCCGGAAGTGCATGTGTCATTTACTTCATTATTTTTAAAGTTAGATTTAAAATTTTCAAGGCAAATTTGCACCAAACAAAAATGATGTGGATGACATGTAGACTATCAACTCAGTATATTAGGTCAACTAACAGTCAAAATTAATTGGGATAATGTCCAAGGTAAAATTGCTCTCCTTTTTATACTTCCGGGGAAAAATTTGCCTCAAAAAAGCTTATAGGATAAAATTGGCCCTCAATAAAAAGTTTTATGGCAAAATAGACCTTTAGCCTTATATTAAAATACATTTTTAAGGTTAATGGTGTTACCATATATGCTACCTTAAAAAATGTTTATGTATACTTTTGGACCCTTCAAAAGATAATTGTTGAATGCGCATAGCAAAATAGTTCATTGCTAAATTTGTATATTCAACCATTTATATAATAGTTGGTCTTTAATCAAATTGTGGTTTTGTTCTATGTAATTTCAATCATGATTTTTGGTCCATTTAGTTTTATATAACTACTTGGCATGGGTTTAACTGTTAACTTTAGTTAACAATATTAACTATATAGATCAAAACCAAAACTCATTAAAAATATAGGGATTAGGATCAAGACTATACTTGTAACGTGTTTTAGCTCTGGTTTCTAAACTTTTAATGAGTTTTTGTTTTGGAATCTATATCTAACGATCTTAACACCCTTAAACATCAAGTCCTATGAAATTATGGAGACTTAAAATCACAATTTGAAACTATAAGAATCAAAACTAA
The DNA here is from genome assembly GCA_963242795.1 of Inga leiocalycina. NCBI lineage: Eukaryota > Viridiplantae > Streptophyta > Magnoliopsida > Fabales > Fabaceae > Inga > Inga leiocalycina. The sequence continues at coordinate 76,863,417 of OY725323.1, forward strand.
AATCCAGTTAAAGTGTGAAAAAACAAAAGTATTAACGATTAATTTAATGGCAATTTCAACTAAGCCCCACATCCATGTATCAGTTATTACATATAAACAGATTTTTCAAAAAGTAAATATTAATATTAATTGCCATATATCGTATATGTTTGTATAATTTATAATACGCCATATTATTTAAAAGGTAGGCGAGTAGTATGATTTATTCTTAAGAAAAAAAAAACACACACACAAAAGATAAATTCTACACCAAATCATAATATTGATGTTAGTGAAGATGATAGGATAATTAGTAGTATACGGAAAAATTAGTAATTAATGTTGCTTTTTTGCTTTTAAAATGATAAATAAAGAGAAACAAACGCATCTTCAACAGAGGTGATTAGAATGAAATGAAGGGTAAAATTCATCATAAGTTATATATTTTGCAAGTCATGATGATATGCAGTACATCTCTTATATATGCTTTGAATTATTTGTAATATATGAAAAAATATGTCCCGATATGTTTGCATATCACAAGCATCGTTCAATTATCAGATGTACTCCGTATAATTAATCGAAATATTAATTAAATAAGGGCTATGATTTAAATAGTTGAGACATTATATGACTAAGAATATCCAATAATATCGATTTGTGTTTTTGTGTGAGGGCCTATAATCAAATAAGCCATGAGAAATTGTAATTTGTGAGAAAAAAATTTTCCCCTCATGGTCTAATTCATACCAACTAAGAAATAATAATTAAGTCATTTAACATGTCTTAAATTGATTAAAAATATTTTTATTTTACCCTTATTAAAGAATGTGATTTTTAAATATGCATTTAATATTTTTTTTATTTCTTTATCTCTCATGTAGGGGATAAAAATAGAAAATAATTATTAATTACCTTATCAACCTCTCATATTTTATGCCAAAGTTTCCTTCCAGAAGACTTCTTATATTAGACTAGAAGGGGTACTAATAATCATTAGAGTAAATAGACATTAATATATTATACAATAGCACTAAAATCTCATCTTGGGCAAATATATTTGTAGGACTGACAGGTTCTTGGACTTGATTTCCATCTTTTGGTCGTTTGTAATCGGACTTTGTTTTTTCTCCTTGTGAAAGAATAGGGCTTTGTTCCAAGTTGTAACGGCGGACACTTTTCTTAGTGAGAACTAGAACCTTGATTACTCCCCTCCAGTAGACTCAACCTGGGTTGGTTGTTTTTGAAACTATATTATGATCTATTTAGTTCACGAAATTGGAGGGAATATAATGAAATATAATACAAAATAATAGAATATAATTCAAAAATGATTATATAAATATGTTTGGTTCGTTATTATGAAAAATATTCTGCATATGCATAAAACTATTTAGTTGGATAACATTAAACATAAAAATATATAGGAATAATATAGTAAGAGACAAAATTACCTATGTTTATACATAAAATTTAATGTAACAAGGGACAAAATTGCCCTTGTTTACACATATTTTTGTTTCATTTTGTGTAGTGTACATTGGATTCATGTAATTTATTAATATTTAATGATAGAAATATTATGCAGTGTATAGAATAATTTCATGGTAATTTTTAAACAGTGGAATATAATTTTTAAAATTGTTTAATGGGGAATATTTTTTTTAAAATTGTTATATCATTAAATAATTTTTTTAATATTTAATGGTTGTTATTATTTAATATTTAACTACATTTATGAGTGGGTACTTTAGTCAATTTTAAAAATTATAATGAAAATAATATCTTTTTCATTTGATTAAAATATCTTCATTCATCAATTTTAACAATTTAATCCTGACTACATCAAATGATGTAATCAGAAATATAATCATTTTTATATTATATAAGTTCAACCAAGCGTTGTAATTATTTTGTTGCATATGATTACATGTAATCTTTTCCCTTAAAATCAATACTTAAATGTATAGCATACCTCCAAACGATATGCCACATCATAGGAGTGGCATAATCACGTGGAAGCTATATGGCGGAGTATGTACCTAGAATCTTGAAGCCATATGCTGTTGTCATGTTTTCAGTAGAACGCGAGTCACGATTTGTCCAATCTACAAGACAAACATAACATGTATTAATTAGATGCCACACGTATCCAATTAACCAAACGCAAAAATACATACTCTTTTCTGATCCTAAATGTAGGAAAATGAATAACAAATTTGTGGATGTTAAGAAAATTATTTAAGTTTGTTGATTGTAAAAAGGGTTAAGGTGTAAAAATACACATGTGATTGTCCTCGAAGTGCACCCAACACCAAATGCTTTTTTTAGGTGCAACAGTGACTATGTGGTTACAAAATAGGTGCAAAAATACCCTTTGACCGTTAGTTTGACTTTTTGACCTTGAAAGTGATAACGTGTACGATGACATGGATGCTAGAGTGACATTTTGGAAAAAAAAACTTGCTGACTGGTAAAGCTTTGCAATTAATACTACCCACATTTCACTATTTTAGTACCACATTCACTAAAGTAGATTCAAATCTGAGTGCAGAGTGCTTAACTCACTCAGCAGAGCTGTTGCCCTAAAAAACATACTGATTGCTCAATTTTTTCCCAACCCTAGATTCCCAATATTATTAAATTAAAATCATTATAATACATATATTATATTACTAATTTTTATTAAATTATATGATTTATTAGGAAAATTTGATTTTCAGCAAGTTTTTTTTTTAGAATGTCACTCCAGCGTCCATGTTATCGTACACGTCATCACTTTCAGGATAAAAAAGTCAAACTAACGGTCAAACAGTCAAACTAACGGTCAAATGGTATTTTTGCACCTATTTTGTAACCACATAGTCACTGTTGCACCTAAAAAAAGCATTTGGTGTTGGGTGCACTTCGAGGATAATCACATGTGTATTTTTGCACCTTAACCCTAGTAAAAAAAAAATGTATCTTCATTTACACACACACATATAGAGCTGGGAATCAGGGCCGGCCCGGCCCTACAGGACTGGCCCTTGACGGGCCAGGGCCTAATAGGGCCGGCCCTAAAGGGCTCGGGGTCAGGAAAATTGTAGTTTTTCAAAGCTCGGCCCGAGAGCATCAGGGCCAGGGCCGGCCCGCAGGGCTAGGAAGTCCTTTTCACAATATTTAACTATTTTTCCTGCATATTTTCTCCAGAGAGATATAATTAGTAAATAACAACGATTAAAGTTCTAATTTAATATATAAATGTTGTCAACATTAAGATTTAAATAACATGTCTCTTGCAACAAACAAACATAGTTACTAATGTATAATCAAAGGTAAAATCATGTCCATAAATAACTTATACAAAAGCCAAAGTATAAAAAGGCAAGAAGTTAAATGCTCTAACATCTAAGCAACATGAGTATGACGACTATCATTTTCACCTTCTTCGCCACTATCATCAATTTCAAAGACATTTGATTGTGTTTCACTTTGAGTAGTAAGTTCAAGTAGTCAAATAATCACAACCTCCATCAAAAATCATACTCCATCAAGGAGAACAGTATATAATATGATTTTATTCTAAATAGGCAGAACAATATATTCAAAAATCACAATATGATTCAATTAGACAAAACAATATACTCAAAAATCATACTCTATACAATATGAGGACAAAGTGACATGTAAATCAATAAGGCAATTCAAAAATGTAACATGGTTCCCTTTCCAAGCAAAAAAAATAAAAGATAAACGGGCTTAAAGGGCCGGCCCTTTTAAACCCAAGGCCCTACAGGGCCGGCCCTTTTAGGCCCGACTTCCTTTTCAGGCTACAATTTGCAAGCCCGGCCCTTCAGGGCCTAAAAGGGCCGGCCCATTCCCGGCTCTACTGACACATATAAGAACTACTCCTTGACAAAAATCTCATTAAAGGCCTAAACACATACTAAAAGGGTTGGAAGAAACTACTCTGAAGACCCTTTTTCGGAAGCACATCACTGATTTTTAGCTGGCTCACTCGAGTGAAGATGACCTCACTCAAGTGAGAAGAGATTTGCACTCGAGTGAAAATGACTCTCACTCACGAGTGTTTGACAATGAGCAATAACAATGGTCAGAAAGTGCTCACAACACTTGAGCATGGGGTTTTGCACTCGGGTGATGACCTCAAATTCACTCGAGTTTCCAAAAGTGCAATACGGAAAGTGACAACCCGAGAGCACAGCCAACTTCAGAGGAAAAAGTTCACTCGAGCACAACCCTTGGCACTTGGGTGAGAAGACCACACTTGCGAGTGTCAAACACACTCTTGAAAATTGGCCAGCGAGTGAGGGCCCGAGAGCAACCCTAACCATAAACTCACTCCATCACTTGAGTAAACCCATGCTCACTTGAGTGATCACCAATATCACTTGTGGGCTGAGAAGTGCACTCGAACTTTCTTCATGAAAACCCAGGCAAAACACAAAGGAGAAAGGGAAATTACATGATAGCACTCGAGTGAGACCCCCCTTACTCAAGTGTGCTATCAGATTGCCAGATCGCAGCAACTGACAGAAATTCCCAGATTTGTCAAAATGGATCCTAATGGTTCCCAAACTTAACACAAAGCTCATACCAACTTAAAATTGCATAAGGAACCCATTGGTAACCTCCAAAACCGATTTTAACCATAATCATTCTCTTGGGTCTATCTAATACACACATTACCCAAATTCATTCAAATCACTTCCAAACTTCAAAACCATTATCAACACTCAAATAACCTCACAACATACCAATTCCAACACCATTCATCATGTAATACATGCATTCAAAATTGGCATCAAACCAGGGCAAATTCTAGAATTTATCAACTTTAACCAAAAATCACCATAAATATGCCAAAAAGCATCAAATCCTTACCTCTTCACTTTGCCAAAACCAAAACCTTGATTCTCAAACTTCCAATTTGCTCCAACACCCAAACTACCACCTTTCAAAATTCTGAAACCACCAAAATGGAGCTCTTAACACTATGAACAAGTTTAATGAAGAGGATTTGAGCATATGAAGATCATTACTCACAAAAAATTCAAGCTTTCTCTTTCTCTTTCCACCATGATCACTGAAAAAATGGAGAAGAAGGAGAGAGATTATGAGAGATGAGGAAGATGATGATGATGAAGCATTTTTTCCCTTTTTCCCATACTCCCCACCAAATAAGAGAGAGAAGAGAGAGAAAAAGTGAGTTTTGACTTTTGGCATCCTTATATGGTCTACCATATTGCCACTTGTCAACATCTTGTTCACTCCCTCTATGAGCTCACATAAGCTTAAAGCATAGGATTTTGACCCATAGCTAATAGATCTCAACTCTTGACCTCTAATCACCAATGAGTTTCCTCTTTGGTAACTGACCAATTGGTCGGTAGATTTCCAATTTTACCATTTTACCCTTGGTTTTCACTATGATTAATAAATCATCATTATGAACATTTATATCAAATTCACATCACATTTATCCAAAAGTTCTTAATTACACTAATTACAATCAATTTCGAAGTCATTAGCCCTTAATCTCAAATTGGGTTATTACATTGATACCACACATATTCACATAGTATGCAATTAAATCATCACACAAAAATATCAGCACCAATCACACTCCACCCTCATCCCATTTTACCGCCAGGAAGACACACAGTCCTAACTCAAACCGTTGTTAGCGACTCAGGGACTATTGGCATGGTAGTGCACAAATCTAGCCTTATGGCTCATATAGCCATTCGACTTTCACAGATGGCCCGTCAGCCTTCACAAATAGTTTTTCAGCTTTCAAATAATCACAAATATCACGCCCCATCCCTATCCCCTTTTACCGTCGGGAAGGTACACAACCCTTACCCGAATACCATTTGCTAGGTCAAAATACCATGCAAAGTTGGCCACTTGCACAACATTCCAGACTTAGCCAATTTTTCAGAAATTCCAGATTTCACCAATTGGCTTCCAATGATCCCATATTTCAAACTAAACACCATTCTTACACAATTTTGCTCAAGGAACTCATTGGAGCCATCAAAATGACCAAATTCAATGTCCATTGGCCTGTTTTACCACAATCACAACATGTCACCACAACATCCTCAAACATCACACATATTGCAATTCTTTCCAATCCACAATTCCAAATCAAACTCAATGGCACAAAGACACCATTTAACACTAAATTTAACATCACATACCAACCAATACATACCATTCAAAATTCATCAAAAATCATGGCAAAATCATAAATTCCTAAGACTCAACCAATGGTCACAAGTTTTAGGTCAAAGTGTAGCAAATTCTTACCTCAACTTCTTCCCAAAGCTAATTCTTCAATTCTTCCACTTCCAAATTTTCACAAATCTTCAAACACCACTATTCAAAAATATGAAACCATAGGAATAAAGCTTTCAACCTCATGATCAATATCAATGAAGATGAGTTGAGCACTTAAGGTCAAATCCTTACCTAAACTTGAACCCTCTTCTTTCTCTTTTCTTTCTTGGTTGAACGAAAATAGAGGTTGAAGTGAGAGAATATGATGAAGAAGAAGGAAATCAGATTTTCCCTTGGCCGACCTAAGAAAGAGAAAGGGAGAGGAAAAGAGTTTGAAATGTTGACCCTAATCTAATGGCTCACACATGGACACTTGCCAACATCTTGGCCTTCCTTCCCTCACCTCACATAACATATACATACACACTCCTACTCCCATGCTCATGAATTCTAACCGTTGGTCTCAAGTTACCTATGAGTTTCTTCTTCGGTAACTGACCAATTGGTCGGTAACTTCCCAATTTTACCATTTTGCCTTTGATTATGACAATTCTACTCAATTCATTTCCAAACTCATTTTTATCATCCCACTAACATCATTATGAGCCCTCCCCTATATTTCAACCCATATAAACATTGATCCACTCATAAGCTTAAATATAGGGCTTAGGCATTAATTAAAACATATTCACATCGAATCCAACAGTAATTACATTGATGCTAACACAATTAGCCCTAAATCCCAAATTGGGTTATTACACTAGGCGATAAGACCCATAAGTACAAGTTACACCTTGAGTTACCCTGGGGCGTCTTGAACCAGGTAGGCTTGAGGCAGAAAGCCTGTGAATGCACCTTGTATAGGGCAGATCCCCCAGGTTGCTAGATCAAGTACATCAAGCATTGTGGTTCTGTGATAAGGGACGAGTTAGGCCCTTTGTTTGCTACATTCTTGTAAGTTGTTCTGTTTGATGATTTCCTTTACATGCTTAGTGTTCTGCATATCATATGAGTGATCTGTGTACTACTGGGATTCTTTTGAATTTCACTCTTTTTAGCCAATGATCTACAGTAAAGGCGACTAGCTCCAAGGGTAAGAAAGTAATACAGACGGGCGAAGCAAATGCGGATTAATTAAAATTCTTTTGGTCATCTTTATTTTGGATGACTATAAAAAATTGTAAATGTATCAAAGTAGAGGTAGCGATAGTAGCACCAGTAATAGTAGAACTAACCGTAGTAGTTATAACCAGTACGTTAGTACAATCATCAACCACGATAGTATCCAAATGCGATAAGTAAATTAGAATCGGGCAACTAACACTAAAAGCCCATAGGTTAACCACCAATACTCGGGCTATTGCCAAAGAATGTTCTGTACTTTTAATAAAAAGGTTTTGAAAGTGATGAGTGGTAATGAATTTGCAAACCGGTTTGAGACCACAATTAAAGTGTTTTCAAAAGTTTTTGTGAAACTCACACAAATGCAGGTTCGAATCCTGTATTGAAGTCGGGGGTTAAATGACTTAAAGTAGAACAATGTCTCAAGTTTGTAAACATTATCTAACTAAATTCATCTAAACATTTTATAAAGTATTGTGTTACACACAACTTCCCACCTCCAACACAGACCAAGTCGACCACTAGAACATAATTTGAAAATTTATCAAATAATTCTCACCAATTAAACTTTTCATAGATCTAAATCAGAGTAATGTCATAAAAGTTTACCATTCTCATCCTTATTATAAGGTTATTTTAACCAATTCTCTTACATCTTTTTCATCGTTCACTATTTCCAATGAGAATTAAGTATGGATAAAAATGAAAAAAAAAATATTATTAACTTTTAATTACATTTATACATTTAGGGAAAAAAATTCATTTATAAAAATTTATAATAAGGACTAGAATAACTTTTCAATTTAAAAAAAGTGGGACCTAACATCTTCCTTTCATAAGGTGCTTCTCTTCCTCTCTCTCTATGGTGAAAAAGTCAAAAGCAAGAAATTTTGACTTATGGCTTAAGCTGGTTTTTTCCAAAAGTCCAATTGAAAAGAAGTTATCCCAAATACTTGAAAAAAAAGTCAAAAACTCCCAATATGACTTTTGCCCCTCAATCATGCTTTTGGAACTCTAAAAGCCATCCCAAACACATGTAAATTTTTTTTTAAATATATATATATATATATAGATATATATATTTGCAAACTTCGTATATAACTACATTTAATTCAACTTATAAAAGAAAAAAATATATGCAGTCCCCAATCCAATGGAAAAATATTTGGTCAGGAATCTTAACCATGGATATAAAATTTTTAACACATTATTAAAATAAACTAATTCTTGTTAAAACTATATAAAATAATGTGAAGTATATTGGAATTTTTATGATAAAGTAGCATGAGGCATGGAATAATAATAATCTTTGTAAATTTTATATTTTTTGATAATTTTATATATGAAAATATCTATGTTAATTCTATAAATTATAAAATTTAAATGGTCTTAATTTAATTAAAAAAAGAAAAAAAAAGCACTTATGATGGATAGATGTCCTTGCAATAAAAAGAAAAATGGATTGGGCTTCAGTTGGTTAGGTGGAACCCTGGTTTCAATGAGCCCATTTAAATGGTAGCTCTAGTTGTACCCCCAAAAAAAGGCTCTAGTTGTACCCCCAAAAAAATACCAGCTCCAATAAGAAATTGAATGAGTTGTACTATTAATAATAGTACATCTGACATCTGAGTACCCAAACCCAGCAACGCTCCGATCGCCGTCGCACCCAATGCCATTCAGCGTGTTTGTTTTGGTGTTTTAACGTACAAACGGACTTGAACATTGGCGCAAATGAGCTTAAACAGTGAAAAAGTTAAAAGTGAGTGTTTGTTTTAGGGATGAGATTTAAGGTAAAATAAGTTAAAAGTTGGAAAAAGTCATAAGCCTCAAAATAAAGTTTATTGGAGTTTATTGCTATAAAATAATATTGAAAGGAGTATTTTCATATTTTTGGGATCAATGAGGTACTCAAAATCACTTCTAATTACAACTTCTTTTATGAAAAATATTCTAAATAATTTTCTCTTTCTTTAGATAGTAATCTTCTGCTAATTAGAGAATATTTTAGGCTAAGAATTTAAGCAAATTTTGAGTTTTAATATATGAGTGTACAAATGTAGAGAATAATTAATAATTAATTTTAATCAGTTTAGATTTATTATTTAGTTTTTTTTATGATTTTATAATCAATGTTTTTATAAATATGTCATAAATTAGTTTCTATATAGTGTTTTTACTCATTAAATTTATTTTAAATAATTTATTTGGATTATTGGAGGTATTATTGAGATTTTAATCGGTTTATTTTGTTAGATTTTGAGCTATGTGAAAGTATAAATTAGGATTTAATATTTAAATTAGAGTTTGATATAATTTATAAGATTTAAGCTTGAGGTGCACAGTAGAAAAGACTTTTGGAGTGTACCAATTTAAATTAGAGTTTGATATAATTTTATTAAAATTGTACCATTACCAAATTTTCAAAGTTAATTTTTGAGAAAATTGTGAAAAAATGCCTCCGTGTGTAGATATCTTCCCAGGTCCCATTGACAATTAAGTTGCCAATGATGACTTTTTTCACAATTATCCCTTCATTTTTTCTTTTTTCATAATTTTTTCAATTTTTTTCTCTTAATTAATACAAAAGTCACTTATGCAAAAGTCAAACCAAACATCCTAACTTTTACATAAGTTACTTTAAGTTATTTATCCAATCGCTAATCCAAACACTCATCATTTTACCCAATCTAACTTTTTTCCAATCTTAAGATTCCATAAATTTAAATAAAAATAAGTTACTTATCCAATCGTCAAAACAAACACATCCATTATCGCTCTCTTTCAGTCAGTTTCACTTCCACTCGCTCCTTCGATTATTCTTAATTCGATTTGTGAGCTTCGTACTTTGGGGGTGTCACCTTTTCATGGCCTTTACTAAATGTTTTCTTTTACTTTTTATTATTCTGAAAAATTTCACTTTTTTATTATTTATTACTATCATATTCCGCCTTACCTTCATTATTTATTTTATTAAAAAATATCAATAATATTTCTATTTCTATTTGAAAGGAAAATTTTAGAAAATTACCTTCAAAATATAAAAATCCTAAATCTATTTTGTTTCTTATACTAGGTTAGGTATTAACTATACTTTATTAATAATTCATGACTCAGTTTAGCAGGAAATAATTAATTTTGGGATTTTAAAATTTTGAAAGTATTTTATGAAAATTTCCACCATCTGAATTGCTTAATAATACTAAGCACAAAATTTTTATATGGAAATAGACACAATTGATCAATAATCAATTTTTCATGTTCATTTTTAATTATCAAGACAAATTTAGTAAAGTAGTATGCTATAATTTAATATTTGCCTCAATTATGTTTTAGTTTACTTTTTCTGTGACTCAAAAGCAAGGAAAGGAAACCATGTTCATTTGAGTAAACTTTTCTAGACCTATTATATTGACGATAATCTCTTAATTTCATTTTAGCTGTTATTACCAGTTTTATTTTTATTCTAGTGTTAAGGGGTGCCTAACACCCCGAAATATTTTTCTGACTGCAGTTAGTATCCTAAAGTTTTTTATTGTGCAATTTCAACCTTGAACTAATTTTTTTGTGCAATTTCATCCAACCCTAGCTAAAGTTTAATTTTGACCGTTAAAATGATGATTTGGCAAAAGTTTGACTAAAAACTATGAAGGTGACATTTGACTAGGATTTCTTGCAAGGCAATATGGGTTTTATTGAATTTTCCCCCCTCAAACATGATACCATCGCTCTGGCCAAAAAACATGATACAATCGCGTGTGGAAGAAGTAGAAGAAGATGAAGGGACCTCCCAATTCATCCTCCAATATCAAAAATCTGCACAACTAGAAGCCATCGCCAGAACTTCAAGAACGAGATCTAGAAATCAAACCTAAAAAACCTCAAATTCAACCTAATCATAACTCTCTACCTAGCGATGTATAAAAAAATCTCTCCACCAAACGAAGAATCCTCTCTGATTGCTGCTAGGGATCCTTTTACTTCAACTACCACAGATGAACATGAACAGGAGCTTGCGTGGATCTTCATTGAGAACGATGGATTTTCTTAGTTTCAAGTTTTAGGTCTACTCAATGGCGACCTACTGAGCATGTTTGATTATGGCGAACAAAGATTAGATAAGGAAGACATTCAATTTCTATTCAAGTATGCTCAACATGTCAATGGACATAGGAATTGAATCTATATACTCCATTCTCCATTAATAATTCTCTTCCTCTAATTTCATAAATTTAAAACACACAAGTCTTTGTTCTTGGCCTTTTGTGAGGTTGTCATCATCATCGCATGTTTTTAATCTCACCAGTCACTTTGATCTTGGTTTTGTTCCTTTGCCCTATGATAATCCCGCACGCCATTTTGACATCATAGCATAACAAAGATCATTAATTTGTTGGCTTATCAATAATGATGCTGGTGGTGGTAGTAGTGGCATCATCCCAGGATGAAATTGCTCTAATGTCCCCTTTTGGTTGTGTTTTGAGAAAATAAAATCATCATAAGAGATTCAAGGAAAGTGCTTTTGCTCAAGTTTCTTCCTCATCACAAACAGCAACCTTACAGAACAATGACAGAAGAAGCTTTATTGTTGGAGATAATGCAACACCTTCACAAGTTGATGTGAAGAACAATATTAACAGCAACAACAACATAGGATTCACGAAGAAGGAGAAAAAAGAAGATGATTCCTTATCCTCGCCCTTGAACAAGAACAACAACAATGTCAACCCTAGGCAATCACAGATTCTGGATCGATAGACTGCAAGAAAAGCAAAAGAAATGGTATCAACAACTGAGACAGAATCTGAGCTTTTAGAGAATATAGGTTCAGATTCTATTTCTTCTTCATCATCATCATCAAAAACATTAATGAATAATCATGGAGCTTCATCTCTTGTTCAAATATGGGAAAAGAGGTTGAATAACCTGAATCAATCTTCACTACTCAAGTACAATACAATTACAAGCAGAACATCATCACTTGGGCCATCAGATGGTGCAGAAATATTCACGGATAAAACATCATTGTCATCATCGTATTCAGATTGGGTGGTAGGTGATACAAATATTAAAGCTATGACATATTCAAATCCAAAGGTGGCAGATATTATAAAGAGATTGAAGGAGAATAAGTATGAAAAAAGTAATAATAATTCAAATAATAATGATATGATGATGATGGGATCCTCGAGTTTGTCAAGTAGTAGATCGGAATAAGGACAACACATCATGAGTGCAGTGGTTCCTTAGCCTTGCATCCGAGGACAGTGAGCATTCACAAATTTGCTAATGCAGATGGAACGCGACTGACATAGAAAGCTCAACAATCTGGCTTAGCTTGCACCCGTTTCCAACTTTTCCCAAAGAGTTTGAGGTTTTATTCAGGTACATGTGCATGCAAATTAATATGACACATATTTTCTAAAACATTTTAATCATCTTCTTTAATTTCCTCATTCCTTATCTTCCTTGATTATTGTTGAGGGAGCATCAATAGGGGTAAACTAGGAAAAGCTTGACAAATATGAAAACTATGTCTTATATTTAGAAATAAGACTAACTCTGAACTAATTATGTTAAGTGAAGTCCTGTTTTGATAGAAAGACAACCTTAAAAAATATCTAATACAAGAAAATCAAATACAAAAACTTGTGATATATTGAAGTCAATGATGAATTTGGTTGGTTGCAAAGTGTGTATATTCACTAGAGGCAACAGAGAAAAGTGATGTGTACAGTATAGGGAAAGTGTTGATGGAGCTGGTGAGTATGAATAGAACTGGTATTTAGGGTCGGGTTGGTTGGTTGAGCCAGTTAGCCCGTTAAAATAAATGGGTCCAGTTTAAGAAAATGTGAGCCCGTTTAATTTCAGGCTAAACAGGTTTAACCCATTTAACATGCGCGGTAATTGGGTTAACCTGCGAGCTAGATGGGTTAGCCCGATTATATTATTAAAAAAATTGACTGATGATAATTAAGGGCTAATGATAATTATTGAGGATAATTATCGAATTAAAGTGGAATAATTATGTGTTTTGGTGGCAATATTAATTAATATGCTATAATCAGTGAGAAATTGGAAGAATGGTCATAAGTTAGTGATTAATGGAGAAATTAATTACTAACTAAGGAGAAATGAGATATGTAACTAAATGGATAATGGAGGGATTAAAGTAACTAATTTGGTTACTTACTTTATGAGAGCAAATGATATTGTGACACTTGGCAAGAGGAAACAAGAAAGAGGACATTGGAAAAGTCAAAGTACAATATTTTTAGCATTTCTCTCTCTCCCTCTCTCTTTGTACGCATGGTAGGTGTAGGGGCAAAAATTCCTATGCTCTTCATCATTTCACACTCTCATCACTCTCTTCCTTCTCTCTCTTTTGTTCAACCATGGCAGCCATGAAGGGAGGAAGTGTTTTGTGAAAAAGGTGAGTTTTTTACCTTTTTAATGGCCTCTAATGGAGAAACTCCTTTCTATAAAGTTGTTCCTTGTGTTGAGAGTTCAATTTTATGTTTTTAGATTTTTCATTTGGTGTTGTTTGAGCTCTCAAGAAATCTTGAAGTTGGGAGAACCAAGGAACTTCTTTGGGAAAGTTGTTGAGGTGAGTGAAAGCTTCATTTTCATATAAGTTTTGTGGCCATTGGTTAGGCCTTGAATTTCTGGAATTTTAGCCCTAATTTTTGTGATTTAGGGTCTTGGGGAGTAAAATATGTTGATGTCATGGAAATGATGCCTTGTTTGGTGTTTTGAATTAATAGAATTGAATTGAAGCATAAATGTAAAGTTTGGCACCTTTGTGTTGGTTTTGTGTATTGGACAAAAAAATAGGGCATGTCAATGGGTTGTGATTTTGGTCATTTTGAGGTTACCATTGTGTTCCTTGTGAAAATTTATGTGGGAATAGGCTTGATTGTTAATTTTGGAGCCATTGGACACTTTGGTAGAAAGTTGGAAAATCTGTCTTGTGTGAACTCTGTCTGGGCAGTCAGTTTGCATGAACGTTTTGAATTACCAAATGGTGTTGGAAAATTCTGAAACTTTCCAGTCTTAAATTTAACATCCCAAGCTTCAAAATAGACATATAATTTGTGTCATTTCATTTTGTTAACTGAGAGTTATGCTTTGCCAAAGTTTGGGACAAAAACTGGACTCTGTTTTAGAGTAGTGTTGATTTTTGGGTAATTCTGGAATTTTGTGGTGATTGCTAGTTATGTTCCATATTTTTCTAGTAAAGAGGACTTAAATACCTTTCATTTGGAATCACCTCGTTTCAATTTTTCTAGAATTAGTTATGAATTTTGAAAGTTCAGCCAAGAATCAGGGAATTTCTTGGCGCGGCCAACCCTTGTGTTCCAGCACTTTGAGTTTTTGAAAAGTGATCTCTAACCTATTGTTTACCAAACTTTTAGGGCTTTTATTAGAGGTATTTGTGGCCTCTTAAGGATCAATTATAATAACCAAATGTAAGTGTTATGAAGTGAATTAAGTCTTGGAATAGAGTATAACTTTTCGTCCTTAATTATGATTCTAAGATTTGACATTTGCCCTACTCGGGAGAGACCGGTGCCAGAATATGCTCGTAAGGACCAAGGTAGTGACTCTTCTCCCATGTTGTGTATAATGTTTTGGTATGCATAACTTATCATTGAGCTGTGTTAACTGCATGTGCCATGGTCCATTATGGCGTGAGCCCTTCAGTGTGAGCCGTTTAGGGATTGACGCTGGTCACTCTAGTTTGGCCATTGAACCGCCGTCGTAATCGATATGGATCTTTTTGAATCCGACCCGTGGGGCGGTGTTTGTGAATCCAGCCGTGGGCTGTGTGTTGATCTTGCCAGTGTGGCTTGTGTATGAAATGCTTTATATGAATCCCAGCTGTGGTGAAATATATTATGTGGATTGTGTTGTACAATGCAGCGTGAGCAAACGAAAGGGTGACATGAGTCATACCTGCCTTTGCTGTTGTAACTGCCGTTGTAGTTGCAATGTGTGTGTGATGATTTGCTTTCATGCCTTATTAATGTGCATACTATAAGTGATTTGACACTACGGGGATTCCTTAGAATCTCACTCTCCCAAAACAATTTTAGACAGGGCCGAAGGATCAAAGAGGAAGCGGGCGACGAAGAGTGGTTACAGCTCCGGATTAGGAGTTTCATTTTGAAATATTTGGTTATCATATTGTATTTTGGATTATTTTATTGGGAAACCATTGTATATATTGGAATTGTAGTATAGTTTGTGTAATCCCCTAAATAAGGGAAATGAATTATGGGCATTGTGCCTTGTAGAACTCTTATTTATTAAATGGAACCCGAGTGTGTCAGGAATTTACATTGCACTCTAATATTGATGAATGGAATCCAATTGTGCAGACCATTTGTGTATTTGAAATGTGAATATGAGACCGTTGTGAACAGGTTTTGTAAAAGTTTTTGTAAACCCTGTTTTGGGCAAAAGATTATTTTTATAAGTCCCAAATTGTCTTATGGTCTCTAATTCAAACTTAATCATACGTTTTTACAAACTAATCTCGGCCTTGATCGTGAATTTCTCCATTGTGGCTTTTATTCCTTAACACTCTCATCTCCTCCAGCGTTGTTCTCTCACTCTCAAACTCTCAGGTATCTCTCTTATTCTCAGGTATCCCTCCATTGCAATAGCATTTGAATTCAGAATATTGGAAACTAAAAATGAATGTGCTGGTAATTCGAATTCTAAATTACTTGCTGTATTTTTTTAATAGACAATAGAGTCTCAATTTGTCTGTATCTCTCCATTGCAATAGCATATGAATTCTGAATTGCTTACTGGATTTTTTTTTGCAATTATGCTGCTAATCTTGATTTTTACTATGATTACACTTGTTGCTAGATTTTTTGACTAATTTGTTGTTACAAAAAGATAGCTACCATTACAAATGTCAATGACGAGGATAAAGATAATAAAAGAAACAATATTGACAGTACTACAACTTTTGTAATGGATGTTGATGATGTCAATGTGGGAACACAATGTGAACAAACTGCTGAACCTCACTCTTCATGTGTACAAACAGAAAATAAAGATGCTCCTGCTCAATGTAAAAAGGCGAGATTTACCACATCTAATGTTTGGAGATATTTTACCAAACTTGGCAAAGTTGATACAAAGAAAGAGCTCAAAGTAATGGGTGTGGGAAACCATATGCTGTGGGAAGCAACGATTTTGGAAGTTCACACCTTTAGCGTCATATTAAAGATTTTAAAGCACTCCCAAAATACAAGGATGTTGGTGCCATAATGGTAGACCAAGCAGCGTTTGTCAGAGCTAGAAAGATTGACCTGAACAAGGTGCAAGAAATCATTGCTTATTGCATCATTAAACATAATCTTCTATATTCATTTGTTGAGTATGATGGAATTAGGGAGTTGCACACATATTTAAATCCTTATTATAAGAGCATTACTAGAGAAACTGCTATGGTATATGTCTAGTGTAATGCCCCAAAAATGGGATTAAGGGCTAATGACTTCAAAAGTGGATGTAATTATTGTTAAATAAATACTTTTGGAGGATGTGATGTGAAATTCGATTTGAATATGTTTCAATCAGTACCTAAACCCTGTATTTGAGCTTAATTATGGGACAAAGCTTAAAATGAACCCTAACGGTAGGGGAAGGCGTATGAATGAAGAATGGAATGATATAAATGTGCTTAGTGGTGATTCAAGTGGAATTGTCATAATCAGGGGCTAAATGGGTAAAAAGGAAAGTTACCGAACATTTGGTCAGTTACCGAAGAGGAAGTTCCTTGGTAACTTAAAGATCAATAGTTGATATTCATTGAGCAAGAGAGTGGAATTGCATGTGTGAGTGCTCATGTGTGCAATGGGAGAGACATCAAGATCATGACACATGGCATTATTTGGGCCATAGATTACAGTCAAACTTTCAACCACTCATTCCTCTCTTCACTCTCCCTCCAAGTCAGCTAGAGGCATGGGAGCAAGGGAAAAATCTATTTCATCATCATCATTCCACCTTCTCTCACTTGCCTCTATTTTCGTGTGAGCTCAAGAGGAAAGAGAAAGGAGAAAAGCTCAAGGTTAATGCTCTATGTGACCTCTAATGCTCAAATACTCTTTATTAATATTGTTCATAGTGATGAGAGCTTCATTGCTATGGTTTTAGATTTTTAAAAGGTGGTGTCGTTTGTGTACTTGAAGAAATTTGAAAGTTGAAGAATAAAGAATCTACTTGTGGTCGGAGGAAGAGTTAAAAAAGAGCTCTCTATTGATATATTCATTGTGACCATCGGTTGAGTTTTGTAAATTTTGGATTTTGCCCTGATTTTAGTGCAATTTTGGGACGAATGATTTGGATATTGTATTATGTTGGATTTGGGGTGTGTCTTTGTGTCATTGGAATTTATTTGGAACCTTGGAAGGAAAATTGATGCATTTGGGTAATATGTAGTAATGTGGTGTCTTAAAGCAAAAACTTGATGTTAGAATGTGATTTGGATGTTTTGGACTTTCCATTGAGTTCCTTGTGTAAAATTCGTGTGGGAGTGATGTTGGATAAGAGTTTTGGGATCATTGGAAGCATATAGGTTAAGGCTTGGAAAATTCCGTCATCTGCTGCGTTTTGGCTTCTGATAAGCCTCACTCGAGTGATCTAGGGTCTCACTCGAGTGCAGCATTATGTTTTCCCTTTTCCTTAAAGTTTTAGTTGCACTCCTGCGTAAAGAAAGAAAAAGGGCATTTTCTCACTTGCGAGTGATATGAGTCCTCACTCGAGTGCATCTTGTCTCACTCGAGTGTGCATGTGTTTTGCACTATAAGGCCGCGTCTCGGGTTGTCACTTGCAGCCCATTTTTCAAGAGCGTGACTTAACACCCACAAGTGTTGTGCCAGAGCTAGTGCTCGAGTAAACTTCTCATTCTAGGGTTTTCTTTGCTCTCGGGTAGTCACTTTCTGGACCACACTTTGTAGGACTCGGGTGAGCATAAGGCTACCGCTCGAGTGTTGTGGTGAGAACTCGAGTGCTGTGACCACTTTCTGTCTCTGTGGTTACTCTCGGGCAATCACTCACACTAGTAAGCTTCCATGCTAGAGTGCAAATTACGTTATCACTTGAGTGAGGCCTTCTTCACTAGAGTGCGTGAGTCAAAAATCAGTGTTTTCACTTTCGAGAGGGGGTTTTGGTCAAGTTCTTCCCAACCCTTTAGGCATGTGTCTAAGCTTATGGTAGCCACCTAAAGAGTTCAAATGATAACCAACTTTAAGTGTTATGGAATCAAAAACTTGGAATAGAGATTAATCTATCGTCCCTGATTTTGGTTTTTAGGATTTGATATTTGCCCTGCTCGTGAGCTATCTGTGCCGGAGCATGTTCGGAAAGAATAAGGTAGTGACGCTTTCCCTTATATTATATGTGATACATTGTATGTTTGATTTATCATTGTTTGTGGGTCTATCACCTGTGGCCTGTCGGTGTTTCTGGTGGGAGGACCGTGCCTTCGGGGTGGTAGGTTATGGGGGATGAGACTATGTGGAAGCTGTAACCCCTTGCCTTGATTAGCGTAATTAATATTCGATAATGCATAATAAAATAGATTAGAGACCGTCGGATAATTCAAAACTCATTTAAAACTCCCTCCTTGTAGTAGGGGCTTCACAAAATTTTCAAAACCTCTTTCCAATCCTAGTCTCAAGTTCAAACATAGAATATAATTATCTGTGCAGTTATATCACATTTAACATATTAGAGTGCATAACTTAATCCCCGGCAACCCCCGGGTTTCATCTATATATAGAACTATAGGGTTTCAGTTCCCAATTAGGGAATTACACCACCATGTATTCAAAGACTATTTACAACTCAAAAATATCATACAATAATCCCTATCCAAAATGAATAACCAACAAGATTGAATCAAATGTCCCTACAGGGTTCTAACCGCTTCAGGTCGTTCGCTTTTCCTTGGAGCCACTTGCCCTGTCTGAAATGTTAGTCAAATGAAAGAATAAGATTCAAGAGAATCCCAGTAGTAACAAATACTTCATACCACACATAAGCACACAGCATGTAAGCAAATAATCATACAGTAGCAGCAGCAGCACAAATCACACTCCACCCTCATCCCCTTTTACCGTCGGGAAGGCACACTGTCCTAACCCGAATCGTTGTTAGCGACTCAGGGACTATTGGTGTGGCAATGCATACAAATAGCCTTACGGCTCACATATAGCCTTTCGGCCCACAATATAGCCTTTCAGCCCACGTAATCACAAATATCACACCCCATCCTCATCCCCTTTTATCGCCGGGAAGGTACGTAGCCCTTACCCGAACCGTTGTTAGCGAATCAGGGACTATTGGTATGGCAGTGCTTACACATATCCACAATCATTGCAGCATTCAAATCCATTACAAATCAATGATATTTCACATGCATCACATATGTTATAAAAGAAAGAGTCACTACTTTATTCCTTCCTGACGTTCGCTGGCACAGTGGGCTCACGAGGACGGCAGATGTCAAATCCTATAAACCAAAATTAAGGATGGAGGATTAATTCTCTACCCCAAATTCTCACTTTCAAACACTTAAAATATGTTACCACATGAGTTCCTTAAGTGACTATAATAGGCTCAATGAAAATCTAGAAGTATTGGGAAGTATTAGATTGGAAATTACTTTTCAAAATCACAGTGCTGAAAACAAGGTTTTAGCTGCAGCCAGGAATTCTCTAGCTGCGGCCAAAAACAGTATAGAAGTATTTTGGCTGCAGCCAATAATTTTCTGGCTACGGCCAAAACGTGCACAGAAAGTTTTGCACTGCAACCAAGAATTTCTGACTGCAGCCAAGAAAACTTTGAAAAATCATAACTAATTCTAAAAAAATCAAAATGAGGTGATCCCAAAGCCTAATGAAATATTTTTAAGTCCTATTTATAGTAAAAATATGGATCATTACCAAAAATCACCACACAATTACAGAATTACATGAAATTCACCACTACTCCAAAACAGATTCCAGTTTTAATCCCAAATTTTGGACAGTCATTACTCTTAGCTCACAAAATGAAATGACACAAAATTTATGTCTATTTTGAAGCTTGGAATGTGAAATTTAAAACTAGAAATTTTCATAATTTTTAGACACCATTTGCCTATTCAAAATATCCAGACAAGCTGACTGTCCTGTACAGAGTTTTAAGAGACAGAATTTCAGTTTTTTGAGTAATTGCTTCCAATGGTTCCTAATTCACAACCAATACCATTCCCACACTAATTTTCCATAAAGAATCCATTGGAAACACAAAAATGACCAAATTCAACTCACATTGACATGTTCCACTAGAAAAACAACATGTCACACAATAACCCAACTCAAAACTCACAATGCAATTCCTATCCATTTAAGGTTCCAAACCAATTCTATTGGCACCAAAGCAAAAAATGACACCTATTCCAACACTTCACACAATTCAATTCTTCCAAACCAAAATCATATGAAAATCAGGGAAAAAATTCAAAATTCTTAAAACTTGATCAATGGTTACAAAACTTAGCTCAAAATGTGTTAAATTCTTACATCTTCTTCTTCCCAAAGCAACTTCCTTGTTTCTCCAACTTTCAATTTTTCTCAAGTTCTCAAACACCACCTTTCAAAAACCTAAAACCATAGCCATGAAGCCCTCAACACCATGAACAATATTAATGAAAATTATTTGAGCATTCATGGACAAATTCTCACCTAAAACTTGAGCTTCTTCTTTCTCTTTCCTTCTCTTGTTGCTTGGTGAAAATGGAGCTGAGGTGAAGGAGAGATGATTAAATGAAATCAAATTGTTGACCCTTGATTGCTTCTTGGCCGACCTAAATGAATGGGAGGGAAGAGGGAGTTGCAATTTTTGACTTGTCAAAAGGGTGTGAGATGATGCCAAGTGTCAAGATCTTGAGGCATCTTCCTTGGACTTACTTGAACATGCACACACACAATTCCACCTTCTTGATCTCATAATAATCAATCCTAACCATTGATCTTTAAGTTACCAATGAGTTTCCTCTTCGGTAACTGACCAATTGGTCGGTAACCTTCCTTTTTGCCCGTTTTGCCCCTATTTCTGGCAATTCCTACTAAATCATCACTAAACGCATGTTTATGGTTCACATTGCTCAACCATGCGCCCTCCCTCTTATTTAACTCAATTTAGATGTCAATCCACCATTGAACTTAAATATAGAGTTTAGGCACAATCAAAACACATTTGAATCAAAATTCACATCGTATTCTTTAAAAGTGTTTAATTAATAATAATTACATCACTTTTGGAAAGATTTAGCCCTTAATCACAATTTGGGGTATTACAGAAGTTGAAAGGCTATATGTGAAAGCCGAAAGGCTATTTGTGTACCCTTCACCTGTGGCCCATCGGTGGTTTCGGTGGGAGGACCGTGCCTTTGGGGTGGTAGCGATACGGGGTATGAGACTATACGACTATGTGTATATGTGATAGCTGGTATGCTGTGTTTCGTGCTGCTATGTTGTATGATAATGTCATTGCATGCTTTGTGATTATGTATGGTATGAGTGATTTGTTACTATTGGGATTTTTTGAACATTCTTTCCTTTGACTAACCTTCAGACAGGGCAAGTAGCTCCAAGGGAAAAGAGACGACCAAGGGCTGCTAGGGCTTATGTAGGGCCATATGATTTTGGATGTTGGTTATCGAGTTTTGATTGGGAGTCACTGCATATTCTGTAAATATTACTTTGGATACGGTTGTGTAATCCCCTAAATGGGAATTTGTAAACCTTTAGTATTTATATGAAACCCAAGGTTGCCAAGAAATTTTGATTGTACACTCTAATATGTATGAATTTGATTTAACTGCATAGGGTAGTTATATTCTGAATATGAATAGGAGACCAAGTTAAACTGATTTTGAAAGAAATTTTGTTAAACCCTATCTCCAGGATAGTATTAAAAACAAAATTTTATTATCCGTTGGTCTCTAATTCATCTTAATTACGTCTTTTCGAATTATAATTACTGTTTATAAGGTAGGGGGTTGTATCTAGAATTTCTATCATAATCAAAAGGATAACCTGAAGAAAAAACTTTCAATGAGTCCTAGTAGAATATGTTTGACTTTTGATTGTAGGATAGTAATAACAGCTGAAGGCTATCTTTGCTTGACTACTTACTTTGTTGATGAGAAATAGAAGCTTAATAGCAAAATAATTTCATTTTCTACGATGGAGCCTCCTCATACTGGATCTGAAATGGCAAAAAAGGCTCATGAGATATTGATAGAATAGGGGATTGAAAAGAAAGTATTCTCAATCACTCTGGATAATGCTTTAGCAAATTTTCATATGTAAAGAATGTTGAAAGAAAATTTGAATTTGAGTAATAGCTTGATACCAATGGGGAGTTCTTCCATGTTTGATGTTCTGCCCACATCTTGAATCTCATAGTTCAAAATGACTTGAGAGTAGCAGAAGGTGCTTTGAACAAGATTAGAAACAACATTCTATATGTAAGGAAATCAAACGCAAAGATGGTACAATTCAGGAAAAGGGTTGAACAAGTTGGGGGTATTGACACTTCAATGGGTTTACGATATAATGTCCCAACTAGATGGAATTCAACACATACAATACTTAAGAGTGCACTTAAGTATCACCGTGCTTTTTCTAACTTAGCTCTAAATGACACAAATTACAATCATTATTTAACGAATGAAAAGTGGTCTAGAGCAGAGGCTATGTGCACATTCTTGAAGCCTTTTGCAGTGATAACAAACTTGATTTTTGGATCATCATATCCCACTTCTAACATGTATTTTACACAGACTTTGAAGACTAAGTTGTTATTGAAAGGACATTTGAATAATAACGATTCTGTGATTCGAGAAATGACTTAGAGTATGCTTGACAAGTTTGACAAATATTGGAGTGACTATAGTATCATCCTTGCTCTACCAATTAGCCTTGATCATCGAATGAAGCTTGATGTCATTAAGTTCACTTTTGGGAAAATTGATCCCATAAATTCTCAAGAAAAGATTGAAAACAGAAAGGAGCAAGTTGTACTATGTTTTCAATGGGTATAAAAATGGAACATCATCTTCATCTTCAGCCCTACATGTTGGAGTTGCATCAAGCTCTAATGCCAACGTGTTAATCATAGAACCAGTTGTTGCCCTTAACTCGAATGAAGTAGATGACTATGATGTTTTTTGTGTAAGTTTAAAATTCTTTACTAGTTAAATGTTTAGAATTAATGTTATTTTGATTGACACTTTACTATGTTGACCCTTTATTAATTATATGTGGTGCATGATTTTTTTTTTCATTCAAAAGTCAAGATGAGTCAACAATTGAAAAGTCTGAATTTGACTACTATTTGGAAAAAGCGACACTTGATATTAGATTGGCTACAAGATTTAATGTCTTGGATTATTAAAAAGCTAACTCTGCTTGATTTCTGTCTTTCAAATATGGCATGTGATATTCTTAGCATTCCAATGACTATTGTTGCCAGTGAATCAGCTTTTAGCATTGGATCTCGAATTCTCACAAAGTATCGATCTTCTCTTCTTCTAGATAATGTTGAAGCTATTATTTGCACTTGAACTTGGCTTCTTGGTTTTCCATAGGATGGTAATATCTATTTCATTAACATTTTAGTCTACACTTTAGAGCAATTAAGAAACTAATTATCTTACTAGCACTCTTTGTTGTTTATGTCATTATGTGTGGCAGAGGATTCTAAGATAGAGAAAAGGAAAACTGCTCTTGTTCTTGTTTTTGTAGCTTCAGATAATGCTTCCAATATCATTATTGATGATTGAAGAATGGAGAAGATTATAAGTTTGCTATCATGTGTTGTGAACTTGTGGTTATTTTGATTTCATAAGACTGAATATCTGAAATGGAGATATGGAGAGAATTTAACTTGGATGTGTATCTTGATTCTTGCATCTTGGTGTAACCCCCTGCCTTTAAACACGTAATTATAATTCGATAACGTATAATTAAATCAAATTAGAGACCATTGGATGATTTAAACTCATTTTAACTTCATACCTTACAGTAGGATTTTCACAAAAAATCTTTCAAAACCTTTTTCCCTTCCTGGTCTCAATTTCAATGTTCGAATATAATTATCTGTGCAGTTAATATACATTCATTCATATCAGAGTGTGTAATCAAATTCCTGGTAACTCCCGGGTTCCATACATACATCAACTAAGTGTTTGAAGTCTCCCTAGGGGATTACATAACCAAGCTCCAGTACAATAATATTCACATCTCAACATATACAGTAATCCCAAGTTCAAAATAGATAACCAGCATCTCCAAAATCAAATATACCCCTAAAGGGTCCTAATCGCTCCAGGTTGCCCGCTTCTCTTTTGAGCCACTTGCCCTGTCTGAAATGTTAGTCATTGGAAAGAATGAGATTCGAGAGAATCCCAGTAGTAACAAATCACTCACACAATTCATAAACACAAAGCATATACGTAAATCACAAATAGCAACAGCAGCAATAACACATAGATACATGGATTTTACCATAAACGACAGCACTCACGGCTGTATACACAATGTGACAGCTCTTGCTGTAATCACAATAACGACAGCTTACGTTGTAATCTCAATCACGACAGCTTACGCTGTAAACGAAAGCTTTCGCTGTAAACAACAGCTATCACCAGCTGTAATCGCAGTAGCATCAGAGATCATCACAAAACAATGATACTACACACATAAAGTGCATTACACATAGTATAAGAGAGAGAGTCACTACCTGATCCTTTCCTGACATTTTTCGGTACTGTGGGCTCTCGAGGATGGCAAATATCAAATCCTGTAAACCAAGTTAGGGACAACTCGTCAATCTCTTTTCCCTAGTTCTTAATTCTATAATACTTTAAGTTGGTTATCATTTAAACTCTTTAGGTGACTATTATAGGTCTAAACATATACCTAAAGGGTTGGAAGAAACTACCCCGAAGAACCTCCTTCTTGGAAGAATTTTTGATTTTGAGCTGGCTCACTCGAGTGATGGAAGTCTCACTCGAGTGACACCCCCAATTGCACTCAAGCACCAGCGAGTGAGACACAGAAAGTATTTGCGTAAGAGCAAACCTCGAAATATTTCTCACACTCACTCGAGCACAAGAAGCGGTACTCGAGCAAGACCTCAAGTGCACTCGAGCACCAAGAAGAGAGGCCCAACGAGTGACTACCTGAGAGCAACCATAAACTCCCAGGTATTTAATTGACTCCCTCACTCGAGCATGCCCATGCTCACTTGAGTAGGATCATATCGCACTCGCAAGTTAGGAAGTGTGCTCGCGGTTTCTGCCTGAAGACTTAACCAATATTCCCAGAAGTTCATATCGTGCTCGAGTGAGATCCTCCCTCACTCAGTGATGCCTATCAGATGCCAAATCGCAGGAACTGATATGGTTTTCCAGAATTGACCAATTTGCTACCAATGGTCCTAAGACTTGTTCTAAAACTCATTCTCACTTATTTTAACACAAGGAACCCATTGATAAATCCAAAACAACCAAACTCCCACTCAAGCAACACATTCCCATCTTTAAGTCACTAGATCACCCAAAACCACAATTTGCCAAACTTCCTCTTTTCAAATCCAAACCAAAACCATTGACTCCCATACACTATTTGGCATCTATTCCACCACATTACATCACTTCATTCATATCTTCTAAAATCACAAGAAATCAGGGCAAAAATCCAGAATTTACAAAACCAAACCAATGGCCAAAACAATTATACCAAAATGTACTAAATGTTTACCTCTCTCTTTCCCAAATGTGGTTTCCTTGATTCCTCAACTTCTCAAACTTCACAATATCTTAAATACCACCAATGAAAATTCTGAAACCATAGAAGTCAAGCTCTCAACCTTTTGAACAACATCAATGAAAAGTGTTTGAGCATATAAGGGCATTTGCTTACCAAAACTTAAGCTTTTCTCTTTCTCTTTCTTGGCTGGTTCAGCGAAAATGGAGGAGGATGAGAGAGAGATGAGTTGAT
Organism: Inga leiocalycina; assembly: GCA_963242795.1. Taxonomy (NCBI): domain Eukaryota; kingdom Viridiplantae; phylum Streptophyta; class Magnoliopsida; order Fabales; family Fabaceae; genus Inga; species Inga leiocalycina. Next base: position 76,889,885 of record OY725323.1, read on the forward strand.
GAAGATTTTCTCATTCCCCATGCTTCTTCACCGACTTCAGAGAGAGAGGGAAGAGTATTTGAAAAGTTGACCTCATCTATGGTTCATATTTTGCCACTTGGCACCATCTCCTTCTTCCTACCATGATTTTATATGGACTTGCATGCATAGAATTCCACCTAATGCTCTTTCAATCCTAGCCATTGATCTCAATTATCAAGGAGTTTCCTCTTCGATAACTGACCAGTCGGTTGGTAAATTTATCGTCTTGCCCCTGATTAACAAAATGCTTATTAAACCATCCACAAGCATATTTTACCCCACAATCCGCATCACATACTTCAAAAGTGCTTAATTAACATTAATTACATCACTTTGAAGTTATAAATCCTTAATTACAATTCAGGATATTACACTTGACATCTTGGTTGGATGCATTTTAAGATTAATTTGGATCGAAATATCAAATTATCAATTTATCATTGCTTGAATTGAATTGCAGGTCTTGAGTCTTAACCATTTAAGTTAGGCTCAGGGGCAAGGGAAGAATCTGGCTTTTTTTATTTTTCTAAGAATGGCAGAGTTCATCCTTTTTATTAGCCTGCTAGCCCTTATAATCAGGTGGAAGCCCTCCCCACTGAGCTTGTAACCCCTCTCGGGCCAGCCCGTCAAGCTAGGGCTCGCCCTAATTCCCACCGCTAAGTATGAAGATGCCAACAGATGGAGCATTTAGAGGAGAGATGGATCTGGTGAGATGGGTTGATATGAACATTGAGGTGCACTCTCAGGATTTGATTGATCCTCACCTTATGCCTCTGCTGCCAGCTCAATAGTTCACGGCATTCCAAGTCCTTGAGGTTGCCTTGCACTACACCAAAATGACGCCACATTTGAGATCACCTTCACGCCAAGTCTGTGATCTTCTCCTTCATGTATCCAGCAATAGAGTGCTTGACTTTGACAAGGTGAATTTGAACCACCACGAGTGAGGTTTTTTTAATAGCGTTAACTAAGGCATATTTGATTGTTGTGAGTTGTGAAGTAGTAGTTCTTAGTTCTAAAGTCTAACTTGAAGTGAAAAGGTTTACTTGTGTGCATTTTGAATTGTGAGCCTTCCAAGATTGGAGTAATTTCAACCATTGTATTATATTTCATTGTTTGATAATATAAGCATCGCTATCAAAATCACGATGCAACATGTTTCAAACTTGAATATAGGGTGTGTTTGGGATGATTTTCGTAGCCCTAATAAAAGAAAAAGTCAGATTGGGTGGGATGGCTATTTTTCAATTGGGCTGTTTAAAAAAAAAACAGTTTAAGCCATAAGCCAAAATTTCTTGTTTTTGACGTTTCCATCATAGAGAGAGAAAAGCAACTTATGGAAAAAATCTGTTGGGTCCCACTTTTTTTTAATTGAAATAATATTCTGGTCCTTATTATAAATTCTTATAGATGAAATGTTTATCCTAAATATAAATTCACTTAAAAGTTAATAATCATTGCTTTTCATTTTTATCATTACTCAATTCTTATTGGAAATGAAGAAAGATGAGAAAGATGTATGAGAATTAGTTCAATAAACTGATAATAAGGATCAGAGTGGTTAATTTTTATGATAGCACTCTAATTTAGGTCACTTGTGCTAATATCAATCCAAACATCAATAAGATTATCTCATCTAACTTTTACTCAATCTTAAATTTACAAAAGAATCACTTTTGACATCGCTATTTCAAAACATACACATAATCGCTTGGTCCTTGTTTAGACTCGGAAAAATCAGCCTAACTCGTTATATTTAGATTAGTTTTTAAGAATAGTTTTTACAATTTATGAGGTAAGTATGTGAGAGAAATTTTATCTCAATTTATAAAAAATAATTTCTAAAATCATGATTTAGGTTTTTTCCAAACACTCTAGGTAAGTTTGAGGCACTCAAAAGTTGCCTTGAAACTTGAATGCGTTTGAACCAAAAGCGCCCGAGTTTCAAAGCGTTGCCCATACCACCCGACCGCTCTCAGACCTCACATCACATGTAAAGTTTTTATAAATCATTTTTTAGCAGACTTCTTTTTTGTATAACTGCATTTAATTCAATTTATAAAAGAAAAAATATGTACGATCACCGCTCCAAATGGCAGAATATATGGTCAGGAATATTAACTACGGATATAGAACTTTAACAAATTATAAAAATATAAGAATAAAACTATTTTTGTTAAGATTATACTCGTATAAAAGTGTTAATTATATTGAAATTTTTATATAACTGGCCAAAAACATATTAATTTCCGTGAAGTATTATCAAGTATAGAATATCAACAATCTTTACGATTTTGACATTGTTAGATAACTTTATATATGAAAAAATCCACATGGTTATTATGAGTTACTCCCTCTGTCCCTATATATAATGGGAGAGGGCTGTCTCTATTGATTTCTCTCTCCATTTACTCTCTATTGAGTGTATCTACCATTAGATTAACTTTTAATGGTTGGGATTTAATAATCTATAAAGAATATCATTATAATAAAAATCTACCATAATAAATCTCATTTTTAAAATGGACTTGTCTCTTTTCATAATATTTTATTTGGGTTGGTCTTAATAATAAATATATTTTTATCCATTTTACCCTCAACTAATTTCGTACATTGCATTAATTAAAATGTTAACTCTTTTTTTATTCTCTTACATAATTTTTTCCTATATCACTCTCTTGTTATTTATAAGTCTATTTTGACAAAAAATTTTGATCCTTATTATAAATCTAATTTCAAAGTAATAAATGCATTTTTACTGTTTTGCCCTTATGAATTGCAATAAATAATAAAAATTCATTCATATTGACTTTTAGAACCAATCATGGATAACAACAAAATTGAAAATTTAACCATTAACTAATTTTTTTTCATATATGAGTTAGTTAATTTAGATTTATAAATAGGACCTGAGTAATACATTCTCTTTCCTTGTGTTCTCATTCTTACTCTCTCTTACTCATTCATATGTAAGGGCATTTTCCTATAAAAATTAATAAATAAATAAGGGTATTTTTGAAAAAAAAATAGTTATATTTCCTCCCTATTTATTACTTTTCATAATTTTAAAATTTTTTTAGAACCCTGCAATTTTGTTAAAAGGATTTTTATACTTAGGGATAGAGGGAGTATAAAATGTAAATGAAAAGTTATATGGTCTCAATTAAATAAAACAAAAACAAAAAGCACTAAGCGGATTAGGCTTCTGGTGGTGATTATGAGCAAACCATGGTTTCAATGACTCCATATTAATACCAGCTCTAGCACGAAATCGAAAGAACTTCACTTTTAATACTTTGCGGTAAGTGTGACTTTCTAAATATTTTTATTGTAAATATCAATATTTTTTTTCGAGCAAAAAAAAAAAAAAACAAGAATATTTTTTATTTTTACAAGTTAATATGTATCAGAATATACTAGAACACTGATGTGTTGCGGTAGTCATGCTTTGCTGGCATAAAAATCTAGAGTTAGTTACATTAGTGATCACAGTAGTACACAAGTAGGTCCACTTGTCATGCTCACTTGCTATTCTCATCTTTGCTATATAAACCGTGTACTCAGACTTCTGCAGTGAATAAGATTCAGATCTGTTTTCATCCTCTTTATACTCTGTTATCTAGTAATATGAATATAAATTATAAAATTAACAACAAAACTGCATTATTAAAAGCCATGAACAACATGGCTCGATTCAAGTTGCAAGCAATATACTCCCTCCTCCTCCTCCAGTCCTATTTATAAAAGTCTGATCCCTGAATTACGGCGTTTAAAATAGTGGTTAAAATTAATTAAAAGTAATAAGTATGTCTGGAATAAATTTTTTTTCCAACTATACCCTTACTTATGAAAGGGCAAATAAGAAAAAAATAAAGTAAATATAGGTATCATCAACCTTTTAACTAATATAATATATATAATTAATGAGGGTTAAAAAAAAGGAAAAAACCTCATTAAATGTTCAGACAACTCTCCTCTGAGTCTTATATTCAAATTTTGGGTTCTTTTAAAAAGAATAGTAAGGAGTACTAGGAAAATTATCTTGGTTTAAAAGGCACAAGAGGCATATATTAGGTGAGTCAGATTAGGGGGCATTGTGGGATTAGAAAGTAAATGGACTGAATCTATAATTATTAAAGAAGCTACAATAATAGCCATTGAACATTATGAGTTGCTGACCTTGTGTGCAAAATTGGTTCATCAGCATGTTATGATAGCCTCACAAGTACTGTACAACCACATCCAAAACAAAAAGGGATTTGATTATAACGATAATTTACCACAACATTCTCATGACGTAAGTTTTGAAGCCCTTGAAGAGATCCTCTTAATCATCATCATCATCTGCAATGTAACATACCCACATCAATAATACATAACAAATAAACATGATTTCTTCTATGTAACTTCAGAGTTCAAATGAACAACAACCCCTTGTTTTTTTAATCATAAACTATATCAAGGAAATAATATAGCTCATAGATCACTTTTTAGGATTTTAGTGATTATAAACTACATCAAGGGAATACTATACAGAACTTATATGGAATATTCTTTCTCTGCAATGTTACATTACAGATAAATGAAACCACTTTAAAAAGGAGGGGGGCTATTCAGACTACCAACTTATATATTTTTCCCCCAAAATAGAAATACTATAATAAGATCTCCTTATTAGGCCAAGATTTAGCATTTGTTTTCGTCATACACTATTTGCAGAAGCTTGGAAGCAGAGTAAGGAATTCCTACTAGAATACATTCATATAAAAATTCAAATAAGAAGAAACATTTCAAAAGCACTATAAATTTTTACATCTAACTCGAGGCTGAGATATTACAATGAGAAATTACAAGAGAAAGGCACAAAATCCAAATGAAGCCTTCTGAGACCTATAAGAGTACGTGCAATCTATTACATTAAAATAAAGTGATGCCCTCAAAAAAGAGATTTGACCTTTGAGAGAGTTCTACAATTCCAAATTATCTCATCAAGAACAAATTTTTCCTTGTAGAAGAATGAGAAATCACAAGATTCCCAGTAAGTTGATGGTATATAATTGTAATAACAGTTTATAAGGTTGTCAGAAGGGTTGTTAGAATATAGCCGTCAGTGAATTAGTGAGTTAGGCGCTTACATTATTAGCTCATAATGAACCCCTACCTTATAAATAGGCATACCCCTATTGTAATTCTCAGACTTGTAATTATGGAATGACAGTGAATATTCAGAATTCCCCTCGTGCTCCCTGTTTCTCTCTCGCCCCCTCTTTGATCTTCTCTCTGACTTCTCCTTCTTTAACCCCTCTAATTCTGATTCTTTCCTTTCTTTCTCTCTCACTTCTTCTCTCTTGAATCCTCTGTTTCCTCTTCTCTATCTCTCTTTCCCTCTTTCTCTTCTATACAGAATTATGACTCTGTAACAGTTGAGATATCACCAGACACCAAGTAAATAAATTGCAAGAAATGGTCATTCAACAATTCAAAGCAAGAGTACTACAAAGATTACAAAAGTCAGGTACCCCCAAATTGCCTGAACCCATAACACTTGTTTTTAATTTTCTTCTTCCAGAAATGCTTACGGCAATGCAAAAAGGACTAGAAAATGGTAGTTGGGCCCCACAAAAAAGTTTGAAACATCTTTGTTCTTTAACATGCAATAGAAAGAACCAATATGTTCAGGAATATCTTTGGCAGGCATCAAAATTCAACAAAAAGCACTAAAAACAACCAAGACATTAATGGTTTCAAAAATTTTTAATGATTACGTATGTTATATGTAACCCCCATCTTCATTAAGGCCGATATTAGTTCGTAAAAACGCAATTAAGTTTGAATTAGAGACCATGTATGATTTGGGACTTAGACAAAATAAAATTTCCTGTGATGGTCTCATACTCACATTTCAAAAACATTTCAAACATAAATGACCCTTACGTGTTGATTCCATTCATACATATCAGAGTATAATGCAAATTCCCGACACACCCGGGTTCCATTCAATAAATAAGGGTTCTACAGAGGCACAAAGCCCATAAACTTTTTCCTTTTTACTTGGAGATTACACAAAACTATACTACGAATCCCAATATATATATACAATTGTTTTCCCAAAAACATCCAAATAATTTTATATGATAACCAATATCAAAAATAATTTTCTACACTGGAGCTCTATCCACTCTTCATCGCCTGCTTTCCCTTAGATAGGGCCAAAATTCCTATAGTATCAAATCACTCATAGTATGCACAATAACAAAGCATGAAAGCAGATAATCACACATACATTGCAACTACAATGGCAGTTACAGTGGCAAGGGAAGGTATGACTCATGTTACCCTTACGTTTGCTCACACTGAAGTGCTCACGTTGTATTGCACAATCACATGATCATATCACATATATCACCATAGCTGGGATCCATATAAAATATTTCACATTCACAAACAGCCACATTGACCGGATACTCAAACAGGAATCCATGATTCCACAATGCACCCCTGGCAATTACAACCGCAGGAACCACGGCAAGGGTAGGTGTGATAATCATCACCCCCTACGACTGCTCACGCTGTAATGCACTACGGGAGATAACACAATGGCCTCATACTAAAGATTTATACAACAAACAATGATAAATCATGCATACCAAGCATCATACACAACATGAGAGAAAAGTCACTACCTTGGTCCTTCCGTGTATGCTCTGGCGCCGGTGTCTCCCGAGTAGGGCAAATGTCGAATCCTATAATTCATAATTAGGAACGATGAGTTAATTCTCTATTCAAATTCTCAATGACTTTTTAACACTTAATTTGGTTATCATTATTGCTTTTTTAGTATCCATGACTAACTCTATCAATAACTCTAAAGGGTTGGAAGACTATCCCCAAAGATCCCCTTTTTAAAAGCACAAAACTGATATTTTTCACTGAGACACTCAAGTGAAGATGGCCTCATTCGAGTGATATTGTACGAACACTCCAGTCATGGAAGCAACACTCGAGTGTCAGCCTCTCTCACACTCGAGTCCTAGGAAGTGCGGTGTAGGAAGTGCTCACCTGAGAGCAGAAAGAAATGGCAGCAACCAGAATTGTTCGCTGCACTCGAGCATGACCTCTATCACTCGAGTGGAAGCCTAATGCTCACCCGAGTAACCCAAAGTGGGGATTCAGGAAGTGCTCACTCAAGAGCACAAGAATCTTTCAGAAAAGGACATCACTCGAGCAAGAAGAAAAGCACTCGAGTGATGACTTAGCACTCACAAGTGTTAAGGTACACTATTACCTTTATCCACGGAAGTGCAACAGAAACACAAAGAACATAAAGGAAAATTGCACTATCGCACTCGAGTGATGTCCATCCCGCACTCGAGTGGACCCCAGATCACTCGGGTGACGCTTTTCAGAACCAGAAAACGCAGAAGATATGACAACACTTCCCCACTTTTGCCCAATTGATTCCAATGGTCCCAAACTCTCAACCAAGGGTACTTCCACACAAAAACACCCAAGGAATCACCTGGAACCATCAGAATTTCCAAATTCCTATTTCATTATTATACTTTGGTTTTGGGCCACATTAAACACCAATTACTCAAAATCACTAAACGTACCATTTAAATCCCATATCAATCTATCTATCCTAAACTCACCACAAGGTACCATTTCCATGACCAAAACATACCATAAACTCCATAATCCTCATTTTCGAAAAATCAGGCCAAAATCCCAGAAATTCAAAGCTAAATCAAATGCCACAAAGTTTAGATAGAAGTGTTTCTCTTACTCACCTCTATAACTTTGCCAAAGAGGTTTTTTGATTCTCAAATTCCCAAATTTCCTTGTGGGTACAAATCAACACCAATGGCCAAACTATAAACATGGAAATGAAGCTTTTAACTCAAGGAACAACTTTAGAGAAGAGAGTTTGTGCAATGGAGGTCATTTTCTTACCTTAAATGCAAGCTTTTCTTCTTCCTTTTTCCTTCAACAATGGCGCAAGAGAGATGAGAGTGAGAGGAAGAAGAAATCATCATCCCCCTATACCTATGCATCAGCTGAAAAGGAGGGAAGGGAGGAGAGAGAAAATATTAAAATAACCCATTTGACTTGTACACATACTCTCTCTTCTTCTCCTCTTGACACATGTCCACATTGTATTGGCTCACACAAAATAAGTAACTAATTAGTTACTCTATCCACTCCATTAGCTATTTAGTCACAACTCTCATTTCTTCTTAATCAGTAATTAATTTTCTCATTAATCACTGATCAATTAACTGATATTTTCCATATTTTCAATTTTCCTGATTATGGCACATTTACCGAAATCACCACAAGACACATAATAATTCAGATTTAATCCACAAATTATTTTCAATAATTATCATTAGCCCTTAATCCAAATTTGAGGTATTACATTATGAGGATGAGGAAGAACTTCAAACTCACTTTCCTTTTTCTTCAACAGGATTTAAGTGCTTTCAACCAACAAGTATAATGGTACATATTTGGTCTGATGGAACTTGACTAAAAATTTTTTTACCAAAACCTCCTGTATCACTGAATAAAAAAGCAGTAGCGACCACAGAACGCATCTAAACATGTAAAAAGTATTTAGATACCGTTAGATTAGTGTGAAAAAAATGAAATTTGTCCTTAAATAAATCACTTGTAGAAGAAATAGTCTACATATTTACTGAGCCTGACCCATAATAACTGACAACTCAAGCAGAAATGTCGCAGAAGCATTGCTGCATTTAAATCACTAACTTGATTTTACTGAGGCAATCTACCGTATATGTGAAAACCAACCTTAATATCGCAGCACCCATTCCACAATTGCACTAAGAAGAATCAAATTCCTTGAATATTTCCTACATTAAAAAGTAATTTAAGTAAAATAGCATCCTACTGGGATGATACAAAAGCGGATTAGAACCATATAATCAAGATCATCCTCCTCTTCTCATCTAATATCTTCAATGATCAAGATAATTTAGGAGCAAGCGAAACAGCAAACCTACTCATCTCATGGTCATTGCAAATATAATTTTACCCTCTCAGCTGAAGTAAAGACCGAGAACACAACTATCAAAGAAAAAGAACCGTTATTGTTTCTTAAGCAAACCCAAGGACATAAAGAATACAATTGTGCAGCCCGGTTGGACAATCCAAAGCATCATTCCCTCCTGCCCCAAATCCTATCTAAGAACAAGTACAATCTCCACAAATTAAAGGCACAAAATAGATGCAGTAATCAGAAAGGAAGCAAATTGAATAAAAAAAAAAGGAATTGGACTCAAAGTGATAAGATCAAATTCAGAGGGATAGGGCAAAAGGGGATTAATTGAAGGAGTTTAACCAATAAAACGACGCTCATTTGCGGCGACCTTGACCTTTATCTTTTTGAGAATCTCGTCGAGGTGTTGTATGTATCAATCATTCCATTTCATAAAATGATTAGCAACAACAGCACCCAAACCTAGCAACGTTCCCAACGCCGTCGCACCCAATCCCATTATCGCTCTCTTTCGGTCACTCGCTCCTTCAATTATTCCTAATTCAATTTGTGAGCTTTGGACTTTGGGGGTGTCCCCTCTTCATGGCCTTTACTAAACTAGCATGAACTTCCCGCGCAATGCGCGGCAGCAATTCACGAGGGAATTAAAACAATTTTTCAAGAAAATTGGAAGCAAATTTATTCCAAAGATCGATGTTTAAGTTGCAAAGTAGTGCTTCATGAAAATCAAGAGCAACCACACATATGTATGTTTGTTTAGAGGGAATTACAACAATAGCAAAAGCCTCAAAGAAGAGAGTATAGAAGTATTGTATCTACAACCTTGATTTATGTTTCAACCTGAGCAAAGTCAGATCCTACGTTATATTGCATTTTAATAATGCAACTATTCAGATCTCACATTGCAATAGAACATTCGTTGTAAAGAAAAACCCACAAATAGATCAAAGTGATAATGCTTATTGATAACAAAGAAAGAAGCCTAATTTTTTTCTATCAAGCTCCCCTGGGTGATTAACATTTAACAGTATCCTTAAAAACACTAAACCCTGAAGAATTTATGAAAGTGAATATCCAATGTTCATGATTTCAATGCTTACCATGACATCACAAAGAAACCTTGGACACCCATCAATTCAGCTGAGATCAATCTGTGTTAATCACCCAAAAGGGTTTCCTGCAGCAAATAATTCACTAGGATTAGACATTTCAACTGTGTTGGCAAGAGAGTTTCCTGCAGCAAAGAATTCAGCAAAGAAATTGGTATATCGGATAGTGGAGAATAACTCAATATAATATAGGGGTCAAATTATTTTACAAATCCTTTAGAAAAAGTTCACACCCAATTTATATGTACTAATACCCCACATATGCATCAATATCATGCATGAGGAGAAAGGGAAAAGTAGGCATGTGGGGTCTGCTGGATTTGACTTCAATTGCATGTCATAGCATAAAAGGAAAGCATAATAAAGGAGTACAAAAATGGAAGATTTATATTGATACAAATGCAGAGTTCTAATCATTTTCTTTGGCAACTGTGAAAGCAGAAACGAGAAAATGATCTGCAGAATAAATTATGTTTTAAGTCAAGATTTCAATAAATAAATATCTCCACAAGTTATGTTTTAAGTCAAGATTTCAATAAGCAAATATCTCCACAAATATCAAGGCAAAACAAGCATTTCCCTTGACTCTGGTGATATGATATACTTTTTTGTAAGAGGACGACATGAGCTTTCATGCAGAAAGGTCATAGTCCTTATGTTTAGAATTTATGATAAAGGAACAACATGTGAAGGTAAAACTTTCCATGGTATGCTTTTTTCATAAAGAGACAAACAAAATGCATAAAGAACAAATTTATTGATTTCAACTTAAAGTGGCTGCCTGCACAAGGTAAAACATTTGTTCACTTTGACATGCTACATCTACACATATCCAGGAGCTATAGATAAGGCTGTCATTAGAACCACTGATGCCTGCCCTATTTTCCCCTTATGGGAATATGCATATTTTATAATTAAATTTCTCCCCTGTAACCAAAGAACACAATGTGTAATAGCTTCACTGTCTATGAAGATTCATTTATGGATGTAACATTTTTCACTCAATGATCTTTCTAGCTTTCTTGCTACAACCCCAAGCCATTCTTCTTTTGGCATAGCAGAAATCAGATCCAATGACCAAACCATAATTAAACTAAAAATCTAAGTTTTTGCATACCCAAATAGTCTGTTCTGGATCATCTATTGCCTTCTTTGCAGCTTCTGCAGCCTTGTATGTAACATCCAAAACCACTACAAATCAAGGTAAAATTAACATGTTAAGAAAAAAAAAGGAGGTGTTTTAGTAACTTCAAGGAAATCAAAGACAATAAAATATCGTATTACAGAGCAAAACACATTTATGAAGGATCAAGGGCAACACTTGCTACACTTGGGCCTTCACAATTTAATTCAAATATGAAGAAGCTGTCATTTATGTAACACAAATGATTTTTTTAAAATTTTTGCATCAGTATAATCAAGGTCAATCTTTTTCAAAAAAAATATTTCCTTTTTTAAAAGATATGTGTGTGTGTGTGTATAATAATGTACAAAGACACATACAAACTTAGGATTCATAAAAAGGTGTTGCCATTAGGGGGTCACATGATAGAGCCACATAATGGCAAAGTCAATGGTCAGAATCTTATATGGCTAGAAAGGTTCCATGCCTATTGCATCTTACAATCAATAACAACCTATCAAGCAAACAATTGATAGCAAAGGTGGATAAAGACAAAACAATTGAAGGTTATGAGAAGTTATATAAGAACAAAAATATCACCATGAAAGCTTCCCATTTATGTTGTGTTGTTAGATTGCAAGATGAAATTCATTTTTTTTAAAACAAAAACGGTAAGCCAAAAAGCATTCTGACTATTGATGAACAAAAGGTGACAAGCATACCTCTAAAATCATATAAGCATAGGAGGTCAGCATACAGACTAATAGACTTTTAGCCTGTAATTTGCCACATCTTTTTATCTTCTCATTAATTAGGATTCGATGTGATACACTAAATGAACTTTTCTTTATTATTGTCAGATGGCAGTCTAAAGCCAATATCGAAATAATATAGTGCTTTTGCTCTTTTTTGACTAACTAAACTCAATGGCTTGTCTCTCTCCCAACTCTCAATGCTACAGCTCACATACCCTTAACTTCACAACTACCAATGCCGTCTTGTAATAGTTACACTTAAAAATGATTCGAAGGAAGAGATTTTATGTTAACTTGAAAATTTTGCACTACTAAAAGGCACTTACATATAAGGCTTTGCAACAATTATAGGGCATTAGTTTAGAATATAATAATCCATAGGATAAACAACTATTGTACATATTGATTTCTAAGCAAAGGTCTATATCCAATGTGGAAATCAAAAATCTGGACAACATAAAATATGAAACATTATGTAGTATGCCAACCAAACAATACTGTTATTCATTCAACGAAAAAAAAACTCAAATACCTTGAATAATATATTTGCTAACAATAATGTCACCAAAGAACTTAATATGTAGCATAGGTGTATAATACAAAGCATGCTCAACCCAGGGAAATCTTTGGATGGGTGGCCCCCTAGGAAGTGAAGTTGGCAAGGTCATGGAGATTTGAGGAATAGTGAATTGTCTTCAGGTTTCTCCATGACTAATGATCATCTTAATTAGACGATATGAGGAATGCTTAGAAGTCTAGAGTGATGATGTAAGTATTGATTTTGATACGGAACTTTTCTATTGCAATGAGTACTACTAGAAAGGTTCATTTGATGAGGTTATGGGAACTCGAGGCATAGTAAATGTTTTGAGGTCTTTCCATGTTAAGTAATGATCCTTAGAAACACTGTGGTATTAAAGGTATGTAGGAATGATGTATGGTGACATATGATGCATGGTGATTATGCCATATGTCAATCCTAGAGGATCCAATTTGATGATACTGAAGGTTGAAAATAGGCTTGAATCAGATCTAAGTTGAAATAGAGCTTAGGTCGAAATGCGAATCAGGTTGTACTATGGTTCTGTTCCAAGATGGAAGTTGAACCTTATGGATAGTGTTGAACCTTCAGAAATGTTTTGAGGATATTACCCAAATACCGTGGAAGTTAGAATAGGCGCTATTGATCTTGATTCTTAGCAAAACCTACTAGGTATAATTGAGGAAACTGATTTCCAATGTATGTGGTGTTAAGGTTTTAGATTTAATGATGAACCTAAAGGTTAGGTTAGAGACTCTAGGCTATATGATATTACATGCCAGATATGTTATAATGGACCTGGGTATCCAGAGGCCCTAAGACCTAGTGGACTAGTAGGTCCTTAGGCTGGCAGATATAGTTGCCATTGTGTTGAGTTAGTGATGATCCATGGAATCGAGGAACAATATTCTTATGGATACGAATCCTCACAGAGAGGGATTTTGAAAGGTTACTAGATGTTAAGCCTAACATAGGGAAATATTATGATTATAAAATATTTCCTTAAAGGATTGATTAAGGTGATAGCTCTCTAATGAATGAGAGACAGAATTGATCTGCCTGCTATTTCACTAACTTGAGGCTATACTAGAAGTTGATTGGTAGATGGCAATTAATGTGTTGAGGGGTTACCAAGTAAACCGTAACCCAGGAATCAACTGTTAAGTTTTGATTCCATGAAAAATTGAAATGGCTCAGAATGAATTGAGATGAAATGGGCCAGGAACTGGCATAGAAAAATGCATATTTCTAGTGCATTCAGGTGTTATAGGAGGTTCCTGTGGCATTCCTATTAAATCATCCTGACACTATAAAATCTCATATGAGGAGATAAACATCAGAGTGCGCAGCAAAAGTCTACGACTCTGTATTGATCATAGGAAGTTAGATAAGGTGATTGTTGTGATTAAGCATCTATTAGTTGTTTGATTCTTGTGTGTTTCCAAACTGAGCTGAGTTTAGTTATCACCAGCTTGAGGTAAAATAGAGAATGTACCGAAAATTGCTTTCAAGATGGCTATTTGGGTTGACTAATGCACCTGCTGTGTTCATGGACTACAGGAATTGAATTTTTGTCCATACTCGGACTAGTTCGTAGTTGTCTTCATTGATAATATATTGGTATACTCACGGAGTAAAGTAGAACATGAGCAATATTTTAAAGTCAGAATGAACATACTGGAATCTAATCAACTCCATGCCAAGGAGTCACTTTGGCTTTCAGAAGTTAGACTTTTGGGCTATATAGTCTCACAGCAAGGAGTCACGTGGATCCTTGTAAGGTGGAAGCAGTACAAAACTTAAAAGGCCAGAGACTATGGTTGTGATATGTAGTGTTCTAGGTCTTGTTGATTATTTTAAGGGGTTTATGTAATTTTCCCCCAAAAAACTCAATATTATGTATGGGATGATGATTGTGAGAAGAGCTTCATAGAGTTGAGATGGCAATTTATTATAGCACTAGTATTGATAATCCCAAATCCATAATGGACCTTTGTTGTCTTTGCTGATGCTAGTCGGCATGGATTGGGAAGTGAATTAAATCCCAGATGCAAGTAGGCAGGGATTGGAATGTGTTTTGATGCTAATTGAGTAGGGTTTAAGCATCTTGTTAGCTGAAGCTTCATGAATTGAACTGTCTTACCCATAATCTTGAGCTAATGGTAATAGTGTTGGTATTGAATATGGAAACATTGCCTTATGGTATAATCGTATAGTTGTACTGCGACTACCAAGGTTTGAAATGTTTATATGGAAAAAAAATTGAATGTGAGAAATCACGGATGGATGGAGCTGCTTAAAGATTTAAACCTGGAGATAAAGTATCATCCCAAAAAGGCTAATGTTGTTGCTAACATATTGAGCCATAAAACAATGTAGGTGGCAACCATGATAATTTGTGAGAGGAAACTAATCGAGGATTTTGGAGATCTTAGGCTGTCTAAGCAGATTTTGATCAATGGCGATAATGTTAGTGAGACATATAAGGATATGAGAGCAGCAATTGAAAAAGCTCGAATCAAGGATAGATGAGTGCAATCTATCAGGATCATGTAATTAAATATGAGGATGTGGATATACGGGATTATTTGACGTATAAAGTCATACTTGACTGAGTCATTTATCAACAGAAGGAATAGCTCAGAAATAGGAGTATCCCATTCAGAAAAGTTGTTCAGAAGGGATTATCTCCTAGAGGACCAACATAGGAAATGAAAAAAGATATGCAGAAGTGTCACCCGGAATTTATGGTTGTATAGGTGTACAAATTTCGGGGGCGAAAATTATTTAAGTGGGGGAGAACTGTAACACCTCAAATTTTATTCACCAAATATATATTGTAATTATTTGCAATATTTAATAAAATGGTGAATATTCATGGTCATAGGAATTAAATATTGGAAATTGGAAGGTGAATAGTGCTTCCAGTGAAATCACTTGTGAGGTAGTGAGTTTGTCATGGGGTTTTGAATGACCAAATGATGACACAAATTTATGAAATTTTTCAAAATGAAAGTAGACATCCTAAGCTTTATTTGATAGATCATATGAATAAATTATAGCTATATACAAAGAGTTATGAATTTTGGAAGTTAGCTCAGAAAAACTGTTGATTTTCTGGAACAACATTCAAAAACTTAAATTCTGGGAATTTTTTGTTTCCAATTGGCAAAAGCCAATATATTTCCTTGAAGTTAAACTCAATAAGAGCTTTATAGCCTTTAGAATCACTCCAATTCGACATCTGCAAATTTAGTTATGATTTTTCAAAATTTTGACATAAAATTTGTTAGAATTTGTATTAATTCAAAAATTAAGGGGAAATTATGTTAAAAAAGGGGATATTATAAAAATTATTTCCTATAATCTTTTTAAGCCATTTTACGTCAGTTCTGAGCTCAAGGGGGGGCTAGAGAAAGTTGAGATAATTTTAGAGAGAGGATGAGGAAAATCTCACAAGGTAGGTCAATTTCTTCGGTGAATTCGTACCTAATGTGTATAATCCTTCTCCTAAGATTCTCTTCTATGTTATTGAAGGTGTTTGAATCAGAAATTTTGGTGTTTAAAGAGGCTAGGGTTTGGTCACACCAAGGAGAAGCTAAAGGAAGCAAAAGGTAACCTCTAAAACTTTGAATATTGATTGTTTTGGCTGTTGTGAGTAGTTTAATCAGTGGATTTCTGATTAATTTTCTCTGAATGTTAGTTTAGGAAATAGGGTGGCCTAGACGTTATGCTACCAAAGTTGAGTCTAAATGGTAGTTTTAACGTAATTAAATAGTTGATAAAGTGGTTAGGAGTAGAAGGGAGCACGTCTGTGGAGTCGAAATTAGAAAGCCCCAATTTTTCCTAGAGAATTTAGGATTTTGGCCAAGACAAAACCAAGGGGTTAGGGCTGGATTTTTCATGTTCATATGATTCCATTGAATTCAGGAGGGAAAATTAGATGTGGTTACAGTTGATAACTTTTCCAGAAAAGCCTTAAAAAGCATAGTTAGAAAAATGACCCTAAAACCTTGAAATAGGGGCTGCTTGTAACCCCCTGCCGTAATTATATCCGAAATACGCAATTAAAATGAAAGAGACCATAAGAAACAAAACTTATTTAAATTCCCATCTTCACGATAGGGTTTTCACAAATCACTTTCGAAATCTAATTAACCTGGTCTCATATTCAATTTCGAATACAATTACATCACACGGAATATCACATTTAAACAAATATCAGAGTGTATAACAATAACTTCCCGACAACCCCCGGGTTCATACCTTTACATAGAATTCATAGGGCACATTCGCCCTTTACAATTTCAACATGGGGATTACACAAATCCTCTCAAATACATCTACAAATATCATATCCAAACATATTCCAATCCGTACATATCCAAATCTAAATCCAAATATACATAATACTCCCAACTATGATAACCTACTACCAACTCAAATATTCCGAAGGAAGCCTCGTCGCCCCTGGTTGCTTGCCTCCATCCTCGATCCACCTACCCTGTCTAAAATGTTGGTAGGGGAGGGTGAGATTCGAGAGAATCTCAGTAGGAAACAGATACCTATATGCATGTATGATATGTGTTTAATGCATGACATGCTTGCAATACAAAACTCATGTTCACACAATGACATATCTGCGTGCTCAATGTTTCAACAACATACTCATGGCCATAGCATAACTAGAAACAGAGCTACAATCATTCATACATGTTTCACATAATCCAGCAAAGCAATACATGCATCAATACACAAACACAACATCAAAGCATGCAAGAGAGGTAAGTTCCCTACACTTTTCTTTCCACGTATGCTCCAGCTCCTCTGCTTACTCGTGATCCAAATGAATACTGAACCCTATAAACCAAATCAAGGATATAGGGTCAATCTCAATTCCAAACCCTTACTTTTATATCACTTAAAGTTGGTTACCATTCACACCCTTTAGGTGGCTAAAATAAGCTCAACGAAAGCCTAAAGGATTGGGACGTACTAGGTTGGAAATCATCTTTCAAAATCACAAATTGCTGAAAATTGGGTTCTGGCTGCAGCCAAGAATTCTCTGGCTGCAGCCAAAAATGGCTAAAAACGTCACAGAAACATTTTGGCTGCAGCCAAAAATTTCTGGCTGCGGCCAGGACACACACAGAAAGTTTTGCGCTGGAGCCAGAATTTTGGCTGCAGCCAAGGAAACTTCAAAAATTCATAACTTGCTCTAGAAAACTTGAAACAAGGTGATTCCAAAGCCCATTGAAAGATATTAAAGTCCCCTTTATGGGAAAAATATGTCTCATTACCAGAAATCACCACACAAATCCAGATTTACACAAAATCCAACATTGCTCCAAAACAGAATCCAGTTTCGTCCTCAAACTTTAGGCAAACATAAATCCCAGTTCACAAAACGAAATGAGACAATTTATATGTCCATTTTGAATCTTGAGATGTGAAATTCAAGACTGGAAAGTTTCAGAATTTTCTAACATCATTTGCCCATTCAAAACAGCAACACAAACAGACTGCCCAGACAGAATTCTCACTGGACAGAATTTCCAGTTTTTCAACCATTGTGTCCAATCCAATTCAAACCAATTCCAATGATTAAATACCACAACATGACACCATTTTCAACACAAAACAACATCCAATTCCACCATTCACATTCCTCACGAAAATACCATAAAATCAGGGCAAAATTCACAAATCACAATAGTTAACCATAATTCACAAAACTTAGATCAACATGAAGCAAATGCTCACCTCTTCCTCTTTCCCAAACCAATTTCTTGATTCTTCATCTTTCCACTTTTGCTCAAGCAACAAAACACCTCCTCTCACAAATCTAAAACCATAGAGATGAAGCTCTCATCACTATGAACAACTTTATAGAAGATGAATTGAGCATTAGAGGACAAGAAGCCAACCAAATCTCACCTTTTCTTTTCTCTTCCTTCCCTTAGCTTTGGACGTTCATGGAGGACAAGAGAGAGATGAGAATGATTAGATGATGAAGCAAATCAGTTTTTTGGGAGCCAAAACCGTCCACATAAAGAGAGGAAAGAGGAAAAATGAGTTGAAATCCTTGACCAAATCCAAGGGCTCAAATTGTGACACTTGTCACACCCTTAATCCATCTCTATGAGTTCACATGAACCCACACACATGGGATTCCACCCACTTAATCTCTACACAAATCAATCTCAACCATTGATCTTGAAGTTACCAATGAGTTTCCTCTTCGGTAACTGACCAATTGGTCGGTAACTTTACCGTTTTGCCCCTGATTTTGGTAATTCGGTAATTCTCATTGAATCACCACCAAACACTTCATATCGTTTCATTTAGCCACAATATGCGCCTTCCCTCTATTTTAAGTCAATTTAGATGTTAATCCATAATTGAGCTTAAATACAGGGTTTTGGCACTGCTCACAGCACATACGAATCACATCGGGTGCTAACTCACACCATAATCTCCAAAAGGGTTCATTTATCACTAATGACATCCACTTTTGGGAGTCAATATCTCTTAATCATAATTTAGGATCTTGCTAAACCATGGCTTAGCAGTCCACTAATCTCAGGCTTATTCTCTAGCCTCGAATCTCAAAATTCGGGGTATTACACTGCTAATGATATTCTGGTCTTTTGGCAATGAATTTGGTAATTCTGAGTCCTAAAATGGATTCCCTGGGTGAAAATAAGTCAAAATAGCCTAGGTCAAAATTTCAAAAAAAGTATAATCGGACCGGTTACAGCGGGGCTGAGCCGGGTCCCCTGGGGACATTTTGGTAAAACTTTATAATAGACTCATATAACCACTAGAAATACTATGTAAGTGCCTAAAATAGTATATGAATGGGTTTTAGCCTAATTCTTGTACATTTAACATTTCAGGACCGAGTTGAGAGCCAGTTGGTGGCGCGTTTTACGAGCCACATGTTTCAAAGAAGAAAGGGTTAAGGTATTAACTCTCTCCTTGATACACTATGTAAACTTATATGTGTTTTGTGTGTGCCATTTTCTGTGATATGTATAATGCACTCTAACTAGTGCGGGAAAATCACAAGTACTGTCCGGGGGAGAAACACGCCAATACCCCAACGGCCTTGAAAAGATATCCAGTTATGAGAATTTGGTACCAAGATGGTACATTGCCTAGTCAGGAGACTAAGGTATGGAAGTTTGGTTTTGACAGTAGTCAGTCTTGACTCAGGGTCTAACAGAGGTTGGACAGAAATGTGCATATCTCGAGAAACATGTTTACAGTGTATTTATTCTATTGCATTATGTGGATACCTGGCATAATTATTTGTTGCATTTTATATGATTGACTGTCTGTTACTACTGAGATTCCTTGGAATCTCACCCCTTTTTATAAACAAAAATGTCTCAGCGGGAACCAGCGGCTTTAAAGGCAAGGTTGTAGATATAAGAAACGGATAGGTGCGGATCCCAAGGCAAAGATTATGGTTATATATGTAGTCTTATTTTGGGCATTTTGTATAAATTTGTACATATCATCAAACCTTGTGGGAAAAACCTGTGTTGTAATCAAGTACCATGTATCAAAATGGGTAACCTCCTGGGAAGAACTATAGAAATTTGTTACTTCTTGATTAAAGGCTTGAGGGCCTTGAGGTATGAAAGATGGTGATCCTTAAGGATGCCATGAAACTGTTAGAATGAATACGGTGAAGGTTGAGAATAGTCTTGAATTAGATCTAAGCTAAAATAGTGTTTAGGTCAAAATGTGACTAAGATGGCACTATGGTTCTGATACATGAATGTATGAACCTTGTGATTAATGCTACACTGTCAGCAATGCTTGTGGGATATTTGAGGATATTACTTGAATGTTATGAGAATATAATAGAAGCTATGAATCATGATGATTTCAGCATTCTTATTGGGTATAGCTGAGGAACTAGGGATACTGATTTTTTCGATCTACTTGATGTTGAGGATTCTAGAATTAGGTTGATGAACCTAAAAGTTGGATAGACATCCAGAGGGTTGCTATCAACTAAACTGTGACCTAAGAATGAAACTTAATAGTTGAATTAATTCTTTATTCAATTGAATTGATCTAAATGAATTAAGGTACTATAATATGGTACATATGGGAATGTGATTTTGGTGAATTTGATAAAACCTATGAATTCTACATGAAAAATTGAGTGGGAGTAGCTTGTGGTTGAGAATTTGGATAAGTAGAATAAAAAATGAAAATTAGGATTCAATGTCGCCTAGGTTTGGCACTGCCAGATTTGTGGTAGGTTGAGTTTGGCATGTTTTTTATTGCACAATTGTGATCCATTGACCATGAAACTTTCTAGAATAAAAGTAGACATGATAAGCTTCAAAATGATATATAATATGTGGCAATTGGATTAGTACACAGTAAGTTATGATTGGTTGAAGTTCGGCAATAAATCTAGAGTAATGTTAGTGGCATTGAGGGTATAAGCTTAGTAGAAAAAGATGAAGACTAAAGTCAAATTACATATGATAATTGGCCATAAAATAGTATTATCTTAAGGAGGTGGAGAAATAATATTTTTAAAGCTTATCCTCTCTTTCCTAAAGGCATATTTCATCCAAATATAAGAGTAAGGAGAGAGAAAGAGTCTTGAAACCCAAGAGCAAAGAGAAAAGAAGCCGGACGGTTGAAATTAACCGAATGGCCACTTAGTAATTTTTATTCAAACTAAGGGCAAATTGGGAAATTGGCCAATTACCTCCTCTCTCTCTCTCTCTCTATTAATTTCGTTTAGCTTTCCTAAAATAAGGGGAAAATTTGAAAAAAATGAGAAAAGAGTTAAAGGAAAGAGAAATCATGAATAGTGAAAGTTCTTGAGTTCTGAAGCTGATTTCACCTCCGATTCAGCATTTCTAGCTTCCGGAGTCTTCTCTAATGTTGTTTCTCTCATGGAGAGCAACATTTATATGGTTTTGGGTTTTCAATCAGAGGTGTTTGGTTCCATCTACCCAAAGGAGGTGCTGCCAAAATCAAGAACAGATAACAGATTTGAGTTCCGGTAAATGTATGCTTCGATTTGAACCAAATATTCTATGATTTTGTTGAGTATTTCTTGAGATACCCAAACCTTAAATTTTTGCCTGGGGGAAGTCTTTTAGGGTTTGATGTTCATATGATAATGATTACGATGTTAAAAGATGATTTATTATGATTTTGGAGGTTATGTTCAAATCTGTTTGAATTCATTTTCTAGAGGTAGAAAACTTCCAACATGTTTTTTATCAGTCAAACTTAGTCTAAATGCTATGAAATTTTACAAGAATAAAGTAGACATTCAGGGCTTTAATGTGATAGGTAATATAAGCCATTTGGACTGGTGGATTGAAAGTTACAATTTTTCAAAATTTGCCCTTGATTCTGGAATGAAATCTGTGATAGTCTGAGTTTGACAAATTTTCTAGGAAAGGTGTGGCTGTAAATGTATACTCTGTGAAATTTTTCCTTGAAAAAGGACATTAATAGCTTTACATAGAAATTGGAACCACTCAATTTGGAATTTTTTTAGAAATAGTTATGAATTTTCAAAGTTTGATGAAAATTCTAGCATATTTCAGTTAATGTGTGAAATTAAAAAGATAATGGCATTATGTAATTACCTTGTAGGGCGATTGGCCAGAATCAGAAATTATGATGTGATCTGGGTGATTGTAGACCAGTTAAGGAAGTCAGCGTACTTCATACCGATCAATGTTGGTTATTCTTTGGATAAGCTGGCAGAGATTTATATCCAAGATTGTGAAACTCCATAGGGTACTGAAGAACATCATTTCTAACCGAGATCCCCGATTCACTTCAAGATTCTGGAGGGCGTTACATGAGGCACTGGGTACTCAGTTGAGATTCATTACATCTTATCATCCCTAGACGGATGGAAAATCAGAGAGGACTATTCAAACGCTGGAGGATATGTTGCGGGCATGTGTTCCTAACTTTAAAGGGAGTTGGGATCACTTCCTTCCACTTGCTGAGTTCACCTACAACAATAGCTATCATGCGAGTATCCAGATGGCTCTATATGAAGCGTTGTATGGAAGGAGGTGCCAATCACCTTTGTGCTGGAATGAGTTATCAGAAAGGAAGTGGTATGGACCGGATCTTGTTGATCAAACCTCAGCACATATTTTGATTATTCGAAAAAGGTTGCTTGCAGCGCAGAGTCGACAGAAAAGCTACGCTGACAAGAGAAGAAGCCTTTAGAGTTTGAAGTTGGTGACCATGTGTTTTTGAGAGTATCTCTAATTACTGGCATTGGGAAAGCTATCAAGAGAAAGAAGCTGAGCCCGAGGTATATATGTCCTTTTGAGATCCTTGAAAGGATTGGGCCTATTGCCTATCGAGTAGCCCTACCCCCAAACTTGAGCAGGCTCCATGATGTGTTTCACGTTTCCCAACTGAAGAAGTACTAACTGGATCCCTCTCACATCATTGAATATGAGGATGTGGAGTTGCAAGATAACTATACGTATGCGGTGGAGCCAGAACAGATTATTGATAGAGAAGAGCGACGGCTCAGACACCAAAGTATTCCTTATGTGAAAGTAGTCTGGAGAGGAATGACCTAGAGATAAGCAACTTAGGAAGTGGAAGAGGATATGCGAAGATGATATCCAGAGTTTATGGCTCAAGTGGTTTGATAAATTTTGAGGGCAAAATCTATTTTACTGGGGGAGAATTGTAATGACCTAATTTGAAATTAAGGGCTAACGACTTCAAAATTGATTGTAATTAGTGTAATTAAACACTTTTGGATAAATGTGATGCGAATTTGGTATAAATGTTTATGGTGATAATTTAACTAATCATAGTGAAAATCAGGGGAAAAAAGTAAAATTGGAAATTTACCGACCAATTGGTCAGTTACCAAAGAGGAAACTCATTAGTGATTAGAGATCAATAGTTGAGATTCATTGTCAATGGGTCAAAATCATGTGCTTTGAGATTATGTGAGCTTATGGAGGAAGTAAGCAAGATGCTGCCAAGTGGCAATTTGTAGACCATAGGATGATGCCAAAAGTCAAAAACTCATTTTTTCTCTCTCTACTCTCTCCTATTCGGTTTTGATCTTAGGAAGGGAAAAAATATGCACTCATCATCTTCATCATCTCTCACTATCTCTCTCTTCCTCCATTTCTGGTGACTTTGAGAAGGAAAGAGGAAAAGAAAAGCTTGATCTTTGGTGAGTAATGGTCCTTATATGTCAAACACTCTTTACTAATCTTGTTCATAGTGTTAAGAGCTTCATCTTGGTGGTTTCAAAATTTTTAAAGGTGGTAGTTTAGGTGTTGGAGCAATTTGGAAGTTGGAGAATCAAAGTTTGGTTTTAGCAAAGTTGAAGAGGCGAGCATTTGGTGCATTTTGATTAATTTATTGTGATTTTTAGTTAAGTATGATGAATTCTGGAATTTGCCTTGATTTTATGCCAATTTTTGAATTCATGGATTATATGATGAAGGCTTGAGTTAATGTTAAGAGTTGCTCTCGGCCAAGCACTCGTAGGCTAATTGTCAAGAGTGTGTTCGGACACTCGCAAGTGCAGTATTCTCACCCAAGTGCCAAGGGTTGTACTCGAGTGAGCCTTTTCCTATGAAGTTGTCTATGCTCTCGGGTAAGCACTTTCTGTGTTGCACTTTCGGGGACTTGAGTGAATTTGGATTCATCACCCGATTGTGAATCCCCATGCTCGTGTGTTGTGAGGACTTTCTGGTCATGGTTGTTGCTTACTGTCAAACACTCGCGAGTGAGAGCTATTATCACTCGAGTGCAAGTTTTTTATCACTAGAGTGAGGTTATATTTACTCGAGTGAGTCAGCCAAAAATCAGTGTTGTGCTTCCTAAAAGGGGTCTTTAAGGTAGTTTCTTCCAATCCTTTTAGCATGTGTTTAGGCCTCTAATGGTCACCCAAAGAGTTTAAATGATAACCAACTTGGAGTATTATGGAAATAAGTATTTGGAAAAGAAATTGATTGGTTGTCCCTAATTTGGTTTATAGGATTTGACATTTGCCAGACTCGTGAGCCCACTGAGCCAAGGAACGTCAGGAAAGAGGAAAGAACAAGGTAGTGACTCTTCTCTTATACTGTGTGTGAATCATTGTATGTATGTTGTCATGCATTGTGTTGTAGCTGCTGCTTTGTGATGCCTTGTGACGCCTTGTTGAGCTTTGTGTTGCTTTGTGCCTTGTGATGCTGCTGCATAGTGTTTACCGTGAAAGCGGGCATTGAGATTACAGTGAAAGCTTTCGCATTATGATTACAGCCGTGAGTGCTGTCGTTTGTGACGTAAGCCATGAATCATTGAGTTGCTGCTAAACATGATCATATATATGCTATGTGTTTATACATTGTACGAGTGTTTTGTCACTACTGGGATTCTTTAGAATCTCATTCTTTCTAATGACTAATATTTTAGACAGGGCATATGGCTTAAAAAGGAAGCGGACAGCCCAGAGCGGTTAGGATCTCTTAGGGACATTTTATTTGGTTGTTGGTTATCTGTTTGTTTTGGGATTACTGTATGTATATGGGATGTAAATATTATTTTGGATATGTAATCCCCTATTTTGGGAACCTATACACCCATTTTATATATACATGTAAACCGGGGTTGCCGGGATTTTAGTTACGTACTTTGATATTTATGAATGTAATTTAACTGCACAGGTAATTGTATCCGAAAGTGAATGTGGGACCAGATGAATTATGTTTTTAAAATGTTTTTCAGGATTCCCTATCTTGAAGATGAGGGATTATAAAAGTTGTTTTGTCTTATTAGTCTCTATTTCATTAGAATTGCATAATCCAGATGTAATTACGGTGAGGGTGTATATTGAAGGACTAGAGTTTTCAACCACTTTGAGAAAAGCCAGAGGAAGTTTGAGGTAACTTCCAAACCTTTGTATATTGACTATTTTGGCTACTGTGCACAATTTAATCGGTGAAATTTCGCTGGATTATCTTTGTTTGTGAAATTGGAAAATGACATGGCCTAGGGGTTATGTTGCCAAAATTTGGTCTAAATAGTGGTTGTAACCTAATTGAATAGTTAATAAAGTGGTTAGAAGTAGAAAGTAACACATTTGCGGAGTCGAAATCGAAAAACCCCAATTTTCCTCGGAGGACCTGTAAGTTTTGGCTAGCTCTAGTTAGGGGCCTTATAGTTGGATTTTCAATGATTTGATGATTCTATTGAGTTCAGGAGGAAAAATTAGGTAGGGTTACATTTGGTCACTTTTTCAGAAAAGCATAATTACGAAAACTTTGAAGTAGGGGCTACCAAGGGTATTTTTGTCTTTTGACAGTAAATTTGATAATTCTAAGTTTGAAAATAGATTCCTTGGGCAAAAATATGTTAGAATAGGCCCAGTTAGGATTTTAAGAAAAGAATGGTCACACCGAGTACAATGAGGCCGGGTTAGTGTCCCAAGGGCATTTTAGTAAATTTTCATATAGGCTAATATAACCACAATAAACACTATCGAAGTGTCTAAAATGGTATTTGTATGGGTTTTAACTTATTTCTTGTACATTTGATATTTTAGGAATGAGTTGAGAGCCTAAGCTTGGCACGTTTCACGAAGCAAACCTTTCGAGATGAAAAAGGGTTAAGGTAGAAACTACTATCTTTCATATACTATGTGACTATTTATATAATGAGTGTTATTGTATTTTGTGATATGAACACGTGCTGGAGGCACATTACCTGGTTGTGGTTTGGTGCCCTGCTAAGGTGCACTGTATTGCCTAGCTGTAGTCGGTGATTCAGTCGAGGTACACGTAGGGGTTTCAACTTGATGGTTGGCCCTAAATTTTGTGTACACACACGGATTGATGTGAATTTTCATTTTACTTGATATGGTGTATTGTATATTTAATTTTCATATTTTATGTGTTTGATAGTATGTTTCTACTGGGATTCCTCATAATCTCACCCCTTTTTCAAAACAAAACATCTCAGCGGATGCCAGCAGCTCAAAAGGCAAGGACGTAGCTTCAGGTAACTAATGGACATGTTTCCCGAGATGAAGTTCTTGGTATACTAAGTCTATTTTGTTAGATATGATTAGTTTTGATGATGTCAAATATAGATATCAAATATTAAGAGCAAAAAGTTCGCATAATATACTTATCTTCTACATTGCCTAACTACTATATTTAATGTTATATATCTTGTAGATTAGTCATAAACTCGATGGTGGGTTGATGTTATAATGCCTCATATGTGGAGAATGATCATCAAGAAGAAAATCAAGAGGCAAGTGATTGAAGAAAGAAGGTATTGCAAGAACTAATGGGAATATCAAGCAAAGATTGAAGAAGATTGAAGATATTTAAGAAGACATCTAATTGGGCTATGAAGAATGATCATCAATTCAAGAAGATATCTAGTTGGGTAATGAAGAATGACCATCAAGAGGAAAAACAATAAGAGAGATATTAAAGAAAGAAGAAGAAAGATTGAAGAAATAAGAAATTACAAGATCAAAAAAGAATATCAAGATTCAAGCTCTTAGAAGTGATACTGGAGGTTGGAATGGGTCCATATGAAGTTAAAATGACATATATGGAAGTTATGGAACCTCCATAGATGATTACTCGAGTAATCACTCAAATAATATGGCACTACCTCATTTTGGAGGTGATTACTCAAGGGCTTACTCAAGTAATCTGCAAAGTTACTTGAAGATTACTCGAGTGACCACTCAAGTAATGGCACTCTGTTTTCACGCGGCAGAATAAAGGTTTGGTATTTTGATGATATCTCTCAAACCACATGTCGGATTGAACTAAAACTGGTAGTATATGAAATTAGACTCCCAACACGAACTATGGACACCAATATCACATTAAAAGGAGTTCTAATGAGAGAGATATGATCTATTGAAGTTGACACATGAAGCAGCGTCCTTGACTAGAACAAGTTTCGGTATTTTGGACATAAATCTCAACATGCATATTGGATTGACACGAAATTAATGCCATATGAAAGTCGACTTAAATAACTTTCCATGGATATATAATTTTCCATATTTTAAGTAATTTACTATGAGCTATGCCTTTTGGAACTTGGTGCTCGTGATTTCAGACTTTGTCTAAATGCAGAAGATATTCTTTGGATCATAAATTTCTGTAGAAAATGATTTTGGAGGTGATTCTTGTTGCATTGGAATGTAGATGATGAGGGCTTTCCGATGATATGTATTTTGCTATGTTTTAAATCAAAATCAAGAATTCAGTTGAAGGGACCACTCGAGTAATGTTTGAGAATTTGTTCTAGTAAGCTCTCTGTCAAGAATTAAGTAGGATTACTTGAAGGGATCACTCGTGTAATCTGTAGAGTTATTTGAGACATTACTCGGGGGCACTAGAGTAATCAGAGAAGAAATGCTCTCAGCCAGATTTTTAAAGGAATTACTCTAGGGATCACTCGAGTAATGAAGTAGGAATTACTCTCGGCCAAAATTTGGAAAACATTACTCGAGGGAGCACTTAAGTAATCTACAAAGTTATTTGAACTATTACTCAAGGGATTACTTTAGTAACCAGAAGAAAAGAGAGGCTTACTCAAGTAACCACTCGAGTAATGAAACCAACAACGTCCCAAAGATTTTGGAAATTAATGGAATAATCATATAACTCATTCCTCTTGCTTCTAATCACTCTAATACTACATTGTATTAGTGTTTAATGTATTTCTCCAGGACTGCAATGAAGAGATGATGTAAAGAGACAAAAGTTGACTTCACGGAAGTGAAGCGTCTAACGTTCTAACGGCTAGTTTTTCAAATGTAAAGAATGGCCAATAAAAGCAATGGGACTCAACGGATAGGTTGAAATACTCACAATAGTCATATCCTACTCAACTATAAATACAAGAGATTTAAGAAGACGACACCAAGGATAAACATGAAAAGATCATGAATCATCTATTCCAATCTAACTACTCTCTGTTCTTATCTATTTTCTATATCATGTATATTTGAGAGAGATATTATTTGTATTGTACTTCAGTGTTCATTATATCTACTATGTGAGAGAGTGTGTAAACACTTTCAACTATATTTTTGAATTGATCTCAAGGTAGAGGGACCTTGAGTGAGTTGAATTCCTTACGGAGAAGTGTAAAGAGAATCGCTGGTAAAACTTTCTGATTGTAAGACTTATAAGGTACAAGCAGTAGAGAATGTTGCTGCTCGTAAGACTTACAGGGATGTAAGTAGGAGAGAACGTTGCTACATGTAAGACTTGCACAGGTAAGCAGGAAGAAAAGATCTTTGGGATTGCTCTACTTGTAAGACTTGCTGTAAGGGGGAGTATCTTGGTGAGAACTTTGTAAAGCCTTTTCTTGTACCTAGATTAAACAAGAAAATAGTGTATTTGAAAATCTTAGGAGGAGCCTGGGGATTGGACGTAGGCCATCACTGATTAAATAGAACCAGGATAAATCACAGTTTGCATATTCTCTCTCCTAAGCTCTTATATTTCCAGCTTACATTATTTAATCTTACTATTGATTTATGATTCATTACTTTCATATTTATTGCTTCCACTAAGATCTGAAAAGATTTTTAGGAATGAGCATTGCAAACGATTTTAAAATTATGTTTTTGCATCTCTTAAAAAGCCACTATTTATAAAGGGATTGCAATGCTCAATAGGTTAATTCTTTATGCATATATAATGATTTGAAAAGAAAATATTTATTTTATGCATAAAGACATGTTTAATTCATCATGCTCAATTGCCTTGAATTAATTACATTCTTAGAGCATGTGAATTTTATCTTGATTCCTACAAGCTAATAAGAAATAGATCTAAGAAAGGTTGGATACCATGAAGAAAAAGAAATTTATACGGTTTTGTAGGATAAGAAAAAGCTTCTCAAGACTATAGCCACATAAGAACAAATTCATATCTTGATGATACTGAATTATGGAGTTTGGTGCTGTGTGTGCAAAGGAGGAAAATTAATATTATTTCACCAAAACCAAGCAAGCTATCGCAAGGACAAGAAAAATTATGGTGATATCTAATCCTTACTCTATATCTTTTCATATCTTGTGCTTATATAAATTGGATAATAAATACTTGCTTATTATTGCATACCATTAGCAATTAATCATTTATGGTTTTCAAATTGTTTTTAGGTTGCTAAATGGACTAAAAGTGAAATTGTGCATAATCTTTCTATTTGAGTTTCGAAATGCACATTTCAAAAATGTACTTAGATTCCAATTCATCTTGTTTATAAAAATGCATACACATTATTTGAAAATTATTCATATCTTGTTTGCATTTAAATCGGTTTCAAAATAGAAAGTTAAAATTTATGTCTACTGAAAGTCAGAAATGCTTCAAATCTATCCACTAGAGTTTTCCCCATCATTCACATATTATTTCTTGATCTTAAACTTGTTACTACTTAAACTCCTCAACCATTATTTTCTAACAAGTTAGACCTTATGTCTAACAAGTAAACTATCTATATGAGTTTCAGGTGTATTTTCTAGAAAAGAATTTTATATGTGAAAGCCTTATGCCTAATGCATAAATCTTTAATTGGCCATGTTATTCCAAGTATTATGAATGTTCATTAGTGCATTCAATCTTAATGCATTAACCATTATAGTGCAATAACTTCTGGGATAATATTTGGACCAATGAGTATATGCTTAATCATTCATAATTCATTTGCACTCATTTTGTTGCTCAAATACATGAACCTTTGACATCATATATCTTTGAGTAACTAGTGTCTTGAATTCAAATGTTTAAGTTTATTGTTCCTATTCTACAAGACACAAGAGTCAATGTTATCTCTTGGTCAATAGCAAAGTCACTGTGCTTATATATTCAAGCTAAGCCTTTTTGGCTAAATTCTTTATCCATATGACTTTTGCTCTTTGAAAAATTCTCAAACATGTTAACTTTGATGATTAATGTAATATCCTAAATTGTTATTAAGGGCTAATAACTTCAAAGTGATGTAATTAATGTTAATTAAACACTTTTGAAGTATATGAGGTGAATTGTGATGCAAATGTGTTTGATAATGGTTTAGTATATGTTATGACAACCACGGGCAAAATGGTAAATTCACCGACCAATTGGACAGTTATTAGGAGGAAACTCATTAGTAATTGATATCAATGGCTGAGATTGAATAAGTAAGGCAGTGGCATTGTGTGTGCATGTGCTTATATGAGTGCTTAGAAGGAGGAACAAGATGTTGACACATGTTAACACAAGAACCATGGATTGAGGTCAAAGAGTCAATAATTACAACTCTCTCTTCCCCCCTCCATTTCAAGTTAGCCAAGGGCCTTATTGCACCCCAAAAATTTGATTTCTCCATCATCTTCTCACCTTTCTCCTTTCTTCTATTGTTACCAAGATCAAGCAAGAAAGAGAAAGAAGAGGGTTCAAGTTTAGGTAAGGATTTGACCTTAAGTGTTTAACTCATCTTCATTGATATTGATCATGAGGTTGAGGGCTTTATTCCTATGGTTTTAGATTTTTGGATAGTGGTGTTTGAGGATTTGTGGAAATTTGGGAGTGAAGAAGTTGAAGAAGTGGCTTTGGGAAACAGGTGAGGTAAGAATTTGCTACACTTTGACCTAAAACTTGTGACCATTGGTTGAGTCTTACGAATTTTTGATTTTGCCCTGATTTTTGGTGAATTTCAAAAAGCATGACTTGGTTAGTGTTTAGTGTGGAAATTGGTGTCATAGAGTGTCTTTGTGCATTTGGAATTGGTTTGGAATGGATTGCAATATGTGTGTTGTTTGGGGATGTTATGGTGACATGTTGTGATTGTGGTAAAACATGCCAATAGACAATGAATATGGTCATTTTGATGGCTTCAATGTGTTCCTTGAGCCAAATTGTGTGAGAATGGTATTTGGTTTAAAATTAAGAACAACTAGAAGCCAATTGGAAAAATCTAGAAAATTTAGTTAAGTTTGGAAATTGGCTAAGTTCAGAATGCTGTGCAGGGACCTAACTTTGCATGAAATTTTGACCTAGAAAATGATGTCTAAATATTATGAAACTTTCTAGGATTATAGTGCATATTGAAAGCTTTCCATCCATATAAAGTTTGAGTCCTTCTGAGTTATGTGCACAAAGTTATGAGTGTTTGCAATCAGCAAGGAGTCAATGCCACAGGTTGGCCGCGGCCCATAAGGCTGGCTACGACCTAAAGCCTTCTGGCCATATGCTGGTCGTGGCCTAAAACTTTCTGACCTGACTCTGGCCACGGCCTAAAGCTTTCTATGCATCCATTGGCTGCGGCCCACAGTTGGGCTGGCCGCAACCAACCATTGAAAATCTACATGTTGAGCTTCCGAAGAGGGTCTTTTGGGCAAACTTTCCCCAACCTTTTAGACTTATATTTAAGCATTTAGAAATCACCCTAAATGCTTGAAAGTGTAAATTGGAGTAAGGAATTAATCTACCGTTCTTGATTTTGGTTGATAAGATTTGACATTTGCCTCCCTCACGAGCCCACTGTGCCAGCGAAAGTCAGGAAGGAATGAGGTAGTGACTCCTTCTTTTATACCATATGTGATGCATTGTATGTGTGTATATCATTGATTTGTGACAAATTCGAATGCTGCAATGATTATGGATATGTGTGAGCACCACCATACCAATGGTTCGGGTTAGGGTTGTGTACCTTCCCGGCGGTAAAAGGGGATGAGGATGGGGTGTAATATTTGTGATTATATGAGCCGAGAGGCTATATTGTGGGCCAAAAGGCTATATGTGAGCCGTAAGGCTATTTGTATGCACTGCCATGCCAACAGTCCATGAGTCGCTAGCAACGATTCGGGTTAGGACTGTGTGCCTTCTCGGCAGTAAAAGGGGATGAGGGTGGAGTATGATTTGTGCTATTGCTGTTGTATGATGATTTGCTTACATGCTTGTGCTTATGTGTGGTACTAATGATTTGTTACTACTGGGATTTTCTTGAATCTCATTCTTTCTTTTGACTAACATTTCAGACAGGGCAAGTGGCTCCAAGGAGAAGTGAACGACCCAAAGCGATTAGAACCCTGTAGGGACATTTGGTTCAGGCCATCTATGTCATTCGTTTTGGATAGGGATTACTGTATGATATTTTTGAGTTGTGAATAGTTATTGAATACATGGTGGTGTAATCCCCTAATTGGGAACTGGAATCCTATAGTTATATATAGAGATAAAACCCGAGAGTTGTCAGGGATTAAGTTATACACTCTGATTTGATTAAATGTGATATAACTGCACAGGTAATTATATTCGATATTTGAACTTGAGATCAGGATAGAGAAGAAGCTTTGAAAATTTTGTGAAGTCCCTACTACATGGAGGGAGTTTTAAATGAGTTTTGAGTTATACGACGGTCTCTATTCTATTTTATTATGTATTATCGAATCTTAATTATGTTAATTAAGGCAGGGGGTTACAATTAACATGTTATCTTAGTTGTTCTCGAAAAGAAAAGCTTTTTGCTATATGTATATTTAAACTATTGACTTCCACCATTTTCAACATGAACATTGATTATAAACATATTTCAAAGATTAGTTTTGCATATATTCAAAATTTGAATTTTGCAACGCATTTTTATGATTTGAAATTACTTCTGAAATTTGAAACAATTTGCATATTTCATTATCATTCTTCGTATTATTTGTTCGTTACTCTTTATGATTCAATTGCTTGAATTTATTTAACTGGGTAAAATTATATTATGGTCTTTGTTGATTATTATACTCTTTACTCACTTATCATATGTTTCAATTGTATAAGAGCATAAGAGTTATAATGTGTGATACTATATGGACCTAAGAGAAAGTTGGGTACCAAAGAGCATATACTTATACTTTTGCAAGAGTTGATCAAAATGCTCTACTTTCAGATACAAAGATCAGAGGCTAATAGGGGAGGCATGACTGATAGTGTTGCTGTGTGACCAGAAGCTAAATCTATGATATCACTCAAGTAATCAATTGAGTGACACCCCATCATTAGCAAGTAACTAGCTAGTGGTGCAATCAGAGAAAGAAAAAAAGGAGGAAGATCTCTTAGTAGCCCCAACTGTGTTCAATTCAAGGTCAAGAACAAGTCTAGCAATTATGAACCTTGGTTATTCATTCATCTCCCCTACTACTAAAGGAAGTTAGACATCTCTATTGTGATATAGAGCCTCTTGAGTTATGCTTTGAGAAATGCAAATAATTGAAGATACATTAGACACAACAATCAGAGATTAGAAGGTCATCATCTCAGCCTCAAAAATCAATAAATAGTTGAGATTCAACAACCCTCCCACTAGAACTTTCAAGGAGTTCAACGAGCCTGAAAAGTATAGAATCATCAAACCATGAGAACTAATGAGGATTCTAAAATTCAATCCTAGCTCTATATGAAATCTTCACTGGATTATTTGCTATACCTACACTAGAGCTATGATGAACAAGGCCTACAACTTCACTCACTTCATCGAGAAGAATTACCACATAATGACCTATATTATAAGCAAGGAGGAGAGGAATACTGGAAAGATCATATATGTATACTTCTACAGGACTTACTCCAAGTAATATGAAATTACTTCAAGTAGACCTTCAAGTAATCTGCAATTACTTCAAGTAGACCTTCAAGTAATTGGCAACTACTTTAAGTAGACCTTCAAGTAATTCAAAATTACTCCAAGTAAGTCTGAATCTCACTCTAAGTTAACATAAGAGGCATAGAGGATGAGAACTGAGACTTCACGAATAAATGAGATACAACACTTTGCTAGAGCTAGTCTCCCTGGTCCTTTATTTTTTGGTCCATCTGTCCAAGGCTATCTGAGATAGGAGCTTCAACAATCACGCAGAGCTTGCTATGAACAATGCTGAGTTCATCACTTCTATGAATGGCAAGATTAGACAACTCTGTGGTTTGATCAACTAGAACTTCAAGGCCTTACTTCAAGCTCATCTTGATATACTAAATGCTCACATAGACTACACTTCAAAATCCCTTAGTACCAAGCACATCATCTGACATTGACTAAGACACGATGCATCAATGAACTTCAGGGGATTATGGCTCGATTGATTACGATATTACTCGAGTGAAGTATTGTATTCTTACTTAAAATTCTCTGAGTTGCATCACTCGAGTGATGGTTGAGTAGAATTACTTGAGTAGCTACACGAGGGATACATGGTTATAATATTAAAATCCTGAATAGCATCGTATTTTCAAAACTTGATCTTTAGATTTTCATTCTCTCTACAAAATTTCCAATGATTTTACAAATTCAAGAGAGTTTTTAATTGTATTGCTCATGATGATTTTTTTTTAAGCCATGCATTCATTAAGGGGGAGCTTCACATTCATATGTGTTTTATATCTTAAAAGCTTATCTCCTTTATCTGAAGAAATTTATTACAACATACTTATCTGCATTTACTCTCAATCGATTAGTTTTGATGATGAGTTACTTATATATTTTCTTTCATGATCTTAATTTTAACATATCATATAGAAATAATAACTTTGATTTGTGCAATAAATTTAATACTTGATTGCACTAACCATTCTCCTTGCAAGAATGCTTTTATTTATAGTAGGAGAATTTGCTCTATGCAAGATTATTCTTCAACACACTAAAAGGAGAATATATTAACTTTGAGGAAAGATGATTTAATACTGGCTGCAACACTCAAAGCAACAAAAGGCACAAATCATGACAATTTTGGTAGCATTTAAAGGAAGGATATTTCTGAGCTTTCTATTGAGCATACTTCAGAGTCTACCACTAAGCCAGCTATAGTTCACTCCTATGAAAGTATGGTGAACACATCGAAAGTATGGTGAACATAGCATCATGGATCTAACACGACAAAGAAAAGAAGGAAATGGACATCATAGATCAATCATCAGTTTGCTGAATCTAAATGAGCATTTCTAAACCTTCTCTTTATATTTTGGGGATACTTTTCATATCTTTGATTTCAATTTGCTTTGATTATAAAATTTTTCTTGAAAACCTCTCCAAATTATTTCAAATTTGTTTTCATGAAAACCATTTTTCATTTGCATCAAGTTACCTTCAAAACAGGGGAGAGAAAACTACTTTCTTGACATATTTATGCTTCAAACTTTTTGCTGATGTCAAATAGGGGGAGAGAAATGCAAGAAAAATATGTTGCTCTTACTTTACTTTTATAAATCACACATATTTTTTCTTAAAGGATTTGCCATCATCAAAAAGGGAGAGAATGTTAGATATGATTATTTTTGATGATGTCAAATATAGATATCAAATATTAAGAGCAAAAAATTTGCATAATATACTTATCTTCTACATCGACTAACTACTATATTTAATGTTGTATATCTTGTAGATTAGTCATAAACCCGATGGTAGGTTGATGTTATAATGCCTCATATGTGGAGAATGATCATCAAGAAGAAAATCAAGAGGCAAGGGATTGAAGAAAGAAGGTATTGCAAGAACTAATGGGAATATCAAGCAAATATTGAAGAAGATTGAAGATATTCAGGAAGACATCTAATTGGGCTATGAAGAATGATCATCAATTCAAGAAGATATTCAGTTGGGTGATGAAGAATGATCATCAAGAGGAAAAACAAGAAGAGAGAGATTAAAGAAAGAAGAAGAAAGATTGAAGAAATAAGAACTTGCAAGATCAAATAAGAATATCAAGATTCAAGCTCTTAGAAGTGATACCGAAGGTTGGAATGAGTCAATATGAAGTTAAAATGACATATACGGAAGTTATGAAACCTCCATAGATGATTACTCGAGTAATCAGTCAAGTAATATGGCACTACCTCATTTTGGAGGTGATTACTCGAGGGCTTACTCGAGTAATCTGCAAAGTTACTTGAAGATTACTCGAGTGACCACTCGAGTAATGGCACTTTGTTTTCGCGTGGTAGAATAGAGGTTTGGTATTTTGATGATATCTCTCTAACCACATGTCAGACTGAACTGAAACTGGTGGCATATTAAACTAGACTCCCAACACGAACTATAGACACCAATATCACATTAAAAGGAGTTCAGATGAGAGAGCTATGATCTGTTGAAGTTGACACATAAATAAGCATCCTTGACCAGAACAAGGTTCGGTATTTTGGACATAACTTTTAACATATATATTGGATTGAGATGAAACTAGTGCCATATGAAACGAGGCTTAAAGAGCTTTCCATGGATATATAATTTGCCATATTTTAAGTTATTTACTGAGAGCTATGCCTTATGGAATTTGTTGCTCATGATTTTAGACTTTGTCTAAATGCAGAAGATATTCTTTGGATCATAAATTTCTATACAAAATGAGTTTGGAGATTGTTACGATTGTAAATGGTCAATTAAATAGTGTAAGTGTACACAGTCGTAATCAAGTAATATAGAAGTGAGTAGAGTATCGTTCCCACGAGGATTGATCACTAAGTATTAAAATTGGTAATTTTAATTCTATTTAGTCGATCGATAAATTGGTGATTGAGAATACAAATAAAAGAAAAATAATTAAATACGTGTGCAGATGATATGAAAACAAATATGAAAAAAAGTCCTAGGGATTAGATTTCACTTGACAAATTTCGGATTGAATCACTTATCTATTCTAGCCCAATTTATTCCACATGATTGATAGTCGAGTTTCCCTAATTTAATTACAAGCCTCTTCCAAGGTCAAGCAATTCTATAATTAATTGCTAATCCAATATATTCCTATATGAATTTAAGCAATTAATTATGCATTAAAATTTATGGAACTCAACAAGACTACACAACTCATATGAATATATTCCTATTTCACATGCAAGTCATGGTTTTAATTATAGGATCTACACACATGCATCTCCTTCCGGTCTCAACATGCATATGGAAATCATTCAAAAGGTGGCCAATCAAATGAAAGCATTAAGAACAATAATTAAAACTCAATCATGAAGGAGAAGTTAAAACTAGATTTAATAAGTTAAGATTCAATCCGTCATTAGTAAGCTACGTCATCGCCCTAGGAAAATTAAAATTTAGCTTATGATAAAATTAAGAACAACACCAAAATAAATTAACATTATATAAAGCTAGAATGAAATCCTTATAAATACTGCATAAAACTTGAATATTAAATTCTTAAACATAAATATACGACCAAAAGATGCATAAAAAATGTAAAAATCTAGCCGTCCCTTTAGGAGGTAAAACCTTCCATGTAGGTGGCATACAAAGAGTAATACAATCCTAAGCCTTCCAACATGGAGGCATGCAAGAAAATAATACAATACCTAAAATTAATTCCAAGATGATGTAGTAAGTGGAGAAGAGATGGAGTAATGAAATGGTGTGTAAGTAGATAAGAGAGAAGAGTAATGGAAATGAAATGGTGTGTGTGGAGAAGAGATG
The DNA here is from genome assembly GCA_963242795.1 of Inga leiocalycina. Classification (NCBI taxonomy): domain Eukaryota; kingdom Viridiplantae; phylum Streptophyta; class Magnoliopsida; order Fabales; family Fabaceae; genus Inga; species Inga leiocalycina. The sequence goes on from OY725323.1 coordinate 76,927,926, forward strand.
AGAGTAATGGATCTCAATTGGTGTGGTCAAATGTGAAGGAGAGGGTGGCTATATATAGGGGAAAATGGAGTAAGGTAGATGAAGGGGTAGATGAAATGTGATAGGTGGATTAATAGATAGAATGTGGTAGATGGAGTAGTAGGTGAAATGTGATAGGTGGATTAATAGATAGAATGTGGTAGATGGAGTAGTAGGTGAAAAGGAAGATGAAGTGGTAGATGAAGTAGTAGGTGAAATGTGATAGGTGGATTAATAGATAGAATGTGGTAGATGGAGTAGTAGGTGAAAAGGAAGATGAAGAGGTAGATGAAATGGTTGGTGGAATGGTTGATGATTCCCGCTCTCAACTTTCAAGCAAAATTCAAAACCTTTGGAGATAGAACTGGAATTTCGTCTCAACATAAAAGTTGTAGAGCTCTTTCTTAGCTTTTTATCCATATAAAGAATGTCCCGATCCGACATCTAGAGCTCCAGATATTGCCTGAAAACTAAAAGAGGGTCTAATTTAGTATTTTCCAAGAAATTCTATTTTATGCCAAAATCATTATTTATTTATAAATTACACCCAAATTTATTAAATTGAGCTCAAATGTCATCCATAAAATCATCATATAAGGGAAAATAAATATGCAAATATTTTACTTATCAGAGGTCATTCTTGTTGCATTGGAATGTAGGTGATGAGGGCTTTCCGGTGATATGTATTTTGTCATGTTTCAAATCAAAATCTAGAATTCAGTTGAAGGGATCACTCGAATAATATGTAGAGTTATTTGAAATCTCACTCGAGGGACCACTCGAGTAATATTTGAGAATTTCTTCTAGTAAGCTCTCTATCAAGAATTGAGTAGGATTTCTTGAAGGGATCACTCGAGTAATCTGCAGAGTTATTTGAGACATTACTCGATGGGCCACTCGAGTAATCAGAGAAGAAATGCTCTTGGCCATATTTTGAAAGGAATCACTCGAGGGATCACTCGAGTAATCTGCAAAGTTATTTGAACTATTACTCGAGGAATCACTCGAGTAACCAAAAAGAAGAGAGGCTTACTCGAGTAACCACTCGAGTTACACGACCAACAATGTCCCAAAGATTTTGGAAATTAATGGAATGATCATATAACTCATTCCTCTTGCTTCTAATCACTTTAACACTACATTGTATTAGTGTTTAATGTATTTCTCTAGGAATGCAATGAAGAGATGATGTAAAGAGACAAAAATTGACTTTACGGAAGCAGAGCGTCCAACGTTCTAACGGCTAGTTTTTCAAATATGAAGAACGGCCAAACGAAGCAATGGGACTCAACGGATAGGTTGAAATACTCACAATGGTCATATCTTACTCAACTATAAATACAAGAGATTCAAGAAGATGACACCAACGAGAAACATGAAAAGATCATGAATCATCTACTCTAATCCAACTAGTCTCTACTCTTATCTATTTTCTATATCATGTGTATTTGAGAGAGAGATTATTTGTATTGTACTTCAGTGTTCATTATATCTACTATGTGAGAGAGTCTGTGAACACTTTCAACTATATTTTTGAATTGATCTCAAGGTAGAGGGACCTTGAGTGGGTTGATTTCCTTACGGGGAAGTGTAGAGAGAATCGCTGGTAAAGCTTTCTGCTCGTAAGACTTATAAGGTGCAAGCAGTAGAGAACGTTGCTGCTCGTAAGACTTACAGGGGTGTAAGCAGGAGAGAACGTTGCTACATGTAAGACTTGCACGGGTAAACAGGAAAGAAAGATCTTCGGGATTGCTCTGCTCGTAAGACTTGCTGTATGGGGGTGTATCTTGGTGAGAACTTTGTAAAGGCTTTTCTTAACCCTGGATTAAACAAGAAAATAGTGGATTTGAAAATCTCAGGAAGAGCCTAGGGACTGGACGTAGGCCATCACTGATTGGACCAAACCAGGATAAATCACAGAGTGCATATTCTCTTTCCTAAGCTCTTATATTTCCAGCTTACATTATTTAATCTTACTATTGATTTATGATTCATTACTTTCATATTTATTGCTTCTATTAAGATCCAAAAAGATTTTTAAAGTTCTTAAGTTTTTAACTTACACCTAATTCACCCGCCCTCTTGGGTGTCAGCCGGTTCTAACATATATTGGGAACACTTTTGGGATATGTTGTAATATTTGTAAATATTATCGAATTCTGTACTATTGATTTTGGTTTTTAAACAAATACTTTTACCAGCATATTTGTACTCTTTTGTATGCATGTGGAGCTTGATCTCTATTACTCTGTATATATCGAAATGGAAACATGTGTTGACATTTTTGGTGTCAGAGCCCAAGCGGTTCTAGTAGTGCTAATAAGCGGTTCTGACATTATGAGAATAGTATATTGATACACTTTTGTTTACGTAGTGATTAGAACTTTGAGCGGTTGAAGTTTAAGTAGTTCGAGCGAGGAACACGAGGCATCACTCTCATCAGTTAATCAAGGTACCATAGGCTAGAGTATCTCTGAGGAGCGGCAGTCTGTCGAGATGAGGACACCCAGGAAACAAGTCCAGGTTAGAGCGGTATATGTGCCTAAGTTGAGACCTGAACCAGTACCTCGAGAGTGGAAGGGACATTCGGAGCAGCCACTTTCTGATGAGTTGAGTCTGTGTTCTGTGTTGCTACTATATCCAAAACTAGACCAGTGCATGTGAAATATGATTTGCTGCCAAATCTGAGGTTGTGAAAGTTTGCTTGGTGAGGGTACTTGTGAGCCTTCAAGGAATCCCATAATCCTATAGCTTAGTCGTACCTTAAATATATGGATATTATGAATACATTTTATTGGGATCAAGTTCCACTACTGTTAGAGTATCCAGACTAGGTTTGGATTTGTACAATCATGTACTTTTTCCAGATATAGCATTTTAGGCTAGAATGATCATTTTATCGAGTTTAGGTATCATATGAATAAGTATATAGTGGATTACATGTACATCGGGTGAAGTGGGACCTAGGTAGTATATCTTGGTGATCGGAGGTAACCGGCACATATTTAGGGGTAAGGGCAGTCAGGTAGAACTAGTGGACAGAAGAAGATGGAGCCAGAGTCGGTGTTTTAGGAGGGTACATAGAAAGTTAAGCGTGCTAACCCCAGAGTAATCCTAGGATGGATGACCCCTTGGGAAGTTGTATATAACTTGAGAGTTATGTAATATAAAAAGGGACAAATATGTTATGTACAACAGTTTATTGAGTTGTATGATGTTTCTAGTTTTCTATAACTACTGTAAATAGCCAATGTATGATATATAACATATCTGTGTACCTAAATGATTATGAAATGACAAAAATTCCCTTGCATTTGTAAGAAATTTATCTCTTCTTTATTCCTATTTAGAAAGGTATCAAAATGATGTGGGGAAGAGATCACAACCTAAACTAGAAGGTTAGCCCTAACTCTATGCTCCAACTACGGAGCAGGATGGCACAACAACAAACTATGATGAAAATTTTAGAGACAAACTGTGTGAGGTACAGTAGAGACAGGAAAGATTAGAATATCTTGAAAGACATAGTGGTGAACGTAATCTACCTAGGCAACCTCATCGAGAGCTACCACCCATTCTTGTGTATGAAGCAAATGTTTTTCAAACATGGGTGAAATGGTTTGAGAAACAACAACCTCCTACTTTCTGGGGGAGATTCGATCCTCTGCAAGTAGAAGAATATTTATCCACTTTAGAGCAAATTTTCACAAGAATGATGTGCTCTAATGATATTAAGGTTTAGCTAGCCGTTCACAAATTAGAGGGAGAGGCGAATATATGGTGGAGGAATACAGAGTTGATTCTACAGGTATGAAATATTCCAGTAACATAGGAAATTTTCCAAGGGAATTTAATAAAAGATATTTCTCTCAACCTGACAAGTTAGCAAAAGAAAAGGAATTCCTCAATATACGACAGGATAATGAAGAGAGCTTTGATGAGTACATGGCACATTATGTCTTATTGTCTTGCTATTCCTCATACCTAAGACATTAGGATGATGAGGAGTGGAGCTCTGATATATTGATAAGAGGGTTAAAGCTAGAATTGAGAAAGAAATTGTTTTCTAAACACTTTACAGTGTTTGCCAAGGCGGTTGAAGATAGTCGAATCGCCGAGAATGACATGTTAAGCTTGTACCGTGATAGACATGATGACTACAGGGATGTGTTTGGTCGTGGGAGTTCCTCATAAAAATGCAAAGATCAAGATGAATTGTCTAGAGGGAACTATAAATGGCCAAAACAAGCTTGGGGCAGTGGAGAACAGAATTCCGCTAAGGGTAGAAAATGATGGCAGTGTCACAAGCCATATCAGCCTGGTAAATCATGTAGAGATGTGTTAGAAAGATACAGTTCAACTGGACAGGATCTAGCTAGCTAGATCTATTTTCAATGTCGAGAACTAGAGCATATTGCTAAGAATTGCGCATAGAGGCAACAGCTAAAGGAAACTAGACCAGGAGCTCGTGAGGTACATGTGATAAATTAGGAGGAGGCAAAAAAATTCCCCTGAACTTATTAAAGGTACAACTTCTTTTATTAGCGATTCAATGGGAGTAATGTATGATTCAAGTTTAATTATTTATTCACAGTATATGCTCCCTAGTGATGCTTGATACTTGATTAAATTTGGAAGCAAGTCTTCGATAAGAACAGAATAGAGAGAATAGAGGATATGTCAGTAGTTGGTAAATTCCCTAATCCTTCTAAAAGATAGGAAGGGACAATAGAGATAATTGAGGTTTGAGTTATGATTGAGAGAATTGCAATATGAGAATCAAACTTAGTAATTGAGTTGACTCCTTAGGCATCTGATATGGCCTAGTTGCTCGAGGTATTAGAATGTGATACATAATGTGGGGTGATTATGCAGTAAGTCAATCCTAAAGGATCCGATATGATGATACTGATAGTTGAGGATAGGCTTGAATTTGATCTAAACTGAGATAATGCTTTGATCAAAAAGTGAATTGGTTGCATTGTGGTTCTATTCCATGATGGAATGTTGAACCTTGTGAACCTTATGGATAGTATTAAACCTTCAGTAATGTTTTAAGGATATTACTCAAATACCTTTAAGGTTAAAATAAACGCTATTAATTGTAAATCTTAGCGAATCTATTGGGTATAATTGAGGAAAATGATATCCAATGTATGTGATGTTAAGGTTCTAGATTTCATGATGGACCTAAAAGTTGGGTTAGGGACCCTAGGCTTAAGATCTTACATGCGGGATATTATAGTGAACCTGCTTGTCTAAAGCCCTAAGACCTAGTAGACTAGTATGTCCTTAGGTGGTGAATTTATTCAAAATTGTGTTGTGATAGTGATAAACCGTGGAATTGAGGAAAGTAATTTCTTGGCTCAGCTTATGTTAAGGTTCTAAACTTTGAATTGTAATTCAAGAATCAGACTCAATAGTTGAACTGATTTCTTAGGAATTTGAATTGATTGGATGGTTTAAGGTGCTACAATTTGGTACTAGAATGGATTGAAATATGTGTGAGGTTTCTTGAGGTTGGTAGTCACTAGTCTAGCATAGGGAAAGACTTGGCCATAAAATTTTCCCATAGAAAGAATTGATTTGCCTGCTATTCCACTAAATTGAGGCTTTACTAAGAGTCGATTGGTGGATTGAAAATAGTGTATTGAAAGATATGAATAAAGGATAATAGGGAATCGTGTTTTGACAGCCTGATAGGCAGACAAATTCTTTGGAATTTGATTCGGAGGATATAAATGGGCTACCCTAGAAAGGGTGTAGAATTAGTAAGTAAACCTAGATTTCCATATGAAATTGCCACAATCGATGTATGTATATGTGATATAATAACTGTCGAGGGATATAAATCAGCAAGGGACTTGATTGTCCATAGATGCATGGTTGTATAGCTTAGTAGTAATCCTCAAAATTTATTAGTTGATACCAAATGCACCTGCTATATTTATGGACCATATGAATCAAATTTTTCATCCATACATGATCCAACTTGTGGCAATCTCTATTGATAACATGTTGGTAAACGATGTTGAACATGGTAAGGGGAAAAGCAACTCTAGCAACTTGAGTAAATGAGGGTTATGGCTTTCAGAGTTAACATTTTTAGGCCACGTAGTCAAGGGATTCTGATGGACCTTAGTAAAGTGGAAGCAGTACTGAACTGAAAAGGCCAGAAACTGTGGTTGTGATACGCAGTATTCTGAGTCTCGTTCATTATGAGGGGCCTATACTGAAGTTCCCTGAAACTCAATATTATGTATGGGATGATGATTATGGAGGAGCTTCAGGGAGCTGATGAAGAAAATTTATTAAAGCACCAACACTGAGAATCTCATATGTGAGTAGGCATAGATTGGGATGAGATTTAATGCAAGCCAGGTGTGGATATCCTGCCATGGTGAGGGACCTTTGAGCAGGCGAAATTATGGTCAGCATCGACTTTGAGCTCGAAACTATGCTGTTACATAAAAAATTGGTGTAATGGTTACCAAGGAGCTTTTAGGCTTTGGACTTATCCCTTAGGTCTAGAGTTTGAGTCCTTGGGGAGGCAACTCTCTAGGTTTCGATGACCTGGAGAGAAAAATCCCTAAGCCTTCGAGGGGTAGAGGGGGGACAAATCCTGGCACAGGAGGCTTCGGTAGCACCTGTGTCCGGCACCGTTCTGTGGCCAACACGGTGGGAGGCTGTTCTGTTACATAAAAAGGTGTCGTTACATATGTATCTTGTCAGCTGAAGTTTCATAAATTAAACTATCCCACCTATAATCTTGAGTTGATGGTAGTAATATTTGTATTGAATCTAGAAACGTTGCCTTTATGGCGTAACTATGGAGTTGTAATGCGACCACAAATATTGAAATGTGTATGATCAAATGAGCAAAATATGACACAATGTAAGTTGATAGAGTTGTTGAAAGATTAAGACCTGGAATGTAAATGTTATCCAGGGTAGGCTAATGTTGTCGCTAACACATTAGGCTGGAAAATAATGTAGATGATACGATGATTTATGAGTAAAAATCCAATTGAGGAATTTTAGGGATCTTAGTTTGTATCAACAGATTTCGATCAGCGATGATTATGTCAGTGAGACATACGCAAAAGTGTTATCTCAGAGTTTATGGTTATGAACGCGAAGTAAATTTTGAGGATGAAATTTATTTATGTGGGAGAGAACTGTAACACCCAAAATTTTATTCACCAAAATACATTGTACTTATTTGAAAACATTCAATAAAATTGAATGGTGAATTTTGGAGAAGGTGAATAGTGCTACCGGTGAGATTTCCTGTGAGGCAGTGAGCTTGTCATATCATTTTATATGAACAAATAATGAGACAAAATTATGAACTTTTATAGGGGGAAATTAGACATCCTAAGCTTTAATTTGATAGGTCATATAACTCAAATAGAGCTATATACAGAAAATTATGAATTTTTGAATTTAGCCCAGAAAAACTGTGAATATTCTGGAACAACATTCAAAGAAATTAATTCTGGGAATTTGGTACTTCCAACTGGTGAGAGGCTATATTTTCCTTGAAATTGGACTCCATAAGGGTTCTATAGTCTTTAGAATCACTCCAATACAATGTCTACAAATTTAGTTATGATATTTCAAAGTTTGGGCAGAAATTATGCGAGAAATATAAAAATGAAAGAAAATGTAAAGAAAAACTTGTAATTTTTACAAACAAGCACAAAATTATTTATTTTTCAATTAATTGAAGTGAATTTCTATTAATTATGGAAAATAAAGGGGGAAAATATATTTGGAATATTTTGGTCAAATAAATATGAATTTATGGAAAATTTGAGCATAAATGCAAATTTGACCAAATTTGGGACTTTACGTGTATAAGCAACCAGAACAAGTTGTGAAGCCAATTGAGACCACACGGAGAGACCCTTAGGTGTCTCCTACATGTAGTATAAAGAAGGAAATATTGGTTTGGTTTAATGGCATGGTTACTTGTACATAGGTTTATGGACATAAAAATTGAGTTTTGGAATTTTTGGAAATTTAAAAAATGATTAAAATATGATAAAGTAATAAGATAAAACACTTCATCTCCTTCCTTTGGGCTAAAAAATGATGCCATTTCAGCTTGGAGGAGAGAGGAAGTGTGAGAAAAATCTAGAGAGAGAAGGAGAAGAGATCTTGTGCAGTATGCTGATTTCTTTGGTAAATCCTTACCTAACGTGTATAACTCCACTCATAAGCTTCTCTTTCATGTTCTTGAAGGTTTGTGAAGCTAAAATTTGGCTATTGAAGGACTAGGGATTTTAGCCACTTTGAAAAAAACCAGAAGGAGCTTGAGGTAACTTCTAAACATTTATATATTGATTATTCTGGCTGCCGTGGACAATTTAATCGGTAAAATTTCGCCAGATTGTCTTTATTTGTGAAATTGGAAAATGTCATGGCTGAGGGATTATGCTGCCAAAATTTGGTTTAAATGGTGGTTGTAACCTAATTAAATAGTTAATAAAGTAGTTAGGAGTAGAAAAGAATATGTCTACGGACTCGGAATTGAAAAACCCCAATTTTTCCCAGATGACCTATAGATTTTTGCCAGCTCTAGTTAGGGGCCTTAGAGTTTGATTTTTAATGATTTAATAATTCCATTGAGTTTATGAGTGAAAATTAGGTGGCGTTACAGTTAGTCACTTTTTCAGAAAAGCCCGAAAAAGTATAATTACAACAACGCCCCTGAAACACTAAAGTAGGGACTGCCAAGGGCATTTTTATCTTTTGTCAGTAAATTTGATAATTTTAAGTCTGGAAATGGATTTCTTATGTGAAAATATGTTAGAATAGCCCCAGTCCAGATTTTGGGAAAAGTACGGTCACCGGTTATGGCGGGGCTTGGCGGGAATGGGGTCTTGGGGCATTTTAGTAAATTTTCACTATAAGCTAATATAACCATAATAAACACTATAGAAGTGTCTAAAATGGTACATGAATGGGTTTTAATCTATTTCTTGTATATTTGATATTTTAGGACCAAGTTGGGAGCCTAAGCTTGGCACGTTTCACGAAGCGGACCTTTTGAGACGAAAGGGGTTAAGATAGGGACTACTATCTCTCATAAACTATGTAACTATTTATATGATGTGCGTTACTGTATTTTGTGATATGAACACGTGTTGGAGGCACATTACCTAGTTGAGGTTTGGTGTTCAGCCAAGGTACACTAGTATTGCCTAGCTGTAGTCGGTGACTCAGCTGAGGTACATGTAGGGGTTTCAACTGGATGGTTGGCCCTGAATTTTGTGTACACATACGGATTGATGTGAATTTTCATTTTACTTGATACGGTGTATTGCATATTTAATTCTCGCATTTTATATGTTCAATAGTATGTTTGTATTGGGATTCCATGAAATCTCACCCCTTTTTCTAAACAAAACATCTTAGTGGGTGCCTACGGCTCGGAAGGCAAGAACATAGCTATAGGGAACTAATGGACACGTTTCCCGAGAATAAGTTCATGGTTATATATAGTCTATATCAGGAACACTTTTGGGATATTTCATAATATTTGTAAATATTATCGAATTTTGCACTGTTGATTCCGGTTTGTAAGCAAATACTTTTATTAGTGTATTTGTACTTTTTTGTATGCCTATGGAACTTGGTCTCTATTACTCTGTATATATCAAAATGGAAATGGGTGTTGACACTATGGGTGAAGATAACCAACAATATGACTTTAGAAATAAGTCATGAATGATTAATAACTCATTTATTATGAATTTGGAATATTAGGACTTGACATTTGCCCGAGCCGGAACACAGTATATTGGATTGATAGACAAGCAAGGAAATGGTGCATTCCAGGTAGTAGCTCTATCCTTCATACACTATTTAAACTTGTATATGCTTTGTGTATGCCATTTATATGATATTTATAATGCACTCTCTAACTGGTCTGGGAAAATCACAAGAATCGTTAGCGGAGAAGCACAAATATCCCAATGGCCTCAAAAAAGAGGGATCCAGTTATGAGAATTTAGTACGAAGAGGGTACACTACCCAGTCCGTGTTTGAAAGCCCAACTGAGGTATGGAAGTCAGGGACTAACAATAGTTGGCCCTAGCTTCGAGTCTAATAGCTGTTGGCTCTAAAAAATGTGCATATACTGATGAATATTATTATAGTGTATTTATTCTATTGTATTATATGGTACCTGGCATAATTATTTGTTACATTTTATATGATCGATTGTCTGTTACTATTGATATTTTTTTGAATCTCACCCATTTCTATAATGCATAGTGTTTTTAGCAGCAGGCAATGACTCAAGGAGTAAAATGGTAATTACTGGTAACTAGAGGTTCTGGACCAATACAGGCAGGATAGTTAGTTATCTGAAGACCTTTTTATTATTTTAAGGTTTGTAATTACTATAAACACACCCTATGGGGGATTCTTGCATTGAAATCAAGTACTAATTATCTGTATTTCTATGCTATTTTTGTGTGTCCACTAAACTGCGCACAAACACTCTGAGAAATGTGGAAATAAGATAAGGGGTTGATAGAAGATACCAAATGAAGAAATTTTCCCTCTTTCATAAATGAAGAAGGAAAAAGTTCACGTGGCACTACTACAAAAAACACAATAAATGATGCTTATTTTTAAGAATACTATGGCACTTGAGAAGAACCATAGCTTCCACCGCCATAAAAGAAAGCTATGGCGCTTCTTGAATCTATGGAAGCGTCATAGCTTGTTTCTTTTTTTCTTTTTTTTTTAAATAGCTTCTTATGGCGCTTCCCCAGCACTTCCTATAGGGTGCCATAGGAAGTAATATGACTTCCTATGGTACTTCCTCAAAGAAGAGCTATAGGAAGTCTTTTGTTTTTAAAAAATAATTTTGCCTAATTATTTCTTTTTCCTAGTGAAACCCTCTACATTTGCAGTCAAAATCCACAGCAAAATGAACAAAACCAAACCAAAATGAAACCAAACTAGAATGAAATAACTCGAAACAAATAACTAATTCATAAAATCACTACTAAAAGTATTTAATTACAACAATTGTAATGTAAAACTAATTTTAAGTGAATAAGCACATAAAATTCATCATAGATTTTAACTTAAAAAAAAGAAAACGTATGGACTTAAGCTTCTATATAAAAGAAGACTTACAAACTAGGGAGCTTCTGTAGGAGGCCGAGACAATAAGGAAAAAAACATGGGGGAGACCAAGCTTTATATTGCAACGGAAGTGGATACCAAATGTTGAAGAAATACACATGTAGAAGACACAAGAAATAACAAAAAATGGGGATCGGGGAAACTTCTACTTGCTGCAGTAAAAGAAAGGAGGGAATAGTGGGGATAATGGTGCCGAAACTTCTAAATAGAAAGAAGGAGTACGGATCGTATTATATAGGAAGAGGGGAGTGGAAAGAATGATAAGGAAAGGTGGTGAGAGAGGACAAAGAAATATGGAGTGGGAACCAATGGAGTGGCGACTTGGGATAAGATTCTGAAAAATGGGGAGTCAAAGGCGTGTAAAGAAGAACATATATGGCTAACTGGGCAAAATTTTAAAAAAGAGTAAGCCTTATATGGTGCTTGCTCAAACAAGTTCCATACAAGGCTTCGAGAAGATTTGGCGCTTGCCTAGCTTCCCTTCATTAACAAAGAAACCTTTTTTTATAAAAAAAAATGGCCTTAGAAGGCGCTTGGAAAGACCATGGATTTAGAAGGCGCTTAGCTTCCGAGTGCCTTCTAAGGCCATGGTTGTGGCCTTGAATATTTAAGGCCATACTGTGGCATTGAATATTCAATGCCACATAGCACCTTATATGGCACTGGACCAAGTAAACACCATACAAGTACTTTATTTTTTTTAAAAAAAAGCAAGCACTATAGTTGACCTTTTATTTTTAAAAAAAATTAAAGGCCTTATATGGTGCTTGTTTAGGTAAGTGTCACACAAGTCTAACACTAGCTCTGTCACTTATAATAGGAAGCACTATAGCTTCTAAATATTTTTTACTAAAAAAAATTATTTATAATACTTCTTTAAAAAGTGCCATAAGAGGGGGCGCCACTAAATCCCTCTTTTGTAGTAGTGTGGGAACATACCTATAAACTCACTATTGTTGCAAAAGCTCATAAATGAATTCAACATAACATTTATGGATGAAGTCAATATCTTCTTCATGAAAGAGATTAATAAGATCAAACATCTGTAACAGTAAAACCGGACAAAACATTAACTTGCTAACTTGAAAAAACAATAAAAGTTGTACAAAATTTTTGAAATATACATTTACTTTTTGAGTAAATTCAGTCATGCCTAGGGTGATAATATCAAAAATGTGTCTCAACACATAAAACACACATAAGTTAGACCACAGTGGTTGCCTAAGGCTCTCAAAAAGAACATGACATCATTAAAACTGTATAAAGCATAGCTTATCGAACACATTCTTAAAGCCAACAAATATGTACTAACCTTTGGGGTGATCCATTTAGGGTCTTCACCTCATGAATATGCTTACCACAAGCAGTGTGTCGAAATTTCCTTATAGCCTTATCATCAAAATCATAAAAGGTTACTTATTTTGCATCAATTCTATGAACTTCCAACAATAGGTAATACAAAACAACTTATGAGTCCATAGTCTTCTTCAATTCATTCCCTGATTTGTAGTGAAGGGAGCATAAGTAGATGACAATATAACTCTTCTTGCATAAAAGAACCAACTGCCAATTATCATTGAAAAAAGGGATGACTATTAAGCAAAATAAAAAGCATTATATATATTATTAAATATAAATTTGTTTCTTACCCATTCACATATGATACCAAGAAACACTCAGTTGTGGTTTTACTAAGCCTTTCTGATAAGTATTTATGTCTGATAGCAGTAGTGGTCCCTTTATTATGGATTTGAACTAGTCATACGAATCTAAATTTATATCTTCTGTTAGAGGAAACGAGCCTACGATTCATGTACCTACAATAATGCAAGCACTCAAATTATAATGGCTTAATTGTTAAAATATCTACTTCCAATTGAAGAAGATACTTACATTAAAATAGTTGGACAATCGCAACTATAAGTTGTTGTTTAAGAGTTGTCGAGGTCATTAAATCATCCCTCTTAAGATAAACTGCTACCTTTGACTTGCTAAAAACTAAATCCGTAGGCCATGATCTTGTTTTAAAGGATGTATCATATGCCATCAAAATCACTTATTTCATGGCATTTAACTAAGGCTGTGAAACTTATTGACTGGATGGAGCTACAATTGCGGTTGTGATTAAGGTTTCCTTTGCTCATAGAAATAAGGTTCTTTGGCCACAAGATGAAAGTATTCATGACACTTCTCACAATATTTAAATCATCACTGGGATAAGGACAGGTGTATCTACAATTATTACCACTTTAACTGACACTTTGACCCCATCATCTTTTATTCGTTGGTAGTAGACAATTGATCCCAAGTTGTGGACACACCCCATGTAACTAATCATCTTAGAGGATCCTCCATAAAAAGGTTATAAGGCTTAGCAATTTGAATTCCAAGACCCTATGATGACTGCCTAATATTGCAAAAACTCCCCTTACTACTCTAAATAGGTTTAAGCGAATGTGCCTAGGAAACACTGGTCACTTGTCATGTGCTCACAATCATCATCATTTCCTCCTTCATCTTGCTCAACTGGGCTTTTAATCATGCATCAAATGATGCTTCTGCCCCTACCCTTGCTTTCATACTTGATTCCATCCTCGCAGTGGCCAACATATGCTCCATCTCCTCCCTAGTCACCACACTTGATGAATGGCATGGAGTTTATCTAAATTAATCCCTTATGCCTACTCCTCCTCCAACATTGCCTGGGATGCTCATGTTTTCCTGAAGCCACTATTAAAATGTCATTCCTCCCCTCTGACCTAAAAGATCCCTTAGCTTGTTTATTTAGAAATTCCTCCTGTAAGACATAAATAACAAACATAAGTAATGAAACTTGTTTACTAAATAATTAATAAGAATAAAAATACTTATAATTTTTTCAGCAACTATACGAGTTTGTTCACTCATATAAGACCTGCTCTTCTTTTGGTGAGCATACAACCATTTTTTTTGAGATGGTAGAGAAAGCAGAATATAAGGATTGGATTGAGCTTCTTCTTCCAATCTCTTTCTACTACTACAAAAGATGGATTTAGTAGTTCCCCTCTTATGGCACTTCTTTAAAGAAATGCCATAGATAATTGTTTTTTTTAAAAAAATTAGAAGTTATGGTGCTTCCTATTATAAGTGCCATAGCTAGTCTTAGGCTTATTATCACTTGGCTAAACAAGTGCAATACAATGCATTTATTTTTTTAAAAAAATACAGTGCCATAGATGGCCTTATTTTTTCTTTAGAAATAAAGTCACTTGGAAGGTGCTTCCAAGGTGATTACTAATTGGCCTTGGAAGGCGCTTCCCTGCCACATATGACGCTTGCTCAGAAAGTAACATAGCTGGCCTTAATTTTTTTAAAAAATAATAAAGTCACTTAGAAGACGCTTCCAAGGTGATAACTGATTAGCCTTGGAAGGCGTTTCCCTTCCAAGGCCAATTAACCTTGGAAGGCACTTTCTTAGAAATCGCCTTCCAAGGTCCCCCCTTTTTTGGGAATTTAAGTTACGTACATAGATTGGCCTTAGAAGGAAAGCGCCTTCCAATTCCCCCCTCCCAATTGTTTATTGGAATTTAAGTTACGTACATATATTGTGTGAGATTTATTAATCAACTCGATGTTTGGAGTAAATTAAATTCATTGCTTGAATTCTAGAAATATAATATTTTAAAAATGAATGAAATATAATTGAAATATAATTAAAATTTTGCAGGAAAAATCTTAAAACAAGATAAATGGTGCTGAATTGTATATTTTTAAGTTATCAAATTATTTTTTTGAAGGAATAGGTACAAAATTTAAAAACAGTAAATAATTACTAATATTGATTGAGTTGAATAAAAACATTTCTTAATGAAAATTAGGATTTATCATGTGAATATTGGAATAAGGAGAAATTTACTCAAAAGAGGACTTAATTTCCAATCAAGATTTCCACAAACAATTAATTTCTCACTAAAAAATTTTAGTTATCTATATATTTTGGAAGATGATGTAAATTAGCAAGATAAAACAAACAATTAATACATGGAACTCCATGATTTGATTAAATAATAAAAATAATAATTATAAAAAAGAAAAGTGAAGTGTATGTTGTGGTTGATTATAAGGCACCAAGGTCACATCGTGTAGGTAGGCGCCAAGGCCGCCAAGGCCTATGCTTGCCATTTTGACCGGCATAAGGCCTTGGAAGGCGTTTGCTAAGCCATAGCCTTGGAAGGTACTTGTCTATCAAGCGCCTTTTAAGGCGTCAATGTAAGGTATTGTCCCCCCTACGTACTTCCAAACAGGTCATACAAGGACCCCGTAAGCTTAGGGATTTCTTTCGCCTCCCCAGGGGATCAAACATGCTACCTGAGGGATAAGTAGGGCGCAAGACCACCCTAGTAACCACTTGAACCGAAATTTATTGAACGGGGGGAGAATTATAATATCCCAAATTTTGGGACTTTGAGATAGAAAGACTCTAAGGGACTAAGTGATCCGGTCCTACCAGGCAGAGGGCCCAGTGTAATACCTTACGTTTCTGCCCCTTTATTACATACATGGAAGCATTTACTTATATTCTCTTAGGGGATTATTACTCATTTCCAGCTATTGAGCCGTTATTCTTACCAAGTATCATAGTTGTTCTAATTCTAGTTCTTATTCTTAATTACAGTGATTCAATGAATTAGTGCTTTCAGCTGTCATGGTTACTGTTCAATTTTTACTATGTGTATTCATACTTATATTCGAGTAGTACATATAATTTACAAATAGTAAATTACTACACTTGTGTAATTTAATACACTACTTTCTTCGATTCTTCTACATTCTTCCTTCTATCCATCTTCAAGCCTTCTTTTTCCTGTTCATGTACCTGTATGGTTAGTGGGGGAGAATGAGATTCAGGGGAATATCAGTTGCAAACATACAAACAATGCATATAAGATGAATGCTAGTGCATGATATGATTGCCTTACGTAGGCTCATGTTCACATAATGATATTCTATATACTCAATGTCTCGTGCAATATAC
This sequence comes from Inga leiocalycina, assembly GCA_963242795.1. NCBI lineage: Eukaryota > Viridiplantae > Streptophyta > Magnoliopsida > Fabales > Fabaceae > Inga > Inga leiocalycina. Next base: position 76,944,127 of record OY725323.1, read on the forward strand.
TTTCGGCCACAACAAAAATAGAAACATTGATTCATTTATTGATACATTCTTCATATAAACAAAGAAAGTAATATAGCAAATCAATACACAACATAAACATCACATACATACAAGTAAGTAAGTTTACTACCTTTTGGACTAATGTCCTTCCTTTCCCCCCCCCTTTTCTTCCAACCACTGAGACTTGTTGGAAATTGTTCCATTTCTTTTTTCTTGGCTTCTTATAGCCCTAGATATATAATCATATCATTAGGGTCATTTTGGTCATGTACCAATTCAAAATAGGAGTTAAGTTGGTCAAATTATCTTAAAAGACCAATTCTTACCCTTGGAGTTCAAAAATATTACATGATGCCATTACATTTGCAATTTTCGCACAAGTGACAGAATCTGCCAGAATTTTCTCCCATCTTTGAAAATTCACATCTTTAAGTACATATGTCCAATTATAGTGATTCCAAAGGCTATGTGAGGCTTATTAAGTATATTTTCAAGGAAAAATATCATCCATTGCTATTTGGACGAATAACATTCCTCGAATTCCAATTTATTGCTTACTGCCAAAATTAATTCCAACTTTCATAGCTTAAATTCAAAAATTCAGAACTCCCAGTGTACAAGTCCAAGTGACATAAATGACCTATCAAATTAAATATTGATATGTCTACTTTCATTCTGGAGAATCTCATATTCATTGAACGTCATTTGGCTATTCAAAAACACAACACAAACAAGGTACCTCGCAGGAACCCTTCACTGGCAGAAATTCAAGTTTTGTTTTTTGAGTTTCAATGATCCAAAATTCACAACGCTAGGCTATTCCCACACAATTTTTCATGTAGAAAAAAATGGTAACATCAAAATAAATAAATTCCCACTCTTTCCCCACATTTTGTTTTGGCAAAAAATTAACAAAAATTTCGGAAATTACCAAAATTCCAATTTGAGCATCAAACTTGTGTTATATGGTTTTTAATGATTATAATTACCAAAATTCCAATTTGAGCATCAAACCAATTTTTGGCCACATCAAAGGATGTTTAACCGGAGCCAAAACCACTATTTCAGCATTTTCACACTTTTGATTGGTTTTACTTCTCTAATCCCAGGGGCACTTATTTGAGCTTCCAATGGCTATCTAAATAGCCCAAAATAGAACCAATGCAATGAGTTTAAAATAATACATGAATGATTAGTAACTCTTTTATTGTAAATTTGAGATTTTAGGATTAGACATTAGCCTGAGCCGAACATAGATTATTGGACTGATAGAAAGGTACAAGAGAAGGACTCAGAGACCAGAGGTAGGGGACTTACCTTACTTGCATGTATTTGATATCTTTGCATGTGTACTAAATGTGTAGAGCTTATTTGAATAAATAGATCTCTATTTCTGTTTATACTGTGGCCATAGTTTTGTTGCATGAAACATTGAGCATGCATAAATGTTATTATGGGGCATACATCTAGTTAAATCGAATATGTTATACACATAGCATCTATCATGCATGCATCATGGTATTTGTTTCCTACTAAGATTCTTTCAAATCTCACCCTCCCTTACCAACAATTTAGACAAGAGGAGATAGAAGATATGCTGAGAACAAATAAGAGAACCGTACAAGGGGATTGTATTGGTGGAACGAAGACGGGAAGATGTCTCCATTTCATTGGGATGAGTTTAGATACCCTAGAGCCCTGTACAACTACAAGGTTTGTAATTATGTATGAACCCCTATAGAGAATTTCTGTAATCATACACATATTATCAGTTTATTTATGCTATTCCTGTGTTGTCTACTGAACTGCATATCATTTTCCACAAATACTCTAAAAAAAGGTGAAAATAAGATAAGGGCATAACAGTCCCCATTAAATTTCAGATTGGAGACGGGCGAAGAAAGATTATGCTGATATCATCTTGGGTTCATTCAACGTAAACATTATTTACTTTATCTTTCTGGTTGATTTGTTTCATAAAAGTACAATCTAACAAATTATGTGTGGTTTTTTCTTACAGTCTTGTTTCATTATCAACGAAAATAAAGAGAAGTTCATGCTACAAAAATGTGACAAACTTTTGAGAAATTTCAGTTGATCTTGTGAAATTCTACTTGCAGGACAAGAATGATAATATCATTACTACACCGCCGGAGTTGTACGATGGAATAATAACTCAAGAGTAGCAGGATGAGTTTGTGAGCTCACATACTACTATGGAATTTGTGGTAATATAATATTAGCCTTTACAGAGTACCTGTAATGTATTTGTAATTAATATTTACTAATATGAATCATTTTGATCTAAACAGGAATGAAGTAAACGAAATCGTGAAAATGCGTCCAACATGCCATACTGGAACATAAAAGGACAGGTATTATATGCAACATTGGAGCAACAATTAGTAAGAACTAATCATTATTTCATATTAATATAATTTCTATGACTAATTTTTAACTACAACTAACTTTGATATACAGATACAAGAATCACATTCTGATGTCACACATATACCACGACATGATTTGTGGCTGGATGGCTGCACGAACAAAAAAGATTGAAATTCCTAGTGACCAAACTAGAAAAGTTATAGAATATTTTGTAAGTAGTGGATTATACATACAATAAAGATTTATCTATACTTAAATTATTCTATTTTATAATAACTAGTATTATTGTAGTTCTTTTTACAAAAGCACATAATGACATAGGAGCAGCCATAATTGGTACATTATGTTGGTCACGACAATTTGCTCAGCAGAGCACTTGGAGCTCCTAACTATGATGGTCATCTTCAAGGAACTAGTTTTGTAGTCACCCAAATATCATCCTTTGGACCCCAAAAGCGACCCAACAAAAATGACTTTGTCCAATTAAAGGAGGAGATTAGTGGCTACAAGCATCAAGTAGAACAATTTAACGATCATATACGTTTGATGCATGAGCAAAATGCATTATTGAAGGCTTAAATTGATGCCTTACTGCAGTCTAGGCTAGCACCAAGTCTAGTGTGTGACAGCACAAGTGCAAGGGATAGTTGCCCCTCCACGCCTAAAGTCCCTATTCCTTTAGTAATTAATTTCTTCTCTAGTGAACTTTTTGTTACGTTATAAATTAATGTACCTAAATATATTAACTCTATTTTTCATAAGGTGAATCAATGTGTAAGTTGCATGTCGATGAATTTTTCAAGCACACAGTTGCTATAGGCGAAGCCTATAACACCAACAATGATACAATGCGTAATTCACCATTGCTCACGAACATACTCAGAATCAAGGTTGATATATGCACAAATTAAGATGCCCTCTTACCAATCCCTTCTCATGATGAAGAAATAATGGTGAAAGATGTTGTCGATAGTTATATTGCATGGCCTATAGGTCTTATTAAGTCATTTCAAATGGTAGTTAATTTACAATTCCTTCTCTTTTACTATTCACTTCTATCTAAAACTACATGATTTAATTTCATGATTTTTATAGGTTACTGCTCGTCCTAAAGGAAAACAAATTGAAGGGTGTGGGAAGAACTCAAAGTGTTCAACAACTTAATCGAAGTCCCAACCCTCAGCCAACAACTAAAGCAACAAACAAATGGGCTCATATCACCAACAATTGGCATCAATGGCACTTGATTTAATCCACCAAGGAGGTCAAATAATACCTTTCGATATTGACATCTATAATACATATATGACTGATCATGTTGATGGTAGTGTGTTGAACAAAGTGCTTAGTCATGGATGGTTTAGTGGAACGGCCATTAACATATGGATTAAGTACTTTATCATCATCGTCTATCACTATTATTATTATTCATCATTCAATTTTTTGGTTTTGTTGACATGATTTGTTTTCTATAAAGGCACTTGTATGATGATCTATTACTAGGCACGGATAGGGTGCATAGATTCATATTTGTCAGCTCATACGTCCTTAGCCAGCATAGGGGGAGATTAGATTTAGAAATATAATCTAACGATCTTAAAGACTGCTTCATGCACAAAGCAACCCCTAATAACCTCTTTATTGTTGCATACAATCTGGGGTAAGTTATTTGCTACAGTAAAAGTATGTTTTTTTATTCTTTAATCTTTACCATAACTTGATTGTCGAAGTAAAATTTTCAACATGCTTTAGGGCACACTAGATATTTATTGTTATCCATCCAATGACAACTGAAGTCCCCTATATTTTCTCTTTGGATCCTTCATAAGTAAAATATTTACATATTTATTTTCCCTTATATGATGACTTTGTGGATGTTATTTGAGCTTAATGTATTAAATTTTGGTGTAATTGATAAATAAATAATGATCTTGGGATAAAATATAATTTATTGAAAAATACTAAATTTTAACCCTATTTTAGTTTTCAAGCAATATCTGGAGCTCTGATGTCAGATTGGGATGTTCTTTATATGGATAAAAAGCTAAAAAAAAGCTCTACAACTTTTTCGTTGAGGCAAAAACTCATTTCTGTCTTCAAGGGTTTCAAAGTTTGCTTGGAAGTTAAGAACGTGAATTTGTCCTAGTCTGACCTTTTGTCACACCCTTATCTTATTTCAACTTATTTCAGAATATTTGCAGAAGACGATAAGCAGTTCGATCGACAACATAGGAATAACATAATTATACTAATAATATGTGCATGATTACAGAAATTTCCCTCATGGATTGTATATAACACGTACAAATTATGTAGCCATGCAGGGCTACTTAGGTAACTAAACCATCCTAGTGAAATAAAGACATCTTCCTATCTTTGATCCACCACTAAAATCCCCTCATACGGTTCTCTTCTTTGTTCTCAGAATACCTCCTGTCTTCACCTGTCTAAATTGTTGGTAGGGGAGGGTGAGATTTGAGAGAATCTTAGTAGGAAACAGTTACCGTAATGCATGCATGATAGATGCTATGTGTATGACATGTTAGCTTTATCTAGATGCATGCTCCATAATGACATTTCTGCATGCTCAATGTTTCATGTAACAAAATTATGGCCACAGTAAATTAGAAATAGAGCTTCAATTGTTCAAATATGCTCTACACAATCAAGTAAAAAAATCAATACATCATTACATAAGCAAAGATATCAATTACATGCAATTAAGGTAAGTCCCATACCTCTTGTCTTGAGTCCTCCTCTTGTATCTTTACTCCAACCATTGAAGACTCTCAATCCTTGTCACTTCATAACCCCAGATAGCCAATAACATCATTAAAGATATGATAGAGAGTCATTGGAAGTGTATATATTAGTGCCCAAGAAGTTAGAGAAGCTAAACACATCTTGTTAGTTATCTTTTTAGCCACTTAGGTAGCCGTTGGAAGTCCAAACAAGTGCCTATAGGGTTGGAGAATTGACACCAATCAAAAGGGAGAAAATGTTGAAATAGGGGTCTTGGCCCCGACCAAAAGTCCGTTGACCGTGACCAAGAGAGGTTAGAAAGTTTTGGGCCACGGCCAACCAAATCTTCTGGCATCGTCCAAGAAATTCTGTGTTCTTGGCTCGACTTCCAAAATTCATAACTAATTCCATAAAAATAAAAATAGGTTGATCCTAAGTTCTATGGAAAGCTCTCTAAGTTCTCTACATAGGAAAAATATGAATCACCACCATATACAACCACAAAATTTCACAAATTCCCTTGATGTTCTAGAATTAAGTCCAAAAATAGGGCATAAATTTGAAAATTCATAACTTTCAATCCACAAGTTGAAATTGCTTATAATAACTATCAAATTAAAGCCTAAAATTTCTACTTTAATCCCAAAAAGGTTCATTATATTTTGACTTGATTTGGTTAACGAAATGTACGGCACAATAACACTACCTCACAACAAACAACCAAACAGCATGCATTTACACTTCAATAGTTTCCATATATGTGTGCAAATTTCTAAAAATCATGAACACCTATATTCCCATACAATTTTCCCTTATAAATCCAATAGAATCATTATATTTATGAAAATCCAACTCTTTTTCCTAGTTCTTACCCCTAAACGAAATTTGCCCCTCATACAACCAAAAGTCCAACTTTGTATATTTAACTACCAACAAGCCTAATACTTCAACAACATCATACATCCCCTTAAACATAATTAAAAAAATATTCCTTCTTCAAAAAAACCCCTTGGTTTAAAATCAAGGGTGGCACCAAAGTCAAGAAATACCCAACGAAAACAAGAAGTCATTGGTTCAAAATGAAGCCGAGGATTACCTCTTCATTTTCTTGCAAGTGATTTAATATTCCACCAGCACTCTGGCTAGCTAATGGACACAAAACACATCAAATGAGAAATCAAAGACCATAGAATTGAAGCTTACAGTAAGTAGAAGAAATTTCTTGAAGGACTTATTGGACAATAACGACGTTTCGGGGTTAGAATTGGCTTCGGAGCTCAAGAACTTTTACTATTAACTCTTTCTCTTTCTTCTAACCATTTTTATGAACTAAAATCAGATTTCTCTCCTTCCCTCTCCATGTGGACGAAATTAGGCCCCTTAAAGGAGCATGGATGGCTTTGATTTAATCTTACAAAATACTTCCATCATGTTGTGCCATGTGTCCAAAGTATGGTGTCTTAGATTGCCATATGTCATCCTAACAACTCATCTTCTCTTTCTCTCTCTTAGGTGGCATATAAATGGTCAAACAAAAGGAGAGGCTTGACAACTTCCCCAGACTCCCGAAGCGGTGTTTGAAAGAGTTAACCAAGTGACCGAATCAGAGACTGGTGGATTTCCCTGACTGAGGTGACATGTGGCACTTTCTAGGAATGCTAACACAAAAGGCATAAAGCAAGTGTAATGATGAGGGACGCTTGTCACCTCCTCATTTGGCTAACACAAAAGTAACTTTTTACTTAGTTATCATTAAAGGACACTTGCCAACACAAAAAGTAGAGCCTTATCAGTGTCCATCTTCTAGTAGAATTGTTGCTGAAATAGCTGTACAGTTTTAATGATAATGTCATCATGAGCCATTATTACTTACTTTATTAAAGTTACTTTAATAAAGTTGTTTACTGGTGCATACTCAAGATTTTACTCGGGACCGTGACACGTATATCAAGGGAGTATATGTGTGGGCCTCACATGGCACCACTACCAGTGTTTTCTTTAAAAACGCAGGGTGTACATGGCTACTATGAAAATATCATGTGCACACCTACACCGATGTATGTCACCTGACTAATCCGTCCCTTACCTCATGACATAGTTGGGTGGCATCTTCTACTAACCCAATGGCACCATATATGTGTCTTGTGCACCTTTGTACTGATACTTTGATTCTTCAGCCTACACATACTGGGCCCTCTGCCTAATAGGACCAGACCATATAGTTCCTGAGAGTCTTTCTATCTCTCGAAATTCTTGGGAACCTTCCCAAACTGGGCTTAGTTGTTCACCTTATTCAGGCTTATTCTCTAGCCTTAAGTTCTAAAATTCAGGATATTACACCTTTACCCACTAATTTGACCATAACTTGAGCTACAAATGTTGAAATGAGGAGCTTTCACATGCCTTTTCAAGCTAAGATCCAAAGCTACAACTTTCATGAAGATTAAAATGTGAAACCTCACCATTTTAACTGTCAAAATTTGGCTGCAATCAAAAAGCATGGTTGCCACAATGTTGACATTAGTGGTTTAGTGTTAAGATTCATGCCTAACAAGTAGAAATCTTTACACCCTATTCATCTATAAATAGAGGAGTGGAAGACATAAGGAGGACACCATCTTAGAGTTAAATTTAATGCATTGTATTTCTTCTTGCATGCCTCCTTCATGGAAGGCTTAGGTAGTCCTCATTTATAGATGGTATAGGTTGCCACCTATATAGAAGGGTTTACCTCCTATATGGAAGGCAAATTTTTTCATTTTCGTACATCTTGTATATTTTAGAATTTAATCATTAATTTTTATGCAATTTTTATGAATTTTTCAATTTATTTTGATTTTGATTTTAATTTCATTATGAGCTAAATTTGCACTTTCATAAGGTGAGGATGTAGCTTACTAATGATAGATTAAATCTTAAATTATTAAATTTAGTTTTAATTTTCCTTCATGATTGAGTTTTAATTATTGTTCTTAATGCTTTCAATTGATTGGCCACCTTCTAAATGATTTCAATATGTATGTTGAGACTGGAAGGAGATGCATGCGTGTAGATTCTATAATTAAAACCATAACTTGTATATGAAATATGAATATATTCATATGAGTTGTGTAGTCTTAATGAGTTCTATAAATCTTAATGCATGATTAATTTCTTTAATTCATGTAGGGATATATTGGATTAGCAATTAATTATAGAATTGCTCGACTTTAGAAGAAGCTAGTAATTAAATTAGGGAAACTCGACTATCAAACATGTGAATAAATTGGACTAGAATAGATAAGTGATTCAATCCAAAATTTGCTAAGTGAAAGATGATCCCTAGGGCTTTTTCTCATAGTTGTTTTCATATCATTTGCATTCATATTTAATCATTTTTAATTTTGTAATCTCAATCACCAACTAATCAATCAACCTAATAGAATTAAGATTACTAATTTTGGTACTTAGTAATCAATCATCATGGGAATGATACTCTACTCACTTCTGTATTACTTGTTGACGATAGTGTACACTTGTACTTATTAATAAATCATTTACACTTGTAACAATCCTCTAGCCATTGGTTATCCAGAAAACCATCATAAGATGATGATTATGATCAATAAGTAAGTATATGGATGTATGTGTAAATATTTGGGTGTGTAATTATTAAATAACCGAAATTAATCAGTCACTACTTGTTTTGTTAATGTATTAACCACCTATAGAAGCTAGGTTGTATTGAGCAATTTTAACCGCAATGACCCAGTCAGTGCTATACGTAGAGGAAGATGTGGTACCTATATATGAATTTACTACTCAAATTTTGTTATTCAAAAAATTGACTTAATTGTTTCATTGTATTTTTACAGTGTCCATTCCAATCAAACAATAATGATTGTGGCTATTACATTATGAATTTTATGAAGGAAGTAGTTACTCATCATCAAAATTTTGTACCTATGAAAGTAAGTTCTTTTACTTGCAATTCATACTGTGTTTCAAATTTAATTGACAAGTGTCTTAGCTAATTGATTTTTAGTGATTTTAATTCATTATGAACAACAACATTTTTCCTAGCTGACTGACCAACAAGTGGATGAAATTATTGAGGAATGGTGTGAATATATGGTCAGGCAATTAGCTAATATTTAGGTACATACGTAGGTTGCTTCTTGCCTATGTTTATTGACTATTTGTTGTGTTGTTTATTCACTTAAAATTAGTTGTAAATTACAATGGTTATATTATAATTAAATACATTTAGTACTAACTTTATGAATTAGTTATTTGTTTCAAATTATTTCATTCTGATTTAGTTTGATTCTAGTTTAGTTTTATGCTGTTGATTTGTATTGTAAATTACTGTGGATTAGGATTGTAAAAGTTAAGAAAAATTATATATAAAAAAAAGATTTCTTATGGTGCTTTGTAAAGAAGGGCAAAAGGAAGTCCCCTACTTACTATGGTACTTCCACGGGGAAGTGCCATCTAGAAGCACTATAAGAAGTAAGATTTCCTAATGCGCTTCACGTTGAAGGGCTATAGGAAGTCCCCTACTTCCTATGGCGCTTCCAAGGGGAAGTGCCATTGGAAGTGGGCTCTTCCCCATGGAAGCGCCATAGGAAGATATTTTTTAAAAAAATACATAAATATGACATTTCCATAGATTCAAGAAGTGTTATAGCTTTTTTTTATGGCGCTATAAGTTATGGTGTTTGGGAAGCGCTATAGTATTCATAAAAATAAGTGCCATTTATTGTGTTTTTTATAGTAGTTTTGCTTGGCCCCAACAAATCTTTTTCAGCCTTTGCATAACTACCATGAGACATTGTATGAGGACAATCGTTCTTTCTACCATTCTCTTATGTTTTTCCCTTTTTCCCTGTGAATAATAAATTAAAAAAAGTTACAATCAATAAAGCTAATTGATAAGTAAATAAAATGTAAATAAGTCAAATCACCAAAGCTTCTGGAGTAGTCTGAAGCCTAAAAAATTCTTGCCAAGTCTCTTCATCAATATATGAATACTTGTTGTGCGGATTAGGACTAGGTTCACCATCTTTCACCTTGATATGTATGTAATTGTTACTTAGATTTGTTTTAAACTTTCTCCAGCGTTCACAATAATACATCATTTTCTTCTTATACAAGATGTCACTTTGAGGAACATTGTAAGTAAGCTATAATGCATGTATTGAAGTAGTTAGTGACAGATTTGATAATAATTACATACAAATGAGCATTTTATACTTGGATAATATCCTAAATATGTTTCTTTACATGTTCATCGATATTTCTCTACTCCTCTATCAAGATGCTAGGCTTGTTACGTGTCAGGAACCTGACAAAACTTTTATATTAGCTTGCATTAATCCCAATTGGTTTCCAATATCCATTAAACTCAATCGGTATCTTTCTCTTGATACTTCAACTTAGGAAAATGTCTCTCAATAGTGTGCCTCTTCTACCCCTCTGTATAGATTGGTTACTGGGCTCACTTTGATTCTAGCTCGAAGTATTGCTAGGCTCGGTCTGATTAACACTAGCTGGCTTACTTTGATGAACATTAGCTAGGTTGGTTTGATCAATACTAGGATGTCACAGATCCTTCATTTTCTTGTTAAGATGGCCAAAAAAGGTAAATTCTTAAATTAAAACATGAGAAAACTATATACATAATTCAAATATAATTCATAATGATAATTACTTTAGCTAGCAAAGTTTCAAAGTAGGTTTGTAAAGAGATATCCTCCCATATCCCTTTGTGATGATCATTTCTTGTGACATGTTCATTATCTTCTTTATTCAATTCTAGTAGACCCATAGAAAAAGAAGCAATCTCAAGAATATCAGAATTTGAACAACTTTCCTCATTAATATCAATGATCCTTTTTCCTTAGAAAGCTACAGACCACATTTTATTTGTCTGATCGGTGATATGGAATACTTGTTTCGCCTGATCTACCATAATAGAAGGTTTATCTCCAAAACTTCTACTATCCAAATCTGCTAATGTAAATTCTAACTGATCAATCTTCACACCATTATTGACATTAACGTACATGCATTTGAAAATAGGAAATTTAATTTTAACATAGTCAACTACCCAAATCTCTTCAATGACCCCATAATAAGGTATGACTACCAATTTAGGGTTCTTATCGTTCAAACTAGAGAAGTGCATAGATTCAGCCACTAACATAACACCACTATTCTGGATGGTGCTCCTATCATCTAGGGACTTCATATAAAAGGTATAACCATTGATCACATATGAATTCCAACTTATGACATCAACCTTAGGACCACATGCTAACCATTTAATTGTATCAGAAACACATTCCTTTTCCTCAACCTATTGTTTGAACTAATAAGCAAAAGTTCTATTATGCTCCCTAATTAACCTTTATTCAGTCATTTGACTATTTTCTTTCTTTACAATTTCTTTATGAGCATTTAAAGTTATCTTGAACTTCATCAACATTATTCAAGATATACAACTAGAATTGTTGCAATTCATTAGGTACCATACTCATTACTGTAGCCTTACATCTACCCCTTCTTCATCATGATGTTAAGGAAGTTTAATATGTCTTAATTTTGACAAATAATGCTGACAAAATTCTATGGCATCTTCAGAAACATATTTATGAACAATAGATACTTCAAGCTGATTTGCATTCTTCACATATCCTTTTAGGATTTTCATAGCTCTTTCAAATAGGTACATCTGTCATAAATGGATAGGGCTATACAACTTTATCTCCCTTACTAGATGGACAACTGGATATACCATGATGTAAAAAAATGAAGGAAGAAAAGGCTTCTCAAGCCGGCACAAGATCAAATATCCTTCATTTTCCAATTCAACCAATATTTCAATCTCATTGACTTTACTACAAATAGCATTGAAGAAGAAACAAAATCTAGTCAAAATATATTGAAGATCATATTCAATAATACCTCGACTAGCTACTGGGAATAGCTATTGCATTAAGACATGACAATCATGAGACTTTAGCCCTATTAATTTCAAGTCTTTAATTGACACATGCTTCTTAAAGTTTGAAGAATACCTTGAAGAACTTTGTTGCCATGTAAACACTTGCAAAAACATTTTTTCTCATCCTTAGACAAAGTATGAGAAGCTAGAGGACAAAAAGTTCTCTTACCATATGGCCTTAGATTTAAGTCTTCTCGTATTCCTATTTCTTATAAATCTAATCTTGTCTTCACACCATCCTTAGAACTATATTGTATGCTGAGCAGTGTCCCAAATATACTACCACATACGTATTTTTTTCACATTCATGAAATCAATATAATGTCTCACATCAAGATTGAGCCAATATGGAAGATTGAAGAAGACATACCTCTTTTTCCATATATTATTTCATTTCTACTCTTTGTAGTCTTACTAAAGATAATATTGATATTTTTCACCTTTTCACAAACTTCCTCCCTAATCAATGTCTCCAGAGCATCTTCATCCTCTTGGCTACCAAAAAAGCTTTCTTTTATCTATGATATGGGTGATCTAATCTAAGAAATGTCCTATCTTTTTTCTATGTTGAAGTTGATGGTAGTATGTTCCTTCTACACAAATTGGGTATGCTTTTTGGCCTTTAACACTATATCCTAACAAGTTTCCATATGTAGGGAAGTCATTTATAATACAAAAGATCATGGCTCACATTTTAAAAACCTCCTTTTTTTGCATCAAAACATAGACACCTCCATCCCACAACTCTTTCAAGTCTTCAATCAAGGGTTTTAGGTAAAGATCTATGTCATTTCCGGGTTGTTTTGGTCCTTAAATCAACATAGACAACACGATGCACTTTTGTTTCATGTATAATAGAGGAGATAAGTTGTAAATAACTAAGAGAACATGCCATAAACTATGTATTACTAAGGATATCATAAGGATTCATGCCATCCAAGCTAAGCCTATGCCTAAAGTTCCTAGGTTCTTGGCTAAAGCTAGGAAATAATTGATCAATTTTCTTCCATTGAAAAGAATCAGCTAGATGTTGAAGCTTTCCAGCAGAAATCCTCTCATCTACATGTCATCTCAAATTTTTTGCATCATTTTCATTAGAAAACAAGCGCTTGAACCTTAATGTGATGGGAAGATATCACAACACTTTTGCAGAGGCCTTATTTGATTTGTACATTGGGGTTTCACATATCGAACACTACTGCTTCTCTTCATACCCTTTTCTATACAATATACAATCATTTTATACTTTAACCCTAGCACACACATTATTTTCTTAGCATCATAGTATTGACCCGTCAACACATTATCATCTAGAAGTATGTCCTTAAAAGCCTCAAGCATTTCTAAAAAGCTCTTATAGCTCCATCCATGATGTGCTTTCAAGCTTACCAATTTTAATGATGCTTTCAACAATTTGTAGCTTTACACCCTGAGTACAGGGGCTTCTCAGCATCACTGCATATATTACCATATGCATATGATTGCTTAAAAGCCTATTATCCTACATCAAGAATAATATCCTTTATTTGATCATCCATATTTATGCCATTATCATCAAATGCAACTCTCCCTGTTGAGATGCACTTGGCATTTCTAATTCTTCACCATGCCATACCCATATTGTATAACTCTTACAAAATCCTTCATAAATTAAATATGTATATATATCTACAGCACTTGGCTGCTTCTCATTCAAACATTCTACACAAGGGAAATAAAACATCACACAATCATCATTGGCATTTCTTTTAGCAAAGTCTAAAAATTCCCTCACCCTATTATCATATTCAATACTCTCGTCTATTTAGCTTTTATCCAACTGCGATCCATATTTGAATTCCTATTTATGGAAAGAGTTCACATACATTATCCTAACATATAAATCTCTTAGAAATCTTTAGATGTTGAAGTAGATAGGTTCCAAGATTGCTATTTGGTTATATGATGCTAATTTCACATTGCAGCTAAAATTTTAAAGTGAAATATGATGTTAACCATTTCTTTATGCTTCCAAAGTTTAAATAAGTACTTTAAATCATTAAAACATGTGTAAAGAGCTCCGCTAATATGATGTTAAGACAATACTTTTAAAGCTTGGAAATTTCAGAATATTAAAATTAGTGCTGTCCAGTTTTAAGAAAAATATTCAGATTATCATGTGTAAACATTCTATGTATTATGCCGTAGGTACCCAAGAAATTATCCAAAGAAAAAGTCTGTGGTAGGTACCCTACAAACTACTTCAAGATAGCTATTATAAAACAAACTCAAAAATTCATAAAACATTCTTTAGAACTTCAAAAATTACTATCCATCATTCAATAAAAGTTTTGCTAGTACTAAATGACATAACATAAACAAAATGGGCAAAAAAATTAAAAGCTTTTCAAGGGAAAGTACCAAGCGATAAGTTTAGCTAATAGGAACTTTGTGTTGGTTTACCCAACAGTCTTGAAGAATGCTTCTTAATATGTTGAAGAAAAAGGATGTTGTTATGATGTTGTAGCAAAATTTACTAAAAAAGAAATCCTATTTCTAAGTATTCATATATTACAATTATGGAGAGATGAAAATAGTAGTAGAAAAAGCATGGATGAATAAAATACCAAAGAAAACAAATTCCAGATAACTTTGCCTAAGAATTCATGATTGGCAAAATGCTTATTAAATAGAAACTAATATAGCATTAGGCACAACTAAACAAAAGGGTTTACAATAAGCAGTCTCAAAATATTCAATATTCTCACAGCCAAAATTTTATCTTCAAAGGAGCTCTTTCACAACACCCATAAAACCAGAAAAGGACAATGGAGATTGAGATGCTGTAAAGGAAGAGGTAAAGATGCAAACAAGACATATTGACATAGAAGAAAACACTACGGAAGATAAATGAGAGAGTGGGAATGAGATTGAAGATAGCAATCTAGGATGAAAGTGGGATGGGGAAGTAGAATGAAGAAAAGAAGCAGTTGAGAAAATAGAGAAGGGGTTTGGGAAAAATTAGAAAGAAGCAATTAAAAGGAAGCAATTAGACAATTTAAATATAGATGAGAAAAATAAAGAAATGTTGGAAAAGGGAAAATGAAGTGAATAAAGTTTAAATAAAACCTCCTCTAGGAAAATTAGACTTATGAAACATTGAGGTGGGAGCTATGGCTTAAGCTAGATTTTAGAAATGGCTCCCAACTAAAGTATTAATACACATAATGAGAGATTAGACGAGGATAACATTATAACAGGAGAAAAGTTTCACTTCATTGAGTTGAAATATATCATTTCACAATTGAAATAGCTTCCTCCTCAATATTGCTTTCCTAATCTTAACCTACCTTCATCCTACAAGTTAAGAACAGGACCATGCCTAGCAGGCTCACGTCATCACTATTTATATCATCAAGTCCTTTCACTTCTATGTAAGACATGTAAATAGCAACAACATCTACTTAGCATCCAAATATCCCAGATTAATTTTTTTTATTTTGCCAACAAATATGAAGCTATCTTCCTATCCTTTTCAGCCTATATAAGTCTATCTAAGGAGTATAAGGTTGTGGCAAAACCTTAATCTGTAGTTCTGAACACTATGAGTAAAAATTAATTATCCTCCCAATGTAACTTCATAGGTTCATCAACTAGCCACTGATATATAAGAAATGTGTGTAAGCCAAATTTCATAAATTTAGAATAGTATAAATCCAAGCCAAATTTCATAAATTTAGTCCGTCAAAAACTTTTTTGGTATAGCTGAGTAAAATTCCCAAACTAAGACTCTCCGAAATATTTAAATGAGGCAATGGGTGAAGAGTTAGTTGGGACAAAAATTAGAACAACAACTCAAGAATAGACACTAACCCGAGTGAAGACCAAGGAGTGAGCTGCTATCTAAAGTCATGGTACTAACAGAGGTTAAAATGATGTGCTCAAATTTACGGCACCAATAAAGGGAAGTCACGACAGAGGAGTGTGGTCACAACAAAGGATAGAGGTGGTGGCAGAGGTGCATGACGATGATTAAAGAACAAAAAAGTGGCACATAACAGCGGTGTTAGCAATGATGGAGGGGTAATGTGCGAAATAGGAGCGAGGCTCTACGAAGGAGTTCAGAATAAGTGACAGAGCTCACGTGTAAAGTAATAGTGATATGAAGAGAGGATTCAAAGAGCGCGAGATTCAATTTAGGAGCAAGGAAAAAAGGGTTCTGAGAAAGAGATATTAGGCAAATCTATTAGACTGATTACAATCAAAATAAGGTCTAAAAAGTTCATCTTTTAGACTGGTTATTTGAAACATTAAGTCTTGAAAGGAAAAAATATATTATTTGTTAATTTCGCATTTTTTAAACTAGTTATAAGAAACAACCTGTGTAAAATGTTTTATCTTTTAAACTAGTTAATAGTGACAACCGGTCTAAGAAGTCTCAAATTTTTTTAATTTTTAATTATTTATATCTTTTCAGATCAGTTGTTTGGATAACCGGCCTAAATAATATATTTTAGATTACATATTTTAAGAACTGGTCTTAGAAGTTCTTTATAATTACAAAATTGCCACTAGTCATACTTTTTAGACCTTGTCCGCAATAATTGGTCTAAATGTTGTAGTCTAAAAGGGCTATTTTGTACTAGTATGCTAATGTCTTTCCCCACAGGTAAACTTTAGTGACACAAATTTATAATTGTATGACTTACATTGGCAAATATACGTTATATGCTATGGTTAATTGCCTCGTATAGTAAATTTGTCACCTGGACACTCGCTCCCCCTTACAAGTTGTAATCCAATCCCAACTCAAGGTTCCACAACCTTAAGTTACCTCAATAACAAATATTGAGTTTGAATGAAATATCTCTCTCACAGAGTGAATAAGAATCACTGAAGCATAGAATTACAAGTATAATGTAAAACAGAGTAATGAACTTGATGATACGTTCGTGTGTGTGTTCTTGTTGTATGTTCTCTGTTTGGATGTTCCCATATATATAGATGTGTTGGTAGTGACCGTTGGAACATTTTCTTCTCGTCCGTTAGAGTATACCCAACCACTGTTGACTTTTCCAGTATTTGAAAAATATCCGTTTGCGGTAGGTGGCGGTAGGTGACATTTGAATGTTGCATTTGACTTTCCTTATTTTGGTAAGATCTCTTCATTATTTATCTGTGGATATGCTAAGAATACTAATACAATGAAAAGTTAATCATATAGGAAACAAATCGATGAATGTTAGAATGAATTCTCAAAATCTGGACTTGCATACTCGAGTAGTTACTCGAGTATTCATTTAAGTTTACTCGAGTACATACTCGAGTATCATCGGGAAAACTTTGATAAACTGCAAGTAAATAAGCAAACATAACATTACTCGGGTAGTGCATAAAGTAAACAAAATTTCAAACCTTTGGAAATACCTGTTTACTTGGGTACTTACTCGAGTATGGCACCCTTTTCTTCACAGGTTACTCGAGTACCAACTCGAGTAAACCCTCAAATAAACTTTAGGTTACTCGATGCTTTACCCCAGTAACGTTGGCAGGATTTTAAGGCCGAGAGCACGTCAAGTTTAATTACCTTGTTACTCGAGTCCTTACTTGAGTAATCATAAATTTTCTGCATAGCTTACTCGGGTCATGACTTGAAGTTCTCTTCCAACTAACTCTGCATACTCGAGTAGTGACTTGAAGTTCTCTTTCAACTAACTCTGCATACTCGAGTAGTGACTTGAAGTGAATTGTGAGAAAAGCATTTTATGTTATTCGAGTAATACCTTCAGGTTTTGCTTACCATAGTGAGTTACTCAAGTAGCTCCTTGAGTAACATTGGCAGGGTTGAAATTGCCGAGAGCAACACATTTCTTGAAACAGAGTACCTTGAGTACATATTCGAGTATCATTGGCAGGGTTAAAAATGCCAAGAGTAACTGGAAGTCTTTGACATGGTTACTCAAGTACTTACTTGAGTAACGTTGGCAGGCCAAGAGCAACTGCCAGTGATTTACCTGGTTACTCGAGTATCTACTCAAGTAATGTTGGCAGGCCGAGAGCAACTAGAAAACATTTACCCTATTACTCGAGTACTTACTCGAGTATCGTTGGTAGGTTACTTGAAGGTCGACTCTGGTTACTTCAAGTTTCAGTCCATTACTCGAGCACCTACTCAAGTAACCCTTTAGAAAACTTGCCACTGATCAAGTTTCTCAGCTTTTTCTCTTGGCCTTTCTTCATTACTCTAATGCTTACTTCAAGTGATGATTTTCCCTGTTATTACTTTGTTCAAACTTATTTCTTTATCAAATCTTTTTCATACCATTCTTTGTTATCATCAAAATATGAGATCTAACATTCTCCCCCTTTTTGATGATGACAAAACTTGGTGATTTTGAACAAGGTTTTTGAAATTAAGTTCTCAAATAAACATTTCTTGAACTCTCAATGATTATTTTGAAAACTTTGTTAAGTGTAAATTCAAAGTGTTTTTGAAATCATACCATACACCTTGCATACATAACAAACTCATTAGTCCCACACAATGTATTATAATTTAAAGGCTTAAATGAACTAGAAATGAAATTATAACTTAAAGAAACTTGCATTAAGCTTAAACATTACATTACAAGATGAAAAGTTATAAATTGAAAAGCTCCCTAAATCCCATATACACCCATATACCTAAAATGACTCGGAAACTTCCACAAAATCACTCTCAAGCTCTTCACCTTGCATACATAACAAACTCATTAGTCCCACACAATGTATTATAATTTAAAGGCTTAAATAAACTTGAAATGAAATTATAACTTAAAGAAACTTGCATTAAGCTTAAACATTACATTACAAGATGAAAAGTTATAAATTGAAAAGCTCCCTAAATCCCATATACACCCATATACCCAAAATGACTCAGAAACTTCCACAAAATCACTCTCAAGCTCTTCCCCCCTTTTTGTCTTCATCATTTAAGAGGAGGATTGGAAGGCTTGACAACGGAAATATGCTTCACAGGGAGAGCCAAAGGACCATCTGAACCAGAGGAATCAAAAGATGAAGAACTGGAAAATTCTGGTTCAGGAAGATTAAGTTGAGGGATATGAATGTCATCTTTGGGAGTAATAGGAGAAGGCTGGTGGACAACCATAGTAGTCTCAACCTCTGGAGTATGATGATTAGAGGATGAGGGAGAGATTTCCTCTATATGGGTAGGAGATGGAATAGGTTTAGGAAAGGGTTCAGGCTGAGGTTTAGGTGGTGAATCCTCAATAATGATATGGATGGTCTCATTTGTTTCAGGGTTATCCACTGAGCATAAGATATCTTCGGGTCTTGGCTCAGGTGGACTAGAGACTGGAGGGATAATTGGCTCAACCTCAGTGTGATGAAAGTCAGATGGGATGTTCTCTGGAGGTGTTGGTATATGCTCTGGAGATGAAAATGGCTCAGGTGCAGATGATGATGGACCAGCAGAAGGTCCAAGACCCAAAGAGTCTAATCTCGCTAAGATCAATCGCAAAGTCTCACCCTGGGCACATTGTTCAGCTAGCAACTCTTCGTGCCTCTTATCCATCTTCTCAACCAACTCAACCATCTTGCCATTCATATGAGTTATCAGCTCAGCATTGGTGTTGGCAATGTCTACATGGAATCCCTTGAGCATATTCTCCATAAAGTGTTGGAGTGTGGCATTGAGGAAAGAGGGTGAAGAGGTAGTGGCAGCTGGAGCCGAAGACTGAGTGTCATCCATCTTACTTGTCTCAGTCTCAGTCTCCTTCTTCTTCTTAGACCCAGATTCAAGAGGACCCGTGAGAGGAATGTCAATGTTGAGCTTGCCAATTTGATTTCTCCCAACTAGAGTAATCCTCTCAATATGCTCTTTGCTCTCCAGATACCATATCTTATTTTCCTTCAGAATGAGTGAAACAATATGAGGATATGGCATAGGTGTGGTAGCTTTCCCATCTACTTTGTACCTCTTCATCTCAGAAAATATATACTCCCCCAAATTCTTTTGTTCCTTTAGGAGTAAGGAAGCAAACCATCTCAAGTCCCTATCAGAAAGTGGGTATAGTTGTTGGCCTTGTTCACAAGGGATCTAGGTAGATATACCATAGAACCCTGTGATGATCACACATATTGTAACACCCCGATTTTCAATTAAGGACTAATGATAATTATTGAGAATAATTATGTGTCTTATGGCAATAATAATTAATATGCCATAAGAGTTGGGAAATTGAAAGAATGGAATTATTGGCATAAGTTGGTAATTAATGGAAATTAATTACTAACTAAGAGAAAAATGAGAAGTGTGATCAAATGGCTAATGGATGGATTAGAGAGATTAATTGGTGTATATTTGTGTGGTATTAGAGATTAAGGGATGAGATGTTGCCAAGTGGCATTATGGTGGACCATAGGATGAGGCATATGAGACAAAAACCACTTTTTTCTCTCTTCTCTCTCTCCTATGCGTTTTTGGAGGCATGTGAAGGGGGTGGGGCAGAATTTTTCTGCACTTCATCATCATCTCCACCTCTCTTCCTTCTCTCTCTCACGTTCTCTCTCTTCTCTCTCTTGTGCAGCCATTTTTGGCCAAAGAAGAAGAAGGAAAAGCTTGCATTTAAGGTAAGATTTTGACCTCTAATGCCAAAACTCCCTTCATTAAAGTTGATCCTTGAGTTAAGAGCTACATTTCTATGGTTGTAGTTTGTTCATTGGTTGTGGTTTGTGGCCACACGAAATTTTGGGAGGAGGTGAATCAAGAACTCCCTTTGGGAAAGTTGTTGAGGTGAGTGAAAGCTTCTTTCTCATATAAGATTTGTGGCCATTGGTTAGGCCTTAAATTTCTGGAAATTTAGCCCTAATTTCGTGATTTAGGGTCTTGTGGTGATTGAATTGTTGTTGTCATGGAATTAGTGCCTTGTTAAGTGTTTTGAATGAATGGTATTGAATTGAAGCTTAAATGTGAAGTTTGGCACTTTTTGTGTTGGTTTTATGCTTTGGTCAAAACAGGGCATATAAATGGGTTGTGAATTTGGTCATTTTGAGGTTACCATTGTGTTCCTTGAGTGATTTTGTGTGGGAATAAGCTTGGTTATTAATTTTGGAGTTATTGAACACTTTGGTAGAAAATTGGAAATCTGTTTGGTTTAAG
The DNA here is from genome assembly GCA_963242795.1 of Inga leiocalycina. Classification (NCBI taxonomy): domain Eukaryota; kingdom Viridiplantae; phylum Streptophyta; class Magnoliopsida; order Fabales; family Fabaceae; genus Inga; species Inga leiocalycina. The sequence goes on from OY725323.1 coordinate 76,965,390, forward strand.
CTCTGTTTTGCGCAGTAATTTTGTATGAGCGTTTTGAATGACCAAATGGTATTGGAAAATTCTGAAACTTTCCAGTCTTAAAGTTCACATCCCAATATTCAAAATGAACATATAATTTGTGCCATTTCGTTTTGTCTACTGTGAGTTATAGCTGTCCAAAGTTTGAGGTCGAAAATGGATTCTGTTTTGGGACAGTCTTGAGTTTTTGGTGATTCTGGATTTGTGTAGTGATTTCCAGTGAATGGCTATATTTTTCCTTGAAAGAGGACTTATATACCTTTCATTTGGCTTTGGAATCACTTCATTTCGATTTTTCTAGATTTAGTTATGAATTTTGGAAGTTCGCCCAGAGTCAGGAAATTTCTGGGCCGCGGCCCAAGAGTGGCTGGACCGCGGCCCAAGACTTTCTGGCCTTATCTGGGCCGCGGCCCATGAGTGGTGGGCCGCAGCCCAAGGCCTTCTGACCATCTTTGGGCCGCGGCCCAAGGAATGGTGGGCCGGGGCCCACGCCTATGTTCCAGCACTTTGTGATTTTGAAAAGTGACCTTCAATCTATTGTTTCCCAGTCTTTTGGGGCTTTGATTAGAGGCATTTGGGGCCTCTTAAGGGTCAATTATGATAGCCAAATCTAAGTATTATGAAAGTGAGAATTTGGAAAAGAGAATGACCATATGTTCTTGATTTGGTTATAGGGTTGGGTATTCACCCTGATTATGATTTGATATCCGCTTGGATCGTGAGTAGCCGACGCTGGAGCATACGTGGAAAGAATGAGGGTAGGGAACTTACCTCTCCTGCATGTATTGATAATTGTATTTGTGTATTGATGCATGTTATTGCTTTGCGTGATTATGTGAGACATGTATGAATGATTGTAGCTCTGTTTCTAGTTATGCTATGGCCATGAGTATGTTGTTGAAACATTGAGCATGCGGATATATCATGATGTGAACATGAGTTATTGTGATGCAAGCATGTCATGCATTAAATACTTATCTTGCATGCATATTGGTATGTGTTTCCTACTGAGATTCCCCAAGAATCTCACCCTCCCCTACCAACATTTTAGACAGGACAAGTGGCTCAAGGAAGGAGCAAGCACCCAAGGGCAAAGAGGACTCGTTTCTGGGTGAGAGATTGGTAGTGGGTTATCAAGGTGTAGTTGAGAATATATATGTGTACATTCGGATTAGCATTTGACTATGTATTCGAGTAGATTGTGTAATCCCTATTGGTTGAATTGTATGGGCTAATGTGCCCTATGATTATTGAGCGAAGATATGAGTCCGGGATTGCCGGAAATTTATATTGCGTACTCTGATATTTGTATAAATGTAATTTATCTTCGCATAGTAATTATATTCGGAGTGTAAATATGAGACCGTGTTTTAATAATTTCGAAATGTAATTGTGAAAACCCCGTCTGGTTGATGGGTTTATAAATGATGTTTTGTCTTATTGGTCTCTATTTCACGATAATTGCATAATCCGGATATTAATTACGGCAGGGGGTTACACATATCACTAGGTTTGAAATTCAAAGGGCCTACAAGCTCACCAGGTTTAAGGACAGAGAAAATTTGGTTTGAGTCAAGTTTGGAGTAAATGTCATATGGTGGGTTCTCTATTCCTAACCACAGATTAATTCTAGAGGGTGAGATAAGTATCTTTTGGCCTCTAACAGTGGTAGTCATCTCTTCCTCTGCTGAGTTTCTATTGGGCTCATCAAGAATTTCAAGATTGCAGTAAAAGTGTGAAACTACTTTGGTGCAAAAAGGAAGCTTGATAGAAAGCCAAGGCATAAATGGTTCTGGAAAGGGACTAAGATCATGCTTCAATACCTCTTGAAGTACTTTGAGATCCACATAGTAAGTCTGACAGACTTTTCTCCTAGAGAATTGAGTGAGGTACTTCTGGGACTCCTCTAGCTTGTTGACATTAAACCCCTTTGGTGGTTTGGTGATCTCCTCTTCTGGCAATTTTGATTTCTTTGATGATTGCCCCTTCTCAAGCTGATCTAGAATGCCAGCCATTGCCTTAGCCACATTCACATCATATTTAGGCTTCTTGGCAGGTTTTGGTGTGAAAGAGGGAGTTGAGGAATCAGAAATTGGAGGAGAAGGAGATTTGGCACTTTTGTCTCTCCCAGTAGAGGTGCTCTTCTTGGATTTAGCCCTTGTAACTACTGGCTCTTTGATAACAACACCTTTTGGTTTCGGTTGAGGTTGAGGTTTGAGTTGAATTTTTGCTTTTGACCTAGGTGTGAGTTTTCTTCTCTTTCTGGGAGGAGAAGAAAGAGGATCACTGAGTTGTGGAGATCTAGAAGAGTCTGTAGGAGTGAGGTTTTTGGTTCTAACCATTTTGAATCAAAGAAAGTTTGAAATTTCAGAAAAATAGAGGGATAAGTCGCGAGTTAGGGCTGGAAGAATCTGAACAAAATAGGAAGTTTTTGGAGCTGAAATTTGATGGGTTTTGAAGGAAATCAAGTAAGAAAGAGATTGTGAAAAGTTTTTCAGAGAGGACTGGGTGATTTACTCGAGGAGATTTTGTAGAAATGACCGAGTTTGCAACAGATAAAGACATAGAACCCGACGTTACTCGAGGCCTTACTCGAGTAAAGATGATGTTTACTCGAGTCCATACTCGAGTGATCATACAGAAAATTTTTAAAATAATTCATTTAAATTGCATACCTGGCATGAATAATATTGTAATTATCCATGTATGTTCCCTCGATCATTTTGTAGCCAATTTAGAGTAGCTTTGAGTCGTTTCTTAACAAATTGGTGATATGGACTTGCAGTTACTCGAGTCCTTACTCGAGTAAGCTTCAAGTTTACTCGAGCCTCACCTCGGGTAACCTTTCATTTTCAGTTTAGACTGTTCAATTCTCACCAATAAACCGTTTGATTTAAATTCCAAGAAAATTGATACGTTACTTCCAGTTTTGGAAGACCATTACTCGAGTAAAGTACTCTTTTACTTCAAGTTGTTCCTCGGGTAATGCTTTACTGTCAGTCATTACTTGAAGTTGGTACTCCAGTAAAGGTGTCCTCTGATAACCTCTGTTTTTATTTCTCAGAACAGAATTTCAATCTTCCAGCAAAACAAGTTTCTATATACTCTGATGTTTAAATTAGTAATCATCAAAATATTATCAAATATCTTTATCTAACATTATAAAAGACTGAAATAACTTACAATTCATTGGGATTTACCATTCCCAATTCTCTTCTAATGTATAGAAATTGATCTTTTGCAAGGGGTTTAGTGAAGATATCAGCTAGTTGAAGATGAGTAGGAATTAATATTACTTTCACATCTTTCTTTTGGACATGATCTCTGATGAAGTGATGTCTAACATCGATATGCTTGGTTCTAGAATGTTGAACTGGATTTTTCTCCAAGCTTATCGTACTGGTATTATCACAATAGATTGGTATTTCGTTGAAATATATACCAAGATCTTGTAGTTGTTGTTTTAACCATATCACTTGTGCACAACAACTTAAGACTGCAACATATTCGGCTTCCGTTTACCAAAGAGACACTATTTTGTTTCTTGCTGAACCATGAGACAAGAGATCCTCCAAGAAATTGTCCTTGTCCACTGGTGCTCTTTCTGTCTGTTTTGTATCCTCCATGATCTGAATCTGATTAAGTAACTAGATATTCATTCCTCCCTTTGGGATACCACAGACCTAATTCTGGTGTGTCAGCAAGGTATCTAAAGATTCATTTGACAGTTTCGGTATGTGATTCCTTTGGTGCTGATTGATATCTTGCACATATGCCAACACTAAATTGAATGTCCGGTCTGCTTGCCATGAGATAGAGTAATGATCCAATCATTCCTCTGTATTTTGTGATGTTGTAGTCTTTCCCTTTGACATCAGCATCAAGCAACGTAGTTGAGCTCATAGGTGTATCCGTTCTATTTGCTTCATCCATTCCATACTTCTTCAACAACTCTTTCAAATACTTTGTTTGAGATATGAAGATTCCATTCTTTCTTTGTTTGATTTGCAAACCAAGAAAGAAATTTAATTCTCCCATCATTGACATCTCAAACTCTCCCTGCATTATCTCAGAAAATTCCTTGTACAGAGATTCATTAGTAGCACCAAAAACAATGTCATGAACATATATTTGAACAATTAAAATATCATCACGCTTTCGTTTTATAAAAAGTGTTGTGTCAACTTTTCCCCGTACAAAACCTTGATCAATAAGAAATTTACTGAGCCTTTCATACCATGCTCTAGGAGCTTGTTTTAAACCATATAAAGCCTTTTTGAGTTTGAAAACATGGTCAGGTTTAGTTACATCGTCAAAACCTGGAGGTTGTTCTACATATAATTCTTCCATGATATAACCATGTAGAAATGCACTCATTACATCCATTTGATAGAGTTTGAATCCTTTGATGCATGCAAATGCTAAGAGCATGCGTATAGCTTCCAATCTAGCTACTGGAGCATACGTTTCCTCATAATCAATCCCTTCTTCCTAATTATAGCCTTTGGCCACCAATCTTGCCTTGTTTCTGACAATAATTACGGATTCATCAAATTTGTTCTTGAATACCCATTTAGTTCCAATGATCGGATGATCTTTGGGTCGGGGTACCAAATCCCAAACTTGATTTCTCTCAAATTGATTTAGTTCTTCTTGCATTACTATAACCCAATCATTGTCTGATAGGGCTTAATCAATGTTAGAAGGTTCAATCTCAGAAATAAATGCAGAAAAATTTACTTCATTTAAAATTCTATTTCTAGTTTTGATCCCTTCATTCCCATCTCCTATGACTTGATCTAAGGGATGACTTTTATTGTATTTCCATGCTCTAGGTTGTCCTAGTGATTGCTCTTCTTCCTTGGTTTCATCAACTTCTGGAATAAGAGATTTAGAAATAGATTGACCATTTTCTTGATTTAAAACAACTTCCTGTTCTTCATCAATGGTTTTGTCAGAGGATTCAAATTCATAAAAAACAATGTGAATTGATTCTTCAACAACACATGTTCTTTTATTGAAAACTCTATATGCTTTACTTCGGTTAGAATACCCTAGGAAAATTCCTTCATCAGTTTAGAATCAAATTTTCCTAAGTTATCTTTACCATTATTATGAATGAAACACTTACAACTGAAGATGTGTAGATAAGCAATGTTTGGCTTCCTTCCTTTGTACAGCTCGTATGGTGTCTTTCCAAGTTTTGTTCTAATATATGCTTTATTAGAAATATAGCATGCTGTACTCATAGCATCGGCCCAGAAAACTTGAGATGTGTTCTTTTCATTTAACATTGCTCTAGCCATTTTAGTAAGTACTCTATTCTTACGTTCCACGACTCCATTTTGTTGAGGCGTCCTTGGAGTAAAGAAATTGTGATCAATGCCATTAGTATCACAATATTCTTCAAAGGCTTGATTTTCAAATTCTCCACCATGATTAGTCCTAATACCTGCAATAGACATACCTTTCTCATTTTGCACTTTCTTGGCAAAAACAATAAATTCTTCAAAGGTTTCATCTTTTGATGATAGAAAAATAACCCATGTAAATCTAGAAAAATCATCAACAATGACCAACGAATATAAGTTGCTACCAAGACTCTTTACTCTTGCTGGGCCAACTAGATCCATATGCAATAATTTCAGTGGTCTATTTGTTGAAATATCATTTTTTTTAATTTGAAAGATGATTTAGTTTGTTTACCCTTTTGACATGCGTCACAAATCAAATCATTTTTGAAATTTACTTTGGTTAATCCAAGAACTAAATCCTTTTTGAGTAATTTGCCTAGTTGATGCATGTTGACATGAGCCAATCTCTTATGCCATAGCCAACTTTCATCAGTATTACTCAAAAAACAGTTTTCAGATTCATTTCTACTAATATCTAGAGTATAGCAGTTACCTTCTCTTTTTGCTCAGAGCTTAGCCTTGATATTCTTCTTATCAAGTAGTAAGTCTTTCTTGTTAACAATCAGACATTCCTCTGAATCAAATATTATCCAGTTGTCTTTATCTGCACTTTGACTTACGCTCAGCAAATTATGACACAAGCCTTCAATGTAATATACATCTTTGACTTGTATTCCTTTGTCATTTTTTATTTCCCCAATTCTTGCTATCTTTCCGGATTGATTTCCTCCAAATTTTACCTTTCCACCTTCCTTAAGTTGCAATATGGTAAAACTTTCGAAATCTCCGGTCATATGTCTAGAGCATCCACTGTCTATATACCACTTGCTATTTTTGGATGCTTTGAGACATATTTGCAATCAAATGACTAAGTTATTAGGTACCCACATCTTTTTGGGTCCTTTTGGGTTAGTACAAATAATTTTCTGAACATATGAGCCTTTAGGTACCCATTTGTAGGTTCCTATGTTTCCTTTCTTCTTATGAATGCATGAAGAAGTATAATGACCTTTTCTATTACAGTAATTACAAAACCCAAAAGGATTCGATGTATGCATAGAATGCTGGAAATAATTCAAATATGACTTACCTCCTGCTTTCTTTCTACCTTTCCTTTTATCTGATTTTGGATCATATCCAATTCCACATCGATCATTTACAAATCGTTGAGCTTTTAAAATAACATTTAGCATCTCACTTCCTTGTGTAAATTTTTCAAGAGTTTTTGTAAGATCAGTATTTTTCTTTTTCAAAGAAGGACAATTTTCACAATTCTTTTCTGAACTTTCTTTAAGTTCAATTTCAAGAGCTTTGTTTTTCTTTTTGAAAATGATTAATTCTTTAACTACTTTGATGAATTCAGAATGTAAAGCATTATATTCAGAGAGTAATTCATCATAGGTAGGATCAGAATCATTTACCTCTTCTTCTATTTCTTCTTGAGCAACAAGACATATATAAGCTACTTCTTCCTCATCACTTTCTTCGTCAGAGGAGCTATCACCCTATATAGCAGATACGAAGGCCTTCTTTTTGTTGAAGAATTTGCCTTTTCTCTTTTCTTTACTCTTTTGGTTTAGCTCTGAACATTCTGATTTGATATGTCCTGGTTTTCCACATTCGTAGCAAATGATATGATCTTTGCTGCTAGTTCCTCCTTTTTGAAAGTGTTTAAATCCTTGACCTTTCTTGTAGAACTTTCTAAATCGTTTTATGATTAGGCCCATTTCATCATCGTCAAACTCCTCATCCTTATCTTGATTCTCTTCTTTTGCTTTTAGTGCTAGACCTTTCTTTCTCTTGTCACCAATGTCATCTAGTTCCCGTTTGAACTTTAGTTTGCTTTTATATTCAGAAAGACTTCCAGATAGAGAAGCAACTGATCTCATTAATTCTCCTTTCGCTTCTTCTATCGCAATGACTTTGGCCTCCCATTATTTAGAAAGAATATTCAAAATCTTTTGTACTTGGGTATGCTGATCATAAAAGTTAATCATATAGGAAACAAATCAATGAATGTTAGAATGAATTCTCAAAATATGGACTTGCATACTCAAGTAGTTACTCGAGTATTCATTTAAGTTTACTCGAGTACATACTCAAGTATCATCGGGAAAACTTTGATAAACTGCAAGTAAATAAGCAAACAAAACATTACTCGGGTAGTGCATAAAGTAAACAAAATTTCAAACCTTTGGAAATACCTGTTTACTCGGGTACTTACTCGAGTATGGCACCCTTTTCTTCATAGGTTACTCGAGTACCAACTCGAGTAAACCCTCAAATAAACTTTAGGTTACTCGATGCTTTACCCTAGTAATGTTGGCAGGATTTTAAGGCCGAGAGCATGTCAAGTTTAATTACCTTGTTACTCGAGTCCTTACTTGAGTAATCATAAATTTTCTGCATAGCTTACTCGGGTAATGACTTGAAGTTCTCTTCCAACTAACTCTGCATACTCGAGTAGTGACTTGAAGTGAATTGTGAGAAAAGCATTTTATGTTATTCGAGTAATACCTTCAGGTTTTGCTTACCACATTGAGTTACTCGAGTAGCTCCTTGAGTAACATTGGCAGGGTTGAAATTGCCGAGAGCAACACATTTCTTGAAACAGAGTACCTCGAGTACATACTCGAGTATCATTGGCAGGGTTAAAATGCCAAGAGTAACTGGAAGTCTTTGACATGGTTACTCGAGTACTTACTCGAGTAACGTTGGCAGGCCGAGAGCAACTGCCAGTGATTTACCTGGTTACTCGAGTAACGTTGGCAGGCCGAGAGCAACTAGAAAACATTTACCTTATTACTCGAGTACTTACTCGAGTATCGTTGGTAGGTTACTTGAAGGTTGACTCTGGTTACTTCAAGTTTCAGTCCATTACTCGAGTACCTACTAAAGTAACCCTTTAGAAAACTTGCCACTGATCAAGTTTCTCAGCTTTTTCTCTTGGCCTTTCTTCATTACTCTAATGCTTACTTCAAGTGATGATTTTCCCTGTTATTACTTTGTTCAAACTTATTTGTTTATCAAATCTTTTTCATACCATTCTTTGTTATCATCAAAACATGAGATCTAACATATATTAATCTTGGTAGACCAGGCCCTCAGTTTAATGTCTCATGAGCAATTACTCCTTTTCATGAATACATGCATGGACATTAAACATCCATTGGAAATGTGTATATATAAGTTTTGCTTATAACTGGAAAATAATAGGATTTTAAATGAGGGATATCAAGCTACCAACCCTAAAGTCATAAAATAATGACATATAAAGTTTAATCTGTCTATAACTAGAGGTCTGGTTAGAGGCAATAGTGGATATACACTTGCCATTAGTTTTGTTCTCACAGATGAAATAGTTCATCTTGATTATAGTTAACTCTTCACCTTACTTGAATACTATTTGCTTTATAATTAAGTAGTGTCATTTGAGACTTTTAGAGAATATAAAGCAAACGTGGGTAATTTAATCAGGTAAACAGATTAATATAGTGAAGTCAAGTAGAATAGATGGATGACATGATGGGTACATAATTGGGGATAGTAACTTAGCCTATATGTTTTCTACTTAGGGAATGCACTCAAGACAAACTATATATCTTACAAAATTATGTTTAAACCCTTTTAAAATCTGAAAGTTGGAAGCTCAGTTTATATATAATTGTCTTATAAATAGAAGAGTGTGGAAAGAAAACATATATGAGACTAAGACTACATATTCTGGTGAAGATGTAGATAGATCTTGGGAATTTTATTGAGCTATCCATTTTATTTTATAAACTATGTAGTAATTTTGTAGTAATTTTGAAATGCCAAGTTATTAAGAAATGGCATGATTAATGGAAGTGATCAAACTCATTTAGGATGATCACACATAACAGATTGCAACCTCCAATCATGATGGAACATTAGTTTTACATTATACTCTTCTTGTTGAGGTAAATTGCCAAACCCCTTAACATTTTAATAGTTGCTAGAGTAATAAAGGCATAGTTCCACATGCATATAGAAATAGCATGAATATACTGATAATAGGTACTTGTGTTACAATATAGGAAATCCCATAGGGTTTGGAAAATATTTACAAATTGTCCAAAACTACCAAAAAAAATAATGATAACCAATAGCTATGCCTCCTTGAATCGAAATCCACAGTTCCCGTTATTTACCATTTTTCCCTTAAAGCTGCTAGCTTCTACTAGAATATTTTTAAATTTGGAAAGGGGTGAGCTTCAAACTAATCTCAGTAGTAACATGCAACCAATCATTAAAATGTAACAAATAAATATGCCAAGCACCATATAATGCAACAAAACAATCACACTATGAAACTCATCATCAACGGACTATGCACGTGTATTCAAGGCTAACTACTGTTAGAATCCTTATTTGTCTGCACCTCAGCTAGGTTCACGACCACAATTTGGGCGATGTACCCTCTTGGTACTTTATCTCATAACTGGATCCCCTTTTTGGGGCTATTTGGGTACTTGTGCTTTTCCCCCCGAACGGTATTTGTGCTTTTCCCGCCCCAATTAGAAATTTTATTATACATATCATAAAAGATGGCATTCATAAAGCATATAAACATTCATATAATGTATGAAAGATAAAGTTATGACATGGAATTCCTTTTTCCTCCAACTATCTAATTGTCCTAATCCAGCTCGGGTACAATTGTTTGGTCCTAAAATTCTAGATGTACAAAAAATGAGTTATTACTTATTCATGTATTATTCTAAACACATTTTGTAGGTTATCTTAGGTTAAAACTATAAAATGACTAAAATACCCTTGGGAACCCAATCCAAGTCCCTTTATATCCGATCTAATTATACTTTTCCAAAAATTATGACCCAAGCTAATCTTACACAATTTCACATGTAGAATCCAGTTTTGACCTCGAATTGGGTAAATTCAATTCTGAATGACAAAAATTCCCCTATAACCCCTAACTTAAGGTTTTAAGGGTATTTTTGACATTTCACATTCTAGTACTTTTCACACATCACACTTAACATAGACCCTACATAATTTTCCATTCTAAACACAATAGAATCATCAAAAACACAAAATTCTAGCCCTAACCCCTTGAACCAAGTCTGCTGAAAGTCATAAAGAAATTGGGAAAAATGTGTTTTCTTGATTCCAACCATCTAATCCTCTTCTTTTCACTTCTAATCACTTATTTAACTACTTAAACACCTATTAGACATGATCATCGAAAGATTGGGCAGCATAACCCTTTAGGGTTTCATCATCCAAAATCACAAAACAAGGAAAAACAAACCAAACAACCAATCCACAACAGCAACAACAACCATATAACCTTGAATTCACAAGAGAAGAAGGTTATTTATGGTTACCTCTTGATTTTTCTCTCTCTCTCTCTCTAACCGTGCACCTCACTCTCTCCTTCCTCTTGTTTTTTCCTTGCTACAATCCATATTCATGAAGATATAGAGGTTAGAAGTGATCTTGAATGAACTAGGAGGCTTAAACACCAAGATTTCAACCTACTTACCTTGGATCTTCCTCTTGAGCTCTCTCTCCTTCTATGTTCTTACCTCCTCTTCATCCAACTCTCTCTCTCTCTCTCTATTTCTCTTGGTTTGGCAAAAAATGAAGGGTTATGGAAGGAGAAAAGCCATATAAAACAAATATCCTATACCTCCTTTCTTTATTATATTTTATGGCAATTTAACACATGCCAATTGTTTTAATTATCATCATCTTTTCCCTTGGCCTTTTTACTTGGTCGAAATCGAGCTTTAGGAGAGAGTATTAATATGTCTTCAATTATCACTCTTATTCTCTTCCACATAAATTTAGAGTTGCAATATTTGACTTTCTAATCATCACTTTTTTTCTTATTTTGACCATATGCCAAAAATTGCTCCAAATGGGATATTTATTTTCAATTTATTGCTTTTCCCTCTTCATATCTCTTTTTGGCCGAAATATATCCCAAGAGAAGGGAAAAATAATTAACTTGTTGCTTTATTGGAAAATTACCATTTTGCCCTTACATTTTGTGATTTGTTCACAAGATGACAGAATTTTCATCAAACTTTGAAAATTCATACCTTTATTTATAAATGTCCAATTGGTGTGGTTTCAAAGGTTATGTGACCCTTATAAAGTATATTTTTAAGGAAAAATATTTTCTTTAGCCAACTGGTCGCACAACATTCCAGAATTATCATTTATTGGACACTGCCACCAAAACCTGACAGTTTCACTTGGCTAACTTCAAAAATACATAACTCTTAATGTATAGGTCCAAATGACTTAAATGACCTATCAAATTAAAGCTTGAAATGTGCAATTTTGATCTAGAAAATTTCACATCCATTAGAAGTTCTTTGGTTATCCAAAATCACATGACAATCTCACTGTCTCATAAGAAATCACACTGGCAGCACATTTCAGGTCACCAAAATTCACCATTTTATTCCATTTGTTGAAATAAATATACACTAGATTTTTAGTGTATGCATTTTGGGATATTACAACTCCCCCTTAATAGAATTTCATCTCTAAAATCTGCTACCCATATCTACTCATAAATTATGGGTACACTTCTGCATGCCTTCCTCTACCTCCTATGTTGCTTCTCTAGGAGATAATCCCTTCCAAACAACTTTTATGAACAGGATACTCCTATGTCTAAGTTATTTCTCCTGCCAATCAATGATCCAGTCTGGTCCAACCTCAAATGTTAGATCATCTCACATATCTACATCTTCGTATTCATTTACATGCTTCAGATTAGGTTGATATTTCTTCAACTGGTAAACATGGAAAACATTATGCAATCGGCTTAGATTTGGGAGTAAAGCTATCCAGTACACTATTAGCCCAATCTTCACCAAGATCTCGAATAGACTGATGTACTTTGAATTTAGCTTCTTCACTTTCAATTCTCTATCGATACCTGTGACCAGTGAAACTTTCAAAAACACATGATCGCCAACCTCAAATTCTAGAGGTTTTCACCTCTTATCAGCATAGATCTTTCTGTCATCTTTGAGCAGTTAATAGCCTCTTTTTAATCATTTTGATGTGCTCAGTTGTCTGATCAATGATATGTGGCTCAAGTAAACGCTTCTCAGACAATTTCATCCAACATAAGGGTGATTGATGTTTCCTTCGATACAATAACTTGTAAGGTGTCATCTGTATGCTCGAGTGGTAACTGTTGTTGTAGGCAAATTATGTACGTGGAAGGAATTTGTCCTAACTACCTTTGAAATCTAAGGCATGTGCTCTCAGCATATCCTCTAATGTTTGTATTGTTCATTCTGTCAGACCATCAGTCTAAGGATGGTATGTTGTGCTAAATCTGAGCTTGGTACCTAAAGCCTCATGCAACGTTCTCTAGAAATTGGAAGTGAAGCGAGGATCTCTATCCAAAATGATGTTCTTCGGAGTACTATATAACAGCACCATCTCCTTAATATAGATCTCTTCTAGCTTATCAGGAGAATAATGAATGTTAATAGGTAGGAAATGGGTTGTCTTCATGAATCGATCAACCATTACCCATATTGCATCGTGATTTCCGATCTTGGGCAATCTTATCATGAAATTCATGGTGATGCTTTCCCATTTCCACTCAAGAATCTGAGGGTTTTGTAGAAGTCCAGATGATCGTTGATGTCCAAACTTTACCTTCTAACAGGTGAGACAACGAGCCACAAAATTTGTTACGTCTCTTTTCATCCCTAACCACCAATACATGGACTTCAAGTTATGATACATTTTGGTTGCTCCTAGGTGTAGAGTAAATCTACCCTTATGCACCTCATCCAGGATTTGCCGCTTAAGTTCTGGTTACGGTAGAACATATATCCGCCTTTTGTATTTGACTAGTCTACTCAATGACAAGTCATATTCCTAAACTTCTCCTCTATCAATCATATATGTGATAGAATGTGCTCGTCCATCCTGCATTTAAGCTTCTTCTATTACTACTCTCAGGTCATTCTCAGCCTGATTGATAGTACAACCACAAAGTAGGGGTGTCCAAATTGTCCCGGTCCCGGTTGTCCGGTCCCGGTCCCGGAATTTTGATCCCGGGAATTTCCCGTCCCGGCCGGGACCGGGACCGGGATCTAAGGGACCCGGGACCGGGACCGGGACCGGTCACATACCTTGTGATCCCGGTCCCGGTCCCGGTCCCGGTTTTTTATTTTATTTTTTATTTTTTTCTTAAAAACTAAGTTATTGTTTTATTTTTGTATTTTTTATCCCATAATTTAAGTTATCATTTGATAAAATGTGTATCACATATTTAGTTGGAGTTAAATTATATATATTGTGATACTAATCCTACTATATAATATATAAAAATAATTATAAAAATGATGAAGGTGATCATAATAATAATAATAAAATGTTATTTTTCAATTCTAGATCAATTTATGTGATTATTATGGCCTTATTAGATGTTAAATAATTACTTTAAACACTAAATTATAGAAAATTTAACTAAAATAATAATATTTTTTAAATTTAATTTTTTTAAAAAAAAAAAACCGGGATTCCCGGTTTGATCCCGGTCCCGGCCGGGATTACCGGGACCGGGACCAAACCGGGACCGGGAGCGGGACCGGGATGCAATTTGCATCCCGGCCAAAAACCGGGACCGGGACCGGGAGTGGTAGGTCCCGGTCCCGGTCCCGGTTTTGAACACCCCTACCACAAAGTATGATCTGATTAGACAGGTTGAAATCTCTAAAATCTTCGATTAGTTTCTGATCATGAATCATTAAGGCTGCTACCTACACTATTTTATGGCTCAATACATCAGCAACAACATTAGCCTTCCCTAGATAGTACTTGATTTCCAAGATGTAATCTTTAAGCAGCTCCATCCATTTGTGCTATCTCATATTGATCTCTTTCTGATCATACAAATATTTCAAGCTCTTATGGTCGCAATATAGTTCTACAGTCACACTATAAAGATAATGTCTCTAGATCTTTAGTGTAACACAATTTCCGCTAACTCAAGATCATGTGTGGGATAATTCTGTTCGTGAGACTTCAGCTGTCTAGATGTATAAGCCACTACACAGCCATGCTACATTAAAACACTTTCTAATCCATTCCCACTGGCATCAGCATAGACAATGGAGGTCAATTGTGGATTTGGGTCATTAGCACTGGGGCTGTTATTAATTTCTCTTTCAACTCTATGAAGCTCCTCTCATACTTATCGTTCTAGAAATAAGGTTTAGTTTTTTGTGTTAACTTTATTAGAGGTAAAGCTATTCTGGAGAAATTCTGTATAAATCTTCTATAATATTCGGAAAGACCCAAAAAACTATGTATTTCAAAAAATTCTCTAGCATCTTCTAGTTTAGTACTGCTTCCACTTTACTAAGATCCACGTAGACCCCTTATTATGGACTATATGGCTTAGAAATTTAACTTCTGAAGGCCAAAATTTACATTTGCTTAGCTTGGGATGGAGTTGCTTATCTCTCAGTGTATTCAACACTATTCTTATATGTTAATTATGTTATGTTCTATTCCATGAGTTTACCAGAATATCATCAATAAAGACTGCCATGAATTGGTCTAAACGCAGACAAAAAATTTCATTAATGTAGTTCATGAACAAGGTAGGTATATTGGTCAGCCTAAATGGCATTACAAGGAATTTGTAATGGTCATATCTGGTTCTGAAAGCAGTCTTTAGTACATCCTTTGCTTTTACCTTGAGCTGGTGGTACCCCGATCTCAGGTTAATCTTTGAAAACATGCAAGAACTAGATAACTAATTGAGCAAATCGTCAATCCTCGGGAGTGGGTACTTGTTCTTGACGATCACCTTATCCAACTCCCTATAATCAATACAGAGTTGTACGCTTCTATCTTTCTTTTTGACAAAGAGTACTGGAGCTCCCTATAGTGAAACACTAGGTCGAATAAACCCTTTTTCTAGCAGCTCTTCAATTTTCTTTTTCAATTTTTCCATTTCATTTGGAGCCATTCTATATAGGGCTTTAGATATTAGTCCTGCTTTGGGCCTAAGGTTAATAGCAAACTCCACTTCCCTATCCAAAGGTAATCCGTTAATATCTTCCAGAAACACCTCTGGAAACTCATTTACTACAGGGATACTTTCAAATGTTGTTCCAGCTTCTAATTGCAAAGACAAAAATACCGTGTATCCCTGCCAACCTTTATGCAAACATCTCTCAGCCTTAGCTGGTAAAAGAAAATAAAGGTTGATTTCTATACCAGCCTTCAATTGTAGATTAGGATAGATAACCCTTTTACTTTTGTAGTCTAGTAAAACATTGTTTATTGTTAACCAGTCAATACCGAGGATTACTTATAAGCCTTGCAATGGTAGATAGATCAAATCTACAGTTGATTAATGCTCCTCAGCCTTTACTATGCAAATTCAAACAAATGTTGGCTATGACAACTCTAACACCCATGGGTGTAGACACAACCAAGTCATATGGGATTTATATACCCTCAAGTTTAGCTTTTACATAATTATATGCAATAAATTAATGACTAGCACCCAAATCATACATTACTTGTATTGAATTGCCATTAAGATAGACGTACCTTGTATTAGTTCAAGAGATTTTCAGGCCTCCTCTTAGGTTATTACGTAAACTCTGCCCTGAGATCTCTGTATGGGCTCTACAGGTTGTTGCTATTTTTATAGGCAATCCTTAGTATAATGCCATGGCTTCTGGTATATGTAATAGGTTATCTACCTGGTTGGATCCAGATTTGCTGGTGAAGCCTTATGTATTAGAACACCATTACATGTCCTGCCATGATGATGTAGTTTGCTATAATACTGGCATGTTTTGCCCTAAGGGTTTTTTATTACCCTGGCCCCCAGCCTGATATGACTTCTTTTTTCTACCTCTAGGTGGTCCACTCAGATATTTTTGTTTTAGGAAGAACTCTTACTACCTAATGTACCCTTGTTATTGTTGCCTATATAAGAATATAGGCTCAACAAGTTGTTTTCAGTGATTTAACATTCTTCAACTGCCTTGTTAAACTATATAAAGTGTTTGGAAACTAGCTTTTCCTTTAGCTCTAGCTTTAACCCATGTATCATCATGTCTGAACTCCATTCCTCGGCATCCCGATGCCTAAGGTGTGATGAGTATCGAGAAAATTGAATGTACGAGCTAGGTACTCATCAAAGCTATCTCTATCATGCTGCTGTATATTGAGAAATTCCTTTTCCTTTTTTAGCTTGACTAAACAAGGAAAATTTCTTGTTAAATTTCTCTTAGAAGAATTCCCACATTACAAGAATATTCCTTCCCTTCAAAATCAGCTTAGTGTTCCTCTACCATCTATCAACATTGCCTTTCAGCTTATATATTGCCAACTAGACCTTAATGTCATTAGGGTAAGCCAAAATTTTAAAAATTTTCTCTAGTTGTAATAGCCAGTCTTCGGCTTGTTGAGGATCAAATTTCCCTCTAAAAACAAGAGGTTGCTGTTTAATGAATCCTCCTACCCAACCTAGAAGAATATCAACCTTAGGATCAGGTAAAGGATCTTCTAGTTGAAATCCCTTAGGCGGATTATGTAATAACCTGAATGTTGGGATTGTAGGCTTGAGAATAAGCCTGAATTTAGTGGACTGCTAAGCCCCGACTTAGCAGGTGTCCTAAATCTATTCCCTAACATTTCTTATATGTATTAAAGTGAATAAAAAGGTGAATTAAAGAATATGGGAAATTTGTATACAAAAATCGAATTTATTGAAGTTGCAAGTGCATGCTGTTTCATTTCTTCTAGTGAGGCAATGAGTTTGTCATATGGTTTTGGTTGACCAAATGATGATAAAAAATTATGAAATTTTATAGGATGAAAGTAGACATCCTAAGCTTTAATTTGATGTTATATGAATTATTTTCAGCTGTACACAAGGAGATATGTTTTTTTGAAGTTAGCACAGTAAAACTGGAGAGTTTCTAAGGTAGCATCAAAAAATGGAATTTCAGGGAATTATGAGCTTTTAGTTGGCCAAAAGTTATATTTTTCCTTGAAACTAGACTTAATAAGGGTTTTATAGCCTCTAGAATCACTCCAATTGAAGTTCTACAAATTAAGTTATGATTTTTCAAAGTTTAGGTAGAAAATCTGTTAAAATTGCCAAAAATCCAAAAATGGAAAAAAATTGTGATGACAACATTGTAATTATGGAGCAAACTTTTGGAGTCTGAAATCAAAACCACAATTTCCCTTTTTATTGACCTAGGATTCGGCCAAGTCTAGAAGTAGGGGTAGGAGTTGGATTTTCATGAAATTGATGGTTCCATTGTGTTCAGGAGGGAAAATATGATAGGGTTAGTATTAAACACTTTTTCAGAAAAACCCTAGAAAGCGAAATGACCAAAATGCTCTTGAAACCCTAATTAGGGGCTGCCAAGGGCAAAACTTTCATTTGGTAGTGATTTTACAAAAACCAATGCCAGAAACGAATTCTTTGGGTGTAAATATGTCAGAATAGCCCAAGTCAAAATTTCTGGAAAAGTACGGTCGGACCAAGTACGGTGGAGCCGGGACCAGGTCCCTAGGGGCATGTTTGTAATTTTTCAGTATAGACTACTATAACCACCAAAAATACTTTGGAAGTCTCTAAAGTGATACATGAATGAGTTTTAACCTAATTCTTGTACATTTGAAATTTTAGGACCGAAGTAATTGCCCGAGCTGTTGGCATAAATTTTGAGGAACGCTTTACGAGTTGAAAAAGGCTTAAGGTAGTAACTATATCTTTCATACATTATGTCACTGTCTATATGTTTATGTATGCCATTATTTTTATTTTAATTAATCAACATGGTTTTGCCGAGAAAGAGCAGTCTGCTGAGAAAGGGCAGTTAGTGCGAGAAGTGCACTTTTACCTGGTTGTTGAGTAACAATCCAACCAAGGTGTATGGATAGTGGGGTCTAAGACCTACTCATGTATACATGACATTATATTGTTCATTAATTTGTGCATAACATGGAGCATGACATATTTACTTTCCACATTATATACGAACGATTGTATATTACTATTGGGATTCCTTGGAATCTCACCCTTTTTCATAAATAAATAAATGTACTAGCGGAACTAGTGGCTCTAAAGGCAAGGTGGTAGACAAAGGAAATTTATGGGTGCAGATTCCGAGACGGAAGTTAGTGGTTATATGTAGTCTCTTTTTGAATACTTTGGGTATTTTGGATAATTGTATATATTTTCAAAACCCTGAGAGGAAACTGGTAATGTAATCAAGCCTGTTATTTCAATAATATCAGTATATTTTCTCTATTCCTATGTTGTCCACCGAACTGCGCTCCAGTACTTTGATTAATATCAAAGGTAAGTGATATAAGACAGGGTCTTACAGATTAGGTTTATCATCTCCCCTCACCAGGTCTTCTAAACAATCATGTCTTTGCTGCACTTCTCGCTGCTCCTCCCTGATATCGTTCATTGTTGCCTGTTGTTGTGTTAGTATACCCAATATCTATGGCATTGAGTCAGGCCTAGGCTCCTGATTTGAGTTCTTATGTCCCCCTCGTGGTCTACCGCATGTTCTACCATCTTTGTATCTATAGAGAAGAAATCAATTTCATATGAACACAAGGGCAGTTTTGTCATTTCACAAAATTTTGGGGTATACAAATATGTCATATATATCATACAACAGGTATTTACAGCAATAAAGGAAAGCTTTAACACCATACAACCTATAACTAGTATACAACATGACTTTGTCCTCTTTTACACACTATGTCATAACTATACATATGACTTCCTAGGGGATCACACATCCTAAGATTTCTCTGGGTTGAGCACGCTTAACCCTACTATACCCATACAAAAACACAAATACCAGCTCTATCTACTTCTACCCACCGGTACCCTATGATTGCCTTTATCTCAAAAGTCATGCCAACTACCTCCGGTCACCAAAATACCACCCCTGGATTGTTAATCACCCATAGTACATATATCTCAGCACATAGTCTAACATGTGCTCCATAAACTCCCTAAAGAGGTTATTCGGGCCCCACTCAACAATATCGTTCTTCTTCCGGTTCCAAAATGACGTATCCAAGAAAAAGCCCATTATGGAAAAGATCTGGAACTCATCCAAAAAATCTAACTCCAACAGCACCTGCTTCTAGTACTGGGAATCCATGGCATCCAGATAAGCAAGGTACTGATCAACGGGAGTGGCATGTACTCGTACAGCTTACCGATATTTGCCCCAAATATACTCCCAAAACTCCTCATCCAGCTACAGGTCATATGGTTCGTGTATAGTAAAAGCACCAAAAAGGCAGCGATACTTGGGTTCGACTCCATACCGTTTGACAGTGGTTGTGTAGTATCTCCCACTGATAAGCTAATGGATGGTGTTGGTACTGGTTGAGGCTCAGGCCTATACACCAGCCTGTCTCGAACCTGCTTCTTGGGGGTGTCCTCAACATCATAATGCCACCCGATGCCCGATACTACATGTAAGGCTGTCCCTCGAGAATCCACCACTTCGGTGGAAGCTGATTCAACGATGGTGGTGATCTATCCTGCTAGTGTTACCTTCTTCCAAGCATAGTTCCTGTCACCATATAAACAAAACAATGTCAGTATACTATTCTAGTAATGCTAGAACTGCTTAAGCTCTTACACCAAAAATGTCAAACCCCTTAACATTTCGATATTTGCTAAAGTAATAAAGGCAAAGTTCTATAGGCATACATAAATAGCATGAATATACTGATAAAAGATACATGTGTTACGATACAAGAAATCTCCATAAGGTTTGAAAAATATTTACAAATTATCCAAAACTAACAAAAAACAACAATTAATGATAACCAACAACTACGCCTCCTTGAACCAAAAACCTCAGTTCCCAGTATTTACCATTTTGCCCCTAGAACCGCTAGCTTCTGCTAAAATATGTTTAAATTTGGAAAGTTTGAATCTCAATAGTAACATGCAATCAATCATATAAAATGTAACAAATAAATATGCCTAGTACCAGATAATGCAACAAAATAATCACATTGTAAAACTCATCATCATCGCACTGTGCAGGTTTATTCAAGGCTAACTACTGTTAGAACCCTTATTTGTCCGTACCTCCACTGGGTTCACAACCACAATCTAGGCAATATACCCTCTTGGTACTTTATCTCACAACAAGATCCCCTTTTTAGGGTCGTTCGAGTACTTATGCTTTTCCTGCTCTAGTTATACAGTGCATTATACGTATCACAGAAGATGGCATTCACAAAACATATAAACATTCACATAATGTATGAAAAATAGAGTTACTACCAAGAATTCCTTTTTCCGCCTAACTGTCTAATTGTCCTTTTCTGACTCGAGTACCATTGTTTGGTCCTAAATTTCCATATGTACAAGAAATGAGTTATTACTCATTCATGTATTATTCTAAACATATTTTACTAGTTATCTTAGCTTAAAACTACAAAATGACTAAAATACCCCTAAGGACCAGGTCCAATCCTTTTATACCCGGTCCAACTGTACTTTTTCAAAAATTATGAACCAGGCTAATCCTACACAATTTCGCTTGTAGAATCTATTTTTGACCTCAGATTGTCAAATTCAATAACAAATGACGAAAATGCCCCTACAACCCCTAACTTAGGGTTTTAAGGGTATTTTTGGCATTTCACATTTTAGTGCTTTTCACACTTCACACTTAACATATACCCTATACAATTTTCTATTCTAAACACAATGGAATCATAAAAAACACAAAATTCTAGCTCTAACCTCTTGAACCAGGTCTGGCCAAAAGTCCTAAATATATTGGGAAAAATGTGTTTTCTTGATTCCAACTATCTAATCCTCTTATTTTCAATTCTAATCAATTATTTAACCACTTAAACACCTATTAAACATTATCAATGAAAAATTAGGCAGCATAACCCCTTAGGGTTTCTTCATCCAAAATCACAAAACAAGGCAAAACAAACCAAACAACCAATCCACAACAACAACAACAACCATATAACCTTGAATTCACAAGAGAACAAGGTTATTTGTGGTTACCTTTTGATTTTTCTTTCTCTCTCTCTCTAACCGTGCGCCTCCCTCTCTCCTTCCTCTTGTTTTTGCCTTGCTACAAGCCATATTGATGAAGATATAGAGGTTAAAAGTGATCTTGTGTGAACTAGAAGGCTTAAACACCAAGATTTCAACCTACTTATCTTGGATCTTCCTCTTGAGCTCTCTCTCCTTCTATGTTCTTGCCTCCTCTTCATCCAACTCTCTCTCTCTCTCTATTTCTCTTGGTTTGGCAAAAAATGAAGGCTTATAGAAAGAGAAAGGCCTTTAAAAACAAATATCATACACCTCCTTTCTTTATTATATTTTATGGCAATTTAACATATGCCAATTGTTTTAATTATCATCATCTTTTCCCTTGGCCTCTTTTACTTGGCCGAAATTGAGCTTTAGGAGGGAGTAATAATATGTCTTCAAGTATCACTTTTATCCTCTTCCACATAAATTTAATTAGAGTTGCAATATTTGACTTTCTCATCATCACTTTTTTTTATTTTGACCATATACCAAAAATTGCTCCAAATGGGTATTTATTTTCAATTTATTGTTTTTCCCTCTTCATATCTCTTTTTGGCTGAAATATATCCCAAGAGAAAGAAAAAAATTAGCTTCTGGCTTTATTGACAAATTACCATTTTGCCTTTACATTTTGTGATTTCTGCACAGGTTAACAGAATTTTGATCATACTTTGAAAATGCATATCTTTATTTATAGATGTCTAATTGCTGTGGTTTTATAGAGTCTATTTTTAAGGAAAAATATTTCCTTTAGCCAACTGGTCACACAACATTATAGAATTATCATTTATTGGACACTGCCACCGAAACCTGACAGTTTCACTTGGCTAACTTCAAAAATACATAACTCTTAATGTACAGGTCCAAATGACTTATATGGCTATCAAATTAAAGCTTGAAATGTCTACTTTTATTCTGAAAAATTTCACATTCATAGGACATCCTTTGATTATGCAAAAACACATGACAATCTCACTGTCACATAAGAAATCACACTGGCTCACATTCCAGTTTACCAAAATTCACCATTTTATTCCATTTATTGAAATAAATATACACCAGATTTTTTGTGTATGAATTTTGGGATATTACATAAATGCAAAACATAATGAAGTTCTAAAATTCTCAATTAGCCAATCGCGAAATAAGAAGTATCAACATTAAGAGCTCTATCAATTATTATGAAAAGCATCCCAAAACAAACAAGGGACATTTCAAATTGATAGATGGTGCTCTTATTATACAACTTCAATGTAACACCCCGAATTTTGAGACTCGAGGCTAGAGAATAAGCCTGAGATTAGTGGATTGCTAAGCCCCGGTTTAACAAGATCCTAAATTGTGATTAGGGTTTAATGACTACAAAAGTGGACGTGGTTAGTGATTAATGAACCCTTTTAGAGAATATAAAGTGGATTGTAGTCGCTTGTGTTATGAGCAACGCCAAAACCCTGTATTTGAGTTCAATTGTGGATTAACATCCAAATTGACTTAGAATAGAGGGAGGAATTGAATGGGATATTGTGATGGAAATGGTGTCATGTTGTGGTATTTAATCATTGGAATTGATTTAAATTAGATTGGACACATTGGTTGCAAAAAATTGGAAATGCTGTCCAGTGTGAATTCTGTCTGGGCAGTCTTCTCGTGTGGATGTTTTGACTAGGCAAATGATGTCAGAAAATTATGAAACTTTTCAGTCTTGAAGTTCACATCCCAAGCTTCAAAATGAACATATAATTTGTGCCATTTCGTTTTGGGAACTGGGAGATATGACTGTCCAAAGTTTGAGGTCGAAAATGGACTCTGTTTTGGGGCAGTGATGAAATTTGTGTAATTATGGAATTTTGTGGTGATTTCTAGTAATGGATCATATTTTTCCAATGAATAGCACTTAAATACCTTTCATTTGGCTTTAGGATCACCTCATTTTGATGTTTCTAGAATTAGTTATGATTTTGCAAAGATTGGGCAGAAAATCTGCCAGAAAATCCGAAAATGCCAATTTTGGGAATTATGACATCAGCATAATAAAACATGACATCATCCTAATATTAAAGCACCTTTTCTTCATCTTCCTTCCTCCAAACCGACGCCATTCTGCAACAGAAATAAGGAAAAAGGGTTGAGAGGGTTTTGGGAGAAAAGGAGAAGAGAACTCGCAAGGTAAGCCGATTTCTCCGATGATCTAGCTCCTAACGCGTATAACTCCGATCCTAAGCTACTCCTTTATGTTCTTTAAGGTTGGAAGCTCTTTCTTTGGTGTTAAAACAGCTAGGGTTTCAGCCAAGATAAGGGAAAAGCCAGAGGGAGCTTGAGGTAACTTCCAAACTCTTGTGTATTGACTATTCTAGCTGCTGTGGGCAATTTAATCGGTGAAATTTCGCCGGATTGCCATTGGTTTTAATTTTTGGAAATGGGTATGTGGGGCTGTTATGCTGCCCAAATTGGTACTAAATGGTAGTTGTAACCTAATAGAATAGTCAATAAAGTGGTTAGGAGTAGAAAGGAACGCGTTTACGGAGCCGAAACCGAAAAACCCTAATTTTCCCCTTAAAACCCATATATTTCGGCCAGCATTGTAAATGGGTCTTAGAGTTGGATTTTCAATGATTTGATGATTCCATTGGATTCAGTGGGCGAAAATAGGTGGGGTTACAGTTGGGCACTTTTTCGGAAAAGGCCGAGAAAGCATAATTACGGAAACGCCCCTAAAACCCTAAAAGTAGGGCTGCCAAGGGCAATTTCGTAATTTGACATTGAATTTGATAATTCCGAGTCGGGAAATGGATTCCTTGGGCGAAAATATGTAAGAATAGCCCATGTCAAAGTTTCAAGAAAAGTACAGCCGGACCGGGTACGGCGGGGCCGGGCCGGGTCCCCGGGGGTATTTTAGTAAATTTTCAATATAGCCTCATATAACCCCCAGAAACACTATGGAAGTGTCTAAATGGTACATTTGACATTGTAGGATCGAATGTGAAGCCCCGAGTTGCTGGCACGCAAATCGAGGAGAAAAGACTGGAGGTAGGGGACTTACCTTACTTGCATGTATTTGATATCTTTGCTTGTGTAGTGATGTATATGATTGCTTTACTTGATTGTGTAGAGCATATTTGAATAAATGAAGCTCTGTTTCTGTTTTGCTGTGGCCATAGTTTTGTTACATGAAACATTGAGTATGCAAAAATGTCATTATGGGGCATGCATCTAGATAAAGCTAACATGTAATACACATAGCATCTATCATGCATGCATTATGGTATCTGTTTCCTACTGAGATTCTCTCGAACCTCACCCTTCCCTACCAACAATTTAGACAGGGTAGGTGGATCGAGGATGGAGTAAGCAATCGAAGGCGACGGGACTCGTTCGGGTTGTAATCTTGTGATAGGTGGTTATCAATGCATGTTTAGGATGAGTATATTTGGTTATGTATTTGAAATGAGTTGTTGGATATTTGTATATGTATGAGAAAGATTTGTGTAATCCCCATATGAGGGCTTGTATGGGCGAATGGGCCCTATAAAGCTCGAGTTAATATATGGAAACTGGGATTGCCGGGATTATTTTTGTGTACTCTGATTTATTATGAATGTGATGTTCCGCGTAGTAATTGTATTCGAAAAGTGATTATGAGACCAAGTTTATAAATGATTTCGAAAGGTAATTGTGAAAACCCCGTCTGGTAGATGGGTTTGTAATTTGTATTTGTTTCTTATTGGTCTCTATTTCACTTTAATTGCGTATTTCGGATATAATTACGGCAGGGGGTTACATTGTGGTAGTGGGAATGCATTGAGGCGCTACTTACCCCCAGGTAGTGGCTTCGATTCCCACGGAGGCGAAAAATCTCGCTTGGGGAGCGAGGGACTCTTGTGAGTAGTGGGTCTAACGGACTTGACCCATCCTGCTCCGCACCGCGTGGTGGGAGAGGGCACCAACGGTTGTGGCCCGGTGGGGTGAGACGGCGGTGGGGTGTTACAATAAAAAGGCGCCTTTTTATTGTAACACCCCACCGCCGTCTCACCCCACCGGGCCACAACGGTTGGTGCCCTCTCCTACCACACGGTGCGGAGCAGGATGGGTCAAGTCCGTTAGACCCACTACTCACAAGAGTCCCCCACCCCCCTGGCGGGATTTTTCGCCTCCGTGGGAATCGAAGCCACTACCTGGGGGTAAGTAGCGCCTCAATGCATTCCCACTACCACTTGAGCTAGTAGCTCAAGTGGTAGTGGGAATGCATTGAGGCGCTACTTACCCCTAGGTAGTGGCTTCGATTCCCACGGAGGCGAAAAATCCCGCCAGGGGGGCGGGGGACTCTTGTGAGTAGTGGGTCTAACGGACTTGACCCATCCTGCTCCGCACCGTGTGGTGGGAGAGGGCACCAACCGTTGTGGCCCGGTGGGGTGTTACATTCAATCTATCAACAGATTGAGTGAAAACTAATGACAATTCAAATTTTGTAATTGCTACCAACTATATATCATGCACTTCTAGTAATATGACTAGAACATAAATATTGAGATTGATCCTAAATTCCAAATAAAGGCGTTAATTCATGATAGATATGTGAGACCTTAAGACAGACAACAACATATGGATATTTCGTAAAGTTGTTGATGTATAGATCCTTCCATATTTTCATGATGTTTAATGCCTATTTTGAAATGGAATATTATTGGCATCTTTCCATTATAGACATGGGGAGATATATATGTGAATTAAAAGAAAGGGTCACATAAACTATGAGGAGAATTTAGTTAGCAAAACTGAGAAATTATCCTTACAAGTATGTCTCACATTAGTGATAAATAATGTGTTATGATGCAGTCACATACATGATAAGGTTGAAAGTATTATAATCTTGTTTGTATCACTAGATTAGTGGGTATTGAATCATCTATATTGAACAAAATGATTCACTCTTTGCTTGTGAATTTTGACATAAGGTGTTGCACGTAACTAAATCATCATTGTTCAAATTTGAGATATGAATAGGTTAAATATAGTATTCCTTTAGAATACATAGAGATTATTCTCAAAATACTTGAGAATGTCATAAATAAACTATGATCACAAGTATTTGAACATATATGGATAGATTATAGTTGCTATGAAAATACAATTAGACTGTCCATATGTCTCTAATATATATATCATTGTAGTCCTTCTAATTTAATTTCCTAGGTGCAAGCTTACTTAAATGTGCACACAAAACAGGCAATGCCATTGCAAGGGAACTTTAGGAGGATTATCAAGCATAGTATTGCTTGAAAAGTAATTGCAAAGCTACAAGTCATGAAGTACCTTACGAAATGTGCATTAAGCCTCATGCTCTACATATAGGAGAATGATTAGATTTGATTAGTTTAGTATGATGTGTTAATTGTAAAATAGTTAACATTATGATGAATCTTTAAGTTTATAGAACAAATTGCATCATAGAGGAGTACAAGATTGCTAAGCAGTCAAAGATTGCTTAGTTTCACCATGAATTGCTTAATCTAGTCATTCTTGGAGGCAAGTTATAAGGTTGCTGGTTAAAGAATTTCATCATGTGCTTTTAAATTAATTTAAAACCATTAAGGGTGTTGTATGACCATAAAGTCAATATGTCATAAACACATAAAGTATAGATCCTTAAATGAATTGCATGAATTTAGAGATAATAAAGGATCAAATACCTTACTTGTGAGTTGGATCATATTGAGTGATCTAAATAAGGTATTGTCAAATAATAAAATTCAAGTTAGAATTTGTTGTCTCATATTGGTACATAGTTATCGAGATTGACAAACACTCAAGTAGGAACTGAATAAACATGTAAAGTTTATTCATCAAGTTTTAACCCATTAAGTAAGGGTGCTGCTATGTAATATATGGAAGATAATACTCGACTTAAGAGGACTTATTGCCATGATTCTCACAGCATAGCCTTGATTAATCTGGATAGGGCAACTACCATATAGGTATGGGCCATATGGGAGAATGTAAGATATTTTAATATATTATAGTTATTATTAGTTATTATTAATTAGATAATTAATTAAAATATCCTGAGTGTGGCCCGTAAGTCAGATTTATACCCAATTCAAAATTAAAGTTATTGGCTACTAATGTGATGTTTTTGATGGTGGGACATACACACTTGAGTTTATGGCTGATTGATACGAGCGTTAGAAAAACCTATTTTGCTCATCTGAGGTTCCCTAACTGGCGACGACTCTTAACCCAGTTACTATCGCTGTGCCTCACAACTAGTTAAAAAGATACCTAACAATTGTTTTTTGTCTTCACTACAAATCATACATTTCTTTAATACCTACAATGCAAAATTAAGCATAAAGTAGCATCAAAAGTTCAAGGGACAATTGTAAAAAAAATAATAAATTTTGACCATTTTGCCCCTAATTGCCATTAATTCACAATTATCCCTAACCAAAATTAATGCTTAATAATGCAATAATGTTCCAGGAAATACATTAAAATCCCAAATTAATCCTGGAAAATTCATATAAAAATATGGTTTAATCAGTTATAGCTCTATCAATCTCTACTTTTTGAACAAAAAACAGAGGTGGCTCACTAATGCACAAATTAATGTTTTCTCCATACGAATCTTAGACTTCCAGCACATAATGGAAAAGTAGGATGCGAGAATAGATGGAGAACAACCCTTTATTTAATTGAATTTGATTTTAGTATTTATAGTTTGAATGTTAAAATATACTTTTAGTCCTTTAAGTTAAGTTTATGTGAGGTATCATTTTAATCCCTCAAGTTCGTAAAGTGTATTTTAGTTCTTAAAAGTTAACATCGTTAATATTATGAATGGAAAATGCTGACTAAGCAAAACAAAGAGTGACCATGTGAGGCTGATAGAGCCAATTTAATCTATATGTCAGCCAATAAATTGTTATTAATTTATTGTCTTAAAAAAATGCCCAGGATTTTGTAATTTCCTTTATCGGCCCCTCTTCCCTCCTTGTCTATCCATCTTCCTTCCGTATCAATCTCTCTTCAATCCTCCCTTCATCTCCCCATGTTCTTGACTATTTCCTTTAAAACCCATAACCCCCCTCATCAGTCTTATTGCCAGAAAAGATGTGGAGTCTATCGAGGGGGAAAATAATTGATATTTCTTTGCTGGTTTATCTCAACAAGTTTTCAATTTCAATAAAAAAATATAATTATGCAGATTTGGTAATCCACCCAACTCACTAATGTTGCCGGTCAAATATTGATTATGCATAGTTTGATCCAGTACTATAATTACCTCTCACACAATAAAAATACTTGTGTTGAAGATTATTGCACCCATAAAAACGCCATATTTTCGCACATAAATAAAATAAGGTACTTTTACACACACACACACACACACATGACTCTTCATTCTATCCATCTACTAAGATAAAAGAAGATAAGAGAATTAGACTCACACATAGAAATTTAATGTATCTGAATAATTCCAGGCCCTGAAATGAACTGTATGCCATTAGAAGTTGTGTTTCTTGGGAGAGAAAAAAGTTGAAGAAATCAAGTAGGAAAATGAGCGATAATTCTTTTCTTCCTGAAATTATATATAATCTCGCATTTGTTTTAGATCCTTTGGTATTTTTTAGTAGATCTTGGAATATTATTCCATTGTGTAGGACAAAATCATGGAATACAAAATAAATAATAAATTATAGTACATGAATTTTCCTATATCAATAGTGGAAGACTTATAAGAATTACCTCTCGCCATTACTAAGCTTTGGTTAAAGAGAGAACTCACAGATCCTGATGAAAGAGTGCTGCAAAAGAACTTTTGTAGCACATTTCTTTAATGATGAATATAAAACGAACTTTTGATGCATGAGGAACAAACTGAAAAAGAAATGTATGATTTGTTTAGTAAGTTGCATATCAATGTTCCTTCCTTCCAATTGGTTAAGTCTATGCCTAGCTATTGCAAATTCTTGAAAGAGCTTTGTACTAATAAGAGGAAGTTTAGGCCTAATGAGAGAGTTCAAGTTAGCTCTAATGTGTCTGCCCTATTCAAACCCCCAATCCCTATTAAGTGCAAGGATCCCGGCTCATTCACTATACCTTGTACCATAGGTAATGTGCATGTAGCTCAAGCCTTGTTAGACTTAGGTATAGCCATTAATGTCATGCCTAGTGCCATTTTTAAGTATCTTGGTGTCAAGGAGCTTAAGAGGACTAGTGTGGTTCTCCAACTAGCTGATAGGACCACTAGGGAATCACAATTGAGGATTTGCTTGTCAAAGTTAAGGATTTAGTTTTCCCAGCTGACTTCTATGTGTTAGACATGTCTTAAGAGTCTAGTGAATCCACCCTTATCTTAGGGAGACCCTTCATGAGAACCGCTAGTACCTTGATAGACATGAGAGATGGGTCAATCACTATGGAAGTTGTAACCCCCTTCATGATTAAGGCCGAGATTAGTTCGTAAAAACGTAATTAATGTGGAATTAGAGACCGTAATAGATTTTGGGACTTAAACAAAGTCAATCTTCCCAAATCAGGGTTAACAAAAATCTTTACAAAAACTGTTAGATAATGGTCTCACGTTCACATTTCAAATTAAAATGGCCTCTACCGGTTGGTTTCATTCATACATATCAGAGTACAGTGTAACCCCCTGCCGTAATTAATATCCGGATTACGCAATTAAAGTGAAATAGAGACCAATGAGACAAAACATCATTTATAAACCCATCAACCAGACGGGGTTTTCACAATCACAGTTCGAAATCATTTAAAACACGGTCTCCTATTTACACTCCGAATATAATTACTATGCGAAGATAAATTACATTTATACAATTATCAGAGTACGCAATATAAATTCCCGACAATTCCGGGATCATATCTTCGCTCAATACTCATAAGGCATAATAGCCCATACAACTCATTCAATAGGGATTACACAAATCTCTTTCGAATACATACTCCAAATACTGGTCCAAACATACACATACATAATCCCAATTACGTATTGATAACCAACCACTAAGCTCTCACCCAGAAACGAGTCCTCTTCATCCTTGGATGCTTGCTCATCCTCAATCTTCCTTCCCTGTCTAAAATGTTGATAGGGGAGGGTGAGATTCTGGGGAATCTCAGTAGGAAACAGATACCAATATGCATGCAAGATAAGTATTTAATGCATGACATGCTTGCATCACAATAACACATGTTCACATAATGATATATCTGCATGCTCAATGTTCACACCACATACTCATGGCCATAGTATAAATAGAACAGAGCTACAATCATTCTCATATGTCTCACATAATCACGCAAAGCAATAACATGCATCAATACACAAATACAATTATCAATACATGCAGAAGAGGTAAGTTCCCTACCCTCTTTCCACATAAGCTCCAGATCCGGCTGCTCACGCTCAGGAAATCATCAAATCCTATAACCAAGATCAAGGACATAGGATTAATCCCTTTTCCAATTCCTTAACTTTTAGACATTCAGGTTGGTTATCATTATTGCCCTTTAAGTGCCCTCAAACACCTTAATCCATAGCTCTAAAGGGTTGGAAGACTATCCCCAAAGATCCCCTTTTGAACACTCAAACTTGATATTTTCCACTGCCTCACTTGAGCACAGAAGCTCTCACTCGAGCACAAGTACGGACATCACTCGAGCACAAATGCTCTCACTCGAGCATTGGTACGGACAACACCCGAGCAAAAGAGAAAGTGAGACAGAAAGCACATGCCCGAGAGCACAACCCTCACTTGAGGCACAAGCTCACTCGAGCACAGATCCTCACCCGAGCACAAGGCCAAAAGCCTCACTCGAGCACCCACGAGAGAAATCCAGGAAGTGAGGACCCGAGAGCCCCCAACGCTCTCCAAGCACTGGATCACTCGAGTACACCACTCTCACCCGCGAGCACACACCTCTCACCCGCGAGCACACCCGCGAGCACACACCTCTCACCCGCGAGCACACACGGCTCACTCGAGCAGATGCCCTCCACCCGCGAGTGAGAAGGCACACTTCTTGCACCTTGCCCGCGAGTGAAGACCAGAAAGCAACCTTTCACTCTGGACTCCCACCATCACTCGAGCAGACCATGCTCACTCGAGCATGTTCTTCGCTCACTCGAGCATAAAGCGATGTGCTCGAGCAGCGTTCATGAAAACCCAGGCGCACTCGCAGCAAAACAAGGGAAAACTCACATATCACTCGAGCAGGATCTTCCTCACTCGAGCAATACCCATCCCTCACTCGAGCACACCCCTGTCTGCTCGAGTGAATCTATCAGATTCCAGAAAAACGCAGCAACACTTGCCACACTTCCTAACTCTTGCCCAAATGATCCAAATGGATCCAAAACCTCTACCAAAGCTACTCCCACACAAAATCACTCATTGAATTCAATGGAATCAATGGAATTACCAAAATCCCATTCCATTAACAAGCTTTGGCCTAGGGCATCATAATCATCATTTTCCAAAATCATTAACCTCACACATTTCAATCCCAAATCCATTCTATCTATTCCAAACTCACACCAATATACCATTTCTATAACCATATCATGCCAAACTACCCATTACCCATATTTTCGAAATTAGGGCAATAATTCCAGAAATTTCCAACTTAATCATTTGGCAATGAAACATAGATAGAAGGATTGGTTTCACATACCTTATCCACTTTCTCAAAGACACTCTTTGATTCTCCAAACTTCACATTTTCTTGATCTTCAAATCACCACCAATGGAGAAACTACAATCACCAAAATAAAGCTCTCAACTCAAGGATTAACATTAGAGAAGAGAGTTTGAGCTAAAGGGGCCATTTGCTTACCTCAAAAACCAAATTCTCCTTTCTCTCTCCCAAGCATATTCAGCGAAAATGGAGGAAGGAAGAGAAGAGAGAGAAACCGAGAGAGAGAGAAGAGAGGAGATGGAGATGATGATGATGTGTCACACTTATGACCCATCCAAGGGTCCACACTTTGCCACTTGTCACCATCTCACTCCAACTCTCATGGGCTCACATGCACACACATACACTTGATTATGCCCCTTGCTCAACTTCACAATCAATCCTAGCCATTGATCTTGAAGCTACCAATGAGTTTCCTCCTCGGTAACCGATCAACTGGTCAGTAACTTTACTGTTTTGCCCCTGATTATGGAAATTCACTTGGAATTACCATCAACTCATTTTCATATTTCTTAATCACAATTTGGACTCTTGCTAAACCAGGGCTTAGCAGTCCACTAATCTCAGGCTTAATCTCTAAGCTCAAGTATCAAAATTCGGGATGTTACATACAGCATAAATTTCGGACACACTCGGGTTCCATTCATTAATAAAAAGGGATTTACACAAGGCACAAAGCCTACAATTCATACCCTTTTTCTTGGGGATTATACAAAATCTACTATATACAATCGTTTCTACCAAAAATATCCAAAAGGTATACAATGATAACCATTAACCCAAAATATACTCCTAAACTGGAGTTCTAACTGCTCTTCGTCGCCCGTTTGCCTTTCGATCCTTCTGCCCTGTCTAAAATGTTTAATTTTGGGAGAGTGAGATTCTAAAGAATCCCCGCAGTAACAAATCAATCATATAATGTACAATAATAATGCATGTAAGAAAATCATTAACCACAACAAGCAACTACAACGGCAGTTACAACGGCAATGGTTAGTATGACACATGTCATCCCTTACGATTGCTCACGCTGAATTGCTCACGTTGTATTGCATCACAACAATCCACACAATACATTTCACCACAGCTGGGATTCATATAATGCATTTCATATACAAGCCATACAGGCAAGATACACACAGCCCACGGCTGAATTCACAAACGCCGCCCCACGGGTTGGATTCACAATATCCATGTCGATTATGACGGCAGTTCAATGGCCGACCTAAAGATGACCACCGTCAATCCCTACACGGCTCACGTTGACCTGCTCACACCGTAATTGACCATGGCACACATTTCACAAATTCAACGATAAGTTATGCATGCCAAAACATCATACATAATATGAGAGAAGAGTCACTACCTGGTTTGTTCCGTGCGTGCTTTGTCGTAGGTCTCTCCCGAGGAGGGCAAATATCGTATCCTATAATTATAATTAGGGATGAAGAGTTATTCTCTATTCCAACACTTAATTGACTTCGAAATACTTAGATTTGGTTATCATTTATGTCCTTTAAGTAGTTAAAATTGGCTCTAATAAAAGCCCTAAAGGATTGGGAAACATCGGGTTGGAAACCACTTTTCAAAATCACAAGGTGCTGAAAATAGGGGCTGTCTGTAGCCAAAAAACCTCTGGTTGCGGCCAGAAATAGCACAGAAAGTTTTTGGCTGCAGCCAAGAATTTTTTGGCTGCGGCCAGAACGTTAACAGAAGCTTTTGCTCTGCAGCCAAGAATTTTTTGCTGCAGCCAGGGCAACTTCAAAAATTCATAACTAATTCTAGAAAAATTGAAATGAGATGATCTTAAAGTCAAATGAAAGGTATTTAAGTCCTATTTCAAGGAAAAATATGGCTCATCACTGGAAATCACCACAAAAATACAGATTTCAAGAAAAGCCCACACTATTCCAGAATTGTTCCCAGATTTAACATCAAACTTTGGACAATCATAACTCCTAGCCCAAAAATTGAAATGACACTAAACATATGTCCATTTTGAAGCTTGAGATGTGAACTTTAAGAGTAGAAATTTTCATAATTGTCCAACACCATTTGCTATTTTAAAACGTCCATGCAAGATCACTGCCAAAACAGAGTTTCTTACTAACAAAAACTTGCCACTTTTAACACTAAGTTCCCAATGGTTCAAAATTCATATTCAACACTTCTCCCACAAAAAATCACTCAAGGAACACAATGGTGACTTCAAAATGACCAAAATCACAACCCAATTACATGCCCTATTTTTGCCCAATGCACAAAACCAACATAAAGTTCCCAAACTTCACCTTTAAGCTTCAATTCAATACCATTCATTCAAAACACTTAACAAGGCACTAATTCCATGACAACAACAATTCAAACACCACAAGACCCTAATTTTCGAAATTTCAAGCCAAATTTCCAGAATTTCCAAGCTAAATTATTTGGCACAAGACTTATATAGAAAGGTTTCTTAAACTCACCTTAACAACTTTCTCAAAGTAGCTTCTTGATTCTCCAACCTCCACAATTTCTTGAAGTCTCAAACCAACACCAAATGGCAAACTATAACCTCAAAAATGTAACTCTTAACTCAAGGATCAACTTTAATGAAGGGATTTTGAGCATTTGAGGTCATTTTCCCTTACCTTTTTAGACTTTTCTTCCTTCTCTTTCACCTTCCATGGCTGACGAAAGAGAGAGAGAGCAAGAATGAGAGAGAGATGGTGAGAAAAGATGAAAGAAATTGTGACATACTCCCTCCATGCCTCCATCAGCGAAAATGAGGGAGAGGAAGAGAGAGAAAATATTTAAAATACTCTCCCATTTGACTTTTCTCCACAACACTCACCATACACACTTTTGCCATATGTCCACATGCCATTGGTTTACACAAAATATGTCACCAATTAACTTATCTAATGTCTCCATTAGCCATTTTAATCACACATCCCATTTTCTCTTAGTTAGTAATTAATTTCTCCCTTAATTACCAACTCATGGCCAATAATTCCATTCTTCCAATTTTTTCAATAATTATGACGTATTAATTAAAATAGCCAGAAAACACATAATAATTCCCTTTTAAATTCATGAATATCCACACTAATCATGATTAGCCCTTAGTCAAAAATTGAGATATTAGAGAAGTAGGTAACCATAAGCTTAGTTTCAACATGTATGAAGCCATGAAGCACCCTTTTAAAGATTACTCTTTATTAGATGTGAATTCAATTGACTTGGTATTTGATGATGTGGTTAATGAATATGAGCTTGACTTGAACACTGATGATTGTGATCTTAACTGTGGTATTGCATTGGCTTCATGTGATGAACAATTCTCTTCTCCTTCTGTTGATGATTTTGATTCACGTGGGACTGAGATTACCAACCTTGACTCATCTTGTTGGTTATCCTTCCTCAGTGACTTTTCACTTACTTCTCTTGGTTCATTAGAGCTTAATTCTTCCACTAACACACCCTTGAGTGATGATGCTTGTGAGGAAGGTACTTTTGTTAATGTTTCAGGTCACAAACTAGTAGAGGAAGCTGAGTTCGAGGTCGGTAGCCAAGACTTGGATGATTTGATCTCTAAGGGGATAGCCCTCACACCAACCAAGACATCCTCTTATGTGACTCACTTTGGGCCTCACCATGTGGTTAAAGGGTCACTTCCTAACTCATCACTTAATCCTAGAACTAAGATTACTCCTCATACCTTATGATTTTTGAATTAGCTAATCACTCCTTATGAAGTAGGTATGAAGGAAGCTACTTTCCCCAAGTTTGTTGCTGCTATAGACTAACCAAATGTTGGTTCAACACTTAGGAAGACCAATTTACAAGTGGTGGAATCAAAGGAGCTTAGCACAAGTCGTGCATTGCCTTCATCTACAAAAGGGAGTATCTCTACTACCCTTGATCTTCCTAGACTAATTCCTTCTATTGTTCAACCTCCTGATTTAGAGCTTAAGCCTCTCCCCTCTCATTTGAAATATGCTTTTCTTGCTTTTAATGAGAAATTGCCTGTGATTATCTCAAATTCTTTGTCTGTGAGTGAGGAGGAGAGGTTGCTTGATGTTTTGTCTAGGAATAAGAAAGCTCTAGGTTAGACTTTAGCTGACATTCCTGGGATTAGTCTGGCTATTTGTACACATAGGATCCTCTTGCATGAGGATTCCAAACCCCTTAGGCAGCCCCAAAGGCAACTCAACCCCTTAATTCTAGATGTGGTTAAGCAAGAAGTGACTAAGCTATTGAGTGCGGGTATTATTTACCCAATATCTGATAGTG
Organism: Inga leiocalycina; assembly: GCA_963242795.1. Lineage (NCBI taxonomy): Eukaryota > Viridiplantae > Streptophyta > Magnoliopsida > Fabales > Fabaceae > Inga > Inga leiocalycina. The sequence continues at coordinate 77,001,939 of OY725323.1, forward strand.
AGTGGTTTAGTCCATTGCAAGTAGTGCCTAAGAAGAGTAGGATCACTGTGGTAAAGAATGAAAATAATGAGTTGATACCTATTATGGTGCAAAATGCTTGTCTAGTGTGCATAGATTATAGGAAATTGAATGAAGCCTCTAGGAAAAATCATTTCCCCTTGCCTTTCATTGATAAGATGCTTGAGCGGTTGGCGGTTAAGAGTCACTATTGTTTCCTATATGGTTATTCAGGATATTTCCAAATCCCTTTAGCTCCTGAAGATCAGGAAAATACCACTTTTACTTGTCCATTTGGTACCTCTGCCTATAGGAGAATGCTGTTTGGATTTTGCAATACACCTAGCACTTTCCAATGTTGCATGATGTCACTGTTCTGTGATTTTCTTGAAAATTGCATGGAGGTTTTTATGGATGATTTCACAGTGTATGGCAATTCGTTTGATTCTTGTTTACATAGTTTGGATAATGTTCTTGCTAAATGTATTGAGAAAAACTTGATTTTGAATTATGAGAAGTGCAATTTCATGGTTGATCATGGAATAGTACTTGGTCATTTGATATCTAGTAAGGGCATTGAAGTTGATAGAGCTAAGATTGATGTGATTTCCTCCTTGCCTTACCCTACTAGTATTAAAGCACTTCGTTCTTTCTTAGGGCATATGGGTTTTTACCGACAATTCATAATAGATTTTAGTAAAATAGCTCTACCATTATCCAAACTATTGCAAAAGGATGTATTGAGAAAAACTTGATTTTGAATTATGAGAAGTGCAATTTCATGGTTGATCATGGAATAGTACTTGGTCATTTGATATCTAGCAAGGACATTGAAGTTGATAGAGCTAAGATTGAGGTGATTTCCTCCTTGCCTTACCCTACTAGTATTAAAGCACTTCATTCTTCTTAAGGCATGTGGGTTTTTACTGACGATTCATAAAAGATTTTAGTAAAATAGCTCTATCATTATCCAAACTATTGCAAAAGGATGTTGATTTTGTCTTTGATAGTCCTTGTAAACAAGCATTTGATGAATTGAAAGCATACAGGATTTCTCCTCCTATCTTGAGTGCACCAGATTGGACCTTACCTTTTGAATTAGCATGCGATGCCTCCAATTCTGCTATGGGGGTCATGCTAGGACAAAAGCATAATAAGTTGTCCCATGTGATTGCCTATGCATCCAAAACCTTGGACAGTGCACAAAGGAATTACACAACCACTGAAAAAGAACTGTTTGCTATGATATTTGCATTAGATAAGTTCAGACAATACTTGATCAATTCCAAAGTGGTTGTGTATATAGATCATGCAGCTGTGAAGTTTCTCTTCACCAAGCTTCAATCGAAACCAAGGCTCATTATATGGATGTTATTGCTACAAGAGTTCAATATTAGCATTAAGGATAGGCCTGTAACTGTGAACCTTGTAATGGATCACTTGAGTAGACTACCGGATGGAACAAGGTGAGTACTTGATTCTGACTTTGTTTGTTATGACTTTCTTGATTCATCTCTTATGTCTATCTCTGTCTATGTTCCTTGGTTTGCTAATCTTGTTAACTATATGGTGACCGGTCTAATCCCTGAGCATTTGTCTCCCTTTCAGGCTCATAAACTTAAATGAGAAGCTGAACACTACATTTGGGATGAGCCATATTTATGGAGACTATGCAATGATCAAGTAATCAGGAGGTGCATCTAGAGACTGAGTCCAAGGACATGCTTTCTGCTTGCCATTCAATGTTTGTGGTGGACATTTCAGTGCTAATAAGACCTCTAGGAAAGTGTTAGATTTACTGGCCTACCCTGTTTAAGGATGCTTACTTGTATTGTAAGGCATGTGATAAATGCCAAAAGTTTGGGGGGTTAGGTAAGCGGCATAAGATACCACAACAACCCATGCTCTTTTGTGAGGTATTTGATGTTTGGGGTATAGACTTCATGGGTCCTTTTCCACCATCATCTGGCTTTACCTACATCTTGCTAGCCGTAGATTACCTTTCTAGGTGGGTAGAAGCCATTCCTACTTGGAAAGATGATGCCCAAACGATTTCCAAGTTTCTCAAGTCTAACATCTTTTGTAGATTTGGAGTACCGAGAGCTATAGTAAGTGATAGAGGTTCCCACTTTTGCAATAGGGTTATCAACAACTTATTTGCTAAGCTTAGAGTAACCCATAAAATGTCCACTCCTTATCATCCACAAACGAATGGGCAAGCAAAAGTTTCCAACCGAGAGATCAAATACATTTTGGAAAAGATAGTCAAGCCTTCAAGGAAGGATTGGAGCTCAAGGTTGGAGGAAGCACTATGGGCCTATAGAACCGCTTTCAAGACACCGATAGGGATGTCTCCTTACCGGCTTATCTATGGAAAAGCATGTCATATTCCAGTGGAATTGGAGCACAAAACCTATTAGGCGGTGAAATTATGCAATATGGATGTGCAAGAAGCAGGTTTGGAAAGGAAGTTGCAACTACAAGAACTTAAGGAAATGCGATTGGACGCTTATAAGAGCTCCCGCATTTACAAAGAAAAGACCAAGCTACTTCATGATAAGAAGATCTTGAGAAAGGACTTCAAGTTGGGTGATCGTGTTCTGTTGTATAGGGCTCGATTCAAGTTGTTGAATGAGAAGCTTAAAGATAAATGGTATAGGCCTTTCACTGTCACCAAAGTGCATTCATTTGGCATGGTGGAGTTGCTTGATGAGACTACTGGAAAGGAGTTCCAAGTCAATGGCACCTCCTCAAGCTCTATCGTGATTCATTATCAAAGCCCCCTTGAGGCTAGGTTGCTTCTTCTCCTTTCACAATCTTTTACTTTCAGTATTCCTGGATTGGTGGTTATATATACTTGACTGATTGTTTGAGATAAGTGTAGGAGAAGGGCATTCTAGTAGGAAAAGTAGAAGTAGTATAACTTAGTAATTAGAATAAGAACTCCCTTTGTATGCTTGCATTTGTAGCCACTACCCTACTTAATTGCCATTGTGCCTTTTCATCTCGATTTCCTCTGTTATTGTGACTTGTTTCTCCTTCTCCCTCTTTATGTGATGATTGACGTGTTGTGCTCCAATTGCAATTGGACTTCACAACTTTCCACTTCACTCAAGAACAAGTTAGACTAATAGAGTTGTTTTACACATTGAGGACAATGTGTTGATTAAGTATGGGGGAGGGGAATACATTTTGAATCCCATTAATTGGTTGTTTTTAAATGAGAAATGCCTTAAAACTAGAACAAAAATTTCAAGAAAAGAATTTTTGAGAATGACTTGCCTTGATGCATGTCCTAAGTGGTAAAGGATCGCATTTGTCACTTTGGAAATGTGATTGGTGAGAAATTCTTTGAGCTTTCATGTGTTCTAGTGTTTTGGCAACTTCTTGAAACCATATTTTTTTCTTTTCAAGTGAATGGGAAGAGAAATGAACCCACAATTAGATTTTTTGCTTACTTCTTGTTTTTAAGAAATCAAAAGTTTCTATATCATTAGTGCTTTTAAGAGTTGAGCATTCCTATAATTGATTTCAATGTTTTGATTGATTATGTTTGTAAGGTTAGCATTAAGAATAGTGAAGTAAATGCATTGTGGTTAGCTTCCTATGCAATTGATTGTATTGGAGTGAGCATTAGAGAGAAACCTTATTGGAAGATTAATTGAGCCTTGAATTCTTTCTATATGTGCATGTTCACTTAGTTCTTCATCTTCTAGAACTTGTTTCAGCTTTTTTTCAAAACGGCATTTGCATTAATGTAATGGAAATGAAAGAAGCATTCATTCTAAACCCTTTCACCCAAACACAAGCCCCCATTCATCACCATTTGTTTACCCATTGAGCCATTCCTATGTTGTATGCATGTCATGTTATTTAAAGTGTTCATAGTATTCTAAAATCAAGTGGTTTGTCAATAGAAAGTTGAACAATGTGTATATTGAAATGCCATGAATATAAAATATATATATATATAGTTGAAAAAAAATTTTGAATTGAAAAAGAAGAAAAAAAAAGTAATGGTATTGAAAAAAAAAGAGAAGAAAAGAAGAAGAAAAATAAAAGAAATACCAAGAAGGCATTTGTTTATGAATTTCGAAAAGAATTGGCGAGAGATTTTCAAGTAATTTAGATGCTATGAACTTGATCATTACCTTTGACTAGCATATCAACTATTTCTTTTTCTGTAATTAATCTATTTCATCTTGCCTTTATTCAACATTACAAGCCTTTTTAAGTCCTCTTGATTCATTACATTAAGTGCTATTAGTAGTGGAGATATTAAAGTTGTTACAAGCCTATGGTAAGGTGTTAACTAAGTGAGTTAGAGTGAAATTATCCCAATGAGGTGAGATGAGTGAAACACTAATACTTCGAGAGTCTCTTGTGTTTTACTCTAATATTTTGAGATTGTGTAGTTAGCTAATTTCTTTGCATCGCTTAACTATGATTAGTGATGGCTTGAAGGATTTGATTAATTGATCTATTGCTTTCTAATTATGAAATTGCTCATCTTTCAATTGCATTGATGATTGGAATTTAGAAAATTGTGCTTAATTGCCTTTGTTCAGGAGTACAAAGGTCTAAATGTGAGGGAATTGATTAAACCATGTTTTTATATGAATTTTCTATGATTAATTTGGGATTTTAATGTATTTCCTGGAACATTATTGCATTATTAAGCATTAATTTTGGTTAGGGATAATTGTTTTGAATTAATGGCAATTAGGGGCAAAATGGTCAAAATTTATTAATTATTATTTTTTTTACAATTGTTCCTTGAACTTTTGATGCTACCTTGTGCTTAATTTTGCATTGTAGGTATTAAAGAAGGAAATTAAGATTTAAGAATTTTGGAGATTCAAATTATTGGGCCAAGAAGTAAAGAAAGAAAAAAAAAAGAACAGGCCCAAGGAGCTCAAGCCCAGACCAAATACAATTTTTTTTTAAATACAATTTTTTTTTATAAAAAAAAGAAAGAAACAGAAGCAAGGTGGGCCGAATGGAGGGACGCCCAACAAGAAAAAAAAAGGGGCCGACTGAGAAAGAGATCAGGGAATGCACAGACGCAGCGGGGAAACGGAACGAAAAAGAGGAGAGGGAGACGCGAGTGGCTGGCGGCGGACATGGAGAGACCTGAGAGGAGAGGGACGAAAAGAGAGAGCTGAGATCCAGAGTTAGGAGCTGGAGGAGCAGCGCCATGGAGCTTACGCCGTGAGTGAGAGAGCTTCAACCGGAGAAGACAGACCAAAACCACCGTTGCCGAGAAGCTTGAGCACGACAGAGACGAGACCATCGTCTCTGGCTTATCTCACACCACCGGAAGTCACCTTCAAGCATCACCGTCGAGCCTCACTCTCTACTACCGCAGAGCACTACTGCTCCGTTCTCACATCTCCATTTCCGTCAGACCACAGCGTCGTGGCAGCATTCTGGGTTCTTTCTTCTCGCCGGTCCTCCTCTGTTTCTCCGTCCTCACCATCACTCTGTCCTTCACCACTGTCTCTCTCTCCTTTCCTCACTCAATCACCACCGTCACATTCCACTCACACCACCATCGGCGACATTCATCTTCCTTTCACGTCCCTTTATTTTCACCACCACAGTCACCACCATCCAATATCATCACCTTCCTCTGTTCCGAATCAATTTCCAGATTTGTCTAGCGTTTCTCCTGTTCCACGCATCACCATCTAGCCGTTGTACCTCAACCAAACCGTTGGACCCCTGATTCCACACCGAAACACCACTGTCACCGGAACTTCACCACTGTGACTCTGCCTTCTTCTTCCCTTAACCTCCATTTCTCTATTGTTTTGGCTGAACAATCATGCTCATGGATTTTCAAAGTTTCAAGCAAATTGCTGTTACCATTAGAGCTGTGAGTGGCTGATTTTACTGTTGCTTGGTGTTGAAGAATTGTGGCTTGAGCAATTGTGCTCACATAGGGAGGTCTTTGATTTAATCTTATGCTTAGACTATATATTTGATTTTCTTGTTTAGGTTAATCATTATGTGGTTTTAAGACTTGATTGCTGTTATGTATCAATGTGGATTGATTATTATAGTTTTAATTTGATGATGTATTTTGATGTTCATTTTTTATATATATCTTTTGATGTGCTTGATGAAATTATGCTTGCTATCATGTTATTGATTGGTAATCATAGTTGATTTTAGCTCTTAAATGGTTGGTTAAAACAATCAATTAGAGAAGAACAATTTGCATCACTCCAATTTTAATTGCACATTAAGTGGGTTTAAACAACATCTCAAGAGGTAGTAGTTAGTTACATTTGTAGGAGCTACTATTAATTGGGAATATTGGACTCAAGTGTTATCTTGAGGTTGTTCTTGAGACTTAATGAAATTTGAACTCCTATGATTTGCTTAGCAAGGATTGCCACTTTCTTCATCACCAAGATTCATTTCATTATATTATCCCTTTTTAATCCAAATCATTTCTTCATTATTTTCCAAAATACAAAAAAAAATTAGGAATATTTTTATTTTCATAAATTTTAATTTCTAGAAAAACCAATTTCAGAAATCCCTTCTCTAATCATGTTTATTGCACTTAGTTTTTTCTAAGGTAGTCAAAATGAATGGCTCATTGATAAAAGAACGATCCCGAGTTGTTTGCATTATATTACATTTAATTATTGGTAATTTGTTATTTAACCCCGAGGCGGCTAAGGTTGTGTCAAATCAATAACTCAACACCTCAATCCCAACCTCGCCGACGCCAAACCCGTCATTAAGCCTTCATCTACTTCAAGGAAGCATGCTCCATAGAAAGGCATGTCGTTGCCCACGCTGGAAGAGCTGGATGCCAAAGTAAAATTCAAGCTGAATATAGGCCTGCGAATAATGTAGTCAAAAGCCTAGCTTGCTCAGTTAGCATGTCACGTAAGAAAACTTAACAGTGCTAGTGACACATCATCAGACTTAACTATGGGCGCTAACTGTTTTAGATAGAGTAAGCTTGAGGACCAAAACCTAAATGATTGCAAACTATAAGGACTAAAGACAATATTAATTAACCCTTTTTGTTTTGATACAAGAGAGCCTAGAACATTGTGTCGAACAAAACAAATTAAACTGGAAGTATTTATTCTCTCAAAGGAACCAGAATTATTTTTTCTTGGTTTTTTTCAAGGGCTAAATATAAGGGAGCCCAAAAATATTATACCAGCCACTAAATCTTGACATCTCTCTACATGAATTATTTATTCTTGCTTTTAAGTGCTATATAGAAGAGATCCTAGAACATTATGAGTGTACGAATTTTGGCCCAATAATTCAATGAAGAGAACAATGTAGATTACTTGTCCATATAGTTACAATTCCAACAACATCAAAACAAAAATATCAGAGCCCCAAACTCCAACATTCGATAGTAATTTGTCATTTTTTTAGGGGGAAAATAAGAAATCTACAAAATGTAACTTGAAACTTGTGGGTAGAGGAGCTGCAAAAGAACAAGGAACGACCTCAATAGCAATACAGTGAGCAAATGATGAAGATGAAGAAGCTATATGTCATGGAAGAAGCTCAATGTAGAAGCAAAGAAGTAACTTGATGGCTGACTATGGAAAACTATTAATTGAAGACATAGCACAGATAAACTCAATTACACAATATTTAATTATACTTGGTAGGTCCTTATTCAAAAGCTAAAACATCCCTTCAATACAACACAAGTGGAATAGGAGAGGAACACATGCATTAAGTATTAAGGCGATACATCACACATCACATGGTGATATAATATTATTTTTGCTTGAGATCTCCAACGCATATGACCCTATGGAATGGAATCAAAAACAAGTGATCTTGGCATCGCAAGCTCATTGCATACTTTCTCCATGGATGGACGAGTACATGGATTTTCATTCAAGCAAGTAAGAGCTATTCTTGCAATCAACATCACCTTCTCAGCTACCAAACTTCGAGGATATGATAGCCTTTGGTCTAACACTTCCATCAAATCCAAATCACGAGCAACTATTGTTGGTGCATTAGTAGAAGACATTATGAGATCTCTCGGATGCTTGCCCATAATTATTTCCAAAGCTAACACCCCAAAGCTAAAAACATCACATTTCTCGGTCACTTCCATTGTATATGCGAGTTCTATAACAAAATCAAAATGATTATCATGAAAATAAAAATTGTTAATAATAGTTTTAATTTCTAAATAAATGAAAAATAAAATATAGCACCATGTAATTCATAAATAAATTAAAATCACATCATATAAATTAAAATATCCTTAACCTGGAGCAGCATAGCCAAAGGTACCAGCAAATGAGGTCCAATTGTCAGAATCTGGATACAAAAGCTTGGCTGTCCCAAAGTCAGAAATGTGAGCCTCATAATCTGAGTCTAAAATGACATTTTTGCTTGATATATCACGATGAACTATTGGAGTTGAGCATCCATGATGAAGATAGTATAAAGCATTAGCCACACCTTCAACAACTTTGATTCTCTTATTCCAATCCAATGTAATTGCTTGTGTCTCATCGCTTAGCATCTTATCCAAGCTACCCCCTTCCAAAAATTCATAAACCAAAAAGGAGAACTTTGAATGCCTGCAAAACCCATACAACTTGATGATATTGTGATGCCTAATTTCTGTCAAGGCCCGAATCTCACTTATAAAAGCTTTTTGATGACATTGTTCCCTATCTAGTACTGAATGAAGCTTCTTCACAGCTACAACTTGACCCGTGGATAATTGGGCTTTGTAGACCCTTCCAAACCCTCCAACCCCAATAAGATATTTTTCGTCAAACTCCTCTGTGGCTTGAATAATGTTTTCATAAACTAATTTCCCATCATAACTCCATATAGCAAACAAATTTTGAGTTTGAACTTCTCTTTCTTGACTTTTTGCTTTCCTTGCATTTTGGTAGCAAATAATATATGAAATTCCCATTGAAACTATTGCTAGCAATATAGATCCCAAACCAAGGAAGAGAACATAGATCACCACTTTGTTGCTCTTTTGATGCTTTGGAATATAATTGTTTGTTTGGCAAATTGGTAAGCCAGATACATTTCCACATAAGCCTTTGTTGTCTTTCAATGTCTCAATTGAAGCATTACGGAAGGCAAAATTTTTTGGAAGGGGACCTTCTAATTTATTGTGTGATATGTCAATCATAGTTAGGCTTTTCAAATCATCAAAAAATGAAGGAATCATACCAGAGAAATTATTATGCGAGAGGTTCAACATTTCCAAATGTTGTAGCCCTTGAAGCATTGTTGGAATTCCACCGAAAAAGGAATTTGCACTAAGATCAAGATATTCAAGATTTTGTAATTGGCCAAAACTGGATGGAAGGTTGAAGAACTTATTTCCCCTTATGTTCAATTCCCGTAACTTGATCAACCCTGCAAACTGTTTTGGAATTGAGCCACTTAAATTATTGTTAGCTACACTCAGCGTTTCAAGGTTCTTCAATAATCCTATATCAATAGGAATGTTTTTTGAAAGTTGATTGTTGCTCAACCCAAGTTCAATCAATAATGACAAGTCACTCAATTCCTTCGGAATATTTCCTGTCAATTGATTTGATGAAAAATTAAGTCTCTGTAACTTTGTTGCCTTGCTTAGTTCTGGAGGTATGCCCCCCGATAACTTATTAATAGAGATCATAAGGCTCGCAAGGTTATGGCACTGCCCCCATGTAGATGACAAGTGACCATGAAGAGCATTGCTACTTAAATCAATGTAGTTCAAGTTTGGATATACACCAAAAGCTTCTGTTATATTGCCTGTCAATTGATTGTGTTCAAGCCTAACTCTATAAAGGGTAGAGCAATTCTTCAAACTTATAGGAATTGGACCAGTGAATTGATTGTTTTCTGCAGTGAAGTTAGTAAGTAATCCTCCAAGACAAATGTTTTGAGGCAAATGACCTTTGAAATTATTGTTTGCAAGTTGTAAGGAAACCAATTTTGTAAGGTTATTCATTTCTGACGGAAGACTGCCACTAAGTTTATTTTCAAACAAACTTAGTATGGATAACTTTGTCAAGTTTCCAATACTAGAAGGAATAGATCCATAAAGGTCATTTTGAAAAAGCCCGAGGTTACTTAGATTGACCAAGTTCCCTATGGATGGTGGAATTGACCCCAATATATTATTGTCTAAGAACTCCAATTCTTCCAAAGAATAGAGTTTCCCAATTTCCTCTGGAATCGACCCAGAGATTTGATTGGAATAAAGATAAAGTTGATGTAAATTGGAGATGTTTCCTATAGTACTAGGGATACTACCAGAGAGATTGTTGCTTGACATGTCAAGTTGAGTAAGTCCCTTCATCATTCCAATTTCATGGGGGATAGAACCAGTCAACTGATTAGCACTAAGGATTAAGTACGGGAGTTTAGTCAATCTTCCAATTTGGGGTGGAATATGACCAGAAAAGTGGTTTTCTCCAAGATTCAGCCATGCTAATTTGACTAAATTTCCCATTGTTCGTGGAATATGGCCAGAAAGTTTGTTGTCTGCCAGGTCAAGCCATGATAGCTTAGTCAAATTTCCTATAGCTTCAGGAATATGGCCATTGAAATCATTGGAAGCTAAGAATAGAACAGAAATATTCTTGGGAAGCAGTGTTATCGTAGATGAAAGCTCTCCAGAGAGATGATTTTGATACAAAGCTAGTTTTGAGAGTGTGGACAAGTTGCCAATACTTGTTGGAATGATTCCAGAGAACTCATTAATGGAAAAATCTATTGTAATAATTTTGGAGAGTTCACCAATTTTGTGAGTGATAGACCCATGAAATAAGTTGCTTTCTATATCTAAGGATCGGAGATTGGGAAAAGATGAGAAATTGAGACTATCAAGCGTACCTCTTAATCCAAAATCTCCAAGAGATATATTGAAAATGGAGTTGAACTCATTGCATGCAATTCCAACCCAATTGCAAGGATGACTGCTATTATCTTTCCACGATGATAACAAGATTTGGCTTTGGCTGTCAAGGCTGGCCTTCCACTTTAGCAAAGCATTTGCTTCACTGTTTGGTGAAGTCATGAAAGAGGAAACAGGAGATGAGAATAAAGTTAAATAGCCAACTAACAGTATCCACCAAAGCTTTAGCTTCTCAGAAAATTGAAGCTTTTTGAAGAGGAATGCCATGGCTATGAAGGATATTTTAAACAAAATGAGAATGGTGTAATAAAGGCAATGGATGTTAAGAGATTTATACAAGCAGATGAGTTAACAGTCATTGTTTCACTGATGTGACTTGACATTTCGGAAAAATGCTTGGCCAAAGAAAGTGTCAAGAAACTATGCCTCTGTATGCAAACTAGCTGACCGGAGACTTGTCTTCAAAGTCGCAAGTTGGGGATACGTGGAAATTAAAGCTAAGATAAAAAAGAAAACCAGAGAGAGAGGCAATTTTAATTGATATCATATGGGAGCGCGACCTCTTGACAAGGAAGTAAACTATGTGAGATGAATAGTGTTCATAATACTAAATTGCTACTTAGCTTTGAGTTATAAGATCTTTAAATCAGCATTAAACTATTCATAATGATGCAAGAAACTGCTTTTTTGTTTTCTTGAGACAAGAAACTGCTCCCTATTGAAAAATGAAAATGCAATTTAATTGCTAGTACAGCGTATCCCTAAACCAACTTCAACTTGAGATTAATTTGTAAAGGATTTTTGTCTCTCCACAAATGCGCTTTTCAGGAATCGAATTTGTATTATACTCCTTATGGTGAGGCTGCTTCCACTCAACTTAGCTTGTTTGTTAGACATTTCTACAATAACATATGGCTGTGCATTTGGTTTGGGATTCTTACTTCTCATCACTTATTCTTGTGTGCTTTAAGTTTTGTGTTATATTTCTTGATGCTTTGATAGGCTTCGAAAGAAAAAAAAAAACTTAATTTTTTACCTTTCTAATTCAAATGATTCTATCTCTATCTGTAGGTAGTTCATCAAATTCAAATGCAATAAGTCCATCTTTTTAAATTATGAATTATAGATATCATTAAAAAAGTAGTAAGGGATAAGATGAAAATGGTAATCCTAACATTGAATTATGCAAAAGCACATTATTTATTAATCATCTTATTTATCGCTAAATTTTTAATTGATATCTATAATTCTTAATTTTATCATTTCCCGTGACACAGTTTTGATAGAGAGAGCAATTTTATTAAAAACGTGTTATATATAAGAGTGTCAAACTCACAAGTTTAAACAAATTCGTGAGAGGGATGTAAACTCGAATCGTAAAGATGTAAGAGTTTACTTTTATCAATAAATAACTATTAAAAATATATAATTGAATAATTAATATATAAACATAACATTTTCATTTTTTACAAAAATAAAAATAACAAAAATTGTTTAAATACATTTCAAATTCAAATAATTGAAATTAAATCTATTAAAATTCATAATTTATCATACTTAATAAAGAAATTGATACGAAACTCATATATGAAGTCACTAAATATGATCCAATACAAAAACCTATCACAGAGTTGATACAATTTTATAAGTTGAACACATAAAAATGGTAAATTTGATGTGCGAACTCATGATTTTAACGTAGTTTGCTGCTAGCATAAGTTTAAGAGTGAGTTGATACAATTTTATATCATGTAAATATAAAAACATTAAAATTGGAAAGTGAAATTGCGAGATTAACAATGGTCATTGGCATGGGAATATAATTGACAATAATATATTTTAATCCAAATAATTAACTCCCAAACTCATGACCACATTATTTAAGGGCAAATGGGTTAGGTACAAGACAAATCGTAATGGTTCGCATAACAAAAGGCGATAGTGTTCTGTGAACCAATCCGAATAAATAATCTACGAGAGATAGACATTATTCTAAGACTTCGTGTGGAAGGGAACTGATAACATCTGCGAGAGATACACATTATTCTAACTTTTTATCTTCTCTTACTCCTCAACCTTAAATTATTAAGTCATTCTTCAATAAATTGTTTCTCAGCGATCTAAAAGCTTGAATGAATAAGAGTAACCATTTATTATTCATAAAACAGTCAACTTTCATCATATGCAACTAAAATTATTATTTCGTTCTGTCTGAAGAGAAGCCATAGAACAAATTAAGACGTACGCTTGCTTATAAGAAAAGGGTGACGGTGTTATGTAAATTTGTCTAAAGAATGCAATAACAAGAAACGTACAAAATCTAATTGATGACTTTGATTTCTTCGCGCTGGTTGCCATTGGGACAACAAAAAAAGATAGATTGTAATATGCACAATGTGGATTAACATTTTCTTTCAACATACCGATTGGGACAAGGAATAATGATGGGGTGCAATATTACCAAATGAATTGGCGATCATTTTCCCATTTGACAAATTTGAAATATTGTTAACATATGGCAAAAGCAACCTTTGTCGGAGTCTAAGAAAGTGGAAAGTAGAAAGTAAAGTCATCTATCAATATTTAACATTGGCCCCTCCTCTCACGCGAACTAAATGTATATTTAAATTTTAAGCTGGCCCAAATTGTAAGTTGAAAGTAGAGTCGTCGGTCAATATTTATCCGTGGCCCTTCCACTGTCATAAATTAAATGAATACTTAAATTTCATGCTACCAAAAACTTCAAGTAAAGTCATCGACAAGTACTTTGTAGGGCATCACACAAAGCTTGTGTCTCCATTGGAACAACTCTTGTTGCCCCAGGTTGCAAGTTCAAGGAGAACTCCTTAATTATAGCTAATTAAGTGAACATTAACTATCTTCCAAACTACAAGAGCCCATCCGCAAATGGTTGATTTGTTCATCTTTTGGAAGTCTCTCTGTTTTGGAGTTTTGTCTTTTGGAAAAATGATCGCGAAGCTTATTTTTTTTATTGGTAATTAATGTCTGAACCTTTATAGGTTGCTCAACTCTGCTAGTAGTGTTATACACACACGTCATTGTTCATTATTTATTTTGGTGGCATCCTTCAGCCAGGTAATTAGACCCAAACCGGAAACCAGCCTCTATCGGCCAGTCCAGTGAACCGGTTTGGTCTGATTTTTTTTTAAATTTTTCTTTAAAATTTCATATTAATAATCCTAAAATCTTCAATTTCTTATTGGTTTAGTCCCGGATTAGCTCCGGTTTGACTCCAATCTGATCCACTGACCCTTGACCCAGTACCCCGACTGGTTTATTGACTGATCCGAGTTTGATTACCTTGTTCTTCAGCCTATTTCGCCCCACACACCATCATCTTTCTTTTTTGTAAGTTAATTTGTAAGATAAATTAATACCTCTACTAATTATTATTTTTTTAAAAATATATATTATCAAAGAAAACGTAACTTGAGTGTTAGTAGTGTACTACTATTTTTTCAAGGAAAAATTACTCCAACATCCCACTCAACACCCTAAAATACTCTAAGGTTCCTTAAAAATCATCAAATCATTGTGGAGTTTCATGTGCAATAACGTAAATAAGTTTTGGTGTATATTTATGAAAATATCCTTAATTAAAATGTATAAAATTCCCTCCTCTCTTACGCCCTAAAATACTCTAAGGTTCCTTAAAAATCATCAACTCATTTTCGAGTTTCATTTGCATTAATGTAAATAAGTTTTGGTGTATATTTCACCGCCATCAGTGGGTCACAGATAGCTAGAGAAATTATTGTCGACTATGGAAGCAATCACCGCTAGTGACAAGAATAATAAATTGACAACTTGAGGAGAACAAATTAACTTCTTTAAAAATTTATTTCAAATTAACTTATTTTTTTCAAGTTACAACTTCAGTATAGCAAATTATTGGCAACTAACTTGTATATGGAAGAATTTGGAAGAATTTTTTGGCAACTAACTTATTGGCAACATTTGGTAACATGGAAGAATTTTTTATGGAAGTGAAAGTGGAAGTGGAATTGAAATAGGGGAAAATATGCATGTTTAATCTGACCGTAGAAATGTGATATAATTTTTAATTAATATTTTAATTTTAAATATGAAATGATCGATATACACTTATAAAACTTTAGTCTCGACCCAAAATAATTACAACCACCCTAAAACAACCATTTGGCCACCATAGAAACCATCCGCGGTTGCCATCACCCATAAGAAACTACCCATAATTTCACAATAATTTCAACAGAAAGAGAAGGCCTTTGCAAAAATAGAATATGGAGAAATAAAAAACTATAAACATGAGAAATCAGAAATTATTGTTCATTTCACAAGAAACAATAACCACATTCATTTACTACCCAAAAATTTAAAAAAAAAAAATCAAACCAGAGATCAAACCGAAAAAAAAAAAAAAGAGAGACCGAGAGCCAAATCAAGGATGTGTTCAAAAACAAAAAACATGAACCATAAATCGAAGGGTCAGACATCGTCGTTGAAAACAAAATCGAGAGTATAGTCAAGCTTGTCGGTGGCGTCCTTGCCATCGCGAAATTACTCATCATCATGATCTTTTCCATCCTTGTCGTCCTTCATCCATTTATAATTGTCATCCTTGTTGTTGTTGTACCTCATTTTGATCGTTTCTGTACCTCACAATTGCCTTAAGAGAGGGAGAGTAGTGAGCCGGTCAAGTCAGGGAGTGATGAGATAAAGTAGGGCCATGAGGCTAAATTTGTCAATCAATGAAATGCATGAGGGTATAATGTTCATAAGCTTTCACATTTCAGGTTATATTATTATGATTTTTTTTAACAGAATATATTTTTATGATTTACATTGCAGGTTATTTGCAAGAAATCGCATGTTATGTTTTGATGGGTAGGTGTGGCTCAGCACTTCAATCCTCTATAGCAATAATTAGAGCTTGAGCTTAGAGCTTTATAGTGGAGTTTCAGTTCTTCCATTCACTATTTAGTGATTACTAGCACCGGTGGAAAAATGACTTTTTAGACCAGTTAAAAATGATTTTTTAGATTGGTTTTGGATAAGGTCTTAATACACCCGGGTCAAACAAGTTTAATACTTTTTAAACCGGTTAAGCAACTGGTCTAAAAAGTGTACTTTTTAGGACAACCAGTATAAAATGTTACTCTTTTAAGATCGGTTGTCATTTGCAGGTATTAATAGACTTTTCTAGGTTTTGAAAGTTCACATGGTATTTATTTATCTTTTTCCCTTTAATGTATGACATTTGAAGAATATTATTGCTAAGATTTTATTGAAAGAAAAGAAAGGGAAATTAGTGACAGGAATTTCCAATCACTACATAGTGAAATTTCATTATTAACTTTCATAATTGATCATACTTAATAAAGAAATTTCTATGAAGTTCATATATGAAGTCACTAAATATAATTAAATACAAAAATCTAGTATGAGTTTAAAAGGGAATTGATATGATTTTGTAAGTTGAACACATGAAAGCAGTACAATCGGTGTGTGAACTTGCGAATACAGCTGAGTTTCTAGCTAGCATGAGTTTAAGAGTGAGTCTGTACGATTTTAAGAGTTATAAATGTAAAAATGTTAAAGTTGGAGAGTCAACTCACAAGTTTAATAATGATGATCACTGCCAGGCTTGAGAATTGGCAGTTGCATTTATATGTTGATTTGTGTTTACACTTCCTAATTCATATCTAATTAATAATTTTCAACAATTTTACATTTTAATACAAATGATTAACTCCTAAAATCATGACCACATTATTTAAGAGCTAGTCAATGGATTGGAAACAAGACAAATTTTAATGGTTCGAACAACCAAAGGCGATAGTGTTGTGTGAACCTATCCAATCGAAGAAAGTAACCCCAATAACTAATCAACAACGTGTGTGACTGGGCATGCAGTCTAACAACCTAAGTGGTGATCATTTTCATTGACCACATTATTTAAGAGCTAGTCAATGGATTGAAAACAAGACAAATTATAATGGTTCGAATAACCAAAGGCGTGAACGTATCCGATCGAAGAAGGCAACCACAATAAATAATCAACAACGTGTGTGATTGTGCATGCAGTCTAACAACCTAAGTGATGATCATTTTCATTCCCAGAAAACGAAAGGGAAAGACTTTGAATAGTGGGAGTGCAAAAGAAAGTAACGATATTTTTGGAATATTATTTCTAAGACTTCATTGGAATGGAACCGATAATATATATCTACCAGAGATACACATTATTTTATTTTGTTTTTATCTTCTCTTACTCCTCAAATCTTAAATTATTAAATCATTCATCAATACATTTTTTCTCATCAGCGATCTAAAACTTGAGTGCATAGGATTATGTTAGCCATTAATTATTCTTTATACAGTCAACTGTCATCAAATGTGGAAGAGTTTTAAAAGATGGTGATGGTGTTATGTGAATTTGTCTAACGAATGCAACATGCAAGTGGGTGTACCAAATGAAACAAGTCCCACATTGCTTGAGAGAAAGAATACAAGTGTATATATTACACCTTTTGAATATGGGCTAATAAATGGGCTGAAAGGAAGGGCGGGCTCGTGAGTACAACAATGGACCACCAGGAGGTAAGCGCAGTGGAAATCCGGTGATTTTCCCCCCACCTCTGCGCTTGAGTTAAATACTGTTGGAAAATAGCCTAGTCCACCCTTGGTGGATTGGGCCCAAGCCTAATAGGATTGGGGTCAAAGTATAAATAACATAAATGCTTGGGTGGATATATGTAATATTTTCCAAAATGTTATGACACTACAAAAAAAACGTGATTTAGTAGCGGTTAAAAATAGGTATTCGTAGCGGTTCTAACCGCTACAAACTAGATTAGTAGCGGTTAGAAAAACCGCTACTAAATCGTACGTTGCAAGAGGTTTTGTAGCGGTTATATAAAACCGCTACTCAATCAAAAATAACCGCTACAAAGTTTGTAGCGGTTAATAGTAACCGCTACAAAATCAAGAGATATTTGTAGCGGTTATATAACCGCTACAAATATGAAAAATTTTATTTAGAGTGAATTTTTTTTTTGTAGCGGTTAAAAAACCGCTACAAATATATAAAAATGAAAATTTGTTAAAAATGACTTTTTTTATTTGTAGCGGTTAGGAAACCGCTACCAAATTTGAATTTCATGAAATTAGTAGCGGTTCTTAGAACCGCTACTAATTTCATGAAATTCAAATTTACCGCAAAAAAATTTAAATTTACCTTTAAAAAGGCGAGTTATTTAGTAGCGGTTTAATAACCGCTACAAATATTTAAAATTTTTTTTAAATATATACGTTAATTTTTTTATTTTTTTTCAATATTATATTAAATAGTTTAATTTGTTATTATTTTATTTGTTTCAATTAGTTTATTATTTAATAGTTTAACTTATTAATAAATTAAAAAGAAAAAATGTAATTGAATATGATTAGTATAAAATTATATTAATAATATTATTAACGATAGTTAGGTAATAAGGAATTATTATGTTTTATAATATCATGTAATTGTATCTGAAAAATAGATGAAAATGAGATAGAGTTAAGATATATGTAGAAAAAAAGATGTTTAGAATAAATTTTATAGAAAGGAAAGAAGTATTCTAAAAGAAATTGAAAATCTTGTTACCATATTTGATCGTATTATTCAGCTCCTCAACTCATAAGAAAGAAGTTGTAAATGAGAGGAAATGAAAGAAGGGTAAGGTGAAAAGAAATTGGGGAGTGTTTGAAATGAGTTGTGATAAGGGTATTTATAGGGATTTACGTATTATTTGTAGCGGTTAATGTAGCGGTTACTAATTAGTAGCGGTTATTTATATTTTTGTAGCGGTTTAATTATTTGTAGCGGTTAATGTAGCGGTTATTATTTAGTAGCGGTTATTTGTTTTTTTGTAGCGGTTTAATAACCGCTACAAATATTATATTAATTTTTTTTAAAAAAATTTTTTTACATTTTATTTTAACACAAATTTTTTGGATTTTTTGTAATGTAAAATTTTTTACACTTGAATTCTACAAATATTATTTTAATTTTTTTTTACATTTTATTTTAACACAAATTTTTTGCATTTTTTGTAAAGACGAATTTTTTACAATTGAATTTGATCACTCATCGTCGCCATCCCTACAGAAATTTTGTAAAAAAATTATTATTATTGATGTATTATTAAATTTAAAAAATTTAATTGAAATGACGTGGACTTAAAAAAACTCACCGCAGTAGAGGTAAATTGCCATCGCCTTCAGGGAAGTAGTTTTCAAAATCAGCTGGCTGAAATGGCTCACTCTCGTAGGCGATGTTATCGCCTTCACCCATGTCGTAAAGGTCTCTTGGCTTTAAATGAACGACCATGTGCCAATCCCTATGCCGCTCGTCCTCGACATAATAAACCTGATGTGCCTCTGAAGCTAGAATATACGGCTCATCATCTTGAGAAATACCAGTATGAATCGGCCGTGAGAAATTGACTGATGTGATCCCTAGGTCGTCAGTTGTCAGTCCCCGAGAAGTAGTGGTATTTGCCCACAAACACTTGAACAGCGTCACGGTGAAACGGCCTTGATAATTAAGCTCGACCACATCAAGAAGCTTGCCATAGTAAGGGACGCCTCCGAACTGCATGTTGGCGTCACTGCTGCTCGCATAACTCCTTGTCCCAAATGTGCCATAAACACCCGAATTCTGTGTTTGCAATCCCTGATCCCGTGAAACCGTGCAAAACTTAAAACCATTGACATTGTATGCTGTAAACCGTTTTGCATGATCAAGAGGGCCGATTGCGAGAGCTCTGAAATCCGGTGAGTGTGGGTTGTGGTCATTTAGTATTCTGCGAGCAAACCAGGCCGGGAATTCTCTGTGGACCCTCCTATCAACTTCCGAGGATGTCTGTGTACGGATCCTGAGCTGACGCTTGACATGACTTCTGAATTCCCTGCAATTAATAATGGAAAGGCGTTAGTGAAATGAAAGTGAGAAATGTTACGAAAGATATAGATCAAATAACATACATGTGAGTGTACAATTCTTACCGTATGAAAGGCTCAACTTGAGTGTAATTAATCAAGACATGTCTATGTGCTTGGAACTTCTCAGTTGCCGTTAGTTTGAAGTTCTCAGTTGCTCCAACTGGTTTACCAACACGAGGGATAAATTCTCCTGATGTCGGCGCAGGTTCAGGACAATCGTCAACACGAGGCGGGCGGTTGAAAGCCGTCTCAAGATCATCAAAGTACCTTGAGCAAAAATATAACACCTCATCCCCTATATAGCCTTCAGCTATACAACCTTCTGGCCACGGCTTATTCCTCACGTAAGATTTTAATTTCCCAAGGAACCTATGAAGTACATAAGAGAAAATTGATATAAAATGATGAAAAGGACGACGAGCAAACATTAAATACAGACAATAAATGAAAGCACATATTTAAAATGAGTACCTCTCAATCGGATACATCCAACGATATTGTACTGGTCCAGCGAGCTTTGTTTCATGAACGAGGTGGACTGTGAGGTGAACCATCACAGTAAAAAAGGACGGAGGAAAGATCATCTCCAAGTGACAAAGCGTAAGAATGATTTTCGACTGCAGCTGATCGAGCTCCTCAACGATCAAAACCTTAGAACACAACTTCCGAAAGAAAGAACAAAGTTCCACCAAAACGATGGCAACATCGGGAGGAAGTGTATTCTTTATAGCCAGAGGGAGTAACTGCTGCATAAGAACATGTGAGTCGTGACTCTTCAAGCCAGCAACCTTTCGAGCCTGCAAGTCGACACATCGAGAAATGTTGCTTGAATACCCATCAGGAACTTTTAATTTCTTCAACATCGCGAGGAACACATCCTTGTTCGGTTTTGTGAGGGTAAACTTTGCCGGTGTAAATCTGTCATTCTCATCTGGCCAAGCGTCTTCACGAACTCCCATGTCGCGTAAATCTTTCCTAGCTTGAAGGTGATCTTTTGTCTTGCCGGGTTCGTTAAGCAGCGTATACAGCACATTGTCGCAAACATTCTTTTCAATGTGCATTACATCAAGACTGTGGCGAAGTAAATTAGATCTCCAATACGGAAGCGTGAAGAAGATACTTATCTTCTTCCACTGCTGAGGCGTCGAAGTCCTGCGCGTCTTTTGGCGAGTTTGTGCTGAACCGTCGCTTTTTCCAAACTCGACGTCAACATGCTCAAGCTGCTGTAAGATATCTGTACCGGACAAATCCTGTGGTGGTCCTCTTTTCTCTGGTTTCCCATTGAAGCGATTCCGTTGCAATCTGAACTTATGCGTTCCATCGAGAAACCTCCGATGCCCCATAAAGCACCACTTTCGGCTGTAGGGAAGGCGCAGTGCGTCAGAGTCGAAATTGCAAGCCGGGCACGCCGACCCAGTGTGCACGTTCCAACCAGATAATGTGCCAAGGCCAGGAAAGTCACTGATCGTCCACATCAAGGCTGCACGCATGTTGAACAAAGTCTTGCTGTGAGCGTCGTACGTCTCCAAGCCGACATTCCACAGGTCAAGCAATTCCGCAATAAGCGGTTGGAGATACACATCGATGTCATTGCCCGGTGCCTTTTTGCCTGGAATGATCATAGACATAATGAAAGAGCTTTGTTTCATACACATCCAGGGGGGTAAGTTGTAGGGAACTAAGACTACCGGCCAAATGCTGTAACTTGTGCTAAGATTCCCGAAAGGATTGAAACCGTCGGTCGCCAACGCAAGTCAAACATTTCTGGGGTCAGTCGCAAAATCTGAAAAGTCGTTGTCAAACGTTTTCCAAGCAGCTGCATCCCGCGGATGTCTTAATTTACCGTCTTCGTTTTTATCAACGGCATGCCACCTCATGTGCTCAGCAGTTTTAGATGACATAAATAATCTTTGTAGACGAGGTTTCAAAGGGAAGTACCTGAGAATCTTTGCAGGTTTCTTCTTCTGCTTTTTCCCCTTCCGAATTGTCTTGTACCTCGATGTGTGACATCTCTTGCACGTCTCCCTGCTGGAATCGTCTCCCCAATACAGCATACAATCATTTGGGCACGCATCAATCTTTTGATAATTCAACCCCAACCTGTTGATGATCTTCTTGGCCTCGTAGAAGGTTGTGGGAATCTCGACATCGGGGAATGCATCTTGTAATAAGTCGAGCAACATCGACATTCCCTTATCCGTGATCCCACACAAGCACTTGATATGATACAATTTGATCAAGAAAGATAATTTAGAATATTTGCGACAACCTTGATATAAAGGACGATCTGCCTCATCCATCAAGCTGAAAAAATCCCGAGCTGCTTCATTCCCCATAAAAGCCGGCTCAGAGCCGTGCACTTCTTCGTTGAAGTTGTCGCCTTGAAATCCAAACGCATCACGCACAACATCATTCACAGGATCATCTTCATCTACTTGAACGCCTACTTGAGAACTTCGAGGAAGAGCCTCGTCATATCTAACGCCGGCTTTCTCACCATGAACTGCCCAGAACGTATAGTCCTCAGGGAAAGGCTTCACAAGCAAATGTTCCTTCACAACATTTCGTGGATGCCACTTCTTGAACTTGCATTTCCGACACGGACAGACGATCTTGCCGTTACAGCTGGCGTGAGTGAATGTGAAATCTAAGAAACTGTTTAATCCGTACAAATATTCAGGAGAATTGCGCGGCAACCTTATCCATGATTTATCCATAGCTACAAATGAGAGAGAAGAAAGTATAGAGAAGAAGATGAGTGAGAAGATAATTACGAATGCCTAGAACCTTATATTCTGAAAATCCAACGTTTATCATTTTGTAGCGGTTATTCAACCGCTACACCAACCGCTACAGAAATTCCAACGTTTATAATTTTGTAGCGGTTACATATATAAAACCGCTACTAATATTCAAGCCGTTAATTGGTGGGAAATTCAAAATGTACTTGTTGAGTATTAGTAGCGGTTATATATATAAAACCGCTACTAATGTTCAACGAATTAGTAGCGGTTATATATATTAAACCGCTACTAATATTAAAGCCGTTGGACATTAAATATAAAAATAATTTTCTAATTTGTAGCGGTTATACATAAGGTAACCGCTACAAATGTGCACAAAGGCGGCAAATTTCAAAATTCAAATGATTTGAGTGTTTGTAGCGGTTCTTAGTGTATAACCGCTACAAACATATATATTTGTAGCGGTTTCTGAAGGGAAACCGCTACAAATATACAAGTAAATTTGTAGCGGTTCTTAGTTCAAAACCGCTACAAATATATATCTTTGTAGCGGTTTAACACTAAGAACCGCTACAAAGATATATATTTGTAGCGGTTTGGAACTCATAACCGCTACAAGTATATATATAATTTATTTATTTTTTAAATTTAGATTTAAATCATTTATAAATTATTTCAATGCGATATAATAATATAAATATAATTATATAAAACACAATAAGAAAATTCTGAAATAAAATCTCATAAATATTTACAAATGTTTAAAAGAAAAGAAAATGTCCTAAACTAAGAAGCTGGGGGCTGATCCTCTGGTGCTCCCTCAGGTGGGGCTCCCTCAGATGCCGCTGGATCGGGCCGCTGCGTAGACTGAACCGCACCATCCTCATCAGCAGGAGGAGGAGCTGTAGGAGGAGGAGTAGTGCCCGGGACGACGTAGTGAGGGACAGGGGGGACCGCTGGATGCTGCTCGTCCGGGAACAGCCGACCCCATGCTCCCTCGAGCATAGTGTTCGCGATCTCACGCCACTGCATCTGCTGCGCGTATATAGCGTCTGCGTGGATCTGCAGCAGCTGCTGCTGCTGCACCTGCACCTGCTGCATCTGCTGCGCCATCTGCTGCTGCAAATCTGACCGCAGCTGGTCAATCGACTCGTCCCTCCGACGTCTGACCCCTCTAGAGCTGCCAGCCTCAGAGGCGGCGCTCCTGCCGTAGATCATGCTGGGTCTGGCGCCTATCCCCATCCCCCGCACTCGTCCGGGGTGCTCAGGCTGAGCCATACCCGCCTTCAGAGGAGCCGTCGGGTCCACTGACCCCTGTGACTCCTCAGGCTGGGTCTGTCGCAGCTCAGCCTGCGACTGCTGCATCCGCTCCTGCCATTTTATGAAACAATTAATAATTACAATTTTTCATTATTAACTTGGTTTTATAAAAAATATAATATTAAATTAACTTACAATCGCCGCCTCTGCCTGCTGAGAGGTCGCAGTCCCGTAACGGTGTCTGTGTGTGATGGCGTACAGCTCCGCATAGTCCGTCTGACGGTTCTCCTGCTGTGCCTTCGTCTCCTGAAACAATTACAAAACAATAATTAGTGTTATGAATTAATCTGTTAAAAGTAAGTGAAGCACTTGAAAAGTTACCAGCTCGCTGTAGGTCACAGCAAAGGTCTTCGATCCTGCTGTGTGGTGGATCGTCTGCTGCGCCCAGATCGCGGCGTTCCTCCGAGCAAGCTCCTGGAAAAAAAATTAAATGTATTATAATTTAAAATTAAATACAAAATAAATTGATATTATAATTTAATATTTAACAATTACAAAATTATATATCAAAAATATAATAAATACATTACCTGCGCCTCAGGGCTCCTCCTGAACTGGACGAAACGCGCCCAGTCGTTCGGCGGCACGCCGTCCGGTACGCTCTCCTGCAGCTGCTCCAGAGGCATCGTCCCGTCCCCATCCACACTGTGGAAGAGACGGTTCCTCCTGTTCCTCCAGGCGTCGCCCATCTTCACGAGGGCGTACCTCTTCCGGTTGGCCCGGACGGCAAACCGCAGCTGAAAAAAATACATTTAAATATCAATAATACTAAAAATCATAATTTAAAAAAGATAATTAAATAGAATTAATTAAAAAAATATTAATTGAATAGTTTTAATTACCTGAATCACCTCCTCCCAAGCCTGGTCCTTCGGCCCCCTCGGAATGTGCCTCCACGTCGGGAAGTGAAGGGGGAACCGCATCCAATTCGATCCCAGATCGCTCAGGAAGCGGTTAAGCAGGTGACCCCCATTGTGGATCGGCTGGTCAGTGCCCTCGTTCCACGGCACTACAACTCGCAGGGACCGGTCCATGCTGTTCAGACCGGCCACATCCAGCCTCCTCGTCGACACGTTCCCCTGCTCATCTGCACAGTTGACCGCACGTTAGATAAATTATAATTCAAAGTTAAAAAGTTAAAAAATTAAAAAATTAAATAATTTACCTTCGACCTGCACCTCAAACCCAGTGGACCGCGAAGACGACCCTCGTGGGTTGTTCTGCTCCCGAGCCTCTTCCTCATCGAGGAACTGCTCCATCTCCCTGAACCCACTAATCGGGATCTCGAACTCCTCCTCGTTGAGGAAGTCCTCAACGCTAATCTCTGGCACCTCCACCTCAGGCACCTCAGCTGCGGTCGTCGCCTGTAGGATCGTCTGCGGTTCCTGTGGAGGGATGGGCTGAGATGCCTCGGTAGCCCTACCTGCGCGCTGCCCCCTCCCTCTGCCCCCTGCCCGGCTGCTGCCACCCCGTAAAGTCAGTCCGGGGACCACAGGGGCCTTCCCCTTATCCTGTCCTGAAACCATATCAACTGTACAAATTAAAAAAAAAAATTAGTCCATTATTATACAAAAATATAATAAAAATACAAATATAAATAAAAATATGTGTTATATACGTACCTCAAGTGTAAATACTGCGGAATACTGACCAAAAACTCCTATAGAGACGTCTGAACGCTCAAATCTCGAAGAAATCACTCAGAGAAACCTCAGGAAACAAAATGAGCAAACGGAGAAATGAAGGAGGTGGGGGGTTTAAATAGGCCAGTAATTAGTAGCGATTATTAAAATAACCGCTACTTTAACCGCTACAAATATCCAAATTTGTAGCGGTTTTACAATAACCGCTACAAATCTTCACAACGTTTGAAATTCTGTAGCGGTTATTGCCCAGAACCGCTACAAATTTGGAGTCTCTTGAAATTCTGTAGCGGCTTTCAGTATAAACCGCTACAAAATTCTGACCTTTGGTATTTTGTAGCGGTTTATGTGCATTAACCGCTACAAAATAACCGCTACAAGTTTTGGCGGGAATTTCGCGCCAAATTTGTAGCGGTTTTTTGTAGGAAACCGCTACAAAATATCTTGCCGCTACAAATTTGTAGCGGTTTAGGTAAAAACCGCTACAAATGCTATAATTTGTAGCGGTTTAATATAACCGCTACAAATGCACCGCTACAAAATACTTTTTTTTTTGTAGTGTGAGTCATGTTTTTTATCCGATGCAATATGACTCTACAAGTGGTATTGTTTCACTGAAATAATATATCTCTCAATCAAAAGGATATCTTGTCTCTTTGATGGAAGGACATATTAGTAGAAGAGGAAGGGGTACTTAGAATCCTATAAATAGGCGTAAAGGGATTCAGTTGATAATACATTCGAAATAACATACAAAAAACTCTATCAAACTAATTCCCCATTCCCTCTACTATATTTATCTCTTCTTCTTCCTATCGTGGTGTATTTGCTGTGCGTCATAATCGCTTCCACTACTGTGATACGATTAGCGTGGGTATAAGAGATAAACGGTCGCACTCCAGGTATTCCCAATTTTTCTTACTTGGTATCAAAGCCAGGTTGGCTTTGTAGGAAATTATGATCTCCATATTATGATAATATGATGTGCATATTATTATTTTCAAATATCTATATATATTATCATGTTGCTTCCGCTGTGTGTATGTTTTTGTTTTCTTTCGTGAGTTTGAAAGAAAATATATTGATGATTATGTGAGTATATATATATGGTTATATATAATCATATGCGAATAAAAAAAATGAAGTAGAGTTTTCGCACATGTACGTACATATATATAATTTTGATTCATGCTTTTATATATATAGTTTTCTCCAGTTCCTACTTATATGTTTGTAAAATTAAATAATAGAACCCTAGAACCATAAAACAAAAGAACTTAGAGAGAGAAAGCATGAAAAACGAAATTTTTTTGGTATTGGGTCATTTTAAAATCAAAGAATTAGGATTTAAAATTAGTCCCATTATGTAGATCTCGAAAAAAAGATCGAAAACGACACCAAGAATGCCTAAAATGGACGTCAGACGGAGGCGATACGGAGGAGAGAAGTTTCAGGGTTGACGAACCTGACCCAAGCCTGCAACCGGGTCCGGGTCGACCCGGCTGGAGGTTGGAGACAACCTTCAGTCTATTTGGCGCCTTTGATTGAGGACTTCAAGAAGTTGTGGGAGGAAGGCGTAGATGTGTTTAATGCTTATAAGAAGGAGTCTTTCAAGCTACGTGCAATGATTTTCACAATGATAAATGACTTCCCTGCGTACGGAAACTTGTCAGGGTACAGCGTGAAGGGTCATAAAGCATGCCCAATATGTGAAGCAGACACACACTTCCAACAACTAAAGCATGGAAGAAAAACTGTCTACCTTGGCCACAGGAGGTTTCTTCATCGGTTCGACCCGTATCGTAGGCTAAGAAAGCATTTTAGCGGCTTACCGGAGCATGGAATGGCTCCAAAGTCATTAACCGGAGAGTAAGTTTACAGTCGAGTGGAACGTATTAATGTCACTTTTGGTAAGAATCAGAGGATTATGGGTGAGAAGAACATATGGAAGAAGAGATCCATTTTCTTTGATCTTCCATATTGGTGTTCGCTTGATGTGAGACATAGTATTGATGTGATGCATGTGGAGAAGAATGTTTGTGATAGCCTTATCAGTATGCTTTTACACATACCAGGGAAGACTAAGGATGGGATTAGTGTGAGATTAGACCTTGTTGATATGGGAATAAGAGAATGGTTACATCCACAACTAAGAGATGATGGTAGGAGGGCATACATGGAGCTAGCAGCGCATATACTATCAAAAGTAGAGAAAAGAAGTTTGTGTGGGTGTTTGCATGAAATTAAGGTGCCGTAAGGGTATTCCTCAAATGTGAAGTGTCTCAATGGACGATTTGAAGTTAGTGGGAATGAAGTCTCATGATTATCATGTGTTGATGAAAATAAGGGTTACATTATTTTGTCACAACTAGAGATGTATTTTCCTCCTTCATTTTTTGATATAATGGTGCATTTGGTAAGGGAGGTAAGGCTCTGCGGTCCAGTTTACCTGAGGTGGATGTACCCTTTTGATCAATACATGAAGATCTTAAAAGGGTATTCTAAAAATCCTTATCGACCACAAGCCTCAATAGTAGAAAGATATGTAGTTGAGGAGGCTATGGAGTTTTGCAAAGATTATATGTCAGGGAAGAAGGAACAATCTTGGCATGAAGAGGGGAGAAGCAAGGGAACACGAGGACTAAAAGTGAAGAATGTTCCTCGTGAAGAGGTGTTGTAAGCCCACTTGTATATCCTGAATAATATGGAAGAAGTTCAACCTTATATAGATGAACACAAAAAGACTTTGGAGAACAAGAATCCAAGGAAGAATTACATGTAGATTGCTATTGAGCAAAACAAGACATTCATGCAGTAGTTCGAGGAAAAGGTTTTGTACGAGACCGGTGTGTCTGAGACAATCGAGTGGCTAGCTTGGGGGCCTTCATTTCAAGTCATTACTTGGACCGATTATGATATAAATGGCTATTATTTCTATATGAAAGAGCAAGATGACAGAAGTACCATGCAAAATAGTGGGGTCGTGGTAGAAGCTGAAGCTATGCACTTTTCCAGTTCGAGAGACAAAAACCCCATATTAACGTCTATGGCCTATTATGGAGTTATCACTCGAAATGGTACATCTACCTCAGGTAAACTGGACCGCAGAGCCTTACCTCTATTATCAAATGAACTACCAAATGCACTATTATATCAAAAAATGAAGGAGGAAAATGCATCTCTAGTTGTGACAAAATAATGTAATCCTCATTTTCCAGTTCATCCAACTTTGGCCTCACAATCTTATTGGTTCAGACGCAATACCTCCAATGGTAGGAATTACCTTACTATTACTGAAAATCTGTTGGCATCCTAATAACAATTTTTTTTGATGTTCTAAAAGGATGACGAAGATGCGAGGAAATGGCCCTACTTAGCACGGCTGCAACAGATTTACAAGGGCATTAAACAGATTGACCTGAAGATACCTCCAGGGATTGTGGGCCTTATATTGGAGTATCCCTACACGATTGACAATACAGATCTCAAGCAGTTTATCAGGTTGGAGGAGATAGATGCAGGCTGGGTGAAATTTACAGTTCGGTAAGTTTTTTTTCAATTTTCCCATAGAATTCATTTAGTGGTTTTTTGATTTCATACATTCAATAATTCATTCCTTATTTTAATTCTATTATAGCACCTTCCACGGTCTCTGCACAAACATGGAAAGAAGTGATTGGTATGGATTCTTATGTCCTACGAATACAATAGGGGATACTTGTACTGTAGTGCATAGGACTCACTATGTCGGCTACGCAATGGGAGAGACCAAACTTTGTTGTTATCTAGCACCCATTGTTCAACGGTTTGTATTTTCATTTTGTCAATTTAAGAAGTTTAATAAATAATTGTCTTGTCATCTAACTTCATTTTAATGTGTACATGTTGTTAAAGTTACCACTGGAGTTTGTGTGTTATATGTCCTTGCCCTAACATAGTCTATTGGTTTGATCCCTTGAGTAAAAAGCCAAAAAAAGATACAAAATCCGTCTTCGACACGTAAGTTATTCTGTTTGTATTTCATTGACTCTTAAAAAAATGAATAGTTCTAATTTCTGTTCATTTTGATTTTCATGATAGTGCTTGTCAAACATATAGAGTCCTAGGCAGGTCACACGAGGGTACAGTTATTAAAAAGCCAAAGTGGTTTTATCCGATAGTAAGTAGTTTCGATCCTAATTGTTTCATTGACGGTCCTTTTAGACATACCTTTATTGATTTTAACAACCAATTGCATGCCTTTGATTTAAAGTGCCCTCGGCAACCTGGCAACACTGAATGCGGATATTATGTTATACTTGATATGTATAACATCACTCAAAGTGGAATTACTAGCGATTTTGAAAAGGTAATCGCTTCTTCATTCTCAAATGATAATATTTTTGGTGTTCTAATCGAAATGCTAATTAATTCATTTGCTTGAGATTCATTTCATCAAAGCTTACTTTCTAATTTTCAGATTTTTGATAATGAAGATGCCTACCTACGTGAAGACCTTGATTTGATCAGAGATCTTTTGGCTGGACATCTTCTTTAACATATAGAGCAATAAACTTTTTATTTATATCAGTTTGTAGTTGTGTGATGACAGCGTTTTGACACTTTTTGGTTGTTATTGTTGAGTAGTAGGTTGTATGAGTTCATATTGTATGTATATATAGTAAAGATTGTAGTGCTGGATGTCCTTACCATTTTGTAACGGACATTGTGGTTTATGAATTCATCTTCTATTCTGTTTTTGCAGTTTGAATTCGCTGGGTAATACAGAATGTAAATGATGGTATAAAAAAACCTAACCTTTAAACGTCCCAAATTGTCATTTGGGATGTCTAAAGTCTCACTTTAGACGTCCCATTTTTTTGGGACGTCTTTTCTTACAACATACTACGCTCCCAACATATAAGTCCCCTCGTTTTTGGACGTTAAAGGTGCCAAATTTGGGACGTTATAACCCCTTTTTGTAGTAGTGAGTTATCCTCATGGACTGTATGTCCATGCTTGTTATTTCGTTCTATTGAAGTCCTATGAAAGGATGAGAATTTGAAATTTTTATTTTGAACTTATTTTGTTTAACAAGTTGTTTATTTACGTACTTGACCTTGATTGATGATCATTTATATAATTCACTGTATGTTTAAGGTTGCATATTAGCATTCAAAGTTAAATATGTCTAAGTATGATTCGTTACTTTTATATAGTTTTTTTTCATTAAATTCTTTATATGGGACATTGTTCACTGGAAAATATTTTTGGCCTCAGATAATGCAGCTGGCTATGTTCCTCTTGTTGATTGGCGAAGAACTATACTACTGTTTGAAGTTGAAGCGTCATGTTGATAATTCTCCATTAATGTAAAATCTAAACTTATGAATTTATTGTTGTGAATTAGGTGGTCCACGCATGCTATAGATAGGATATTCGCCTTATTTATATGTTGATTATTTCTTGTTAAGGACCAGAGCTCCTCTTGACTATACCAGGTTATTGTAGAAACTTCTTGAGGTCTTGCTATCAAGGGAGATTCTACAAAAAAATTCTATAAGAAGTCTACAGTTTCTGTAATATGAAATGCATTCATAGTCGTTATATTATGTGTTGCAAAAACGTGTATATATATAAAGTAAGGAAAAATTTTATATATTTAAGGCTTTAGAAATGTGGGTTTTCTCTTATTTTGTGCTTGTCACATCTTGATTTTTGGGGCGTGACAGTTGGTATATCTTTAATTTTGATTGCATTATTCTTGTGGTAGTTAATGTGTTGAGATTATTGAAAATTTTTTGTGGTAATTTAAGAAGGCGTCATTATTGGATTACGAGTTTGAATGTATTTTTTCGGTTCCTTAATTGATAGTTGTGTTAAATCGTTCAATTAAGGGTGCTTAAAATGCAAGGCGGCTTAGTGTTAATTATTCTAACTTGAGCTGAGTTTGAGTCTGAGGGATGGCCTTTAGAGTTTTTTGAATCTAACCAACTCATAAATTAATCAAAGTGATGATTGCCTAAATCATTGTGCTAGAGGACTACCATCTCGATGTCATCACTCGATAACTCTCACCATTCCATTAATTCATACCCCTTCATTTCATTTTTCAAACTAAAAACCCAAAAATAAATAGTGTAGGATTGTTTTAATTCCATTTGAAAAAGTAGTTTATGGGGAAAAAACCAATCTTTTCATTTTCTTGTTAATTTAATACTTAGTTTGCATAAGAATCATTTTCATTTTATGTCTATGAAGTGAATACATTATGGATCGCACTGCTTTATTGTAGTATAACTCAGGTATTTGAACCCTAAGGCTACTAAAGGGAGTTTTCAATCCATTTTTTGTGAAAGTGATTTTCATATGAAAGTGGACTCCAACCTACCAAACAATCCAATTTTAGGATTTCCCTTCCAAGTTTTGAGCTCAATTTCAACATAACAAATGGGGTATTAGAAGTTTTCCACTAATTTTCAAATGATGATGAACACCTCTGCTAATAACTAATCAACAAGAATTGACAATTTTAATATAGCAAATTGACAACAACAGTATAGCGCATTCACAACTACTTTGATTTGGGAAGGCAAGGATGTGGTCAAATTTCAACTTTGATGTGGAAACAACAGAGTCGAACATGATGTCAAGGAATAAGTTCTGAGAGAATATGGAGTGACAAAAGAAAGAAAAGAAAAGAGTTTGAAAATCACTAAAAAAAAAATCAAATTAGTCATGGAATTTAGTAACAGAAAATCATATATTCTACCTAAATTATATATATGTATAATTTCACTTTATAAAAAAACAGAAATATAAATTTTAATATAATTTAGTTTAATTATTTTATTTTACGTAAATATTCTACCTAAATTTGTATTATTAATATATTTTTTTATTCATTTTATTATATATTTTATTTTTTGTTTGTATTTATAAAATTTGTATTTTTATTTGTATATATTATTAGAAATTGATATATATTATATTATAATTTCAATTTCAATACTAAATATGAATTAATAATTTTTATTTATTTATATTTATATTATAATTTTATAATAATAATTTTAAGTATGAATTATTGAAAAAAATTATAATTATGAAAAAAATAATTATTGAGAATGTCAACTATTATAAAATTTAATAATTTTATTTAAAAAAATCAAATAATTTGGAGAGATTATAAAATATTTAATTATTCTATATTGTGATTTATGATTAAAATAAATTTTCTTTTTGATTGGATGTGATTTCAATTCAATTCACGTTTTAAAATTATATTATTAAAATAAAAATATTTTTAACCAATTTATTTCATCATTATATAATTACAAAACACTTCTAATTACAAAAAAATATAATTATTATAAAATCTAATCATGTTATATGACAAAATCAAATAATTTGAAAAGGTTATTTGTACTCAATTATGTAGCTTTTATAGTTGATTAACTTGTCCGGATATCTTCGGATAAACCTCTTCACTAAAGCCCATTCTCTTAGGATGTTGTTTTCTTATTAGATTATACTCTTTCTATAATCGATTATCTTAATGATTCATTCAATTGATCATGTCTTCTTCTGATAATACTATCCACGGTTATCATGACCTTACTAAGGATTAGAACTAAGTTTTTCTTATCTACTAGTGAAGCACTTAATTATGTTTTGTTATCATCAAAACATGGAATCTAACCCTTATCATATTTGATTAATTATTATTATGGCACAAGAAGTATTGATCTTAATGAGATATAAAACAAGTTTTTTTGAGATTATAATCTTAAATAATACAATTTGGAATTAGCGACGGAATTTTTGTAACAAATATTTTACAAAGTATTTTATGACGGAAATTAGTGCTAGAATTTTTCCGTCACTAATTTTTGTTGCAAAATAGTTTGTGATGGAATTAGCGACAAAAAATTAGGGATGAAAAATTTTCATCCCTAATTCTGTTGCAAACTATTTTGTGATGAAAATTAGTGATGGAATTTAGTGATTTTTTGTCACCAATCAATTTGTGACAGAATAAGAGATGGAAATTAGTGATGGAAAAATTCTATCATTAATCCTGCAACAAAATGTTTAGTGATAGAATTTAGGGACGGATTAGTGACGGAAAATTTTAGTTGCTAATTCCCTCACAAAATATCTTTGGCAAAAATTAGTGATAGATAAGAGACGAAAATTAGTGACGGAGTTTGTCCGTCACTAATTTCTATCGCTAATTTATTTATGATGGAATTAGAGACATATTAGTGAAGGAATTTAGGGAAAAATTCTATCACTAAATTCTATCGCTAATTTGAGTGACGAAATTTGTGAGGGATTAGTGATGGATTAGTGTTGAAATGAAACTCCGTCACTAATTCTCTATTTTTTTAATGGAGGACAAGCGAATGAATGATGGTCCATATAATTTTAGGTTTTTGAAACACTTTTTAAATTAGTTGTTAATGACATCTAGTGTAGAAAACATTTTAAAAAAAACCTTTCTACACTGCCTAAATAAATAACTGGTGTAGAGACTGATTAATTTTGTATTTGAAAAATATTATAGTTACCTTTCAACAACCGTTAAGCAAATAACTGATGTAAAAAGTAATTTATTTAAATATTTTAAAAATATTATATCTATATTCTACACTAGTATACTATTAATGTAGTTTCTTTTAACTTCATAACTTGAAGGGAAGTACCTAATCATCAATAGTGTACTTTGTTCAATTGAGATTTACATAAAATGCATGAATATAGTGAAACTACTTTATTTTATTTTATTTTATTTTTTGAGTGAAAGATGAATATATTAATTAAATCATATATACAAGAGGAGCATGGTACAGGATATTAGATTACAGACAGGAAATTAGCTGTATCAATGACAGTTAAGTGGCCAAAAAGAACTTAAGAGTTCTACTTCGTTTACTGAGTGATTCACAAAAGAGCAGACAGACAGGATAATGCTCTCCGACGTTTTGGGTTCATTTGCAAAGATGTTCTTGTTCCTGTTGTCCCATAGCCGCCAACATAAAGTCCCAAAGAAAAGCCTCCAGTGAGTGCCCATGCATCAGGGATTAAGGTTTCAAAGTAACCACGCATTGAGAGGTTTACCAAAGAATAACGGCTGGATATTCTGAGGAACTACCTTCGACCAGCAAGATTGAGCAGTGGAACTCCTTTATTACTATCACATAATCTAAATTGGAAGCAAATAATCCCTTCATTCCAATATTACACGCGGCATTCCCAACCAAGCTCCTTAGATTTTGATTTCTTTAAATGAAGTACTCTGTCGGTTCTTTAAGAGCCTAAAATTTGAATTATCCTGATCTCTTTTGTAATAGCTCGACAAGAGTTATTTCAATATTTAATGAGTTTTATCCATTTTTGACCCTCATTAATTATATGAATTAATTAATTGGACGGTGCTATCTATATTTACTCTATTTTTCTCACTTATTTACCCCTCACAAATAAAGGCATACTTAGAAAAAAAATATTTATTTCAGATATACTAATTATTTTTAACTAATTTTAATTATTTTTTTAAATTACTGATCTCTTATAAAAAGTAATGGAGGAAGTAGTCTTATAATAAAGCCCCAGTATGTCTATCACTATTTAAAATTGCCCCGCCACTCCACGTCTCCACACACATTGACGGATTGACCCAGTTGTGTCTATCATTAATTAAAAGGGTCCATCCTCTCCCACTTTTCAAAGTCTTTACCTTCTGTTTTCTGCCAGTTTCTTGATAAGTTGCCCCAACTTGCAAGTTACAAAAATAGTCCACAATTAGCTTTTGACTGCGTGCACAATGACACAACGCTGTTGATTATTTCTTGTGTGGGTGCAATTTGAGAAGGATTTAATAATTGAGAATTAATTAAGAAGGATATATAAGAGAGAAGATAAAAAAAAAATAAAACAAGATTCAACATGGGATACTTGGATCAGATTTGATGAACTGTTTGAATAACCGTTATCCATTGTGTGCGTTTCTTGTATATATTTGAATCATTCCCTGCTACAGAAAAAAAGGAAATTAACCACAGAATTTCATTAGTAAACTTATTAATAAAGAAATTTTACAGTGACGAAAAATTCTATCACGAATTTCTTTTTTTCTTTTTTTTTGCCTTTAAATAAATTTTAGCAATAATATTCTTCAAATGCCATTAATTACAATGTCCCCTCCACTCTCATTTTTCAAAGACTTTCACTTTTTTCTCCTGATAAGTTGCCCCAACTTGCAAGTTGTCCACAATTAGCTTAGACTACTGCATGCAAATTCCAATAATTAAGGTGCAATAAATAAAAGAAGTTAATATTTTTTATAGAAAAATGTAGTTAATTCTAAATTGAAGTGATTGTCAAATATTATAAATAGTGTGCTTCACTGGTGTTAGCTTTGCGACAATACGTTTATAAAAAAGTTCATTGTTATGTTTTTAAAAAGATATTTAAATGGTTAAGATACATATTTGACCTGGAAGTATTCACTCACTAGTAATGTTGTCCCAACAGTTCTTTTGGGGTTCAAGATTACCCTATAAGTGTTATAATGGAGTAATGTTGCTCTTTACCATTAAAAATATTAATGATCAACATCAATTTTCTATCAATCAACAAAGACTTAGTGGATAAAGATAAAATAAAGTGTTAAGGCAAATGGGAAAAATGAAAAACGAGAATGTAGCTGAGATAAATGATGAGAGAAATTGTGGTAAATCTTGGGGGGGGGGGGAGCATTAAATGCAGAGACAAAAGCAAAGTGCATCTTATAAAAAAAAACTACACCATTTCATAAGTTTGGCTCTTATATTTTGAACCACCGGGAATAATATATAAGTACTATAAAATTATTAAATTACATAGAATGCCCTGTAGGATGTGAGGTGTCTAATATCAATCTAATGTGGTGATTTCTATTAAAAATCTAACAGTGAGTAATGGGAAGGTGCTCATAGTAACAAAATAAAATATTGATGAGGTTAAATTTAAACTCTGAAATATTAGGGGGTTACATGCAACTGACCCAAAGTTTGGGGGAGTTTTATATAATTTAGTCTAATTATTAATTAGATAAGGATTAGGAAGTGTAAACACAAATTAATATATAATTGCAACTACCAATTCTCATGCCCAGCCATGACTATTGTTATTAAACTTATAAGTTGACTCTCTGATTTTAATATTTATAACTTATAAAATCCTATTAGCTCACTCTTAAACTCGTGCTAGCTGCTAACTCAGCTAAACTCACAAGTTCACACAGCGAATTTACTGCTTTTACGTGTTCAACTTACAAAATCGTATCCACTCGTTCTTTATTGGAGCCCAAAATAAAACAGAGCCAACACACCCAAAAGAGAGGCAATTGTCAATAATTATGGATCCTTCATTTACTAGTACATACGTGTATGAAATATATGTTGGAAATTGTGCCATAAGGGTCAATCATTGTACTTTAAACATTATTATTTTAATGAAATTTCTCCATTCTGTTATCATATTATTTGCATGTTAACTGTGATAATTGTATCCTTGGATAATTCATAAAGATTGTCCTAAAATGTCCCTGGTTGGTCAT
The DNA here is from genome assembly GCA_963242795.1 of Inga leiocalycina. Classification (NCBI taxonomy): domain Eukaryota; kingdom Viridiplantae; phylum Streptophyta; class Magnoliopsida; order Fabales; family Fabaceae; genus Inga; species Inga leiocalycina. The sequence continues at coordinate 77,039,106 of OY725323.1, forward strand.
CTATGCGGGAGCAGAGATGAAACAAGACCAGTATGACTTTGGTAAGATATGGAGATACGAATCAAAGTCTTAGGCACTTGTAAGAGTACAAGGTGCTGGACCGACCCACTATGAGAAAGCTACATGGATCAAGTCATAAGCTTTTCTCATGTATAACCACGTCACAATGCCCTTAGACCTGAGGTCATCATGGATTCCTACATGAGAGTTGCTAAGCTTTGAACTAGTCAAAAGTCACTTTTGACCGGGTGATGATAAAGGCTACGATCGGGCTTGGTGGTTTTTCATGTAGAAGAATATGAATGATCAAGATGGAATTTGTCCCTCACATTAGTAGAGAGATATTACTGGGCCCCTCGATGAGTGAGTTTGAGAAATGTATGGCCATACTATGATGAAAGGAGTTTCTGTCTCTGTTATCAGGCTACTCAGGAATCGAGAAAGTAATGGTCAGGAACAAGAGGATGACATTTTCCATGCCTTATCCTTGATCGATATATCGTGTGACAAAAGGGACGTGACATGGTTGTATGACAGGTTGCATCATGATAACGATCCTCATATGAATTGGGTAGTCGTAATGTCTTGCTAGAGGCCGTTTGCAACTTTTGGGTTAGTGTAGTTATTGGTCCACTGCCAACTTCATATGGGCCTACAGGGTCGCACACAAGAATGGCCCAACACGAGATAATGTTTGATTTAGGGTGGATGAATTTTATATATATATATATATAATATAAAATTCATTAATAATATTATATAGATATATATATATATATTCGAAATATATATCTTATATATATATATATATATATTATATTATTATATTTAATAATATTATATAGATATATATTTTTTCGAAATATATTATATATATATATATGTATATATATTATATGATATTATTATATTGTGTTGGTTTTAAATTTAATTTATTAAGATATATTAAATTTAATAACTAACATGATAGAGATATAATATCTCAGATTTAATTTATGAAGATAAATTAAATCTAATGGCTCTGTATTTAGATTAAATAAATATGTTAAATTAAAACTGTTGGACAGATTTAATTTAATTAGCTCATCAAGATAATTAATTGTTAATTAATTTTGAAATTAATGATGATTAATTTTGAAATTTGAAAATAACCCTCATGGGTTATAAACTTGATAGAGCTGATAGACTCAGGGTACATCAGAATTGAGAGCCGCAAGTTAAACCCTTGGAGACATTAGAGGCGCTAGCACGCAGTCTCGGTTGGAGAGCATTCGTGTGGATACCGGTAGAGGGAGCGGACCTGACGTGTTGGCTCCTAGAGATCGTGAAAACTCTGAATCATAAAAAAGGTATGAATCCTTCCAACTTGGTTTAAACGCCGTTGATAGATCCTCGATTAGGATCGGTGAAATTTTTTTTTTAAATTCTTCCGTTGTGCTTACCGATCCTAACAATGGTATCAGAGCCAGATCAATTGTGCATTTAAATTGAGTTTATGATTCTTATACATGTGATATATATGGGATGTGTACGTATGTTTATAAGAAACACTCGAATATGTATGTGATTCTCGTTTTGGAACAAGCGTGAAATCAATTCCGAACATGTATATCTTGAAACATGTATGTGATTTTCGTTTTGAACAAGCATGAAATTAGGTAGGGTACCTGAGATTGTAGTTGGCGGCAATCAAATTGGGTCTAGGTTCGGATATCTATTCGGGTAATAGGGATCCGAACTATGGGAAAAACAAATTGGATCAGAAGCGTTCTGGGCTATTGTTGTTTTTTTGTTTTCAAAAATTGGGTCCGAAATTTTTAAATTTAAATTTTCAAATATTTCTTTTAAAAGGAATGTGCCTTTTTCAAAAGCTTCAAGGGCACTGCCCCTGCAACCCCGCAAGGGCGGCCCCCTTGACCCCGCCCGCTAACCGGCTAGCGGGACCGCCGTGACCACCTCTGCGTAGCACAATATAATCTGATCATGACATTTATTGCTTTTCATATTGTATGAATTCTTGTTGTGGTTTATTATTTATCCTTGTTTGGGTATGGTGAACAACATGGCTTTAGAATTTTACAAAGGTTGTAATATTTAAATACGGCCTGCGTGCCGTGCCTTTCTCTAAATACTCTCAATGTACATTCTCTTCTCATCTCACTCCCCTTGAATGTTTAAACGAGGTTTCTCTCAATGTATTTCTCTTTCTTTTAGAGAAGTCCTCTCATTGGCTTGGGAGGATTTTAGATTAGGTAAGCCATGTTATGTCACGTTTAAATATGCTTTTTATAAGATCATTGCATGATTACTTTTACGTTTATATGTATTTATCTGTATGAGATACGACCACGATTGTATCCATATAAACAAAACTAATTAATTAAGCCCTCTAAATTAAATCTTAAGCCATAATGCCGTCAATTAATGAATACTTGTCAAAACCTAGATCGCTCAATTGTGGAAACCACCAAAGTAGATGCACTTGAGTTATCTTGATGAGACAAGCTTGAGTAATAGTGCTGCTTATAATATTCATTATTGTTTTGACTTAATTGAGATTAACAAAACGGTTTTGAATCTCAAGGCATTAGATGGGGTTAAACATGCCAGATCATATGATGATTAAATCCCATAAAGATCTAAGAGTTACATGTGATGTAATTGGTAAATAGGTTACCTACCTAAATAACTTGAATTTAAGCGTCTAGCCAAAGCGGACTTAAGTTTAAGCCAAATATGGATCTTAGCCTACTAATTATTATATTGAGGGTTGTTAATTTCGTGGGAGATTACTAACTAACTTTGCATATTTTAATTGTAAAATCATGTCGACTAGTAATACTGCTACACTATCATTACGATCGGTCCTTGAGAAGGACAAACTCAATGGGACAAACTTTCTTGACTAGTTCAGGAACTTGAGAATTGTTCTCAAGCAGGAAAGAAAGGCTTATGTCCTAGATCAACCCATTCCTGAGGAGCCTGCAGCTAATGCTCCAAGAGCTCAGAGAGATGCTTACACAAAGCATAAGGATGACTCTGTGGATGTAGGTTGCCTGATGCTTGCCACTATGGTTCCAGAGCTCTAAAAAGATCTGGAACTCATAGAGGCTTATGAGATGATAGTACATCTCAAGGAAATGTTCCAGCAACAAGCAAGGCAAGAAAGGTATGAGACCACAAAGGCCTTACATTCCAGCAAAATGGCTGAAGGTGCATCAGTTAGTACTCATGTGTTAAAGATGAAAGGCTATATTGATCACCTTGAGAGGCTTGGATTTCCCATGAGCCAGGAATTAGCTACGGATTTGATCCTCAACTCACTCCCGGAGAGTTATGACCAGTTTGTTATGAACTACAACATGAACAACATGGAGAAATCAATTTCTGAGCTGCATGGGATGCTCAAAACTGCTGAGCAAAGCATTAAGAAAAAGCCTAGCACAGTTTTGATGGTTCAGAAAGGAAAGGGTATGAAAAAGAAAGGGAAGGGCAAATAGAAGGGTAATGGCTCAGGTGATAAGACCAAAGAGTCAAACAAGCCCGAAACCAAGCCTGCACCCAAGAAGGCAAAGCCTCCAAAGGAAGGAGTCTACTACTTCTGCAATAAACCTGGTCATTGGAATAGGAATTGCAAACTCTACCTGGAAGATCTGAAAAAGAACACGAAGGATAGTGATGCTATCGCTTTAGGTATTTATGTTATAGACATTCATTTTTCTACTTCCTCTATATGGGTATTAGATACTGCATATGGCTCTCACATTTTTACAAATGAGCAGGGTCTAAAAGACAATAGAAAGCTAATGGGAATATCTATAACGTAACTACTAAGAGGATAAAATCAAACGATTTGAATCCAACCTACCTATGGCATTGTCGTCTAGGCCACATAAATGAGAAACGCATTTCTAAACTCCATCAAGATGGATTTCTAAACTCATTTGATTTTGAATCATATGATACATACAAATCTTGCTTATTAGGAAAGATGACTAAGGCACTTTTCACTGGGCACAGTGAGAGGGCTACTGAATTATTAGGCCTCATACATACAGATGTATGTGGACCATTAAATATAGCTGCCAGAGGAGGTTATGTCTACTTCATTACATTTATAGATGACTTTAGTAGATATGGCTATATCTATCTAATGAAACATAAATTTGAATCTTTTGAAATGTTCAAAATATTCCAAAATGAAGTACAAAACCAACTTGGTAAAACAATTAAAGCACTTAGATCTGATCGAGGTGGTGAATATTTGAGCCAAGAATTCACTGACCATCTTAGGAGTTGTGGGATAATCTCACAATTGACTCCTCCAGGAACACTACAATGGAATGACGTTTCTGAAAGGAGGAATTGAACACTATTAGATATGGTTCAATCTATGATGAGTCAAACAGATCTTCCACCGTCCTTTTGGGGACATGCCCTAGAGACAGCTGCGTTCAAACTAAATCGTGTTCTATCTAAAGCAATTGAAAAGACACCATATGAGATATGGACTGGAAAGGAACCAAGTTTATCTTTTCTTAAGATCTGGGGATGTGAGGTATATGTTAAGCAACAAGCCTCTGATAAATTAGTGCCCAGATCCATAAAGTGCCTTTTCGTAGGATATCCTAAAGAAACGAAAGGATACTATGTCTACAATCCCACCGATAACAAAGTGTTTGTTATTGGAAATGGCAAGTTTCTAGAAAGAGAGTTTGTCTCTAAAACAACCAGTGGGAGCGACGTACATCTCGAAGAAATTCAAGATCCACAAGATGGTACAGAACCACAGATGGAAATTAGAGAAGACTCACAACAAGTTGCTGAGTCTCCTCAAGTAACACAAGGTCCACGAAGATCTGATAGGACATGGGATCAGCCTTAGAGATATGGATTTCTGATTACTAAAGGCCGTGATGTGTTGCTCATTGAGCAAAATGAGCCCACCACCTATCGAGAAGCCATAGTGGGACCAAACTTTGAGAAATGGCTAAATGCCATGAAGTCTGAAATGCAATCCATGTACGACAATCAGATATGGACCTTAGTCGATCCACCTGAAGGTGTAAAAACCATTGGGTGCAAATGGGTTTTCAAGGAGAAAACTGACATGGATGGCAATGTAAATGTCTTCAAGGCACGACTGGTTGCAAAAGGATTCACTCAAACTCATGGTGTAGACTATAATGAAACCTTTTCCCCAGTTGCAATGGCCAAATCAATCAGAATCCTTCTTGCCATTGCAGCATATTATGACTATGAAATATGGCAGATGGATGTCAAAACAGCCTTCCTTAATGGAAAGCTGCTTGAGGATGTGTACATGACACAACCTGAAGGTTTTGTGCGTCCAGAGGACTCTGGTAAAATTTGCAAGCTTCAAAGATCCATTTATGGATTGAAGCAAGCATCTCGGAGCTGGAATCATCGTTTTAATGAAGTAGTCAAAGAGTTTGGATTCATTCAAAACATCGATGAACCTTGTGTTTACAAGAAGGTTAGTGGGAGCATAGTTGTATTTCTAGTGCTTTATGTAGATGACATCCTACTCATTGGGAATGATATTCCTACCTTGCAGAGTGTTAAGTCTTGGTTAGGAAAGTCCTTTTCAATGAAAGACTTAGGTGAAGCCACCTATATCCTAGGGATTAGGATCTATAGGGATAGATCCAAAAGACTAATAGGCCTAAGTTAGAGCACATACATAGATAAGATAATGCATAGGTTCAATATGCATGATTCAAAAAGGGGTTACATGCCTAGGTCTCATGGCATCCATCTTAGCAAGGATCTGTGTCCTAGTACACCTGATCAGCGAGATCGCATGAGTAAGGTTCCATATGCCTCGGCCATTGGATCCATCATGTATGCCATGTTATGTACTCGACCGGATGTCTCGTTTGTTTGCCTTAAGTATGACCAGCAGATACCAACAAGATCCTGGTGAGGGTCATTGGACTGCCGTTAAGAATATCCTGAAGTACTTAAGAAGGACTAAGGACTTATTTTTGGTCTATGGTGGATTGGATGATGAGCTCTGTGTAACCGGTTACACAGATGCAAGTTTCCAAACTGACCAAGACGACCTTAAATCGCAATCTGGATATGTATTCCTCCTGAATGGTGGAGCAGTAAGCTGGAAGAGCTCCAAGCAAAGCACTATAGCAGATTCTACAACAGAAGCTGAGTATATAGCAGCATCAGATGCAGCTAAAGAAGCCGTTTGGATCAGAAAGTTCATTACTGAACTAGGGGTGGTGCCTACCATCTCAAATCCAATAGATTTGTTCTGTGACAATAGCGGTTCTATTGCACAGGCCAAGGAGCCTAGGTCACATCAAAGGACCAAACACATACTCAGGCGATTTCATCTTATTAGAGAAATCAATGATAGAGGTGATATAAAGATATGCAAAGTAGCAGGAGAAGATAATGTTGTTGATCCTCTTACTAAGCCACTTGCACAGGCAAAGCATGAGCGTCATGTTAGGGCAATGGGAATTAGGCAAATTAATGATTGCACCTAGGGCAAGTGGGAGGATATTGGAAATTGTGCCCTAAGGGCCAATCATTGTACTTTAAACATTATTATTTTAATGAAATTTCTCCATTCTGTTATCATATTATTTGCATGTTAACTGTGATAATTGTATCCTTGGATAATTCATAAAGATTGTCCTAAAATGTCCCTGGTCGGTCATCTATGCGGGAGCAGAGATGAAACAAGACCAGTATGACTTTGATAAGATATGGAGATACGAATCAAAGTCTTAGGCACTTGTAAGAGTACAAGGTGCTGGACCGACCCACTATGAGAAAGCTACATGGATCAAGTCATAAGCTTTTCTCATGTATAACCACGTCACAATGCCCTTAGACCTGAGGTCATCATGGATTCCTACATGAGAGTTGCTAAGCTTTGAACTAGTCAAAAGTCACTTTTGACCGGGTGATGATAAAGGCTACGATCGGGCTTGGTGGTTTTTCATGTAGAGGAATATGAATGATCAAGATGGAATTTGTCCCTCACATTAGTAGAGAGATATTACTGGGCCCCTTGATGAGTGAGTCTGAGAAATGTATTGCCATACTATGATGAGAGGAGTTTCTGTCTCTGTTATCAGGCTACTCAGGAATCGAGAAAGTAATGGTCAGGATCAAGAGGATGACATTTTCCATGCCTTATCCTTGATCGATATATCGTGTGACAAAAGGGACGTGACATGGTTGTATGACAGGTTGCATCGTGATAACGATCCTCATATGAATTGGGTAGTCGTAATGTCTTGCTAGAGGCCGCTTGCGACTTTTGGGTTAGTGTAGTTATTGATCCACTGCCAACTTTATATGGGCCTACAGGGTCGCACACAAGAATGACCCAACACGAGATAATGTTTGATTTAGGGTGGATGAATTTTATATATATATATATATATATATAATATAAAATTCATTAATAATATTATATAGATATATATATTTTTTCGAAATATATATCTTATATATATATATTATATTATTATATTTAATAATATTATATAGATATATATATTTTCGAAATATATATTATATATATATATGTGTGTATATATATATTATATGATATTATGATATTGTGTTGGTTTTAAATTTAATTTATTAAGATATATTAAATTTAATAACTAACATGATAGAGATATAGTATCTCAGATTTAATTTATAAAGATAAATTAAATCTAATGGCTCTTTATTTATATTAAATAAATAGGTTGAATTAAAACTGTTGGACAGATTTAAGTTAAACTGAATTTATTTAATTAGCTCATCAAGATAATTAATTGTTAATTAATTTCAAAATTAATGATGATTAATTTTGAAATTTGAAAATAACCCTCATGGGTTATAAACTTGATAGAGCTGATAGACTCAGGTTACATCAGAATTAAGAGCCGCAAGTTGAACCCTTGGAGACATTAGAGGCGCTAGCACGCAGTCTCGGTTGGAGAGCATTTGTGTGGATACCGGTAGAGGGAGCGGACTTGACGTGTTGGCTCCTAGAGATCGTGAAAACTCTGAATCATCAAAAAGGTATGAATCCTTCCAACCTGGTTTAAACGCCGTTGATAGATCCTCAATTAGGATCGGTGAAATTTTTTTTTTTAAATTCTTCCGCGGTGCTTACCGATCCTAACAATATATTGGTTGTAACTTTCTATAAAAGAGTGTAGTCACTGTATATTCATTCGATCAGGAAAATATAGAAAAACAATTCATTCCTGTACTGTGTAGCTCTCTCCTTTTGTCTTATTTCGTATACTCATATTGTTGGTTTGACATGGTACCAGAGCTGCCTTAGCTATCAAAATGTCAGACACTACCCCACCTTCTGCCAACTCCTCTCCTCATACCCTAAATTCGTCTTCTTCAACCTTCAGCTCGCCACCATCTAACCTTCCTCATTATATTACCACAAAACTTTCACAGGATAATTATCTTATCTGGGTAGCTCAATTCAAGGCATATCTTTACGGGAAAAATCTCTTTGGTTATGTAGATGGATCCTCAACCTCACCACTAGAAAAGCTACCCGATGGCTCTCCTAACAACGATTTTCTAGTGTGGTTCCAGCAAGAACAACTGGTCCTGTCTATTCTCCTAGCATCTCTGTTAGATAAAATCCTCTCACAATTTATCCGGCACAAAAATGCTAGAGCTATGTGGACAGCCCTTGAAACTTCGTTTTCATAGCAAACTCATGCCTATCTTGTTTATCTTCACCAGCAACTTACAACCTTAAAGAAAGGAGGAGAATCCATGCAGGAATATCACAAAAGAGCCACAATACTTGCTGACTCTCTTGCAGTGGCTGGAAAACTAGTGCCTGATGAAGATTTCGTTACATACTTGTTAGCTGGACTTGGATCTGACTTTGACACGATTGTCACTATTCTTAATACTCAAAGGCACTTTTTGACCATTGAAGGCATTTTAAGTCACCTACTCATCTTTGAAGAGCGTATGACTCATCAACACTCTATTACTCTACCAACAGAGTTCAGTGCAACGCAGTAAATTTGGCTCAATCTGATTCATCCCTCCACTACAGAGGTCATTTTACAACATTTCATCGAGGGAACTCCAACTATTCTGGTCTTGGACGCAACTCTTACAGTACAGGATGTGGGTTTGGTCGCTACAATGGAAGGAACCAGAGAGGCCATTATCGAGGTCGTGGAGGAAGTCGTTACTTCCAAAACATCAATAATAGAAACTCAGATGAACCTGTAGCTTGCCAACTGTGTTTTCAATTTGAACACACTGCACTAACCTATTATCAGCGTCCTAATCAAGCCCTTCAAGCTTCTCCACATCCTTCATTCTTAGCAAATTACTCTGAGTATTCGTCCATGGATGACTCATTGTGGTACCCTAACACTGGCGCTACTCATCACAGTACAAATGGCCTTGCCAATCTCAATCTTGCCTCTAAACCATATTTTGGATATTACACTGTGAAGGTCAGCAATGGCGCTCCTATAGCAATCACTCATCAAGGATTAGGCACTATACACGCTCCTACTGGCAACTATTTTCTTACTGATATTTTACATGTTCCCTCTATTACGAAGAATGTATTATCTGTATATCAGTTTTGTGTTGACAATAATGTGTTCTTTGAATTTCACTCTGGGTATTTCTGTGTGAAGGACGAGTGAACAAAGAAACTACTACTCCAAGGACCCAGTCTTAGGCATCTCTATCCCATCACCACACCTCAAGCCCATTCCTCCACTCACTCTTCTTTTCTTCAATGGCATCAACGTCTTGGTTACCCAGCCTTTCGTGTCGTCCAACAAGTCCTTCAACACAACTCTCTTCCAGTCTCTACAAAGCAACCTAGTCATCATTGCCCATTCTACAATGGTTTATTAATTTAAACTTAAAAAAAAGGCTAATTTAGACATTATATGATTATTTTAACAAAAAAATTTATGAGTTTTAAAAATAATGTATCTCAATTTAAAGAAAAATAATAAATAAGTTGTAAAATTTGAAAAAGAATTTTTTTTGAATTAAAATGAGTTTAAGCCCGAGCCCGTGAAGGGCCAACTTTGTAGGGCCGCGGGCTTAAAAAATATGGTACTTTTTATGAAACGGGCCTAAACGGGTTGGCCCATTTAGGCCTGAGCCCGTGAAGGGCCGGCCCGTATTCTCGGCTCTAGTCAAGTGGCGGCGGTGGCGACAAGCAACCTGCCAATTTCTTTCCTTCGTTTCTTGCTCATCCGAACTTCGATTGATGCGTTCTAACTATTGTTGGAATCATCTCTTCGAGCTCTACAGACCCCATGGCCTACTTTGGGCAAATACACTTAGTTTCATAAACCCAATTTTTCACCGATGTCGACAACACTCCATAATGTTGTTTGGGTGTGTGTTCTCTATATCTTGTTTTTGGTTTCATATAGGTTCCAAAAACTTAACTTTAATCAAATCGAAGATATGAGGAGGAGGAGGAGGAGGAGGAGGAGAAATTGTGCCAGGAATTTTATATATTTATACATACACATATTAAATATATATATATATATATAAAATAATCAGAGGAGCAAACATATTCAGCCAACAATCAAGAACCCATGTGTGCATATTAAGCTCAGGTCGAATAGCAAATATGGAAAGAAGAATCCAAATAAATGCATACAGAACACATAGATGCTTTAATATACACGCGTATATAGTTATACATGTAATATATACCACATATTGCATTCAGGAAGAGAACGTGCATGGTATATGGAAGATGGATCATACTTTTATCATGTATATATACATAAAAAATTGCCTAGGAGCATATGGACGCAGCCAATAAAAAAATATTTATGTGCGAATATAATCATATATTCATATGTGAAAATAAGCACAACACACAACATAAAACGTAATTGCAGTGAAAAAAATGATGAAGATATAATCAAATTATATCACATACTTAATTATTCACAAAGAATAATCACATCCTTAAGATCATTTGGCTCTAATACCAATACAAGAAAAAAATAAGGAGAGGATAGACTAGCGTACTGGAGTGAATCCATGTTCGGATCCGGGTCAAAGCTTCAATGCTCCATAATTCGAACATAATAGTGCCCATACAATTATTAGACTACTAGAGCCTAATTAAGGTTGGCACAGTAGATCACCAGAACAAGAAAGATGGTCAAAGAGAAGATAGATTGCCAGATAGCTCAATGGCAGGGATAGGAAATAACTGAAGAAGGCACTTCCTATTTATAGTGGTTTAGGGTGACCACTAATCAGGAAGTAATGTAAACCCTTTCTTGCCCTCTAAGTTAGTGATCAGGAGAATTAATTCTCAATTAATTTTCTGAATTATGATTACTTGTTTCTCAATTAACAATCTCATAATTACTACTAACTTATTCCCAATCCATAATTAATGTTGATTTGTTTCTTATTTGATTAGGCTACTTGTATCCTAATCAAATAGTCCAGCCCATCAAGGGCGGACTTGAACCCAAAGTCCAACATGTACCTTGAAATATACACGCAAGAATGAAGAAGCAAGGGGAAGAGATATTGAAACTTGTTGGTTGAGAAGTTGCAAATGAAGAAGGAAATTATGAAGGAGGAAAACCAAAAATATACCAAGAAAAATAGAGCAAATGTTGATGAAGAAGCCAGGGCACGAAAGAAGCTCACTTTGGAAGTAAAGAAGTAATTGATGACGGCATGCAAGAATGACGGAGGAGTTCATTATGGAAAACTATTTATTGAAGACATAGCACAGATCAGCTTAATTACACAATATTTAATTAGGCTGGGTTGGTTCTTACTTAAAAGGTAAAACATCCTTCCAATACAATACAGATTATGGGAGGAACACATTAAGATGATACATAATGGAATGGAATAAAAAACGTGTGTTCTTGGCATCATAAGCTCATTGCATACTTGCTCCATGGTTGGGCCGAGCACGTGGATTTCCATTCAAGCACGCTAAAGATATTCTTGCAATCAACATCACCTTCTCAGCCTCCAAGTCTTGAGGATAAGGTAGCCTTTGGTCTAACACTTCCTTCAAATTCAAATCATGAGCAACAATTTTTGGTGTATCAGTAGAAGATATTATGAGATCTCTTGAATGCTTTCCCATAATTATTTATAAAGCCAACACTCCAAAGCTATATAGTCACATTTCTCGGTCACTTCCATTATATAAGCAAGTTCTAAAACAAAATAAAAGTGATTACCATAAAAAACATTGTTAGGGATAAGTTTTAATTGCCAAATAAGTTAAACATGAAATATAGCACCATAGCACGATGTAACTCAAATAAAAAAATCACAGTATATACCATAAAATATTCTTAAACTGGAGCAATATAGCCAAAGGTACTAGCAAATGAGGTCCAACTGTTAGAATCTGGATTCAAAAACTTGGCCGTCCCAAAGTCATAGATGTGAGCCTCATAATCCAAGTCTAAAATAACATTTTTGCTTGATATGTCATGAAGAACTATCAGAGGTGAGCATCCATGATGAAGAGAGTATGAAGCATTAGCCACACATTCAACAACTTTGATTCTCTTATTCCAATCTAGTGCAATTGCTTACATCTCATCACTTAGTATCTTATCCAAGATGCCTCCTTTCAAGAATTCATAAACCAAAAAGGAGAACTTTGAATGCCAGCAAAACCCATATAGCTTGATGATATTGTGATGCCTAGTTTTCTGTCAAGGCCTGAATCTCACTCATAAAAGCTTTTTCATATGACATTGATCCCTATCTGATACAAAATGAAGTTTCTTCACAGACACACCTTGACCTGTGGACAATTCAGATTTGTAGACGCTTCTAAACCCTCCAACTCCAATGAGATATTTTTCATCAAACTCCTCTGTGGCTTCAACAATGTTTTCATATACTAATTTCCCATCATAACTCCACATAGCAAACAAATTTTGAGTTTGCACTTCTATTTCTTGACTTTTCTCTTTTAGTGCATTATGATAGCAAACAAAATATGAAATTCCTATCGAAACTAGCAACACAGATCCCAAACCAAGGGATAGAGCATAGATAACCACTTTATTTCTCTTATGATGCCTTGGACCATATATTTTTGTTGGGCAAACTGGCAAGCCTGATAGATTTCCACATAAGCCTTTGTTGTCTTTTAATGTCTTAAATGAAGAATTACAAAAGGGCAAGCTATTTGGAAGCGAACCTTCTAATTTATTGTGTGATATGTCAATCAGTGTCAAGCTTTTCAAATCATCAAAAAATGATGGAATCATGCTAGAGAAATTATTATGCGAGAGGTTCAATGTTTCTAATTGTTTTAGCTATCCAAGCATTGTTGGGATTCCACCGGAAAAGGAATTTGCACTCAAATTTAGAAATTTGAGATGTTGTAATTGGCCGAAACTAGATGGAAGTCTGAAAAACTTATATCTACTTAAGCTCAAATTCCATAACTTGAACAACCCGCCAAATTGTTTTGGAATTAAGCCACTTATATTATTGTTAGCTACACTCAACTAATCAAGGTTCTTTAATAAACCTATATCAATAGGAATGTTGCCTGAAAGTTGATTTGTTTCTCAGCCCAAGTTCACTCAACAATGACAAGCGACACAATTCCTTAGGAATATTTCCTATATCAAGTGATTTGATGAAATCTCTAGTTCCTTTAACTTTGTTGCCTTGCTTAGTTCCGATGGTATGTCCCCCGATAAGTCATTGTTAGAGATCTTGAGGCATGCAAGTTTATGGCATTGCCCCCATGTAGGTGACAAGTGGCCATAAAATGCATTCTTACTCAAATCAATGTAGTACAAGTTTGGATGTACACCACAAGCTTCTGTTATATTTCTTGTCAATTGATTATTTTCAGGCCTAGCTCTACAAAGGCCACAGCAATTCTCGAGACTTCTAGGAATGGGACCAGTGCATTGATTGTTACTTACAGAGATGTTAGCAAGTAATCCTGCAAGATAAATATCAGGCAAATGACCTTCCAAATTGTTGTTTATAATTTGCAAGGTTTCCAATTTCCTAAGGTTATTCATTTCTGAAGGAAGATTGCCACTAAGGTTGTTTTGATACAAAACTAGATGGGTGAGCTCTGTCAAGTTCCCAATGGAGGTTGGGATTGACCCAAATATGTTATTTTTTGACAACTCCAATCTCATCAAAGAATAGAGTTTCCCTATTTCGTGTGGAATTGACCCTGAGATTTGATTGGAATAAAGATAAGGCTGATGTAAACTGGATATGTTTCCGATAGTTCTAGGGATGCTACCAATGAGATTGTTTCTTGACATGTCAAGTTGAACTAGTCCCTTCATCATTCCAATTTCATGGGGGATAAAACCAATAAACCGATTACCTCCAAGTGCTAAGTACCAAAGGTTAGTCATCCTTCTAATTTGGGGAGGAATGTGGCCAGAAAGGTTATTGTTTCCTAGATTTATAACAGACAAATTGGCTATATTTGCTATCCCTTCAGGGATACGGCCATTGAAATAATTAAAGCCTAAGTTTAGAAGATCAATATTCCGGGTCAGCAGTGTGATCGTAGATGAAAGTTCTCCAGAGAGATAATTTTGGTATAAAGAAAGTTTTGAAAGTTTGGACAAGTTTCCAATACTTTTGGAATGCTACCAAAGAACTCATTATAGGAAAAATTCATAAGCCTGATTTTATAGAGATCACCAGTATTGGGAGGGATAGTCCCATAAAATGAGTTGTTTTGTATACATAAGAATTGGAGATTGGGGAAAGATGAGAAATTGAGATTATCAAGCATACCTCTTAACCCAAAATGAGGATGAGATATATTGGAAATGGAGTTGAACTCATTGCATTCAACTCCCACCCAATTGCAAGGATGACTGCTATTATGTTTCCACGATGATAACAGAGTTTGGCTTTGGTTGTCAAGACTGGCCTTCCACTTTAGCAAAGCATTGGCTTCACTATTTGGTGAAGTCATGAAACAGGAAACAGGAGATAGGTACAACATTAAAAAAACCAACTAGAAGTACCCACCAAAGTGTTAGCTTCTAAAAAAATTGAGGTTTTCTGAAGAGAAACTCCATGGCCATGAAAGGATATCTTAAAGAAATTGAGAATGATATAGTATACACAATGGATGTTAGGAGATATATATAAGCAGATGAATCAACAGTCATTTATTCACCGAGTACCCTTATTCTTAAGAAGTGGGTAATTGTGATGTTACTTTACGTTTATGAAAAATGCATGGCCAAAGGAATTAAGTTGCGGCTAATTGAAGAATTTTCTTCAAAGTGGAAAACGAGGATAATAATTGAGAATAAAAAGACATCAACATCCCCATGTGTTGGATGAGAGAGACCTCTTGAGAAGGAAGTAAGTTACGTGAGGACCGGAGTATAGTATAACGCTAAATTGCTAATTTGCTGTGTTATAAGATCTTTAAAACATTAAATTATTTATTATTCCTTCGATCCTTAATATAAGAAATATTTAGGGAGTTGATCTTGATCTTAAAAATAAGACATAGCTTTATATGTCAATTTTTTTCCTATTTTACCCCCCATTGATGCTCTTTCAACAATAATCAAGGAGAATAGGGGATGAGGAAATTAAGGGAAATGAATTGGGTGTACTAGAAAATAGATATCATATTAACTAATTTAACTAATTTCCTTAACCTAATTAAATTAGGTAAATATGTCTTATATTAAGGACCGAAGGAGTATGATTCAAGAAGCTCTTTTTTAGCTTGAGACGAGAAATTAAACTGCTGTTGAAAAATGAAAATGCTATAAGTTGGACAGGATGTTGAAAAAAAAAAAGATTAGTGCATGGTTGGGTTAGCGGAAGAAGCTTCTTTTTCAATATAATTTACGGTGTATAAGGTAAATATATGTGAGGAGTTTTATCTTAATTTCTGTAAACGTGTTTTTTGAACGCCTACTCAAACACACCCTAAATGTGTTAAGGTTTGATTGAAATAATTAGACCATAGTCCAATGGTGACGTTATAATTAAATAAAAATAATATTCTGTATATAAATAAAATATATCAATAGGAAAGGAAAAATTAAATTGTTTAATACTTTTCTTTAAAAAAAGTTTAAATAATCCGATTTCATAATTCACCACAATCGAACTGGTCATAATTAAATTATTGTAATTAATTTTTGCTTTTAATTATTTTTAAAAAAAATTCATTGAACTAGTTTTAATCTTTTTAATATTCATTTTTACCTTACTGAACAAAATCTCTCTCAGCTCCCAATCACCACTGAACATTTATCATCAATTAACTTGTTATACTAATTTATTTGAAATTGTTGTTTAATACTTTTCTTTAAAAAAAATGCTTAAATAATTCGATTTCATAATTCACCACAATCGAACCGGTCATAATTAAATTGTTGTAATTAATTTTTTCTTTCCATTATTTTTAAAAAAATTCATTGAACTAGTTTTAATCTTTTTAATATTCATTTTTACCTTACTGAACAAAATCTCTCTCAGCTCCCAATCACCACTGAACATTTATCATTAATTAACGTGTTACACTAATTTATTTGAAATTAGTGTTTAATACTTTTCTTTAAAAAAAAGCTTAAATAATCCGATTTCTGTTGTAAAATACTAATTAAGGTGGATGTCCATGAGCTCCCAACTCTTGACCTTTCATTTTCTACATCCTATAACCTTTCCAATGAATGATCTTTAGGAGTTTTCATGCATATAACTCAAAGGTTACAATGTGTGCACTCATGAGGATTAAAGTTTGCCATTTACTTTGTGTAACTCTTAGTTGTGGTTGAGGGCCTATAAATAGAGTACTATGTACTACACTTTGTTGGCATCCAAATGAATAAGAATCACTCCCTCCTTGCTCTCTATTTCTCTCTTGTATTTCTTCATTCCCTTCATCTCAATTTCTTATACTTTCTTGATTTCATAACACGTTATCAGCACGACTCTCTACTGAATCACTAGTTCATGGCATCTTGTTGAAACATGTATATTCTTGTTCATTGCATGAAGAGATCCTAATGGTGTGGTAATGCATCATGAAGATATCCAGATGGCATGATGGGTTTTCTCCGATTGCTTTGGTTGGTAGCAAAGGAAATTATGAGTGGCAATGGAGGACTTGCTAAAACAAGATCAAAGGGCCCATTGTTCCTCCTTCAATTCCAACTAAGGACGCGCCAGTTAACATGATAAGAGGCAAGTATATATATATAGCTCTCTGCTTGAAGTCGAAATTTGGTGCCATAATTGCTTGCATTTGAAAAAATCATAGAAAAGTTGATATATTAGAGGGTAATTGTGGAAGAGATGATCTTGATATTGTTATATACACACATAAATAAATTCCTTCTATCCGTACAAACACTGTTTATAAATTAAAAAATAATGTAACTTAGTATAGATTTCATATTTTATAATGATAATATTTTAGTTTTTTATACATACAAAATATGAGGTAATTCAATTGCAATATATTAGTTCTCCATACACACACATATAACATGTTTTTTTTTAGTTGCATCTTTAATTTTAATTGAAATAAGGTGATATGAAAATTGAGTAAAAAAAATATTGTTACTTCGTGAGTGTATCTTTTGCATTTACTTTTGTGCTCTCTCTGTTCAGTAGAGCTCATTTCCTGATTACCATACAAAG
The DNA here is from genome assembly GCA_963242795.1 of Inga leiocalycina. Classification (NCBI taxonomy): domain Eukaryota; kingdom Viridiplantae; phylum Streptophyta; class Magnoliopsida; order Fabales; family Fabaceae; genus Inga; species Inga leiocalycina. The sequence goes on from OY725323.1 coordinate 77,056,809, forward strand.
ATCCACGGGATGTTTTCCTTACTAAGAAAGGAATCCTAAGAGATATATATATATATATATATATTTTCTTACTCTTTGACTACAAATTTATTATCCTACAATTTCATATGCTAATTATAGCCTACTGTGTTACAGCAATGGCAGAACATAAATGTAAGGTTCTCATAGATATATGCTTGTAATAACAGTTAAGTACATCAATAGACTTTAAAAATTTCAACCCTAAGGTTTTTTTTGTGAAATCATATGAAGATTCTTGCTCAACACATGAAGCATTTAAACCAGCCTACGGTTGGCTGTGGCGGTTATGAACCCCAAATGCTAAATTTGCCTCTTTCATCGGATTCATTTAAAACCTCATAGACACTACATTGGGGATAGTAAGTTCCAGAGCGAATATCATGATAGTGCCAAGGTACTTGGAGTTGTCTTATATTATGTAGAGATAACAGACGTTCCATGCACTGTTGAAAATGCTTCCTCCAGGATAATTTAATCGAGCACGTGACTATTGGTCTGATCTCGCCACAGGTACATGTTCTTCTGATTTAATAAGCATTATTGTGGTAGTGTAGTGTTAAGGCTGAAAAGGAATAGTTGTGAAGATTTAAAGGTTAAGCCCTTTGAGCTGTACTAGTAATTTAGATTTTGATTTCATGTGTTTATGAGCCAAAGGCATTATTTGGGTTTTTCAAAATAAACACCAGCGTGGGTATTATTAAAGAAATTGAGGTTCATTATCTGGCATGTGAAATGATAGGAATTCATTGTGTTTAAATTCATTTTTGTAGTGTCTGTTGTGAAACTATTTGAGGATTGATGTTTTAAATATATTAAATGATACTATGAAACCATTGTGTGTAACTGTCCAGACTCCGTTTAGTATAACGCTATTTTGTTATATTGGTAAATTTAATAACATAATTTGTTGAATTCTATCCGTTGATGAATTTAAGAACCACTAGTAGCATACTGTTCATGCTATTAACTTTGTTTCTATCATTTGGAGGTTATTGTTTTTGATTAATGTTTATATTAAATTGATTCTAAAATCTGTTTGTGAGGAACCAAAGTTAAGTTTTGGTTCTGGAGATGGGTTTCCAAAAAAAAAAAAAAAAAATTCTGTCAGGGTTTCATTTAGAAATGAAGCTATTATCTAAATGCCCTTGTAAATTTTATAGTCTCTATTAAAATGAAAAACAACGCATGGCTTCATCATCTATCTGGAATGTTGACGTTATAGGTGATATATAGATTGAATTAGTTGTTACATTGTGAATGAACATGAGGTATGAAAATTTAATCATTTATAGATAAATGTTATTATTTGTGGGGATATTATTTATAATACTTTAGTGCTTTAAATTTGATTTGAAAGCATGGGTGATTCAAATGTGATTTTAGGTCTTGAGGAATGATGATTATATATAATATTGGGAAATATTTCTGAAATAATGGATATGTTTAATTTAATTTTCATCATTTCACTTTATTTAATTAATTGAAAATGCATCAAATGAACTAAATTGAAGTATATTATTAATGGGTAATAAAATTATATAACTATGCGATAATATATGTTAGTTCCCAAAGAACATAAATATAACAAAGTCGATATAGTTCCTGAAAAACTAATATAGATTTTTCTTAAATTCTATGGGCAGAAAAAGAATTGATTAAGAAAAGTCATGACCCATAGATTTACATTAGAGTTTCACTCTATTAAAGAGTATAAGTGATAGCCCAATTGACTGAAATACATGATTAGTTGTGAGTTATAAAGTACTTGAGTTTTTAAATGAAAGATATATTATTGGCTTACTATATACTAATTTGTCTTTAGAATATAGAAATAAAGAAAATGTATTTATATGACTTACACTTGAGAGGGAGATTGTTAGAATATAAGTGAGAGTTAATATTGAAAAGTTCTAGTTATATACTTCCTCACAAAACCTATTGAGCTCCCAAATATAGCTGTCATATTGACATTTTATATCAATACTTATGAAAATTGAAAAGTTTTGTTGTTGGTTAAGCAACATGTCATAGTAAACCAGCAGTTTACTGATCCAAACAAATATATTGTTGGCATGACTTGTTTAATTCATTCGAGTCATATATAAAAGATTACGTGTGACATCCATTGAAGAACTAGAAGATTCTTCATAAATAGCCAACATATTATATAATTCAAGAGTTATCATGTGCTGCTTGTTCTCAAAGAAATTTGATTATGAGAGTATCACAAGTTATGATTTGGAATGGATCTCTATATTTTTGGAAATAAATAAACTCATGTATGGGCCCATTCAAATATCATGTAAACCATATCAATGTTCAATAATTTTGACAGATGCATCTATAAGATGGTTACATGTGATATTACTATTAGTTTGCAACCTGAAGTTTGCAAGAACGTTTGAATATATTATTATGTTAAGCGCGATTTCCAGATTATACGATTCATTCATTGAAGCCTCCATAAATAGCTAGATTAATACTTATGAGAACAAAATTTATATTTTAGTGTTGGCATATTTGATCTTACATATTGCAGCACTTATATTAGCCAACCAAATTCTCCCAATATAATTGACTTTTAGTCAGGAGCCAGATATATTCCATCTTAAAAAGTTTGAATGTGCATTCCTATTAATTCACCACAATGCACATAGATGGATATTTAAAGGAGGTTAAGATAAATGTTGGGTAAGAACCTTCTTATTCTTGTTTGTCTCTAAATGAAACAAAGGGATGTTTCTAATGGAAATAAATGGATTTAGGAGACTTATACTGCATGATTAGTCAATTGTCATTTGATAAAGTTTTCCTAACATGAGGGGGAGAAATTAAATAGCTGGAAAAGAAAAGAAAAAGAATGCATTATTACTATCAAATATAGATCCTCGAATATAACAATATGAACCAGAAGTTCATTTGGTTTGCATTCATGAAATATTATATAAAATCTTGCCAGATGCAATTACTGACCTAATAAATGGGAATTACTAAATCTCATATTCCAGCTATAAGTGGTCTAATCAGCATAAATGAAAGTGAGACATACCCGAAGTATGAGAGAATAATCAGTTCCAAAAGAAAAAAAGAAAGAAGCAAATAATCAAGATAATCATATTAAAGAGACAGACACTCCAGAAGAGGTCAATACATAACTACTTGCAGAACCCTCAAAAGAGGTTCAGGTACCTGAAAGTAATAATGAGATTTCAATGAATTATGTCACAACAAGAAAAATGGAACTGAAAAGATAAAGCTGTCGACAACAGTTTTAGTAATAATATCAAATGATCAAATGAGGATCTTATATATAAATATGTCGGTAGAAAAAAAAAAAGGGTAATTGGCCAACTGAAAAAGGGGATAAGACGCGATAAAAAATATTCTTTCAATATGTGAAATTTATGGACCTGCAGTCCAAAACATTTGAAATATAAAGTTATTTGTGATATATGAATATTCATGTGAAAATAAAGATTTTCACAAGGTTTAATGATGATTATGATGAGGTACAACATTTGGTAGTGAATACAATAATTGTTGCATATATTATTAGTCTGGCAGTATATGCAAACAAAATAATGCGTCTATTAGATATCATTATATATAGCATATGCATATGGATAGTGAATATTACATGAGATTTTTTGAAAGATCTAAAATGCCAGAAGCATATAAAAGAAAATCATTCTATATATAAAATGTTGTGCGAGTTTGAAAATAATTCAAGTATATATAATTGATTGAAAAATATATTGAAAAACGAGTAATTTTACATTTTACTTGACTTGTAGATCAAGTTATCAAATGCATCAATGATTTCAAAATCACATATTTTACCGTGGTGAATTTTCTTGTAAAGATACATTAAATTTAATGGTCTAGAAGTACCTTATACTTTATGAGAATATTTTTGTATTATGCTAATATTGTATCTATTATGATTTTATTGATAAAAATTAGTTCTTGCAAGTGCACAGTGGATAACAAAAATGAGATTTGGTGTGATAGTCCTATTAACATATTATATAATATTATTTTATTCAAAACAAATTGAATATGTGGATGTAAGATATATTTTGATGATTTTCAGAATAATTTTTCTTTATTGTTTTCACGATGAATAAGGTAAAGGCATAATATACTGATATTTTAGCATATCTAGAAGATATGTAAGAGGAATACATCTAGCAGAATATTTGGTGACAATGTATCATTCATAGTTTTGTGGCTAAAAGAATGATATGCTCAACAATACATTAGAAGTGATGTTCTTATCAGGGAAGTAAAACTGATGTTATTATCAGGGGGAGTAAATACGATATTATCATCGTGTGAAATAGAGACCATACTGTACTCTTTTCCTTAACCAAGGTTTTATCCCACGGGGTTTTCCTGGTAAGGTTTTTAATGAGGCAGTTTCGATTTGTATTGTGTACTCTTTTTCCTTCACTAGGTTTTTGTCCCATTGGGTTTTTCCTAGTAAGGTTTTAATGAGGCACAATATTTTTTATGGACATCCAAGGGGGAGTGTTGTAAAATACTAATTAAGGTGGATGTCCATAAGCTCCCAACTCTTGACCTTTCATTTTCTACATCCTATAACCTTTCCAATGAATGATCTTTAGGAGTTTTCATGCATATAACTCAAAGGTTACAATGTGTGCACTCATGAGGATTAAAGTTTGCCATTTACTTTGTGTAACTCTTAGTTGTGGTTGAGGGCCTATAAATAGAATACTATGTACTACACTTTGTTGGCATCCAAATGAATAAGAATCACTCCCTCCTTGCTCTCTATTTCTCTCTTGTATTTCTTCATTCCCTTCATCTCAATTTCTTATACTTTCTTGATTTCATAACAATTTCATAATTCACCACAATCAAACCGGTTATAACTAAATTATTGTAATTAATTTTTTCTTTCAAATTTTTTTTTTTAAAAAAATTATTGAACTAGTTTTAATCTTTTCAATATTCATTTTTACCTTACTGAACAAAATCTCTCTCAGCTCCCAATCACCACTGAACATTTATCATTAATTAACTTGTTACACTAATTTATTTGAAATTATTGTTTAATACTTTTCTTTAAAAAAAAGCTTAAATAATTCGATTTCATTATTCACCACAACCTAACCGGTCATAATTAAATTATTGTAATTAATTTTTGCTTTCAATTTTTTTTTTTAAAAAAATTCATTGAACTAGTTTTAATCTTTTTATTTTTACCTTACTGAACAAAATCTCACTCAGCTCCCAATCACCACTGAAATTTTATCATTAATTAACTTGTTATACTAATTTATTTGAAATTCGAATTTGAGTCTTAAATGAGTTAAGTCACAGACGTGTGGTCCAGCCTTCCCTCAATCACGTGCCTTAGGATGACAAGGGAGAGCCAAAACACCTACTCGACAGTCTACATTACAAAACGTACGAAAGCAAACTAGAATAATTAATTTTCAATCTCGCGGAATTCATGTGTCCCTTCCTTATTAGCATGATCGCTTCTAAATAGTCAAATGTATTTTTTAACTGTTATAATACTATATATCTCAATTCCCTAATAGAAGATTTATTTTATAGTTCAACTTTTTTTTTTATTAAAATGAGTTTTATTTCAAAGATAGGAGGGGAGTATATCATAAATGCTACATTATGATTTAAGATTAATCCTAAAGATACAACCAACTAAACGGTCATATATTAACTAATTGGGAGTTTCTCTTTTAAATGTATTGATAGTGGAATTAATATAGTACTCCCTCTTCTCTATCAAAAAAAAAAAAAAAAGGTACTCCCTCCGTTTAAAAAATTATAAGGCAGTTTTAGTGGAGTGCGGTGTTTAAAAATATAAGGCATTTTTTAAGTTTCTGAGAAGTAATTAAATTAATGTCATTTTATTTTCGAAAGTACCTTAAAGAGTACTTATCTGGTTATATTTATATAAGTTATTACGTCCAACGTTTTTCACAGAACTTAAAAGAAACCTTAAATTTCGCTAACAAGAAACAACAATTGGCTAACAAAACAAATAAGAAGTTTTGCCAAAACAAGAGGCCTGAAGTGGATGGCTAATAGTATTCATCAAAACTATGAAAGATGTAACAATCAATTACGAGATGACCAGTTGATATATTATTGTTGTTTCTGTCATTAATTAATTAATTAAGAACAGAGACTCTAAGAACTACTTTTCATGAAAACTATTATCAAATACTTTGATTCACAAAAAGTTTCTCAATGACACTTATTGATAGAAGAGTTATTCTTAAGATATTGAAGAGTAATTACAATGATTAATAATAAGTACTACATCATGTTTTTTCTCGTTGCTCAAAAGTAAAGGAAACCAACTTCTTAATGCTTCATTGGTCTCTACAACCACCACATTATCTAACACATTGATCACACAACGTGCCACAAATTTAGGCTCTTGAGCATAAAATGAATACTGAAAATGACTAATTTGATTAGAAAATTTCAACATACCTAATTGAAAAATCAGGGTCCATTTGGTTCCATTTTTGCACTATTAACTTCCCAACCATGGATCTCAACGCCATTCCATTCCTATTGTTTTGATCAATCACCAGTTGATAAACATCACCAAACTGCCCGTCTAAATTCACAATTGAAACCTTTCTATTAGGGTGCCCCCTAAACATATTATTAAAGTTAAAGATATATCCAAACGACTGTGTTTTTTTCTTTATTTATTATTTTCTATAATATTATATATGTCTATTTTAGTTTAGAATATTCTTTTCTGTACATCGATGGACTACTACAAAAAATGCGAGCTATGGCGCTTATTAAGAGAAGCGCCGGAGGAAGTATACTACTCCAACGGCGCTTCCCAAAGCAAACGGCAATGGATGTATATCACCTCCAATGGTGCTTCCCAGGAAAAGTGCCATTAGAGGTATATCACCTCCAAATGGAACTTTCCCTGGGAACCGCCATTGGAGGTGATAAAGACCTCCAATGGCGTTTCCTCTGGGAAGCGCCATTGGAGGTACGTTTTTTATTTTTAATCCACAGGAATTTACATTTACAAAACCACAGCACTAAAAATCCAAGCCAGAATCACACCAAATCAGAATGATTAATAACTCGAAGCAAAATAATTAATTCATAAAACCAGTACAAATGTAATTTGATTACAACGCAACAAATAAGAACAACTAATTGTAAGTACCTATGTATGTAGAATGTAGACAAGAAATAATTTTAATGTACAACTAATTCATATACAACCAAGATGAATATGCAAGAAACAACCTACGTATGCACTTAAATATTAGCTAATACCTTGACCATATATTCACACCATTCTTCAATGATTTCATCTATTTGTTGCTCGGTCAATTGGTTACAACGTTCATCTTCATAATACTATATAAAAAGCATGCACAGAAAAAATTAAAATTACTAAAAATCAATTAACTTAGACACTTATCAATTAAATTTAAAGCACAGTAACTGGAAGTAAAAAGAACTCGTGTAGGAACATAAATGTTATCATTAGTAACTACATCTTTCATAAATTTCATAATATAATAACCGCAATCATTGTTGTTTGGTTGGAATGGGCATTGACAATACAATAAAATAGTTAAGTTAACATTTGAAGAAACAGTTTTGGATAACAAAATTGGAGTAATTAAATTCATATATATAAGTACCGCAATCTTCTTCCAGGGATAGCTACTGGTTGGGTCTTTGCTCGTAGAATAGGCCAATCCAATGTTGCTTCGGTAAGCGGTCAATGCACTAACAAAACAAGCACTGACTTATTAATTTTGGTAATTCAATATAATAACAACAAATATTTACACATACACCCATGCACTTACTTATTGATTATAATCTTCAAATCAAGTCGGTTGTCTGGAGAACTGGTCTTTATAGGATCCAAATAGTAAATCCCGGGGACTCCAAGTGACACTGGACAGACAACAATCAAAATACAATATCCCCTAAAATATTTTAAAGATTTTACTTGGACAATCATGTTATAGTAAAAGTGGAAGAATAAAAAAACATACATTAAAATACTATCGCAAATAACTTACCCCGGATTGTATGGCACGATGAAAAGCATATTAGGGATTGCTCATTGCATGAAGATGTCCCTAACATCATTAGATAGTGCTTCCACATCTAATCTATGCTGGGCAAGGAGGTGTGGGTTGACAAATACGAATCTATGTGCCCTTTCCGTGTGCAGTAACATATCGTGGTGCAAGTGCTTTTATAGAAAATAAAAAATGTCATTAAAACCTAAAAAAATTTAATGATGAATAATAATAATAACAGTGATAGAAAATGATGATAAAGTACCTAATCCATATGTTGATGGCCGCCAGACTAATCCAATCATGAGTAAGCATATCGTTCAACACACGATCATTGACAAGATCATTTATAACTGCATGATAGATGTCGATATCGAAACATATTGACTGATCTCATCAGCTGATCAAAGCTGGTACCATTGATGCCAATTATTGGCGATATGAGGGCATCTGTCGGTTGCTGGTTGAGGGTTGGGACTTATGTTCGGTTGTTGACCACTTTGAGTTATTCCCATGCCCTTCAATTCATTTTCCTTTAGCACTAGCAGCAACCTAAAAATATAATGAAATGAAATCATGTGGTTTTAGACGGAAGTGTATTGAAAAAGTAAAAAGAATTGTAAATTAACTACCTTTTCATATGGCTCAATTAGACCTATTGGCCATGCAACATAACTACCAATGATATCTTTCACTATTGTTGCTTCATCCAAAGAAGGGATTTGTAAAGGGGCATCATCAATTGTGCATACATTGACCCTAACTCTGAGTATGTTCGCTGGCAATGGTGAATTTGCAAGATATCACTTTTGGTGTTGTAGGCCATGCCGACAACAACTGTGTGCTTGAAAGAATCATCGACGTGCAACTTGCAGTCTGATTTGCCCTCATGAAAAATAGAGTTAAATATATTAAGGTACACTAATGTATAACGTACCAAAAAGTAAAGTGGAGAAGAAATTAATTACCATAGGAATGGGTACTTAAGGTACTGATGGCCAACTATCCCTCACACTCGTGCTATCACACATTGGACTCGGTGTTGGCCTAGACTGTAGTAGGGCCTCAATTTGCGCCTTCAATAACACATTTTTCTCTTGAATCAAATGCATATGATCGTTGAATTGCTCTACTTGATGCTCGTAGCCACTAATCCTCTGGTCTACGTGATCCTTGTAGTCAGAAATTTGCTCCTGTAGTTGTAGTAAGTCATTTTTTGTGGCTCGCTTTTTGGGTTCATAGTACGATAATGGGGTTACTGCAAAACCAGTGCCTCAAACATGACCATCATACCCAGGAGCTCCAAGCGCTCTGCGCAGCAAATCATTGCGACCAACATAATGCGCCAAGTTTGGCTGCTCCAGCGTTATTGAGCGCTATCATAACAAGAATTACAATAATATTAATTACTATAAAATATGGTCTTTTAAGTGAAACTAAATGTTTATTGTATATATAAGCCACTACTTACACAATATTCGGCAACTTGTCTGGCTTATTCACTGGGAATTTCACCTTTTTTGTTCACGTAGCCTGCCAGCCACAAATCATGCTGACGTATATGTGTGACATCATCGGAATTTGATTCTTGCAGCTGCATATTAAGGTTAGTTGTAGTTAATAATTAGGCATACATATTATATTCATATGAAATAATGATTAGCTTGTACTAATTGTTGCTCCAACATTGCATACGAAACCGGTCCTTTCATGTACCGGTATGGCATGTTGGATGCATTTTCATGATTTTGCTCACTCCTTTCCTGTTTAGATCCAAAATGATTCACATTAATAAATATTAATTACTACTACATACGAGACCGATCCTTTCATGTACCAGTAAAAGCTAATATTATATTACTATAAACTGCATAGTATGTGAGGCCACAAACTCATCCTACTACTCTTGTGTTATGATCCCATCGTACATCTTTGACGGTGTAGGAATGATAATATCATTGTCATCCCGTAAGAAGAGTTTGACAAGAGCAGAGCAAAAATTTCTCAACAGTCTGCCACATTTTCTCAGCACGAATTTCTTGTTATCATCTTCAATTATGAAGCAAGACTATGAGAAAAACCACATATAATTTGTTAGATTGTAATTTCATGATACAAAACAACCAGAATAATAAAGTAAATAATGTTTACCTTGACAGAATCAAAGAGCATATCACCATAATCTTTCTTCGCGTGGCACCAATATGAAATAGTAATGAGGACTCTTTCTCTGACCGACGTCCCAATGTAATTAATCAAGTTGTTGGCATTCGGTTTGACTGGATTTCCCTTTTCATTCCACTAAAGTTTTAACCTAATGCCCTTACTTCTTAGTTTGATAAGCTTTTTCATTACGGTCTTGCCCTGGCTATCTAGACCTCAAATGCTGCCTGATCATCGTTTTCGATAGGAACAATATCGTCTCCACCTTGAGGATCTATTTTTCTACAAGTTAAATAAACCAAACAAAACATCAGAGCATGCACTTGACAATCATGTCAATGAAAGTTAATTATGTTGAAATATATGAATGCATGTGATAAAACATACAAGGCAAAAAATCAAGGCACTCATTATCATCTTGTCCTCTTTTTTGCTTGATTTAAAAACCAAGTCCCCTCGTTATTATCATGTCTCATGTATAAGGGTTCATCTTCATTTTCATCTTCATCTATATCAATATATTTTGACCACAACATGTCAAAGGAGAAATCATCCTCATGAATATTCAAATATTCATTACTTTCATTATCAACTTGTTCTTGATTATTCTTTTTCGATGGAAGTATAATGGCCCAGTTCTTCTTAGAAGGATCTGAAATGAAAAAAACTTATTGTGCCTGTGATGCTAAAATGAAAGGATCATCTTTATACCAAACTTTAGAAAGATCCACTTGAACAAACCCTAAATCATCTATCCACAATCCACTATTATTGTTAATCCACTTACATCTGAGTACAGGGACCCTTAACAAAGTGTAATCTAACTCCCATATTTGTTCAATTACACCAAAGTATGACATTGTTGCATAGATAGGGTATATGTCTTTGGCACTGGATCTGTGACATAAAACAGCAACAAGTGCTACCCCACTATTCTGCATTGTGCTCCTTATATAATGTTCTTGTGTGTAGAATGTGTAACCGTTGATTGCATAACTGTTGTAAGATAATACATTTAAGCTTGGTCCATTTGATAGCCATCTTAAGTTTTCAGAAACTAAATCAGGATTCCTCTCCAACTCATCATTAATGCGCCTTTTTAACCAAGTTGGAAAATGTCAGTTGTGCTCTTTTGTAACAAATTTTCATTCCTCTCATCATGTACTAATCGAAGAGCATCCTTATGTTCTTCAACATACGATTCAACCTCATCTGTGTTATGTAGCACATACAAGTGAGCTTGCTCCCATTCAGTCACTGATATCCTGGTTATATCATTCCTACTTGTTCCTTTCCCTGATCTTCACCCATCATGCCTCGACTTCGGGATCCCTACAGGGTCAACATTTGATAAAAAATCAGCACAGAAGTCACTTGCTTTTTCAACCATGTAACGCTCAGCTATACACCCCTCTAGTCAATATCTATTTTTCACATGCCCTTTTAAAATTTTCATAAATCACTCATTCGGGTACATCCATCTCAAGCACGCTGGATCACACAATTAAGCCTCTTTCACTAAGTGTACAGTTAGATGGACTATAATGTCAAAAAATGAAGGTGGAAAATACATTTCAAGTTCACATAGAGTACAAACAATCAGCCTTTGCAAATCTTGTAACTTTGTTGAATCAACCACTTTACTGCAAATCAACTTGAAGAACAAGCACAGTTGAGTTATGGAATTCCTTACTTTTTTTAGGTAAGATTGATCGTATACCAACCGGTACAAAATTCTGCATAAGCACATGACAATCATGAGATTTAAGGTTCTTTAGCTTCAACTCTTTCACTGAAACAAGATTCTTTATATTTGAAGAATAGCCCTCTGGAACTTTGATTCCTTTGAGAAACTCACAAGATAAGTGTGGTGCCCTTGCTCAACCGTAGCCAACTCTTCTCTGATTCCCTGGTTAACCAAATCCAACCTAGCATTCACACTGTCCTTACTTTTCCCTTGCATATTAAGCAGCGTGCCAACCAGATTATCACAAACATTTTTTTCTATGTGCTTCACATCAAGAAAATGTCTCACATATAAAGACTTCCAATATGGAAGCTAAAAAAATAGACTTCTTCTTCTAGCCGCTTGTCCCGATTTGTTTTGCAAATGGCTTGCCAAAATTGTTATCCAAGTGTTTGACCTTCTCAAAAACCTGAGCACTAGTCAACATCTTCGGTGGGCTACCTTCTTTTGACTCACCATTAAAAGCCTTTTTCTACTTCCTCCAACAATGTTTCGATGGTAAGAATCTTCTATGTCCCATGCAGACATTTTTCTTACAATGATTTAGTTGCACTGAATGAGTTTCATATTTACATATAAGGCAAGCACAATATCCTTTGACGCTATATCCAGACAAATTACCATATGCAGGTAAATCATTTATTGTGCCAAATAATATGGCTTTTAAAGTGAAACTTTCTTCCGTATACGCATCATACACACTGACACCTTCCTCCTAAAGCAGCTTCAAGTCATCAACTAAAGAAGCCAAGTATACATCTATATTGTTCCCAGGTTGCCTTGGCCCAAAAATTAACATAGACAGTATCATATACTTACATTTCATGAACAAGCGTGGAGGAAGGTTATAAATCATTAATATCACCGGCCATGTACTGTGTGTACTACTCTAAACCCCGTGGGGATTAATTCTATCAATTGAAAGTGCAAGGCATTGGTTCCTTGCTTCATTCGTGAAGTCAGGGTGGTCATGATCAATTTTTCTCCATTGAGGGGCATCTGCAGGGTGCCTAAGGTCTATGTCTTCAACCCTTTTATCTGTATGTCACATCAACATCTTACCAATTTCTACATTACTATACAGTCCCTTGAATCTTGGAACAATAGGAAAATACCATATGACCTTCGACAGACTTTTTCCTTTCTTCTTTCTATATCGAGATGCATTGCATTTAGGGCACTTCTCTAACGTTGCATACTGATTTCAAAATAATATGTAATTGTTAGGGCATGCATGTATCTTCTCATAACCCATGCCAGTTATAGAGCAAAGTATTCGCTTTGCCTCGTATGTCTTAGTAGGCAATATATTTTCTTCTAGGAGCATATCTTGCACAAGTTCAAGTAGTGTAGTGAAACCTAAATCACTCAATCCATATCACGCTTTAAAGTTGTACAATTTTAACACTGCTAGCAATCTTATGTATTTAGTACTACCGTCATATAATGGTTTCTCTGCATCGCCTTTCAACGCCTCATATTCGTGAGGATAGTCATGAAGTACCCCTTCAACCGCATTTAGCATTTCTTGAACACCATCGTCATCGTCATCACACATGCTTCAATCAAACTCATTCGAAGGACGACTCTTGGTATTCACCCGATCACTACGCACATCATCTGTCTCACCGTGCCTTATCCATCGTATATATGATTGATCAATTCCATGACATACTAAACAATCTAGCAGATCAAGTGGACTAATCCGCATTCCATAACAACAAGATAAGCAAGGACACAAGATTTTGTTAGGCTCATTTGTATGCTCGCTTGCAAATCTAATAAACTCTTTCACCCCATCTATATATTCCCTTGAGTATCGATCAGATGATATCCATTTTCAATCCATCTTTACCTTTAAACATATGATTAAAAAGTAGTTAGTTGCTTGCTCTGGCAGTTACTAATTACTTTTATCTTCTGCCATTTATTTAAAAAAAATTCGGCAGCATAGCGTCATCAAATTTGAAGTTTTTCAAGTATTAAACACTATTAAAGTCACAAATAATCAACCAATTAATTCTCACAGCATGTATCATACTAATTTTTCACAGCTCACAACAAAAATAAATCAAAAGAATATTACATTGTTCAATGATATTTAACACTCTGACTAGCTAGTTCAATACTCCTTTAATTTAATGATTGGCAGGACACATAAGAAATCTCTGGCAATCGACTATTCTAAATTCATGAAAAATCTTCACGTACCCAAAATTGAAAAATGTCCATGAAAATGTACGACTTAAAGTTCTGTACAAAATATATACTTCAAAACTTACAAGCTAGCAAAAACTTCTGTAAGAGGCTGAGACAGAGGGAAAAAAAATCAGGAGACCAAGCTTTAAGAAGACAGCTGAAACTTCAAATAAATACCTAAAAAATAAATCATGAGCACATATATAATATTCACAACAGATTTTACCAAAAGAAGAAGAAGAATAAGAAGAAGAAGAAGAAGACGTATCTAAAGAAAACTTAGGAGCTTGGAAACTTCTTGTACGACTAAGACAAAGCAAATCAAGTGGGTAACCAAGCTTTATACTGTAATGGAAGTGCGTGACCAAAATTTTTTGAAGAATTGCGCACATAGTAAAGACAAGAAAAAACAAAAAGTGGGACCAACAAAGCTTCCAACAGCAGTCTTCAAAGAGAGAAGGGCATGGGGACAATGGATAAAGAAAGGTATAGTAGGGACCAAATAGATTTGGAAAATGGAGTGTGGGAGGACACGTGAGAAAGACGATGTGGGGACTAATTCGATCTGAAAAATGGAGTGAAGGAAGATGCGCGAGAAAAAATAATGATAATGGCGGGAGGGGCAAATCTTACACTTTGTATGGTGCTTTTACCTTAAGCGGCATAGAAGGTATATAAAAGCTACGGTGCTTGGACACCACGCGTAATAGCATCTATTCAGTATATAAAATAAATAAATAAATAAATGGTGAAGGGAGCTATGGAAATTGCTATAAAAGCGCCATTGCATCCCAAATATTTGTACCTTATACCCTTATTATTATTAGCCTTCAAGCGTAACCTTAATTGATATAAAGTAAGACAAATAAATAGCGATTACCATTATTATTATTATTATTATTATTAAGTCAGAAAAATGAAAAGTAAAACTAGAAAGTACAATATATATTATTGTCTATATTATTCTTGTGGAAAGCTAAGTGATAAAGAAATGTATGGTGACGATGAAATTTCATACCAACTTCTTAGCTTGTAATTAAATGGAAAAAAAATTAGATAAGTTAAAATACAAAAAATATAACCTAAATTCCCCTTATTAAAATAATTCTAAAGGAAATTAAAGCATTGGCAAATTAAATAGAAGTAAAGGATAATAAGATAATTAATGCCAAAACCATATAAATTAAATAAGGAAAGAAGGATACTGGCAAAATGAATAAATAATAAATGAGGAAAGAATGTGCTGAAGCTTACCTTAATTAACGAGGTGCCTTAGCTAATAATCAGCTTGCTTGTCCTTAGCATATGAAGGAGGAATGAAGGTGATAATCTAAGCTCGATCGCCTTCTATGATCTCTCTGCTATGATGATAGTAGCTCTTAACACTCACCCTTAGTCTCTATGCGAGCGTTGTCTGATCTCTCTGGCTCTCCAATAGTCTAGATCGATAAAGAAGACAACTTTTGCGCATACGACAAGGTTGTGCAACCTTTCAATGTGAAAAAAAGGAAATAGGCTGTTGGCAATGCCCTTGGCCGGCACTTAACCCACCAAGTGCCGCCAAGGTATATTTGCTAAACCTTGGGCGGCACTAGGTGGGGCAAGCACCGGCCCAATGGTGGTTGGCAAGCTTCGGCGCTTGCCCCACCAAGCGCCGAAGGAGGCAATGAATAATAATAAAAAAATAGAGAATATGGGCCTTGGCCGGCGCTTGGTGTGCCAAGCACCGGCCAAGGCGGAGGCCCTCCTCCGGCGCTTCCCCCACCAAGCGCTGGAGGAGGCAATCAATAATTAAAAAAAACTGTCTGGGCTGTAGCTAAATAAAAAAAAAAGGATATGGGCCTTGGCCGACGCTTGGTGTGCCAGGCCAGGGCGGAGGCCCTCCTCTAGCGCTTCCCCCACCAAGCGCCGGAGGCGGC
Source organism: Inga leiocalycina (assembly GCA_963242795.1). NCBI lineage: Eukaryota > Viridiplantae > Streptophyta > Magnoliopsida > Fabales > Fabaceae > Inga > Inga leiocalycina. The sequence continues at coordinate 77,072,942 of OY725323.1, forward strand.
AATCAATAATTAAAAAAAATTGTCTGGGCTATAGCTTGAAAAAAAAAGGATATGAGCCTTGGCCGGCCAGCGCTTGGTGTGTTATAACCACTAGCCAAGGCGGCAGCCCTCCTCCAGCGTTTCCCCCACCAAGCGCCGGAGGACGCAATCAATCCAAAAAGAGAAAAAAAAGCACCGTTGAGCAATGTTGGTTAAACAAAAAAAAAACAATTTTCTATGGCGCTTCTTTAAAGAAGGGCTATAGGATGGGTGCCACTAAATCCTTATTTTATAGTAGTGATGGCCTATTTTCATTATTTACTCTTACATTCCGCATTGCTTCACTGTTTAGTGAAGTCATGGAAGAGGGAACTGGAGATGGGAACAATGTTAAATAGCCAAATAACAATACCCACCAAAGTGTTAGCTTCTCAAAAAAATTGAGGTTTTCTGAAGAGCAACTCCATGGCCATGAAGGATATTTTAAACAAAATGAAAATGATGTAGTATATAAGTAGATGAATTAACAGCCATTTACTACCGAGTATCCTTATCCTTAGCGAGTGGGCTGCTGATGTTGACATTACTGAAAAATGCATGGCCAAAGAAAGTTTCAAGAACCTATGTTGATAATAATCACTCCCTCCATCAAATAAGCTTCAGATAATCAATTTGCGTTAATCAAGAAAACAGTTAAAATTAATTAAAAGTAATAAATATATATTATTTTTTCAACTATGCCCTTATGTGTAAGAGGATAATTTTTTTAATTGCTAGAGTGTGAAGAGGATAAGTGGGAGAGAATAAATGCAATAAATACGATCAATAAGGAATGTAACTTTTTTTTTTTCAAAATGATCCTTATTGATGAAGAGGGAGGGTGTGGGAAAGAATGAGTAGGAATAGATGAGATAGAATGAGAGGTAAAAATATATGAATGAGACATGTAATTAATTAGGGATAAAAAAGGGGAAAAAAGGGAATTAAGTTATAAGTAAAGAACTAAGTATAACTTATAAAAGGGTACAGTCATGTCAAATAGGAAAAATTTCATATAAAGTCACTTGAACTAATGAAATTCAAAACCAAGTTGATAAAATTCAATAAATCCTTAATTAAGTCGTAGACCTAATTTAAGATTTCATAATATGGGTAAAATGACTTTGTTACCTCTCCTCTCTCTTGATATTTCCTCTTCCATTCTCTCTTTGTTGTATTCTCTCCCCCACAACAAACCTTAGGTCTATTCTCTCTCCCACGACAAGACTTTCGACAACCAATATGCTTCTGCAAGACATATAGTAGGAATATAACCAGAACACATGCTGTCTGACTTGTTCGCTTAATTCGAGAATTTCAATTACTCAATTGATATATACTGTTATACAATAACCAGAAAATTTGGTATCCTACATTTATTATGGCATGTTTAAATACATATATTGTTTGAAACACTTGTTTGCACCTCCTGTAGATTATCGACATCGTATTCGTATTATCTTTCCTTGTTCGCTGAGCCAGTTCCTTCACGCATGGCTCTTTGCTAAGGAAAATTTAAATATAACAAAGCATGATTCAGCATAAGGGCAAGTGCGTCTAAAGCATCATCCAATATCAAATGATGTGTTTAAAGTGTGTTAGTGATGTAAACTTATTGCTCCTTGTGTTATGAGAATGTTTATAGTGTGTTAGTGATGTAAACTTATTGCTCCTTGTGTTATGAGAATGGAAGAGAAATATCTAGAGGGAATAGAAGAGGGAGGAGTCCAATAAAGTTATCTTACCGATAGTTTAAAATTCTAAATTGAATCTATAACAAAATTACAGATTAACTTAATTTTAAATTTCATTGGTTCAGGTGACTTTATATGAGATTTTCTCTTAAAAAGTATAACTTATATTTTGGGTGGAGGGAGTATTTGACATGATTTCAATTTAAAATTTACTTGTTTTATCGCACATTATTCCTGTACATGCAGTACGTCAAGCTAATTGAGGACATTTCTGGTAACTTGCAAATTGGGGTAACTTGTCAAGAAAGCAGCTTAATTAACTGATGATCATTTTCTCAGAAAATACAAGTGAAAGACGACTTTGAAAAGTGGGAGTGAAGGGGACATTTTAACTAATATTTTACCCAATCTTTAATACAAGACTCAGTTGACTTTTTCAGAAAAATTAATGAAGTTAAATAAGTTAGTTAATTATAGCGTATGTCTTGTATCATTTAATTATATACCAATTTATAAGTCAAATAATTTAGTTTAGTATAAAAAAGATAAATATAAATACTTTAAAATAATTTATTTAGCTTCCTTAATTTCAAAAAAAAAAATCAATTGGGTCTTATATTAAATATCAGAGGTAATATTAATATTGTTACCTCATTGGCAGGCAACAGATCATATCTTCAACAGATGCGAATCCACTGTAGTATAATGGTTCTTCAAATCTGAACCAAGTATTATAGTTGTGTGTGCTTAATTATCGAAAGAGAACCTCTCCACTTTATTTACTATCTGTTTCACTTCACTTTTTTATCTTCACCGATACATCAACTTTCAATAAGTGAGATTTAATATTTTATAAAATTTAAAAAATATAAAATATTTTAATAAAAGTATAAAAATATGATCGATTTAGGTTAATTAAATTTACAATTTAAATAATTTAAATTTTTATATATGCTACTTGACATTATAATAATATTTTAATACAACATTAAATAATCCCAATAGTTCAACAAAGTTGATCTATAATGGTGGAGATAGAAGTGGAGAGAAATGGAAGGAAGGGAAATAGAGAGATTCTCTTCATGAACAGGTAAACCCATATGTGGATATGCTCTCTTAATTTGGAAGATTGTTTTAATGTTCACTCAATTGGCTATAATCAAGGACTTTAATTTCTGCGAACTTGCAGCTTGGGGTAACAAGAGAAGTTTCAAAGGCGACGCAAGTTTTGTGTGATGCCCCACGAACTTTACTTTTCAAAATCCATAAATTTTTATGTGAGGTAGTGATATTTGTGTAGAAAAAAAAATTAGGAAAAATTATTAGTAAGTCCTATAAATTTACGAAAAATATCAAAATGCTATTAAATCTACCAGGTGATGATTGTTCAATGGCTAACAACGTTCTAGTCAACATCAGTTCAAGGAGAGTAAATCAAGCCACATTTGTGTCATTTCACAAGAGAAATTAATTAACACCACTTTTTTTAAAGAAATTGATAATATTTTAGCAAATTTATGGGACGTATTTGTAAGTAAGTCCTTATATATATAATAGCGAATTTGTAACGACAGCAAATAGAAAAATTAATTTTATTCTTATTATTCAAATTTCTAGCTCTATCTATTGGTAGTTTATCAAATGCAATAAATTTCGACACAAATTTATTTTTTAATAAATTTTTCCGTGAATTAAAAATTATTATATATATATATATATATATATATCAATTAGCAATAAAAAAATTCAATATATAGGCATATTTCGTTTTTAGAAAAATGTCCTTCCATTTAATATAATAAACCCCGATACGTCCATTTTGGACAATTTTAATTACAAATTTTAAATTATCTGAAAACTGTCCTAAAAATTTTTATTTGCCCTCTCAATTTCTTTTTTTGAAAAAATTAACACGTTATTTTATCTTTATCCCCTAAGTCTATAATACATACTTTACATATATATACTCTAAAATTATATATAGTTTTGATCTTCATGATATTAACTTTAAAACATTATATAATATAAGTTATATTAAAGTGTATTGAATCAATATTGAAAATTGACTTTTTTAAAACATAACAATGAACTTCTACAGACGTATTGACGCAAACCCAACGCCATTGAAGCACACTATTTAATACTGGGTTAAAGTGCAAAAAAAAAAAAAAAACACTTATCAACTTATATTAAAAGTACACCCAACACCATATAATCTTTTTGAATGTAAAAGTACCTACAAACATTTAAAATTATAGCAAAATTAAAATGACACATCAATTAAAATGGGTTAACATCTGTTACCTTTTTGTGGGCGCACTATATTTTTCTTAAAGTTACCAAAATGCCCTTAACTCAAAAATGATAAAGGTGCAAAAATATTTATATACTTTTACCCAAAATGCATGAAACACCATATATTTTTTAAATGTGTAAAAATACTCATAAACATTCAAATTAGACATGGAACAACCAAAATACCCCCAAGTAAAAAAAAAAAAACACACACACACACACACACATGGTGAATATATTTTATGAAAATTATTTATATGTATTTATTGGACACTCTAATCAAATTTAGAGCTTTTTTTTTTGGCCAAAAGTCAAATTTGGAGCTTGCATCTAGTTCTTTGTTTCTGTTTTGTTTGGTTTAAAGATTTTGAATCCAACTTAGTTTAGTGATTTAATTCATTTTTTAATTAAGTCAATTTTATATCCCGGAAACTTTAATTTTTTGACATACAATAATATGTTCATCCATAATTATTTTCTTATGGTTTTATATTTTACTCCATAAATTTAACTTTTAAAAAAGTTTATAAAAAATGAAATAGAAAAATTTAAGTGTGTTAATTGTAAGTTAATTTCTAAAAAAAATCGAAATAAAATATTAATAGAAAATTTAATAGGCTGTACTTGATGACTCCTCATTTTTAATAGATTTTGATATATATTTTGATATATTTGGGGAGCCATCAATACTAAATTAAAGGGATTTATTGGAGATTTAGATAAGATATAGATTTGGTATATTATTTAGGAGGTTATTGAAAATATCATAATTTTAGATTAAATAGGAATAGTTAAGATTAGGTAAAAGAATAAATTAATTATAATAATTTAAAAGTGAAAAAAGAAGAAGAAGAAAAGAGTTTAGATGATGAGGATGATGATTATTATTATATTCCTTTATCTTTATTGGTTAATTGTTTCTCTCCTCTTCAAATAAATGTGACGCCGTTTTAGTCTTGGGGAAGTCTAGTGTTGAATTGGAAAACGATGGGCTGTGAGACGGCATCGTTTAGGGAAGCGAGAGATTTGGATCCAGTGAGTGTTTGGGAAACACTCAAACCGTTATTTCAAAAGTTATTTTTTACAAATTGAGATAAAATTCCTCTCATATATTTATCTCGTAAATCATAAAAGCTATTCTTAAAAATTAATCTAAATGATAAAGAAAAAAGTAAAGCGACCAGTTCGAACAATTAGACTATCAGAGAAGGGGGGCGGCTTCACTGTTCAACTTCATCATCTTGACTGTGCTGAGAGCAAAGGAAAGAGAGAGAGGTGTTCGGTTTTTCTTCATCATCTCCACGAGAGGACGAGAGGAGGACTGTGGAGGCGAGGGACTTGAGGAGAGGCCGTTCTGGACTGTTCATCCTTCTTCTTCATTGAGAACCAGAGAGGACGCCGAAATCTTCATAATTGGAGCTGGAGTGAGGGAAAGAGAGAGGGAGACGTGATTGCAATCTGCTATTCATCTTCAGTCTTCACAATGCGATTCAGGGAGGAGGAAGCTGAGTTTACCACTGGTGCACCATCTCTGCGAACTATTGTAACAGAGCACTTCTTCCATTATTCCTTTTACTGTTGCAGTTCTCTTTTCCCCTCCCTTTTGATTTCCCTTATGGCCTTGAACTCTGAATTTGTTGTTGCCGGTGCTGAGATGATGTTGCGTGAGTATTTAGTTTGCATTAGGATTATTTCAAACCACAAAGGTGGAGACTTGTTATTACTGTTTTGTTATTTGTTAATGACAATTTTGTGTTAATTTTATCTTATCCTTAATGCTTTTATGTGATTGACCATCATTTTGATTGTTTTGTTCAATTAAATTAAGTTTGAGAAAGTTAATTTAATTGTAGAACTTAGATAAAATTATGCTATACTTGAAGTTTAGGGATTAAATGGATAGTTTGTTAGTGACATAGAGATATAGTTACTAACCTAGCATTGTTAAATTAAGGTTGTTACTTAATGATTATTTTTTCTTAACTGTAGTAAGAAATTGTGCATATTAATTGAAGATATAAATTTGGTTTTGACTTAATAAAGCTTAACCAAAGGCTTTTGAACGTTAGATTAATATGTAATATCATTTAATCATTAATGGAGTGGTAATTATTTAAGTCTCATGAATTACAATGGTGAGAAATAATCCTATACTCCTATTATCTTGAAGTAAAGTTTCAATTTAGTTTTCCTTTTCTTAATTTCAAGTAACTTTTAGGATATAAACTCTTTAATTGGTTTTACTCAACCTAATTGATAGCATAATTGTGAAGATTAATCCACTTTTATCTTAGTCCTCGTGGGAACGATAACTCTTTATAATACTTGCGATCCGTACGCTTGCGGTAAGCTAAATGGTGATCAGTACTGCATCTGACATTATATACATTAACACATCCAATTGCTAAGTTATCACATCCAATTACTTGGGGTTGATTGTATATTAATTAGGGATAAAATTAGAAAATTATTAAGTTTAAAGATAGAATTAACGAAGTTTAAGATTTTTCCTAATTATGATAAAACATGTTAGAAGTAACTTATAAATAGGAGTAGGTGAGTAGATAATCATATTGGCAAAAAAAAAAAAATGGTGAGTAGATAATAATAATTTGCTTGTTAAATAATAATTTTTTTGACATACAATAGTATGTCCTTATTTTTCATGTCCATTTTCAATGTTAATGGGTATTTTTACACTTTTGAAAAGCATATAGCATTTGACACACTTTGAGTAAAAGTTTATAGGTATTTTTGCATATTTACCATTTTTGAGCCAGGGGAAATTTCATACTTTTAGAAAATTGTGTGGGCCCCACTACAAAAAGTAACGGATATTAACTTATTTTAACGGACGTGTCATTTTTATTTTTATTTTGAATGTTTGTGGGTAATTTTGTACCCAAGAACAACTTATGGTGTTTAGTGCACTTTTTGATATAAGTTTATGGGTATTTTTACTCTTTAACCCTTTAATAGTTGATAATCACTTAAATTTAAAATTTGTTATAAAAGTATGTGTGTTCAGAGAGCAAGACCTAAGAGAAAATTTCTAAAGAGAAGTTCTCATTCACTTGTTTGTAACAATCGATTACAGAGCTTTATATAGAGTTAGGTAACCAACCCTGGTTACATAACCATAATTACTTTATACAAACTATAGTTATTTTATATTTCTTTATGTCCTTATCTTCTTTTACTTTTATTTGTGTCTTTTTTTCCTTTTTCTTTATGTCAGGTCTTCTTTTTTTCTTTATGAGCAGTAATAACTGATATGAGTTAATAGACATCCGCATAATTAATATTCATAATACTTCCCTTTAGATGTCTATTATGAATGTGCTTCATTAAAAACTTTAACTAGGAAAAAATCAGTGGGATAAAAACCAAGCAAAAAAAAAGAGTACATCATTCATTGATATATTGTCGGGTGCTACCTCATTAAAATCCTTTTTAGGAAAACCTAGTGGGACAAAACCTAGATAAGGGAAAAACAGTACAGTGTGTATCGACTCTCCCTCTTGACAATATTAGTTGATATCGCTAAGTCTCCGAAGACCAATGTCATGGACAAGCTTTTCAAATATTGTACCTAGAAGTGACTTCATGAACAAATCTGCTAGATTTTCACTTGAACAGATTTACTGGACATCTATTTTACCATCCTTTTGAAGGTCATGAGTGAAAAAGAATATTGGTGAAATATGCTTCGTTCTATCACCTTTGATATAGCCTTCTTTAAGTTGGGTAATGCATCTATCATTATCCTCATATAGGACTGTTGGGATCATTTTGTCGGAAGATAAATGACAAGTTGTGTGTATATGATGTATGACTGACCTCAACCAAACACATTCTTGACTTGCTTCATGTATTGCTAGAATTTCTACATTGTTAGATGATGTGGTTGATATAGTCTGTTTCATAGATTGCCATGAAATAGTAGCACTTTCACATGTAAGCAGATAGCCCGTTTGTGATTTACCATCATGTGGATCAGATAAAAATCCAACATCTGCATAACCAACCAGTTCATGCTTGGATATATTTGAGTAGTATAAACCCATGTCCATAATACCTCTGAGGTAACGAAGAATGTGTTTTACTCTATTCCAATGCCTTCATGTTGGTGAAGAACTATATTTTGCTAATAAATTAATAGCAAATGATATATCAGGACTTGTGTGATTAGCAAGATAGATTAGTACACCAATAGCACTAAGATATGGTACTTTTGGACCAAGTAGTTTTTCATCACCTTCTTCATTAATTTCTCGAGGTAGGAATAGGTCTTTATTCACTTTCAAAGACCTTACAACCATTAGGGTACATAATAGATGAGATTTATCCATGTAAATTCGCTCTAGGACCTTCTTTGTGTAAGTTTCTTGATATACAAAAATCTCATTCTTAAGGTACTCGATCTGTAATCCAAGACAAAATTTTGTTCTTCCCAAGTCCTTCATTTCAAATTCTTTCTTCAATCAATTAATTGTCTTTTGAAGCTCTTTAGGAGTTCCAATGATGTTGATATCATCAACATAAACAGCAACTATAGCAAACTCACTTTTAGATCTCTTTAGAAAGATACATAGGCATATCGAATCATTTTTGTATTCTTCTTTCAACAGATGCTCATTAAGATGATTATACCAATGCACCTTGATTGTTTCAAGCCATATAGGGACTTATTTAACTTAATTGAATATTGTTTTTGAGAACTTGAATTGGATGCTTCTGGCACCTTAAGTCCTTCATGGACTTTCATATAAATATCATTGTTAAGTGAATCATATAAATAGGCAGTCATGACATCCATTAAATGCAAATCAAGTCTTGTACTTACTACTATGCTAGTCAAATAACGAAAGCTAGTTGCATCTACTACTAGTGAATGCGTTTCTTCAAAATCAATGCCAAGTTTTTGTGTAAAGCCTTGGGCTACAAAATGTGCCTTATATCTTGTTATTTCACCCTTTTCATTTCTCTTTCGTACAAAGACCCATTTACATCCAATTAGCTTTACATCTTCAAGTGTAAGGACTATAGGTCTAGATACTTTTCGTTTAGCCAATGATTTTAATTCTTCATTAATGACGTCTTTCCATAAGGGTTAATCATTTCTTTGTTGGCACACACTAATGGATTTTTGCTCATGATTCTCATTATCATTCATGATATCATATGCTATATGATAAGCAAAGATGTTGTCAACATTGAATTTATTTCGATACCATCGGGTTCTATTCATAACATAATTTATTGAGATTTCATTATTTTCACATATATCAGGTATCTAAGTCTCTTCTGGGACTTCAACATTCTCTTCAGAAGATATCTCTAGTAGGGATAATAACTTTTCAGGAGATGGCACTTCTGGAGCTACTAACTCTTCTTGATTATCCTCGACTTGATCATCTATATTTTTTTTCTCCTTTTCTTTTTTGAGGATTTTTTCTTTGGAATCGATGGGCCTGTCATACTTTAGGTATACCTTAGATGCAATCATAGTAGGTTGTCCTTTAGGGACATCAATTTTAATAGGAACATTACCAGTTGGGACATGTGACTTTGTCACTTTTTTTGGGGTTAGTAAATGTTTCTGGCATTTTATTAGCTAAATTCTGTAAATGAATTATCACTACTATAGAATATAGATTTTACGTCTCTAAAGGACGTCTCTTTTTAAAAAAGGGAAGTTAAAAACAAAGATGGTGGCATTTTTGAAATTATGGGTGAGAAATGAATAGCTTTAGACATCCCCAATTTAAATAGGAATGTCTAAAGTGTGACTTTACAGACTTTAGACATCCCTGTTTGAATTGGGGACATCTAAAGTAAAAAAAAATGTTTTACTTTAAATGTCCCCAATTCAAATAGGGACATTTAAAGTCACACTTTAGGGTTACCTATATACATTGGGGAAATCTAAAGTTTAAAAAAAAATTTTAAATGAGGGACGCCAATATACTGGGCGTCCCTGATACATCAAATGGCTTCACTAATTATATTAGGGATGCTAAAATGGTGTTCCTATATATATATATATATATATATATATATATATATATGAGGGACACCAAAGGGTGTCCCTCATATAAAAAGAAAATTTGAGTTTAGATGTCCCCAATACATATAGGGACGTCTAAAGTATGACTTTAGACGTCCCTATTTAAATTGGGGACGTCTAAAGTTAAAAAAAAATTGGATAACTTTAGGCGTCTCTAAATTAAATTTGGGACTCCAAAAACAATTCAAGTTTATCTGAAAGTCTTTATTTGTCAATTTTATACTACTCTTACACTCATCTTTCTCTTCCCATCGCCTCAAACACAAGAAGAGCCACTACCACCACGCCTTTTAACTCTTGCTTCTTCATCTTTATATGCTCCTTTTACTCTTGCTTCTTCCTTTCTCTCTCTTTTTATCACCTCCAGATCTATTATGTTTTGTTATCATTTTTTTATTTTATCTTCTTTCTCTTTTATTTTTGGGTTTCCCTTCTATTTTATCTTCTAACTCATGTTGATATGGCTTGTAGATCAAGACTCTGAAACATGCTTTATGGCCATGTTCCCTCCGAGAAAACGTGGTTCATCTCTCCCTGTCACTCTTCTCTATTCATTATTACAAGAAAATGAATTTCAATAATAGAAGGAGATAAGTTTTTTACAACTAATTCCTTTTATTGTTTTCATTTTCTGCCTATGAGATCTCAGCTTTGGAGTTATTATTGTGTAGATTTTGGATTTAGATTTCAGATACTATGTTTGTAATTTCATTGACGATGATCTGTAATTTCTGGTTTTAAATACTGTTTAGTCCAGATTTGTAATATAAATGATTTTTTTAAAAAAAAGCACTTTAGACGTCCTCATTGGGGACGTCCAAAGTCCCCACTTTAGACATCCCCATTTTAAAATGGGGACGTCTAAGTGTCAGTGTAGCACTTTAGACGTCCCTTTTTAAAATAGGGATGTCTAAAGTCCAGACCTTAGACGTCCTTTTATCTACAGACGTTATTGCTATTTTTTACTATGTCGCTCACATAGATGTCCCCTTGTTTTCAGACATTAAAAAGCATAAAAAAGGGACGTTAAAAATGTTTTTTAGTAGTAGTGTATCTTTTGAACTTTTAGTTCACATTGTTTTGTTTGAGGATCAAAATGAGCCAATGATAATTCATTCCAACTAATTTCTTTACCAAACTTTTTGTTTTCTCCCCCTCATGTTAAGAAAAGTGATTCATCAAAATGACAATCAGCAAATCGTGCCATAAATAAATCTCCTATAGATAGTTCTAAATATTTTATGATTGAGGGAGATTCATATCCAACATATATTCCCATCTTTCTTATGGACCCATTTTGGTGCATTGTGGTGGTGCTATTGGCACATATACCACACACCCAAAAGTTCTTATATGGGAAATATTAGATTCCTGACAAAAAACTATTTGTAAGAGGGAAACCTTTAGGTAACTTGTTGGCCTAATGCGGATTATCATTACTACATGCATAATGGCATGGCCCCAAGCAAAAATTGGGAGATTAGATCTTATAAGTAATGGTTTTGCAATTAGTTGCAATCTTTTAACCATTGATTCTATAAGTCCATTTTGCATATGAACATGAGCTACAGGATGTTCAACATCAATTCCAAGGGACATACAATGCTCATTAAAAACTTATGAAGTAAATTCACCAGCATTATCAAGACGTATTTTCTTGATAAGATAATCAAGGTAATGTGCTCTTAATCTAATCAATTGAGCAAGTAATCTCGCAAACGCTAGGTTGTGAGAAGATAAAAAGTAAACACGCTACCATTTAGTTGATGCATCAATTAAAACCATATAATACCTAAATGGTCCACATGGTGGGTGTATTGGCCCACAAATAGCTCCTTGTATCCGTTATAGAAATGTGAGAGACTCACTTTCTACTTTGCTTGGTGAGGGGCGAATAATTAACTTTCCCTTGGAACATGCAGTACATGAGAATTCATGGGATTGTGGTACTTGTTTATGCTTCAGGGTATGTCCACCAAAATTTTCAATTATTTGTCATATCGTAATTAACCCGGGATGGTCTAACTGGTCCTGCCATACATTAAATTCATTAGTAAACTTGTGGTTTACATTGGTCGACTTCTGGTCTATATTGATGAACTTCTTATTCTCAATAACATGTGTTTCAAATGTGTTTATACATGTGTAATACAAGCCAGAAGAAAAAGTAGGAAAACTTTCTAATATGCATTTTCTACCAGCAACTATATTTTTTATGACAAGATATTCCTAATTATTTTTAGTTATTGTTTCTATATTATATCTATTTTTGTGGATATCTTTGAAACTCAAAAATTTTCTTTTAGATTTGGTAGAATAAAATGCATTATCAATGCATAATTTTGTCATTCAGCTGACAAAATATTAGCTCTTCTAGAGCCTTCAATTAAATTTATACTACCTGATATAGTCTGAACGTTGGCTTTTCGTATTATCAAGGAAGAAAAATATTTATCATGTCTGAGTATGGTGTGGGTTGTTGCACCATTAATGAGACATAAATCTTTAGGATTGATGCTCATAATATAAGAACCATTTTCATTAAAAGAGACATAAAAACATAATTAAGAGAAATACATTTGATAGAAACATATTAAATTAGACAAAGATAATTTATATTAAGAAATCAACAACATCCAAATGGGTAATATCCTTGTAACCATATTCATATTCCCGCTTGATCAACATGATTTACTTCAACATCGGATCCTTTACCATATTTTAATTGATTCTTGGTAAAGGTCAACTAGGTGTCTTAGCATACGACAGGTAAGAGACCAATGACCCTTACCATCACAACGATAACATGGATTACTAACATATTCATTATGCCCATTGCTTTCCCCTTTTTGGTTCCTATCAATCTTTCCTCACTTCTGGTAGGAATTTGAACAGCCATGATTTCAACCATGGCCACGGCCACTGTTGTAGGAACGTCCACGGCCACGGCTATAATTAGATTCATTTATTACTATATTCGCTTTTAGGAATGGAGTTGAGCCTATTAGACGGGATTCATGGTTTTTCAATAAAAGCTCATTATTTTGTTCAGCCACAAGGAGATAAGAAATTAATTTAGCATATTTCTTGAAACCTTTTTCACGATATTGCTGCTGCAGGAGCAAATTGGATGCATGAAATACGGAGAATGTTTTTTGTTTCTCCACATAATTTTAATTTAAAAGTAATCATGAACATGGCTGAGTTATACTCGCTTACATATTTAAAATCTTGCAGGTGCAAATGTATTCAGTCATAACGAGCTTTTGGGAGAATGACCATCCACTACTACAAAAAAGGAAAGCTGTGGCGCTTATTTTTAAACTAATTGTGACGCTTAAGAAGTGCCACATATCCTATTGCCACTAAAAGAAGCTGTGGCGCTTCATATATAAATATATATATTTATTTATTTATTTAAAAATAATACTTTAGGTGGCGCTTCCTTGAGGAAGGGCCACAAGAAGTAGACTTCCTGTGGGGCTTCCTTGAAGAAGCGCCATAGGAAGTCCACTTCTTGTGGCCCTTCCTCAAGGAAGCGCCACCTAAAGTATTATTTTTAAAAAAAAAAGATGAATTTTTTGTATTTTTATTTTAGAACCCTATAATTATAATTGATAACACACTTCAAACACATCTTTATATTCACAACAAAATGAAAAAAGCAAACCACAATCAAATAACTCCAAAATGATATAAATTAACAAATATGTAATTAACAAGATCACTACTAAGTAAAATAAAAGTGTTAAAAATAAATAATTATTTTTTGCGTGCCAAACCCATTTGGTACTCAGAATTGGGAATATAACAAAAAAATGAAAAAAGATAATGAAGATATAAAATGATATGCATGTTCATACTTTAAAAAATAACAGAAAATATGAAAAGTATCAATTAATAATTAAATAAATATAATAAATATTGAAGAACAACGAGTGAAACGTACTGCTCTAGAAATGACATAACTTAAAATGTAAAATAAGTCTATAGAAAAGAATAACAGCAAAATAGTACTAAAATGCATTTTATTAATTAGTAATGACAGATAAAAGGTTGCTTTGTACTTGATGTGATGAATTAGTAGGAAAGCTTCAATCTACCAATCAGATGCTTTGATGCCAACATTTTTAAGTTACAATTAAAAAACGTGCTGCTCTAGAAATGATATGACCACAAACCTTGAACCCATGGAGGTATATGTTGAGTTGTTTAACTAGCTCATGGAAGAATTGGAGGTCATTTGAAGTCTGTGTTGGGAACAACCTTTTGTGTATGGGGCTTAAAGATCTCCAACCTGCAAGCCCAGTCATAGTAAGCACAGGGTTGAACCAAGTATGACTTAATAATAAGCTCACACAAATGAATAAGTGAAAAACAGCTAAAATCAATAAGGACGAGTGATGGAACAAAGGAATAAAGAGGAAGTGCTGACTGAAGTGGGGACGGTGATGAGTGACAAAAAGAGGAGAAGGAAAAAATTTGGGGACTAAGAGGATAAGGAGTGATGGCACATGTTAGATGAGAAGTGGGGACTAAGAAGATAAAAGTGTTGGAAGTAGATCGCAGGAGAGAGAAGGATTTGAAAAGAAAATATTATTTTGTGTAGCGCTTCCTTAGCCAAGTGCCATACAAAGTATGTAGCAGTTGTGGCACTTCCTTAAGCAAGCGCCACAGCTGCTGCTTCAGGATTTTTGTTTAAAAAAAACACCTTAGGTGGCACTTTCTCAAGGAAGCTCCACCTAAGGTCACCAAGCAGCTGTGGCAGTTCCTTGAGGAAGCGCCACCTAAGATGTTTTTTTAAAAAAAAAAATTCTTGAAAGAAGCTGTGGCATTTATTCAAAGAAGTGTCACAAAAGGTATGCCACTAATCCCTATTATTGTAGTAGTGATCTTCTGGTAATCATACCTTTCTTTTAAATTGTTCCAAAGAATAAATGGGTCTTTTATGGTCAAATATTCAATTTTAAGACCTTCATGCAAATGGCGGAGAAGAAAAATCATGGATCTGGCTTTGTCTTGGTTGGATGCCTGATTCCCTTCTTTAATTGTATTTTCTAGACCATGGCCATTCAAGTGGATTTCCGCATCCAATATCCAAGATAAATAATTTTTTCTGGTAATATCAAGAGCTACAAATTCAAGTTTTGCGAGGTTTAGGGTATATGAAATCGTTAAAGAAACAATTAGAAGATCATACCTTTGTTAGAGCTTCGTGTTGATAATGTGTCATAAAAGTATGTGTGTTAAGAGAGCAAGAGCTAAGAGCAAATTTCTAAAGAGAAGTTAGATAAAAGTTCTCATTCACTTGTTTGTAACAATCGATTACAGGACTTTATATAGGGTCAGATAACCAATCTTGATTACATGACCATAGTTAATTTATACAAACTATAGTTACTTTATATCTTCTTTATGTCCTTGTCTTCTTTTGCTTTTACTTTGTGTCTTTTTCTCTTTTTTCTTTATGTCAGGTCTTCTTTTCTTCTTTAAGAGCAGTAATGACTAATATGAGTCAATAGATATTCACATAATTAATATTCATAACAAAATTAACTACTTTTATTTATTGCTGAATATTGGATCATGCAGGCTCACCAATGGTAGACTTTTCTAGTACTCAACTTGCAAGTTGGGGCAACTCAGCAAGAAAATGAAGCTGAAAGACTTTGTAAAATGAGAGTGGAGGGGAGGTTTTGATTAATGACTTTGAAGAATATTATTGCAAGGATTTTATTGAAAAGTAAAAAAAGAAATTAGTGACGGAATTTTCAATTACTACACAATAAAATTTTATATTAACATTCATAATTTATCATACTTAATAAATAAATTTCTATGAAGTTCGTATATGAAGTCACTAAATATGATCAAATACAAAAATCTAGTACAAATTTAAGAACAAATTGATACAATTTTGTAAGTTGAATATATAAAAACAATAAGCTCGATGTATGAACTTGCGAGTTTAGCTGAATTAGTAGCTATCATGAGTTTAAAAGTGAGTTGATACAATTTTATAAGTTATAAATGTAAAAACGTTAAATCAAAGAGTCAAAAACTCGTGAGTTTAACAACAATAGTCGCAGGCATGAGAAATACACATTATTCTATTTTTTATCTTCTACTCCTAAAATTTTAAATTATTAAATCATTCATCGATACATTTTTTTTCTCATCGATCTAAAAACTTGAGTGAATAAGATTAAGCATTATTCATAAAACAGTCAATTGTCATCATAATATGCAACTAAAATGATACCAACAAAAGCTTCATACAGTTGGTAGATGGCTGGGTCCCTTAAACATGATATTTCGGGTTCGAACCAAGTCGTGTGCATGGAAAAGGCTTTGTTGGGAGAAGCAAAACCCACTTCGGTGATCTCTATGTCTAGGAAGGATTAGTCTCTAGCTATCGACTAGGGGATATTGCTTGGATTCTACCAAAAAAAAAAACTATAAAATGATTATTCGTTTCTCTCTGAAGATAAGCCGTAAAACAAATTAAGACGTACGCTTATAAGAAATTAGGTTGATGGTGTTATGTGAATTTGTCTAAAGAATGCAACAACAAGAAACGTACAACAATCTAATTGATGACTTTGATTTCTTCGAACACGCTGGTCGGCAAAACAATAGATTGTAGAAGAGTTTTAAATCCACGAACGGGCTGATGAACATTTTCCCACATAGACAAATGTGGAAGAGTCTTAAAAGATGGAAAAATCAACTCCTGTTGGAGGAGATGGGCCATTTTCATTAATGATAGATACATTTCAAGGATATAATCGCTGAGACTTAATTACAGGGGAACAAATATCTACGAGAGACGTGCATTGTATAATGGTTATTTAAACAGTACATCAAATCTGAACCAAGTATCTCATGTATGCTGAAGACCGGTTTATTTTCTATTTTTTAACCTTCTCGTAGACCTTGTGCGTGAAGAACACAACAATATGAAACGTACAACAATGTGGCTTAGCATTTTCTTTGAACATGCAGGTTGGGACAAGGAAAATAACGATGGATTGCAATATCAACAAATCGGTTGGTGAGCAATTTCACATGAGACAAATGTGGAAGTTTTTTAAAAGATCGAAAAATGAACCAGTGTTAGACTACTGGAGGGGCCACTACAAAAAAAAAAAAAAAAAAGCATATAACTGGGAATTTTCCGTTGCAAAACGGAATTAGCGCCAGATTATTGATAGAAATTTTTCATTGCTGATTATTTTGTGACTAATTGCTTTAGCTACGCTAGAATTTTTAGTGACAGATCAGCAATAAAAATTAGCAATGTTAATTCATTGTTAATTTATTGATGAAAAAGTTCCATCGCTAATCTATAAGCAAATTTAGTGATGGAATAATTTTTCATTGGTAATTTTGTTGATAACAAGTTGTTTTCTTTTTTTTTTTGGGTAGTGCATTCCCTTCATGCTCATTTATAAGGTCCTATTAATCGTATTGAGTTATTGTAACACCCCAAATTTATATTCATCAAATATATTATAATTATTTGAAAAATTCAATAAAATGGTGAATATATATGAATTTGGAATTTATGAATTTTATAAATGTTCATTTTCATGAGAAATTGGGCAAAAATAATTATGAAATTAATTTGGGTAATTTAAAAAGCCCAATATTAAGGTCCAAAATGGAGAAATAATATAGAAAATATTTGGTCTAAAAATTGATGGAAATTAGCCAAATAAAAAAATAAAATAAATTGGATTAAAAAGGTAACGACAAAATCGTAATTTGTCAATTTAATCATAAAATTAATTATTTTCCAATTAATTGAAGTTAATTTCAATTAATTAAGGAATAAAAAAGGAAAAAATATATATCTAGAATATTTTGGTCAATTAAATATGAACTTATGGAAAATTTGAGCAAAAAGTGCAATTTTGACTAAAATTGAGACTTTTCATGTATACGTAACCGAAACAAGTTGTGAAGCAAATTGAGACCAAAGGATAGGACCCCTAGGAGTCTCCTATATGTAGCATAAAGAAGGAAATATTGGTTGGGCTTAATGAGTATGGTTACATGTTCATAAGGATTTATGTACATAAGTTAATTTTTGGAATTTTGGAAAATGAAACAAATTAATGAATAAAATAAGGTAAAATATATGATAAATATCATCATCTTCCTTCTTTCTTCAGCATATCACGTCCAAATAGACTTGAAACAAGAGAGAGAAAGTTGAGAACATTTAGAGAGAGAAAGGGAAGAAATCTCGCAGGGTAAACCGATTTCTCTGATGATTTAGCTCCTAACGCGTATAACTTCCATCATAAGCTACTCCTCTATGTTTTTTAAGGTTTAGAAGCTCAAAATATGTTGTGGAACACCTAGGTTTTTCAGCCACATTGAGGAAAAGCTAGTTGGAGCTTGAGGTAACTTTCAAACCTTCGTATGTTAACTATTTTGGCTATTGTGGGCAATTTAATTGGTGAAATTTCACCGAATTGCAATTGATTTTTAATTTTGAAAATATGTGTGCCTGAGGGTTATATTGCCCAATTTTAGTTCAAATGGTTGTTATAACTCAATTAGATGCTTAATAAAGTGGTTAGGAGTAGAAAGGAACGAGTTTACGGAGTCGAAATCGAAAAACCTTGATTTTTCTTGGAAGATCCCATAATTTTGGTCAGGGATAGATCTAGGGGTAGGAGTTACAAGAGGGAAAATTAGGTGGGGTTACAGTTGGGCACTTTTTCAGAAAAGGCCAAAAAAGCATACTTACGAAAACCCCCCTGAAACCTTGAAATAGGGGTTGTTAAGGGTATTTTCATAATTTGACAATGAATTTGGTAATTCTGAGTCCGAAAATAGATTCATTGGATGAAAATATGTCAGACTAGCCCATGTCAAAATTTCAGGAAAAGTACAGCCGGACCTAGTACGTCGTGGCCGGGTCGGGGTCCCGGGGTCATTTTGGTAAAATTTCACCATACACTAATATAACCACAATAAACACTATGGAAGTGTTTAAGATGATACATGGAGAGGTTATAACCTAATTCCTATAAATTTTACGTTTTAGGATCGAGTTAGAACCTTGAAGTTGGCACGCTTTTGAAGGCACACCAAACCGGGTAAAAGTGACTTGAGGTAGGGACATTATGTAATATCCCAATTTTTGACTAAGGGCTAATCATGATTAGTGTGGATATTTATGAATTTAAATGGGAATTATTATGTGTTTTATGGCTATTTTAATTAATATGTCATAATTATTGAAAAAATTGGAAGAATGAATTATTGGCTATGAGTTGGTAATTAAGGGAGAAACTAATTACTAACTAAGAGAAAATGGGATGTGTGATTAAAATGGCTAATGGAGAGATTAGATAAGTTAATTGGTGATATATTTTGTGTAAACCAATGGCATATGGACATGTGGCAAAAGTGTGTATGGTGAGTGTTGTGGAGAAAAGTCAAATGGGAGAGTATTTTAATTATTTTCTCTCTCTTCCTCTCCTATCTTTTCGCTGAAGTCATGGAGGGAGTATCATTGTTTTATTTCTTCACTCCATCTCATCCCTCTCATTCTCTCTCTTTCGGCCATTGAAGAGGAAGAAAGGAAGAAGAAAAAGCTTGATCTTTGGGTAAGTAAATGCCCTTCATTGCTCAATCACCATTTATTAAAGTTGATCCTTGAGTTAAGAGCTACATTTCTATGGTTATAGTTTGCCATTTGGTGTTGGTTTGAGACTTCAAGAAATTGTGGAGGTTGGAGAATCAAGAAGCTACTTTGAGAAAGTTGTTAAGGTGAGTTTAAGAAACCTTTCTATATAAGTTTTGTGCCAAATAATTTAGCTTGGAAATTCTGGAAACTTGGCTTTAAATTTCGAAAATTAGGGTGTTGTGGTGTTTGGATTGTTGTTGTCATGGAATTAGTGCCTTGTTAAGTGTTTTGAATGAATGGTATTGAATTGAAGCTTAAAGGTGAAGTTTGGGAACTTTATGTTGGTTTTGTTCATTGGGCAAAAACAGGGCATGTAATTGGGTTGTGATTTTGGTCATTTTGAAGTCACCATTGTGTTCCTTGAGTGATTTTGTGTGGGAGAAGTGTTGAATATGAATTTTGAACCATTGGGAACTTAGTGTTAAAAGTGGCAAGTTTTGGTTAGTAAGAAACTCTATTTTGGCAGTGATCTTGCATGGACGTTTTAAAATAGCAAATGGTGTTGGAAATTATGAAAATTTCCAGTCTTAAATTTCACATCTCAAACTTCAAAATTGACATATGTTTTGTGTCATTTCGATTTGTGGGCTAGGAGTTATGACTGTCCAAAGTTTGATGTTAAATCTGGGAACAATTCTGGAATAGTGTGGACTTTTCTTCAAATCTTTATTTTTGTGGTGATTTCCAGTAATGAGCCATATTTTTTCTTGAAAGAGGACTTAAATACCTTTCATTTGGCTTTGAGACCACCTCATTTCGATTTTTCTTGAATTATTTATGAATTTTCAAAGTTGTCCTAGCTGCAGTAGAAAATTCTTGGCTGCAGCGCAAAAGCTTCTATGAACGTTCTGGCCACAGCCAGAAAATTCTTGGCTGCAGCCAGAAACTTTCTGTGCTATTTTTGGCTGCAGCCAGAGGTTTTTTGGCTGCAGCCAGCCCCTGTTTTCAGCACCTTGTGATTTTGAAAAGTGGTTTCCAACCTGATGTTTCCCAATCCTTTAGGGCTTTTATTAGAGTCAATTTTAACTACTTAAAGGACATAAATGATAACCAAATCTAAGTATTTTAAAGTCAATTGAGTGTTGGAATAGAGAATAACTCTTTGTCCCTAATTACAATTGTAGGATACGATATTTGCCCTCCTCAGGAGAGACCTGCGACGAAGCACGCACGGAACGAACCAGGTAGTGACTCTTCTCTCATATTATATATGATGTTTTGGCATGTATAACTTATCGTTGAATTTGTGAAATGTGTGCCATGGTCCATTACGGCGTGAGCAGGTCAGTGTGAGCCGTGTAGGGATTGACGGTGGTCATCTCTAGGTCGGCCGTTGAACTGCCATCATAATCGACATGGATATTGTGAATCCGACCCGTGGGGCGGCGTTTGTAAATTCAGCCGTGGGCTGTGTGTATCTTGCCTGTACGGCTTGTATATGAAATGTATTATATGAATCCCAGCTGTGGTGAAATGTATTGTATGGATTGTTGTGATGCAATGCAACGTGAGCAATTCAACGTGAGCAATCGTAAGGGATGACATGTGTCATACTAACCATTGCCGTTGTAACTACCGTTGTAGTTGCTTGTTGTGGTTAATGATTTGCTTACATGCATTATTATTGTACATTATATGATTGATTTGTTACTACGGGGATTCTTCAGAATCTCACTCTCCCAAAATTAAACATTTTAGACAGGGCTGAAGGATCGAAAGGCAAACGGGCGACGAAGAGCAGTTAGAACTCTAGTTTAGGAGTATATTTTGGGTTAATGGTTATCATTGTATACCTTTTTGGATATTTTTGGTAGAAACGATGGTATAAAGTAGATTTTGTGTAATCCCCAAGAAAAAGGGTATGAATTGTAGGCTTTGTGCCTTGTGTAAATCCCTTTTTATTAATGAATGGAACCCGAGTGTGTCGGGAATTTATGCTATACTCTGATATGTATGAATGAAACCAACCGGTAGAGGCCATTTTGTATTGAAATGTGAATGTGAGACCATTATCTAACAGGTTTTGTAAAGATTTTTGTGAACCCTGATTTGGGAAGACTGACTTTGTTTAAGTCCCAAAATCTATTACGGTCTCTAATTCCACATTAATTACGTTTTTACGAACTAATCTCGGCCTTAATCGTGAAGGGGGTTACACATTATCCTTCATACTTCATGCCTTAGTCTATATGAATGTGTGGTTGACATGGTTTGTGCTTTTATTAATTAACAATGTATGCCTAGAGAGGGCAGGTAGTACCGGAAGTACACTTACACCTGAGGGATTGGATGGGAATTCAACTGGTATATGAGTAGTGGGGCTGGAGCCCTACTCATGTATACATGACGATGTGTTATATTGTTTAATAATTGGTGCATTCGTGGTACATATCATATTTACTTATATCATGTTATGTGAACGATAATATGTTTCTATGCTGAGATTCCTTGGAATCTCACCCCTTTTTCTAAATCAAAATGTCTCAACGGGTGCCAGCAGTTCAAAATGCAAGGACATAGTTACGGAAAATTGATAGGCACATTTCTTGAGACACAGCCAGTGGTTATATTTAGCCTGTACTTAGAATATTTTGGGATATTCTGTACATATTTGTAATTATTAGTGAATTGTTCTCTGTTAATGACTGTCTGTAAATAAATACTTATTATCAGTATAACTATTCTTTTCTATTTGCCTATGGAACTTGTTCATTATTACCCTGCGCATATCAAAATAGAAACGGGTGTTGACAGTTACTCCATTAAAAAACATTTAAAATTATTTAAGAGTAATAAAAATGAAGGAAATATGTTCTTTTCAAAATATGTCTTTATTTATGAGTGGGTAAAGTAGTAGAGAGAGTAATAATGATACAAATGATGAAAGTGAATGTATATGGTGGGAAATTAGTGAAGGGAAAAATGTGTAAAAAATATTTACTATTCAAACAAAGTTAAAGAGAACCTTATGAACAAAGACAAACTAATTAAAAATGCTTGCTTTTATTTTCCCATGTGGCGCTAGTAGGTGCCATTTTGCATTCACTAGTACTGAAAATAGTTTTTAGACCGGAACATTTAGACCGGTTATATCGGATAAGATTTTAAAAATATGACAGGTGGCATTTTTGTAATTATGATGAAATATTAAGACCGGTTATATTTACAACGGGTCTTAAAAATACCTTTAAGACCGGTTATATTTAAAACCTGTCTTAAAATATATACAATTAAAAAATTAAATACATGTCATATATTCTCTAGACCGGTTCTAAATATAACCGATCTAGAAAATATTATCTGAATTAAAGACAATTAAAAAAATAAAATCATTATTATTTTTAAGACCGGCTATACATGAAAATCGGTCTTAAATATTAAAAATTTGAGACCGGTTATTATTTAATAACCGGTCTTAAAAATTTTCTATTTTTAAGACCGGTTATTTATTAATAACCCGTATTAAATATTAATTTTAAGACCAGTTTCTAATTAAAACTGGTCTTAAATATTACTTTTAAGACCGGTTGTTAATTACAACCGGTCTTAAAAATGAGCCAGGACCTCGGGGGTATTTTAGTAAATTTTCAATATAGCCTCATATAACCCCCAAAAATACTATGGAAGTGTCTAAATAGTACATTTGACATTGTAGGATCGAATGTGAAGCCTTGAGTTGCTAGCATGCAAATCGAGGAGAAAAGACTGGAGTTATAGGACTTACCTTACTTGCATGTATTTGATATCTTTGCTTGTGTAGTGATGTATGTGATCGCTTTACTTGATTGTGTAGAGCATATTTGAATAGATGAAGCTTTGTTTCTATTTTGCTATGGCCATAGTTTTGTTACATGAAACATTGAGCATGCAAAAATGTCATTATGAGGCATGCATCTAGATAAAGCTAATATGCATACACATAGCATCTATCATGCATGCATTATGGTATATGTTTCCTACTGAGATTCTCTCGAATCTCACCCTCCCCTACCAACAATTTAGATAGGGCAAGTGGCTCGTGGAGGGAGCAGCTAGGACTCCTTCAAGATGAGAGTTGGTAGTTGGTTATCAATGAGTTGTGAAGACTGTATATGATTCGGTTGAATATATGGTTATGAATTTGATATGAGATTGTGTAATCCCCATTCGAAGAATTGTAATGGGCAATTGTTCCCTATGTATCTTTAGCGAAGGTATGTACCCGAGATTGCCGAGATGATTATATTGTGCACTCTGATATTTATATGAATGTGATTTATCTTCGTGTAGTATTGTATTCGAAATGTGAATATGAGACCAAGTTAATTAGATTTTAAAAGGTATTTTTAAAAACCCTATCTCAAAGATGGGATTTTAAATGAGTTTTGATTATTATTGGTCTCTATTTTATTTTAATTGCGTATTTCAAATATAATTACGGAGGGGGTTACAATATGAGTACAAGAATCCATAATTAATAATCTTACCCAATTCCTTGCCGAGATTGTGGAGATACCTATAAAAATGGGAAATAAGTTAGTGAAGAAATAAAAAAATGTAAAGATATGTTCAACCAATCAAAAGAAATGAGGTCAAGAACATCCCGCTTGAAGACCCTTAATTCAAAAGGGTGCCCTACAATCTTCTTACTCACATTCAATCTAATGAAGTCGTCCATATCAGCAACAAATAAAGCCAACCGTCTTAAGCCATTTTGCTTTGGTTTGGCACTGGGTTCAGTTCCTTGTTAAGAATTTGAATAGAAATAATCCTTTGATTGTTGTAGTTCTTCATTAATAAATCAATAAGTAGTAAAAAATTAAAAATGCACACCATTTTAATTAGGGAATGATAGAAAATCACAACCTTCACCTGGTAATCTAGTATCTTTCGGAGGTAGATTATTATTGCCGAGTTATACCTTTCCATATGCAACTAAACGTCTTTCAGGATCCTCCAAATAAAGCATACATGACAATTCTTCCTCCACACTCCTTCCTCCATATGTAACAAAACAAATTAGGTTATCTTTTATTTCCGTAACAAATTTTCGTAACCCATTCAAACACTTCACACAAGAGCAATAGAACAATCCATTATTTTTAGAGACATTGTTTTTTGCACATTCTAAAAATTGATCCACCCCACACTCATATTCATCACTCATTCTTAAAGCGTCAATCCAACTATGATCCATAATTACCTAATTAAAACATGTGCAGTATGACAGCTTAATCAAACAAATTCTAGCAAATCTCAATGATATTTCACATCAATATTAAATGAAGAGCAATGTGTATAACTTCATACAAACTTTATAACTTTTAAACCAACTTAACAAGTAATAATATATGAGTTTACAATAGTTTTAATATTAAAAAAGAGAATGAGTATTTTTGAAATTACTTGAATAAAACAACACCTCCAATGCATCTTCAATTGCACTATCTTGGCCAACCGACAATTATATTTGTAGTAGAATTCTCCACAATTACAAGGTGACCACAAAAAAAGAACAACTTCAAGATGAAGCATTGTTTAATAGATACATTAGAGATACATTATAATTCATTGATATACAAGTAATTCATTGTCTTTCTAGTCAAGAAAACCAGCTTTTGAATCAAGCTTTTAACAAGCAAGCAGATGCTATCACCTTGGATAGTTACAACAATTTTTTCTAACCAAGCCACAAACATGCAAGTGTTGAAATCAACCCCAGTAATGGTGATTGAGTTGGGAACGTTCAAGACTTGAGAAATTAAAAACATGCTTCAAGATTATGCAATTCCTTAAACTCATATTAAAGCAAATCAGCAAGGAGCCCTATTGTTTAAGAATACTCAAGTCAGATCAAGGCTTTTACCAAGTTGAAAATCACAACAAGGAGCTTCCAAATGAACCACAAATCACAGTTAAATAGTAATGAACACAAGTTCAAGTGTTAGGACAAATCATTAAGCAACATATTAAAATCATGCATTCTGAACTTCATCACTCAAGTGGTTACTTGAGTAATCCAGGGCCATCACTCGAGTGATCCCTTTCAAAATATGGCAGAGAGTGAAGTTAACATTTGTGACCAGATCAATCGACAGGTCACTCGAGTTATCCCTTCCAAATCTTAGCAGAGACTTTACTACCTTATTTCTTACCTAATCACTCAAGTGGTCACTTGAGTGATTCTTAGTCATCACTCTAGTGACACCATACAAATCTTGGCAGAGAGCTTTTAGGTCTTTTTGGCACACATCACTTAAGTAGTCACCTGAATGATGAAGGGTCATCACTCGAGTGATCCCTTTTGAATTCTGCTAGAGAGTCTTTATCCTATTTTGTGACTATTGTTCCTTCATCACTCGAGTGATGGCTTATCCTGCTACCAATTACTTTGTTTCTTTGTTCAAAAACTCTCTTACTTATTTATCAAATTCTTTTGTTTATTATTCCAATCTTTGTTATCATCAAAACATTATGGGGTCTAAAATTTTGGTGACCGAAATTTTGGATGTTACACGATATTCCTTTTCTCCTTCCCCTACTCCTTTTTTTCCCTCTTTTGGGGTATAAAATCCTTTCCTTAAGTTCATAACATTAACTCACCTTCCAAATACTAATCATGGCAGAACTAAAGTTTAACAAACAATTCAAGATTTTACCAGGATTATAAAGAATTTCCCATTTCAAACTAAAATCATCCATGATAGCAAAGAGACAATCTAAATATTTCAAGTAATCATGAACAATGCCTAGACCTTGAGTTTCATGAAACTCAGAGTATAACATTCACCAAAAGTTCAAGACCAACGGTCTAGTTTTGCATAGTATCCAAATCATAGTATAAGAATCAAAAGTTTCCAAAATATGAGTATGTGGATCCACGTCCATTCACATACAATCCTAAAGGCCTCAAGCCTTCTACTATCATACCAGTCAATGACAATTTAATCAAAAGTATACAATTAAATAAGAGTTTACAAAATATGGGCCTTATGAATGGCAATATACATCAATTCATCACATAATAAACCAAAAGAGACTATACAGATATATAAAGAGATATGTATGGCTTTAGGAGCTCTCCCCAACGTCCTAGCATGGGAACTATCACTTGAAAAATGTTAAATCGACGGAGTGCAACAAAAGTCTTAGTAACCAGCTATCTAACTCATTACACATTTTGATATGTGCTCATGAGGTGCCAATTGGAACAGTTCATATAACAAAGTATTAGAGATAAAATTGACAAAATTCAATGTCATAAGTTTCATATCACAAAATACATTGCACAAATTTCATATCAAACTTTCCATATCATAATTTCTATAACACAAATTCTATATCAGCAATTCTATATCACAATTTCTATATAACAATTCTCATATTACAATTCTCAAGTAGCCTCCCATCAATCCAATTAAAGCACCTTATTTCCACTGACTAGACCTATGGGCTACGTTACTATCTATGTTACTAGCCACTTAAAAGCTCACTGGTCATATGATAAGTGTAACATCCCGAATTTCAATCACTAAAATTCATTATGTTTAAGGAAATAAGAGGGTGAATATTGTTATACTTTGAATAGCCTCTAGTCATAAATTCTTGATTATAGGAAAAAAATATTGAAAATTGGAATGTAAACAGTGCTAAGAGTGAAATTTCCTATGAGGCAGTGAGTTTGTCATGTGGTTTTGGATGATCAAATGATGCCCAAAAATTGTGAAATTTTACATGATGAAAGTATACATCCTAAGATTTAATAATAGGTAATGCGTAATTTTTGGACTTGTATGCTAAAAGTTATGAATTCTAAAGTTAGCCCAGTAAAACTGGCTACTTTCTGGAACAGCCTCTAAAGATTGAAATTTTAGAAAGTTTAGGATTCTAATTGGCCGAAGGCTATATTTTTCCCTGAAACTAGACTCAATAAGGGGTTCATAGCCTATCGAATCACACCAATTGAATTTCTATAAATAAAGTTACAATTTTTCAAAATTTGGTTAGAAAATCTACCAAGATGGACAACTATTGTGAATTTGGGGATAAAAATGAAATGACAATTGCGTAAATTGTGAAATAAAGTTAAAGCCCATATTTCTGATTTGTTATCTATATGATTAACCTTTCATTGTATCAGTATGTTAAGTATGTTTGCAGGAAAACAATAAAGAGATCATGCTTTGAGTGAAAAGTCAAACGTAACATCCAAAATGCTCACCTACCGAAATAGCTATTTTTCAAATTTGAAGAACGGTCAAGAGAAGCTGCGTAACTCTAATAGACATGTTGTAAATGCTTCCAATGTCTATCATAATTCATCTATAAATATGGGAACATTCAATGAAGAACAGAGACAACGAACAACATACAAGCATACATCGATCATATATTCTTAGTTCCTTGTTTCTTATATTCATCCTTTGTACTTCAATGATTAAATAATTGCTCTATGAGAGAGATTTTCATTATAAACTCAATATTCATTATTGAGACAACTTAAGGTTGCGGAACCTTGAGTTGGGGATTGGTTTACAAAGTGTAAAGGGGAGCGAGTGTTCGAGTGAAGGAACTTGCTATGTACTTAGGTGCCAAGAACCCACTGAATCTTGGAAGATATAGTAAAACTCTCTGAGGATCTCTGAGGACTGGACATAGGTCAAATTGGCTATGGCCAAACTAGTATAACTCCTGGTGTACACTTCGAAAATATTTCTCTTAGCGTTTAACTCTATTTTAAATTAGTCAAAAATTGTTTATAGTTTTTAAAATATCTGTGATCACCCAATTCACCCCCTCTTAGGTGAACCGCTTTATCTAACATTTGGAATCAAAGTGTAGGTTTTCTTGTTCAGGTATAAATATCTGAGAAGGATCCAATGGCAAGCATGGGTGAATGAATACTTCCCGATGGAGCTTTTATCACCAGACCACTAGGTTACAATGGTGAACACTTCACTTTCTGAAAAGCGAAGTTCAGCGTATTTGTAATGGCTATGGAATACGGACTGTGGGAAGTGATTGAGAATGAAAACTATAAACCTGTAAAGATTGTAGATTCATATAAAGTTCCCAAGACACTAGCAAAGTACCGTTGGAAAGACAAGAAACTCATTACTCTCAACAGCAAAGCAATTTTGATAATCCAAAGTGCTTTGAGTCAAAATGAATACTTCAGAATTTGCACACTTCGAATAGCTAAGGAAATGTGGCAAGCTTTGAAAATTGCTCACGAAGGAAGTTCAGAAATAAAAGAAAACTGGATCAACACTCTGGTTACTGAATTTGATTTACTTCAAATGAAATCAGTTGAATCAATAGATGAATTTGAACTTATATATACTCACCTTATTAATCAACTTGTAGCACTTGGAAAAGTCTATAATCATAATACCCAAGTAAGAAAGATATTGAATATACTCTCTAAAGAGTGGGAGGCCAAAGTCACTGTGATAGAAGAAGCGAAAGATGAATCAATGCGATCAGTTGCTTCTCTATTCAGAAGTCTCTCTGAATATGAAAGTAAACTAAAGTTTAAAAGAGAACTTGAAGATATTGGTGACAAGAAAAAGAAAAGCCTCGCACTAAACACGAAAGAGGAAACTCAAGAAGATGATAAATGTAACCCCCTGCCGTAATTAATATTCGGATTACGCAATTAAAGTGAAATAGAGACCAATAACACTCAAATAATATTTAATATCCCATCTATCGGACGGGGTTTTCATAAATCCTTTCGAAATCATTTATGACCCGGTCTCACATTCACATTTTGAATACAATTACTATACGAAGATAAATCACATTTAGATATATCAGAGTACGCAATATAATTCCCGGCCAATCCCAGGTTCCATATATTTATAAAAACCTTACAGGGCAAAATCGCCCATACAAGCCCTCATACGGGGATTACAATCTCATATACATATCCAAATCCCAATACAAATATCCCAACTAACAATGATAACCAACTACAACATCTCGACCTGAAGTAGACTTCGCCACCCTGGATCCCTGCTCCATCCATGATCCACTACCCTATCTGAAAGGTTAGTAGGGGAGGGTGAGATTCTAGAGAATCTCAGTAGGAAAACAATATCAATATGCATGTACGATATATGTTTAATGCATAACATGCTTGCATCATATAACTCATACTATCGCAATGACAAATCTATAAGCTCAATGCTTCTAACAATATACTAATGGCCATAGCATAAATTGAAACATAGCTTCAAATCACACATAATCATGTAAAGCTAAGACATGCACCAACACACTATCACAAATATCAAATACATGCAGGAGAGATATGTTCCCTACACTCTTTCCAAGTAAGCTCCAGCTCCGGCTGCTTACAATCAGGGCGCACACCAAACCCTATAACCAAAACAAGGACATAGGGTTAATCCCTTTTCCAATTCCTTAACTTTCAAACACTTAAGTTAGTTATCATTCAAGACCTTTAGGTGGCTACTCAAAGCCTAGACACATGCCTAAAGGGTTGGAAAATACTTGACAAAAGACCATCTTTTCAATCCTCAAAATCCCTTTTTTGACTGTAGCACTCGAGTGAAGATAACCTCACTCGAGTGATAGATGCCTTTCACTCAAGTGATAACCTCAACACTCGAGTGATGCCTCCTCAAGCACCCGAGTCCTATCGACTGAAGCTCCAAAAGTGCTTAACCGAGAGCACATAAATCCTAAAGTCAAAAGTACACTCGAGCACAACGACCCTCACTCGAGTGATAGCTCAACACTTGTGAGTGCTAGCTCATACTCTTGACAAACCAACTACGAGTGACAACCCGAGAGCAACCTCTTAGTGCAGAAGTATAGGATCACTTGAGTGATACCACCCTCACTCAAGTGATAACCCACATCACTCGCAAGTGAGGAAGTGCACTCTTGCTTCTTCCACAAACAAGTGCAACTAAAACCAAAGGGGAAAGGGAAAATATGACGCTGTACTTGAGTGAGACCCATATTCGCTCGAGTGATGCTTATCAGAACCCAGAAAAACGCAGAAAACCAGAATTCTCCCAAACTTAACCAATATGTCTCCAATGGTCCTAAAACTCTTACCCAAAGCTATTCCCACACAATTTTACAGAAGGAACATATTGGAAACCTCAAAACATCCAAAATCATACCACACTAACATTTCCCCTATGGTCACACTTATCACACACATTACCCAAATTTTATTACTTTATTCCCAATGCTCTAATCCAATTCCAATGACACCAAAACACCCTATAGCATCATTTTAACCACAATACACCATCATTCCACAATTATACCAAATTAGGTTAAAAACTACAAATCACAAAACTCAACCAAATATCACAAATAATATATCAAAAGGGAGATATCACTCACCCCTTCCTCTTTCTCAAAGCTAATCCTTGATTCTTCATCTTCCAAGATCCCTCAAGTTCCCAAAACACCTTCTTTCCCAAATCTAAAACCATAGCAATGAAGCTCTCATCACTATAAACACTCTTAATGAAGGAAGTTCAAGCTAAAGGAAACAAGAACCAAGCCAAAACTCACCTTTTACATTTCTCTTTCCTCCTCCCAAGCTAGATGAAAATGGAGCATCAGAAGAGAGAGAAGAGATCAGATTTTGGCTCCCCAAAACACATACAGCTGACTTAGAGAAGATAGCAGAGAGGGAAGAGCTTTTGAAACTTTGACTTGATCCAAGGGCTCACATCATGCCATTTGTCACCATCCCAACACACCTCTCATGAGCTCACACACACACATGCACATGGGATTCCACCCTTTGATCTTTACACAATTCAATCCTAGCCATTGATCTTGGAGTTACCAATGAGTTTCCTCCTCGGCAACTGACCAATTGGTCAGTAACTTTACCATTTTGCCCCTAATTATGGCAATTCCATTGGAATCACCATCAAACTCATTTTCATATTTCTTAATCCAATTTGGGATCCTGCTAAACCAAGGCTTAACAGTCCACTCAATCCAAGCTTAGCTCAAGTCTCAAAATTCGAGGTATTGCAATAAAGATCTCAATGATGAAGAAATGGGGCTAATAATCAAACGATTCAGGAAATTCTACAAGAAAGGTCAGGGATTTAGAAATCCTCAAAAGGGAAGAAAAAGTAGCAAAAAATATTTCATCTACTATGAATGTGGAAAACTAGGACATATCAAATCAAAAGGTCCATAATTGGTTCAAAAGAACAAAGAAAAGAAAAATGGCAAGTTCTTTGACAAGAAGAAAGCTTTTGTATCTGCTATATGGGGAGACAGTTCCTTTGACGAAGATAGCAATGAAGAAGAAGTAGCCAATATCTATCTGATCACTCAAAACATAAAAGAAGAAGAGGCAACTGATTCTGATCCTACCTATGATGAATTACTTTCCGAATATAATGCTTTACATTATGAATTCATTAAGGTAGTTAAAGAATTACTTATTTTCAAAAAGAAGAACAAAAATCTCGAAGAAAAACTTAAAGAGGTTTTAGAAAAAAATTGTGAAAATTGTCCTTCTTTGAAAAACAAAAACACTGATCTCACTCAAACTTTTGAAAAATTTGCTAGAGGAAGTGAGATGTTAAATGTTCTTTTAAAAGCACAATGATTTGTCAATGATCAATTTGGTATTGGATATAATCCAAAATCAGACAGAAAGAAAGGTAGAAAGAAAATCTGAGGTAAGACATTTGAATTATTTTCAATATTTTGTACATACATCGAATCCTTTTGCATATTGCAACTATTGTAATAGAAATGGACACTATACTTCGTCATTCATTCATAAAAAGAAAGGAAAAATAGGAACCTACAAATGGGTACCTAAAGGCACATACATTCAGAAATTAATTTGTACTAACCCCAAAGGACCCAAGAAGATATAGGTACCTAAGACTTAACTGTATTTCATTGCAGATATGTCTTAAAGCATCCAAAGGCAGCAAATGGTATATAGATAGTGGATGCTCTAAACATATGACCAGTGATTTCAAAAGTTTTACCACATTACAACCTAAGGAAGGTGAGGAAGTAAATTTTGGAGGATATCAATATGGAAAGATAGCAGAAATTGGTGAAATAAAAAATGATAAAGGCTTATGTCTAATTATACAAGTCAAAGACGTATACTATGTTGAAGGCTTGTGTCATAATTTGCTGAGCATGAGTCAAAGTGAAGATAAAGATAACTGGGTGATATTTGACTCAGAAGAATGTCTAATTGTAAACAAGAAAGATTTACAATTAGATAAGAAGAACATCAAAGCAAAGCTCAGAACAAAAAGGGAAGGTAACTGTTATACTCTTGATATAAGTAGAAATGTCTTTAAGAATTGTTTTCTAAGTAACGGCGATGAAATTTGGCTATGGCATAAGAGACTAGAACATGTCAATATGCACCAACTCGGCAAGTTACTCAAAAAGAATTTAGTGGTTGGTTTACCTAAAGTTAATTTCAAAAACAATTTAATTTGTGATGCATGTCAAAAGTGTAAACAAACAAAATCATCTTTCAAATCGAAAAATAAGATCACAACTAACAGACCACTCCAACTATTGCATATGGATCTAGTTGAACTAGTAAGAGTTAAAAGTCTTGGTGGCAATCTATATTCATTAGTCATTATTGATGATTTCTCTAGATTTACATGGACTTATTTCTTATCATCAAAGAATGAAACCTTCAATGAATTTATTGTTTTCGCCAAGAAAGTCAAAATGAGAAAGGTATGTCTATTGCAAGTATCAGGATAGATCATGGTGGAGAATTTAAGAATCAAGCCTTTGGAGATTACTGTGATACTAATGGCATTGATCACAATTTCTCTGCTCCAAGAACACCTCAACAAAATAAGGCTGTGGAATGAAAGAACAGAGTACTCACTGAAATGGCTAGAACAAAACTAAATGAAAAGAACGTCACTACAAAAAAATATTGAATTTTCGATGGAATTTCTGACGCAATTTAGATTTTCCACAGAATAATAGCGTAACAAATAAATTTCCGACGGAATCTAGAAATTTCCTACAAAATTAATTCTGTCACAAATTTCCAATGGAATTTCTGACAGAAATTTTCTACGGAATTTATTTCCATCACAATTTCCTACGGAATTGAATTCCGTCGGAAATTCCGTCGCAAACTTATTTTATATTTTTTAAATTTAAAAAGCCACATGGCAACTCTGACGACTACCCCGTCATCGCCAGCAGCGGCATTGGCAACTCTGGCGGCGTCCACCTTATCGCCGGGGCCCAAATCCGCCACATGTGGCAAACTCGCTCCGCCACGTGTCGCAACCTCTTTATTCCTAGAAATGCAACTCAACCTACCCCTCCTTTGGTTTGAACCTACGACCTCGTCCGTACGCGCGTGTTGCCTTACCGGATGAGCTCGACTGCTTTGACATTTTATTATTACACAGTTATATATATAATCTTATTATATATAATCAATTATTTATAAATATATTTTTTTTCTTATATATAATTGTAATAGTAATATAAAATAATTTTATATATTCTTATAATTTTTAATATAAATTTACTTTAAATTAAAAAATTTTACATTTTAAATAAATTTCAAATGACTATATTTTTTCTAATTTCTAAAATTAATTTTTTATTAACATTAATTAATAACTAATAAATAATTATTAACTAATATTTTTTTAATAATATTAATTAATAATTAATAAATTTTATTTTGTATAAATAAATTTTTATATGACCATTTTGCCTCTACAAGGAGCAAAACCTGCGATTAGAAATTAAAAATATTTTAAAAATTAGAAAATAATAATTAAAAAATAAATTTAAAATTAAACTTAAAATTTTAATTAATAAATAATAAGTTTTTTAAAATTTAATTCAATTAAAAAATAATAATTTTTAAATTTTCCGACTGAATTCGCGAGGGAATTTTCAACGGAAATGAATTCCGTAAAAAATTACAACGGAATTCAATTCCGTCGGAAATTTGCAATAGAATTATTTCGTCGAAAATTCCGTGGCAAAAGATAGAATTTTCCACGAAAAAAATTCCATTCCGACGGATTTCTGCTGGAATTTGCAACGGAAAATTTTTCCGTGGCAAATTCTGTCGGAAATTTCATATTTTTTTGTAGTGCGTGTCTTACGTTTTCTGGCCTGATGCGATAAGCATAGTATGTTACATCTCAGATAGGGCATACATCAAACAAACTTGGAAAGAAACCGTACAAACTATACAAAGGAAGGAAGACGAACCTCGTTCATCTACATATCTTCAGTTGTAAGTGTTTCATTCATAATAATGGTAAAGATAATCTAGGAAAGTTTGATTATAAAACTGATAAAGGAATATTCCTAGGTTATTCTAACCGAAGTAAAGCATACAGAGTTTTCAATAAACGAACATGTGTTGTTGAAAAATCAATTCATGTTGTATTCAATGAATTTGAATCCTCTAACAAAATTATTGATGATGAGCAAGAAATGGTGTTAAATCAGGAAAATGAGCAATGTAATTCTAATTTTTACCATCTTGAAAATAACCAAACCAAAGAAGTACAACCATTAGAACAACCTAGAGCCTGGAAATACAACAAAAGTCATCCTCTAGATCAGGTTATAGGAGATGTAAATGAAGGTGTTAAAACTAGAAACAAGATCTTTAATGAAGTTAGTTTTTCTACATTCATTTCTGAGATAGAACCTTCCAACATTGATGAAGCCCTATCAGAATATGATTGGGTTATAACAATACAGGAAGAACTCAATCAATTTGAAAGAAATCAAGTTTGGGATTTGGTACCCCGACCTAAAGATCATTCGATCATTAGTACTAAATGAGTATTTCAAGAACAAACGTGATGAATTCGCAATCATTATCATAAACAAGGCAAGATTGGTGGTCAAAGGCTATAATCAAGAAGAAAGTATTGATTATGAGGAAACATATGCTCCAGTTGCTATATTGGAAGCTATACGAGTACTCTTAGCCTTTGCATGCATCAAGGGGTTAAAACTTTATCAAATAGATGTAAAGAGTGCATTTCTAAATGAATATATCATAGAAGAAGTATATGTAGAACAACCTATATGATTTGAGGATGTAACTAAACCTAATAATGTTTATAAACTAAGAAAAGCTTTATACGGTTTAAAACAAGCCCCTAGAGCTTGGTATAAAAGACTTAGTAAATTTCTCATCGATCAAGGTTTTGTATGAGGAAAAGTTGATACAACACTTTTTATAAAAAGAAAAAGAAATGATATTTTGATAGTTCAAATATATATTGATGATATTATTTTTGGTACTACTAACAAAAGTTTATGCAAGGAATTTTCTAAGATAATGCAGGGGGAGTTTGAGATGTCAATGATAGGAGAATTGAATTTCTTTCTTGGTTTGCAAATCAAACAAAGAAAGAATGAAATTTCCATACCTCAAAGAAAATCCAGATTCCATACTATGCTATGGGCTGGGGGTCCGGAGGCTTTGGGATTGCAATATTACTGTGGGTAAGGGATGGCTAGTTGGGAAGACCCTTGACCTTCGTATAGTCGGTAGGCATTGGTACCGTACTAGGCAGTACAACCAATGCCCAAGTAGACTATCACACCACTTAATCCACAAACTACAGATGCTTCTTCACGACAGCTTCAGTTTCACAATTCATTTTACAGTGGATGGTCCCTTCTAGACCACGCAGACAACCGGTGCAACACAAATATGATTCTCAGAAGAATCTTAAACAAACTAATGTGTCATGCACGGTTGCTCATACAGATACTCAGGATTCTCATAATCACCATACAATCTTGCTATTACCCCTTACTAGTAATAGCTCCATATCTTCGGCACGAACACAAATGCAACATCATTGCCATAAAACTGCAATCGGCCTACTTCATGATTGCCACACAAACCCAATCACCATACATTTTGCCAAACAGATACAATTGCTTCCATATACGATTGCCACAACACCATCATCACATAACCACAATCGTCGCAAGCCCCCCAATTCATGAGTGGCTAGTGCATCTCAATATCCGGAGGCTCTAAATCATGAGCCATACCATAAGATTTTGGTAGTTGGGCAGCATAGGCCACCACTCTGCTCAACTTAATCTAGTTACCCCTTCCGAGAGTAACCCCAAAACACCACAACCTCAATACATCAAATGACAGCCTCAGCTGTATACACAAACATTTCAACTTTCACTATATCCACTTTCACAGCTTTACCCTCACCCGTACACCCACCAGTAACTCCGCTAGTGGTAACCGGGACTTTTAGGAGTCCACAACATCACATTATCAGGTCACTCCAGAATCTCAATCTCTTCTATCCGAAGCAACTTACGATATCGGCTTACCTAGAGTCTCACTCTCCCAACACCAGCCTCATCCTCTTTCTCCGTCAGGGATGCACACTACACACCCGAACCGTTGCTAGGTACTCGAGGACTATTGGTGTGGTCACATACCATCCTCACCCTCTTTCTCCGCAAGGGTGCACATTGCAACACTCGAACCGTTGTTAGCTACTCAAGGGCTATTGGAATGGCAGTGCATACAATAACAATAGCTTTCACTGTAATCTCTATGCTCAATGTATTCACAATGCTAGCTTTCGCTGTAATCTCTATGCTTAATGTATTCACAATGCTAGTTTTCGCTGTAAACACCCCACATAGGTGCCTTTCTATAGTCACACCCCTCCAATGGGTGCCCACACTTCCACTGCATGGCTGGCTCCCACATCACACCCATCCGATGGGTATCCATGGGTTACCAAACTCACGATTTTATTGTCACACCCATCCCGGTTTTACCCCCTCTAGGGATGCCCCGTGCCGGTGGTGCCCACCCCGGTTTTACCCCCCACTAAGGATGCCCCGCGATGGTGGCTGGTTTACTCAATTATTGTCACACCTACCCCGGTTTTACCCCTCCAGGGATGCCTCGTGTCGGTGGTGCCCACCCCGGTTTTACCCCCCATTGGGGATGCCCCTCGACGGTGGCTGGGTTACTCACATTTCACCCAAGACCCATAAGAAAATCCATTTCCTTATCAAACGTACATCGCAAACTCTAATTTATGCATCGCCTTTCGGCCTTGGGTCAACATCAGTGCAACCAACGTGGCGGCTAGCCAAGCTGGCCATGTCGGGGTAATTGCCCTCACAAACGAGAACCCCCAATCATGTAGTCGAATTCGCCATCAGCTGAACTAGCTCTGCTCTATGGCCACAACCACACCTTAATCCCAGCTTGTTCACAATTGTCACACATACATGTTGCCTCACTGGCATACACATATCACATTGCCTCTCTAGAAATCACAAAGCCACTCTGGCTTCCAGATAGTCAATCCCCCATAAATTACCATCCCAGCAGAACGGTCCTCCGCTATGGGAATCACCCCATGCGGACGCAGGTGAAAGACACACAAATATCCATCACATCCTGAGCCTATGCCTACCAGGCGCAGCCCACCGAACCAACCCAATCCGGCCTAACCAGGGAGATGAACTCACAGTACATAATCACAACAAGCTAGAACTAGGTATCTTAACAACTTCACCTTCAACATCACGAATTCTTTTCACATACTGGGATCCTTCAAGACCCCTTCTCACAAATTAATCTGGACTTCAAAGTTTTACTTCCCGAAGCCATCACTAATACCTTGCACTTTCTACAAACTCAAGCTTCTGCTCAATGCTGTACTTAAACACATCATATTATCACGCTTCTGCTGCACACTCTGAGGTCTTTCTCCTCATATATGCTTTAACAATGTCAAGTTGATTTAACAGGAGTCCCATAGAAATCTCCTACTACAACTGACAACATTCAATATTTGTGCTAGACCTTGGCCCCATTCAACGTAAATCAATCAGAGCCATAACCAACACTTCGCTGAGATCCCATACTCCCAACGTTCCCAGAGATCTATTCTACGATTCAACGTCATGGCGAGTGTACACTAAGGTTCGTCATCACGGCAGCTGCATACTAGGGTTTGTCGTCACGGCGGCTGTCACAAATTTTTTTTTTATATTGTCACACCCCAGTTTTACCCCCCTCAGGGGATGCCCCGCGTCGGTGCCCACCCCGCTCACGTACATGGGGCTGCCAGGTGGCTGGGTTGGCTGGTCTCACCCCCATGGGCTAACCCACCACCCAGGACTCACACATATCCACCATATCTCCACCGCCCCGAAGGCACGGTCCTCCCACTGTGTGCCATACACACCCCCAGTGGGCCACAGGTAATAAACAAACAAATAGCCGCTCCGATCAGACATCACCGTAGGTAGCCCTCTCTGATCAGAACTCCCCGTAGGTTGCCTTCTCCACTCCGAATCCTCGTAGGTAACTCTTTCAAATTCAAATTCTCTGCAGAATCACTTTTCCCTGTGCTAGATTAACACTAGCAACCTCTGGATACCTGATACACATTTCAATTCTAATCTAGTACTACATCCTGGTACCACATACCATATAGGTCATATCAACCTCCTAAGGACCAGCTTGACTATTGAGTCTGATCCTTGGATCCCAATTCATCTTTCAAACCTTCAACCGCAGTTGAACCAGGGAATCACTTACCTCAAATCCACGGAGCATCATCCACTCCAACATAAACTCAAATATCTTCGCCAGCCTAAGGCATATTAGTCCCCTAGGTCTTAAGACCTTTAAACACACAAATTCAGGATAACCAAATAATGTATACACATAATCCACAAATCCCAGATATCCACAACACCAGGATATAAATGTGTATACCACAAACAACCAAAATCACAAATCATTGCCTATTCCTTAGGCAATCATAACTCATCACTCATTCCCTAGCTTGGCCTAAGGGAAATATCCTAGCAAAATCCATTTTGCCAGGAACTGCAGCTCTGATACCAAAAATGTAACCCCCTCCGTAATTATATCCGAAATACGCATTAGGTACGAATTCACCGAAGAAATCAACCTACCTCCCGAGTTTTCTCCTTCCTTCTCCCTATTTTCTCCAAGGTCTCTCTCATGTTTTTGTATCTGAAATGGCGTCAGGAAATGGCTGATGAAGATGGAGGAATTGCTTTTAATTCCATGCTGATGTCATATGTTATTTTGATGATGTCATAATTCCCATTTTCGGATTTTCTGGCAGATTTTCTGCCCAAACTTTGAAAAATCATAACTAATTCTAGAAAATTCTAAATGAGGTGATTCCAAAGCCAAATGAAATCTATTTAAGTCCTCTTTATAGGAAAAATATTTACCAATACTAGAAATCACCACACAATTCCAGAATTACACAAATTTCATCACTGCCCCAAAACAGAGTCCATTTTCAACCTCAAACTTTGGACAGTCATATCTCCTAGTTCCCAACATGAAATGGAACAAATTATATGTCCATTTTGAAGTTTGGGATGTGATCTTTAAGACTGGAAAGTTTCATAATTTTCTGACATCATTTGCCCAGTAAAAACTTCCACACGAGAAGACTGCCCAGACAGAATTCACACTGGACAGCATTTCCAGTTTTGCAACCAATGTGTCCAATCCAATTTAAATCAATTCCAATGATTAAATATAACAACATGACACCATTTCCATCATAATACCCCATTCAATTCTTCCCTCTATTCTAAGTTAATTTGGATGTTAATCCACAATTGAACTCAAATACAGGGTTTCGGCGTTGCTCATAACACAAGCGACTACAATCCACTTTATATTCTCTAAAAGGGTTCATTAATCACTAACCATGTCCACTTTTGTAGTCATTAACCCCTAATCACAATTTGGGATCTTGCTAAACCAGGGCTTAGCAATCCACTAATCTCAAGCTTATTCTCTAACCTCGAGTCTCAAAATTCGGGGTATTACACAGACCAAAACCAAGAAAGGCCCATACATACCCTCAAGCTTACCCCGCTCAGAGTGGCTACACTACTACACCTGCACTTTAGAAAAGGATATGAAGTAAATACTTTATGTGCTAGCAGCCAATCCTCTTGATAGTATAGTAGTAGCATCTAAATGGGAAAATGTCATGGCAAAAGCAGGATCGGTCAAATCATCTACAGAATGGATAAAGCAAATGGAATGGACATGCCAATGAGCTTAACTACGTTGCATGATGCCAATGTCAAGGGAAAAGATTATAACATCACAAAATATAGAGAAATAATTGGATCATCACTCTATCTTACTACAAGTAGACCTGACATCCAATTCAGTATTGGTATATGCACAAGATATCAATCAAAACATAAGGAATCACATGCTGAAACTGTCAAACAAATCTTCAGATATCTTGCTGACACAGCAGAATTAGGTCTCTGGTATCCTAAAGGAAGAAATGAATATGTAGTTTCATACTCAAACTCTAATCACGGAGGCTAAAAGACTGACCAAAAGAGTACTAGTGGGCAATATCAGTTTCTTGCAAGCTCACTAGTATCTTGGTTTAGTAAGAAACAAAACACAGTGTCACTCTCGTCAACAAAAGTTGAGTATGTTACAGCGTCAAGTTGTTGTGCACAAGTGTTATGGCTAAAGCAACAACTACAAGACCTTAGTATACATTTAAAAGAGGTACTTATTTACTGTGACAAGACTAATATGATAAGCCTGGCAAAGAATCTGGTTCAACACTCTAGAACCAAGCATATCGATGTTAGACATCACTTTATCAGGGATCATGTTCAAAAGAAGAATGTCAAAGTAATATTCATTCCAACTCATCTTCAACTAACCGATATCTTTACAAAACCCCTCGCAAAAGATCAATTTTTATTTATAAGAAGAGAATTGGAAATGATAAATCCCAATGAATTGTAAGTTATTAAGTATTTATAAAATGTTAGATGATTTTAATTAGTGATGTTTTGATTATTACTGACTTAAGCATCGGAGTATCTAGTAATTTGTTTTTATAGGACTCTAATCCTCTGTGATGTGGTAAGTAAAGAAAAGGTTAACAGAGTACCAAATCACTCAAGTGGCAACTTCAAGTAATCAACAGATTACTTGGGTGATAACTAGAAGTGATGGTAAGCATCATTCGAGTAACCACTCGAGTGATGACCTAGCAAATTTGGCAATAAGGCATTAATTCATAATAATTCAAATGAAATGGCATAACAGTTGAAAATGAACAGTCAGAAGGTGAAGGATTGATCACTCGAGTGATGTCTCAGAATTACTCGAGTAATCATCAGTGCAAATTGTAAATCAACCAAGCTTCAACTCAAATCTACGTTCAAAGTCTCATCAAATCATCCAAGGAATATACATGGGTAATTACAATATTATTCATACCAGGTACACATTTAAATTTGCATTATTTTTGAATTTCTGGTATAATCACTCGAGTCATGCCCAAAGATCACTTGGGTGATGTCAGGCACAGTAGGTATATATGTCAACACTCTGTCATTTTTCATAAAATCTCTTCCAGTGATTCTCCTTGTGCTCTCCAAAAAAAATTTTACAACCTCTTAGCCATTCAATTTCCATCAAAACCCAGTGATTTTCACCCTAAAAAACTTACTAAAATCTCTCAAAACCTCTGACCTAGGTTTTGACTCTCGGTACCTATTTTCTCAGAAACTCAATCTTCTCTCAATCTAAAATGGTGAGGACTAAAACAACCCATCAAGATCCTACTCTCGGTACCTATTTTCTCAGAAACTCAATCTTCTCTCAATCTAAAATGGTGAGGACTAAAACAAATTGTCAAGATCCTCCTTCTGAGTCTTATGAGCACCAACAACACTCTGAATCTCCTCCATCTCCTCTAACCAAGAAATAAAAATTTTCCATAAAATCCAAAGCCAAGCCAAAGACTCAGACAAAACCCAGAATAAAGGGGATTGAAATCAAGGAGCCTATGTTAACAAGGGCTAAAACAAGGAAGATTGCACCTCCAGGCAGAGGCAAGGGTACCACAGTGTCATCTCCACCTTCCTCAGATTCTTCTAACACACCCTCTTAGACTAGGAAATCTTTTAGAGGACCCAACTATGATAGGAAACTTGCCCAAGCAATGGCAAGTATGCTAGATACAACTTATCAATCCAGAGGAGAAAAGCATGGAAAATCCTCCAAGGATCCAAAACCCTCATTAAAAGAAGGAGAAGGAGAAAAAGAAGAAGAAATCATATTTCCTCTGAAAGGTTTCAATGTCAAGAAACTTGAGGAGTATCAGAAGTTTAAGGAACACTTCTCGAGGAGGAAAGTTTGCAAAATGCACTATGTTGACCTCAAAGTTCTACAAGAGGTATTGAAATTTGACCTATGTCCTTATCTCGAATCTTACATGCCCTGGCTATCTGTTAGACTTCCATTTTACACAAAAATGTTAGACATTTTTATTACAATTTGGAACCAATAGATGATGCCTTGAGATACTCA
Source organism: Inga leiocalycina (assembly GCA_963242795.1). Taxonomy (NCBI): domain Eukaryota; kingdom Viridiplantae; phylum Streptophyta; class Magnoliopsida; order Fabales; family Fabaceae; genus Inga; species Inga leiocalycina. The sequence continues at coordinate 77,116,144 of OY725323.1, forward strand.
GTAGAAGATGAAATGGTTACCAAAGTTAGAGGACAAGAACTTTTGATATCTCCTTCCAAAATCAATACTTGGCTAGGTATAGAGAACCTCCCCGGATGATATTCACCCAACTTTCGACTAAAGCCAATTATTCACCATTTTAAGGCCCGGTGAGAGAGTAGGACCACTTTCCTTCAACCCAAGTGATATGTGTGATTAGGATCTTGTGGTATATCTATTCTCGAGCCATAGTCAACAAATCAAATAAATAATCTTACACACTTCATTGAGAGAGATTATAGGAATATGGCCTCAATCATCTTGAAATAACATAGGGACTTGGGTGACCTTATCTTTGCTGAAATAAAAAGATATCGGTTTTTTGGAACCAAGACCACCCCTATGCCTTTTCCCTAGATTCTTTCTCTGTTCTTGAAAAAGAATAAGATTTGGTATTTGGAATCAAATGAGCTTATTAAGAGGCTAGCCCCAGTGGGAAGAAATCAAATAGGAAAATTGAGGATTGAAATACCATTGAAGAACCCTCTTCAATCCAATCCAAAAAAAGAAGAAGACTGAGGCTGGGTCAAGTAGGTTGGATGATACCCAGTCCTCTACTCCTGCTGCCATATATCCTCCATCATTCTTCACATCCACAATGCAGACCTTTATAAAGAATGTCCTTGAGGGTTTTCATGTGGATATCACCAACACAAATGCGGAACTTGTAATCCACATGAACCACAAGATGGGAGAACTTATGGATAGCATGAACAAACACAATGAGGCAATGTTGTCAGAGTGAAGGGCCAAAGGCAATGCCATTCAGGAGCTTGGTAACCTCCTGAAATCATTACATGCCAAGATAGATGCTATGGCTCCTTATCCATCTATACCTACCACTGCTGATGCTCCTAATTCAATTCTAATCTCTAAGACTGGTCCTTCTACTATCCCTCCTCCAATCATACCTATCACCATCCCTAGAAACCTTCTATTTACCATGACAGACCCATCAAACATCTCTTAACAAGTTCATACTATAGTTGATGATTCAGTCCCACCAGTCTAGCCCCAGCCTGCGCCATAAATGAACTTTTGGTTCTGTATGCAAGGTGATTACAAAATTTGATAACTTAGTAAAAAGCATACTAATTTTTCAAAGTTATTGAATTTAGATTCAAAACGATTTCAAATGTTAAAAGATTCAAAATCATTGAATTTGGATTCAAAATAATTTCAAAGGATAAAAGTTTTAAGGTCAATGGTTTCAAAGAAGTTTGTTCAAAAATTCTCTAAGGATAGTCTGGATTAATTTAATTTCATATGAAAAGATGTCAAGAATTTTTAAAAGTATATGAGCTTAGTTGAAACTTCAACTTTCAAAAATTACCAACTTTTATCATCATTGAAAAGGTGGAGAATGTTAGATCCCATAATGTTTTAATAATAACAAAGATTGGAATAATTTACAAAACAATTTGATAAATAAGCAAGATAGTTATTGAACAAAGAAACAAAGTAATTGGTGGGAGGATAAGCCATCACTCGAGTGACCACTCGAGTGACGAAGGAATAACAGTCACAGAACAGGAGAAAGACTCTCTGGCAAAATTCAGAAGTGATCACTCAAGTGATCACTTGAGTAATGACCCTTTATCACTCAAGTGACCAGTCGACTTATGTTTGCCAAAAAGACCCAAAAGCTCTCTACTAAGATTTGCATAGTGTCACTCGAGTGATGACCAATAATCACTCAAGTGACCACTCAAGTGATTAGGTAAGAAATAAAGTAGTAAAGTCTCTATCAAAATTTAGAAGGGATCACTCGAGTGATGTCCCTGAATCACTCGAGTGGTAAGAAATGTTGACTTTACTCTCTGCCATGTTTTGAAAGGGATCATTCGAGTGATGGCCCTAGATCACTCGAGTAACTACTAGAGTGATGAAGTTCATAATGCATGATTCTAATCTGTTGCTTATTGATTTGTTATCTATATGATCAACCTTTCATTGTATTAGTATGTTGAGTATGTTTGTAGGAAAACAATGAAGATATCATGCTTTGAGTGAAAATTCAAATGTAATGTCTGAAACACTCACCTACGCAACGTCTATTTTTCAAATTCGAAGAACAATCAGTTGAAGCTAGGTAACTCTAACGGACATATTGTAATTACTTCCAACGACTATCACAATTCATCTATAAATATGGGAACATTCAATAAAGAACAGAGACAATGAACAACACACAAACATACATCGACCAACATATTCTTAGTGCCCTATTTTTTATATTCATCCTTTATACTTTAGCGATTATATATTTGCTCTGTGAGAGAGATTTTTCAGTACAAACTCGATATTCATTATTGAGACAGCTTAAGGTTGCGGAACCTTAAATTGGGGATTATTTTACAAAGTGTAAAGGGGAGCGAGTGTTCGAGTGAAGGAACTTATTGTGCACTGAGGTGCCAAGAACCCACTAAATCTTGGAAGATATAGTGAAACTCTCAGAGGATATCTGAGGACTAGATGTAAGTCAAAGTGGTTGTGGCCAAACCAGTATAACTCTCGATGTACACTTCGGTGATATTTCTCTTTGCTCTTAACTTTGTTTTAAATTAGTCAAAAATTGTTTACAGTTTTTAAAATATATGTGATCACCCAATTTACCCTCCTCTTGGGCGAACCGCTTACTCTAACACAAAATTTCTTATATTTAAGGGAATAAAATGGTGAATTAAAGAGCACATGTGGAATGACAAAACAAGGCAATTAGTGGTCACACAAAACATGAGTATGTTTAGAACACAAATTGTGAACATTTGAATTTGCTGCTAGTGAGTTTCCCTATATAGCAGTCTTATTGTGTGATATTTTTAAATAGGCAAATGATGTTCAATGCCTACGATATTTTCCTTTATGAAAGTAGACTTATCAAGCTTAATTTGATAGGTGATATGAATTATTTGGAACTGTACACAAAGAGTTATGAATTTTTGAATTTAGCCTACTAAAACTGGCAGTTTTCTGTGGCAGCGTCCAAAAACAATAATTCTGGGAATTATGAGCTTCTATTTAGCTAAAGACTATATTTTTCCTTAAAACTAGACTCAATAAGGGCCACATAGCCTTTGGAATCACACCAATTTGATCTCTACAAATAAAGTTATGATTTTTCATAGCTTGGTCAGAAAATCTACCAGAATTGCCAACTATTACGAATTTGGGGAAAAATTGTAATGGCAATTATGTAAATTGTGGAATAAAATAAAAGCCAATATTTCCCTTTATTGGTGGATATTTGCTACCAGAATATTAAAGGAGAAGGAAAATATTCACTTAGATACAAATTGTGCCAAGTGTCATCATCTTAAGCAAGGAATTAAATAAGGATTGAGCACATGTGTAATTAGCATAAAATATAATATATGTACAAGTTGGTTAGATTAATGAAATGAAGCCTATTTGGTGTAACTTGGACCCTAAATGGCATCACTTTTGGGCTGACAAGGAGGAAGCAAAATTGGTTCAAATCAAATGGAAGGGTTATGGCACAACTATGAAGAGATAAGGCCAAGTACAAACTTATGTCATAAACCATGTAATTAGTGTATTTTAAGAAAAGATGAAGAGATATTTTAAAAGCTTCCTCTTCATCTTTTTCTTCTCATTTTCATCCAACACCACTAAAATAGAGAGAGAAAGAGTCATAGAAAGAGCAAGAGCAAAGGAACAAGAACTAGGGTTCAAGAGCCAAAAATCCAAGGTAAGTGTTGGTGATTTCAAGTGTTCTTGCCTTCTAGCTTATGTAACACCTCTTCTAATCTCTTCTTCTCCATGAATATCATGGTTAGCAAGCAAGATTCCAAGAGAAACAAGAAGGGGAGAGAGGACGTTTTAGAGAGAGAAAAAGGAGGAATCAAAGGTAAATCATGAAACCTTGCCTAATATGTTGATTTATGTTTGTTGGTGGTGGTTTGGTTGGTTATTGGCTGGGTTTTCATGACTTTGTGATTTTGGGAAGCTCAAAACTAAGGGTAGGTACTGCCCAAATCTTGATTAATTATGTGTAAAAGGTGTTTGAGTGGTTAAACAAGTGATTAAAGGTGCAAAGAAGGTATTTTATATATTGAAATCATAAACCTCCATTTTCCCAATTTTTATGGAATTTTGTCTAGACCTGTTTTGGGCTATGTTTGGACTAGATTTTGGTATTTTTTATGATTCTATTGTGTTTAGAAGGGAAAATTATGTGGGCATAAAAGTGTTCATAATTTTTGGAAACATGTATACAAATCTGGAATTTGTTAAAGTTACACGGGCATGTTGTTTGATTTACCTCCAGTAAGGCAGTGTTGTTGTACAATGGATTTTATGGGACAAAACTAGTTTAAATATTATGAAAATTTACAAGATTAAAGTAGAGATGTAGAGTTTTAATTTGATAGGTGGTACAAAATTTGTGGACTTATATACTAAAAGATATGGATTTTTGAAGTTGTGCCCTATTTCTGGAATGTAATCTAGAACAGGGGAGATTTTGTGAATTTCTTGTCAAAATGTGGTAATAGTGGTGAGCTTTGGGTGTTTTTCCATAAAAGTACATTTAAAGAGCTTCATGTAGGCTTTAGAATCAGTCAATTTGGAATTTTCTAGAATTAATTATGATTTTCCAAAGTTGACTGAAAAATCTGTCAATTTCTGGAAAATGGTGAAACTGCATTGTGCAGAGTTGTGCTGTATAGAAATTGTTGAAACTATGATAGACAACCAACAAAATGAGTTTAAAAGAGTTTAGACTAGTACATGAATGGGTCTTGACTCAATTCTTGTACATTTGGAATTTTAGGACCAAATAGCTAGCCGGAGCCGGAACAAAGTTCAGGGACTAATTTGTGTTGCAAAAAGGGACTTAAGATAGTAACTCTATCTTTCATACATTATGCCAATATTTATATGTTTGTGTATGCCATCTTATGTGATATAATTAATGAACATGGTTTTGCTGAGGAGGGCAAATAGTGCGAGGAGGCACTTTTACCTAGTTGTCGAGTAAGAACCCAACCAAGATTTACGGATAGTGGGGGAATGAGCACCTAACTCATGTATACATGCCATGATATTGTACTTAATATGTTGCATAACATGGAGCATAACATATTTAATTTTTGCATTTTATATGACTAATTGTATGTTACTACTGAAATTTATTTGAATCTTACCCTTTGTCAAATATAGAAATATTTCAACAGAAGCTAGCGGCTATGAGGGCAAAATGGTATTTACCAGTAATTGAAAGTTCTGATCAAGATCAAAAGAAGATGTTGGTTATCTGAAGACCTTTTATTATTTCGAGGTCTGTAATAATATGTACAAACCCCTGTGGGTAACTCCTGTATTATAATCAAATAATATTGTTTCAATAATATCAGTATATTCATGCTATTCCTGTGTACCCACTGAACTGCGTATCGTTTTCTACAAATATTCTAAAAAAGGTGAAAATAAGATAGGGATCTTATATATGGTGAAGTTTTTGCTAGAGGAATTTTGGCAAAAACACACAAACTTCAAAAACCCAAATTTCCCTCTAACAACCTTTCTGTCCTTTCCATTTATTATAAAACATTTTGGGATTTTGTAAGTTGAAATGTTATTTTTTGGTCCTTTTCCTTTTATTTTTTTAAACTATATGGAGCAAGTTATATTCTAGTAATTTTTGTTGAGCCCTCTCTCCCACTAGACCCAATTTCCCTGCTTATCCTTGAGACGAGGAGGGAAAGCTTTTCCCATATAAACCATCCAGATGGGATCTCCATAGTCCTTATTTGATTTTTTAAATTGGTTATTTTTAAAAGAAAAAATCATTTTTTGAAAAAATATTAGTTAAGAGATTATCTTTATTTTAGCTTATGTACAAATTTTTATATTTTTTTTTAAAAAAAAAGTAAAAATTAAAAAAAAAAATTTGAACCCTTCAGATCCCATCTGGATTGTCCAGATGGGAAGAGCTCTCCCTACTCGTCCTTTGGACGAGTAGGGAAGCTCATTCCTCTCCTGCTCTCGATCTACGTATTTCTCTCCTTAATTATGAAACTTTCTTTTTTAACGAGACGATACTGAAAGACGGATATAGTTGAGAGTTGGGGAAAAATCATGAATAAATATATATACTTACTCCGATCCTTAATATATAAGACAAATTGTGGGATTGATTTTGGTCTTAAAGATAAGACTTGTTTTCCATATTTGTCAACTTTTTCTGAATTTACTTCTATTAATACTTCCTCAACTATAATTAAATAAAAGAGAGATAGTGAAATTAAGAAAAATAATTATAATATTTTTTAAAAACTATAATATTAACTACTTTAACTAACTTGATATAGTGGTTGGAAGTCACCTATCAATCCCAATGTAACAACTCCGTCCACAGCTTAGGCAATATCACTTTTGTTTCAACCCCCACCCATTCTTTAGTTGGGCATAGATTTTACGTCTTTTACCTTTCTCACGTAAATTAGGACAAACTCCTCTTACTCATATTATAATATTTCATTTGACACTAAAATAAACTCATAACAATTATTATGCTTCAATGGATGGCGCAAATTGGGGGAGAGTAAGTGAGTTAGAGTTGCCATCTCGAGCGATCGAAGAGAAGAAAGGTAAGGGTGAATGATTTATGAGAAATTAAGGGTTGAGTGTAATGACAATGGGATGTAAAACTCAGAATTAAGGTTAAGTTGGTAAATTTATAAATAATTTATAAAATTATTTAGATTACATTATATATACTTATGTAATAGTATACATTAAAAAAAGCTAAATAGGTCTGGCCTATAGGCCTGTAGGCCAGGCCTTATGAAAATAAGCCTGGTCTATTTATCTAAATAGGCCTAGCAATATACCTTAGCCTGGCCTATTTACTAAATAGGCTAGGTTAAACTTTATGTAGGCTATGCCGTAGGCCCCTGTTAAGGGCCTGGTCTATTTCCATCCCTAGTTGGGCACCATCCACCACAAGATAATATGAACTTCATCAAAGGCTTTGTAACTAGCTATTTCGTCATCCCATCATTGTCTAAATACTACTCCCTCCATTTTTTTTATAAGTAATTTTTATTCTTATTGCGTAAAACAAACTAGCAATTAAGATTAATTAAAAATAATAAATGTCTCAAAAATTTCATCTTTCTTCCAAATATGCCCCTATTTATGAAAAGAGCATAGGAGAGAGGATGAGTAATAAATATGAGAGAGTATAAGTGCAAAATATAAGAGAGAGAATGTGTAATAAATGAGTAAATGAAAGAGAATTATCAATGAGTGGGGTAATTGACATAAAGATATGTATTTAATATGAGTAAAAAAGGAAAAAATAGCTTAAATTTTGAAATGCAAGGAGAAAGTTGCTTATAAAATGGACTAACCCTAAGAGAGAGAAAGTTGCTTATAAAAAGGACCAGAGGAAGAAATTGTTACTGTTTGACCACTTCCCCGGAGAAATTCTTACATGAACTATGTGCACTACCCAGTAAAATTATACCACATCTATCCTATTGGAAGAGAGAGGGGAGTTTGGAGAGACATTTTTAAATGACATAAATGAAGAAAGAGAAGAGAAATTAAACACATAGGATTTAATGAGATTGATGTGATATGATTTTATTCAATAATGCATAGATGATGTAGTGCACCTGATTTGATTCATGTAAGAATTTCTCCTTCACCTACATTTTAATGAGGAGGCACTGAGGAAGTTCCATTTTTCCTAGCTTCCTGCTATGTCTATCCCTTTGAGGAAGTTTATCATGCTGCATAGGATAAATTGTAACCCCTCTCATGTAATTATCTCCGGATTATGAAATTCCAGTGAAATAGAGACCAATAAGAGAAAATCAACATTTGTAATCCCTCATCTTCAAGATGGGGTATTCCGAAAATAGTTCAAAAACATAATTCAACTGGTCCCACATTCACTTTCGGATACAATTACCTGTGCAGTTAAATCACATTCATAAATATCAGAGTGCATAACTAAAATCTCGGCAACCCCGGGTTACATGTATATATATAATGGGTTCAAAGTTTCAAAAATAGGGATTACATATCCAAAATTATTATTTACATCTCATATACAAACGGTAATCCCAAACCAAAAACAAATAACCAACCCCCAACCAAATGTCTCTAAGAGATCCTAACCACTCGTGGTTGTCCGCTTCCCTTTTGAGCCACTCGCCCTGTTTGAAATGTTAGTCATTGGAAAGAATGAGATTCTAAAGAATCCCAATAGTAACAAATCACTCATACAATATATAAATACAAAACATGTAAGTTCATCATGTTCAGTGGCAACACTATGAGTCATGGCTCGCGCCACAACTGACAGCACTCACAGCTGTATCACAATGCTCTATGCCCGCTCTCGCAGTAAACACTATGCTAGCTTTTACTGTAAACACGATGCCCGCTTTCTTGATAAACACTATGCAGCAGCATCACAAAGCACAAAGTACCACTAAGCTCCACAAAGCGTCTCAATGCATCACAAAATAGCAGTAGCAACCACACAATACATGATAGGCATACATACAATACATTTCCACAAAGTATAAGAGAGGAGTCACTACCTGTATCTTTCCTGACGTTCTTCGGCATAGTGGGCTCACGATTCTAACAAATGTCAAATCCTATAACCAAATTAGGGACAACCCATCAATCTCTTTTCCAAATACATATCTCCTAAATACATGCTAAAAGGGTTGGAAGAAACTACCCTGAAGACCCCTTTTTCACAAGCAGAACATAGATTTTTGGCTGACTCACTCGAGTGAAGATGACCTCACTCAAGGATGAGAGGCTTGCACTCGAGTGAGAACAGCTCTCACTCACGAGTATGTGAAGGTGAGCAACTACCTCGGCCAGAAAGTGCTCATAACACTCGAGCATAAGGCTTTGTACTCGGGTAATGACTCCAAATCCACTCGAATCCTTGAAAGTGCAACACAGAAAGTGACGACCCGAGAGCACATGTAACATTAGAGGGAAAAGCTCAGTCGAGCACCACCCTTGGCACTCGGGTGAGGAGCCCATACTTCCAAGTGTCAGAACACACTCTTGAACATTGACCAGCGAGTGACGACCCGAGAGCAACCCTAACCATGAACTCATACCATCACTCGAGTGATCCCTTGCTCACTCGAGTGATCACTAACATTACTCGCAGTTTAAGAAGTGCACTCAAGCTTCCTTCATGAAAACCCAAGCAAAACACAAAGGAGAAACTGAAAACAAACGGCAACACTCAAGTGAGATCCCCCCTCACTCGAGTGATGCTATCAGATTGCCAAATCGCAGTAACTGACAAAAAATCCCAACTTTGCCAAAACTAATCCCAATGGTTCCCAAACTCCATACAAAGTTCATTCCCACTTAAAATTGCCTAAGGAACCCATTGTTTACATCAAATCAAACAAAATCCCATTCTAACCACAATTTCACTCTTGGATCTCTAAAACACACACAACTCCTAATTTCAATCAACACACTTCCAAAATTCAAAACCACATCCCACACTTAAATCACTTCCCAATGAACTAATTCCAACATCATCCACTAGGAAATTCATACATTCAAAAATGGACAAAAACCAAGGCAAATTCAAGAATTTCTTAAACTTATCCAAAAATCACAATAAATATACCAAAAAGCATCAAATCCTTACCTCTTCACTTTGCCAAAACCAGAACCTTGATTTTTAAAATTCTAATTTGCTTCAACACCCAAACTACCACCTTTTAAAATTCTGAAACCACCAAAATGGAGCTCTTAACACTATGAACAAGTTTAATGAAGAGGATTTGAGCATATGAGGATCATTACTCACCAAAAATTTAAGCTTTCTCTCTCTTTCCTCCTTGATCACCGAAAATGGAGGGATGAGGAAAGAGATGATGAGAGATGGTGAGGATGATGATGAAGCAGCACATATTTTCCCTTCCCAAAGCTCACAATCGAATAGGAGAGAGAAGAGAGAAAGAAAGTGGATGTTTGACTTTTAGCATAATCCATTGGCCCATAACATGACACTTGTCTTAATCTTGCTCACTCTTCCATGAGCTTACTCAAATGCAAAGCATACAATTCCGACCCATAGCCAACAGATCTCCACCCTTGATCTCTAATCACCAATGAGTTTCCTCTTTGGCAACTGACCAATTGGTCAGTAAATTTCCAATTTTACCATTTTGCCCCTGATTTTCACTATGATTAATAAATCATCACTATGAACATTTATATCAAATTCTCATCACATTTATCCAAAAGTGTTAAATTACACTAATTACAAGCAATTTTGAAGTCATTAGCCTTTAATCTCAAATTAGGTCATTACATAAATGGCCATGGAGATCATGGCGGATTCAAGCAATGTCATCCTTCCTGCTAAACAAATACTTGTAGCTTTCCAACCCTTGACGAGATCTCCACCAAGGTAATCATTTACTAGGGTAACAGATTTCAGCCCTAAGGTCAAACATGGAGTTATACTCATTTTCCCTCTTCTACACCACCAAGGTCATATACTTGCTTGAATATGTCTCTACTAATTATCCCTTTTTGACTCCCTCTTATCCCTCTCACTCTATCCAGGGACTATTAATTATGTGCAAGTCTTTTCACGCAAAGTGCAAATAGATGAGGATAAATGGGGTCCCTTGCCGAAGCCCCTTAAAAGGAGTGAATTGTTCAAGTTTTTCCCCGTGCCAAAAAATTTTGATAGTGGTAGAGTTTTCAACTTTCTTTATGATTCTTCATTTCTTATAGAATGTAATGGCTTCTAATCTTTCTTGAAGATGGAAAAAGTCAGAGAAAATGGCATGTAATAGAATTGAAGTCACATTTTTTCAGACATAATTGGTTCTTAAGATAATACAACATCAAATTAACTTTTAAGTTCTTGCGCAAGATTACCAATCATTTCTGCTGAAGAAATATTTCCGAAACCACAGAGCAAGTCCGATCCAACTATATACGAGTACTACATTTGATTTGTGTGATTAAGATCTTAATTATTTAAATTTGGAAGGTTCTAGAGTTTCGAACTGGCAGCCTATTTCAGTAGAATCTAAATTCAACATTTTTATATGTATATTTCATTTTAGCATAAAGCTAATATTATTTTTCTTTCTTGTTCATGGTGATGAAACTTTTAACCTTTAAAACAGTTGTGTTACAATTCATCATCATTGTTATCAATATTAATTTGTAGAAATAAGGTTGAGAATGATAAAATTTTACTATCTCCAATCCCTAATATAAGATTTCAATTATTACAAATGAGATCCTTTACTAAGGAATAAACATAACAACAATGATTGGCATACAAGGTTTAGAAAGATTGAACTAGAGTGTGATGCAGAACAGGTAATTATCAAAACAACTCACAGCTTGCAAGGATGCTATCTACTTTCAAGGCATTAAAGACCTTTTAGAAAGAGAGAGGCAAATACCTATCACACATGTCTATAGAAAAGGGGATTGATGTGAAGACAAGTTGGCATCCATGTGCACAAGTCCTCATCACAAGTTCACTATTTGGCAACAACCCCCTAGAATTGCCTTGCCTAGGCAAGTTTTAGTGTAACCATATGGGCTTTGCCCAAATTTTCACCAAAAAAAACAAATCGAATCAAACAGGGAGGTGAACCTTAATTCCTACTACTTTTTAGACATCCTTGTAGGTATATAGAAACAGGTTTCTCCATAACCTCAGGACGTGACAGAAATTCTACCCTCCAGTTTGGAGTTGGGTGATTGTTGTCCATCTTCTCCAACAATTTCGGGGCTACCCTCGAATCATATCCAGCTAAAGCACTTAAATGCATCCTAATGTAATTTGCTTCAACATTTTGCCTGAAAATTGTGAAAGGCTGATATATAAATATAGTACCAGCATATCTCATTACATCACAAAATGGCTGTGTTACATTCTTAGAATGAGAATTTTTATTTCAACACATCAAAACCTACCAATAGCAGCAGCTTAACAAAGTCATAGAGCCAATTAAGAGATATTGGAAAATTAATTAGTAATTGAGAGTGAATGTAGCTTACTGCTTTAAGACACGCATGGCAGGAGTTACATATGCATCCATGACTGCATCTAACAAACCAATTTGAATGAGTATGGGAACCTCAAGTATGGGATCCAGAACATCCAAGAGTGAAACTATTGTCAAGCTTTAAGCAAAATGTTGAGCCACAATATACCCCACCTTAAAGACCAAAACATGTATTAGATTTCAAAGTCACACGCAACCACCCAAATATAAAAATATGAAATTAAGGAGCCAAATAATTACAACACCAAGCATATATATATACACACACCTCACGTGCAATGAGGAATTCTATATCTGAGTCACTTGTGATATGCTCAAACATCCAATCAAACAATATAATCTTCCCACACTGTAAAGAAATGGCATGTCCAAAACCTCTCACCAGTAAAATCTCCCAATCCAATTAATTCAAATACGACGTAGTACTAAGTTGAGACCCTTGTTGTTGAATTTCAACCTTGTACACATCAAATATGTCATGAGTTATCCTTCTTACCCGAATGCTTTCAGGGTGTGCATCAGGCAACATTCTCCCTTCAAAAGACTCTTTTTCTCTTGAAAGTCCTCTCTAAATAGCTCCTCAACTCAAGCTCAGAGACAAGAATTAAATGAGTTCGACAGTGGTAGGGCACAATTTCTAGATGATCATAGTATGCCTTCACAGTTACTGCTGAACAACATGTTATTATCAAGACACCAACACGAAGCCACCATCTAAGACCTCGTGACTTCCGATGCTTTCGCATAGTATTGTATCGATTGACATAGTAAAAACTCCTGGCCTCATTAAGAAATAGGTTAACTAAGTTCTTGCTGGCTCTACCTCGTAAGCCTAGGCTCTGTGATATAAGGGAGTACGGTGAAATCCTAATATGAAATTCAACTCTATTCCATACAGGAACCAACAAGTGTTCAAACTGGGGAACCTTTTATTGGATGTTAAAATTTCGGTTTCGGGTGTAATCCTCCAAGAGCAACTTCGAAATGAATCAAAGACGAGCTTTCCAGATCTTCTTCTGAGTGATTCCATGGTTGCAGAATGTAAATTGAGCAGATCGCAAAATTCTTATAGGAGATTGAACAAAATGTGTCTCCTGAAATAAGAAATGAAACCTGATGTGCATCATTTTCATGAAGTGGATATTGTGATCAAGGAAAAAGGAAGGATAGGCGTCTCAAGAAAAATAAGAAAGGATCAGGGAAGTCATCGAACAACATATTAATAGATCTTGTAAATAAGAGAGTGACAATTGTAATAGTATCAATCTTTAAGCCCTGTTTGGGCCTTGTGATTTTGGGGAGGGTTGGAAAAAAATGTGGATTTGGTTTGAAGGATCGGTGGGGAAAATTTTTGTCTTCTAATACTCCCCTTTTTCATTTCTTAACCTTCCAAATTTGAGGGTTTTAGGAGGGAGGAGAAATTTTGTATCTCATCTTAATCAAATTGCCCATGACAATTGTAATGTTAAAAAACACACAATTCCAAATATGGTAATGGACTATCCATTTGATCTATCTGACGAAATCAACTGCTGGCTTCATTCACCTTCTTCATTAAATTCATTCACCTTCTTCATACCGGCTTCAAGCGCTTCCAGCTTGGCTTCATCCAAATCGTCAATCATGGCAAAAGGGGTTGGGCTTAATGAAAGCACCATTTGTAATGGCAAAAAACACATGATTCCAAATATGATAATAAGGATGCAATTGGCTCTGTCAATACTACATATGATCAATAATCTCAATTAATTACAATCAGGAAATATCTGAAAATAGGGCAACAATGACATAAGGACATTATAGAAGAAGACGAACACAAATATACAGAAAAGCAAGAGATGCTTCAAAGGGGGAAGAGCCATCGAGAGTGAGAAAGGCTCTAAGTCATTTCCTAATTTTTGAGTCTTTCATATCTTCCTTAAAAGATTTCACTTTGACTCTAGATTTGGGTTGCTATTTCAGCTTTATTCTGGTAATAGACTATCCATTTGATCTATCTGATGAAAGCAATACTTGGCTTCTTCATTAAATTCATTCACCTTCTTCACGTCTTCTTCAAGCGCTTTCAGCTTGGCTTCATCCAAACCGTCTAAGACCTCGTGACTTCCGATGCTTCTGCATAGTATTGTACCGATTGACACAGTAAAAACTCCTGGCCTCATTAAGAAATGGGTTAACTAAGTTCCTGCTGGTTCTACTTCGTAAGCCTAGGCTCTGTGATTAAAGGGAGTGCAGTGAAATCCCAATATGAAATTTAGCTCTATTCCATACAGGAACCAACTAGTGTTCAAACTGGGGAACCTTTTATTGGATAGTAAAATTTATTGTGATTAAAGGAAGGATAGGCGTCTCGGGAAAAATAAGAAAGGATCAGGGAAGTCATCGAACAACATATTAATAGATCTTGCAAAAAAGAGAGTGACAATTGTCTAAACCCTCCGTAGGTAACCCGCTATGATAGGCACCCAAGCACCCTCTCCGGTCCGCCAGCCACCAACTCTGATACCAAATGATAGGCAACCAAGCACCCTCTCCAGTCCGCCAACCACCTGCTCTGATACCAAATGATAAGCACCCAAGCACCTTGGAGAACCACACCCCAAAAGCTAGCTATTGAGGTGGGAAAGCCAAGGTACTTAAGTACCCATCAAGCAGCCTATACTACTCGATGTGGGACTTTAGCAAAAAATACTACCTTGGTCCCTATCAATACACCCTCCCTAGAAAGCCGACGTCTCGGCGGCTCCACTCTACGGTACTTCACTCAATGCTTCAATCAGCCACTTGTTGGTCAGCCCCTCCAGTCAAAACCCTTCGTAGGTAGCCCTCTCCGGTTCGCCAGCCACCGAATCTGATACCGACTGTCTCTGATACCAAATGATAAGCACCCAAGCACCTAGGAGAACCACACCCCAAAAGCTAGCTATTGAGGTGGGAGAACCAAGTTACTTAAGTACCCCATCAAGTAGCTCATACTACTCGATGTGGGACTTCAGCAGCCCGTACTACCTTGGTCCCTATCATATTAAAAGTAAGAATTCCTTTATCTGGTAAAAAATGTGATGTAATAATTCACGAACAATACGACATAGCATGTTAGCTCATCAAAACCTAACAAGTTCTTCACTCTCTCTTTTTCACTATTGTTCAGCCCTAAGAAGAGAGATATCAACTTGGTAAAAGAAAAAGACCAAAAATAAAAGCTACAATAAACATGACTTAATTAAATCGTCACAACCTAAAGAGAAAGCTAACTACAGACTGAGAAGAACAGGAACCACGAATTTGCAGAGAAAGCGACGCGCGGAAGATGAACGACAGCGAAGCTGAAGAATCGTACACAGCTAGGGGATGAGGCCCACGATGGCGCAGGCGATGAGAATTTTGGGGGGTCTGGGCTGTTGGTGAAATCAGTAAAGTGATCAAGTCCAACTCACGGCGCAAGTAGCATTTATATAGTTCATACTTGGTTAGTTATTCATAACCAAACAAAAGCACACCTGCAGGTAGTTAGGTAACAAAAAAACCAACCATTTTTTATGATTAGTTGCAATCATAACAAAGGGTCGGTTTTTAAGTGCGCCTACAGTTATATTAACCCTTAAAGTAATAATATCAATCTTTAAGCCCTGTTTCGGCCTTGTCTTTTTAGGGAGGGTTCGAAAAAAATATGGATTGGGTTTAAAAGATGGGTGGGGAAAATTTTTGTCTTCTAATACTCCCCTTTTTTCATTTATTAACTTTCCAAATTTGAGGTTTTTAGGAGGGGTGAGATATTCTGTATCTCATCTTAATCAAATTGCCTATGAGAATTGTAATGGTAAAAAACACACAATTCCAAATATGGTAATGGACCATCCATTTGATCTATCTGACGAAATCAATAGTTGGCTTCATTCACTTTCTTCATTAAATTCATTCACCTTCTTCATGTCCGCTTCAAGCGCTTCCAGCTTGGCTTCATCCAAATCGTCTAAGACCTCGTGACTTCCGATGCTTCCGCATAGTATTGTACCGATTGACACAGTAAAAACTCCTAGCCTCATTAAGAAATGGGTTAACTAAGTTCCTCCTGGTTCTACCTCGTAAGCCTAAGCTCTGTGATATAAGGCAGTATGGTGAAATCCCAATATGAAATTTAGCTCTATACCATACAGGAACCAACAAGTGTTCAAACTGGGGAACCTTTTATTGGAAGGTAAAATTTTGGTTTCGGGCGTAATCCTCCAAGAGCAACTTTGAAATGAATCAAAGACGAGCTTTCCCGATCTTCTTCTGAGTGATTCCATGGTTGCAGAATGTAAATTAAGCAGATCACGAAATTCTTATAGGAGATTGAACAAAATGTGTCTCCTGAAATAAGAAATGAAACCTGATGTGCATCATTTCCATGAAGTGGATATTGTGATCAAGGAAAGAGGAAGGATAGGTGTCTCAGGCAAAATAAGAAAGGATCAGGGAAGTCATCGAACAACATATTAATAGATCTTTCAAAGAAGAGAGTGACAATTGTCAAAACCCTCCGTAGGTAACCCTCTATGATAGGCACCCAAGAACCCTCTCCGGTCCATCAGCCACCAACTCTGATACCAAATAATAGGCACCCAAGCACCCTCTCAAGTCCGTCAGCCACCTGCTCTGATACCAAATGATAAGTACCCAAGCACCTTGGAGAACCACACCCCAAAAGCTAGCTATTGAGGTCGGAGAGCCAAGGTACTTAAGTACCCCCATCAAGCAGCCTATACTACTCAATGTGGGACTTTAGCAGCAAATACTACCTTAGTCCCTATCAATACACCCTCCCCGAAAGGCCGACTTCTCGGCTGCTCCTCTCTACAGCACTTCACTCAATGCTTCAATCAGCCACTTGCTGGTCAACCCCTCCAGTCAAAACCCTTCGTATGTAGCCCTCTCCAGTCCGCCAGCCACCGGCTCTGATACCGACCGGCTCTGATACCAAATGATAAGCACCCAACCACCTTGGAGAACCACACCTCAAAAGCTAGCTATTGAGGTGGGAGAGCCAAGATACTTAAGTACCCCATCAAGTAGCTCATACTACTTGATGTGGGACTTCAGCAGTCCGTACTACATTGGTCCCTATCATATTAAAAGTAAGAATTCCTTCATCTGGTAAAAAATATGATGTAATAATTCACGAACAATATGGCATAGCATGTTAGCTCATCAAAACCTAACAAGTTCTTCACCCTCTCTTTTTCACTATTGTTCTGCCCTAAGAAGAGAGATATCAACTTGGTAAAAGAAAAAGACCAAAAATAAAAGCTACAATAAACATGACTTAATTAAATCGTCACATCATAAAGAGAAAGCTAACTACAGACTGAGTAGAACGGGCACCACGAATCTGCAGAGAAAGCGACGGGTGTTGGACGAATGACAACGAAGCTGAAGAATCGTACACAGCAAGGGGCTGAGGCCCACGACGGCACAGGCGATGAGAATTTGGGGGGTCTGGGCTGTTGGTGAAATCAGTAGAGTGATCAAGTCCAACTCATGGCACAAGTAGCATTTATATAGTTCATACTTGGTTTGTTATTCATAACCAAACAAAAGCACGCCTGCAGGTAGTTATGTAACAAAAAACCCAACATTTGTTATGATTAGTTGCAATTATAACAAAGGGTCGGTTTTTAAGTGCGCCTACAGTTATATTAACCCTTAAAGTAATAATATCAATCTTTAAGCCCTGTTTCGGCCTTGTCTTTTTAGGGAGGGTTCGAAAAAATATGGATTTGGTTTAAAAGATGGGTGGGGAAAATTTTTGTCTTCTAATACTCCCCTTTTTTCATTTATTAACTTTCCAAATTTGAGGTTTTTAGGAGGGGTAAGATATTCTGTATCTCATCTTAATCAAATTGCCCATGAGAATTGTAATGGTTAAAAACACACAATTCCAAATATGGTAATGGACCATCCATTTGATCTATCTGATGAAATCAACAGTTGGCTTCATTCACCTTCTTCATGTCCGCTTCAAGCGCTTCCAGCTTGGCTTCATCCAAATCGTCTAAGACCTCGTGACTTCCGATGCTTCTACATAGTATTGTACCGATTGACACAGTAAAAACTCCTAGCCTCATTAAGAAATGGGTTAACTAAGTTCTTGTTGGCTCTACCTTGTAAGCCTAGGCTCTGTGATATAAGGGAGTGTGGTGAAATCCCAATATAAAATTTAGGTCTATTCCATGCAGGAACCAACAAGTGTTCAAACTGGGGAACCTTTTATTGGAAGGTAAAATTTCGGTTTTGGGCATAATCCTCCAAGAGCAACTTCGAAATGAATCAAAGATGAGCTTTCTTCTTCTGAGTGATTCCATGGTTGCAAAATGTAAATTGAGCAGATCGCGAAATTCTTATAGGAGATTGATCAAAATGTGTCTCCTGAAATAATTAATGAAACCTGATGTGCATCATTTTCATGAAGTGGATATTGTGATCAAGGAAAAAGGAAGGATAGGCGTCTCGGGCAAAATAAGAAAGGATCAGGGAAGTCATCGAACAACATATTAATAGATTTGCAAACAAGAGAGTGACAATTGTCTAAACCCTTCGTAGGTAACCCGCTATGATAAGCACCCAAGCACCCTCTCCGGTCTGCCAGCCACCAACTCTAATACCAAACGATAGGCACCCAAGTACCCTCTTCAGTCCGCCAACCACTTGCTCTGATACCAAATGATAAGCACCCAAGCACCTTGGAGAACCACACCCCAAAAACTAGCTATTAAGGTAGGAGAGCGAAGGTACTTAAGTACCCCCATCAAGCAGCCTATACTACTCGATGTGGGACTTTAGCAAGAAATTCTACCTTGGTTCCTATCAATACACCCTCCCCGGAAAGCCGACGTCTCGGCGGCTCCACTCTACGGCACTTCACTCGATACTTCAATCAGCCACTTGCTGGTCAGCCCCTCAAGTCAAAACCCTTCTTAGGTAGCCCTCTCTGGTCTGCCAGCTACCAGCTCTGATACCGACCGGCTATGATACCAAATGATAAGCACCCAAGCACCTTGGAGAACCACACTTCAAAAGCTAGCTATTGAGGTGGGAGAGCCAAGATACTTAAGTACCCCATCAAGTAGCTGATACTACTTGATGTGGGGCTTCAGCAGCCCGTACTACCTTGATCCCTATCATATTAAAAGTAAGAATTCCTTCATCTATTAAAAAATATGATGTAATAATTCATGAACAATATGACATAGCATGTTAGCTCATCAAAACCTAACAAGTTCTTTACTCTCTCTTTTTCACTATTGTTCTGCCCTAAGAAGAGAGATATCAACTTGGTAAAAGAAAAAGAATAAAAATAAAAGCTACAATAAACATGACTTAATTAAATCGTCACATCGTAAAGAGAAAGCTAACTACAGACTGAGTAGAATGGGCACCACGAATCTGCAAAGAAAGCGACGGGTGGAGGACGAATGACAATGAAGTTGAAGAATCGTACACAGCAAGGGGCTGAGGCCCACGACGGTGCAGGCGATGAGAATTTGGGGGGTCTAGGCTGTTGGTGAAATTAGTAAAGTGATCAAGTCCAACTCACGGCGCAAGTAGCATTTATATAGTTCATACTTGGTTAGTTATTCATAACCAAACAAAACCACGCCTGCAGGTAGTTATGTAACAAAAAAACCAACCATTTGTTATGATTAGTTGCAATCATAACAAAGGGTCGGTTTTTAAGTGCGCCTACAGTTATATTAACCCTTAAAGTAATAATATCAATCTTTAAGCCCTATTTGGGCCTTGTCTTTTTAGGGAGGGTTGGAAAAAATGTTGATTTAGTTTGAAGGGTGGGTGGGGAAAATTTTTGTCTTCTAATACTCCCCTTTTTTCATTTATTTACCTTCCAAATTTGAGGTTTTTAGGAGGGGTGAGATATTTTGTATCTCATCTTAATCAAATTTCCCATGAGAATTGTAATGGTAAAAAACATACAATTCCAAATATGGTAATGGACCATCCATTTGATCTATCTGACGAAATCAATAGTTGGCTTCATTCACTTTCTTCATTAATTTCATTCACCTTCTTCATGTCGGCTTCAAGCGCTTCCAGCTTGGCTTCATCCAAATCGTCAATCATGGCAAAAGGGGTTGGGCTTGATGAAAGAACCGTTTGTAATGGCAAAAAACACACAATTCCAAATATGATAATAAGGATGCAATTAGCTCTGTCAATATTACATATGATCAATAATCTCAATTAATTACAATCAGGAAATATCTGAAAATAGGGCAACAATGACATAAGGACATTATAGAAGAAGACGAACACAAATATACAGAAAAGCAAGAGATGATCGAGAGAGAGAAAGGTTCTAAGTCATTTCCTAATTTCTAAGTCATTCACCTCTTCCTTAAAAGATTTCACTTTGACTCTAGTTTTGGGTTGCTATTTCAGCTTTATTTTAGCCCAATACTTTATGACCATGACAACCATTTTTTGACATTACAAGGCTACCCCTCTGAACTAAAAATCCTTCTCCCCTTTTATTCTCATCGGATACGGCCTCTTCCACTCATTTACTTTGCTTCAGTCTTCTCCTCTTGCAGTATCACCATGACCTGCTCCTCCTACCGTCATTGTCGCCACCTACTCTAGACTGATGACCTAAAACGATCCAACTTAGTCAAATTAACAGTTTCTGGTTGCGAAGACGAGCCAACAGAGTTAGGTCTCGACAATGTCAACTCGTCAGAGTTGGAAGTCGTTTCCTTTTCGGGTGAGCCAACTCATGCATTAGACTTCTATGGTCTTTGCAGTTGTTGTGCATGTTGCTAATATCTCTGAACAGTAAGAGGATTGTTAGACACAATCCACACAGCGAGTTTGCGCTAGGGCAGAACCTCCCCAGTTAGACATTATTGAAACTGACGAGAACAACACAATCAATGATAGTCAAAGGCAAGATTAAATTATAAATTTCTTTTAGCCTCTGGGGGGATGGGATGCACTTCTCCCCAGACAGACCCCCCTCGTTCTGCTCTTAGTTAGCTAGTCCTGAAAGCAGGTCTAAGACTAGTTGAGAGACAAGTAGAGTATTTAAACTTGTTATTGCTTTTTCTTCCCGATGGTAGACCAATTCGCTACATAATCACTCGGCGTTGAGCGTATTTTAGGGCCAAGTAATGAAGGAAGAAGCATAGACAGCCATTGAAGCTAGAGAGCAAGCTCTATTTCTAGGGAAGTTTGGATTTGGGGGAGGAAAAAGAGTCTTTATATAGTACGAGGAAAGTGAATACGAGGCAAAGACTAGTGTTTCATTTATGTTTTGGAAGAATTCGTAACTTTTGCACAAACTATCATGGTTGGAGGTATGTACAGAATTACTTCTCCTCCCGATTCTAAATTCAATGTATGATGATAAGATATCTCATATGCAATTGCTAGTTGTGTTACTTCTGCTCATCATTTGATTACTACCATGGGTCTATGGCAATGGCCAATGGATGGATATTGCTTTTTTTTAATGATTTTTGTTTTCTTTAAAATGTATATAATATTTTTTTTACCAACACAAGTAAGGTTTTTTGATATTCATAGATTAAGAAATAATAATTCTAATACAAAAATTGTTGAAGAAGGAAAATGTATAGATAAAAAGAAAAGGACATATTTGTCAACTTATACTCAGCTCCTCTCACTTATCACCAAACAAGAAACTAAACCTCTCATCCTCTCTCCATGAAATAAACGAAGCCCATAATCTCTCCCCATCTATTCCAACCTACCTTTAATGAACCTTTAATATATTTACTTAAAAAGGAGTTAATATTGTTAGTCTGAGTAAATAATAGTGATAAGAAAGTATATAACCCTCAAGGTAATATCAATTTTTAAGAGTTAATATATATCTAGCAAATAAAAAAGAGTTAATATATATAGGGAGAAGGTGCAAATTTAGTAATAAATTATTTTGCTATAAACACCTAACACAATTATCTTTTGATAAGTCCAAAAGTTAACGCAAACATTTTTTAAGATAGAATATATATGGCAATGCCTTAAATCCTAGTTAACATCCGTTAGATTTTTGCACTTGGCTCCTACCATTCTTCTCATTCTTCGTCAAATTTTTGCACTATGGCCAAGGCATCGGAGATGGGTTAGATAGCTGTCGTTGGGATGAAATATATTAAAGGTTAAGGGGCAATTTTACGCTATAAGTTTTCACTGATGAGCAATTTTGCACTGAAAGTGTCAAAAAAGGAGCAATTTTACTCTAGCCACTATCCTAGTTAATTTTGACTATTAGTTGACCAAATATGTTGAGTTGGCAGTCCACATGTCATCCACATCATTGTTGCTAAGGTGCAAAGTTACCCTAGAAGTGCATGTGTCATCTACTTCATTATTTTCAAAGTTAGATTTAAAATTTCAAGGCAAATTTGCACCTAACAAAAATGATGTGGATGACATGTAAAATATCAACTCAGTATATTAGGTCAACTAACAATCAAAATTAATTAGGATAATGTCTAGGGTAAAATTGCTCTCCTTTTTATACTTCCAGGGCAAAATTTCCCTCAAAAAAACTTCTACGATAAAATTGCCCCTCAATAAAAAGTTTTATGGCAAAATAGACCTTTAGCCCTATATTAAAATACATTTTTAAGGTTAATGGTGTTACCATATATGCTACCTTAAAAAATGTTTATGTATACTTTTGGACCCATCAAAAGATAATTGTTGAATGTGCATAGCAAAATAGTTCATTGCTAAATTTGTATATTCACCCATATATATAATAGTTGGTCTTTAATCAAATTTTGGTTTTGTTCTATGTAATTTCAATCATGATTTTTAGTCCATATAGTTTTATATAACTACTTGGTATGGGTTTAACTGTTAACTTTAGTTAATAGTATTAACTATATAGATCAAAACCAAAAATCATTAAAAATACAAGGATTAGGATCAAGACTATACTTGTAACATGTTTTAGTTCTAGTTTCTAAACTTTTAATGAGTTTTTGTTTTGGAATCTATATCTAACGAACTTAACACCCTTAAACATCAAGTCCTATGAAATTATGGAGACTTAAAATCACAATTTGAAACTACAAGAATCAAAACTAAAATACAGTCAAACTGTGAAATTTAACGGCAATTTCAACTAAGCCCCACATCCATGAATCAGTTATTACATATAAACAGATTCTTCAAAAAGTAAATATTAATATCAATTGCCATATATCGTATATGTTTGTATAATTTATAATACGCCATATTATTTAAAAGGTATGCGAGTAGTATGATTTATTCTCAAGAAAAAAAAAACACACGCACACACACACAAAAGAAAAATTCTATACCAAATCATAATATTGATGTTAGTGAAGATGATAGGATAATTAGTAGTATACGGAAAAATTAGTAATTAATGTTGCTTCTTTGCTTTTAAAATGATAAATAAAGAGAAACAAACGCCTCTTCAACAGAGGTGATTAGAATGAAATGAAGGGTAAAATTCATCATAAGTTATATATTTTGCAAGTCATGATGATATATAGTACATCTCTTATATAATAACTACTCCTTGACGAAAATCTCATTAATATATGAGATCAATCGGAATAGTTCGAGAGACAAAGAGAATTCAGGTCTTAAATCTAAGAGCAAAGTACTAAACTCCCTTATTAGCTACTATGTAATCCCTCTAATCTTTAATATAATGCCCTCTTTAATAAAGAAATTGAAGCTAAGTATAAAGTAGGTAATTCTTATGTATATTAAGGATAAGAGGGACCTTTAGAACCAGTAAGTAAGGAGTTAAAGACAAGACTATAATAGGATTTAGAGAGAGAGTACCTCACGTGCAAGGAGGAATGCAATATCAGCGTCACTTGTGATATGCTCAAAAATCCAATCAAACACCACAATATATCATCCCATTAGCTATAGATCGAAAACGCATTTCCATGACCCCTCACCACCAACACCTCCCACTCCAATACATCCAAATACGACGTCGTATTGAGTCGTGTCCTTGTATCTCATCTTTGTAGCATCGATTATGTCCTGAGCTATGCTTCTTACCCGTATGCTTTCAGGGTGTGCCTCAGGCAATATTCTGTCCTAAAAAAAGCGTCTATCGTTTTCTTGAAGTACATCTCTCTATGCTTCTTCAACTTAGACTCCGAGAATAGTATTAAGCAACTCCGACTGTGATAGGGAACAACTTCCAAATGATCAAACTATGCCTTCATAACAACCCCTGAACAACAGGTTACTATCAACATGTAGAAAACATTGTTATCTAGTTTAGTTTGTTTGTATTTGTATTGTAAATATTGTAAATAGGACACGTTATATTGCTTGGGCCCTTATAGCCAGTAAAGCCCATTATGTTGTATAAGTAGGGCCTAGGACCTTAATTGTCTGTATGGATGCTTCCCATTCAGAGTAATAATATTTTTTGTTCTAGACCATTCTTTATTGTTTACATGGCATCAGAGTGTCGGGTTGGGTTGCTTCATAGATAATCAAGAATTTAGTCACTGGGCAGGGTTTCTACATCCATGTTCCTAGAAGCCAAGTCAAGATACCCTTATTGTCTCTGGTAACTTGAAGTTTGTCTCTCTTGCTGCAACCTTGAATACGCTAGGCAAGAGCCCACCAGCGAACAGTTTCAACAATTTGCGACATAGAGAGCGTTTGATTAATGCAAAAGTATTTGCGACCGGGTGCTCGGGTTTTGGACAGAGAGTGCGTTCGATCTCTATAAGATCGAGTGCTTTGTGAGAACCAAAGCAGTACCTTGCAAGAACCAGAACCATTTGATCTCTGTGAGTTTGAGAACCAGAGCCGTGCTTTGCGAAAACTAGAACCGTGTCTTACGAGAACCAGAATTATAGGAAGAGCATTATGCTCTTTTCTCTATAGGTCCATCTTTGTTCTTGCTGTAAATGTAGAGCATCAAAAATTCAGGTTGATATGATGCAGCAATAAAAACTTTTGCAATTCTTGATGGGGATAAATGATTCTTACAGGTTGTAAGGAGTCAGATTCTCCTAATGACACCCCAGCCTATAGTGAACCAAACTTTTGCAATGGTGGCCGAGGATAAAACATAGAAAGCTTTCTTGGGCTCTGCTAGAATTGCCCCCCAATGAAGAAGTGGCTATGGCCGCCAGGCGAAGAGGGCATGGCAGAGCCAGAGGAAGGGGAGGATCTGGTATAGATTGCCCTTGTTGCAGAAAAAAGAGGCACATGAAAGAAAATTGTTACCAACTAGTAGGATATCCTCCAGATTTTAAAAAACCTAAAGGAAAACATCTGACACATGAAGGAGGAGTTGGGCAGCAAGTTACAAAAAGGTTAGCCAACATGATTTCTCCCTCACTCACTTTAGAGCAATGCGAAAGACTGTTAGAATTGCTCAAGAAAGATGCTGAAGAGACTGTTCATGCCTTAACTGATACATGTTTGGCTAATTCTCACTCTTATAAGGGTACGTGCATTATATGTGTTATTGATTGGGGGGGGGCGGCCACACACCTAGTTAGTGACTTGACACTTTTAGTAAGCTTCTTCATATTTGAATTAGACTATGAAGGCCTAAATGGAACAAGTATTGCCTATGATCCTTCATAAATGTCTTTTGCTATGCAATATGATATTTTATTTTCTTTGATTTCCTTGAAGTTACTAAAACACCTGGTGTTTTTTCTTAACAGGCTAATCTTACCTTGATTTGTAGTGGTTTTTTTCTTTTACATAAAAGGCTGCAGAAGCTACAAAGAAGGCAATAGATGATCCAGAAAAGACTCTTGGGGTATGCAAACATATTTTAGTATCTTAAGAAATGAATTCTTATTATTGTTATGTTGGTTAGTCAATATTTTTGCTACTTTCATGTTAAAGTAATGTCAGAATCCAGATATCCAGCGCTATTCTGGCTTCATGGGCTAGCCCTGATGTCATAGCACCATCTCCCATTACGGCAACCACATGATGATTTTTCCCTCCCTTCAGGTCCCTCGCAATAGCCATTCCTGTTGATTGATTAATGAATTCAATAAAGCCAAACCACAAAAGAGAAAGAGAAATTGCAGCAAAAAGATTTTTAAATAAAAATTGCAATTTCAATTTATGGACCTATACCAGTAATTGCTTGTTATATCCAAGAGGCACCAAGACTTGAATAAGTTTAATTTAATTCCAGAATCAAACATTTTTGCTCCTCTAGACAATTACAAAGGTATGGCAGTATTTATAAATGTTTCAGTAAACTTAGAACAGGTCTGATTCCATAACCATGATGATAAGCACATCTTTTTTCTTTTTTTTTGTTGCCAACGATAAGCACATCTTTTAATTGATATAAACATGCTATAGACTAAAAGAATATAGCCCAATATGATGTACATATAACAAAGTTCAAAAAAAACAAAAAAAGAAACAGAACAAATCAGGTAAACGACATCAATGAAAGCCTTTGATAGGGGTAAATTAAAGATGGCATAATGTAAGATAGAGTTCTTACAGATCACCATCCAAATAAATCGAAAAATGACCTTTGCCACCAATTGCTTGAAAGTCAGTGGTACACAGGGAGTTTTGAAATATGAAATTAGAAATTCAAAATCCCACTAAGTGAGTGTTTGGAATAGCTTATTTCTGAGAAATAAGTACTTATTACGTAAGTTGAGACAAAATTACTCTCACATACTTACCTCGTATACCGTAAAATAAAAATAAGCTATGACAAATGAGTACTAAGCTGATCGCCCGGGCAGCTCAGCACGGTGCCCAATGTCTTCTTTTTAGGGAAAGCCGATTCACTGTTGTGAACAATGCTTTCAATTAGGAGCCATAGTGCATTAATGGGAAGCAGATCCTCTCATCATCTCATTTTCTCATCATCCCTCATGAACTCATCTGAAACGTTGATTTGGAAGAGGAGTCATTTGGACCGTTGATTAAGAAGGGGAAAGAAAAGTGAAATGAGTGATAACTTGATGACGTGGCTCATCTTTTACCTTTTAGATTAATTGGACGGACATGATTTAGAGATTATGAGGGATGATGAGAAAATGGACAATGAGAGAAACCGAACCCGCATTAGTGAGTGATATGACATTCGCCTTGAATGGATTTGTATTGGGAGATACGTCGATGCTTTCATATACATTTTATTATTCTGACAAATTTGATTTTTTATTGTTTATTACTATCATATTTCACCTCACCATCATTATATATTTTTATTAAAAAAATATCAATAATATTAAAATAGCATCAAGATATCAAAATCTCAAATCTATTTTATTTCCTTATGCTAGCTTAGGTATTTACTATATTTGATGAACAATTCACCACTCATTTTAGTAGGAAATTATTGATTTGGGAATTTTCAAATTTTGAAATTATCTTTCTAAAAATTTCCCCAATTTAAATTGCTTAATAATACTAAGAACAAAATGTTTATATGGAAATAGCTACAATTAATCAATAATCAATTTTTCATGATCATTTTTAATTATCAGGATAAATTGAGCAAAGTAGTATGCTGTAATTTAAAATTTACCTCAATTACTTTTTAGTTTACTTTTTCTAAGACGCGAAATCAAGGAAAGGAAACTATGTTCATCTTGAGTAACCTTCCTATGCCTATTATATTATATTGATGATAAACTCTTAATTTCATTTTGGCTGCTATTCCCACTTTTATTTTTATTCTATTATGCTACATTATAGTCCTTAATATAAAATCTAATTTGCAATGTAAATGTTACACTACAAACTAAATCTTATATTAAGGAGAAGAGGCAGTTCATAGTTCTATATTTCATTTTATTTTTATAAACCTTCAATTCAAACTTATTTTCAGTCCCAATATTGTATTATTTGAGCCTTTGCTACTCTAACAAAAAAAAAATATTTATTTTGATAACTTGATATAATTTTTCTTGAATATTTGTATTGAAAAAATATAAATATATAAATATATGCATCATATCCATAATTGTCACTCTGCAATCCCATAATAATACTAAAAAAAAATTACCAAACCTTCTATCAATTATTCAATTTTCCAAAATTAAAACCACATTCATCAAACTATATATGTAACTTCTCTAAACAAAAAATATTTTATATATGTTATATAAGAAACACTATATCATATTATACAAAAGTAGAATGGAAAGGCCGGCCTGTTATTTTTACTATTTATTAAAGTGGTTCTTAATCTATTATTTTATTTTAAATAATCAACTAAACACAATAAGGAACACTTCTCAATAGATGGGGAAAACAAGAAGAATTAACAATTCTCTATATTTGAGATCTAACCCATCTGCTCAAACCTAAAATAGTTGATAGACATGAACAACCCCCCAAAGCACATATCCATATTACAAGTTTAGTTTCTTTTTTTAGTCGGAAGAACGACATAAACAATGAGTACAACCATTAATACAGAGTTGGATTAGTGGTGTAAGACTTCATTAGATTCTTTGGATTTCGAGTTAAAGTCCCAGAAGAGATACTTATATTGGGAAGGGCAGCCACGAATCCCGAACTGGATACCGAATGAAAATATCAAAAATAATAAACAATGAGTAGAACTTGACTAATCACTATATATATTGTTGGGATGTTGGTACCTAAATCTCGCTTCATTTCCCTACCTCTCTGTTTCTTCACCGTCATCTCATTCAAATAAACAAAAAAAAAAACCCTTCTAATTAACTTAACCTAACTTTTGTCCTTATATATATATATATATATATATATATATATATATATATATATATATATATATATATTGTTGATGTTGGCTAATTGAGATTTTGTATGCAGTTACCTAAGAACCTCGCTTGGTTTCCCTCTCTATTTCTTCATAATCATCTCACTCAAATAAACAAAACAACCCTTCTAATTATAGCGACACAAAGGAAAAAAACGTTTTCTTTGTTTAAAATTAAACCATCTCTTGTAGGCACAAAAGGTTCTAAATATAGGGAGCGAACGAAGAGAAACAAAAAATGAGGTAATAATGATACAGCATTGACGATATATCGAGACGAGCTTAATTAGTGTGCGTGTCCTCTATTTTTATTCAACGTAAGAAAGGACGTAGGAATTGAAGCTATATTCTCCATTCTCCATTAATAATTCTCCTCCTCTAATTTCAAAAATTTAAAACACACCCGTCTTTGTTCTTGGCCTTTTGTGAGGTTGTCGTCATCATTGCGTGTTTTCAATCTCACCAGTCACCATGATCTTGGTTTTGTTCCTCTGCCCCACGATGATCCCGCACGCCATTTTCATATCATAGCAGAACAAAGATCATTAATTTGTTCGTTCATAAATAATAAAAATGATGGCATCGTCCCAGGTTGAAATTGCTCTAACATCCCCTTTTGGCTGTGTTCTAAGAAAATACAATCATCGTGAGAGATTCAAGGAAAGTGCTTCTTCTCGAGTTTCTTCGTCATCACAAGCAGCAACCTTCCAGAACAATGACAGAAGAAGCTTCGTTGTCAGAGATAACGCGGCACCGCCACAAGTTGATGTGAAGAACAATATTAACAGCAACAACAACGCAGGATTCACGAAGAAGGAGAATAAAGAAGATGAATCCTTATCCTCGTCCTCGAACAACAACAACAATGTTAACCCTAAGCAATCACAAATTCTGGATCGATGGGCTGCAAGAAAAGCAAAAGAAATGGTATCAACGATTGAGACAGAAGCTGAGCTTTTGGAGAATGTTGGTTCTAATTCTAATTCTTCTACTTCATCATCATCGTCAGAAACAATATTGAATAATCGCGGAGCTTCGTCTCTTGTTCAAATATGGGAAAAGAGGTTAAATAACCTGAACCAATCATCACCACTTAAGTGCAATACAATTACAAGCAGAACATCATCGCTTGGATCATCAGATGTTGGAGAAATATTCACGGATGAAACATCATCATCATCATCGTATTCAGATTGGGTGGTCGGTGATACAAATATTGAAGCCACGACATGTTCAACGCCAAAGGTAGCAGATATTATAAAGAGATTGAAGGAGAATAAGTATGAACAATGTAATAACAATTCAAATAATAATAATATGATGATGATGATGATGATGGGATCCTCTGGTTCATCAAGTAGTAGATCAGAACAAGGACAACACATCACGAGCTCGGTGGTTTCTTCACCTCGCATCCGAGGCCGCCGAGCATTTACAGATTTGCTGATGCAGATGGAACGTGATAGACATGGAGAGCTCAACAATCTGGCTCAGCTTGCACCTGTTTCCAACTTTTCCCAAAGAGGTCGAGGTCGTATTCAGGTATATATGCATGCAAATTACTATTAAATACTACCAATTAGTTGCTAACATGCTCTTTTTTTAAAAGGAGAAAGTGAGGTGCTAGTCATTTCTTTCAAGTTGCGTTGTCTCATTTTTGTAGTTATAATCATTTTGATTGTTTAACGTATGTATGTCTTCACCTTAAAATTTTAATATATTTAAGTGTTTATTAAATTTTATCTTGTCATATACTCTACGATAACTACAATTTTATACATAGAATTTGGAGTTCTAATTTGGGATATAAATATACAAGATAAGAATAAGTATCTAAAAGCTAGTAATTCCTTAATTTTGCTTTTGACGATTTCGAATCATTTGGAGCAAAAAAAACTCTACAAATTATTACATATATTTGGAGAAATAAAATACTCCATCTCATCCTTAATATAAGACATATTTACTTAATTAGATTGGATTAAAGAAGTTTGTTATATTAGCTAATATAACATGTATTTTCTAAAACACCTTAGTCATCTTCCTGAATTCCCTCTTCTCCTTGATTATTATTGAAGGAGCATCAATAAGAGTAAATTAGGAAAAGCTTGACAAATATGAAAAATATATTTTATATTTAGGACCAAGATTAGCCCCTCAAATATATCTTAAGAATAAGAGGAGTAATTGTTAGCCCATGTGTGTGTGTTTGTTTGTTTTAAGTAAGAGATAGTCCATCTTTTGCATATACTAAAATTTCTTCTCATTCATTAATTTGTTTGCTTGTGGAAAATTGCATTTTATTGTTTTTATGACATTATGGATGCAGTCACTCTTGCGGCTTAGATTATTGAAACGACACCATGAATCAACAATATATGAAGTGAATAGACCACCAAAAGGGTCCTCAATTATGCACTTGAGGTATGATCACTGTTGTAACATATGGAAAAATTACTTCTCAATGTCACAACAAGATATATTATTAAGCATCATGTATGTTTTGTGTAATTGTTAAACACGCATGAATAAAATACAGGGAAAGATTTAATGCAGAAGTGAAACAAAGAAGTACAACGGAATCAGAAATAGCTAGTTCAAGAAATACCCTCCTTGATCAACCTGAAAACCCTAGGGGTGAGCACAGGTTGAATTCGATCAAGACAGACCAGGCTGTCAATGTGACAAATGACTACCAAAATGCCAATCATTTCTCATCAGCAGCATGTGCTCAAAAACCAGAGTCTCAAACAAATAAAGAAGAAGATGAAGCTTATGCAAGTTCATCAGAAACAGTATTCTCAGAGGCTCAGAACATTATTGCATCACAAGAAGTTGGTGAGACAAGTACTTGTTGCAATAATATGGTTGATTCATCAAACGCAAATCGTCACGAGACAAAAGATGAAGCAGACATGGCAGAGGTAAAGCAGCTGGATAATATATATAATGCCGATGAAACTAAAATCATCAATAATAATTATGAGGATGAGACAAGAACAATGAATAATATTGAAGAAGATCATCATGATGAATATGCAAGTGAAAGCATCAATGATTATGATCATGATGATGAAGAAACTTATTACGATTGGATGAGTCCTATTGCTCGCCCTAGAAGCTATTGGGAAGATCGTAGACAAGCCTGGTACAAGGAGATGCTTGACACTACTTCTTCTGATGATAAAGAAGAGATACGCCAACTCCTTGAACGGTATATATGAAACTCTTCTATTCATTTTTTTAGTGATTTAAAATAGGAAAGATTGCTACAGAAATACATACCTTATTGCAAAATTTATTACTTAAATGCATCTAAAATTTATTTAAGAACCTTGGCGCAACTCTTCTTTAGTTATGTGCAATCTATCTCTAATTATGTGCAAAACAGAAGATATTTGCACATGATTGAATATATCTTGCAAGCAGTTGAAGAAGAGTTGCACCAGCTAAAGGTATAAAAGTTGCATCTACTCAAGGACTTGTCTCCTTAGCTACCTATGAAAAATAAACTTTGCAATGAGAGATTATCTTAATAATTTCCCTTTAAATTATTAGCATAGTGAAGATAATATAAGAATGAATTTGATTTTGAGTAAACGATGGATTCGTGTATCAGAAGAAGAGTTTCAACTTTGCTTTCAAGTGACATGAGAGAAAGAATGGACAAATTGATGGAATATCATATAGGAACCCAAACACAATTTATCAGTAGTAGCCAAGAAGGTGATGAAGACAACAGTGGCGGTGGGAGCAGAATGGGGCAACTAATGTCATTTTTGCAACAACACATACAGCGGCAAGGCCATGACCTTGAAAAAAAGGAAGAAGCTAAAAAACAAGAGGCACAAGAAGAAGAAGACAGCTTGATGAGTAATGGTGGTGGTTATAATGAAACCAGCTGTGATGATAGTAATCAGTCGTCGACGACACAGATTGTGGGTTCGTCTTCTCCAAATATGTCATCATGGAGCTATAGAGAGAACGAAGCCATTAGTGATGACTTTGAGGACAAAATTGATGAGTCTGCTACATGTTCAATACAACCTTCTCCATGTCAATCTTTCTACCAAGATTGTCGCCAATCCTCCTCCACCATTAATCCCCATCCAATGGTGAGTATGTTTTCTATATATACTTCATTCAAAACAAGAAAACAAGTAATACTCCCTCATGTCCTCAATATGGGAGTTATATAAATATATTTCATTGGCTGAGTTAAGGGTTAGCTCAAGAGACGTACCTTTCCATATTCTAAAAAAAGGTAACCTATAGTCTGATATGAGTTCTATGACATTTGGTCGAACTACACCTCGTTAAGTGCAATCTTGTAAATTTCTTTTGTTGATGTTCAAACTAAACACATTGTCTATCTCTTATGTTAGGGACCAAAGGGGGTACGCAATATCTATGATTATGTACCTAATAGTATATAATTACTACTATTAATGGCATTTTTTTGAATTAGGAAATGGATTTGATATATGATATGAGGGGGCAGATGGAACAACTGTATAGAGAAATGGCCGAGATAAGGAAGTCACTAAAGAGCTGCATAGATATGCAGATGATGATACAGAAATCAATGAAGCGTGGAGTTAACAATACAGTTAGAGAAAAGAAGACGAAGAAGAAGAAGGGCAATGAAGAGAAGGGAGATGAAAAGAAAGGGAAATGTTGTATTTGCTACGAGATGAAAGTAGACTCAGTTTTGTATAGATGTGGGCACATGTGTACGTGTATCAAATGTGCCAATGAGTTGCAATGGAACAGCGGCAAGTGCCCTATATGTCGAGCTCCCATAGTTGATGTTGTTAGAGTTTATGTGCATTCTTAGAATTAATTCCTCATAATCAATGATCATGTATTGATGGCACAAATTTGAAGTCCAAAATCACTTGCATATACCTTTTTGTATAACATGATGTTTTTTTCTTTCTTTCTTTTTTGGATAAAAGTATTACTTGATTTATGTTTCTTTAGGACAAGTGCACATTCAATGTAACTTTCTTTCTTTTTTGGACAAATGTAACTTTCTTTCTTCATCTCTTCCCTTTATGGTTTTTTAGTTTGGGGCAACTATTAATTGTAGTCTTTATGCTTTAGCTAGCCCAATATTCCTCAATCTACTATCTAGTTTCTCCTGCCCCAAATGGGAATATATGGTTTTTCCCCTCTTTAAAGTAAGCATTAAAATTGGAAAAGGGGAAAAAAACTCATTGGGGGTTTTTTTATAATTTTTTGAAAAAATTTATCAAACAATTTATAAAAAAAAATTCCAAAAAAAATACCACTTGAATTTCAAAATCTCAAATCAGTGATTTGACAAAATCTGAGTTGTCAATCTCATTACTCTTATTGTTAACAAAACCAATTTAGAATTTTTAAATTTCAAGTGGTATTTTTTTAGGATTCTCCCTTTATAAAATGTAGCATGCTTTATCAAAATTTTCAGAAATATCTATTTCTACATATACACACACATATATAGAATACTAAGCAATCTAATAAGGAAAAAAAATACCTACCATCCTTCTTACTCTATAATGGCATAATAACATGTTAATTTAATGAAAAACATATGAGAATGAAATACGTACTCATGTGCTTCTCACATTTAAATTTTCATCATGAAACATGTCTTAAACGAAATGTTTCAATAGTTGTAAGCTTTTCGTTACATAAATTGTTTTAATATTACCATGAAGTGCAATGCAACTATTGAAGGAATGAAAAATACTAAATACATAATCATTAATGAAAACCTTTCACCCAAGAATAAAGAAAGGGTTAGTATAACTTTTAGTCCCTATAGTTTGACCCGATTTTCGTTTTTGCCCCTCAAGTTTGAAATCAGTGGTTTTAATCCTTGAAGTTTGACCCAATTTTGGTTTTGGCCCCTCAAGTTTGAAATCAGTGGTTTTGGTCTATCAACTTTACTCTGTTTATGCCCTTTGGTCCCTCAAGTTGAAAAGTACTTGGTCACCCGGTTATTAAACCCGATCCGGACCCCAAAAAAACCAAATCCTTTTTAAACTTAAAGAACCAACAGTTATAAACAGAGCAAATTTGAAGGACGAAAACCACTGATTTAACATTTAAGAGACCAAAACCAAAATCAGGTCAAACTTCAATGATCAAAACCACCGATTTTAAAGTTGAGGGATCAAAATCAAAATCAGATCAAATTTCAAGGACCAAAAGTTATATTAACCTATAAAGAAAAAAACCAAAATAAAAAATATAATAAAACCTTACTTTTATTCTAATAACAAAAACGTTTATAGATGAGTTAAATTTTAATGATCGGATACAAGACTGATGAACCAGGTCAAAGAAAAAGATACAAGACTGATGAAAACTCTACCTAGGAAAAGAAAAACCAACTTATCAATTTTGGGCCTTGACCCAGAATTCAAAATTCTTTCGGCTTTTGGACTTCTGACGACCCTAAACAATTTTCATTTTTCAATTCTAGTACTCTAGTTTTATGGGTGTCAAATTCATACTGGGCCACAGTCTAATATCTGGGGTTTGATATGCTGTGTTGGCAGATTTCAACAAGGTAGATGCATGGCAAACAGTTGATTTTACTAACAATAATCCAAAAGAATTTGGATTAATATAATCTTTGGTCCATCAAATTTTTTCTTATTTGATTTTAATCTCTCAAGTTTTAAACAATTAGTTTTGGTCCCTATAAGGGCAAAATGGTCCAAGTTTTTGTTGCACTATAGGGACCATTATTTTATTTTATTTTATTTTTGGTGAACTGAGGGCAATACCCAAAGTGGTTACATAAAAATTCTACGTGGCAAAGTAATTCCTACTAGATCCTCTTGTAGAATCTCTTCTACGTCTGGAGGGGGTGTTGACCATATGGTTTTTTCTTTTGGAGCTTCAGCGCACAAACTAGCCAATTTGTCAGCACAGCGATTACTTTCTCGATATATATGCCTGATTCTAACATTCCAATCTCTTCTCAGCATTTGTTTTATTTGATGTAGAAGGTTGGAGGCTCTCAAACTTGAACCTTCCTGGTAGATATCTTCGACCACTTGCGCTGCATCGCATTCAGCTTCTATTTTCCTAAAGCCCATGTCCCAACACAGCTGGAGTCCTTCCAAAATGCCCCTAGCCTCTGCTTCTGCATTATGACATTTTTGGATTCTAGTTGTAAATCCGCATAACCATTCTCCACTGTCTCCTCGTATCACGCCCCCACAGCTAGAATGTTTATCTCTAGCTGACATCCCGTCAGTATTCAGTTTGCACCAGCCTTGTTCTGGGGCTTTCCATGACACCCAAACAGTTTCTGGTCTCATACCCACCACTTCATTTCCATCCCATTTCTTTCTGTATTGCTCTAGGTATTGTTTAATCACACTCCCTGGGTTTCTCGGTGTATGAAAATCAGTCCCATGTGTTACTTGATTTCTCCACTTCCAGTTAAACCAGCAAGCAGTAGCAAATATCTCTGGCCATTTACAGTCTATTTCCTTATTCTTCAAGTTGAACTCTATTCATTATTGATCAGTGAGTTCCAAAAACTTGCAATATATCTGTTGAGGTACTAGTTGACTCCAAGTTACTCTTGCTTGTGGGCAGGGACCATTATTTTTAAACGAAACGAAACTTGATGAACTAAAACATTTGGTTTGAAATTGGAGAGGATAAAATCAAAATTAAGGAAAATTTGAAGAACCAAAGATTATATTAACCCAAAAATTTAAAAACTAAAGTGTCTCAATAACAAATTATCAGCATAAACCAGTTGTTATTTCTTGCACTGGAATTTATCGGGACATGGTTCTCAATTGTCATTTCAGACTATAAGGTCCAAAAAATAGATTTAATATTTATTTATGATAAATATTAAAGAACACACAGGTATAGAGCTTCACACACCCACACAAAAAACCCTACCTTATCAAGATGATGGCATAGCGAAAATAAGTGGATGGACGGAGGCACCACTTTTTTCCTATATTTTTTATTCTATATACACATTTCCTTTATCTTTTTGAAAAATATAGATAACTGCATACGGTCGTTTCATGTCAAAAGACCCAGCTAGGAGGCCGAAGATTTAAAAGAGGAGCCCAAACAACTACTTTTTAATTTTTTATGTCTCATTCGATCCAATCCCCACCCCTCGTGTCCAAAAATTACATATATTTACATATGCATATATACAAAATAATATATTATTTGTAATGTCAGGATAATATTGAAGAGAAAATATCATAGAATCTTGCTTTTGATGAAGAAAATAACTAATTTATTCGTGAGTCAAAAGGCAGACGCAAATAAAGCTTGTGCCAAACCCGTGTTCCTCTTTTTGTTGTATGCCAGTGTTTCTGGCCTAGCTAGAGCTTAAGCTAAAGTTCTAATAGCCACTTTTTTAAATTGGGTCTGATTTAAAATAGAATAAATTTCAAATTCCAAACTGTTGCTTTATTATTAATTGAAGGAAAAATTGCTAAAAGAAGCTTTCTTAATAAAATTTATTACCCAAATATGTTTCAAGACTCAAATCTTTGAGCGAGTACAACTCTCTTTTAGTTGTGTGCAACACATTCTCGGCTATACACAACTATCATCTAATTTACATATATTTAAAGATAAGTTGCACATAATTTTAAAATGGAGTTGTTGCAGATATGTTACACACAGGTAAACAAATTTCAAGTGTTTTTTAGCAATAAATTGTATAACGAAATTTTTGAGCAATTTTAACTTAATTCAATTACAAAGGATCCCTATTACCTTAATTCAATTACAAAAGATCCCTACTTCTCATATACAGTCATTCATTCATATTAATTGACAAATATTTATAGAAGTTGAATGAAACCACACTACTAGAAGGCACCGTTTTAAGGTGGCATGATGATAGAGTAGTAAATACATGATCTTATGATGTGGCCTCCATGAGGAAAAGCCTGCCCAAGGCAAAAACACACAAGTAGTGTTCAGCTTATCCAAACCAAACACATTCATTTTTAGAAATTAGATTCTTGAAGGCTACGCTTTACCCACAATTTCTAGTCTTCCCTTTATAATTTATAAATAGTTTAGTTTTTTTATAAATTTTGTCCGAGAATTTTGTTTATAAATTTTATTGTGTGTGTATCCCTCAGTGAACAAAAAATCAGACCGAATCGGCCGGTTCAATCAGGAACCGGTTAGTGATCCGGTCTGGTTCACCTATTGGACCATGAATCGGTCTGAAACCGATTAAAACTGAAAAAACTGGTGGTTTAACTGATTGGCCCGGTTTCATTTTTTTTATTTTTTTAATTATTATTTTGTGCTATGGAAAAATGAAAGGTTGAAGACCAAGATGAAGAAAAAAATAGGTAAAGAAAGAATAAATCTAGCAAAAAAAAAAAGAAGATAATGAAAAAAATTATTTAAAAGGATATAATAATTATAGGAAAGCAAATATTGTTACATAAGTATAGGCATTATAACTAATACTAATATATTTTAAGCATTTTTTTTAAAGATCTTCATTTTTATCTATAGAAGTTTAAAAATATATTAATCTATATATTGCCACTAATAAATTATAATATTTTAATATGGTCAGTCTGGCCACCAGTTAGACCCCAGTTGACCTATTAACCTTTAAACCAATACCATGATTAGTTCATTACCCAATCCAATTTTTTATTCCTTGCTATCCCTAACTTAATTCCTTGCGCCAAATTCTCTTTTGATTCCTTCCATTATTTTTGGCAATGATGTCTTCACGTTGAGGGGAGACCAATCAAACTCTTTCATTGTTGTTGTGTCACCTGTATTTCACATTGATCTCTCAACCACGATAACGTTACCTGCTAACTAGAAAAGTAATACTCTCTCTTATACTACTGTTTATAAATAATTTTTCTCTTGATTGCGTAAAATAAACTGATAGTTAAAAACAATAAATGTGTTAAAAATATCATGTTTTTTCTATATATGCCCTTATTTATAAAAAAAGTATAGGAGAGAGAATATATAAAAAGTATGAGAGACAATGAGTATTTAATAAGGGTAAAATAGGAAATAGAAGCTTATATTTTTAGACAAAAAGTGAAAGTTACTTATAAAAGGAATCAACCCTATGAGAGAGAAATTTACTTATAAATAGGACCGGAAGGAGTACCTAGATGTCATAGTCTCTCTAAAATATTTTTGTGTAATACCATGTTATTTATTTAAGAAAAGTATCTTACATTTTAATTTATAAGTTAGAGAAATTAATTTTATAAGTTAGAGAAATTAATTTTAAAAATAATAAATATAAGAGATAGTATAAAAAAATATCTTACATTTTGGATTAAAATTCAACCCAAACTAAAACATAAATTTAAGATAAGAGGAGAATATATGTTCATGGTATAGCTGGGAATACGGGCCAGCCCGCGGGTTGCGGGCTGGCCCGCACCAACCCGCGGCCCGCGCGGTGCGGGCCTGTGCAGCCCGCACTTCTGCGGGTTGGCAAAATGCCAACCCTAACCCGCAGTGTGCGGGTTGCGGGCCAACCCGCGGGCCCGCATTTTTTTTTTTGAAAAAAAAAAATTCATATTTTTTAAAGAGGATTAAAAATATGAGACACATATATACGAGTAATTAAATTTACCTTCCTAATATCAATCATTGCTTTTATAAAAATTTAAAAACATAATCTAAAATTTAAGAGATAAAGTTATCAAATTTATTAAAGTTTATAAATAAAACATAAACTCATCCTCAAGCAACCAATATATAATAATTTTGTTTAAAGAAGAAGGAAAAAAGCTAAGATTTTTTCTCTTTGGCTTGGGAGGTACCAAAATAAGAGTGAAAAACTTATAAGTTTTATAAAATTTTTATATATAAAAAAAAATAAAATATTTTGCGGGCCAACCCGCCAACCCGCGGGCTGGCCCGCATTAACCCGCGGGTTATGCGGTGCGGGCCTGTGCGGCCCGCATTTTTGCGGGTTGGGATTTTCCCAACCCTAACCCGTCAAAACCCGCGGGCTCACGGGTTGAGCCCGCGGGTTGAGCCCATATTACCGGCTCTAGTTCATGGTAGGCAATGATGTGTGTGTGTTTGTGTCATTGCGTATTAGATTTTTACCTCTCACTCCCCTTAAAAATTAATATGTTAAATACAAATTTTATAATAAAAAACATTATTTCTTAGTTATGAAAAATAAAATTTGTTTTAGGGGGAAAATATCAAAAAATACCATTTGAACTTATAAAATCCCAAAAGGTTTGATAAGAAATGGAAAGGATAGAGAGGAAATTAAAAAGGATTCTGGGTTTTTGAAGTTTGGGTGATTTTACCAAAAAGCCTCTCTCTCTTTTTTTTTTGAAAAAAAGACAAGAATCATTGCCAGCCGTCAGAGCTCCGATGACAACTTCAGTAATGCAATTAACTACTTTAGTATATAGATTGACAACATAAGCATCCTATGTTATCAATATGCAGACCCAAATTGCTAGTTGTTATTCTTAAGTTGTAATTATCTATACTCCACTCGTACGTCAAACATAGCAATTAGCAACTACATCTATTAGATGTCGTTGAAAACTTGAGTATAAGCAATTAACAGCTTAGGTAATAGATATCAACAACTTGAGTTCCCTAAGTTCTCAATCTCAAAATTCAAGTTGCTAATTGATATACTCAAGTTGCCAACGAAGCCAAAATGAGGTAGTTGGCAATTACTATGTTCAAGTTGTCAATTATGCTTAATGGGGATGTTGACTATTTAAGTATAAATAATGACAACTTCATAATACTCCCTCCGGTCCTAAATATAGGACATAGTTTGTAGTGCAATTTGCACTACAAACTATGTCCTATATTTAGGACCGGAGGTAATAGCAATTAGCAAAATACAAAAAAAACACAGTGGCAATCGAAAATTAGATTCCTGTGGTGACTAAAATCGAGGAAAAGATTATGAAAAAGCAGTCGACGGCTCTATAGTGGGGGTGAGTGAGAGAAGGAGCCCAACATTCTTAAAAAAAACAAGAAGAGCTGAGATGGAGAGAAGAAAAAGCGGAGATAGATGAAAGGAACTGGAGGGAGATGAGAGCAGAGCACCACCATTGATTCAGCATCTTCCTCTGTCCTCACTCCCTCCGTTGAATCACCACCATTACTGTCGAACTCCAAAGCTTCAATTTCAAAGAAGAGGCCGACACTTTCACCTTTCTCCTCCATCTTGTTACCCCATTAGCCTCTTCTCACTGGAAAAATCCAAATCAATGATTTACTGTCAAAAGAGAGTGGTAGTAGATATGATCGAGGCTAAGAATCCTTCCCTCTTTGATGAGACAGCCAAGCTTGGTCACAGAAACCCATTGTTTCGCATCTCCTCAACAATCGCTTTTGCGGTGACCTCCACAATCCCAGGAAAAGGAACAAGGCAAAAAATTTGGGAGCAGGGTTGAAGGTGACGAGATCTAAGCTATAGGAGAAGGGGATAGACAATGAGAAGAGGGAGAGAGGGAGAGAGGACGCCCGGTGTAACATCTTAATTTTTGTATTAAGGTTTAACTGTAATTTAGGAAGAATTAATTATGATAAATAGATTTATCATATAATTATTAAAATATAAGGGTGTTTATTTATATGATTTATAAGAGTGGGGGAAATTGTAAATTGATAAGAAAAAAAATTAAAAAAAATAAAAATAAAAAAGAGAAAAATATATTAATATTATGTGGCATCTAAAGGGGCCATATTACCCCTTTAGGAGCCACAGGAGGGAGGGAGTATTATCAATGTTAAGGAACCCGGATCAGATCGGCAGGTTCAGCCTGGAAACCGGCCGCTAGACCGGTCCGGTCCGGGTTCCTATATAAAAAAAATTAATTTTTTTTTTATAATTTCATATTATAAGTTTAAAATCTTCAATTTCTCACCGGTTTGGTCCCGGTTTAATTTTGGTTTGGCCTCAGTCTGATCCACTGACCCTTAACCCATTATCCTTACCGGTTAAATACCTAGTCCGGGTTTTAATACCTTGAGTATTATATATAACCCCCCCAACAACAACTACTTCTCCACGGGGTGAAGTGATTTTTTCGAAGGCGAAAGGTGAGATGCTAGAAGGAGTATTTTAAGTTTTTATTGGGATCAATAAGGTACTCAAAATCACTTCTAATCACAAAACTTCTTTCATAAAAAATGTTCTAGATAATTTTTTCTTTCTTATTATAGGAAATTCATACGAATTAGAGAATATTTTAGGGTTAAGATTTTGGGCAAGTTTTAAGTTTTGTTAATAGATAACTATAGGAATGTAAAGAATGATTAATAGTTAATTTTAATCTGTTTATCTTTGCTTTTTAGTTGATATAATATTTTATAATGAATTTTCTCTATAATCAGCCTATAAATATTCCATATTAGACTTTTTAACCGGTTAAATTTGAGGCAAATGATTTATTTGGATTATTGGATGTAGTCTTAGAGTTTTAATCGGTTTAGATTTTTATAAAAGTAAAGATTTATAATTTTTCTATTTTATGTCCTAAAATTTAAATTGGGGATTTTATGAAGTGGAATGAAATTGATGATAATCAATGACTTAAATGAGTTGTTAGGTTAAGAAGAAGAAGAAATATTTGAATTAATGTTAAAACAAATAATTGGGATTTGAGTGTGAAATTGTAATTTTTGAGTAATTAATTCAAAACTTTAAATTTATAGAATTAAGTTAATTGTTCTAATATCTCAAAGAGTTATAAATGTGTGGTAATTTGATCATTGTAGATTGATTCTTGTGTATGTTTGAGCTCTTGGATTAGGAGTAGTATGGCTATAATTTGTTTTGGCAAGGGATAACCACTTTCTACTTGTTATGTACGTTAGTATGTTGTTTGTAAATATTTTGAGAAATGATTATTAAAATGAAAATAGTATATTGATATTGATTAAATATGCCAATGAGTAATTTGAAATGTTTATTGAGATTGAGAAAGTTATCATGTTGTTGAATAGTAGTTTGATAGAAATGACCTTCTAGGACCTTATAATTTTAATAGTGAATATATTTAATTATTTATTTATGAGTTGAGAAATGAGATATTATGGAATGTATGCAACAATGATTTGATTAGCATTGTATGAATGTGAAAATCTTGAGAAATTCGTGTTTAGCTATTTATTGATAATTATCGTAATTGTTGGATTGGGAGGAGAGGGTTTGTTTCACCACGTGGTATAGCTTCCATTGTGCGCGATAGTTGGCTTTTCTTTGTCCCACTAATTCAATGAAGGACTGCCACACTGGTTCAATGAGGGCCTACGACACCCTACTAGTTATGGATTGTGGCTCATCCTCGTCACATGACCAGTGAGCTTTTAAGTAGCCAGTAACATGGATAATAACTTAACCCATAGGTCTAGTCAACGGAAATAAGACGATTCGGTTGAATTGAAGGGAAGCAACTTAGGAATTGTAATATGAGAATTGTTATATAGAAATTGTGATATAGAATTCTTGATATAGAATTTGTGTTATAGAAATTGTGATATGGAAAGTTTGATATGAAATTTGTGCAACGAAACTTGTGATATTGAA
This sequence comes from Inga leiocalycina, assembly GCA_963242795.1. Taxonomy (NCBI): domain Eukaryota; kingdom Viridiplantae; phylum Streptophyta; class Magnoliopsida; order Fabales; family Fabaceae; genus Inga; species Inga leiocalycina. The sequence goes on from OY725323.1 coordinate 77,159,630, forward strand.
TTTTATCAATTATATCTCTAATATTTTGTTATATGAACTGCTCTACTTGACAACTCATGAGCACATATTAGTAAGTGTAATGAGTTATATAGCTGGTTATTGAGACTTTTGTCTCACTCCATCGAGTTAACATTTTTCAGATGATAGTTCCCATGTTAGGACATCGGGGACTGCTCCTAAAGCATAAATATCTCTCTATATATCTGTATAGCCTCTTTTGATTTATTATATGATGTATTGATGTATATTGCTACTCATAGGACCTATATTTTATAAACTCTGATTTAATTGTATACTTTTGATTAAACTATCACTGACTAGTATGCTGGTAGAAGGCTTGAGGCCTTAAGGATTGTATATGAATGGACATAGATCCACACATTCATATTTTAGAAACTTTTGATTATTATACTAGATACTATGCAGAACTGAACTGTTGGTCTTGGACTTTTGGTGAATTTTATACTTTGAGTTTCATGAAACTCAAGGTTCAAGTGCTATTCATGATTGTTTAAAATACTTAGATAATCTCTTTCTTGTCATGGATGATTTTAGTTTGAAATGGGAAGATTTTTATAATCCTGGTAAAATGTTAAATTGTTTATTAAATTTTAGTTCTACAGTTAGTATTTGAAAGGTGAGTCAATGGAACTTAAGGATTTTACATCAGGAAGAGGGAGAAAGAGGAGTGGGGGAAGGAGAAAAAGAATATGAAGTTTTTTATTAGGGATATTTTGATAAAAACACTAAACTTCAAAACCCCAAATTTCACTCCAACCACCTTTTATCCTTTTCGTTTTTTATAAGGTTTTTTGGGATTTTGTAAGTTGAAATGCTATATTTTTTGTCTTTTTCCTCCTATTTTTTTTTTAGTACATGGAGCAAGTTATATCCTAGTAATTTTTGTTGTGCCCTCTCTCCCGCTCTTGACCTATAATTCTATATATTTCTCGCCTTAATTATGAAATTTTCTTGTTTAACTAGAGGTTTGAAAGACGGATATCGTGGAGAGTTGGGGGAAAATCATGAATAAATAACAACGTGGCCAGTGGGAGAATATAATTAATATAGTAATTAATTACATGACGGTCACGGATTGATTTTGTGAAAAGATAAAAAAAAAGGAGAAAAAGTCAGAAAGAGGGGTAATAATGAAGAAAACATGGGGGAAGGATGGCACAGTGAGAAGAGTGGGAGAATGCATGATTGAGTTTCATGGTCCCGTCCGCAGGATATTCTGCACGGCCTTTGACGGTACAAGACTCCACTCTATCCTGTTGTGCGGACCGGATCTGACTACGGTTCGCTGCCGGTCATTACGGTGTAGTTTTGGGGTAAATGAGAGGTTATTTTTTTTAAATAGTATCTAATATTTTAAAGTGTTTTTTTAGATATATCTAATATCTTAAAATATTTTTTTATTTGTACCCAGTGTGTTAGCATTACAATTTAACTTTTAATGTATTTTTTCAACTCTAAAAATTACTTTACTTTTTTTAACCCTTTAAAATATTTTTTTGGTGCTTTTAACTCTTTTAATTTTTCAGTTGAGCCTAGTATTTGAGGAGATTGACTACAATTTTACTGTTAATGTATTTTTCTTAGTAGCAAAGAGCATTCAAAATTTAGAATACTGATTTTTTTATTTCCACCCACTCTAAAATATTTTTTCAATAGCATCTAATATTTTAAAGTGATTTTTGGAGTTGAAAAAATACATTAAGGGTTAAATTACAATCAGTCTGTTAACACACTGGATACGACTGAAAAAATATTTTAAAATTTTAAAAGTACTAAAAATTATTTTAAGATATTGTATGTTACTTAAAAAATATTTTAAAATACTAAATATATCCAAAAGAAATATTTCAAAATACTAAATACCATTTAAAAAAAATCAACCCCTCATTTACCCTCAAACTACATCAAAACGGTATAGTATAGGAGAAAAGGATGGGCAGCGGACCGCAATCGGATCTGTGCGAACCAGGAACACCTTAATTGCCTCGACGCCACCTAAAAATAAGACTTTTTTTTTTTTTTGCCAGTGAGAAAAATGAGGTAATTTATATTTGGGAATAGGACAAAAAAACCTAAAAATTTCTTTCTTTTTTTTTTCCCAACAAAACCTGAAAATTGCTAAATGATAGACATGGTTCCTGAATTTCCATAATCCCAATGAGGTGGAACATCCCAAAATGGGATTTTGAAAATCAAGAAAAACACAACAAAAATGCCACTTATTTAAAAAAGTGGTTGCCACTCACACCTCGTTAGAGACCCCATCGAGGGGCTGGGAGTGCCAGAGCTCGCTGGCTACTGACCGGAGGAATTTTTTGGACAAATGGGAAAATGGGATTCGATCTCACAATTAATTGCATTTCAGAATTCAGGTGACCATTGAGCCCCCAAATCTTATCGGCATTGGCAAAAAAGTATACTCCCTAGCCTTTTTATATACGAGGTTGTTTTAAATGAATTATATTATTCAATAAAATAGTTAAAACTAATTAAAAATAATAAATATATAGAAAATATACTTTGGTCTCGAAACATTCTCTTGATTATGATTGGGTAAAGGAGAGATTTCTAATGAGAGAATTGATTAAAAAAAATTTATGGGGAAAATTTATGAAAAATAAAATGGGTAAAAAACATTTATTAGTCATGTAAAGTTAAATATAATCTTATAAAAAATGAACTATTTTAATTTACCTCTAATTCTTTACCTCCAATTCTTTATATCCAGTTCTCTAATAAAATAACTGCCATATTTATTTATTTTTAAAATACATAAGCGTTGACCGCTTTTCTCCTCATCCTAAAATCTCCCTTCACCATTTTCACAATTGCCTGTTATAGTGCATGTTTAGGAACACTTATTTTTTTGATATAAATGCTTATTACGCAAACTGAGATAAAACTCATCTCACATACTTACCTCATATACCGTGAATCACGATTTATAAGCATTTATTACCCAAAAATAAGTTATTCCAAACGAGCATTATGTTATTTTTGCCGTTTCTTCAATACTGCAATTCCCGCATACTACCTTCTCTTGCCGATTATGGTAACTTTCCAAGAGAAAACACAAATGTTCGGAGCCTATAATGGCTGTTTTCATTTTAGTTGAGTTTCTGTACATTGTGCCATGGGCAAAAGTAGAAGAAAGAAAGCCCCACAAGAGAATAGAAAAGCATGGGGTGAAGCCATGATTCTTTGATATACATGAAGTTGTGAACAGAGAAGAGGAACGCCATTAAGAGTAATGTGGTTAAACAATACGGATGTAACTTATTTATTGGAGAATTGGATGAACTAAATATAAAGACTTGGAGGTAAGTTTTGTTCTTTCAGAAAAAATGAATTTATAAATAGGGATGGAAAGAGTATAAGTTAACTCCTTATATTAGATTGTAACTCATTCACAATTTGGTATAGTTATTCACTATATTTCATTATTATTAACAACTTTTGTTTAATAAGTAACAAGGTCACTGTAATATCCCAATTTTTGATTAAGGGATAATCATGATTATTGTGGATAATTATGAATTTAATTGGGATTATTATGTATTTTATGACAATATTAATTAATGTCATAATTAGTGGAAATTGGAAATATTAGTGCATGTGTGTGGTATTTAAGATCAAGGGTTGTGATTCCTTGACCGTGGGTCGGAATCCTATATGTTGTGATGTGGTGAGCTCATTGTGGAAATGCATGGGATGCTGACAAGTGGCAATGTGGGAGTTGTTGGATGAGGTCACAAAGGACAAAAGTCCACTTTTTGCCTTCATCTTCTCCATTTCTTTCTCTCTCTCTCGTGCTCTCTCTCTTTCCTCTCTTCTTCCTCCATTTTTCTGGTGCAAGCTTGGGAAAGAGAAAAGGAAAGCTTGATTTTTGGGTAAGTAAATGCCTTCCTTTGCTCAAACTCCATTCACAAATGTTGATCCTTGAGTAATGGGCTTCATTTTGGTGTGTGTAGTTTGTTCATTTGGTTGTGATTTGTGCCACACGAAAATTTGAGAAGTGGTGAATCAAGAACTCTCTTTGGAGAAGTTGATAAGGTGAGTGAGACCTATCTTTCTATCTAAGTTTCATACCATTTGAAATACTTTGAATTTTCTGGAATTTTGGGGCCATTTTCGAAAATGAGGGCCATTAGGAGTTTGGTATGTGTTTGGTATGAAATTTGTATGGTTGGAATGAGTATGTGATAGATAGATTGATTAGAAGTTGAAAAGTGAAGTTTGGTTAAGATTGGTATCTTGTTGAATTGATTGGCCAAAACCCAAAGCATGATAATGGAATAGGATTTTGGTGATTTTGACATTCCCATTGGATTCCTTGAGTGATTTTGTGTGGGAATGAGCTTGGGTATTGATTTTGGGTTCATTTGGATCACTTGGGAAAAGTTGGAAAATCTGTTTTGGTTAAGCTCTGTTTTTCGCTGTCAGCTTACACGAGCGTTTTGAGTGACCAAATGGTATTGGAAAATTATGAAACTTTCCAGTCTTAAAGTTCACATCCCAAGCTTCAAAATGGACATATATTTTGTGTCATTTCGTTTAGTATTCTGTGAGTTATGGTTGTCCAAAGTTTGGGATTGAAACAGAACTCTGTTTTGGAGTAGTGGTTAGTTTTTGGTGATTCTGTATTTGTGTGGTGATTCCCAGTGAAGGGCTGTATTTTTCCTTGAAAGAGGACTCAAATACCTTTCATTTGGCTTTGGAATCACCTCGTTTCGATTTTTCTAGAATTAGTTATGGTTTTTCGAAGTGCTGCCCAGAGTCAGGAAATCTCTGGGCCGCGGCCCAAGGATGTCGGGCCGCGGCCCAAGCCTTTCTGACCTGTTTTGGGCCGCGGCCCATGAGTGGTGGGCCGCAGCCCAAGACTTTCTGACCATGTTTGGGCCGCGGCCCAAGGAATGGTGGGCCGGGGCCCAACCCTGTGTTTTGGCACTTTGTGATATGGAAAGGGGATCTTTAACCTATTGTTTCCCAACCTTTTGGGGCTTTTCTTAGAGGCATTTGGGGCCTCTTAAGAGTCAATTATGATAACCAAAACTAAGTGTTTCAAGTTAATTAAGTCTTGGAATAGAGAATAACTCTTCGTCCCTAATTGTGAAAATAGGATTTGATATTTGCCTTCCGCGGGAGAGACCGGCGCTAGGACACGCCCGGAAGAACTCAGGTAGTGACTCTTCTCTCACATATTGTATGATGTCTTGGCATGCATAACTTGTCGTTGAGCTTGTGAAATGTGTGCCATGGTACATTACGGCGTGAGCACTTCAATGTGAGCCGTATAGGGAGTGACAGTGGTCATCTCTAGGTCGGCCGTTGAACTGCCGTCGTAAATGTACATGGATCTTTGTGAATCCGACCCGTGGGGCGGCGTTTGTGAAACCAGCCGTGGGCTGTGTGTGTGAATCTTGCCTATGTGGCTTGCGTTTATGATATGCTTTATATGGATCCCAGCTGTGGTGAATTATACTGTGTTGATTGTTGTGATGCAATACAGCGTGAGCAATTCAGCGTGAGCAATCGTAAGGGATGACATGTGTCATACTAACCATTGCCGTTGTAACTGCCGTTGTAGTTGCTTGTTGTGAATAATGATTGGCTTACATGCATTATTATTGTACATTATATGATTGATTTGTTACTACGGGGATTCTTTAGAATCTCACTCTCCCAAAATTAACCATTTTAGACAGGGCTGAAGGATCGAGAGGCAAGCGGGCGACGAAGAGTAGTTAGAGCTCCTGTTTAGGAGTGTATTTGGAATTAATGGTTATCATTGTAGATTTTGGAATTGTATATCTATTGGATATTTTTGGGAAACAATTGTGTAAAATGGGATTGGTAGTATAAATTTTGTGTAATCCCCAAGTTAAGGGTATTGAATGGTGGCTTTGTGCCTTTGTAAATCCCTTATCTAATGAATGGAACCCGAGTGAGTCGGGAATTTACTTGCACTCTGATATTTGTAAATGGAATCCACCTGTTCAGGCCATTATTATTTATATTGTGAACTTGAGACCATTGTGATTAAGTTTTGAAAAATGTTTTTGCAAATCCGATTTTTGGGCAAAAGATTGTCTTAATAAGTCCCAATTCGAAATATGGTCTCTAATTACAACTTGATTATGAGTTTAAGAACTAAATCTCGGCCTAAGGTGGGAAGGGGGTTACATTTGTGGTATCAGAGCTATAGTTCCTGGCAAGGTGAGGATTTGCTAGGATAGCTCCTTAGTTGACCTTAATCCTTTGAGTTTAGGGTAGCTTAATGATTGATAAGTGCTTGATGTGTATACACATGGATATTTCTACTGGTTGTAGGTATATCTAAGTCTTATGGATTATGTGTATACCTTTGCTATGAAACTGACAGGGTGAATCATTGTAGAGTAAAGGACAACATGGTTCGCCCTAGAGGCAGACAAGGGGATCCAGATGTGGAGGAGTTGAATGACAATCCTCCTGACCCAATGCAAGAGGTGATGGATCTCGTACGGGAACAAAGGGATATGATCCGTGAGCTGAGAGAAGAGCTCCGGGAGGAAAGGGCCAAACGTAATGAGGAAAGGGCCCAGTCGACTCGTGAGGAGACTCAAGCAGAGACTCATCATGAGGAGACAGCTGAGGGGTCCAATCGGTCCCATGAATCCCCACCTCACACAGTGCCCAATCAAGAGTCTCAAGGGGTACTGGTTCGTGAGGGAAGAGGCTTACAGTACTGGGTCTCTGAATTTTGCAAGCATCTACCTCCAGTGTTCAGAGGGAGATTTGAGCCCCAAGTTGCTGAGGACTGGTTGACTCGTCTAGAGAAGATCTTTGAGGTCCTTGAGTGTTCTACGGAGGTAAAGGCGAAGCTAGCCGTGTATAAGCTAGAGGGGGACGCAGACCGTTGGTGGCGGAATATCGCCATGACACTTCGAAGCCGGAATGTGCCAGTGACTTGGGAAATGTTCCAAGAAAAGTTTAATGAGAAGTACTTCCCCAAGTCGGTGAGGTTGGAGAAAGAGTCTGAGTTCTTGGCTATCAGGCAGGGAGATACAGAGAGTTTTGACGAGTATCTTTCCCGTTTTGTCCGACTATCTCGGTATTCTACGCATCTCCGGGAAAAGGATGATGAGGAGTGGAGCTCTGATATGCTTATCAGGGGCTTGAGGCGAGAACTGAAGAAGAGATTAGCCTCTCACCTATTTACTGACTTCAACAAGGCGGTGGAGCAGTGTAGGATTGTTGAGAACAATCTGAGGGATTGGTACCCAGCTAAGGGTAAAGACAGTCGCAGTGAGCCTAGTAAGGCTAACACTTCCCAGAAGCGTAAGGGGCAAGGATCCTCATATGGGGGTGGTAACAAGAAGCCCTATCAACCTGGGGGTCGTAGTGACCAGAGACCTCCAGCGGGACCGGTGTGCAACCAGTGCAGAAAGTACCATCCGGGAAGAACTTGTGCTGGGGAGATGATTTGCTTCAACTGTAAGCAAGTGGGTCATGTTTCTTTTAAGTGCCCACGACAGCCGGCAGAACAAAGGCCCAGGAATCAGGGTCGAGTGTTTGCAATGACGCATGAGGAGGCTCGAAAGTCGCCAGAGTTGATCCAAGGTAAAATTCTTCTTGGTGATAATGAGTTAGATACTTTGTTTGACTCGGGTGCAAGTCATTCGTTCATAGCTTATGACTGTGTAAAGCGCCTGGGATTGCATGTGCATAGACTACCATTCGATTTGGTTGTGTTGACGCCGATGGGTGTCAAGGCCGTGGCGGCCGAAGCTTGTTTAAATTGTGTGATAGTTGTCGAAGGTTGTGAGTCTACAGTAGATTTAATCTGTTTGCCACTCCAACAATTGGAAGTTATTTTGGGCTTTGACTGGTTGACAGCAAATGATGTATTGCTTGATTGTGGTAATAAGAGGATTACTTTCCGTAGTGCACTGCGGGATAGCAATGTAAATGCTAGTTTGAATTTACTTTCAACGGCTAAAGCTGAGAGATATCTTGAGAAAGGATGCCAAGGGTATATGGTGTTTTTCTCCGTTCAGGGAGAGTCAAGTGAAGCCATAGAGAGTATACCTGTGGTAAATGAATTCCCTGAGGTATTTCCAGACGACCTTATTGGATTGCCTCCGGAAAGGGAAGTGGAATTCCCAATTGATATTGTGCCTGGAGCTGGTTCGATATCGAAAGCCCCATACCGTATGGCCCCTAATGAAATGGCGGAATTGAAGAAGCAAATTGAAGAATTGCTTGAGAAAGGATTCATCCGACCCAGTGTATCGCCGTGGGGAGCTCCAGTGTTATTTGTGAAAAAGAAAGATGGAAGCTTGAGGCTTTGTATCGATTATCGAGAACTTAACAAGGTGACTGTTAAGAACAAGTATCCACTCCCAAGAATTGATGACCTATTAGATCAATTGTCTGGCTCGTGCGTATTCTCCAAAATTGATCTAAGGTCGGGATATCATCAGTTGCGTGTGAAAGCGGCGGATGTTCCGAAGACTGCTTTCAGAACGAGATATGGGCACTATGAGTTTCTTGTGATGCCCTTCGGTGTGACGAATGCACCGGCGGTATTCATGGATTATATGAATCGCATCTTCCGACAGTATCTTGACCAGTTCGTGGTTGTGTTTATCGACGATATCTTGATCTATTCAAAGAGTAGGGAGGATCATGAGCAACATCTGAGAATCGTGTTGAGAATTCTGTGGGAAAAGCAACTCTATGCCAAACTGAGCAAGTGTGAGTTTTGGCTTACGGAAGTGAAGTTCCTTGGCCATGTGATCTCACGAGACGGGGTATCAGTGGATCCCAGTAAGGTGGAAGCAGTACTTGATTGGAAAAGGCCAGAAACTGTTACTGAGATTCGCAGTTTTCTGGGTCTTGCTGGTTATTACCGAAGGTTCATTCAGAACTTCTCGCGTATTGCATTGCCGATGACCAAGCTCACGAGGAAGGATCAACCGTTTTTGTGGGATGAACGTTGTGAGCGGAGTTTCACTGAGCTGAAGGAGAGATTGACTACGGCACCAGTGTTGATTATACCTGATCCCAGTGAGGCTTACGTCGTGTACAGTGATGCGAGTAAGCAGGGGTTAGGGTGTGTCCTGATGCAGCAGGGACGTGTGGTGGCCTATGCCTCTCGACAGCTGAAACCGCATGAGATGAACTACCCCACTCATGATCTGGAGCTTGCGGCAATAGTGTTTGCATTGAAAATTTGGCGTCATTACCTGTACGGTGTGACTGTGGAACTGTACTGCGACCACAAAAGTCTCAAGTATCTGTATGATCAGAAAGAGTTGAACATGAGACAGCGTAGGTGGATGGAGTTGCTGAAAGACTATAGCCTGGAGATCAAATATCATCCGGGTAAGGCTAATGTCGTCGCGGATGCTTTAAGTCGGAAGGCGATGCTGGTGGCAACAATGATGATCCAGGAATGGAAACTGATAGAGGATTTTCGGGATTTGAATCTCTCGAAGGATATCCTATGTGCCAGTTATGGTGTGGTCCAAGGGGAGAATGACCTGAGGACTGAAATTGAAGAGGCTCAGATACATGATGAGCTAGCCCAGTCGATCCGAGCTAAGATTGAGCGAGGAGAGACTCGGGATTACGACCTATCACCTAGTGGGCTAGTGTGTTACCAGAAGAGAATCTATGTCCCACTGAAGGCTGAGTTGAGGTTGAGAATTCTTGATGAGGCTCATAAGAGTCAGTATACTCTTCACCCCGGTATGACCAAGATGTATCACAACTTGAAGTCTATGTATTGGTGGCCAGGGTTGAAGAGTGATGTGACGAAGTATGTGGCGCGGTGTCTTACCTGTCAAAAGGTGAAGATTGAGCACCAGAGACCGCCAGGATTGCTTCAGAGTCCAGAAATTCCAGAATGGAAGTGGGAGAGTGTGACCATGGATTTGGTAGTGGGTCTGCCCAAGATCAGGAACTATGACGCGATTTGGGTGATTGTTGATCGACTCACGAAGTCTGCGCACTTCATACCTATCAACGCTAGCTATTCTCCTGATAGGCTGGCTGAGATATATATCAAAGAGATTGTGAGACTCCATGGTACACCGAAGAATATAATCTCCGATAGAGATCCTCGGTTTACTTCGAGATTCTGGAAGGCTTTACACGAAGCTATGGGTACTCAATTGAGGTTTAGCACGGCCTACCATCCTCAGACGGACGGACAGTCAGAGAGGACTATCCAGACTTTAGAAGATATGCTGAGAGCATGTGTCCTTGACTTCAAGGGAATGTGGGACTATTATCTTCCATTGGCGGAGTTTGCGTATAACAACAGTTACCATGCGAGCATTCAAATGGCTCCGTATGAGGCACTGTATGGAAGAAAGTGCCAGTCACCGTTGTGCTGGTCAGAGTTGTCTGAGAGGAAGTTGTATGGGCCGGATCTTGTTGACCAAACCGCTGAACAGATCCGAGTTATCAGAAAGAGGCTCCTTACAGCACAGAGTCGCCAGAAGAGCTATGCTGATAAGAGGAGAAGACCTCTTGAGTTTGAAGTGGGGGATCATGTTTTCTTGAGAGTGTCTCCGGTCACAGGCATCGGGAGAGCGATCAAGCGGAAGAAGCTGAGTCCGAGATACATTGGTCCATTTGAGATTCTGGCACGAATCGGACCTGTAGCATATCGGATAGCCCTACCCCCGAGCTTGAGTAGATTGCATGATGTGTTTCATGTCTCGCAGCTCAAGAAGTACCAACCAGACCCTGAGCATGTCATTGAGTATGAAGAGGTTGAGTTACAAGATAACTTCACCTATGCGGTAGAGCCAGAGCGTATCATTGATCGAGAAGAGCGGAAGCTCAGGCACCGAAGCTTACCGTTCGTGAAGGTGGTCTGGAAGGGAATGTCTCCAAGGGAAGCCACTTGGGAGGCGGAAGCGGACATGAGGAAACGATTTCCTGAGTTTATGCCCCAAGATGTGTAACAAATTTCGAGGGCGAAATTTATTGAACGGGGGGAGAATTGTAATATCCCAATTTTTGATTAAGGGATAATCATGATTATTGTGGATAATTATGAATTTAATTGGGATTATTATGTATTTTATGACAATATTAATTAATGTCATAATTAGTGGAAATTGGAAATATTAGTGCATGTGTGTGGTATTTAAGATCAAGGGTTGTGATTCCTTGACCGTGGGTCGGAATCCTATATGTTGTGATGTGGTGAGCTCATTGTGGAAATGCATGGGATGCTGACAAGTGGCAATGTGGGAGTTGTTGGATGAGGTCACAAAGGACAAAAGTCCACTTTTTGCCTTCATCTTCTCCATTTCTTTCTCTCTCTCTCGTGCTCTCTCTCTTTCCTCTCTTCTTCCTCCATTTTTCTGGTGCAAGCTTGGGAAAGAGAAAAGGAAAGCTTGATTTTTGGGTAAGTAAATGCCTTCCTTTGCTCAAACTCCATTCACAAATGTTGATCCTTGAGTAATGGGCTTCATTTTGGTGTGTGTAGTTTGTTCATTTGGTTGTGATTTGTGCCACACGAAAATTTGAGAAGTGGTGAATCAAGAACTCTCTTTGGAGAAGTTGATAAGGTGAGTGAGACCTATCTTTCTATCTAAGTTTCATACCATTTGAAATACTTTGAATTTTCTGGAATTTTGGGGCCATTTTCGAAAATGAGGGCCATTAGGAGTTTGGTATGTGTTTGGTATGAAATTTGTATGGTTGGAATGAGTATGTGATAGATAGATTGATTAGAAGTTGAAAAGTGAAGTTTGGTTAAGATTGGTATCTTGTTGAATTGATTGGCCAAAACCCAAAGCATGATAATGGAATAGGATTTTGGTGATTTTGACATTCCCATTGGATTCCTTGAGTGATTTTGTGTGGGAATGAGCTTGGGTATTGATTTTGGGTTCATTTGGATCACTTGGGAAAAGTTGGAAAATCTGTTTTGGTTAAGCTCTGTTTTTCGCTGTCAGCTTACACGAGCGTTTTGAGTGACCAAATGGTATTGGAAAATTATGAAACTTTCCAGTCTTAAAGTTCACATCCCAAGCTTCAAAATGGACATATATTTTGTGTCATTTCGTTTAGTATTCTGTGAGTTATGGTTGTCCAAAGTTTGGGATTGAAACAGAACTCTGTTTTGGAGTAGTGGTTAGTTTTTGGTGATTCTGTATTTGTGTGGTGATTCCCAGTGAAGGGCTGTATTTTTCCTTGAAAGAGGACTCAAATACCTTTCATTTGGCTTTGGAATCACCTCGTTTCGATTTTTCTAGAATTAGTTATGGTTTTTCGAAGTGCTGCCCAGAGTCAGGAAATCTCTGGGCCGCGGCCCAAGGATGTCGGGCCGCGGCCCAAGCCTTTCTGACCTGTTTTGGGCCGCGGCCCATGAGTGGTGGGCCTCAGCCCAAGACTTTCTGACCATGTTTGGGCCGCGGCCCAAGGAATGGTGGGCCGGGGCCCAACCCTGTGTTTTGGCACTTTGTGATATGGAAAGGGGATCTTTAACCTATTGTTTCCCAACCTTTTGGGGCTTTTCTTAGAGGCATTTGGGGCCTCTTAAGAGTCAATTATGATAACCAAAACTAAGTGTTTCAAGTTAATTAAGTCTTGGAATAGAGAATAACTCTTCGTCCCTAATTGTGAAAATAGGATTTGATATTTGCCTTCCGCGGGAGAGACCGGCGCTAGGACACGCCCGGAAGAACTCAGGTAGTGACTCTTCTCTCACATATTGTATGATGTCTTGGCATGCATAACTTGTCGTTGAGCTTGTGAAATGTGTGCCATGGTACATTACGGCGTGAGCACTTCAATGTGAGCCGTATAGGGAGTGACAGTGGTCATCTCTAGGTCGGCCGTTGAACTGCCGTCGTAAATGTACATGGATCTTTGTGAATCCGACCCGTGGGGCGGCGTTTGTGAAACCAGCCGTGGGCTGTGTGTGTGAATCTTGCCTATGTGGCTTGCGTTTATGATATGCTTTATATGGATCCCAGCTGTGGTGAATTATACTGTGTTGATTGTTGTGATGCAATACAGCGTGAGCAATTCAGCGTGAGCAATCGTAAGGGATGACATGTGTCATACTAACCATTGCCGTTGTAACTGCCGTTGTAGTTGCTTGTTGTGAATAATGATTGGCTTACATGCATTATTATTGTACATTATATGATTGATTTGTTACTACGGGGATTCTTTAGAATCTCACTCTCCCAAAATTAACCATTTTAGACAGGGCTGAAGGATCGAGAGGCAAGCGGGCGACGAAGAGTAGTTAGAGCTCCTGTTTAGGAGTGTATTTGGAATTAATGGTTATCATTGTAGATTTTGGAATTGTATATCTATTGGATATTTTTGGGAAACAATTGTGTAAAATGGGATTGGTAGTATAAATTTTGTGTAATCCCCAAGTTAAGGGTATTGAATGGTGGCTTTGTGCCTTTGTAAATCTCTTATCTAATGAATGGAACCCGAGTGAGTCGGGAATTTACTTGCACTCTGATATTTGTAAATGGAATCCACCTGTTCAGGCCATTATTATTTATATTGTGAACTTGAGACCATTGTGATTAAGTTTTGAAAAATGTTTTTGCAAATCCGATTTTTGGGCAAAAGATTGTCTTAATAAGTCCCAATTCGAAATATGGTCTCTAATTACAACTTGATTATGAGTTTAAGAACTAAATCCCGGCCTAAGGTGGGAAGGGGGTTACAGTCACTGTTACAACTTTCACAATTTTTTTATAGTTATTTACTTCCTCCGGTCTTAAATATAAAATAAAGTTGATTTTTTTGGAGAGATTAAGGAATCTAATTAGATTACTTTAGAATATTTTTATTTTATTTTTTTCTCAAAACTAATAAGTTTGACTAATAAACTAATATATAATATAAAGATACACAACATATAATATAATTAAGTAACTTATTTAGCTTCGACGAATCTGTTCATTCCAGTCGACTTGCTTCTTTTCCCGCTGTGCAGTTTCCGTTGAGTGGCTGTCGGTGAGAGGTAAGAAAAGGAGAGTTTTTTTTTTGTTTTTTTTTGTTTTTGGGTTTTTTTTTAAAGTTTGTGCAAGATTGTACTTTTTCATCGTCTGGACGGCTTTGGAGCTGCTAGACATGATTGAACGTGAGAGAGAACGTAGTCCTGAAAGAATGGTTTCGGTGCCGATGATGAAGAAGAGTGATGCCTTGGAGCGTAATTCAAAAAAAATTCGAGATGATAATGAAGAGTTCAAAGGTAAGCAATCATTAGCCCCACGGGTTGAGGACTGGATGAGGGATGAGGATATTGAAGAGGAAACAATTATACCGGAAGCACCAAAAAGATCATACAAGGAGGCATGTGTCGAAGATCAGACAAGGGAGGAATGTTCATATGAAGAAGAAGAATGGTGGAAAGGGGACGGATGGAAGTCTAGAATTGAGGTGGAGATAACGAAGAAGGGTCCAAATATCATTGTGTCTCCAGAGTTTAGAATGAAGCTAGCACGGAAATGGTCAACGTCGTTGTTCGTTAGATTACTTGGCAGAATGGTACGGGAGGATCAATTGGGTCGAAAACTGCAACAATTATGGGGACGTAGAAGGCAAGTTGAAACTATTGAGATAGGCTCCGGGTATTTTCTGGTTCATATGAGCAATAAGGAGGACTATGATTTTGCGTTAACAGGAGGCCCTTGGTTATACATGGATCATTACCTAGCAGTGCAACCATGGAAGTCAGAGTTTGATCCTGATTCTGATGAGGTTTCCAAAATTGCAGTATGGGTAAGAATTCCTAAATTCCCTGTTGATTTTTATGCTAAGGGTATTTTATATGTGGTGGGTAACCAAATAGGAAGGGTTCTAAAAGTGAATAATAATACCCTTAGGCAAACCAAAGGGCGTTTTGCCCGTATATGTGTTGAGATTGTTTGAATGCACCTTTGCTTCCATCCATGATGATTAATGGGAAAGAAAAGAAGATTGTTTATAAGGGTCTGCAATTGATTTGCTTCTCATGTGGGCGGTATGGTCATGATACTGAACATTGCCCAAATAATCAAGTAACAAATACGTTAAAGTCATCATGCACGGATAACACGTCGAATTCTATAGTTATAACACCATCGTCCACATCCTCCGAAATAACTGCTGGAATGTATGGGGAGTGGATGGTGGCGCTAAGTCGGAGAAGGGGGCAATGGAACTCAAATGCAAGGAATGGCAATTATAGTCGTGAGCCTACGCGTGATTTACCTTCTAGAAATATGGGAAGAGGATCTCGGTTTGAGGCTCTGAATGTTGAAGACATGACAATTATTGATGGCGGTTCTGGTGATAACGCATATCAGGGGAAGATTAGTGTAGTTCAAAGCCAGAAGAGAGGTCGCGGGATACGAAAGAAAAAACTAGTCATCTACCTGTTCTAAATAAAGGGAGCAAGGGTAATAATAGATCGGATATTTCAAATGTAAGAAAAAAGGAGATTAGTGGTGATGCTGTGAATAATGTTGGGCATTTTAATAAGTTGAATAAAACACGTGGGATCCAAGTTGCTAAGAAGAAAGGGATTGAGGAGGGAGCTTCCCAAGAAATATTGAGTATGGAGAAAACACAAGAAGCTGGAACGTCTTGTAATTTAAGTGGGGAAGTGGGGTCAGGAAGAAAGAAGAATGTTATGAAATTAGATTCCAATTCCCCCGCTATTCGTCTAGAAGCCTCCAACCCTATTGACCCAGATGCAGAAGGAGGAGAGACCGTTGTACCTTGACTTAGTCCACATTGAGGTGTTGATGACGTGGTGATGCATGGGATTGAGGATGTTCAGGAGGGACATTTGTCTCAATAATGCCTGGGTTGTTTGTGTTCTTCTCTTTTTTTATTAATTTGTTAATGATTATTATGACTTGGAATATTCAAGGTGCCAGTGGTGCCTCCTTTCGAAGGTTACTTAGTGATGTTGTTGCCAGACATGGAGTTAATTTATTTGCGCTATTGTAGCCTAGACAGCTAGGGGTAAAAGCTAAGCTCATTGCTAGGAAGTTGGGATGGATGAATATGCACATGGTTGAAGCTCGTGGTTTTAGTGGAGGTATGTGGTTGTCCTGGAAGAGGGTGTTTGGCAACTGTTTAGGCTCTCCAAACGAGGTACTCCTGTCTCTCATATTTTTTTGCTGACGATCTCATTTTGTTTGCAGAAGCAGATCTAGATAACGCAGGGGTTATTAAGGCTATCCTGGATGACTTCTGTGACATTTTGGGACAGAAAGTAAATGCCGGAAAATTAAGAGTTTACTTCTCTAAGAATGTAAATCATATAAAATGCAAAGAAATTAGCGAGTTTTTAAATTTTACTCCGACATTGAATCTGGGGAAATATCTGGGTATGCCTATTTTACATGAATGAAGATCAAAGGCTACGTATAGTTTTCTTCTGGATAAGATGGATGCTCGACTGGCCAATTGGAAGTCTAACATGTTATCGATGGCTACCAGGCATACTCTTGTGTCGTCTGTTATGTCGGCTATGCCAACTTATGCTATGCAGACAGTGCCTCTTCCTTTGGGGATTTGTGATGAAATTGATAAACGTTGTCGTAACTTCCTCTAGGGTAGTAGTTCAGCCAGCAGAAAACCTCATCTAGTATCCTGGGACCTCATATGTGCACGTAAGAAGGATGGAGGCCTAGGTCTTAGGTTGGCACATCAACAGAACCAGGCTTTCATGATGAAACTTGGATGAAATATGATTAATAGAAGAGATTCGCTCTGGGTCAGGATTTTGCTAGAAAAATATAAGGCCAGCAATGATATTATTCCTAAAGTTGAGAAGCGCCGGTCAGAGTTTAGTACGTGGAGGGGTATTCGTAACTGTTGGGATAAGATCAAAGATAGCTTAACATGGAGAGTTACCGATGGACAGAGCACTTCTTTCTGGAATGACATATGGGTACCGCATTTTGACAAGCTTCAGAGTTTGGTAATCAGAGAACTGCCAAGAGATGTTACTGAATGGAGAGTAGCTGATTGTATCACTTCATCCAGACAATGGGATATGAGCAAGTTTAATCACCTACTTCCAAGCCAAGTTTGTACAGCTGTTGCACGTGTTAATATCAATTAGCTTAATGGGGAGGATTTTCCGGTATGGAGGTGGTCGTCAAATGGAATTTTCACCATCAGATCCGCTTACAAATACCTGGTGGGAATACCACAACCTCTCAGTAATAACTGGAGGAGATGTGTTTGGAAATTGAAAGTTCCTCAAAGGGACCGTATTTTCTTGTGGCTGTGCTTTCATGGTCGACTAATGACAAACATGATGCGTTACCATCGTGGTAGTCATCCTATGGGTATTTGTGATATATGCCATAACTCACGCGAGTCAATACTCCATGTTTTGCGGGATTGTCCATTCACTTCTGAATTATGGAAAGGATTCTTACCGCCGGATTGGTGTGATCGATTTTTTGGCATGTTCGGGAGAAATGACTGGCTTACATGGTGTGCAAGGAGAAAAGAAGTAATACAGGGATTCGAGTTTCATCTTTGGTTTACGGTACTATGCCGGTATATCTGGTTGGCTCGTAATGACAGATGTTTTAATAATAATACTTGGAGTACACAAGCTATTTTAGCTCGTGCTCGTGTCTGCTTAACATGGGGTAATACAAGCTTGCTTTGAAATAGGAGTGCATAAAAGAATCAACACCAATGGATGCCACCACTGCTTGGGTGGGTGAAGATTAATACCGATGGATCTAGGAATGACAACTTAGGGACTTGCATGTGTGGAGGTGTGTTGAGATATCACAATGGTGACTTTTTGATGGGGTTTATGTACCAGATTGGGCAAGGAACGATAGTAATTGCGGAAGCTTGGGGTGTTTTGTGGGGCTTTAAATTGGCATGGGATAGAGGATACAGACAAATTATGATTGAGTCTGATTGTAGTGAAGTAATGGATCTTGTTCAGGGTAAGGTATCTCGGGAACACCCTGATTTATAGCTTATGGTGGAGATTCACACGCTGCTGGATAGAGATTGGGAAGTGGAAATTTTACATTGTACTCCGGATGTTAACACAGTTGCTGACGCTATAGCAAAAGAAGCTTGGAAGATGGTGATTGATCTTCATATCACAGAATCGCCCCCTGATGCTATTACCAACTTTTTAATAAATGATGTAAACAGAATGAGATTGCATATTGATTCAGGAGGATAGCTTCTGATGTGTTTATAGAATATCATTTACTATAAAAAAAAAAAAAGCAACAAAGCCTCTCTTTTAGGTCATTTACAACTTTTATATAGTTATTTACTAAATTTTGTTAGCTATTAATAACTTTTAGAGAAGAAAACCACTAACGGTGTTAGGTTAAATTTAACGGTTTTGTATTGGATGTTGCACTTTTAAAACCTTATGTGTATTTTTACCCTCTTTAAAATATAATTATGCCAAACACTCCTTCCTTAAAACTTCGTTGGTAAATTTGCTCCTTAACCTTTTTTTTTTTAATTAAGAGGTATTTCAAACTATTTCCTTAGATTTCAAAATCCTATCTTAGGATGTACCATTTCCCAAGGATTATAGAAATTCAGGTATCCTCTCCATCGTTTAGCAATACTCAGCTACTTTATGAGTCATTTTCCCTTTATATATTAACCATTATAAATTTATAAGCATTTTTCTAATTTTTTTTCTAAAATTTGCATAAGTAAATTGTCTTTTATCAATGTAAGAAGTGCATCAAAATTTTAGAATTTCTTGAGTGTAATTTACAAAAAAAAGATAATGCTGGCAAAAAAAAATTATAAAAATTAAGGGGAATGACAAAAAAATATCATTTAAATTTTAAAATCTCAAATTAATACTTTGACAAAGATTTGCACTGTCAATCCCATTATTATTTTTGTCAGTAAGATTTTAAAGTTTAAATGATATTATTTTATCATTTTCTCTAAAAATTAGTATTAATATATTAATATGTATATGATAAAAATTACAATAATTTGCTTTTGGAAAAAGACGAGTCTAGTCTCTAGGGATTGCCCAATGGGCGTGACGGCGACAAGGAGAAGAAATGATAACATGAGGTGAGGACGAGAGGGGTGCGGAACCTCTCCATTTAGTTTGTGGTCCATTTTATTCCGTTTCTCTAATCTTGACGGTTAATCAAATCTAACAATGAAAAAGGCACAAAAACACATCACAGCTAATACCTCTAAAATACTCATTATAATCTCCCCTCTTTCTCCATCATTCAGTTTTCTCTTTCTCCTCTCTTTTTTCCTCATCCGCTCCCATCTTTACTTCCTTGATAATTATTAGGTTAAGATCTAATGGTTCGCATTTAATATTTTATAAAATTATTATTACAATAAAAAGAAGAATGTGAAAGAAATTAAGAGAAGGATGGAAAGGAAATATTAAAAATGGATCATTAGATCTTAATCCAATGATTATGAAGGGGTTAAAAGATGAATGAAAAAAGAAAAAGACAGAAGGAAAGTCCATTATTTTTATTTCGAAAGGGAAAGCCTTCTATATAATCTAAATCCAAACTGAACTCTTTTTTTTTTTGTCAGATCTTAGACTTGAATTGTTTTTGCAATTCAAACATTGATATTCTTCTGCAACATATCGGGGTTCAAACTCGAAACCATATTTTAGCTATTCTTTCCAAAATGGCTGTATGTTTTCCTCTTTGTATCTAGTGCAGTAATGATTCTTTCTCCTACGTTCAAATAATTACTTATATTGTTCTTATAGGAATCCACGGACAAAACCTGTAAGATATAATAAGATGCGAAGAAACATGTGAATTTGGAGGTGGCAAGGTAGAGAGAGGGAGAGAGGAGAAAAAAACGGAGAGATGAGTAGAGAGAGAATGGAAGAGAAAACTGCTCAATTGGGAGAATTATAATGTGTATAGGAGAGATATTAACTATGATGTGTCATTATGTTTTCTTCACCGTTAGATTTGATCAACGGTCATGATTGGGGAAATGGAGGGAAGTGGACCACAAGCTAAATGGAGAGGTTCCACGCCCGGACGAGAGGCTGAGAAAGAGACAGAGAAAGAGGAAGCCAGGTTTGGCATCAAAATCCCTCCCAACGGTAACTCGTTCTGCTCCACCCACCGACTCATGCTCCTCTCTTTTTTACCCCCAAATATAATCTAATTATATTTTATTATTGCTGATTATACTTTGTTTATCCAAGATTAAGGCCAAAAAGTAAGGAGTAAAAAAAGGAAGGGGCCCACCTATATCTTTCTCTCTCTCGGCTCTAATTACTATGACTTTTAATCTCGTCCTAGATCTGTCTCTCACCTCAAAGCCCAATCATCATGCGCGCACTATTTCATGGTCCTAATATTCCCTTCCATTTATCTCCGCTTTCAACGCCATTGCCCTATGTTTGTTTTTTTTTTTGCCGATAACGCCCTTGCCCTATTTGGTCAATAACTACTCTTACTCGGGATCCTCTCTGTCTATTTCTTTTTTGCACCGTTTGGCACCAGTACATACGCAAATGAAGCATGTGTTATGGTATTACTTATTTTTAGATAATGAGTTCTTATTATATAAGTCGAGATAAAATGTTTCTCACATATTTACCTCGTATCCTATGAATCACGATTTATAAACACTTATTGTCTAAAAATAATCTATTCTAAACAAGCACGAATTGATACGGAGTCCAGTTAAGCATGTTTGGTTTATATGATAGCGGTTTTTTTTTTACAAATACTCTCTCCGACCCTATTTGTAAATATTTTTTTTTTGGTTGCGTAAAACGAACTGGTAATTAAAAATAATAAGTATGTCAAAAATGTCATGTTTTTTTTCTATATATATCTCTATTTATGAAAAGATTATAGGAGAGAGAATAGATAAAAAGAATGAGAGATAATGAGTATTAGATATGAGAAATAATGACTATTTAATAAGGATAAAATAGAAAAAAGAAGTTTAAACTTTCAAACAAAAAGTGAAAATTGTTTATAAAAAGGATTAATCCCATAAGAAAGAAAGTTACTTATAAATAGGATCGGAGGGAGAATATGATAGCGTTTGAAATGTCAGTAAATTCGGTTTCCCTGTTTCAGTGAAACCGCAAGAATCCGATGGAATTTGGCTTATTTCCCATGGAAGTAGAGAATCATCTCCCTCACCGAGTCTCACCTCTGTGACTTGATAATGAGCTGTGAAACCAAGAGCAGAGCGGGATCTGTCTTATTGGTATTCATACACCCAGAAAAAATTTGGTGAAATTTTTCTGTTAAACGTGATATTGGTCAAAGTAGTAAGTGGCGTCATTCAATCTGTAACGAGAAAAATATAAATTTAAATTTTAATAAACGTAATTATTAGAAGAGATAAAATTCTTTTGTTCTTCAAATCTAAAAAGGGAAAACCATTAATCAATTTGTTTTTTAAAAAAACAACTATATAACTTTTTAATTTGTTGCTGTCAATATGTCATTTCATTTGAGTTTAAATCAAGGGCATTTGAGTAATTTCGGACTAATAATCATGTACTCTCTCCCACTTTTTTATAAGCAATAATTATCAAATAATGCAAAATAAATTATTGGTTAAAATTTGTTAAACGAAATGTGTAAGAGATACAATTTTTTTTTTCAAATATACTTTTATTTATGAAGATGATGAGTGTAGGAGAGAATAAATGGGAAAAGAAATGAGAGATGCATGTAATTAATTGAGGTAAAAATTGCAAAATGTATTAAATTTATAGACAAAGCTAAATTGATGTTTATACATAATGCCAACCTATAGTAGTAAATTCATTGAGATCCTAGATTGAGATTTGCTTATTTGGGTTATTTTTGCCCTTGTTGTGTTCCCATTGATAAGGTCATTTCGAGATATTTTTTGCCATCAATGTATACCGAATTGAGATTTGCTTATTTAATGATACTTTTGTGTCTTTTTTCCTTAATAAATTGCTCGAATTACTCCCATGATTTACATTCACCATGTATATTAAATTTATAACAAAGTGAACCATAAATATACATTTCACAAAATATATTAGCAATTAACAAAATAGAATAAATTTGAAAAAAGTCAAGTTCTTTATATCCGTTCTCTCATCACAAAAGAGTCATGATTCTATTATTTAAATATTATCATTTAAATATAAATTTGTATTGAAAATATAGTACATATCATTATGTGTAATTAGAAAAATTGATACAATAGATAAGGAATTTGAAGTAAATATGATCTTTTGAAAAAGGTTACATTATTCAAAATTTAATAAATTCATACATGCAAAAGCTGAAATTTATTAAAAATCCTAGAACAATAATCGAAACATTTGAATAATTATAGACAACATTTTTTAGAATAAAATCAATGGAACTAAATTAATTATTTATGATTTTGTTTCCTTTTTAATTGTAAAATCTTAATCCTAATTAGTAATCCCGGCGTATGCTTCATACACACATGTAGCACAGCCCTGAATCAATAATTAAAAATATTAATTCCATTTCCTTACCTATCAGATCAGACGGACCACTTTTTTCACTCCAAAATTAATCCACAAACTATTAAAAAAATCAGCTTTTAAAAAGCACAAATTTTAAAAATATTTTTCACCTTCTCTTTTATATAACTATTTGATATTTCACATCATTTATTCTAATGATATTGGGTTCAAATAACATTAGCTTTTATAATGTGGTCTTTTTTCACACTTAAAAAGTTAGAAACTTGGTTTTATTTAACAAATATTGAGTTGTTTCTTCTGAATTTAACCATAGAAATTGAAAAATACCTAAGATGCTTAACTTTTAACAGCATAAACTTTAGGTCCTTAATTATGATTTTCCCATTAAACCCTCAATCATTAACCATGATCATCATATATTATAGTCCTCTACTTTTTAAAAAAAAAAAAATATTCTCAATAATCCCTCAAACAAGGCACGCTATAAGAATAAGACCCGAGGCAAAAGGAAATCATCATCAATATATAATGTGTCTGTTCTCCTGATTAGCGCCTGCCTCACCAGAACTTTCCCTCTTCTTCTTCTTCTTCCTCTCTCTCTCCTCTGCAATTCACCAGCAATGGCGAAAGAGAGAGAGAAGAAGCTGCCTCCAGGCGTACTGGGTAACTATGCAGCAGAGCTCAAGCTTCTACTCACTACTCTTCTTCTCCTTTGTTCCGTCGCTACTCTGCTTCAGTTCATCCCTTCTCGTTTCACCATTTCTGCTTCAGATCTCCGCCTCTGCATCTCACGCGTCTCCCAAGTTCCTAATGCTTCTTCTTCTTCTTCTTCTTCTTCTTCTCCTTCTAATTCATCCTCTGTCTCGCTGAAATCTATAATGCTATCTTCGCCGCCATCTCCCCCACTTCCATCTCCTTCCGAAGAGAAGGAACGTGTTCTAGAAAATGGAATCATCAAGAGGGTTTTCAAGCCCTACGGTTCCGCAGCTTACAATTTCATCTCCATGAGTGCTTACAGAGGAGGTCTTAATAATTTCGCCATTGTGGGCTTATCTTCCAAGCCTCTTCACGTCTATGGCACGCCAACTTACGAGTGCGAGTGGCTTCCTTTAGTCCGCAACGACTCTGCCAAACCCATAACCACTGTTGGTTACAAGATTCTCCCAGATTGGGGCTATGGTCACGTGTACACTGTCGTGATCGTGAACTGTACGTTCTCGCAGCCTGTCAATATCCACAACTCCGGCGGGAAATTGATCCTCTACGCTTCCACATCCGGCGGGGGCGACACGAATTTCAATATTACCGACAGAATGGAGGTTCTGACGGAGGCTCCTGGAAGCATGGACGCTTCGATTTTCACATCGGAGCCTAAGTACGACTATTTCTACTGTGGGTCATCGCTGTACGGAGGCTTGAACCCGCGGAGAGTGAGAGAATGGATCGCTTATCATGTCAAGTTCTTCGGACCGAGATCGCATTTCGTGATTCACGATGCCGGTGGGATTCACGAGCAAGTGTTGGAGGTATTGAAGCCGTGGATTGAACTGGGTTACGTGACGTTGCAGGATATAAGAGACCAAGAGAGATTTGATGGTTATTATCACAATCAATTCATGGTGGTGAACGATTGTTTGTTCAGATACAAGTTTATGTCTAAGTGGATGTTCTTCTTTGACGTTGATGAGTACATTTATGTGCCTCCTAAGAGTACTATCAAAAGTGTCCTCGATTCGCTTTCTCAGTACTCACAATTCACCATTCAACAAATGGCCATGAACGGCAAGCTCTGCCTCTCTGCTGATTCCAGCAGAATGTACAGGTACCACCAATACTCTTCACTTTTTCTTAAACCTCGTTTCCAGAGGTCCTTCAATAGATTAACCAAAAAATTTTGAGATCTTTGCTGGTGTTTATTATCTAATTATTGTGGTAATTCTGTTTGTTGAAGCATTTTCCCATATCACTGTTCATAATTGAAAGAGCTGAAGCAGTAAATTTAATCAGGCAATTTTAAGTCTAACAATTTGGAATTCGGATTTGTGAAATTTCTCCTTTGAACAACATTGAAGAGTGGTAAGTCATTGAATTAATGGGGGCATTCACTCCGGCCGTTCGTTTGAGGCAACGAAAATCAATTGCGATGCTCTTAGGTTGTTTGGTTTGTTGTGAGTGGTTTAAAGCGATTTTGATTATTTGGTGGGTATCGTTTGGATTTATTAGCCCATTCACATTCTGTTTCACTCCCCCCGTACCATGTGGGATGGACGTGCATTGATATTTGTTCTATCTTTTTGACTTCTTATGCCTGAGGGTGGCCTCATCGTCCCCTTCACGGTTCGATATAGGAAATTTTTCCAAGTTTAGCTTAGCCTATGGTAACGACTAGTCATAATAAACAATGTTAATTTTTTTTTCCAAAAAAGAATCTTAAAATTTGATAGTAACTGTGATTGTTAAAAATAACCATGTTTCTTAAAATTTTTAACCTATATCCATTATGTGCATCTATCATTTTTTTTTCTTCGGGTGCTTTTTCAGTCTCAAGGTACAGCAAGAGAGACAAAGGAACAGGGAGGGGACCTCACACCAATAATGGGAGTGACACTTCCTATTTCTTTCTCCCTCCAATCACATCATTATATAATTACCACGCAGGACTCAAGTTGACCTTTTCCCCCAAGAAGTAAAGTAGTACCGTTATTTGAGGTGTAAAATATACTAAAATTTTGTATGCGATCCCTCTGAGTTGTCTCTGTGCTTGCTTTCTTAGGGAACACATTACCAAGCAATCATTGATTAAGAATATCTGATATACACGTAGAGATTTAAAAAAAAAGCCTCAATGATTTTGGTGTTTGAACTTTGACCATGGAATTAAAATGGGTGTATATGAATTTGGTAATGCAGGAAATGGGGCATTGAGAAATTTGTGTACAGAGATGCTCGGAAAGGCATTAGGAGAGACAGGAAATACGCAGTGCAACCTCGGAGGCTGTATGCTACAGGAGTTCACATGTCTGAGAACGTACAAGGGAAGACGACTCACAATACAGAAGGGAAGATCATGTACTACCATTACCATGGAACTATTTCAGAGAAGAGAGAATCTTGCAGGGTGCTTCTCAATTCAACACAGGTCACATTTGAGAAAATCCCTTATGTAATGGACACCACCTTGAGAGATATTGCTGGTTTCATCAGGAAGTTTGAGACCAAGATGATCGGTTCTAGGTTACAGAAGCCTCTCCAATGACACTCTCATTCATCTTCTTCATCTCTTCTCTTTATATGTTCATTCTGAACTTCTTTCCCCCTCTAAATTTGGAATTTATTGTATGATATCTGTTTTTTTTGCCCTCCCTGTGGTCCTCTCGTATAGATTCAGATGGGTATATGTTCTTGTCTTATTTTTAATAGTTATTCTTTTGGTTTCTTATATTTTATGGCCTGTAAACAGAATTATATTAAAATTATAACTATAATTATAAATAAAGATGAATGGTTTAATATTAGTGTCGGTGGTGCCTGTGTGTGTGGGGACCGGGCAATCCATTTCTGTTCTGCCATCATGCTAGATGGTAGCCGGAGAGATCTTGTGGCTTTGCTTGTGCGCATCTGTTACTCTATCCTGAATGCTTTTGACATATTTGTTTGTGTTGAAAAAATTGAAGTGAATATGAAACTGCTACTTTAGTTGTTCATGAGCCATGCTTTAACAGAATGAAAGTGAAAATGGTCATGGATTTTTGTGCATAAATAGAGTGTGTTGATTGGATTCAGTTCCACGTCCTTACTATTATCATGATCATAGGGTTTTTTAAAGAAAAAAGGGAAAAAGCCATCCATTGAAAGTTTTATTGGTAAGAAGCACTTGTGTTGATATTTTGCAAATTTTGTATAAAAAGAGTATTAATACTATCATTCAAGCTCTGTTCACGAATAAAAATTTCAACAAGCTAAGTGGGATGATGGATGTGTGTGTGTGTGTGTGTGTGTGTGTGTGTGTGTGTGTGTGTGTGTGTGTGTGTGTAGTCTTGGATTCCAATTGAAGGGTAGTATGAAATAGAGTGGATGTAATGCCTGCATAGGAAATAGGATAGAGGGAAGTGAGGAGGATTGAGTAAGAAGCAAGGGAAAGGAAAAGGGAATGAAACTGAAAAATAGGGATGAGAGAAAATGGGAAAACTTTGGAGAACTAAAAAAAAAAAAAAGACAAAATAAGAAGTGGGGTCCTCATAGCTTGTAGGAGGGGATGCCCCACATGGGTGCAATATGATTCCAAGCCCCAACACTGAATCATTTGGGGCTATTCGTTTCCCTACTGTTTCCAGTTCATATTTCTTATTTTAATTATCCACCACATCCACATACTCTCTCTCCCATCATTCTCTCTTTCTTATCTTCCGCTCCTTTCCACTAGTCGTCCTCTTAATTGTTATCAGGGCTAAAGCATATGTTTGGTTCTTTATCTTTGTATCAGGATTCATTTTAATCCTTTATATTCAAAAAGTATATTTTTAATCCTTTAAACTTAATGTCGTTAGTCTTACTTAACGGAAATTGCTGACTCATCAAATTTTTAGTTCTTTAATTTACATGATTTAAAATATAAACATATTATATTAAGAAAATATTAATATGTAAACATGCTTCATCAGCGTTTTTTATTTTTTGACATGCACAATCATCACTTAAGTTTAATAAGTTAGCAATTTCTTTTAAGTGAGACTAACGGCGTTAAATTTGAAGGACTAAAAATGTACTTATTAGACATAAAGGACTAAAATAAACCTTGATACAAACATAAAAGACCAAACGTATACTTTAGCCTTAACAAATTAATAATCAGGATCACTATTACCAGTGTGTGCTACTTATCTAGGCCACCACAAAAATTGTTTTGATTCTTGTTCCATGTTTTGCTTGATGGGCCACCTTAAGTGTTTGTTTGAGATAGTTTATTTTTTATTTATAAGTTTTTATAAATCATGATTTATGATATACGAGGTGAGTATATGAGAAGAGTTTTATCTCGACTTACGTAATAAACACTTATATCATAAAAATAAGTTATTCCAAACATAGCTTAAGGCTTTATTTGGTTAAAGGTTTTATTAAGTTAGGTTGGGATGGGGTGGGGTTGGAAATTAAAAATAGGTGTTTGGTTGGAAGGAGGTTAGGCTAGGTGTGAGAGGTTTTTTTATCCTCTAGTGGTAACCTCCCCCATTTTACAAAACTTTCAAATTTGGGGTTTTTTCTAAGTGAGAGAATTTTTGTGTCCAATTATGACTAAATTGCCTATGACAATTTTTAAAAATTCCAGCACTTCCCTCCCTTGTAAAAGTCATCTGTCCATCCGCAGTTCATTTTCTTTCATTCCCTCACACTACATTAAATAATTATTTTCTCACTTTTTTTTTTCTATAAACAAGGATATTTTTTAACAGTGTGTTCGGTTTGAGGGGAGGGGGGATGGGGTGGGGTGGTGAAATTACAATTTTGGATAAAAGAAACCCAAAATTTATCCTCTTATTTTTTTAAATTTTGGGTTCCCATCCAAAATTTACTCTCTCATTCTTTTTAAATTTTGGGTTTCCGCCCAAAATTTAAATACCTTCAACTCAAAAAAGTAATTTACCCACCCTCCCATTCCGTTCCCACCCTCCCCTCCCCTCCCCTCAAGCCAAATACACCCTAAAAGTAAGTTATATATTTTTTATATATTTATGGTCTTTAATTAATTTAAATCTAATTTTTTTTTTATTATAACTCATCTTTTTATGTATTATAAAAAGAGAAGAATATATGAAAGAAGTGTATAATTATTAGAATAATTATTTTATAAATAATAATTTTATGAATAATTATTATTAATAAATACATTATAAAAGAAGAAAGAAAATATGTAGAAAGACATTTTTGTCCACTTATAATTAACTCTCCTAACTTAACCTTCTGAACCAAACAAGATACTAAACCTCCCTACCCTCTTCTTGAACCAACCAACATTATAACCTCTTTTAACCTAACTTAAATAAACCTCACATATCCTAACCTTTGTTGAATCAAACACAGCCTAAGTCTTCTTGAGATAATTAGTTAATACTATTTTCGATATTTAATATAAGATTCACTGTAATAAATAACTTGAATATGAAATATATTTTATACTAACGATTTAGGATGTTTTATTTCACTTAATATAATCACTTTTTTGCATTTTAAAGAAATATAACTACTTTTACATATTTACTTCATAAATGGTAAAATAGTTATCTATCACTCACCAGCAAATCCATATTAGTATCACTGATCACGTATCCAGACCGATATCATTGCATAATTTATAAAGTATTTTAAAATTTAATCCATCTAATTTCTTTTGCCCGGACAAGTGCTCATTTTATTATCAAAAACTAAAGTGGTTAAAACTGACTAGGGGTATTTTCGTTTCAATAGCTCTGGAAATGTTTGGGCAAGAAAAATAGCTCTCGAAACCCCGGGGGGGGGGGGGGGGGGGGGGGGGGGGGGGGGGGGGGGGGATGGCCCATTCGTCCGTGTCTTGCAATGATATGGGTAAATTAGGTCCGTGTCTTGAAATGATATGGGTAAATTAAGATTAAATCACTGCGGTCTTATCCCAAAAGGCAAAATTAAATCATTGAGAGAAAAATAAAAATATATAAGGAAAAATGATGTCAAGATTATAATTAAAGAAAATAATATAAAAAATTCCATGATTTGTCAATAATAACTTAGGAAAATTCCTTAAAAATACCGCCAAAATAGCTAAAATCTGACTCCGTGTTGTGAAATTCCGAAATCCTGATTCAGTATTGCGTCAGTACGGATCAACAGTGTGGGGGTGCGAAAAATTTTTTTTTCCCTTCAACCCACTCTCCCGCCATTTCAGAATAACAATACGAGACTCTTAATTAACAACTCCATTTTATTCTTTCACATATTTGTATCTCAAAAATATAGTGTTGTTAATGTAAAATACGGTGTTGTTAATAAAGAAAGAAGTATTGTTATTGGTCCTAAAACTTAAATTACGAAGTTGTGAAACAGGAAATGAGAGTTGTTAATGTAGAATATGATGTTGTTAATAATAAGGCCGATGTTGTTATTGTAAAAGTAAAAAGAAATATCCGAAATTGTTAATTAAGAGTCTTATATTGTTATTCTGAAGTTGTGAGAGGGAGGGTTGAAGGACAAAATCATCTTTTTGCACCCCATCACTGTTCATCCATACTGATACAGCACTGAATCGGGATTTCAAAATTTCGCAGTATTGAATCAGAATTTAGCTATTTCGACGGTATTTTTAAGAGATTTTCCCTAATAACTTTTTCACTTATGAATAATTATTCTTTCACCTATGGTTAATCAGCTATGTGATTTTCTTAATATCATTTTTTTTTTAATCGGGATTTTGGGGTGATGTTTTCAAAATATAAAGATTAAACAAAAAAAACCAACTTTAGTATACGTGAGATTCCTTGGTAACGAATCCAGTGGGTTCCGCATCCGAGGGAAGCGTGAGTTCTAAGACAAGCATTAATGCATTTTCATCAAATAATTTTTTTTAATGCACGTGCTCCATTTATACTGCACTTCACACACCTCCGCCATGCACATCTTTGCATAATAAAATTTACATCGTTTTTTTAATTCACTCATACAAAATAATTTAACTTCTATTCATACATTAATAAATTTACTTACCAAGAGATTGTTCATTTGCCTAACAAATCTTTTTAACCTCAAAAGATTATTTATGGAAGTTTAAAATTATATCATTATATACTCAAACATTTCTTACACACTTGTCGAGATATGCAGTGCTCACATGTTAATTTTTTAAAAAATAAAGAATCTAAGCCCTAATCTCACAATTTGCAGCCTTTACATACGCATGAGAAAAAAAGAAAGAAAGAAAAAGTGAAAAAGATAAATAAATACCCCTTAAATTTCAAAATCTTAAATTAGTGATTTTTTAAAAATCTAAGTTGTCAATTGTTATACTTTTTTTATCAATTTCATTATTCTTATTATTAACAAAACTAATTTGAGATTTTAAAGTTTAAGTGGTATTTTTTTATCTTTTTTTCAAAAAATAATTTTACAACCTATAACAAAATACCCCGTAACAAAATTTATTATTCAAAAGTATCATAATTTGTTTAAGGCTCAATTGCAACTTATCTTTCATAAATATAATTATTCTTTATCTATATGCAACATATTATTAACTATATGTAAAATTAAAGACATTTGCATACAACCAAAGATATTTACCCACAATAGAAGATAGGAGTCGTTAGATAGCTTTGGATAATAAATTTTGTAATGTGAGACTTTTCAGCAATTTTTTCAAATTTTAATACGCATTTTTATTGAAATGTTTTGGTTTCCTTTCTTACTTTACCTTATGTGATTTGAACCTGTAATATGTGATGAGAAAACCGCTTTTCTCAGTTAACCAACATGCCGTCTGGCAATGTGCTCGTTTGGAATAGCTTATTTTTGGATAATAAGTGTTTATAAATCATGATTCACGGTATATAAGGTAAGTATGTGAGAGAAGTTTTATCTCGGCTTGCGTAATAAGTACTTATTTTTTAAGAAAACGCTGAACCAAACAAGCCTATTAATGTTCTGTTTTCCTTTCTTTATCTTCTCTCTTACCATTTCAATTATTTTTATTATAGATGTATGAGTAACCCTTTTAAATTTTTAGACATATTATCATTATGAAGGCAAACCAAATTTTGTGCTTTGCTACAACAATGTATTTGGTTAAATTAATTTTTTATTCTTTTTTAATAAAAATGCAATTTATATTAATGAGATAAAAACATATCAAAGTTCATAACAAACTGATTTTTAATTCTTCTTTTGGTACATTCTTGAATATTGATATCAACCCAAATCAAAAGGAAAACGTATGAGAAATAATATCCTATAACAAGGACACCTTTTTTTTTTTTTACAAAATATGAGAAATTATTTTGATAAAATTTTATAAAAATAAATGTATTAAGATAGAATCAAAGAAATGGTGTAAACAATATGAGTTAAGAAAACTAATATATATGTATATAATGTAAAACATGCACAAAAATTTACTATCATCATCTTGCATGCAAATTAGGGGACCAAAGTGTAGTTTTATTAAGCAATACAGCATTTGACAAGAGATATGTAACAATAAAAGTTTATGTTGCTTTTAATAATATATACTAGTATATATATAGTTCACCAAAAAAATAATATACTTCTATGAATGTATGTATCCGTGTGCGCTATTGCTCACACACACTCACATATATACATACATACATATATATATATATATATATATATATATATATATATATATATATATATATATATATATATATATATATATATATATATAGGATAATATTGGGCATGCTTTATTTGAAAGGTGTAGGGCGAGCCACCTTCCAATATTGCAACCAACCGACACTCTAATAATAAGGGTGGGTTCGGATTAGTTTTTGGATAATAGCTTCTGAGCAAAATAGATTATTAAAAAAAGAAGTGATTTTGATAAAATGAAAGTGTTTGATTATTATGGTTAGAATAGCGTTTTTCATGGTGTAGGGTCTGCATAATGAGAAAAAACCAATAAGAAAGAAATGATGGGGCTCACATAATAAAAAAGGACTAATGAGAGAGAGGGTGAAATCCACATAAGAAAAAAAAATAGATTTTCCCAAAACCATAATTTTGATATCAAAACCATGTTTTAGCAAATTTTTAAGTGTTTGACAACCAAACCATGGTTTTGAAAGAAGAGCCGAACACACACTAACTATCCTCTATGCTCTGTCTTCTCATTCTGTTATTTACCGCAAACTCAAAGCAAAAAAAAAAAAAAAAAAAATCCCATTTTACCTATAAAAAAGTTATTCCAAAAATAATAAACTTCATATTTTTCTATCTATCATGTCTTCCAATTAAATTATGAAAATAGTTATTACGTGCTTCAAATTTCTGTTGTCACAATATCATCAATAGTTATATATTTATTCTTGTAATGTTTAAAAATGTTGTTTCTAATTAGAGTTAGGAATCAAGGTCGGCCCTAAAGGGCTCGGGGTCAAGAAAATTGTAGTTTTTCAAGGCCCGACCCGAGAGCATCAGGGCCAGGGCTAGCCCGCAGGGCTCGGAAGTCCTTTTCACAATATTTAACTATTTTTCTTGCGTATTTTCCCCAGAAAGATATAATTAGTAAATAACAATGATTAAACTTCTAATTTAATACATAAATGTTGTCAACATTAAGGTTTAAATAACACGTCTCTTGCAACAAACAAACACAGTTACTAATGTATAATCAAAGGTAAAATCATGTCCATAAATAACTCACACAAAAGCCAAAAGTATAAGAAGGCAAGAAGCTAAATACTCTAACCTCTAAACAACATGAGTATGACGACTATCATTTTCACCTTCTTCGCCACTATCATCAATTTCAAGGACATTTGATTGTGTTTCATTTTGAGCAGTAGGTTTAAATAGTCAAATAATCACAACCTCCATCAAAGTTCATACTCTATCAGGAAGAATAGTATATAATATGATTTTATTCTAAATAGGCAGAACAATATACTCAAAAATCACAATATGATTCAATTAAACAAAACAATATACTCAAAAATCATACTCTATATAATATGAGGACAGAGTGACATATAGATTCAATAAGGCAATTCAAAAATGTAACATAGTTCCTTTCCAAGCAAAAAAATTAAAAATAAACGGGCTTAAAGGGCCTGCCCGAGGCCCTCCAGGGCCAGCCCTTTTAGGCCCGACTTCCTTTTGAAGCTATAATTTGCAAGTCCATTCTTTGAAAGGCCAGGGCCTAAAAGGGCCGGCCCAACGGGCTCGGCCCGTTTTCCCGGCTCTATTTCTAATATTCTTAATTATTAATTTTATAAGTTTTGGATCTTTAAGTGTTATTTTTGTCAATGATTTATTATACAAAATTATATGCATTTGATGTGATAATGACACACAATGGGCGTCAATTTCTTCTTATTTTAATAATAACCATGAAGTTTATAATCGTATTTATTTTGGCTATTATCCTCAAAGCATCCTAAGGATGCACTTTTTGATATTTAAAGTTTTAAAATATCCTAAAAGAAAATTGTATGCAAATTCTCTAAGGAATAGTATTCATTTTATGGGTAAATCTGTAAGGAATAATATTTTTATAAAGAGAAATTACGATGAACACAGTACATGTCCACAAGCTGTAAAAACTAAAAAGTTATAGAGAGAGCTAATAAAGGGAAAAAAAGATACAAATAACTTTTTACTAAGTTATGCTTTAATTTTAAACTTTTTTATTGGTTGGATATATATGAAGTTTTATTATCGAAATATCAATCAATACACAATCATCAATATTAATACTTCTTTTTCTCCTAAAATACGAATTAGTTGACTAATTGGCTTGAATGAAAAAGTTAGTTAGTTAGATTGATAACTTGTAAAAACGTTCATGTGTTGTTTTTTTTATAACTCATGTACGTGTCATTTTTTTTAAAATATCTCTCTTTTTAATTTTCATAAGCAATAAATAAATTTTACTTATATAAACAACATAATAATAATATAGGTAGTTTGAAGAAGAAGTAGCATGAGAGAGGATAAATTAAAGTAAGGTATTATATTTAGAGTAAAAATAAATCCATCAATTAAATTTTATTTTTTTGGAATAAAGGAGTAGTAATTAGTAAATCATTTGTATCATTTACCAACAATAAAAATGATATTTAATTTCTTAAGTGTTATGTAATGTACATGCAAGTATGGAACCTTACATATCATATACACACACACACACACAATTGTATATATATGACTCTTATAAAGATGTTCAACCGATTATGTATTAATAATTCCAGCACTTTGCAAGCTGTACAAACCAAATAAAGTTAAAAGAAAAAGAAAAAGAAACAATTAACACAAAAGGGAAAAAAGCAAAAACGAAAAAGGGAAATAAAAAAACAGACAAAGGAAATGAAGACCAAAATTAGCCGCAGTAGACCGTCGCCGTCAAGTCATGAATAGGGCTGGCAAACTTTTATTATTTGAATTAAAATTGATTATTTGGTGGACACAATGTTAGATATAAAAAAGGGAAAAAAGATAAAAAAATACTATTTAAATTTCAAAATCTCTATGATAAGAATGGTAATAGGATTAATAAGAATGGTAATGGGATTGATAACGCAAATTTTTGTTAAAGGACTAATTTGGGATTTTGAAGTTCAAGTGATATTTTTCTGTCTTTTTCCCTATAAAAAAGGGTTAAAGGGCAAAATTATCCTCAAATTTTTTTTAAAAGTACATCCATCATCATAAATTTTTTTTGGTATAAAAGTAATCATAAATTTTAAAAAATGATGTAAAAGTAATCATAAACTTTTAAAAAAGGGGTAAAAGTGACACTACCATTAACAACCGTTTATTCAAAAGTTTTTAAGGGACAAAAATACCTATAAACTTTTCTTAAGAGTGCACTCACCACCATAAACTTTTTTTTGCGTGCAAAAATAGCCATAAACTTTTAAAAATGGGGCAAATGTGACGGTTATTTTATTGGGTTCAAATGTAATCTTTTAATTGTTTTAAGTCCAGGAAAAAAACAAATCGACTTGTCCACCATGATTTTTCTAAACCAAAAATTGAAAAACTCATCTTCAATGAAGATGACATCGCAATCCTGCTTTCATCGACGTTCTATAAATGGAATTGTTGAGATCCTTCCCCATCAACAATTTTAGCAACTGTGTTTACGACACCATTAATATCAACAATTCCATTTATGACATGTTGGTGAGAGCAGGATGACGACGTCATCTTCATTGAAGATCAGTTTTTCAATTTTTGGTTTGGAAAAATCATGATAGACAAGTCAAGGTGCTGTTTTCCTGAACTTAAAACAATCAAAAGATAACATTTGAACATAGTAAGAGAACGGTCACTTTCACTCCATTTTTGAAAGTTTATAGTTATTTTTACACCCAAAAAAAAGTTTATGGTGGTGAGTGCACTTTTGAGAAAAACTTTATGGGTATTTTTGCCCCTTAAAAACTTTTGAGTAAACAATTGTTAACGGTAGTGCTACTTTTGCCCCTTTTTTGAAAGTTCATGATTACTTTTACACCATTTTTTAAAGTTCATGGTTATTTTTGGACACAAAAAAACTTTATAGTAATGGGTGCACTTTTGAGAAAAGTTTAAGGTTAGTTTTGCCCCTTAACCCTATAAAAAAATGAGAAAAGTTGAAGAAAAGCTGCCATTAAAAATTTTATTGATAAGAAATATCTGATAATTTTTATCCATATAATACATTTACCATGTGATATATAGAGTATATGTTTTGTTTTACACTTTGTGATAGTACTCCCTCCGATGTTAAATATAAGATATAGTTGATTTTTTTTGAAGAGTTTAAGGAAACTAAATAAATTATTTAATCATATCATATGTTGTGTGTCACGCCCTTATTTTAATTTCACGTTTACCAGAGTATTCGCAGAAAATGACATGTGGTTCGATAGGCAACACAAGAATAGCATAATTATACTGATAATATGTGCATGATTACATAAATTCCCCATAGGGGTTTGTACATGATACTTACGATTAAGGTAGCCGCACAAGACTACTAGGGTGTCTAAACTCATCCCAGTGAAACGGAGACTTCTTCCCATCTTCATTCCACTACTCTAATCCCCTCATACGGTACTCTGCATTGTTGTTTGCATATCTTTTGTCGTCTCCTGTCTAAATTGTTGGTAGGGGAGGGTGAGATTCGAGAGAATCTCAGTAGGAAACAGATACAGTAATGCATGCATGATTGATGCTATGTGTATGACATGTTAGCTTTATCTAGATGTATGCCCCATAATGACATTTCTGCATGCTCAATGTTTCATACAACAAGACTATGGCCACAGCGAAAACAGAAACAGAGCTTCATTTATTCAAATATGCTCTACATAATCAAGCAAAGCAATCACATACATCATTACACAAGCAAAGATATTAAATACATGCAAGTAAGGTAAGTCCCCTACCTTAACCCGTTCCCGCCTCGAAACGCGTGCCTCGATCTACGTGCAAACAGCTCAGAGCTCCATATTCGATCCTACAATGTCAAATGTACTATTTAGACACTTCCATAGTGTTTCTGGGGGTTATGAGTCTATCTTGAAAAATTACTAAAATACCCTGGGGACCTGGCCCCATCATACCCGGTCTGGCTGTACTTTTCTCGAAATTCTAACCTGGGCTATCCTGACATATTTTCGCCCAAGGAATCCATTTCCGGACTCGGAATTACCAAATTCACTGTCAAAAGACAAAATTGCCCTTGGCAGCCCTTATTTAAATCTTTACTTAAGTCATTAACCCAATTTAGAATTTCAAAATGTGGGTAAGATGACTTAATGTCCTCTTCTCTCTCCTCTTTAAAGAATTTCATTACTCTAGAACTTATGTTTTATATAATATATATATATATATATATATTTCAATATTAGTATTTAATAAAAAAAATTATTTTTCATTCACAATTAAACAAAATTTAATTCATTTATAATTTAAATATATTAACCATCATTTTCTAATAAAAAAATATATTAACTACTACCTTAATTAACAACAAAAACGTATGATAGTTTTAAACAAAAGTTCATTTTATTAACACGAACAATTTTATTAATAAATATATTAAGTATAAATTTTAATACATTTGTTTCATATATACTGTTTGTGGAAAGTTCTATATTTCATACGTAAAGCATTTTATGACATTTTAGGTACATTTACTATATTTTTATCTAAAATATTCTTAGAAGGAAATCAAATTTACACGCCTATGATAAAAAATAAATTATTAATATCAATAATATATTTTAAAAAATATTTATGTGTTAAGAAAAATTATTCAGATTTTGTTTAAATTAACGTTGGATAAGTTAGTTTTATTTCAATTGATTTTTGCAAATTGAAATTGGCATGAGTTATGCTTTCCTTTGTTTTATTTTTTTTTATTTTTGTCTCTCTTAATAAAAATAAATACATTATTTTTTAAAAAAGCTCATACTTATTTTTTTATCAATAATATCAATTAATTGATTTTCAACTAATAAAACTCTAAATTGATATCAGTGATACTATCATGACATGTGTTCGGTATGGAAAAATGGTGTCTCTATTAACTTATCTCCCCACTTTCTCTCCACTTAATTTGTTGAATTATTCAGTTCCTTTCTTGAATTATTATTGATTATCCTTTCAGAATATAAAAAATTCCTTTGATTTTGCGAATCATATTTTATTTTATTATATATTAATGTTGATTTATAAAAGCAATAAAATCATAGAGCAATAAAACTCTTAAAAAGAAAAAGAAGAGAGTATAGGATATTAAAGTTATTATACCCACATTTTGAAATTACAAATTAGGTTAATGACTCAATTAATGATTTGTTGAATTTACCAACTTAATTTAGAATTTTTCTATTTTAGGTAACTTTATATGGGATTTTCCCTATGAAATATATTTTATACTAACGATTTAGGATGTTTTATTTCACTTAATATAATCACTTTTTTACATTTTAAAGAAATATAGCTATTTATACATATTTACTTCATAAATGGTAAAATCAGTTATCTATCAGTCACCAGCAAATCCATATCAGTATCACTGGTCACGTATCCAGACCGATATCATTGCATAATTTATAAAGTATTTTAAAATTTAATCCATCTAATTTCTTTTGCCCGGACAAGTGCTCATTTTATTATCAAAAACTAAAGTGGTTAAAACTGACTAGGGGTATTTTCGCCCCCCCACAAAAAGGGGGGAGGGGTAGATGGCCCATACGTCCGTGTCTTGAAATGATATGGGTAAATTAAGATTAAATCACTGCGGTCTTATCCCAAAAGGCAAAATTAAATCATTGAGAGAAAAATAAAAATATATAAGGAAAAATGATGTTAAGATTATAATTAAAGAAAATAATATAAAAAATTTCCATGATTTGTCAATAATAACTTAGGAAAATTTCTTAAAAATACCGCCAAAATAGCTAAATTCTGACTCAGTGCTGTGAAATTTTGAAATCCTGATTCAATATTGTGTCAGTACGGATGAACAGTGTGGGGGTGCGAAAACACAATTTTGCCCGTCAACCCCCTCTCTCGCTATTTCAGAATAACAATACAAGACTCTTAATTAACAACTCTGCTTTATTCTTTCACATATTCGTATCTCAAAACTATAGTGTTGTTAATATAAAATACGGTGTTGTTAATAAAGAAAGAAGTATTGTTATTGGTCCTGAAACTTAAATTACGAAGTTGTGAAACAGGAAATGAGAGTTGTTAATGTAGAATATGATGTTGTTAATAACAAGGCCGATGTTGTTATTGTAAAAGTAAAAAGAAGGATCTGAAGTTGTTAATTAAAAGTCTCATGTTGTTATTCTGAAGTGGCGAGAGGGAGGGCCGAAGGGCAAAATTGTCTTTTCACACCCCAGCACTATTCATCCATACTGACATAGCACTGAATCGAAATTTCGCAGTATTGAATCGGAATTTAGTTATTTTGACAGTATTTTTAAGGGATTTTCCCTAATAACTTTTTCAATTATCAATAATTATTCTTTCACCTATGGTTAGTCAGCTATGTGATTTGTTTAATATCATTTTTTTTAATCGGGATTTTGGGGTGATGTTTTCAAAACATAAAGATTAAACAAAAAAAACCAACTTTAGTCTATGTGAGATTCCTTGGTAACGAATCCAGTGGGTTCCGCATCCGAGGGAAGCGTGAGTTCTAAGACAAGCATTAATGCATTTTCATAAAACCAGTCAAAAAGAAAAATATTGTACTACGTTTGCTCTCTTCTGAATAGTGTGCCTACGACCTTTCTTTCTCCGTTCAACATGGATGACCACCGGAACATTCCGCCGGACCGGCCCTCCGATATCCAAGCTAGTGGTAGCAACAAAAAGATAAGAAATAATTCATCTCACATTACTATGGACACTGATACGCCTACGGAACCTCCACCAGTGAATGATATTTCCATGGATCATGAAAACTCCATTCAACAGACACCTCAGGCTAATGCTATTTCGTACAAGGCTTCTCTTCTTGGGTTTAATGGTATTGCTAATGGAGATGAGTGCATAGAAGAAGAAGATCTTTTATCTGACACTATCAATATGGAATGGGAATTACCAGAACTCTTTGAGGAAGTGAAGACTCTTATGCAGACCCATCCGGTTGTCCCTGTTACAGCCGAAGAATATAACACATGGTGTCGTCCCTGGAATGCTGGTTTGATTCTGACTGTCTTAGGGAAAAAGTATAATGTCTACACTCTAAAAGCACATCTCACACGGATATGGCGTACACCTCATTTTGATCTTGTGGATATGCCTAATAACTATTTCCTAGTTCGATTCCTACAGAGAGAGGGATGGGGTCAGCTCTATCAGCAGGTACTGTATGGAGGACCATGGGTGGTGCAACAACATGCCATTTTGGTTCAAAAATGGTCTCCCCATTTTGACCCATACAACAATCAACTTGGTCGGATTATCACTTGGGTCAGAATACCCAATATTCCAATGCAATGTTACAACAAAGAATTCATCACCAGATTGGGCAACTGCATTGGAAAAACAGTAAAGGTGGATCTGCTTACCCCATCTTCCATAGCCTCTGAGGCAACGAAAGTTGAGAGAGGAAAATACGCAAGGATCTGCGTGGAGCTTAACCTCCAGAAGAAACTTGTATCCAGGGTAGTCACTGCTCACTCAGTCTATCAAGTTGAATACGAGGGGCTGGGACTTATCTGCTTCTCTTGCGATCGCTATGGACATCGCAAAGATCAATGCCGCTCGACATACAAGGAAAATGGACCTCCTGCTCAAGAACACAGTCAGTCCGGCGAATATGCAAGGACCCATTCCACGCCACAGCCGGTCAAGCCCAGATCTGATGAAGCTTTTGGGGAGTGGATGCTTGTGGGGAGTAGAAGGAGAACATTTTCAGCAGGGAAAAAACCACAGTGGGTGACGGTGACGAACAGAAGAGAGAATGGTAGACCGGAGAAGAAAAGCGCGCCGGAGAAGCAGTCGGAGCTCAGGCAAGCCGACGACCGGGGGAGTGATCGAGACAGATCGCGATTCAGCATCCTCGCCGCCCTCGAACCAGATGACGGTATGGTGATGGGACGCCACGGTGCAGACGCGCTGACTGGAAGTGAAGAAGATGATGATGTGCGTGAACTCCCTCAAGCCCGAGGCGCATCAGACACGAGAAAAGGGAAGGAAAAGGAACCCCACGTGGGGAGAGAAAATGGAAAAGGGAAAAGGAATAAACAATTTGGTGTGGGCCCCTCTATGACTAATGGGCCAGGACAAGGGGACAAGGCCCAGACGCATAGAGAAAGGCTTGTAGTGGGCCAAGACACAAGGAAAAACCAAAATGGACCTCCCAAAAACAATGTGGGCCGCAGAGAACATATTATTGTGGGTGGTTCATTAGCCCAAATTGCTTCCACTTCTGCTTTAACATCTCAACGGCATAAAGGCTCTGCTCCCCAACCTGTAGAGCCAGTAGAAGGCCCTCAAAGAATGGATATTAAATTAAATGATGCTTTTATTAAAGAAAAAAGTGAGCAAAGCATGAGTATTGTTACAACTACTCCTTCTATGCATGTGTTGTCTGACTCTTTAGAGGATGACATAGGAGATGATTTTATGGAAGCAGCACTTGAAGCGGGTCATCAACAGGGATTGGTGGAGCAATTAGCACAAGTTGCTGGAGGCCTTGGCAACCAGTAAGTTCCTCTTCCTCCTGTCTAATTTAATTATTTCCATGATTATTGCCTCTTGGAATTGTAGAGGTGCGGGGGGCAGGACTTTCCCCCGCATCATCAAAGATTTAGTTCACTCTCATAATATTGATGTTCTCGCATTGATTGAGACTCGGATTAGCAGTCATAAGGCGGATATTGTTACCCGTAAATTGGGTTTTAATAATTGGATTAGGTTGGAGGCTACTGGTTTTGCCGGAGGCATTTGGATTTTATGGAATGATAATACCACTCAAATTGATTACTTATCATCTACCACACAATTGGTTCATTGTAAGGTGTCTGATAAGCGAACTGTTGATTCTTTTCTTGTTACTTTTATCTATGGGGAACCAGAGATGAGTAAAAGAGAAAATTTGTGGTGTTCTTTGGGGGAACTTGGTCAAAAGGTGGAGGGACCGTGGATGATTGTTGGAGACTTTAATGCCTTTTTGACCCCTGCGGACAAAGTAGGAGGTTCTGCTCCTTCTGTTCGGGCTATGACGCAATTCTCTAACTGTATCAATAGCTTGGACCTGATGGAGATACCCATTACTGGAGACCGTTTTACATGGGAGAAACAGGGGGTGAAAGAAAGACTGGATTGGGTGTTTGGCAACCTCGAGTGGGAGCTCAATCATCCGCGGGGTAAGGTCTTTCACCAACTTCGGTACAAATCTGATCATAGGCTTGTGATTGTCTCCACTGGAGACAATTTTCTGACTCAGAACACCAAGCGGCGGTTTAGTTACCATCCTGTCTAGGCTTCGGAAAATAGTTTTTCTGAGATAGTTTGCAAATCCTGGGAGAATAGAACTTGGCAGCAGGGCAGATTGGTCTTTGAGGATGAAGCTATTAAGTGGAATTCCAATGTGCTTGGTAGTCTTCCTAAAAGGAAAAGACAGCTCCTTCACCGGTTAGAAGGCATCGATAGAGCTAGGCAAAATAACTCATCTAATGGCCTTTTTAAACTTGAAAAACAGCTCTGGCAGGAATATAGCAAAGTGTGTGCTCAGGAAGAGCTTCTTTGGTACCAAAAATCCCGGTGTAAGTGGCTTTCTTGGGGGGACAAGAACACCAAATTCTTCCACACGTCTACGTTGATTAAACGAAAGAAGCAGCGTATTGAAGCTCTTCAGGATGATGGAGGAAACCTGATTACGGACCCGCACATATTACGAGATATGGCCGCCAAGTTCTTTTCCGACTTGTATACTAAGGATTGCCAGGTACATGATTCCACACAATGGTATGCCAATTTTCCCCCCTTCACCCAAACGATGATGTCCAAATTCACAAAGAAGTGGAGGATGTTGAGATAAAAAATGCTGCTTTCCTGATGGGTGCGTTTAAAGCTCCTGGTCCGGATGGCCTTCAAGCACACTTCTTCCACACCCAATGGGATCACATTGGAGACAAGGTGTGTGCTTTGGTTAGAGAAATCTGGCATCAACCTGAGAAAGTTAAGGACATCAACCATACAAACATTGTCCTTATTCCTAAAGTTGATTACCCCACGACTTTGAAAGATTTTCGTCCCATCTCCCTTTGCAATGTCATTTTTAAGCTCATTACTAAAATAATTGCGGAGAGAATGAAGAAGGCAATGCAGTACTTGGTACAACCCCAACAATGTGGTTTCATAACAGGTCGTCAGAGTAGTGATAATGTTATCATTGCGCAAGAAGCTATTCATACTATGAGAAGTAGACGACGGAAGAAAGGGGTGGTTGCAATCAAAGTTGACATGGAGAAAGCTTATGATCGTATTGATTGGAAGTTCCTGCAGTCCACCCTTGTTTGTGTTGGGTTACGAGAAGAATTGATTCAACTCATCATGGCCTGTACCTCCTTGGTGTCCATGAGGATCCTCTGGAATGGGTCAGAGCTGCCTGAATTCGAACCTACCCGGGGAGTTCGTCAGGGTGATCCACTCAGTCCCTATTTATTTGTGTTATGTATGGAGCGACTTAGTCAACTGATCAACCAGGAAGTCAGGGATGGTCTCTGGAAGGGTCTCCGGTTTAATAGACATACTCCTCCGATCTCTCACCTCTTCTTTGCAGATGATCTTATTTTGTTTGGGGAGGCTACTACAACTCAGATTGACCTTATGCGGGATACTATGCTAGCCTTTTGTCAAGTCTCCGGACATCGAATCAATCTGATCAAGTCTAAGGCTTTTTTCTCCCGCAATGTTCATTTTAATCGGGCGCTTGAACTGAGTCATTCTTTGGGAATAGGGATCACGGGTGATCTTGGCAAATATCTTGGGATCCCTATGCTACACAGTAGGGGTACTAAAGCTGTTTATCTCCCCATTATCCAGCGAGCAAAAAAGAGATTAACAGGCTGGAAGGGACGATACTTGACCATTGCAGGCAGGACGGTCTTGGTCAAGGCGGTGTTGTCA
Organism: Inga leiocalycina; assembly: GCA_963242795.1. Classification (NCBI taxonomy): domain Eukaryota; kingdom Viridiplantae; phylum Streptophyta; class Magnoliopsida; order Fabales; family Fabaceae; genus Inga; species Inga leiocalycina. The sequence continues at coordinate 77,203,461 of OY725323.1, forward strand.
GCCTTACCGAGCTATCATATGCAGACAATGCTGCTTCCCAAAGGCACCTTAGAGGAATTGGAGAAAATCAGCCGTAACTTCATCTGGAATCAGGGTACCCAAGGACAAAAGATGCATCTCATATCCTGGGACCAAATCAAACAATCTAAAGAAGAAGGGGGATTGGGTATTAGAGACCTTAAGAAACAAAATATTGCTTTTATCATGAAACTTTGTTGGGGTCTCTTAACTCAACCAGAGGCCCTTTGGGTCCGGTGTTTAAAAGGGAAGTATGGGTGTGGTGCTAGTGATTACCCCATAGTGTGTAAGAAGAGTAATTCATCCACTGTGTGGCGTAGTATTGCTGCTGTTTGGGACACTTTTTATAGTGGAATTGGTAGAAAAATACGCAGTGGAACTACGGCCAACGCCTGGTGGGATTTATGGACTCCACTCTCTGAGCCTCTGATTCAGTTTGTTGATCGTAATTTCCACTCCTTAAATCCATGTGCAAAAGTAAAGGATTTTTTATTACCAAACGGGGAATGGAACATTTCACATTGGAGGGAGTTTCTCCCGCACTGGGTGATTAACATTATAATCCAGATTCCCCCTCCATGTGAAACTGGAGATGATCCGTTTTGCTGGAGAAGTGCTTCGGATGGCAAGTTCAGTGTTCGTGATGGTTATAAATTCATTTCTACCCAGTGGGATACGAATGGCTCGGCCCTGTGGAAGAAGCTGTGGAAGCTCCCTGTTCCGGAGAAAGTGAAGATGTTCTTCTGGCAAATTATTCATGAGAGACTGCCTACTAACTCACTCAGAGCTATGAGAGGTTTATCTGCCAGTGAGGAGTGTCCTTTTCAGTGTTATCAATCAGAAACCATTATACACATTCTTCGTGACTGTGAGATTGCGAGATCAGTGTGGTTACATTTTATTGCTCCTAACTCTCGATTTAGTTTTTTTCAATCTAATTTGCAGGTATGGCTTAAGGACAACTTTTCGCTCTCCCCAGGGAAGTCTTGCTTTCATCGCTGGCCATGGGTCCGGATATTTAGTATCATTTGTTGGATCTTATGGAAGAACAGGTGCAGAGGCGTCATGGAAGGAGTTCGCGCTCTACCAAATGAACTCATCCATAGGGGATTGTATCAAATCATGGAGTCTACTGTGTCGGACACTGTGAAGCACCAGATCTTTTGCTACGAGGCTGGAGAAGATCATTCCTGGAGATTGCCACAGGAAGGATACGTGCGTCTTGATACAGATGGATCAGTTGATGTTCACCGCAATGCAGCATGTGGAGGTCTTGTTCGGGATCATCAAGGCAGATGGGTCCTCGGTTTCCAGGGTAGGCTGGGATTCGCTCCGCCGACTACTGCTGAGCTTCTGGCCTTAACCCAAGGCCTACAGCTATGCAAACAGTATGGATTTCAGAGGGTTGTTGCTTACACGGATTCTCTTGAGACATACCATTTGGTTATGCAGGACACTGGTCTCAACCATCCTCTCCGATTTGAGATCAATACGATTCGGGATTTGCTGTACTCGGAATGGGACGTTGAGCTTCGTTATGCACCAAGGGATTCAATCAGGTGTGCAGATTACTTGGCAAGGGACGCTCAGAACCTAGTTCAGCGATTGGTCATTTTACCGGTTCCCCATTCTGGCTGTATTCCTATTATGCGGAATGACTATGCTCAATCTTTTGACATGTAGTGGTTTTTGATTGTATAAACTCTCCAAGGTAACTTGGCCATCTATGTATCAAAAAAAAAATTAATGCATTTTCATCAAATAATTTTTTTTAAATGCACGTGCTCCATTTATACTGCACTTCACACACCTCCGCCATGCACATCTTTGCATAATAAAATTTACATCGTTTTTTTAATTCATTCATACAAAATAATTTAACTTCTATTCATACAATAATAAATTTACTTACCAAGAGATTGTTCATTTGCCTAACAAATCTTTTTAACCTCAAAAGATTATTTATGGAAGTTTAAAATTATATCATTATATACTCAAACATTTCTTACACACTTGTCGAGATATGCAGTGCTCACATGTTAATTTTTTAAAAAATAAAGTATCTAAGCCTAATCTCACAATTTGCAGCCTTTACATACGCATGAGAAAAAAAGAAAGAAAGAAAAAAATAAGTGAAAAAGATAAATAAATACCCCTTAAATTTCAAAATCTTCAATTAGTGATTTCTCAAAGCAGTCAATTGTTATACTTTTTTTATCAATCTCATTACTCTTATTATTAACAAAATAATTTAAAATTTTAAAGTTCAAGTGGTATTTTTTTTATTTTTTTCTAAAAAATAATTTTACAACCTATAAGTATAACAAAATACCCCGTAACAAAATTTATTATTCAAAAGTATCATAATTTGTTTAAGGCTCAATTGCAACTTATCTTTCATAAATATAATTATTCTTTATTTATATGCAACATATTATTAACTATATGGAAAATTAAAGACATTTGCACACAACCAAAGATATTTACCTACAATAGAAGAAGACATGAGTCGTTAGATAGCTTTGGATAATAAATTTTGTAATGTGAAACTTTTCAGCAATTTTTTGCAAATTTTAATACGCATTTTTATTGAAATGTTTTGGTTTCCTTTCTTACTTTACCTTATGTGGTTTGAACCTGTAATATGTGATGAGAAAACTGCTTTTCTCAATTAACCAACATGCCGCCCGGACATTAACGTTCTGGTTTCCTTTCTTTATCTTCTCTCTTACGATTTCAATTATTTTTATTATAGATGTATGAGTAACCCTTTTAAATTTTTAGACATATTATCATTATGAAGGCAAACCAAATTTTGTGCTTTGCTACAACAATGTATTTGGTTAAATTAATTTTTTATTCTTTTTTAATAAAAATACAATTTATATTAATGAGATAAAAACATATCAAAGTTCATAAAAAAACTGATTTTTAATTCTTCTTTTGGTACACTCTTGAATATTGATATCAACCCAAATCAAAAGGAAAACGTATGAGAAATAATATCCTATAACAAGGACACCTTTTTTTCACAAAATATGAGAAATTATTTTGATAAAATTTTATAAAAATAAATGTATTAAGATAGAATCAAAGAAATGGTGTAAACAATATGAGTTAAGAAAATTAATATATATGTATATAATGTAAAACATGGACAAAAATTTACTATCATCATCTTGCATGCAAATTAGGGGACCAAAGTGTAGTTTTATTAAGCAATACAGCATTTGACAAGAGATATGTAACAATAAAAGTTTATGTTGCTTTTAATAATATAAACTAGTATATATATATAGTTCACCAAACAAATAATATACTTGTATGAATGTATGTATCCGTGTGCGCTATTGCTCACACACACTCATACATACATACATACATACATACATACATACATACATACATACATACATACATATATATATATATATATATATATATATGATAATATTGGGCATGCTTTATTTGAAAGGTGTAGGGCGAGCCACCTTCCAATATTGCAACCAACCGACAGTCCAATAATAAGGGTGGATTCAGATTAAATTTTGAAAAATAGTTTCTGATCAGAATAGATTATGGAAAGAAAAAAGGTGATTTTGATAAAACGAAAGTGTTTAGTTATTATGGTTAGAATAGCTTTTTTCATGGTGTGAGGCCTGCATAATGAGAAAAGACCAATGAGAAAGAAATGATGGGGCTCACATAATAAAAAAGGAACAATGAGAGAGGGTGTAAAACCCACATAAGAAAAAAAAAGGATTTTCCGAAAACCATAGTTTTGAGATTAAAACCATGTTTTGACAAATTTTTAAGTGTTTAGCAACCAAACCATAGTTTTGAGAGAAGAGCCGAACACACTAACTGTCCTCTATGCTCTGTCTTCTCATTCTGTTATTTACCGCAAACTCAAGGCAAAAAAAAACCCATTTCACCTATAAAAAAATTATTCCAAGAATAATAAACTTCATATTTTTCTATCTATCATGTCTTCCGATTAAATTATAAAAATAGTTATTACGTGCCTCAGATTTCTGTTGTCACAATATCATCAATAGTTATATATTTATTCTTGTAATGTTTAAAAAGGTTGTTTCTAATATTCTTAATTATTAATTTTATAAGTTTTGGATCTTTAAGTGTTATTTTTGTCAATGATTTATTATACAAAATTATATGCATTTGATGTGATAATGACACACAATGGGCGTCAATTTCTTCTTATTTTTATAATAACCATGAAGTTTATAATCGTATTTATTTTGGCTATTATCCTCAAAGCATCCTAAGGACGCACTTTTTGATATTTAAAGTTTTAAAATATCCTAAAAGAAAGTTGTATGCAAATTCTCTAAGGAATAGTATTCATTTTATGGGTAAATCTGTAAGGAATAATATTTTTATAAAGAGAAATTACAATTAACACAGTACATGTCCACAAGCTGTAAAAACTAAAAAGTTATAGAGAGAACTAATAAAGGGAAAAAAAGATACAAATAACTTTTTACTAAGTTATGCTTTAATTTTAAACTTTTTTATTGGTTGGATATATATGAAGTTTTATTATCGAAATATCAATCAATACACAATCATCAATATTAATACTTCTTTTTCTCCTAAAATACGAATTAGTTGACTAATTCGCTTAAATGAAAAAGTTAGTTAGTTAGATTGATAACTTGTAAAAAAATTCATGTGTTTTTTTTTATAACTCATGTACGTGTCATTTTTTTAAAAAATATATCTCTTTTTAATTTTTATAAGCAATACATAAATTTTACTTATATAAACAACATAATAATAATATAGGTAGTTTGAAGAAGTAGCAGCATGAGAGAGGATAAATTAAAGTAAGGTATTATATTTAGAGTAAAAATAAATCCATCAATTAACTTTTATTTTTTTGGAATAAAGGAGTAGTAATTAGTAAATCATTTGTATCATTTACCAACAATAAAAATGATATTTAATTTCTTAAGTGTTATGTAATGTACATGCAAGTATGGAACCTTACATATCATATACACACACACACACACAACTGTATATATATGACTCTTATAAAGATGTTCAACCGATTATTTATTAATAATTCCAGCACTTTGCAAGCTGTACAAACCAAATAAAGTTAAAAGAAAAAGAAAAAGAAAAAATTAACACAGAAGGGAAAAAAGCAAAAACGAAAAAGGGAAATAAAAAAACAGACAAAGGAAATGGGGACAAAAATCAGAAGGAATGGTCCCCTAATCCGTATTTAGCCGCAGTAGACCGTCGCCGTCAAGTCACGAACAGGGCTGGCAAACTTTTATTATTTGAATTAAAATTGATTATTTGATGGACACAATGTTAGATATAAAAAAGGGTTAAACAGCAAAGTTATCCTCAAATTTTATCTTAAAAGTACATCCATCATCATAAATTTTTTTTAGTGCAAAAGTAATTATAAATTTTTTAAAATGATATAAAAGTAACTATAAATTTTTTAAAAAAGATAAAAGTGACACTACCGTTAACAACCGTTTATTCAAAAGTTTTTAAGGGATGAAAATACCCATAAATTTTTCTCAAGAGTGCACTCACCACCATAAACTTATTTTTGGGTGCAAAAATAGCCATAAACTTTTAAAAATGGGGCAAATGTGACGGTTATCTTATTGGGTTCAAATGTAATCTTTTGATTGTTTTAAGTTCAGGAAAAAAACACATCGACTTGTCCACCATGATTTTTCTAAACCAAAAATTGAAAAACCCATCTTCAATGAAGATGACATCACTATCCTGCTCTCACCGACGTGCAGTAAATGGAATTGTTGAGATCCTTCCCCATCAACAATTTTAGCAACTGCGTTTACGACACCATTGATATCAACAATTCCATTTACGACATGTCGATGAGAGTAGGATGACGAAGTCATTTTCATTGAAGATCAGTTTTCAATTTTTGGTTTGAAAAAATCACGGTGGACAAGTCAAGGTGCTGTTTTCGTGAACTTAGAACAATCAAAAGTTGACATTTGAATACAGTAAGAGAACCGTCACTTTTGCCCCATTTTTGAAAGTTTATAATTACTTTTACACCCAAAAAAAGTTTTATGGTGGTGAGTGCACTTTTTAGAAAACTTTATAGGTATTTTTGCCCCTTAAAAACTTTTGAGTAAACGGTCGTTAACGGTAGTGTTACTTTTACCCCTTTTTTGAAAGTTTATGGTTACTTTTGCACCAAAAAATTTTTTATAGTGGTGGATGCACTTTTGAGAAAAGTTTAAGGTTAGTTTTGCCCCTTAACCCTATAAAAAAATGAGAAAAGTTGAAGAAAAACTGCCATTAAAAATTTTATTGATAAGAAATATTTGCTAATTTTTATCCATATAATACATTTACCATGTGATATATAGACTATATGTTTTGTTTTACACTTTGTGATAGTACTCCCTCCGATGTTAAATATAAGACATAGTTGATTTTTTTTTAGAGTTTAAGGAAACTAAATAAATTATTTAATCATATCATATGTTGTGTATTCTTAAATTATATATAAATTTATTAGTCAAATTAATTTGTTTGGAGAAAAAATAAAAATAAAAATATTTTAAAATAATTTAATTAATTTCTTTAATCTCTTTAAAAAATATTAATTTTACCTTATATTTAAAACCGGAAGACATATAATAGAGTACTCGTATAATTTAGCTGAGCATTAGCCAAAGTAGTATTATCTTATATATTGGAAGCTCCGCAAAAACAAATCCTATGGATATCCAGAATGAGTTGTGCTTAATGTGACACTTCTCCGAATTTAAAAAAGCTATTATGCAACCAAGCATATCAAGAAAAACAAATCATAGAATTCGAGAATAGAGCCAAGTGTTTGCTTGCCTTATCAAATGCACGAAATGCTTCTTACTCCATTGATTCATAATATACAAGTATGTATCTATATATATTTACATAGAAAGAATACGTTTCTTACATTTTTAGCCTTTATACATTTCTCTAATCTAAATCCTTGATATTGTGGGATTTTCTTTGACACTCCCTCTCAAGTTGGAGTATATATATTGATCATGCCGGATTTGTTATAAAGATATTCAACCCGTGTTCCATGTAAGGCTTTCGTTAGAAAATTTGCCAGCTGGTCGTTTGATCGCATATGTCCTGTTCATACAATATTTTATTTGATCTTATCATGAATAAAATGACAGTCGATTCAATATGTTTTGTATGTTCATAAAACATAAAGTTCGATGCTATATGCAATGCTACCTTATTGTCACACCATAACTTAATAGGCAATGTTATGACAATGTTAATTTCCTTCATGAGCTGAAGGACCCATACAATCTCCTGTATTGACTGAGACATAGCTCTATATATTGCTTCTGCACTGGATTTTGATACAATACCTTGCTTCTTACTTTTCCAAAATATCAAATTTCCAACAACAAATACATAGTAACTTGTAGTGGACCGCCTTATGGCTTCAGATCCTGCATGATCTACATCACAGAAGCACTCAACTTTAGTATGCCTATAATCTGTATAGAGAATGCTACGACCAGGAGAACCTTTCAAATAATGCAAAATATGCTCTAAGGCTTCCCATTATGCCACGGTTGGATATGCCATGAATTGGCTAAGTACACTAACCAAGGAGGTTATATCATGATGAGTTACTCTTAGATAGTTCAGCTTCTCAATAAGTCTTCTATATCTCTCAGAAAATGCAATCGGCTTCAGTTTCTTTGGATCAATCTTCTTCTTCAAGATATCAGGAAGTATATCAAACATACTAGCATCAAGATCTAGGAAAGGATTCGGAATCATGGGAATGTTGCTTGGTGCAGCTCCAAGCTTTTCAGTCTCCTTTAAGAGATCGAGAACATACTTCCTCTGAGTCAAAAGAATACCTTTCTTTCTTCTCAAAACCTCAATACCAAGAAAGTATTTTAATGATCCCAAATCTTTTGTCTGGAAATGAGAGTTAAGGAAGACTTTGAGTTTTGAGATTCCGAAAATGTTACTCCCTGTAATCACAATATCATCAACATATACTACTAGAAGAATCATGCCTGCATCAGATTTCTGATAGAACACAAAATGATCACACTTACTTTGACTTAATCCAAACTTCTTGACCACACCACATAATCTATCAAACTAAGCACGAGGACTTTGCTTTAGACCATATAACGACTTCCTAAGGTAGCACACTTTCCTATTCTCCCCTTGAGCAATGAACCCAGGTGGTTGCTCCATATAAACTTCTTCAAAAAGATCACCATTCAAAAAAGCATTTTTAACATTCAGTTGATGCAAATCCCAATGATAGGTGGAAGCCAAAGAGACAATAAGACGAATAGATGTGAGCTTACCCATAGGAGAGAAAGTTTCAGAATAATCAATACTATAAATTTGAGCATACCCTTTAACAACAAGCCGAGTATTTAACCATTCTAAGGAATCATTAACCTTAGTCTTAACAACAAACATCCATTTACAACCAATGGTCTTCTTCCCAGGAGGGGGATTAACAAGGGTCTAAGTACCTATTTTTTCAAGTGCCATAATTTCTTTTTCCATTGCTGCACATTAACCAGGGTGAGTCAAGGCGTGATGAAGATTAGTAGTAGTGGAGATGGACTCAAGGGTAGTCACAAGAGAAGAGGAAACAAGGAACAAAGACTGATAGGATATAAAAGATGAAATAGGATCGGTACAGTCAGCATATCTTTTTGAAGGACAATGAGGACGGGTACCTTTCTAGAGAACAATGGGCAGGTCATCAAAGGTATCAATAGTATAATTAGGAACAAATGGTTTAGTGACAACAATGGGTGGATCTGTGTAAACAGAAGCAGGAACTGGAGAGGCATCAATGGAATTTGTCGATGAAGCAATAACTGGCTAAGGTAAAATATTTACAACATTAGCATCATTGATGATATCAAGTTCTGGAACAACAGCCTGTACTGGTGAGATAGGGACACAATAGACCAAGACATCATCAGGCTCATCCATAACGGAGGGAGACCCAGAGAAGGTTGAAGTCATGAAGAAATGAGAAGGCTAATGAAAAGTCACATCAGTGGACACAAGGTAACGATAGAGATCAGGAAAATAATACCGATAACCTTTCTGAATTCGAGAATAACCAATAAAAACACATCTTAAGAATTTGGGATCAAGCTTACAAACACTTGGATGGACATCCCGAACAAAACAAATACAACCAAAAATTTAAGGATCAACAGGAAACGACATAGTAGTGGGAAACAAAATAGAATACAGAATATTCCTACCAAGAACAATCGAAGGCATACGATTGGTGAGGAAATAGGCAGTAGACACAGCACTAGCCCACAAATTTTTAGGGACACATGAGTGAAACATGAGAACTCGGGCAGTTTCTAAGAGATGGTGGTTGTAACCCCCTTCTCATTCAGGCCAGGATTTACGTTCAAAATTACATAATTATGTTGAATCAGAGACTATATGATGGATCAAGACTTATTATAAATTTTTATTTTCCAAATAGGGTTTTCAGAAACTCTTCAACAACCTATTCAACACGGTCCCATATTCACATTTCAAATATATAAATGGCTTGTACAATTCAAATCCATTCATAAATATCAGAGTGCAATAAAATTTCCTGACACACTTGGGTTCTATTAATAAACTAAGGGTTTACAGGGTATAAACGCCCATAATTTGTTTCCCATAACAAGGGGATTACACAAAACTGCTCAATGTATTCAACATATACATTAATTCTCAACAAAATATCTAAATGATTTGTACATGGTAACCAATTATCCAAAATATAAACTCCTAGCCCGGAGCTGTATCCGCCCTTTATCACCTTCTTCTCTTTGCAACCACTAACCCTGTCTGAAATTTGTTTTATGGGAAAGTGAGATTCTAAAGAATCTCGTTAGTAACATTTCACTCATAGTATGCACAACAACAAAGTATGTAAGCAAATCATAACACCACAGTAAAACAATGTCATTTACCACGGCGGTTACAATGGCAGGGGTAGGTGTGACATACATTACCCCTACGTCTGCCCACACTGAAGTGCTCACACTGCAATGCACAATGACATGTTGCACATAATGTATTTCACCTCAGTTGGGTTCTATATAAAGCATTTTACATATGTCACAACACGGCCTCGGCAATTACAATGACAATTCAATGGTAGGGGTAGGTGTGACACCTATCACCACCTACGACTACTCATGTTACAGTTCTCACGTTGCAATGCACTACGACACATTTCGCACTCACATTTTCACAATGGCATCACGCCCACAACTTTTTCACAACGTTAAGGTTTCATGCAGCATTTTTCACAACAACTACACAATGATAAGTCATGCATACCAAGCATCATACACAATACAAGAGAAAGGTCACTACCTTGGTCTTTCCGTACTTGCTCAGGCGCCGATTTCTCGCGAGCAGGTCAAATATAAAATCCTATAATTCATAATTAGGGATGAAGCATTATTCTCTATTCCAATACTTAATGACTTCAACACTTAGATTTGGTTATCATTGATGTTCTTGAGGAAGCTACAAATGCTTCTAACAAAAGCTCTAAAGGGTTGAAAAAATTATACCAAAGATCCCCTTTAGAAGTACAAGTGCTGATTTTTCATTGTTGCACTCGAGTAAAGAAGGCCTCACTTGAGTGATGATGAACTTGCACTCGAGTCATGAAAAGCACACTCGAGTGATAGCCTAATGCTCACATGAGTTCTACAAAGTGAGGTTCAGGAAGTGCTTACTCGAGAACAAAAGAAACTTTCAAATGAGAAGTGCACTCGAGCAGAGACCTTGGCACTCGAGTGATGGCTTAACACTTGCAAGTGTTAAGACACACTCTTGAAAATTGACCTCGAGTGATATCTCGAGATGTGAGTTCATAGGGCACTTGAGTGAGACAAGGTCCACTCGAGTGAGAACCCACAATACTCGTAAGTGAGATAAACACTTTTGCTTTTTGCAGGGAATTGCAACAGAAAAACTGAAGGAAAAAGAGAATATGCAATGATGTACTCGAGTGAGACCCTAGATCACTCGAGTGATACTTATCAGAAGTCAAAATGCAGTAGAGTTTATAGCATTTTCCAAATTTTAACCATATGTTTCTAATGATCCCAAATTCTAATTCAAGACTATTCCCACATAATTTTGTACAAGAAATCCAATGGAAACATCAAAACTACCAAATTCTTATTCCATTATCATGCTTTGTTTTAGGCAACATCTAACACAAAATCCCTAAAATTTCAAAACTTGTCATTTCAACCTCAAACCCATTTCTATCTATTCTAAACACATAGCAAGACGTCATTTCCATGACCACATTATACCAAACTCTCGAAGACCCTAATTTCAAAAATAGGAAAAAATTCCTAAAAATTCAAAGCTTAACTAAATGCCACAAAACCTATGTAGAAGGGTTTCTTTTACTCACCTCTACTACTTTCTCAAAGGTGTTCCTTGCTTCTCCAACCACTAGATTTTATTGAGTGCTCAAAACACCACCAATGGACAATCTAAAACTATAGAAATAGAGCCATCAATCCAAGGAACAAGATTAAAGAAGAGAATTTTTGTATTTGGGGTCATTGTCTTACCTTAATATCAAGCTTTTCTTTATCTTTCCTAAGCATCCATGGCTGCCAAAAATAGAGGTGAGAATGAGAGAGAAGAGTGAGGAAGAAGATGAAGAAATGATCACTCTTCCATACCCATGCCCATTCAGTGTGTAACCCCCTGACTTTAAACACGTAATTATAATTCGATAACACATATTTAAATCGGATTAGAGACCATTGGATGCTTTAACCTCGTTTTAAACTTTCTGTCTCACAGTAAAATTTTCACAAAAACTTTCAAAACTCTTTTTCCCATCCTGGTCTCAATTTCAATATTCGAATATAATTACCTGTGCAGTTAATATACATTCAATCATATCAGAGTGTATAACCGTCTCCCCGGCAACTCCCGGGTTCTATACATATATAACCTGAGGGTTTATAAGTATCCACTAGGGGATTACACAACCAAAATCGAATATAATATTCCTATTTCAAAATATACAGTAATCCCGGGTTCAAAATGGATAACCAACGTTTCCAAGTCAACTATATACCCCCAAGGGCCCTAATTGCTCCGGGTTGGCCGCTTCTCCTTTAAACCACACGCCCTGTCTGAAATGTTAGTCATAGGAAAGAATGAGATTCGAGAGAATCTCAGTAGTAACAAACCACTCACACAATGCATAAACACAAAGTATGTACATAAATCACAAACAGCAACAGCAGCATCAATCTCAAAGATACATGGTTTTCACCACAAACGACAGCACTCACGGCTGTATACACAATACGACAGCTCTCGCTGTAATCATAATCACGACAGCTTACGCTGTAATCACAATAACGACAGCTTATGCTGTAAACGACAGCTTGCGCTGTAAACGACAGCTATCACCAGCTGTAACCGTAGCAGCATCAAAGATTCATCAAAGAATAGTGATAACACACACATACAGAGTTTTACACATAGTATAAGAGAGAGAGTCACTACCTTGTCCTTTCCTGACGTCCTTCAGCACAGTTGGCTCACGAGGGCGGCAAATATCAAAGCCTATAAACAAAATCAAGAATGGTGGATTAATTTCCTACCCCTAATTCCTACTTTCAAACACTTAGAATAGGTTCCATATGAGTCTATAATGAAAATTTACAAAAATACCCCCCAGGGACCCGGCCTGGGCCCGCCATACCCGGTCCGGTTGCACTTTTCCCGAAATTCTAATCTGGGCTATCCTAACATATTTCCGCCCAAGGAATCCATTTCAGTACTCAGAATTATCAAATTCAATGTCAAATTACAAAATTGCCCTTGGCAGCCCTACTTTTAGGGTTTTAGGGGTGTTCCCGTAATTATGCTTTCTCGGCCTTTTTTGAAAAAGTGCCCAACTGTAACCCCACCTATTTTCGCCCACTGAATCCAATGGAATCATCAAATCATTGAAAATCCAACTCTAAGACCCATTTGCAGCCTTGGCCGAAATATACATGTTCTCCGGGAAAAATTGGGGTTTTACGATTTCGGCTCCGTAAACGCGTTCCTTTCTACTCCTAACTACTTTATTCACTATTACATTAGGTTATAACTACCATTTGAACCAAAATTGGGTAGCATAACCCTTAGGAAACTCAATTTCCAAACTTTAAAACCAATGGCAATCCGGCGAAATTTCACCGATTAAATTGCCCACAGCAGCCAGAATAAGCAATATACGAAAGTTTGGAAGTTACCTCAAGCTCCCTCTGGCTTTTCCCAAATTTGGCTGAACCCTAGCCTCTTTGAAACACCAAATTTTGAGCTTCACAACCTTAAAGAATAAAGAGGAGTAGCTTAGAGTCGGAATTATACGCGTTAGGAGCTAGATCGTCGGAGAAATCGGCTTACCTTGCGAGATTTCTTCCTCTTTTTCTCTCTTTTCTCCAAGCTCTCTTCACGTCTTTTTTTTCTCTGAAATGGGTCGGGAATGGCTGATCAAGATGATGGAATTGCTTTTAATTCCATGTTGATGTCACCTTACCACATGATGATGTCATAATTTCTAATTTCACATTTTCGGATTTTCTGGCAGATTTTCTGCCCAACTTTGAAAAATCATAACTAATTCTAGAAAAATCGAAATGAGGTGATTCCAAAGCCAAATGAAAGATATCTAAGTCCTCTTCATAGGAAAAATATTGGCCATTACTGAAAATCACCACAAAATTCCCAGAATTTTCATCTTTGCATACTGTTCCAGAAAATAATTAATTTCGCTGGGCAAACTTCAAAAATTCAAAACTCTTAGGTCACAAATCAAAATGATACAAATTATATGTTCATTTTGAAGCTTGACATGTGAACTTTAATACTGGAAAATTTCAGAATTTTTAGACACCATTTTCCTATTTAAAACGTCCATACAAATTGGCTGCCCTGTACAGAGTTTTCAACTTTTGCACGATTGTTCCCAATGGTTCCAATTTCACAATAAACACTCTCCCCACATGAATTTTCACAAGGAAGCCATTGGAATCATTAAAATATCCAAATTCCCATCACACATTCTCCAAAAGTGTTTATTCAACAATAATTATATCCACTTTTAAAGTCATTAGCCCTTAATCACTTTTTGGGATATTACACAGTGAAAATGAGGGAAAGAGAGAGAGAGAAGGAAATATTAAAATATTCCATTTGACTTTTCCAAACTATTCTAACCTTATATCAACTTGCCAAGTGTCCAATTTTCATTAGCTCTCATAAAGTAAGCAACTAGTTAGTTATTCTAACCACTCCATTAGTCATTTAGTCACACATATCATTTCTTCTTAATTAGTAATTAATTTCTCCATTAATAACTGACTAATTGGCTGATAGTTTCCATTCTTTCATTTTTTTCCGTAATTATAGCACATTAACTCAAATTGTCACATAACACATAATTAAATTATTTTCCTTTTTCTTTATGTGCCATTTCCCTCATATTTAGCCCACATAATTATTTTGTCACATAATTATGCTAAAATACAATGTGTTGGACATTTCGAATAATTAATTCGGGACTTAAATCAACTTTAATTCACAGAATATTCTCAATAATTGTCATTTGCCCTTAATCAAAATTTGAGGCATTATAGTGGTTCTTACTTTTAGCAACACCATTTTGAGCACGGGTATCAACACAAGAGGATTGGTGAAGGATGCCATAACTTTGCATATAATCGATGAATGGTGCAGAAAAATATTCTTTTGCATTATTACTTCGTAGGATTTTCACAGAAGTGTTAAAGTGGGTTTTAATTTCAGCACAGAAATTTAAAAAATGAGTAAATAATTCAAAAGGCTATTTCATTAAGTAAAGCCAAGTGGTATGAGAAAAATCAACAACAAAAGTGACAAAATAGTGATAACCAGTCTGAGACAGAATTGAACAAGGACCCTAAACATCAGAATGTACTAACTTGAAGGGGGATGCAACATGTTTATTGACACGAGGTGCCAAATGAACACGATGGTGTTTGGCAAATTGACATGACTCACAATTTAAAACAGACACCGATGAGAACTGAGGATACAATTTTCGGAAAGATGAAAGGGACATATGACCTAGACAACAATGAAATTCAAATGGAGACGACCCACTAGAACAAGCAACATAACGTGGCACCTGATCATCAAGGATGTAATGTCCACCGGATTCATAGCCTCTACCAATAATCTACTTCGTTGAAAGATCCTGAATTAAACAATAGTCAAGGAATAGTGAGATAAAATAGTTTAAATGATGAGTCAGTTTACTTGGAGACAAAAGATTAAAGGTGATATTGGGAATATTAAGAACATAAGATAGTAAAGGGATGCAGTTGGTTTAACAGTGCTTGAGTCAAGAACATAGACTGGGGAACCATCAACGACGAATATGGATAATGGGTTGACATAGGGGACACATGATGAAAACAAATTTTGATTACCTGTTATGTGATCGGTGGCACTAGAATCATTGACCCACTTTGTTGAAGTAGTAGTAAGACCATAAGACAAAGTGCTTGTAGCTAGGGTCCCTGCAGATGAAGATCTAGAATCAGAAGGACCACGTGTCTGGGCAATATGAGTAAGACCACGTTGTTGATCACGCTGCTGTTTAGTTTGCAACTTTAGACAATTTTTTTAATGTGACCTGGTTCCTTGCAATAATTGCATATAATACTGCCAGAATTCATTGTCAGAGAACTAGTGCTGTGTTTGTACCCATAATTCCTATTTTTAAAGGGACCGCGCCCAGCTAGAGCACTCATATTTTGATCAACAGAAGAATGAATCAAACTATCAGCTCGAAGAACCCGTGAGAAAACATCTTCAAGAGAGGGAAGCTCCTGACTAGATAGAATTTGAGAACGAATAGTCTTATAAGACGGGTTAAGAGCTTCTAGGAAACTTATGATAGCCTGAAGTTCCAAATTCTTGATATGAGTCGAAAGATCCGCTTGCGGAGACATGAATACTTTTATTTCCTCATACATCCTCTAAAGTCTAAGAAGAAATCTTTCAATGGACGACCCTACGGTTAAGGGTGATAAAAACCTTTACATACCTCATAAACCCGAGTAATATTTCCTTAGCCAAAAAACATAAATTTAAGATAGCTCATAATTTCTTTGACAATGTTATAATGGCTAACAGAAGATAGAATCTGTGATTCAATAGAATTTCGAATTTGAAACAAAATTGAAGCATCGCCAAAAGTTTTGTCTAGTCACTAAAAGGAGGATCTTCAGTTAAATGTATTTCCATCTCAAAGCTCAAAATATATACTCTAACAGTTTTATTCCAATCACTATAATTGGTCCAGTTCAACTATGAGGCAGTGATCTTAGCAGGCATGGGCATCATAGAAGAAATCTTAGAGTCAGCCATGTAGAATCAAATCAAATGGAAGCACAAAGTATCTTAAGGAAATAAGTACCAAATAGGAGCTAGCCACAAAAAATGCCAAAGATCAAATTCCACAAAGAACATATTGCTAGATGTCAGGTTGACAAAAAATGGAATAATCTCAATAGAAATAAATGAAATAGTCACAAAGTATCTCACGGCAGAAGTAAATGTCCAGAAATACCTAACAATCCAAAGTTAAAATTGTATCACACGGTCACCATAGATGGAACGAGCTCGAAAAATGATCAAGAAGCACCTGAGAACTATCGGAAATCGTCGCCGTAACAGTGCCTTAGGCTGGCTTGTGGTCGGAGCATCGGAGGTAGAGTTGGCATGTGATAGCGCATGCGTGGCTGGAGCACGCCGCCGCCGTTGGGTTAGGCCGATTGGAGGCTGGGGAAGTGATATTTGGGGCATATGAGGTTAAAATATGTTTTGGTGAAGGAGATCTGAAACTAGTAAAGCAAGCTTGTTCGACTAGAAACAATGGAGGTCCCTAGAGAAAAACTGAACTCAGACAGAGGAATACCCACAGACACGCTCTGATACCATGTAATGCATGAAATGCTTCTTACTTCATTGATTCATAATGTACAAGTATGTATCTATATATATTTACATAGAAGGAATACATTTCCTATGTTTCTAGCTGTTATACGTTTCTCTGATCTAAATCCCTAATATTGTGGGATTTCCTTTGACACCTTACACCATTTATTGCATTTTATTAGAAAAAGAAAAATTCACTGCGGTCCCAAAAACATTGTCTTCTGAAAGTGCTTTGATCGCAATCTTCTCTCTTTGACTTCTGCACACCACCATAATCAGCCCCATCATCTACCATCTACCAATAATATGGAAAAATCAATCTTAACACCATAATTGAACATCAATATGTCCAATATAAACATTAAACCAAGTAAAAATATCTTCATCTACCACCGTCTGAAGATAGAGCCGAGAAATCGGGGCCGGCCCGTTTAGGCCCGAGCCCTTCCAAAGCCGGGCTTATGATTTCGAGGCTAAAAAGAGAAGCGGGCCTAAAAGGGTCGGCCCTGGAGGGCTGGTCCTGCAGCCTTGTAGGGCCGGCCCTTTTAGGCCCGTTTAATATTTTTTTTAAATAAATTAATAAATATAATATCATTATATCAAATTATATATATGAGATATACCTAAGTACCTAATAGAGTATTAATAACAGGAAAACACTTATTAATTAGTTTGATTTATTTTATTTTCTACAATGATTTATTCATTTAAACTTTAAAAAAAAAGGCTAATTTAGACATTAGATGATTATTTTAATTAAAAATTTATGAGTTTTAAAAATAATGTATCTCAATTTAAAGAAAAATAAATAAATAAATTATAAAACTTGAAAAAGAATTTTTTTTAATTAAAATGAGTTTAAGCCCGAACCCTAAAAGGGCTAGCCCGCGAGTTTAAAAAATATGGTATTTTTTAGGAAGTGAGCCTAAACTGACTAACTCATTTATGCCCAAGCCCGTGAACGACCGACCCATATTCCCGGTCTGAAGCTGCTGAATCACACACTTCACTTACAAACAAATCCGAAAATACCTATCGCCTGCTCGACTGCTTTGTGTTCGAAGGCCGCCGCCGCACCAAGCTTGGACTCGTTGCTGGATCCTTCGTTCAGGCCGTCCTTGATGATGCTAAGACTATCAAAGTTGCAACCTTTAATCACCATTGTTAGGGGAGGGAGGAGATCTCTTGAAGAAATGAGGAGGAAGAAGTAAGGAAGTTCGGTTTTTCAAAAATCGATCCAAGAAAAGCCCAATTCCACCTTAACCAAATGGACACCAATGCAAGAGAAAGGGAAAACCAAACTACCTAAGCAAAAGAGAATCGAAGTGGTGTCATTAAAATGGGGAGACGAGGTACAGTGGGGGAAGCGACTACGTGACGACGGCAATGAATGAGGTCGAAGAGGAGGAGGGTACAGTGAGGTTGCAGCTGAGGGGAGGTGGATTAGGAACGAGAGTGGGGATGAGAATGAGGTCTGACGAGTGGCATACTTTTTTGGGAAAATCACTGTCAGGTCCCAAGGAAGCAAAATATTGTCAGAAAAGTCCCAGGAAAAATTGAAATATCTGAAAAGTCCCTAGGGACTTTTTTGATATTATTTTCCAATGTAAAATGACATACATGCCCCTATTGTTAATGTAAAAGTGGAAGCTTCAGAAAGAGGAGGGAAGGCGTAAGTTTTTTTCCGGAGACACAGAAACGACGCAAAAGGGACTGGTGTAAACTCCAACATTGAAGGGATCAAGTGTAATGTTGAAGTTCTTGGTAAAGGATCAAATTTGCAAGCTCCACGTAGTGGTACCGAGGTAGAACACGAAACTGAATTTTTTGTTTTTGGTTCTGTGTGATATTTGGATAAAGTGAAATTGAATGATGGTGAAAGGTTGGTGCTTGGTGGCAATAGTGGACAAAGTGGTAGGGGTAGATGAGTAATGACATGATTTAGGTAAAGTTATGAGCTTGAGCGTTGTAGTTGGGGTTTGAATGAGGTTGGGTAGTGTTAATGTGATAGTGCTCTGTTTTTTGGGGAGGTGACAGAGGAAATGATACCTTTAAAGTGGGAATAGCTGATTTTCAGGTTGGTGGGGTGCTGTAAAAATTGTGATATGGGAAGAAATTTAATTGTTGTTAATTCGTGCAGTTGGTGTTGTTAATATAACTGAAGTGGTTGTTAATACAGCAAATGGGTTTGGGTGTCATAATGCTCTGTTATTGGGGAACAAAACAGAGAAAGTTGGACGTTTGACGTGGGAATAGTTGATTCTCATGGTAGTGGGTTGATGTGAAAAGGGTGATATGTAAATAGTTCAAGTAGTTGTTAATTCATGCAGTAGTAGTTGTGAATATAACAATTTTAGTTGTTAATTCATTCAGGTGTGTACTTTATAAAGTCATGGGAGACTTACCATTCACTTGTGCATGTGCCTAACTTACTTCATACAATAGGCAAACAACTTGCCAACCACTTGATAAAATATGCTACAATTCAGCTCTTATGAAAATTTGCATCAGAAGTACTGCTGCAGTCACGCGATGAGGTTGTGAAAGGAACTGAAAGGGTTGTTAATGAACGCTTCACAGGTTGTAAATAGCTCAACTGGTAACAGTTACGGTGAGAAAACGATGGGAGGAGGTTGTTAATTGAACTCAAAGGGTTGTTAATGAACGCTTTAAGGGTTGTAAATAGCTCATTTGCCAACACTTAACGTCAGATAGCGTTATCAGAGAGAAACGAGGGGGAGGTTGTTAATTGAACTCAAAGGGTTGTTAATGAACGCTTTAAGGGTTGTAAATAGCTCATTTGCCAACACTTAACGTCAGATAATGTTGTCAGAGAGAAACGAGGGGGAGGTTGTTAATTGAACGCTTTAAGGGTTGTAAAGAGCTCATTTGCCAACACTTAACGTCAGATAACGTTGTCAGAGAGAAACGAGGGGGAGGTTGTTAATTGAACTCACAGGGTTGTTAATGAACGCTTTAAGGGTTGTAAATAACTCATTTGCCAACACTTAATGTCAGATACCGTTGTCAGAGAGAAACGAGGGGGAGGTTGTTAATTGAACTCACAGGGTTGTTATTGAACGCTTTAAGGGTTGTAAATAGCTCATTTGCCAACACTTAATGTCAGATACCGTTGTCAGAGAGAAACGAGGGGGAGGTTGTTAATTGAACTCACAGGGTTGTTATTGAACGCTTTAAGGGTTGTAAATAGCTCATTTGCCAACACTTAACGTCAGATAGCGTTGTCAGAGAGAAATGAGGTGGAGGTTGTTAATTGAACTCAATAGGTTGTTAATGAACGCTTTAAGGGTTGTAAATAGCTCATTTGCCAACACTTAACGTCAGATAGCGTTATCAGAGAGAAACAAGGGGGAGGTTGTTAATTGAACTCAATAGGTTGTTAATGAACGCTTTAAGGGTTGTAAATAGCTCATTTGCCAACACTTAACGTCAGATAATGTTGTCAGAGAGAAACGAGGGGGAGGTTGTTAATTGAACTCACAGGGTTGTTAATGAACGCTTTAAGGGTTGTAAATAGCTCATTTGCCAACACTTAACGTCAGATAGCGTTGTCAGAGAGAAACGAGGTGGAGGTTGTTAATTGAACTCAATAGGTTGTTAATGAACGCTTTAAGGGTTGTAAATAGCTCATTTGCCAACACTTAACGTCAGATAGCGTTATCAGAGAGAAACGAGGGGGAGGTTGTTAATTGAACTCACAGGGTTGTTAATGAAAGCTTTAAGGGTTGTAAATCAGCGCTTCAAGCATTATAAAACAGAGATCATGTGTTATCGCTGCTGGTTCGCTGGGGCGTACCAACAGCGAACGAGGTCAAAATAGGCCATTTTTGATGTCATTTTGCTGTTGTTTTGCTGTGGCGAAGCAAAAGCAAATCGTCTCACCTTGAAGTTGTAAAACGAACTCATCAGATTGTTAATACACACTTGAGGACTTGTAAACAACACATTAGTCATAACGTAAGAAAACATCATCTGTAGGAAAAACGTGTTGGAGGTTGTTAAACCCACATAACCTGTTGTGAATAAACGCTTGAAGACTTGTAAAAATCACCATTGTAATAACGCCCTATTACTTAAATGTTACAACTTGTATAAGAAGGCATATGCAGTTGTGCAATAGCCGTAAGAAGTTGTAAATATTTCCTTGTCACCTAAACATGGCAGTAAACAAAAAAGCATTGCATGATTGCCCTTCCTACAATTACAAAATAGTCACACAAAGACATAAGGTTCTTAAAGGACCCACAAAATAACAACATATGTACATAATAACATCACAAATGCTACTTGTCTCTATTCCCCTGCATTTGTTTCTTGCCACCTGCAATGGACAGCACCTTTTTGGCATATATGTTCCCGTCATGTGTCACAAGCCACCATAACGAATCGACCTTAATCTGCCGAATTTGTTCAGGAGACAACTTAGGCATCGTATACCCCTCTTTGTCCTGTGCCGAGCCATCCCAACCGAATAACCATGAAAGAACATGGACGCCACACGAATCGCTACAAACAGAAAGGAACAAAAGATATGAAACACAACCAACCAGTTGCAACACATGATTGTTCGCCATTTTTTACTTAACCAGAAACATAATAATTAATCCAATCCTTCCAAAACTCAGTAACAAGAGCTTTAACACAGAGTACAGTCCACTGATTCAAACTATTTTCATGTGCAAATTAAAACTCAATATCAACAACAATGATCTAAAATGACTCCAACACAACACTAGTTTGGTGCCACCAAGAGACTACTGCTTTGCATAGCTTATAACCAGTAAATTCCACAGTCACAAATCAGATTCACCTCTAACATTGCCCAAAATTTTGAAATTTCAGTACATACACCTAAAGTCACACAACTTACCTCAGCAGTCAATATGTATGTCAAATGCAAATTTGGACAAGTAAGCTCATATCAGAAATTTCACCAAACTCAACAAAGTGTACAGAATTTCAGCGATGGATGCAAAGCTTTGGAATATACCGTTCAGCAAACATCCACATTTTGACAACAAATTCAAGTCACTGCACCAAAACTCTAACCCAAGTCCACACAGTTCAGTTTTATCACAAAACAACTCAGTATTATGAGTGGAAGTCAACAAACGGTGCACAATAAAGCTGCAGAGACTATAAACAGTAAAGGCGCAATATAAACAAGTTAACATTGAAGAGGTATAGATTAATGCCATATGAACAAGCATCTATAAAAAAACCAAAACCAATTACTACCTACAATATGGAGCTAAAAGTACAAATTCTCTATCTTTATATCCCAGCTGTCTCATCATATCCAAAAGAAACTAATTCTTAATTCTGAGGGCAGGATGTAAAACATCAAAACATATCCTCTTCTAAAAGGCAATTAGGAATACACATCAAAACATTCTTTGTGGGGTTTATGTTCTAGAAAAAGAAAAATCTACTTCCCCCTAATAAGCTTTGTGTGCACCTGAGTTTTAGCCACGTCGCAGAGCATAATGGTGAAAAAATGAAAAGAAACTTTCTAGTAATTTCTTGTACATGGTTTAACCCCTGATTAGATTAAAAAACCTGCTAATTGTCATTTGATTGTGATACGACAAAATGCTTTAATCATGAACTTTGACCTTTTAAATCATGCAGCGCAACCAGCGATGTAGGCCGAACAACTGAGAACATTCTAGAAACAGAAATCTTTTAGTCCACGCCTGAAGAACAAAATGAGAAAGAATTTGAGCCTGCACAACACAATACAACCAACTTAATTCAGTTATAAACTCATGATTGTAAGTTCAACTGTTAGCATAAGGTTGAGAAGTGTAGAGTTTGTCACATCCCAAACTACTCTGTGCAAGGCATGTCAGTGAATCTAGGCATCACCACAATATAAAATTTAACATACAACAGTTAATTTGGTTATGTAATTTGCTGCTAAACTATTGCTTCATTATATAGCAGACTTGAATGTCCAAGAGAAAAATGAAATACTGCTTACAGTTAGCAACATTTCTAGTAATGTAAAGAGAGTCAAATATACATACCGGTAAATTTATTGATCCAAAATGAAACATTGGTTTTCAAAAAGCCAAAACAATCAGAAAATTCACTGAAGTAATGATTCACGAGATGGGGATCCACTTAAACAACCATTTTGATAGGTTTTTATCAGTAATTTCACTAGGTGACACTGTGACAGAGCAAAGGAGTGTGTGTGTGTGTATTCCTCTAGCATGAACACAAAATTAGGAGTTCTAAAACGTAGTAGTGTTAGCCTCTTAGGTAGAAGAACGTTACAAAAGAGAATCAAAAGCTTTACAGTATACCTAGAAACCAAAATCAACTTTCAAAATTACTCATAAAAAACCTAGTGTCAACACTCAACAGTACAACAAGGCCTTCTAATTGAAACGCCAAATAGAATTCCTAGCCACCATTTTCATCAGGCTTCAAACTCGTTGATCATTGCACATGAATTATTATGAATTTTCAGGACATCAAAGATTGATCAGAACATACCCTAATTAGGATGAAGGCAATTCGTTCCAGAAGACGTAATGATCTAACAAAATGCGCGAGCTTACCCGTCATTAATTCTGAGTATTTTTGGCGAAGATAGGAATTAAACAGAACAAAATTAGCACGACGACGACGCCGACCAGCAACGGACACGCACGGCGAACGAAGGGAGCACCCACGGTGAGGCAGGGCAAACGGCGAACCACCAGCGACGGACACCCTCAGCGACTTACGGCACACCGACGGACACGCACCGCACGGCACCGGACGACAACGGAGACGGCAGAAGTTTGTTTTTCAAATGCCTCTCTGGAACGCGATTTGGGGCTCTGTCGCTCTGCTCTCGTTCGATTGAAGAAGACGAGTTTAAATTTTCATTAGGGCATGTGTGTCATTTTACATTGAAAAATAATATCAGAAAAGTCCCCAGGGACTTTTCAGATATTTCAGTTTTCCCTGGGATTTTTCTGACAATATTTTGCTTCCTTGGGATCTGACAGTGATTTTCCCTACTTTTTTTTCCCCCAAATAATAAATTAATATTAGAAATGAGGAGATCTGGAATTTTTTATTATTTTTTTATATCTCAGCTTCCACATCAGCATTTATAGTTAAAGTCTCTCTCTCTCTCTCTAAGTCAATGTAACTACTAACTAGAGTTAAATGTTTTGGTATTTCTGCCCCAACTCTCATTAAGTGCCCCACCTTTCAAAAGTATATGGGTACACTTTTAGTAAAAATTTATGAGTACGTTTACAGCTTTACTCTAATAAATAAATAAATATTATTAAATAAAAATGATAACAATAATCAGTATCCCTAATTTTTTTAGCAATAATGTCATAAAAGTACCTATAAAGTATGTATGTTTCACATTACGATCATGAAATGGCAATAACATTAACATGATCCGGACTAACTCTCAAAATTGAGAAATGACCTTTTAAAATAATATTTGTCATTGCTGAATTTTTTTTATCTCATATAATTAAAACTGTTATTAACTACATTGAAGTAATTATTCATCTTCATGTTATCACTAATATTTAAAACTCAAATATAAATTCTCAAAATATTAAATGTTATTTTATTAAATATAATACCGTTTGGTTCAAATATCTAAGCTTTTATTATCATTGCATATAATTAAACTTATTTTTTAAAAATAAAATAGCCATTAATTTCAATATCACATATTCTTAATAATTCTCCTCTCATCAAAATCAAGCTCCAGCCACAGGCAATTGATTAGAGGTTTTTTTTTTTTTTGCTTTGCAAAGATATTATAGGTACAAAGATAATATAATTACTTTGCAACTAATCGGGTTAGACTAGCAGAAGGGGTTGCTTCCTCATAACATAATAAATTAATGTTTGAATCTTTATTGAAAGAGCTGTTAGAATATATTTAGTCCACAATTGATAAATTAGAGCTCAAACCCAATTTTGTTGGTTTTTGGGAGTTAATTTTGAGACACCAATAAAAAACTTCCATAAAAACTTCTATTATTAGATCTCTTCTGGTAATTAATAATGAATTTATTGTATAACGTGATTAGAATTCGTATTGGTAATTTGATTTTGTGTGGGTATCTAATGAGTCAAACGAATTTTAAGTACATTTAGAATCCTTCAAGAATTACTCGCAGTTTGATAATATTTTAAACAGTGCTACTCCTACTTAAAAAATATAATTATCTTACGACAAAAATTAATACTAAGAAAAGTTGGTGTTTTAAATTTTGTTTGTTGTGTTATTCCCTTTTTTTTATTGCGCCGTCGACTCAGATTAGTTGCAGTGAGAACACTTTTTTAATTGCTGCAAACCTGCTGACAACTGCGTACTTTTCTGCCATAAATCTCCCATCGGCTTCCTTTTCTTTTTCCTTTAAATACTCTGACAACTGAGTCCTCAGTTTTAACACATTAATAATTTTTTTATTTGTTTTATTATCATAACTAGATTATGAGTTTTGTACCTACTTCTATCATCCCAAGTTTTTTACCTTTTTTCCTCGGAATAATTTTTTTTTTCCACCTCGGAATAATTCTTCATAGTCCATGCAAAATTTAATTAAATGCTATAGTTTCTTTTACAAATTTGATATTATATCTCCATATTTTAATTTTCTTACATTACGCATTGGTTCACATTAAATATTATTTTATCTTATATAATCTAAGGTACATATAGAGTCATACAATGTTGCAGACAATGATACATTTAATTTTACATTCCAGTAAAGTATTTATTGATATTTTATCTTAATGGAAGGGAATTAATTTAGTGTAGTTGAGTCAAATGACTCTGATAACAAAGAATTTATTTATTGATACTATAGAATGAATAGTTTTGAGTAAATTTTAGTTATATATAATTTTTTATTGAGTCTAACAATATTTAAATTGCTAAGAGTATATACAAAATAATATTTAAAATATATGCTTTGAGTGGTGTTTGAAAACACTGTGCTTACAAGTTTTTTCACAACTCTAATTAACATGTGTCATTTTCTAGGATTAAATGAGTCTTTCATGCATAAAACAGGATGATAGAACGGCAAACATATAATAACATTGTAACTTAAAAGAAGAGAAAGGAGAGAAGTTTGGGGATAGAATTCTGTGTCACCCAACCATAATGTTTTAACCATGCACCGCCTTTTATTATTTATATAGGTTTAGAACATATGACCGTTGATCAATTATAATTATGATTAAAGGTGGCTTAATGATGATTAATCATAGTCGTTTTCAACCGTTGGTAATTATTGTGGTTTATAGCAATTGAATGTGGTTAATGACATAATACAACCAGTTAATTAAAACACATAAATGGTCTAAGAGTCACTATGCTTATTTGAATTAGTGATTGGAATACTTAAAAGCAGCTTTTCAATCGTGATTTATGGTATATGAGATAAGTATGTGAGAGGAGTTGTATCCCGATTTACGTGAAAAACAGCTTATAAACAATCAGATCGCTAAAACAAACATGCCAACTTTCAAGTGTAAGTTCAAGACTTCTCTTTTAATCCTTATATAGTAGCTTTAGCTCACAACTTAGCATGCATTATATTAAGGCCTGTTTGGTTCATTTATAGGTTTTTCGACACTCTAACACCTTAAAATTCCAACATAAATATAATTGAATAATAGTATATATCAAATAATTATATAAAAAGTATAATCATATATTGTACCAAATTTTAAAAATTTAATATTTTATAAAAGGTGTAATTCATTATAAATGATTAACACACAAGTGTATTGCATAAAATATATAAAATGTTAAAATTTTCACAAGACATAAATAATATGAACATCACGGTTTAGTTAAAAAATAACATATGTATTAAAGCATGATGAGCATAATACAGATAGAAGTCTTGCAACTTGACGTATAAAAAAGAAACAGCTACAACACCAAAATTAGAATCTACCAGTTCAATTAATAATTAAGTCCAATTAACTATTCTTATTTCCCAATTTCAGAATCTGATAACGAGTTTCAATAATACAGCCAATCATAAAGCATCAGCATGAACGACAACTTGTTTTTGTTCATTAATTACATTATTATAATTAGAAGAACAATATTATTTAATTTTTTCTTGTGTCAAGTTGTTAGCAACATATCACTCTGATCTTATTTATAAGTCTTTTTTAACTAAAAAATTTGGTCTTTTTTATAAGTTTAGTTTCAGAGTAGTAAATGCATTTTGTACCTTTTTACCCCTATTAATTGCAACAAACAAAAGGAATTTATTTATATTAACTTTTGAAATTAATCATAGATAAGGGCGAAATTGAAAGTTTAGCTAATAATTAATAAGTTAACTAACTCTTCTTGGTATATGGGAATTAGTTAAAAAGGACTTATAAATAGGATCAAAGTGGTATAGGTCAACATCTTTTTCAAGAAATTAATTAAATAATTTTAGTCTTTTGAAAGTATTGATAAACTTTCAGGGCATGCAAAGTGCAGAACAATCATGGATGGCTATGAAAAAAAATATATCTACATTTTTTATGTTGATGGAGTTTTTTTCCCCTTAGGCAACGTCAGGGATTGAGAAAATAATAATTAATTAATTAATTTGCATTTTCATTAATAAACGAGATGGATGAATATATAATGGGAATACTTATTAAATTTGGTTTTGGGGGAGAATTAAAATTAAAATTGTGTTAATTATGAACTGTTCAAGTTGTTTTTTTGGACAACTGTAAAAGTGTTTAGCCGATCAAATAACGGACACATTTTCTTCGGAAATTACTACAGCAATCACTGAAGTGGTGTAGAAAACTTATTAATATTAATTTCATACTTTAAAAACATTTTTTCTATTTGGTCGTAGGATCAAGTGAAAGGAATTTAATATTTATGAAACAAAAATAATGATTTAAATCTTATAGTTAAAAATTTTTACTTTGTGAAAAAAAAAATCTAATTAAAATTCAATAATATGTGAACATGAAATAGTCAAAATATGTTTTGTTTGGCTATTTGGATACCCTCAAATAAATGACCAAACATCTGTGTTAATTGACATCAAGCACTCCTTAAGTCAAGTATTGTTTAACTATGAGACTGCACTGTTCAACCTTCAGTACATGTGAGTTCCATCCGCTAGGTGACAAAATGAAAAAAATGATAATAATAACAAATTTGTTGTCAAAGAAAAAAAAAACTAAGAAACCAATAAGTTGATGTTTTTATGACTGAAGGGATGTGTTAAGTATTTTAAATAATTGATTAATTGTAATTGTCTAACGCGAATAAATTACACTCCTTGATGGCTTGGGGTGAATAAAGATATATACATATATATATATATATATATATGGAAGAACATTATCTTTTTCTAAATTGGGTGTTGTATCTTTTTGACCAAAATACTACTACGAAAAAGTAGTACTATAACTAACGCATTTGGTATGACCGAATTAAATCACATGGAGTGCCTACAATAATTTGCTTGGGGCGTTGCAAATAATGATGTGCGCTGATATTGTAGAAACAGCTCAATATATTCTTTTTGGAACCCACAAATACGATAATAATACATATTAATTACAATAATAGTAATAATTCAGGTTCTTAAACTCGGACTGGCTGGTCCGGCCCAGGATTTGTTTTTCAATCAATTTTTTTTTATATTTTTCTTAGAATTTCATATTAATAAGGTTAAAATATTTAATTTCTCATCGGTTTGACTCCGGTCTGACCTACTGACCCTTGATCTAATAACCCAACTAGTCTAGTCACTGATCCGGGTTTTATCACCTTGGTAATAATAATTGAAGTGAGGAGATAACGGTTGTTGGAGTTCAATTAGTGGTGAGTGGTTCTCGTATTGCTTTCAAACTTTAATGAAACTTCCAAATGTTGTTCCAACCAAATTTTCCTTTAATTTGGGCTAACAACAAATAATAAGAATAATTAATTCTTGCTTTTTCGTGAACTAATTTTGTTTAGAGTACAATTATTTAACTATAAATCATGTATCCTAAAAATTTAAAATCTTAAGAGATACTTAGAAGGGAAAACATAATTGTTGACATGGCTTCTAAATCAACTTATTTTTTAACTAAACAAGGTTGTAGCTCTTTCAAGAATTAAAATAACTAAATTCTAATGCAAACGAGATCATTCATGCCTGCCTACACCACCTATCTAGATTTATGTTCGCCTAGACACGGATGGGTTGGGCAGCCTCCAGTGTCATGCTTTATATGGAGCTCCGATTAGAAAATCAAACTAATTTTTTTTGGATATGCATCCAGTATTCCAGGTCAATCCCTTATCACAGGGGATTCTATAAACCCGAACTAATCCTGATTTGAGGCATGACAGAACCATTTTTTCAGGTGGCGGCAAACAATGCTGCGTTCCCAAATCTTGAATTCAAGACTCTTGGTTAAGCTAAACAACCCCCTACCAGTTGATTTAAGTGTTTGGTGGTCAAATTAATTTTTTTTGCACACAAAGGGAAGGAAAATACAACACACTCACTCAAAGTGGGATCGAACCCGCTTCTCGATCCTCACCAAGGAGGCTAGATGCCAGCTGATCTAACGATCATTGGCCAGAAACTGAAATTAATGGTAGAATGGCTCCTAGGGTTTATCCCTGCAACCTCAGTGGAATTGATTGCCTTATTAATAGTTCTCCAATTGTGTAAGCAACATGGTTTGAGTAATGTTATGGCTTCATTCAATGTGTAGATTGTCTTGCCAAGGAAGCAAATTATCTAAAGGAAGGAATGCCTATCTCATCTAAATCTTCTTAACCCTAGTGGTTCTATAACACAGTTTTCAAGCTTTGAACTTGCCTTTGTAATAAAAAAAGATAGATCTCACGCTGTGTCGTCCAATGCCAAAAGAGTAAGCCACATTTTACTCAGACATGTGAACAACTTCCTAATGGTTATATAATATATAGATTAATTTGCCTCTTATTGCCAATATATATTTTTTTAATAAAAATTATTGTTAATGTTGAAATAAATATGATTTTTATGGCATTTTGATCTAAACATAAAACATGTTAACATTTGGGCCAGGGATGGAATTTTTCTTCATAGGAAGTGTCGGAATGGTGTCCTAAACATATGAACTAATAAATTAATTTACATAAATTAAGAAAACAAGGTAAGTTAGTTATGTCCAAAAAAATATACATTGGTCTCTCTAAAGTACTGCTCCTTTTAAGTCATTCAAAAAAAAAAAAAACAATAACGAATGAGGAAGGCAAAATGATGTTGAGGGCTTACATTAAATATCAAAAATAAATTTCTCAACTGCCTTTTCCATATAAGAAGACTAAAGAGTGCATGAAGCATGGACCAGTTGAGTGAGAACTGAGAAGGAGGCGCAATAATTTGAGGATTCGGACTTAAAACGCTATTTGTAAATGATGCGTTGGAACTATGTTAATCATATGGTTGGGCCCTAAGGCTCTGTTTGGTACGAAGTACTTGAGGGTAGGGAGTGGGATTGGATCAGAGATTGAGTCAAAATATGTCATTTGATATGAGGGAGTATGGGTAACCAAGAATTGAGAGTACCACGAAAATGGGATTGCTGCAAAGCCGCCCCCCCCAGATATTGTGTTTTGAATCTCGGGATTGCAAAATTATGAAGATAAAAATATCCTTGATTAAAATATTTTCAAACAAAACTAGCCTTGATTTTAACCTAGAATCCCTCTCACATAATCACTCCCTCCTTTCCCCCCCTCACCATTGACATCTTGCTCAGTTTTACAACAATTGTTCATGTTTGTTAGTTGATATAAATATGTACTGCAATTGTTCATATTGCTCAGTTTTACTAGATTTAGTTTTACTGCTATATGTACTGAAATTGTTTGTCAGGTTCTCTCCAACGCATCCAAGTTCAGCAAAATCACACACCCCACATCACAAACAAACAAAACACTCAGCAAAATCACACACCCCACGTCACAAACAAACAAAACAATCGTTGAACCATCAACATATGATTTCCCTAGTCTTTGATGATGGATTGATTGCATTTGGGATTTAAGGCAAGGGGTATTTGGGTTTTTTTATAATTAATATCTGTTTATTAAATAAGATTAGTGAAATCATTCCCTCCAATTATTATCTCATACCAAACATATTTTTAAAGAACCAATCCCATTTCAATCCCTGTCCCAATCCCAATTCATCAAAATTCAGTACCTCGTAGCAAACAGGGCCTGAGGCGCCACCACTGGTAGACGGGCATCACCATGGCGTATCCCGGCTAATTTCAATGTTTTAGGCATTTCCTGCCTCGTAATTCAATATTTTTCACTCTAGGCTGGAGAATCCAAAACTATCTCAGGTAATCGATACATATACTTTACTTAAAAAATGCCATTTTCTTTGACAAGCTAGCTAACAATTTTTGTGATTTTTCGTTGAGGGCTAACATTTGATCGTTCTATACTTTCAACATGACATTACATCCAGGTTTAAAGCACATCCACACAGAATCCTATCACGCAGATCAAAAGCTTCCATTTTTCTCCGCCCCACAAAACAAAATCTCAGAAAAACAAGGCTAGCTTCTCTTTGCCTGAACCATAGGCATCAAACTGTCCCAACACTAATTACATGTCGCAACAATATTTTTCCCCCATATAGAGGCTCAAGTCATCAAACAGTCCTAAGGTGATCGATAATCAATGTCAGGCTCCACTTTGAGCAGAAAAATGAGGTGCTCGACCAAGTGGTATTAGCAGATCCTTCAAATACTCATACTCTTCCATACCTATTTGGGATCCGTTTAACACCTGTTTCCTCAAGTCAACAAGATATTGGTTAACAAAATTTCACAAATGAGGCGTGCCTTCAATTATGAGATGCTTGTACTAAAAAAAAACACATCATTTAACCTTCAGTATATGCTCGAATGGAGAAAAATAATGGAAGAGAATATTTTATTTAGACATTTTTTATCGATAATTATAAGAATATTTTGTTTCCTCTCTCTCCAATTCTTTTTAATCCAAACATGCTTGGGAGGAATAAAGGTTCAATTTAAATTCAAATAAAAAAGAATACTCTAGACTAAATTATCATCCCTTTCCTTTTCTATTATCATCATCTAACTTGGTAGGCGGGTACTTATAAATTTACAGGCACAAGCCATAATCTGTGTTTGTAGCAATGCCCATAGAGCTAAGAATATATCGCAATAGTTTTAATTTTTTCCAAATACCCACTGCCTTTATAACTTTTTCAGTGTAAAAACTGAGCTAGATTATTTTTTTTTAAAAAAAAAGAAACTTCCAGCAATGGAAAGGAGAACAATGAATGAAGTAGAGAAGGGAAGCACAACATATGTCATATAAGGGGGTCTCACCTTGGGAAGAAAGATCCTCCTATCTGTCATGTACGGGATAAGAGCAGGTATTTTACAAACAGACAACGCTTCAATGAACAGAAGACCAACAACTTGCCATTGTCTCATTCTGAATGCTGGAAGTGCATCCATAAATGACATTGTATCCAGCAAGCGTTCCTAAGAAGTTAACAATATAAAGAAAATATTTGAAGTTATTCACTCACCAAGTAAGATACAACACTTCATCTCTAATGCATCGATATAGCTAGCCCTCGTTCAATGAATATAAAAGGTAACAAGCAATGACTAGAAACATTATAAACCTTATCTTCAACACACCATCCACACTGGACCAAAAATTACTGCAATCCGGACAGGACCGAGATTGTTGAAGTTCATAATTAGTGATTCCTCTCACACAATATTGCTTCCCCAAAACAGAGTATATTTATCCTCCAAACAAATTCTAATAAATTATGAACAGTTTCGCATTATCAAGACGCAAAAAAAAAGGAAAAGGGAATGCCATGAATATATTGATCAATAGAGTAAAAGGAGTGCCTGTTTGGGAAATGCTATAATCACTTAAAAGAAGCTCCTTTGCGCTTTATGATACAAAACCCCTTTCACCTAGGTATCTTATGCAGCGCAAAATCAATTAAAATAAGCTTAATCCAAACACCCACTTAAGCCTTTGTTTGGGATAGCTTAAAAAGCACTTATAAGTGCTTTTTATGTACATCAAAATAAAACTTCTCCCACATACTTACCTCATATATCGTAAATCATGATTAAGAAGCACTTATAAGCTAAAATTAAGCTATCCCAAACAAGCACTAGGATCCCATGAGACATTAGCATTGCATTGGCATTGCAAGTAACTCTTAATTCCACTAGGAAATGACATCCAAAACTTGAAAGCAAACAACCCTGCTTTTATTGCCATATTTCCATAATTAAAACCTAATCCCAAATTACACCAACATAAACATCACTCAAGGAATCAAAGTCGTGGAACTATAAAGAAATCCAAGTTCCTTTATGATCATTTCAAAAAAGAGAAAATGTTAATGAAGGAGATTTTGGGCTATAAATTTACTGAAATGTGTTTCTTTTCTTAATTACATATTTCCAAAAAAGAGAAAATGTGTGTTAAGGTACTGATTAGTAACTCTGAATAAAGAATAAAATAGAAGAAATCTCCTAAAGGGAGTGGGTAAGAATCTCACCAACTCACTTTAACAGTCCTGGAGTATCTCCTGTGCCAATATTTTTTCTGATAAACAATGATACTTTATTGATGAGGCTCCCTGCCTATTTATAATAGAGACTTACAGAGAACTTGACGCAACCATAATTCAAAATGAATAACAACCCCTAGATTTAGGAACTATTTCCTAACAGACTACTGGTGGATCTCCCCACTTATCACTTCAACTAATAATAAATAAAATAGCAGCAATAAAACAGTAATAAAATAGCAACAGTAATTTAAATGGGATGGTCCACTCTATTCCTTCCTAGCACGTTTATTTTTCCTTGAATAAGTCAAACCAAAGCTGCTATCAATGTGTCTCTTTTATTGCCTTATTTCCATAATTAAAACCTAATCCCAAATTACACCAGCATAAAAATCACTCAAGGAATCAAAGTTGTAGAACTGTAAAGCAATCCAAGTTCCTTTACTATCATTCCAAAAACGAGAAAATGTTAAATGGAGGAGATTTTGGGCTATAAATTTACTGAAATGTGTTTCTTTTCGTGTTTACGTTCTCTCACCTTTATTCTGCACTGCCACACTAGACATGCCCCCCCTACTTTCAATTACCTTTAAAATCCTATAAACTACAATCACAATATTTTCCTCAACTTTACATAGTAAAGTCCTAAAGCCAATCCCCAATCCTTATAAAAACTGAATAATGCAAAACTGCTGTGGGATTCCAGTAACCAGATAGCAGAAACGGTCATCCATGGCCTTAAACCCACATCAAGTCACCTGACCCTAATTCCAAACAAAGGCATTTTGTCCATTTTATAAAATGAAAGTAAATTGGGAACCTTGAAGTCCTTCACATACCCAATAAAGCAAGCTCTTTTCTATGCCCCACATCAGAGAGCCAATTCACCATTTTCCGTAAACAAAAATGATATTCATGTCATACTAAAAATGGAGGGATTACTTTATCACCTAAGCAGCATTCAATAATAGTACATTCAGGCAATTACAAAAGGCAATGCATTGTATATCTCCACAAATTAAGCCACGAGGAACAACTTAGCAACAACTATCCTCTATTCCAAGTTTCATTTTTTAACCCAACCACGCCAAATCATAATCTAGAACAAAATCACATAACTCCAAAGTCATACCATCCCTTTCTCCAAGGTAGATATTGGTGTTGGCAACCTGAGATCAGCCACAAGTCCAGGTAAAGCTCGAGCAAGACAACTGGAAAGAGCCTGTTTTATTTCTGATGACCGACTGTCAGCTAAGACAACTTTACAGGGATATTCTCGCCCATTAACTGTTTGATATTCTTCATGAAAGCTTTCATCCCTTCCATATATAAATACCAGAGAAGATGACGTTGTCCATGAAAATAGAGCATTCCACATCATTGCAAAAGGTGACAACTGAAAGAAGTTAAGAAAACATGAATCACTTCAAAAATAAAAGCATGTCTTGAAAATGCAGACAACTTGTAGAAATTCTCACAAGACTTACAGTCAAACTGAAACCCTCAGGTGGAGGGTCATACCATGAATCTTCCAAGTCAAACAAATCATTATCTGAAATTCCAGGCTTTCTAGGCCACTTTAGAGAAACTGAATCCTTTTCTATTGCATCAACTTCTTCTACAGTCCGTTCTTCACCAGGATTTTGAGGACTTGGCAATATGA
This sequence comes from Inga leiocalycina, assembly GCA_963242795.1. Classification (NCBI taxonomy): domain Eukaryota; kingdom Viridiplantae; phylum Streptophyta; class Magnoliopsida; order Fabales; family Fabaceae; genus Inga; species Inga leiocalycina. Next base: position 77,238,846 of record OY725323.1, read on the forward strand.
TTATACCAGCTTCAGAAACTAAACAAGATTTAGGAAAAGACAAGAACCCTGTCAAAAATGAGTAATAAAGTTGAACTGGAAAACTATAAAAAGAAAACAGAAATTACCAGCCTCAGCGGCATCAGATCCTCCGGATACAACTGCTTCTGATGCCTGGCTCAAAGCAATTGCACAGGCTTCTGCAGAGGCATGACGTAAAATAGCTTCATCATCATCAACATGTGTACTACCTACTGATGATTCTTTTGTATCTCTGATTTCCTCAAACTCACAAAGATTCTTACTCCCAGAACTGTTCGTTTTCTCATCAGCCCAGGTAACAGAACGACTTAGCTTCTTTTCACCAGATGTTTTAAGAGCAGACTTGAGTTTACTCTTGCTCAACCTAGTTTCTTTCTCTACAAGTTTCTCTTCAGCATTTGCAGCAATTAAATTGGAAGCAGAAGTATTGCCATGAGTGGCAACTTTACTATTTCCCTCATTTTGTCGCAGTAATTTCTCTCGAGATTCATTCTGTTCCACTTCACATTGTCTTTCTGATGCGGGATCATAGTTCTTAACACCACTTTTGCCTAATTGTTCAACAGAAGATATGGGCATTATTTCAGATGATACGTTGATTTCCTTGGCATTTGGTCCCTTCTCTACACATGACATACTTCTATTAAGACCACTTTTAAATGATGAGGACAGCTCCTGAATTTTGTGATCACCGTCCCTGACAAGTTCATCACTGACTCCTATTGGCTGCTCCAAGTTCCTCTCAGAATTAATATTCAAAGTATGAGATGAAGATTTCAGATTTTCTAATTGATTTTCTAGATTTTGGTGATTCATTTCTAATGTCCTAATTTTAAAATTTGAATTTGTCTCTTTTTGATCAAATGGCAACTTTGATACATTATACTCATCTTGAGTAATTATCGTGCTGGTGAAGTCCATCTCATTGATAATCAAACTTTTACCGCTGCTTAACTTGCCATGGCTAGCTTTAGACCCTGCAATGCACAATCAAAGCTCACTTTCTCATAAACCAAAATAGATACTAGTGATTTTATTCATCCACTTCATAAACATAGCAACAATTAGATCCCCAGCTCCAAAGTTGTATATTCACCCATACGCCTAAAATTGGACAGAGTACACGTAAGACACTAGCAAGAAAAAGCATATGCATATGACTAATTATGCATCTAGAAAGAACAAAAAATGCCATGAAATTCTCACCATTTTTAATATTCATCCGAGAGGAACCCTTTGAATCACTATCTCTTTGTTTTGGGACATAACGCTCAATAGCATTTGATGGACCAATCCACTGCTCCAAAGACACATCCCCAGTGCTAGTTTCTGTTTTCTCCTGAATTGTCAAGCCAGACAGACCTAATTCTTCAGGCTTTCCAACTTTTTTGTCTGGACCCACATCCATATTCCCAAACAACCTAAGAATTTCATTAAGTTTCTTTGGGTCTAAAACTGAGCACCTCTTGTCTTGCAAGCTCCTGGCAAAAGATTTACTATTAACAACACAACTGGAAGAACAATACTTGTACGTCTCCTGTAGATCGTAAACCTTATGCTCCTTTAAAGAAATCCGATATCTACCCTTCCGAGGGCGATCATATTCAAATGCCAAAGGATTAGAGCAAAGTGGATAACCACAAATGTTTGTGATGTATCGTTCAGTTACCACATCTTCGTAATCGCTCCTTGACATCAAAGATCCAGCTGCAAACAACTGGTCTTCATTTTGAATGCCTTCGAGAAGGAATAGTTGCAATTTGAAAACTGCATCTTTCACAGATACTGGTTGGTCCTTAGCCATCTTGAAAAGCAAATTTCTGAAATTGCATAATATACAAAGAGCACATAATTAGGTTGCTTTGTTCATCAAATTCTTAGCTAAAACTCCAGATTAATGTTTAGGTAAAACTTAGCACAGGGTCAAATATTTGTCATGAATATTGTACAGCACATATATCATAACTAACGTGCTGTGTCACAATCAATCAAACTTACAGCAATCTTTCAAATAGGAAAATGATGGTTGTGGAATACATGAAGAAGCAAAAGAAAATAAATTCTTAGTGGCCGTTTAACAATTCTATTTCACCCCTAATATAACCAAAAAATTTACATGAGCTTGCATAGTTTCAATAACTCAGTAAAAACCAAAATTATACTAGTACTAAATAAACAAGGATACTGTTGCTAGAAGTTGGATATGCCAAAATCCCTCTGTTAATCTTTTACAGTCAACTTAAGAATGAAAATGAAAGTTGCCAAACAAAGTATCAAGGTTTTGACGTCAATGATTTCATTTGTCATGCTTTCAATTGAATCATTGAAATTTAAAGCACATACAAAGCCACAAGTACAGAAGCAACAATGCTTGCATCCAGCAGAAACCCCAAGTCCCGAAACCCCTTCTCTTACTGTTAGATTTAAAACACATACAAAAGCAAAAGAATAAAGAGACCTTTAGAACAAATTAAAATCACAATCCGAATTGCATACCAATGAGATGCGAACGCTGGAGACTGAAGAAAAAGATCGACAAAGGGCGGGGAGGGGACGGCAAAGGGAGTAGGCCGGCTGAGGGGAATGATCGCGGAGGGGCCTCCAAAGGGGGAAGGACCACGGAGGTTGGTCGGCGGAGAGGGGACGACCAGGACGACGAACAAAGACTGCGGAAAACAAAACAGCTATCCAAATGAAATTTTTTTGATCGAAAGCATACAAATGAAATTGAAGTAGCAAAAATAGTAAAATAATAAAACGTTACAGCAATAAAATTTATACCCTGTTTGGTACATGGAATTGAAAGTATGGAATTGGAATTGGAATTCAATTTTATGAATTGTGCATGTTTGGTATAAAGAAATGCTCATGAAATTTAATTCCATATGGAAGCCAAATAAGGCCAATTCCATCAAACTCAATTCCACCCAAATAGCTAAGATTTACAATTCCATGTCTTCAATTCCAATCTTGCCCTTTTTGTGATGAGGACCATGTTCAAGAACCCGAACCGGACCGACCGGTCCGGCTCAGAAACCAGTGAACTGGCCCGGGTTCCAAATTTTTTTAAAAAAAAAATTTATATTTTTCTTTTAGAATTTCATATTATAAGCTTAAAATTTTCAATTTCTTATAAATGAGAGAGATTTTTTATTTTTTAATTATAAAAGCATTTTGGTCTTTTCACATATAAATTAAGACTCATTTCTATGACATACCAAACATATTTTTAAACTTCATTTCTATTTCCACTTTCATCAAAATCAATTCCATTATACTAAACGGGCCTTTAATTATTTAATAGAAGGTACAAAAATATCTATAAACTTTCATTCAAGTTGCATCCAAAATCATATGCTTTTTGAAAGTGCGAAAATACCATCAACTTTTAAATCCAGAGTAAAAATGTCAAAACCGTTAAAGCAACTTAACTGCCGTTAATTTCTCTGCTGGGGCCCACATTATTGTTGTGAAGATTCCGAAATACCCTTAATTGAAAAAAGTAAAAAGCACCCACCCTTTCTCCTAGATACTCAAGTCGCTGAAGCATTCCCTTGGAATGCTAGTTCAGGTAAACACTTCTAAAATTCATGGTAATCAACCCATAAACCTTTAAACTTCTAAAATTCATGGCTTATCGAATCTAATAAGCAAACCCACTTCGATTTGATGGAGAAAAATAAAAACCCAATTAGAAAGGAAGTTTTAAGACTTAGCTGGGTATGACATTGAAGGGATTCAATTCAAAGAAGCACAAATCAATCTAAGAAGATCTAAAAAAATGTGAAAGAAGGCTCAAATCAAACTCAGAACAAGGCTGATCATAGGCCACAAACTGAAGGCAAAAATCAGGGCACAGAGAACACAAAATAAATCAACCAGCAAAGCTTTCAACAAAGCAAAAATCGCAAATCAGAAACAAATCAGCGAACTAGCAACTACTGGCTCGTTGTTGTTAAGAAATCGTGACCTTTATCTATGATAAGCCTCGACCAAACCAGAGGAGAAGTGGAAGTAGATGAAAAGGGATCCAGGTTCATAGCAGACTCAGTCACAGATCAAGAAGCCACCTTTCACGGTAAAGACCTAGTCATGACGATGGTTCGTCGTTTGTCTGCCATAGAAGTAATCGCAACCTCCACTGTCACTATTTTCTTTGAATACTAGTCGAAACCCTCAACTTCTCCACCTCTAAATCTTGCCTCCATAGCCAAGCCACTAAAAATCGATTCACTCTCATCTATCGATCAGTGAAGATGAGGTTGGTGTGTTTGGTTGGGCTTATATTTAATCAATAAGTCCTTATTACGCAAGTCAAGATAAAACCCCTCTCACATACTTACCTCGTATACCTTGAATCACGATTTATAAACACTTATTACCTAAAAATAAACTATTCCAAACGAGCTCGAATCGAGTCATCACCATGCTTGCTTCGCCACCGTCATTGGTGGAGAATACCGCCACCGTAGTGGGCATTTGAAAACGGCGGGGCTGCTTTCTTGTACTTCTGGGATGATTGATGAACAAGGGTTGGAGGAAGAGGGCGATTAGGGGCATTTTGGTAACTTTCGGTACAATAACTGGGGCCCACAACATAAAAGTAACAGCTGTTATGCCTTTTAACGATTTTAGTGTTTTTGCACCCATTTTAAAAATTTATAGGTATTTTTGCACTTCTGAAAAGTATATGGTGTTGAATACACTTTGAGTAAAAGCTTATACGTATTTTTACACCTTAACCTAAAAAAAAAGCCTTTGAGGAAAATCCTATATAAAAAAAAGATGGTTGAACTACCAAAATTTTAATTTGAGTTACTAAATTTAATAAATCATATATTATATTAGGTTATGTGTCATAATTAGGGATTTAAAATTTGGGTCAAATTATCTCCATATCCTTTAGTTATTAAAACAGTAAAATTGAAAACATAACTCTATTATTAGCTTTATCAATTAATTCCTCCTATATATAATCTATACTATATCTTCTGTTGTTCTATCAACTAATTTAAAAATAATAAATAAGTTGTAAATTACCTCCATTTCTGTAGCTACCATATTAAACTATATAGCTAGGAACTTAAATTTTAAAACAAACTAATTAATAGTAAACTTATAAATTATTAGTTGATCTTTATTGGGTTATCAGATGAAATTATTCGCAAAACACTGTAGTATGTAAGATAAGCTGACAAGAATTCACCTCCGTCAATTATATACACTTCTACTTTTTCTATAAAACCGAAAATTAAAAAAAAAAAAAAGAATATTGTGAGCAATTAATGTTTGAAAAAAAGTCTGCTCAGCCGTATAGTATTTCCTAAGGAATTAATTGATAGAGCAAATATATATATTTGATTTCATCAAAGATTTCTCCTCTAAAGGTTTTCATCTCTCTCAATAAGTATGTTTTTCGGGATTTGAACTTTTGTTCTCCTTTTTATCGGGCGAAACCTCTTATTACCTCAACCAATAATTTGTTAATGTTATGTATGTATGTATGTATGTATGTATGTATAGTGTTTTTCATACTTAAATGATTTGCTTGTTTGAAATAGCAATTGAAGCATTCAAAAGCAATTTTTTAATCGTGATTTATAGCATACGAGATAAGCATGTGAAATGAGCTTTATCTCAATTTACGTGAATAAGCACTTTTAGAGATCCCAAACAAGCACTATGATTGTTTTAATATATTTATTTAAAATCAAGTAATTGTTTTTGAGAAAAAGACAAAAAAGAACTTTGAAATTATAAAATTTCAAATCATGTTTATTATCGAGGGTTGATAAGAAAATGATAAAATTTGATAAGTAATTCGTAACCCATATTTTGGGAAATACTTAATCTGAAATTTTATAAATTCAAAGTTTTTTTTTGTCTTTTTCCATTTTTCCCCCTCGAGTCCATTCAGGTATTCATCTTCTTCGCATAAGGCATTTTTTTTCGCACTCATCTTATATTTTTAGGAGGAAATTGAAATTCTGTATATTTAAGTTGTCCAATTAAGGCATTTGCCTTACTTTTTGAAATATTATCATAGTTTATGTGTCATAATTTTTATATATTGTAATTTAATTATGAATTCATATGAAAAAAATAAAACACATTGAAAACTTGATATAATAGATATAAGGGACTTGACATAATATATATAGGACTTGACTTAATTTCCCCCCATAAATTTAACTTATCTCATGGAATGTAAAATCACTTAAAAAATAAGTTTATTTAAATAATAATTTCATTGGGTACTAAGGATAAAAAATTAAATAAAGGACTAGTTTTTTCTTATAAATTGTACATATAAAGAGAGTTCTTATGTATCTGTTAAAAATAATGAGGAGGTGTGTCACAAAGAACAAGTTCCACTTTATTTAGGATTGTGAGGTGCTAAGAAGAGGAGTAAACTGGTACAATGATAAGCCACATGAAAATCCGGCAATTTCCCATATGTGAGTTAAAAGCATTGTATTGAAAATTGGACCAGCCGGTTCAGACCGGAAACTAGTGAACCAGTCGCCAGTCCAGTCCGGTTAGGTCAGAAACCGGGGTCAACTGAACTGGTCTACCCAGTGTGAACCGGGTTGCCCTATTTTTTTTATTTACATTTTTATGCTCCAACCTGGCTTTTTTTAAAAAAATTATTTCCCTCAAATTTTTTGATTTGCAAGGAGCTTTAAAAGTATTGTTGAATACTTTTGGCATTGATTGGAGAAATATCCTTATGTACTTGATGATATTTTTATGGGTATTAGGTTCAGGAGGTTATATCAAACTATTGGTTTGAAATAAAAACTCTTATGTAGTTTTTTGAATGGTATGCATGAATATTTAAATTTTATTTTTTTTAATTGACCCCGGTCTGAACTACTGACCATTGACCCAGTACCTGGGCCGGTTCAGTGTTCAATCCAGTTCCCAGTACCTTGGTTGAAAGTGGACTGGGTGTTTTTATGAGAGACCTCTTAAAAATTCAAGTTTATTTTGTAAAAAAATAAATGGTTTACTGAAAAATGTTTTTACTTGTAGTATTTGTGAAATATGTACATTAAATGTGTTGCATCCTTTTAATTTCATAAACCAAATTTGATAAATTGTTTAATGCCATTTATATCATTGTAATTTTGTGAAATGGATGTTGCAATGTCTTGAATTTAGAAACTAATTTCATTAATATTTTATTACTATTGTTTAATGGTCTTTTTTTTTCTTGATTGAAATATTGTTTAGTGGTCTTGAAATCATAATGCATGAAACAAATTCATTTTAAAAAAGCTTTAATATACGCCCAACGTGCAGAAACGTTTGTGTAGTGGCTATTAAACTATGATGGTTTAATGAGCATTTACATGTTTTTTAGTTGCCCAACGTCTCTAATTTCTTTTCTTGTATAAGGAGATATTTGTAAGAGGTCCAGGCACACTTTTACTCTTGAACTATCGAGCCCTCTCTTTCTCCTTTGGCATACTTTCATACCTTCTGAGTTCTATTATCTTCTACAGTTCTGCTCACCCTATTTTGTAGGAAGGGTTCGTTTAATCATGGGGAGTATTGTTTCTCATCTACCGATAGTTGCAAGATAACTCTTAAGGACAATGTCTTTTGGCATGACTCGAATCAACTATGTCATTTATAGGAGCTGCTGTTAACATGATCTATATAGCACTAGAAGGAGTTGGAGAATCCACTAAGTTGCGTGATAGTCTAAGAACTACTGCCAATAGTATCTTCATTTCTTCCTTCCTAATTGCTCTCCAAGTCGGATCATTACTCTCACAAACTGAATCATGTTGTCTAGTAGTATGTATTCATGTCAAATATGTGTTCAAATTTTAATTCAATCCCTAAGTGAGGGTTCCTTGTATGTAAATATCACATGATGAGAATTCATCATTGTATGGAACTCTTGTTAAATCCTATGTTTTTATGATAACAAACCTTCAAGAAAGTGATTTACAGGAGTTATACTGGTTTACAACTTAAGAAAATGTCTTAAAGCATATAGTGATGAATCACTTGAATGATCACTTAAGTGATGTGTTCAAACTCTGCTACTGACACTTCACTAGTTGAAAACAAGCTACTTGTGAATTTTGTAATTGATTACTCGAGTGACATGTTTTGAAAAAAAACTCTCACCATAACAGCCACTAGAAGTGATCAAGTATCTTCATTGAAGATCATTCAAGTTATGCATCAATTTCTAATCACTTCCACTTCACCATGGTGTCTTCTGATAGTGATCTTATCCATGAAATACATTCTTAAAAAGATCACTTGAGTGATGTGTTCTAAATCTTACCACTTTCAGTTCACCATGGTAAAAGTAGCCAATGATCATTTATGAAAAAGAATTTCAAAGTTGATCACTTAGTAACTACTGGAGTGATTTACTAAAATTGACTTCACTTTCACTTAACCATAGCGAACTAGCTAATGATTAGTTTTCTGAAAAGAGTTTCAAAGTTGATCTCTCGAGTAATGTATTCAATTTCACATTACTTATTATACACCACAGTGATATGTCCAAGTGATTAAGTTTTTTTAAGACTAAGTTTAAAAAGATCACTCGAGTGACTTACACAGCATCATAGTGACTCAAAGCAGTACACAGCATCCCAAGACCCAAATCGAAGTACTAGAACCATTGCCTTATTGTCGTTCGCTGTTGTTGTGCCTTGCCTTTGTTGTACCTCATTGTCACTGTACTTCACTGTCGCTATTCTTGCCATTGCTGTAAGAGAGGGAGGGGGCTCGTTGTTGTTGTAAGAGAGGAGGGGGGCTGTTGAGTTGGGGAGTGGAGAAAGATGAAATAGGGTCATGTGGGCAAATCTGTCAATTGGTAAAATGCATGAGGGTATAATGGTCAACAATTTTCATTTCCATGGAACCCACCCCACTTTCGTGCGTCTACCCAAGGAAGTGACTTCCATCATTTTAATGGAAGTGAGTTTCTATCATAGAAGTGTAATCTAACTACCATAACAATCCAATTTTAGGATTTCACTTCTTATAGCCTAATTCCAATGTACCAAATGAGGAACAAGGCTTTACTTTCCAAGCTAAATTTAAATATAACATTGTGAAATGTACTCTATCTTAAGGATTAAATAAAACCCACCTTTTTTCATTTGCACTCATCTCACAAATCTCCTTGCTCCATTCTACTCACTTTCCAAGCTTATTCCTTAAGGTCAATGAATTAGGTTGCAATTTCAATGATTACCTGCCATTCTTGTTAGAATAAAATGCTTATGTGTAAATTTTCCAAAAAAAAATGCTCATGTGAGAAGGGTGCATTTATAATTCTCTTAGAGCTTATTTGATTGGAGGGGAGGGGACAAAAAATGAGCCCTCTCCTCATTTGGTTTGAAATTTTGGAAGGGAGGGGAGCAAAAATATGCCCCCCTCTCCCCTTCCCTCCCCTCATTTTGGTCCCCTCTAAATTGAGGTTTTTTGGGAGGGGAACCAAATTTTGTAACCAATCTATCCTTTGTATTTTTTGATATTCCCTTCAGCCCAATTTGTCCACAACCAAATATTTTCAGCGAAACCATAAAGTAAAGGTCGAGATTTAATCCTCACCTCTAGATTGCTCCTTATCCCTATATTACAGTGCCTTTGAAACACCTCAAAATTTGTAAATCGGCCCGACCTCTCTGACTTTGACAATGAAATAAACCCCATAAACAGAGAACCAACTAAACTTGAAACTCCTCCGGATTAGCAAATAGGCACCACAAATCTCTATGAGTTGTAGCCCACGCACATGTCCACGTGTACGACAGGCATATTCCAAGGTATACGACTAGGTGACATGTGAGCCTTGGTGCACCTGTTCTTTGTTTTTGGAGGGAGTCTTAATGCGTTAAGTGGATCATTCCTTCTATATAGTAGTAGTAGTAGTAGTAGTAGTAGTAGTAGTAGTAATATGGCCTATTATGTGTTTTTTTGTGATCTCTTTGTTGGTACGCAATATGTTCATCAATTTCCATTGTTCAGAGTCACAATTATTTAAAAGGAAACACAAGGAAAGGCGAAATTGGTTTATACCTGTTCATAGGCACACTATGCACATTAACTAAACCATTTGCTGAACAATTTTACTAATGATGCCCAAAAATAATAAATCCATTGATAAAGTTAAGCTTTATTATTCAAACATAAAATTTACTAATTTGATTTTTGAAAGTATATTATCATATCAATAAGAGATAAAAAAAATATCATCATATCAGGTTTTATATACATAATAACAATTAGTTGAGATAAGAGTGAATTTTCATAAATGATGTAATTTGAATTAAGGTGCAAACTAATTTATATATTTTATACATTTAAAAAATAAAATATAACACATAAGAGTAAAATGGTAAATTAGTCATTATCTCTCTTCTTCTCTTCTTGAACCAAACAAATGTTCATTAACATCACTCCCATTCCTTCCCCTTCAACCAAACCAAACAAGGTAACCCCTTACCTTTTCCTTCCATCCCCTCCCTTCAAACCAAGTAGGCTCTTAGGGCTTATTTGGTTTGAAGGGAGGGGTACCTTATTTGGTTTGTTAGAGGGGAGAGAAAGGAATGAGATCCTTTGTAATGAAAACAAAAAATAAAGGGAGAAAAGGGAATAAGAGCTAAAATTTGGACTTTCATCCCACCCAAAAATTCAAACCAAATGAGGGAATGAGGACCCCTCCCATTGTAACCCCCTGCCTTTAAACACGTAATTATAATTTGATAACACATATTTAAATCGGATTAGAGACCATTGGATGCTTTAACCTCGTTTTAAACTTTCTGTCTCCCAGTAAAATTTTTACAAAACTTTCAAAACTCTTTTTTTCCCATCCAGGTCTCAATTTCAATATTCGAATATAATTACCTGTGCAGTTAATGTACATTCAATCATATCAGAGTGTATAACCGCATCCCCGGCAACTCCCGGGTTCTATGCATAAAAACCTGAAGGTTTATAAGTATACACTAGGGGATTACACAACCAAAATCGAATGTAGTGTTCCTGATTCAGAATATACAGTAATCCCAAGTTCAAAATACTTAACCAACGTTTCCAACTCAACTATATACCCCCAAGGGCCCTAATTGCTCCGGGTTGGCCGCTTCTCCTTTGAACCACACGCCCTGTCTGAAATGTTAGTCATAGGAAAGAATGAGATTCGAGAGAATCTCAGTAGTAACAAACCACTCACACAATGCATAAACACAAAGCATGTATATAAATCACAAACAGCAACAGCAGCAGCAATCTTAGAGATACATGGTTTTCACCACAAACGACAGCACTCACGGCTGTATACACAATACGACAGCTCTCGCTGTAATCATAATCACGACAGCTTACGCTGTAATCACCATCACGACAGCTTACGCTGTAATCACAATAACGACAGCTTGCGCTGTAAACGACAGCTATCACCAGCTGTAACCGCAGCAGCATCAAAGATTCATCACAGAACAGTGATAACACACACATACAGAGCATTACACATAGTATAAGAGAGAGAGTCACTACCTTGTCCTTTCCTGACGTCCTTCAGCGTAGTTGGCTCACGAGGGCGGCAGATATCAAAGCCTATAAACAAAATCAAGAATGGTGGATTAATTTCCTACCCCTAATTCCTACTCTCAAACACTTAGGATAGGTTCCATATGAGTCTATAATGAAAATTTACAAAAATACCCCCGGGGACCCGGCCTGGGCCCGCCATACCCGGTCCGGTTGCACTTTTCCTGAAATTCTAATATGAGCTATCCTAACATATTTCCGCCCAAGGAATCCATTTCCGTACTCAGAATTATCAAATTCAATGTCAAATTATGAAATTGCCCTTGGCAGCCCTACTTTTAGGGTTTAAGGGGTGTTTCCGTAATTATGCTTTCTCGGCCTTTTTTGAAAAAGTGCCCAACTGTAACCCCACCTAATTTTCACCCCTAAACTCAATGGAACCATCAAATCATTGAAAATCCAACTCTAAGACCCATTTCTAGAGCTGGCCGAAATTTATGAGTTCTCCGGGGAAAATCGGGGTTTTACGATTTCGGCTCCGTAAACGCGTTCCTTTCTACTCCTAACCACTTTATTAACCATTACATTAGGTTAAAACTAACATTAAAACCCAATTTGAGCAGCATAACCCCTAGGCCATATCATTTCCAAACTTTAAAACCAATGGCAATCCGGTGAAATTTCACCGATTAAATTGCCCACAGCAGCCAGAATAAGCAATATACGAAAGTTTGGAAGTTACCTCAAGCTCCCACAAGCTTTTCCCAAATATTGCTGAAAACCCTAAGTGCTCAACAACAGATTTTGAGCTTCCAAACCTTAAAGAACAAAGAGGAGTAGCTTAGGATCGGAGTTACACGCGTTAGAAGCTAAATCGTCGGAGAAATCGGCTTACCTTGTGATTTTTCTTCTCCTTTCTCTCTCTACAAACCTCAACGTTCTCACTCCTCATTCAGCTGCTGTGTGCAACAGAAATGAGCTGAGGAAGATGATAACATACTTAATTCCATGCTGATGTCATCTTTTATTGAGATGCGGCTCCGTAAACGCGTTCCTTTCTACTCCTAACCACTTTATTAACTATTACATTAGGTTAAAACTAACATTAAAACCCAATTTGAGCAGCATAACCCCTAGACCATATCATTTCCAAACTTTAAAACCAATGGTAATCCGGTGAAATTTCACCGATTAAATTGCCCACAGCAGCCAGAATAAGCAATATACGAAAGTTTGGAAGTTACCTCAAGCTCCCACAAGCTTTTCCCAAATATTGCTGAAAACCCTAAGTGCTCAACAACAGATTTTGAGCTTCTAAACCTTAAAGAACAAAGAGGAGTAGCTTAGGATCGGAGTTACACGCGTTAGAAGCTAAATCGTCAGAGAAATCGGCTTACCTTGTGATTTTTCTTCTCCTTTCTCTCTCTACAAACCTCAACGTTCTCACTCCTCATTCAGCTGCTGTGTGTGACAGAAATGAGCTGAGGAAGATGATAACATATTTAATTCCATGCTGATGTCATCTTTTATTGAGATGATGTCATAATTCCCATTTTCGGATTTTCTGGCAGATTTTCTGCCCAAACTTTGAAAAATCATAACTAATAATAGAAAACTCAAAATGAGGTGATTCCAAAGCCAAATGAAAGATATTTAAGTCCTCTTCATAGGAAAAATATTGGCCATTACTAAAAATCACCACACAATTCCAGAATTACATAAAACTCATCACTGCCCCAAAACAGAGTTCAGTTTCCATCCCAAACTTTGGACAGTTATATCTCCTAGTTCAAAAAACGAAATGGAACAAATTATATGTCCATTTTGAAGCTTGAGATGTGAACTATAAGACTGGAAAATTTCAGAATTTTTAGATACCATTTGGTCATTAAAAACGTTCACACAAATGGACTGCCCAGAATAGAATTTCACTGGACAGAATTTTAGATTTTGCATCTTTGCTTCCATTGGTTCCATTTTCATACCAAACATCATTCCCACATAAATTTTCACAAGGAATCCATTGAAATCATTAAAATATCCAAATTCCCATCACACATTCTTCAAAAGTGTTTATTCAACAATAATTACATCCACTTTTGAAGTCATTAGCCCTTAATCACTTTTTGGGATATTACACCCATCCCCTCCCCTTAAACCAAATGATTTGAGGGGAGGGTGGAGAGGGGGTTAAAATACCTTTTTGAGTTGAAGGTATTTAAATTTTGGGCAAGAACCCAAAATTTAAAAGGAATGAAAGGGTAAATTTTGGGTGGGAATCCAAAATTTAAAAAAATGAGAGGGTAAATTTTGGGTTTTTTCCATCCAAAATTGTAATTTACCATCCCTCTCCTTAAGCCAAACACACCCTTTGGTTGTGTTTGGTTGAAGGTTTTATTAGGTTAGGTTAGGTTGGGGAGGATTGGAAATTAAAAATAGGTGTTTGGTTGGAAGGAAGGGAGGTGAGGTGTGGGAGGTTTTTTTGTCCTCTAGTGGTAACCTCCTTTACTTTACAAAACCTTTAAAATTGAGGTTTTTTCTAGGGGAGAGAATATTTGTATCCAACTATGACTAAATTGCCCAAGGCAATTTTTCAATATTTCACCACTGCCCTCGCTTGTGAAAACCCTTTGCCCCCTGCCATTCCATTTTTTTCATCCTCTCTCCCGCTCAAAATTGTATTTTCCCTCGCTTGCTTCGCACGCTCTGCAATTGAGTGTTGTCTCCGGCCTCTCCTCTAGCCACCATCGCCGTCGACTACCTCTGCAGCCACGGTCGTTGGTCATCAAAGGTCGCTGCCAGTCCATTTGCCCTATAGATCGATTGGACTCCTTCGCTAATTTGCTCCTTCAACGTCGTCTCGACTCCCTCCTCCACAACCCGCCGCCTCCACCGGCGCTTGATCTGTTGGTTGCTCCTTCGTTCAGGTAAGCTTATTTCCTGTGATGATCTTTCTATAAAAAAAGCTACCACCCAGCATTTTTACTGTAAAAAAAGCTTTCACTCATTTTTGTGGCAACTAACTTAACTTCACAGGTGAAAGGTGTTTATTTGGCATCCTATAGATTCCCACTGCTTTGTATGTTGTATCTAGGATAGGTTGATTTCAACTTGTATGTTTACTATCTTGATAATGCTGTGAATTTGCTGAAAGTGGAATGGTGCAAATATTATTTATTTTTCAACATAAAATCCTTGCTTGAGTTTTTACAGAACATGTTATAGTTTGAAATAAATAGTTCTTTAAAATGGCACTAGCTGACATTGAGTTGTTTCTGAACTGTTTTGTCTATGCATTTAAATTAATTTTGTAGCATTAGTTGGAGGTTCCTGATTTGTTCACTCTTGAAGCTAAACATACCTTTGGTGAGTTTGGAGGGGTTTCTTTGTGCCTACAATTTGTTTAATCATAAGAACATCGAGGCTTCTATCCCTTCCCTTGAGAGAGGGTGAAATTGAGCCAATTCTATTCCCAAGTTAATTTAATGATCTTTCTAGTTTCCATATGCGTCATTTCCCTTACTAGCTGGCCTTGAAAGTTTTATGGAAGATGATTACAGTAGAAATTCTAGTTCAGTCTGGTCATGGTTATCACCCACTTAAGCGTGTGCATTACAAAGTCAGGCCTGTTTTCATGATGGTTTGCTTTTCTTTTCCTCCATTTCTTGTAAGTGTCTGGAATAGATTTTTAAAACTATTTTTTTTTCTTTAGGTCTATAAATACAGTTCTATTTTTAAGATTCATGCTAGTTGTCATTGTAATATTGTCCTTTTAAATAATTGCCAAAAGATTCGTTTAATTAATCCAATAAAAGCTGCCACCCTGCATGTTCAATGTCGTATGACAGTGTGTTTGTGTGTGAAAAAAGCAGCAGCACATATGCTTCCGTTTTCAATATGTATTGTTTGCTTTTGTTGCAGACCAGAAAAAAGCAGTAGCACATATGCTTTCTTTATTTTCCACTTTGTGATTTTTATATTCAAGTCCATAATCAGACACTAGCATATTATAAGTCATAGTTCTTGCTAAACTTTAACTTTTTGGAGCTGTTTGATATGTCTCAAGTGGTCTAGTATTAATTGGGTGCATGTTGGCTTAGTATGTTAAATGGAGTCTGCATTACAAAACAATTTAGTCTTGCATCGTCGATGGCTGGATTTGCGTCAAAAAGCTATAGCACTACTCATGTGTGTCTTTGTCTACCTAGTTATTCGAAGGAGCCATAAAAGAAGAATAACTTATAGCATGAGTTTAGAAAGGGTGCGTGAAGAAATAATGAGTCAAATAAGTACTAATGAAAGGATTCGCAATATTATCCGTATGAGTCCTAGAGCTTTCCTAACATTATGTGCTTTGCTAGAGAGGGGGGTTAAAAGCCATAAGATAGTCTACTGTGGAAGAACAAGTGGCAAAAACTCTTTACATATTATCCTATAAAGCAAAAAATCGTGTGGTAAATTTCTTTTGAAGATCTGGTGAAACAATTAGTTGTCATCTTCATAATGTGTTAAGAGCTATCACTGAAGTAAGAAATAAGTTTGTTGTACAACCTAATGGGACAACAGTCCCTCCTAAAATTCGTGTAAATAATAGGTTCTACCTCCTTTTTAAGTATTATGTTGGTGCCATTGATGGAACACATATACATGTGAAAGTATTTGGTGAGGATGTTCCTTGATATCGTGGTAGGAAAGACTTCCCCACAGAAAATGTGTTAGCAGCTTACTCGTTTGATTTAAAATTCACTTATATGCTTACTGGATAGAAAGGCGCGACATCTGATTCTAGGATTATTAAAAATGCATTGGCACGAGAAGATAAGCTCATAATTCCTGAAGGTAAGTATTACCTTGTGGATGCTGGCTTCATGCTAACCAGTAGATTGATTACACCTTATAGAGGAGTCTATTATCACTTGAAGAAATATTCAGAAAGAAATCCCCCCAAAACTATAAAGAATTGTTCAATTTGAGACATTCATCGCTACGTAATGCGATTGAAAGAACTTTTGGTGTTTTGAAAAAAAGATTTGACATTTTAGCCAATTTATTTGAGCCTACGTATGGAGTAAAAGCTCAAACATTTATTATTGGAGCATGTTGCATTCTTTATAACTACTTGATTAGCGTTGACCTTAATAAGGATCTCATAGAAGTAGTAGATCGTGAACTCGCAACTCAATTTGAGTTTGCTGATAATAGTCCTGATCGACGCAGTGACAATGATGAGGCTGCTAGAGAACAAGTAATTAGGGAGACTATATGTAATACCCTGAATTTTGAGATTTGAGGTTAGAGAATAAGCCTTAAATAAATGGACTCCTAAGCCTCGATTTAGCAGGAGCCTAAATTTATTCCCTAATGATTCTTATATCTTAGGGGTATTAAAGATAGTAAAATGGTGAATTTTGGAGAAAGTAATTATGTTTATGGTGAAATGGAAAGTTGGGCAATTTGGTGGTTGTGTGCATTGTGGTTCAAAACTGAATATGTGTGGATGTGATGAGAATTTGGTTTTTTAGTGATTCCAATGGCTTCCTTGTGAAAATTTGTGTGGGGAGAGTGTTTGTTGTGAAATTGGAATCATTGGAAACAATTGTGCAAAAATTGGAATTATGTCCATTGAAACTCTGTGTTGGGCAGTTTGTTTGTGTGGACGTTTTGAATGGGCAAATGGTGTCAAAAAATTCTAAAACTTTCCAGTTTTAAATTTCACATACCAAACTTCAAAATGGACATATAATTCATATCATTTTGTTTTGTGTGCTGGGAGTTATTATTTGCCAAAGTTTGGGATTAAAACTGGACTCTGTTTTGGAGCAGTGTTGAGTTTTGTGTAATTCTGTATTTTTGTGGTTATTTCTAGTAATGTTCAATATTTTTCCTATAAAGAGGAATTAAATAGCTTTCACTTGGCTTTGGCATCACCTTATTTCGACTTTTCTAGAATTAGTTATGATTTTTCAAAGATTGGACAGAAATCTGCTAGAAAATCCGAAAATGTCAATTTTGGAATTATGACATCATCATAAGGGAATAATGACATAAGCATAATATAACATATCTTCTTCCTCCAAGCTTCAAAACCGTCGATTTATTCAGCTGAACTAGAGAAAAAACGTTTGAGATTTCTAGAGAGAGAAAGGAGAAGAGAACTCACAAGATAAGCCAATTTCTTTGACGATCTAGCTCCTAACTCGTATAACTTTGATCCTAAACTACTCCTTTATGTTCTTTACGATCTAGCTCCTAACTCGTATAACTTTGATCCTAAACTACTCCTTTATGTTCTTTAAGGTTTAGAAGCTCCTCCTTTGGTGTTAAAATAGCTAGGGTTTCAGCCAAGACAAGGAAAAGCTAGTGGGAGCTTGTGGTAACTTCCAAACTCTTGTATATTGGCTGTTTTGGCTGTTGTGGACAATTTAATCGGTGAAATTTTGTCGGATTGTCATTGGTTTCAAAAATGGAAAATGGGTGTGTGGGGTTGTTATGCTGCCCAAATTGGTACCAAATGGTAGTTGTAACCTAATGGAATAGTCAATAAAGTGGTTAGGAGTAGAAAGGAACGCGTTTACGCAGTCGAAACCGAAAAACCTCAATTTTTTTTGGGCAACTGAGAATTTCGGCCAAGGCTAATTTGGAGGGGTTAGAGTTGGATTTTCAATTATTTGATGATTCCATTGAGTTCAAGAGCAAAAATTAGGTGGGGTTACAGTTAGTCACTTTTTCGGAAAAGGCCGAAAAAGCATAATTACAAAAACGTCCCTAAAACCCTTAAAGTGGGGCTGCCAAGGGTAAATTTGTAATTTGACAATAAATTTGATAATTTCAAGTCCAAAAATAGATTCCTGGATGAAAATTAGCCCAGGATAGAATTTTAGGAAAAGTACAGTTGGACCGGGTACAACATGGCTGGGCTAGGTCCCCGGGGGCATTTTAGTAATTTTTCAATATAGCCTCATCTAACCCCCAGAAACACTATGTAAGTATCTAAATGGTACATTTGGAATTGTAGGAGACTTACCTTACTTGCATGTATTTGATATCTTTGCTTATGTAGTGATGTATGTGATTGCTTTTACTTGATTGTGTAAAGCATATTTGAATAAAAGAAGCTCTGTTCTATTTTGCTGTTGCCATAGTTTTGTTACATGAAACATTGAGCATGCAGAAATATCATTATGGGGCATACATCTAGTTAAAGCTAACATGTTATACACATAGCATCTATCATGCATGCATTATGGTATCTGTTTCTTACTGAGATTCTCTTGAATCCCACCCTCCCCTACCAATAATTTAGACAGGGCAAGTGGCTCGTGGAGGAAGCGGCTAGGACTCCTTTAAGATAAGAA
Organism: Inga leiocalycina; assembly: GCA_963242795.1. Classification (NCBI taxonomy): domain Eukaryota; kingdom Viridiplantae; phylum Streptophyta; class Magnoliopsida; order Fabales; family Fabaceae; genus Inga; species Inga leiocalycina. The sequence goes on from OY725323.1 coordinate 77,257,757, forward strand.
TTGGAAGTTGGTTATAAATATGAGTTGGGATGACTGTATATGATTATGAATTCGAGATGAGATTTTGTAATCCCCTGAATCAGATTTTGTATACCTTTTTAATAAAGGTATAAACCTAGAGTTTGTCGGGAATTATGTTGTGTACTCTGATATATAATGAATGTGATTTATATGCAAAGTAATTGTATTCGAAGCGTGAATCTGAGACTCAGGGAATTAGATTTTGAAAGGTATTTGTGAAAACCCTATCAGGAAGATGAGATTTTAAATGAGTTTGAATATCGTTGGTCTCTAATTCATTTTAATCCCGTATTTCGGATATAATTACGGAGGGGGGTTACACTAGCAAATGAGATATGGATAGATTATCAAAATAGGATAATGAGACATTGAAGTTTATCCTGTGATGAACTCGTTCCAAGTTTATTTCAATTTCAAGTGCTCATGTGTTTTAGTATGTCATGGAATCAAATAAGTTTGAAGTTAGAAGTTTGGATCTTTATGTATTGTTATTTGAAGTTTGGATCTTTATGTATTGTTATTTCAAATATGGACTTTACTTTAATACTTTTTTAATAGTATGCAGCCAAAATCAACCAATCAGAAGTCATGTTTGAATTGGACAAAGGCTATGGATAACTCCTTTGTTAATGCTTTCTGGGAACAATATAAATGTGGCAACAAGCTTAATGGACAGTTCAATTGCACATCATATGATAAAATTGTGAAAGAGATGAGTGCCTTGCTTGAATTGAAATGGACAAAGACAGAATTAAGAACAGGTGGAAAACTTTGAAAAAAAAATTCTCTGAAGTTTTTGATATTTTTAAAAATGGATTGTGTGGGTTTGGTTGGAATACATCATCACATACATGGGAGGCTGAGGATGAAGTTTGGGGCCAACTTATAGAGGTCAGTATTTTCCATTAATTATGTTACATTTCCTGAATTTCAATTCTATTACATTTCCAATTTTGCAATTCTGTTATTTCCAATTCTGTAATAGGCCTTGTTGTGTCCAGTTCTGCAATTCTCCAATATTTATATATAATGCATACTAAATTATGTTACATTTCCTGAATTGCAATTTTGTTACATTTCCAATTTTGCAATTCTGTTATTTCCAATTCTGCAATAGGCCCTCTTGCTGTCCCATTCTGAAATTCTGCAATAGGCCCTGTTGTGCAGTTGCTGTGCATTTTCCATTTGCTATTTCGAATTCAGACTTTGGTATCTCGAATTTTCCATTTTGTAATTCTGCAATAGGCCTTGTTGCCGTGCATTTTCCATTTGTGTTTTGCAATTCTTCAATAGGCCCTGTTATCACTTTGTTATTTCATAAGATATGTTAATTCTATTTGCAGTTCCATTTGCTGGCTTCTGTTACATTTTGAATTCTGCAATTCCATTTGTAATTTCAGGTTGTCATAATAATTCACTTGCACTTAAACCTTCTGTGAGAAGGAGAATTCAAAATGTGACAAGGAGAATTTCTCCAATTTGCACTTAAACCGTCTATGACAAGGATAATTCTGCAATATCATTTTTTTTAGTTCTGTGACAACCTTATGTGATTGAAGCACCTAATCATTGTTTAAAATTTTCCTTTTGAAGTCCAAGCCATAAGCTACAAATTGGAAAAATGTCCCTTACCCAAACTATGACAAAATGTTGCTTTTATATGGTAAAGACAGAGCTCCAGGGGAGGGCATCCGTACACTTGGTGAGATGCGAAAGAGGCGTCATGTAATATCCCAATTTTTGATTAAGGCATAATCATAATTATTATGGATAATTATGAATTTAATTGGGATTATTATGTATTTTATGACAATATTAATTTATGTCATAATTAGTGGAAATTGGAAATATTATTGCATATGTGTGGCATTTAAGATCAAGGGTGGTGATTCCTTGACCGTGGGTCGGGATTCAGTGTGCTTAGCTTGTGTGAGCTTATGGTGGGAATGATTGAGATGTTGACATGTGGCAGTGTGGAGGCCATTAGATGAGGCCATAAGAGGACAAAAGGCTACTTTTTCCTCTCCTCTCTCACTCCATCTCTCCATCTCATCTCTCTCTCTCGCGTCAGTTTTGTGGCCAAAGGAAGGAAGAAAAGATTGATCTTTGGGTAAGTAAATGATCTCCATTGCTCAAGTTCTCTTCCTAAATGTTGATCCTTGAATCATGGGCTTCATTTTGGTGTGTGTAGTGTAGCCATTTGGTGTTGATTTGTGCCACACAAAAAGCTGATTGTTGGTGAATCAAGAACTCCCTTTGGAGAAGTTGATAAGGTGAGTGAAACTAATCTATCTATCTAAGTTTCATACCATTTGAAGTAGTTTATAAATTCTGGAAATTTTGGCTTGAATCCGAAAATTGGATGCCACTGTTCATTTGGTATGTTTTTGGCATGAGAATGGTGTTTTGGAATGAGTTTAGGATAGATAGATTGATTGGTAATGGAAATGTGAAGTTTGGTTAAGATTGGTGTTTTGATGAGATTGTTGCCCAAAACCCAAAGCATGATAATGGAGTAGGATTCTGATGATTCTGAGGATGCCATTGAGTTTATTGGGTGTTTTTGTGTGGGAATGGCTTTGGGTTAAGTTTTGTGTCCATAGGAATCAATTGGGCAAGTGTGAGGGAGAGTGCCTCTGTTTCTGCGTTTCTGCTATCTGATGGATTCACTCGAGCAGGGATGGGTCTGCTCGAGTGAAGGATGAGCATCACCCGAGCAGAGATGGGTCTGCTCGAGTGAGGGATGAATATCACCCGAGCAGGGATGAACTCTGCTCGAGTGCTAAGTGGTTTTTCCCTTTTGTGCTTTGAGTTCGTCTGGGTTTTATGAGCAATGCTCGAGCACATCGCTTTGTGCTCGAGTGAGCGAAGAACATGCTCGAGTGAGCATGGTCTGCTCGAGTGATAGTGGGAGTTCAGAGTGAAGGGTTGTTTCGGGTCTTCACTTGCGGGTGGATGCCAAGAGTGTGCTCTGACACTCGCGAGCATAGCCTTCTCACTCAAGCACTGGGTGTCTGCTCGAGTGAGCTTGTGCCTCAGGTGGGGGGTGGTGCTCTCGGGTTGTCACTCGCGAGTAAGGTGCGCGAGTGTGCCTTCTCACTCGCGGGAATGGGGTGTGTGCTTGAGTGCAAATGGCTGTGCTCGAGTGATCCAGTTCTTTGAGAGCTTTGTGTGCTTGCGGGTCCTCACTTCCTGGACTTCTCTCGCGGGTGCTCGAGTGAGGCATTTGGCCTTGTGCTCGAGTGAGGTTCTGTGTGCTCGAGTAAGCCAGTTCCTGAAAGTTTCTTTGTGCTCTCGGGTGCTCACTCGCAGTCTCACTTTCTCTTGTGCTCGAGTGCTGTCCGTACCAATGCTCGAGTGAGAGCATTTGTGCTCGAGTGATGTCCGTACTTGTGCTCGAGTGAGAGCATCTGTGCTCGAGTGAGATGACCAAAAATGAGTGTTTTGCCTTCGAGTAAGGGGTCCTTGGGATAGTTCTTCCTACCCTTTAGGAGTTTAGTTAGGGGTATTTAAGGACTCTAAAAGAGCAATAATGATAACCAATTAAGTATTATAAAGTGGATTAAGTCTTGGAATAGAGAATAACTCTTCGTCCCTAATTGTGAATATAGGATTTGATAATTGCCTTCCTCGGGAGAGACCGGCGTTAGGACACGCACGGAAGGATCAAGGTAGTGACTTTTTTCTCATATCTTATATGATGTTTTGGTATGCATATCTTATCATTGAACTTGTGAATTGTGTGCCATGGTCCGTTACGGCGCGAGCAGGTCAGCATGAGCCGTATAGAGAGTGACGGTGGTCATCTCTAGGTCGGCCGTTGGACTGCCGTCGTAATCGACATGGATCTTTGTAAATCCGACCCGTGGGGGCGGCGTTTGTGAAACCAGCCGTGGGCTGCGTGTGTGTATCTTGCCTATGTGGCTTGCGATCATGATATGCTTTATATGGATCCCAGCTGTGGTGAATTATACTGTGTTGATTGTTGTGATGCAATACAACGTGAGCAATTCAGCGTGAGCAATCGTCAGGGATGACATGTGTCATACTAACCATTGCCGTTGTAACTGCCGTTGTAGTTGCTTGTGTGGATAATGATTTGATTACATGCATTATTGTTGTACATTATATGATTGACTTGTTACTACGGGGATTCTTTAGAATCTCACTCTCCCAAAATTAACCATTTTAGACAGGGCTGGAGGATCGAAAGGCAAGCAGGCGACGAAGAGTAGTTAGAGCTCCTGTTTAGGAGTATATTTTGGAGTGAATGGTTATCATTGTATATTTTGGAATTGTATATAGTAGATTTTGTGTAATCCCCAAGAAAAAGGGTATGAATTGTAGGCTTCGTGCCTTGTGTAAATCCCTTTTTATTTTTGAATGGAACCCGAGTGAGACGGGAATATATTTTGCACTCTGATATTTGTAAATGAAATCAACTTGTACATGCCATATTGTATTAAAATGGGAATATGAGACCATGGTAATTGAGTTTAGAAAAGTTTTTGCAAATCCGATTTTGGGCAAAAGATTTCTTTAATAAGTCCCAAATCAGTTACGGTCTCTAATTCCACATTAATTACGTTTTTACGAATTAATCTTGGCCTTAAGCGTGAAGGGGGTTACACGTCACACACTCAATAAGGCAGACTTTTTTGATGCAACCAACAACACTGATAATGTTGGTTCCCAGCATGATATAACTGTAGACAATTTTGAAGCTCTTGATAATAGTACCACTCAAGAGAACTCACTTGGAGTTGCAAGTGGTTCCTCAAGAAAGAAGCAAAAAGTGAATTCTAATAAAGAGAAAGATTATGACTTGACTGAGCTTAAGGATGTCATGTATGAATTTGCACAAGCCATTAACGTTGAAAGCTGGAAATGAAGCAATGAAAGAAGCAAATGAAATAATTGGAGAAAGAATTCAAATAGCTAGAGAAACATCAAGAAAGCCTCCTCAATTGTCTGGGGAAGAAATCTGGAAATTGATTCAAGATTGTGGCTTCTCAACAACCACTGTCACCAAGATTTATAGAGTTCTTATAGGTGATGGTGACCTACTGAGGTTATTTGTTGAATGCCCCATTTTTGCCCGCAAGGACTTACTTATGGATATTGTGAAGGACTTATAGTGATTTAGTTTGCTAAGTTTGCTAACCATTTGTAGACTTTTGATGTTAGCAATATAGTTTGATAACCTTTTGGAGACTTTTGATGCTACAATATCTTGCTAATTGAGCAATGATTTTTGATAATCACTTGTTCACTATATGTATATTTTGAAAGAATTAGCAATATAGGATTGTGTAGCTTGCTAACCGTATGGAAGCTTCAGATTTTTATGTAATGATGTAAGTCGATGTGCAACATATCTAATTATCTCTTTAATGTACAAGAATTAATCACCGTCCTACAAATTCATTTGATAGAACCAAAAGGAGACATCCTTTTCTTCTTGACTGATCAAGAGGAAATTGATTTTGCTTGTCAATCTCTTTATAAGAGAATGAAAGGATTAGGTAAGAATGTTCTTGAGTTGATTATTCTACCTATTTATAATGCTCTTCCTAGTGAAATGCAATCTAGAATATTTAATCTTGCACCTACTGGGAAGAGAAAAGTGGTTGTGGCAACTAATATTGTTGAGGCTTCTTTAAAATTTGATGAGATTTTCTATGTTATTGACCCTAGATTTGCTAAGCAAAATGTATACAACCCAAAACAAGGACTTGATTCTTTGGTGACATCAATTTTATTGCATTCTACTTTCATCTGTGTTTATTATTAATTCGCATGGCCAATTGTTTTAAGGCTCTTTCTGTTCATTTATATACTTGCTTTTCATATTTTAAATTGCATTTTTGTATCTATTGCTTGTAAAGGTTGAATTATGCAGGAAGCATATAAGAAGAATAATAGAATAGATTTAGTGTAGTTCCTGGCTCAGTGTTTCTAGTGCTTGGTAGGCATTTTGGGTTTGTACGCGGCATCGATTTGTTGCGTCTCTAGTCATTGCATACCATCACCATCCAACCTTCCCAGTCATCGGCCTTCTATCGTTCATGAGATTGATGTGGTAATGTTAAAATGCTTGAAAGCTAATAAAAATCTCTACTGTGCACCTTGGAAATCCCTGTTTCAATGATTGGGGAAAGTGGCTTTTATGTTGGCAGGTTGATGGTGGTTCATGGTTAAAGATTAGGTCTGTAAATACAGAAAAAGATTACACAAACTCTACTATATATATGCTTATTTTCAAAAATTAGTCTGGTAATGTAAAGTTTTAGATAATGGAAATGTATGAGTAAAGATTAATTCATGCTGTTTTAATTTCCGAACTTCATTTTTTATTAAAATAAGTGATGTTGATGTGATTCATGTCATCTGGCGAAATTCCTATGCTTGACCTTAACTTATTTAATTAAAATAAGTTAAGCATTGTGTTGAAGTGCCTTCGTTGGTCCCTTTCTGGTGTGTTGGGTCTATTTTTCTTTCAAGAAATTGAAGTGTCGGGGTACATAGTTTGCCCCTTGAATAAGTATGTATTCTGGTTTTTAAATCTTTGTATAAGTTTCGTACTCTTTATGGCTAGACTCCTGCTAATGCGAGTTTATCATAAATACTAGTATGTTTTCTATTAATCCATCTTGGCTATGTCTAATTTGATTCTAGAATAATCCCCACTTCCTTAATTTGAAGGAATGCTCTGTTTGGTTTGATTAATCCTGTGAGTGATGTAGGGAAGTTTAGTAGGACATAATTCTCAAAGGAGTCAATTCCATATAATCCTTTTGCATTACTTCACTTTCTAATGTGTTAAGTACTCCTATTCCCAATAATTCATATCTTCATCATTCGTTGTGCAATCAAATAAGACAACTTATCAAAGATGGAACCTACTTGGTAAGTCTTTTGAGGGCGCCATCTCTTTTTTGAGAACTGTATGCACTATATTTATGTCTTCCGCCATATTATTATGGATGACGAACCGTGGTGCGAGGTGATCAAGAATAGTTCTTTCACTTCCCCTCCCTATATTTAGCTTTTTGGCCCTTTGGTTTTTTTTATATGCTTATGGCTGGGTTAAACTTTGAAAAGTCTTTATTCAATTAGCATTATTTGAATCTATTACTGTACAAAGCAAGAGCCAAGCTTTTATTGAAATTTTTGTGGAATTTAATGCCAGCACCTGTAATTTAGTTATAAATTTTATGCTCTACATGACATGAGTGCCAACTTGTGATATGTTATTCATATGTTTTGATCATTATGGCAGAGATGGATTGTTTTTTGGTGTGAAAGAAGTTTCACTACTTGATCTAGGGAGTCCGGGATAGCAAAGTGTCTTTCAACTGGAGCAGGTGAAACAGGCTATCTCTTCCTGTTGTTGTTTTAAATGATGTTAGGAGGGTTTGAACCTTAGATGCATGCAGAGTCGAAGAAACTAAACCACAATTGTGAACCTTGAGCTTTCATATGGTTGGACAAAATTTTGATATCAACATGCAACACTTCCCATGCTGTATGTTCACTAACTAAATGTCATAGTTTTGCATGAAGCTTAGGACAGTGGTTCAGTGTCCACCTTTAGCCAGGAAACAAGTTATTATGAACATGTTCTATAATTCACTTTAATTAGGTGGTGATGACTTATATATATTTTGGTTGATGCTAAAAAAATATAGCTTTTGAGTATTAGTCATCACGTTTGAATATTTTATTACATGCTTAAAATAGATATTTGAACATGTAGTGATGACTTGTTGGTATGTACACTTTTAAATATTTTGTTACATGCTCAAAATAGACATTTGAGCAAGTTGTAATCACTTATTCATAGGTAGACTATTGAATATTTTGTCATCACTTTACAAAAAAAAAACATAGCTTTTTAGCATGATTGATTTTTACAATTTTTTATGTTCAAAATAAAACTTGTTCTTTTCATTACATTGACGAATTAGAGTTAAGAATGAACAGATGCAAAATTTTAATGAATAGAGTTTAAATAATAAAAAATTGAACACTTATACCCAAAAAGTAATGAATCAATGGGCAAAGTGAAGATGTTATAGATAAAAGAAAAAATTTATTAATTTAGTATTTTTAAAATATTTATTATATTAGCTATTGATAAAAATATCATTTTTATACCCATATTACAATATTAATGTAATAATTTAATTTAAATCCAAGTATAAATTAATTTAAACAATTTATAATTATAAAACAATAAAGTAACATGCAAAGATAAAATGGTCAATTAGTTATTACCGTCCTTTCTTTCCTCGCTAATAAACTAAACAAGATAACATACCCTTCCCTCAAATCAAACACACCCTTAGTTAGAGGGTGAAATTGAACCCTAAGGGTGTGTTTGGTTTGAGGGGAGGGGGAGGGGTAAATTACAATTTTGAATTGGAGAAATCCAAAATCTATCCTCTTATTCTTTTAAATTTTAGATTCGCTTCCAAAATTTACTCTCCTATTCTTTTTAAATTTTGGGTTCCTGCCCAATATTTAAATACCTTCAACCCAAAAAAGTAATTTAACCCCATTCACACCAAACGCACCCTAAATATTTTATATTTTAAGATGGTAATCAATATATTATAAATAACTGTTCCGGGAAGCCGCTCTCCTTCACGGCTTAGTGGTGGCTCAAGACACAGATCACTATTCATAAGATTTTTCCTTAATATAATATTCATTTCTCGGGCTGCGCTACATCTTTTGCATCTAAACTGAATAAAATAATAATTCTCCCTCTGTCACAACTCTCCGCAGCAAGTCACATGTTGGGATAAAATATCTCATTTCATTTGAAATCCTCATTGTGCGAATGATCCTTAGTCTTTCCACCCATTGGAAAGCCTCTTCTCCTCACTTGAAAGCATCAAATCCTGAAAGTCGCCTTCAACCAGATGGCCCCCAAGAAGAGGACGATGTGGCTTCATCAGCTAACTCCAGGCATATGCGAGGAGAATATAGTTGTCAAGGTTGATAGAATCATCTCTGTTGAACTCATTCGCGATCTACATGACTATGAACTGCCTTGCAAGGTTCTTTACAGATATGAGATCGTTGTCTTTGATGAGTCCGTAAGTCATCTTATCCTCTGTTTGTTTGTTGATTTCCTTGTCTGTTGTTGTAATAAGGTCAGTAATGCCGTTTTTGTTTGCTCATTTCTTGTGTAGCTCACTCGTATGATGCTTGAGATGGATTCAGAATACATATGGCACATGTTTACCAGAAAATTTGGAAAGGACCGAACGTACAGGGTTTCAGACTTCTTGGTGGGATGGAGTGGTGTAACCCCCTCCGTAATTATATCTGAAATACAATATTAGAGTGAAATAGAGACCAATAATAATCAAAATTCATTTACATTCCCCATCCTTAAGATAGGGTTTCACAAATACATTTCAAAATCAAACACTTTAACTTGGTCTCACATTCACATTTCGAATACAATTACATTGCGAAGATAATTAACATTCATAATATATCAGAGTGCACAATAACAATCCCGGCAATTCCGGGTTTATATCTTCACTAAAGGTTCATAGGGCACATACGCCCTTTACAATTTCTCAAATGGGGATTACGCAAATTTCATCTCCAATACATAACCAAATACACCTCCACAACATATACAACCATAACAACTCTAAATACATCCAAATCAACTACCATTATCCCAAATAGCAATGATAACCACTACCAAGTCCAAATGCCCATAAGGGATTCTCGCCGCCCCTAGTCGCTTGCTCCTTCCTCGAGCCACTTGTCCTGCTTAAAATGTTGGTAGGGGAGGGTGAGATTCTAGAGAATCCCAGTAGGAAACAGATACCAATATACATGCAAGATAAGTGTTTAATACATGACATGCTTGCATCACAATAACTCGTGCTCACATAATGATATATCTGCATGCTCAATGTTTCAACAACATACTCATGGCCATAGCATAAATAGAAAGAGAGCTTCAATCATTCATATATGTTTCACATAATCAAGCAAAGCAATAACATGCATCAATACACAAACACAAATATCAATACATGCAGGAGAGGTAAGTTCCCTACACTTATTCTTTCCACGTATGCTCCAGCATTGGCTACTCGCAATCCGAGCAGATATCAAACCATGATCAGGGCGAATATCCAACCCTATAACCAAATCAAGGACATTGGGTCATTCTCTTTTCCAAATTCTCATTTTCATAATACTTAAAGTTGGTTACCATTTATGACCTTTATGTGGCTAATCAAAGCCTAAACACATGCCTAAAGGCTTGGGAAACACTTGACCAAAGGTCACCTATTAAAAGTCCAAAATGCTGATTTTTGGGGGTTGGCTGCGGCCAGCCTACCCATGGGTCGCGGTTCATAACCTCTGGCCGCGGCCAAGAAAATTCTGTTTCCTGGCTGAACTTCCAAAAATCATAACTAATTCTAGAAAACTCGAAATAAGGTGATTCTAAAGCCAAATGAAAGGTACTTAAGTCCTCTTTATAGGAAAAATATGTACCATTACTGAAAATCACTACAAAATTCCAGAATTACACAAAACTCACCACTGCCCCCAAAACAGAGTTCTGTTTCAATCCCAAACTTTGGACAACCATATCTCATAGAATACTAAATGAAATGACACAAAATATATGTCCATTTTGAAGCTTGGGATGTGAAATTTACGACTGGAAAGTTTCACAATTTTCTGAAATCATTTGGTCATTCAAAATGTCAACACAAATAAACTGCCCAGACAGAGTTCACATTGACAGCATTTTCCAACTTTTCTACCAAAGTGTCCAATGACTTCAAAATCATTAACCAAACATATTCTCATACAATTTTCCACAAGGAACACAATGGTAACCTCAAAGTGACCAAATTCAAAACCTATCAACATGACCTGTTTTGACCAAAGCACAAAACCAACATAAAGTTCCCAAACTTCACCTTTAAGCTTCAATTCAATACCATTCATTCAAAACACTTAACAAGGCACTAATTCCATGACAACAACAATTCAAACACCACAAGACCCTAATTTTCAAAATTTCAAGCCAAATTTCCAGAAATTCAAGGCCTAACCAATGGCCACAAAGCTTATATGAAAATGAAGCTTTCACTCACCTCAACAACTTTCCTAAAGGCACTTCATGATTCTCCAACTTGTACATTTTTGTGATTCCTCAAATCACCACCAATGGAGAATCTAAAACCATTGAATGAAAGCTCTTAGCTCAAGGAACAATATTAATGAAGAGCATTTTGGCATTTGAGGCCATTTGCTTACCTCAAAATCCAGCTTTCACTTCCTCTTTCTTGGCCAATAATGGCTGCACAAGAGAGAGAAGAGAGAGAACGTGAGAGAGAGAGAAGGAAGAGAGATATGAGAGGTTGAGTGATGGGGAAGATGAAAGAAATGATAATCACACTCCCACCCATCAGTTTCAGCGAAAAGAGAGGGAAGAAGAGAGAGAAAATACCATATTTTATCCCATTTGACTTTTCTTTTACCCTCTTAACATGTGAGCTTGCCACTTGTCACATTCCCATAGGCTCTTCATACAATAATCCACCAATTAGCTACTCTAATCCCTCCATTAGCCATTTTAATTACACTCCTCATTTTCCTCTTAGCTAGTAATTAATTTCTTCCATTAATTACTAATTTAGAGCCATTCTTTCAATTTTCCCAACAATTATGGCAAAATAATTAATATTGCCACCAAAACACCTAATTATTCCACATAATCATTCACAAGAATTGTAATTAGCCCTTAATTGAAATTTGGGGTGTTACAAGTGGCCTAAGGATAGATGCGAAATACCATATAAAACTACGCCCATCCACCATTGTAGAGGATATTTCTATATACATGCCCAATCTCTCCTTCCATCTAATGTCTCTGAATGATTTTACAGCTTCGGAGCTTCAGCCATGGCATTTACGTGGTATGTTGCAATAGGATTTTCCTATGAAACCTCACATCAGTTTGAACTTGTCCATACCTTCATTTGATTGTTGTCTATTATGTGTTGAAATATAGATGTGTATGGTTTTCTCAAGTCAGTTGAGGTTAATACTTTGATAAATGTACGCTATTTCTTTTCCAAGGAGATTATTCTAGAGCTTGAGGACCACAATGGGGTGACGAACAGGGACAACAAAATTTTCAAATGTTGTTTGGTTGGTGAGCCAGCTGAGGTGACACTGAGGATGCTTGAAGCTTTTTCAACATCGGATGATGCCTACGTTGTGATTTAGTATGTTGTGCCGGACACAAAATCTAATGCCGGTCTTCCAATGATCAAATCATACCACGATGCCACAAGGGTTTTCTTTAACCCTCCTTGGCCTCAGCTTGAGGAGCTTAGGGACGATATGATCAGCGGGATCGTCCCAATCGAAGTCGGAGAATAGGATGATAGGCAATTTTAATCATACTAGCTTTTGCTATGTTGAATTAGTAGTAGATGTTCTGCACTCTGTTCCTTGCTCCTCTGTTGTTGAACAAATATTTGACTCTGTTCTAAGTAGTTTTTGCTTTACCATGTTCTATTGATTGCTATTTTTTAACTTTTTTTGAAAGTTCTTTCGAGTAATTTCAGACCTGGAAGAAAATGAGTTAATCATCACGATTCCACAATTTTAATGCGAGGTTTTCATTAAAGAATTGAACTTCATGTAGCTTCACGGGTTCACAAAATAAGGAGTCAAAATTCTCTATAATGTAACTTGTGTTTTTTTGATTAAAAGACAAATAAATAGACAATATATTTTAGTCAAAATGGTTTCACAAAATACCACGTCAAAAGGCTATATAACATAACTTCATTTTTTTTACTAAAAAACAAATAAAGTGAATCATGAATTAATTTGTAGCTTCATGGGTTCACAAAATAAGGAGTCAATCACAAAACACGGTTCCACAATTTTTAATACGATGTTTTCATTAAAGAATTGAACTACATGTAGCTTCACGGGTTCACAAAATAAGGAGTCAAAATTCTCTATAATGTAACTTGTGTTTTTTGACTAAAAGACAAAGAAATAGACAATTTATTGTAGTCACAAAATCGAATGAGATCAAGTAGCATCACGGTTTCACAAAATACCACATCAAAGGGCTATATAACATAACTTCATTTTTTTTACTAAAAAACAAATAAAGTGAATCATTATGTTTATTATTGAAAAAAAATCATTATGTTTACTAATTTTGTAGCCTATATAAATAACAGCATTGCCTTTTTTTTTTAATAAACATCATTGCTTTTTTAGATTACTTTTAAAAAAATTCCACGTAGAGTATAGTGGGTACATCATAGCCTTTTTAGCCATCTTTTAAAAAAGTGACACGAAGATTACAGTAGGTTACATATGTCACCACCAGAGCTGCAACATGCTTCTGGGTTGACACTTGTCTTACGACCTAGGGGACTTTCATGTCATTCAAGTACATCAAGTAAAGCGGTGACTCAGCTATATTAGCTTACTAAACGAGCCTATATTACTATTCGTGTAGGGCTAAACACATGTGCTAAATCATCTTATAGTCACGCCAATGTGGGATCTTAAGGAAGATTATGAAGGAATGGTGTCATCTTCAGTTTTGACAAATCCCAGCTCTGGAGCAAATTCTGATGATGAAGGAAGAGTTGGTATAGTCGGAGTCGCTTCTGTGCACCAACCCCTATCAGATGCTATTGTATAACTGGTGGTATGCGACTCATCTGCTACAACCTCTTCAGTATGCCTAATCCATTGGTTAACACCCAAAGTCCTTCAACCTCTATGCACAATCGGGCAAACTTGCATGTATGTTTCATAGTACAAGTCATATATTGATGCTGTTCAACAAGGGAAAAAGACTATGAAGGTTCCATCAATCCAACTGATGCTGTTCAACAAATGAGTTCCTGGATTGAGCATACACAATATGCGAATGAGAATGTAGAAAATAATGGACAACCGATCTTTCCTGAAAGTCACCATGGCAAATATAAATTAGGTAACTTGCTCATGAAATGATTATCTATCACTGTATTATTTATTGCTTTTCTCCAGTTTGCTTATACCTGCAAACCAATCACATATCGAACTCAATATCAGTACACTCAACGATGTAATTTAGTGAGTCTTATACATGGTAATATGCAAGCTAGACAAAAACCAGCATCTCCTGCTTTGCAAGATATCACAAATAGTGCATCAAACTGGAAAACTCCTTCTAACAATGGTACATGTTGAATGTCACAATCTTTTTAGCATTTTGTTATGTGTTACTACAATATATATTTAAAGTATAGATAAAAATGAAACCTTTAAGCGCAACATTTACAACCATCTTCTTGTGTTGCATTAATCTCATTCCCCATCATTTAACTCATCATGACCACTATTGCTTATTTATACTTGCTTTATGATTGTAGTAGCCAATGTTGGTCTACCTAATACACCTTCTGCTGCAACAGTAGCATCGATTGATAAATATACACAGCCAGAATCAATATTTAGCCCTCAACAAGCAAAGAAAGTTCGGAGGCAACAACATGTGGTAACGTCATTCAAAGATATAATGAATGTTGCGTCCAACTTATTTCACCATTTTGAAAGGAGTCAAGGTATTTGTATCTTGAAGGCATACAGTTGTTATGTTATAGACTAAATCCTATTCTTATTAAGTATACTTTCTTATTGTCCAGTTCCTTATCTTGATTTAATTTTGCATAGTCCAAGTCCAAATGCACATTCCTAATTGAATTCTTTTGTTGTCTACTGTATCAGACTTTCTTATTGTCCAGTTCCTTATCTAGATGGAAAGGTTTAGAAAATAAGAATGCAAAACCAACAAGGACAGTGAAAAAAATACAGCAAATAGCATATCAAGGTTTATATGATCTATATTTTTTGACCCTTACGTGCCGTTCATTTATAAGAAAATTCATGTCATGTCATTGTCTTACCAAGTAAACTCATGCTGTAGTTGCAGTACTTGAATGTGATCTTATATCAATAGATAAAAACCAACAAATGCCTTCCATAGACTCTACGAATCTGATTGAATATGGTACATGTTATTTATGTTCTCCACTTAAATAATTACCTTTCATATAACCATGCGTTTGGCTTTTCTTTATTTTGATTACTATTGAAAATATTCTGAGTTTGAATTATTGGTTACATATTAATATTTATTCTTTATGCATTCTATTGCTCATTTCATGTAAATGTGTTGTTATTGTTTGGTCAAACTTATATTATAATTGTCCTGGAGCTGATAACTTATTTACTTTTTTCTCTATAATATATATATATATATATATATATGCTTCTAATTGTTCTTATTTGGTAATCCCAAGCCCAACCTCAATCAGCATCTTATAAAGACATTGACTTTCAAATGGAAATTAATCACAGTGTTGATGAAGACATGAATCATGGTCATGATGTTGGGGGCAAGCATCAATTCATAATACAATTATTTAGTTTAATTCTTTTAATAGATATGAGCTGATAACTTATTTCCTTATTTATCTGCAATATACACACACACACATATATGTATGTATATATATACGTACATATATATATACATATATGTATATGAAATATATATATATATATATATGGTATTTCATATACGTATACGTATATATATATATCTATATTTACGTATATACATACATACATACATATATATATATATATACGTATACGTATATATATGTGTGTGTGTGTGTGTGCTTTTCTAATTGTTCTTATTTGATAATCCCTAGCTCCACCTTAAGCAGCATATTATAAAGACATTGAGTTTCAAATAGAAAATAATCACAGTGCTGATGAAGACATTAATAATGGTCATGAAGATGTGGGTAAGCATTAATTCAAAAGAGGGGACTGCCACATGCCCACATACTATTATTTCTTGATCCAAAAGACAGCATAAAAGATCCAGAATCTATTGACAAAGCTATCTCTGCTGAAATACCAGATAAGATAAAGGATCCTCTTCTATATAATTTGGTGAAACAGTATATGATTCATGGACCATACGGTACAAGTAACCCGAAGTCTCCCTGTATGAAAGATAAGAAGTGTAGCAAGTACTTTCCAAAGAAATTCAACAACAGTACGTCAGTTGATGATGATGGGTATCCAACATATAGACGAAGGGATGATGGACGAACAATTGAGGTCAAGGGTATCCCATTGGATAATAGGTACGTTGTTCCATACAATCCACAGTTGTTGAAGATGTTTCATGCACACCTAAATGTAGAGAAATGCAATCACTCCACTGCCATTAAGTATCTTTTCAAGTATATCAGTAAAGGTAATGATAGAGTGGTGGCTGCAATTTTTGATGGGAATAGTAATAATGATGACCAGTCTGTAGTTGATGAAATACAACAGTATTATAATTGTAGATATGTGTTTGCATGTAAAGCTGCATGGCGTATCTTTAGATTTCCTATTCATCACAGGAGTCCATCTGTTGAAAGATTGAGTTTTCATTTACCAAACCAACAATATGTCATATATGGAAATACAGATGATGCCTCTGAGCTGTTAGATAAGCTAAGGGTTTGTGAATCTCAATTCCTTGCATGGATGGAAAAAAATGATTATGATGCTTTTACAAGGACTTTGACTTATATCGAATTTCCTAAGCATTATGTATACGTTAGGAGCAAACGAGAATGGAAACGTAGACAAAGAGGAAATTCAGTTGGTAGGATTACCCATGTTGCCCCCTCCTCTGGCGAACTATATTATTTATGTGTTCTACTCACAGAAGTCAAGGGTCCACGTTCATTTGATGAGATCAAAACTGTTGATGGCGTTGTCCACTGTACCTTCCGAGATACATGCTTTGCACGTGGCCTTTTGGATGATGATAGGGAATTTATTGCAGCCATTAAAGAAGCTTCATTATGGGCATCTGGTTCTTCACTCAGGAAACTTTTTGTTAGTATGATGCTATGTTCGTCTCTACACCGTCCTGAGTATGTTTGGAAAGAGACCTCAACACTACTTTTTGAAGATTTGTTATACATTTCTAGAAATGACCCCTTGTCATCAAGTAAGTGCACATAACTTGATCATTTACATTAAAACATGTTATACATTTAGTAATAAATTTTTATATATTATATACTTTTACCATGATATATTTTAATTTTGAACTTCCAACATGTAGACGTCACTATATCTTTATTTGATAAGGAGCAAATGGCATTAAAGGACATAGATTCATTGTTACGCAAGAATGGAAGGAGTTTGGTGGACTTTTCTGCTATGCCTTTACCTGAGGACATCCAGCCAATAGACGTTTCTAATCACTTGATCTTGCAAGAGTTGAGTTATGACAGACATGCTTTAAGTCTTGAGGCAGATCACCTTGTGAAATCCTTAAACTATGAGCAAAAACAAATTTTTGATATGGTTCTTGCATCTTTGGAAAAGGGCCATGGGGGTTGCTTCTTTGTTTATGGATATGGTGGCACTGGAAAGACATTCTTGTGGAATGCATTGTCTTCGACTCTTAGAGCAGCGGGAGATATTGTACTTACAGTCGCTTCCAGTGGAATTGCAGCAACTTTGCTTCCATCTGGTAGAACAGCACATTCCAGGTTTGCAATTCCAATTCAAATTACTGAATCCTCAGTCTGTTCAATTAAGTAAAATTCCCCTTTAGCAAACCTTATACAATGCACAAAATTGATTATTTGGGATGAGGCTCCAATGGTTCAGCGTTTTTGTGTTGAGGCATTTGACAACTCTCTAAGGGATATCATGCATTGTGATAGGCCCTATGGAGGAAAGTGCATAGTTATGGGAGGTGATTTCCGTCAAATTTTACCGATCATCCCGAAAGGAACAAGAGGAACTATTGTAAATGCTTGCATTAATTCTTCACACTTATGGGATCATTGCACTATCGTTCGCCTGACAAAAAATATGCGATTGACTTCTTTATCAACAACCATTGACAATGCAAAGTTGGCATGGTTCTCACAATCGTTATTAGATGTCGGTGATGGCAAGTTAGGCAACTCAGAAGATGGCATTGCTGAAATTGAAATCCCAGATGAATTGTTGATATCAGATTGTGAAGATCCAATTCAAGCAATTGTTGAATCAACCTATCCTAAAATATTCGACAATTTACATTCAAATGAATTTTTCAATGACAGGACAATCTTAGCACCAACCATAGAAATGGTGAATCGCATCAATGACCATTTGTGTTCCCTCTTGCTTGGGGATGCACATGAATTCTACAGCTGTGACTCTGTTTGTAAGTCTGATGAACATAGTGATGGCTTTGACAATTTGTATACTATAGAGTTTCTTAACACAATCAACTGCTCTGGGTTGCCTCCACATAAGTTGACTTTGAAAGTTGGAGCACCGATTATGTTGCTGAGGAACATCGATCAATCATCAGGATTATGCAACGGAACCCGCCTCCGCATAACTCAACTGGGGAAGACTGTTATTGAGGCCATCACTTTAAATGGGTCACATCCAAATCAAAAGGTCCTTATTCATAGAATGGATATGAATCCTTCTGAAAGTCGATGGCCATTTTACATGCAATGGAGACAATTCCCAGTAACTCTTTCATTTGCTATGACAATCAATAAAAGTCAAGGGCAATCTTTACGGCATGTTGGATGGTATCTTTACAAGCCTGTCTTTACACATGGTCAATTATATGTTGCATTATCCAGAGTCAAAAGTATGGAAGGCTTAAAGATAGTTATAAGTGATAATAATAGTGGGGAGAAGATGACTACTAGGAATGTTGTGTATCGAGAAGTATTTAAAAATTTTAATTAGTTATGATAAAAATAGTAACATTGTAATGTTGTCGCAATATATATATGTTAGCATGACTTACGTTTTATTTAATGTATGGTGGAGAAAGATTTATTTCCATAAAATTAATAGACTTGAGCATTAAATTGTTCTAAAAGTACAAGCACCTGTGCATCATACGGGGAGGACAAGTTAGTTACAACTTCAAAATTAGTTCGGGCGTAAGGTATTCTAAAAAAGAAAACTGAGAGTATTAGAAACTTTCCGCTATTTCCTCTCCCAAATAAATAAAAAGTTTTCAAATTTGAGTCTCCGGATTCCTGTACAGATCCTTGATTCTGGGAAACTTCGTTTCATCGACGCAAGCGGGAACTGAATCAAGTTCATGGCGGCAATAGCGGAAGAAGAGACAATGAAGAAAGAGGACGAACCTGCGTTTATGGTAAATCAAGAAGAGGATGAGTATGATTCCAAGGAGAGAGTGCTGCAGAAGTACTTCCTTCAAGAATGGAACCTAGTCAAGTCCCTTCTCGACGCCATTGTTTCAAATGGCCGTGTCTCTGATCCATCTTCCGTTCACAGAATCCGATCCATTGTACTCCTACTCTCCTCTCCTTATGCACTTTATTTTATTTTACTTTTGTTCGCGGTATTGTGTTTATTAATTAAATGTGACGAGGGAAACACTAAGCTTGTTTCTGATGACTATGAGCTTTTGGGTCTCGGATTTGTGGCCGATACACTATTTTGTTTTTGAAATGCGTGCTTCATATTTTGAGAAAGTCGTTCTTTCTATGTGCAGTTGGACAAGTATCAGGAGCAGGGTCAGCTTCTAGAACCTTACCTGGAAAGCATAGTTTCCCCGTTGATGTACATTGTTCGTTCTAAAACAATTGAACTTGGTGTAAATTCAGATGAAATTCTTGAAATAATCAAGCCAATATGCATCATTATCTATTCGTTAGTTACAGTTTGTGGATATAAGACTGTGATCAAGTTTTTCCCACATCAAGTTTCTGATCTAGAACTTGCTGTATCTCTGTTGGAGAAGTGTCATCACACGAGTTCAGCAACATCATTGAGGCAGGAAAGCACAGGAGAGATGGAAGCTAAATGTGTGATGCTGTTGTGGCTTTATATACTTGTATTAGTGCCTTTTGACATGTCCACTGTGGACACTAGTATTGCCAACAATACCAACCTCAACGATCTTGAGCTCACCCCTCTTGTGTCAAGAATCTTAGGATTTTGTAAGGATTACCTCTCAACTGCAGGGCCTATGCGCACTATTGCTGGACTAGTGCTCTCTAGGCTTCTAACACGTCCAGATATGACCAAGGCTTTTATGAGGTATATAGAACTTTTTTCTTTACTAATCATGATATTAACTGTTTTTCATATGTAAAAGCCTGGGATTTCAACGCACTGACCATCTTGGCAAGTACCTTGGTGTTCCACTACTTCACAAGTGTTACCAAGGATACTTATAAGTGGATAGAGGAAAAGATACAGAACAAGCTCTCCGGTTGGAAAGCAAAGACCGTTTCCCTTGCTGGTCAAATAATAATAGAGTGAAAAATCATATCAGCTTCTACATAAACTAAGTTTTCTGATGTCTTCAGGTTTGTTGAGTGGACGCATCAAGTCTTGTCTTCTGTCACAGAGGATGTTCTTCATCATTTCCAGTTACTTGGTGCTGTTGAATCTTTGGCTGCCATTTTTAAGGTTCTGTTTATGTTATTTTGGTTTACACCCTCAAATGCAAATATGTTCACTGTTTTCATAATAAATATTCACACAAATTGTTTTGCTGTCGTTTGGGTAAGGATGTGGAGAAAAGTTTCATGATATGCACTAATCAATAGAAAGATTGGATATCTATGACATTTAGTTTTGTTTTATGAAAGCGGTCATTTGGAAAATTGCTCTGTCATCTTCATCTCTTCCACTTCTTATAGCATATTTTTGTATGCAGACTGGAAGTCGTAAACTCTTGCTTGATGTAATTCCTGTTGTTTGGAATGACACTTTGACACTATACAAGTCCTCAACTGCATCACGAAGTCCTTTGCTTCGCAAGTATCTGATGAAGCTAACTCAGCGAATTGGGCTTACTGCCCTTCCTCATCGTTTGCCCTCATGGCGCTATGTGGTCAGTTTTTTTCTTTCGCAATCTTTGACGTGATCTCATATCTTATCGGCTATATGTAGTTATGTAACTGGAAAAAATGGATGTTTAAAATGGGGATTATGATGGGAAACTTTGGGAGAGCTTGCCACAAAAGATAGCTCATGATGTTGGAGAGCACATAGTCCTTGTAACATCACGTCAAAATGCCATTTCTCCTGATTTAAAACTCAAATTCTATATCTTGCTATGGATTCTAACAAATTCGCTATTTGGAATAGGACTTTATGAGGTTGATACTTAGATCTTAGATTTGTCCCATTAAAAATGAAGCTACTAGGAATGAATTGCCTTTTTTTCATGTTAAAAATAGTAATATAAAGCTTGTTTGAATGAGCTTTTGAAAGGTTTATAAGTGCTTATGCACGTAAGTCGAGACAACACTCCTATCACATAATTACCTCGTGTACCGTAAATTATGATTGAAAAGTTGCTTTTGAAGACTTCAATCGCTATCCAAATGAGCACACACAAACAAACCTAATTAACTGTTGTTTAACATTTAAATATTTAAATTATTAGAATGAAGTTGCATGAACCTCCATCAAAAGGAAATGGTCTCATTAATATTTTTTTGCAGCTTTTACTCTTATTATACCTGTTTTGATGGTTTCAACTCCTCTGACGATTTCTTTATTTTCTCTTTCAAATATAGCTTTTGGTATTTTAATATTATTTATTATGTTTTTCTTAAAAATAAGTTCTAGTCCATTTCATGCTTTTACTGGCAACTTTGCTAGAAGCTACTCGATTGGCACCATTTTCTAGCCTTGATTGTATGCCTAACATGCAGGGAAGAAGCACCTCTCTAAATGTTGCTTTGAATAAAACCGGTCGAATTGATCAGGGCAGTTATGTTGTGAATGATGGCTCCTCTAACTTGTCCCAAGTTATAGATGTTGCCCAAGATGAAGAAGATATGGACGTGCCAGAAATTGTTGAGGAGATCATTGAGATGTTGCTATCTGGTTTGAGGGATATGGTATGTCCAAAGGGTGAGAATCTTATTAATAATTTTGTTTTCCTCTTTCATACTAGAAATTACTAAGATGGGGGAAAGTCCAGTGATGTCTAGAAGTAAGCCAATGTTGATTTGTTTGAAAGTAAGACTTTTGGAAAATAGTTTGTCTAAACCATGTAAGTTATTGGAAGTTGGATTAATGATATCAATGGTATTGTTTTTATACATCGTGGATGTATTTTTTGAATTCCATATATAAATCTCAACATATGAACTGGAGCCATCCATGAACATGGTTGACATATGAAAAACTGAAAATTGTTGGTTAGAATAATGGGCCTCTTTATAGGCCCTAGTAGCTGTCATTTAATGTAGTTTACTTTAACTGATTTTCCTAAGTTATATCCCAGATTTCATCGGATTAGAATAATTTTGTTTGTCATTTATTTCCAGCATATTATGTGGGATTTCCACATTTGTATTTTTCAACTCCCTGCACACGGTATTCTATAATAAGATATCAGAGATTCTGAATTCCCACAAAGACACTTGCATCTTTGCAGTTTATCTGCCATTGATCTCCAAACAGTTTGTTCTTTTGAGCTTGACGTGGATAAAGCACAAGCCCAACATAACTGTTGCTAAAATTTTATCTATTAAGGACAGTGAGGGCTGCAAGTTCTAACTACTTCTGATATTATGTTGACAAATCAATAATCTTGAAAAGATTAGGATGTTAGAGGAATGATGGGCACTGTTTCTAGTTTCTATCTCCAGTGATTTGCTTATTGAAGCTCGTGCTCGAGTTATCAAAATGATTCTTAGCCCCTTGCTTAGCTACCTCATCTTTTAGGGTTAACACTGTGAATCATGCTAGAGTTCAATCGGCATGGATGTTGTGGTTTGGTCCTTATTTCTTGTTTTAAAATTGTTATGTTGTAGTTCAAAGAAATTTTTTGTTTTTAGGTGAAGTTCATGTATATAATGCACTTTCTCAATTTCACAAGCCTTGTAAGCTTACTCATGATGGTGTGTGATGGGCACAAAAGTGACGCAGGGAACCTTTTCCCATAAGTTATATATTGAGATGAGAGCACTAATCCATTGAAACACCCCATGTAGCATTCCATACTACTCAATAGTCAATATGGGCCTTAGGCATCTTAAATCTACATCAGTTGGCCCACCTTGGAAGAGACAAGATCCCAATGGCTATGCTTCGTGACGCTTTACTTGGTGACACTTGACTTTATCACCAGTAAGAATCCTCCGTGGGTGGTCCCTTCTAGAGTTGTTGACCAATTGCTTTGAATACAGCTGATAAGCATCCTAGTGAGGTGGGGGATTCTCTTTCAAAAGCTAGCTATTGAGGTAGGAGAACTGCCATACTTAAGTATCTGATAGAGATTTTATACTACTCTATGTGAAACTTAGACATCCTATACTATCTTAGTCTTCATCGTTGTACTTAGGGTTAAAGCAATAACTAGTGATCTCTTGCTTGACAGCTTATATGTTTAGGTCAGTGGATTTAGTTATTTGAATAATTTAGTTGGACAAGAGAAGTGAAAACCCTGCATGGTGAACTTATTGTAGTAACTGGTAATTGTGTTACTTAATTGTATCTATTATCGACTTCTTTCCCTCCCTTGTTGCTGGTTTATGGGAAGTTGGTGATTGGTGTATATGAGGTGTGTACTGATCTAAACACAACATTAGTGGTTTAGACATAAGTTCTCTTTATTTGGTATCTTCTGATGACTTTCAAAAGACAATTATAAGCTTCACATGGATTGCATCTAATAGCAACTTAAGCATGCTTTTTATCTTCACTGTTTAAGTGTCTGATTAGGTTTTTTATCACTTATTACTGCTGGATTTCAGGACACTGTTGTCCGTTGGTCTGCAGCAAAAGGTATAGGCCGCATAACTTCACGATTGACATCTTCCCTTGCCGAGGAGGTTTTATCATCAGTTTCTGAACTGTTTTCACCTGGTGAGGTATGCATTGCCAGTTAACTTTCGTTTGCATACTGTTCCTATGCTAGTTGTGGTAGTTAAATGGTTCACATACTTTTACCTTTGTGTGCATGTATCTATATGAATGCAACGTTGCTATGATCACTTGGCTGAATGTCGCTATCAAATTTGATGAGGCATTGCTGCATGTAAATTGTTTTTTTCCAGGGAGAGGGTTCATGGCATGGAGGTTGTCTAGCTTTGGCTGAACTTGCTCGTAGAGGCCTCCTCTTGCCTGCTTGTCTTTCCAAAGTTGTTCCTTTCATTGTGAAGGTGGTATTCCAATTTGAATAAGTGTATGTTCAAGTGCAGAGATATTTGATTTGTTATTTAAAATTGCGTTAGCTGCTTATATTTTTTTATTTATCGAAATACATGGTCATGTTTTACCTACTGGTCCAAGATTTAAAAGCTTGAATAGATGACAAGTAAAATAACTCGTGCATGTTACCTGAAAAAAACGAAAATGGTGCATATCATTATGGAACAGGATGAGGGGGTAAGAATGAAAAAATAGATTGAACATAGTCCTAGATTGATGACATCTTTGCTAACTTGAATAATCTGATGAACATTGGGATGGGTCTCTCATCTGTGGCTCTTTGTTGGAAACTAGTGGTTTTGTGGCGTGCGAAACAGAAATAAATGTGAATGGAACTAAACTTTGATGTTCCTGGAGATTAAATGAATCAATTAGAATCCATAACTTGGAATTTCTTTTTATTGTCGTTATTCTGAATATTTCTTAATGTCTTTCCAGGTTTATTAGCCTTTAGCTGTGTTATCTTATTTTTCTAATTTGAACTTTATATCCTGTTTTCTGCTCTTGAGCTTTCTTGATTTTATTCTCTTATATATTTCTTTATCCTGTTGGCTGTTGCTGTTTTCACAGGATCTGATGGTTGGCTTGTAGCTATCATTTGTGTGTATATGTTCTTCTTTTTCTTCAATGGAATGTGAAGTATTTAGAGCCTATTGCCTGGATTCCTATACTTATTTTTTTAGGGGAAACTGGGGTTAGGATTTCGAAGTGGGTGATACATGTCCTTTAATACCATTTGTCTTAAGATAATAGCTCTAATTCTTTTTAGGACTTTTCTTATGATTTTACGTTGAGTCAGTACTTGTTAGTTTGAGCCTTTGAGGATTCACTATCCCCTAATTTGGTGCCATTTCCTCTCAAGAAAATCTGTTTTTATATCATTAACTAAAAGGGATGTCGTTGAATGGGATCTTTAGTAAATAATTTATCTATTGAGTTGGTTGTTGAGCTTGGGATGATTAATGGGAGAAGACTACTTGTTGTTTGTGTTGTATCATTAACTAAAAAGAAGCTCTAATAAATCATTGTTGAGAGAGGACATTGATATTTATTAATATTATGAACATTGCTAAATGCAAACTGAAGTTGAGTGCTTGGTTCAGATATACCTGCTATGAAACAGTGGAAATAATACACAGAATTACTGTACAGGCCCTACATTATGATGTTCGTAGAGGTCCACATAGTGTTGGATCTCATGTACGTGATGCTGCTGCATATGTGTGTTGGGCATTTGGACGTGCATATTATCATGAGGAAATGAAGAACATTTTAGAACATCTTGCCCCCCACCTCCTAACAGTGGCATGCTATGACCGTGAGGTGCCCTTTCCATCAAATGAGTTCTTTTTAAATGCTACATGCATGAATTGTCATCTAAATAGATTTGCTAATGATGCTTAGGTTAACTGCAGAAGAGCGGCAGCTGCTGCTTTTCAGGAGAACGTTGGAAGACAAGGGAATTATCCACATGGCATTGACATAATTAATACTGCAGACTACTTTTCACTTGCTTCAAGAGTAAACTCTTATCTTGATGTTGCTGTCTTCATTGCTAAGTATGAAGGATATATTTTCCCATTTGTGGATGACCTACTTGATAGAAAAATCTGTCACTGGGTATGCTCAAATTTAATCTCTCCCTCTCTAGTTTTTCCTTAGCTATATCTTTATCAAGTGCTGATGGTATATTTAATTACACTTTCTACAAAATGAAACTTTATCTGGCAAACATTGTGCTCACTTTTTGAACATAACATCTGCAATGTTGTTTGCTTGCTAAGAAAAGCTATAAATCAATCTGACCTGTTCCTTTTTCTGAGCTGCACTTTGTAGTGCAAAGGAATTAGCGGTATCTTGAAGCTGGGACAGAATAAGCGCAAGAAAACAACCCCAAAAATGATATTCTACTGATACCTTTGCATTGCATTATTCAAGGAATACTTAGGCTTTTATTTAGTTCAAGTTTTATCAGGATTTGCTGAAGACATGAAATATCCTAATTTCCTTATTTTTCATTATTACGTTGCTCCTTTTCCTAGGTATGTGAACTGGCTTTTTTCTTCTATTGGGTGCCCCTTGTTGGTTTTGTAATATGAAAATTATTGGTTGTTCGTGCATGTGATGTCCAAAGTTGTGTTTGTCTAATAATGATATTGCTAATATTTATAATTATAAGCATGTTAGTTGCTAATATGATTTTATTTAGGACTGGAGTCGTATGACCTGAATTATTCTCCTACTCGTCACGCCCCCTTAAAACAAAAAAAAAAAAAGGTGGTTTCTTTAACTTTTAGCAGCCAAAAATGAATTATATCTTGATGTGCAATTTTTACTAGTTTATTGCTAATTTGACTTGTAAGTTGAAACAATATATCCTAAGGACCAAAGTAAGGCTGCAACATTGTTCTTCTTACTGTTCCTGCAGCACCAGGAACCATGTTGTTATTAGTGTCTCCTATTGCTCAATTTTCTTGTGTGGTACTTTTGGATAATACGTTTGGAAACTCTATATTCAGGATAAAGGATTGCGAGAACTTGCTGCAGAGGCACTTCCATCTCTTGTAAAATATGATCCTGAGTATTTTGCAAGTGTGGTCATGGAAAAGTTAATTCCTTGCACTCTTTCGTCTGATCTGTGCATGCGCCATGGAGCAACATTAGCAACCGGTGAACTTGTTTTAGCTCTAAATAAATGCAATCACTCTCTTTCCTCAGGTGACACATTCTTTAAACTTATGATCAAACTATTCTTAATAGATGCAAATCATATTTGTTTTATTTAAACAAAATAGAGATGGAAGTAAATGAGCCTTATAAAGAACAGTAGAGTAAAAAGTGGGGAGTGGAAGGAGAAAGTTGGGGGAATAGAGGGAGTGATGGATGAAGTTGGGCTCCCTCCTCATGCAAAGCCTAATACTTCCTCATTCCCCTATGAACCTTTTCTTCCCTATATACATATCCAACCACAGATCTTTTCTCTCTTTGGCACACACCTGTGAGGTAATTAACATTGCCCCTTTCCCTTTTTGACACCTCATCAACTATTTCATATGCTTTAACGTGAAACCAAACACATTTTAAGTCTATTTTCCCTAGGTCTATCATTCCCATATCGGACTTAAGCATCCCATACTACTTTAGTCTCTATCAAAGATTCCCAAAAAGAGAAGATAAAAAATCATAATAATTAATAAAATAATGAGCAGAGGAATTCGACTGCAGTTTGTTCATTTCAACATTAAATAGCCAAAATATAAGTATTGGACTAAGTAGGTTCCTACATATAAATGTGATTACAAAATCATAATCTATAAATATCATTTAATGATGACTTCCTGAATGGGTGGTCATGGTAAACTCATCATGGAGTTTTGGTGCATTTGTTACTCTCTATTGAGGAAGCCTTTTAACATTCATATGTTCTTTCCATATTCATATTCTGTCAGGTAATTAATTTCAAAACATGTTGACAGACCTTAATGCTTTAAACTTTTCATGACAGATAAGCAGAAAACCCTTGCTGGTGTAGTTCCATCTATTGAGAAAGCAAGACTTTATCGTGGAAAAGGAGGAGAGATAATGCGGGCAGCTGTTTCTCGCTTCATTGAATGCATCTCTGTATTTAACATAAAATTATCAGAAAAGATAAAAAGAAGCTTGCTTGACACTCTGAATGAGAATTTGAGACATCCTAATTCTCAGATACAGGTTTCATTCTTTTAAAACAAGGGTTCTATATATCTATTTCCCTCTTTCTTTATTTCATTGCCATATGCCATTTAAGTTGTATTGTCGTTCTGAATCAAAATTGTGTTCTGGGGAACAGAATGCTGCTGTTAAGGCCCTAAAATACTTTGTCCAAGCATATCTGCTTGAGGATGATAAAGTTATGGGTGATGTTATATCAAAGTACCTCAATATGTTAAATGATCCAAATGTTGCTGCAAGAAGAGGATCCGCACTGGCAATAGGTGTTTTGCCATTCAAATTTTTAGCCATTAGGTGGAGAAATGTGCTTTTGAAGTTGTGTGGCTGTTGTAGGATTGAGGTGCATTTTTACTCCTAATGTTTTTACATATTATATCGTTATGGTAGTTAGATGAGCGTTAAAATGATATTTTTTAATGTAGGAAAAACCTGAAGATAGAGATGCTGAAGCACGTGTAAATGCTGTTAAAGGGCTTGTAGCTGTATGTGAAACATTAATTAATGGAAGAACAGATTCTGCTACCTCTTTCATGGAGGAGGACTTCTCTTTGTTTCTTTTGATAAAGAATGAAGTGATGATGACCTTGTTTAAAGCTCTAGATGACTATTCTGTTGATAACAGAGGTGATGTGGGCTCTTGGGTTCGTGAGGCTGCATTAGATGGACTTGAGAAATGTACATCAATGCTCTGTAAGAGAGACTTGGCTTGTTTGAGCGGAAGATCAGAAAAAAATTCTACTGAATTTGTAAAGCAGCAGTTTATCAATGACTTTGTCAAGAGCAATCAAGATTTTCCACTGTTTGATGAACACCTTGCTACCTGTTTGATTGAAGGAATTGTTAAGCAAGCTGTGGAGAAGATGGATAAGCTAAGAGAAGCAGCTGCAAATGTTCTTTACAGAATTTTGTACAACCAGATGGTTTATATTCCTCATATTCCTTTTAGGGATAAGCTTGAAGAAATTGTTCCCAAGGAAGCAGATGCAAAATGGGCGGTTAGTGTGATGAGATTGTTTTATAAATTCATGCGACTGGTGGAATAGCTTTTTTGTTCATTGAAAAATGATTGTTTCCTTGCAGGTCCCCGCCTACTCATACCCACGTTTTGTACAGTTACTTCAATTTGGTTGTTATAGCAGACACTTACTATCAGGTTTAGTTATATCAATAGGTGGGTTACAGGATTCTTTGAAGAGGGTGTCACTCTCCGCACTGTTAGATTATCTACAAGGGTCAATAACCAGGGAGTGCATGCTTTCTGGTGACATTCTGTGGGTTCTTCAACAATACAAGAAATGTGACAGGGTTATAATACCCACTCTGAAGGTAATTAGCTTTCATCAAGTATTTATTTTCATATAGCTTTCAATTGAACTGGCTCATGAGTAAGAACTTAGCTTGCTATTTGGGCATTCGTTTCCAAAAATTATGATAGTTGGTACTCTGTGGCTGTGCAACTTGGTTCTGTGCAACAAGTTTTCAAATAGAAAAATCTTGAGAATTTGTTGCTCAAGGAGAGTAAGGGTCTAGAAGTCCTTCAGTGTTTGAAAGTTCTATTAATTGTTGAATTTGAATTTTGGATGGCCTGATCAAAGTTTGTTATTTGTTGTCTGTTGCTTGAGCCCATTATAGTTGGATTGCGCTCTTATGCGAGTAGTTGTTAGTTGATGTATATGTGTTGACTGGTTGAGGTCGCACTATTTACAAGTTGTGGCTTATTGAACAACTTAGTGATTGTTCATTGGTCCATCTGCAAATTGTGGTTCTTCAAAGTCTTTTACAAGTTCATTGCAAGCTCCTTGTGAGTTCATAGAGCCACTGAAGTTACAGGTTGTTCATGAAATTTATTCAGCTGCAAGGTAATGCCAATTAGAATTATTCTGGTCATTGACTTTTAGCTGGTATGGTTTCAGCTTGAGGGTTGATATTGAAAACCTATCAAAATTATATTTAAATGTTTAATGATCATGGTTATGGATACTATTATCTTTATATATGACAATATTTTTCACTCAAAAAATATGATAATATTTGTTTTCTTTTTCTATAAATTAGGATACTAGTCTTGTAATTTATCATCTGTTTTGTATGCTTATGCTTTTCTTCAATGATATTAGAATAGCAGATTGAAGCTTTCATTATTCACCTTCGTGTTCATCATGTCTCTGTTTATCAAGCCTTCCTCTTCATTTGTCTATTAGTTGCTGTGAATTACAACATCAACGGTTTTTGTTGCTTAAATTTATTCTCCTAAGCTACACAATGGTCTGGCGTATTGTCACTCTTTTGGTTGTTGTGAAGTGAAAATCATATTCCTGGGATAAAGCCTAGATATCTTGTCCCCAAAAAAATATATAAGTATGTTGGAAACCCAGAAATCAAAAGGAATGGGGTATTTGTATTATTAGCCGAACAACCAGAACTGATTAGTACAACCTCCACAGTGAAAATGGTGAAGGGAATAAGGAAAATCGACTAACCAATCCCAGCTATAGTGAAAAGGAATAATAGACTCGACAAACACCTATGGGATCCTCTTTGACGTTCGAGAGGTCAGAGGCTCTCCCAATCTACTATTCACTCATATCCTTCTTGCCCTCTATCGAGCACACAACCCTAGATAAACTACCCCCAAACCTCTATTAGGACCTAATGGGCCGTAACCTCACTTGGGCCCAGTGCTGTTGGCCCTACGTCTTGTGTACACCTGGGTGGGTTGGCTGTTGGGCTCATCAATTGCCTCCCCCAGAAGCGCCACCTTGTCCTCAAGGGGGAAGAGGGGAAATTGTTTCTGAAGGGTTATCTTTGCAGGTATTGTCACAATTGGACAGATTCTGCCACTTGACCAGCACCTGAATTCTGCCATCTGTCATGTGCCGCAGGCGGATAATATCTTGAGGTTGAACTTGCAGCTTGTAGTCTTCAGTGAGGAAGTCTGGAAGTTGCTGGGCAGGAGTGGAGGGACCCAGGGACCACTTAAGTTGGGATACGTGGAAGACGGGGTGCATCCTAGCGGTATCCGGTAATTGCAGCTTGTAGGCCACCTGCCCAATCTTTTTGATAATTCCATAAGGGCCATAGTATCGCGGTGTCAGCTTCTCATGCTTTCGCTTGGACAAGTTTCAAAGTTTGAATGGCTGAATGCGCAAGTAGACCTCATCCCCAACCTTGAATTCTACATCCCTCTGCTTCCTATTTGCATGTTGCTGCATGTGCACTTGTGCTTGCTCCAGGTGAGACTTAAGGGCTTGCAACGCCTCATTTCTCTCTTCCAGTTGCGCATTTACCTCTTCAATCAAGGAGTAGCCATCCTGCCACATAAAAACAGTTGGGGGATCCCTACCATACAATGCTTTGAAAGGGGTAGTGTTAATGGATCGATTAAAGGAGGTATTGAACCAGAACTCAGCCTATGGCAGCAGCTTGACCCACTTCTTCGGACATTCTCCAACAAAGCATCTTAAATAGGTTTCCAAGGTGCGATTGACAACCTCAGTTTGGCCGTCGGTTTGGGGGTGATAGCCGGAACTATATTTGAGGGTGGTACCGGACTATGTAAACAGTTCCTTCCAGAAGAGGTTGATGAAGATGCGATCACGATCCGAGACTATGGACTTAAGAAATCCATGCAGTCTGACAATATCTCAAATGAACAGTTCAACTACCTCTTTAGCAGTGAAAGGGTGAGATAGCGGCACAAAGTGAGCATATTTTGTCAGTCGATCCACCACAACTATTATGGTGTCAAATCTGTGTGACTTGGGCAGCTGAACAATGAAGTCCATACTCATGTCCTCCCATACTTAAGAAGGAATCGGTAGTGGCTGCAAGAGACCCGGCTGGACTTAGTGCCTCATACTTGTTACGTTGGCAGACTTCACACTTTGCCACTTGCTCTTTTACATCCCTCTTTACTCCCTCCCAATACACAACGTTCGAAAGCCTTTTGTAAGTACGCAAGTAACCAGAATGCCCTCCCGTGTGGGAATTATGAACTTCTGTGATGAGGGATGTCGTCTTTGGTGACTGTCTAGGCAAAACCAGCTTGCCTTGGTATAGCAAGAACCCATTCTTTATGGCATAGCCGGCTGGTGCACCTTCTCCGGTTAGAACTTGCTGCCATATACTGTAAAGCTGCTCATCTTGGGCAATTTCCGCCTCAAACTCCTCTATGCCTCCATATTGCCAGAGAGAAAAGGCATTGAGTATTACCTCATTGCTATCTCTTCGGGATAGGGCATTAGCAGCACGGTTTTCCTTCCCTGGTTTGTAGTGGATACTAAACTAGTACCCCATAATTTTAGACACCCAGCTCTTCTGATCCGGAGCGATAATACGCTGCTCGAGTAGATGTTTTAAGGCTTTCTGGTCTGTTCTGATAATAAAAGGCTTAGCTGAGAGGTAATGCTGCCATTCCCGCACAGCCAGCACAATGGCCATCAGTTCCTTTTCATACACCGACCTTCTTTTAGCCCTTTCAGATAGCTGCTGACTAAGATAAGTTATGGGCTTCCCATTTTGCATCATGACCGCACCCACCCCTGTTCCACACGCATCAGCCTCAATTTTGAAAGGGAGATTGAAGTCGGGCTTAGATAACACCGGTGCAAAAGTCATAGCGGTTTTCAGCTGCTCAAAAGCCTCTTGTGCCCGAGACCCCCATTGAAATGCATTCTTTTTTAACAGGCCCTTTAGGGGAGCTGCAATTTTTCCATATTTTGTAATGAATTTACGGTAGTAGCCGGTAAGACCCAAAAACCCTCTCAAACTCTTCACGTCCTTGGGTTTTGGCCACTTCATCGTTGCTTCAATCTTGGTTGGGTCAGCTTGCACCCCTTGCGAGGAGATAATGTGCCCCGGGTATTTGAGCTGGGGTTGACAAAAACTGCACTTCTTCGGATTAATGACTAGCTAGTGTTGCTGCAGAATTTGCAACACAGTCTGCAAGTGAGCCAAATGTGAAGCCTCGTCTCGGCTGTATACAAGGATGTCATCGAAGAATACTAACGCAAACTTTCTTAGATGCTCCCTGAAAATATCATTCATCAAGGACTGAAATGTAGATGGTGCGTTCGTGAGCCCGAAGGGCATAGCTAAAAATTCATAGTGGCCATCATGTGTTCTAAAAGCAGTTTTGTACTCATCCCCAGGTTTTATCCTTATTTGATGGTACCCTGCCTTAAGATCCAGTTTAGAAAAAATAGTGGCTCTCCCCAATTCATCTAGCAATTCATCAATGGTAGGGATAGGATACTTATGTGGAATAGTGATTTTGTTCAGGGCGCGATAGTCTACACAAAATCTCCAGCTACCATTTTTCTTCTTGACTAGAAGGATTGGACTCGAATAGGGACTGCTACTTGGCCTAATGATTCCGGCTGAAATCATGTCCTTGACCAGCTTTTCTATCTCCGTTTTGTGCCCATGTGCATATCGATAGGGTCTGACGTTAGGGGGTAGAGCTCTAGGTTGCACCATAATAGAATGGTCTCGAGCACGATGGGGTGAAAGTCACTTAATGGGGTCACAAACAAAGCTGTAAGTCCTCAGCAATTCTCTTACTGCTCCAGGTATCTCGTTGTCTTCGTGTGGGATGTGGTTTAGCCTCTCAATGGTATATACCTCCAGCATATATCCCGCAGCATTACCTCTAATTGCCTTGGTGATAGCTTTTAGGGTGGCTGGAACACAAGTCATTGTTGGCTCACCCCTTATACATACCCACCTTCGGTCCTGTTGCACCTTCATATATAACTGCCCCCAGTTAACTCGAGTCTCTCCCAGCGTCTCCAACCAAACAATCCCTAGAACTACATCGACATTGGAGAGGTTAAAAGGATAGAGGGTTTGTTTAATTCGTATCCCTTGTAACTTCAATTCGACATCCTTACAAGCCCCCTTCATCACTACCTTGCGCCCATCTCCCATAGTGACTGAATAGGGACTGGTCTGAGTTACCTGGAGATTTAGCCAATCAGCCACCCTCAAGGCCACAAAGTTATGAGTGGCGCCGCTGTCTATGAGGATCACTACCTACTGACCTTGCATCGTACCCAGAATTTTCATCGTACGGTGACCTGTGAATCCAGCGACGGTAGCTTGGGATAGCTCCATAGCTGCTACCTCCTTTTCTTCCTCGGCTTCCATCAACTCTGAGAAGTCACCTTCTCCAATTTCGGTATCCTCCCCTTCTTCTTCACAAAGCATAATCCTTAGTTGCTTCCCCTTGCACCGGTGGGTCGGACTGTACTTCTCTTCGCACTTGAAGCAAAGTCCTTGTTGCCTCCGGCGATTGATCTCAGCTTCCGATAGCCGTCAAGTCCATCGACTTCCACTACTGCCATCGCCACTTGACGGCATGGTGGTGGGGTTGGGCTTGTTACTCGACACCACCGAGTCCTCCTTGTCCCTCTCTTCTTCGACGAGTACCCTCGGGTGAGTCGGGTGGGTGATGAAGCTTGCGATTTCGGGCTGCCTTCACTTGGGCTTGAGAATTTCGAGAAGGTGGAGTAAGTGGGCCTGGGTAGAGCCCAGGAGCGCTGTGACCCCAACCTAGCATCTCGGGTCTTCTCCTCCTCAGCCCTTTTCAGTGTCAAGTTTCTTCCCTCTACTCGATAGGCGTCGTCAATGAGCTCCCTAAGAGACCGAGGCTTCATCAGTCACACGTCAGCCTTAACCTGGTCCTTGAGGTCATTTAAAAACATGCCCATCAATGATTCCTCCAGAACGTTTGTCAGTGTTGACGACAGTAGTTCAAATTTCTCGCGATAATCGGCAGCCGATCCCTCCTACTTCAATCTGGCGATCTGATTGTCCCCGGTCTGACTACAGTGAAACCTCTCGATCACGGCAGCTTTGAAGGCTTTCTAGTCGGGAATGGGTGATCGGATTTCGGCCCACAAGAACCAGCTCACCACTCGTCCAACTAGAGCAACCACAGCGACATCCAGCTTCTTTGTCTCCACCACCCCACTAACAACAAAGTATCTCTCCATTCTATAAGTCCACCCTATTGGGTCCTCCCCCTTAAACAATGGCATCTCCAGCTTGCGATGCTTCTGTCCGTCCTTCCCCAGCGCCTCCGTCTCTTTCCCGTCAGCCTCTGTCCCCTTCCTAGTCTCATCCCTGTCGTCGCCAACAGACCCTGCTTCTCTAGTACCCTCATCCTCATGAGCCCCTGCACCTGCCGAGCCCCCTGGTTCACCGTTAGCGGCGGTATCCTCGGTGCCCAACCTTTGGGTCAGCACCTCCAGCTGACGACCTTGACTCTGCAGTACTGTGAGTATGCTGGCATTTTGCTCCTGCAGCTGTGCTAACACCTGCTGCATAGTCACTCGCTTTTCTCTAGACTCATTATTCATTCGCTGAAGTTCTCCAACTATCCGTTCCACTTGCTCTAGTCTGGCCTCCATTCTCGTCCCTACCATGCCCCGGAAAGTAACTGCTCTGATACCAGTTTGTTGGAAACCCAGAAATCAAAAGGAATGGGGTATTTGTATTATTAGTCGAACAACCAGAACTGATTAGTACAGCCTCCACAGTGAAAATGGTGAAGGGAATAAGGAAAATCGACTAGCCAATCCCAACTATAGTGAAAAGGAATAACAGACTCGACAAACACCTATGGGATCCTCTCTGACGTTCGAGAGGTCAGAGGCTCTCCCAATCTACTATTCACTCTTATCCTTCTTGCCCTCTATCGAGCATACAACCCTAGATAACTACCCCCAAACCTCTACTAGGACCTAATGGGCCGTAGCCTCACTTGGGCCCAGTGTTGCTGGCTCTACATCTTGTGTACACCTGGGTGGGTTGGCTGTTGGGCTCATCAAAGTAAGATAAGACCTTTTATGGTTCACTAGAATCCTAAATGTTGAATTAATTAGTGGCTTTTACCCTGGGATATTTGTAGATTGCTATTGACTTGCAAAAATTCAAAATTTAGATTGCAAAATTGATGCTAAAGTTCTGGCATTGGTTTGTAGGTGAGTTTAGGGTTTTGAAATTTTTAGAATGAAGTTAATGATAAGAGGACCGTGCTTAAGGTATAACTATAGTCAGACCTTTGCGAAACTAATAGGACCAGAACTCTAACTTTCTTCTGCAACAAGTAAGAAATTGACGACCTTGATTCTTTTACATGAATTCATACAACACATCATCAATTCTAGAAGAATAAGGGCAGTGAGAGAGTTCATGGTTTTGAAACCTGGTGGGGGCATGACATACCAGTAGTAAAAGATTAACTTGCTTTGGTATATAAGAATACTTGCAAGAACATAGAAATTGACTTTGACACTCAAACTCTAAACTGGACTGAGCCACTGCGGTAACTTAATGTTCATTGCTCAAAAACCTGTCAAAGGAGGCAACCTATATAATTCCGGCTTGACCTGAACCCATTTTTATGTCAATCTTGAGTAATAAATGTCAGTCTTGTGCGTTGCATGGGGTGCTAGCATGGCTTTGTGAATATATATATATTGACTAGCATAAATGAAAAGTTTAGCTTACTTTTTGCTGTTGATTTATTATCTAGTGAGTATTTTCTGTGTTCTTATTCAATGCATGTGTGAATGCATTAATGCGTTCGCTTCAAACCTTCACTTTAAAGTCCTGATATATTGAGAATTTTCTGTATTTCAGACCATAGAGATCCTGTTCAGCAAAAAGATATTCTTTAATTTGCAGGTTAGTTTGGCTTTCTGTTTGCAATCTTTCATGCTAGTTGGAACTAAAAAATTCTTTGTCCAGCTTTTGTCTCCATGGAATCCCCTTGATGAACAAGTAATCCCTCATGTTTGCATGTGTTTGTTGCACCTTCTGCGTTAATTAAAATAGAAGTTGTGAGGAAGAGAGAGAGAAATGAAAATTTTAATCCATTTGGCTTTTCCCTTTCCTGTTTTCATTTTCATTGAAAATATATAACATGCATGAAAGTGTATGTTCTGGAATACTTGTTCAAGATAGGTTGAAAATTGGAACAGTGGGTTTAGGCTTATTATTGTTGAAAACTGGAACTGTCTAAAGGATTTCCATGTTTCTACTTGATAGGAATAATTTTTGTAATTTTTCATGAAATTCACTCCTATGACACTCCAAACTTATGAATCTGATCATCTACTGATGGTCAAACTGAAAAATAAGTAAATGTTTTGTTTTTTAAGGTTGTTTAAATTGCAAGTGAAGACAAACATGTTTTTAAATTCACAGGACAATTATTTAAAAATGTTGAAAACTTGCACATGAATTTATATTTTAAGATAAGAAAAATAGAGAATGAAAGATGGAAACATCTCCTGGAACCCAAAGGCACTTTAAGGTTTCTACAAAATCCACTGACATTAAGCTCATAACATGCTGGGTCTTAATCACTAATGTTGACAGCATCTTATGTTATTTTCGTCAGTAATGAACTTTGTATTGTCCAAAGCTGGTTCCCTATGATAATCAGTATTGCAACGTTCTTTAATCAGATAAAGTAGCGCAATAGTATGAACTTGTCCTGCTTTAGTAAATTTTACAGATTGATGAATAGTATGGCCAATGTTTTCAGTAATTTTAAGTATCTTAAAACTAGTTAATAATAAAACTTCTTTTAAAGATCAATTATGTAGACAGGGACTGGAGTTGTGCTCTGTGGGGGAGGTGGATTGCTAAGGGGATTTTGTTTTTTGCTTTCTCCTTGCTCTTCTCATTAATGCTTATGGGTAATGTATGCCATCCTCTTGAAATGGGTTTAATGCTAATTTTGTTAGATTCAAGTATTCTCGAACATGGTCCAAGCAGAGGACCAGGCTAGTGCTTTATTATTGAATGTTTTCCCTTCACAAATTTTTGGCGAGGTTTCATTCAAGTGTAAAATTTTATTTCCAGGCTCAAATGACAACTTTTTGTGCTGGCGTTTTGGATTCCTTAGCATTTGAATTGAAGGGATCAAAGGACTTCTCTAAGTTATATGCTGGTATTGCATTACTTGGTTATGTAGCTTCAGTGCCAGACCCAATCAACACTCGGGCTTTTTCTCATCTTCTGACCTTTCTTGGTCATCGGTTTCCCAAGGTAATCTTCAAACAAACATTCATTCAGCATGGCCCTTTTATGTGTCTTTTGTTAAGGTTAGATGAGATGGTGAAGGGATAAGTTATCTCTAAAGCTATCATTCAAGACACCCAATGATATGCTAGGAATCTTATTGGACGGATAGTCAACCTGTAGAATTAGGAAAAATTACATTTTGCTTTTAAATTATAAGGTTTCATAACAAGATTTGTGTATGATTTTGTTTTTATGATGCAATAAAAAATCTATTAATAATATACCAAAAAATATGGTTTTTGACAGAGTACAATGGTGTCGTGTGATCCATGTAGCCGACCTCACCTAGTGGGATAAAGGCTTTGTTGTTGTTGTTGCAATAAAAAATCTCTGGACTTGTAAAATTTCAAATAATATTTTTTTTTGGGTATAGTATATTTTTTCTGAAGAATTGCATCCTTATAGGGGCTTAGCAAGGTGAACTGTGCACATAGGATCTACGAAGTTCTAACCTATGTATTCTAAACTAAAACTCTTTGATTTGTCGGTGTAAAGGGAGAGGATGTCATTATTTCATTGTTTTATTGTTTTCCATGTCTAACTTTTTTTATGTCATATTTTTTCCCATCCGGGGCTTAAACGTGAGCCTGCGTTTTCTTACTCCTGGATGACTACTGTTGTATTATACTTTGTTATATATTAATATTAATATCAATATTACTATCTCTTCTCCCAAAAAAAAAGTGAAGAAAAATAAGAATTTGGGAGCAGATTTGTTTGGAAAGCTAGGGTAGATGGATAGTAAGATTCTTGCTCACCATTTTTCTCCTTTGGGCCGAGCCAGATTCGAAAAGCTTCAGCAGAACAAGTTTATCTTGTCCTCCTACAAAATGAGAGTCTTGTGGGGGAAGACAAGATGGAGAAAGCACTTGAAGTTGTTTCTGAGACTTGCTGGGACGGTGACATGGATACTGCAAAACATAAAAGATTAGAGTTGTGTGACTTCTTAGGTTTGGATGTGGGGCCAGTAAGCAAGAACATCGACGAAGCATCGAGTAAAAGCAGCAACAAGAAGCTTGTAGATTTGGATGAAAATGCATCGTATTCTTCCTTAGTTGAGTCATCGGGCTTCTGATTTTTGTGATTTATACCAGGTTTTTGTGTGTACATTGTTGCCTACAAGGGGTTGATATGATCCATTATTTCGTATTTATAGTTGCCAAATGTTTAACAATTTTGTTTGCTTTTCAGTTGTGTAAACCAGTCATAGCCTTCAAGAGTGCTATACTTTCATAATATCAACAGTACTTTAGAAGTTGTTTGTTATACAGCATAAGAGAAATGCCACAAAAACAAGCCGTGACTCGCTAAGTGGGGGTTTAGGGTAGGCCACATGGATACAACATAAAATAAATAGAAACAAAAATAGGGATTGATGATGGAAAATAATTTCCGACTTCTCATGAAGTCACACGAGGCTGAAGTTGAAATGGGAATAAAGTTTATAATGTAGAGCAATCAAGTGCCAAAATTCAACACTAGAACTGGACCCGTGGCCTCAGTGTTGTTGGCTCAGGCTTACAAATTTCTCATGTTTCTTTGAAAAAGAAAAGGTTTAAAGTGCAATTCTCCCTGCTATTTTCAAACAGTTGCAATTTTTGTTTTTAAGTATTTCTTGGCGCAATTGCTGTCCTCACGTAATTAAATCAAAGCAATCCTACTCCCTGGTGGCGGAATTGACAGAATTGAAACGTTGACTGTTGGTGTGGGTGGTTTGACCAAAAACTGATTACGTGGATGTTGACATGGATAAGTAGGGCTTGACTTGAGTGCCACGTGGTTGCTGAGATGTACAAGTATATTAGAAGCCCTAAAACAAGAAGGCTGAATACATTTGACTCCTTAATATTTGTGTCCTAAAATTTGGGCCTTGAAAACGTCTGAAAGCGAGCTCGTGCTCGCCTGAGAGGGATCGTGTTGACTGAGAGGGAGAGGGAGAGGGAGACCGAGCACGAGCAAGAACTAGAGGGGAAGAGCGAGGGACATCAAGAGGGCGAGTGCGTGTTCGACTTGAATTGAGGTTCTAAATTAACAAGGCAAAAGTGGCATGCATGTGACGGGAATATCTTGGGGGTCAGGACCACAGCTGAAAGAAGGTGAAAGTCTGAGTATAGAAGGTGAGTACAAACTACAAAGATTCTTTGACATTATTTATTGTATTGTTTGTAAAAAACAATGAATTCGCAACAAAGCCCTCTAGTTTTCCCCCCCTTAATTTCTTTGTGTAAACATTGAAGCCCTTTGTTCGTTGTGCCTGTGTTGGTGGTATTTATTGAAAGTATCTATTAAACTCACTATAAAAAAATATCCGATTTCTGATGGAATTTGTCACGGAATCAGCTTTTCCGATAGAATTTTTGATGGAATTCGTTCCGTCGCTAATAGGTGCATTTCAAACAAATTTGAATTTCGGCAATTCCGTCGGAAATTCCAACGGAAAGCAATTCCGTCGGAAATTCCTGACGGAATTCATTTCCGTCGCAAAGATGCACCTACCCTTCAACTCTCCCTCTCTCTCTCAGTTCGGAATAATAACACCGGTCACTTTATTAACGATACCGTATTCTACATTAACCAACAAGACCAAGCTACATGTTAAGCTGGATGTGGATGGTTCGGCTAACCAACAAGACCAAGCTGCATGTGGCGGGCTAATTTGAGATGTTAATAGAGAGTGGAGGCTGGGATTCCAAAAATAGATAGGCATTCGTCCCTCAACTTCGACAGAGGTAATCACATTACTCACAGGCCTTCAAGTCTGTGTCCAGTATGGCTTTCAAAAAGTATTGGCATGTACAGATTCATTGGAGGCATATTATATTAGGCTGTGGAGCCGACCACTCGTTGAGATCAATGGTTTCTGCCATTAGGGATATTATATACTCGAAGATAGAGGTGGAAATTAAATATGCACCCAGACACACAATGAAATGTGCGGATTATTTAGCAAAAACAACTCACCAGATTGGTGCAGATATGCTTTTGTTAGTGGTACCTCCAAATGGCTATATCTCATATCTTGAACATGATAAGCTAGATAGTTGGCTAGTTGAGCCATAGGAATTGTTGTGTAACATGTTCAAGCATTAAGCTTAACGTTTTGATTAAAAAAAGGTTTTTTTTTTTGGAATTTTCCCTATATAAAAATTATGACGCATAAACTATGATAATATTTCAAAATTAAGACAAATGACCTAATTGGACAACTTTAAGTATAAAGAATTTCAATTCCCTCCTCAAAAATATAAGATGAGTGAAAAAAAACACCTTATACGAAGGAGATGAATACCTGAATGGACTCAAGGCAAAAAAGTTACTTATACAAGTCCCAAGCCAAAAAAAGAAAACAATTACTTGATTTTAAATAAATATATTAAAACGGATATAATCATTTAAGTATGAAAAAAAAAAAAACACACACACACAGAGCAACAAGCTGTTAGTTGAGATGGTAGGGGAGGGGCCTCACCTCTGTAAGGAGAAGAATATAAGTTTGAATCTTGGGAAGCGCATTTGTTGGGAAGTGCATAACTTGATATATAATTCTTTTAATTCAGTGACTTGAATTAAAATTTTGGTAATTCAACCGTCTTTATATGTGTTTTCCTTGTAGTTTCTTTTTTGCCTTGAATTGAGTACATTTAATATATTTATTAAACT
Source organism: Inga leiocalycina (assembly GCA_963242795.1). NCBI lineage: Eukaryota > Viridiplantae > Streptophyta > Magnoliopsida > Fabales > Fabaceae > Inga > Inga leiocalycina. The sequence goes on from OY725323.1 coordinate 77,299,589, forward strand.
ACTAAATTTTATTGGTGTAATGTATTCACATTTGATAAATTTATTTTGCTCATTCATCTAATATACGAGTAAAAAGTATACAAGTTTGTTTTTCGATTAAGGTACAAAAATACATATGAGTTTTTGTCAAAAGTGCATCCAACACCAAATACTTTTTTTGGGGGCAATAGTGAAGTGAGGCAAAAGTCATTTTGTTAAAGTAAGATGATGTCCGTTAAATTGGTGTTAACTGTGTGGCTCCATGGACAATTGAAGACCTAGCAAATGGGCGTGTTAAATTGATGTTTTTTTGTAGTGACTTTGTGCACACACCTTTCATGGCTAAAGCTTTTATATCTCCCCCATAGTTTTGCTTCCTTACATTCCATTATTGATGTGCTCTTCCACTTCCTCCATGTTTGTTCTTGATGTGAGGCATATGAAGTATTGGAGAGCAGTTACTGGCTTTCCTCCCATCATTGATGGTGGCAATATTTTTCTGAGACGGAGTTCCATTCCAACGAGTTTAAGAGAGGAAGTTGAGAGAGATATGACGGATGAAGTTGAGAGACTAAGACTGAAGGATTGCAAATTAATTGAACATGATAAAGAAGTTATCACACCAAGATAAATCAGCTCACCGAATCTTCGGAGTTCGGAGCGCGTGGAACTCACAAGAGTTAACCGTAGAAACTTTATATGGAATTCAAAGGAAGTAACCATTAGAAACTTCATTCCGCACACTATTATTTGTAGGGAATTTAAAATTGAAGATTATTTAATTAATAAAAAATTTGGACACAAAACATGGATCAAATTAGTTAGTTACCAAATATTTCAAATATAAAGAGAGATGGAGGGATGGTTAGTTAAAAAATATTTTTAAATATTCACAATGTTAAAAAAAAACAAAGAAATAAGAAAATTCTCAAATAAATATAATAGAGATTGGGTGAGAAAATTTTGGGATCACATGGCACGCTGTGGTGCTTGCTTTCAGTCCTACTTTTAAGAATAAGATATAATATTATCAAAGATTAATTGTTTAAAGGCTATATATATATTTGTTCCTTTATATTTACATCATGTTTTATACTCCGTAGTTCTATTTCTTTAAGTTGATAAAAGGCATTTTTAGTCCCTAAAACTTAACAAGATTAGTTTTAACTAACGGAAAATACTAACTCATTGCAATTAAAAGTTGCCAAAATATGTTTGAATTTTTATTTTTTAATATAAAAATTATATAATAAAAAAATCTTAGAAATTATAATTTACTTCTCCATTTTCAAGAATATTGTGCGGTCACTACTTACTTCATGATATCAATCTATTGATCAATTATACATTGATCGATTGATGCGCATTCTCGCCTTTCTGCTTAGGCCTCCACTCCAATTTACATAGTCCGTTTTATCAAAAGAGCACAACTACTCGCCTTGTGTTCCCTTTTGGTTTTGGGTTGTTAGTCTGGGAGAGAGGTATTTCCACTAACCATTCTCTCCACTTAATATCTTAATCATTGGATCATAAATCTCACCCACTAAAATATGATTTATTGGTTGAAATATTAAGTTGAAAAGAAGTGGATATAGAAGTTAGAGAGACCCATTCTCCCTTTTCCCCTGCTTATGTTTGATTTTGGCCATTGTTGTCAAACTCGAAAATTGATTCTCCAAATTTACCGTTTTTACGTTTCTCATTGTTGAGTTATAGGTAAACTCGTGCCAGTTGCAAACTCGGTCAAACTTACGAGTTTATACACCTAGTTTACTGTTGTTACGTTTCTAACTTACAAAACCATATTAAATTACTCTTAAACGTGTGTCAAATTTTTTGATTTGATCATGCTCAGTAGCTTTATATATGAATTTTATAAAAACTTCTGGGTTAAGGATAATATATTATGAATGTTGATGGATTTAATTTCAATTATATGGATTTAAAATATATTTGTATCAAGTTTTTGTCTTTTTTTAAATTTTAAATATTTAATTATATGCTATTAATACATGTTTAATAATAAAAGTGAACTCTTATGAGTTTACGATTTGAATTTACGGTAGGAGTTTTCATAAGTTTGCTTAAACTCACGAGTTTGAAAATTATGATTGTGTGTTTGAGTAAGCTCCAAACCGTGGTTTCAAAAGCCATTTTCCGTAAATCGAAACAAAGCTTCTCTTATATACTTATCTCATAAATCGTAAAAGTTATTCTCCAAAAGCTAATCCAAACACACACTTGGAATATAAGTTATTATCGTTAGTAAATGTTCAATTATATTTTAAATGTTGAAATGAGTTATTGGCATTTTGACATCCCAATTAATAAAATCCCATAAACTTCCTTTTTTTATAAATAAAAAAAATTTCTTTTTAATCTCTAAAGGAAATTAGGAAATTGAAGAAATAATAAAATCATCATTCAATATGATCAAATATGAACAAATATAAATAAAAAAGTAAATTAGAAAGTATTAGGAAATAAGCATCTATAATGTATAATGTCGGACTATGATGCCACTACCTCTAAATCAAATCAATATCCATAATTTGTGTAGAGCATGAATCAAAAATTAGGAAATAATAGAAATTTAAGAAATAATCAAATTATTTTCAAATTTGATTATTTAGTAAATCAATTATAAAACAATATAAAAATGAAATTAGGATTTAATCAACAATAAAGTTGATTGATTGATGATGAAGAATTGCTGTTTGAATAATTATAAATATCCGCGAAATGATATAAACCTAAATTTAATTTATAAATCAGGTTCAAAAAAATTTAATTTATAAAGATATTAAGAAAGCAATTATGTATACATTGTTTCTGAAAAAGAATTATATTTTCATTGTATTGTCATGGTTCATATCAAGCAAGCAATGAATCCTCAAGCAATAATCGGAACCCTTGGCGGCCTACTGTTCTTGCTACTTTTCGTTTCTAATTTCTATTACAAATTATTAAGCCTATTATTAAGACGGAATGACAACAGCACTAAACAATATTTTCGGCATAAAACTAAAAGTTTATATATTTAAATTTTTCAAAATATTATTATATTTTGATAGATTAAAGGGAGAATTGCCCAAAAATACTTTAGAGGCAAATTAATTACTGATTGCTACCAAGCGTGTAAGTGATCTTTCGTGTGTGCAAGCGATCTTCTGTTTTGTGCAAACCATCTTCCGTGTGTGCAAAAATCTTCTATATAAATATGTAAATAATCTTCGATTGTGTGCAAAATATCTTTTGTTATGTGCAACGGATATTTCATAGTAACAATCAGCAATTAGTTTGCTTCCAAAGTATTTTTACGCAATTCTCCCTAGATTAAAAGACTTGGAATTCAGATAAAAAAGTTAAACGCCAATATAAAATAATTGATCTTCGTATACTTTGAGGATGTGTTTGGTTTGAGGGGAGGGTAGAGGTGGGGTAAATTACTTTTTTGAATTAACGATATTTAAATTTTGGGTGAGAATTTAAAATTTAAAAGAAATGAAAGAACAAATTTTCGGTGGAAATCCAAAATTTAAAGAAATAAGAAGGTAAATTTTGGGTTTCTGTTATCCAAAATTGTAATTTACCCCCTCCCCTCCCTCAAACCAAACACATCCTTAAGATTTGTTTGATTGACAAGAGGGAAACGGAGGGAGGAAAAGGAAAATTTTTAAGAATTGGATTTAAAAAAATTAGATAAGTGAGGTTATAAAATTATAATAAATATAAGATGTAAAATATAAGAGATAAAAATATTAATTACGCTTGGGAGGCGGTTGTTGCTAAGGATGAGTCTTTTGTTTTGGTACTTTGTATTTGGGTTTTACGTAACCCTGAATTATATGAGTCTTATAAGCTGTGTTTGTTTCAGCGTTTTGTACAGGAAAAACGCACTTATTACGCAAGCCGAGAAAAAACTCCTCTCACATACTTACCTCGTATACCGTGAATCACGAATTATAAGCACGTTTTGGACAAAAATAAGCCATTCCAAACACGCACATAATAGGTTAATGTATTCCGATTCTTATTCAAAAAAGAAAAAAATATTAATTACAAACTTTCAACCCGCTTCTTTAATATTTCCCAAATCCAAATCATAAATTTTTTCTTCTCTCCACCAAATACCTCGTACCAAACACGCCCACTTTTTTTGTTTGCCAGGAGTGTAAACCCAAGTTTTGTTTTCCAGAAGTGTAAACTCTATAACAAATTGGTGTTAATACCTGATGTGGTTTAGACTTTTATACACATACGTGGATTCATGATTACTGGTACAACCCTCCATTGAATTATCTCTCTCTTTTGCAGCATTCGCTTCGGAAAATCATCGTTGTGAGATCATGTCTTCCAAGAAAATTACTTTGAGGAGCTCCGATGGTGTATCCTTTGAAATTGACGAGGTCGTGGCGGCTGAATTGAAGACGATCAAGGACTTGATCAAGGTCGCATCTGCTACCAGCGCCATCCCTCTGCCGAACGTGACAAGTCAGATCTTGGCCAAGGTGATCGAATATTGCAAAAAGCATGTCGAGGCCTCCAATTCGGAGGAGAATGAAGATCTCAAGACTTGGGATGCTGAATTCGTGAGGGTTGATCAAGCTGTGTTGTTTGATCTCATTTTGGTGAGTTATAATTCCGCTTCTTGTTTTAGCTTTTTGTATTTTTCTTGTTTGTTCAAGTTCTGTCTGTTTTTAGCATAATTATTTTTTCAATAAAGTTATTGACGATTATGAATGATGTTTACGAAATTGGCGAGTTCTTGTACAATTACTCATCAAATTGCTAGGGTTTGTGATTATCTTGACTGAAGAATTCAGAATTCAGCATAGATATGATACAGCGGGGTGGAAGTAGGTTAACATTTATTTTACCAAATAGTGATTTACAAGTCCAAGCCCTTTGTGCTTCTTATTTCCTGGTTTATAATTGCTATTTTAGTAGTTTCAGCTATTACTGTTGGAAATTCGCATACATTTAGTACTGAAAGTCAGAATATCTTTGAATATGCCTTTGAATTCATTTGAGACGTGACCAAAACTCATTGGACAAGGAATATGGTCCATGGATACCCTTTATTGAGATGTGAGCGAGGGTTTTATTGAGCAAGGGATGTCATGAATTAGGATTATTTTAGCTTAAATCTTTTTTGGAGGATGATAATTGGAACATTGGATGGAATGGAAGTGTGAAGGAGGGATTTATTGCTTGTTTCTCATTCAAAACCCTAGTGCTACAACAATTATACCTATATGGCCTGTTAAGTTTAATTTTTCTCAATTTCCTGTCCTCCCTCCCTCTAATTCTCTCTTGAACTCTCTTCCTATGTTTCCCTCATGAATACCGGTTTCCTTTTTTGAGCAACTTAATATGGACATGTCTTCATCGACATTGTTCATTCCACTTTGATTGCCAATGCTCTTCAACTTCTTGTTTGCATTGGCTTGCACTTTGGAGTAATGGGCTCGTTATGGGTGTAGTCTGGTGATCCCTGGAATGCTTCACCCCTTTTGGGGTGCTCAATTGTTTGATTTCCTCATTAGAGATTAAAGCCAGCCTGGTAAGTGAAAGCTTTTTTACATCGATGTTGCCTCTCTTTATGTTCTTGTGGTGTTATATGACATTGAGGAAAGAAAAAGTGACAAATGTTGTCTTTGTAATTGCCCCTCTGATTATTGAAGAATGTGAGCTCATGAACTATAAACAAGTGTTTCTGCTCCTTTATCTGCAAAAATTTGAGGCTGAAGCTCTAGTTGGATTGTAAAATTGAACCTAACGAAAATTTTGCATATGTTCACTTTTAATTCACCCATCTCTATTTTCAATTAATTTTTTTTAACAATATCTGGTCAATGGTGAAATGAGTTTCTTCATCTCATTAAACTCAAAATGGATCGGAAGATAGCATTCCATTCCACTTGCTTCATTTTATTCGCTAAACTCCATCTGCACTCTGCTTTATTATCCCGTTCATTCCTTTTAGAATTCAGTAAAATTGGTGTTTCCTTAGGAGATTAGCATTGCAGAAGGACCATGCCTCAGTTGTTCTCTGCCTACTGTATTTACTTTATATAGCTTATAGAGTTCGATGTTCCTTGTTGGTTTACTCTAGGAAGTGGCATGAAAGTCATTCGGTAGAATGAAATCAGCAATAGAGGGGCACGTAGTTTTCATATGTATTAGTGATAGTAATTATGTTTTATGTTGTTATTTGCTAAGTTTTAAATTTATGGAAGTTATACAGTTATGTTGCGTTCAATCTTTACTATAAGGCCATTAGGCCATTGGCTCATGTGCATTATTTTCAGTTAATGTAAACGACAAGATATGTATGTTGTGTACCTGTCTTATATTCTGATTGTAGAAGACTTCTCTACCTCTGCTCTTACATTTTCTCCTCACCTAATTCTCTCTCTATTGAACTTAGAGTCTACTGACTAACTCAATCATATGTATTATCATTAGAAACCAACTACATTATATAGGACTCAAAACAGAGCAATCATCGGGAGTCCTAAATGAGGAGATTACAAAATAAAATAAAATCATTTCCTAAACTAGCTAGACAATAATCAAGTGATATGATAAGGCTAATATCATGGGATCACAATCATGAGTTGATTTCCTACACTCTATACTGCCATCTATCAATAGCATTCTTATCAATGTCGAGGCAATATTTATTTTCATCAAACTACTGCTTGTTTGCCCTCTGCTGTAACTATATGTTCATTATAATTCAGTATGCAATGAGGATATTGCCTACTTTGTGACGTGGCTTTTTGTTTCTCAGGCTGCTAACTACTTGAACGTCGAGAGCTTGCTAGACCTTACATGCCAGACTGTGGCAGACATGATCAAGGGGAAGACACCAGAGGGGATTTGCAAGACCTTTAACATCAAGAATGAGTTTACCCCAGAGGAAGAGGAGGAAGTCCGTAGGGAAAACCAATGGGCATTTGAATAAGCTGTTTGTCTTTTTGGATGCACAATCAAGGATTTGCCAATGTGGATGCATGCTATGCTGTTGTTTTACCTTGCTAAGTCTGTATTTTCGTTGACTATGTTCACTTGTGAGACTTGAATTTCTACTTAAACAATGCGTAATTGTAACTGCTTAGTTCAAAGCTGAATTTGAATATATTAGGTCTTGCTTGCTTTCCCTATGAGGTTCATTGTTTTTTGAATGCCATTATCTGCCTCTTGTCTAATTCACCTCGTGATATGAAGGTTTTGTTTGGGATATGAGATGATTGGGGAAATTTGCATTGAAATGCCTGTAAAAGTCCCCATTTGAAGTGTTAGAACACCTATTTGGAAATTCTAAATGTGATTAATTTACTTACATGACCTCGTTAGTTCTGATCTCTCAGCCTCTTCTCTCTCCCTTCGAGATCTTCATCCCGTTTTGAAGAGCAAACATGTTTCCTCCCGACTTGACATCCTCTTCAGCCTTGTTTAAATCAAACCCAATCCGGTCTCGCTTCGTTCTCTCCCCCAACAATTCCTCCATTTAATTCACACTGCAACTCAAATTTCACCCCAAATTTCACTGTTGTCATCACTGTTAGTCCTCAAAGGAAAGGCGACTTGGTTTAGGATTACTGCCCTCACTTCTCTTGAACTTAGGTAGACTATCCTCTATTTTAGCTTTTGAATATGATTATTGGGTCAATTTTTTTCCTTCTGTATTTATACTCCTGTTAGGTTGTGAAAGCGAAATATTTCGAATTTTCTACCCGGGCATTTAAAGGAGATCCCAATGACGCTACATTCAATTGAAGGACTATACCAATGATGCTACATTCAATTGAAGGACTAAGATATTGAAAAATAAGATTAGGGTAAATTAGAAAAGGATTGACAAATATATAAACTAAATCTTATATTTAGGATCAAGATCAACTCACAAATATTGATTTATAATTAGGACCGGAGGTGTATTCCATAGAAGTACTATTACTGCATCATGGCCGTGGGCCTGTGGGCAGTTAAGTGGAAACTGGTGAAATATTCTTTCATGGTAAGTTTCCATCCAATATCAGAGTTTGATTTTGTTCCTTGTCATTGAATATGTACTGTGGAGGTGTGATTTTGTGACTATGTACTGTGGATTTGTGATTTTGTGACAAGAAAACATTAAGTGAAAGAGTGTTCTTAATGTTCATTTGTCTTTGAATGTATGGAAAGTAGTAACAATTATGGCCATGTTGGTTCATTGAATGTATGGAAAGTAGTAACAATTATGGTCATGTTGGTTTTTGATAAATGGCCCAGCTGAATAAGTTGTTATTTACAAATAAGTTATTATGAATGCCTTTTGTGGTTTAGTCATTATCTGAAGTGTTACTGTTTTTGAATTGTAGGTTCCATTACTTTGTTTTCCAGAAGTGTAAACTCTAACAAATTGTTGTTAATACCTGATGTGGTTTAGACTTTTATACATATATGTGGATTCATGATTACTAGTACAACCCTCCATTGAATTATCTCTCTCTTTTGCATATATCCAAAAGCTTTCGATATCAAAATCCTATTGTTAGTGGTTATTAAAGCTTTCTTATTCCTGCCTTTTAGTATTCTTTATAACTTGCTTAAGCACCATGCCTCCTGTAATGAATGAACAATTTTGAATCACCATAATCACCATGAACTTAAAATGCGAGCTAAAGTAGAATCACACCTAAAACCAAGCAAGTTCTTTACTGAAACTAGGATCTACAAAAAAATATATTTCCATAACCTCGTTAAAGAGAAGTTGAAGTCATTATCTCAAGTGCAATAAATAACCATAGCATATAATCAATTACCCACTATTTTAACAAAAAAATACTATACAACTGTCGCAAGTTTTATTTTTTGTGTGTTGTTAGTAAATGGCTACAACAAATGCATGATTAACTAAAATATAATAGTAAATGACGAAAAGCCAACAAGCCAATGACAAATAATCTGAATGACTATAACACATTAGCCATTAACACTTCCTAGTCAGCACAATGATTGAGGGTGAATATCCCAATAATTATTGTCATTTGTGATATATATTTCGTTTTCCATAGGTGAGAGGAAAGAAAATGTTTACCCCGCAAATAAACCAAACATGAAAGAACAAAATAGCATCTCTACGTTTGTAAGTGAAAACCAAAATATATTGAAGAGGGAACATGGAGATAGTCTCAGAGCCCTGCCTTTGTCAAGTAATCATTCCCCTAACTCCATCTTACTTCTCTTCAATAACTTTTAACCTTTACCTAATGAAACTCTTCTTTTCTTTGTACACACAACTGCTATGTATTTCACTTTTCACATCTGATTCGTAGCGCTATAGATCAGTTTGCTACTATTGTGCTATTTAATTTTTTGCCATATGTTTGCTTAATTGATATATAACTAAATATATTTGCCATGTATTGTAATATATGAAAGAAACATGAAGGTGTGTAAATATGAAAATGGGAAAATCCCTCATAAAGAACTTTAAAAATACTAAGACAAAATGGTGCTCCCAATATTCATAATATTAGAGGAATGTGAGGGCCTGATTTATCTTTTTTAAATCAAAAGGAAATCACATAAATGCACATAAGTGAGTTTTAAAAAATAGAGAAGAAGGTGCGATATCACTGCTACAAATTTACACATTTATAACGCTTAATACATAATAGTTACAGCTAATAAACATAATGTATGTCAAGTCGTAGGTCGCGTAAGGTTATATAACATTTAAAAGTAACGGTTAATTATATGTACCGTCATGTTTTACAAGGCGGCATTTGCGAAAACACAAAAATAACAATTGTCGTTAATAACCGTCAATTATTTAGCTACAAAATTGATGGTTCTTTTAAACAACCATCATGTAACACTTATAAACGATTCGACTTCCAACTTTACATTTGTGAAAACACAAAAATAATGGTTATATTAAATGACCATAAAATGTGAATGACAAAAATGACCTTTCATGAGAAACAACCGTCATTTAAAGCATAACTCTTGAAAGCACCATTGCCTCCTTCTCCAACTACGTAATCTTTTCCCACTTGCCAACTACTCTTATTTTAGTTAACTTTTATAAATCTCTAATTAATTTTCACCTATTTAAACTCTAGGGATCGAAGGTCTTCCTTCACAAGCTCTTCCTCCTCCGTAGTCATGATATTCTCGCTGGTTATGAATGGAATTCGTGATGATTGGATATGTGAAACTTGTGATTAAGAGTTTTATAATATTCAATGAAAAGTCGATAAAGGTTACAATTGGCCATTCCCTAACATTGATCACTCTACCAATCGCGCAACAATATACCCGTATGGATAAAGGTTACAACTTGAGCTCACAACCTTCAACTCCCTCCAAGCTAAAATCATATTGCACAATCAGCATTTGATGGCACTCTTATCGCTAAAGCAAACAATTAAACTAGGTCCCAATTAATTATATAGTTTAGGGCCAATCTAGGTCATTTTTCCAATGAGCAAGCTGTGAGTTTTCTTTAGCTCTTTCTTTGCCTTCTTATGTTGGACGAAATGTTGGTCCAAGAAGAGATAAGTGATCTCAAAAAATATAATAATTCCCACCTCCTCAAACAATAATATTAAATTGTTAAGTCACATGAGGAAATTGACTTTTCAACTCCTTTTACTTGGCCAATGTTGCTTCTTCTTTCTTTTAATTTGGTCCAAGCATTTAAATCCTCTTCTTGCTCCTCTACTTGGACGTCATATGCACCAAGAAAAAGGGAAAAATATTGGATTTGGGCTTTATTTAGCCAAATGACGATTTTGCTCATACATTTTTTTTATTTTTGCACCTTGGCTAAAAACTGGCAGAATTTTCATCCAACTTTGAAAAATTATATCTTTATTTGTAGGCATTCAATTGAGGTTCTTCCAAAGTCGACTTAACCCTTATTGAATCAAGTTTTAAAGAAAAATATAGCCTTTAGCCAACTGGAAGCTCAACATTCCCAGAATTTCAATCTTTGGACATTGTTCCAGAAATTGGCCAGTTTCACTAGGTAAACTTCAAAAATTTATAACTCTTTATGTACAGCTCCAAATGACCTATCAAATTAAAGCTTGATAAGTATATTTTTATTTTGAAAAATTTCATAGGCATTGAACATCATTTGCCTATTTAAAAATGTCATAAAACAAGACTACTACATAGGGAAACTCACTGGCAGCAAATACAATTGTTTACACTTACTTTATGTTTTAAACATACTCATGTTGTTTGTAAACATCAATTGGAGTATCTATCCTTTTATGTACATCACCATTCACCATTTTATCCTATTAAATATCTCATTACATAAAGGGAATATTGGTGATAAAAATTGGGGTATTATAATCATCAATGCAGATTACAAATCAACCATGTTCCTATATCTTGATGTTAGTATGTTTAATGAGCTTCCTGGATTTGAAGAAGAAGATTGATCCAGAGAAGGTGAAGCCATTTCCATTTCCTGAGAGATATAGAAGACTCATTAGGAAGCTGAATTATCTAATAGTAACTCGTCCTAATATAACTTTCTCAGTCAGTAGACTCAGCCAATTCATGGCATCACCAACAATGGCACAATGGGAAGCTTTAGAATATATCTTGCATTATTTGAGAGGCTCTCCAGGTCTTGGTATTCTTTATACAGATTATGAGCACACTAAAGTCGAGTGCTTTTGTGATGCGGATCATGCAGGATTAAAGGCAACAAGAAGATCCACTACGGGTTACTATGTGTTTGTTGGTGAAAATTTGATATCTTAGAGAAGTAAGAAGCAAGGGGTTGTGTCAAAATCAAATGCAGAAGTAGATAACAGAGCCATGTCACAATCAGTACAAGAAATTGTGTGGGTACTTCAACTCTTGAAGGAAATTGGCATCATTACAACATTACCTGTAAAACTATGGTGTGACAATAAAGCAGCACTTCATATCACATCAAACTCTATATTCCATGAACGTACCAAATATATTGAAATTGATTGTCATTTTATTCGTGACAAGATTAAAAAAAATATTGTATCCATAGGGCACATGCAATCAAACAACCAACTCACAGATCTTTTGACGAAAGCCTTAAATGAAACACGGGTTGAATATCTTTGTAACAAGTTGGACATGATAATTATATATGCTCCAACTTGAGGGGGAATGTCAGAGAAACGTAGTCAAATATTAACGTAGGAAATGTAAGAGTTACAAAGCTTTCTTTGATTTTGAAACGTATGTAAATATGCATATATATTTGTATAACATGATGACCGCAATGAGATATACTTTTGAAACATATCACTATTGATTTTTTTTGAAAACATGTGCAAGTTTTTTCCCTTCTTGGATGTCTATATTCTTTTCAATTAGCTAAGCTCTCACTGTATTTTATTTTCTTACATAAAGCAATAATAAATACTCTTTATGCAGTCAAATATGTTTTATGAGTTGCATCATTGGTTCCCTTCGCATACTCACCTGGTATAGTTCTGTTACTTCTTTGGGGTTTATTTTATACAAGGGCATAAGGCCATTATAATTTTTTATTATCTTCTACGAATAAATGCTTAGTTTTTTTAAGCTTTGAGCAGCAAGCAGCAACAATTACACTGGCTCAACCAGTCTTGGCTCTTTATCTTGTTGGGTTTATTTATATATTGGCATTTTACTTTTGATAATCTCTGCTAGAACAGAAAGCTTATATTGTTCAAACTCTTAGCAGCAACTGGCAGCAGTTGTAGCACCATGTCTAGCTCAATTCTGGTGTTTCGCTCATCTTCTCTTTCCAATTCTACCAAAACCAAGTTCCTCCCTTCAGTTTTCTCAAGCAATATGTTACCCTGGCTGGCCATATAAGCACTATATGAGCGGATTTCTCATCAATGGCCTCTAAATTAACTGCTATGATATTTGTCATAAATTTTTTTATGCTTCTCTCTATATTTTCTATCTTGGAGGTGTTTCCTCTTTCTTCTCCCCTCCTCTTCATCAGAATCATACTTTGAATCTGGGTGGTTTTTGTCATCCTCTGCTTATAACCTTGACCTGTTTTTCTCTCTCTCCTTTTAGAAGTGTCATCTTCTGAAGACACATAATATGTGTGTGTGTATTTAGTTTCCAAATAAAATCATTTTAGTCAAATATGACCTAAATTCTTAATGATAGATTGGATTATTATGACGACTTTATTGATTTTTTGTAATTTGCTAACTGGATTGCATTAATAGAATCTGGCATCACAACTTAATGAATGATTGTATTGATTGATGATGTTTGGGTCCTGTGACGGTTTCCACTTTGTAGGTTGTAACAGGTGCTTTATAATTTGAAAGTTGAATGGTAGATTTGGTCTGCTGAAAATAAGTAGATGGAGTTAATTACAAAATAAATTTGGGGGTACCTTTTTATGGAGAATGATCCACTACATATTGATGGTTGATTTCATTTACTTGATTATTCTGAGCAAACTCAAACAGTCTTAAAGGACGTATGTAAGTACCTATGTTCGTATAATTTGATCGATATTGTTGTTTCCTCTCCATTATTGGTGTCCATGTTCCATCAAAACGAGTGTCTTTTGTTTTCCCTTGTATTTCGTTCTATATAAAAGAAACTTGCTTTCTTTTTCCTGGCCTGTATGGCTCAGTGTATTGAGCCATGGGTGTTTCCAACTTGCCAAGTGCCAACACAGATTCTTCTTGAGAAAATTCCTTCCCTTGGGTATACTTTCCCGACCATCTTTAAAATTCTGACCCAAAGGCTATCGAGTTGCTAAAGAATACGCCACTCTGTTTTAGCAAGTAGGGCATCATTGAACATTGTAAAATCCTTGAACCCCATCCTACCATCTTTCTTAGACTTATTAGAGAGATTTCCAACTCCAAGCAACTCAGTGAATCGTCCCTACAACAGCAGCATTTCCCCAACCAAAAGTTAGAAACTAGACTATCCAAAGCCATGCATGTTAAAAATATGGAGTTTTTGTTCATGAATATGACTTATTCGACTCCCAAGTAGTAACACTATTATGAGTTTAAATATGAACTTGTTATTTATTTATAGGCTAAACTCGAAAAACTTGGATATCTATCAAATCCAACAATTTAGATTATCATTTTTAAAGAGATTAAAAATAAATAATTATTTACAAAAGTAACCAATAATTATGTAATTAATATTGACTTATTTGTGTGCCATTATTTCATATGGATTGATTTTAAAATTTGCAACTAATAAATCGCCTCTCTTCATCAAAAATTAGAGGGGTATTTATAATAGTGAAAATGGCAATCAGATCCCAAATAACAGAATTGATCATAACCTGGTCCCTTGCTTAATATAGGATGATATCATATTGCTACTACACATCTTTTTTATTAAATTTGGATAGTTTTTAGGGAGAATTGTTAAAAAAGACCTCATAGATAACTTATTTGTTAAATGGGACCTAGGAAGATATCTTGCACATGGAGGGAAGATATCTGCACACGGAGGGAAGGTTTTTGCACACGTAGGGAAGATTTCTGCACACGTATAGGGAAGAATTTTGCACACAGGGAAGATCATCTGCACATCAGGGAAGATATTCTGCACATGTGGAAGATAATCTGCACGCGAAGGTCCCATTTGACAAATAAGTTGCTAATGAGGGATTTTTTCACAATTTTCCCTAGTTTTTATTATTTATTTATGCAAATCAGGGTTAATAAAAAGTTTAAATCATCATTAAATACCTTGACGGTAGCCGTTGACCCATAAGCACCTCCATGGCTTTTGACTTATAAGCTAGATGGGCTAAAACTAATTCAAAATCTCAATTTTTTTCCAGCGGATTAAGCACATTCAATATTCAAACACACATTAATAGAATTGAATCCAGTCATATATCGCTTGTAATTTAAATGCCTATGAAGTTTTTTTATAAACAATTAATAATTCATAAATGAGTTAAGTATAATTGTTTTAGAAAAATTGGTGAAAAGTGCTCATTAAAAATTATTTTGGTGAGAATAACATAAATTTATGAGGTTATGTTATATTCACCAATAAAATTTCTAATAAGGGATTTTTCCGATTTTCCCTAATTTTTTTTTACAAGAAAAACATAGATTGTAATTTATATATTTCAATTATATATATTATTGAATTATTTTTTGCCATTATATTATTTCCTCTTATCCTTAATATAAGACATATTTATATAATTTGATTAGATTAATAAAGCTAGTTAAATTAGTTAATATAACTTATATTTTCAAAAATACCTGAATCATCTTTCTTAATTCTCTATTTCCCCCTTTCTTTAATTATTGTTGAGGAAACATCAATAGAGTAAATTATAAACAAATTGATAAATATAAAAAATATATTTTATATTTAAGATTAAGATCAACTTCCCAAACTATATCAAGAACCAAGGTAACTTAAATTCTAAGGGTATGTTTGAGTTAGCATTTGAGAAGTACGTTTACGTAAATCAAGATAAAACTCCTCTCACATACTTATCTCATATATCGTAAACTAAGTTAAAAAAGCAGCTTCTACCGCTAACCAAACAGGTACTAAACCAGGGCTACACACCAAAATTTATAAGATGACATAATTTTTTTTTTCTGATTTCACTGGCTTTTTTTCTGATTTAACTGGTTTTAGCTTTTAGGTGTGTCTGATATTTGAAGTTATATTCTCCTCATGAAGAAGAAAATATTAGTTTGGCTTAATGGCATGATTACATGTACATGGGAATTCATGTACATTTTTGGAATTTTGGAAAAATGGACAAAAGATTAAAAAACAATAAAATATATCCTAAAAAGCCATCATCCTCTTCTTGCTCAGCCATAGCTGACATGAACCATGGCTAAAGAGAGAAAGAGAGAGAGCAGCTGAACTTCTTGAGAGAGAAAGAAGTAGAACTTTCACAAGGTAAGCCAATTTCTCCGATGATTTAGCTCCTAACGCGTATAACTCCAACCCTAAGCTACTCCTCTTTATTCTTTAAGGTATGGAAGCTCAAAATCTGTTGTTGACCACTTAGGGTTTTCAGCCACATTGAGGAAAAGCTAGTGGAAACTTAAAGTAACTTCCAAACTCTTGTATATTGATTGTTTTGGCTATTATGAACAATTTAATACGTGAAATTTTGCCGGAGTGTCTGTGTTTGTAAAAATGGAAAATGTGGGTGTGGGGCTATTATGCTGTCTAAATTGGTACTAAATGATAGTTGTAACCTAATGGAATAGTCAATAAAGTGGTCAGGAGTAGAAAGAAACATGTCTGCGGAGTCGAAACCGAAAAACTCCAATTTTCCCTAGAGTACCTGAGGATTTCAACTAGGGCTGTTAAAGGGCCTTAGAGTTGGATTTTCAATGATTTGATAATTCCATTGCATTCAAGAGGGAAAATTAGGTGGGGTTACAGTTGGTCACTTTTTTGGAAAAGCCCAAAAAAGCATAATTACGAAAACGCCCCTAAAACTCCGAAAGTGGGGCTACCAAGGGCAATTTTGTAACTTGACAGTGAATATGGTAATTTTAAATCTAGAAATAGATTCCTTGGGAAAAAATATGTCAGAATACCCCCAGTCAGAATTTCGGAAAAAGTATGGTCGGACCGGGTACCGCGAGGCCGGGCCAGGTCCTCGGGGGCATTTTGGTAAATTTTCACGATAGATTCGTATAACCACAAGAAACACTATGGAAGTGTCTAAACTGATATATTTGACATTTTATAACCGAGTTGAGAGCCTGAGGGATTAGCACGCAAATCGAGACACACGATTCGAGGTGAAAAAGGTCCAAGGTAGGGAACTTACCTCTCTTACATATATTTGATATTTGTGCTGGTGTATTAATGCATGTTACTGCTTTGCATGATTATGTGAAACATATATGAATGATTGAAGCTTTGTTTCTAATTATGCTATGGCCATAAGTATATTGTTTGAAACATTGATCACGCAGATATGTCATTGTATTGGCATGAGTTTATGTAATTCAAGCATGTCATACATTAAACACTTATCCTGCATGCATGTTGGTACTGTTTTTCTACTAAGATTCTCTCGAATCTCACCCTTCCCTACCAACAATTTAGACAGGTGGAGACAGAAGATATGCATAGATAAGATAAGAGAACTATAAGAGAGGATTGGAGTGGCGGAACAAAGACAGGAAAATGTCTCTATTTCACTAGGACCGGTTTAGATACCTTAGAGCCATGAGTAGCTACAAGGTTTGTAATTATTATATACAAACCCCTATGGGGAATTTCTGTAATCGAACACTTTTTATGAGTATATTACGTTATTCCTGTATTGCCCACCGAACTGCATATCGTTTTTCGCAAATACTCTGAAAAAGGTTAAAATAAGATAAGAGCCTGACAAGAAAGAAAGAGGAAGGAGAAGGAAAAAAATAGGAGGAAAGAACCTAAGGAGAAAAAAACATATTCTTTATTTACTCATCTACCTGATATGAATTAGTGGTATGACGGATAAAAGGCAAAGCTAAAAGGCAAAGCAGAGAAAAGAAGCATCTTGAAGCATTTCCTCCCTGTTTTCCAATTGTTGCTGTCAACACAGTGAAGCTGGATAAAGAGACTTAGCCAGTGAAAAG
The DNA here is from genome assembly GCA_963242795.1 of Inga leiocalycina. Lineage (NCBI taxonomy): Eukaryota > Viridiplantae > Streptophyta > Magnoliopsida > Fabales > Fabaceae > Inga > Inga leiocalycina. The sequence continues at coordinate 77,317,192 of OY725323.1, forward strand.
AAAAGAGCCCAAGTTTGTTTGACTAAAAAAAGTGGGGTCATTTGAATAATGGAAAAAATAATATTGTTCTGCCCAATGTACAAAAATTAAACTAGAGAAGAAGAAAAGCTGTAAATGATATCCTCACGTTTTCAAATACTGGACCTTACTAGTCTTTGAAAGGATATTCAGGTGTTCAACTTCAGTACAAGTTACCTCTTCTAATTTTTTATTTACTTTTTTGCAATATTGTTATTTTGTTTTTGTCTTTGTTTATAATAATTATAAAGCTTTTTTATGCCAACAATTATAAAGTCAAACATGTAGTAGCATGTTTAATGCATTATTAATTTCAATGATTATATGTCCAAATAAAACAAAATAATTTTTGCTGACAGAGCCCAAAAGATTGTATAAAAAAAAATTTAATATTGAATGAATTCGTGTTGCCAACAAATTTTTATCAAAAATAAAAAGAGGTATAAAAACATTCAAAATAGACACATCCTACATATTAAAATAAATGAAGTTGATTACATTTTGGTCTAGGCCTAAACTTTTAGCCGAAGTTTGACCCTATAATTTTTTTAACAAATTAGATAAATTATATTTATATCATTATATATGTATATAGGTATTATTTTAAATTTATTATTATGTGACCAATTCGGACAATCCGACCAATCAAACCATGACTTTCTATTTTTTTCAGCTTGATGTCCGGTCTGGCTTTTAAAACATTGGTTAAAAGTAATAAAAATACACAGGCCCAACGATTACAATGAATAATACACATTATCATTCCATAGAATAAATCATGTTCTTACTACATAACCTGCCTTCACACACACATATTTATAGGCGGTAAGTTCCAAGCTGAGACTCAACATCTAATTAGTCTACAAACTACAATTGCATGACTGTCCCTGATTCTAATACAAATATAAATAATATATAATTTTATTCTACAAAAAGGGATATAATTTTTTTTTTTTACTTCATAAGAGATTTGCATGTTACAGTGTTTTAGAACCTCTCATATTATTAGAATTATTTCAATTTCATTGGCAAAAAATCATTTCAATTTTGATTGTAATTTAATTAATAATGTTTTTTTAAAAATTACTATTCAAATTATTTTTATACCAAATTGTAAATAAATATTGAATTACCAATAGCCCCATTATTCATGTAATTTTCAATCTCAGAATACATTATTTTCCAGCAAAATTTTAAAATGCATACGCTGTAAATTTTCATCCAATCCTAACAAATAACTTGCCACATCTTTTTTATAGTTTATACATGTTTTAGAAATGAAGAAATTTAGGAGGGAAAGCTGGATATATTTGTTTCGTGTGTGTTTGTTTGGACCGATTGGGCTCTTAATCAAGCTTCTACAATGCCCAATCGATCTCAAACAATAACAACTTCATTTTCCAATGTTTGGTTCAGCGTTTTCGTTTCAGTCAAAATGAGCAAAAGTTTTTGATTCCGATAAGAAGTAAATGAAGCTTATTGGGGCTTTTGGAACCACCGATTTAACTCTTACCTATGCATTTTTTTTTTGGCCAACTACCTATTTATTTATTTGGCTTATATGTGTGTGTATACATATATAATAATATTGATATGAGTATTTTCATATCTTTGGGGATCAATAAGGTACTTAAAATCACTTCTAATCACAAAACTTCTTTTATAAATAATGTTCTAAATAATTTTCTCTTCCTTTATATAATAATATTCCGCTAGTTAAAAAATACTTTGGGATAAGAGTTTAGGTAAGTTTTGAGTTTTGTATGACTGTTGAAATGTAGAGAATAATTAATAATTAATTTTAATCAGTTTAGATTTATTATTTGGTTGTTTTATGATTTTATAATCAATTTCTTTTATAAACATGTCATAAATTAATTTCTATATGGTGTTTTTTACATATTAAATTTAGTTTAAATAATTTATTTAGATTATTGGAGGTATTATTAAGATTTTAATCGGTTTATTTTATTAGATTTTGAATCATGTGAAAATATGAGTTAAGATTTAATATTTAAATTAGAGTTTGATATAATTTATAAAATTTAAGCTTGAGGTACACAATAGAAAAGACTTTTGGAGTGTGGTAAAATAGATTCGAAATATTACAAAAAATCCGTAAGTACAGCTTCGACCAGACTGTACGAGACTTTTGATCTAATTAGTTTTGTTATATTTTACTTTATCAAAAACTTTAAGTTTGTATAATTTCTAATTTATCCGTATTTTTATTGTAATTTTATTATGTATTTGATTATTGTCAAATTTTTAAAGTTAATTTTTTCACTTTTCATAATTTTAAAATTTTTTCATTCATTTTTTATAATTTTTATAATTTTTTCTCTTAAATAATATAAAAGCCACTTATACAAAAGCCAAACCAAACATCATTCACTTTTACATAAATTATTTATTCAATCATTAATCCAAACACTCATCATTTTACCCAATCTAATATTTTTTTCAATTTTAAGATTTCATAAAATAAATCACTTGTCCGATTCCCAAGAGCACACCCTCCTTGTTGACGCCATGCGGTGGCATTTGTAACGATTATTAAACGCATTCAATTGTGAGAGCGGGCTGGGTTCCAAACGTCAAGAAAAGAATCCTCAACGCTGCAATTCAGATCTCAGCCACTCTCAGCTCCCTTCCGCACCTCGCTGAAAATCCCACATTTGATTTCGATTTTGCTGGAGGAAATCGATGATACTTTTGCAGTCTCATTCAAGGTTTCTGCTTCAGACCTTGATGACTCGGGTTCAAAAGTGCGTCCTCCTATTGCTCTATCAATTTTCTTTTTTAATTTCAATTTATGTATTTCCTTTTGTTCTAAAGCATTTAGCATTTATTTATGCATTATTTGTTTTTGAATGATGAGCTCCTCCGTGCTTTCAGTTTTCCTATTTCTTTTGCGGAAAATAATGTTTTTGAGAAAATGTTTTGCTCCTTGTGAAGGTGATATCAAGACTTGTAATTTCAATTTTTGTTAGGTTGATAAGTAGAATATGGTTAAATTCAAGTAGCTTCACGCCGTGCTCTGTTCTGTGGTTTCTCAATTTTATTTTGAAAGGCAATTTAGGTTTGATGTGTTGAAATGAATTTTTTCATTGAATCCAATGTTCTTACACTCTATTTTCCGGTAGATATTTTTTTACGCTAACAGGTTGCAAGAGCTTATCGGATGTATAATGTCATTCATAAATGAGCTTCGAACCTTTTTAAAATAAAAACACGCAACTTGCTTCCTGTTCAATTGGGTGGTGTGATCGTCAAGTATGAGAATCATTTTTTGTACTGAAGATAAATTTTTAGTATATTGCTTCCCAGTGGATAATGTACATACCGTTCAAAGGTTTTGGGTAGAAAAGGAGGGAATATTATTGTGGCTATGGATGGTTTTTGCTGTGATTTGGAGCATTTGTTTGTAATGAAATCCTGGTATCTTTAGGGGTGTTTGTTTGTCTTTAGACCCTTGTGAGATAGAAAATCTTTTGCGTTCTCTCTTGGTGAGGCTTTTTGAAGAGACTCACTTTATCAGATAGTTAAAGGGCTAATATGTATAGGATTGGCTGAGACCTGAGACATGACTAAGACACTATAAAATTTGTAGTGTCCATTTATATTCGAATAAGTAGCATCATGTCTAAAATAAGCCTCTACACATGTTAGACCTAGACACTGTTTGATTTTGAAGTAACAATGCTTCATAGGTAGAGGGATTGGCAAGCTTTGCTTCATGATCATGTTTCTATCTTTCATTCTTATCTGTTTTGTTTCTAATTAAGAGGGTCAGAGGAAATTTCTTCCTAATGATGCTTTATATTTCTTTTTTCTTGATATAATTTCTTCTCTTATGGAAAAAATGAACTAAATTAAAAAGTTTGCGTGGAGCTTGCTTTGTCTACAGCCTTTCTCTAATTTGGTTGAGCTTGGTGGGAAATCTATCCTGTCAACCAATAACAAAGCCTTTTAGCATGTATATTTGTCAGTTAAGGGTGCAAACAGTCAAGTTGGATTTCATATCATATTGCTACTGTGTGGTGATGTGTGTTCCTATTATATGATGGTAGAAAAACTCTTGTTCCAATTGTTTCTTACCTACCTCTTACTAAGCAAATTATCATAATGTGTGAACTTCCGTAATTTTAATGACCAGTCACCCAATAACACTAATGTTTATTTCATATTGATACTACAGTCTTGAAAAAGGTGTTGAATTGGACTACCACTGGTTTGAGTTTGATGATGTTCGATATCATATTCAGGTAACTAATGACATGTCTTTGTGGTAGTAATAATCATGAAGATCTGAATGGGATCCTTCAATTTTTTATAACTTCTTTTTGAATTTGATACTGTATAGTTTTTGTTTGATGGAGTTAGTGTTTAGCAGTTTTGCATTTAACATTTGATGGAGCAAAAATGATTGTAGGTGACTATGAAGAATCCACATATTTTATTGTTATCAGTATCATTGCCCATCCCTCCTCCAGAAACTATTTTCTTGGGTGGACTTCCTTTTGGAGCCATAGAAGCAATAAAAGCTGCATATGGCACGCTTGTACAAATTCTTGATCCTCCAAGGGATGGCTTTAACCTCACATTAAAAATAAATCTTTCCAAGCTTCAAACAAATCAAGGTATGTTGAGATTTCTTGAAGTATAACATCATATGCTTGCTAGATGCCAAGAATTTTTGAATCTAATTAGATAGACTGATGAAGTAATACCTGAGTGTTGGGGGTGGGGAGTGCTCAAAAGAATTGCTCGCTTCTATTGATCATATGATCTCAATGTGTGTAGATAGATACAGAAATGTTCAATGTTCATAATTCTGTTGGTGCAGTTTTAACAAACTAACTCATAAGCTACGGCTAACAGTATAACTAGCCCCGTTACACTCTAATATAGAGGTTGCCATTATTTTTATTATCATTTTGTTTTCTGCTTTATGGAAGCCTTTCGTCTTGAGCTGAAATTGTTTGCTGTTGCCTTCTACATGTTCTACTTGTAACTGAGTTGTGTACATGGGATGAAGAGTCAGTTGCACTTCTAAGATACCCAAATTTCACATCTTTTCTATCTATTTTGAAAATTTGCATTTGCGTTTTTTAGGTAATAAAACAATTTATTATATTGATCTCTCTCATTTCAAATAACCTATAATTTACTTGTATTAACCGAAATACCTTTATGTGTTAGAAGTGATGTAGAACAAGAGGGTGAAAAGGGGAGAGAAGAGAATAGAGAGGACGCAGAAAAGCAAGGAGGAGGGAGAAACTAAACAAACTCTAGGGAAGAGAAGAGACTTGGGGGAGAGAGTGCTCAAATATAAATATGGGAAAACTATTATTCAGTTCATCAAAAGGCATACAAAATAGATGTGTTAAGACCTGTTTATAGAGCCTTAACCCTAACGATATCGTTAAAAGTAAATATTCTAGAAATCCTATGATTTAAATGCAAATATTCTATAATAATATAAAAGATAACCTAATAATCTAAAGAGATTACATTTATTCAAACCAAACCCTGATTCAAATATAAGATCATTCTAATAAAATCCTATATCTCATCTCTCCCCCGCTTAGTAACCTCAATCTGATACTGACTATTTTAAATATATATATATATAGACCATTTGAAGAATAGTGCATTTTCTAAATTTTGTGAGTTATAATTATGGTTTTTTCGCATAATAAATATCATAGAAATGATATATTATTTAATGCTATTTTTTAAATGAAAGAAAGAAATATTATTTTAAGGGTATTTTGGTCATACCTTTACTTCAAATGCGGTTTGTGTATATTTTGATAATTAGAGAGGATGGTTATTTAATTTACTCTTTTTTGGGGGGGGGTTAATTTACTGTTTTATATTAATACATTTAAACATACGCACAACTTTCTTTTGATAAAGAGATATTTTATTAGTAGAAACTGATACATAAGTGGAGAATATGATTAAGAACGAGAACAAGACAGCACTGCTTGCTTAATCCCTATTCATATTTGACAAGGACAATCCCTTGAAAATCCCATTCCAAAGTACTGGCCACAAACAGAATCCCATTCTCAGATATCCAAGGGCAAGGGGTTCCCTTGAAACGTGAAAGTACTTGGGGTGCAAAGGTTTCAGAGCTAGTGCATAATACAATTATTGGGGACCAAGGGCCTAGCTTGTTATTGGAAAGCCATCTTCCCTGGTCCAGTTTGTGTGTTTGAAATAGTGTTCATTGTTCTCAGCATTTCTATGTGCTATTCTATGGATTTATAGACTCTATAATCTAAAGAAGAGAGTTTTGCTCTTATATTTAGAAAATTAGAAGGAACTTAAACTTCATTGATTTTCTCATAAATTGCTGGGTGTTCCATTATGTCATTTCTTATGAATCTTGGTCAATAGTATCTTATTTTGGACAGCATCCTTCATGCATAATCAGGCCGTAGTTCTTGTGACATTTTCTTTTGCTGTGGTATCTTACATCAGTTCCGGTTTAAATTCTTTTGGGTTTGTCAGACACTTCTTGCTCTGGTAATTTTTCATGGTTACACTTTTCCAAAGTTTATTGTTTCTAGGTATTGGAAGTATGAGCATATATTGAACACTCCTATTCATATTGAAAGAGTACAATGGTTTATATAGGCTAGAGAACAGAATCATCATCGCTGGACAACAATATGCAATAATGAAACATTCAAATAAACAATATTTCCTAAAGTAAAGATGCATTCAGCTATATGATGATAAGCACATGGGATGTAGTGCTGAAATAATGGAATATGATTATGGTCAGATTTCCAACACTCCCCCTCAAGTTGGAGAGTATATATCAAACATTCCCAGCTTGCATCGAAACTCTTCAAATTTAGATCTGCCCAGTGGTTTGGTCATTACATCTGCAATTTGTGCTTCAGACCGTATATAGGACAATTTCATAATGCCTGCTTCAACTTTCTCTTTAATAAAGTGCCTGTCTACCTCAACATGTTTTGTTTGATCATGATAACTAGGGTTTTTCGTCATCTCAATGCTAGATTTGTTGTCGCACCAAACTTGCATTGGACCCTCATATGGAGTTCCCAATTCCTTTAGTAACCGGATAACCCAGAGTCCCTCACATGTTCCGTCATTCACAGCTCTCAATTCTGCTTCTGTACTGCTCTTTGACACAACAGTTTGCCTCTTGCTTCTCCATGTCACTAGATTTCCCCACACATATGTACAGTATCCTCCTGTTGACCTTCTGGTTTCTCTATCTTTTGCATGATCTGCATCAGTGTAGATCTCTAAGTTTCTGGCCGTGCACTTCTTGAAGAACATTCCTCTTCCTGGATTGAATTTCAGATAACTCAAGATTCTGTAGACAGCTGTCATGTGTTCTACCTGTGGTTGATGCATGAATTGACTTACTATTCCGACAGCATAGCTGATATCTGGGTGTGTGTGGGTCAGGTATATCAGCTTCCCTACAAGTCTTCGATACTGTTCAGAGTCAACTGGGACACCATTTTCTTTGATTTCTAGACGACAACCTTCTTCCATCGGTGTTCCCTCGGGTTGTACCCCTAACATTCCCGTCTCATGCAACAGGTCTAGGGTATATTTCCGCTGGGATACGTTGATGCCCCTCTTTGTTCTTGCCACTTCCATACCCAAGAAGTATCTCATTTGGCCGAGATCCTTAACCTGGAATTCAGTGGACAAATCCCTTTTTAGCTGGGCAATAGAACTTTCGTCATTTCCAGTAATGACTATATCATCCATGTAGACTATCAGGATAGTGATTCTTTCCTCATCACGCTTGATAAACAATGTGTCGTCTGCTTGCCCCTGACTGTACCCAAGTTTCTTTATTGCGTTGTTGAAGCGGCCAAACCATACCCTTGGAGATTGTTTCAGTCCATACACTGCCTTGTTAAGTTTGCAGACTGACCCGTTTGCAGCTAGGACTCCGTCTGGAACTTCCATATAGACTTCTTCGTCCAAGTCACCATTCAGAAAAGCGTTCTTGACGTCTAACTGATGTAGTGACCAATCTAAGTTAGCTGCTATTGACAACAGTATTTGGATTGTGTTGAATTTGGCTACTGGGGCAAAGGTCTCCTCGTAATCTATTCCATAGGTTTGTGTATACCCTTTTGCAACTAGTCTTGCCTTGTACTTGTTGATGCTGCCATCAGGATTGAACTTCGGGGTAAAGATCCACTTACACCCGACAGATTTCTTTCCAGGAGGGCAAGGAATGATTTCCCATGTTTTACTTTCCTCAAGTGCTTTTAACTCTTCTTCCGCAGCCTGTTTCCACTTTGGGTTAGCCATAGCTTGCTGGAAGGTGTTAGGGATTTCAATCTGTGCGCTGTTGACAACAAAACTCTGCATCTTGACAGATAGGTTACCATATGAAACAAACCGTTGAATAGGATGCTGAGTACAAGATCTTACCCCTTTTCTTAGTGCAATAGGCCAGCCCATCTCTTCAGGATCTACTCTCAAGTCAGATTCATGGTTGTTCCTTAGAGTGGGATTGACGCTTCTCTCTGCCTCCTGAGATTGTTGCCTAGCATCTCCTTCTGATCCATCTTCTGCATCCATCCTAGTCATGATCTCAACCTGTGTTTCCGGGTTATTAGGATTGGTGTTAGGAAGTGTAGAAGGTAAGGGCTCAGGGTTTTGTGGCAAGGTATTACTGGCATCAAGGAAGTTAGGTAAAGTATCAGGGATTTCTGGAGTAACAGGTAAGGCATCAGTGGCTTTGGAAGTTGATTCATGTGAAATTAGCCATTCAATATCTGAGGACTCCCCCTGAATGGGTAATTTGGGATAATATGCGTCCTCCTTGTAGAACACAGTGTCTTTGGAGACGTACAGCTTCTTGGAGGTCGGGCAGTAACACTTATACCCTTTTTGTGTGGAGGAGTAGCCAAGAAAGATGCATTTCTCGGAACAGGCAGCAAATTTACTGCCATCAGGGGTATGGACAAAGACAGCACATCCAAACACTTTTGGAGGTAAGGGGTTGATAAGATGGCAATTGGGAAAGGTGGTAAGAAGTGTTTGGACGGGGGTGGTATAATTAAGGACTTTGGATGGTATACGGTTGATGAGGTAGGCCGCAGTCAAAACAGCATCGCCCCAGAAGGTCGTGGGTACGTTTCTTTCCATGAGCAGAGTGCGGGTGACCTCCAACAAATGACGGTTCTTTCGTTTGGCAACCCCATTCTGCTGAGGGGTGTAAGGGCAAGAAGTTTGATGGTGAATTCCTTATTGATCAAGGAAGGCTTTAAAGGTATGACTGAGGTATTCCCGACCATTATCACTTCTAAGGATTCTGATAGAGGATTGAAATTGGGTTTGAACAAACTTGTGAAAGCTTTGGAAGACTTGAGCCACCTCGGACTTGTCTTTCATCAAGTAGACCCACGTGAGTCTGGTGTGATCATCAATGAAAGTAACAAACCATCGCTCATTTTTCTGGGTGGTTGTTCTGGCGGGGCCCCAAATGTCACTGTGGATGAGGTGGAAAGGGGTGGTGGGTCGGTAGGACTGTTTTGGATAGGAGGATCGTGTTTGTTTAGCTAGTTGACAAGTTTCACAGTGAAACGGAACAGAATCTTTATTAAATAAGTTTGGAAACACGTCTCATATAATCAAAACTAGGATGTCTAGAACGACAATGCCATAAAAGTACATATTTGTCTTGAGAACTTGAACTGACTAGAGCATGTTGTGCCTTCCAAATCCCTTTATTCTCTATCTTCGATCGCTCCAAGTAGAAAAGCCCATCCCACTCTTTAGAAGTCCCAATCGTCTTTCCCGAGTGTAAATCCTGAAACAGACACATATCATCGTCAAATAGCACTCAGCATATACGTCCCTTCGTTAACTTGCTCACAGATATTAGATTACAAGTAAGGGCAGGAACAAAGAGAACATGGTGAATGTTTAGTGAATTGGATAGAGTGACGGTGCCAATTCCTTCAACTTTAGTGAATACCCCATTGGCCACCTTGACACGAAGGTGCTCAGGACACAATCTAAGAGTTGTAAATAAGGTTCGATTACCTGTCATATGATCTGTGGCTCCGGAATCAACAATCCATGTATCGTCGCTAGTCCGTACAGTATTGAGGGCTATGATAGAATTACCTGATTGTACCAAGTTAACGCTCGGCAAAGAGTTGGACTTATTCTGTTTTTCAAGTATCCGACGAAGCATCTAGAGTTCTTCTAGACTTAATGAAGTAGTATCCTCAGCCTTTGGTTCAGTTGAAGTAAGATGACCCTGTGGTTTGCTGGTGGAGGGTTTTTCGTGCAATTTCCAGCATTCCTCCTTAATGTGACCCTTCTTCTTGCAATAATGACACCATTTGTTCTTTCGTTCCTCCTGTGGCCCGCGTACTACAAGTGCCGAGCTTTCAACTGGACTTGGGGTGCTACGGTTCAAGAGCTTCCTGCTTTCTTCAAACTGCATATGATTGACCACATCAAAGAGGTGCGGTAGAGGTTTTATGCCCATGATTTTGCCCCGTATCTCCTCATATGAGTCATTGAGTCCAAGGAGAAAATCATAGACTCGACCTTCTTCTACTATCTTCTTGTATAGTTGAGCATCCTCCACATGCTTCCACGGGTGTACTTCAAACAGGTCCTGTTGTTGCCAGAGTTTCAGCAACGCATTATAGTAATCAGTTACGGTCAGGGTACCTTGTCTCAAGTCTCGAAGTTGTCGCTTCAAATGGATCAAAGCAGCAGTATTATCAAGAGAGGAATAGGTTCTTCTGGCTGCATCCCAAATCTCTTTTGCAGTGTTTGCCAAGAGATAACCTTCACTGATATCAACAGTCATAGAATTACAAAGCCAAGTCATAACTTGGTTGTTTTCAGCAAACCAAGTATCAAAGGTAGGATCATTTGGGGCTGGTTGTGGCGCTGCCCCGTTGATGTATTTTTCCTTTCGCTTTCCACAGATATACCGCAACACACTTTGAGACCATTGGAGATAATTCTTTCCATTAAACCTATGGTTAATAACCATACTCGGAGGTTCTGGAAATTCTGAGGCCATTAATGTGCTGCTGGTAGTGGAGGAAGAAGAAGAGGAATTACTTGAAATAATTGTGGAGGGTGTACCGGACATGAGTGCACTTGGATAGGTCCGGTTTAGAGCTAAATTTCCCGGAACTGAGCCGAAAAGAGGAGGGAAATCAGAAAAGCTCATGATTCTGGAATGAGGTCGCTTGAAAACGCCGTCACCGGCGGCGCGTGGAGGTCACGCGCCGGTGCTGTGGTGGCGCGTGGCTGCCACGCGCCGGGCAGATCTCCGTCGCCGCTCTGGGTTCTGCCGATCGGCGGCTGCCGGTTCTTCCTGTGGTGGCGGTGTGCTCACACGCGCCACCCTGATCCAGATCTGGGTTGCATGCTATTTCTCTCTCTCTCTCTCTGTTCGCGTCGCACACTCTCTCGGTCCCACAGATGCAGATTCTGATGCTGCATTTCACACACTCTCTGATACCATATTGGAAGTATGAGCATATATTGAACACTCCTATTCATATTGAAAGAGTACAATGGTTTATATAGGCTAGAGAACAGAATCATCATCGCTGGACAACAATATGCAATAATGAAACATTCAAATAAACAATATTTCCTAAAGTAAAGATGCATTCAGCTATATGATGATAAGCACATGGGATGTAGTGCTGAAATAATGGAATATGATTATGGACAGATTTCCAACACTAGGAAAGGTAATGGGCTTGGTAAACAGAACATTTGGGTATGGAAGTGGAAAGAAAATGAGGAAGTGAACTGAATGAATTAATTATGTTTGGTATAATATTAAAAAGAATGAGAATACTATTCCATTTGTATGTTTGGTTGAATAAAAATAGTGTTGGAATGGAAAAGTCTGATGGAGAAATGGTCTTTGCACTCCTACTTAAAAATAAAAATTAAAAAAAAGTAGTTATTATAAGGGGATAATGGACTTGTCATAAATTAGGCTCAATAATTATTCTTGATTTATGTGCTTATATAAAAGGACATAGATTCTATCTCCTTTTCAGGCAGCCTATGTTGCATAGATTGAGTTAAGCATATTGGAAATGAATGTGGTGTGCTTCTGATATGGTAAATTTCAAATTTTAGGTTACGAGCACGATTATATATATAATTATATACGTTCAATAAATAAACAGATAAACCATGACTAATATAAATAAATTGGATTTTAAACATCCATTTTAAATGCAAAATAAGGATGCTCATAATGAGTTACCAATAAAAGTATAAAATAAATTAAAATTGTAACTTCAAATTCTAATCAATTTTTTATTGATTATTCAAACTGATTGTTAATGTTCATCATTATTCATGTTGATAATATTCTCTATAAGCTCGAGTCGTTTGGACCAAAAGACAGCAACAATGCAAATTTTAGAATATGTTCTATGTATCATGAAATTCAGTATGCAACGTATTATAACACAAAATATCTTAATCTGATATGGATACTTTTGTGTCTTAAAAGTACTGTGCAGCAGACATTTGGATGATGTCTGGCCACCAAATGGGATATAGGAAAGGGTTTCTTCTCCTTATCTTTATACTACATGCCACCAATCAAAACCTCAGGGAATCTCTTATATATAATTATTATGATTCAGTTGTTAGTGCGAGGGCGTGTGCTTACTTTTTTGACCCTTCTTTTGACATTTGGTGCTATTGATCTTGTGCAGATCAAAGATATGCTCTTTTGCTAAAGGTTGCATCGGTTAGGGAGGTGGTCCTAGGTGCGCCACTGAGAGTAATTCTAAAACACCTTGCTAGAAGAACTGTTGCTCCGGGCTTGAGTCCACTTGTTGCCCTTGTGCATCGCCCGAATGAGTCTTTCTTCCTTGTTCCTCAGGTGTAAATACTTGACACTGGTTTCTATTAGTTAGGGTTGTTTTTTTGGATTATTAAATTCACTCTCTTGATATATTTTCCTTACCGCCGTTTTAAAATTACATTGCATGTACTTAATAGGAAATGGTAAATTTCCTTTAATGGAAATATTGGCTCCTTCTAGATATATTTTAATATATAAATAAGAGAAGCATATCTAGGACAGGAGAATGAGTACTAGGGCTGAAGACAAAAACTAGAGAGAGAAGAAAATAGTACAAGAACCTGTATCGTACAGAGGAAACTCTTGGGAAAAGAAAAAAGATGAACAGCTCTTATACTCATGGGTAACTGTGTTCTGTTTTGAACCAATATTGTACTTTCTGGTTTAAGAGTATCTTAGCCTCCAGCTAGTTGTAAATTCTTCTCGTTCGAATAAAATTTCTTGCTCTATCAAGACAAAAATGCTAGTGTCCCAATCAACAAAGCACATAACCCAGTTGTGATGACATGTGGTTTCTTTTTTCATGTGCTGTTCAGACCTGCAACTATAGTCTGTCCCCTGCAGTTTTTCTTCTTCTAAATTGAAATTGGAGAAGAAAATAATTAAGTTATTCTCTAAATGTTAAAAATAGAAGAATATAATTTGTTCTGGTTTTTCAATTCTAGTATCTCTTGAAGTATCTGCCGTGTTTTGGTTTGTTGATGTATGGTGTTGTGTGCTGACTCTATTGATCTTTGCGCTGTTTTAGTTTCTCTCTGTTAATTATTTGAGAGGTAAGCAACCCTTCAATTTAGATGATGAAATATTCCCTTTTTGACAGGCTGATAAGGTGACTGTGGTGTATCCTATGAGATTCAACGATTCCATAGACATTATTCTTGCAACTTCCTTCTTGCAGGTAGAGTTTTTTCAGCTAATGCCTCATCTCATTGGAGTTGCTTTGCTAAAAGAGAATAGAGGAGAGCGAGATAGAGGAAAACTTAAATTGAATCTTGAAAAGCTTTCTTATGTAGTATTTTGCTCCTTTGTTGGGTGGTTCAATGTTTAAATTTTAAATGTTTATTATAATTTAGGAATTTGTGGAAGCTAGGCGGACAGGTGGACTATATAATGCCCCTCCTTGTACATGGTCTCTTTCTCCTCCAGCAGAACTAAAAGAAGCACCCGCACATGCGTTATCAGCAAATGCAGGATTTGTGACATTTGGTTTGTGTTTTGAAACTCATCATTTCATCATGTCATTCATTTGCTGCTTTCACGGCAATATTTGTGCTCAACTCTGCAGTTATCCTCCCCCGTCACATAGAGGGCCAGAAATTGGATCGCACGGTCTGGAATTTATCAACATTTCATGCATATGTTAGCTATCATGTTAAGGTGTGTTTTCTTTGAATCAAATTAGTTTAATGGCTTGTATCTTTTTCGGATTTTTTCTTTTGGTGAAAAACAGGGCAGAGCCAGACACCGTTCACTAAAAATTAGCTCATCTAAAATTTTGCACCTATCATCTTGCATAGGTGCAAGTACTGAGGTATTTCACCTAAGAGACAAAGTTACAATTATGGACATTTGAGAATAATGAAATAACTAAAATATTTTCTTTATTCACCTATCTAACACCGCTAACGCCCCCCATGCTGGTGAATGGATATCCTGCTTGCCAAGCTTGATGATTAAGTTGTGAAAGACAACACTAGGTAATTCAGTCAACCGTATTAACAAGCTGGCCACTGAAAGAAACATGACAATGTAGGCTCATAAAGAGAAAAATAGTAGTAATGAAGACTAAATTTAATAAGAAATACCCCCACTGATAATGAAATTCATGACTAATGAAGGCAATATATGACAAAAGTTGTTTGCTTAGTAGCAATGAGATGGGATAATGAAACTTTTGGTCCCTCAAGTTAATGCCTCAGTTTTCAGTTTGGTCCCGAGTTTATTTTTTATCAATCAAGTCCCTAAAATTTCATAATATGCATAATTAGTCCTTATGGTTGAAAACATATAATCCTAAACACACATTGGCAACTTCTTCATAGATTGCCAAAAACAAAATGTTGGTCCAATGACATCAAATCAGAATATAAATTGTTTGAAACTTTAGGGAATTGATTGATGAAAATTAAACTTTAGGGGCCAAATTGATAGCTGAGGAAAACATGAGGGACCAAAAGTTCCACTATCCCCAATGAAATGTATAAATAGAATATGTTTGCAGACAATTAAAGTTCAGCTAGAAAGGAAAGTGAGCCATGAAGGCCATTAGAGGTAATGAATTGCATCTCAATGGTGTAATGAGGGCTTCAAATTTGCAAAAAAAGGCTCAGTGGTAAGGAATTTTATGAGCTTAAGAGCTCATTCATTTCATTGATACAAATACATAGATTACAATGAGTATTTATAGAAATATAGAGAATGTGAAAGGAAAACAATGGGAACGTGAAAACAGAGCACCGCCGAGATTCACCGAGATTGAAGGAAATGGGAGACTTTCGGTGTTCAACAATGTCAGGCCATCACACCGAAAGTCTTCCCTCTTCCTGACTTCTAACACTCCCCCTCAAGCTGGAGAATATATATCAATCATTCCCAGCTTGCATCGAAATCCTTCAAACTTGGTTCTGCTTAGTGGTTTTGTCATGATATCAGCAATTTGTTCATCAGATCGTATGTGGGATAATCTCATAATTCCTGCTTCAATCTTTTCTTTAATGAAGTGTTTGTCTATTTCAACATGTTTTGTCCTATCATGATAAACTGGATTTTTTACCATTTCAATGCTAGCTTTGTTATCACACCACACTTGCATTGATCCCTCATGTGGAATTCCCAATTCCTTCAGTAACCTGATGATCCAAAGTCCTTCACGTACTCCATTGTTAACAGCTCTCAGTTCTGCTTCTGCACTGCTTGTTGACACCACAGTCTGTTTCTTGCTTCTCCATGTAACTAGATTTCCCCACACATATGTGCAATATCCTGAGACTGACCTTCTAGTTTCCCTGTCTCTGGCATGATCTGCATCAGTGTAGATTTCAATATCTCTGATAGTGCCTTTCTTAAAGAAGATCCCTCTTCCAGGATTAAGCTTTAAATAGCTTACGATTCTATATAAGGCTGCCATGTGTTCTTCCTGTGGTTGATGCATGAATTGACTTGCTATTCCAACTGCATGACTAATATCTGGACGTGTATGGGTCAAGTATATGAGTTTCCCAACAAGTCTTCTATATCGTTCAGGATTGACCAGGACACCATTTGGTTTGATTCTGAGGTGACACCCTTCTTCCATTGGTGTTCCTACAGGTTCTGCTCCTAACATTCCTGTTTCATGCAACAAGTCTAGGGTATACTTCCGCTGAGATACATTGATGCCCTTTGGAGTTCTTGCCACTTCCATGCCCAGAAAATACCTCATTTGTCCAAGATCTTTTACCTGGAACTCGGTTGACAAACCTTGTTTTAGTCGAGAAATGGATCCCTCGTCGTTTCCTGTAATGACTATGTCATCCACATAGACAATCAAGATAGTGACTTTGTCATTATTTCGTTTAACGAACAAAGTGTCATCTGCTTGTCCCTGAGTGTACCCAAGTCGTTTCATAGTTTTGGTAAACCTGCCAAACCACGCCCTAGGTGATTGTTTGAGTCCGTACAGTGATTTGTTGAGTTTACACACAGAGTTGTCAGGAGCTGAAATTCCATCTGGAATTTCCATATATACTTCTTCCTCTAAGTTGCCATTCAGAAATGCATTTTTCACATCCAGTTGATGCAATGACCAATCCAAGTTAGCTGCGATCGATAGTAGTACTTGGATGGTGTTAAGTTTTGCTACTGGAGCAAATGTCTCCTGATAATCAATTCCATATGTCTGGGTATATCCTTTGGCAACAAGTCTAGCCTTGTATTTGTTGATAGTGCCGTTAGGATTGAACTTAGGAGTAAATATCCACCTGCATCCTATTGGTTTCTTTCCTTTAGGAAGATCTGTAATCTCCCACGTTTTATTTTCCTCAAGTGCTCTCAATTCTTCTTCTGCAGCTTGTTTCCAATTCTGATCAGCCATAGCTTGTTGAAATGTGTCTGGAATTTTCATCTGTGCACTGTTTGCAACAAAGCTTTGCATTTTTGCAGAAAGATTACCGTATGAAACAAAACGTTGAATTGGATGTTGAGTACACGATCTTACCCCTTTTCTTAATGCAATAGGCCAACCCAATTCTTCAGGATTTAATACCGGATTAGAGTCATGGTCATTCCTTCGAATAGGAGAGATAGTTCTACCAGTGTTTGATTCATCTTGTAGTCTGGATTCTTCCTCTTGTCCCGATTCTGCATCCATCCCTGAATTGATTTCAACATTTGTTTCCAGTTCATTCAATGATGGAGGTTGAGACGAACTTTGTTCGGTTTCAGAATTACGAGTAGGACTAGGTTGGTTTGTGAGAGGTAAGGGGTCAATAACAGGTATGAGATTAGGTTGTGATGGTGATGGTTGTTCTGTATCCAAGATTAGCCATTCATTGCCAGTATACTCCCCCTGAATGGGTAATTTTGGATAATATGCTTCTTCTTCTAAGAAGATTGTATCCCTGGAGATAATAAGCTTCTTGGAAGTAGGGCAATAGCATTTATACCCTTTTTGAGTAGGGGAGTAGCCAAGAAATATACTTTTGACAGCTCGAGTACCAAGCTTGTTGCCATCATTTTTGTGGACAAAGACAACACAACCAAATACCTTAGGAGGCAATGAGTTGATGATAGAGCAAGTTGGAAAATGTTCTTGTAGTTTTTGGATAGGGGTGTCATATTTGAGAACTTTGGAAGGCAAGCGATTAATGAGATAAGCTGCAGTGAGTACAGCATCACCCCAAAAAATGTTAGGAACATTTCGTTCCATTAGTAAGGTTCGGGTTACTTCCAACAAGTGACGGTTCTTTCGCTCGGCTACTCCATTTTGTTGAGGAGTGTATGGGCAGGAGGTTTGGTGATGAATTCCTTGTTGGTCAAGAAACTCACTAAACACGTTGCTCATATATTCCTTGGCATTGTCACTTCGTAATACCTTAATGGACACATTAAATTGGGTACGTACAAAGGTATAGAAGTTTTGAAAGATCTTGGCTACTTCAGATTTGTCTTTCATTAAATAAACCCATGTGGTTCTAGTGTGATCATCTATGAAAGTAACAAACCATCTAGCATTAGTGAGGGTTTTTATTCGTGCAGGACCCCAAATGTCACTATGGATTAGTGGAAATGGCGAGGAAGGTTTGTAGGGTTGTTTGGGATAAGAAGATCTGGTCTGTTTTGCAATTTGGCAAGTTTCACAATGAAAAGGAACAGAATTTTTATTGAATAAATTTGGAAACAAATGCTTCATATAATCAATACTAGGGTGGCCTGAACGACAGTGCCATAAGTTTACATCATAATTTTGTGAATGAGAGCTAACCAGTGCTCTTCTTGCCTTCTTTGCATCTCCAGATCTCAAGGTTGACTCTTCCAGGTAGAACAGTCCATCCCATTCTCTAGAAATTTCAATCCTCTTCCTCGATTTTAAATCCTGAAAAATGCACACATTGTTATCAAACATGACTCGGCACAGTCGTTCCTTAGTTAATTTACTCACAGATATAAGATTGACAGTGAGTGCAGGTACAAATAGGACATTGTGAATTTTCAGGGAATTAGAGAGAATGACTGTGCCAATTCCTTCAACTGTAGTGTATAGGCCGTTAGCAACTTTGACTCTAAGATTCTCATGAATTAATTCAAGAGTTGAAAACAGTGTGCGATTACCAGTCATGTGATCAGTTGCTCCTAATCAATAATCCAAGCATTCTCACTAGCTCGTACAGTATTTAGAGCTATAATAGAGTTACCTGATTGTACAAGGTTGATGCCTGGCGTAGAGTTAGACTTATTTTGTCTGTCTAGCATCCTGCGGAATATCTGCAGTTCCTCTTTAGTCAGAGAATGATTATCCTCAGCTTCTGACTCAGTAGTAGAGATATGGCTTTGTCTGTTACTTCCTGGTTTTCCATGAAGCTTCCAGCATTCTTCTTTTGTGTGGCCCTTCTTCCTGCAGTAACTACACCATTTGTTTCTTCGTTCGTCTTGTGGCCGTTTTGCCGCCGCGGTTGTCCTTTCGATTGAGCTCGGACTATCTTGGTTTGTTGCCAGGGCTGACCTTTCAATTGGGCCTAAGTTACCTTGATTCAAGAGCTTTCTGCTTTCTTCGAACTGCACATGGTTGACAACATCAAAGAGATGTGGTAAAGGTTTTAGGCCCATTATTCTGCCCCGTATCTCCTCAAATGAGTCATTTAGTCCAAGGAGGAAATCATAGACTCGTCCTTCTTCGACTATTTTCTTGTATAATTGAGCATCTTCCACATTTTTCCATGGATGTACTTCAAACAAGTCTTGTTGTTGCCAGAGTTTGATTAACGCATTATAGTAATCGGTGACAGATAGAGTACCTTGTCTTAGATCGCGAAGTTGGCGCTTCAAATGGATCAAGGCTGCAGTATTATCAAGAGAGGAATAGGTTCTTCTGACTGCATCCCAAATTTCTTTTGCAGTAGTTGCAAGGAGATATCCTTCGCTGATGTTATCAGTCATGGAGTTGCACAACCAACTCATAACTTGATTGTTCTCAGCAAACCATGTATCAAAATGAGTGTCATCAGGGGCAGGCTGGGATGCTTCTCCATTTATATATACTTCTCTTTTCGTTTGCCACGAAGATATCTTAACATGGTTTGAGACCACTGGAGGTAATTCCGTCCATTAAACCTATGGTTAATAGCCATAATTTGACTATCGGAAAGTTCTGGGGTCGTCACCGTTTTGCTTGTGGAGGAATGAGAAGGAGAAGACGTATCCTGAGTTTCAGAAGTAGTACCAGACATGAACGCCATCGGTGTGGCTCCGGTTATGGTTGTATTTCTAGGAAAAGAGCCAAGAAGAGGAGGAAATTTGGAAGAATCCATAAGTGTTTTTGGAAGAAATGATGGCTGAAACACTATGGCTTGGTTTCTGGAAAAACAATGGCGAATCGGAGCACTTTGAACGGCGGCGCGTGGGTGTCACGCGCGGTGTACGGACGGCGGCGCGTGGGGTTCACGCGCCGGAGCTCTGGTGGCGCGTGGAAGCCACGCGCGGCTCAGATTGAAGCCGTGCTTCTGGGTTCCGCCGATCGGCGCCTGGCGGTCATTCCTGGGCCGACAGTGTGCGCTCACTCGCTGGAATGAGTGAGATCTCAGCTCCGTCACTCCCTCTGCTTTTCTGTCTCACCGCTGTGTCTCACGGTCGCTGGTCGCCAGGCATTCTAGGAAAGCTCTGATACCATATGAGCTTAAGAGCTCATTCATTTCATTGATACAAATACATAGATTACAATGAGTATTTATAGAAATATAGAGAATGTGAAAGGAAAACAATGGGAACGTGAAAACAGAGCACCGCCGAGATTCGCCGAGATTGAAGGAAATGGGAGACTTTCGGTGTTCAACAATGTCAGGCCATCACACCGAAAGTCTTCCCTCTTCCTGACTTCTAACAAATTTCATTTCTTGTAAAGAGAAAAGGGCCGATAATGTTTGGTTTTCTCTTGGTTGAGGCGATGCTACAAGTTGGTGGTTTGATTACGTTGTGACAACATCAATATAATGTATTTTGATTGACGGATCTTTGGAAGGTGACTAAAGGTGAAAAGCTGACGATTACCCTGAGCAGAATAGAATAACAGAAGTTCACTTTAAAACGCCAAGTGCTAGGTGACTTTGAAGTTTGATGCTTGGGATGAAGAGGGCTCCATCTTTATGTTATTTGTGGAATTCCATGATACTAGGAACCAGTGATACATACATGTTGCTTCGTACATAAATAACTTCTCATTCTATTAGATTAACCAGAAAATTTTCTGGCGTTTGTCATAGATATACAAAGGAGGCCATACTCTATATTGAAAACTAATTTGTATGAATTTTAGTCCATAATTCCTAAGTCCTAACCACTTGGTCTTAAAATTCTATTAATATATCAATGACTACTTTAGCCCAAAAGCCAAAGCTATTGAACAAACGCCCTTATGGTTGTCATTTTAACATCTCTAAACATGATTGTTTATAACAGTGCTCTGAAGGATTTATGCATACACGGATGCGGCGTCGAGTGGAGTCCTTGATTCAGGTAAACTCATATTTTTCTGTTAGTTAATCATCCACTTTGGTAGTGTCCAATTTGACCTCTGGGACTGGTTCTCATTAGTTAGATTGGGCGTATTCGCCTTTGTCAGACTTTTCGGACAAAAACACTGTAATTCAGGAAAAATATAATGAAATTGTGGTGTTTGGTTGGTTATTGAAGGATTTTTCACCCCAGATTTATTTGGTAGCTAAATAATGATTAAAATTTGGGCCCCGTAGAAATCCCCAGAAGATGAATGGAAGTCACTGCAGAAAGTGCTTTCTTTGGCATCGATTCATGATTTGATTAGCAAAGCCTTTTTTTTTCCTTTTCCTTTGCTTGTTGGGTAGTCATTGATCCAGTGTTCAAGAGTATTTTATCACCCTTCACATTTCTTCAAGTTTATTTAGTATAACGTGATAGATCCTGTATTTTCTATTTTGTAGGCACTGGATCGCGCAAAACCAGATTTTGAGGATTCAAAGAAAACATCGCACACCCGATCCTTCAAACGAATGGTATGTTAGTTATTCCTGAATTCTGCATTTCAAAGGTCACGACAATTGTTTTCATTTAGCATTGCTTTGATTGTTATATTCTATTCTCCAAACACTGTTGTATGGGATTATAGAGCCTCAAGGATTCAAAATCAAGGAACAGTTCACTTTCATAAAGGTGAAGCATGATGAGAAAGCAGCGTTATGCTTATTTTTGGCCAAACGATGAGCATCCAAGGAATTGCCGGTATATTTTTGTGGACTGTTCCAGATGCTTATAAGAAGATGCTATGCATCCTTTGGACTCAAACATGATCAACGTCCAAGAAATTGCTGGTTTCTGTCTCCAGAATGTTCCAGATCATTGTAATTTATTCCTGGGAGTATGAGAGAGATGACCATTAACGAACTGAATGAATTAGTCATTACCTTGTGCAATATTGTCACTCATCTGCACCTGCTGCATCTACATGTTTTGGGGGACACTTCTAAATATCTTCCCTTCCGTAGCATTTATGCAGTGCTCCTTTTTGCTGTAAATGTATTAATTATGTTATGTATTGCTAATGAGGTTACATTGGACCAAGTGTCCTGCCTTTGTTGAGGGACAGATGATTTTGTAGTTCTCAAACGAATTCTATTTGCAACCAAACATTTTAGAGATATCTTTCTTGTGCTATTTTATCATGATTTGTGTCTAGTGTTGGACTAATGTGGTATTACTATATAAAGGTATGTTTGAATTGGGGAAAAGGATGAAGGGAGATAATATTTGAATTAGATTTTTTGGCACTTCTTTTTTTTTTTCATGGCAAAAAAGTCCATTTTATTATTATTTCCAAAACATATTCCACACGCTAGCCTTTAATCAAAGAAAAGCAACAAAATACAAGCGCTACTATATTCATCAAAGAGAAAACTGCACCTTCCCTTCCCAATAGTCATCAGGTCCATCTGCTTTATTCATCCAATCATCCACTCCTTATTATCTATCTATCCTGAAATTTCCCTTGCCCTATACTGCCTAAGGCATAGAAATAACATATGTTCAATAGATTCTACATGCGTCTTTGATTTGGGTAACCCCAAATACTTTTCAACATCTCCTTTCCTCTGCCTCACATTGTCATCGTTCAACCTATTCACATAGCCACCTCTGCGGACCTCTCACTCATCTCATCATCATGCCATTGGAAAAACCCACACCCCCCCCCCTTTCCCTATACATTTACCCACTTCATTCATATCAGAACTACAACATGAAACAATAACAAATCAATGAGTTGCAAGGCATGGATTCGTGAGTTGAATGTTTCCACTTATCATTGAGGCAGCAATTGTCATTTAAAAGCGAGTTGAATCCCTTATTGAGCGTGAGTTCTTGGAGAGCGATCAACTATCGCTATCTTGCTTGAAGCCTTGACCAGTTTGTGTTGTCCAATAGAAGTAAGAGCCTAGTTCATGAATTGCCGGAATTTTTTTTTCTGTTACGTATATCACTGTTTCTTTGAACTAAGAGGGCATGTTGGGAATGGTTGAAAAGATTTGGTTTCTGCCTCCAATTTCAGAGATATTAAACTCATTTATCTGTGACTCTAGCTTGTGGATTCGCACAAATGCTGGCACTTCTATACAGGCTTCAAACTTTTAAGCTCCCCCTCAAGTTTCTTGAGTTTATCAGAGTGATCAAGGTTTTTCGTTAATTTTGTATATCCAATCATCATTTTCTGGTAGGAACCATTTCATTTGCTTTTCTGCTCATGGAGATAGCTTCCTATACAAATGATATGATGAACTACATTTGATTATAGACTACTTGTACAAATTGAATTGGTTAGGTTTCGCCCATCCAAACATATCAAATGAAAGTAAATTTGCCCATCATTCATTTTGGAGTGAGTACCTATTTCTTTTCGCACTTATAACTTTGTCAAGAGCAAAGCAGCATGTGAATGATTCCTCAATTTTATTCCCAAAAATCTGTTCTATTTGCTATTCTTTCTGTTTTGCAATGAACCCATAAACAAAGCTCCATACCTTTTACATTGCAAGTCGTTATAAATTCTTAGGAAAATCAATATATAGCGGCCCGGCTAGATCAATTTCACCATTGTAGGAATATTTGACCTCTGGGACTGGTTCTCAGTAGTTAAAATTTGGTTGTTCTCCCGTGTCAGACTTAGCAGAAAAATGTGTTTTGATTCAGTAAAACTAGAAAGAAATTGAGGTGTTTCGGCTGGTTATCCAAGGATTTTTCACCCAGATCTATTTGGTAGCTAAAAAATTATTAAAATTTATGCCCCGTAGAGATCCCCAAGAATATAAATACATTCAATTTTATATAACATAAATACAATATTGATCCAAAAAGCTTCAGAATTTTTTTAATGGAGAACAACAAAATTCATTTTCCTATAATACTTCCATATTCTATCCACAAGTAACATTTGTCCAGACCAGTTTTCAGCTCAAAATAAACGTCAACGTAATTACGCAACTATAATCAATACTCTCTATCCACAGAAGGCGACACAAAACCTCAACTCTTTCTATATCATCAATTCTTGCTGGTACCTTCTGCACCACGGTGTGGCCAAATCTTTCTTTCACAGAAACAATGTCTAGTCCTCCTGTCCAGCAAGCACTAACCATTAAATAAACTCCACCAATTACCTCCAAGCTTGCATTCATTCATTCATTTGATTATTAACTGGATTTACAGGATGCAGAAATATGAAAGTGCAGAGACTTTATCTAACCTGTTCAGCTTTGCTTTCAATCACATTACATCCACAATCTGGTCCATCTATCGGAAGAGCCTAGACGCTGGTCTCTTGAAGACTTTTCCTTCAAGCTTTAGTCGTCTATATGCTTCTCTCAGATGGCAAGGCCGGATTGGCCCAGACTCTTTCCTCTCTTTCATGACTATTCTAGCTGCACAAGGAGATCGTTTATTAATGGAGATAGTTGAAATCAGCATATTAGCAGAGTAATAAAACCAGTGAGATGCACCATTCATCCATGAGATTCCAGAGAATGGCAACAGGAATAAATCCAACATTCAGTCCCTCTTTGATTAATTTATTGTTTACAAAGGAAGCATTTTGTGTTTATGAAGGAAAACTATCACTACCTGTTTCAACAACATCGCCGACAAACATCTTGGCTATCCCTGACACTACAATTGTCATTGGCACAGAAATTTTCTGGGTTCCGGTAATGCTTGCTAACAGCTGCTTCAATGCAATCAAGGATGGCATAAAGGGGCAACTTGTGAGCAATCTCAGTACATGACAAATTACTAGTAAAATAAAAGAGCAAAAATGTAAAAGTATTCACAAGTATCTTTTTGTAGTCATAATGTTGGAAACTCAATGACATGATATACACATATTGTCATCAAGCCTTCAACTGATCTTTTGATTAAACCCTCTTAGAGATTATAGCAAACAATTCATGGACAGTCACTTAATAGCTCAATCTTTTCCCATGGTAACAACCTCTAAAGCCAAGAGATCATGAGTTCAATTCTTTTGGCCTCCTATTTCTTAATTAAATTAAGTTTGGAATGAGGTACATTGGGTTTGAACTTGACGCCCAAAGGCTTTTTAATATATATCAATAAAATAATCATGGACCTTATTAGATGCTTATCATTTCAGTTATCAAGAGTTTGATTCTTCAGCACTCATTTTCTTAAAGGTTGATTTATTTATAGCCTCTGTACATTTATTTGATTTTTAATTAGATCCATATAATTTAAGAATTCTTAACTGTCTTTAAAGTTTCAAAGAAATTTTAATACTTGAGACCAAACTTGAGCTACATCCCATCAAACACTTTCGAATGACATGATGAAAGAGGGTTGGGTGAAAGTCATACTGGCACTTTGAGTATCTTTCCAACATAGCAATTATAATTTTTATGTCCAAATTACTAAGTTTTAAGATGTAACAAAAATTTGATAATAGGGGTTTAATTAAATTTTCTAAACTATAAGGACTTCATACAAATTTTACAGTCATATAGACTAATTAAAATTTGAAAGTAAAGTTAATAAAAGAATATTTTAACCACTCTTCATTAAAGTTAAGCTTTGGAAGAACATAGAATCTGAGTATTTTGTGGGTATAAAATAGAGCAGGGTGAAAAAAAAATACCCTTTTCATATTAGCTTTCTGAAATCCAGCCCTTCGAAAGGACTCATATCTGCTCATTTGTTCTTCAGTGAATTGTGATAATATGGCCCTGAAGCAGCAAGCAAATGCGACATTTTCAAGAGGAACATAAAATAATTACAAATGCAAAATTAAAATAAGCAAACAAAAACAAATAAATTATGGTCGAGAAGAGAAACTAGACTATCACAAGAAAAACATGGAACAAGAGTGGTAACATATAGAAAGCTTCTTGGAAAACTACGTGTCTATCCTACCTTCACAAATTTCTTTCAATGCCTTTCATTCAGAATACACACTCACATGCATTTTCATGTATTTGCACAGTGCAAACTTTAGGTTTAAAGTCATTATTTTGATTCCACAGCCAAGCCAAACAAGGAAAAATCAATAGTACAGTGATCACATCAGACTTGAGTTTTTTGAAATGAAGCCAAAAAAAGCCCCAACTTACTGCATCTTGGCCATTTTATCAGGGTCACCACTTGATGGAAACTTGCCAAGTTCAACATCCATGTTCTCTTCCTCCTCCTCATCTTCGTCATCTTTATTCTTAGTGGTATTGGTTGTGGGCCCGCTGCTAGTCCCAGCTGAGAGAAACTTAGTAGCTGGAGTCAATTGGACTGCCGTTTTAGTACCAGTACTATTCGAGATGTCATCTTCTGGGCCAACGAAGGCGCCCTGCACACCTACAGCACTAGGGTTTTGTGTTTCAAATGCCTCATCAGGCGATTCTGGTGGTGAATCCTCTTGCTCCTCAAATGCTGCTTCAAATGGATCCTTTGATTGCTTCATTCTGTTTCAGAGTGTTCTAAACCTATGTCCCTGAAATTGAATGGATTTAAATAAAATCCTCTGGTAGGTGGTAAGTCATGATATTTAAAACATACAAGCCACGAAGTTCTCGTTTCAAGTCACTTGCACAATGGCGTATGAAAAGCCTGAAACTTCTGTTAATGAGAGATCCTACAGAATTCTTCGCAGTAACACATTTTAACAACACTTAGTTATCAACCATTATTAGCAGAAACCTGACGTGCTCCCAACACAAAAAGAAGCAACAGTTATAATTTAAAGAATAATTCCATCAGATTTTGGAATTCATCGAAAGGTGGAGGAACAAAATGAAGCAATTTTCCGATCCAATAAATCCACCAAACAAGTCAGACACGAAGAGAGCACAAAATAAAGGCGACATGTAAAGCAACAAAAATAATCAAATAAGCCACATGAAAAAAAAAATACTCTTTTCAGCCACAGCGAATTTCCAAAGATTATGAAAGAAGCAGTACGCAGGTGAAGAAAATTGGGGGTAGAGGCACTACCACCAGAAGGAACCGGAGAGAACAATCGAACTACGGCTTAACGAGTGTGTTCGTGTCTCAATGCATATGCATTCGCTAAAAAGAGGCCAAAAAATGCCTTATCATAGGGTCAAAAACGAAAGAAGAAAAACTTAATGTATTTTTTATTTTTTAAAATTAAATTTTGGTAGCAATGAATTAAGGGAAAATCCCTATAAAATACCCTTGAAATAGGGAAATCCCTAATCAATACATTGAAATAAAAAAATCCAGATCAGTCACACGTCAGTATAGATGAATAGTGCGGGTGGCGCCAAAAGATGATTTTGCCCTTCAGCCCTCATTCTTGCCACTTCAAAAATAACAACACACGGTTCTTAATTAACAACTCCAGATTTTTGATTAACAACTCCGTATTCTTGATTAACAACTTCAACTTCATCTTTTTACTTTTACAATAACAACACCGGTCTTATTATTAGCACTCCAAATTCTTGATTAACAACTCCACTTTATTCTTTCACATATTCGCATCTCAAAAATATAGTGTTGTTAATGTAAAATACGGTATTGTAAATAAAGAAAGAGGTGTTGTTATTGACCCTGAAACTTAAATTACGAAGTTGTGAAACAAGAAATGAGAGTTATTAATGTAGAATATGGTATTGTTAATAACAACACCAATGTTGTTATTGTGAAAGTAAAAAGATAAAATGGAGTTGTTAATCAAGAATACGGAGTTGTTAATAAAGAATCTGGAATTGTTAATTAAGAGGGCGTGTTGTTAATAAAAAACGAGGTGTTGTTATTTGCCTTGAAACTTAAATGAAGAAGTTGTGAATCAAGAATACGGAGTTGTTAATCAAAAATCCGGAGTTATTAATTAAGAACCGCGTGTTGTTATTTTTGAAGTGGCGAGAATGAGGGCTGAGGGCAAAATCGCTTTTTGGACTGATCCGGATTTTTTTATTTTAATGTATTGATTAGAGATTTTCCTATTTTAAAGGTATTTTATAGGGATTTTCTCACGAATTAAATGGGATAAAAATCATAAAATCCAATCAGAACATATACTAAATTAAAATATTTATCAATTTTCACTACAAAGCAATGATCATCCCAAACCTCCACCTGGCCCGACAAAACCCATCATTTTACCCAGGAAGAAGCGCAACCCTTCTCCGCCTCAGCCCACTTTAGTCCAAATCGAACGCATTGTCGGTGCCGGAAGATTCCGTGACGGCCAACCAGCGTTCATTCTTCTTCCATTCTCGGCTTAAGTACTTCAAATTCCATCTCCAAGGGTTAATAAAGTTAACTTAATTAGAAGAATCCAGAGTTAAAATCAAACCCTCAACCACATGGCGAAAGAGAAATAAAACGTACATAACTGTTATTGGTTGAACTCTGTTTTTTATATATATATATATAAAAAAAAAATCCGTCTCTCGCATGTTTGGAATCAGGGAGAGTTATCAAAGAGATGAGATGATTAATCGAAGATGTGGTTTGTTTGGGGTGTAAAGCAGAGAAGAAATACTAAAAAGCAGCAAAAATAGAAAAGAAGGAAGGAGATACCAGATCAAAGGACTTGTTCTTGATCTATTCGCATAGCCCGGCACAGGGTTGTAGGGATCGAAAGTTTTGTGGCACGTAAATGGCAACGGAATTACCAAAACAAAAAGCGGTCGAATGATGATGTGTTAAATACTTCAATGAATGAGATGACCCATGTTGTAGACGGGAGGGACGGGATATAAGGCATTGAAGGTAAATCTTTGAATCAGAATTCTTTATTTTTTATTTATAAGTGTTTATAAATTATGATTTATGATATATGTATGAAGTATATATATGAGAGGAATTTTATCTCAATTTACGTAATAAGTAATTATTTTCCAAAAAAAAATATTATTCCAAACATAACTTAAGTTTTGTCAAGTTAACTTTAATCAAGTACTTTTAAGTTAGGATAGCTTATTTATAACTTATAAGTGTTTTTTTTATATAAATCGAGATAAAAATTTTCTCACATACTTACCTTGTATACCATAAATTATGATTGAAAAATTACTTTTAAAGGTTTCAATCATTTTTCCAAACAAACACTTAATCTTTCTAATATACCGCGGTTAGTTTTTTAAAAATAATTTTAACTCATTTATTTATGTTTTATTCTTTTATTTCTTCCCTCAATTAATATTCATCATTTTTTAAAATTCACATTAATAAAAGCATAAATAATTTTAATATATAAATAAACTAGTTAAAATTATCTATTATTTGAAAAGAGAGAAATAGAATAAGGGACCAAAAGAAAACAATATTTGTTAAAAAGGACCTTCAAAACTGTATTTATTTAAAAGGATCAAATACCTAAATAAAAAAAATAAAAATATCAAAATTCTTATCATCTTTCACTGCCATATCTTTCGATTTATTTCTATTCTCCCGTTCACCAACTCTCACACCACAACCCAGCCAATTTTATTGTCAAAGATACAGGATCAACATTAAAATGTAGAATCACATCACAATAATCAACCAAATTCTAACAAAAATGTAAAACAGAAAAATCAAACAATATTCAACAACTTCTTAGGAGCGTTTGATACTGAGAGGGCGAAGGAGATATGGAATTGCAAAAGAGAGAAGAAGTCACCATTACTAACGACAAGGGGTAGCTTTTAGGGGTGAGCAAAACACTCTCAACCTGCCCATTTGTGTGCAATCGATAAGTTTTTGGCTTGTTTAAGCCTGCTCGGAATAGGCCAATAACGGGTACAGGCTACTCGTACCCATATATGTTAAATGGGACGGGGAATAGGTACACCCATAGGAACCCATTCCCACCCATTACCCGTATACATATACATTTATTTGCCTCTTAACTCTTAGAGTAACCTAATTCCTAAACCTAATCTCACTCTCACCATGCATGAATTCCCTCTAGCCCTTGACTGCTTTGCCTCGCCGTGACAAAATTTTCTTCCCAATGAAGCTATATTAAGGAAGACTATGAGTGTATTGTATTGTTTATGTGACCATTATTCAGCTAGTGTTGGTCTTGATGGAACATCTGGATCTCAACCAACAATGGAGCAAGGGGATAATAGTGGTGGTGGGAATAATGTGCTAGTTCCAGATGATGAACTTGAAACAGCCTTGTCATCTGTTGATGTTACATACCAAAATTTTTTAGCCAAGGCAGATGCAAAGAGTAGTGTAGAGAAAATTTCAAAAGTGGATGAATACCTTCAAACTGAATTAGTTGGTTATCGTGATTCACAATTTGACATTTTGGTATAGTGGAAAAGGAATGCTTGTAAGTATAAAGTGTTAAGTTTGATGGCATGTGATTTGTTGGATGTACCAGTCCCTACAATATCTTCAGAAGTATCTTTTAGTACTAGAAGTTGAGTATCCTCAAAGATGGCTAAGGCACTCATATGTACATAAAATTGGCTATAAGTGAAAGCCTCCTAACTTGAATGACTGTGATGTTGATAATTTTGATAAGACTGCAACTATTGTTATTGGTATCTTGATTTGCATTTTCAATTTTCAGCTTGTAATGTTTCATTTCATATTCTTATTAGTTAATACATATTAATCAATAAGATTTAATGATTTATCTTCATTCGTTTTGTAGAGGATGTTAGAATCGGCTGACACCCAAGAGATGAGTGAATTTGATGTATTATAAAAACTTAACAACTTTAAAATTCTTTTTGCATCTTATGAAATCAATAAGTATGTAAGTAATGAAATGTAAAACCATAATCAATTATTGAAATCATATATGCTGGAAATATAAGGTTTAGGGAAGAGAAGATACAAACTGTGATTTATTCTAGTTTGGTCCAATCCACAATAACCTACATCCAGTTTCCAGGCTCCTCCTGAGATTTCAATCCACGATCTACCTCAAGTTTAACAGGATACTTGAGAACCACTATAATTCCACAAGTTTGATTTGGACACTTGTGAAGCCTTCACAATTCTTGTAGTGACACAAGGACTTCCCCTTACACACTGTAAAAAAACAATCTGTTTCCCACTCAAGATTCCCCAATCTTGAGTAACTCTCACAAATATAGAATGATTACAATGAACGATTACTTAACTCTATATAAAGTAGATAATGATTAACACTGAAGTACATAGTGGGAATATGATTATAGAGCTTCGGTCAAGTAAGTTTAAGAGTAGTAGCATATCATCATTGTAGGCATGGGCTCTCATGTCTTTTTTTCATGTTGAATGTCTCTCTATTTATAGTTGATGAAGAAAGATGACTATTGAACTTTTCTTCTTCTCGTTTGAGGAAAAATATGACAATTGAAAAATAGTCGTTGGAAGCTTCTAACAAAAAGTGTTTTTTCCAATTTGTGAATTAATCCTTGTTTGATCACCTAAAAAATGGTTAATCACTAATATAATGAAATGTTAGAGTGATTAGAAGCAAGAAGAACGAGTTACAAAATCATTCCAATGATTTTCAAAAGTTTCGAGATAATGCTTTGTTTTCTGGAATATCAATTATTCAAATAGTATCCTTTGTATTCGAATAGCTCCCTTTGTAAAACATTGATTTTTATTCGAATAGAACAATTTGTATTCGAATAGCCTTCTTTGATAATGAGTAATCCTTATTTGAATACTTCATTCTCTATTCGAATAAACTTTCAGAACTTGAAGTGTATCAGAATAATCAGTCCCTTATTCGAATAGGCTTGAATAGGCTTCTTTAGAGAACACATGATGTTATTCGAATAGTTAGTCCCTTATTCGAATAGCTGCTTCAGAAAAGAAATTGATCTCATCTGAATACACCAATTGTTATTTGAATAAGAGTCTTTGATAATGAATATTCTTTATTCGAATACAAATTCCTCTATTCGAATAATCGTTTAAAATTTGAAATGTATTCGAATAGTTAATTCATTATTCGAATAGCTATGATTTTAATTGAATAGTGCACCTTCTGTAACCCCTTTTCTCATCCAATGGTGCCACTTGTCTCAATCTCATAACCTCTCATAAAGTAAGTAACCATTTGGTTACCCTAACTAGCTCCATTAACCAATTAGTTACCTTACTAACTCTTTTAGTTAGTAACTAATTTCTTTATCAATTACTGACTAATTGAACGGTAAATTTTTCATTCTTCAAATTTTGCCCTTGATTAACGAAATTCTTATTAAATTACCATTTAACACATTTTCTCACATTAATTTCATTCTCAATAATTGTCATTGGCCCTTAATTAAAATTTGGGGCATTACAATTCTCCCCCCGTACATAAAATTTCGTCCTCGAAATTGATACACCACTTAAGACATAAACCCTAGACGCCTTTTCATAACGGCTTGCATCTCATATATTACTTCTCACTGGGACAGTCCCTTCTAGATTACTTGCACAAACGGTATGCTACAAGTCAATCTTAAACAGATGAATGCATCATACTCAGTTTCTTTCTCTTAATCACTTTATCAATTCCCGTACCCGAAGACACTCTCACGAGCGTGTGATCTCCATTTTCAAACACTAGAGGTCTTGACCTTCTGACAGGTAAGACACCGCGCCACGTACTTAGTCACATTACTCTTCAACCCTGGCCACCAATACATAAATTTCAAATTGTGATACATCTTGGTCATACCTGGGTCAAGGGTATACTGACTCTTATGAGCCTCATCCAGAATCCTCTGTCTCAAGTCAGCCTTTAGTGGAAGATAGATTCACTTTTAGTAACGCACCAATCCACTAGGTGACAAATCATAATCCCAAGTCCCTCCTTGCTCAATCATAGCTCAGATAGACTGGGCTCGTTCATCTTGCATCTGAGCCTCTTTGATTTCAGTCCTCAGGTCATTTTCCCCTTGGACCATACCATAACTGGCACACATGATGTTATTCGAGAGATTCAAATCCTAAAATTC
Source organism: Inga leiocalycina (assembly GCA_963242795.1). NCBI lineage: Eukaryota > Viridiplantae > Streptophyta > Magnoliopsida > Fabales > Fabaceae > Inga > Inga leiocalycina. Next base: position 77,350,240 of record OY725323.1, read on the forward strand.
CTCTATCAATTTCTTCTCTTGGATCATCATCGTTGCCACTAGCACCGCCTTCCGACTCAAAGCATTCGCGACGACATTAGCCTTACTCGGATGATATTTGATCTCCAGGTTATAATCTTTCAGCAACTCCATCCACTGATGCTGTCTCATGTTTAACTCTTTCTGATCATAGAGATATTTGAGACTCTTGTGGTCGCAGTACAATTCCACTGTTACACCATACAGGTAATGACGCCAAATTTTCAATGCAAATATCATTGCCGCAAGCTCTAGATCATGAGTGGGGTAGTTCATCTCATGTGGTTTCAGCTATCGAGAGGCATAAGCCACCACTCTTCCCTACTTATCAGGACACACCCTAATCCCTGCTTACTTGCATCACTGTACATGATGTAAGCCTCACTGGGATCAGATATAATCAACACTGGTGCCGTAGTCAACCTCACCTTCAGCTCAATGAAACTCCGCTCACAACGTTCATCCCACAAAAACGGTTGATCCTTCCTCGTGAGCTTGGTCATCGGCAATGCAATCTGAGAGAAGTTTTGAATGAATCTCCGATAATAACCAGCAAGACCCAGAAAACAGTGAATCTCAGAAACAATTTCTGGCCCCTTCCAATCAAGTACTGCTTCCACTTTACTGGGATCCACCGAGACCCCTTCTCGTTAGATAACATGGCCAAGAAATTTTACTTCCGTAAGCCAAAACTCACACTTGCTCAGCTTGGCATAGAGTTGCTTTTCTTGCAAGATTCTCAGCACAATTCTCAGATACTGTTCATGCTCTTCTCTACACTTAGAGTATATCAGAATGTCGTTGATAAACACTACCACAAACTGATCAAGATACTGTCGGAAGATGCGGTTCATATAATCCATGAACACTGCCGGCTCATTAGTCAACCCGAAGGGCATCACAAGGAACTCATAGTGCCCATACCTCTCTCTGAAAGTAGTTTTCGGAACATTCGTTGCCTTCACACGTAACTGATGATATCCCAACCTTAGATCAATTTTGGAGAATACACACGAGCCAGATAATTGATCTAATAGGTCATCAATTCTTGGGAGAGGATACTTGTTCTTAACAGTGACTTTGTTAAGTTCTCTGTAATCAATACAAAGCCTCAAGCTTCCATCTTTCTTTTTTACAAACAATACCGGAGCTCCCCACGACGAAACACTGGATCAAATACATCCTTTTTCAAGCAACTCTTCAATTTGCTTCTTCAACTCCGTCATTTCATTTTTGGCCATACGGTATGGGGCCTTCGATATAGAACCATCTCCATGTATAATCTCAATTGGGAACTGCACTTCCTTTTCTAGAGGCAATCTGCTAAGATCGTCCAGAAATACTTCAGGAAACTCTCTTACCACTGGTATACTTTCTAGAGTTTCCTTTGTCTCTCCTTACACGGAAAAGAATACTATATACCCCTAGCATCCCTTCTCAAGATATTTCTCAGCTTTAGCCGTTAAAAGAAAGTTCAAACTGGCATTCACATCATTCTCCCTCTATTCAGAATGATAAGCTATCTTCTTATTACCACAATCAAGCAGCACATCATTTGCTCTCAACCAATCAAAACCCAGAATAATCTCTAGTTGTTGAAGTGGTAAACAAATCAAATCAACTATAGACTCAAGTCCCTCAACAACTATCATACAATTGAGACAAGCTTCGGCCGTCACAGCCTTGACACCCATTGGCGTTGACACAACCAAGTCAAACGACAATTTATGCATATGCAATCCCAGGCGCTTCATACAGTTATAAGCAATAAAAGAATGACTTGCACCCGAATCAAATAAAGTTTATAACTCATTACCATCGAGAAGGATTTTACCTTGGATCAGTTCGGGAGACTTCCGGGCCTCCTCATGCCTCATTGCAAACACTCGACCTTGATTCCTAGGCCTTTGCTCTACCGGCTATCTTGGGCACTGAGTAGAAAGATGACTCGGTTGTTTGCAATTGAAGCAAATTACTTGCCCCGTGCAAGTTCTTCCAGGATGATATTTCCTACACTGATTGCATACTGGTCCTGCTGGAGGTCTTTGATTACCATGACCCTCAAAATAATATGGCTTCTTGCTATTGCCCCCAGATGAGGACCCTTGTCCCTTTCGCTTCTGGGAAGTATTTGCCTTACTAGGCTCATTACGGCTGCCGCTACCCTTAACTGGGTACAACTCCCTCAGATTATTTTTAGTTATTCTGCACTCTTCCATTGCCTTGTTGAAGTCAATGAACAGATGAGTGGCTAACCTCTTCCTCAACTCATGCCTCAACCCCCTGATAAGCATATCAGAACTCCACTCCTCATCATCCTTATACTGGAGGTAGGAAGAGTATCAAGATAACCGGATGAAACGAGATAGGTATTCATTAAAGCTCTCCGTATCACCTTGCTTGATGGCTAGGAACTCAGATTCTTTTTCAAACCTCACCGACTTAGGGAAGTACTTTTCATTGAATTTCTCTTGGAATACTTCCCAGGTCAGTGGAACATTCCGGCTTCGCAATGTCATAACGATGTTCCGCTACCACCGGTCTGCATCTCCCTATAACTTGTATATTGCTAGCTTCGCTTTCACCTCCGATAGACACTTGAGGACCTCAAAGATCTTCTCTAACCGGTTCAACTAGTCATCTACAGCTTGGGGTTCAAATCTCCCTCTGAACACTGGAAGCATGTGCTCACAAAATTTTGAGACCCAAAATTGTAGATCTTTACCCTCTCAGACTGGTACCCCTTATGACTCTTGATTTGGCACCATGCGAGATGGGGTATCTCGAGACCAATTGGACCCCTCAGCTGTCTCCTTATAACGAGTCCCTACTTGGGTTTCCTCCTGGGTCTCCTCACGTGTAGACTGGACCTTTTCCTCATTACGCTTGGCCCTTTCTTCCCCGATCTCTTCCCTTAGCTCAACAATCATGTCTCTTTGTTCCCTTATCAGATTCATTATCTCTCGCATTAGATCAGGTGAATTGTCATTTAATTCCTCCACCTCTGGATCCCCTGGTCTGAGTCTAGGGCAAACCATTTTGTCTTTTAACTCTACAAATGATTCACCACGTCAGTATTATAGCAAATGTATACACATAGTCCATAAGACTTATATATATCCACTGATAGCAAAAATACTCATGTGTATATAACCAACAATTATCAATCATCAAGCTATATTAAGCCAAAGAACTAATGCCAACTAAGGGAGCTATCTTAGCAAATTCTACCTTTGGCAGGAACTACAGCTCTGATACCACAAATGTAACCGCTTTCTCATCCAATGGTGCCACTTGTCTCAATCTCATGACCTTTCATAAAGTAAGTAACCACTTGGTTACTCTAACTAGCTCCATTAATCATTTAGTTACCTCACTAGCTTTTTTAGTTAGTAACTAATTTCTTCATCAATTTCTGACTAATTGACCAGTAAATTTTTCATTCTTTAAATTTTGCCCCTGATTATGGAAATTCTTATTGAATTACCATTTAACACATTTTCTCAGATTAATTTCATTCTCAATAATTGTCATTAGCTCTTAATCAAAATTTGAGGCATTACACCTTCAATAATGAATATGTTTATTTGAATACTGCAGATTTTATTCAAATAAACTTCTGATTCTAATGGGCATAATTCTTTGGATATAACTCCAAATTTGGCAAATGACCTATCCCCAGAAAGCTCTTTAAGTCTACTTTGCACAGTAACTAGAATCAATCACAAATACTTTGTATTCCAAAAGTTATGATCCAATTTGTAACATATGGTATGGATAGTGGTTGAAATTTGAGCTTCCACTTCCAAAAGGCATACCTCTTTGAATCGAACTCCAAATGTGACAAATAACCTATTACTAGAAATCTCTTTCAGTCTAGTTTCATATGCCTCAAGTTTCATCTCAATTGGATTTGTGGTTGGAGAGATGTGTTCAAAATACTAAACCTATTTTGAAATACAGTGTTGATAATGATTGGCACTTTTCAAAATTGATACCTCTTTCATTTGAACTCCTTGTAACTTTATTTTACTGTCAAAATGACGCATTGGAACTCTAGTTTCATAAGAATCAAGTTTTAAATCAATCGGAGTTGTGGTTTGGGGGATATGACCAAATTACTAAATCTCGCTTATGCTGAATGAAACAGAGTTTGTTGATGTCCTCTGCTGTTATTCAAATAGACCTGCTGCTATTCAAATAGTATAGCTATTATTCGAATAAACAGTACTTTGATTCAAATAAAACTTCTCTTACTCGAATAAACCATAAGAGTTTGCACTTTATCTTCAGATTAAGTCATTCCAACTTTCATTTGAGTATAACAACCTCCAATCTCAAATCTAAGAGCTTGAAACTTGACATTCCTATTATATTTTTCTAGTTCTTCCTTCTTTAATTTCTTCTTTCCTTTTTATTGTTTTTTTCTCTATAATCCTTTTGATAACTCCTTACTTTCTTAACTAATGTCTTCAATTTCTTTGTTCTTCTCCCTCTTGTTCATTCTCATCAATTCAATCACTTCTTTGTTTTCTTGACTTGATTTTCCCATATTTGATAATTTCATTCTTCAATATCTTCTCATTCTTTCTTATTCTTTTCTTGACTAATCTGCAAGATATTTGATATTAAATACAGTAGTTAGTCAGGAGAAAAATATATTAAGCAAACTTTTTGCTCTTAATATTTAGCATATATATTTGACATCATCAAAACTAATCACATCTAACAGAGGAACATGTAGCAGCAGGAGTAACTACCTTAGGTGAATCTAAAGCCTGAATAGTGAAGATTTGCAATTGAAGCTGAATAGATGATGATGGATGAATGATGATCAATATTTAGCACTAACATGTTTTTGTTTTGTAATTTGTAAATTGTGAATTTGTGATGTTTGAAGTTTGAACTTCATAGATTAGTATTCACTTCAGTAATTTAGAATATTAATATGAACATGATTAATGACTTAAGGTTATTACTCTTATATCATTTATAAAAACTTAAAAAGCATGTTTGATTGTTTGAAAATTATTGAGCAGGCTGAATGGACATTGTTTCTCCTTGCTATCATTTTAAGTATTATTGAGCAGGCTCAAGTGTTGGGAAAAAAAAGCAGGTCTAAACTCTGAACTGTCCAAAAAATAAAAAAGGGTATATTCATAACACATACCCGTTTTAGTACGGGTTATACAGGTTCACCTATGGGTACAGGCTACCCCGTCGATATAATTTAAATAGGCGGAATACGGGTTCACCCACAGGGCAGCCTCGCTTGCTTGTAACCACCCCTAGTAGTTTTCGCTTCTAAATCACACTCAATAGTGGCTTTTATGGCCATAGTCGAATCATCACCCCCTTTGATCCCCATCACCTTATAAAATCAGATATCTTCTAATAGCCTTCCTTAGCCAAATCCCAACCTTATAGACGAGAGACCATGGGATTGAGGTGTGGATCTATCTAGCCCAACCCTAAACGGAGCCCATAATATTTTATCAAATCTAGATTAAAGAAAAGATGCAGGTGGTTTGATAGGGACAATATGGTATTTTTAAGCTTTTATTATAATTTTTGATCCTTCTATGTAATTAGAGTTTTTATGGTCCTCTCCAATAAATGTCACTTGCTCCAGGTCCTTCATTCTAATTCTCCCAGTAAAATATTCAATCTTCAAAATTTTTTTATGATTAAAAGGGAGAGGAAGTAAGTAATTTGGATTTTGTGTCTAAAAAATTATAGGGAAAATCCCTAAAAAAGAACTTTTAAAATAGCAAAAGACGGAAAGGTGTTCCGAAATTCCATATTTCCACAAAAGTGCGAGTACCTGATCTGGGATATTGAAATTGTAGACAAAATGACGTGCGTAACCCTGGAAGTTTTAAAATTGAAAAACGGCAAGGAAATAAGAAGGGCGAAATTGCGCGAAAACTCTGTGGAGACTCTTCATCTTCTTCCGGCGTCGTCGTTGTCGTTGGTGGAGCGTGGTTCCGTGGCGTTGATAGAGGATAGTAGCAGCGACATTGTGCGGCGAATTTGGGGTGGATTTGAGGAGGAGCGAAGGCAAGAAGAGGTTGTGGTGAAAGGTATTGGAGAGTTGCAGAGGCACCAGTTTGCGGCTGCGAATTTGAGCTCCGGTGTTGAAGTTGGGTAAGTGGTTGTGTTTAAAATTGTATTTCATTTTAACTTATCCACTTGATTAGAATGGGGGTTCAAATTCGTTGGGTTAAAATTAGTTTGGTCCAATGTGGATAAAAGCTATGAAGTGGTACGAAGTTGGGAATCGTTGAGGGGAAGTTGTGAAAATAAGTTGCTAAGTTGGGAAGTTTGAATTGCAACTTTTGAAATTTGTAAACCGTTGAAACAGCATATGAACGCGTCAATTTGTGAAGTTGTGACAGGGTGTTCAGACGTAGCGTATTGTGATTTTATTGTTGTGAAAATCTTATACATAAATTTGCGAATGGCTTAAGTGAAGTTGTGAAACAAAATCTCTGAAAACTGCATGTGAAGTTGTGAACACAAAAGAAGAATCTGTGAAAACGGTAATGACACGTTGGTAACCTGTGAAACAGCATATGAAGTTGTGGATGTGAGTAGAAGTTGCGAAAGGGTTTGTAGATATAGGAATCGCCGATTTCACAGTATTGAAAATGTTATTGATAGTGTGGATTGTTTTAAGTGAAGTGCTGAATCCGTAAGATAACATTTGAAAATCGAATGTTATCCTGTGAAAACATTATCGGAGTTTGTGAAAGCGTAATGAAAAGTTGGTAAATATGTGTAGAGGTCAATTTAGGCGAGGAAATTGTGAAATTCGTAGACGAACTTGTGAATCCTTATGCAGAAGTTGTGAATTTTTCTCCATAAGTTGTGAGACCTCATTTAACTGTGGGGAAATAGATATTTCCAATAGTTGTGGTTGTGATGGGAAGGTTGCAAAATGGTATGAGAAGTTGCGATGACATAGCTTAGATGCGTTAACTTGTCATGTACGAATAAAAATGTTATTAAAATTGCTGAAATCCATAGTTGATGAGTGTAAACTGAATTTTTTGCAGGTAAAAGGAGATGGGGGGACACAAAGGTGAGACATCAAAGACAGAAAAAGTAAAGGCAACAAGTGTCAAAAGTAGAGAAGTAACGAAAGAAAGTGAAAAGTCGGAGGCAATAAAGGGCGATGGTGAACAGCTTAAACCAGTGATGAGTGGGTTTATGCTGTTTAGAAACGAGTATGTGGCCAAGTTAGGGGAGAAGAAGAGAAGGATGGCAGATGAAAGTAGGTCGGCAGGGAAGGCATGGCGTGAGTTGCCAGAGGCGAAGAAGAAGGAGTACAATGATAAAGCTATGGAAGGACGGCCGAAAAGGGAGATGAGGAAAAAGGAACTGCCATTTCATACCCGCTGCTCACTGGGAGGATTTACATCGTTGGTGCAGTTTGTGAACGGTAAAGAACATTTGAAGGAGAGGGTTAACAAAATAGGATTTGGAAACCTATTGAAGGTGCAATTGGAGAGACTCCCCCGTGACCTGATTGTGTCCATGCTGAGAGCATATGACCCAGCAACACATCAATTCAGGATTAGGGGGAAGACAAAAGAAATAGAAGCATCAGATGTGCACAAGTTGCTGGGTATACCTCATTCAGGGGAGGAGGTGAAGGTGGATGTGGAGGATTCCAATAGAAGATATCAGTGGTTGAAGAGGGAGTATGGGAGGAAGAAATATACGGACATTCTGAAGCGCATAAAATCTGGGACAGCTGGCGATAAATTTGAGTTTATGTTTGTGCTCTACAGTTTAGGGACTTTGTTATGCCCTACCTCGAGTGGGCTGATAAGTGACCGGATGTTGAGGGTTATGTTCTGCACAATGGACGGTTTTGAACATTATGACTGGGCAACATACATGATGAAAGACTTGTGGAAGGAAATGAGTGATTATGTCAAAGAGTACAGGGAGAAGAAGAAAAGGGAAGGGAGCAGCAACGTGGGTGGTTGCCTGTACTTACTCCTGGTATGTCACTGTTTACATTAAATGTGTAGCTATCATTAAAGCCGAAAATAATGATCCATATATTTTCTATGGTGCAGTTGTTCTTTGGGGAAAATTTCCCTTTGAAACAAAGTGTTCGCGAACAGTCCACCACACCGATTAAATTCTGGACAAAGGAAAAGATCAACGAAATGGTGAAGACTGAGAGGACGAGCAATATGGGAATTTTGTATAAAGGAAAAGGCTCTGAAGTTAGGGCAGGGAATGAGGACACAGATAATGTGCCATATTTAGACCCGGTATGTGTCTGTGGAAGCTAATTTAAAATGCAAAAACGATTTAATCATGTAATTGACAAATTAAGTTGTGCTGTCACTGTAGGAATTGAAGGAGGTCTATGCGCGGTTGGTGAAAGTTATCGATGAAAACCGAAACAGACTTGTAAACGTGGTGGTGCAGGAGCTACTCAATGTCCAGCTCGCACGAGAGGCCAGGGACAAAGCACAACAAGACGGCCCTGGTGTGACAGTAGATGAGCAACATACAGATGAGGATGATGATGATGCGACAGATGCTTCTCACGACTCAGATTCTGATGATGCAGACGCAGAACCTTATCATGTTGATGACGACGAAGATGATGATGCAGAGGGAACTGATGCAGAGGGAACTGAGGTGGCGGAAAAAGTCCCCACGGATGACCATGCAATTCAGAGGCCAACTCGAGTGCGGAGATCAAAGAGGCAGCCACTGCAAGCGATGACATGTCCATTTATACAGTTGGATGGGAGTCGAAAAAGGAAGACGCCAACGCATGATCAGAAAACGTTGTTCAACATAGTTTCCACAATGGCCAGAGGTCCTGAGGCTGAAGTGTAAGTATCAACGTCATGTGATTGAATGACTGTTATGCAGTTAGTATATTACCACAACACAGGAAGCGATGAACTAACTGGCATTGCATTTGAAATGTTTTTGTAGGCCGTTGGTTCAGATTTTGGATGAAGAACTGTGTCGAGACCAGTTGTATACGCTAGGGGGAATTCAAAGACTAAGTAATACGGTATGTATGGCTTACGTGGAGAATGGTTTCATTAAGTTATGGTGAATATTATATGTAGTTTATGCAATGGTTTCTTTGCTGCTGTAGGTGATGTCCGTTGTGTGTAAGGCTTTAATGTATCACTTCAAGCTGGAGGGAGGACAGCCGAAGCGCCATATTTTTGATGCATGGTTCATGGTAATTACTCATTTGTTGTGTAGTGGAACAACATTTAATTTGACCAAATTATGTGCACATTAGTCAGGACTATGTGTTTTTATGCAGACAAAGTTGGTAGGTCACCCAATAGGGTGGAAAGTGTCTTCCGCGAGTAAAGAATTCTCTGCCAAAACCGTCGGTTACAATATAGGCGAGTGTGACTTGATAATGGGTCCGGCACTTGTCCGTGGCCACTGGTTCTGTGTTGCGTTAGAGACAAAGACTATGACCTTCTACGTGCTGGACTCAATGAAGCCTGATCTAGGCAGCAAGAAGACGACGAGGAAGGGTGGCGTGACAGACGATTACATATTTGTGTTAAACTTAATTGTAAGTTCACCTGACTCCACTGCTGTAGTTGAGGTGGTTAACTTCAGTTGACCCACATCGTAAGACGCATAAATGTTGTTTTTTCAGAGAGATAGGTTCGTTGACATCATGCACATTATTAACCCGCATCTGGCTGGGAAGAAGAAGATGTCAGATATTGTGTGGCCTCCTGTTGTGCAACAGAATAATCTGTAAGCTTCTTCACATTCGCCTCTTACAATTTACCTTGCATTGTTTCGTTAAGTAACACAACGTTTTCGTGTGGGTGAGAGTACAGGAGGGACTGTGGTGTTCATGTTATTATTTGGTTGAGCCAGTGGACCCCGGAAGGTGATTTCCATTACGAAAATGTAAGTGTTTCAGATTTCCCTCTGTTCGCATTCTTATATACTTGTGATTTCCATTATGGTTTGCATTGAACCTTACACTGAGGGAATTACTTATTTGCAGGAACAAATTCAGCAATTGCGGAGCGACATTATGTGGTGGTTAGTCAATCATCCGCTGAATTTGTTGCGGGACACAGCTCTGGCCCTCATTCCCTCTGGACAAAAGTCCAGCAAAAGACGTGCTTAGGTTATGTCCCCGCGATATAGTAATGTCAACACTTGTCCATGTAAAGTATTGTTAACGTCATAGAGTAATGTACGGTAGAGTAATGTACGGTATAGTGCACTGACAGGACAGAACATGCAATTTAAGGTACATTAATGACAAATATGTTGCCATGCAATGTTTCCAAGTTCACTCCTCTATCATGACCTTCTAAAACGTACTTGTATGCCACCAACAATATCTGTGTTCCCCTTTCAATGTAACTATGTCCTTGCAAGAGGCAGGTTCAAAATTTTTGTAAGAGAACTAATATCCCTAACAGAAAGGGCTGATGTAATGAGGCACAATGAATAATATGCAATTTAGGGTTGAATGATGCACACATTACATAAGGATACTACGCACGTGCGCCACTTCCATTTCCAACTGCCAATAATCTGATCAGCAGTGCTAACAATCCATAGTAAACAGTGATGATGCACACATTACATAATGATTGTGTCCAGTCAATACACCCTGCTAACCAAGTGTGACACTTCCTTTTCCAACTGCCATTACTCTGATTATCTCTGGCGGCAACAAATCCATAGGCATATACACTATAGCGCGGTCATAACTTGATGTTACGTAGACAGTGCTTTGGTGTCTCTGAATTGTTGGCCATTGAGCAGTCGAGTTGATATCAGCACTGGACGGTAACAAGCGACTTATTGTTTACAGCCTTGCGTTTCTTTCCGCATCTCCACTCGACTTGAGGATTACAACTCGAGTTACTTGCATAATTGGACGGTTTCCAGACAGTGCTTGCGTCAAGACTTAGCAGTACGGACTCGAGTTGTCCAATTACCAACTCGAGTTATCATCATCACTGGAGGGTAACCCGATGGTGATAGTGAGAAGCGGCACCGAACTCGAGTTGCGTAGAAGGTCACTCGCCGCCGTTCGTGGATGACGTACGAAGATCACTCGAGTTTCCAAATGAACAACTCGAGTTGCCGTCATCACTGGAGGGTCACCCGACGGTGCTAGTGAGAAGCGGCACCGAACTCGAGTTGCGTAGAAGGTCACTCGCCGCCGTTTGTGGATGACTTACGAAGGTCACTCGAGTTTCCAGATGAACAACTCGAGTTGCCGTCATCACTGGAGGGTCACCCGACGGTGATTGTGAGAAGCGGCACCGAACTCGAGTTGCGTAGAAGGTCACTCGCCGCCGTTCGTGGATGACTTACGAAGGTCACTCGAGTTTCCAGATGAACAACTCGAGTTGCCGTCATCACTGGAGGGTCACCCGACGGTGATTGTGAGAAGCGGCACCGAACTCGAGTTGCGTAGAAGGTCACTCGCCGCCGTTCGTGGATGACTTACGAAGGTCACTCGAGTTTCCAGATGAACAACTCGAGTTGCCGTCCTCACTGGAGGGTCACCCGACGGTGATTGTGAGAAGCGGCACCGAACTCGAGTTGCGTAGAAGGTTACTCGCCGCCGTTCGTGGATGACTTACGAAGGTCACTCGAGTTTCCAGATGAACAACTCGAGTTGCCGTCCTCACTGGAGGGTCACCCGACGGTGATTGTGAGAAGCGGCACCGAACTCGAGTTGCGTAGAAGGTTACTCGCCGCCGTTCGTGGATGACTTACGAAGGTCACTCGAGTTTCCAGATGAACAACTCGAGTTGCCGTCCTCACTGGAGGGTCACCCGACGGTGCTAGTGAGAAGCGGCACCGAACTCGAGTTGCGTAGAAGGCCACTCGCCGCCGTTCGTGGATGACTTACGAAGGTCACTCGAGTTTCCAGATGAACAACTCGAGTTGCCGTCATCACTGGAGGGTCACCCGACGGTGATAGTGAGAAGCGGCACCGAACTCGAGTTGCGTAGAAGGTCACTCGCCGCCGTTCGTGGATGACGTACGAAGGTCACTCGAGTTTCCAGATGAACAACTCGAGTTGCCGTCATCACTGGAGGGTCACCCGACGGTGATTGTGAGAAGCGGCACCGAACTCGAGTTGCGTAGAAGGTCACTCGCCGCCGTTCGTGGATGACTTACGAAGGTCACTCGAGTTTCCAGATGAACAACTCGAGTTGCCGTCATCACTGGAGGGTCACCCGACGGTGATTGTTTTTTTTGTTGTTAAATGTGCATAAGTAATGTGCAAAAAGCAACACGTAATTGGTCATACTTGGCGTCCGTAGAAAAAAAAAAAGATAAACCATATGAACGTCGTTAAACCTGACGCATGGACGAACTGTTTGAAACATTTACTCTAAAATTATTTCTTTGGTGAACTGCATGTGACGAGAATTAAAAAAAAACGTGGGGACTATCGTCGTCTAGGCATCTGGATTAACGTCTTCATCGTTGTCGACTCCCTCATTAATTTCTTCCTCCTCCCCTGCGTCGATTCCTTCAATCGGCTGTGGTTCAACATTCGGTCCTTCTGGTTCGTTCATAATGTGGTAGAGCCAGCTTACTTCTGTGTCGTATATGCAATTTCTGCATCCGGCCTGGCATGGTTGGTTCTCACAGAATCTATGTTTGGGATGGTCGAATATGTTCCTGTTCAGTCCCCAGTTCATTGATTGTAGGTGTCGTGTCACTCGCTCTTTAATTGAAGATATTTGGCCTGAGTCGATAATGGCTTGAAGTCTGTGTATTGCTTCGTTCCCTTCTGGTGTGTCGTTAAACTTACTCCATTTTGCAAGGACTAATATGGCAAATGAGTAACTTGCATCACAGTTGTTTAGCACTGCAGCCTCCCGTATTTGTGACAGTCCTTTCTCTCCTGTATCTGCTGTTCTGGTGTAGTATTTAAGACCTCTAATGAATAGACTAAATGGATTACCGTTATGGAAACATGTCAGCAGGAAATGAATATGTTGCTCGCTTCTTGTCCATCCTAGATGATCATAGTTCTCCAGAGGCACGTTCTTATAGAATTCTGTTGAATTTCCTGCTATCCTTAGGATGCGGCATGAATTCTTGAAGTGATAATAGTCTTTCAAACTTGATGATGCTATGTAGCACATCAGTTCTATTAATATTGTTTGCGGAAGCTTCAGAAGCGGTGAGTCATCGTTGCTGGTCGTTCTTCTATGTCTGGAGTGGTCTGGTGGGAAGTCAGCCATGTCTTTTTTCGTGTTTGTTCCTGCAAGACTGTTTTGTTGCCTGCGGCCTAAATAATTGGGGGTGCGGACTATTTGTAGTTTTTAGTGCACGACCAAGCGTGGCCGTTTTATTTTATCGTCTGTTTTAGTTTTGTTCGTGGTGGTGGGTGGAACGTGGCGGTTGTGCTGCTTGGTTGATTGTGGTGTACGCCTTTTGATGTCGTGGGTTCATTGCCGGTTACCAGAGTGCTTCGCATTCGTAACTGAAATTAGTAATGTCAGTCTGTTCTGTTGCATGTAACGTTTATGTGGTATTGCATGTCTTTTTTCCTTCCGTTTTGTGTTTGAACTGTGTTTTGTTTTACAAGTGAATGTGTTTGTCATGGCCACGTGTATATAATTTGTATGGACTAATTTATGCACATTAATGAACTGAACTGAAGGTCATATTATATCCAGAGCACGTATGGTGTCAACATGCACCGAGCCTGCGTTTAAAATAACACGCTCCAGTTAAGTAGTCACATAATGAGAGGTACAACATGCAATTACATGAGAGCAGCGCAAAAAATACTTTACCACAGCAGCAGTGCCACTAAAAGGATCTGTATTCATGATGACAAAACTTATAAAATTTGCACAGACTAAGGTTTGTGTGACTTAATTACAGCAAAATCAAACCACAAATATATTCGTCAGGCACCACGCAACACATTCAGGAGGTACATTGAAGAAGACATTATACAGAGAAGCAATGCTCTCTACGGTCGCTCATACTAGGAATATGTCTCACGGTCATGTCTCCCCCTTGTTGTCGTCATCTGGAAGGGTAAATGTCGTACACAATTCCAAGGTTGCAGAGGAAGACGGTGGCTTGCGAAGAGGAGCTACCGGTGGAATAGGGTCTGTCTCAGTGGTACAACAAGGTGGTGTATAGGGTGTAACTGCAGTGGCAGGTTCAATGGGGGCAGAGGTTTGATCATGGGAGCCAGAGCATGTAACGTTTATGGGGTCCTCTATGGGAGTGGTGCCTGAGGGCTCACAACTGGATTGTGGAATAGCTTGTGGGTCCTGAGGGATGGGAACCTTTGACAGTGTGGCAGGATCCGGGGGTGTCAACATAACATTGGATGACGTAGGAGGACATGGAGCATTTTGAGTGACTAAGTTTGCAGGAGTTGTAGATTCAGGTCCACATGGAACAGGTGCAGCATTACACTGTGACGGCATATCAGAAGGAGGAAAGTTGAAGTGTTCTCTGAGGACAGCTTCATAAGTATCAAGGCGATGATTAAATTCCCTCAACTGCTGAGTATGAGCATCTTGCATTTGAAATAGCCTCTCGAAGTTCTCATTAATGCCAATAACCAGACGTTTGACTTGATGGTCAACCATTTCGACCAGATAGGCATTTGAGACCTTTATGTGGTCTGTGGTTGTTTTCAATGCATCCTGGATGTAGGTCTGAATTGTGGCTGCCATGAGTGGGGGTCCAGGAGACCCAGCTCTTGATGATTGTCCCTCATCCACTTTGGGTCTCTCAGATTCCATCTCCTTCCTTTTCTTCGTTGTTATACTTGTAGAAGCACCCACTGGCAGCTTAATATTCATTCTGCTCAGGTGAATGCTGTCAAACCTTGGAATACGAACAATTTGCTCATTAGGTTCGAGGTACCAGATATTGTGCAGCGTCAGAAAGTGAGAGATCAGTTGGGGAAACGGTAGAGGGGTACTCCTTGTGGAAGACTTCCTGTATCTGTTTATTTCATTGTAAATGTGTTGCCCTATGTTCCTCTGTTCCTTAGACACAATTGAGGCCATCAGCTGGTAATCTTGTCCCACGAAGTGAGTGAAATTGTTCGATTTGTTGACCATAGATCGTGAGTATATGTACCACACAATCCGATGTACATCACTCAAGGAGCTAGGTTTGAAAGTTAAAGTTTTACTTCCACCAATTGGATTCAGAATCTGACATATTTCTACATCACTGAATTCTTTTACAGGCTCTGTTGGAGGATTGTCTATGCCAAGGTAAGTGTTAATCAATGCAGCAGATAGTTGAATGTTTTGGCCCCTAACAGTTGACTCTAATCTTTCTTCTATCAGTTCGCCCACCTCATCACAAACCTCAACCACCTCCAAGTTACAGTAGAAGTGCCTCACTACAGAGGGACTATATGACGTTTTGATGGTCAACCAAGGTTCATAGTACTGAAACCAAGGGTACAGATCTAAAGCGAGTGTGTCCTTAATATGTTGTAGATCCAGATAAACAACAGGACAGAATGATCTATGAGCGAAATCATCGTCATACCTGCTCTTATCATTAGGCTCTAGTGTCTCTGAATTGAAACCTGGTGGTGGTCCCAGAAGCTCATCCTCCAGTTCAGGAGGTACATTACACTTTGCTTTTTGATTTGAAGTTGATGCACCACCATATCTGGATTTTGTGGGTGCATGCAATGTCTGATCAACCAATTGAGTCACAATCTTTGTTATCTTCCGCTCTAAGTCTTCTTCTGTTTTCTCTGTGGAGGTTGAGGCCAAATGTTCTGTAGGCACTGACACGACTAGTTCCTTCGAAGTGGGAGAGGCTACTTTTGGCCGTTTCTGCTGTGATTCTGCTATCACAACCCCCTGTGACCTGCTCGGTTTTTCCGGTGGTAGTCGATCCTGAACTTTTGGCCGAGTCTTCCTCGGTTTGTTCAACGGCTTACTCCCTTTCGACGGCAGCTTCTGTGAATCACGAGAATCTTTCTTCCCACTGTCGGAGCCCTTTGTTCGCACCATTGCACCAGATGGAAGAATGAGAAAGTGCGATGCTAGGGCAAGTCCAAACTCTGCTTCTCGACTCACTGAGGGTTAGGGGGAATGGAGCTGTTACGCCACGGTTGGTTGAACGGGATTTGAAGGTTGCATAGAGCTCAACTGCCTAATAGTACGTTTCTCGTCAGTTAACTCGAGGGCTCATTTAGTCGGAGGTCGAGTGGAGTGCACAGAAATGTTTGGTGATTGAGGGAATTAAAGCGTGGAATCCTGATTAACTCGAGTTATAGTTCATTCACTCGAGTTAGTATTCCCTTTTGGTTCGTGACTTTCCAGTTACCCTCCAGTGATGCGCACAACTCGAGTTGGTCATGGCCCAACTCGAGTCCACACGTCGACTGATCATAGTTTCGCACTGGAGTGCGATATGTCCAACTCGAGTTCCCCACGCCTGCACACGATAACTTTCCAGTTACCCTCCAGTGATGCGCACAACTCGAGTTCCTCATGGCCCAACTCGAGTCCACACGTCGACTGATCATAGTTTCGCACTGGAGTGCGATATGTCCAACTCGAGTTCTCCACGCCTGCACACGATAACTGGCTGGTTACCCTCCAGTTATGCGTACAACTCGAGTTTCTATTCCATCAAACTCGAGTTATCACTTACTCTTATCATATTCATAACAAGATCATACCTTTTCGTGAGCAAAGAAAGTTTGAATAAACAGTCGGTAGCATCACTAGGCATGGGCCTGCTTTTCCCATCGGCATCAAATAGCAGATTGTATTACCACAAGTCTTTGAAATATAAATTGGTACATCAAGTGTTGTTGTTATTAACAGATTGGGTTACATGAAGAAATTTGATGTGATTTAAAGTTGTGTAAGAAGGAATTTGATGTGATTTAAAGTTGTGTAAATAAAAACACCATTGTCATCCCACCCCTCCAAGTGTGGAACGGATTGTCTCAAGCAGGGTACATTGATGCACAAACAATATACTTCACTGTCTACTAACATTGGCTTACATGAACACAGATCTTCTTGGTGGCATAGGTGTTGTGGAATTGGTACATCAAGTGTTGTTGTTATTAACAGATTGGGTTACATGAAGAAATTTGATGTGATTTAAAGTTGTGTAAGAGGGAATTTGATGTGATTTAAAGTTGTGTAAATAAAAACACCATTGTCATCCCACCCCTCCAAGTGTGGAACGGATTGTCTCAAGCAGGGTACATTGATGCACAAACAATATACTTCACTGTCTACTAACATTGGCTTACATGAACACAGATCTTCTTGGTGGCATAGGTGTTGTGGAATTGGTACATCAAGTGTTCTTGTTATTAACAGATTGGGTTACATGAAGAAATTTGATGTGATTTAAAGTTGTGTAAGAGGGAATTTGATGTGATTTAAAGTTGTGTAAATAAAAACACCATTGTCATCCCACCCCTCCAAGTGTGGAACGGATTGTCTCAAGCAGGGTACATTGATGCACAAACAATATACTTCACTGTCTACTAACATTGGCTTACATGAACACAGATCTTCTTGGTGGCATAGGTGTTGTGGAATTGGTACATCAAGTGTTCTTGTTATTAACAGATTGGGTTACATGAAGAAATTTGATGTGATTTAAAGTTGTGTAAGAGGGAATTTGATGTGATTTAAAGTTGTGTAAATAAAAACACCATTGTCATCCCACCCCTCCAAGTGTGGAACGGATTGTCTCAAGCAGGGTACATTGATGCACAAACAATATACTTCACTGTCTACTAACATTGGCTTACATGAACACAGATCTTCTTGGTGTTGTGGTGAAGTATATGTCAGAAGGTCATGAACACAGATCTTTTTGGTGGCATAGGTGTTGTGGTGAAGTATATGTCAGAAGGTCATGAACTCAGATCTTTTTGGTGGCATAGGTGTTGTGGTGAAGTATATGTCAGAAGGTCATGAACTCAGATCTTTTTGGTGGCATAGGTGTTGTGGTAAAGTATGTCTTAGAAGGTGATGATAGGAGATGTTTTTGGTGGCATAGATGCTGTGGTCAAGTATGTCTTAGAAGGTCATGATAGGAGATGTTTTTGGTGGCATAGATGCTGTGGTCAAGTATGTCTTAGAAGGTCATGATAGGAGATGTTTATGGTGGCATACATGCTGTGGTCAAGTATGTCTTAGAAGGTCATGATAGGAGATGTTTTTGGTGGCATAGATGCTGTGGTCAAGTATGTCTTAGAAGGTCATGATAGGAGATGTTTTTGGTGGCATAGATGCTGTGGTCAAGTATGTCTTAGAAGGTCATGATAGGAGATGTTTTTGGTGGCATAGATGCTGTGGTCAAGTATGTCTTAGAAGGTCATGATAGGAGATGTTTATGGTGGCATACATGCTGTGGTCAAGTATGTCTTAGAAGGTCATGATAGGAGATGTTTTTGGTGGCATAGGTGCTGTGGTCAAGTATGTCTTAGAAGGTGATGATAGGAGATGTTTTTGGTGGCATAGATGCTGTGGTCAAGTATGTCTTAGAAGGTCATGATAGGAGATGTTTTTGGTGGCATAGGTGCTGTGGTCAAGTATGTCTTAGAAGCTCTAGCAGAATTTTTTGTGGCATATCTGCTGTGGTAAACTGTATGTTAGAAGGTCATTAACACAGATCACCAGTTTATTTTATTGTGTACTAACATTGGGTTACATGAATGAACAACTTTTTGGTGGCATTGGTGTGGTCAACTATATCAGTATGTCTTATAAGGTGATGATATTTTGGTGCCATAGATGCTGGGGTCAACTATGTCTTACAACATGAGAGCACCAGCATTCCAACCAACTGATAAAAACTACATAATACAGAGCAGTCTGATAAACTATACATTTGTATTTCTACATTGATTACAACTTGAGAAATAGTTGCCAAACTATACATAATCAACACTATACTTGTGTACAAAAGCAGTGGCTACTTACATAAACTTTCAACTTTCAGTGACAACATAACATTAAGATCTTACTGCTTCTTAATGTTTTTTTGTCACTGACATGACACTGCATACATTACATATAAAAACTGCTTTCCTGCACCCCATCCCTTCATTCCAAAAACCATTGAAGGGTAAAACGAAAACATATATACAACATAAAAGATGAAGCATCAAAGATGATCATTAGAGTTCAACATGGGTTGGGATTTTTACACGTCCTTCTTGTGTGTCCTGCTTCATGGCACCTTGTACAATGGTAGATCTTTCTATTTTGGAACTGTGATTCCTGCCTCCTTACTCTTGGTCTTCCAGGAGGTCGACTTGTGATTGGAGGGTGGAGGAACGTAGCTTCGGACATGTTTTCCATGTGATAATCCCTATAATCATTGACGTTCGGCATGTCTATTGTCACAACCGGAATCATGCTGTGCTGGTAGATCCGTTGCTGAGCTTCTATCTTATAACAATCCTCAACATAATCGTAGATGTTGCCGTGCACAACCTTGACAGCTGCACACGCATGTGTGCATGGAATCCCACTCATCTGCCATGCCCCACAACTACATTGTCGTGATCGCAAGTTAACCCCATGGTCTCTACGTACTGTATGCACACTGAATCTACCCTGCCCATAATCTTCACACCACATATGCTCACATCCACTCACATTTTCCATAACCTTTGCATCTATATTTGGTCCAACACAATTCTTCCACTTGTTCATTGCCACATAAGAGGCATGCATCTTCTTTGCTACTTTCTCGCGATGTGCGTGAATTAATTGGGCTACATTATACTTCCTCTCCTTCACCATCCATGCATTGAATGACTCGGCGATATTGGTTGTTATGTTATCCCATCGTTTGTATGGGAACTTGCTAAGAGCCCACCTATCAACGTCACCATGATTGTTAATCCATTCATATAACTCTTGACAGTGCTCCCGCATCTTTTCCATTGCTTTATCAAACTCATCAACACGCCTTGCATATGCAATCTTGTCAAGAAGCATCAGTCCATCCTCCTTTGACCGGTTACTGGTCTTTCTCTTGCCCCTGTTTATTTTCAGTATCTCTGCACTGAAGTTCTCCTTCACATGTCTATAACAGAATGCATGACGATGCCCTCCAAATATTGCTGCCACAGCACCTATTATGGCATTGTGACGATCTGACACAATTGTCAAGTCCATAGAACCAACAATCCTTTTAATCATATGCATGAACCAAGTCCAATCGTCCATTGTCTCTCCCTTCACAATTGCTATGGCAAACGGCAACAGCTCATTATCCGCATCATACGCTGAAGCTGCAAGTAGAGTCCCCTTATAAGGGCCACTTAAATGAGTTCCATCAACATATAGTACATGCCTTGCACCCCCCATGAAACCCTGTACACATGACCCATATGCAATGAAAACTCTTTCAAACCTGCAACCATCTGCTACCCATTCAGCAACTGTATTAGCATCAGTTTCCTTCAACCTTTGGCATATCCATGGGATTAACAAGTATGATTGTTCCGGTCTTCCATGTATGTCTTCCATTGCCTTTTCCTTTGCCCTATATGCCTGTTTATATGTTAGCTTCACACCATACTCCCTTTGCAGTGTCTTCATAATCTCAGTTGGACGCTTCTCGGTGTGATTCCTAATCTCGTCAATTATTATTGATGATGTCAAAGTAGATCTTGCACCATGGCCGCTCACTTGCAAATGATCTTGAGCTGAATGAACATGATCTTTGATGAATTTTGTCACACACAGTATTCCAGAAGTCCTGCCCACTGCAGACGCACATAATTTCCAAGGACAACCCTCTACTTTACACGTGACATACATCTTGTCCTTGCTATTCCTATCATATTTATACATGAACTTATGTGCAATGCTATACTTGTACAAGGCTTCTCTTAATGCATCGGCATGAGGAAAATGCTGCCCCACCCCAGAAATTAATCCTGACCATTTCAAATAGCTAGTGTCACTCAAATTTGTCTGATGTGTCTCATAAGTTATACACCCACCACCAATTTCAAATGACACAGCCTCAAGATCATTGCCATGTGTCATGGGAGATACCTCTGCTTCCGGTGACCGTTCCAATAATCTCTGGCTCCTGCATACAAAATTACAACACTTGATAACTTATTATCATACAACAATTACACCACTTTATAACTTATTATCAGCTTGGGAATGAACAAAATATTACTAACTTACACATGTGCATTATTCATTGGCAAGGATTCATTGCCATTCTCTATATTGGCTACAAACACATGCGCACTGCTTTCATTGAACCGAAAAAGGTTTTCAATTTCATTATCATTGTCAAGCTCAATTAATGTCTCATCAAACATTACTGTGTATTTAATGTCCCAACTGCTCCCTTCATAACCTGTCAATGTTGATATAATTTCTCTTAAATCTTCCATTCTTATCCCATCTTTTAGTACCTTTACCCTCACACTACCTCCGAAATATTTAACTTCACCGTCATTATTATGTTCAAATTTCCCCCCTACGTGGAAATAACAAAACAACTCCTTTGCACAGCTTGAACCAATATTACCATCCATTTTTTTACGCTTCCTGCGACAAATAAATAACACTTAGTTAGTTGACAAACACAAAACTACATGAGTACCTCAATCTTTCACAAATCTATATTAGGGTTTTCCAACTTCATATTAATCGTTTCTTAAAAAATCCACCCCATTTATTCTCTTCAACCACAACCCTGAAAGTAACCATCCCAACCTCCTCCCCGATTCAGGCAGCATCTGCATTTTTCGCCATACCACTCTTCAACATTCACGTCCTTCAAACCCAAATACCCCGCAAAGTTTCCCACCCAAATGAAGACGAAAATGGTTTTGCTTCAGCTCGACCACAGGGGGAAGAACATTGTCGACTAATGAAGTACATACCTCTGTTTGTATCGCCTCCCACGTACGTTCCCGCGCGATGACGCTCTCCCTGTTTCGCGTCACCTTCTTTTGTCATCAACTTCTTTTCTTTCATCATTAGAGGACAAATTTGTCATTTTACGTTCAATTCTAATATTCCAGTTAACGTACTCGCACTGATACGGGATATTATATTTCCGCGCACGTCTCCGTCTTTTAACAATTTAAAGGTTCTTTTTGAGGGATTTTCCCAAAATTATACTCCTCTTTAAATTAGAGAGTTAATATTGGTTTTAGATATACTACATATTTTACATATTTATGATTTTTTCAAAAAATTAGCCCATATTTCCTCGACAATAATTAAGTAGGGAAGATGTGTATGGAATTAAAAAAGATGAAATTAAAGAAGATGATTAAGGTGCTATAGATAAAACTTATCGTATTAATTAACTTAACTAATCTTCTTAATGTTTTAATTTAATTATTGGTTTAATTTTTGGCATAGGAATGTAAGTAAATGTTGACCCCAAAAAAATGTAAGTAAATTGAGGACAAGAAGAAAGTGACGAGCTAAAATTATGTTTTGTCACTTTGTGCTGGGAAGCCAAGATAAGATGGGGACTAATCACGGTCAAGCCAATGATATGCAATTTTTGACCGTAGATACAGATAGGTAGAGATGGTGGAGTATTAGTGCCTATTTGGATTAGCGGTAGAAAAGTAGCTTTTTTTGTTATATGACTTTTTACAAAGTCAGATAAGAAAAAAGTCAAAATTTAGATGTGATTTATGTTTGGATTGACGGTAGAAAAAGTGATTTTTTTCTAACCTTAAATGTGTTTGGATTGGTGTTTGAAAAGCCCGTTAAGATGGAAAATGACTGAAAAGGGCATGAATCTTATTGAATACTATATATATATATATATATATTAGTTGTATATATTGTGATAATTGAAGTGAAAAAATATAAATAAAATTTGATAAAATAATAAAAGTTCAATTATTATTGAAAAGAAAAAGAAAAATATGCTAAAGCTACTTCAATTAAAAATGGATAAATTTATATCTAAATTATAAAGCATATATGAAATGTCTCATTATTTAATCATCTACCCCTAATAAGTTGGTATCTGATTGTGTCACGAACATGGTTCATTTGTGTTGACGATAATCTACAGATAGTTGATGTGCATGTGACATCACTCGGGTCATTAGTATCTTGATCAGGTATATTTCCTCATTCAGCTTCTCGAAAATCCATATCTGTTTGGGAATTTCTCCGGATAAGATTATGTATAGCCATTATCGCACAAACTATGTAGACTCGTGTTTCAAAGCTATATGACTTCATTTCCCCCAAGAGTTGAAACCTATTCTTCCAAACTCCAAACGTCCTTTCTATAGTAATCCGCAAACTTGAATGCTAATAATTGAATATCTCATTGGGATTTGCAAGTCCCTCGCGTTGCTTGAAGTCTGAAAGATGATAATGCTCACGTTTATACGGACCAAGATATCCAACAAGTGTTGGATAGCCAGCATCGACCAAATAATATTTCCCTGATAAAAGTTCAGCTTTTACAATGTTTCAATTGATATCAAGTATGGTTATTAACATAGGTGGATATATATTAAACATAGCTCTGCCCCACTAAAATTTTATAAATATGCATAGTTGATATAATGCCCTTTTAATTTTCTTTCCATATGCTTTGACAAAGATGCCTTGGTAAGCTAATTGATTCAAACAAAACCTCCAAGCCACCGAAGAATAACAATTTAAATTCAAGCTTCTAAATTGTCGGACTCCACTCTAGCCAAGTCATTTACCAGATTCACAAATACCCTTGAGAATTTTCTAAATTGATGATAATGTAAAGATATTAATAAATAGAATGTCAGTCACATGTATTATTGATCGTTTTTTGGACTGTGATGATACACACACATTTAAAAATAGAAGAAATAGAAACAACAACAGGTAGCAATTTCATTCAATTTTTCAACTTCATTTCCATCTATCTTTCTTCCAACCCCATCGAAAAAAATCCCAAATCAATGGATGTCCAAATCAAAATCATACTTCTACTGCTCTCTGAATTGATTCCTGCATATATATTTATCGCAGTGTTAATATATTTAGTAGCCATTATCCTTCTAACAAGGTTCCAAAATCTCATTTAACTTCCCTTGCATTGATGAAGAAACAGAGATTTGATTATATAAGTAATCGTTCTTGATGAAGAAACAGAGATGAATAAACCACAACACAACACCCATTCGCATATATGCAGCAACCACAGTACAACATCGAAACTCATACGCATAGATGAAGTAACTTGAGTAAAAGAAGGAAACAACACCCATACACATAGATGAAGAAATGTGAGGAAAAGAAGGGAAACAGCACCCATACGCATAAAAATGTCAAAGAACATAACCCAAGCGCATACATACGTACGTACATACATTTCTTCCACAAATCATGCTAACAAAGCCTTGAGCTCAAATTCAGTAATAATATTCAGAGATGAAGAAAACACTGACTTCAAACAGTGAACCTTGATCAGGAAATGAGAAAGCCGACTCACATTCGGCAACCACAAAGCAGAGGAAAAAACTCAACACAAGTAAACAAACCTGTCAGACCAAAGAAGCCTCGGCGATCGCACGACGTCTGTCGACCTTAGATCGGAACACCCACCAATGGATCTGGCCACCAAACTGCACGGACAAGCCACAGATCGCAACAAGCAACTGAACAGGGGACAGATTGGAGTAGGACGATTGGATGGCGATGAGCTTCGCAGCCTCCGACCACACCAACACCAAACGCCGATGACACGACCACAAGCACGACGGACAGCCAGATCAGGGAGAACAGGTACGGTTGAGGGAGGCGTATGTGAGAAAATGAGAAGAGGTGTGAAAAAACTGTGGAGAAATCGAGCATTAACCAAGACTGGTAGAGTATTCGTTGCGCATTAATTGCCCATAATAACTGATTTCTGTCGTGCCGATGCGAAAAAGCTCAAGCTGTGAGCTTCTATGGCAGTGTTTGGTGGGGGCGTTTTGGGCCCAAACGCTCAGCTGGATGCCCAAAAGCTAAATGCTCAATTGGGAAAAAAAATACCAGTGTTTGGAGAGCCCAACTCCTCATTGAGCTTAAAATTTAAAAACAAGCTTTACCCTAAAGCTGAGATGTGGAGCTTTTCTTGGAGGTCATCCAGCATTTATTATTATCGTGTGACACATGGGTGACATCATTTGACGTGACACTATCATGTGCGCCCCCACACTTGCTCCCCTCGACTTGGTTGCCCATACCCGCTAAAAATTTAATCCAAACAAACAAATTCAATTTCCTATATATATAAAAAAAATTAAATCTCATAATTTGCAAAACAAATGTGAGTTTTTAAATGATGATATTTTATTGATAGAACATATAAATTATATGTGATTGAGAAATCAATACACCTCCTTTTTTTATATAAAACATATTTACTTAATTTAATTATATTAAAAAAATTGATTAAATTAATTAATATAACATATATTTTTTTAAAATTCCTTAGTCAATGAGAATAAATTGAGAAAATATTAATAAATATGAAAAATAATCCTTATATTTAAAAAAAATCAATTTCCTAAATAAGTCATATATTTAAAAGTCATATGGTAGGCGATCTTCCATTCAAATGAATCAGTTGCGTGACTCAATTATAGACCACATTGTACGAGACATGTAATACAAGTTGTTATGTAATATTTTTGTGGACAAATTGTGTTAATTTTAAATTCCAATTTTCCCAACTTTAACTTTTATAAAATTTTTTTTAATTTCAAATTTAATTTCTTTCTTACTATTCTCTCTAAAATCACTTATACTTAAGCCAATCCAAATAAGGTTGTAAAAGCTAAATTGATAAACTCCATTTTTTCAATCACCCTTCCAAACATAAATCACATTACGCAATCGGACTTTTACCAAAAACAAGATTATAAAAAACTAAATGAATAAATTCCATTTTTTCAACCGCTATTTCAAACACACACTATGTTAACCCGCGATAATGATCAAAGCTCAGTAATGTATATTGTTAACCCAAACAGGATAATAAATGCTCATCGGGTTTTTTCCCCTACCGCGCGTTTTCCCTCCCTTAACGCTGTGTCAAACAAACCCTTAGATTATGGAAATCTTTTTAAGAAATTGGCGGTGGAAGAAGCAGGAGCCAACAAAGATGATAATAATAGGAGCCGAACATTCGTAACCATGGCATCCCAATTGTTGCCGCTTTCGCTTTCTTTCTCGTCTTCGTCTTCGTCTTCGTCTTCGTCTCTTCCCGCGTTCGTCCACCGTGCTCCGTTTCGGAAGGGAGTATTCTCAAGGCCCAGCCTTGCCTTCCGCCGTCTCCGGGGCTCATCCGCCGTTGTTGTTCCTCGTATCGGCAAGGAAGACACTGAATTGCGCGTCTCGTCTGAGCAGGATGAGGATGCCGACCCAACCCCTCAAGACCTTGAATACATCGACCAAATCAAAAGAGTATGTGTATTTCTCATCATACTGTGAGTTGTGAAAATTGTTCTCCCTTTTCTACTAATCCTTCTGTCATCCATCTTTCAATCATTTCCCGCTTCTTAATTTGCATTTGTGCGCGCGCTTCTAGGTGCTGGAGCTTCTGAGGAAAAATAGGGACATGCTCTTCGGTGAGGTACTTTCACTTGTTTTGTTCTTTTTACTTCATGCTGTAACTTCAGTCAAAAAAAAAAAAAACTTCATGCTCTAACCATGCTCAACACTTATTTTTTTTTTTGGTGGGTTACTAAGGAGGCATCACCAAGACTTGGGAGTAGTGAGTGGGAAAAGGGGCAAGGGTATGGATATACCGATATAGGCTGTTGTCATGAACTCATGTGAGCTGCCACTTGATCAGTTGATTGGCTTGGATTTTCATTACTTTATATCTTAATTACTTATTATTTGCACCTTTGTTGGGCAAAGACGAGATGAAATGTGAGAAGAGAACGAACTTAATTTTTAAATGGAGGGCTTAAGTTTCCCACCTCTTTTGGTTGATTATGCTGCAGTTTGTTTGTTTGTTTGTTTTTTTTTTAACTTTATTCTTGCTTACTACGCCATTGTGCCCCCCAATTATACAGTCATTTCGACCTTGCCGATTATGATCTGTGTTTCTTTCTTTTTTCCCCACACATAGGTTAAATTAACAGTAATGATTGAGGACCCCAGAGAAGTTGAGAGAAGAAAATTGCTTGGCATTGAAGACCCTGATGCCCCAACAAGGGATGATCTAGTTGCTGTTTTGGAAGAAGTAAGTTTGGCCTCCTATGACTGCTATATGCAACTAAGAAAGTAGACTCATAGATCATCTTTCTACCGGAAGTAGTTGTGTTAAGCCACCTTGACACCATTAACTAATATTTGTCACTAGTACGATCATAATTTCATTTGCTTGACTTCTCCTTAGGGGTTAAAAGTGTGACCCTTTATTTGGTAGGTTAACGAAGGGAATATCCCAAAGAATAAAGCTGCTCTGAAGATGCTAGCTGAGGAATTAAATTCATGGCCTAATTTAGAGGTATGCTGATACTTTCTTTTCTTGGACCCTTGGCATGCTTAAACTGAACTGTGCGATAATAGCCATTTCAAAATGTCCTGTAAAATGAGGGTGGTTAATATTTCCAATGTCTTCTACAATACAACAACTTTTTTTTTTAATGATGGATTGGAAATGGAGCTCCTACCAAATGAAAGCTTTGCAAGATACCAAATCCTTTGTATCTTAATATGGCCTCGTAGTCACTGATTTTGCTACCTTATCTTGATAGCACAGATAATTCTTTCTAGTATTGCCAATGTAGAATTGAGTTGAGATTTAAGAACTGTGTTGAATTGACGGTTTGACACGAGTTATCTCTGAAGTCTTGAGAGTCAAATTTCCTTGGTCGGCCTCATTTTTCATTCTTCTTTCTATGTGCAAAAGGCTTTTATTTAACTGTAGCATCCTCTCCCTTGAATGCAGCTCTCAATGTCAAATTATTTTTGTTCAAGATTAAACCTTCAAATCCTGAACTTTGAATCTAGAATTCTCAATATATAATAGTCATATTGAGAATTCTCGTAATAGCGTAATGCATATACCGTTCAGTAGGGAAATGTGAGGAAATGTGTAAAGTGAGCACTCGTGCTTACTCTATGTTATTGCGCTGGAAGTTCTAAACTTGTACCACTTTCTAGTAGCCTAAGTCTATGGTCTTGCATAAACATCGAGCAAGTTAACAAAACCAGATGGGAAAAAAATTAATTTCAATGAATCATGCTGTCTTAATGTTTCTACATAAAATTCTCCAAGTGAATTGAAGACACTACTTTTCCAAATCAAGCTTAAAGGATCTGGAAGCAGCAGAATGGGGGAAGAGCTAAAGTTGGGAGATGAGTATGGCATGTTGTCCCCAAGTTTCTAGGGTTTCTGGTCCACCTATATGCACCTCTTTTTGGTATTTTTTTGCAGCATGGCCTGTATGTGGGTTTGCTCTCGCAGCCAATTTCATTTGTTCATGGTTGGTGTGGTTTTTGGCCACTGTACTGATCAGCCGCATCACTCTCTCATTATTTATTTGGGTTAGTAAAAAAGTACCTTAGCAACAGGCCTGCTCAGCGTAGCCAAGGATCTAGGAGAATCTAATCTAGGTTTAATCTTTTAGAAAGAGCCAAACTTGGGAGATGATGGTGACAAGGCTGCCCTAAAGTCCTTATATCATTTAGTCTGCCCGTTTGCACCTTTCCCAGTATATTTCTGAAGCATGGTCATGACCTGTTTGTCGTGTTACTTGCACAGCCAATTTTTCTTTTATGTGTTTCCAGCCTAGTCAGAATTGGTCAACACCAAACCGAAATTAAGTTGAGAATGTGGCGTGTTCAGTTTGACCATTGCAACAAAGAAAAGTAGTTTGCCAAGAGTTTACAGCTCAAACAGCACCCGCCACCTCCTCTTAGAGGAGGTTGTGGGTTCTATGCCCTACGTGGCTAAAATAGGTGGGTGGTGCATTTGATGGGTGTGTGGGTCCCTTTCTCAGGGGTTTAACTGCCCTAGTAAAAAAAAAAAAGTAGGTTTGCTGTGACCAATAACAATTTTTTTTTTATTTGTTATTTTTATTTTCGGGGTTTCATTAACAAACTAATTTAGATATAGAAAACACATACTTGCTGGGTATCTTTCTTGAACCAGAGGCCTCTCAAATGATGTAGCTACGTGTGAAAATGCTTATTTGCGGGTATTATATATAGGTGACTGACTTGGAATCATAAAAATAATTCTTCCTCTGGTTTCTAATTCAGTTGATGTTAACAAGTGATTACCATACTTTTTCCCTGTGAAAAAAATGTATAGGTTGAAGCACCAAAGACAAAGCCCCGCAAATCCATGTATGCAAAAGCCACTGACACCGGAATCGATCCTAAAGAGGCTGCAAAGAGATTGAATATTGATTGGGATTCTGCTGCTGAAATTGAAGATACTACTGCGGGCAGTGATGACGCAGAGGTGCCCCCTGCTGTGGTCAGTTCCTAGACTTTCTCCTATATATTTTGCTGTTCTTCTGTTTTCCTGGGCTCTGTGATAAATGACAATCCATTCCAGGTCTGAGTTAAAATTCTGTGTTTATAGATTCATGTAACGTTTAGTGCAGCAAATTTTACAGTCCGTCCATGATTGTACCTTCACAATATATTGTCTGACTTATGAACATGCAGTAATTAATGGGACGGCACAAGACCTTGTGGGCTATGAACAATCCAAATTTGTTGGTGCACCATAAGGAGTTGCTAGATGTCATTTATTCATTGTAGAGTCATTTTCTTTTTTCCAAGAGAATTTGAGCTTTTCTACTGAGGAGGTTCTTTATCCTGCAGGGTTATGGAGCGTTATATTTGGTGACAGCTTTTCCTGTAATCATAGGAATATCTGTAGTTTTGATTTTGTTTTTCAATTCTCTCCAATAGGAATTAATTGTTAATTCAATGTACAAACACGAGTTATCAGTTAATATCATGAGCGTATCTTATATCCCACGTTTGGATATTTGATATTTCTATTTGATTGATGCCGGCCACCTAATATTTTATCTTTTGCATTTTTTTCAGTTTCTATGGACGTCTTCAGCATTATTTTATCATGAGCATGCGCTGCCTGTTATTACTATATTCGAGTTATTATTTACAACCAAATGAAGATTGACTTATTTAATCACATCTAATCTAAAGTGTGAATGGAATTATATTGGATAGCAGATGCACTGGTCATTAATAATAAATGCTACAGCTCATTTTTAAACTTGGTATAATATACGAAAATGGTCTTCCTATTATTAGTGTATTTGTTAGCGCAAAGAGATGCAGAGAGAGCTAATAAGATTATAAGAATCCTCAAAATGAATGATGCATAAGGATACTGCCACTGGCAACATTTATTTGAACAATTTTTTATTAATTCATACTACTCCTTATCCTAGATACAAGATAAAGTTAACTTTTTTTGGAGAAATTAAGGAAGCTAAATAAGTTACTTAATTATATCATATGTTATGTATCTTTATATTATATATTAATTTATTAATTAAACTAATTAGTTTGAAGAAAAAAATAAAAATAAAAATACTCTAAAATAATTTAATTAGTTTCTTTAATTTCTTCAAAAAAGTCAATTTTATCTTATAATTAGGATATGATAGAGTATATTATAGCTACTTGACATTTTAATTCCCTTTTTCCCATGAACTATCTCTTGGAACTTTTTTTTTTTTTTTTATAATCAGTAAAGGGGAATGATATATATATATATATATATATATATATTTATTTATTTATTTTTAGATTGGCAAGCACTATTGTGCTTGCTGGCAGGGATCGAACACTGATAAGGGGAATGATATTTATGTTTTTAGCACAAGGTCACACAGACACACACCAGAGATAGAAGATGGTCACCACGATCCATTGAGACGTGCTTTGCACACTCGTCACTTTCTCCTCCTCTTACCTATAAATAATGTTGCGGCCGTCTTTCTTCTCCCAAACTTGATATAGGGATTCCCATAGCGCTTCAGATTTCTGATACAACCAAACCAATCATCAGAAAGCACACCATTACACTTACAACTCCGGATCATCATCATCATAATTCTGGTGTAACCATGATCAAAGAAAGCCTGCAAAAACAAGAGAAGCAGATTACAGTGGATCCTCTGTCCCTGAAACAGCAAGAAACAGCAGCAATTGTTCCACCACCATTACAGCCTCCAAAGTCCAAGTTCTTGAGCATCAGCCAACCCAATTCCGCCGCCACCTCGCCCCGCTTCACCTCCAAGAACAAATTCAGAGTTGACAGCCTCGAATCCCCGCCATGTCCTGCTCAATCTTACTTGCACAAGAACAAGTCGTGTGGCGAAGGAAGAACACACCCACCCTCAGATGAGTTTGATCTTCGGTCCGTAATCAAACACGATTCCACCAATACTCATCATCATGATCTTGGCAGCTTCACGAAACCTGAAGCTGTGAAAGAAAGTCCGACGAGAAGAAGTAGCAAGATCATGGATCCTGCTCCTGCAGGTAAAGGATTCAAATGCAGTTGTCTGTACATTCCAGGATTTGGAAAGGCCAAGCCAGTCAGACCTAAAAAGGAAGAATCGCATGATGGTGTGATATCAAGAACAGTTTCTTTGGAGAAATTTGAGTGCGGCTCGTGGGCCCCATCACCGAGGGCCATAAACCCAGTAGTACTGGATCAGGTGGAGGGAAACGACTCTGTAAGTTCCTATTTCGACTTGCCGTCGGAGTTGATCAGATGTGGCAGCGAGGATGCGCACTCGCCGGTGGCGGCGGCTGTCCTGTTCGATAGTAAGGACATCAAAGGAGTGCTCAAAATTGGTTCCGCAAGTGGAAATGGTGGCGGCAGAAAGTCAGATGCATCGCCTCGCCATGTCCGATTTTCCACTTCGTCTTCTCCGGCCTCTCCTGCATCGTCGTGCATTACTCCTCGATTGCGAAAGGCAAGAGAAGAATTTAACGCCTTTTTGGAAGCTCAAAGTTAGTGCCTGATGATCAACGTTGCTTTAGGCATAAAGTCTTTCTTTTTCTTTTTTGAACTGCTAGTAACTAGTAATATTAATGCTCCCTCCTTCCCTTGTTTACAGGCTTTAAATCTGTGAGAATGGAGGTATTCGAATTCGAAAGGCCGTTTGGTTAGATTGCATTACACACATGTGATGATAATTTTTATTATATTATCATTGGTAGCATGTTTGGTTGGATTTATTAATAATAATCTGCGTGTTTGTTTCAACGTTTGAGGATGAAAATGGGTTTCAATAGTGTAACAAACGGACTTGAATAGTGAAACTGTTAAAATGGGTGTTTGTTTCAGCGATTGAATTTAAGGTGGAAAAAGTCATAAGTCTCAAAATAAAGCTTATTGAAGCTTATGTGCCTGTGTGTGTATAAAAAATTATTGATAGGAGTATTTTCATATTTTTGGGGATCAATAAGGTACTCAAAATCACTTCTAATCACAAAACTTCTTTTATGAAAAATGTTTTAAATAATTTTCTCTTTCTTTAGATAGTAATCTTCTGCTAATTAGAGAATACTTTGGGATAAGAGTTTAGGCAAGTTTTGAGTTTCGTTAATATATAACTGTAGAAATATAGAGAATAATTAATAATTAATTTTAATCAGTTTAGATTTATTATTTAGTTGTTTTATGATTTTATAATCAATTTTTTTTATAAACATGTCATAAATTAATTTCTATATAGTGTTTTTACCCATTAAATTTAGTTTAAATAATTTATTTGGATTATTGGAGGTATTATTGAGGTTTTAATCGGTTTATTTTGTTAGATTTTGAGTTATGTAAAAATATGAGTTAGGATTTAATATTTAAATTAGAGTTTGATATAATTTATAAAATTTAAGTTTGAGGTGCACAATAGAAAAGATTTTTGGAATGTACCAATTTAAATTAGAGTTTGATATAATTTTATTTAAAATTGTACCATTGCCAAATTTTCAAATTTAATTTTTGAGAAAATTGTGAAAAAATCCCTTCGTGTGTAGATATCTTCCTAGGTCCCATTTGGCAATTAAGTTGCCAATGAGGGATTTTTTCACAATTATCCCTTCATTTTTTCATTTTTCATAATTTTTACAATTTTTTCTCTTAAATAATACAAAAGCCACTTATGCAAAAGTCAAACCAAACATCATTCACTTTTACATAATATATATGAAACTAAGGCAGATTTTTATGTGAAGAGTGTGCAAAGAACTGTGTTATGCTTTTTACTGTGTATTTTTGGTAAGGTCTCTATTGGTTTGAGGATTACAATTATCGGACCCAATTATGTCCCCGGAGAAAAGAAAGATTTGTGAGTGATGAGTGTGCAAAAAACTATTATCTAGATGAGTTAGCGGCATCAAAATTTTGAGTATGTATCTTGTGGTAACACTGTCGCCATTAGATGGTTTGGATTAATTTATCACCAAGAATGCTACTTTAATAAATGCAGATATCTTCCCAGGTTTCATTTGGCAATTAAGTTGCAAGTGAGTTCTTTTTCCACAATTAGTTTTTCATTTTTTCATTTTTCATAATTTTTTCAATTTTTTTCTCTTAATTAATACAAAAGTTGTTAGAACCAGTTGACACCCAAGAGGGGGGTGAATTGGATGTAAGATAAAAATCTTAAGAACTTTGAAAATTTTTTACATCTTAGAGGAAACAATAAATATGAAAGTAATGAATCATAAATCAACAGGTAATATATACTGGAAATATAAGAGTTTAAGGAAGAGAGTATGCAACTATGATTTATCCTGGTTCGGCCTAATCTGTGATGACCTACGTCCAGTCCCCAGGCTCCTTCTGAGATTTTCAAATCCACTATCTTCTTGTTTAATCTAGATACAAGAAAAGCCTTTACAACTCACAAGTTTAGCCGGGTACTTATGAAACCTTTTACAAATCTCTCACCGAGTTATTCCCCTTACACACCGTAAGGTTATAACCGAACTACTCTCCCTTACACACCGTGAAAGAAAGTCCGACGAGAAGAAGTAGCAAGAACATGGATCCTGCTCCTGCAGGTAAAGGATTCAAATGCAGTTGTCTGTACATTCCAGGACTTGGAAAGGCCAAGCCAGTCAGACCTAAAAAGGAAGAATCGCATGATGGTGTGATATCAAGAACAGTTTCTTTGGAGAAATTTGAGTGCGGCTCGTGGGCCCCATCACCGAGGGCCATAAACCCAATAGTACTGGATCAGGTGGAGGGAAACGACTCTGTAATTTCCTGTTTCGACTTGCCGTCGGAGTTGATCCGAAGTGGCGGCGAGGATGCGCACTCGCCAGTGGCGACAGCGGCTTTCCTGTTCGATAATAAGGACATCAAAGGAGTGCTGCTAGAGGAAATGGTGGCGGCAGAAAGTCAGATGCATCGCCTCGCCATGTCCGATTTTCCACTTCGTCTTCTCCGGCCTCTCCTGCATCGTCGTGCATCACTCCTCGATTGCGAAAGGCAAGAGAAGAATTTAACGCCTTTTTGGAAGCTCAAAGTTAGTGCCTGATGATCAACTTTGTTTGAGGCATGTTTAAGTCATATCTTTTCTTTTTCTTTTTTGGCCAATACTTTTCTTTTTCTTTTTGAACTACTAGTAACTAGCAGTATCAATGCTCCCTCTTCCTTTATCACAGGCTTTAAATCTGGATATATCATAAAATATAAGTTTTTTTTTAAGGTTTGCCTCAATATTTATTGCGTTTTTTCCTCACTTTATTTTTTTATTATATTTATTCTATCT
Organism: Inga leiocalycina; assembly: GCA_963242795.1. Taxonomy (NCBI): domain Eukaryota; kingdom Viridiplantae; phylum Streptophyta; class Magnoliopsida; order Fabales; family Fabaceae; genus Inga; species Inga leiocalycina. The sequence goes on from OY725323.1 coordinate 77,385,050, forward strand.
CATTTACCCTTTTTATAATAAATGGGTATAGTTAAAAATATAATACATATTTATTGTATTTAATTAATTTTAATTATTTTTTAATTAACATAAATAAGTTACTTAAAGCTTATAATAAGAGATAAAAGGGATACTCCCTCGGTTCTAAATATAAAATATATTTGGCTCTTTTTAGAGAGATTAATGAAACTAAATAAGTTACTTAATCGTATCTTGTGTATTATTATATTATATATTAGTTTATATGTTAAGCAAAAAAATTTAAGAAAAAATGATAAATATAAATACTTTAAAGTAATTATTTAATTAATTTTCTTAATATTTCTAAAAAAGACAATTATTTCTTATATTTAGAACACAACTAAAGAAATACTTCACAGTAGCGTCTTCCCTCGTAGACTCAGAGAGTGTTTGGGAACACGTTTTGGTGCCCAATAAGCTTGATTTTGGGGCAAAAAGCCCAAATCAAAACGCACCACGTTTTGGCTGTGTGTTGGGACAATGTTTTACAAAAAATAAAAAGACCGAAAACGTAACTTATTAAATAAGCCTAAGGCACCCCCTTTTTTTTGAAATAAGCTGCAACTTATTTTTGTACGCACCTTTTGGGCCTCACTTGCGTGCCTTCATGTTACCCACTCCCCCCTGTCCGCACATCTTCTCCCATTTCATTCCACACCTTTTTTGTACAGAAAAAAAAATTAAATATTGATTGTATCATTAAATTTTGAGTTAAGGTGCAAATATTTTCAGTAAGTTTTTAATTAGGAATAATGTTGTCTTAATTTGTTTTTGGTTCAGAGTACCTTGGAAGTGTTAAAATAGAATAATATTATCCATTACCTTTAAAAATAGAATAATCTTCAACCCGTATGAATTACATTCGTGACATGATTAGAGATCAATTTGTAAGGGACATGTGATCTAATTAGTTATGTAATATTTTTATGTGAAATTATGTATTTTGGCATCACATTTTCTAACTTCAATTTTCCACTAATTTTTAATTTTAAATATCTTATTTTGTTATAATTAATACAAAAGCAATAATGTAATTGCCAATCCAAACAAGTTTTTATTTTTAAAAAAATATTTATATAATCGTCAATCCAAACAAGTTTTGACTTATGAAAATTCACTTATTCAATCGTTTATCCAAACATAAATCATATTACAAAAACTGACTTTTTTATTAAGTCATTTTTAATAAGTCAGAATTATAATAATTCATTTTTTCTATCGTTATCCCAAGCATACACTCAATATGGAGTATTATTTTTCTTTCATTTTTTTGGGCCAACCATGGTATGATAGCTCTACAATGTGATGCAGTTTAAACTGCAAGCTGATTTGTTTTCTTCCTCAATATCTCTCACTCTAGTTTATTTATGAAGGGTTAAGGTGTAAAAATAACAATAAACTATTTTCTTATTCCAACACAAATAACTATTTTTTGTATAAAATTAGATATCAACAATTTTTTTTGTAGTAATTATAACAACCTCGTTAATCAGACGTTATGTTCATGGATGGAAAAAATTGATAACAAATGAGGAGCCCCATATTTGAATATACTTACCTCTATTTGAATAATCTTTCAAAATTGAAATGTATTCGAATAGTCAATTCATTATTTGAATAACTTCTCACACAAAATATATGATTTTATTCTAGTAGACTTATTGCTATTCGAATAAACTTCTTGCAAAACAAGGAGAGCTTATTTGAATACTGCAACCTCTATCCGGAAAAACCATTGATTCTAACAGGCATAACTTTTTGGATATAACTCCAAATTTGGTAAATGACCTATCCTCAGAAAGCTCTTTAAGTCTATTTTTCATAGCAATTGGAATCAATTCAAAATACTTTGTAGTCCAAAAGCTATGATCCAATTTGTATTGACTATTATGGAACAGAGCATTGAATTTGACCACAAACTTTAAAAATTCATGTCTCTTTCATTTGAACACCTTTGAACTTCCTCTTCGTGTTTGTGTGTTGCATTTTAAGTCTAGTTTCATATAAATCAGGTTTCACTTCAATCGGATTTATGGTTTGAGAGATATGTTCAAAATACTGAACCTATTATGAAATATAGTGCTGATAATGAGTGTCATTTTTCAAAATTCATATCTATTTCATTTGAACTCCTTTTACTTGATCTTGCTGTTAATATGACGTATTGGAAGTTTAGTTTCATATGAATTAAGTTTCAGCTCAATCAGAGTTGTGATTTGAAAGATATGACAAAATTATTGAACCTCGTTCATGCTAAATGAAACAGAGTCCGCTACGTTATTCAAATAATATTGCTTCTATTCGAATAGAAGAGCTATTATTTGAATAGAAGTCCTCTTATTCAAATAGAAGAAGTTGTATTCAAATAAAAGGTGTTCTATTTGAATAACAACTATTCTATTCAAATAGAAACAATATTATTCAAATAACGCAGCGGACTTTATTTCATTCAGCATGAGCGAGGTTCAGTAATTTAGTTATATTTCCCAAACCAGAACTCCAATTGAGCTAAAACGTGATTAATATGAAACTAAACTTCTAATGCGTCATTTGGACAGCAAGTTCAAGGTAAAAGGAGTTCAGATGAAAGAGATATGAATTTTGAAAGATGATACTCATTATTAGCACTGTATTTCATAATAGGTTTAGTATTTTGAACATATATCTCAAACCACAAATCCGATTGAGGTGAAACTTGATTCATATGAAACTAGACTTAAAATGAAACACACAGACACCAAGAGGAAGTTCAAAGGTGTTCAGACGAAAGAAATATGAATTTTAAAAGTTGGTGCTCAAATTCAATGCTCTGTTCCAGAATAGTCGATACAAATTGGATCATAATTTTTGGACTACAAAGTATTTTGAATTGATTCCAATTGCTATGCAAAATAGACTTAAAGATAGATCATTTGCCAAATTTGAAATTATATCCAAAGAGTTATGCTTGTTAGAATCAGTGGTTTATTTGAATAGAGGTTGCAGTATTCGAATAAGGTCAAGAAGTTTATTCGAATAGCAATAAGTCTATTCGAATAAAATCATATATTTTGTGTGAGAATGTATTCGAATAATGAATTGACTATTCGAATACATTTCAATTTTGAAAGATTATTCGAATAGAGCTAAGTGTATTCGAATATGGGGCTCTTCATTTGTTATCAATTTTTTCCATCCATGTACATAACGTCTAATTAATGGACTTGTTATAATTGCTACAAAAAAAATTGTTGTTATCTAGTTTTACACCCAAAAATAATTATTTGTGTTAGATGCATATAAAAAAATAGTTCGTTACGCCTTAATGAATTATAATTAGCGTTGGGCTTGATTAATTCTAGCATTTCTTTTGACTCTGGCCCAATATATATACCTTAATTTGTATAAGTCATTTTCCCTAATGTATACCTTGTCTTTGATTAAAAAAAACAAGAAAAAAGAAAAAGTAGAAAAAAAAGGGAGAATTACATTCAGGTCTTGTCCATGAGAAAAAATGAAAAATTGGTCTCATGGAGTTATTAACCACACCCCTAAAGTTGTTAATTCATGCTCCTGGAGTTGTCAACAGGACCATTTTTTTTATTTTTTCTCTTAGGCTGTACATGAATGTAATTGTCCCAAAAAAAAAAATAGTTGGGGGCACATGCCAAGAAGGGATTCTCTCATTTTTTATAATTCGGAGTACCCCTCCCATTTTAATTTAAGAACCATTTAACTATCTTATAAAAAAATTTCATTTAACTAATTTAATTAGATTAGAAAGCTACTTAAGTTAATTAATTATAATAAATATGATATTTTTTTTTTTCTGAAATACCCTTATTTAAAACTAAATTTCTCAAAGTCTACATAATGAATGAGAATAGTTGAGTGGTACCAATAGGGGATAGTTTGAAAAATAATAATAAAATAGGAAATAGGTCTTAATTAAATTCCAAATTAAGAGCTGAAGGAGTATTTTTTAAGATGAATCCCATGATTATTTTAAAATTTCAAAATTACCACCTCTTGTCGAGTATTTGCTATTTTATTTTTGTTTCATTCTTCAAACAAACGTGAGAAATTTGTAAAGATGAGGCAATAGACTTCGTTATAATCTACTTTTCCCCTACACTACTTATTTCAACATTTTTAGATTGAAATTTAAGTGATTTAGATTTAATGTTTTATAAAAATATTAATAAAATATTAAATAATAAATAAATAAATAAATAATTTAAAAACTGTTAAATTTTAGCTATGATGATTAAAGCCTGCAATAAAAAAATATTTTAAAAATGAATTTTTGCTAGGTAGCCAGTCCTTAGGCAACATAGTTACTCTACCTTCGAAACATTATTCTCGTTTCCTACTTCGGTCTTTTGGCCATTGTTTTGTTGATTGAGCGGCGCAAAATGAATATTTTGATTTGTAAGAAGCTGAAAACTATTTTCTATCATCAATCCCTTTTCGTTTCATTTCTTTTTATGATACATCTATAGAGCTGGCCTCGTTTAATAAGATAAAGATAAGACTTGTCCTAGTAGTGGTATTTCTTTTATGTTGTATAACAAACCACTTCTAGGTAACTTGATTGAAAATGTGTAAGAGCAATAGAGCCATATGATGTCATCTAAGAGTGAAGAGCAAGTAAAATTACTAATGCAAAAATCATAAATTATACCCTATACATTAGTTAGGAATCTAGTTTTTTGATGAAACATCTCTTGAAGGCATTTGAAAACACATATGGGACAATTATTATTCTTGATGAACCATCCAACAATGCAGTTCCCATTAAAAGAGGCGATTTACTACTAGCAAATTTTAAAATCAATCCATATGAAATAATGATACATAAATAAGTCAATATTAATTACATTATTTACTTTTGAAAACAATGATTTATTTCTAATCTAATTAAAAATTATAATCTAAATTGTTAGATATGATAGATATGGAAGTTTTTCGAGTTTAGCCTGTATATAAATAAAAACTTGATATTTAAATTCATAGTAATTTTACTACTAAAAGTCGAATAGAAGAGGTTGAATAGGTCCAAGGAAATACTAGATTGGATAGAGAAGTAAGTTTTTCGGGTTAAGCCCATATGAAAATAGAAACATGATATTTAAATTCATGAAAATGTTACTACCTAAACAAAAAATATATATAATTGTAGTTTTGAGTCATTGCTAGAGGAGGATGGTTTGGACAAGGAAACGCTCAGATAAAAAGGAATTGAATTCAGATCAAGAACAGAACATACCTTGGAGTATCTTTTTGGTGTGACTTTGTGAAAGTTGTGGTATGGTTGGAGGTTTGGAAATCGCATGGCAAACAGGATTCAAAAAGTCGATAATTATACATTATGACTTTAGATCACAAGTATGGAAGACTATAATAAAAAAACTGATGACAAATATCAATGTGGCAAATTTACTCAGACCATGGATAACACCAGTTCCAAGAGTACAAGTGAATCTAATGTCCCGCTGGTATCCTCGAATAATTTTTTTATGGACGTGGAGGTAGAAGTAGAAGTAGAAGTTGAACTAAAAATAGAAATGGAGGGGGAAAATTCTTCTGAATTAGATTTAAAAAAATTGGATAAGTTGGGTTTAAATATTTTAATTAATTTTTTTTATTCTTTTATCTTACATTTTCTGTTCATTAAAATTTTACTACCCAATTTCTCTGATGTTTTAAAATTCAACTCACAAAATTTGTCCCTCCTCTCCTCTCCCCTCCCCTCCAAATCCATCCCTCATATCAAACATCCCTTTAAAGTGTGATAATATTTTTAATTTATATATGTATTTATAACATGAAATTACCAAAATATCCCATCTAGAAAAAAAATCAGCCCCTTCCTCTATCCATCGTCTTTTTGTTTGTCCCACCTCCAGGATTGAACTTCCACCATGAATGATAAATTCATCTATTTTAGCAAATACACAAAGGAAAAAAAGACAAAACAACAAAATATTGAATATTCATTGGTATTCTCATTCTCTATGTTTCACTGCACATTAACATGGTTGTATGTATAGCTCCCTAAGACTAATAGAAGTGTGCCAGGTGTAACCCCTGCACTTAAAAGCCTTGAAAACAGTTCGAAAACGTGTCATAATGTTAAACTGGAGACCAACGGATAATTTAAAACTCATTAGCGGTTCCGACTTCAAGACAGGATTTGGTCATATGATAAAGTGGATTTTCAAAAAAACTTGTCAAAACTTGTATAATAGGGTCTCACTTAACCTTTCGAATCTATTTGGCCTGTTCGGTTCTGTTTCATTCATTAATATCAGAGTGCTTAACAAAATTTCCCGATATACATCCGAGTTAAATTCATTGACTAAAAGGGTCTATAGGCATACACACCCGTTCTTAGTTTCCCTTATCAGGGTTACATATAAATACAATTCTATAGTCAATATATACATTCATCCAAAAGTACGATAACCAACTAACAAAATTCTACTCTGTTATCGGCTTGCACTAGTCACCCTTATTCACTTGCTTGTCCCTCAACCCGCTTGCTCTGGCTAAAGGTTAGTTATTGGAAAGAGTGAGATTCATATGAATCTCAGTAGTAACAATTCACTCATATGATATATAATTTCACAAACTATGTAAGCAATCATCACATAGCAACATTTATAGCAGCATACACAGTAGCATTCACAACAGTCATAACATTCATCACATTTGTGATATGCATATCAATCATAACATTTGTCACATACGTCACAATGCTTAGCATTCATGAAATTCATAGCAATTTGTGACAGTCGTTGCATTCGTGACATTCGTCACATACACATTCGTGTCATTCATCACATTCGCATTCGTGACATTCACCACAATGGATGATATGCACATACATATAAAGCATTATACATGATATAAGAGAAAGAGTCACTACCTTGTTCCTTCCGCTCTTGCTCAGGCATAGGCTTCCTACGCTCAGGGCAGATATCAAATCCTATAAATCAGAATTAAGGACGACAAGTTATTGCCTATTTCAATTCTTTAATAACTCCAAAACACTTGGGGTTGTTATCATTTAAGTCTTTTAGGTGGCTATGAGAAGCTCAAATAAAAGCCTAAAAGGGTTGGAGAGAGCTAGACTAGAAATCACTGTTCAAAAATACACAATGTTGAAAAGAGATGGTCAGAAGGTTTTGGTCTGCGGCCAAGAATCTTCTGGCTGCCAAGAGTAGGTCCGAAACTTTTTGGATGGGCCAAGAATATTTGGCCTCGGCTAAGAAAATTCCTGTTTTTTGGTTGAACTTCTAAAAATCATAACTAAATCTACGAAAATCGAAATGGGGCGATTACAAGTCCTACTTGAAGCTTTTTAAGTCCTTTATAAAGGAAAGATATGAATCACTGCCATCTACCACCACAAAATACAAACTTCAACGAATTTCCATACTGTTCCAGAATTGATTCCAGTTTCAACCTCAAATTTTGGAAATACATAACTTCCAGCACACACTTCCAAATGACACCCATTATATATCAATTTAAAGCTTAACATGTCTAATACTAGACTGGAAAGTTTCAGGAATTTTAGACACAATTTACTCATTCAAAATTGCCATGCACAAAGTTTTCATTAACAACACTTCCAATTTTTCAACATATGTTTCCAATGGTCAGAATTCACAATCGGGGCTACTCCCCACACAATTTTTCACATAGAATCCTAGGGAAACATCAAAACAACCAAATTCATACTTCTTTCACATGTCTTGTTTTGGCCAGAAATTCAACACCAAATCCAGAAATTTCCAAACTTTCCATTCAAGACTCAAATCAATTTCGGATATCCAATAGACACCACAAGACACCATTACAATCATCAAAACATCATAAACTCTCTAAACCCAATATACACAAAAATAGGGCAAAAGTTCCACAAGCCAAAGTTCTCAACCAATTATCACAATATATATATATATATATCCAAGGGTTGCTTTTGTTCACCTTTATCACTTCCTCTAGTTAGTTCTTTAATTCTCTAACCTCTAGTTTTTCTTAAGTACACAAAACACCTCCTCTTGAAAATCTAAAACCATAGGATTAATCTAAAATCATAGGATTAAATATTTCATCAAGAGAAATAAGATTAAGGAAGAGGTTTTTAGCAGCAGAGGTCATCTTCAAGGTCAAAATTCAAGAGGAAGAACTCACCTTCATAAAATCTTCTTTCTCTTTCCTCATCCACCTTCAACCGACTTAGACCAAGGTACTGAAAATCGGACTGGTCATTGAACCGGTTGGGGTACTGGGTTAAGGGTCAGTAGGTCAGATAGGTAGTCAAATCAGAGCTAAACCGGGGTTAGACTGGTGAGGAAGTAAATATTTCATGCTTATTTATATGAAATTATGTGTAAGATTAATTAAAAAAATGATTTTTAAAAAAAAAAAAGGGAGAAGAGGTCCGTATGGTTCACCCCCAGACTGGATCGATTGGACCACCAGTTAGTTGGTTCATGGTTTCGTGGGCTAAACCTACCGGTCCGATCTGGTCCGGTTTTAAAGACAATGACTTAGAAAGCTTGGAGAGAGAGTGAAAAGTGTGAAATGAAATATCCATAGCCCCCTCCATCCCCTAAACAAAATTGAGAAGAGAGAGGGAAATTTGCAACATTAATTTCTTGACTTTTCAACTCTCCTTTGTCTAAATCATGTGGTGCCAGGTGTCAAAATCTTAAGGCTTCTCAAAAAGCATGTAACCATATAATTACTCTAACTAGTTCACTTAGCCATTTAGTCACACCACTTACCCTTTTAGTTAATAGCCAATTTCCTCTTCGGTTGCTGACTAACTGGCCGATAAATTTCTTTCTTCCCGTTTTGCCTCTGACTATGGAAATTTTAGCTAGATTGCCACTTGACACATTATTTGATCCCTTTATCCCTTGCCATGTGCCCTTCCCTTGTCTTTTAATTCAATTTAGGCTTAGTCACATAATTAAGCTTAAATGCTAGGTTTGGGCACTTCCTACTGCTAACACGGGTTATAATTCACACTTTATTCCCCGAAAGTGTTCATCTAACACTCATTACATTCTTATTTAGAGTCATGAGCCCTTATACATATTTTGGGGCATTACACCATGTTTACATGAGAGAAGAATCTAGAATTGTTTAAACATGTGAGATTCACGTGCTTGATGGAGATATTTTTGCCTTGCTATTAGGTGCTTTAACATGCACCCGTGAGTCTAGCTAGTCTGCAAGAACAATTAGACTAGTCCTAAGTACAGCAAACCGAGATGAAGCCAAGGGTTTAGTGAGAATGCCTGCAAGTTGATCCTTAGAGGAAACATGATGGATATTGAGTAGCTTTACAGCAAGCCTTTTTCGTACAAAGTAGTAGTCCAATGCAATGTGTTTAGCTCTAAAATGAAGGACTATATTAGCAGCAAGATAAGTGGCACAAGATTGTCAAAGTAGATGGAAAGGGGACAAGAAAGATAGATGCCAAGTTTATAAAGAAGATATTGAATCCGGATAATCTCATTGGCTGTGTTTGCAACTAACTTGTATTCAGCTTCAATACTAGAGCAAGCAACTGTAGGTTGTTTCTTAAAACTTCAAGCTATAAGATTTGAACAAAGAAAAATGGCAAAACCAGCCGTAGATTGAGTATTATTAGGATTACCACCCCAATTTGCATCAGAGAAGACATTGAGATTGATAGATGGGGAAGGCTTGATATGAAGATCAAAATGAGTTGTTCCATGTAAATAATGAAGGGCGTGTTTTACTGCAGTCCAGTGAATGTTCTTGGGATTGTGCATAAATTGACAAACTCTGTTCACAACAAAAGAAATGTTTGGTCTTCTAAAACTAAGATACTGTAAGCTCCCAACAATGCTTCTGTGTATGTGAGGATCAGGGAAATCATGTCTAGTATATGTTGAAAGGTAACTATTAAGAGCTATAGGAATGGAAACTGGGTGAGCATAGGAAATATTAGATCATTGAAGAAGGTCCAGTATGTATTTTCTTTGAGAGAGAAACAAGCCACTTTGACAAGGTAATGTTAGAGCAAGCGTTTCACCCAAGAGGGGGGTGAATTGGGTGATACTAAAATTTCGTTGCAAATATAAAATTTGACAGTGAAATTAAAACAGTAAGGAGTAAGGAGAAATATCACCGAAGTGTACACCGGGAGTTATACTGGTTTGGTCACAACCACTTTGACCTACGTTCAGTCCTCAGAGCTTTTCTGAGAATTTCACTATAACTTCCAAGATTCAGTGGGTTCTTGGCACCTCAGTACAAGCAAGTTCCTTCACCTGGACACTCGCTCCCCCTTACAAGTTGTAATCTAATCCCAACTCAAGGTTCCACAACCTTAAGGTATCTCAATAACAAATATTGAGTTTGAATGAAATATCTCTCTCACAGAGTGAATAAGAATCACTGAAGCATAGAATTACAAGTATAATGTAAAACATAGTAGTGAACTTGATGATACGTTCGTGTGTATGTTCTTGTTGTATTTCTCTGTTTGGATGTTCCCATATTTATATATACATTGGTAATGATTGTTGGAACATTTTTCTTCATGTCCGTTGGAGCGTGCGCAGCCACTATTGACTTTTCCAGTATTTGAAAAACATCCGTTTGTGGTAGGTGGCGGTGGGTGACATTTGAACGTTGCTTTTGACTTTCCATATTTGGTAAAATCTCTTCATTGTTTATCTGTGGATATGCTCAAAATACTAATACAATAAAAGGTTAATCATATAGGAAACAAATCAATGAACGTTGGAATGATTTATAAGTTTCTAGACTTGCATACTCGAGTAGTTACTCGAGTATTCATTTAAGTTTACTCGAGTACATACTCGAGTATCATCGGGAAAACTTGATGAACTGCAAGTCAACACACAAGAATAAGATTACTCAGGTAGTGCATGTAATAAACTAAATTTCAAACCTTTGGAAATAGTTGTTTACTCGGGTACCTACTCGAGTAATGCACTAATAACTTTATAGGTTACTCGAGTACCTACTCGAGTAAACATCAAATAAACTTTGGGTTACTCGATGCTTTACTCCAGTAATGTTGGTAGGATTTCAAGGCCGAGAGCACTTCAAGTTTGATTACCTTGTTACTTGAGTACATACTCGAGTATACTTACTTTTTGTGCATCACTTACTCGGGTAATGACTTGAGGTTTTCCTTCAATCATAACACTGCATACTCGAGTACATACTTGAGGAAAATGAAATAAAATTAGATCAAGTTATTCGGGTACTACCTTCAAGTTTTTACTTACCTCAGTGGGTTACTACTTGAGTAGCACCTCGAGTAACATTGGCAGTGGTACAAAATGCCGAGAGCAACACATTTTCTGAAACAGAGTAACTCGAGTATCATTGGCAGGTCGAGAGTAACTGGAAAAATTTTACATGGTTACTCAAGTACCTACTCGAGTAACGTTGGCAGGCCGAGAGCAACTCCAAGTATTTACTTGGTTACTCGAGTGGCTACTTGAGTAACATTGGCAGGCCGAGAGCAACATGAAAACATTTACACTATTACTTGAGTACTTACTCAAGTAACATTGGCAGGTTACTGGAAGGTGCCTCTGGTTACTTCAAGTTTTGTCTCATTACTCAAGTAAATACTTGAGTAATGCCTTAGAAAAATTGCCCCTGATCAAGTTTCTTAGCTTTTTCTCTTGGCCTTTCTTCATTACTCCAATGCTTACTTCAAGTGATGCTTATCCCTGTTATTACTTTGTTCAAACTTATTTATTAATCAATTCTTTTTCATACCATTCTTTTGTTATCATCAAAACATGAGATCTAACATTCTCCCCCTTTTTGATGATGACAAAACTTGGTGATTTTGAACAAAATTTTGAAAGTAAGTTCTCAAATAAACACATCTTGAATTCTATGATAAAATTTGAAAAAAAAACCTTGTTAAGTTTATATTTAAAAATGATTTGAAAAATATTGAGATTATAACATATTCACCTTGCATACATAATAAACTTCATTAGTCCAACAATGTATCATAATTTAAAGCTTAAATGGACTTAAAATGAAATCATAACTTAAATAAACTTGCATTAAACTTAAAAGTTGTATATTACAAGATAACAAGATAAAACTTAACAAGTTCAAAAGAACTAACAAGATAAAAGCTTAACAAGTTTCAAATGTAGGCGAGAACTTAATCGAGCAAACCAAGCTTTAGGAGTTTGTTTTAAACTATAGATGGCTCATTTAAGCTTACAGACAAAGGTAGGAAATTTTGGATCCAAAAACTAGAGAGTTGGGCCATATAAACGTGTTCATTTAGATAACCATGGAGAAAGGCATTTTGGACATCAAGTTGTTTTAGACACCGGCCATGAGAAACAACTAAAGAGAGGATCAATTGAACCGTGACAGGCTTTACTACTGGAGAAAAGATATTGGTGAAATCAATATCTGCCTGCTGATGGAAACCCTTTACAACTAGACGAGCTTTTGGCTTATCAATTCCACTATTGGTTTTGAATTTTAGGCTAAAAACCCACTTGCACCAAATAACGTTTTTATCCAAAGAAGGTGGGATAAGCTCCCACGTTTGAGTGGATAGAAGAGCATGAAATTCATCATGAAGAGCACCTCACCAATTGGGATGCTGGAGAACAACAGTGACAGGGGTGGGAACAAAGAAAACTAAAAGTTAACTATTATGGGCTCGAGGAGGTGGATATGGAATGATACCATTAGTGAGGGTTTTGGGTTTGAAAATATTTTGTTTAGAATGAGTCACCATGGGGTGAGATGGATAGATTGGGAGAGGGATACAAGTCGGAGGGGCAGCCAGTGAAGTAGGTGTCAAAGAGATAGAGAAAGATGAAGGAGGTAACGTATTTGACGAAGGAGTGGGGTAGGGTTCTCTATAATAGGGTTTGGAGATATTGGGGTTGGGCTTGGAGAAATATGATTGGGAGGTGGTAAAATAATGGGCTAGAAGTTTAAGTTAGGGAGTTGGGCCTTCAATGAAGTAATGAACTGAATGTGATGTTGAGAGCTAGAGCAAGGGAAATGGGTCTCATAAAAAGTAATATCCCTTAAGGTGTAAATTCTATCAGTGTTTTCATCCAAGTAAAGATACCTAACATGATTGAGAGCTTATCTAAAAAAAGTGCACAACATGGAACGAGGTGCTAATTTGTTGGGTGCATAAGGCCTTAAATTGGGCCAACAAGCTGTACCAAAAACTTTCAAAAAATTGTAATCAGGCTTATCATGAAATAAAAGCTCAAAAGGACTTTTTCCTTGCAAGGGATAGCTAGGTAATCAATTTAACAAGTAAGAAGTAGTAGCCAAGGCATAAGTCCAATATTTATTTGGGACTGAGGCATGATTTTCAATGCTAGACCAATTTCCACAATAGAGTGATGTCTTCTCTCAACTATTCCATTTTGTGTGTGGGTGTAAGGACAAGTAATGTGATGATAAATTCCATGAGATTTTAAAATTTTATGTAGAGGACGAAATTCACCACCCCAATTAAATTGAAAAGAGCGAATAGAAGTATTGAAGAAAGTATGAACCAAATTCTTAAAATCAAGAAAAGTAGAAGTAACTTCATCTTTTGTACAAAGAGGATAAAACCAAATATATATTGAGTAATCATCAATAAAATATACATGATATCTAAAACCGTCAATTGAAACAGTGGGAAATGGTCCCCATACATCATAGAAAATTAACTAAAAGGGAAAAGTGGAACGATGAGGAGAAGGAGAGGGAAGACGAAGACTCTTAGAGATATGACAAGCAAAAAATTGGTGATTAACACATCTGTTGCTGACAGGAAGAGAATTAGTGGAGAGAACTTTAGGTTGGATAACTAAGACAATGATGCCACTGTAGAAGTGAGGTACAAATACCATAGTAAGCTTTAGGTGAAGAGAGTTGAGGAATAAGATACATCTTATTGTGACTGGGGCCTTGAAGAAGAACCTTCTATGTGATTTCCACCTTTACACAAAAAAAATTAGAGTGAAATTCAAAAAATGCATTAGTATCCTCATAAAATTTATTGATACACTTTAAATTTTTTGCAATAGATGGAACATGTAAAAGTTAAGAGAGAAGAAAATTGCCAGTGGGTGTAGGAAACAATCTAGAGCCTTGGTGTTGAATAGGCATAGAATCACCATCACTCACACATTTACCATCATTGCCAACATAAGGTTCACTATAGAGGTTGAGCTTAGACAAGTCATTAATCATGTGATTTGTTGCCCTAGTGTCAAGAAACCACAAAGAATCACTAAAAGAAAATTATCTGAATAATGAGCCGCGAGAGATGGAGGTAGAGGTTCTTGAAGAGCTTGATTGTAACAGTCAGAACATTATTGAGTAGTATGACCATATTGCTCGCACAACTGGAAAAGGTGTAATGTCCCAAAGTATGTACAAGGGCTCAATAACCCCAAAATAGAATGTAATGAATGTTAGATAAACACTTTCGAGGAATAAAGTATGAATTATGACTCGAATTAGCAATAGAAGATACCCGAACCTAGTATGTAAGTTTAATTATGGTAACAAAGTCTATAATGGACTAAAAGAATAGGGAATGACGCATGGCAAAAGAAAAAGGAACCAAATAATTAACCAAGTGGCAATCTAACTAAAATTGCCATAATCAAGGGCAAAACAAGAAGGAAGAAATTTATCAGCCAGTTAGTCAGCAATTTTCTCTCTTCTTGGAAGAAGAAATTGGCCATTAACTAAAGAACAAGAGGCATAACTAAGTGGCTAATTGAATTAGTTAAAGTAACCAAGTAGTTACTTGCTTTTGGTGGAGCCATAAGGAGTTGACACTTGGCACAATTTGACTTAGGCCATTAAAATGGGATTAAGTCAAACATTCAACTCTCTTTCTCTTCCCTCAATTTTGGCTGTAAGGCATGGGGAGGGGCTGGAGATATTTCATTTGAACACTTCACTTTCTTTCTTCAAGCTCTCAAAGTTGGCTAGCACAAGGAGGAGGAAAGAGAAAGAAGATCAAGTTAAGGTGAGCTCTTCTAACTGGATTTTGACCTTATAGATCATCTCTAATGCTAAAAACCTCTTTCCTAATCTTGTTCCTCTTGATGAGAGCTTCATTTCTATGATTTTAGTTTTTTAAGTGGAGTTGTTTTGTGTGTTCAAAGAAAAACTAGAGGTTGAGAATCAAAGAACAAGCTAGAGAAAGTGATAAAGGTAAGCAAGAGCAATCCTTTGATGTATATATTATGATCATTGGTTGAGAACTTTGGCTTGTGTAATTTGCCCTATTTTCGTGTATATTAAGGTTTTGGAAGTTTCATGATGTTTCAATGGTATTAATGGTATCTTGTGGTGTGCATTGGACATATGAAACTAGTTTGAGACTTGAATGGGAAGTTTGCTAATTGTGGGGTTTTGTGTTTAAATTCTGCCCAAAATAGGACATTTAAAAGAAGCGAGAATTTGGTTGTTTTGAAGTTTCCATTGAGTTCTACATGAAAAACTGTGTGGGGAGTAGCCTTGGTTGCGAATTTTAGACCATTGGAAATATAGGTTGAAAAACTGAAAGTTTTATTAATGAAAATTCTGTGCAGGGCAACTAGTTGGCATAGTATTTTGAAATAGTACATGATGTCTAAAAATTGTAAAATTTTCCAATTAAGTAGTAGACATGACAAGCTTTAAAATGATGTAAAGTGGGTGTCATTTGGATGTGTGTGCTAAAAGTTATGGTCTTTGGAAGTTAAGCCAAGAAACAAGCCAGTTTCTAACCGCAACCATGTATTTTGGTCGCAGCCAAAAAGATTCTGACTAGTTTTTGGCCATGGCCCAAAAGTTTTGTCCTGTTCTTTGTCGCGGCCAAAGGTTCTTGGCTGTAGCCCAAAAGTTTCTGAACATCTCTTGGCCGAGCCAACACCTAATTTCTACACTTTAAATTTTTGAAAGGTGGTTTCTAGTCTAGCCCTCCCTAACCCTTTTGGCCTTTTGTATGAGCTTCTAACAACTACTTAGTGGACTCAAATGATAACCAACCCCAAGTACTTTGGAGTCATTAAAGAATTGAAGTATGTAATAACCTGTCGTCCTTAATTCTAATTTATAGGATTTGATATCTGCCTTGAGCGTAAGAAACCAGTGCCTGAATAAGAGCGAAAAGAACAAGGTAGTGACTCTTTCTCTTATATCATGTATAATACTTTGTATGTATGTGCATATTATCAATTGTCAAGAATTGTCACAAATGTGATGAATGTTACGAATGTCAAGAATTGTTATGAATGTTACGAATGTCAAGAATGTGTTGCTGCTGTGAATGTTGTTATTTGTTTGTGGATCCATTCCTTCAAGTAATGGAAAATTGACAAAGCTCTCCTAATTATACTTGTATGATAACAAACTTAGTGGCAATCTTCCATAAAAAATGAATAACCTTACAAAATTGGAATCCTTACAAATTTTAGACAATAATTTCAAAGGTCATTTGCCTCAAAACATTTGTCTTGGGGGATTATCTACCAACTTCACTGTATAAAACAATCAATTCACTGGTCCAATTCCTAGAAGTTTGAAGAATTAATCTACCCTTTATAGAGTTAGGCTTAGAACAATCAATTGACAGGCAATATAGCAGTAGCTTTTGGTGTATATCCAAACTTGAACTACATTGATTTAAGAAACAATGCATTTTATGGTCACTTGTGTAATATCCTAATTTTTGATTATGGACTAATCATGATTATTATGGATAATTATGAATTTAATTAGAATTATTATATATTTTATGGCAATATTAAGTAATATGTCATAATTAGTGGAAAATTGGAAGAATGGAATTATTGGTCATGAGTTGGTAATTAAGGGAGAAATTAAGTACTAACTAAGAGGAAATGAAATGTGTGAATAAATGACTAATGGAGGGATTAGAGAAGCTAATTGGTGACTTATTTTGTGTAAACCAATGGCATGTGGACATGTGGCAAGTGGGAGAAAAGAGAGGAATAAAGAAAAGTCAAATATGATTTAATTAATATTTTCTCTTTCTTCCTCTTCCTCTTTTCAGCTGAAGCATGGGGGAGGGAGTATGTCATCATCATTCTTCATCTTCCTCAACACTCCATCTCTCTCACTTTCTCTCTCCCATTCGTCCTCCATGGCTGCCAAGTGAGAGGAAAAAGAGCTTGTGATTTGGTTGAGTAAATGGCCTCATTTGCTCAAATTCTTTTCTTTAATGTTGCTCCATGGGTTAAGAGCTTCATTTTGATGTGTATAGTGTGCCTATTTGGTGTTGATTTGTGCCACACGAAATTTTGAAGGTTGGTGGATCAAGAAGTTTCTTTGGCAAAGTGAAAGAGGTAAGTGAGACTAATCTATCTATCTAAGTTTCATGCCAAATGAATAAGTTTAAAATTTCTGGGATTATTACCCTATTTTTGAAAATATGGGTCATTGGGTAGTTTGGCATGATATAGTTATGGAAATGGTGTTTTGAGATGAGTTTTGAATAGATTGATTGATTGGAGGTTGAAATGTTAAGTTTAGTAATTTTGGGAAAATTGATGATTTGTGTTGATTCAAACCAAAGCATGATAATGGAGTAGGATTTTGGTCATTTTAATGATTTCATTGAATTCCTTGGGTGTTTTTGTGTGGGAGTAGCTTTGGTTTGGTATTTGGGTTCATTTGGATCACTTGGTAAAAAATTCTGGAAGTGTTGTCTTACCTTCTGCTTTTTCTAGTTTCTGATAACATCACTCGAGTGAGAGTCCGTTCACTCGAGTGAGGGAAGAACATCACTCGAGTGAGGATGAACTCACTCGAGTATGCTAGTGTATTTCCCCTCTAGCCTTCGGTTTTCATGTTGCACTTCCGGGCGAGAGGCGAGAGTGTTGCCTCACTTGCAAGTGCAGAGGGTTCTCACTTGAGTGAGCTTTCTCTCACTCGAGTGCTGGTGTATTTTTCAGCTGATCTATCGTCTCGAGTTGTCACTCGCATCCAAAATTCAAGAGTACGCTCTAACACTTGCGAGTGTTGAGTTCTCACTTGAGTGAGGTCTTCTTCACTTGAATGATCCTCTTCCTTGAAAGTTTTTGTGCTCTCGGGCAAGCACTTCCTGTCCTCACTTTCTAGCACTTGAGGTGTTGTCCGTACAATGCTCGAGTGAGGCCTTGCATGCTCGAGTGTCTGTACTAATTCTCGAGTAAGACCATTTTCACTCGAGGTTCAGCAGTGAAAAATCAGTTTGTGTTTCCGAAAGGGGATCTTTGGGGTAGTTCTTCCAACCCTTTAGGAGTTTTGTTAGGGGTATTTAATGACTCTAAAAGAGCAATAATGATAACCAATTAATTATTATGAAGTGAATTAAGTCTTGGAATAGAGTATAACTCTTCGTCCCTAATTATGAATATAGGATTTGATATTTGCCCTACTCGGGAGAGACCGGCGTCAGGACATGCACGGAGGGACTCAGGTAGTGACTTTTCTCTTATGTTGTGTATGATACTTGGTATGCATGTTTATCATTGTGAATTTGTTATCAGCCATAGGGCATTACAGTGCAAGCAGTTCAGCGTGAGCCGTTGTAGGGGCAATGCTCATAATACCTACCCTGGCTGTTGTATCTGCCACTGTAAGTGCCGAGGCTGTGTTATGGAATTGTGGATTCCTATTTGAGATCCAGCTCGTAGGGCTGCGTGTTGTGTTGAGTATCCAGCCCGTGGGGCTGTTTGTTGTGAAGTATTTTATATAGATCCCAGCATGGTGATATATGTGATATGTTCATATGGATGTGCAATATAACAAGTAGTTCAGCTTGAGCCGTCATAGGGGGCGATGCCCATGATACCTACCCTGGCCGTTGCAACTGTTGTTGGGATTGTTGTGTCTTGTATGGATGATTTACCTTCATGCTTTGATGTTGTGTATATTATGAGTGATTTGTTACTATGGGGATTCTTTAGAATCTCACTCTCCCAAAAACACAATTTTTAGACAGAGCTGAAGGATCCAAGGGAAAGCGGGCGATGAAGAGCAGTTAGAGCTCCAGTTTAGGAGTTTGTTTTGGGTTAATGGTTATCAATGTAAAATTCATTAGATATTTGGTGGTAAATAGTTGTATATTTTGGAAGTATAGTGTAGTTTTGTGTAATCCCCAAGTATAGGGTATGAATTGTGGGCTTTGTGCCTTTGTGTAAACCTGTATGTATTTAATGGAACCTGAGTGTGTCGGGAATTTATGTTGTACTCTGATATGTATGAATGAAACCAACCTGTACAGCCCATTTAAGTGTTGAAAGATGAATATGAGACTACTGTGATAAGGTTTTGTAAAAGTTTTTGAAAACCCTGATTTTGGGAAGTTTAATTTGAATAAGTCCCAAATCATCTTACAGTCTCTAATTCAAACTTAATTACGTGTTTATGAACATAAATCTTGGCCTTAATCTTGAAAGGGGTTACAACTTGTCATCTACATGGGGGCAATGCCATAACCTTACAAGCCTTAAGGTCTCTAATAATAACTTATCGGGGGGCTTACCACGGGAACTAAGCGAGGCAACAAAGTTACAGGGACTTGATTTATCATCAAATAACTTGCTAGGAAATATTCCAAAGGAATTGAGTCACTTGCCATTATTGTGTGAACTTACATTGAGCAACAATCAACTTTCAAGCAACATTCTTATTGATATAGGATTAATGAAGAACCTTGATAAGTTGAGTCTAACTAACAATAATTTTAGTGGTTTAATTCCGAAACAATTTGGAGGGTTGATCATGTTATGGAATTGAGCTTAAGTAGAAATAAGTTCTTCAGCCTTCCATCTAGTTTTTGCCAATTGCAAAATCTTGATCTTAGTGCAAATTCCTTTTCCGGTGGAATTCCAATAATGCTTCAAGGGCTACAACATTTGGAAATGTTGAACATCTCACATAATAATTTCTCTGGTATGATTCCTTCATTTTTTGGTGATTTGAAAGGCTTGACGATGATTGACATATCTCACAATAAATTAGAAGGTCCACTTCTAAATAATTTTGCCTTTCGCAATGCTTCAATTGAGACATTGAAAGACAATAAAGACTTATGTGGAAATGTATCTGGCTTGCCAACTTGCCCAACAAACAATTACAATCTAAGGCATCATAAGAGAAACAAAGTGGTGATCTATGTTTTCTTCTTTGGTTTAGGATCTATGTTTCTAGCAATAGTTTCAATAGGAATTTCATATATTATTTACCATCATAATGCAAGGAAAGAAAAAAGTCAAGGAAAAAAAGCGCAAACTTATAATTTGTTTGCTATATAGAGTTATGATAGGAAGTTAGTATATGAGAACATTATTAATGCCACAGAGGAGTTTGACAAAAAAATATCTCATTGGGGTTGGAGGATTTGGAAGCGTCTATAAAGATGAATTATCTACAGGACAAGTTGTGGCTATGAAGAAGCTTCTTTTAGTACCAGAAAGAGATCAGTGTCATCAAAAAGCTTTTATGAGTGAGATTTGGGCCTTGACAGAAACTAGGCATTATAATATTATCAAGCTATATGGGTTTTTCTAGCATTCAAAGTTCTCATTTTTGGTTTATGAATTCTTACAAGGGGGAAGCTTGGATAATATACTAAGTGATGAGATGCAAGCAATTGCATTGGATTGGAATAAGGGAATCAAAGTTGTTAAAGTTGTGGCTAATACTTCATACTATCTTCATCATATATGCTTACCGCCAATAGTTCATTATGACATGTCAAGCAAAAATGTTATTTTAGACTCGGATTATGAGGCTCACATCTTTATCTTTAGGATGGCCAAGCTTTTATATTCAGATTCTAACCATTGGACCTCATTTACTGGTACCTTCGGCTATAATGCTCTAGGTTAAGGACATTTTAATTTATATAGTTTGATTTTTCTTTATTTATGAATTACATGGTGCTATATTTCATGTTTCATTTATTTAGCAATTAAAAATTTATCATTAATAATGATTTTCTCATGATAATCATTTTAATTTTGTTATAGAACTTGCGTATACAATGGAAGTGACCGAGAAATGTGACGCTTATAGCTTTGGAGTGTTGGCTTTGGAAACAATTATGGGAAAGCATCCAAGAGATCTCATAATGTCTTCTATTGATGCACCAACAATATTTGCTCATGATTTGGATTTGAAGGAAGTGTTAGACCAAAGGCTATCTTATCCTTGAGGTTCCATGGTTAAGAAGGTGATATTGATTGTAAGAATAGCTTTTACTTGCTTGAATGAAAATCCATGTTCTCACCTATCCATGGAGCAAGTAAGCAATGAGCTCTTGGTGCCAAGATCACTTGTTTTTTATTCCATTCCATAAGGTCATATGATTTGGAGATCTCAACCAAAAATAACATTATATTACAATGTGATGAGTGATATATCATCTTAATGAATGTGTTCCTCTCCTATTCAACTTATGTTGTATTGAAGGGATGATTTAGCTTCTGATTAGGACCCACCAAGCATGATAAATATTGTGTAATTAAGTTGATTTGCACTATGCCATGTTTTCAATAAATAGTTTTTCACTGCGAGCTCCTCCATCATTCTTGCACGCCATCAAGTTACTCCTCTGCTTCCATAGGGAGTTTCTTTCATGCTATAGCTTCTTCTTCTTTATCATTTTCTCTTTTTCTCTTGGGTTTTGTTTGGGTACCCATTCATCAAAATATATAATCAAACTACTTAGTAATGTTATTTAACCTAATAGTTTACTGGGACATGAAGTCAAATCATATAAGAAAATGGACAAAACTTACCTCTAGTTTTTTTATGTTTAGTTTAACCAGTTCTCCAATCAAAAAGTGCCACGTGGGTTCATAAAAAAAAATCATCAGTTAACACTGTTATTTTTTCTCATCTCCATTTAAGTGCCAAATGTCACATCCCCCCTTCAGCCAACCGGCCTACCGCACCACTGGGCTCCAACCCAAGTGGAGTGGGCAAGGATGCTGGACCCACCGCAGCGCGGTCCATTGGGCTCACCGCAGCTCGCCCAAGACTCACAAGAGTCCCTCGCTCCCCTTGCGAGATTTTTCGCCTCCGTGGGAATCGAAGCCGCTACCTGGGGGTAAGTAGCGCCTCAATGCATTCCCACTACCACTTGAGCTACCTAGCTCAAGTGGTAGTGGGAATGCATTGAGGCGCTACTTACCCCCAGGTAGCGGCTTCGATTCCCACGGAGGTGAAAAATCTCGCAAGGGGAGCGAGGGACTCTTGTGAGTCTTGGGCGAGCTGCGGTGAGCCCAATGGACCGCGCTGCGGTGGGTCCAGCATCCTTGCCCACTCCACTTGGGTTGGAGCCCAGTGGTGCGGTAGGCCGGTTGGCTGAAGGGGGGATGTGACAATAAAAAGGCGCCTTTTTATTGTCACATCCCCCCTTCAGCCAACCGGCCTACCGCACCACTGGGCTCCAACCCAAGTGGAGTGGGCAAGGATGCTGGACCCACCGCAGCGCGGTCCATTGGGCTCACCGCAGCTCGCCCAAGACTCACAAGAGTCCCTCGCTCCCCTAGCGAGATTTTTCGCCTCCGTGGGAATCGAAGCCACTACCTGGGGGTAAGTAGCGCCTCAATGCATTCCCACTACCACTTGAGCTAGTAGCTCAAGTGGTAGTGGGAATGCATTGAGGCGCTACTTACCCCCAGGTAGTGGCTTCGATTCCCACGGAGGCGAAAAATCTCGCTAGGGGAGCGAGGGACTCTTGTGAGTCTTGGGCGAGCTGCGGTGAGCCCAATGGACCGCGCTGCGGTGGGTCCAGCATCCTTGCCCACTCCACTTGGGTTGGAGCCCAGTGGTGCGGTAGGCCGGTTGGCTGAAGGGGGGATGTGACACCAAACACCAAGGGATCATGGCTTCCTGAATTTTCTTAACAGCCCGATAGAAAATTATGGTTTTGGAGACTGGACTCATATTTACTCTTTAGTGTTATCCCACCCTATCGAACTACATCCCCTAAATACTCCTAATAACAACCCAACACCTCATCTGAATCTTAGAGCATTACGGTTTTAGAGCTTGAGTAGGTGAGTGTTTGGCAACCAGGAAGAAGGCGGGGGAGGTACCATTGGAGGCGTCTATCGCAGGTATAGAAGGGATAATGGTGGGGAGTCTCATTCAAATATGAAAATAAGGTTGAAGAGGCTGAAGCAGCTATTGAAGATGGTATTGGCCCTGTATAGCATGCATCTCACTGTGATGATGTCCGTCGATATTACACTCTATTGCATTAGGGGCATATCGAATGAAATCTGTAGGCTTGTTTTGATTTATGACTTGCGGCTATAATGCGCATTATTGCTGCTCTAGAATATCTCTTAATGGCATCTATATGGTTAGTATCCCATATTCAATAGATTTAGATTCAAAGTCCAGAGGAGTAGAAGTCTAGAGGGGCCACAAGATTGGATAATAGAGGCCCAATGAACATGGAAGCAATTAGGCAGGGCTACTGAGAACAAGAGAATCGCGTCAGATTTATGGTGAATCCAAGTTGGGGTCTTGAGCAAAGATGGAGTTGAATGGAGATGGAGATGGAGATGGAGAGTAATGGCTCCAAATAAGCCTTATTCAATAAATCCACGTGGCATTTTTTTGATTGGGGAATTATTTAGACTAGATATAAGAAGCTGGAGATTAGTTTTGTCTTAAGAAAATTATCAAATATAGGAAAGAAATAATCCAACACTCATTACAGTATCCCAGTTTTTAATGACATGGCACCCGAAGTAAAATAGTTATATTAAAATTTTCCATACCAAATGAATATCACCAATGCCAATTATGAGCACTAACTAATGTAGGCACAAACATTTATGATGGGCATGATTGAAAGTTCCATTAGCAAGGGAATATAAATATTTCCTATAAGAAATGGGATAAAGTCCGGAAAAATTAAATATAACTCAAGATAGTTTGAATATATTTTAGAAGTCAAGTCACAATAATTAATACTAATTCAGTAAAATGAGCAAAACAAATATAAGTTGGAGGGATAAAAATAATACTCCCTTTAGTCCTTAATTTAAGATATATTTACCTAATTCGATTAGATTAAGGAAGTTAGTTAAATTAGTTAATATGACATATATTTTCTAAAATACCCTAGTTATGTTCCTTAATTCTCTCATTTCCTCTCTTCCTTGATTATTGTTGAGGGAGCATCAATAGGCATAAATTAGGAAAAGATTGAAAAATATGAAAAATCTATCTTATATTTAAGATCAAAATTAACTCCTCAAATATGTTTTATATTAAGGACCGGAAGGAGTATCATATGGTTGGAAACTTAGAAAGAATAATAACATCAATAACACGACAAGCAACTGATTCTTTTTTCAAAATATTGAACAGCCTACCTTTCCTTACAAAGCACTTATTAACCATTTGGTTAGCTATTTCCTTATAGTCCAACCTACTTTTGCATAACATAGTATCCTAACCATGTATTGAATCATTAGGCCAAAATTCATACATGTAATGTTCTAGAAAAGCCAACAATAAATAATACTGAAACAACATAAAATAAACTAACACATTCAATCCAATGCAAATGAACCCAAGTTTACGTTATAGGTAAGAATGAGTGAGGCAGTTTGATGTTCAGACATTCTTATTGGGACCTCCAAACCAAACGGAGAATTGTTTTTTTCATTTTTTGGTACAAGCAGAGGAATGTTTGAATGAAAATAAGCATACTCGCCTTAGGTATCTTAATGTCCGTTAATTCTCATTAAATCTAGAAAAACAACCTCAACCCTCATGATTTAAAATCTCTAAAAGAAGTCAGACTCGAAAGGAAAAGCCTTATAAACGAGCGGCCCGTTTAAGCCCAATAATTTATTTTCCAAAGATAACAAAATTGATGGAACAAAGATAAAAAAAATTCGTGAGCCAATTAAAGGTAGGAAAGACCAAACAAAACAAAAGTATGAATGAACAAAGAAAAGAGGGAAAATCCCTATAAGATACTTTTGAAATAGGAAAATCCCTATTTGGTGCAGTGACCAAATCCCTTATCAGTTTGGCAATAGGAATCAGGGATTTCAAATTTCACAGGAAATGACACAACTAGCCTTGGAAAGTTGAAAACAAAAAGGGCAGAGTGAACAGGTCGAAGCACTTTTGTGATTGAAGAAGAGGCTATTGACAAGGTTGTAAACATTGAAGAGCGGCGGAGGCATTGGCGGAGCAGACAGTTGGAGGGAACGACGGCTTTTTGGGTGACGTTCGGTGGCGGAGTTTAGATTTGAGAGTGGTGGGCTCGGGGAGAGACGGTTGGTGGTGTTGTGGGCCTTTGAGCTATGGCTTGTTAGGTGGGTTTTGGCGGTAGTGTTTGGTATTGATAGTGGTGGGTTGGAGGAGAGACATTCGGCAGTATTATGGGGACTTTGAATGATGGCTTCTTGGGTGAGGTTCGGCGGCAGTGTTTAGAGTTGAGAGTGGTGGGTTCGGTGAGAGACTTGTGGCGGCGTTGTGGGGACTTCGAACGTGCTTGACAGTTATGGGTTTTCGTGGAGACGATCGACCGTGATATGTTGCCATTTTTTCAAATGTTTGGTTCATATAATCATTGGAAGATGCAATGTGAAGGCTTGTGCTTATTTCCTGTCGTATGTTACCCTTTACTGTTTGTGATTGTCTCTGGTGGTGGTGGTTGCAATTGGTGAACAATAATGTGATTCACTTATTTCCTGTCGTATATTGCTCTTTTCCCACATTGAGAGCATCCTTTTTATACTGGGTGAAGGGATTGGAATTTCAATTTGTGTCAATTTCTTCATTTGCGTCTTTGTCTGATATGTATATGGAGAGGGAAGCGGGTATTGGAAGTGTTAGACTCATCGTTTGTTGTATATTAGCAATACCTAGTTAAAAATAACAACTTTCCCTTAATATTTAACAACTCTTTGTAGAGGACCAAGGCATGCCTAAAGGAACTTCTGAGAATACCAAGTTGGGGGGCCATTAACAACTAATGTTTCAACAGTAACAACACCATGTAAGAAAATAACAACTGACCATCCATGTTTAACAACAACTAATGTGGAAAACCGATACATGGGCAGTGGAACTTGTGAGACTAACAAGTAGTGGGGACCAGTAATAACTTCAGTCTTTACAATAACAACATGTTTAAAAATAGCAACCTGTCATTCATGTTTAACAATTGTTGATATGGACAACCAAGATATGCCAGGGGAACTTTTAAGACTCACAAGTTGGGGGCAATTAACAACTTAATCTTCTATAGTAACAACACCACATTAAAAAATAACAACATTTCATCCTTGTTTAACAACTCATGACTCGAAAAACCAAGACATGGCCATTAAAACTTATGAGAATAACAAGATGTAAGGAAATTAACAAGTTCAGTTTCTACAGTAACAACACCATTGTAAAAAATAATAACTTTTCGTTCTTGTTTAACAACACCATTAGAAAAATGCACTATGATTATTTAGGAGTAAGCTAAGGTTTAGGAGCGTGTAGTTGTAACAAAATAACTGCCTGTTTGTTGGTGTAGTGTAATAAGCAATTGTTCTAACATTTCAAGTATAGTTAAATGATGTCTATAGTGTGAGGACGATTGCCTTGGCTATTTGCCTATTTCAAATAATAACTTACGATTTCTGAGATAGCTTTAATCACTTTTCTTGTATAATATATAAGTGAGAAATTATGGATAGCTAAATCTTGTTATAATTTTGCTTACAGAAGAAGATTGTGGTTGACCAAGGGCAGGCGGGGGCTGAAGAGGGGTAGAACTTTAGTGAAGAAGGGCATAAGGTGGTTGAAGAAAGGGAAAAGGTGGTGGAAGAAGGTGTTGCAAAAAGCGGATAGATGTAAAGCCTTAAATAATGGATTGCAATTGTTTAGAATTGAGTTTTTCAAGAAATTTAAGCTGGAGAAATCTGACAAATATGTTGTGCATAACGATGATGTCCTAAAATCATGGGGAGTATTAAGTGAGCAAGAGAGGAAGGAATATTGTGAGAAGGCTAAATACACTGAGAATGCTAAGAAAGCAAGACAGGAGAAGAAGAGTATAGAAAGAAAAGTAGTTTTTATCACTCGTAGCTCAATCTGGCAATTCAAGCAATTAGTTGACTTTATAAGTAAAGATGAAAGTTTAAAGGAAAGGGTGAAGAGATTAAGATTCAGCAAGCTGCTAGAGGTTGGAGGTTGCAAGAAACTATTGAAAGATATGATTGTGTCAATGCTTCGCTCATATGATCCACCAACTCGCCAATTCTGAATCAGGGGCAAGACACGTGAAATTTCTGCTGTGGACGTGAAACAGTTACTTGGGGTTCCCCACTTGGGGACATGGTGAGTGATAAGGTGGATGATGATGACCCGGTTTATACAAAGTTAAAGAGTGACTATTCAAAATGCTTATACAGCAACATAGTAGAGGCCATTATAGAGGGCATTGAGAATGATAATTTTGAGTTTTTGTTTATGTTGTACATACTTGGAACCTTTCTAGCTCCCACCGCAAGCCCAAAGGTTAGTGAGCGGTTACTGAAGGTGATGAGTTTAACCATGAAGGGATTTCAGAAATTTGATTGGGTGACCTTTATCATTAAAGACTTGTGCAAAGAGATGGAAGACTATGTAAGGGATGTGAGAAACAACAAGAGGGGAAACTCCAATATTGGTGGATATATGTACTTATTGTTGGTATGTATTTAAATTTACTTATGTTATGGTACGCTTTAAGTGGCAAGTATTTAAGATATTGTTATGCTATTTGTTTAGCATATATATTTAGGTGAGCACTTTGCAATGATGCCAACAGAGAAACATGAATATGTCGATGCTGTTAACTACTGGACTAAGGATAGATTAAAAGTAATGGTTAGGTTGGAGAGGGACAGCAATATGGGCATATTATTTGGAGGAAGGGCATCTAAAGTAAATGTTGATGCAAAGGAAAATGTTGGAATTGATCATTTGGACCAGGTATTTATTGATTTCATATTGTTTGTATGCATTAGTACATCTGTGTGTGTAACAAGTTTTCATTAAATTTTCTGCATTAGGACCTAAAGGATATGTATAGATGATTGATGAGCATCATTGTAGAGGAGTTGATAAAGGTTCAAGTAAAGAGAGGGGCACATAAAAAGGTTGGAAGAGAAGGAGTGGACAAAGATGATATTGTGGTCAATGCAGAAGAAGAGAAGGATGGAAAAAATGAACGTCAATCAGATGAATATAGGAAGGACTCAGATAGTAAAGGAGAAGGAGGCAATAATGCAACTCAAACAGTGTCTGGCTCCCCCATTAATGTATGTGCTAGTGAAAGAGAAGGAGCGGACATTGTGGAGGAGGAAGAGGTTAATAAGGGTAATGTCTTACATAGATCAACTAGGGTTAGAAAAGAAAAGAAAATTTTATCCCCCTATATCATGCCTAAGGCCTTTAAGTGAAAGAAGATATAAATTGATGACAAGGAAAGATTTTTTACTATAATTTCACAATGTCCTCCACTCATTGATGGCCAAAAGTGAGTGTTTAATATATGTTTAATTTTGTACTTGTAAGGTAGTGGACATGAAAAAATTTGAATGAAACTTAGTTGTATTGAGTATTTGTATCAAAAACTATTACAGGGAATTGGTTACATTGCAAGATGAATACGTCACTAGGGAAGAGCTATATTCTTTGGGTGGAATCCATAAGGTTAACAATCGGGTCAGTATTACCATGGCTTCAAGACTTTGTTTTTTTAGTTTATGGGGATGATTTCATTATGTAATTGTTCACTTCA
The DNA here is from genome assembly GCA_963242795.1 of Inga leiocalycina. Classification (NCBI taxonomy): domain Eukaryota; kingdom Viridiplantae; phylum Streptophyta; class Magnoliopsida; order Fabales; family Fabaceae; genus Inga; species Inga leiocalycina. The sequence goes on from OY725323.1 coordinate 77,413,911, forward strand.
GGTGGTGTCCCTTGTTTGCAAGGTATTAATGGCAAATTTGAAACAATACGGACCAGTTAAGAGGCACATTGTTTATACTGACTTTATGGTAAGATGCAAATAAATTATGGTTATCTATATGTTAGTTTTTTGGGGACTGATATATATTTTGTTGGAGATGCATATGGTTGGTAAATGAAAGAATTGGAGACCTTCATATTACAAGGGTCAATTATTGGCAAATCAATTAGGGTATAATCTTACAGATTGTTATTTGCTACTTGGGCCTGTACTAGTTCGGGAACATTGGTTTTGTGTAGCCCTAGAACCAAAAACATTGAATTTCTATCTTCTGGACTTAATGAAACCCATTGTTGACACCACCAAGAAGAGCAAGAAAAATAGCACCTTACAAGATCCCCAATAATTGACAGCAGAGATATGTGTAAGGAACTTAATGCTTTAACATTGGCATGAACATTAGCAATTACATTTCCCCAACTGAACCCAAGTAATTGTATTTTTTAGAGGGACAGATTTCTTGATATAGTTGAATTCATTAGTAACAATCGACATGGGAAGAAGCAACAGAGTGACATCATTCATGCATGAGTACCTAGCAAAATAATCTATAAGACAATTACATGTTGTGTTCAAGACAATTACAAGTTTTCCAAAATTTTTTATGTATATGACTGTTCTATCGATTTCATAGGCTTGACTGCGGTTTTCACATATTGATATGGTTGTTCTCCAATGGAGTCCAAATGGGGTACTTGATTACACAGAGGTAACCATAATAGTTCATATGTATGTCGACTTTGGTCTTATTTTGAATGTACAATGGACTAAACTATTACTGCTTGGGACGTGTACAGGCTCAAGTCAAACAGTACAAGCAAGACATTCTGTGGTGGATGGTGAATCACCATTAAAATTCATCCAAACTTGATGCTCTATATCTTCTAACCCATCAAGGAAGTAAACGTCAATGAGTGACACAATAGTTCTTAGGTTTATTTTGTACATCTACAGTGAAACTTGTTCTAGTTGTAGTTTTTTGTCCTGGATAATGTTATTTTGTAATTGTCAATATTATTGTACTGTTGTGCCTATGTTGTGCCTAGTGTCGGCTATTTTGTAAGGCAGATGATTGTACATGCCTAAAGACATGTGTAACAAGCCAATGTTTAACGTTCATATTTAACAACTTTAGTTTCGTGTTTAACAACTTTCTGGTCTTGTTAGATAACTTGCGCATATGACAATGTGACAATCCCAGGGTAGATGCAAAAACCACCTAGTGGGGCTTCCATTAACAAGAAGCATTTCTATATTAACAAATGTATGTTCATTTGTAACAACTTGGTTATCTTGTTTGACAACTTACAAAATTGAAACTCTATACACGCCGCCTGTAACCTTTGAAAACAACAACGAGGGCAATTAACAACAAGTATTCCATTATTAATAACTTGAAGTTTTTGTTTAACAACTTTCTTAACTAACTTAAAAACTTCAAAACACAACATGAGGGTAGCTTGAGAAAGCAACAAGTGAGGGGTCCATTAACAACAACCGTTTCTTAATTAACAACTTTTCACTCTTTTTTGACAACTTTCTTATCTTGTTTGACAACTTACAAGATTGAAAACTTTTGACTTCTTGTTACATCTGAAAACAAATTGGGGGGGGGACAATAACAACATGCATTTCACTATTAACAACTTAAAGTTTTTGTTTAACAACTTTCTTATATTGTTAACCAACTTAAAAACTTCAAAACACAACATAAAGGTAACTTGAGAAAGCAACAAGTGGGGGGTCCATTAACAACAACCATTTCATAATTAACAACTTTACACTCTTTTTTGACAACTTACAAGATTGAAAACTTCTGGCTTCTTGTTACCTTTGAAAACAAATTGGGGGGGGGGGACAATAACAACATGCATTTTATTATTAACAACTTGTTTTTCTTAGTTAACAACATTCTCATCTTGTTTAGCAACTTAGCAAATAAAAAATAGGCTATGGCCATGGTAGGTTCAGAAAGCAGCAAGTAGGTGTTACATTTACAACTAAAATTTCCGAGTTCACACTATAACCTTCTTGTTTTACAACTTACTATTCTTGTTTACCAACTTCATTCTGGGAAAACGAAGACATGCCCAGGGGGAAATTCAGCCACATTATGTGTGACACAACACAGTGAAAGTAGAAACATAATTAGATATGCTGCATAATTACATTAACATAATAACATTATATGCTGCATAATTACATTAACATGATAACATAATATATTGTATAATTACATAACTGAACAAGGTACACCTATAAATATGTGACAGTGGATATTTGGCACATGCACATCTATAATGACAAGGGAATATTAACATTACACTTCACCCTAATGTTTCCTTGTCACAACCAAAAAAATTAAGACATATGCAGCAACCCACTTCCCTAAAAAATTCTCTCTAGGTTACTTCAAAAGGCTTGCATACTATCAACAGGGTTACTTCAACAAAGTTACATTACTATCAATAGGGTTACTTCAAAATAATGCAGCTCCTTATATTTGCAAAATAGTAATGTCAAAAGATGCCTTTTGCCAAATTCAGTTTGGATTTGGATTTTTGCATTTTCGTCTAGTATGGCCCGCTTCATGGCACCTTGCATAGTATTATATCTTCTTATTTTGGAATTGTAATTCACACCTACTGGTTCTTGGCCTTCTAGCAGGTCTGGTTGTCCTAGGTGGCAGCAACAAAGTCTGAGCAAGCAGATTCCCCAACATATAGTTGTTTGGCACTACTACGGAAGGGACTTTTAACGACCGGTTTTTGGGCCTTTAGACGACTGTTTTCAGGGGGTCGTCTATCTCAGTGTCGTTGAAAGTTCGAGAAAAGACGACCGTTAAAAAACAGTCGTTGTATCTTTTGGATACAACGACTGGTTTTAAGAAAACAGTCGTTGTATCCAACAGATACAACGACTGGTTTTAAGAAAACAGTCGTTGTATCCAACAGATACAACGACTGTTTTCTTAAAACCAGTCGTTGTATCCTTTTTTTTTTTTTTTTTTAAAATCCCTACATCAACTCCCTCTACTCCCTCCACCATATGTGTCTACAAGTCCCCACGTCCTCCCATTCTCTCATGATTAACTCTCTAGCTTCCCCTAATAGTCATGGAAGTGAAATCACATATTAGTTTTTCTATGATGACATATAGCGCAATAACATCATTTCAATGTGCAGACTTCAACTTTCAAACTTTCAATGTAAATCATGACATGCATATGGGCAAAGAGATGATGACATGCTTCCATGAAAATCCCTATTTTTCATCATCATTTTCCATAGTGTTCTCTGAAAGCATAATGCCTTAACAAATTCAAAGTACTCATAAATAAGAAACTAGGAAAAGTATTCGAATATGCAAACTTCAAATAGCACTGTACAAAAGCACTGCACTACGTAAAAAAACCTCTACACATCATCACCCGGCCCCTCTATGTGTTGTAGAAGATGTCCCGACAACAGGTCTCGGATCAAATTAATGTCTTCGATTGTGTAGGGGTCCTTATCACCAAAAATCTGAGCGCAAAATGGAGAATATGTTAACATAAATAAATAAATTGAATGAAATAAATAACAATTGAATCACATGAAAAGAACTAAAATTCAATTGAGAATCAATAAATGATCACCTGTTCAAAATTTGTAGTAAGGCCAGAGAAAATGATGTTATACATATATAGTATAACATAGAAGCCGCACTCAGTTTTCCCTGCTTGCCGTGGACACTATACAGCAAAAGCAAACGGTAAAAAAGAATAATTAAAGACCTATGTAAAGCAATCGTCATTCAAAGAACTTGAATGTATAGAACTTACGTTTGGCTTGAACCACTTTGTATGACTAGCTTTACCTTCACGCTTCCCACCCATTATATAATATGTCTTCAATGCACTGTAATAATTAAAATGATAAACAAAAGACATTAAAACAATTGAGTAAAATCAAAAATCAATGACGGACAAATAAATTTACTTACGTGTCAAAAATGTTTTTGATATCTGCGTTTGGCTTGCGACCCAATGAGTCAAACCAAAAGATGACGTTGATCGAGGGACAAGGAACACAGAGACTCCAATGATAACTATAATCACATGCATATATAGATTAAAATGAGGTTAGATAACATGATACTGTTTAGCAAAGTGAACGTGTATAAATATAGCAAAGAAAGTTACTTGCCCTTCAACAATTGGTCCCAGATAACAAGGCAGCTGAGTCTGGCCTATTGTATAGCCTACATAGCTCATCCGTTCTTCCAAAGTCTGGCTATTACGCCGTGACATATTGCCAGGACATAAGAAGCCATATGTACTGCCAAGCCCTCGTTCGGCACACAGTTTGTGGAAGCAGCTACCACATAAATGAAATGAGAAATGACACAGTAAATGTAGAAACCTAAAACCCCTAAATATCAGTGCATTAATTACAATTAAAACTTATAACTAAACTCACATGATTGCAAATGTGACCCATCCTACATCAATCTCCTCCAAAGATAGGAACTCTCTAATATCTTTGTTATCAAGCCCATAATCATACGAGATTCTGCGACCCACAATATCACAAGGCATCTTCAAGTCGACCTTATTTATGCCTTGATGAATATTTTGCAGTCGTGCTAAAAACGGGAATTTTGTCGCATCATCTTGTTCCTAGTAACACACAAAAAGATTATAAGTATAATGTTAATGATTAAGTAACAGTAAGTTGTTTCCTACCATTTGAGGGACTGGCACAGTCTGAACAAGATGTCTAGGCCATAAGATGAAAGATCCTGTTGCGTGACCTAGATTGGTAACCTCACCATCAGGGAATGGGACATCTGCACCTTCCTCCCCCAGTCGAACACTGGTCACATTGACCTTAAGTTGATCGTCCCGGATTTGGTTATTATGGTGGGTGGTGGCACGACTGTATACAACAGCATCAGCAACAGCACGCAGGTACGGGACTTCTAAATACAAAGTGCAGGGTTCTCCAGGCTCTAGTGAAGGACCAGGGTCGCCATGTCCAACCTCTGGCGGATTGTAACTGCCTTTAGTGCTGGGAAAGGCCGGGGATTCCTGAGTAAGAGAAATGAAAGAATTAATTAAAATAACGTAAGGAAAAACTCAATATAATGTTAAATGAAATTAGTTACAAACCTCAGATCTAGACGCCACATTACACATCCCGCATTGCATGTGAGACAACACCATCGTACTCATCTCACCACGTAGCTCACTCAACAACTCTTCTTTTAGCTCGTCTCGAAGTGAGTGACGTAGCTCTGATTTGATTTCCTCTCGAACCCTGGCCACAAACTCCTGACTCATTTCACCTCGTCCATAAGCTTGTGAACCTCGTCCAAAGTATTTAGAGAGACCAACTCCCCTTGACTCCCCTCTAACTTGACCAGGGTGATCTAGATTACCAAGCGCCGTGGCTAAGATGTCCATCCTTCCAGTTTGACTGAAGGAACCCTGGCTGCTCTGCTGTTCAAGTTCATCCTGTGGCATATAATGGATAAATAGAAAGTAATTACATGCCACCAACGTTAGAAAAATGAAACACATTTAAATATACTTGTTATTAAATACTCACAATCCTTTTAGCGACATCAGCAACGACTGGATTTATATATTTATCTCCCTTTATCCTCCCTGCTTTCCATTTTTTGTGACGCGGGGGAGGAGGTGGCTCCTGCACGACTATACTAGGATCTGCTCGGGCTGCTTCCTCCAATTTTTGCAATTCAGCCTGCATCATCTTCTTTTCGAGCTTTCGATAACCCCCACGCGGCATGTAATGAGGATAATTGTTTTTCGCTCGCCTCTCTTTATTTGCTTGACTCAATTTCTATATAAACAAAGAATAATGATAACTGAGTTAGCGATGTCAAGTAAGTTCAACTAAAATGTTTAACACTAAGATGAACACAATGTACCAGGAACTCGGGATCCTGCCGCGATGCGACAAACAACCTCCAGTCATTTGGAGAAAGAAACGGATACTCTTTACAAGGATCTAAATGACTCCTCGGCCCTTGAACGTACTTGGTTGTGAGCGTGGACTTGAAATCTTTCCACCGCTCACGAACTTCCCCAATCCAATGCTTGTACATCTCCTTCGTATTGGGAACATCGTAGGTTTGCTACAAAACAAAATATATAGTAGTCGTTATATATGAACAAATAGAAATAAAAATTAGAACAAATACAACTTTACATACCAAAATTTGTTCCCAAATCATACGCTTCGTGTCCTTTGAAACTTCCCACCAGGTAGGAATTAAAACGCTAACTTTGCTCCGACCCAAAAAGCCAAGGTAGCTAATGAACGTGTCTCCGTCTGGCCCAAGTGGCTTCAAATTAGCATCAAATTCCACGTGAATCCTGCTCGCCTGTTGTTCCTCATGACGTGCCACCAACGATCGCAACTTCGTGCTTCCTCTAACCTTTTTCTTAACCGGTGAGCCAACAGAGTCGCCCGAATTTGAGTCTGACATGATCCTGCTAAGAAATAAATGTGACATGATAAGTAAAGTGAAATTACATGCACACTTTTAACAATTCAAAATCTTACTAAGAAATAAATGTGACATATGATAAGTAAATCGAAATTACATGTATACTTTAAACAATTAAAAATCTTACGTTAAGTGTTTTCCCAAATTCCTTCACAATGATCAACTCTAGCTGCATATTCATCATCATCTACCAATTCCACTTCAGATGGCATAGGCGGATTTGTAGTGAAAGGCGGCATGTCGTCAAGATTCAAACTCGGATCACCATCCTTCTGTTTTTTACTTTGGAGTACAATAGACAATTTTTTATTTGCTGGATCAATGACATAAAACACTTGTTTTGCCTGACTTGCTAGAATGAATGGCTCATCTTTATAACCAACTCTTTCAAGATCAACTAAGGTGAATCCAAATTGATCTATTTCAACAGCATTATTGTTAACCCACTTACATTTGAATAAAGGAACTCTCAACTTAGTGTAGCTTATCTCCCATATGTCTTCAATAACTCCATAATAGACCATGGATGCCAAAATGGGATTTTTGTCTTTTAAACTAGAAAAGTGCATTGATTCGGCTACCACCATCACCCCACTGTTTTGCATAGTACTTCTGTTATCCTGGCCATTTGTATAGAAACAATACCCGTTTATATCGAAGCCACTCCAAGTTATGACCTCAAACGAAGGCCCCCAAGCTAACCATTTGATTGTCTCAGACACATTGGTCTCGTGCGCTACCTTATCCTTGAACCACTCTATGAAAGTCTTGTTTTGCTCATTAGCTATCTGCATGTCATTTTTCCTTGGATAGATCTCCTTTAAACTCTTTCTGTGTTCGGCTAAGTACGGCTGAACTTCTTCCGTATTATTCAAGATATAGAGGTGTGCTTGCAACACCTCTTCACGACGCATACTCTTCACTCTGAGCCCTCGTGTTCCCTTACTTGTACCCTTTTCATGACGTGATTGGGCCTTTGACCTTGATAGATATTCTTTGCAAAAGTCCATAGCCTCTTCAACGACATATCTTTCGACAATTGAGGCTTCAGGTCGATAAGGATTTTTAGAATACCCTTTTAAGTTCTTCATGTATCGCTCGAAAGGGTACATCCACCTTAGATAAACTGGGCCGCATAGTCTTACCTCCCTGACCAGATGAACTATTAAATGCACCATTATATCAAAGAATGCGGGAGGAAAATGCATCTCTAGTTGGGATAGAATAGTATAACCCTCATTTTCTAATTCGTCTAACCTTGCAATGTCAACAACCTTGCTACAAATAGCATTGAAGAAACTGCACAACCTTGTTATCGTCCTTCGCACATCATCTTTCATAATGCCTCTAACAGCTACTGGTAATAGTTGTTGCATCAAGACATGACAATCATGAGACTTCATCCCAACTAACTTCAAATCTTCCATGGACACAAGTCGGCTCACATTAGAAGAATACCCTTGTGGCACCTTAATGCCGTGCAAACACCCACACAAACTTCTTCTCTCCGCTTTTGACAATGTATGCGCTGCTGGCTCCATATACGCTCTCTTACCATCATCTCTTAGTTGTGGATGTAGTCGTTCTCTTATTCCCATTTCAACCAAGTCTAGTCTTGCACTAATCCCATCTTTTGTTTTCCCTGGTATGTGCAAAAGCGTACCAACAAGGCTATCACATACATTTTTTTCCACATGCATCACATCAATACTATGTCTCACATCAAGACTACGCCAATATGGAAGATCAAAGAAAATTGACCTCTTCTTCCATATGTTCTTCTCACCCGTAGTCTTTTGATTTTTTCCAAAAGTGACATTGATTCTTTCCACCCGACTATAAACTTCGTCTCCAGTTAATGGCTCCGGAGCCATTTCATTCTCCGGCAAACCGTTAAAAGCCTTCTTTAGCCTACGGTATGGGTGGAATCGAGGAAGAAATCGTCTATGACCAAGGTATACCGTTTTTCTACCGTGCTTGAGTTGATGGAACTGTGTGCTCGATTCACATATCGGACATGCTTTATGACCCCTGACACTATAACCTGACAAGTTACCATATGCAGGGAAGTCGTTAATTGTGGTGAAAATCATTGCACGTAGCTTAAACGACTGTTGCTTATATGCATCAAACACATCTACACCATCCTCCCACAACTTCTTTAAGTCCTCTATCAAAGGTGCCAAGTAGACATCGATATCGTTCCCTGGCTGTTTTGGTCCCGAAATCATCATAGAAAGCATCATATACTTGCGTTTCATACACAACCAGGGAGGTAAGTTGTAAATTACCAGCAGAACGGGCCATGCACTATGTGTACTGCTAAAAGTACCATAAGGATTGATCCCGTCTGTGCAAAGCCCTAGCCGAAGGTTTCTTGGCTCGCTGCCAAATCCGGGATACATTTCATCTACTTTCTTCCATTGTGGAGAGTCAGCCGGGTGTCGAAGGAATTTTCCATCACAAACTCTATCATCATAATGCCATCTCAACTTCTTTGCTTCTTTCGCATTCGCAAACATTCGTTTGAACCGCGGTATGATTGGAAGATACCACAAAACCTTTAAAGGTTGCTTTTTATTTGTCTCATCACCACACCTATTACCTTTCTTCACTTTGTATCTAGAAGTTTTACATTTCGGACACTCACTTAAGCCTTCATACTCATTTCTGTACAATACGCAATCATTAGGGCAAGCATGTATCTTTTTATACTCCATACCCATTGTAGATAATATTTTCTTGGCCTCATACATACGATTTGGAAGTACATTATCCTCTGGAAACATATCACACAACAATTCTAGTAACAATGTGAAACTACTGTCGGTCCACCCACAAGTTGCCTTTAGGTTGACCAAGTGCAAAATGCCTGACAAACGTGTATACTTTGTACACCCAGGGTACAAAGGTGTCTCTGCATCACTCCGTATGCTATCATATACAGGCGTTTGTGCAAAACATTCTACCTCAACATCGTGAATCATGTTCTCCATTCTATTGTCATCTCCAACCTCCAAAACTTCCTTCTCGCGTGACGCCCAAGCGGTTCCTTCCTCACCATGCCATATCCATCTTGTGTACCGAAGATTTATTCCATCACAAAGTAAGTGATCCCTTATATCATCAACATCCCGTAGACTCTCATTTAAACAGTTGATACATGGACAAAAATACTTCCCATTTTTACTAGGCGCATTCATTTTAGCAAATTCAATAAAGTTTTCTACCCCATTCTCATATTCTTCACTAATTCTCGAAGCATTCATCCAACGGTGATCCATTTTATTACCACCTAATCCATTTTCACAGACACTCAAGTTTAGAACAGCTATATGAAACACTCATGACACACTGTAAAAACTAACAGTTCAAATTTATCACGCTTATAACAAATAGTAGCACTATGATATCCTCAGGTTTCAAAAACTTTCATCAACAAGCAATAACATAACTTACCAGCTAATCCTTAGCTTCCAAGGACACTATGTTTGTGATTGAGGATTTGGAAGAATATTCTACAGAGGCAAGGATGTAGTAGGCCGGCAACCCAAGGAAAAATGATAGCAGTAGTGATACCTGCAGGTTTATGACAGTTATTTAGACATGAAGGGGTAATATTTAGAACATTTCAGGTCAAATGACCTTGATTCAGTGTTTCTTATATATAAAAAAAATTATCATATAATTTCCTTAATTTATAATGACCCTCCATGTTTTGTGTCACTAGCTTACTATATTTAGTGTAAATTTCAATTTATATACTGATACATGGTAATATAAATTTAAAATTTCAAAATAGAACAATAAACAATTTATTTTTTTAAAAAAAAAATTCATGTTTTGGAATCATTGCATTACAACTTCAATACAATTAGAAAATAGGAATCCAGTGGATTTTGTCTCTATATGATCCAACGCGAAGGAAATGAAATACAGAGTAGGGTGCATGTGCTTCTCGAGATATCATTACCTCAAAAGTAATTAATTAGATGAAATTACTATTATTTGTCCATGATGATATAATAAATTAAAATTAAACCCAAACACGAAGCAAACTAGACTAATTTACTTGTATAAATAGAAATGATGTCTTATTTTTAATTATTCTTTACCAAAAACGGAAGGAACTCATGTATTCCATATATCTAAGGAAACCTCCTAATTTTCAAATTTAATTTTATTACACAGCCATGTTTTGTTCTCGTTGAATTGTTTTCTTTATACTATGCATCATTGTTTCCCCTCTCTTCTCCTCTCCCATGCTGTATATAACATACCCAAATTATATAAAATGAAATAATGTATAGTACGTCTAAATATATATATATCATTATTCATGATAATAAGAGATTCAATAATGTGACCAAAAGAAAGTTATTAGTCCAAACAAACATGTTGTTTAGCTTGGCAAGTTGTGCTAACTTAATTAGTGATATGAAATTCAATTGGGTTGAATCAATTGGGTGATGCAAATAGCCATTTTACAATGGTAAACAATTACCTAGCTAATACCTACTCCGCATTTGAAATATTTCTGATTTCTATGTTATATTTAACAACCACAACCAATATCTCAATCACATAGATTTTTTCCAGAACAGCACAACCGAAGTTCAAGATGCCTAGATTCAGTCACAATCGAAGTTCAAGATGCCAACTTTATTTCCAGAACAGCACAAATTGACATCCAAATGAACAAATTAAAACAACTAGAAACAGAAAAGGGAAACTTACACACACAATGGAATAGACCAAGATCAGAACCACCAACGTTGTCTTCTTTATGCGAACACCAAGTATGAACTACAGGACCGAATAATAGAGGCTAAGAAGAGAAAAGCAAAAGCAAAAAAACCAGAGCAATGAAACAGGGCAACTTACTTGCGTTGCTTGCTGCTGATGTGCGAAGAGGGAAAGCGAAGCTCAGACCTGCCTGCGACCGAGAGGGAATGGAGGGACTGTGAAGACGGTGGACATCGGAGAGGGTCAGCGGACAGAATGCAGGAGAAAGAGATAGGCCAAGAAATTTGGGGAATGCAGCTCGCGGGAGACACGAAAATGAGGGTTCAATTAGTGCGGGGAAGAATGACAGAAACGCGCGCTGAAGATTTGGGGAAAAGTTAATCACTTTCAACGACTGGTTTATAAAACCAGTCGTTGAAAGCAACCTTTCAACGACTGGTTCTTAAACCAGTCGTTGAAATAAAGTTTTCAACGACTGGTTCTTAAACCAGTCGTTGAATCTTCATTTTCAACGACTGGTTTTTAAACCAGTCGTTGAAAATGAATGTTTCAACGACTGGTTTAAGAACCAGTCGTTGAAAATGAAGCTTCAACGACTGGTTTTTAAACCAGTCGTTGAAAATGAATGTTTCAACGACTGGTTTAAGAACCAGTCGTTGAAAATGAAGCTTCAACGACTGTTTTCCTTGAAAACAGTCGTTGAAACTTCAGTCCAGTGCCACCGGTTCCTGGAGTTGGTTTTTTACTACTGGTTTCTCAAAACGGTCGTTATTGGGTGTCGTAGAATCATGTTCTTGTAGTAGTGTGGGTCTGGTTTGTCTATTGTCACAATTGGAGTCATGCTACGCTTATAAATCTTTTGTTAGGCTGTTGTTTTGTAGCATTCTTTGATATAGTCATAGGCATTGTAATAGACATGCTTGATGGCTGCACAAGCATGTAGACAAGGGATCCTCGACATTTGCCACACTTTATAATTGCAAATACACAAACCAAAATTAACATTTAAGGATCCATATTTGGTATGGACACAAAGCCTACCGCTACCATAATTAACGGTTGACATATGTTCAGCATAACAATCATTTTCCTTTACTATCGATTCTATGTTGGGCCCAGCACCGTTTTTCCACTTCTTCATTGCCATACTAGATGCATACATCTTCTTGGCAACCTTCTCACAATGTTCATGGATAAGTATTGTGACATTGTGTTTTCTCTCCTTCACCATCCACGCATTAAATGATTTGGCTATGTTGGTAGTATTCTTATCCCATCTTTGGAATGGGAACTTGCTCAATGCCCACTTATCGATATCTCCATGCTGAATCATCCAATCTGCCATCTCTTTATAGGATTTTTGCATGTATTCCATTACCTTATCGAAATCTGCGTCCAACCTTACATATGCAACATTATCAAGCAACCGTAGTGCATCTTCCTTTAAAAACCCACTTGTCTTCCTCTTGCCTCTATTTAATTTCACCAATTCTGCACTGAAATTCTCCTTCACATGCCTATAACAATAAGCATGCCTTTCACTCCTAAAAATTGTTTACACTAACCCTTTAATTGCATTTTGACGGTCTGACACGATTGTGAGTTCAATTAACCCAACAATTTGTTTAATCTTTCTGTAAGAACCATGACCAATCCTTTAACGTCTTCCTTTTCATAGTTGATATTGCAAACGGCAACATTTCATTGTCCGCATCATAACTAGAAGCTGAAAGCATTGTTCCCTTATATGGTCCAGACAAGTGGGTTCCATTAATGTATAACACATGTCTCACACCAGCCATAAATCCCTCAATACAACACCCATATGCAATAAATACTCGATCAAACATGTTATTCCCACTTGCTTCCCATTCAGCAACAATTTTGTCATCTGATTCCTTCAACTACTCACAAATCCAAGGAATTAACATATAAGATTGTTCTAGTTTACCTTGTATGTCTTCCATCACTTTTTCCTTCACCTTGTATGCTTGCTTGTACGTAAGAGTGACACTATATTCTATCTGCAACGTCTTCCTTATTTCATTGGGACGTTTGTCAATGTGATTTCTCACCTCATCAACTATAATTGAAGATGTCAAGTTAGATCTTCCACCATGGGTCACCTTAAGATTGTCTTAGGCACTATGGTAATATTCATCTCTGAATATCGTCACACGTAGTATTGGAGTCGTCATACTTATAGCATTTGCTGTTACCCTCTAAGGAAAACCTAAACTCCTACACTTTACTGAAATGCTAGGCTTGCTATTTTTCACATATTTGAAATCAAACTTGTGTGCTATGTTGTACTTGTATAGTGCCTACTTAAAAGTATTAGCATGTGCAAATGTCTACATCACTCCTAAAATTAATCCCCTCCATTTTGTGTAGTTCAACTCTGACCTAGGTGTAGGTTGTAACCCCCTTCCACCATAGGCCGACATTAAGTTCATAACCACATGATTAATGTAGAATTAGAGACCATAAACGATTAGGGACTTAGACAAGATCAAACTTCCCTAAAATCAGGGTTTTCAAAAACTTTTTCAAAACCTGTTTACAATGGTCTCATATTCACATTTCAATATACAATTGGCTTGTACAGGTTGATTCCATGTACAAATATCAGAATACAGCATAAATTCCTGACACACTCAGGTTCTATTAATTAATAAAGGGTTTATACAAAGGCACAAAGCCCACAACTCATACCCTTTACTTAGGGATTACACAAAACAACAATTCATCATTCCAAAATATATACAATTGTTTCCCAAATTATCCAAATGATTTTATACATGATAACCATTAACCAAAATAAACTCCTAAACTAGAGCTCTAACTGCTCTTCGTCGCCCACTTTCCTTTCGATCCTTCTGTCCTGTCTAAAAATTTGATTTATAGGAGAGTGAGATTCTAAAGAATCCCTGTAGTAACAAATCACTCATAGTATGCACAACAACAAAGCATGAAAGCAAATCATCACACACACATCGCAACAATAACGGCAGTTACAGCGGCAAAGGCAAGTATGACTCATGTCACCCTTACGTTTGCTCACACTGAAGTGCTCACGCTGCATTGCACAATCACATGTCCATATCACATACATCACCAAAGCTGGGATCCATATAAGAGATATCACATACACATAGCCACACTAGCCGGATAATCAAACAAGAATCCACGATTCCACAACGCACCGCTGGCAATTACAATGGCATATACAATGGCAGGGGTAGGTGTGATCATTATCACCCCTTACGACTGCTCACACTGAACTGCTCACGCTGTAATGCACTACGGGAGATAACACAATGGCCTCATGTCAAAGATTTACACAACAAACAATGATAAGTCATGCATACCAAGCATCATACACAATATGAGAGAAAAGTCACTAACATGGTCCTTCTGTGCGTGCTCTGGCGCCGGTCTCTCCCGAGTAAGGCAAATATCGTATCTTATATATCATAATTAAGGACAAACAGTCAATTTTCTGCTCCAATCCTCAATGACTTCTTAATGCTTAATTGGTTATTATTATTGCTCTTTTAAAGTCATTAAATACCCCTAACAAAACTCCTAAAGGGTTGGAAGAACTATTCCAAAGATCCCCTTTTGGTAGCAAAACACTATTATTTTTCACTGCTTCACTCGAGTGAAGAAGACCTCACTCGACCTCACTCGAGTGATGATGGGCTTTGCACTCGAGCACAAAGCTTAACACTCAAGTGATAGCCAAATGCTCACTCGAGTCTTAGGAAGTGAAGCATAAGAAGTGTGAACCCAAGAGCAAAAAGGAATGACAGAACCTAGAATTGCTTGTTGCACTCGAGCATGACACCTCTCAGTCGAGTGATAGCCTAATGCTCACCCGAGTACCACGAAGTGAGATTCAAGAAGTGCTCACCCTAGAGCACAAGAATTTTCAATAAAGAGGAGCATTCAAGCACAAATCAATGCACTCGAGTGATGACTTAACACTCGTAAGTGTTAAAACACACTTTTGAAATTTTCCAGGAAGAATAATAGAAAAACTGACGAGAAACAGAATATACACGTAGCACTCGAGTGATGCTTAACCTCACCTGAGTAACATTCATCCTACACTCGAGTGAACCCCAGATTACTTGAGTGATCTTATCAGAAACCAGAAAACGCAGCAAAACAGACCAAACTTCCTAACCTTTGCCCAATTGATTCCAATAGAACCAAAACCTCTACCAAAGCTACTCCCACACAAAAACATCTAAGGAATCCAATGGAATCACTAGAATTACCAAAATCCTACTCCATTATCATGCTTTGGTTTTGGGCAATATAAACATCCAAATTCCAAAATCATCCAAACTAAACATTTCAATCTCCAATCAATCTATCCATCCAAAACACATACCAAAACACCCATTTCTATACCAAAAACATGCCAAATACCCAATGACCCTTATTTTTGAATTCAAGGCCATAAATACCAAAAATTCCAAACTTCTTCCAATGGCATGAAACATAGATAGAAAGATTGGTTTCACTTACCTCTTCAACTTTCCCAAAGATACTTCTTGATTCTCCAACCTCCACAATTCCTTGTGGGCATAAATCAACACCAATAGGCACACTAAATGAAGTTCTTAACTCAAGGAACAACTTTAAAGAAGAGATTTTGAGCAATGAAGGACATTCTCTTACCTTAAATGCAAGCTTTCCTTCTTCCCTTCTTAAGCTTCCATGGCCGCATAAGAGAGAGAAAGATGAGAGAGATAAAGAGTGTTGGAGAGGATGAAGAATGATGACAATACTCTCCCCAACCATGCTTGCTTCAGCGAAAACCAAGGGGAAGAAGAGAGAGAAAATATTAAACAATGAGATTTGACTTTTCTTTACTTTCTTGCTTCATTTAAGCTTGCCAAGTGTCACATTCCCATTGGTTCCCATAAAGCAAGTAACTAATTAGTTACTCTAACTGCTCTATTAGCCATTTAGTCACACTTCTCATTTCCTCTTAGTTAGCAATTAATTTCCTCATTAATCACCAACTAATTAACCAACAATTTTCCATTGATTTTGGCATATTTACCGAAATTGCCATAAACACATAATAATTCAATCTTTAAATCACAATTAAATTCTCAATAATTTTTATTTGCCCTTAATCAAAATTTGGGGCATTACATAGGTGTACTCTCTACTCCATAAAGTAGCATATTATATTCTCCAGCAATTTCAGCCGTCATACACAAAGCAACACTTTCATAGTACCCCACTTCATCTTGATTTTCTCCACTGGTTGGACAGACAATAGATCTTCCTTATGAGAGTCCCAAGGAATTTACATACCTGCACTCAATTACAATAACAACTTTTGTTACTTAATAACCCATAAAAGTTTCACAAATAACAACTATCATCCCTACAAAAGTTTCACTTACGTTTGTGGGTCATCTGATATGTGGCATACATTATCATTTCCTTTTGTTGCTATATATGTAACCCCCTTCACGATCAAGGCTGAAATTTGTTCGTAAAAACGTAATTAAGTGAAATTAGAGACCTAAGATGATTAGGGACTTAAACAAAACCAAACTTCCCTAAAATCAGGGTTTTCAAAAACTTTTTCAAAACCTGTTCACGAAGGTCTCATATTCACACTTCAATACAAAATGGCCTGTACAGGTTGATTTCATTCATGCATATCAGAGTACAGCATGAATTCCCAACACACTCGGGTTTCACTAATTAATAAAGGGTTTTACAAAGGCACAAAGCCTATAGTTCATACCCCTTTACTTGGGGATTACACAAAACTACATCACAAATCTCAATATATACATATACTTGTAATATCCCAAAAAGCGATTAAGGGCTAATGACTTCAAAAGTGACTGTAATTATTGTTGAATAAACACTTTTGGAGAATGGGTGATGGGAATTTGGATGTTTTAATGATTCCAATGGCTTCCTTGTGAAAATTCATGTGGGGAGAGTGTTTATTGTGAAATTGGAACTATTGGGAACAATTGTGTAAAAGTTGGAAACTCTGTCTATTGAAACTCTGTACAGGGCAGTCGATTTGTATGGACGTTTTAAATAGGCAAATGGTGTCTAAAAATTCTGAAATTTTCCAGTCTTAAAGTTCACATGCCAAGATTCAAAATGGACATATAATTTGTATCATTTTAATTTGTGACCTAAGAGTTTTGGATTTTTGAAGTTTGCACAGCGAAATTAATTATTTTCTGGAACAGAATGCAAAGATTGAAATTCTGGGAATTTTGTGAATCCTTCCAGATAGATTCTATATTTTTCCTTAAAACTAGACTCAATAAGGGTTATATAGGCTTTGGAATCACTCCAATTCAATTTTTCTAGAATTAGTTATGATTTATTAAAGTTCGGTCAGAAAATCTGCCAACAAATCCGAAAATGGGAAAATAAGGAATTATGACATCAACTCATTAAAAGATGATGTCAGCATGGATTATTAATCAAATTGCTCATCTTCTTCAGCCATTTCACACCATTTTCAGCTGAAGCAAGAGGAAAAAACGTGAGAGAGAGCTTGGAGAAAAATAGAGAGAAGGAAGGAGAAATCTCACAAGGTAGGTCGATTTCTTCAGTGAATTCGTACCTAACGTGTATAATCCTCCTCCTAAGCTATTCCTCTATGTGAATTAAGGTTTTGAAGCAAGGAATTTCATTGTTCAAATAGGCTAGGGTTCAGCCATACTTGGGAAAAGCTTGTGGGAGCTTGAGGTAACTTCCAAACTTTCGTATATTGCTTATTCTGGTTGCTGTGGGCAATTTAATCGGTGAAATTTCACCGGATTGCCATTGGTTTTAAAGTTTGGAAATGATATGGCCTAGGGGTTATGCTGCCCAAATTGGGTCTTAATGTTAGTTGTAACCTAATGTAATGGTTAATAAAGTGGTTAGGAGTAGAAAGGAACGCGTTTACGGAGCCGAAATCGTAAAACCCCGATTTTCCCCGGAGAACTCATAAATTTCGGCCAGCTCTAGAAATGGGTCTTAGAGTTGGATTTTCAATGATTTAATGGTTCCATTGAGTTCAGGGGCGAAAATTAGGTGGGGTTACAGTTGGTCACTTTTTCGGAAAAGGCCGAAAAAGCATAATTAGGAAAATGCCCCTAAAACCCTTAAAGTGGGGCTGCCAAGGGTAAATTTGTAATTTAACATTGAATTTGATAATTCCGAGTACGGAAATGGATTCCTTGGGCGGAAATATGTTAGGATAGCCTAGATTAGAATTTCGGGAAAAGTGCAACTGGACCGGGTACGGCGGGCCCAGGCCAGGTCCCCAGGGGTATTTTTGTAAATTTTCATTATAGACTCATATGGAACCTATTCTAAGTGTTTGAAAGTAGGAATTAGGGGTAGGAAATTAATCCACCATTCTTGATTTTGTTTATAGGCTTTGATATTTGCCGCCCTCGTGAGCCAACTGCGCGGAAGGACGTCAGGAAAGGACAAGGTAGTGACTCTCTCTCTTATACTTTGTGTAATGCACTGTATGTGTGTTGTATCACTATTTTATGATGATTTTTGATGCTGCTATGGTTACAGCTGGTGATAGCTGTCGTTTACAGCGCAAGCTGTCGTTTTCAGCGTAAGCTGTCATGATGTTGATTACAGCAAGAGCTGTCGTATTGTGTATACATCCGTGAGTGCTGTCGTTTGTGGTGAAAACCATGTATCTGTGAATTGCTGCTGCTGCTGCTGTTTGTGATTTATGTACATGCTTTGTGTTTATGCATTGTGTGAGTGGTTTGTTACTATTGAGATTCTCTCGAATCTCATTCTTTCCTATGACTAACATTTCAGACAGGGCATGTGGCTCAAAAGAGAAGCGGCCAACCCGGAGCAATTAGGACCCTTGGGGGTATATAGTTGAATTGGAAATGTTGGTTATGTATTTTGAACTCAGGATTACTGTATATTCTGAATCAGGAATACTACATTCGATTTTGGTTGTGTAATCCCCTAGTGTATACTTATAAACCTTCAGGTTTTTATGCATAGAACCCGGGAGTTGCCGGGGATGCGGTTATACACTCTGATATGATTGAATGTATATTAACTGCACAGGTAATTATATTCGCATATTGAAATTGAGACCTGGATGGGAAAAAGAGTTTTGAAAGTTTTGTAAAAATTTTACTGTGAGACAGAAAGTTTAAAACGAGGTTAAAGCATCCAATGGTCTCTAATCCGATTTAAATATGTGTTATCGAATTATAATTACGTGTTTAAAGTCAGGGGGTTACAATACTTCCCATAAAATATCCAATAGTATACAATGATAACCAATAACCAAAAAAGAATTTCTAACATGGAGCTCTACCCGCTCTTCGTCACCCGCTTGCCTTTTGATCCTTCAGCCCTGTCTAAAATGTTTAGATTTGGGAGAGTGAGATTCTAAAGAATCCCCGTAGTGACAAATCACTCATAGTATGCACAACAATAAGGCATGAAAGCAAATCATCACACACATATAGCAACTACAATGACAGTTACAGCGGTAAGGGCAGGTATAACTCATGTCACCCTTATGTTTGCTCACGCTGAAATGCTCCCGTTGTATTGCATCACAACAATCTACACAATATATTTTACCACAACTGGGATTCATATAAAGCATTTCATACACAAGCCACACTGGCAAGATCAACACACAGCCCACGGCTGGATTTACAAATGCCACCCCACGAGTCAGATTCATAAAGATCCATGTCAATTACAACGGTAGTTCAACGGTCGAGCTAGAGATGACCAGCGTCAATCTCTAAATGGCTCATGTTGAAGTGCTCACGCTGTAATAGACCATGGCATATACATTTCACAAAACACAATGACAAGTCATGCATACCAAAGCATCATACACAACATGATAGAAGAGTCACTATGTGTAATATCCCAATTTGGGATTAAGGGCTAATGACCTTGAGATTAATTGTGATTTGTGTACTTAAACATTTTAGAGAAATTTGATATAAGTGCATTTAGAGATTAAAGATCAAGGGTTGAGATCTATTGGCCATGGGTCGGAATCCTATACTTTGCGTTTGCGTGAACTCATGGAGGGAGTGAGAAGATGATGACAAGTGGCATTGTGTGTGCTATTGGATGAGGCATAAGAGACAAAAATCCATTTTTCTCTCTCTTCTCTCTCATTTTCGATGGGAGTATGGGCAAGGGAAGTGTACATACTTCATCATCATCATCTCTATACCTCACCATCTCTCTCTCTTCTTTCTTCCATTTCCGGTGGACACAAGCAAGGGAAGAGAAAAGAGAAAGCTTTGATTTTGGGTGAGTTGTGATTCTCTTAAGCTCAAATCCTCTTCTTTAATGTTGTGCATCTCATTAAGAGCTTTATTGTGGTGATTTTAGAATCTTGAATAGTGTTGATTATGAGTTTTTGATAAGTTTGAGAAATTCTGAAAATTTGCCCTAGTTATATGCCAAATGTTGAATATATGGATTTCATAGTGGATGATGTTGGAATTAGTTCATTGTGGAGTTATTTGATTGTTCGAGTTATTTTGGAAAGTTGGAATTGAGTTGAATGAAATTTGGATATTGTGTGTATCATAGAGACCTAAGTGTTTGATTGTGGTAAAAAGAGTTTTTGGAGTGTTTTGGTCGTTACCAATGTGTTCCTTAGGTCATTTTAAGTGGAAATGAGCTTTTATGTGAGGTTTGGGAACCATTGGGAGCAATTTTGACCAATCTGGTATTTTCTGTCGTTTGCTGCGTTTCTGGTCTCTGATGCACAACACTCGAGTGAGGGAAGATCATGCTCGAGTACTGTTGTGTGTTTTCCCTTTGTTCGTTATGTTTTTCCTGAGTTTCTCTTGTGGGAGGCTCGAGTGCACTTCTTGTCCGCGAGTGATGTTGGTGATTGCTCCAGTGAGCAAAGGACTGCTTGAGTAATGGTGTAAGTCCAGAGTTAGGGCTGCTCTCGGGTTGTCACTCGCTGGTTGAGGTCTAAGAGTGTGTTCTGAAACTCGCAAGCACAGTCGTCTCACCCGAGTACTGGGGGGTATGCTCGGATGAGCCTGTCCCTTTGATGTTGGCTGTACTCTTAGGTTGTCACTCGTTATGTTGCACTTTCGGGCACTCGAGCAGATTTGGAGTCATCACCCAAGTGCAAAGCCGGATACTCGAGTGATGTGAGTACTTTATGGTCGTAGTAGTTGCTCACTGTCAAACACTCACGAGTGAGAGTCATTCTCACTCAGGCACGAGTCTCTCATCACTTGAGTGAGGTCGTCTTCACTCGAGTGAGCCAACTGAAAATCTGTGTTTTGCCTTCGAAAAAGGGGTCTTCATGGTAGTTTCTCTATACCCTTTAGGCATATGTTTAGGCCTCTAATAGTTACCTAAAGAGTCCTAAATGATAACCAACTTAGTGTATTATGAAATTAAGAACTTAGAAAAGAGATTGATCGGTTGTCCCTAATTTGGTATAGGATTTGATATATGTCGCCCTCATGAGACCATGGTATCAGAGCCAGTTAGGAAAGATACAGGTAGTGACTCTTTCTTTATACCTTATGTGATATATTGTATGTATGCTATATCATTGGTTTGTGATGGATTCGTATGCTATAATATTTATGAAAGCGCTGCTATACCAATAGTCCCTGAGTTGCTAACAACGATTCGGGTAAGGGCTGTGTGCCTTCCCGGCAGTAAAAGGGGATGAGGTTAGGGTGTGATATATGTGATGATGTGGGCCGAAAGGCTATATGTGAGCCATAAGGCTATTCGTATGCACTGCCATACCAACAGTCCCTAAGTCGCTAATAATGGTTCAGGTTAGGACGGTATGCCTTCTCGGCGGTAAAAGGGGATGAGGGTGGAGTGTGATTTGAGTTGCTATTATGTGGTGATTTGTTTACATGCTATGTGATTACGTGTGGTATGAATGATTTGTTACTACTAGGATTCTTTAGAATCTCACTCTTTCTATATGACTAACATTTTAGACAGGGCGAGTGGCTCGAAAGGGAAGGGGACAACCAGAAGTGGTTAAGTTATCTTAGAGACTTAGTTGGTTGTTGGTTATCTATTTTTGGTTTGGGATTACTATTTGTGTATAAGATGTAAATGATAATTTTTTGGATATGTAATCCCCATTTTGGGAAACATTTAAACCCATTCTATATATACAAGTAACCCGGGGTTGCCGGGATTTTGGTTACACACTCTGATATTTATTATGTGATATAACTGCACAGGTAATTGTATTCGAAAGTGATTGTGAGACCAGATGATTAATGTTTTTGAACTGATTTTGGACACCCCATCTCTTGGAGATGAGGGATTATAAATGTAATTTTTGTTTTATTGGTCTCTATTTCACTCAAATTTCCTAATCTGGATATAATTACCGTGAGCGGGGTTATACTATGTAACGCCCCAAATTTTGATTTAGGGGTAATTACAATTATTGTGAATGATTACGTGGATTAATGTGGATTTGAGATCCGGATTAAGTATTGGGAATGCCAACACCCTGTATTTTAACATAATTATGTGATGAAATAATTATTTAGGCTAAAATAGGGGTAAATGGTGCATGAAGAAGAAGGAAAAGAATTAAATATGTGTTGTATGGCAATATTAATTAATATGCCATACTTAGTGGAAAATTGAAAGAATGGAATCATTGGGCAGGTAGTTAGTGATTAATGAAGAAATTAATTACTAGCTAAGAGAAAAATGAGAAGGTGATTAAATGGCTAAAGGAGGGATTAGAGTAGCTAATTGGTTGCTTATTGTATGAAAGCCAAAGAGAGAGTGGTTGAAGAAAAGTCACATACCCATTGTTTATTATTTTCTCTCTCTCCCTCTCTCTTTGTGCGCATGATTAAGGCTTGAGGGCAGAATTTTCTGCCATCCCTCATCATCATTTCCCTTCTTCATCATCACTCTTCATCTTTCTCATTCTCTCTTCCATTCATGTTGCCATGGGAGGCCAAAGAAGAGGTGAAAAGCTTGTAAAATAGGTAAGATCTTGACCTCTAATGTCAAAACTCTCTTCTCTAAAGTTGATCCTTGAGTTGAGGGCTTCATTTTCATGGTTTTAGATTTTCCATTGGTGGTGTTTTGTGGCCACAAGAAAATCTAGAAGTTGGAGAACCAAAGAACTTCTTTGGGAAAGTTGTTGAGGTAAGTGAAAGCTTCATTTTCATATAAGTTTTGTTGCCATTGGTTGGGCCTTGAATTTCTAGAAATTTTGCCCTAATTTTTGTGATTTAGGGTCATGGGGGAGTATGGTATGTTGTTGTTATGGAAATGGTGCCTTGTTTAGTGTTTTGAAGTGATAGAATTGCATTGAAGCTTAAATGTGAAATTAGGCCACTTTGTGTTGGTTTTTATGCATTGGGCAAAATAGGGCATTTCAATGGGTTGTGATTTTGGTCATTTTGAGGTAACCATTGTGTTCCTTGTGGAAAATTGTATGGGAATAAGTTTGGTTAATGATTTTGAAGTCATTGGACACTTTGGTAGAAAATTGGAAAATGCTGTCTATGTGAACTCTGTTCTGAGCAGTCAGTTTGTATGAAAGTTTTAAATGACCAAATGGTGTTGAAAAATCCGGAAAATTTCCAATCTTAAATTTCACATCCCAAGCTTCAAAATGGACATATAGTTTGTGTCATTTCATTTTGTGAACTGAGAGTTATGCTTTGCCAAAGTTTGGGATCAAAACTGAACTCTATTTTGGGGGCAGTGTTGAGTTTTGTGTAATTTTGGAATTTTTTGGTGATTTCCAGTAACTGTCCATATTTTTCCTATAAAGAGGACTTAAATACCTTTCATTTGGCTTTAGAATCACCTCATTCCAATTTTTCTAGAATTAGTTATGATTTTTGAAAGTTCAGCCAGAAAAAAGAATCTTCTTGACCGCGGCCAGAGGTTATGAACCACGGCCCAAGACCTTCTGTGCATCCATTAGCTGTGGCCCATGGGTAGGCTGGCCGCGGCCAACCCCCAAAAATAAGCATTTTAGACTTTTAAAAGGTGACCTTTGGTCAAGTGTTTCCCAAGCCTTTAGGCATGTGTTTAGGCTTTGATTAGCCACCTAAAGGTCAGGAATGGTTACCAACTATAAGTGTTATGAAAATGAGAATTTGGAAAAGAGAATAACCCTATGTCCTTGATTTGGTTATAGGGTTGGGTGTTCACCCTGATTATGGTTCGATATCTGCTTGGATCGTGAGTAGTCGATGCTAGAGCATACGTGAAAAGAATAAGGGTAGGGAACTTACCTCGCCTGCATGTATTGATATTTGTGTTTGTGTATTGATGCATGTTATTGCTTTACTTGATTATGTGAAACATATATGAATGATTGAAGCTCTATTTCTATTTATGCTATGGCCATGAATATGTTGTTGAAACATTGACCATGCGGATATGTCATTATGTGAGCACGAATTATTGTGATGCAAGCATCTCATGCATTAAACACTTATCTTGCATGCATATTGGTATTTGTTTCCTACTAGGATTCTCTAGAATCTCACCCTCCCCTACCAACATTTTAGACAGGACAGGTGGCTCGAGGAAGGAGCAAGTGACTAGGGGCGGTGAGAATCCCTTATGAGCATTTGGATTTGGTAGTTGGTTATCGTTATATGCTGGAATAATTGTATATGTTTGGACGTATATGTTCGGATAATAGATTAGAATGTGTATTTGGAATAAGAATTGTGTAATCCCCATTTAAGAAATTGTAAAGGGCGTATGTGCCCTATGAATCTTTAGTGAAGGTATGAACCCGGGATTGCCAGGATTATTGTTGTGCACTCTGATATTTATATGAATGTGATTTATCTTCATGTAGTAATTGTATCCGAAAGGTGAATATAAGACCAATTGAATTCGCTTTTGACATGTATTTATGAAAATCTCATCTAGTTGATGGGTTAGTAAATGTTATTTGATTGTTATTGGTCTCTATTTCACTTTAATCGTGTATTTCGGATATAATTACGGAGGGGGTTACACACTACCTGGTTTGTTCCGTGCATGCTTTGTCGCAGATCTCTCCCGAGGAAGGCAAATATCGTATCCTATAATTATAATTAGGGACAAAGAGTTATTCTCTATTCCAATACTCAATTGACTTCACAATACTTAGATTTGGTTATTATTTATGTCCTTTAAGTAGTTACAATTGGCTTTAATAAAAGCCCTAAAAGATTGGGAAACACCGGGTTGAAAACCACTTTTCAAAATCACAAGGTGTTGAAAACAGGGGGTTGGCTGCAGCCAAGAAATCTCTGGCTGCAACCAAAAACATCACAAAAAGTTTCTGGATGCAGCCAAGAATTTTCTGGCTGCGGCCAAAAACAGCCCAGAAGCGTTCTGGTTGTAGCCCAAAATTTTCTTGCTGCGACCAAACAGTGGTCCGAAGGTTCTTGGCTGCAGCCAAGAATCTTCTAGCTGTGGCCAGGAAAATTCTGTTTCGCAGCTAGACTTCTAAAAATCATAACTAATTCTAGAAAAATAAAAATGAGGTGATCCTAAAGCCTAATGAAAGATGTTTAAGTCCTATTTACTAGAAAAATATGGACCAATACCAGAAATCACCACAAAAATACAGAATTTAAGAAATGTCCATACTGCTCCAGAATTGATCCCAGATTTAACATCAAATTTTGGGCAGTCATAACTCTAAGCTCATAAATTGGAATGACATGAAATATATGTCCATTTTGAAGCTTGAGATGTGAACTTTAAGGCTAAAAAGTTTCATAATTTTTAGACACCATTTGATCATTCAAAAATTTCGTGTAAACGGACTGCCCAGAACAAAGTTCACATTGACAGATTTCCAATTTCCTACCAAAGTATCCAATGACTCCCAAAATCAAGAATCAAACCTATTCCCATACAGTTTTCCATAAGGAACACAATGGCAACCTCAAAATGACCAAAATCACAACCCAATCACATGCCCTGTTTTGCCTAATGCACCAAAACTAACACAAAGGTGTCAAACCTTATATTTAAGCTTCAATCAAATTTTATCCATCCAAGATACATCTCAAAGCATCTCCATGACAACAACCTGCCAATAACACATTGACCCTCATTTTCGAAATGAAAGGCAAAATCTCCAGAAAATCCAAACTTAACCAATGGCTACAAAACCTATATAGAAAGGTTTGTCTTACTCACCTCTATAACTTTCCCAAATGGAGTTTTTTGGTTCACCACACTCTAAAATTCCTTGAGAGCTCAAACAACACCAAATGACAAATCTAAGACCATGAAATTGAAGCTCTCAACACAAGGAACAAGTTTATACAAGAGGATTTTTCCATTAGAGGTCATTTAGAGGGTCAAATAACTCACCTTAATCAAAAGATCTTCCTTTTCTTTGAGCTTCCATGGCTGCACGAAAAATGGGAGAGAGATGAGTGTTGAAGAAGGAGAAATGATGAAGTCCATGCCTCCTTGTCCCTTGTGTAGCAAAAATATGGGAGGGGAGAGAGAGAGAAATTAATTTTCTGATCCCTATTTGACTTTCCCTCAACAACTATTATCATGAGCTTTTGCCACTTGTCTCATTTCCATTGGTTCTCATAAAGTAAGTAACTAAATTAGTTACCCTAACCCCTCCATTAGCCATTTAGTTATACATCTCATTTCCCTCTTAGCTAGTAATTAATTTTTCCATTAATCACCAACTTAAAGCCATTCATCCAACATCTCACTAATTTTGGCACATTAATTAAAATTACCACAAAACGCATAATAATTCCAATTTAAATTCACAATTTATTCTCATTAATCATCATTAGCCCTTAATCAAAAATTGGGGCATTACAATATACACATGGCCACTCCTGTCATTATAGTCAAAAAGGTTTTCAACTTCATCATCATTTAAATCTATTAGTGAACTTTCATCAAATCTCACTGTATATTTCATCTCACACATGTTGCAATCAATACCAAGCCATGATGATATCATCAACCTCAAATCTGTAAGTGTTATCACTTCTTTCAGTCACTTCACCTTCACATAACCACCATTATATTTAATTTTACCTTCATCATTCCAGACAAATTTCCCTCCAACATGGAAATAACAAAATAGCTCTTTCATAAATGCTGAGCCTTCGTTGCATGTCATTTTACATGCCTACATGCAACAAACAAAAGGAAATAATTAATTAAACAAAGCTGCTTATCATTATGTCAGTTAAGTAAACTTGTCAGCCATTGTTTATGAAATAGAGTAACTGCTCATTTCATCGCCAAACAGGGGTTATTAACAACAAACTCATATGTTTTAACATCCTCATATTCACTATTAACAACATCGTCTACATATCATGACCCTGTATCTAGAATGAATAGCAACACATTATATTTTATAGTATATTTGAACAACTCCATATTCTCAAGTAACAACACAATTTATTTCTTCATCTCCATTATTAACTACGGCCCCTATTACACCCTCCATGAACTATTAACAACAACACCATTTATTTTAACATCTCCATCTTCAATATTAACAACACCCCCCATAGCATTATCCTCCATGTACCATTACCAACAACACAATATCTTTTCACATCCCCTTTTTCATTGAAAACAACACCATCCCCCGGCCAAAAAGCTTAGGTTTATCACAACTCGCAGCTGCCATTACCGATTACTCCCGCGCTGCCCCCAACAACAAAAATGCCACAATCTTCACCATTCATACAACTAAACATAATGAAATCTACCGCATAACCAGCAACAATCTCCCACTACCTTAAAACTACAGCCTTTCTCCGTCTTCAACCAACAACCCCTTACCCATAAAACCAAACGTCGAATACCAGAAATCCATCACAACCGTTCACAATTTTAGAAGAGCAAGATGGAAGATTCACAATACAAACATCATTTCTACACAAGAATTTCTTACCGTCAGTTATCTCTGCTTTGTCTTCAACTTTTAATCCTTCCGTAACTTGCGTATTTTCTCCCCCGTCACCATCCTTTCTTTCCTCTCTAATGTTTTTTTTTTGCCTTCTTTTCTTTCCCACTCTTATGCATTTCGCCACCCATTTTTCCAAGGCTAGTTGTGTCATTTCCTATGAAATTTGAAATCCCTGATTCCTACTGCCGGACTGATCAGGGATTTGGCTATTTCATTGCACCAAATAGGGATTTTCCTATTTCAAAAGTATTTTATAGAGATTTTCCCAGGAAAAGAACTTAACAATTCTATACAATGAGTTTATTGACAGTACTCATGTCGTATAGGTAACTGGTTTGATCAGAATAAACCTTGCAGAGAAATCTCAAATCAATGCTTGTTATTATAATATTGTATACAATGTCACAAAGTGAACCCTCCACAAAAAGGGATTTGGCTTCGATCCACTGTCTATTCTTTTCTCCTTTAGGGTAAAATGTTGGGACTGATTTTTTTTTTTTAAAATGGTGTTTAGTATTTTGAAGTATTTTTCTGGACGTATCTAGTATCTTAAAATATTTTTTAAGTAACGTGCAGTATCCTAAAATAATTTTTAGTGCTTTTAACCCCTTAAAATATTTTTTCAGTTGTACCCAATCTGTTAGCAGACTGATTGTAATTTTACCTTTAATATATTTTTTCAGCTCCAAAAATTACTTTAAAATATTTTTTGATGCTTTTAACCCTTTAAAATATTTTTTTCAGTTATACCTAATATTTTAAGAGATTGACTATAATTTTACCGTTAATGTTTTTTTCTTAGTAGTAAAGAGCATCCAAAACTTAGGATACTGATTTATTGATTTACACCCACTCTAAAATATTTTTTCAGTAGCATCTAATATTTTAAAATGATTTTTGAAGCTGAAAAAATACATTAAGGGTTAAATTGCAATCAGTCTACTAACAAATTAGGTACAATTGAAAAAATATTTGAAGGGGTTAAAAGAACTAAAAATTATTTTAGGATACTGCACGTTGCTTAAAAAATATTTTAAGATATTAGATATGTCCAGAAAAATACCTCAAAATACTTGACATCATTTTTTTAAAAAAAAATCAGCCCCAACATTTTACCCCAAAACTATACCAAGTTTTATGAGAAAATGATGAGTAGTGGACCGCTGGGCAGCAGATGAAAGGCAAATCCCACAAAAAGCTCATGCTTACTTCAAAAGATTATTCAAAGACTCAAAAACCACAAGTCACAATCTTTTGTTTTCTTTAAAGATATGGATTTGTATATGAATGTCCACGCACTTACAGGATCAAGTGGAGCATCATCCATTAACTTTTGAAATTGGGCTTTCAAGTCGTCTAACATTGTACGCAACTTAATTCCATAAGCTCTTCTTTTAAATTGTGTTGTTCCTCGTAATGATCTAACTTAATTCTTTAATATAAAGGTCAATTGACCCCTTTTAAGGAGATTAAAGAAATAAATAAACTATTTAATCGTAAGATATATTATGTATTATTAGATTAAATTAAATAAATTAGTTTAAAGAAAAATAAGAAATATAAATATTTTAATATAATTTATTTAATTTTTTTAATATTATAAAAAATTCAATTGACTCTTATATTAAAGATAAGAGATAAAATTTTATTTAATTGTGAACAATAATTTAAAACTTAGCGTTTGTGTGTTGGCTGCTCGTTAAGTGTGTGTTCTGATTAGTTTTTGGAGAATAGTTTTTACAGTTTACGAGGTAAGTATGTGAGAGGAGTTTTGTCTCAATTTACGGAAAAATGCTTCTGAAACCACGGTTTTGGGGATAAAAGAACACACACTTAGACTGCTATGGGCATTGGGCAATGTGCCTTTGTAATAGTGTAATGTTATCATCTCACGGTCGAGGGTTGGCGCGTCTCTTTTCCATATTTGTAAAAACCAAAATGATTTTAATAATTAACCGAATACTCCCTTCCTCCGAAAGCCTCTCTTCTGATAGCCTCTGTTTCCATCTCCATCTCTTGGCCTCTCTGTTCTTCACTGACAAACCAAAACCACTTAGAAAAATAAAAGGCAAAATGATAACGACATTCTCAGCGGTAGGCTTTGCATTATTATTAATGCTGTTACAACAAGAATCCACATGTTTCAGCGCCACACAAGCTACTCTAAAGCCATCGGGATTCAGACTGAAGCTCCACCAAAAACTCATCACTCCGTTGCCTTCGCCGGAAATCAAGACGGTAAGCATGCGAATGCCACATTCGAGCTATTCAAAACTTTCCTTTCACAGCAATTTTCTCGGATCCAAACAGTAAGAGTGTGTAAAATGCAGAAAGGGGCTGCGAGAGTGGTGTACCCGGCAGAGTACGGAGGAGATCCAAGAGGGGAAGAAGAGAGCAGCGTAGCGTTCCAGAAAGCTCTGGAAGAGGCATTTGCGGTGGAGGAAGGAAATGAGAGAGAATTGGTAAGAGGAGTGAAAGATCTGGGAGGAGTAGTAATTGATTTGGAAGGAGGAAGCTACAAAATCGGCAAGCCATTTCATTTCCCTCCTATCCGCCGCCGGCAATCTCATGGTGAGTTAGCACTAGTGCACCACCTCTCACTCAATAATTTTAATAATTTCAACTCTTTTATTTTTTTTTCGCCGGGATCATTCTTTTTAGTTTTTAATTTTTGGGTAAATGATAATTAGCCATAGAGTCGGGAAATCGGGTCAAGCTGGTTAAGAGCCGGATTTATGATTTAGAGCCTCTAAAAAGAGTCGGGCCTAAAAAAGCTAGCCTTGTAGTGATGTGAGTTTAAAAAGGCCTGCCCTACAGCCCTGTAGAGCCGGCCCTTTTAAGCCCGTTTAATTTTTTTAAATAAATTAATATATGTAATATCATTATATCAAATTATCAATATAAAAGACATATAAATACCTAATAGAGTATTAGTAACATGTTAACACTTATTAAATGGTTTGATTTATTTAGTTTTCTGCAATGGTTTATTCATTTAAATTTTTAAAAAATAGCCTAATTTGAACATTAAATAATTGTTTTAACTAAAAATTTATGAGTTTCAAAATTAATGTATATTAATTTAAAACAAAATAATAAATAAATTGTAAAATTTAAAATTGAATTTTGTTTGAATTAAAATGAGTTTAGGCCCGTTTATGCCGAAACTCGTGAAGGGCCAGCCCTGTATATATCGCGGACTTCATAAATTAAGGGTTTTACAGGAGTCGGGTATAAACCGGTCAGCCTGTTTAGGCCTGAGCTTGTGAAAGGCCAACCCTAATTTCAAACTATAATTTGGTAAATTGTGTATAGATCACTAGAACTTCCATAAAATATACTCCTCTTGTCATTAATATAAAATATATTTAGGAAGTTGATTTTGATTCTACATATAAGATATAATTTTTATATTTATTAAGCTTTCATAATTTATCTCTATTGATGTTTCCTCAATCATAATTAAGGAGGAGAGAAAATGAGTGAATTAAGGAAGATGACTAAAGTGTTTTAGAAAATACATGTCATATTAACTAAATCAACGAATTTCATTGACCTAATTAAGTTAGGTAAATATAACTTATATTAATGACTAAAAAAGTATAATAAAAGGTGATGAATTGTGGATAGTTTAAAATTTCGCCTAAAAAGAAAAAAGAGTAAAGTTCTAACAATTAAAAAACTAATATTGATAATTAAAAAATTAACATTAATCGCTATGGATGACTATCACACCCTTACTTATTTTGACTTGCAGCGGAATATTATTGTGTGATTCGGTAGGCAACACAGAAATAGCATAAATATATTGATAATAAATGCATGATTACAGAAATTCCCCACAGAGATTATATATAACAATTACAAATTATGTAGCCGCACATGGAACTAGGATGTCAAACTCATTTCAATGAAACGCAGATACCTTCCCGTCTTTGTTCCACTACTGCATTCCCCTCGTACGATTCTCTTCTTTGTTCTCAGCATATTTTTTGTCTTCACCTATCTAAATTGTTGGTAGCGGAGAGTGAGATTCAGGAGAATCTCAGTAGGAAATAATACCAATATGTATGTAGGATAAGTACTCAATGCATGATATGCTTACATTACATAAACACATACTAACACAATGACATATCTACGTGTTCAATATTTCATGCAACAGAATTATGGCCACAGTATAAACAAAAATAGAGCTTCAATTATTTATATATATTTCACATAATCAAACAAAACAACAACATGCACCAATTGACTAGCACAAATATCAAATACACACAGGAGAGGTAAGTTTCTTACCTTAACTCTTTTTCACCTCGAAACGTGTGCCTCATAAAGCGTGCCAACGACTGGGCTCTCAACTTGGTTCTAAAATGTCAAATATACAATAATTAGGTTAAAACCCATTCATGTATTATTTTAGCCACTTCCAATATATTCCTAGTAGTTATATGAGTCTATTGTGAAAATGTACCCGGTCCGACCGTACTTTTCCTGAAATTCTAACTTGGGTTATTTTGACATATTTTCGCCCAAGGAATTTATTTCTGGATTTGGAATTTCAAAATTAATTGCCAAAAGACTAGAGTGCCTTGACAGCCCCTATTTCAGGGTTTCAGGGGCATTTTCATAAGTATACTTTTTCAGGCTTTTATCAAATGTAACCCCACATAATTTTCCCTCCTGAACTCAATGGAATCATCAGGTCATCAAAAATCTAATTCTAACCCCTCCAAATAGCACTAGCCGAATCCTAGGATTCTTTGAAAAAAGTTGGGTTTTTCAATTCTAACTCCGCAGATTTACTCCTTTCTACTCATAATCACTTTATTAACTATTTAATTACGTTAAAACTACCATTTAGACTCAATTTTAGCAGCATAATACCTAGGGCACATTCTTTCCCAAATTTTACAATCAGACCAAATTCAACAGAAATCTACCAATTAAATTATCCACAACAATCAGAACAACCAATATTTGAAGTTTATGAAGTTACCTTTACTTCTTTCTGGCTTTTCCCTTGTTGGCCGAAACCCTAGCTCCCTTAAGCAATGAAATTTTTGCTTCAAAAACCTTGAATCACATAGAGGAGAAATTTAAGAGAAAGATTATACATGTTAGGAGCTAAATCACTGAAGAAATCAAGCTTACCTGGTGAAATTTCTTCTCCTTTTCTCCAAGAATTCCTCACAAGCTGTCACTCTCTTTTGACATTCGAAACCGACGGGAATGCATGGAAGAGGAAGGGAAAAGTGCTTTTATAATATGCTTATGTCATAATATCTAATTATCTAATTTCCCAAAAAACATACCAAAACTTTGGTTTTATGTACATAAGCATTTTGTACATGTATTGGTAAGCCATAAGCCCAATAACCATGCAACTAATATTTCCCCTCTCTGGCCCATCCAAAACACGTCCTAGGGCCCCTTTAGATTAGCCAAATTGGCTGATGGGTTTAACCCAAAATTATCATATTGCCATCACAAAATTTTCCCTATTTTCCGATTTGTCTCAATTCTAGCAGATTTTTCTGTCCAAATTTTGAAAAATCATAACTAAATTTGTAGACATCGAATTGGAGTGATTCTAAAAGCTATAGAACCCTTATTGAGTCTAGTTTCAAGGAAAAATATAGTCTTTTGCCAATTGGTAGTACAAAATTCCCAGAATTAAATTTTTTGGATGTTGTTCCAAAAAATAGATAGTTTTTTTGGGCTAACTTCAAAAATTCATATCTTTTTGTGTATAGCTTCAAATGATTCATATTATCTATCAAATTAAAGTTTAGGATGTCTACTTTCACCCTATAAAATGGCACAATTTTTTAACATAATTTAATCTTCCATAATCATATAACAAACTCATTGTTAGCATAATCACATTCTCCAAAATTCACCATTCCATTTCATTAAATGCCAAAAGTGTTTACAAGACATATTGAGAAATAAAATTTGGGGTTTTATAGTGACATTGTTCTTTTTTCGATAGTTCTGAAACACAATTGATCCAGCAAAAACTTTCAAATTTCTATAACTTCTAGGTAAAAATTTTTGGGACAAAAATTACAACTAAATCAGTACTTTTATATAAGATCTCCTCCTTTTTATTAAAGGACATATAAAAGGCAGGAGGTAGTTTAAATTGTTGTAAAATTTTCTTTTGATATAATAATGATATAATAGGAGCATGTATTGGTGCAACTACAAAGTGAAGTGAAAAGTGAAGTCCAGGAGAAACGTTTCATTTTCAGTCATTTTCACATCTTTCTCTCAAAACTAGGAATGCTTTACCCATTCTTTTCTGGAACAAGCCTACTTTACCTTTTATTTCTTTGTCGAGATATGCCTGTCTGTATCTGTGAGGGAATATTATATTTTTGGGGCAATTACAATGAAATCTCATATAAGAGAAAAAATGAAGAAATGGTCGTGTAAGCTCCTCGACTTGTTTATAGATGCTCCTCGACTTGTCATTAACAACTTCAGGGACCATTTTTTCATTTTTTTCTCTTATGTGGGATTTCATTGTAATTGTCCCTATATTTTTTTATGCCTTTTTTCTCATTATTATTGTAAATAAACAAGGTAGAATGTCAAGAAAATTGTGCTAAAATCAATAAAATGTGGTAAATTTTTTCAACAATGTAATAGTACGAATTACACTTATACGAAAATTGTTTAACGTAAATGATTAAAAAATTAAATAAAACAAAAAAAGTATTTTATATTGAGCAATTAATTAGTTATATTTTTTAAAATATAATATTAATCCAATATTGTTTTAATTTAATATTTTTGTAACATCACTCCATACCCAAATCAAGTGCAGAGAAAGTGCTTATAATGTGGGCCTCCTGCAAACATCAGATATTGCAGCTACCGATAAAATAAAATCTCGAATAACTCTGCCTGTTATCTTCAATTGTTTGATTATTTTCCACAGTGAATGCCATTTAATAGTCTAGGAACAAAATATGAGTAAAGAATTTTGACTGTGATATGATCGTTATGCATAGAATCCTCATTAGTCATTCAAGTATGCATTTAATTAAAAAAGACATGAAATGAAAGACTCGTGAATCAATTCACTTCACATTTATGCTTTTCCTTTTATAACTGCATTCATAAGATCTGAGTTGCCAAACTTAGATACTCACTTAATCTTTTTTCTTTTTCGAGATATTCATTTAATCAGTAAACATCGCTCATTCTTACATATAATCCTTAATCAATTGATTTTCTCTCATTCTACCAATACATATATGCCTAAAGAGGAAGAGTTTTCTGTGACAGAGAAGTTAAGTTTTATCTTAATTGAGGTTAACGGAGTATGAAAGCTAAAACTAATATTTTCTCTTTATTAGATTTATCTAGCTACAATATATGAATTAACTAAATACTTGTGTATATGGGTGATTAGGTAAAAATTGGAAGCTTGAGAGCAACTGATACTTTTCCAAGTGACAGGTATCTAGTTGAGTTATCCTCATCAAACTCCTCAAAACTTGATAATTCAGTCGCACACTCGCATGTTGATGGCTTCTCCGGCAAGAAAGCTCAGGATGATGTAATCCATTATGAAGACATAACCTTCTGAGACATCCTCTTTGACTCGAGCTACCAAGGCGGTGGGATTCTCATTGCTATTTCTACTAGAATCCGAGTCAACAACTATTTCTTCCTCCACTTCAACACAGAAGGGATTCTAGTCCAACACGGCAATGAAACCTTCATATCAAGTTGCTTTCTTGGGCAACACTCTACCGTTGGTGTAATATCCTGAATTGTAATTAAGGGCTAATGACCTTAAAAGTGATGTAATTAATGTTAATTAAGCACCTTTGAAGAATATGAGGTGAATTGTGATGCAAATGTGTTTTATGATGATTTAGTATATGTTATAACAATCAGGGGTAAAATGGTAAATTACCGACCGATTGGTTAGTTACTGAAGAGGAAACTCCTTGGTAATTGAGATCAATGGCTAGGATTGACACAGAGAGAGAGAGGTGGAATCCTACGCCTGTAAGTCCATGTGAATCCATGGTAGGGAGAATAAGATCATGATAAGTGGTAAGAGATTGGCCATGGGATGAAGGTCAATTGGTCAAACTCTTTTTCTCTCTTCTCTCTCCATTCTAGGCGGTTAAGGGGTGCATGGGAAGAGGGAAGTGGATCATCATCATCATCATCTCATCTCTCTCCTCATTCTCCATTTCCGGCGAGCTTAGACAAGAAAGAGAAAGGAAGGGTTTGACTCTAGGTTGGTATTTGGTTTCAAATGCTCATCTTATATTTACTAAAGTTGTTCATGGTGTTGAGGGCTTCCTTGCCATGGTTTTAAAATTTTGATTTGTGGTGATTGGAAGCTTAAGAAAATTTGGAAGTTGTGAAACCAAGGAAATCACTTTGAGAGAAGAAGAAGGTAAGCATTTGATGCATTTTGGTATGTTTGTTATGATTTATTTTTGACTAAGCTTTGTAAATTCTGGAATTTTGCCCTGATTTGATGAGAATTTGATAATGAAAGAGTTTGGAATGGTGTGGTGTAGGAAAGGATATTAGGATGTGTTATAATGTCATTAGGTTTGATTAGGAATTGAATGAGGAAGTTTGGCAAATTGTGGTTTTGTGTGGCCTTGTGAATTAGAGTTGAGAATGTATTGATCAAGAGGAAATTGGGTTGTTTTGTAGTTACCAAGGGGTTCCTTGTGTCAAAATGAGTGAGGATAAGCTTTGGCACAAGTTTTAGAACCATTGGTAGTGAAATGGGTAAATCTGGGAACATATGTCAGTTGCTGCGATTTTTGGCTTCTGATAAATAACACTTGAGTGAGGGAAGGTTCACTCGAGTGCTACGAGACATTTTCCCTTTTTCCCTTCAATTTTGCTTTGATTCTCAGGCAAAGCTCAAGAGTGCACTTTCGTTCCCGCGAGTGACAGGTCATCACTCGAGTGATCTTGGTTTCACTTGAGTGAGGGAGTAAGTTTAAGCTTTTGGGATTTATGTTTGCTTTCGGGTAGTCACTCACTGTGTCTCACTTTTTGGTGCTCGAGTGCGTTTAAGGTCATCACTCGAGTGCAGCTTCCTGTACTCGAGTGAGGGTGTAAGACATATTGAGGTTTGCTCTCTGGCAAACACTTCCAGTGTAGCACTTTTGGGGACTCAAGTGAAGTTGGGGGTCATCACTCGAGTAAGGTCATCTCCACTCGAGTGAGCCAACCAAAAATTAATGCTTTTGCTTCCAAAAAGGCATCTTCGAGGTAGTTTCTCCTAACCCTTTAGGCATATATTTAGGCATTTAATAGCCACCTAAAGAGTTTATATGAATACCAACTTAAAGTATTATGGAATTAAGAATTTGGAAAAGAGATTGATCTATTGTCCCTTATTTGGTTTATAGGATTTGACATCTGCCGTCCTCGTGAGCCCACTGTGCCAGCGAACGTCAGGAAGGAACAAGGTAGTGACTCTTTCTTTTATACCATATGTGATGCATTGTATGTGTGTTATATCATTGATTTGTGATGGACTCGAATGCTGCAATGATTGTGGAAATGTGTAAGCACCGCCATACCAATAGTCCCTAAGTCGCTAGCAACGGTTCGGGTAAGGGCTGCATACCTTCTCGGCGGTAAAAGGGGATGAGGATGGGGTGTAATATTTGTGATTATGTGGGCTGAAAGGCAATATATGGGCCGTAAGGCTATTTGCATGCACTGCCATACCAACAGTCCCTGAGTCGCTAACAACAGTTCGGGTTAGGATGGTGTGCCTTCCCGGAGGTAAAAGGTGATGAGGGTGGAGTGTGATTTGTGTTGCTGCGGCTGAATGGTGATTTGCTTACATGCTATGTGCTTATGTGTTGTATGAATGATTTGTTACTACTGGGATTCTCTTGAATCTCATTCTTTCCTTTGACTAACATTTCAGACAGGGCAAGTGGCTCCAAGGAAAAGCGAACGACCCGAAGCGGTTAGAACCCTGTAGGGATATTTGATTCGGGCCATGTTGGTTATTCATTTTGGATAGGGATTACTGTATGATATTTTTGAGTTATAAATAGTTTTTGAATACATGGTGGTGTAATCCCTAATTAGGAACTGAAACTTTATAGTTTTATATATAGATGAAACCCGAGGGTTGCCAGGGATTAAGTTATATACTCTGATATGTTTAAATGTAATATAACCTGTGCAGGTAATTATATTCGAATGTGAATGTGAGACCAAATTATTAGTATTTTAAATGGTTTTGTAAACACCCTATCTGGGACATAGGAAATAGTAAATGTTGTTTTGCAATTATTGGTCTCTATTTCACTTTAATTTCATAATCCGGATGTAATTACGGTGAGGGGGTTACAGTTGGCGGGGACATTGGTGAGAAAGACTATTCAGGAATGAAAGAGGCAAGCTTCACCCAAGAGGGGGGTGAATTGGGTGATGATAAATTTTTCGTTTGATGTGGTGATATGACAATAGTTGTAGATAGAGTAGAGTTGAGAGGATTAGTACACATAGAGTTATACTGGTTCGGCCCAAAAACCAGGCCTACGTCCAGTCCTCAGAGATCAAGACCTATTGAGATTTTCACTATGCTTCCAAGATTCAATGGGCTCTCAGAATGCCACAAAACAACAATCGTCCTCGAATGGACTACGAGCAGAAATATTCTAACACTCAGAAATTTCTCTCCCCCTTACGACAAGTCTTACGTGCAGAAAAACAACCTATGACCTTTCTCACTTGCTTACGTACGCAAGTCTTATGAGTAGCAACGTTCTCTTCTGCTTACACCACTGTAAGTCTTATGAGCAGCAACGTTCTCTACTGCTTGTATCTTGTAAGTCTTATGAGTATAAAGTTTTACTAGGAATTCTCTCAACTGCTTCTCTTGTAAGGACGTCTACCCTCTCAAGGTCCCAATACCTTGAGATCAAATGAAAAAATAATTTGAAGTATATACAGACTCTCTTATAGAGCAAATATGATAAACACTGAAGAACGATATGAATACAGAGAAACTATGAATAATAGAGACTCATGAATTTGCTTGTGTGAATTCTTGTTCTTGGTTATATCAATGGTCTCTGAAGCTCTGTATTTATAGCCAGTAGTTTTTGCCCGTTGAATACTAAACGTTGTGGGCCAAAGCATGTTACTGTGGAACAGCATGCGTACGTTTGAAATCTTTAAACGCGGTAGGCACGTATTTGGTTTAGTCGCAATAATGTTGTCTGCCATTGTTTGACTTCCTCCATGTTTTCCTAACTCAAACGTTCAAACACCTGTATCACACTTGTAATATATGTTAAATGATGTTATATAATAATAATAAGTGGAAATAATATGAATAAATAACATTAAACCATATTCGGATTGAACGCTGTAAGACTGGTGCATTTTTTACTTCTGGCAGAGCTTCACTCGAGCACTGAGGACCTCACTTAAGTGCAATACCATCTTTTCTCCTTTTGCTTCAGTTTTACACTTGCACTTCTACATGATTTGAGAGAGTGCATTTTCACACTTGCGAGTGATGTGGGTCCTCACTCGAGCACAAATCCTATGCTCAAGTGTCTTGGTATTTTATACTATGAGCCACGTCTCTGAACAACACTCACATACCATTTTAGCAAGTGTAATTTTGCACTTGCAGGTGACGTGGGCCCTCACTCGAGCATACTTACTCTTACTCGAGTAAGAAGAATATTCTTCTATAATATACTCTTTGTCTTCAACACTTGCATCAGAATTGAGAGAGTTAGATTTCTCACTCGCGAGTGCTGATGTATCACTCGGGTACATGTACTCTCACTCGGGCGTGCTTATGCTTCTCTGTTCTGCATGACTTGGCCAAACACTCACAGTCCCTCACTTTCATGTGCTCGAGTACAAAATAGCTTGATGCTCGAGTGCTAGCTCCATTTCTCGAGTGCATCAGTAGAACTGACTGTAATTTTCTCTCGGGGAAACACTTTCTATCCAACACTCGCATCTACTCGAGTGCAAAATAGCTTCATGCTCGAGTGCTCTCTATGTTGCTCGAGTGCATCAGCAAAAACTGACAGCAGACATCTCCAAACTTTGCAATATGCATTTGGTAACTTTGCAATCATTGTCTAAACTTGTAAAAACATACTTTGCACACAATTACCTTTTGTTATCATCAAAACTTGGAATCTAACAAGGAATGGCCATTGATCGTGTTAGCAAAGACAATGCAATCACAGATGTTGCTATTTTCACGGTGGCTGTTGGGATTATAGTAAGAAACCAAGCTAATATGATCACGGGTGTACATTGTTATAACAAAGCAACATCTTTTGGAGGTATAGGCATACTTGTGAAACAAGCGGGAAATTCACAAACCAGAATACATAATTGCTACTTGGATTATACAGGTATAGTAGTGGAAGACCCAGTTCAAGTTCATGTCACTAATGGCCTATTCTTAGGTGATGCCAATATTGTGCTGAAGACAGTCAAAGGTCAAATCATGGGGTTAAATACAGTTAATAATATGTTCGTTTGGGATCCTAATAAGGTTCCAATTGTGAATTTAGATGGGCATTTTGGTGATTTTGATTAAGTGGTGATTGATAAGAACAATGTGAATGGAATGGGGTTAAGATCAATGGTTGGGAGGTTAACAGTGGGAGGAAACGGAACCAAATAGATGGCTGAAACTTCAGGGGTGTTGGTATTTCCTAAAAGGATTAGTCATTTTCAATATTCATTTTATGCTCAAGAGCCTAAATTTGTGGTACATTGTGTAACCAATGTGTCAGATAATATGGTTGTAACACCCCACTTTTTATTCACTAATATTCCTTGTAAATATTTGTGGCATTTAGTGGAATAAAATGGTGAATTTTAGTGCACTTGAAAGGACAAAAATACCCTTAGTGAAGGCCACATGAAAATTGGGCCACTATAAGACATAAAGCATAATTTTTGTCTTCCAAAAAGCCCATTATTGGGCCCAATTAATTGTGATTTTTGGCCAAATAGAGAGGAAAAGAAGAATGCCCAAATAAAATACACAAATGTAAGGGCAAAATTGTCAATTGGATATATAAAAATTGAAAGTCAATATTTTTCCCATTTTCTTATATATGGGACATCTAAAAGTAAGAAGCAAAGGGAATGAATATTTGGGATAAATATGACAAGAGTTAGAACATTCTAAACTAAGTATTGCAAAGTCAACAATTGTAGGCAAATTAAAAGTAACACTGAAGAGATAAAATTGTGATGATTTAAGAAGCAAATTCTCTTCCTTTTCTTGATGGATTTCGGCCAAGCAAAATGGAGAAAGAGAAAACAATGGATATGACCCAAAAACAAAAAGATGAAGAGGAAAAGTTAAAGGATAAACATGTAGAAAAGCTTGCAATTAAAATATTATAAACTAAGGAGGTGGAAATGATATTTTGGGAACTCATTAAACCTCCTAATGGCTATGTATTTACGTCCAAGTAGAGAGAGAGAAAGGAGAGAGACCAAGTTTGAAAAAAAAGATGAAGACTTTGGTCATAAAAAATCACATGCTCAAAATATAATAAAATAACATATTTTAAGGAGGTGTAAGGGATATTTTGAGAAGCTTATCCCTTTCATTCAAAAGCTCACTTTCGGTTGGCATTAGAAAATAGAGAGAGAGAGTTGGACGTAGGAGAGCAAGAACAAGAGAGCTTAAGAGATCAAGTGCAAGATCAAGGTGAGTTGATGAAATTTCATGTGATCTTGCTAACAAGTGTTCATGGAAAATTCTCTCTAATCTCTATTTCATCTTGAAATACATGTGTAACAAGCAAGAATTCAAGAGGAAAAGGAGTGTGCCATGGTTTTAGAGAAAGAAAATCAAGGGAAACAAGGTGAGCATGAATACTTGTTGTCTCTTGTTGATTATGATGTTGTTATGGTTGTTGATTGGCTTGGTTTGTTGATTTGGTAAAATTAGGATGATGAAACCCTAAGGGGTTCTACTGTCCAAATTTTCATCAATCATGTTCATTAGGAGTTTGGGTGGTTAAATAAGCAATTACAAGTGAAAGAAAGATGTTTTATGGATTGAATTCATGAAACTCATTTTCTTCCAATTTTTTGACATGTGCCAGACCTGTATCTTAGGGTTAGGGCTGGAATTTGATTAATTTGACCCTTCCATTGTATTTAGAATGGCAAATTGTGTAGGGTATATGTTAAGTATGAAGTGTGAAAAGCATTAGAATGTGAAATGACAAAATTATCCCTAAAACCCTAAGTTAAGGGCTGCCAAGGGCAAATATGTCTTTTGGCAGTAAATTTGACAATTCTGAGGAAAAAAATGGAGTCTATATACAAAATTGTGTAAGAGTAGCCCGAGTCATAATTTCTTGAAAAGAAAAGTGGGACTGGATACAAAGGGACTTGAACCTGGTCCCTAGGGGTATTTTGTTAATTTTGAAGCTTTAAGCTAAGATAACCAAAAAAAGTGAGTTTAGAACAATCCATGAATGAGTAATAACTCAATTCTTGTAAACTTGTAATTTTAGGACCAGATAGTTTGCCCAACCTGGGACAGGGTTCAGAACAAATTGTGAGCCGAAAAGGGATTTAAGTTAGTAACTCTATCTTTTATACACTATGTGAACTTGTATATGCTTTGTGAATGCCATCTTCTGTGGTATGTATTATGCACACACATTATCTAACTGGTGCAGGAAAAGCACAAGTACCGTCCGGGGGGAAAAGCACAAGTACCCCAACGGCCCCAAAAAGGATCCAGTTATGATACACAGTGCCAAGAAGGTACATTCCCTAGTCTGTGGTCTTGAGCCCAGCTAAGATACGGACAAGTCGGGGTTCTAACAATGGTTGGCCCTGAATATGTGCACATACCGATTATTGTGATCACAGTGTTATTATTCTGTTGCATTATATGGTGCTTGACATATTTATTTTTTGCATTCTCTATGAATGATTGCATGTTACTACTGAGATTCGTTTGAATCTCACCCTTTCCAATATTTAAAAATATTATAGCAGAAGCTAGCGGCTCTAAAGGTAAAAAGGAAAATACCGGCGTGTAAGGGTACCGGTTCAAGCAAGGGCTACTGTTGGTTATCGTTATTTTATTTTGGTAGGTTTGGGACAATTTGTATATATTTTTCAAACCATATGGGGATTTTTGTATTGTAAACAAATACTCAATATCAGTATATTTGTGCTACTTTTGTATGCCTGTGGAACTATGCATTTATTACTCTAACAAATGTCGAAATGCTAAGGGGTTTGATAGTGGTGGTTGTAGAAACAAAAGAAGCAGTTACAGTGTTGGTGTCCTTTATTATTGAGCAATGATAAAGCAGAAACATGATGTAATACTCATTATATATTGTTGTAATTATTGTTCAATGTCATAAGAGTATCTTGATTGAACCATATTTTTATATGATTCTTCATAATTAAGTTGGGATTTTTAATGCATTTTCTGGAACATTATTACATGATCAAGCACTAATTTGAGTTAGAGACATTTATATTGAATTAAGTGCAATTAGGGGCAAAATGGTCATAATTTGTTAATTATTCATGCAAATGATTTCTTTGACTTTTGATTTTACCTTGTGCTTAATTTTACGTTGTAGTTGTTTAAGAAGAAAATTGGAGATTTTGGAAAATGTCAATTGAAGTTGGAATTAATATATTTTAGGACTGGGGACAATTACAGAAAAGGTCCCTAAACTTTCTAGAAAATTGCAAATTAAAGAAGAAAAGGGAATAGAGACAATTTCAGAAAATGGCTCAGATATTTTGGAAATTATAGTTCAGCCCCACAAACATTTCAAAAAGTTATACTTTAGTCCCTCCATGAACTTTTGTATCTTTTCAATCTTGTCCCAAGGGCATCTTCTTCCTCTTCCTCGACACATTCAGAGCAATTTGGGGGTGTAGGAGCATTGCGAGAGAGAAAACATATAGGAGAGCTCGAGATCGTAGAGAGAGCTTGAAAGAAGAGGGAAAAAGATGGAGAGCCACGCCACCGTTGAGGACTTCCTTCCTCTCACCATTGATGTTGTTCTTCTCTATTGGTGAAGGTTGACTATTCAAAGCTTAGAGTGTCCTATGACATTGAGT
Source organism: Inga leiocalycina (assembly GCA_963242795.1). Classification (NCBI taxonomy): domain Eukaryota; kingdom Viridiplantae; phylum Streptophyta; class Magnoliopsida; order Fabales; family Fabaceae; genus Inga; species Inga leiocalycina. The sequence continues at coordinate 77,458,351 of OY725323.1, forward strand.
TTTAGAGATTACAAATTAGGGAGATAAAGAAGAGTGGGGCCTTCTGGAAGTTCAGAGGAGAGAATCTCGATTGGACCTGCTCCTCCTCTAACCGCTGTCATGATTCTCACCATCATCGGTATTCCTATTCACCTATAGTGCCAATCATCTTCTGTTTTCACCATGGCCAAAGTTGAGTTTCACCACCAGCTTCTCATTCGTCTCTCTCTCCATCATTAACTTCATTCTCACATCACTATAACCTCCGTCAAATTTTCTTCTCTATTCTCATTGCCAGTGAGCCTCTTCTTTATAGTTCCGAAAACTCTTCCCACTCTAACACCACAGTATCCTCCTTCATTGGTTTATTCTATGAGCTCCTTTGAGATACTGAATCTTCCGGCAAGATTCTTGAATTTTCTGATGAACTTTGAGTTTTCTGGCAAAGATTTTTAGTTTCTGATGAAGCTTTCCAAATTCTGGCAAGCTCAATTTTCATGGATTTTTAGAGATCCAAACAAGTTGTTATCACTGCTATTAAAGTTCTAATGAGTGGCTAAGCTTTCAACTCTTGAGGATTGGGGAATTGGCTTGAGTTCAAGAGCTTCAATGAGGAGTTATTTTTCTTAGTTCCTTTATGAATTTTTTGTTGCTATTGTAATTCCTAACTATGTTCTAAGGTAGTTTCAGTAGGATTTTGTTGTAAGTTACTTGAACTCCATATTGTTGAACTAAGACTACTTATATTGTGTTTGGATTGAAATTATTGTGATTGGGTTATTTATAGTTATGTATTTCCTATTAATTCAATGAGATTATGCTTGCTATGTGATTACTAGTTTGTGTAATTGATTTAGGTTAATTTGAGTGTCACGATTGTGCATTCATATTAGAGAAAACAATTGCATTAATTCAATCCATTTCACACATCAAGTGGTTCTTGAATAATACTTCTAAATAACAGCTATGAATGTGATCGTAGGAGTAGCTATTAATTAGGAGTGTTAAACCCAATGTGATTATGTAGGGTTTTTAATTAAGACTTGATGGATTTCAAACTCTCATATCATTTAGTGAGTAAGGATAGCCATTGAACCAATTTCTTGAGAGAATTCACTTCATTCATACTCCATTAACCGTTCCATTTTATAAAGAAAAGACCAAAAATAGTAGCTTTAGCATTTAATTAAATTGCATTCTTCTTTTAGTTATTAATTTGAGAAACACAAAACAAATTTTTCCTTGTTTTCATTGTATTTACATGGCATTTAAATTACTTAGGATTCAATAAAAGGCTCCTTGAGAAGAGAGAACGATCCTAAGTTTGCATATACACAATCCTTGATTAATTTTTGATTGTGGACCCCAAGGCTAATGGCAAAAAGGCCATAATCATATCTCTTATTTGAAATGTTTGTGTGAAGAGGGTGTGTTGTGGCTTACTAAGTTATTTAATGAGATTTTACGATTCAAGTAAATGTTCAATGGGTGGAGAAAAAGTACTTTGATCCCTATTTATAAGAATAAAGGTGATATTCAGAATTGTGCAAACTACAGAGGAATTAAGCTTATGAGTCATACAATGAAATCGCGGGAAAAAGGTGATTAAATACAGGTTAAGGTTGGAGAGTGGTGTTTTTTAGAATCAATTTGGATTTATGCTAGGAAGATTCACAACAGAAGCGATTTATTTACTAAGGGGGCTAATATAAAAGTATCAGAACAAAGGAAGAGATTTGCATATGGTTTTCATTGATTTGGAAAAAAGCATATGACCATGTGCCAAGAGATGTTATAACTCCCCATTTTTAATATATTTGAGATATATTTTTGATATAATTGAGGTTTGAGGAGTTATCAATGCTAATTTAAAGTGATTTTCTTGAGATTTTATAAGATATCAATTAGATATATCATTTGTGGGATTTAAATTAAAGTAGAAGTTTTTAAGTTTAGGAAAGGAATAATAATAAGAAAATAATAATTGAAAATTAAAAAAAAATCAGTATTATTATTAGTGGTGGTGGTGGTTGTCAAGTCCTTTCCTTATTTTCATATTTTTCAGAGTCTTTTCGCATAGTTTAGTGGGCACACAGGAATAGCATAAATATACTGATAAAAAGTCCTCAATTATAGAAATTTTCTGCAAGGATTGTATATAATAATTACAATTAATGTAACCTCACAGGGCTACTAGGTAGTCCAAACCCTTTACAATGAAATGTCAACATCTTCCCATCTTTGTTCTACCACTGTATTCATCTTGTGCAATTCTCTTCTCTATTCTTAGCATACCTTCTGTCTTCACAATTGGCAAAAGGCTATATTTTTTCTTGAAAATAAACTCAATAAGGGCTCTATAGCCTTTGGAATCATTCAATTCGATTTCTACAAATAAAGTTATGATTTTTCAAAGTTTGGGCAAAAAATTTGCCAGAATTGCCATTAAATCTGAAATTGGAATAAAAATGTGAAGGCAATATTGTAATTTTGGGATAAGCCCATCAGCCAATTTGGCTGCTCTAATGGACCCTTAGGGCATCATTTATCATGGACCATGGAAAGGAAATATTAGTTGAATTACAATTGGGCTTATGACACCAAGTTTCATGTAGATAAGTCATATACATAAAATTCAAAATTTTGGTATTTTTTGAAATTAAATAATTAAGAGAAAAACATAAGATATTTCAAACCATTTCCCTTCCTCTTCTCTTACCATTCACGTTAGCCATTAAGAGAGTTAGAGAGGGAGTGAGCATCTGAATTTCTAGAGGGAAGGAGAAGCAAAATTGCAAAGGTAAGTTGATTTCTTTAGTACTTTGGCCTCTAATTAGTGTAATCCTTCCTCTAAGTTGTTCTTCTACATGATTTATGGTGTTTAGGAAGCAAAATCCTAAGTTTTATGGAGGCTAGGGTTTCGGCTAGGAAAGAACACCAAGAAGAAATCAAAGGTAGGTTCCTAAACATCAAATTATTGTTGTTGTTGCTGTAGTTAGTTTAATCGGTGGATTTGTGATTGATTTATGTGATTTGTAAAATTTGGGAAATGATGAACTCTAGCTGTTATGCTGCCCAAATTTGGTATAAATCATGTTTAGAATGTAATTAAGTAGTTAATAAAGTGATTAGGAGTAGAAAGGAGTAAGGCTTTGAGGTCAAAATTCGAAAACCCCAATTTTCCCCGAAGTATTGTAAGTTTTGGCCAGGTCAAGAATAGGAGATTAGGACTAGATTTTTGATAATCTGATGATTCCATTGTGTTTAGGAGGGAAAATTAGGTGGGGTTACAGTTGAACACTTTTCCAGAAAAGCCCTAAAAAGCATAATGACCAAAGTGCCCCTGAAACCCTAAATTAGGGGCTGCCAAGGGCATTTTTTTCGTTTGGCAGTGAATTTGGTAATTCTAAGGCAAAAAATGAATTCCTTAGGTGAAAAGATGTAAGAATAGTCTGGGTCAAAATTTTTGAAAAAGTATGGTCGGATTGGGTACGGTAGGGCTGGGACCAAGTCCCTAGGTCATTTTGGTAATTTTTCAATACAGACTAATATAACCACCAAAAACACTTTGGAAGTCTCTAAAGTGGTACATGTATGGGTTTTAACCTAATTCTTGTACATTTGGGATTTTAGAATCGGACAGTAGCCCGAGCCGGACACAGAACATTGGACTAATGGAAAGGTACAAGAGAAAGACTCAGAGACCAAAGGCAGGGGACTTAACTTACTTGCATGTATTTAATATCTTTGCTTGTGTAGTGATGTATGTGATTGCTTTACTTAACTGTGTGGAGCATATTTGAATAAATGAAGCTTTATTTCTGTTTATACTTTGGCTATAGTTTTGTTGCATGAAACATAAAGCATGCAGAAATGTCACTATGAGGCATGCATCTAGTTAAAGCTAACATGTCATGCATGTAACGCCCCAAATTTGATTAAGGGCTAATGATGATTATTGAGAATAATTTGTAAATTTAAATTGGAGTTATTATGTATTTTATGGCAATTTTAATTAATATGCCATAATTATTGAGAAATTGAAAGCATGGCCATAAATTAGTAATTAATGGAAAAAATTAATTACTAACTAAGACGAAAATGAGATGTGAAATTAAAATGGCTAATGGAGGGATTAAGGTGATTAATTGGGTAATTACTTTATGAGAGCCAATTAAATGCTGACAAGTGTCAAGATGAGATGATGTAAGAGAGTGTAAGAAAGTCAAATAGGCTTTGTTTAATATTTTCTTCTCTCTCCCTCCCTATTTTCAAAATTAAAGGGTATGGGGGCATGGGAAGTGTCATCATTCTACTCTTCAAGCTTCTTTCTCTCTCAAATTCGTCCTCCATTTCTGCAAAAAAGAAGAAGGAAGAAGCTTGGTGAAATAGGTAAGCTTTTGACCCTCTAAATGGCTTCTAATGGAAAAATGATCTTCTATAAAGTTGTTCCTTATGTTGAGAGCTTCAATTTCATGGTTTTAGTTTGTCCATTTGGTGGTGTTTGAGCTCTCAAGAAAATTTGGAGTTTGGAGAAAACCAAGAAATCCCTTTGAGAAAGTTGTTGAGGTGAGTGAAAGCTTTATTTTCATATAAGTTTTGTTGCCATTTGTTGGGCCTTGAATTTCTAGAAAATTTTGCCCTAATTTTCGTGATTTAGAGTCATGGGGGAGTATGGTATGTTATTGTTGTGGAAATGGTGCCTTGTTTAATGTTTTGAAGTGATAGAATTGCATTGAAGCTTAAATGTGAAGTTTGGTCACTTTGTGTTAGTTTTTGTGCATTGGGCAAAACAGGGCATGTCAATGGGTTGTGATTTGGTCATTTTGAGGTTGCCATTGTGTTCCTTGTGGAAAATTGTATGGGAATAAGTTTGGTTATTGATTTTGGAGTCATTGGACACTTTGGTAGAAAATTGGAAATCTGTTTTGTGTGAACTCTATTTTGGGTAGTTAGTTTGCATGAACGTTTTGAATGACCAAATGGTGTTAGAAAATTATGAAACTTTTCTATCTTAAATTTCACATCCCAAGCTTCAAAATGGACATATAACTTGTATCATTTCATTTTTTTAACTAAGAGTTATGCTTTTCCAAAGTTTGGGACAAAAACTGGACTCTGTTTTGGAGCAGTGTTGAGTTTTTGTAATTCTGGAATTGAGTGATGATTTCTAGTTATGGTCCATATTTTTCTAGTAAAGAAGACTTAAATAAATTTCATTTGGCTTTGGAATCAACTCATTTTGATTTTTCTATAATTAGTTATGATTTTTGGAAGTTCAGCCAAGAATCAGGGAATTTCTTAGCCGCACCCCAAACCTTTCTGTCCTTATTCTGGCCGTGGCCCATGGTGGCTGGCCACAGCCAGTGACCTTCTGACCATATTTTGGCCGCGGCCCAAGGGTGGGCTGGCCGCAGACAACCCCTGTGTTCCAGGACTTTGAGTTTTTGAAACGTGATCTTCAACCTATTGTTTCCCAACCTTTTAGGGCTTTTATTAGAGGCATTTGTGGCCTCTTAAGGGTCAATTATGATAACCAAATTTAAGTGTTATGAAGTGAATTAAGTCTTGGAATAGTGCATAACTCTTCGTCCTTAATTATGATTCTAGGATTTGACATTTGCCCTACTCGGGAGAGACTGGTGCCAGAATACGCTCGGAAGGACCAAGGTAGTGACTCTTCTCTCATCTTGTGTATGATACTTGGTATGCATGTTTATCATTGTTAATATGTTATCGGCCATAGGGCATTACAGCGTGTGCAGTTTAGCGTAAGCTGTCGTAGGGGGCAATGCTCATGATACCTACCCCGGCCATTGTATCTGCCGTTGTAAGTGCCGAGGCTGCGTTATGGAATCATGGATTCCTGTTTGAATATCCAGCCCATGAGGCTGAGTGTTGTGAAATGTTTTATATAGATCCTAGCTATGGTGATATATGTGAATGTTCATGTGGGTGTGCAATACAACAAGCAGTTCAGCGTGAGCCGTCGTAGGAGGGGCGATGCCCATGATACCTACCCTGGCCGTTGCAACTGTTGTTGTGATTGTTATGTGTTATATAGATTATTTACTTTCATTCTTTGGTGTTGTGCATACTATGAGTGATTTGCTACTACAGGGATTCTTTAGAATCTCACTCTCCCAAAAACAATTTTTAGACAGGGCCGAAGGATCAAAGGAAAAGCAGTGATGAAGGGCGGTTGAAGCTCCGAGCTAGGAGTCTATTTTGGTTTTGGTTATCATATTGTATTTTGGATTATTTTATTGGGAAACCATTATATATATTGGAATTGTAGTATAGTTTGTGTAATCCCTTGGATAAGGGAAATGAATTATGGGCATTGTGCCTTGTAGAACCCTTAATTATTAAATGGAACTCAAGTATGTCAGGATTTTACATTGCACTATGATATGTATAAATGGAATCGAATTGTACAGCCCATTTATGTGCTGATTGTTGATATGAGACCATTGTTGAATATATTTTAGAAAAGTTTTTGTAAGCCCGGTTTTTGGGAAAATGAATACTTTATTAAGTCCCAAATCGTATTATGGTCTCTAATTCAACCTAATCACGTTTTATGAACATAAATCTCGGCCTTGGTCGTGAAGGGGGTTACAATGCATATAGCATCTATCATGCATGCATTATGGCAACTATTTCCTTATTGAGATTCTCTCGAATCTCACCCTCTCTTACCAACAATTTAGACAGGTGAATACATAAGGTATGCAGTGATAAGAGAAGAGAACTATACAGGAGGATTGAAGTGGTGGAACGAAGACGGGAAGATGTCTTCATTTCACTGGGACGGGTTTAGACACCCAAGTAGCCTTGTGCGGCTACATTAATTATAATTATCATGTACGAACCCCTATGGGGAATTTTTATAATTATGCATATAATATCAATATATATTTGCTTTTCCTATATTGCCCACCCAACCACGCAATAATATTCCGCTACAAGTCAAAATAAGTAAGGGTGTGACATTTTGGTATCAGAGCCCAAAGCGGTTTTGGAGGAACCCAAAACAGTTCTGACAGAGTGGCAGTTTTGGCAACATGATAGTATACTGATAAGGTCCTTATTACATAGTAAAAGGAGATATACACTGAATGGAGTACCAGAGAAGTGAACTATCCCTTTTCTGTGAATCAACCCTGAAAGTGTAGGGAATACCTGAGGGCAATAAGTAGTGCAATACCGGACTGAGGATTGTCCAAAGATATTGTGAAACCCGAGAAAGCGAGTACATTCAAGGTCAGGGTACAGACACAGTATTTAGTCAGCCAGAGGTAATTGGCATGATGTTTGAGATAATAGTAGTCTCAGGGTACCGGTGGTCAGGAGCAGATAGAGCCGGTATCTGCATTTTGACACGGGTACACGAAAGTTAAGCGTACTCAACCCAAGGAAATGTCATGATGGGTGATCCCCTGGGAAGTTGTTGCATATATTATGTCAGGTTATGAAAAAGGGCAAGCACATGTTGTACAGTAGTTCAGAGGCTGTATGTTATTACAGGATTTCCCTTACTACTGTAAACATCTGTGATATGTTGATTTTGGGGTATCTGTGTACCCAAAACATTATGAAATAATAGATATGCCCTTGGTTTATGTGGAATTTACTTCTTTCTTGTTTCCAAGCAGTGAGACACAAAGATGGTAAGATTAAGAGATATAGATGCTGGGCAGGGTCCAGAAGCTAGAACCTGACTCAATATAGTAAATCTTAGGCATGTTAGTAGAACATCAAACAAGGATCAATGATCAAGAATCATAGTAATGAGCTGCGAGAGATGTAGCAGAACACAGACCAGGGGAAGATTAGAGATAAAATATTATCAAGGAAAGGCCAATGTAGTAACTCTATCCTTCATACACTATGTGAATGTTTATATGCTTTGTGTATGCCATCTTCTATAATATGTTTGATACGCAGTGCCTCTGAGTACACAAATGAATAGTGCTTTCGGGTAGTGCCTCCGGGTACACTGATATGCCTAGTCGAGGACTGAGGAACGGAATTATGCATGCAACAGTAGTTGGCTCTGAACACATTTCTGAGTGAACTGAGTTATATGTTAGTATAATATTGCATGAACTGGTACTTAGCATATTTATTTATCACATCTTCTATGAATGATTGTATGTTACTACGAAGGCCAAGTGGAATCCAACTGAGGTACTAAACGTTTCCGACTGAACTATACTGACATACTAGAATCTAAGTAAATGTGAGATTTAGCTTTTAGAGGTTAAGTTGCTAGGTCATATAGTCTCACAACAATGATTTATGACATGGCTTTTGTACTTGGGCTTATCTCTTCCTAACTATGTCATAAACCTTCCATTTGATTTGAACCAATTCTCCTTCATAAACCAAAAGGCTTCATTTAATTATCTTAACCAATTGCCCAAGATATAATATTTTATGCTAATTGCACATGTGCTCTTAGCCTTAACAAGTCTTATTTAATTACGTGGCACAAAATAATGACGCTTGGTACCATTTGTATCCAAGCAAATATCTTCCTTCTCCTTTAATATTTTGGTAGCAAATATCCACCAATAAAGGGAAAAATGGGCTTTGGATTTTTTTTAGCCAAATGACTATTTTGTCCATACAATTTTGCCATTTTTGCACCTTGGCTAAAAGCTGGTCGAATTTATTACTGAACTTTGAAAAATCATAACTTTATTTGTAGAAATTCAATTGGAGTGATTGTAAAGGCTATGAAACCCTTATTGAGTCTAGTTTTAAGAAAAAATATAGCCTTTAGCCAACTGGAAGCTCAACATTCCCTGAATTTAAATCTTTAGAAATTGGTCAGTTTCACTAGGCTAATTTCAAAAATTCATAGCTCTTTGTATATAGCTCCAAATGACCTATATGATCTATCAAATTAAAACTTAAGATGTCTACTTTCATCCTGTAAAATTTTACAATTTTTGAACATTATTTGCCCATTTAAAATTAGTTATAAGAAGACTGGCATGCTGGAAAAATACATTGGTAGCAAATCCTCATTCTTGGGACCTTTACAAAACTGGGGCTTAGCAATTCACTTAATTCAAGCTTATTCTCAAGCCTCTAATCCCAAAATTCAGGATATTACATTTCTCCCCTATTCAATAAATTTTATCCTCGAAATTTGAACATCGTTAGCACCTACCTGCACCACATGGGAAAATAAAAGCGAGCATTTTTAATTGATTTGTCCCCTTTTATAAGATTCTCTTTAACTTTGTATGAATAATAAATATTCTGTTTACTCATTTAACCTTTCAATTTCTTCTCACCATTCATTCACTTTCATCATTTTTCTCATCATTATACTCTCTCCTATACCCATGCATAAATAAAAGCATATTTGGAAAAAGAACATATTTTCTACATGTTTATTACTCTCAATTAATTTCAAATGTTTTCTAACATACAGTTAACAGGATGAGAAATTCTTGTATGAACCTTGTAGCGCCCAAAATTTGAAAAATAAGGAGCCACCACCAAAATTTTGAAAAAGGATAATTTTGGAAACATTTTTTTAAAAATGGAAACTGGTCTACAAAAACCATTTAGGGTTCGGGAGTCGTTTGTGTATGGGGAAAGTGTTAGGCACCCCACAACACCCATTCATAAGAATGGTTACCCTAAGCTAATTATTTAAAAATGAATATGGCCTTTAATTTTATTATAATTACCTAAAAAGAGACATATTCACAAAAAGAAATAAAGTAAGACTAATAAAAAAAATAAAAAATAAGGGAGGAAATATATTTATTTACAAAGTTGGACTTGACCTAGGATGAGAACCTAGGGCCTACGTACCCTTTAGAGGAATCAAAGCCCACGTAGTTCGGGGGGTAGAAATGCGTGTCACTTTGTTGGTGTTTTTTAGAAAAAAATTTTATTTAATTTATTTGAGAAAAATATTTTTTTGTTTGGTTTGTGTTTTTACTTTTTTTTAAAAAGGCTTTTTTTTATTATCTCATATGAAACCAAATTCATTTACTTTAAGCAAAGAATTTTTAAAAAAAAAAAATTTGAAACATTTTTATCTGCAAAGAAAAAAAGAAGTGCATTCTCATTATATCATTCATAGTAGAAAATTCAAGATGACAAGAAAATCAAGAAAGACATGGTAAAAGCATGTACCTTTTAAGATTTGAATTCCACTATAACAAGGATAGGGTGATATAAACACAGAATAAACAAAGGTTTTTATGCCTTGGTAACCTCTTCAAAAATTAAACCAAGGATTGCAATATAGGGTACAATCTCGGATCGTCTCTCGAAGAGCCTTTTATTAATTACTTAGAAACTAAGTGCAATGATTAAAATGAAATGAGTTGAAAATGGTCTTTGAGCTTTTTATCTAACAACTAAATTGCAATTAAACTAAAATGCTTTTAAAACTAATATTTTTGGATTTTTGGAATAAAATTGATAGGGAATGGAAATTGGTTAGAAATGCAAGTGATGAAGATGCTTTTGGAAATGATTTTCAATAACTATCCTTGCTAAATTAAAATATTTGGGGAATTAATACACTAAGCTTCTAATATACCAAACCTCAATTACCATTGAGTCTAGCATCACAAGAGAGGAAGCCCTACCCTTGAAATGCTATTAAGCCCTCTTAGTGTAATGAGTTTCTCTAAGTTTTCTAATATATCAAACCCCAATTACCATTGAGTCTAATGCTTAAACTCATGAACCCATTTATTTAAGCATTATTAAAACCCCTTAGAGAGTGACTATGGAATAAGCAATGCATTTAGGTTCAACTACAATTCCAATTCAATCAAATTATTCAACAATACCATGTTAAATAGATAGAAAGCAATAGAATCATAGATAAACATATATATAACCATATATATTGATGCGCACAAATCCTCATTACAAATTCCAAATCACAACAACTCAATCCATAAAATAAAACATAACTAAAATTATAGTCTCAATATATAAATGAATTCTTAAACTTAAGAAATCAAAAATACAATGAGCTATAGATAAAATAAACTCCCCTTTGAAGCACATATGAGCTCAAGTCATCTCCAATTCATCCCCAAGAGCACAAAATTGCCTAGCCACTCATGAGAAAAGCTTCAAGAAATAAAATCACACTCTAATTCAAACATCCAGCCATAAAATCATAGATTAAAATGATCAATTAGCACTAAACCAATTAAATTCAGGGGCTGGATTGAACTAAAAACAAAACTGATCAGAGAAAGCCAATGTTTGAACAGAGAAAGCTATGGTCTCTAATGGTTTAAAACGCAGGTTGCGGATGGTGATGAGTGGAATGTGATGGTGATGATGGAAATGACTGAGAATCAGCTCCTCCGTCTTTGTTCCTTGCGACGCTCAACTCTGGTTTAGCTTCGGTGGTGGTGTGAGACGAAGCTCTCCTCTCAAGCTCTTATTTTCTAGTCTCTGGTGTGAAGTGTGGTCGCCTGTGGTTCAATGTGTTGCCGCTCAGCTCTTCCTGCCAAGCTACCCGTGGCACAACCTCACAGTCCTCTGTTTCCGGATCTGCGTTTCCTGTTCTGAGCTCTAATCACGGTACACGTTGGTAACGTCGCTGGCGACGTTGGTGGTGGAGGTAAACGCCACCAGCGACGATGATGGTGATGCCAGGTGATTCTCGATGATCAAGCTCCCCCCGCTGTGCGGCGCTCAACTCTCCTCTATATTCCCTCAGCTTCTGCGTTTTCTATCGGGTCTCAACCGGGTCTTCTATATCCATGTGCCATGTCCAGCGGGTCATTCAAGTCGGGTCTGGGCATTCTGTTTCTCTTCTCTTTTTTTTGTCCTTCTTTGCTTTTGGGCCCTTTTCTCCTTGCGGGCCCAAATCTGTTTCTTTATTTTTTTTTTCATTCAGCTACAAGAAGCCCAAAATAGCAGCCCAACTCAATTTCTTTTCTTTTTCCACTTGGCCCAATAGTTTGAAACTCCAAAATCTTCAATTTCTTCTTTAATTCCTACAATACAAAATTTAAGCATAAGTAGCATCATTAAAATTCCAGGAAACAATTGTACAAAATAATTAATAATTTTGATCATTTTGCCCCTAATTACCATTAATTCAAAACAATTGTTCCTAACCAAAATTCATGCTTAATAATGCAATAATGTCCCAGAAAATACATTAAAATCCCAAATTAATAATGGAAAATTCATATAAAAATATGGTTCAATCAATGATATAAACACAGAATAAACAAGAGGCAAGTACAATCACATTACCTATATTTATTAAGTATGACACCTAGCATCATAAGAAGATAAAGGTAGCACATACCTCTTGATCCAAATGCCACATGTCCAGCAACAATATGTGAGATACCTCAATGAGACAATCGAAAGCAAGTGCACCAAACTCTTGATCTTACCTCATTGTTCTCCCAAAATTCTTGTGTGTCTTACTTCAACCCTTGCTCCCCTATTTATAGTCTCAAGGTAGGGTTTTCTTTATAAATACTCCTTCTTTTTTGAATTTTTATTTTTGATTTTTTTGTATTTTATGTTAAGAACTATCTAACTTGACCCAATCATCATCAATGGATATTTTTTTTATTTTTTTATTTTTATTTTGTATTTTCTATTGATAAAACTTCCTAGCTTGACCTAATCACCATTAGTGGAGATTTTTTTTGTTTTTAACTTTTTTTATGATTCTCCCCATAAGTAATTTCCTAATTTAAACTTATCAACATAAATAAGATTTTTTTAGATTTTTATATTTTTATATTTTTTTTATTTATTATTTTACCTTAATGAATGATAATGTCAATCATCATCAATGAGGGGATTTATTTTAATTTTAATTTTTTTTATTTTTCCTCTTTCAATGATGATTGCCAATTTGGACACCAATCATCATCAATAGGAGGATTTTCTTATTTTTCTTATTTTCATTTTTTTAATTTTTTTCTTTCATTTTTCCCACAAATAGTTTCCTAATTTAAACCTATCAATATAAATGAGATTTTTTTTTTCATTTTTTTATTTATTATTTTCCCTTAATGAATGACAATACTAATCATCATCAATGAGAGGATTTATTTTCATTTTCATTTTTTTCCTTTTAATGATAATCGCCAATTTGGACACTGATCATCATTAATAGGAGAATTTTCTTTTTTATATATATATATATTTTTTTCTTTCAATGATGATTTCCAATTTGGACATCAGTCATCATCAATTATTTTTATATTTTTGAGTGAGGCCCGGAAAAAATAGGGTGTTCACATACTGTTAACAGGACAAGAAATTCTTGTATGAACCTTGTTTGCCACTATTAGGATTGGCAAGAACAACAAAAGTTTAAAATTTTGTCAATCCAGTTGCGGATCTATCAACGGCGTTTAAATAGAGTTAGAAAGATTTGTACTGTTTTCAATTTAGGGTTTTCAATCTTTAGGAGCCAACACCTCAAATCTGCTCCCTCTACCGGTATCCACATGAATAGGTCTCCAACACAGACTGCGTGCTAGCGCCTCCAATGTCTCCTAGGGTATCCTTGCGGCTTTGAATTCTCATCTATACATGAGTTTTTCTGCTCTATCATTCTTATAACCCATGAGGGCTATATTCGAATTTTAAAATTAATCTTGATTAATTTCAAAATTAATTAACCCTTAATTATCTTGATGAGCTAATTAAATAAATTAATTTTAAATTAAATCTGTCAAACATTTTTAATTTAATCTATTTATTTAATCCAAATAAAGAGCCAATAGATTTAATTTATCTTCATAAATTAAATCTAAGATACTATATCTCTATTATGTTAGTTATTAAATTTAATTTATCTTAATAAAATTAAATTTAAAACTAATATAATAATATTATAATATATATATATATATATATCTATAAATATGTATTTCAAAAAAAAAAAATATATATATATAATATTATTAATTCTATTTTCACAAATTATATATATAAATATAAAATTCGTCCACCCTAGATTAAACATTGTCTTGTGCTGAGTCATTTTTGTGTGCGACCCTGTAGGCCTATACGAAGTTGGCAGTGAGCCAATAAATATACAACCCACAAGTTGTAAGCGGCCTCTAGCAAGACATTACAACTACCCAATTCATATAAGGATTGTTAACACGATGCAGCCTGTCATACAACCATCTCACATCTCTTTTGTCACATGTTATTTCGGTCAAGGATGAGGCATGTATAAGTCATCCTTTTGTTCCTGACTATTACTTTCCCTGTAACACCCCAAATTTTTATTAAGGGCTAATGGAGATTATTGAGAATGTAATTGTGGATTAATGTTGAATTAATGTGTATTTGTGACAATATTATCTAATATGTCATAATTGATAGAAAATTGATAGAATGGAATTATTGGCCTTAAGTTGGTGATTAAAGGGGAAATTAATTACTAACTAAGAGGAAATAAGAAGTATGATTAAATGGCTAATTGAGAGATTAGATAAGCTAATTAGTGGCTTAGTGTGTGAGGACCAATGAGAGAAAGACACTTGGCAAGCTCATAGAATGAGAGAAGGCATAGAAAAGTCAAATGTATCTTTTTAAAATAATTTCTCTCTCCCCTCTTCCCTCTTGTATAGGGAGGGAGTAGAGATCATCATTTCCCTTCATCTTCAAGCTTCCACCTCCCTCTTCTCTCTCCAAATTTGTCCTCCATTGTTAAAGAAGTGAGAGAAAGAAAAAGCTTCACTTTAAGGTAAGAAAATGATCTTCATTGCTCAAACTTCCTTCTCTAAAATTGTTCCTTGAGTGATGAGCTACATTTCTATGGTTGTAGTTTGTCCATTGGTATTGGTTTGTGATCCTAAAGGATTTTGAAAGTTGGAGAATCAAGAAGTTTCTTTGAGAAAGTTGTTAAGGTGAGTTTGCGAAACCTATCTATCTAAGTTTTGTGCCATTTGGATTAACTTTCAATTTTTGGGATTTATTGGCCATTTTCAAAAAATGATGATCATTGGACATTTGGCATGTTATTGGTATGGAAATGGTATATTTGGAATATGTATGGATATATAGGATTGATTGGAGAGTGAACGATTAAGTTTGGAAATGTTGGAAATTTAGTGTTCATTGTTGCCCAAAACCAAAGCACGTTAATTGAGTAGGAATTTGGATATTCTGATGGTTTATTTGGATTCCTTGAGTTTTTTTATGTGGGGATAGCTTTGGTTGAAGTTTTGGATCCATTGGGAGCTTTTGGTAAAAATTCTAGAAAACTGTCATTGTATATGCGTTTTCTGGGTTCTAATATGGTCACTCGAGTGATCTGGGGCTCACTCGAGTGAGGGATGAACATCACTCGGGTGAGGTTGGACTCCACTTAAGTGATTCAGTGAAATTCTTCATTTTCCTTTCAGTTTTGGTGTTTCACTTCTGCAAAAGTGCAAGAGTGTGCCTTTACACTCGCAAGCATTCCGTCTCACTCAAGTGCAAAGACCAGTGCTCGAGTGCTTCTCTTCCTTTGAAATTCCATTTGCTCTCAGGTCCTCACTTCCTGGACTTCACTCTCTTATGCTCGAGTGAAGCATTTGGCTATCACTTGAGTGAGGTCCAGTGTGCTCGAGTGTTGAAGTCTCTGAAAAAGTCCTTGTGCTCTCGGGTGTTCACTCGCTATCATTCACTCTTAGTTACCCGAGTGCAGACCATACCACCACTCGAGTGAGGTCGTCTTCACTTGAGTGTCAGTGCCCTATCACTCGAGTAGGGCCATCTTCACTTAAGTGAAACAGTGAAAAAACTGTCAGTGTCTGTGCTTCTAAAAGGGGTCCATAGGGTAGTTCTTCTAACCCTTTAGGGCTTTTATTATAGGCATATATGAGTGCTTAAGAGACAGTAATGATAACCAAAATAAGTATTGTGATAGTATTGAGAATTGGACTAAGTGGTAATGAATCGTCCTTAATTATGACTTTAGGATTCGATATTTGCCCGGAGCGTAGAAGGCCCGTGCCTGCTCAAGAACAGAAAGACCAAGGTAGTGACACTTTATCCTATATTATGTATATTGCATTGCTTGTTTGCATAGTTATTGAATACAGTGAGGGGACGTGGCGAAAGCCCGGCCTTAAATACAGATATAGTGAAGGGAACGTGGCGTAAGCCCGATCTCAAATACAGATACAGTTGATAGGACATGGAGAAAGCCTGGCCTTGAATGCAGATACAGTAAGGGGACGTGGCGAAAGCCCGGCCTTGTATACAGTGAAGGGGACGTGGCTGTGTGCCCGACCTCAAATATTGATTGCTACATTGTGATATATGTTTACTTGCTTTGTACATATGCATCATATTCGTAAACTGTTGCTATTAGGATTCTTTTGAATCTCATTCTTTCCAAATAACATTTTTAGACAAGGCAAGTGGATCGAGGAACAAGCAAGTGGATAAGGGCGATTAGGACTGCCGGCGGTAGTCTTAGTTAGATATTTTGGTTTATACTGAACTGGTTATCATTTTAGATAAATGTACATATTGAATAAATCATAGCATTATAGTTTTGTGTAATCCCCGGTATGGATACTGAGATGGGCAATGATGCCTTGTATAAACCTTTGGATTAATGTTATTATCCCTAGTGAATATCGGGAACTGTGCTTATACTCTGATATTATACTTGTGACAAACTGAACAGGCCAGTTGCTCTTATAAATGAATGAATGGAGATCATATTGTTCATGTGTTGAAAAAGTTTTTAATTACCCCAGATCTCTTATTCAATTATTAAACGTGTTTAAACGCTAATTTCGGCCTTGATTTAGTGCGGGGGTTACATTTGCAATCCCTCGGTAGTCTGATAATAGAAATGGAAACTCCTTTCCATCGTAGTATGACCATACATTTCTCAGATTCACTCATCGAGGGGCCCAGTAATATCTCTCTACTAATGTGAAAGACAAATTTCATCTTGACTATTTATATTCCTCTGAATGAAAAATCACCAAACCCGATCATAGCCTTTATCATCACCCTGTCAAAGGTGACTTTTGGCTGGTTCAAAGCCTAGCAACTCTCATGTATAAATCCATGATGACCTCAAGTCGAAGGGCATTGTGACGTGGTTATATATGAGACAAGCTTATGACTTGATCCATGCAGCTTTCTCATAGTGGGTGAGTCCAGCGCCTTGTACTCCTACAATTGCATAAGACTTTGATTCGTATCTCCATGTCTTATCAAAGTCATACTAGTCTTTTTTCATCTTTGCTCCCTATAGATGACCGACCAGAAACATTTAGATCTTTATGATTTATCTAAGGATACAGTCATCACAGTGAACATGTAAATAATATGATAATATAATGGAGAAAATTCATTAAATTAATAAGGGTTAAGATGCAAAAATACCCATGAATTTTTGTCAAAAGTGCACCCAACACCATAAACTTTTTTTAGGTGCAAAAATTCCCATGAACTTCTCAAAATGGGGCAAAAATGCCTACACCGTTAATTGGTACACACGTCCGTTTTGTAGGACCCACGTATTATTTTTTGAGATGCAAAAATATCCATGAACTTTTCTCAAAGGTGCACCCAACATCGTAAACTTTTTTCTGGGTGCAAAAGTGCCCATAAACTTTTCAAAAGTTTACGGTGTTGGGTGCACCTTTGAGAAAAGTTCATGAGTATTTTTGGACCTCAAAAAATAATACTTGGGTCCCACAAAATGGATGTTTGTACCAATTAACGGTGTAGGCGTTTTTACCCCATTTTAAGAAGTTTATGGGCATTTTTGCACTTAAAAAATGTTTATAGTGTTGGGTGCACTTTTGACAAAAATTCATGGGTATTTTTACAGTTTAACCCAATTAATAATGTTCAAAGTACAATGATTGGCTCCTAGAGTACAATTTCCAATAGTCACCTCATATGTGGTCAAACCAATCAAAATACAACAACTCATAAATTAATTTGATACTTCCCAAATATTAGCTGGCATATTAATAAAATTAAAAAATTTCACAATATTTACTTTTTATTTCACCCACTCCTAAGATTAACATTAATTGTGAAATCTTTTAATTTTATTAATATGCCAACTAATATTTGGAAGGTGTCAAATCAACTTAAGAGTTGTTGTATTTTGATTGGTTATACCACAAATGAGGTAGTTAACTAGGTTCATATAAGAATTTTTCTGATATGACTTTATAAATGAGGATGAATGAAGTGCAATATAAAAAAAATGACTTGTTATCGACAAAATTACCAATAAAAAATTATTCTATCACTAATTTCTGTTAAAAATTCCGTTGTTAAATTTACTGCTAGATTAGCGGTGGAATTTTTTTATCACTAAATTAGTGATGGATTAACATCGCTAATTTTTATTGCTAATCTATCAAAAAAATTTTAGCGACGGAAAAAACATTCTGTTGCAAAAAAATCCTAGATCGCTAAAGCAATTAGCCACAAAAGAATTAGCGATGAAAAAATTATGTCAATAATCTTGTGCTAATTCCGTTTTCCAACGGAAAATTCTGCGTTATAATAAGCTATTTGTTTTTTGTAGTGGCCCCTCCAGGACTCAACACTGGTTGATTTTAAAAACCTTCCACATTTGTCTCGTGAAAATGATCATCAACCCATTTGTTGATATTGCAATCGATCATTTTTCCTTGTCACAACATGCATGTTCAAAGAAAATGCTAGGCCACATTGTTGTACGTTTCATATTGTTCTTTGTTTTGTTCTTCGCGCTCAAGGACTAAGAGAAGATAAACAATATAAAATAAACGAATATTCAGCATATATGAGATATTTGGTTCAGATTTGATTCACTTTTTAAATAACCATTATACAATGCGCGTCTCTCGTAGATATTTGTTCCCTTGTAATTAAGTCTCAGCCATTATAGCCTCAATATGCATCTATCATTAATGAAAATGGCCCCCCCTCTCCAACACGAGTTAATTTTTCCATCTTTCAAAACTCTTCCACATTTTTCTACTGGGAAAATGTTCCAGCCAGCATGTTCCAAGAAATTAAAGCCATCAATTAGATTTTGTACGGTTCTTTTGTTTTACCAGTGATTTTGTACGGTTCTTGTTGTTGCATTCTTTAGATAAATTCACATAACACCGTCACCCTTTTCTTGTAAGCGTACGTATTAGTGTGTGTTTCGGATAACGGTAGGACAATAGATTTATTATGATTCTGATTTATTAAAAATGATTTAATAAAAAAGTTAATTTTTGTAATATAATTTATGTTTGGATGAGCGATTGAAAGTGATTTTTCATAAGTCAAAACTTGTTTGGATTGATGATTATGTAAGTGCTTTTTTAAAAATAAAAACTTATTTGGATCGGCAATTACATTATTGTTTTTGTGTTAATTATAACAAAATAAGATATTTAAAATTAAAAATTAGTGGAAAAATTGAAGTTAGAAAATATGATGTCAAAATACATAATTTCATATAAAAATATTATATAACTAATTAAATCACATGTCCTGTACAAATCGATCTCTAATCATGTCACGAATGTAATTCATACGGGTTGAAGATTATTCTATTTTTAAAGGTAATGGATAATATTATTCTATAATATTATTCTATTTTAACACTTTCAGGGTACTTTGAACCAAAAAAAAAAATTAAGACAACATTATTCCTAATTAAAAATTTACTGAATATATTTGCACCTTAACTCAAAATTTAATGATACAGTCAATATTTAATTTTTTTTTCTTACAAAAAAGGTGTGAAATGAAATGGGAGAAGATGTGCGGACAGGAGGGGAGTGGGTAACATGGAGGCACGCATGTGGGGCCCAAAAGGTGCTGCAGCTTATTTCAAAAAAAAGTAGATGCCTTAGGCTTATTTAATAAGTTACGTTTTCGGGCTTTTTTATTTTTTGTAAAATATTGTCCCAAATACAGTCAAAATGTGGTGCGTTTTTATTTGGGCTTTTTCCCCCAAAATCAGGCTTATTGGGCGCCAAAACGTGTTCTCAAACACTCTCTTAATTTGTTCTATGGCTTCTCTTCAGACAGAAAGGAATAATAATTTTAGTTGTATATGATGATAGTTGACTGTTTTACGAATAATTAATGGTTAATCTTATTCACTCAAGTTTTTAGATCTCTGAGGAAAAAAAAATTACTGATGAATGATATAATAATTTAAGATTTGAGGAGTCAGAGAAGATTAAAAAAAATAAAATAATGTGTATCTCTATTGGATGTTATTATCGGTTCCATTCCAATGAAGTCTTAGAAATAATGTTCTAAAAATGTCATTAATTAAAATGAAAATGATCACCAGTTAAGCTGGTTTCTTGCTAAGTGGCCCCAACTTGCAAGTAAACTAACATGAAAAGTCCAAAACTTGTCAGACTGCATGCACGGTTACACAAGTTGATTATTTATTGTGGTTGCTTTCTTCGATCGGATAGGTTCGCACAACACTATCGCCTTTTGTTATTCAAACCGTTGTTATTTTTCTTGTATC
Source organism: Inga leiocalycina (assembly GCA_963242795.1). Classification (NCBI taxonomy): domain Eukaryota; kingdom Viridiplantae; phylum Streptophyta; class Magnoliopsida; order Fabales; family Fabaceae; genus Inga; species Inga leiocalycina. The sequence goes on from OY725323.1 coordinate 77,478,830, forward strand.
CAATCCATTGACTAGCTCTTAAATACTGTGATCATGAGTTTATGATTTAATATTTGGATTATAATATATACAAAACTACCCCGAACTTCAGATCAATTGAGAGATGGAAGGAAGCGTGCAAATGCAGGTGGCCAAGGAAAAAAGGGTTTTTTCTCATGATAAAATACAATTTAACTCTGATTCAAAATATAAGAGTCAAATATCTACTTTATGTTTATCAAGAAGTTAGTTAAAAGTAACTAAAAACAATAAATATAAAATGTATCTACTTTCCCCCCTCCCCAATATACCCTTATTTCACTAAAAAAAATAACAGCCTATTACCCACAGAAATTACCCACGAAATTCCGTCTCTGAAATCAAATTATCGACGGATTAAGGACGGAAATGGAATTACTGACGGATCACCGACAAAATTTTTTCTGTCTCTAAAAAATCCGTGGCAAATTGATTTACCGACGGAATTTTTATTCCGTCGGAAATTACCGACAGATTACCCAAGGAATTACCGACGGAATTTACCCATGGAAAAATTCCATGGGTAGGTACCGACGAAATTTACCCACGCAAAACTTATGTTGGAAATTACCCACAGAAAATTTTCCGTCGGTAATTATCTACGGAATTCTTCCATGGGTAATCCGTCGGTAATTTAATATTATTTTTTTAAAAAAAAATCCACGTGGCGACCTTAAAAGAGGCCACGTGGACATCACCAAAAAGCCCCCACCGCCCGACCCCGCATCCAACCCCAACAGCCCCCTAGCAAAGGCCACGTGTCCCTCTAACGATAATTGTTGCATTTTGTGACAAAGGTGGGATTCGAACTTCTGACCTTTGATATGTGTTCTGATGCCTTTGCCAGTTAAGCTACTTTCACCTTATGTTATTTATTCACGTAATAATATATATAATGTAATAATTAAAAAAATATATAATATTAAGATAAATATATATATATATATATATATATATATATATATATATATATAATTAAATATATATTTATATATAATTACATATTTCATTTTTTATAATATAAAATATAAAATTTTTTAATTTCTAATTTCATTTAAATATTTAATATTAATATAAATATATATAATATTAAATATATATTTATATATAATTATATTTTTTTATGATATAAAGTTTAAAATTTTTAATTTTTTATTTCATTTAAAATTTTTATTATTAATATTATATATATATTTAATATATTATATTAAATATTAATTCTATGTTATTTAAATTTTTATTTGTTATAGATTATTTTTATTTTTATTATTTTATATAAATTATTAAATAATAAAAAAAATATTAGTTTTACTGATGGATTACCCACGGAATTCCATTGGTAATTTCTCATTCAAATTACCCACGGAATTTTGTCGGTAATGCGTGGATAATTACCGACGGAAAAAATTCCGTGGGTAATTAATCAGATTTTACCGACAGAAATTTTTCCGTCGGTAATTAGAGACGAATTACCCACGGAATTCCGTCGATAATTTCTCATTGAAATTACCCACGGAATTTCGTGGGTAAGGTGTAGGTAATTACCGATGGAAAAAATTCCGTAGGTAACGTGTCAGAAGTTACTGACGGAATTTTTTCCATGGGTAATTAGAGACGGATTACCCACGGAATTTCGTCGATAATTTCTCATTCAAATTACCCACGGAATTCCGTAGGTAATTACCGACGGAAAAAATTTCATGAGTAATCCGTCAGTAATTACCGACGGAATTTTTTCCGTCTTTAAACCGTTGGTAATTAGAGACGGAATTTTTTTCTGTCGGTAATTTTTCCGACGGAAAATCCGTCGGTAAATCGTTGAAAATTACCACAGAAATAATTCCATGGGTAATTCTGTCGGTAATATCATGTTTTTTTGTAGTGTTTATTAAGGGAATAAGTAAGAGTGATAACAAATGAGAAAACTGAAAAAAAAGAGAATGTAGGGAAGTAAAATGATGAGATAAATTGCGGCAAATTTAGAAAAAGAAACATTAAATGTAGAGACAAAAAAAAAGTAGGTGTTCTAACAAAAACCACACCACCTCACAAGTTTGGCTATTAATTTTGAATCAAAGGGAATAATATTTGAGTACTATAAAATTATTAAATCATATAGAATGCCGTGTAAGATGTGAGGTGTCTAATATCAATCTAATGTAGCGATTTTTGCTAAAAATCTAACAGTGAGTTATCGGGAAGGTACTCATGGTAACAAAATAAAATATTGTTGAGGTTAAATTTATACACTGAAATGTTAGGGGGTTACATGCAATTGACCCAAAGTTTTAGGGAGTTTTGTATAATTTAGCCTACTTATTAATTAGATAAGGATTAGGAAGTGTAAATACAAATTAACATATAATTGCAACTACCAATTCTCATGCCCGGCCATGACCATTGTTATTAAACTCGTGAGTTGACTCTTCGATTTTAACGTTTTTAAATTTATAATTTATAAAATTATGTCAAGTCACTCTTAAACTCCTGCTAGCTGCAAAATCAGCTATATTCGTGAGTTCACATACCGAATTTACTGTTTTTTCATGTTCAATTTACAAAATCGTATTGACTAGACTAAATTTTTGTATTTGATTATATTGAGTGACTTCATGTATGAATTTCATAGAATCTTTTTTATAAAGTATGATAAGTTGTGAATGTTAATAATGAAATTTCACTATGTAGTGAATTGGTGATTGAAATTTCCATCATTAATTTCTTTTTTTACCTTTCAATAAAATCTTAGCAATAATATTCTTCAAATGTCATTAATTAAATCATCCCCTCTACTCTCATTTTTGAAAGCCTTTCATTTTCATTTTCTTGATAAGTTGCCCCAACTTGCAAGTTGAGCACAAGAAAAGTCTACCATATAGCGAGACTGCAGGCACATCCAACTCTGCAATAAATAAAAGTAGTTAATTTTAAATTAGTGTGCTTCAATGGCATTGGCTTTGAGTCAATACGATTACAGAAGTTCATAGGCATGTTTAAAAAAAGTTAATTTTTAACATTTATTCAATATACTTTAATATAACTAATATAATGTTTTACATTTAATAAAATGAAGATAAAAATTAGATATAATTTTAGAGTATATGCAACTTGTATGTATTATAGACTTTAGTGGACAAAGTAGATAAAATAACCCGTTAAATTTTTCCAAAAAAGAAATTGAGGGGGGATAACAAATTTTAGGACATTTTTCAGATAAATTTAAATTTTTAATTAAAATTGCTTATTTTGATCCCAAATCGACCTTCGGGTTTATTAAATGGTATGCCTATATATTGAAATTTTTTTACTGTTAGTTGAAATAAATATAATACTTTTTTATTTGATGGAAATTAAGTATATTACTTTCTTTTGTATTATAAAATTTATTAACAAATAAATTTGTAACAACATTTTTGAAGTTACTCATACAAAATGACGAATCTATTGCATTCGATAAATTCCCAATAGATAGAGCTAGAAAAATTGAATTACAAGAATAAACTTAATTTTTCTCTTTTCTTTCATTAATTAAGAAAATATATCAATTGTAGAAAGAAAAAAAAATATTTTATGCTTATAATTCAAGAATACGTGATAAGAAGTAAAAAGTTAAAAAAAATATTTACTAGATAAAAAATATAGATAAAAATAATCGTTAAATATAGACAAATATGTAGTAATGAATTTATTTTAATATTTTAAAAAAATTATATATATCTTCTACACTAGTATACTATTAATGTAGTCTGTTTTAACTTCATAACTTGAAAGTAAGCCCCAGGCATCAATAGGGTACTTTGTGCAATTCAGATAAAAAGGGTTACATAAAATGCTTGAATATAGTTCTTTTTTTTGTTTTTTTGTGTTGTTGGAGTGGGTTTTTTTTGGGGGGGGGGGGTGTGGTTGTTGTTTTGTTCGCACACGGCATTCCAAACCCAGGTCCTTAGATTTCGATCTCCTTTAATGAATTTTGCCGTATAATATGGTCCAAGCATGTCTATCACGAATTAAAATGTGCCTATCATGACTAGCGCCATTAGGCCGCATGGTCACTGGAGTGCACTTAGGCACTCCCTTTCCCCCTCCCCTATCGGGTTTGAACCCGTCTTTTGTAATCCAAAAAAAAAAATGTGCCTATCATTAATTAAAAGGGTCCATCCCCTCGCACTTTTCAAAGTATTTACCTTCTGTTTTCTCACAAAGTGTTAACTGGTTAAGCTAGTTTCTTGATAAGCTGCCCCAACTTGCAAGTTACAAAAGTAGTCCACGATTAGCTTTTGACTGCGTGTACAATGACACACCGTTGTTGATTATTTCTTGTGTGGTTGCAATTAAAGACGGATTTAATAATTGAGAATTAAGGAGTATATATAAGAGAAGATGCAAAAATAAAAAATAATAAAACAAGATTCAACATGGGATTCTTGAATAACCATTATCCCCAGTGTGTGCATATTTGTATATATTTTAATCATTCCCTGCTAATTCTATCACTAATTTCTTTCTTTTTTTCTTTGCCTTTAAATAAAATCCTTGCAATAATATTCTTCAAAAATCATTAATTACAATGTCCCCTCCACTCTCATTTTTCAAAGTCTTTCACTTTTGTTTTCCTGATAAGTTGCCCCAACTTGCAAGTTGAGTACAAATAAAGTCCACAATTAGCTTAGACTATTGCATGTACAGCCAACAATTAAGGTGCAATCAATAAAAGAAGTTAATTTTTTTATAGGAAAAAGTAGTTAATTTTAAATTGAAGTGATTGTCAAATATTATAAATAGTGTTCTCCAATGGTGTTGGCTTTGAGTCAATACGCCTATAAAAAAGTTCATTGCTATGTTTAAAAAAAAAAAATTAAAATGGCTAAGATATAAATTTGGCCTGGAAGTATTCACTCACAAACAATGTTGTCTCAAAAGTTCTTTTAGATTCAAGATTATTCTATAAGTTTTATAATGAAGCAATGTTGTCCTTTATCATTAAAAATATTAATGGTCAACATCGATTTTTTAACGGTCAACAAAGACTTAGTGGATAAAGATAAAATAACATATTAAGGCAAAAAAAAAAAAAAGATAAAATAATGTGTCAAATTTTTTCAACAAAGAAATTGAGAGGGAAATCACAAATTTGAGACATTTTCCAGATAAATTTTGCCAATTAAGGAAATATTCTAAAAAAATACCTTCAAAATATCAAATCAGTTTTGTCTCCAGCAATAATAGTTTAGATATTTATTACACTTGATTAGAAATTCATCACTCGTTTTAGTAAAAAATCATTGATTTGAGATTTTCAAATTTTAAAATTATTTTTCTGAAATTTGCCAAATTAAAATTTGTAATTTGAATGGTTCATTTTTATCCCAAATGGACCTTTGGGGTTTATCAAAAGGAAGGACATTTAAAAAAAAGAAAAAGAAATATGCTTATATATTAAAATATTTTTACTTTTTATACAACATTGCTTCATTGAAGGTATTTTTTTAGAATGTTTCCTCTATACTTTTCATATAATATATATGTGTGTGTATATATATATATAATACTACGTTTTTATTTCATGAAAATTAAGTATTACTATCTTTTTTTAAGGCACAATTATCATCTAATTGGAGATAATTCTATTTCAAGTATATTCGGGTATTAAATGTGGGCATATCTCTCAAAAACATTGTTATAAATCAAACTCACAAATTGATTATTTGATTTTATCGTTTTTACGTTTCTATTTTATAAAATCGTGTCGAGTGATATGTGTCATTAACACATTATTTATTCATTTTAATTAAAATATTCCAACCTTCTCCCTCCGTCATCATTCCGTGCCGTCTCTCATCTCCTGCCTCCTCGCCGGTGTCATCCACGACTCTCTCCCTCCATAGCTTCAAGTTGCTTCTTCTTCTTCTTCTCACCCCAGCCTTCTCTCTCTTCCTTCATTAATCCATTTTTACCCACAGGATCTCCCCCTCTCCCCACTACAATCCCATCCGTCTCTTCTTCAGAGCTTCAAAAGCTGAGAGCTTTGAAGACTAATTCAAAGCCATTCTTCATGCAATTACCAGTCACTACCTTGACCATTTGTCTTTCTTGTGAGCAAGTTATCGTCGCTGCCACTACAGTTGCAAGTCTTCTGCGATCAAAGTCATTGGATTCTGTCTAGCTAATCAAACCAAAGTTTTATCCTTTTGCTCACAGCAAAACCCACCATCACCATCCACGCCCTCTTGAGCTCAAGCTCAATTTTTGTGGCGCAGATGGAATCTTGATGAGCTCTTGAGAAGTAGAACTTGAGATTTGTTTTGATGTGTTCAAGAATATTGAGTGCTATTGAATGGTGGAGTTTGTTGATCGATCTTCCAAGTGATTTTAGTTCTTAGAGACGAAGAAGAAAGGGAAGGGATTAAAGTGGGGAGAGGGGGAAATTTGGTGGGTAAAAAATGGATTAATGATGGGAGGGAGAAAATCAAATTAGGGCTAATAAAATAAAATTATCAAATTCTGAAATCCTATTTTAAGTCGTATAACCCAATTTACAATTTTTTAAATTTAACAATTCAATTTAGAATTTAAATAATTTAACTGTATGTTATAGAGATTTGCTTAAGAAAATATATTAAATGTAGAAAGGAAAATGAATTTTATTCTTACAATTCAAGAATACATTATGAGAAGTAAAAAGGAAAAAAAAAAAAAAAACATACACGGTTGTAAATCATTGTAGAAATGAAGATTTCTGTTATTAAAAAAAATGGAATAATGAATAAGGACTTATTTGTAAATTAGTCCCATAAATCTACTAAAATATTATCAAGTTTTTTTTTTAATTTGGTGTTAATTAATTTGTCTTATGAAATGGCATAAATGTTGCTTGATTTACTCTCTTTGAACTGATCGATGTTGACCATACTGACCAATCCCCTGGCAGATTTAATAGTACTCTGATATTTTCCACAAGTTAGGAGAAGATTGGCATCCCTTTCGCACCATTAGAGACGTTCTTGTGTACACCCAGCCGTGAATAAACGACTGTCAAGTGTTAATTCATGTACTTATATATATATCTCTTAACATCCATTGCGTGTACTACACCATTCTCCTTTTGTTTAAAATTTCCTTGATAGCCATGGCATTCCTCTTCAGAAAACCTCAATTTTCTGAGAAGCTTACACTTTGGTGGGTACTGTTAGTTGGCTATTTAATCTTTTTCCCATCTCATGTTTCCTCTTTCATTACTTCACCAAATAGTGAAGCAAACACTTTGCTAAAGTGGAAGGCCAGCCTTGACAACCAAAGCCAAACTCTGTTATCAACTTGGAGAGATAATAGCAGTCATCCTTGCAATTGGGTTGGAATTGAATGCAATGAGTTCAACTCCATTTTCAATATATCTCTTGAAGATCTTGGGTTAAGAGGTACGCTTGATAGTCTCAATCTCTCATCTTTTCCCAATCTCCAATTCATACATATGCGAAATAACTCATTTCATGGGATTATCCCTCCCCATATTGGTGAACTCTCCAAACTTAGTTTTATAGATTTTTCTTATAATGAGTTATCTGGTGGCATTCCAACAAGTATTGGCAACTTGTCCAGACTCTCACTTGTTTCCTTGCAACAAAATTATCTTTCTGGAGCAATTCCAGAAGGGATCACACAATTGACTGAGCTCAGTTCTCTAATCTTAAGGACTAATGATTTCAATGGCCATATTCCTGAAGCAATAGGAAATTTGACTAACCTATCATGGCTTGACCTACTTGACAACAAACTTTCTGGCCATATTCCAGCAACAATAGGAACTTTAGTCAAATTAACATGGCTGCATCTTGGTTCCAACAACTTTTCTAGTCATATTCCACCCCAAATTGGAAGGATGACTAACCTCTGGTTCTTAGCACTTGGAGATAATCAATTTACTGGTTATATACCCCATGAAATTGGAATGATGAAGAGACTTGAGCAACTTGACATGTCAATAAACAATCTCTTTGGTAGCATCCCTAGTACTATCGGAAACATGTCTAGTTTACAACAACTTTATCTCTATACCAATCAAATCTCAGGGTCGATTCCACAGGAAATAGGGAAGCTCTATTCTTTGCAAAGATTGCAGTTGTTAGACAATAACATATTGGGGTCAATCCCACCCTCCATAGGGAACTTGGTCAATCTAAACGACCTCCGTCTTTTTCAAAACAACCTTTTTGGATTGATTCCTTCTAGCATTGGAAACTTGACTGAGCTCGTCTACCTAAGTTTGTTTCAAAACAATCTTTGTGGACCTATTCCTTCAAGCATTGGAAAATTAACAAAGCTCTCCAAATTATATTTGAATATAAACAACCTGTCTGGATCTATTCCTTCAAGCATTGGAAAATTGACAAAGCTCTCCCATTTACACTTGTTTGAAAACAAACTTAGTGGCAATCTTCCATCAGAAATGAATAACCTTACAAAATTGGAATCCTTGCAATTTTCAAACAATAATTTCAAAGGTCATTTGCCTCAAAACATTTGTCTTGGAGGATTACTTGCTCACTTCACTGCACGAAACAATCAATTCGTTGGTCCAATTCCTAGAAGTTTGAAGAATTGCTCTACCCTTTATAGAGTTAGGCTTGAAATCAATCAATTGACAGGCAATATAGCAGAAGCTTTTGGTGTATATCCAAACTTGAACTACATTGATTTAAGTAACAATGCATTTTATGGTCACTTGTCACCTACATGGGGGCAATGCCACAACCTTACAAGCCTCAAGATCTCTAATAATAACTTATCGGGGGGCATTCCACTGGAACTAAGCGAGGCAACAAAGTTACAGGGACTTGATTTATCATCAAATCACTTGATAGGAAATATTCCAAAGGAATTGAGTCATTTGTCATTTTTGAGTGAACTTATGTTGAGCAACAATAAACTTTCAGGCAACATTCCTGTTGAGATGGGATTAATGAAGAACCTTTACAAGTTCAGTCTAGCTAACAATAATTTCAGTGGCTCAATTCCAGAACAATTTGGAGGGTTGATCAAGTTATGGAATTTGAGCTTAAGTGGAAATAAGTTCTTCAGCCTTCCATCTAGTTTTGGCCAATTACAAAATCTTAAATACCTTGATCTTAGTGCAAATTCCTTTTCTGGTAGAATTCCAACAATGCTTCAAAGGCTAAAATATTTGGAAATGTTGAACCTCTCACATAATAATTTCTCTGGTACGATTCCTTCATTTTTTGATGATTTGAAAAGCTTGACTATGGTTGACATATCAGACAATAAATTAGAAGGTCCACTTCCAAATAATTTTGCCTTTCGTAACGCTTCAATTGAGACATTGAAAGACAACAAAGGCTTATGTGGAAATGTATCTGGCTTACTAATTTGCCCAACAAATAGTTACAATCAAAGGCATCATAAGAGAAACAAAGTTGTGATCTATGTTCTCTTCCTTGGTTTGGGTTCTGTGTTGCTAGCAATAGTTTCAATGGGAATTTCGTATATTATTTACCATCACAATGCAAGGAAAGCAAAAGGTCAAGAGAGAGAAGTGCAAACTCAAAATTTGTTTTCCATATGGAGTTATGATGGGAAATTAGTATATGAAAACATTATTGAAGCCACAGAGGAGTTCAACGAAAAATATCTCATTGGAGTTGGAAGGTCTGGAAGTGTCTACAAAGCTGAATTATCCACAAGTCAAGTTGTGGCTGTTAAGAAGCTTCATTCAGTACCAGATAGAGATCAGTGTCATCAAAAAGCTTTTATGAGTGAGATTCGGGCCTTGACAGAAACTAGGCACCATAATATCATAAAGCTATATGGGTTTTGCTGGCATTCAAAGTTCTCATTTTTGGTTTATGAATTCTTGGAAGGGGGTAGCTTGGATAAGATACTAAGTGATGATACACAAGCAATTGCATTGGATTGGAATAAGAGAATCAAAGTTGTTGAAGGTATGGCTAATGCTTCATACTATCTTCATTATGGTTGCTCACCTCCAATAGTTCATCGTGACATATCAAGCAAAAATATTATTTTAGACTCGGATTATGAGGCTCACATCTCTGACTTTGGGACGGCCAAGCTTTTGTATCCGGATTCTAACAATTGGACCTCATTTGCCGGTACCTTTGGCTATGCTGCTCCAGGTTAGGGATATTTTAATTTATATAATGTTATTTTTTTTAATTTATGAATTACACAATGCTATATTTCATGTTTTGTTAATTATTTGAAAGTTAAAACTTTATCACTAACAATGTTTTTTTCATGCTAATCATTTTGATTTTGTTATAGAACTTGCGTATACAATGGAAGTGACCAAAAAATGTGACGTGTATAGCTTTGGAGTGTTGGCTCTGGAAATAGTTATGGGAAAGCATCCAACAGATCTTATAATGTCTTCTACTAATGCCCCAACAATAGTTGCTCATGATTTGGATTTGAAGGAAGTATTAGACCAAAGGCTGCCTTATCCTCGAGGTTCAGTGGCTGATAAGGTGGTGTTGATTGCAAGAATAGCTTTTACTTGCTTGAATGAAAGTCCTCATACTCGCCCATCCATGGAGCAAGTATACAATGAGCTTGCGATGCCAAGATCACATGTCTATGGTTCTATTCCATAGGGTCATATGAGTTGTCGATCTCAACAAAAAATAATATTATATCATCATGTGATGTGTGATGTATCGTCTTAATGCATGTGTTCCTCTCCTATTCTACTTGTGTTGTATTGAAAGGATGTTTTAGCTTTTGAATAAGGACCCACCAAACATAATTAAATATTGTGTAATTAAGTTGATCTGTGTTATGTATTCAATAAATAGTTTTTCACAGTAAGCCATCATGTTACTTCTTTGCTTCCACATTGAGCGTCTTCCATGCCATAGCTTCTTCATCATCATCATCATCATCATCATCATCATCATCATTTGCTCTATTTCTATTAGGTTTTGTTTGGGTTCTTCCATCATCATTTGCTCATTGTATTAACATTGAGTTCCTTCCTTCTTCTTTTGCAACTTCTCTACCCACAAGTTGCAAGTTACATTTTGTAGCTTTCTTTTTCCCCCTTAAAAAAAATGACAATGTACTATAGAATGTTGGAGTTTGGGGCCCTGTTTTTTTTACTTTAATGTTGCTTGAATTGTAATTACATGGACAAGTAATCTACGTTGTTCTCTTCATTGAATCATTGGGCCAAAATTCATAAACACATAATGTTCTGGGCTCTCTTGTATATAGCCCTTAAAAACAAGATAGAATAAATAATTCATATAGAGAGATGTCTAGATTAGTGGCTGATATAATATTTTTGCGCTCTCTAATATTAACCCTTGAAATAAAGCAAGAAAAAATAATTCCAGTCCCTTTGGGAGAATAAATACTTCCAGTTTAATTTGTTTTGCCTGATATAATGTTCTAGGCTCTCTTGTATCAAAACAAAAAGGGTTAATATAATCTTTAGTCCTTATATTTAGCAATCATTTTGGTTTTGGTCCCTACTGTTGGATTTTGGATCCAAGTTTGCCCTTGATGGGCTGGACTATTTGATTGAGGATACAAGTAGCCTTATCAAATAAGAAATCAATCAGCATTAACTATGGATTGGTAAACAAGTCAGTATTAATTATGTGATTATTAATTGAGGAACAAGTCACTATAATCAGGAAATTAATTGAGAATCAATTAAATTAATTACTGACTTGGAGGGCAAGAAAGAGTGTACACATTTCCTAATTAGTGGCCACTCTAAACCACTATAAATACGGTGTGCCTCCTTAGTTACAATCCACCCCTACTATTGAGTTTTCTAGCAATATCTTCTCTCCTACTATCTTGCTTGTTTTGGTGCACTGCTTTGCCAATCCCTATTAGGCTCTAGTAGTCTAATATTTGCATGAGCTCTCAATACCTCGATCTGACTCGACTCGGTATGCGTTTCTTCTCTCCATCTATTCTAATTATTCCTTCATTGGTATCAAAGCATGCTCGATCTTGTGGCTATAAAATTATGTTTAAATTTTTCTTGTCATGTTCATATGCTCATGTGTATCTGTGTATATTTTCTTCTCCTCATACATGTTCATTTTATTTTTTCTGCTGCTATTCTGATTACATGCATGCTGAATGTGTTTTCACGTTCTGTAAAGAAGCATGTATGTATATATATGAACATATATGATTCTCTCTCTCCCCTTCGTCTTTCTCTCCTCTGTTATAGTTCAGTTTCTGGTTCACATGCTTGTATTCACATTTTAAGCACTGCGTTTTCATTTATATTCATGAGTGTGGACCTATTCCTATGAAGCATGTTCTTTTATTTTTCAAAGATCAACGTTCAATATGCTTTCTCTCTCTTCTCGTTTTCTCTGTAAGTTTTGCTAGCTTCTAGAAACTATGTGAATCCAAAAAAAACAACTTGAATATATAAATAAGTGCATAAGATCATAAAACGTAAAGAAGAAAGAGCTAGACTGTGTTTTCTGTGTGAATCTGACGATCACCAACGTGATTCAAGAATTGGGTCTTCAAAAACATGAGTTTTTGTGTAAACAAAAGTGATGAACGTGAAGTACTTGAGGAGACAGTTCCAATAGCACCAGAATCACTTGAAACGAAGGACAGATGAGGGAGATATCAGGGAAAGAAGCTAGGTAGGTCACGATAGACCTGCCGGAGCTCCGGCCGGGTTGTCGAGGTTGATGACGACCCAGGGGGCCAAAACGACTTCGTTTTGGCTAGAACCCCTAAACGCATCGTTTCACTAAATAAAACAAAGATGTTTTGTGCTGGCCGCAATGACGTCGTTTCGGCCAGTGGGAGGCGCTGCGTTTTGAGTAAATGAAATGCAGCATTTCGAGTCTGCCCAACCTTAAACCAATTCAAAGGATAGTGGGCCGGTTTAAACGACCCGAACCGGCCCAACCCGATTCCCAAAAAAAACTATTTTATTATTTTTTTTAAAAAATTTCCTTGAGAAGTAATGCGCCTTTTTGGCGCGTGGGACCCACCCTAGGCCATATGGGCTAAGTTAAGACACCATCGGACTCAGTGTGCCAAGACAAGTCCAACGACTTTGTCACCATGTTAAAAAGAGGTCCCTAAGGTGGCACGTGGCCTTCACAAGCCACCTCCCAAGAGTAAGCTTCTCTGTTTTTAATTTTTCATGAATTTTCACCCAAAAGCCTTCTGGGGTCGTGTGGGGGCTCGTGTAGGGTATTTTTGGGATGTTTTTGGCCCTAAACATTTATAAATTTATTATATTTAAATGGGTATGCTATTTGTCTATTTTTAGAAATTATTCAGAACATTTTATATATATTTTTGAGTTGTTTTTTACCCTAAACTATTTAAAATAAATTCTAAAAATTGTTTTTCTTTGTGATGAACAATTATTAGTCAGATATGGCAAGTATTGAGACTGACCATTCCTTTAATGGGTCTCCCCTGAATATTCTCTGACTTCTGATGATGAAAAGGAGGTAAAGACCTCAAGTGGAGTTGGGAGCACCAACAAGAAAGGTCCCCCTTTGTCACTCCAATACTCCAACACACCTGACGAGGTGAAGCAAGAAGAGAAAGCGAAATTCATATTTGATGAATTCTAAGAGGAAGAGGTCGATAGACCAAGAACTAGTCTTCTAATCAAATCTCTTGCTGAAAAAGATGCTGATAAACATGTTCAAATCAAGAGCGTCTATGGGGTCATTTGTGGATATGGAAGACAAGTCACTAATGCGAGTGACGCTGAGTTCTATGCAAGAGCTATACTGGAATACCGTGAGCAAGTGACAAAGAGGGGTCATCTTCATAGCCTAGAATTTTGGAAAGACGTTTTTAAGAGAGGCTTAGATAATATAGATGTAGGAGCTCATAGAGCCAAGGCTAGGAGAACCTTACTAGATTTTGGCATTGATGTACCTCGTTATTGAAACTTGATTATCCTTGTTATAGTTTGCTTATTTTGAATTTGTTTTTCAATGCAACTTATATGAACCTCTCATGGATTATTGCTTAATGAATAGATTATTTTTGAATTATTTATTCTACTTATGAGGCTTTGTTTGAGTGGGAGTATTTTTTCTGGAATTATGTTTTCTTGAAAATTCAATTTATGGGGATATGTTTGAATAAGATTAGAAATTAAGAAAAATGAGAGGTAAACTGGAATGAGTAGGATAGGGGTCAACTTAGTTGATTCCTGAACACAAAGCTAGCAAACTCTCACTCTATTAATTTCTCTGCTTACTTAAACAAGAGATTGTATCTCTAATGAAATTGCATACCTAATGAAAATGTATGTCTATGTGATAGAAAAATGGCTCAAATGACAAGTAAGACTTTTGTTGCTGATCTCGTTAAAGGAGACAAGCTACATGGTGAGAACTTCATATGGCGCTGCAAGATCTCGTATGTCTTGGAGGAACAAGATGTCATGGACGTCTTAACCACTGTGCTTCAGCAACCCGATGCTAATGCATCATGAAGGGAACATGAAGCTTTTGCAACCTGGAAAAGAAAGGATACCATTGCTCATATAACAATGCTTGCTGCAACGACCGATGATATGATATGTCAATTTGAAGGATATGTTACTGGCTCTACCATATGGACAGCACTGAAAGAGGAGTTTGATGGTACTTCTTATACGAGACTCAGGAGAATTACCGTCAAGCTTGACAATTATAAGCTGGGTCCAAACACTACCATCAGGCAGTATTTAAGGAAAATACAGAACATGATAAGGGAACTTATCGAGGCAGGAGGAACCCTTTCTGAAGCACAGCAAGTGCAAGCTGTTGTGAGTTCACTCCCTGCAAGTTGGGATCACATGAAACACACCATAACTCACAACAATACCATCAAGACTTTTGTTGATGTTGCTCGTCACATCCAATTGGAGGATGACTGTATGTACGGTGTAAAGACCAACGGTCAAGCACTCTTAACTGAAGAAAAAGGAGCTTTATCCCAGAAGCGGAAGCCATATAAAGGCAAGGGACCCCATAAGAAGAAGGGGAACCCAGGGGCAAAGAAGGATAAGAATGCCTTCAAGAAGAATAATAAACCGGAAAAGAAGCGAGACCTTTCAAAGGTTAAATGCTACTCTTGCGAAAAGAAAGGCCATTTTGCCAAAGATTTCCCTGAGAAGAACAAGGTACTATGTGATAACCCTTCTCACTTTTCTTTTGTTTCTAGTACTGCCTTTATAGCTGAGGCTAATCTTGTATGGGTTATAGACTCAGGGGCTACATACCATGTGATCAAAGATTGTGGGAACTTCACGGAGTTTCACAGGCTACCAGCTAGAAGCAAATGGCTTTACATTAGGAACAATGCGATGGCAAAAGTCAAAGGGATCGGTACTTGTAAACTCGCTTTACAAGGCGAGTGAACCCTAATTTTACAAGATGTCCTCTACACTTCAGAGATCTGATGAAACCTTGTGTTTGTTATTTCTTTAGTTAAATTAAGTTTTAATGTTAACTTTCATAATCAAGTTGTTGACATTTCAAATGGGACCGATTTTTTCGGATTTGGTTGTATTTCGGATGGTTTCTTTTTTTTAATGAATTATAATTTTGATTCTAGTCACTGCTATGCGATTTCATCTAATGATAATTATGATACATGGCACGCCAGATTAGGACACATTAGTCAAGAATGCATAACCAAACTAACAAATGAAGGATTGCTAAGAGAAGTGTCGAAGAAGGAAATGTCTCTATGTGAGCATTACCTTGATGGCAAAAGTACAAGGAAACCCTTCGGAAAGGCAACTGGAGCAGAACATCCTCTTAAACTAGTACACTCAGATATCTGCGGACCTGTAAGTGTAAGGGCATGACATGGAGAATGGTACTTCATTACATTTATCGATGATTTTTCGTGATATGGACATGTATACTTGATCTCTCACAAGTCTAAAGCTTTAGAATGCTTTAGGAAGTACCTTAATTTAGTTGGGAATAAACTAAATTGCAAGGGTAAAGCCTTGAGAACTGATATAGGTTAAGAGTACCTCTCAAAACAATTCAAAACGCTCTGTGATGAAAAGGGAATTGTCAGACAACTGACCATCCCTGGAACTCCCCAACAAAATAGGGTGGCTTAGAGAAGGAATAGAACTCTTCTCGATATGGTTAGGTCAATGATGTCACAATCCGAACTACCAATTTCACATTGGGGCGACGCTTTGTTGACTATGACATTCATACTTAGCCGAGTGCCTTCCAAATCAGTCACTTCTACGCCTTATGAGCTGTGGACAGGACGTAAGCCAAATCTAAGTGTCTTACTTCCATGGGGATCGGCGGCCTATATACACAACTCGTCTCACAAACATGGAAAGTTTGGACTTAGAGGCAGGAAATGTGTCTTTATAAGATACTCCGAGCAATCAAAAGGATATGTCTTCATTGATGAAAATGAGGACGGCTCAATGACTGAGGTAGAGTCAAGAGACGTAGTGTTCTTAGAAATAGATTTTCCTAGTTGAGGAAGCCTTAACCAAACTGAAACTCTATTTGAGAGTGAGGAAGTTGAAGGCACTCCTCATATCACTGACCCAAGTGGGAGAAATGAGTCATTTTCACAACGTGAAAATCATGATCAATCACATGAAGAGAATCCTGAAGATCTCCCACTCCGGAGAAGCCAAAGGATAAAATCCCTAGAAGAAGCTTCTCTATTGAAGGGAAAGTACACATTGTCAATCTAGAAGATAATGAGGAAGATCCGAAAAGCATTAAAGAAGCGCTGACCGGACCTGCTAAGGAAAAATGGCAGAAGGCCTTGGAAGAGGAGATGAATTCCATGAAAGCTAACCAAGTTTGGGAATTGGTTGACCTGCCACCTGGCCAAAAGGCAATTGGGAACAAATGGGTTCTTAAATACAAATGAAAGGCACATGGATCAATTGACAAACCCAAAGCGCTCTTGGTGGCTAAGGGGTACACCCAGTGAGAAGGAATATATTATGAAGATACTTTCTCACCAGTGGTGCGTTTTAACCCAATAAGACTCATACTTGCCAAAGTGGCAAGTATGGACTTGGAGTTACATCAAATAGATGTAAAAACCACATTCCTTAATGGAAAACTAGATGAAGAAATATATATGGAGCAGTCTGAGGGCTTCATAGAAAAAGGAAGTGAACAAAAGGTTTGCAAACTCCTAAGGTCTATCTACTGACTAAAACAATCATCTAGACAGTGGCATCTAAGATTTCAAGAGGCAATAACCTCATTCAACTTCAAAATGATCGAAGAAGACCACTGTGTTTACATAAAGCAGTATGGAGATAATTTTGTGATCTTGTCTCTTTATGCAGATGATATACTCCTGGCTGGAATGAGTCTTAAGGAAGTTAAAACAATTAAGGATTAGTTATCCTTGAACTTTGAAATGAAAGACATGGGTGAAGCAGAATATATCTTGAGAGTCAAGTAAAATAGAATCGTACAAAAAGATTGCTATCCTTGTCACAAAAGACATACATAGCAAAATTCTTATAACGATTCAATACGAGGGACTGCAAGCCTATGGATACCCGTATGGTTAAAGGACACCACATCAGTACGGACATGTGTCCTATGGAAGAATCCGAAATAAAATGCATGAAAAGAGTCCCATACATGAGTGCAGTTGGAAGCTTGATGTACACTATGTAATATCCCAATTTGTGATTAAGGGCTAATAACTCTGATGTTGATTGTAATTAGTGTAATTAAACACTTTTGGAGAAATGTGATGTGAATTTGATATAAATGTATGTAGTGATTAGAGATCAATGGTTGAGATTTATTGCATATAGGTGGGGATCCTACGTTTTGTGTTTGTGTGAGCTCATGGAGGGAGTGAGAAGATGATGACAAGTGGCATTGTGTGAGCTATTGGATGAGGCATAAGAGACAAAATCCATTTCTCTCTCTCTCTCTTCTCTCTCATTTTCGGTGGGAGTATTGGCAAGGGAAGAGTACACACTTTATTATCATCATCTCCATACTTCACCATCTCTCTCTCTCCTCTTTCTTCCATTTCTGGCGCACAAGCAAGAAAAGAGGGAAGGAAAGCTTTGATTTTGGGTGAGTTGTGATTCTCCTATGCTCAAATCCTCTTCTCTAATATTGTGCATCTCATTGAGAGCTCTATTGTGATGGTTTCAGAATCTTGAAAGGTGGAGGTTTGTCTGTTGGTCGAAATTTGAAAGTTTGAGAATCAAGATTCTGGATTTGTCAAAGCGGAGAGGTAAGGATTTGATGCATTTTGATATATATTTTGTGATTTTTGGATAAGTTTGAGAAATTTTAGAAATTTGCCCTAGTTATATGCCAAATGTTGAATATATGGATTTCATAGTGGATGATGTTGGAATTAGTTTATTGTGGAGTTATTTGATTGTTGGAGTTATTTTGGAAAGTTTGGAATTGAGTTGAATGAAATTTGGATATTGTGTATATCATAAAGACCTAAGTGTTTGATTGTGGTAAAAAGAGCTTTTGGAGTGTTTTGGAGGTTACCAATGTGTTCCTTAGGTTATTTTAAGTAGAAATAAGCTTTGTGTGAGGTTTGGGAACCATTGGCCAATTTGGTATTTTCTATCATTTGCTGCGTTTCTGGTCTCTAATGCACAACACTTGAGTGAGGGAAGATCATGCTCGAGTGCTGTTATGTGTTTTCCCTTTGTGCATTGTGTTTTACCTGAGTTTCTCTAGTGGGAGGCTCGAGTGCACTTCTTGTCCGCGAGTAAAGTTGATGATCACTCGAGTGAGTAAGGGATTGCTCGAGTGATAGTGTCAGAGCTTGGTTAGGGCTGCTCTCGGGTTGTCACTCGTTGGCCATTGTTCAAGAGTGTGCTCTGACACTCGCAAGTGAAACCTTCTCACCCGAGCACTGGGGGGTATGCTCGAGTGAGCTTGTCCCTCTGATGTTGTCTGTGCTCTCCGGTTGTCACTCGTTGTGTTGCACTTTCAGGGACTCGAGCAGTTTTGGAGTTATCACCCGAGTGCAAAGCCCTATGCTCGAGTGATGTGGGCACTTTCTGGTCGTAGTAGTTGCTCACTATTAAACACTCACAAGTGAGAGTCATTCTCACTCGGGCAGGAGTCTTTCATCACTCGAGTGAGGTCGTCTTCACTTAAGTGAGCCAGCTGAAAATCACTGTTTTGTCTTCGAAAAAGGGGTCTTCAGGGTAGTTTCTCCCAACCCTTTTGGCAAATGTTTAGGCCTCTAATAGTCACCTAAAGAGTCCTAAATGATAACCAACTTAGTGTATTATGAAATTAAGAACTTGGAAAAGAGATTGATCGGTTGTCATTAATTTGGTATAGGATTTGATATCTGTTGCCCTCGTGAGACCACGTTACCGGAGCCAGTCAGGAAAGATACAGGTATTGACTCTTTCTTTATACCTTATGTGATACATTGTATGTGTGCTATATCATTGGTTTGTGATGGATTCGTATGCTGCAATATTTGTGAAATTGTGAAAGCGCCGCTATACCAATAGGCCCTGAGTCGCTAACAACGGTTCGGGTAAGGGCTGTGTGCCTTCCCTACGGTAAAAGGGGATGAGGTTAGGGTGTGATATATGTGATTATGTGGGCCGAAAGGATAATTGTGGGCCTAAAGGCTATATGTGAGCCGTAAGGCTATTCGTATGCACTGCCATACCAACAGTCCCTGAGTCGCTAACAACGGTTCGGGTTAGGACGGCATGCCTTCCTGGCGGTAAAAGGGGATGAGGGTGGAGTTTGATTTGAGTTGCTGTTATGTGGTGATTTGTTTACATGCTATGTGATTACGTGTGGTATGAATGATTTGTTAGTATTGGGATTCTTTAGAATCTCACTCTTTCCATATGACTAACATTTCAGATAGGGCGAGTGGCTCGAAAGGGAAGTAGACAACCAGAAGTGGTTAAGTTATCTTAGAGATTTAGTCGGTTGTTGGTTATCTATTTTTGGTTTGGGATTACCATTTGTGTATAAGATGTAAATGATAATATTTTTGGTTATGTAATCCCCATTTTGCGAAAACCTTAAACCCATTCTATATATACAAGTAACCCGGGGTTGTTGGGATTTTGGTTACGCACTCTGATATTCATTAGGTGATTTGAATTCGTAAGTAATTATATTCGCAAATGTGAATGTGAGACCAGATGAATAATGTTTTTGAACTGATTTTTCTGAATGCCCCATCTCCTGGAGATGAGGGATTATAAATGTGATTTTTGTCTTATTGGTTTCTATTTCACTCAAATTTCCTAATCCAGATATAATTACCGTCAGGGGGTTATGTAACATCCTGGATTCTAATCAAGGATTAGTAACTTCAAATGATGTAATTAATGTCAATTAAGCATATTTGAAGTATATGTTGTGTGTTATGATATAAAGACCATTAGTGATGATTTAATGAGTATTGTACTAATCAGGGGTAAAATGGTAATTTACCAACCGTCTGGTTAGCTACTAATGAGAAAAACCCCTTAGTAATCAAGATTAATGGCTAAGATTGAAAGATCAAGATGTGGAATCTTGTGCATGTGAATCTAAGTGAAATCATGGAAGGGAGAAGGAGATGGTGCCAAGTGTCAAACTAAGGGCTCTTGGATTGAAGTCAAATATTCAAACCATTTTTTTTCTCTTTCTTCTCTCCTCCTATACGGTTTATGTGTGTATGTGTGAGGAAAAGTGATCATCTTCATCAATATCTCTCATCTCTCTCTATTCTCTCCATTTTCGCTGAAGTTGAGCAAGAAAGAGAAAGAAGAAGGCTTAGAGAAAGGTGAGAAGTTGTCCATGAATGCTCAATTTACTTTCATTAATGTTGTTCATGAGGTTGAGGGCTATATTTCTATGGTTTCAGAATTTTGGTTGGTGAAGTTTGAGATCTTGTGGGAATTTGGAAGTTGGTGAAGTGAAGAATTGGCTTTAGGAAGAAGAAGAGGTAAGAATTAGAAGCATTTTGGTATAGTTGTTGTAATCATTGGTTGGGTCTTGAGAATTTTGGAATTTGCCCTGATTTTTGGTCAATTTCGAAAAGCATGATTTGGTTAGTGTTTAGTGTGGAAATTAGTGTTATAGAGTGTCTTTGTGTATTTGGAATTGGCTTGGAATTTTGGGTTGGAATGGATTGCAATGTGTGTGTTGATTGGAGATGTTAAGGTGACATGTGGTGGTTGTGGTAGAACATGCTCATGGATAATGAATATGGTCATTTTGATGGCTCCAATGTGTTCCTTGAGCCAAATTGTGTGAAGATAGTATGTGATTTGAAATTAAGGACCATTGGAAACCAATTGACAAAATCTGGAAATCTGTCCAATGTAAGTTTGTTCTGGGCAGTCAGATGGTGTGGACGTTTTGACTGGGCAAATGATGTTGTAAAATTATGAAACTTTCCAGTCTTAAAGTTCACATCTTGGGCTTCAAAATGGACATAAATTTTGTGTCATTTCGATTTTTAAGCTGAGAGTTTGAACTGTCCAAAGTTTGGCATCAAAACTAGACCCTGTTTTGGTACAATGTTAGGTTTTTGGTAAATCTGGACTTTTGTGGTGATTTCTAGTTATGGCCAATATTTTTCCTTGAAAGAGGACTTGAATAGCTTTCATTTGGCTTTGGAATCACCCCATTTCGATTTTTCCTGAATTAGTTATGATTTTTGGAAGTTCAGCCAGAAACTGGATTTTCTTGGGCCGCGGCCCGTGGAGTCTGGGCCGCAGCCCAAATGTTTCTGAGCGCTTCTGGGCAGCTTTGGGCCGCGGCCCAAGGATTCTGGGCCGCAGCCCAAATGTTTCTGGGCATCCTTGGGCCGCAGCCCACGGATTTTGGGCCGCGGCCCAACCCCAAAAATTTGTGTTTTGCACTTTTGAAAGGTGGTTTTGGGTATAGTCTTTCCCAACCTTTTAGGCATATGTTTAGGCATTTAATGGCCATCTAAAGAGTCCAAATGAATACCAACTTAAAGTGTTATGGAGGTAAGGATTTGGAAAAGGAAATTAACCAAATGTCCCTATTTTGATTATAGGATTTGATATCTGCTATCCTCGTGAGCCTACTGTGCCCAGAGACAACAGGAAGGGATCAGGTAGTGACTTTTCTTTCGTACCATATGTGATACATTGTATGTGTGTATTATCATTGATTTGTGATAAGCTCGTGTGCTGCGACTTATGTGTATATATGTGAGCACCGTCAGTCCAATAGTCCCTGAGTAGCTAATAACGGTTCGGGTTAGGCAGTGTGCCTTCCCGGCGGAGAAAGGGGATGAGGATGAGGTGTGATTATGTGACATGAAAGCCGAGAGGCTGATTGTGGGCCGAAAGGTCGGTTGTGGGCCGAAAGGTCGGTTATGAGCCGAAAGGCTATTTGTGAGGCTGACGAGCCGTTTGTGAAGCCGGATAGCTATGTGCTATAAGGCTATATGTATGCACTGCCACGCCAATAGTCCCTGAGTAGCTAACAACGGTTCGGGTTAGGACAGTGTGCTTTCCCGGCGGAGAAAGGGGATGAGGGTGGAGTGTGATTGCTGCTGATGCTGTATGATGATTTGCTTACATGCTATGTGCTTGTGTGTGGTATAAATGTTTAGTTACTACTGGGATTCTTTAGAATCTCATTCTTTCCTTTGAACTAACCTTTCAGACAGGGCGACTGGCTCCAAGGAAAAGCGCGTGACCCGGAGCGGTTAGAGTTTCTTAGGGACATTAGTATAGTTTGTTGGTTTATTCATTTCGGATAGGGATTACTGTATTATGTTTTGGAGATGTGTATAGTTTCAAATACCTGGTTGTAATCCCTAATCAGGAATTTGGAATTCTAGGTATGTGGTTGAACCCGGGGGTCGCTGGGATTTTGGTTATACACTCTGTCATACTTAAATGTGGATATACTGCACAGGTGATTATCTTCGTTAGTCGAACCTGAGACCGGAAAAAGGAATGAAGTTTTGAAAATTTCATAAAGACCCTACTACTAAAGGGAATTTCTAATGAGTTTTAAACTATCCGACGGTCTCTAATCTAAATTATTACCTAATATCGAATTATAATCACGTGATTAAAGGCAGGGTGTTACATTTTGGTATCAGAGCTGTAGTTTCTGGCAAGGGTAGAGGTTGCTAGGATAGATCCCTTAGTTGATTTTAGGGATAGAGGATTGTTTGTGAATGATTGTTGTGTATGCACATGTATGTTTATTGATATGGATTATATATGAGTTTGGTGACAATATGTGCATACTGTCTCTGCTGAATTAACGGGGTGAGCTATTTGTAGAATGAAGAAAACTAGAGTACGCCCCAAAACTCCGCGTGTAGACCCGGTGGTGGAGGTTGGTAATGAAAACCCACCAGATCCTATGCACGAGTTGATGAGTCTAATCAAGGATCAGCGGGACATGATCACTGAGCTGAGAGATGAGCTCAGAGCAGAGAAGGCAAAGAATAAAGACGTTCCGGTTCAGTCTATTCCGGAGGAAACTCAAGAAGGAACCCAACATGAGTACACTGCTGAGGGATCAGCACGGCCATCAGAATCCCCATCTCGTGCTATTCCGAATCAAGAGTCTCATGGAATGCCGCTCAAAGAAGAAAGAGACCTGCAGTTTTGGGTCACAAGATTCTGCAAACACCTGCCTCCGGTGTTTAGAGGGAGGTTTGACCCTCAAGCAGCTGAGGATTGGCTGAATAGGCTGGAGAAGATATTTGAGGTGCTTTGTTGTCCAGAGGAGATAAAGCCACGGTTGGCGGTCTATAAGCTCGAAGGTGATGCGGATCGTTGGTGGCGGAATATCGCCCTAACACTGAAGAGCAGAAATGCGCCACTAACTTGGGAATTTTTCCTACAAGAGTTCAATGAGAAGTACTTTCCGAAATCAGTCCGGCTTGAAAAGGAGACGGAATTCCTTAACATCAGGCAAGGGGACACGGAGAGCTTCGATGATTATTTATCCCGATTCATTCGCTTGTCCCGGTATTCCTCCTACCTTCGGTATAAGGATGACGGAGAATGGAGCTCGGATATGCTCATACGAGGTTTGAGGCGAGAGTTGCGGAAGCGGCTGGTTACACACCGATTCAAGAAGTTCAATAAGGCGGTGGAGCAATGTCGAATCACGGAGAATAATCTAAGAGAAGTGCATCCTACCAAAGCTACTGGCCACCGCAGTGAACCCAGTAAGGGTAATGTTTCTCAAAAGCGGAAAGGCCAAGGATCTTCTTCGTATCAGGGCGGTGATAAGAAGCCCTATCAGTCTAAAGGTCGTGAGTCTCAGAGGTTTGTGACCGAGTGGAAATGTCGTCGTTGCAACAAATCACATTATGGCCAGAATTGTCAGGGAGAGATGGTTTGTTTCAATTGCAAACGGCCAGGACATCTTGCTAAAGATTGTCGACAACCGAGAGCGGAACCGAGGCCACAGGCACCGGGCCGAGTGTTTGCTATGACCCACGAGGAGGCCCGTAGATCTCCTGAGTTGATTCAAGGTAAAGTTTCTGTAAATGGTTATTTGTTGCAAGTTTTATTCGACTCGGGTGCAAGTCACTCATTCATCGCCTATGATTGCGTGAAGCGCCTAGGATTGCATGTGCATGAGTTACCATTTGAATTAGTAGTGTCCACTCCAATGGGTATAAAAGCCTTGACCACAGAAGTTTGTCTGAATTGTGTCATAACTGTGGAAGGGCATCAGTCTGTTATAAACCTGATTTGTCTGCCGCTTTATCAATTGGAAGTCATTTTGGGTCTTAATTGGTTAACGGCAAATAACGTATTGCTTGATTGCGGGAACAAGAGGATAGTATATCCTGTTTCTCAGAGGGTTGAAGCTGTAGGTGCTAGTCTGAATTTCCTTTCTACGGCGAAAGCTGAGAGATATATTGAAAAGGGTTGCCAAGGGTATATGGTATTCTTTTCCGTTCAGGGGGAAACTGGTGAAATGTTGAATAATATACCCGTGGTGAATGAATTCCCTGAGGTGTTTCCGGACGACCTTAGCGGATTGCCTCCTGAGAGGGAAGTTCAATTCCCGATTGACATTGTGCCTGGAGCAGGTTCTATTTCAAAGGCCCCATACCGTATGGCCCCAAATGAGATGGCGGAACTAAAGAAACAAATAGAAGATCTGCTTGAGAAAGGGTTCATTAGACCCAGTGTGTCGCCGTGGGGAGCTCCAGTGTTATTCGTAAAAAAGAAAGATGGAAGCCTCCGGTTGTGTATCGATTATAGAGAGTTGAATAAGGTTACTATCAAGAACAAGTACCCACTTCCTCGAATCGATGACCTGTTAGATCAACTCTCTGGATCGTGTGTATTCTCAAAGATTGATCTAAGGTCAGGGTATCATCAGCTGCGAGTAAAAGCGGAAGATGTTCCGAAAACTGCTTTCAGGACCCGGTATGGTCATTACGAGTTTTTGGTAATGCCATTTGGGCTAACCAATGCGCCTGCGGTTTTCATGGATTACATGAACCGTATCTTTCGGCAGTATCTGGATCAGTTTGTTGTTGTGTTTATCGATGACATTCTGATATATTCCAAAAGTAAGGAAGAGCATGAGCATCATTTGAGAGTTGTATTGAATATCTTGTATGAGAAGAAACTATACGCGAAGTTGAGTAAATGCGAATTTTGGCTATCGGAAGTGAGATTCCTAGGCCATGTTATCTCGCAAGAAGGGGTCTCTGTGGATCCCAGTAAAGTGGAAGCAGTACTAGACTGGAAGAGGCCAGAATCTGTGGCAGAGGTACGCAGTTTTCTGGGTCTTGCCGGGTATTATCGGAGATTCATTCAGAATTTCTCCCGTATTGCGTTGCCGATGACCAAGCTCACGAGAAAGGATCAGCCGTTTGTGTGGGATGATAAATGTGAAAACTGTTTTGTGGAGCTGAAGGAGAGGTTGACGTCGGCACCTGTGTTGATTTTACCCGATCCCAGTGTGACATATGTTGTGTACTCTGATGCCAGGGGGCAGGGATTAGGGTGTGTCCTTATGCAGCAGGGACGTGTGGTGGCCTACGCCTCTCGACAGCTCAGACCTCATGAATTGAATTATCCCACTCATGATCTGGAGCTTGCGGCCATTGTGTTTGCTTTGAAAATCTGGCGTCATTACCTGTACGGTGTGACTGTGGAACTGTACTGCGACCACAAGAGTCTTAAGTATTTATACGATCAGAAGGAACTGAATATGAGACAGCGTCGTTGGATGGAATTGCTTAAAGACTACGACCTGGAAATCAAATATCATCCAGGTAAAGCCAATGTAGTCGCTGATGCTCTGAGTCGAAAGACTGTGCTCGTTGCAGCTATGATGATACGAGAGAAGAAATTGATTGAAGATTTTCGTGATTTGAATTTGACGAACCAGATCGTCTGTGCCAATTACACTATTTCCCAGGAAGAAAGTGATCTAAAAGCTGAGATTGAAGAAGCTCAGAGGCAAGATGACTGGATACAGCGCAATTTGACTCGGATTGAACGGGGAGAAGTTCCGGGTTATGATTTGTCGCCTAGAGGATTGGTTCGCTATCAGAATAGAGTTTGCGTTCCACTTAAGGCGGAGTTGCGACAAAAGATTCTAGATGAGGCGCATAAGAGCCAGTACACTCTTCATCCTGGTATGACCAAAATGTACCATAACCTAAAATCTGTATATTGGTGGCCGGGTTTGAAGAGTGATGTGACGAAGTACGTGGCCAGATGTCTCACTTGTCAGAAAGTGAAGATTGAACACCAAAGACCACCTGGTTTACTCCAGAATCCTGAAATTCCAGAGTGGAAATGGGAAAGTGTGACTATGGACCTTGTGACGGGATTGCCCAAGATCAGGAATTATGATGCGATCTGGGTAATTGTGGATCGGTTAACGAAGTCGGCGCACTTCATACCAATTGATGCTGGTTATTCTCCTGATAAACTAGCAGAGATTTATGTTCGGGAGATCGTGAAACTTCATGGTGTTCCGAAAAACATTATTTCTGATCGAGATCCTCGATTTACTTCAAGATTCTGGAAAGCGTTGCATAAAGCCTTGGGAACTCAATTGAGATTCAGTACGGCTTATCATCCACAGACGGATGGACAGTCAGAGAGAACGATCCAGACGCTGGAAGATATGCTACGGGCATGTGTTCTTGATTTTAAAGGAAGCTGGGATCGCTTCCTTCCACTTGCGGAGTTTGCCTACAACAATAGCTATCATGCGAGCATTCAGATGGCTCCGTATGAAGCGTTGTATGGAAGACGGTGTCAATCGCCCGTGTGCTGGAACGAGCTATCTGAAAGGAAGCTTTACGGACCAGATTTGGTTGATCAAACCTCAGCACAGATTCAGATTATTCGTAAGAGGTTACTTGCAGCGCAGAGTCGACAGAAAAGCTACGCTGACAAGAGAAGACGGCCTCTAGAGTTTGAGGTTGGAGATCATATCTTCTTAAGGGTATCTCCTGTCACCGGTGTTGGGCGAGCGATCAAGAGGAAGAAGCTAAGCCCTAGATACATAGGTCCTTTTGAGATCCTTGAGAGGATTGGGCCTGTTGCGTATCGAGTAGCCTTGCCCCCAAGCTTGAGCAGGCTCCATGATGTATTCCACGTTTCTTAATTAAAGAAGTACCAACCAGATCCATCTCACGTAGTTGAATATGAAGAAGTGGAATTGCAAGATAATTTCTCATATGCAGTGGAGCCAGAGCAGGTCATTGATCGAGAGGAGCGACGGCTCAGACACCGAAGCATCCCATATGTGAAGGTGATCTGGAAGGGAATGACTCCGAGAGAAGCAACTTGGGAAGCGGAGGAAGATCTGCGGAGAAGATATCCGGAGTTTATGGCTCAAGTTGTATAGCAATTTCGAGGACGAAATTAAATTTTCGGGGGGAGAATTGTAACATCCTGGATTCTAATCAAGGATTAGTAACTTCAAATGATGTAATTAATGTCAATTAAGCATATTTGAAGTATATGTTGTGTGTTATGATATAAAGACCATTAGTGATGATTTAATGAGTATTGTACTAATCAGGGGTAAAATGGTAATTTACCAACCGTCTGGTTAGCTACTAATGAGAAAAACCCCTTAGTAATCAAGATTAATGGCTAAGATTGAAAGATCAAGAGGTGGAATCTTGTGCATGTGAATCTAAGTGAAATCATGGAAGGGAGAAGGAGATGGTGCCAAGTGTCAAACTAAGGGCTCTTGGATTGAAGTCAAATATTCAAACCATTTTTTTTCTCTTTCTTCTCTCCTCCTATACGGTTTATGTGTGTATGTGTGAGGAAAAGTGATCATCTTCATCAATATCTCTCATCTCTCTCTATTCTCTCCATTTTCGCTGAAGTTGAGCAAGAAAGAGAAAGAAGAAGGCTTAGAGAAAGGTGAGAAGTTGTCCATGAATGCTCAATTTACTTTCATTAATGTTGTTCATGAGGTTGAGGGCTATATTTCTATGGTTTCAGAATTTTGGTTGGTGAAGTTTGAGATCTTGTGGGAATTTGGAAGTTGGTGAAGTGAAGAATTGGCTTTAGGAAGAAGAAGAGGTAAGAATTAGAAGCATTTTGGTATAGTTGTTGTAATCATTGGTTGGGTCTTGAGAATTTTGGAATTTGCCCTGATTTTTGGTCAATTTCGAAAAGCATGATTTGGTTAGTGTTTAGTGTGGAAATTAGTGTTATAGAGTGTCTTTGTGTATTTGGAATTGGCTTGGAATTTTGGGTTGGAATGGATTGCAATGTGTGTGTTGATTGGAGATGTTAAGGTGACATGTGGTGGTTGTGGTAGAACATGCTCATGGATAATGAATATGGTCATTTTGATGGCTCCAATGTGTTCCTTGAGCCAAATTGTGTGAAGATAGTATGTGATTTGAAATTAAGGACCATTGGAAACCAATTGACAAAATCTGGAAATCTGTCCAATGTAAGTTTGTTCTGGGCAGTCAGATGGTGTGGACGTTTTGACTGGGCAAATGATGTTGTAAAATTATGAAACTTTCCAGTCTTAAAGTTCACATCTTGGGCTTCAAAATGGACATAAATTTTGTGTCATTTCGATTTTTAAGCTGAGAGTTTGAACTGTCCAAAGTTTGGCATCAAAACTAGACCCTGTTTTGGTACAATGTTAGGTTTTTGGTAAATCTGGACTTTTGTGGTGATTTCTAGTTATGGCCAATATTTTTCCTTGAAAGAGGACTTGAATAGCTTTCATTTGGCTTTGGAATCACCCCATTTCGATTTTTCCTGAATTAGTTATGATTTTTGGAAGTTCAGCCAGAAACTGGATTTTCTTGGGCCGCGGCCCGTGGAGTCTGGGCCGCAGCCCAAATGTTTCTGAGCGCTTCTGGGCAGCTTTGGGCCGCGGCCCAAGGATTCTGGGCCGCAGCCCAAATGTTTCTGGGCATCCTTGGGCCGCAGCCCACGGATTTTGGGCCGCGGCCCAACCCCAAAAATTTGTGTTTTGCACTTTTGAAAGGTGGTTTTGGGTATAGTCTTTCCCAACCTTTTAGGCATATGTTTAGGCATTTAATGGCCATCTAAAGAGTCCAAATGAATACCAACTTAAAGTGTTATGGAGGTAAGGATTTGGAAAAGGAAATTAACCAAATGTCCCTATTTTGATTATAGGATTTGATATCTGCTATCCTCGTGAGCCTACTGTGCCCAGAGACAACAGGAAGGGATCAGGTAGTGACTTTTCTTTCGTACCATATGTGATACATTGTATGTGTGTATTATCATTGATTTGTGATAAGCTCGTGTGCTGCGACTTATGTGTATATATGTGAGCACCGTCAGTCCAATAGTCCCTGAGTAGCTAATAACGGTTCGGGTTAGGCAGTGTGCCTTCCCGGCGGAGAAAGGGGATGAGGATGAGGTGTGATTATGTGACATGAAAGCCGAGAGGCTGATTGTGGGCCGAAAGGTCGGTTGTGGGCCGAAAGGTCGGTTATGAGCCGAAAGGCTATTTGTGAGGCTGACGAGCCGTTTGTGAAGCCGGATAGCTATGTGCTATAAGGCTATATGTATGCACTGCCACGCCAATAGTCCCTGAGTAGCTAACAACGGTTCGGGTTAGGACAGTGTGCTTTCCCGGCGGAGAAAGGGGATGAGGGTGGAGTGTGATTGCTGCTGATGCTGTATGATGATTTGCTTACATGCTATGTGCTTGTGTGTGGTATAAATGTTTAGTTACTACTGGGATTCTTTAGAATCTCATTCTTTCCTTTGAACTAACCTTTCAGACAGGGCGACTGGCTCCAAGGAAAAGCGCGTGACCCGGAGCGGTTAGAGTTTCTTAGGGACATTAGTATAGTTTGTTGGTTTATTCATTTCGGATAGGGATTACTGTATTATGTTTTGGAGATGTGTATAGTTTCAAATACCTGGTTGTAATCCCTAATCAGGAATTTGGAATTCTAGGTATGTGGTTGAACCCGGGGGTCGCTGGGATTTTGGTTATACACTCTGTCATACTTAAATGTGGATATACTGCACAGGTGATTATCTTCGTTAGTCGAACCTGAGACCGGAAAAAGGAATGAAGTTTTGAAAATTTCATAAAGACCCTACTACTAAAGGGAATTTCTAATGAGTTTTAAACTATCCGACGGTCTCTAATCTAAATTATTACCTAATATCGAATTATAATCACGTGATTAAAGGCAGGGTGTTACAGGTTACACACTATGCTGTGTACTAGACTAGACATATGCTTCGTGGTCGGACTTGTGAGCCGTTTTCAATCCAACCCAAGAATTAAGCATTGGGAAGCTATGAAGAGAGTCATGAGGTACCTGAAGGAACCATGGATTACGAGCTATGTTACCAAGGTAGAGATATGCATCTAGTAGGATACTCTGACACCGACTAGGAGAGAGATATAGATAAACGACACTCCACCTCAGGGTACGCGTACCTCTTAAACAATGGAGCAATTTCCTAGAGCAGCAAGAAACAGACCTGTGTGTCTCTATCATCCATGGAATCTGAGTACATAACTTGTTATGCCGCTGTTCAAGAAGCTGTATGGCTTAAGAGATTTCTAGAACATCTAGGAATGAAAGGCAGAAAGGAGGGTCCTATTCTGATACATTGTGATAGTCAAGCCGTAATAGCCTATGCTAAGGACCACAGTAGGACAAAGCACATAGACATTAAATGTCATTTTATAAGAGACATGATCCCTAAGAAACAAGTGACCATTCAATACCTTTCTACTCATGAGATGTTAGCTGATGCCCTTATGAAGCCCATTGCCAAAAACCCTATTTTTAAGCATGTAAATTCTTTGGGCATGCATAGAATGTAATGTATTGAACATTATTTTCAAAGCAATAAAATGATGCATTTTCAGCTTTTCAAACATATTGTGAATATATTAATGCATAGGCACAAGGTATGCAATTCTGTATGTCGTACAGGTCAGGAAGGTTGGTTTACTCACATGAACAACCGTCTTCCTATGATTTGCAGGGGCGTGGGACCTTAATACGAGCAAATGATCACCATGAGATGGGTAAGGAAGATCTTTACGCTTAAGTTGCCTCAGTTGAACTGAGATGAGATCCGCATGTATATACATACATCATGGATCAAAGCATGATTATAAAGGATGTATCATCAGACTTATAGCCAGGCAAAGGACTCACTTTTACAAATGAGGTTCCAAAAGGGAATGATTGTAAAAAGGAAATTCTAGTTCCAATGCTGAGTGCTTTTGAACTAAAGTTTGTATGGTGAAAGATAAAAATAAAAATCGACGTACACTATTACAAAATCACCGTAGCATGCAATTCATATTGCATGTGCTTGAGAGAATGACTACAATATGGGATGTAGGTGAAAGATCCCTAGTTCACTATGGTGTGAGTCCCAGGAAGGAAAAAAATCCTTTTACAATGCCCTCAGGACTTAGGCAGGAATTATGAAAGTCTGACTTGGGGTTAGCTACTTTAGCTGAAGCTATATGATCACACACAATTTGATCAGACGGGTAAAAGCTAGGAAAGCGAGCAAGTTGGGACAGATCGATGTTTTTAGTAAAAAAGGAAGGTCTATCTTGTAGTACACTTTTTGTGGTAGCATATGTGATATGTCCCTTATAGGTTATAGGAAAAACCAGTAAGTGTAAATACCACGCGTATAGTAGGCAATCTGAGTCAAAAACAAAAATAAGAGAAACTCTGACTCGAGAGGGATCAGATATGCTATGAGTTGAGTGCATGGACAGACCTTGGGCATATGAGACAATAATATACAAGTTCACAAAAGGTGTCCTTGGATGCTAATCCAATATCAAGGATTTCTAGTATCACAAGCACCAAAGTTTCTGAAGATGTTGTGCCCACGCAGTCATGGCAGACACCAAGTATGACACAAGAAGAAGTAGTAGTTGCAAGATGGATGACCCATCAAGTGCGAGTGGGAGATGTTGGACTTTGGGTCCAAGTCCATCCTTGATAGGTCGGACTATTTGATTAAGGATACAAGTAGCCTTTTCAAATAAGAAATCAATAAGCATTAACTATGGATTGGTAAACAAGTCAGTATTAATTATGGGATTGTTAATTGAGGAACAAGTCACCATAATTAGGAAATTAATTGAGAATCAATTAAATTAATTACTAACTTGGAGGGCAAGAAGGAGTGTACATATTTCCTAAGTAGTGGCTACTCTAAACCACTATAAATAGGGTGTGCCTCCTCAATTACAATCCACCCCTACTATTAAGTTTTCTAGCAATCTCTTCTCTCTTACCATCTTGCTTATTTTGGTGCATTGCTGTGCTAATCCCTATTAGGCTCTAGTAGTCTAATATTTATGTGAGCTCTCAATACCCGGATCCGACTCAATCTGGTACGCGTTTCTTCTCTCCATCTATTCTAATTATTCCTTAACCTACAATTTTAAACAGGTGTTTTTTTGTCTTCAAGTTTACTCTGTCTAAACCCATTAGTCCTTGTAGTTAAGTCTGATGATGTGTCATTAACACCGTTAAGCTTTGTTACGTGACATGCTAATTGGGCAAGTTGGGCTTGCTATTAATTCACTGACTTGGGTATATGATTTTTTTAAAACAAAAAAAAAGCCAAATTGCAAAACCTACCTCACCCTGTTACGCTCCTAGAATGTCTTCGTCGTGTATATCACCACCCCTTCCTTCCTTCTTGATGGGCACTCCAGGAAGTCACTCAGTTTTCCTTAACAAGGACTACATTTTTAGCAGGTCTCTATTCAGCTTGAATTTCACTCTGGCGTCTAGCTCTTCCAAAGTGGGGAACAACATGGTTTAACGATGGGTTTGGCATCGATGAGGTTGGGATTGAGGAATTGAGTTATAGCTCTATCAATCTCTGTTTTTTGAACAAAAAATAGAGGTGGCTTATTAATGGACAAATTAATGATCCAAGTCCCATGAATCATGCAACCCTCAATTCAACTATCTCTATATGACTCCTAGACTTCCAGTGCATAATGAAAAATTACAATGTGAGAATAGATGGAGAACAGCCCTCAATTTAATCGAATTTGATTTTAGTATTTATAGTTTGAAGGATAAATTATACTTTTTATCTTTTAAGTTTATATGAGGTATCATTTTAATCTCTTAAGTTTGTAAAGTACATTTTTATTCCTTAAAAGTTAACACCATAATGTTACGAATGAAAAATGCTGACTAAGCAAAATTAAAGAGTGACCGTGCGATGCTAACAAAGAAAATTTAATCTACACGTCAACCAACAAATTGTTATTAAGTTATTGTTTTAAAAAACAAAAATATATGCCTAGGGTTTTCTAATTTCCTTTACCGCCCCTCTTTCCTCCCTGTCAATCCATCTCCCTTCCATCTCAATCTCTCTTCTATCCGCCCTTCATCTCCCCATGTTCTTGACTATTTCTTTCGAAACCCAGAACCCACTTTCATCAGTTTCATTGCTAGAAAAGATGTGAATTCTATTGCTGGTTTATCTCAACAATTTTTCTATTTCAATAAAAAAAATACAAATTATGCTGATTCAGTAATCCACCCAACTCACTACTATTGACGGTCACATGTTGATTATGCATAGTCTAATCCAGTACTACAATCATCTTCTTGTGCAGTAAAACATCTTGTGTTGAAGATTATTGCATCCATCAAAATCGCCATATTTTTGCCAATAAATAAAATGAGGAATAAAGATTCTTGTTCTTTTACACACATATATATGCAGGACTCTTCATTCGTCTTATCAATTGAAATAGGAGAATGTAACATCCTGAATTTGGTCAATAAAATTCTTTATATTTAAGGAAATAAAATGGTGAATATTGATTTACTTTGAATAGCCTCTGGCTATAAATTCTTGATTATAAGAATTTAATACTAAAAATTTGAAATGTAAAGGGTGCCGTCAGTGAAATTTCTTGCAAGGCAACGAGTTTGTCATGTGGTTTTGGATAATTAAATGATGTCCAAAAATTGTGAAATTTTATAGGATGAAAGTAGATATCCTAAGCTTTAATTTGATAGGTATGGGAATTATTTAGAGCTGTACACAAGGAGTTATGAATTTTTAAATTTTACCCAGTGAAACTGGAAAGTTTCTATGGCAGAGTCTAAAGATGGAATTTCTGGGAATTTTGAGCTTCCAGTTGGCTCAAGACTATATTTTTCCTTAAAACTAGACTCACTAAGGGTCACATAACCTTTGGAATCACTCTAATTAAAGTTCTACAAATAAAGTTATCATTTTTCAAAGTTTGGTCATAAAATATGCCAAAATTGCCAATTGTTGCGAAATTGGGAAAAATAATGCAATGGCAATTGTGAAAATTGTAAAATAAAGAAATAAGAGGGAAAACTAATTATTTGGATTATGAAAATGCCAAGTGTCATTATCTTAAGGTAATCAATTTAATTATAATTTTAAGGTTGGAGCACATGCTTAATTAGATTAAAATAATTTTTCTTTGTACATGTGAATTGAACTAATGTAATGAAGCCCAATTGGGTCATAAAAGGGGACCCTTAGGCATGAACTTGGGCCAAGCAAGGAGGAGAGAATTGGTTCAATCTTAATGGGAGGTTTATGACACTAATTAAAAGTGGATAAAGTCAAGTACAACTTTGTGTCATAAAATCCTATTTTGTGATAATAATAATTAGGGGAAAAATTAGAGATATTTTATAAAGCACATGCTTCATCTTTCTTGCTCATTTCACACCAAGCATACACCAAAAGAGAGAGAGAGAGTGAGCTTAAGGAAGAGAGCTCAAGTTCTAGAGAGAAGGAGGAGAAAATCTCAAAGGTAAGACTTGTGATCTTGTGTTCAAGCTTCCTCTTTTGCATAATAGCTTCTCTAATCTCCTCTTTTCCATGAATCTCCATGTTTAGCAAGAAAAACATGAAGGGAGAGAGAGAGAGTGTGTGTGTGACGCCTAGGAGAGAGGAAGTGAGAAATCAAGAGGTAATTGTAACGCCCCAATTTTCAATTAAGGCCTAATGAAAATTATTGAGGATAATTATCGAATTAAAGTGAAATTAATGTATATTGGTGACAATATTAATTTATATGTCATAATTGATGGAAAATTTAAACAATGGAATTATTGGCCATAAGTTAGTGTTTAATGGGAGAAATTAATTACTAGCTAAGAGGAAAATGAAAAGTGTGAGTAAATGGCTAATGGAATGGTTAGAGTAACTAATTAGTTACTTAACTTTGTGAGAACCAATGGCAAAGGGACACTTGGCAATAAGAGATAATGAGTGTAGGCATTGGAAAAGTAAAAAAGGGGGCATATTTTATTGATTTTTCTCTCTCCCCTTCCTCTCATTCGGCTAACATGGTATGGAGGGTGGAGTGTTATCATTTCTTCTTCATCCTCACTTATCTCTCTCACTCTCATCTCTCTCTCTCGTCGGACACCATTGGAGCAAGAAAGAGGAAGAAGAAAAGCTTGAAAAAGGTAAGGGAAATGTCTCCAAATGCTCAAACTTCCTTCTCTAATATTGATCCTTGAATGAAGAGCTTCATTTTGATGGTTGTAATGAGTTCATTAGTGTTAGTTTGTGACCTCAAGAGATTGTGAAAGTTGAAGAATCAAGAAATCTCTTTGTCAAAGTGAAAGAGGTGAGTGTTAACTCCCTTTTGATATATATATATATATTGTGGTTGTTGGTTGAGCATTGATTTTTCTGCCCTATTTTTGAAAATTAGGGTCTTAGTGAGTTTGGCATGTTGTGATCATGGAAATGGTTTATTGTGATGTCTTTTGGACAAATGGATTGGTTTGAATCATTAAAAGTAAAGTTTGGGAACTTTGTGTTGGTTTTGGTGTATTGGTCAAAACAGGGCATGTGGTTAGATTGTGAATTTAGTCATTTTAAGGTTACCATTGTGTTCCTTGTGGAAAATTGTATGGGAATATGTTTGGTTAATGATTTTGGAGTCATTGGACACTTTGGTAGAAAAGTTGGAAAATGCTGTCAATGTGAACTCTGTCTGGGCAGTTTATTTGTGTGGACGTTTTGAATGATCAAATGATTTCAGAAAATTGTGAAATGTCCAGTCTTAAAGTTCACATCCCAAGCTTCAAAATTGACATATATTTTGTGTCATTTCGTTTAGTATTCTGGGAGATATGGTTGTCCAAAGTTTGGGGATGGAAACAGAACTCTGTTCTGGAGTAGTGTTGAGTTTTGGGTGATTCTGTATTTTTGTGATGATTTAAAGTTATGAGCCATATTTTTCCTTGATAGAGGACTTAAATACCTTTCATTTGGCTTTAGAATCACTCTGTTTCGATTTTTCTACAATTAGATATGATTTTTCGAAGTTCAGCCAAGAATCAAGAAATTTCTTGGCTGCGGCCCAAACCTTTCTGCCTTGATTCTGGTCGCGGCCCATGGGTGGCTGGCCGTGGCCAGTGGCCTTCTGACCATATTTTGGCCGCGGCCCAAGGAAGGGCTGGCCGCGGCCAACCCCTGTGTTCCAGCACTTTGAGTTTTTGAAAAGAGATCTTCAACCTATTGTTTCCCAACCTTTTAGGGGTTTTATTATAAGCATTTGTGGCTTCTTAAGGGTCATTATTGATAACCAAATTTAAGTGTTGAAGAGTCAATTGAGTATTGGAATAGAGAATAATGCTTCGTCCTTAATTATGACTTTAGGATTTGATATTTGCCCGGAGCATAGAAGGCCCGTGCCTGCTCAAGAGCGAAAAGACCAAGGTAGAGACACTTTATCCTATATCATGTCTATTGCATTGCTTGTTTGCATTAGTCATTGAATACAGTGAAAGTGAAGAGGATGTGGCGAAAGCCCAGACTCGATTATAGTGAAAGTGAAGGGGATGTGGCGAAAGCCCGGACTCGATTACAGTGAAAGTGAAGGGGACGTGGCGAAAGCCCAGACTCGAATACAGATAAAGTGAAGGGGACGTGGCGGAAGCCCGACCTCGTATATAGTGAAGGGAATGTGGCAAAAGCCCAGTCTCAAATATTGATTGCTGCATTGTGATATATGTGACTTGCTTTGTATATATGCATCATATAAATAAACTGTTGCTACTGGGATTCTCTAGAATCTCATTCTTTCCAAATAACATTTTTAGACAGGGCAAGTGGATCGAAAAGCAAGCAAGTAGAAAAGGACGATTAGGACTGCCAGCGGTAGTCTTAGCTATATATTTTGGTTTACATCGAACTGGTTATCATTTTGGATAAATGTATACATATTGAATTGAATTGTAGTGGTATAGTTTTGTGTGATCCCCGGTATGGATACTGAGATGGGCAATGATACCCTGTATAAACCTTTGGATTAATGTTATTATCCCGGGTGAACGTCGGAAAATGTGCTTACTCTAATATTGTATATGTAACAAACCAAACAGGCCATTTGTTTTAATGAATGAAATGAATGGAGATCCATTTGTACAGGTGTTTTAAAATTTTTTTAATTGTCCCGGATTTCTTATTCGATAATTAAATGTGCTTAAACGCTAATCCCGGCCTGATTCTTGAAGGGGGTTACATTTGTGGTATCAGAGCAGTTTTCCTGGCATTTGTAGGAATTGCTAAGATAGTTGCCCTAGTTTATTGCCTGAGTATTAGAGGATTGATATAGTTGATATTATACACATGGATATTCTAGATATTGATTGGTATATAAGAGTTTAAGGAATATGTGTATACTTCTATTGTAATTTCTGATTGGGTGAATCATTTGTAGACTGAAGAGAACAATGGCTCGCCCTAGAAATAGACAACCGGATCCGGAGGTGGAAGAGCTCAATGATAATCCTCCTGATCTGATGCAAGAAATGATGACATTGATAAGAGAGCAATGAGACATGATCCGTGAGCTAAGGGAAGAGCTTAGGGAAGAAAGAGCTAAGAGAAATGAGGAAAGGCTCCAGTCTACTCATGCAGAGACTAGAGAAGAGACAGCTGAGGGATCGCATAGACCTCAAGAGTCCCCACCTCATATTGAGAATAATCAAGGGTCACATAGGGTGCCGGCTCAAAATGATGGAGACCTTAATTCTTGGGTGTCCAAATTTTGCAAACACATGCCTCCTGTGTTTAAAGGAAGATTTGACCCTCAAGCAGCGGAGGATTGGATAATGAGGCTAGAGAAGATCTTCGAGGTGCTTGAGTGCCCATCGGAGGTGAAAGCAAAGCTAGCTATCTACAAGCTAGAAGGAGATGCAGACCGATGGTGGCGAAACATTGCCATGACCTGACTTGGGAAGTGTTTCAAAGAGAGTTCAATGACAATTCTTCCCTAAGTCCGTAAGAATAGAGAAAGAGTCAGAGTTTCTGAAGATAAAGCAAGGGGACGATGAGACCTTTGACGAGGACTTGTCTCGGTTCGTTCGTCTATCCCGGTATTCCTCCTACCTCCAGCAAAAAGATGATGAGGAGTGGAGCTCCGACATGTTAATCCGGGGTTTGAGGAGGGAATTGAAGAAAAGATTGGCCGCCCGACAGTTTGACAAGTTCAATAAAGCAGTGGAAGAGTGCCGGATCACTGAGAACAATTTGAGAGATATTAACCCAAGTAAGGGTGGTGGTCGCGGTGACACTAGTAAGGGAAGTTCATCCCAGAAACGTAAAGACCAAGGGTTCTCATCCAAGGGTGGTAGTAAGAAATCGTACCAATATGGAGATTATGGGAATCAGGGACAGTTACCACAGTAGGTATGCCCCCGGTGTAATAGAGTACATGCTAACAGAAATTGTGAAGGGCAATGGGTGTGCTTCCTCTGCAAGCAGCCCGGAGATATGGCCAAAGATTGCAAAGGGCGACCGGTAGAGTCAAGGCCCAAGAATCAAGCGAGAGTGTTTGCAATGACCCATGAAGAGGCAAGGAAATCTCCCGAATTGACCCAAGGTACTATTCTTCTCAATGGTAGTGTATTGCAAATTTTGATTAACTCGGGTGCTAGTCATTAGCTTATAGTCTATGACTGTGTAAAGTGCCTAGGATTGTATGTTCATAAATTGCCAATTGATATTGTTGTGTCAACACCTATGGGTGTTAAGTCTGTGATGGCGAAAGCTTGTCTAAATAGTATTATAACTATGGAAGGGTTGGAGTCTACCGTTGATTTGATTTGTTTACCTCTGCACCAAATAGAGGGTATTTTGGGCATTGATTGGTGGACGGCGGATTGCCTCCAGAAAGGGAAGTAGAATTTTCAATGGAAATAGTGCCTGGAGCTGGTTCGATATCCAAAGCCCCATATAGAATGGCCTTATGAAAAGGTGGAATTGAAGAAACAAATTAAAGAGTTGTTCGAGAAGGGACTCATTCGAGTCAGTATGTCACCATGGGAAGCTCCGGTATTGTTTGTGAAAAGAAGGATAAAGAATGGGAAGAGTGAATGGCTTCTAAGTTCTTAATACAATGACACCTTCATCTAGAGACAACCAACTGGGAAGCACTATCTACAGAGAATTCAAATTGGAAAGGGCTACTTGTGGAGAATCCTGATAGGAAAGGGCTACCTACGGAGAGTTCTGATCGGAGAAAGATACCTAGGGGAAGTCTGATCGCAAAGGGCTACCTACGGAGAGTACCATACCGTAGTGTGAAGCCACTATGACGACAAACCCTAGTGTGGAACTGCTGTGACGACAAACCCTAGAGTGCAGCCACCTTGACGATGAACCGTGGACTGCAGTCACCATAATGTTGACTCATAGACTAGTGTTACGGAAAGGTTGGCTCTTAGTGATGGTGCATTGTAATGAATCCCACAATGGATGGGTTTTCTTGAGATAAGAAGTCATACGGCTTGACCTATGTTTTGGAGTTAGAAATCAAAAACCACAATTTCCCTCTTCTTGAGATAAGAAGACGATTGGAGTAGAAAGGAACAAGCTTTTGGAGTTAGAAATCAAAAACCACAATTTCCCTCTTCTTGACCTATGTTTTAGCCAGGGCTGATTGGAGGGTTTAGAGCTAGATTTTCATAAATCTAATGGTTTCATGGTGTTCAAGAGGGAAAATTCTATAGGGTGGATGTTGAAAACTTTTTTAGAAAAGCCCTAGAAAGTGAAATTACAAAAATACCCCTAAAACCTTAAATAGGGGCTGTCAAGGGCAAAACTATCATTTGACAGTGATTTTATGAAAACCAAGGTCAAAAATGAATTTGACATGAAAAACTGTGTAGGAATATCCTGGGTCAAAATTTCTAGAAAAGTACAGTCGAATCGAGTATAAAGGGGTTTAGACCAGGCCCTAGGGGCATTTTGGTAATTTTGCAGTTTAGACTAATATAACCAACAAAAACACTTTGGAAGTGTCTAAAATAGTACATGAATGGGTTTTAATCTAATTTTTGTACATTTGAAATTTTAGGACCGAATTAATCACCCGAGCCGTTTGCACGAAGTTCGAGGAACATCACACAAGTTAAAAAGGGGTTAAGGTAGTAACTCTATTTCACATACACTATGTGAATGTTGATATGTTGTTATATTCTATGATATGAACACGTCCTTGGGGCAGATTACCTAGCTGTGGTTTAGGACCCAACTGAGGTACACAAATAAGTAGAGGATGCAAATAGTCATTTGACCTTGAGCATTATGCACACACACGATACACGGACAAGTAGGGGATCCAAATAGTTATTTGGCCATAAGCATTGTGCACACACATGATATACTATGAATTTTCATTTTACATTATATGGTGCATTGCACATTTAATTTTTGCATTTTATATGATTGATTGTGTGTTACTATTGAGATTCGTTTGAATCTCACACTTTTTCAAAAATAATAATATTTCAGCAGAAGCTAGTGGCTCCAAGGGCAAGATAGTAAATACGGCAATTGAAGGGCACGGATCCTGAAATTGGAGTCATTTGGTTATATCATCTTAATTTTAATATTTTGGACAAAATTTGTATATATTATCAAACCCTGTAAGGAAGACTCTTGTATGTAAACTTGTACTTAATATCACTATATCTGCTCTATTTTCTGTATGCCTATGAAACTGTGCCTTTATTACTCTACAAATATCAAAATGTTAAGGGGTTTGACAGAGAAGATAAGAGAGTTAGATTCACACACAGAGATTCAGTGTATATGAAATAAGTCCAGGCCCTGAAATGAATTGTATGCCGATTGAAGTTCTATTTAATGTGAGAGAAAAAAAGGTGAAGAAATCAAGTGGGAAAATGAACGATAATTTTTTTCTTCTCAAAACTGTATATAATCTCACATTTGTTCAAGAAAGATCTTGGAATATTATTCCATTGTTTATGTATAGGGTGATTTCAGAGTAAGGTAAAAAGATTGAACACAAAATCCCCACAGCAATATCCATATCTCTGTTTCCCATTACACGATAAAAATTTTATCTTCAAAACTTAAGATGTTGGTTTATGTGAATCAGAAAGCACATTATGGCAACTAGAATTTTGAAGGGAATGAAATCATCAGACACTAAATTGCAACCACATGTACAATCATTGGCGACGAAGGAGGGTTCAGGGGCATTTGTTGGCAGTAAAGTATGAATGAGTTGGCTGTAATATCCCAAATTTTGGTATTGGAGGCTTAGGAATAAACCTAAATAAAGCGGACTACTAAACCCGGTTTAGCAAGTGTCCCAAATCTATTCTCTAATGTTTCTTATATCTTTGGAGCATTAAAGAAAATAAAATGGTGAATTTTGGAGAATGTGATTATGCTTCCAGTGAAATTTCTTATGAGGCAGTGAGATTGTCTTGGGATTTTGGATAATCAAATAATGTCCAAAAATTATGAAATTTTACTGGTTGAAAGAAGACATCCTAAGCTTTAATTTGATAGGTCATATGAATCATTTAAAGCTATATACAAAAATTTATGAATTTTTGAATTTAACCCAGAAAAACTGGAAAGTTTCTAGAACAGCATTCAAAAATTAAGAATCGGGGAATGATGTGCTTCCAATTGGCTAAAGTCTATATTTTTTCTTGAAACTAGACTCAATAAGGATTCTATAGGCTTTAGAATCACTCCAATTCAATGTCTATAAATTTAGTTATGAATTTTCAAAGTTTGAACAGAAAATCTGCCAGAATCTTGTAAAAATCCGAAATTTGGAAATTAATTAAAGGAAAATAGGAAATATTATAAAATATCAACCTCTTCCTTCTATGTTATTCAAGGTTTGGGAAGCTCATATTTGGTGTTGGGAAAGTTAGGGTTTTCGGCTACACTAGGGGAGAGCCAAAGGAAGCGAAAGGTAACTTCCAAACCTTTGGTTATTCATTGTTCTGATTGCTGTAAGTGGTTTAATCGGTGAAATTTCGTCGGGTTGCCTTTATTTGTGAAACTTGGAAATGTTGTGTTAGAAATGTTATGCTGCCAAAATTGGTACTAAATGGTAGTTATAATGTAATTAAATAGTTAATATAGTGATTAGAAGTAGAAAGGAACACGTCTGCTGAGTCAGAATCAAAAAACCCCAATTCTTTTTGGAGAATTGTGTAATTCGGCTAGGGGCAGAAATGGGACTCAGAGTTGGATTTTTGATGTTTTGACAATTCCATTGTGTTCAGAAGAGAAAATTATGTGGGGTCATAGTTGAACACTTTTTCGAAAAAGCCTGAAAAAGCATAATTACGAAAACACCCCTGAGACACCGGAAAGTAGGGCTGCCAAGGGCATTTATGTCTTTTGACAGTGAATTTGGTAAATATGAGTCCAAAAATGGATTCTTTGGGTGAAAATATGTTAGAATAACCTATGTCAAAATTTCAGGAAAAGTACAGCCAGACCGGGTATGGCAGGGCTGGGCGGGGCCGGGTGCTCGGGGGCATTTTGGTAAATTTTTACAATAGGCTTATATAACCACCAAAAGCACTATGGAAGTGTCTAAATTTTACATTTGGAATTGTAGGACCAAGTTGAGAGCCCAGTTGTTTGCACGCTTTACGAGGCATATGTTTCGAGGCGAAAAATGGTTAAGGTAGGGAACTTACCTCTCCTACGTGTATTTGATATTTGTGTTAGTGTATTGATGTATGTTATTACTTTGCTTGATTATGTGAAACATATATGAATGATTGAAGCTATGTTTCTCTTTATGCTATGGCCATAAGTATGCTATTTGAAATATTGAACACTCAGATATGTCATTGTGTTAGCATGAGTTTATATAATGCAAGCATGTCATGCATTAAGCACTTATCCTGCATGCATATTGGTACTATTTCCTACTGAGATTCTCTCGATTCTCATCCTCCCCTACTGTAATATCCTGGATTGTAATCAAGGATTACTAACTTCAAAGTGATGTAATTAATATTAATTGAACACTTTTGAAGTATATAATGTGAATTGTGACGTAGACACGTGTGATGATGGTTTAGTATATGTTATGTCAATCAGGGGTAAAATGGTAAATTTA
Source organism: Inga leiocalycina (assembly GCA_963242795.1). NCBI lineage: Eukaryota > Viridiplantae > Streptophyta > Magnoliopsida > Fabales > Fabaceae > Inga > Inga leiocalycina. Next base: position 77,522,767 of record OY725323.1, read on the forward strand.
CCAACCGATTGGTCAATTATTGGAGAGGAAACTCATTGGTAATTGATATCAATGGCTAAGATTGAATAAGCAAAAGGGGTGGGATTGTGTGTACATGTGCTTATGTGAGGGATTAGAAGGAGGAACAAGATGTTGACACATGTCAACACAAGAACCATGGATTGAGGTCAAAGAGTCAACAATTGCAACTCTCTCTTCCCTCCTCCATTTCAAGTCGGCCAAAGGCCTATTTGCACCTCAAAAATCTGATTTCTCCATCATCTTCTCACCTCTCTCCTCTCCTCCATTTTCGCCAAGATCAAGCAAGAAAGAGAAAGAAGAAGCTTGAGTTTTAGGTAAGGTTTTGTCCCTAAATGCTCAACTCACCTTTATTAATATTGTTCAAGGGGTTGAGAGCTTTATTCCTATGGTTTCATATTTTTGATTAGTGGAGTTTGAGAACTTGTAGGGATTTGAAAGTAGGAGAATCAAAGAAATGGCTTTGGGAAGAAGTTGAAGTAAGTATTTGATACCTTTTGGTATAATTGTTGTGGTTATTGGTTTGGTTTTGGGAATTTTGAATTTTTTCCCTGATTTTTTGTCTAATTTGAATTCTTGAATTGGTTAGTGTGTTGTGTAGAATGTGGTGTTAAATTGTGTCTTTGTGCCATGGGAGTTGATTTGGAATGGAAGGAATTGCATTGTGGTGGGTTGTGTGTATATTGTGTTGACATGTAAAGATTTTGGTGGAACATGTCTATATGGATGGAATTTGATTGTTTTGATGACTCCAATGGATTCCTTGGGCAAAATTGGTGTGGGAATGGTGTTTAATGTGAAAATGGGAACCATTGGAAGCAATTGTGAAAAACTGAAAATCTGTCCATTGAAGGTCTGTGATGGGCAGTCTTTTTGTGTTGATGTTTTGAATAAGCTAATGATGTCAGAAAATTATGAAACTTTCCAGTTTTAAATTTCACTTCCCAAGATTCAAAATGGACATATAATTGGTATCATTTCATTTTGTGCACTGTGAGTTATGGTTGTCCAAAGTTTGGGATGGAAATTGAACTCTGTTGTGGGACAGTGGTGAGTTTTGTGCAATTCTGTACTTTTGTGGTGATTTCCAGTAATGGCCAATATTTTTCCTAGAACGAGGACTTAAATAGCTTTCATTTGGCTTTGGAATCACCTTATTCCGATATTTCTTGAATTAGTTATGATTTTTAGAAATTTAGCCACGAAACAGAATTTTCTTGGCCGCAGCCAGAAGATGTTGGGCCGCGGCCCAAATGTTTCTGACCTCTTGTTGGCAGCGGCCAGTTGATTTGTGGGCCGCGGCCAACCCCTAAAAACCAGTGTTTTGCACTATTGAAAGGTGATTTTTGGTATAGCCTTTCCCAACCCTTTAGGCATATGTTTATACCTAAAATAGTCACCTAAAGAGTTCAAATGATAACCAACTTAAAGTATTATAGAGATAAGAGCTTGGGAAAGAGATTGACGGGTTGTCCCTAACTTGGTTTATAGGATTTGATATTTGTCGTCCTCGTGAGCCCGCTGTGCCAAGAAACGTCGGGAAAGGATCAAGTAGTGACTCTCTCTCTTATACTTTGTGTAATGCACAGTATGTGTGTTGTATCACTGTGTTATGATGATTTCTGATGCTGCTGCGGTTACAGCTGGTGATAGCTGTCGTTTACAGCGCAAGCTGTCGTTATTGTGATTGCAGCGTAAGCTGTTGTGATGGTGATTACAGTGAGAGCTATCGTATTGTGTATACAGCCGTGAGTGCTGTCATTTATGGTGAAAACCATGTATCTTTGAGATTGTTGTTGTTATTGCTGTTTGTGATTTATGTACATGCTTTGTGTTTATGAATTGTGTGAGTGGTTTGTTACTACTGGGATTCTCTCGAATCTCATTCTTTCCTATGACTAACATTTCAGACAGGGCGTGTGGCTCAAAAGAGAAGAGGCCAACCTGGAGCAATTAGGACTTTTAGGGGTATATTTGATCTTGGAGATGTTGGTTACTTATTTTGAACTCGGGATTACTGTATATTTTGAAATAGGAATATTATATTCGATTTTAGTTGTGTAATCCCCTAGTGGATACTTATAAACACTCAGGTTATATATGTATAGAACCCGGGAGTTGCCGGGGATATGGTTATACACTCTGGTATGATTGAATGTATATTAACTGCACAGGTAATTATATTCGAATATTGAAATTGGGACCAGGATGGGAAAAAGATTTTGAAAGATTGTGAAAATTTTACTATAAGACAGAAAGTTTAAAATGAGGTTAAAGCATCCAATGGTCTCTAATCCGATTTAAATATGTGTTATCGAATTATAATTACATGTTTAAAGTCAGGGGGTTACACCTACCAACTGTAACCCCCTGCCGTAATTATATCCGAAATACGCAATTAAAATGAAATAGAGACCATAAGAAACAAAACTTATTTAAATTCCCATCTTCACGATAGGGTTTTCACAAATCACTTTCGAAATCTAATTAACCCGGTCTCATATTCAATTTCGAATACAATTACATCACGCGGAATATCACATTTAAACAAATATCAGAGTGTATAACAATAACTTCCCGGCAACCCCCGGGTTCATACCTTTACATAGAATTCATAGGGCACATTCGCCCTTTACAATTTCAACATGGGGATTACACAAATCCTCTCAAATACATCTACAAATATCATATCCAAATCTAAATCCAAGTATACATAATACTCCCAACTATGATAACCAACTACCAACTCAAATATTCCGAAGGAAGCCTCGTCGCCCCTGGTTGCTTGCCTCCATCCTCGATCCACCTACCCTGTCTAAAATGTTGGTAGGGGAGGGTGAGATTCGAGAGAATCTCAGTAGGAAACAGATACCTATATGCATGTATGATATGTGTTTAATGCATGACATGCTTGCAATACAAAACTCATGTTCACACAATGACATATCTGCGTGCTCAATGTTTCAACAACATACTCATGGCCATAGCATAACTAGAAACAGAGCTACAATCATTCATACATGTTTCACATAATCCAGCAAAGCAATACATGCATCAATACACAAACACAACATCAAAGCATGCAAGAGAGGTAAGTTCCCTACTCTTTTCTTTCCACGTATGCTCCAGCTCCGCTTACTCGTGATCCAAACGAATACTGAACCCTATAAACCAAATCAAGGATATAGGGTCAATCTCAATTCCAAACCCTTACTTTTATATCACTTAAAGTTGGTTACCATTCACACCCTTTAGGTGGCTAAAAATAAGCTCAACGAAAGCTTAAAGGATTGGGACGTACTAGGTTGGAAATCACCTTTCAAAATCATAAATTGCTGAAAATGGGGGTTGGCTGCAGCCAAGACCCTCTGGCTGCAGCCAAAACACGCACAGAAGGTTTCTGGCTGCAGCCAAGAATTTCTGGCTGCGGCCAAAACGTGCACAGAAACTTTTGCGCTGCAGCCAGGATTTTCTGCTGCAGCCAAGGCAACTTTGAAAATTCATAACTAATTCCAAAAAAATCGAAATGAGGTGATCCCAAAGCCAAATGAAATATTTTTAAGTCCTCTTCATAGGAAAAATATGGCTCATTACCAGAAATCACCACACAAATCCATATTTACACAAAATCCAACATTGCTCCAAAACAGGGTCCAGTTTCGTCCCCAAACTTTGGACAGTTCAAACTCCCAGTTCACAAAACGAAATGACACATATTATATGTCCATTTTGAAGCTTAAGATGTGAAATTCAAGACTGGAAAGTTTCAGAATTTTTAGAGACTATTTGGTCATTCAAAACGCTTACACAATCTGACTGCCCAGAATAGAGTTTCAATGAGCAACATTTCAGTTTTTGCACTTTAGCTTCCAATGATCCCATTTTCACATCAAACATCATTTTCACACAAAATTTCACAAGGAATCCATTGGAAATACCAAATCAACCAAATTCACATTATATTGACATGTTTCACAATGAATTGCAACATGTCACACAATTCACAATACCAACTCTACATTACAATCTCTTTCCATTTCAAATTCAAAACCAATTTCAATGATGCCAAAACATAATATGACACCATTTTCATCATCAAACACAATCCAATTCATCCAATCAAAAATCACATGAAAATCAGGGCAAAATTTGAAATTCACTAAACTCATCCACAAATCACAAAACTTAGATCAAAAGGCTTCAAATACTCACCTCTTCCTCTTTCCCAAACCAATTCTTTGATTCTTCATCTTTCCAAATTTCCTCAAGCCATCAAACACCTCCAATCAAGAATCTAAAACCATAGAGATGAAGCTCTCATCACTATGAACAACTTTATAGAAAGGTGTTTAAGCATTAGAGGACATTAAGCCAACCAAAAACTCACCTTTTGATTTCTCTTTCTTCCCTTGAGCTAGGCGAAAATGGAGGCTTTGGTGAGATGAAAATGATGAAGAAAGTGATCAGATTTTTAGGGATGCCACCACGTCTAAATAAAGAGAGGAAAGAGGGAAAATGAGTTGAAATCTTTGACCAAATCCAAGGGCTCAAATTGTGACACTTGTCACACCCTTATTCCATCTCTATGAGTTCACATGAACCCACACACATGGGATTCCACCCACTTAATCTCTACACAAATCAATCTCAACCATTGATCTTGAAGTTACCAATGAGTTTCCTCTTCGGTAACTGACCAATTGGTCGGTAACTTTACCGTTTTGCCCCTGATTACGGTAATTCCTCTTGAATCACCACCAAATACATTTTCTCATTCATTCACACCACAATATGCGCCTTCCCTCTATTTTAAGTCAATTTAGATGTTAATCCATAATTGAGCTTAAATACAGGGTTTCGGCGTTGCTCACAACGCATACGAATCACATCGGGTGCTAACTCACACCATAATCTCCAAAAGGGTTCATTTATCACTAATGACATCCACTTTTAGATTCATTAACCCTTAATCACAATTTAAGATCTTGCTAAACTGGGGCTTAGCAATCCACTTATTTCAGGCTTAATCTCTAGCCTCAAGTCTCAGAATTTGGGATATTACACCAACAATTTAGACAGGTGAAGATAGAAGGTATGCTGAGAACGAATAAGGGAACTATACAAGAGGATTGCAGTGGTGGAACGAAGACGGGAAGATGTTTTCGTTTCATTGGAACGAGTTTAGACACCCAAATAGCCCTGTGCGGCTACATTGATTATAATTATCATGTACGAAACCCTATGGGGAATTTCTGTAATTATACACATAATATCAGTATATTTATACTATTCCTGTATTGCCCACATAACCCACAATAATATTCCACTGCAAGTCAAAATAAGTGAGGGTGTAACATTGGCACTGTTGTCAACATCGCACAGTCACCTCTTAATTTTGCTCAGTCAATATTTTCCATTAGTAACATTAACAATGTTAACTTTTAAGGACTAAAAATGCAATTTACAAACTTAACGGACTAAAATGATACTCCTTCCAGTCCTATTTGTAAGAGCCTAATAACCAAATTGCACGGATTAAGAAAGTGATTAAAATTAGTTAAAAATAATGAGTACGTATTGAAACAAACTTTTTTTCCAAGTATATCCTTATTTATAAGGGGCAATTAAAAGAGAGAAATAGAATACACATAAGTATCACCAACCCTATAATTAATGCAATATATATATAATTAATAAGGGTCACAAATGGAAAAAAAACTCATTAAATGTTGAGACAACTCTTGTTGGGCTTTTATTAAAAAAAACAAGGCAATTCAGATTTTGGGCTCTTATAAAAAGGATCAGAGGGAGTACCTCATGTAAACTTAAATGACCAAAAATATACTTTAGCTTAGTTTGAAATATCTATTGAGATGGGAAAAATAGTAGTATGGTATATATAGTAGAAAATCAATCTGTTATATGGCTTATAGAATCTTAAGTTACAGTTCGAAGAAACATCTCGTGGACCAAAACACAAAGATGCCTTTTCATGATATGACCCAATCAATTTTTTATTTTGTCTTCTGCCTTTTGCTCTGTAGTCTCCTTAATGGTCCCTTCTTCAACTTCTCCCTCTTACAAGTCAAGCTTCTAATCACATATTTTGCAGCAAAATCATTGGTCGTCAGAATCACCCAAATCCATCGGATACAATACGAAAGAATCCATTCAGGTCGCCATAATGGGTTATTTCCTACTTCCAGTCATCGTTGTGTTGTTGTGTTATGCGTTGTTGTGTTGCGTTGTGTTTTAGCGTTTTGTGTTTACACCCGTTTCCATTTTGATAATCAAAGAGTAATAAAGACGGAATTTAATGGGCATACGAAAAAGTACAATTATACTGATAAAAATATTCGTTTACAATCTCATCATCGTTCGTCAACGAAATATAGAAAATACAACGGAAGTTTAATATTTACAAGATTCCCCAAAATATATAAACATAAACTAATTATAACTACTATCATGTCCTCACCTCGAGACACGTGCCAGTCATTTCCCAACGTCTACGCCTTTGCCCTTTGACCCACTGGCACCCGCTGAGATGTTTATTTAAAAATAGGGTGAGATTCCGAAGAATCCAATAGAAACATGCTATCGTTAATAGAAAATGCAAAAAGTAAATATGACATGCGCTAAGGTATGCACCAATTAATGAACAATAAAAACACATCATCTGCATGTATACATGAGTAGGGCCCAGTCCCACTATTCTACACTGGTTGGGTTCTCACCAACTTCAGTGTAAGTGCACACCGGCACTAACTTCCTTTCTCTAGGCAATTCATGTTAATTAATAAAGTGCATTTACAAACGTTTGCATCCACACAAGCATATAACTATGGTATAATGTATGAAGGATAATGTCCCTACCTCAAAGCTTTATAAATCTCTATTTAGGTGTGTCTCATAAAACGTGTCATGTTCGGCCTCCGACTCGGTCCTAAAATATTAACTATACAAGAAATAGATCATAACCTATCCAAGTATCATTTTAGAATCTTACATAGTGTTTCTTGTGGTTATATTAGTCTACGATGAAATTTTACTAAAATGCCCCCGAGACCTCAGCCCGATGGCACGTTTTCCTAAAATTTTGACTAAGGCTATTCGGACATATTTTCGCCCAAGGAATCCATTTCCAGGCTTGAAATCACCAAATTCTCTGTCAAATTATGAAAATACCTATGACAGCCCCAATTTAGGGATTTCAGTGGCGTTTTCGTAATTATGCTTTTTTGGCCTCTACCGAAAAAGTGACCAACTGTAACCCCACCTATTTTTTCCCATTGAGTCCAATGGAACCATCTATTTCATGAAAATCTAGCTCCTACCCCCTAAAACAGTGCTGGCCAAAATATTTAAGAAAATGAAAAAATTGGGGTTTTGTGTTTTAGCTTCCAAAACTTGTATTTTTCTACTTCTAATCCTTTATTGACTCATTTAAACACTTTTTAACCATGATTCAAAGAAATTTGGGCAACATAACCCCTTAGGGTTATAGCTTTTCCAATTTTTCCACTCAACCAAGAAACTTGAAAAATCAAGAAACATCAACAACAACAACCACAAGAGAGCAAGTTCATAAAGTTACCCTCTTGCTTTCAATCTTGGCACCTTAACTCCTTCTCTTCCTTGGAGACTTGACTTGCTAAACACCTGAATATATGAAGAAGAGAACCTTAGAGGAAGTGTTACACAAGAATAGGAAGCCAAATCACTAAATCAACACTTATTTATCTTAATCTTCTTCGTCCTTCTCTCTAAGTCTTCAAGAACTCTTCCAAGCTCTCTCTCTCTCCCTCTTCTCTTGATGTGTTATGCGTGAAGTGTATGAAGGGAAGGGAAGAGAAATGCTTCATAAACTTCCTCCCTTAATTCTACACCATTTATCTTATCAAGGAGCCATAATGTGACACTTGTCACAACCTTACATCCACCCATGCCTCCTTCCTATTTACTCATGATTTCTCCTTTAGTTCCCTTTGGCATTGGTCAAATTTTTCCTCCCTTGGTTAGGCAAAAAAAAAACTGTCCCTCCTCTTCTTTTACTAACTAAGTAAGTTCTCTTCCAACTAGATCTAAGTTTGTACTCCACCATGCAATCAAGTTTATCCCTTCCTTTACTCAAGCAATTCCCTTCATGCATTCACCATACCTTTATGTAAGGACACTCCACCATTGTCATCATTGGCCATAAGTACCATGTCCATGTAGCATTGCCATCATGACTTTATTCATGTAGCATTTTGGACATGTGCTCATGAAATTAAATCTTTCCCTTTATCTTCATGGGTTAGACGAAATTAGGGAGGAGAAGGGAAGGAAAATGTGCTTCACAAATCCCATAATTCCCCTTAATTGATTTATGCCCAAGTCCCTCAAATTCTATTGATTTATTCCCTTAAGAATAATCAATTTATACATTTTCCTTTATTTTCCTTGGTTAATTGAAATTAACTCCAATTAATTCAAAAATAATTAATCTTGGGCTAAATTAGCAAAATTATAATTTTGCTATCACCTTTGTAATTTAATTCCTTTCTTGAATTATTTTGCCCATTTCCTTATAAATATGAATATTTCAAAATTCACAAGATCCAAATTCATGAATATTCACCATTTTATTGAATTTCTCAATTAATTACAATATATTTTTAGTGAATATAAAATTTGGGGTGTTACACTTTTTCTTGGCCAAGTTTTTTTAACCAAGTTTTTCCCCCTCATCTTGGGTCATATAAGCTTAAGAATTTATTTTTTCACCTCAATTTACCTAGTTAGCATCCATTTAAGTATATTTAATGGTGTTAATGGTACATAAACTTAATTAACGTTGTTAACTCTTACTCCAAGTTCTTTTGAAATTTTAGTGGCTGACAGTTTAAAATAAAGTAAACTTGAGGATCAAAACCACATATTTAAAGCTTCAAGGACTAAAACCAAAATCACTGTAAATTAATAAGCACAAAATTTGTGTTAACCCTAACAAAAATAAATTATACAAAATCAAGAAGATAAACCGGTAAACTCAGCCCATCCGTTAAGTATTATTGTTTTGATTGGACTCAGCCCATCCGGTAAATTTGTGATAGGAATGTAAACTCAAATCATGACAATTTACTTTTATTAATAAATAGGTATTCAAAAGATATGGTCAAACAATTAAAATATAAAAAAGACAACAATATAATTTGATTTAAATATATTTTAAATCTAAATAATTATATTAAAATCTATCAATATTTATATTTTATCATACTCAACAAAGAAATTTTTAATGACGTTTATATATAAAGTCGCTAAACATAATCAAATATGAAATTCTAGCAAAAGTTTAATAGAAAGTTAACATGATTTTGTAAGTTAGAAACTCAGTAAGTGATAACCTTGCGAGTTCAACTAAATTTGCACCTATCACGAGTTCAAAAATGAGTTCATGCGATTTTATGAATTAAAAACATACAAGCGGTAAATTCCAGTAAGCTAAGTAATGCTAACAAGCAAATTTGACCATTTGTTCATGTTCATCATAAAGCCATGAGTTAGTTTCTTTTTTTTTTTGAATACAAAAGGCCAAGATAAAACTTGGTAAATGACTAATCTAGATCAATTTACATCACAAGAGGAATGTAAGGTCAACTCTCATGTAGTCTCGACAACCAGGATGCAGCAGTGGCCATACCACTAGATCACCAACTATATATTGAGCATCTCTTGCCAAGTAATTGGCGCAGCGTATAGCTTCTTTGGATACATAGTGAAGCTCAATTTCCCAGTCTGAAAAAAGTAAAGAACGAACTGTCTCAATCTCCACACGTAGAGGGTGGTCCTCGCCACTGAACCGCATCACTAACTGACAAGCCTCTACTGAGTCTGTGTACACATGAACCTTCCAAAAGTTGAGCTGCTTGCATAGTTGTAGCCCAGTCAATATCCCCATTAATTCAGCTCCTATTGAGGAAATAGCACCCAAACGATGTTGGAATCCAACAACCCAATCGCCCTTCATGTCTCAGACTAAACCACCATATGCAGCCAGTCTTAGAGATGTAACAGGACCGTCCGTGTCTAATCTAACATACCCATTCGGTGGTGGATGCCATCTAGAATCTAGGTCTCCGTCTGTCCTGAACAGCTTGTTACCAAAAGTGGTCATCACATTACTGTCCTGTAAATGGAAAATTCCTTGATAAGCAACATCTAGAGCTTGTATGCAAACACCTTCTATGACTCCCTTACACCTATTCTTCCACAATAGCCAACAAACAAGACTAAAGACTTTGAGCCAGGGCCATCGTCGGAATCGTGGAAGACCCATAGTACGGGATAAGTTCATTCGAATCCAGCCCTGCAAATCATATTGAAAAAAACTAAAATGAAGGTTAGGATGAACAAAATATAACCACACATTTCTGGAAAGCTCACAATCATGAAGGATATGAAGTGTATTTTCCACTCTCTGACATTGAAACGGACACTCCTCACATTGTGTCAAACTTCTCTTAGCTCTAAGATCGTTTGTAGGAAGTTGCTCATGAATCATTTACCATAAAAACTTCACTCTTTCCGGTACCGGGAGCTTCCACTGGATATCCACAATTTGTTCTTATTGTGTGGAGAAAATTGGTAAGTAGCTCGAACACTAAAATTTCCATCTGAAGCCGGTCTCCAGTAGAAAGTATCAGCATCATTCCCACATGGGGAAGGAAGTTGAGAAATGATATTGATTACCCACTGGGGAAGAAATTGCCTCCACTTTCATAAGTCCCACCTACCATCAGCTGACACAAAATCTCTAACATTTGCCCATGGATTAAGATTATGGAGATTCTGATCAACGAGGTGTATGAGAGGCATGTCAATTGGGGACTATAGATCTCCCCAAACATTAGTTAATATACTGTCATTTAACTTGCGTCCCACTCCTCTATAGAACCTTTCCTAAACAGAGGAAATACTACACAACATGTTGGAGGCTAGTTGTTTACTATACACCATGGGAGAAATCTCGTTCCCACAACCATACTTCCCTTTGAGACATTTGATCTAGAATGTATCAGGTCTGGTTGACAAACCCCAACATAGCTTCATGATGAAAGCCACGTTTTGATTCCTAAGGTCTCTAATGCCAAGTCCCTCACTTTCTTTCCCTTGTTTTATCTGATCCCATGCAATTAGATGCATCTTCCTCCCATAATGTACTTGATTCCAAAGAAAGGATCTACTTAACTTTTCAATCTCTTGCAAGACACCTTTAGGGAGCAGGGTAGTTTGCATATGATAAGCAGGCAAAGTAGATAAAATTGATTTAATTAGGACAGTGTATCCCGCCATAGTAAGAAACCTGCTTTGCCAATCTGCTAATCACTTACAGGCCTTCTGTATAATAGGGAAGTAGGTAAGCTTCGTAACTTTGCCATGTATAAGATGAACGCCAAGATATTTCCCCAAATTCCTAGTAATACCAATCCCCAGCTCATTGCTTAGTTCCAGCACCCTATTAAAATTTACATTCCCAGAGAAAAATGCTTTTGACTTGGCCAGGTTAACGTGGTGCCCATAAATCTCACAAAAGCCTTTCATAACATCATTCATCACTGCAATTTGACATGTAGAGGCCTCTCCAAATAGAAGAAGATCATCAGTAAAGAATAAGTGAAAGATGATAGGGGAGTTCCTATTAAATCTCAGCCCTTTCCATTGTCCCGTTTGAATTTCTCTATTTATTCTATGACCTAGCCTTTCCATACAAAGAACAAACAGGTAGGGACATAATGGATCTCCTTGACGGAGACCACGGGCAGGTGAGAAAGAAGATGACACAACCCCATTCCACAACACATTTATAGAAACCAATGAGGTACACTCCATTATAATGGCTAGAATAGTATCACGTAGCCCAAGGCCAGTAAGAGTAGTCCTCAAAAAGCCCCAATCCAGATGGTCATAGGCTTTCTCCATGTCTACCTTACCCACCACCGACCGTTTCTTCCTTCCCTCTTCCGTATTGTATGAATAGCCTCTTACGCGATGATGATATTGTTACAGCTTTGTCTTCCTGCAATAAAACTGCATTGTTGAGGATGTATCAAATAAATCAATGCTCTTTTCAATCTATTAGCTATGATCTTGGTAATAATCTTGAAGATAACATTGTAGAGGGAAATAGGCCGGAGGTCTCTCACTGTATGTGGATTGTCAAGTTTTGGAATTAGCACTATGTTAAAGTGATTAATATCTTTAACCTTTTCGGGATGATGCCAAACATCCCTAATATAATCACATACCTTGGTGCCCACCCGATCCCATTGAGTGTGAAAAAGCACCAATCATGAAAGCTGCATTTAAAAGCACCAATCATGAAAACTGCATTTTTAATCTCAGTATCATCCACCTCCTTATGGATGAGTTGATCATCCTGCATTAACAAGGGTGGAAAGTCCGTAGGCCAATCGAAGGATTCAAGAACATGATCATCTTTGGCATATAATTCACGAAAGAAAGTTCCAACCATGTTCCTCAACTCTTCCGGCTCAGTAATCCAATTACTAGCTTCATCTTGGAGAGCTGAATATGTTTACTTTTCCTCTTAATTACTGTGGAAGCATGAAAGAATCGAGTGTTTCTATCCCCCCAATCAAGCCATCTGCATCTAGATTTTTGGAACCAGATTAATTCTTCTTATGCACACAGTTTACTATACTCTTGCCAAAGCTTCTTTTCTAGCTGAAATATGCCTATAGATTTGTTATTCCTACATGCTCTGTCAATACCTTCCAGTCGTTTCATCATATGCTTCTTTTTTGTAGGAATACTACCAATAATAGCTGAATTCCAATCCAGGGCCTCTTTTACAAAGTTAGCAGCCCCATCACACCAGTCCCTATTTTCCCAGGACTTAGTGACTATAATAGGGAAACTATTTTCGAGAGCCCAGGTAGACTGGTACTTGAAGGGATACGGGTCCCTTCTATTTGTTAGGTGAGTCTCCTCCGCAACAACCAAAAGTTTATGATCAGAATTGAAGCGAAGACAGTGAAAACCCTTACTTCTGGGATGTCGCATCTCCCACAAAAGGTTACCGAAAACCCAGTCTAGTCTTTCTTTCACCCCTTGCTTCTCCTAGGTAAATTTCTCTCCCACATATAGTAGTTCAATTAAGTGAGTTGTCCTAATACATTCTGAGAATTGGGCCATAGCTCTCACCAAGGGCTTAGAACCGCCTAATTTATCAGCAGGTTTGAGAAAGGAATTAAAATCCCCAAGGACCTCACACCGGCTATCCACAAATCATGTCGTGGAACTTGTGTAATACCTAAACCTGATTCTTCTATCTGCACGACAAATTTAGTTAAAGTTAAATGATATTTAAACAATTTATCTATAAATGAAATAATAATTAGTTCGTACCAATTTTCTTTCTAACTGTGCATATGAAACAGATCCTTGTGTGTACCGGTATGGCATATTGAGCGCGTTAGCGCGATTTTTCTCACTCAACTCCTGTTTAGATCAAAATGATTCATATCAATGTACAAATGTTAATTACTAATATAATTTAGTAAAACAAATTATATTACCATAAATTCCTGAGTTGTATGTGTTTTGATAAACTCATCCCACATTTCTTGAGTGATGATTATTTCGTACAATGGATAAGGCGGTGTATCAATGATATTGTCATCATCATCCCTCAAGTAGTATTTGACAAGATCAGATCAAAATTTTCTCATAAGTTTTCTAGCTTTTCTTAGTACGAAGTTCTTCCAATCATCATCAATAATAAAAATGCTTTGTAACAAAAAAACATATATAATATGTAAGATTGAAATTAAGTGAAACATAGCAAACAGAACAATGATATAATTAATATGTTACCTGAACTTCACCCCATATCTCATGCTCATAATCTTTTTTGACCATTTTTCAATTTTGAACTGTAATAGGGACTCTGTCTCGAACTGTAGTCCCAATCAAGTTATTTAATGACTTACCGTTCTCACCGAACGGGTTTCCATTTTCATTCCACTCCAGATGTAACTTGATTCCACTACTTCTCAATTTGATCAATCTCGCCATAACTATCCTGCCATGTCGTACGTTCGCCTCAAATCTTTGTCTGCCAATATGCTGAGGAACATTATCAGCAGTTTCATCGTGTGGTGAGTCCATACTTTTGAAAGTGAAATACACCAAAATAAAACATCAGTGTTTAATGTCAACCATATCAACGAAAGCAAATTATTTTGAAATTTATAAAAACGTACGTACAAGTAAACAAGTCAAGGCACTTATTATCTTTTCCTTTTTCTGGTTTGATTTAAAATTTTATTCTTCAGAATTCATGTTGGATTGAGAATTGTGTTTCTATTGACCCAAGTTCCCTCTTCATGATCATGTCTCACGTATACGGGTCCATCTTCATCTCCATCTTCATCTTTATTTACATCTCCATCTATATCAATCTCTACTGACCACAAATTTTCAAACGAAGGATCGTCATCATTGATGTTCAAATTTTCATTACTTTCAAGATCAACTTGTTCTTGACGATTCTTGTTGGATGGGAGTACAATAGACCAATTCTTTCTAGCAGGATCCGGAATGAAAAACGCTTGTTCTGCTTGTGCTGCTAAAATAAAAGGATCATCTTCATACCAAACTTTAGAAAGATCCACTTGAACAAAGCCTAAGTCATCTATCTTCAATCCACTGTTGTTGTTAACCCACTTACATTTGAAGACAGGGGCCCTGAACATAGAGTAATCTAACTCCCATATGCGTTCAATGCCACCAAAGTATGCGTTCAATCTAACTCCCATATGCGTTCAATCTCACTCGAGTGAATGTGTATTTGTGGTTTAAGCCCGCGTTTCAGGGGAACACTCGCAGTCAATTTGTCAAGAGTGTGATTTAGCACTCGCGAGTTTTATGCCCTCACTCGAGTACCAGAGCTAGTACTCAAGTGCACTTCTGACTCTGGGTTTTCTGTGCTCTCGGGTGAGCACTTATTGTGCCTCACTTGGTGGGACTCGAGTGAGTGTGGGGGCATCACTCGAGTGTTGTTCTTGGTGCTCGAGTGTAACGAGCATTTCTGGCCTCTACCTATGCTCTCAGTCAAGCACTCGCATGAGTGAGCTTTCATGCTTGAGTATAAGTTATCTCATCACTCGAGTGCTACAGCTAAAAATGCGATTTTGAGGTTTCAAAAGATGGTCTTTAGTTAAGTTTCTCCCAACCCTTTAGGCATGTGTGTAGGCTTTAAGTAGCCACCTAAAGGTCATGAATGATAACCAACTTCAAGTGTTATGAAAATAAGGATTTAGAATAAAGATTAACCTTATGTCCTCGATTTTGATTATAGGGTTTGATATTCACCTGGATCGTGAGTAGCCAGAGCTGGAGCATACTTGGAAAGAACAAGTGTAGGGAACTTACCTCTCCTGCATGTATTTGATATTTGTGTTAGTGTGTTGATGCATGTTATTGCTTTGCCTGATTATGTGAAACATGTATGAATGATTTGAAGCTATGTTTCAATTTATGCTATGGCCATAAGCATATTGTTTGAAGCATTGAGCTTGCAGATTTGTCATTGTGTGAACATGAGTTATTTGATCCAAGTATGTCATGCATTAAACACTTATCGTGCATGTATATTGGTATTGTTTTCCTATTGAGATTCTCTCAAATCTCACCCTCTCCTACCAATATTTTAGACAGGACAGGTGGATCGCTGATGGAGCAAGCAACCAAGGGCGGTAAGGTCTTCCTTCTGGGTTATTTGAGTTTGATAGTTGATTATCATTGCTAGTTGGGATAATTGTATATATATGATTTGGATATGTATATGTTCGGATGAGTATTTGATTATGTATTTGAAAACGATATTGTGTAATCCCCGTATGAGAACTTGTAAAAGGGTGAATGTGCCCTATGAAGCCTTTATAAAGGTATGAACCCGGGATTGCGGGATATTAAGTTGTGCACTCTGATATGTATATAATGAATGTGATTTATCTCAGTGTGGTAATTGTATTCAACATGTGAATATGAGGCCAGGTAAATTGGATTTCAACAAGTATTTATGAAAACCCTATTGGGAAGATGGGATTGAAATGAGTTTTGATTATTATTAGTCTCTATTTCACTTTAATCGTGTATTTTGAATATTAATTACGGTAGGGGGTTACACCTTCCCTTGTCCGGTAGGTTAAGTAGGCTAAAGCCGAAGGACAGAGCAGTCACCTTCAAGCTCTAAGTCAAGAAATCAAGCAACAAAGATCGTTACTAATAAGATAGAAAGATAGAAAAGAGCTATCATCCTCAGATGACAGTCCCTTTACCTTTAAAGAAAGAAACACATCCAACCCTGTTCTTTGGGCGGCAAAACGGCAGATGTTCTTAGTCTTTGTTGGTCATATCATAGATATTTTTGTGGCAGGAGAATATAAATATGAGGTTTGCCCGTTCAAGCTCATGTCGGCAGTATAAAGGCTTGATGAGATCAGAGATTTTGGAGGGATGACATTTTGATATCTTATCTTTTGAGTGGCCTCCACCTGATCGCTAAGCTAACTTCCTTCCATGGCTTATGGCTGTTCTTGGTGGTAAGTTTTTCATTTCATCTTGTTTTCCGAGTCTTTGATCTCATAATTCTTCATTCACAGTTCTGGGAGTACATTTCTATTGTTGTACCCGTAGTTTACTATTAAATGTCTGTGTATTTTTCCCATCAAGGATTAGATTCTTCTCTAGAAGAGTTCTTGAGTGAAGGTTGTTCATGTTGATTTGGAGATAGAGATAACGGAGGAAGAGTATAGTGGTATATTCCCAAAGCCTTAAGATCTTTTGCTATTCTTTGGCCAGATTTAGGTGTGAACCAGGAGCTTGCCATTATGGAGAGGGAATGGATATTACTTACTACTCTGCGTGTGCTTTGGAGTATTGGAATACTGATCAGAGGCGGGCGATAGTAGCGTAATGTAACCCCCTGACTTTAAACACGTAATTATAATTCGATAACGCATAATTAAATCGGATTAGAGACCATTGGATGCTTTAACCTCATTTTAAACTTTCTGTCTCACAGTAAAATTTTTACAAAACTTTCAAAACTCTTTTTCCCATCCAGGTCTCAATTTCAATATTCGAATATAATTACCTGTGCAGTTAATAAACATTCAATCATATCAGAGTGTATAACGCATCCCCAGCAACTCCCGGGTTCTATGCATAAAAACCTGAAGGTTTATAGGTATACAATAGGGGATTACACAACCAAAATCGAATGTAGTGTTCCTGATTCAGAATATACAGTAATCCCGAGTTCAAAATTCATAACCAACGTTTCCAATTCAACTATATACCCCTAAGGGTCCTAATTGCTTCAGGTTGGCCGCTTCTCCTTTGAGCCACACGCCCTGTCTGAAATGTTAGTCATAGGAAAGAATGAGATTCAAGAGAATCTCAGTAGTAACAAACCACTCACACAATGCATAAACACAAAGCATGTATATAAATCACAAACAGCAACAGCAGCAGCAATTCACAGATACATGGTTTTCACCACAAAAAATAGCACTCACGGCTGTATACACAATACGACAGCTCTTGCTGTAATCAACATCACGACAGCTTACGCTGTAATCACAATAACGACAGCTTACGCTGTAAACGATAGCTTGCGCTGTAAATGACAGCTATCACCAGCTGTAACCGCAGCAGCATCAGAAATCATCATAAAACAGTGATACAACACACATACAGTGCATTACACAAAGTATAAGAGAGAGAGTCACTACCTTGTCCTTTCCTGACGTCCTTCGGCGCAGTTGGCTCCCGAGGGCGGAAAATATCGAATCCTACAATTCCAAATGCACCATTTAGACACTTCTATAGTGTTACTTGGGGTTATATGAGTCTATAATGAAAATTTACAAAAATGCCCCCAGGACCCGGCCCGAGCCCGCCGTACCCGGTCCGGTTGCACTTTTCCCAAAATTCTAATCTGGGCTATCCTAACCTATTTCCACCCAAGGAACCCATTTCCAGACTCAGAATTATCAAATTCAATATAAAATTACAAATTTACCCTTGGCAGCCCTACTTCGAGGGTTTCAGGGGCGTTTTCGTAATTATGCTTTTTCGGCCTTTTCCGAAAAAGTGACCAACTGTAACCCCACCTAATTTTTGCTCCTGAACTCAATGGAACCATCAAATCATTGAAAATCCAACTCTAAGACCCATTTCTAGAGCTGGCCAAAATTTATGAGTTCTCCGGGGAAAATCGGGGTTTTACGATTTCGGCTCCGTAAACGCGTTCCTTTCTACTCCTAACCACTTTATTAACCATTACATTAGGTTACAACTAACATTAAGACCCAATTTGGGCAGCATAACCCCTAGGCCATAACATTTCCAAACTTTAAAACCAATGGCAATCCGGCGAAATTTCACCGATTAAATTGCCTACAACAGCCAGAATAAGCAATATACGAAAGTTTGGAAGTTACCTCAAACTCCTAATAGCTTCTCCTTGACTGGTTGAAAACCCTAGCCTCTTGAACACCAAATTTTGAGCTTCACAACCTTAAAGAATAAAGAGGAGTAGCTTAGAGTCGGAGTTATACGCGTTAGGAGCTAGATCGTCTGAGAAATCGGCTTACCTTGCGAGATTTCTTCCTCTTTTTCTCTCTTTTCTCCAAGCTCTCTCTCACGTTTGTGCTGCTGGAAAAGACGACGGGAAATGGAAGGGAAAAGGTGTTGTAATTGTTTTATAACATTAGGCTCATGTCATGGTATTGCTTGCTTATGTCATATTTAGAAATTTCCAAAAATCCACTTTATGTACACAAATCCTTTTTGTACATATAAATGATTCACAAGCCCAATTAAATTCCAACCACTCTTTCCTCTTCTTGGTCAGTCATATGCACGTCCAGGGGCCCAATTTTGTGCCAAAATGGGCTGATCACAAATTATCCCATAATTACAAAGTTACCATCACAAATTTTCCATTTTCGGATTTGTTGGCAGATTTTCTGCCCTAACTTTGAAAAATCATAACTAATTCTAGAAAAAATGAAATGAGGTGATCCCAAAGCCAAATGAAATATATTTAAGTCCTATTTATAGGAAAAATATGAGCCATTACCAGAAATCACCAAAAAATTCCAGAATTACACAAATTTCATCATTGCCCCAAAACAGAGTCCATTTTCGACCTCAAACTTTGAACAGTCATATCTCCCATTTCCCAAAACGAAATGGCACAAATTATATATCCATTTTGAAGTGAACTTTAAGACTGGAAAGTTTCAGAATTTTTAGACACTATTTAGTCATTCAAAACGTTCACACAAACGGACTGCCCAGAATAGAATTTCACTGGACAGAATTTTAGATTTTGCATCTTTGCTTCCATTGGTTCCATTTTCATACCAAACATCATTCCCACATAAATTTTCACAAGGAAGCCATTGGAATCATTAACATATCCAAATTCCCATAACACATTCTTCAAAAGTGTTTATTCAACAATAATTACATCCACTTTTGAAGTGATTAACCCTTAATCACTTTTTGGGATATTACATTTCTCCCCCCGTAAAATAAATTTCGTCCTCGAAATTTGTCACACAACTTGAGCCATAAACTCTGGATAACGTCTTCGCATATCTGCTTCTGCTTCCCAAGTTGCTTCCCTCTGAGTCATTCCCTTCCAGATCACCTTCACAAATGGAATGCTTCGGTGTCTAAGCCGTCGTTCTTCTCTATCAATGATCTGTTCTGGCTTTATCACATATGTGAAGTTGTCTTGTAACTCAACTTCTTCATATTCAACAATATGAGATGGATCCGGTTGATACTTCTTTAGTTGGGAAACATGAAACACATCATGGAGTCTGCTCAAGTTTGGGGGTAGGGCTACTCGATAAGCAACAGGCCCAATCCTCTCAAGGATTTCAAAAGGACCTATATATCTCGGGCTCAGCTTCTTCCTCTTGATGGCTCGCCCAATGCCCGTAATTGGTGATACTCTAAGGAATATGTGATCACCAACCTCAAATTCTAGAGGCCTTCTCCTCTTGTCAGCGTAACTTTTCTGTCGACTCTGCGCTGCAAGGAGCCTCTTACGAATGATCCGAATCTGTGCTGAGGTTTGATCAACCACATATGGCCCATAAAGCTTCCTTTCGGATAATTCATTCCAGCATAAAGGTGATTGACACCGTCTTCCATACAACACTTCATACGGAGCCATTTGGATGCTCGCATGATAGCTATTGTTGTAAGCGAACTCAGCCAGTGGAAGGAAATGATCCCAACTTCCTTTAAAGTCGAGAACACAAGCTCGCAACATATCTTCCAGCGTCTGAATTGTTCTCTCGGATTGTCCATCCGTTTGAGGATGATAAGCCGTACTGAATCTTAGTTGAGTACCTAAGGCTTCATGCAATGCTTTCCAGAATCTCGAAGTGAATCGGGGATCTCGATCGGAAATGATATTCTTCGGTACACCATGGAGTTTCACAATTTCTCGGATATAAATCTCTGCTAGCTTATCCGGAGAGTAACTAGCATCGATTGGTATGAAGTAGGCTGACTTTGTTAATCGGTCCACAATTACCCAGATCGCATCATAGTTTCTGATCCTGGGTAATCCCACAACCAAATCCATAGTCACGCTTTCCCATTTCCATTCCGAAATCTCAGGACTCTGAAGTAAACCAAGCGGTCTCTGGTGCTCGATTCTCACTTTCTGACAAGTGAGACACCTTGCAACATATTTGGTTACGTCACTCTTCAAACCCGGCCACCAATACACCGATTTCAGATTCTGATACATCTTGGTCATACCAGGATAAAGAGTATATCGACTCTTGTGTGCCTCATCCAGAATCTGTTGCCTCAACTCTGCCTTAAATGGAACGCAGACTCTTTTCTGGTAACGAACCAATCCACGAGGCGATATGTCGTAGCCTGAAACTTCTCCCTGTTCGATTTGAGTCAGATTGCGCTGTATCCAGTCATCTTGACTCTGAGCTTCTTCAATTTCCGCCCTTAGATCACTTTCCTCTTGAGAAACAGTGTAACTGGCACAGATGATCTGGTTTGTCAAATTTAAATCACGGAAATCTTCAATCAATTTCCTTTCTTGTATCATCATAGCTGCAACGAGCACAGTCTTTCGGCTAAGAGCATCAGCGACTACATTTGCCTTACCCGGATGATATTTTATTTCCAGGTCGTAGTCCTTAAGCAATTCCATCTAGCGGCGCTGTCTCATATTCAGTTCTTTTTTATCATACAGATATTTGAGACTCTTGTGGTCGCAGTACAATTCCACAGTCACACCATACAGGTAATGACGCCAAATCTTCAAAGCAAATACAATGGCTACAAGCTCCAGATCATGAGTGGGATAGTTCAATTCATGAGGTCTGAGCTGTCGAGAGGCGTAGGCCACCACACGTCCCTGCTGCATAAGGACACACCCTAATCCCTGCCCACTGGTATCAGAATACACAACGTATGTCAAACTGGGATCGGGTAAAATCAACACAGGTGTCGTCGTCTGTAACACCCCGAATTCTGAGACTTGAGGCTAGAGAATAAGCCTGAGATTAGTGGATTGCTAAGCCCCGGTTTAGCAAGATCCCAAATTGTGATCAAAGGTTAATGACTCTAAAAGTGGATATCATTAGTGATAAATGAACCCTTTTGGAGATCATGGTGTGATTTGGCACCCGATGTGATTCGTATGTGTTCTGAGCAGCGTCGAAACCCTGTATTTGAGTTCAATTATGGATTAACATCTAAATTGAATGAAAATAAGGGGAAGGGCGTATATATGGTGTGAATGAATGAGAAAATGATTTGATGGTGATTCCAAGTGGATTGCCATAATCAGGGGCAAAACGGTAAAGTTACCGACCGATTGGTCAGTTACCGAAGAGGAAACTCATTGGTAACTGCAAGATCAATGGTTAGGATTGATTTGTGTGATAGATCAAAGGGGTGGAATCCCATGTGCTTGTGTGCATGTGAGCTCATAGGAGATGTGGTGGGATGTTGACAAGTGGCAAGATGTGAGCCCTTGGATCTTGGTCAACATTTCAAACTCTTCCCTCTCTCTTTCATAGTCGGCTAACACATGAGAAAAAGGGGAAAAAACTGATCTCACTTCATCATCTTCATCTTCATATCTCTCTCCCTCTTGTTCTCCATTTTCGCCCAAAGTGAAGGAGGAAAGAGAAAGAATCAAGGTGAGATTTAGCTTGTTTCTTGTCCTCTAATGCTCTAATCACCTTCTATAAAGTTGTTCATAGTGATGAGAGCTTCATCTCTATGGTTTTAGATTCTTGATTGAAGGTGTTTGATGGCTTGAGGAAATTTGGAAAGATGAAGAATCAAAGAAGTGGTTTGGGAAAGAGGAAGAGGTGAGTATTTGAAGCCTTTTGATCTAAGTTTTGTGATTTATGGTTGAGTATGGTGAATTTCGAATTTTGCCCTGAATTTGTGTGATTTTTGAAATGCATGAATTGCCTTGTGTTTGAGTGGCAATTGGTGTCTTGATGTGTTATAGAGCCATTGGAATTGGTTTGAGAATTTGGAATGAAAAGAATGACAATGTATGATTATGTTGTGGTTTGAATTGTGATTTGTGTGACATGTTGTGGTAACATGTCAATATGATTTGAATTTGGTTGATTTGGTGTTTCCAATGGATTCCTTGTGCAAATTTGTATGGGAATGGTGTTTGATATGAAAATTGGACCATTGGAAGCCAATTGTACAAATTTGGAATTCTGTCCAGTGGAAAGTCTGTTTGGGCAGTTCTGTTTGTGTTGCCGTTTTGAATGGGCAAATGATGTTAGAAAATTCTGAAACTTTCCAGTCTTGAAGTTCACATCTTAAGCTTCAAAATGGACATATAATATGTGTCATTTCGTTTTGTGAACTGGGAGTGTGAACTGTCCAAAGTTTGGGGACGAAACTGGACCCTGTTTTGGTACAATGTTGGATTTTGTGTAAATCTGGATTTTTGTGGTGATTTCTGGTAATGAGCCACATTTTTCCTATGAAGAGGACTGAAAAATATTTAATTTGGCTTTGGGATCACCTCATTTCTATTTTTTTGGAATTAGTTATGAATTTTTGAAGTTGCCTTGGCTGCAGCAGAAAATCCTGGCTGCAGCGCAAAAGTTTCTGTGAGCGTTTTGGCCGCAGCCAGAAATTCTTGGCTGCAGCCAGAAACCTTCTGTGCGTGTTTTGGCTGCAGCCAGAGGGTCTTGGCTGCAGCCAACCCCCATTTTTCAGGATTTTGAGATTTTGAAAGGTGATTTCCAACCTAGTACGTCCCAATCCTTTAAGCTTTCGTTGAGCTTATTTTAGCCACCTAAAGGGTGTGAATGGTAACCAACTTTAAGTGATATAAAAGTAAGGGTTTGGAATTGAGATTGACCCTATATCCTTGATTTGGTTTATAGGGTTCAGTATTCATTTGGATCGCGAGTAAGCGGAGGAGCTGGAGCATACGTGGAAAGAAAAGTGTAGGGAACTTACCTCTCTTGCATGCTTTGATGTTGTGTTTGTGTATTGATGCATGTATTGCTTTGCTGGATTATGTGAAACATGTATGAATGATTGTAGCTCTGTTTCTAGTTATGCTATGGCCATGAGTATGTTGTTGAAACATTGAGCACGCAGATATGTCATTGTGTGAACATGAGTTTTGTATTGCAAGCATGTCATGCATTAAACACATATCATACATGCATATAGGTATCTGTTTCCTACTGAGATTCTCTCGAATCTCACCCTCCCCTACCAACATTTTAGACAGGGTAGGTGGATCGAGGATGGAGGCAAGCAACCAGGGGCGACGAGGCTTCCTTCGGAATATTTGAGTTGGTAGTTGGTTATCATAGTTGGGAGTATTATGTATATTTGGATTTAGATTTGGATATGTACGGATTGGAATATGTTTGGATATGATATTTGTAGATGTATTTGAGAGGATTTGTGTAATCCCCGTTTGAGGAATCCTAAAGGGTGGATGTGCCCTATGAATTCTATGTAAAGGTATGAACCCGGGAGTTACCGGGATGAGATTGTTGTACACTCTGATATTTGTTTAAATGTGATTTATCTTCGTGTAGTAATTGTATTCGAAAGGTGAATATGAGACCAAGTTTATAAATGATTTCAAAAAGTATTCGTGAAAACCCCGTCATATGATAGGTTAGTAAATGTCATTTGATTATTATTGGTCTCTATTTCATTTTAATCGCGTATTTCGGATATAATTACGGAGGGGGTTACATCGTCAACCTCTCCTTCAGCTCCACAAAACAGTTTTCACATTTCTCATCCCACACAAACGGCTGATCCTTTCTTATGAGCTTGGTCATCGGCAACGCAATACGGGAGAAATTTTGGATAAATCTCCGATAATAACCAGCAAGACCCAGAAAACTGCGTATTTCCGCCACAGATTCTGGCCTCTTCCAGTCCAGTACTGCTTCCACTTTACTGGGATCCACAGAGACCCCTTCTTGCGAGATAACATGGCCTAAGAATTTCACTTCTGATAGCCAGAACTCGCACTTGCTCAATTTAGCATATAGTTGTTTCTCACGCAATGTAGTCAATACAACTCTCAAATAATGCTCATGCTCCTCCATACTCTTGGAATATATCAGAATGTCATCGATAAACACAACAACAAACTGATCCAAATATTGTCGAAAGATATGGTTCATGTAATCCATGAAAACCACAGGCGCATTGGTTAGCCCAAATGGCATCACCAAGAACTCATAGTGACCGTACCTGGTCCGAAAAGCAGTCTTCGGAACATCTTCTGCTTTCACTCGTAGCTGATGATACCCTGACCTTAGATCAATCTTCGAAAATACACATGAACCGGATAGTTGATCTAAAAGGTCATCGATTCGGGGAAGAGGGTACTTGTTCTTAATAGTAACTTTATTTAGTTCTCTGTAGTCGATACACAATCGAAGACTCCCGTCTTTCTTCTTTACAAACAACACTGGAGCTCCCCAAGGCGACACACTGGGTCTAATGAACCCTTTTTCAAGCAAGTCTTCTATTTGTTTCTTTAACTCCGCCATTTCATTTGGGGCCATCCGATATGGGGCCTTAGATATAGAGCCAGCTCCAGGCACAATATCGATTGGAAATTGAACTTCCCTTTCTGGAGGTAATCCGCTCAAATCATCCAGAAACACCTCAGGAAATTCATTTATCATGGGTATATTATTCAAGGTTTCGCCAGTTTCCCCTTGCACAGAGAAAAACACCACATAACCCTGGCAACCCTTTTTAAGATACCTTTCAGCTTTGGCTGCAGCAAGGAAATTCATACTAGAATCCACAACTTCAGCCCTCTGAGAAACAGGATATACTATCCTCTTGTTCCCACAATCAAGTAATACATTATTTGCTGTTAACCAATCAAAACCCAAAATAACTTCCAATTGGTAAAGCGGCAAACATATAAGATCTACAACAGATTGGTGCCCTTCCACAGTTATGACACAACTCAAACAAGCTTCTGTGGTTAAGGCCTTAACACCCATTAGAGTTGACACTACTAATTCAAATGGTATGTACATGCATTCCCAGGCGCTTCACGCAATCATAGGCGATGAAGGAGTGACTTGCGCCCAAATCATACAAAACTTGCAACAGATGGCCATTAAGAAGAATATTACCTTGTATCAGCTCAGGAGATTTACGGGTCTCTTCGTGGGTCATAGCAAATACTCGGCCCTGTGTCTTTGGTCTCTGGTCTGGCCGTGGCTCTTTGCAGTCAGCAGTAGTATGGCCCACACGCTTACAATTGTAACATATTATTTTGCCATCACATGTTTTACCCTGGTGTGGTTGATTACAACGACGACAAATCCACGGTGCAAAATATGTTCTTTGCTGGTCACGGCTCCCAGACTGGTAGGGCTTCTTACCACTTCCAGATGAAGATCCTTGCCCCTTCCGCTTCTGTGAGGTAGCACCCTTACTAGGTTCATTACGGTGGCTAATAGCTCTGGCAGGATACAATTCTCTCAAGTTGTTCTCTGTAATTCTGCATTGTTCAACCGCCTTGTTGAACTTAGTAAATTGGTGAGTAGCTAGGCGTTTCCTCAACTCTCGCCTCAGACCGCGAATGAGCATATCAGAACTCCATTCTTCATCATCCTTGTACCGGAGGTAAGAGGAGTACCGAGCCAACCGAACAAAACGGGACAAGTAATCATCAAAGCTCTCTGTATCCCCTTGTCTGATATTCAAAAACTCCATCTCCTTCTCGAGTCTCACTGATTTGGTAAAATACTTCTCATTGAACTCTTGTTGAAACAGTTCCCAAGTCAATGGCATTTCTTTGCTCTTCATTGTTAGGGCGATATTCTGCCACCAACGGTCTGCATCCCCTTCGAGCTTGTAAACAGCCAGCCGTGGCTTCACCTCATCCAGACAACCAAGAACCTCAAATATTTTCTCCAGCCTGTTCATCCAATCTTCGGCTGCCTGAGGGTCAAACCTTCCTCTGAACGCCGGAGGCAGATGCTTGCAGAATCTGGTGACCCAAAACTGAAGGTCTCTGTCCTCTCTAAGCGGCATCCCATATGATTCTTGATTTGGAATAGCATGAGGTGGGGATTCTAGTGGTCGTGCTGATCCTTCTGTAGTGTCCTCATGTCGAGTTTCTTCTTGAGTTTCCTCCGGAGTGGATTGAACCGGACCTTCCTTGTTCTTCGCCTTCTCTGCTCTGAGCTCTTCTCTCAGCTCAGTTATCATATCCCGCTGATCTTTGATTAGACCCATTAATTCCTGCATTGCATCCGGTGGGTTATCCTAGACGACCTCCACCTCTGGGTCTACACGCGGAATATTAGGGCGTCCTCTAGTTTTCTTCATTCTACAAACAACTTGCCCCATTAATTTAGTAGAGATAGTATGCACATATAGTCACAAAACTCATATATATATCCATGTCAATAAAACATACATGTGCATATACAACAATCATTCATAGATATCCCTACTACTATCTAAGGGATCTATCCTAGCTACCTCTACCCTTGCCAGGAACTATAGCTCTGATACCAAAATGTAACCCCCTGACTTTAAACACGTAATTATAATTTGATAACACATATTTAAATCGGATTAGAGACCATTGGATGCTTTAACCTCATTTTAAACTTTCTGTCTCACAGTAAAATTTTTACAAAACTTTCAAAACTCTTTTTCCCATCCAGGTCTCAATTTCAATATTCGAATATAATTACTTGTGCAGTTAATATACATTCAATCATATTAGAGTGTATAACCGCATCCCCAGCAACTCCCGGGTTCTATGCATAAAAACCTGAAGGTTTATAAGTATATACTAGGGGATTACACAACCAAAATCGAAAGTAGTGTTCCTAATTCAGAATATACAGTAATCCCAAGTTCAAAATTCATAACCAACATTTCCAATTCAACTATATACCCCTAAGGGTCCTAATTGCTTCGGGTTGGCCACTTCTCCTTTGAGCCACACGCCCTGTCTGAAATGTTAGTCATAGGAAAGAATGAGATTCAAGAGAATCTCAGTAGTAACAAACCACTCACACAATGCATAAACACAAAGCATGTATATAAATCACAAACAGCAACAGCAGCAGCAATTCACAGATACATGGTTTTCACCACAAACGACAGCACTCACGGCTGTATACACAATACGACAGCTCTTGCTGTAATCAACATCATGACAGCTTACACTGTAATCAGTAATCAACATCACGACAGCTTACGCTGTAATCACAATAATGACAGCTTACGCTGTAAATGACAGCTTGCGCTGTAAACGACAGCTATCACCAGCTGTAACCGCAGCAGCATCAGAAATCATCATAAAATAGTGATACAACACACATACAGTGCATTACACAAAGTATAAGAGAGAGAGAGTCACTACCTTGTCCTTTCCTGACGTCCTTCGGCGCAGTTGGCTCCCGAGGGCGGCAAATATCGAATCCTACAATTCCAAATGCACCATTTAGACACTTCTATAGTGTTACTTGGGGTTATATGAGTCTATAATGAAAATTTACAAAAATGCCCCCAGGACCCGGCCCGAGCCCGCCGTACCCGGTCCGGTTGCACTTTTCCCAAAATTCTAATCTGGGCTATCCTAACCTATTTCCGCCCAAGGAATCCATTTCCGGACTCGGAATTATCAAATTCAATGTAAAATTACAAATTTACCCTTGGGAGCACTACTTCGAGGGTTTCAGGGGCGTTTTCGTAATTATGCTTTTTCGGCCTTTTCCGAAAAAGTGACCAACTGTAACCCCACCTAATTTTCGCTCCTGAACTCAATGGAACCATCAAATCATTGAAAATCCAAATCTAAGACCCATTTCTAGAGCTGGCCGAAATTTATGAGTTCTCCGGGGAAAATCGGGGTTTTACGATTTCGGCTCCGTAAACGCGTTCCTTTCTACTCCTAACCACTTTATTAACCATTACATTAGGTTACAACTAACATTAAGACCCAATTTGGGCAGCATAACCCCTAGGCCATAACATTTCCAAACTTTACAACCAATGGCAATCCGGCGAAATTTCACCGATTAAATTGCCTACAACAGCCAGAATAAGCAATATACGAAAGTTTGGAAGTTACCTCAAACTCCTAATAGCTTCTCCTTGACTTGGCTGAAAACCCTAGCCTCTTGAACACCAAATTTTGAGCTTCACAACCTTAAAGAATAAAGAGGAGTAGCCTAGAGTCGGAGTTATACGCGTTAGGAGCTAGATCGTCTGAGAAATCGGCTTACCTTGCGAGATTTCTTCCTCTTTTTCTCTCTTTTCTCCAAGCTCTCTCTCACGTTTGTGCTGCTGGAAAAGACGACGGGAAATGGAAGGGAAAAGGTGTTGTAATTGTTTTATAACATTAGGCTCATGTCATGGTATTGCTTGCTTATGTCATATTTAGAAATTTCCAAAAATCCACTTTATGTACACAAATCCTTTTTGTACATATAAATGATTCACAAGCCCAATTAAATTCCAACCACTCTTTCCTCTTCTTGGTCAGTCATATGCACGTCCAGGGGCCCAATTTTGTGCCAAAATGGGCTGATCACAAATTATCCCATAATTACAAAGTTACCATCACAAATTTTCCATTTTCGGATTTGTTGGCAGATTTTCTGCCCTAACTTTGAAAAATCATAACTAATTCTAGAAAAAATGAAATGAGGTGATCCCAAAGCCAAATGAAATATATTTAAGTCCTATTTATAGGAAAAATATGAGCCATTACCAGAAATCACCAAAAAAGTCCAGAATTACACAAATTTCATCATTGCCCCAAAACAGAGTCCATTTTCGACCTCAAACTTTGGACAGTCATATCTCCCATTTCCCAAAACGAAATGGCACAAATTATATATCCATTTTTAAGCTTGGGAGGTGAACTTTAAGACTGGAAAGTTTCAGAATTTTTAGACACTATTTAGTCATTCAAAAAGTTCACACAAACGGACTGCCCAGAATAGAATTTCACTGGACAGAATTTTAGATTTTGCATCTTTGCTTCCATTGGTTCCATTTTCATACCAAACATCATTCCCACATAAATTTTCACAAGGAAGCCATTGGAATCATTAACATATCCAAATTCCCATCACAAATTCTTCAAAAATGTTTATTCAACAATAATTACATCCACTTTTGAAGTCATTAGCCCTTAATCACTCTTTGGGATATTACACGTAACATCCAGGTTAGGCATTCCAGCAGCTCTAGGAGTTCCCGTTCTCACTTTTCTTGATCTTCTAAGCTTAAAGCTCTCTAGCTTTGAGAAAAGAGAGACAACCATTTGATACTTGACAATGGAGAATAGTACTTATACTACTATTTTCTTTTATGCAGCTACTACAGCTAATAAGCTATGCATGATGATATATGATGCGATGCATGCTTTGACTTCAAAGGCTTGATAGTTCTTTTTGGTCGATTTCAAGTTGATTGCCTCAACCTATCGAGAAGAAAGTCTTATTATATAAGAGCAAAGAGCATATGACACATAAGATAAATCGATTCCAACCTTGGCTCAGGAGCTTCCTTAAGCCATACTACCAATTGCACTAGATTCTCTAGAAACTCCCTTTTGGTATCCAAGATATTCCTAAGAGCCTCTCAGTAGCAACCAGAATCTCACTCAATCTTTAGTTTCAATGCTAAATGGGAGCCTAGTTCAATGGCATAAATAGGATAGTTCAAAGCGAAAGGGATTGAAGACTAGATAATGCAAGAATAAGAAGTAATTAGGGCTTTCGAAGTGGGAAGACATTGCCTTCTGGTCAGATACATCTGGACTGACATACTCCATATCAGTTGGAGTTGAGTGAGGCGGGTTAATCCTACTTTACCTCGCTTTTTCTACAAAATGGCTATCTTTCAAAACCTGATGAACTTTGTTCATATGAAGGGGGAGTAAGACTCCCAGGGCACCTTATGGTACCCTCTGACCAGGTCTTGATCCTTAAATTCTAATGATCCTTGTCTCGATACATACTGAGTAATTAACCCAGTATGGTCCAGAGAAAGGTATTAACAATGGAAACCACTAAGCACTACTTGGATTAGGATATCTCGCCATAGGCAGATTAAACCTATATAGCAAGAAAGAATAATACTTCATTCCGACTAGACTACTATATTCATATAGAAAGACTAGTTGAAACCGGAACACAAACAAGTCCCTCTCTTCTCAATCAGTTGAAGCGATTGTATCAACTCAATCATAATACTTATCTCCAGGTTTTCTAGTTCAACTTCCTAACCATTACTAAGCTCTGTAGGATTCTCAGCAAAGCCGGGGCTTTCACTAGCAATAGTAAGAATTTCAGCACAATCTGACTTCATGGCTGCCTTTAGACTTGACTTTATTAGAACCAGAATTCAAGCATAAGGGTTGATATTAAGCCTAGCAAGGTTACCCTCTCATCCTCTTTTCTATCTTCTTTCTTTCTTTGTAATCAGTAAATTCAGTCCAGTCTTGCATTCCTCTCTCTTGACTTCATTCCTCTCAGTCGAGAGATAAATGATAGATTTAGACTGTCTTCTTAGAGGTAATTCGAGTCTTTATTGACTTCTCTCCTTCCTCAGATGGATTTCTTTTTACGGTTTCAACTGCTTCAAGAAATCTAGTAGGCAAGGAAGAAGAAAAGCAAGAGAAGGCCAATTCCCTGATCTAACTATTCCCGGCTCTAACCTGTAAGAGGCAAGCTTCACCCAAGAGGGCGGTGAATTGGGTGATGTTATAAAATTTTTCGCTTGACGTGGTGATATGAAAATATAGTAGATAGAGTAGAGTAGAGAAAATTTGAACACAGAGAGTTATACTGGTTCGGCCTAACAACAGGGCCTACGTCCAGTCCTCAGAGATCAAGACCTACTGAGATTTTCACTATATCTCCAAGATTCAATGGGCTCTCAGAACGCCACAAAACAACAATTGTCCTCAAACGGACTATGAGCAGAAATACTCTCTCAACAAGAAATTTCTCTCCCCCTTACGACAAGTCTTACGTGCAGAAAAACAACCTATGACTCTTCTCACTTGCTTATGTATACAAGACTTATGAGCAGCAACGTTCTCTCCTGCTTACACCACTGTAAGTCTTACGAGCAGCAACGTTCTCTTCTGCTTGTATCTTATAAGGCTTAAGAGTGGAAGACACAACAAGGAATTCTCTCAACGGCTTCTCTCGTAAGGAAAAACAACCCTCTCAAGGCCCCAATACCTTGAGATCAAATACACATAGAATTTAGAATTGTATGAAGACTCTCTTACAGAGCTAATGAATAAACACTGAAGATCAATGTGTATACAGAGGAAAATGATGAATAACAGAGACTTGGAATTAGCTTGTGAATTCTTGTGCTACGTTGTTGTTTGATTATCCTTGAATCTCTGTATATATAGTTGCTTCAGTTTTTGCCCGTTTGGGAAATCATCATTTGAGGAGCTGGACATTTGCAACTGTAGAAGAACACGCGCATGTTTGAATAATCTGAATGTGGTAGGTGCGAACGTGTTTGTAATCATGTTGTCTGCCGTTGTTTGACTTTTCTCCATAACAACCAATTTCAAACGTTCATCTTCCTGTATTATACTTTTAAAACAATCAAAACAATGTTAAATAATGATAATAAGTAATGATGATATGAATAAATAACAATAAACCATATTCGGAATGAACGTTATGAGACTTAGCATTTTTGGTGGTCAAACAGGGCATCACTCGAGCATGAAAGGCTCACTTCGAGTGATCTCCTATTTTCCTTCATATTCCTCTGTTATCGGGTTGTGCTTGCATGAATATCAGAGAGACAAAATCTTCACTCGCGGGTGAAGAGGGGTCTCACTCGAGCACAAAACCTCTGCTCGAGTGATCTTGCAATATTCACAGGAAATGTCCTCTCGGGTTATCACTCGCACACCATATTGACAAGAGTGAGAATTTGTACTCGCGGGTGAAATGGACCCTCACTCGAGCACACTTACCTCTGCTCGAGTTAGACGCATATTCTCAGGGAATATGCTCTCAATATCATCACTCGCATCAGGATTTCAGAGGGATAGAATTTTCACTCGCGGGTGATGTGGGCCCTCACTCGAGCACAAAACCTCTGCTCGAGTGAGACGCATATTCTCAAGGAATATGCTCTCAATACCATCACTCGCATCATATTTGGAGAGGGATAGATTTTACACTTGCAAGCATTGATGTGTCACTCGAGCATATACGGGTGTGCTCGAGCACACTTCCACTTCCCTTAACTTCATGACTCTCGGCCAAGTACTCGCAGTGCCTTGCTCGAGCACAGAATGCTCATGCTCGAGCATTGGTGTCTCTGCTCGAGTGAATAAAGGAAGCATGCCATTACTTGCTCTCGGCCAAACACTCGCAGACCTCACTCGCATGTGTGCTCGAGTGAGAATGACTTCTCTGCTCGAGAACATACCTTAGTGCTCGAGTGATCTCATGAACACAAAGGGAGAATGCCTCTCGGGTACACACTTCCTGGCTTTCTCTCGCATCTGCTCGAGCACAGATGAGATCTATGCTCGAGTGCAAACTTCATGCTCGAGCACTCAAGTGCAATTTCACAGCAGATAACAGTAAACTTCAAATATGCATTTGGTAACTTGGAATCTTTTCTTAACCTTCTAAAAACATGTTTTGCACATAATTGACTTATTGTTATCATCAAAACTTGGGATCTAACATAACCCTCTATTATCAGCTCACTGAAGAAACTTAGGGAAGCTAAGGGAGCAGGCTTGATTTCTCTTTTAGTGCAATCCCGACCTGAGAAAGAGCAGCAGGAGAGAAGTCAATAAGTATAATTAATGCCCTCAGCCTTAAGATAAGCGGGACTTAAGTCATTTGATTTAGTAGTTACAAGCTCTTCCGAAGAAAGATAAGATCTAGTGGTTTTAGGTAACAAAGAAGCCAAAGTCTTTCCCTTTTACCCTTAGTGAAGGAGTTTAAGTCAGGATTAGAAAGTCAATTAAGTAAGGTATGAAATACAACTAGCTCTGGGCTTTTCTTCCCTTCTCTTATCCGGGAGGAAGGACGAGTTGGTTTAGCTGCAGGCCTTTCTTTTCATACTTCTTTACAATACTACTGAAAAAGTAGCAAAGTTAGATGCTTTCTTTCTATTAGCGCTTAATGCATCTGTAAGGTAGGCAGCAAGTCAGTAGGGGATCTAGAAAGGAATTTATGTAGCATTTGAATGGCCTATAGGCCCCAATCTAACAAAAGATAGCAAAAGAAGCCTATTCTCCTCCTTGGGAGCTTACAGAGGTTAGTCCTTTCAATCGAGCTGTAAGCCTTATATGAATAAAGATTTCTGGGTAATAACTTATAAAAGCAAGGGATTCTATTCCTACTCCTTTTTAATCACATCCTACGCCATTCTATTCAATTACATATCCCGGGGATCTTGTTAGAAAAGACTGAAATAAAGTCAGAAAGTGGAAAGCATCAACTTTGATTTTGTATGTCTTCCCAGACTGCCTTATAGTGTACATGGTAGGGTGAAGTTCCTGGGTCAAATCCTATCCTGAATATAGGGATTCAATTATTATTCTCTCCTGCCTCTGCTACGAACTGACTATTTCTGTATGTATCTTCAAAGAACTCGGAAGTAGAGAAAGTTGCAGCCGTTGAAAGGTCTGACAAGACCTTAACCCAATGATTCTTTAGTCTTAGATCAGGATAGATACTAAAGAAGATTCTCCTTTATTAGCTTTTAGGTGCTTCTTTGTTCAACACCATTATTAGATCAAAACAACCATAACTCTAAGTACCAAGAATCCAAGGATTCCATCAACCTTCCTTACCGGGTCACTATACTATTAGAAAGCCGGAGCCTTACGACTAGAGACAGAGTTGAAAGCTAGGAAAGTCTTGTTGTCATTCCCTTCCTAAAGAATGGATTTACTGTCCTAGATGCATTCACTTTTGAAGTCCGAATGGAATCGGGTCTTAACTCTGAGTCTTTCATTCTTTCTGACGCTCCTGGTATAGGGTAATTTTCAATAGGGGTATAGCGCTGAAGAAACCTATCGATGAAAGGTAGGAAAGAGGCATCGTAGTTACTTTAACTTGGGAACAACTTGTATTCCTATTCTTCTCTCCAGCATACCATTTCTAGTCTATATATTAGAAAACTCATTCTCATGACAGCAACGCCTAGGCAGACCTGTTAAGCTATTACCTAGACGACAGAACTATGTATGCTTTGTATTATCAAAAAGCCATTCCATCCTTATAGCAGGAATAAGAGTTAATCCTACATCCATTCAAAAAGGCACTAAGACATCCAATCGAAGAAAGT
Organism: Inga leiocalycina; assembly: GCA_963242795.1. Lineage (NCBI taxonomy): Eukaryota > Viridiplantae > Streptophyta > Magnoliopsida > Fabales > Fabaceae > Inga > Inga leiocalycina. The sequence goes on from OY725323.1 coordinate 77,557,738, forward strand.
GGAAGTCATGAAGAAGAGGAAGTAGAAGCTAATAACAAAAGGAAAGGAAGAGAATCATCTAAAACACCTATCCGATCAATGAAAGGAATGATTAAATGCTGAAGGCACTGAAGTGAAGGTTCAATGGAATCAAGAAATGGTTCTGACCTTTATCGGCAAACCCACAATGATAGATTCTAGAAAAAAAGCTTTGACTAATACAGAAAAAGTTAATTAAAAAAATGCTTAACTCATGCCGATTCCACATGTGTATTTCACTCAATTGCCTTACTAGCTATTACTGTCATAGGGCCATCTATTGGTGAAATAGTACTGGAAATCACTTATTTATTTTGCGGCTACTTCTGTCAATATCATTGCCATAGTGATACTCCCGATTAACACTGTAATAACTTTCACAGCTTTGAACTTAGGAAGTCCCTCTGATGCAACATGCATATCTTCATTTTGTGATTCCTTAACTGCTGCCTCGATCATCTCCTTTTAAGTATAGGTCAAGTGGTTAAAGAAAGAAGGAGTCAGAGTAGATAAAGAATAAAAGATTTATGTTGCTAAATCGCACACATGTCAGAACAATAATTAGAGATCGGGCAGTACCAAGAATGGATAGACAAGTTTAGGAGTAAGGTTTCTCAATATGGAAGAGCAGCTAATTCAATGGCAAGTGCCAGGATAAAGGCAAAAAGCATCTTTATGTGAACCTTCGTAGATATTAGCCACAGTTAAACAGGTCACATTCAATCTAGAAAGAGAAATATAAGCTTCAATTTATAAGGCAATCCAGCCTTATTAGTTCTGCTAGCCCATTAATTAGAAAACCTGCGTGTATGTTATCTATACTATAAATAAAAAGGAAAGACCTGGCTCTAGCTAACAAAGGTTCATCTTCCTAGGAAGGATAATTTGGATTAGTTGTCCTATCGTTAAGTAGTAGATCCCAAGTCCCACCGATATAGCTCTTGGATGGAGGGCTAGTTAAAGTTGTTCACTCAGTTCAAAGAAAAGAACAAGACTGACTGTGATCTTCTCTACTTTTGTTGACTCATAATGAATGCTTGAAGCTTCACGTTCTTTGGTCTTGTGAAATCACCACTTCGTACCTTGTGACTATGGTAGCATGTTCTCAACTCCCTCTAAGAAGGAATAAAAGAGTTATCTCAACTTTCCTCGTTAAAGTTCAACCCCGGTAGTGGTAGCTAATATCAGAATGGTAGCCATTGGGAATAAAGTCGACAGTTTACTATCTTAGTGGGGTGGTAAGAAGACTGACTAGCTTTGCTTTTTCCTCTCTAGATGCTTGAACGTGGGCAATTGCTTCATTAAAGGAAGAGTTGGTAGCAACAAAGATCTTATCAATTTAACTTATTTTGAAAATGAACAATGAATCTCGTGCAATCACTAAAGAACTTCTTCCTTTCGATCCTTGAAGTGGGATTTCTCGTAGGTGATGGTCGAAACCACTTGATCACCTATTCCTATTCCCACAATTTGTAAGTGTCTTCTTTATTAAAAAGAAAAAGAACCTTGATATGCATAAGAGATGTGCAAGATCCCTGCTCTTCATTGTCTTTCTGACAACCTCGTTAAGATTAAGAGTCGTTCCATCCCAGTGGGTGAAGAGACCGATGTCGGGCGAGCTATCAATATTCTCTTGGATGAGGGCGACCCATACTTAGTATGAAGACTAATAGGGAGCATTCAAAAAGATGTTCTCCTATCGGGTCATTTATACCAAACCTTTCCAACATTATTGAAAAACTTGCGCTATTTTAGCCAGAATTCAAATCAGGGCTTGTGACGACTGTTGATGGGTTATGTTAGCTAGGCCTTTGTGTTCGCTCAGACAAAGGCCCTTAAAACATGAATTCAATTCTCTAAGAGTAGGAAAAGCCTTCTCCAGTTCCCCAATCATAAGCCCTGCTGCCTTACAGATTCTATCTGTGACTCAATCTTCTTGTCCATAGCATCATATTTATTTATTATGATATTGAACTGACATTTCACAGCCAGCAGGATAATAAAGAAGTCCGCTGCTTTAGGTGATTCACCCTCTTCTTCTTATATAATTTAGTTACCTAAACCCATCATTTGAAGCATTTCCGTATTATCAGTGGCATACCAAGTGAGATGCCCAAGAGAAAAGGAAAGTGGGGAAGAATCAACATGAAAGAACATCAAATTGTAAGTTTATGAAAATCAAAAGATTTTTAGCATGACGTGACGAGAATTTGGAATTCAAGATGCCTAACGATATAATGATCTACAATTATATATTGGAGATGGGCCTTTCCATTTCTCTAGCTATCTATATAGCATTTAGGGCTAGGCGTCATCTTTGACGCCTAATACCGAGAAGAAAAACTAGTTGATTTCTCCTTAGATTCAGTGAATGAGCTCATATGTGATAAGCTGGAGGAGCTCTTTGACATGTAGGGTGTACCATTACCCATGTAGATTACTATTCAGGATATTTCCCTTAATCACCCCATCTCTCACTTTTTTCAGGGAAAGTCCTCGATCAAATTTTTCAAGGGCAAAAGATTCAATTCATTCTTCCTCACCCGGCCATTGGTGATGAGATAAAGGCTATTTCACGGAAAGCTAGTTTGGTAAGGCAAGATCGGATTCCTTCCCTTGTCTCTTCTATCCCTTGAAAGGCAATCCACTAGACTCACAACGGAGTCATGAAAAGAGCCAGTCTCCCTTTCTAAAAGCTATCTTGTGAAAAAGTAGTAGGAAAGAGAGTCCAAAAGCCCACAGAAAAGGTCTATCTTCTTTTCTTGTTCACAATCCCTTATGGGGTATAGTATCTTTTCTAAATTCAAGGTATTAGGGATGAAAGGAAGTTTACCCATGAGATTGGGTTTCAACAGTATCTCTTAAAGAAATGGGTGTTCTTGCTTTCCTCTGTGCGTGTCGTACTTCCGCCACATACTACACTTGGTTGTTTAGTGGCTTCCGCTCTTCTCACTTTGCTCGAGTCTCTTCTCTCCTTGCTTGTATACTACCTATACTATGTAAGTTGTATGGCTACCGAGGCTACTTATGTGGCACAATATCTTTTCCAATTCTACTGCTGCCATTACCCCTTATGGTTCAACGTCAGTCCCTGATCTGGTTGGAGTCGATCGATTACATTTTGGATAACCCAATAACCAGGGTTTTTCCTAGAGCCAAAACCCCCACTTCCTTAGGTAGAGGTCCTCCTGATTCCTCAGTATCATTAGCTGGATGGGGAATCCTCCGCTTTTCATTCAATTAATGAAAAGCGATAGCACATCTTGGTGGGGGGAAAAGCCACAGCTGGGCTGGGAAAGAAGGTCTCAACCGGATTTGTATAGAAAAAAATCTTTTATCTTCTACTTAGCTCTAGCCCTCAATTGTCACTTCGAAAAGGTTTGTAGATCTTACTTGTTAAAGTAAGAAAAACTCTTTTTTTTATATTGAAATTGATTTGGGCGATAGTTCTTTCTTCAGCGAGATTGGGATTAGCTATTGCGGTTCCTCTATGCCTTCGAGGTGATATTTCTTTTGAACTAAAGTAACCCGCTATTGTTTCCAAGCATACTCAAGTGACTTTTTTTTTTCTGCTATCCCATTTACGAATAGATAAATCAAACAACGTTCTTCTAACATCACTCACTTTAAGAAAGATACGGCTATCGGCCTGATGGGATAGTGTTTGATGATATGGAACAAGCGGAATTGCTTGCCTGAGTTCCACCCCCTGCGGTTTGCAAAACCTAAACAATGCTTTAGCTTCTGATGACCCTTCGTACCCGTATTCAGAATTCTACCTCTTCCAAGTCTATGGATGTCCCCTCCTTCTCCAAAAGAGAAGACTTCCCACTTTACAAATCAGACAGGGAAATTCCTTACTTTCACTTCAGAATCAAGTACTTCACCTGGGGAATCCAATGAAAAATGTTAGTCTTTGAAACTGGACCAAGGGAAAAGAGAGAGAATGAAAACTTTCACTTCAGAAGTTTCCTAATAAGAGCAAAGTACACAATTTTGTCTCAAAATTAGACTAATTGGTTGCCCTTTTTGGAAGAGTTAGGGTAAAAGACTAGCATTCGATGCATCAATACTTACGTCATCCTCATCAACAGTCAAGTCAAAAGTGCCACAGCTTCCTGAACCTAATCAAAATCATGACATTGGTAATAACTTCTGAGATAGTAGGGAAGTTAAAAGTAAGTAATTCCTATGAGGCCTAACAGCTAGTGATCCCCTGCTGAAACAGAGTGAGAAGCCAGAGAAACTAGTCATTCTATTTCAAAACCAATTGATCAAATAACTATTGGCAAAAACCCTGGGCCAAAATTGAATATAATAAGATTAGTTTAGCTTCCATTCACCTAACCGGTCCTATGGATCTTCCCAGGTAACTTACTGAGTAAAGAAAAGCCCGAGTCATTCTAGTGTGTAACTAACTCACACTGCTAAAGTAGCAATTCGAATTATGGGGATGTTTGTTTTATCGTCTTTGCCAACTTTCCCCTGGTGGGCTATCTCCTAACTTCATATTGAGAAAGCTAGACTTTCAAATTCCTTGCTAAAAGAGCTCTACTTGCCTTGTTGATTCCCCAACAAACTTGTAGTGGTAATGGTAAGTAGGCTTGAGTTACAGAGTAGCATGAGCATACAGTGAAAGCCATTTCCCCTATATTCTGTACCAGGAACCATACTGATGAGTAAAAGCTCCCAATTAAGGGCCTAAGGGCAAAAGATCAAGATCACTCTTGAGTTCCTTGTAAATTTTAGTGTGCAGAAATTCCTTATATCCCGTAGAAGGAGAGGAATTGATGTCTCTTCCTATGATATTTTGTTACACTGCCAATTCGGAGTTAACTCTTTCTATATAGTTTTCATTAGGGTTGGAACAAAAATAACACTAGGAAGCTAGCAGGAAATCTGCCTTCTTCCTTATTAAGACTCTGGTTTCCATTTCTAGTCTTAAAGTGAGTGGTTAGGAACGTATTATGACTTGTTGCATTAAACTTCCCTGCCTACCTTCTCATCATAAGGAAGGGAAAGTACCCCAGTAAAGAGATTCATAAGTACTTACTTTAATTATCTCTTTAAGTTCCCCGATTAAGGATATGATAGGATTCTATTCTATATAATTTATAGTCATTCATCTTGAGCTAGCTTCATAGAAGAAGTAGGTGAAAACTATCGTAAAAAGCATGAAAATGAGATTTCCCCTTTCACTTCAAAAGTAGACTTTTTTGGGTGTTTTATCAATCTAAGCGCCTCTCTATTCTATGTGAACTTCTTGGATAGGGCACATTGTCAATAGATAAAGTCAACTTCCTTAATCTTGTATTGTATTAGAAAGAGGATAAGCAAATGTACGAAAGCACAGGGCGTCTAACTCTATTTCAAAGTTTCCATCCCCCCTTTCCATGGCTTTTAGAAGTGATTAATCGGGGAGGGTAAATGGCTTTAGGAAGATCATCTGACTTTGGTCCTTGCTAAGCTGGCTTCTTTGCAGCGTCCCTTACATATGCTTTATGGGCTTGCAAGAACTCAATAGAAACAGGAATCCTTCTTTAAAAAATGGGAAAACGCCCAGATAGTGCATACTTTTCTCTTCCTTCTCACTCTTATCTTTCTTCCATGTAACTTACCAATCATACTAACTATATAAAACTGATTCCCTTGCTTTAACTTCCTGTGTAGGGTGAAATATAATATAATTTAATAGAATCCGTTCTAAACTTAACTATTGGGGAAGTGTGGTATGTGCTCTTTAGCTAGATATTGTGTTATTGGGTCCTAGAGTCATGTAGTGAGCGGTCATGATGGCAGCTAATAGTTGTAGCTTGAAACTAAGTCAAAGTACAATAATAATGCGCCTAAATCTAAATAGTAAGCTTACAGGTATGACTTCCTGGGTCACCAGAAGAGAAGAAGCTGGAGTTAAGTCAGTAAGAAGAGCAGTTTACAATGGAGACTTAGTAGCTATTGTGATAAGATCTAAATAGGACTGTAACATACCAAGATCTACTGATTATGAGGACATGACGAAGTCAAGACCCACTACTTACTCTTCAACAGCAACCTACTCCCTAACTACCTTATGAACAAACCAATACCTGCTCGTCTCCTCAGTCTTAAATACTAGATCAGTGAGTATTGGTCACGCAAAGGTAAGAAATGCCTTTTGATCTCCCCTGTAAGTCAAAAAGCCTACAATGTCTAAGCATGGGATGGTATCACAAATTGAAAGTCTAGGTTTTAAACTCTTTCTTTGTCGGGGCTTAATGCAATCTTCTTTATTGCACTCGGAGCAGAGTCGGGCCTAGTATGAAAAGAAAGACTAAAGTCCTCTTATTCACCTCTTGCTATAACTCTTCGCTTTCTGCTGATAACTTAACTAATTTCCTTGACTTCATATAAAAATGATGGGAGAAGAGAAAAGTAAGGTTTAGGGATCAATTAAGAGGGGTGTTAGAAGTCAATCCCTTACTTCTCAATCTATGGATGGGAAAGAACAAAAATAGAAAAATCTCTACTAGACTGGCTTGTCTCAATCAGGAAGGGTGTCTAACTACCCCATCCTATTAGCTTTCATTGAGTTTCTATCTTTCTACTTACTATTAGGCTACTACTTATAAAGAAGAATAAGTTAGCCCAGAGCTGGAAGAAAATAGCAATATAAAGTGATCTTGTAAGCTAGAATCTAAAAAAGTTCTAACTACGTCACCCAAAAATTATGATGCCATGTGACCATCGAAAAATGAGTTTTCTATTAGTGACATCGAGGTCAAATTTTTTAGCACTCTTGGAAAACATCATCTATTTCCTTAATTAGAATTAGGTACCAGTTAGTAGGTAAAAGGTCATAATCTCTAGTCTGTTCCCGGATACAGGGGACAGTCTCATCTTATATGGCTTAGTCTCACTAACTTCCACAGAGGTGGAATTGCCAAATCTTGCTTCTAGACGAGTGGGCACGAAAGAACTATTCTTTATTTTAAACTTCTTTTTGTTAGGCAGATAAAGTACTTTCATCCTAAGGCTTTTGGCTAAGATATTATACTAGAAGATACTATTGAGATGTTCTCATCTATCAGATTCCCCTTGCTTTAGTAAGATATTACCCAGGAGGGATTCTCTTAGAAAAGACTACTTGCTACCTTATCTTTTGCCTTATTGGCCTTTCTACATCTTAAAGAGAAGTGAAGTAGCGTACTGCTCGCTTAATGATATAGAATTAGAGACTTACATTCCTAACTTCAAAGAGGATGCAGCGAACTGCGTCTAAACCCTATCAAATGATCTTTCAGGCTAAGGGGAATTAAAGCCAAATATTCCATCCAGAGCCTTTCTCACTAACTTCATCTTGGACGGTGTGGAACATGGCGAAGTTCCTTTCTTTTGACTTACAGGTTCATCTGTAATGAGTTTAATTTCCTTACTCTTTCTTTTGTCTGGTGCAAGAGCATGAAGTTTTGAATTTCACTTTGTGATGTTACAAATAGACAGAAGTGTTATGAAAGCTATGACCCAGATAAAGACCGGGCTATGCCTGGTAAGCCTATTAAGACGAAAAAGCTGCAAGGATGCAAAGTCTCATCCTCGTCTAGCCTCTTTCAATTCCAGATCCTGATAAATCACTTACTTATACAGATTTACTAGGAAAGATTAATGCTTTCCTAACCAGGTAATCAAGTCCTCTTGCCTCAGAAGTAGCTGTGGAAGAAAATCTGATAGTAGCTAGAGGAAGTAGTAGGTTTCCAGTCACTATAAGGTAACTCAGGATGCAAGCAATAAATATGGCTTAGGCGCTTCCTGCCTTGGATCATCCAACTTTTGTATATGGCTCCCTGGGGGCATATTGAGGCAATGCCCTAGGTAGATAAGATTCTCCTTCATTGTAAATGCCCTTTGAATCGCTTCTATTCCCAAATCAATACAAATACCTAGGGAAGGTCTTCAGAAACCGTCTTAAGAATGTACTAAAGTTAGACTGAGGGAATGAGGAAGTTCTAAATCCCCTCTGACTGAAGGTAGACGTAGAAGAGATTATGATCCGAAGGAAGTAATGCTTATAATTGAGTCTGATCCAAGTAGACGAAACTAATAAGAAAGAAAACAACCCTGGCTTTCACCCCTGTCATTCTTATCCCAGCTCCTTACCCTGAAGTCTTACCGAGTAAAGGGGAGTAGGCTTTGGTGAAGCTACTTTAGCTGCTAACCTGTGCTTAGAATAGAAAAAGAATTGACTAAATATGCCCATTCCACTCCTAAACCTAATAAGCATGGGACCTTTAGGCAAGTAAGAAAGAAGTAGTAGAGTTCCTTGTTCAATCTTTATCTCTTAGTCCTGTCTGTCGTAGCTCCATCAGATGGTGGAGACAAAATGACATAGCAGAGCTGTAGAAAACTATTTAGATTATGTTGCAAGCCTGGTGGGAAATGTTGTTGAATCGATAAGATTAGACTTTCCGGCTTGATGGTGAATAGTCCTTTTTTCTTTTATCAAGAGAGCTTGTTAGTGCTTAGCGACTTTATAAGCATAAGCTACAGTAAGAAAAGAAGCAACCTAAGCTGCTGAGGTTTTGGATTCTCTACCTCAAGGTCCCAGTTGAACTCATTAAGGTGAGGAAAGACTGATTGACTGAATCTCATCTCAAGTGACTGAGTTCAGGGAAAAGACTAGAACAAGAAAAGAAAGGAAGAGAAGTAACCTTACTAGGATTTAGAAGAGAAGAGATGGGAATAGACTACAGAGACTCAACCTAGTAAGGCAATATCCTATCCTTGATTTTTTGATCTTCTGATCCTGGATGTAGGTTCACTCATCTAGAAGCAAAAGAAGAAAATTTACTCGATATGACATGAAAAGCTAATTGAGAATTGAATCAAACCCTGTATCTAGATCTAGAAATTGACTGAAGAAAGGAAAGTAAGAACAACCGGAAAGAGCTAAAGTACCTAATCTCACACTCTTTCCCTGCATTCCATTTCACTTAAATCACTTTTGGTTCGACTGAAACATTCCTTTAACCAAAGGGATGTCTTGGGAGCCTACCTGGAAAGGAACCCCATCTCGCAACTCCTTTCTCCTGAGTTTAGGTTTCTTAGTTGATCCAAGGATCGATGAGGCAAGGAGGCGCTATGCTCGTGCTCCAAATATCTTTGTGAATTTGAAGCATGAGATTGCGGCTTTCATCTTTAAGGTAAATAAAATACATAGCCTTCCAGATGGATTCTTTTCACCTGGTATTCTATGGTACCCTAAGTTGATATATCCCCTTGAGTATTCACAGAATACTTGGTTTGCAAATTGGGATTTAGACTACTTTGAAAGTTATGTCAGCCCTTACTTTGTATCGCTATTGCCGGCATATAAAGGTCTCCCAATCGCTTCAGGTAGGTTAGCCCAAGTGATTGAGGGAAGTGGAAGTGCCGCATTTTTGCCATATGTAATTACATACAGCAGAGATTGTTACGTCTGGTTCACGACTGGGCTATGAGAGTTCTTAAAGGTATTCCTACTGATAGAAATTTCAACCATGACGGTCCATTGCAGTCTTTAAAGTAGAAGAAGAAGGATGTCCTGTACTCTTTTGACTTAAAGTCTGCTACTGACCGTTGGCCATTGTCGGTAATCTATACATTAGTCGAATGTATATTTGGTCCAACGTTAGCTTCCTCAATAGTCAACAACTCCTTGGGCCTTAACACCTTCTTGGTATTGAAACCAATTATTAAGAGGATTTCTAAGGTAGCCTTTGTCTATGGTCAACTTCTTGGTTTCTACGGATCGTGGTAACTATTATCACTGTCATACCATTACATTGTATGGTTGGTAGCAAGAAGGGCTAGGCCAGAAAGTACTATTTCATTCTGAGACTATGCCCTCTTAGGCGATGATATAGTAATCACTGATAAGGAGGTGGCCTAGCATTATAGTTCTATTCTTGAGCTGCTAGATGTATCCATATCCTTGCCAAACTCAATCATATCGCGCAATGGCTCTATGGAGTTCTCTAAGAGGTTTTGGACTAAGTTAATACAAGTTAACTTATCTCCAGTATCTCTTCGGGCCTTTTGGAACTGTAGATCAACCGTTGGCTTGTGCCGTCTAGTCCACTCATACCAGGTATCATCTACCTCGGTATTGTTTAGACTTGCTGGTGCTGGTTATTGAGTTTGATCCCACCTTCAAATGACTCAATCTAAACATTGGGTTTGTTTGAGGGCGATTGCTGGTAAGCCTTTCAGGTTAAGGCAACTACCTTTAGAGTATTAGTTGGGAAGGCGAAATCCTCTCAATCCATTTCTAAAGGCGAAGATGATTGCCTATCTCCAAAGGGAATTCAAACCTAAGGAGATCAGGCTCTTCCATGAAGAACTTGTGTTGGATGGTGAGTGGGAAATCCTAGAGCACACTGTTTTGTATGGTTGGATGAAGCAGTGGCTTAAATAGCTTTCCTAGTACCATATTATGGCTATGTCCTCGGAGGTATCCATTGATGCTTTATTTGATGCACCAATTTATGCAGTTTCTTGGAAAAGATCAAATTTTGATCCCAGTGGGTTCAAGTTTGGTGTTGCATGGAAGTTGTATGATATGGCGGTTGGTTGGTCAATTTTGACCACACCTAGGAATCTATTCAATCCCAAAACCCGTATAGTGCATGATCGGTGGATATTAGGAGGTACGAAAGGTACCGATTTCCTAATGGCTCCTGTGGACTTACCATCCACTTAAGAAAGGAAGTAGGTATAAGAATTTAGGTGCACCTAAGAATCAAGATCAGATGCATAGCCTCTTGCTTTCCTTTTCACTGCTAATCTTTATCCCTTTTCGGCAGTCCCTTAGCCAAGTGCAAGTTAGCATATTCAATATAATTACCTGCCCACCATTGAGAGTGCCCCTACATCTAGTAATACTACATCTAGAGTGGTAGTTTCCTTTTTTTATATAAATATAAAACTGAATTAACAACTACAACTTAAAAACTTAAAAGCTGCTAGTGTAGCTCTTGGCCTAGCTAGAAGCCCTTCCTCAGCTTGAAAAAAGCCAGCTCTTGCTTATGATTCCTTCCCTATCAATTTCCCATGTTAAGCATTAAAAGCCCTTCTATAGGCTTTGTCGAGTATTATCGAGTTGTAGGAGAGCTTCCTTGCCTAGCATATGCTTCAAGGCCAGTTTCAAGTTAATCACAAGACAAGGAACGATTTCTTCTATTGGATTAAGTGAGAGGATCCCTTTCGGTTAATACGAAAAGCAACTTGGTTGCCTATACTTAGTTTATGGAAGCTAGTCAAATGCGTGCTCTTGTATTCCATTCAGTGGCTTTTTTCCTGGTTCACTAGGGTGTGGCATTCAGTTACAGTTAGTAAACGAAGGGAAAGGGGAATACATTCAATTCACATAAGAGAATCAGGTCTCATTCAACGATGCCTTGTTGCAACAACTTCAAAGGGAAAGATTTGCTTTGCATGCACCTTCGGGTGTGGTGGCAAGATCTCGGTTTAAAGATTGGCTTCCCTTCAAGGAAAATTCCATCTTTTTATGCTTTGGACCACTGTGTCACTGCGGTCTGATTCACTCACCATGTTAAGCGAGTCACCCTGAAAGCCTAGCCTAGTTTATGCTTTTTGGCTCCTTATTGAGGAAGATTTAGGCTATTTTTGTTATGCTTCCGAAGCCTAGACCTACCTTGAACCATAAGGCTTTTAAAAGGTTCAAATCAATCCTCTTTTTCTGTGGAAAAAATGAATGCTTCAAGCCAAAAATGCTACTGCTGCTAAATCATCCAATGGAATGCAACCTTACTAGGCTAGTTTTCAGTCTTCTAAGACAAAGAAAGATAATAATCTCGAATGTCATTACTTACGGAAAGAGAGAGAAAGAAGCGCTATGAACCTTCCCTAGATTCTTATCTTAAGCAAAGATGCACAAGCTGTCTCTATTATACGTCACCAAAAAGGCATCCCGATCCCGTGGAACAACCAAGTAAAGAAAGCCAATACTAATAGAGGTGCCCATATGTCTTGATAGAGGGGTGATCATAGGTTCACCTAGACAAGCAAGTAGCAACAGGAAGTAAGGCAAAACCTCAATCCAACATACCTTGCACACTAAAAAAAGGATGAAGGTTGGGTGGAACTGCCTTTCTTGAAGCAGTTTCATGCCAATCGAAGACTTGAATGTAGTAGCTCTAACACTAATAGAAGAGCATGACATCTCAAAGTAGCCTAGGGGCAAAAAAAAAGTTTTGAAGGGAATTGCACAGGAATGCTAGACTCAGTCCAAGCAAAAGAATGCCAATCAACTGTAATGATAGCTCAACCAAGGACTCAAAAAGCACTTTTTCCAGTACTTATGCCAACCAACCTAACAAAGCAAGCCCTTCTATTGGATACAAGATTGAAAATAGAGCCATCTTGATTCGAAGAGCTTAGGGAGAGCAAGTAAACTGAACTTCACATACAAAATGGATTGAGTAGCCAGAAGCAATTCCTCAGAGGCTAGGGGTGAAAACTATTAAAGGTGTCTAATCGTATAAATAAAACTGATAAGAACTAGGCTGATTTACCTCGGGGTTACATTTTGAGGCGGTAAGGAAGCATAGCAGCATCGGGGGAGTCCTATTAAACCTCTATTCCATCAAGAAAAACAAGGCACACTAAAAGCTGGTCTTTAAGAAACCAACCTAAAAATAGGAAACTTTCCTTGGGATTATATATCATTATAGGCCAGCTAGGAGAAAAACCGCTTTCTTTCTAAAGAGATTCATGAGTTCCAACTCTTCCGTATAGCCATCTTAATGAAGGCAAGACTAAAATACGGAATAAGGAAAGCAATGGCATCAATTAGAAAGAACATTATAGATGGAAAGATATGTCTTGTGACTTACCAGCCTTTCTTTTTTAAATATATGATCTTTGACCAGCTATCTTTTCAGGCCAGGAAAGGTATCCACGAAAGATGAGCTAACATAAAGGCCCTCGACAGAGGAACGAGCTCTATTTACATAATTCTAAAAGGCACTTCAAGCCAGAAGAAAGGAGTAGCGAAGGTAGCAAAGTCTAGATTGGATTAAGACCCTACTTGGTGGGTTAAGGCAATGCGAATAATGATTGAGAACCCAGAAGTATATAGTATTTAGTATTCACCTAAGCGCTCATTACCCAAACCAACCTACCGGTAACCATTGGGAAACTATGGCACTGGAGTAAAGGTGGGAGGTTTTAAGACCTACCACACATCACTACGATAACCAAGATTCATCACTGACTAACATGGTATTGTACAGGAAGTCAAGGGATAAGTTATCCCAAGAAAACCCATTAAATACCAGGTGAACTCTTGAACCTATCCGGGAGGCTATGTATTAAACATACACACAAACCAGAAGCTCATATTTTAAAAGACAGAACACTAATTCTATAATTTAATAAACCTATGGTCTTACTGCCCCTAACAGTGGAATCAACTGTTTAGGCTGAGACATAGCAGGAAATAACCCTGCATGGGAACCAAATGTTCCAAATAGGTTCCCCCGACATCCCCTTGGTCAAGGGAGTTAACGGAGGGGTGGTAGATCATGGGGTTGGGTTGGGGGAGTACAAGAATAATTATTCCATATAAACCTCCAAAAACCAACCAACACCTATGCTTATTTGGCAGGCAGAATTGCCCGGAGTTAGTACTCCGAAGCTTACAAACCATAAACCAAGCAACATTGGTGGGTCAGGTTCAACCACACGATCAGCAGAACCATCCAATCGCCTAAGTAGGTGTACTTAAGACAGGACAGTAGGGAGGGCACGCGTTAATACCACACCTAGTCTGGGCTCCCGGGTCTGGATGCCAGGAGTAATGGAACAAAGTGAGTCCAAAGCGCTAGCCCTAAAATCATCCTGTCTTTTAACACTGCCTTTACGTAGTGTCTAGTAAACCTGACTATACCAACAACCAGAACACTACCCGCACGAATAAAAGGCCACAAGACCAACTTCCCTGGTTGTACAGATGAGAAGGAGATTAGCAGAAAATTCATCCCACGAATCCCCGTACTTGTTCAAACAAGCATCACCAAGGTGTAACCGGGTACACCTTCAATCAACAAAATAGAGGTTTTCTCTAGATTGAAGATATCCAGTGCACCAGGGATCCACCCACTCTCCTTATCACTCGATACTAAATCGAGTCGGGGGGCGCCTAGGTTCTCGATGGAAGTTATATTCACCAATTCACTAAATGAATATTCGTTCAATTTCAATCATAACAGTCAAACTCTTTCTTCTCATAATAGAGAACTGGCCCTTATCCTTAGTTGGAAGCTAAACCAAAGCTAAGCTTGAGGCTCGTAGAAAAAGCTATTGTGCAGGTATACCCATAATCCATGTTCCTGAGTAGTCTCGTTTGAACATCTAATTCACCTTAGGGTGGACACTTCACTTCAAGCTTCAACCTTCGTCTATGATCAGCTTGCTTTCTTGGTATTGTGACTCTAAACTCTTTAAGCCGGCTAACTAATAGATAGAGATATGCTCAGTAAACATGAGAATCACTATCGCCTTTGGCTTAAACACGACTACGCTTCACTCTTTTTAACTATATCTAGTCTGTAGTCTGTGAAAGAAGATTGCAATTTCTAGTCACTTTCAGTTTAACTTGAATTTCCTTAGTTAGTCAGGACTTGCTTCTTAGCGTGTAGTGGATCAACCAAGCTAGCTTTCCTGTAGTATAGCGAGGGGAGAGTGACCATCAGGGCCTTCAATAGGGTGTGCCTTTTTTTCTTTACATTTTTTATGAGGAGTACTCTTGAATGTACTATATAATTGGTTCTTAGTGCCTTAAGATCCCAATCCCAAATTGAGTTCCAATCGTAGAATTGTTCTAAAGCGAATGGCTTTTACTCAACCTCAATTCATTCAGTTAGGACCTCCCCATATGTCATTTCTTTCGTTGCCAACGTGAGGAGTCAAATCGGTTCCTAGCACTTGCATGGAATCTGGGATAGTGACTATTGGCAGCCTCTCTTCCAGCATGATTAAAAGCTCTATATCTTCTGTTCCTCCTAGCGAAAGTCTAGTAATATCCTGGACATCTATTAGCATGTGCTTTATAGCAGTTTGCAACTCCACTTATGTCGTTCCCACCGCCTGTCCTATTTGCTTTAGTCATTCATCTGAAAGTGCTCACAGGGCTTCTCCTGAAGAGCCTAGATGTAGGAATTTGATGTCATAAATCGTCACTCTTCAGAGAGAGGGGGGCTCGTGGCAAAATGATTGAAGGGCCGGGTTGCTATTCAATATAAGACTAAGTCAATTATCATGATGCTTGTACAAACAATATCTTAGCTTCTAATACTAACCTTCCTCAATCGAATTAAATCCATTCTTTTATCATAGCTACTTTCCTCTATCTGGCTTTTACAAAATTGTAAAGTTAACTTGAACTCCCATTTTGGAGTTTCTTAGAGTAATGTTCGAGATCGCCTTTTTGTGGTTCACCCTAACTAGCTAATTGAATCAGAACTGCCTGAAAGGACTAAAAAACTCAATCTTTTTATTACTTTGCTTGGCATCGGTCTATCATTATCCCCATGAACCGCTAGATAAGAGGTTTCAATCTAAATCATGACAGTAGCGGAACAAGACACCAAAAGAAAAGGAAATTCCATAGATCAAAGGCACTCGAGGTAGGCGACTAACCCGTCTGAGGACGGTTGGGTGATTAAAGAATGCAACTCCTGGGCTTTCGAGGCAAGGAAAACTATGTCCACTCAAAAGCTCTCATTCTCAGTCAAGTCCGAAAGCAATGCATAAAAAGCCTCACAAAGGCTTTCCCCGATACACAGACAAGAGCTACTCCCTAATTTGGATTGAATAGTCAATGTCTTTAGTAATTTAATCATTCAAGCCCTTTCTTTTCTTCCAAAATAGAGAAAACCCCGTACCCCGATCTAGGCTTCCAAACTACTATTCCCGGGTACACATATTGTAATGAATGGTAGAAAGAAAAGGAGAAAGGGCTCACCCTAGAATCAAAGGGCGACAGTGATTCTAATTCTATCATGGTAGGGTACAGCTTCAGACAGCTCACTAGCTAAATCATATAAGAGGGCATTTCGAGGAAGAACTCCCGGATGTCGAGAATAAATATTACTTGCTTTGGGACTTTGATTGTCTACCTATCGCTTAAGATAGAATGTTCGGATGTTAGCCCCTACTTATTAAGTAAGGTGAGAGTTAGTTCCTTTCCTTCCCCAGCGTTCAGTGGAAGGTGAGATACTTTTTATTGGCTTTCAGGCAAAGAAAAGGGCTATTCCCACTAGGATATTCCTCATCCAATGCTAACTTAGCATCCTTGCCATCAGAATCCACTAAATAAGGAAGTAATGAGACGAACCGATAGAACAACTCAACGAAGCCACGGAAGCTTAGGCCAATGCTATTCCTGCTCCTACTAAGCACCCGTCTGATGATGGTTGGATGGATGGTATAACATATATAATACAATGACCCCAGATCTCTTTACAAAGGAAAAGACGACTCTTATTTTTTACCAGCTTTTTCATAAACGAATGCAGGTGTTCGACCTGGAACTAAGTCTCAATCTATTTCACCTGGGTAGAACTTTTTTATCTTAACCAGCCAATAAGGATCTAGGATTAGGAGAATGAATGGTACGTGCTCTAATGGAAGAACTGCCTTTGCTTGCTTTGCTGTGGCATTCCCTCACCTTCACCTTCTTTGAGTTAGAGTACCTTCCTTCTCACCAGAGGGCATTCTAGAAGCATTTACCATGGCTTAAACAATCATTGTAGGAAGGGAAAGCACGATCCCCAGCCGAAAACTTGCATTTTCTTATGATAGATTGTACCATACCCTCTGAGAGATGTTGGCCTCGCCTTGCCTTATGATCTAGTCATACATATACCTTGCCAACCCAGGTTCTCTTTTAAATAAATTAGTTAATTTGATGAATCGAGAGTTTTGGGAGTTTAGGGCCACACTGAACCTAAAAAGCTTAATTTGTATCCCTAGTATTCCTAACTTATGAAGAGCTATATGGCTTGTGCAGATACCCAGCATGAACACGCTTTTGGTCAGTCCCACAGCACAGAGAAGCGATCCGTAAAGAAAAAGAAACTGAGAATTTTGACAAAAAGAATAACGAACTCTCCTGAGTCTCAGCCTGTCTCCCATATTAATGGAGAAATAAACTAGGGCACCAAGTGCGTATGACCCAACCTACCTTTTGTTGATGCAACAGTAATAGGGTTGTAAGGCAACAGCGTTAGCAGCACACTATGGTTCTTCTATTCTTCTTATTACCAGCTAGGTTCTATTGATCATGTCCCCTTCCCCCTTGTCTTGGGGCGTCTTTGGATTTATGAGAGAAAGCCTACCAATAAAGTCTTTCTCTTCCCGTCCCGGATCATATTCCGATGCGTCTACAGAAGAGGAAATCGAAATGCATCTTACTCAGTAGGCGTAGCTTGGATTGGGAATGTAGCGTGGGTAAGGTAAGTGGCCGCCAGAGAGGAAGCCAAACCGACCTATTAATCGCAGCTAAGTTAATATGCACCGGAGAAAGCCAAGTGTCAGAGGTAAGCTCTATTCTATTCGGCTTGAAGCATTGATTCCCCATAACCAAAAGGCTAGCTCTATCTCAAAATTGCCTATCATGTGTTCAAGAAGGTCCCCCAGTTCCTCAGCAGCACCTTGAGGTGAATTTAGTTGTCTTACATGAGACTTGGGATATTCCTCAATCCATGGCACCTTTCGCTCATCCATTCCGCCCGATCGTCCCTTCACAGGCCTGGTTTCACAGACTTCTTAAGCGTTTAGGGGACAAGGATGGCAAATCCCTCAAAAGATTTACACTTCTGTCGTCCTTCACCTGTCTGCCTTATGAGTTAGCTGGCTTCGCCTTTCTTATAAACTTCGTTCACAAGGAAGGTGAGCAGTTCTCTTAGTGATGTCGCCAAGCTATGTGAGATTTGCAATGGACCCCATTAAGAAATTTCTTATTGAGCTGGGAAAAGACGCATGTTTGCTATAGGTAACTATATCAATCAGCGTCTTTTATACCTGGTCCATGAGTGGCTTGCCAAAGTTCTCAAAAGTCTTCTGACCAATGGGACCTTTAATCAGCTCGCCCCTCTGGATCGACTTAAAGGTATTACATTGACTGTATGCTCAATTTGAAAGCTGCCACAGATAGGTAGCCACTTCTGTTGTTATTTGAACTAATGTAGTCTCTGTTTGACCGATCATTTATCCATAATGCATCGTTAATTTGACTCTTGGTACAAATGTCTTTGACATCATATTCATAAAGAAACATACAAATATGTGTTTCGTCACAGGTCTACCCCTGGGGTACTCTTCCTCATGGCCCCTATTCGCATTATCACATCACATGTTGGTATGGTTCGTGGCTGAATAATGCTATCCAGGGAAGAAGTTTTACAACTATGCTATCTTAGGCGATGATATAGTTATCGTCGATGATAACATAGCCTAAGAGTATACAGCTCTACTTAATGAGCTGGGAGTTGAAATCTCTCATTTCTCCAACGGGGGCATGTAAGTATGCTAAGCGATTTCATCTTAATAGATGTTTGGTAGATGTATCCTTGCTATCTATTAAATGACAGGTCACCACTCTTAATCCTCTTGGATGGGTTCTAGATCCTGAAGTCATCGATGTAGTTATCCAATGGTTACATGAACACTTTTATGTCCATGATCCTATTGAGCTGCCACTCAATGCCTTCGCATATCTTAGGCATAGAGACTTTCTTGAATGGTCTCTATATCAGGGGTGGATGCGGTCCTATCTGAGTTACCTAAAATGGTACATCCAGATAGTAATGGGTCCCTATATTAGCTTACAAGATTTCATTGACCCACCAATCTTTATACGAACTTGGCATGCACCTAAGGTAGATCTTTCTACTTTTTTATGTTATGTTTCGTATAATAGATTGGGTCAGCGAGGAAACTCGCAAGGATCATAAGGTTATTGGTCG
The DNA here is from genome assembly GCA_963242795.1 of Inga leiocalycina. Taxonomy (NCBI): domain Eukaryota; kingdom Viridiplantae; phylum Streptophyta; class Magnoliopsida; order Fabales; family Fabaceae; genus Inga; species Inga leiocalycina. The sequence goes on from OY725323.1 coordinate 77,576,760, forward strand.
TTGTGCTCATCTCGACTAATCACTTGGTCCTGTAGTGTGATCTCCTTGGGAGAGAGTGACTCTCTCTTGTAGATTATCAGACCATAAGACTTTAGGCATTAGTAAAGCGTCATTTCACTTACCTGTCTAGACGCGGCACCCTTTTTCATTATCATCTACCGCCTTTCTTTCCTCCCGACTATTCACGCATGAAGATCGTCGTATGTATGCTCGACTTCGGTTGCCAGTACTATATATAGGTAGAAGTACATTATGGTAGGATCAGTCACCCAGACAAACCAACCCTCCTCTAAGAAGAATTGTTCTATGCCTCCCCGATCCCTATAGAGCGAAAGAGCTTCCTGGTGATCCCTAGGTTACAGCATGTTCGGTTGTTAACTCCTCGCTAGTTGTTGCTGTTTCTAGTACCGACCGAAGCCTCACCTACACAGGTACCTATATAGTGTAGTATTGGTCACACATTCAACAGAGCATTCAGACTAATGTGCCTTCCAGAACCTAGGGTATTCAAGCCTGTTACATACGATTTGACAGCCTTGTAGAAGTAAAAGGATTAGATGTCCTCCCATGCTACTATTCCCTATAGTCCGAACCCGATGCCGCATTAGGTTAGGGAACTGGCCTATTTTTTGCTCCTTTCCCAACAAGAAACTCCTGTAAGTGACACAATCAAAAGGATGTGCTAACGAGCAACGAGCAAGAAAACTCCTGTGCAGCAATCAAACACCTGCGCTAATGCGCAAAGTATGAAGCTACTCGAGCATCAGCTCAAGGGATTGAGACGCCTTTGTGCTCAGTCCCTTGCTTCTTTTAAACACGCATCGGTTTTCGGACGTTTGCGCTCTGGTCATTGCTTGTTCGTTCGAGCTGCTTCGCTCTTCGGCATCCCAAAGCGCGCTACTTCCCTAGGCGCACAACACTAAGTAATCCAAGCCAACCCACATTACTGACTAATGGTGGATAATCATATTTCTTAGAGGTAATAAATACAACTCCATGAATGAGCAAAATAGAGGTTGTATTAATGATAAAGATCTCTGGGGAAACCGTTAAAAAAAGATTGAACATGTGGGAGGATCCAAACAAATTCTTTTTTCATTTTCCCCATATGGAGTATTGAGTTACAAACGTTACGGTCTTCAACAGGCAGGCTGTACTCTAGGTAGTAATTCTGTATTTCTGAGTCGAAGCAATCTCTAGGGTTTGCCCTTATCCGTTAGTCTCCTCACCAAGAGCTTTTCCTATGTTATGGATTTCAAGTCCTTATTCCTTCTCCGAAAGACCATCTTTAACTTTAAATTATTGATGGTCTCTGAGTCACTCTGGTGAAGCTTGTCACTAAGAGGGTGAAGTCTCTCCAACGACTCCTCCCCCATGAGGGTTCGCGGGTTATCGAGAGCACGAGTACCTTGGCATTCCCAATCTCCTTTGGGATCAAGGGGTGTCATCTGCCTGATGATATCAACCTTGATCTCAAAGCGATCTTCTGCCTCTATTCGGGCAAATTTTATGACCTCAGTGGAAGGAGAGTCATATTTTGCCAAGATTCAATTCTGGATCGACAGAACCAAATCCCCCCCACTAATCACTTACTCTTCATCATATAGAAAGGGAAGGACATGGGATAGACTGACTTCCGCCTCCCCGGAAGCAACAGGATTAGCGGGAGGCATAGCTTGTTCACCCAGTCGTGGTTGATTTATGGACAGGTTACTATTACTATGCCCAGAACTGGATGCGCCCAAATCAACTTCCAACAGGACATCTTCGTCGAATTGTGTCCACTAGCCTGAGGGCGATCCGCTAGAAGGGTCTACCGAAGGTTGCTTCGATATGCTTCCCAGTAACGAAGTCCACCCCGAGGAACTGTTCCTCGAATCAGCTGACCCAGGGGTTATCATCAGAGGACCTACTCCTATTTCTGAGGCTCCTTCAGTAATAACCCCCCAAAAAAGAAGAATCAGAAATGAATACGTGACCCACTCCCAACCAAGAAGCCTACTAAATAAGCAGCGTAACAATCTGACCAGTAGCATTAATTGGAGTTTTTCAAAATAAACTCTAATCCAAGCCTAGTAAAAGACACAACAAATAGCATACGGTGAATGCAAAAAAAAAGGAATAAGAAAACGATCGAAATTCTGAACAAAAAATTAAACATTCCTCCTGAAATCGGATTTCCTTTTTGTGCCATATGCGCCTTATTTTGACTTTTTCTCCTATTTTCTTCCCGCTTTAAGATTTTTTTTCGAAAGTCTTTGTTTCCGTGTAGAAGCAAACTCTCCAAATTTATGACCAACTTTTCCTTCAGTGATCTTACAATAAACAAGACTTTTTCCATTGTAACTTCATACGAAGCAATTAATGAATTCTGGCAAAATAGAAGTTAATTGAGGAAAGGAGCTACGTCAATCACAATCAATTCAGCTTTCTGCTAAGACACCTATCAAAAAAGTGAAGAAAAGAGACTTTCCCTCCCCTCTAAAGTAAAGAAGAAGCTTTCCTCTCCTTTCAGTCGAGTCACTTCATACCTCAACAATTGGAACATTTGATCTAGCAGTTTTGCTTTCTGCCCTTTCTTCTTCTATAGTTTTGGCTTATTCGGTTGAGGTTGGGTTAGTATTAGAAATAGAGACGATGATTTTATATCGATGAGTTTAGAGCTACTTCTTGGGACGCTTTCCTTCCCTTTCCTCTAGTGCTAGTAGGGAAACAAGCGTTCACTTATCGTCCTGGTGATTCCTGAAAATGTGTTGGGAATGGTGGTCAGGTTAGACCAACAGAAGCCATGGTGCTAGTGTTGGGAAGAGGATAGTAAGCCTATGAGTCTACTAACCGGTCTTGAGAGTGAGTAAGTACTCCTATTTCTATAAAGAACCTCATGCCCTTTCTTGTATAATTAGTCTAATCCCTTTTGAAAGAGCTAGAGATTCAAATACTTGGTTTCAGGGCTAGAGGAAGTAATGGTATATTTAAAGCCCACGCTAAAACCTATAACCATTTTGCAAACCCTGTAATCCTGTCTCCGTAAGCCTATAGCCCTCGTGCAAGCAAGCAAACCCAGCCTATAAGAGTTTTAGCGCTAGAGAGGTAGGTGATGAGTCAGGAAGTCCCAAGTAAGAAAGTGAATAGATAAAGTCAGCATGATAGAAAGCTGGCCCAGGTGAGATCGTATCCCTTTTAATAAAGGTCCTTAATCCCTCGGGATATCTCGTAAGGAAAGAAAAAGAAGAAGAATGTCAGTCTAATGGTTCTAGCTCTGTAGCTATAGTAAAAAGCCTGTCAGGAAGGTTCTATTAAGCAAACCGTTAAGTTAGTGATTCAAAGTATAGCCCTGGTACTGGTGTATGAGATATTGAATTCTCAGTAAAAGAAGACTAAGAATCTAGGCTAGAAGGGGATATGAGACAAAGCCAATGAGGAGCTAAAGACAGCCTTGTAGGAGGCCGAGCAGTAAAAGCAAAGAGCGATCGAAGAGAACCAGTATACTGGCTAATCACTCATGCGAGTAAGTCAGGTTTGAAGAAAGGGTAAGGGAAGTAAAAAGCCAGCTATTGAGATTGAGTAAGGATGGGAGAGTAATCCTTCTCTCTAACCTTACAATCAGTTTAGTTATGCCAATTCTCATTGCCTTGATTTCTCACTTTTATCGTAGGTGATCACTAAACCCGTTGACTGAGTAAGATCAAAATTGGTTAACTTGCTTGGTCATCGATGAGGCTAGGAAAGTAGCTTTCCCAAGCACTTGAAGAGAAAAATTGATCCAATTCAGAGCTGTTGATGGGGAATCTCTATTGATGGCCTGAAAGTACCAGTTGTCGTTGGTAATCAGCATGGGCATTAGTAGGTAAGGAGGGCTAAGGCATAGTCTTAAGGTGCTTCAGGACCTGGTGGTGAAGTCGTTGATGGTTACGAATAATCTAAGATCAATAGAAGTCAACCCTGCATAAGTGGTTGATCTGGTTCAAGTATACTTAGCTTAAATTCCTATTATTAGATTAGGTATCGTCTAAGCAGGCTTAGCAAAAGCCTTGTCTGGCTTCTTTGATTTCTCGATCAAGAGAAAGATGAGCAAGAGTAAGCATGGTGAGCTTCCGTTACTCTATTTAAAATTTGAATAAAGCAAGGACTAGTGGTTACCTTTAAGCTGGGAGCTCACTTAACTCTCCCTCTGGTCTTACAATTTGACTTTAACTATGGCCATCTTCTTTTAATGATGAAATACCGGCAAACGGAAATTACTTGCTTAAGTAATGACGCAAGGTTTCCTCCCACAGCTTTTCAAGAGAAAGTTTGTCAAAACACCATATTTTAGGCATTTTTCTTTCCTGCCTTAGAAAAGTAGTTTAGGTGTCTATTTGCATACTAACTGATAAAACACTAGCAGGGTAAGAACCAATGTTGGTGACAAGACCTAGTAGGAATGAACAGAAAGGCTCCTTGAGACCTTATCTTTTTTCCTGTTTCTCAAGAAATAGAATTACATAGGGATTTCGCTCACTAATAGTGAAGAATAGAAGTAACTCTCCCTTTAAGGACGCTTTCAAGATAGAAGGGAAGGTTCGGAGGTCTCGAGCAAAGAAAAAGGAAGTGATAACCAATAGTCCAAGGATGGGAACATGCTTGAACTTTGGGGCAGAGAAGACTTTCCTCACTCTGTAACTAGAGAGAATTGAAAAACACTCGACTGAAAAGAGAAGAGCGTAGGCAGCTAAAGCGAGAGGGAAAATGTATCTTGATTTCCTTCTTCAGTACCTATATGATAGAGGAAGGTAAGGGAATATTATAGATCAGAGATCGAGGTGAGACCAATCCAAAGATCCTAACCCTCAGAGGAGTAAGTGCCTCGAGCGACTACGTACCTTTTCTTGCAAAAAGAAAGTCTCCCTGAGGGGACAGTTACACTTATTATTATAGAAGGAGACCTTACCCTTTCAGTCGTACTTCCTCTCCCTATGCTATTCAAAATCTATAGCTTGCTATTCTCTTTCCTTAGTCACTAGTCAGTCTCAGTCTTAGAGTAAGGAAGCGAATGAGCTAAAAGAAAGCCTTACGAACTATAACCTAAGAGCGAAGCTTCTGGTGAAGATCAATCTCAACACTTATCCAAGCAAATCGAACCCTTACATGTTGTTTTGGTCCTGAGAGAGTGTGTTTGGATCAACATTTAGCATCTTGCCGATTGTCTTCTCTAACCTACGTAGAAAAGTCCCATTGAAATAGTAGGCTGGAAGGTTAGGAGTACAAACCAAAATAGCCAGTTAGAAAAAGGTCTTACTATTGGGGCAGAAGCTTGGACACCAACGCCGAACAAGGAGATAATGAAATTGAATGACCCAAGGACCTCCACTGTAGGGTATATGTTCTTCAGCTTGTATAACTCCACTAAATCTTCCGCTGAGATATTCTCTTCCTCTTTTAACCATTCGCCAAGCAGTTCCTCGACATTTGGATGAAAATTCTCCATTGAGTTAGACCCAAGAAAATCAAAAAAGAAGCTTAGTCAAGAGACAAGTGTTCCCTTATTTAGTACAGGGGAAAGACTTACAGATCAACAGCTCCTAGCTTTGGTTCAGCCTATTCTTGTCCAATAACCATTCTGAGGGGGAGTATGACGTATGGCCAAAGGGTAAATTACTACTATTTAGGAACTACGCTTCACTTCTTCAAGTCTTATTTAGGGCTTAAAAGGAATTTGAATTATACTCTTCTCAAAAAAACATTTCTCCGTAAGTAGGCTCTACTTACTTTTGCACCTTACAAGGGCCTCTTTTTCCATCTATTTTCAATCATGTCTTGTCTACTATCTTTAAAGATAATGAGACCTTTTACGTGCCCAACTACCCTACTTTAATAGTAGGAGAAAGGAAAATGTTTGATCTATGGAGTCCATCATTGGATCTCCCCATTGACAGATAGAGTTGAAGAATCCATTTTCCTGGGATTTAATATTTAGATCTTCAACAACTTCTGGGAGGGTCTCATGCTATGATAAGAGTATAATACATAGGGGTATAGTCGGGGTAAATAAAAATGGATTTGGACGTATACCTTTTATTGGAAATCTACAAAGTCGCAATCCTAACTGCAAGAGTAGACCTTTTTTAGATTCAATCTTGCATTCCAGTGAAACAATCCTTTGACAATGGGCTCTGCCCAATACTAGGACTGATTTACTTTATATAGAGAGAGGAAAAGAAAGCAGCAATCCAAGCTCTTTTGAATCAGAACTGGATAGGCTAAGCTAGGTGCAACCCGCTCTCTATACGGTTTTTCTGAACGCCCTTAGGGGAATTTTTGAAAATAATAGATTATGGGATTTCACTTTCTAAGGCTGAAATGGATGGTATGGGTTAAGCATCTTTCTAAAGTACCATGATTGGGCCTTCCTCTTTCTCTTACTGCTTCCTAAATACTATACGTGTAGGTGCTAGTTCAGAAGATGCTCGAGCAAAGCGAGAGGACCATAGTATGGGTAGGGGCATCCTATTCTATTTCCTTTCTTTCAAACTTATAAGTGTAACTTGACTTTAGTCACAATCAATATTCTTTCTTTCTTATTTCCTTCCTCATCCAGTGACGGATTTGCTCCCACTTTCAGTAAGCCTTCTTCTTTAGTAAGAAAAGTCCTGCCTAAAGCAATGTGAGTTAAAGTATCTATATGGGAACCAGCCGTAAACTCCTTGTCTAGTGTAGATCCCCTTCCTTATGAATCAGTTCCCTGGGTATAAGGAATGAGTGCTCCTAATGTCTTTTCTCTGTTTCAGTGTATATCGTCTCTTTGTCTATGGAGACCATTTTCAACTCGTCCATTTTCTTCGGTATGGATTCAAAGTCATCCTTCTCGTGGGTGCAGGGAGTCCTGCTTATGCTCTTTCTTTTTGTCCATGCCAAGAAGTCCATATGTGTTTCGGTATTGATCTGAGCACTCACGTAACTACTAATAAAGCTCGAGGGACCTTTCTTTCTGAGTTATTAGCTACCGATGTTACTTCTCTTGGTCAAGTCTAAAGGTATAAAGGGAGGATCATTTCTTACTCTTCAACTCTCGTTCTCCTTTTTTCTATCAAAAGAGAGTGAGTGCAATAAGGGGTCGTGAGCGAGAAATGAATCAGACATCGGTCGTTCCAGCGGTAAGAGTCCTTCAGATGTTGAATGGTCTAGTCAAATCATTTTGTTCCTGTATAGAAAGGAAGTAACCCTTTTGTATCTTCTATTGATTAACGAACTAGGAATCAGAGCTCACTCTTCCTTTGCTTTGGATCTTCGGTAACAGGAGCATCCATAAGAAAGTGAGGTCTCTCCTGCAGCATTGTCTTTTTTCCACATTTTAAGGGCCCCTCTCTTTTTCCTTATCGCCTTAACGGGAAAATCAGCATTTCTAAAACAATTATATAGAAAAGAGTTCCAATAATATTCAAGAAGGATAAAAGCCTTTATCTTTGGGGACCTATGTGTGCTACAGTAATATTTGGTGCTCACTCTAGAAAGGCTGAAGCCTATCTCCTTCTATAGTTTGTTTGTAAGGCTTCATTCAGAAATGAAAGGGCCACCTTTTCTGGGCATAACCCATGATTAACTTCAAGGTATTCCAGAGTGTCTCTTTCCTTGTATACCTTCGTAACTCATCATCTGGTCTTCAATGACTCAAAGCGGGGTCTTGCAACCATGCCTTCCCGCTCATTTTTCTGGCCATTTTGGCCCGCATAGTCTTTCAGCTGGTCACAACCCTTCTTCTTTCCGAACTAAAAGGGGAGCGTTGGTTTGCTGTGTGGTGTTAGAACCAGCTATCACCCAAGAGGGGGTGAATTGGGTGTATGATAAAAACTTAAGAATTTTGGAAATCTTTTTGCATCTTAACAAAAGCGGTAAGTATGAAGGTAATAAATTATAAATCAACAATTAGATTAAATAATATATGCTGGAAATATAAGAGCTTAGGGAAGAGAATATGCAAACTGTGATTTATCCTGGTTCGGTCCAATCTGTGATGGCCTATGTCTAGTCCCCAGGCTCCTCCTGAGATTTTTAAATCCACTATCTTCTTGTTTAATCCGAGCACAAGAAAAGCCTTTATAATCCCACAAGTTTAGTCGGGTACTTGTGAAACCTTTTACAAATCTCTTACTAAAATACTCCCCCTTACGACCAGTCTTACAAGCAGAGCAATCCCAACTACCTTTCCCTCCTGCTTACCCGTGCAAGTCTTACGAGTAGCAATGTTCTCTCCTGCTTACACCCTGTAAGTCTTACGAGCAACAACATTCTCTACTGCTTGCACAGAAAGTTTTACCAGTGATTCTCTCAACAGCTTCCCCGTAAGGAAATCAACCTACTCAAGGTCCTTCTACCTTGAGATCAATTTAGAAATATAATTGAAAGTGTTTACAGACTCTCTCACATAGTATATATAATGCTCACTAAAGTACAATACAAATAATCACTCTCTTAATGATAAGTAATATAGAAACTGCAGAACAGAGAGTGTTTGGGTTGAAGTAGATAACTTATGATATTTGCATGTTGGTGTCATTGCTCTATTCTCTATTACCCATCAACTTTGAAATATAATTGAAAGTGTTTACAGACTCTCTCACATAGTATATATAATACTCACTGAAGTACAATACAAATAATCACTCTCTTAATAATAAGTAATATAGAAACTGTAGAACAGAGAGTGTTTGGGTTGAAGTGGATAACTCATGATATTTGCATGTTGGCGTCGTTGCTCTGTTCTCTATTACCCATCAACTTTGAATGCCCTCTTATTTATAGTTGATAAAGTTCATGACCGTTGTGAGCATTCATCTATTTGAGTCCCATTGCTTTATTTGACCGTTGAGTGCATTTGAATAACGAGCTACTATGAAATGTCCGTTGTAGAGTGGAGCATCTCATTGAAGAAAAGGATGATTCATTGTGAATTGTAAGTCAAATTATGGAGCATATGTGTTTCAGACATTCGTTCATAGTAGGTCAATCTTTTATTGTGGTAGGTAGCCGATATTCGGTGTGTAATGATGCCGCCTGCCACAATTGACTTTCATTTCAATATGTAATCTCAACGTTAAATTTCTTGTTTCACACTGCAAAATTCTTAATCACTAATATGATGAAGTGTTAGTCATGGGTAATTGGATCATTGGTCAAAAGCTGAATTTTTGGTTTCTGGGACTCATAACTTCGAGAGACAATATTTGCCATTAGTGACCTCCGTACTTGAAGATGCAATACGAATATTTAATCTCCTGTTTCTCACTTGAAATATATGTTAGTTAATGTTTATGTATAATAACAAGTGAAAACATAATGAATAAATAACCTTTAACTGTATTCAGATTGTTTGCTATATCTCTGTAATGCATTCTGCTTTTGTCACTGTCATATTTTTAGGTTGTACGTTAATCCTTATTTGATCATCTGACAAATGCTTAAACACTAATATGATGAAGTGTTAGAGTGATTAGAAGTAAGAAAAATGAGTTATACAATCATTCCAATAATTTTTAGAAATTACGTAGCGTTGCTCTGTTTTTCCTAGAAGTGCTCCTCGGAAGTGCACTTGCACTTTCTGCCAACACCTCAAGTGCAATTAGAAGTGCTGGAAGTGCGGGTTGCCAACACTTGAGTGATAAGGTCCTTACTTGAGTGCACTTCATATTTTTAGGTTCTGGAATTCTATCGGGTAAACACTTTTAGTGTCACACTTGTAGGACTTAAGTGTAAATTTGGACATCACTCGAGTGCAATATCTCTCACTCGAGTGCACTTCTTGTTTTCACGTACTTGCTTCTTCTCGGGATAACACTTTCATGTCAACACTTGTATGACTTAAGTGCAAACCTTTACTTCACTCGAGTGCATTGTCATTCACTCGAATGTAGTTGAAATACTTCCACTCCACAGCCACTTCTGGACAACACTCGCATCAAAAATGTCAAGAGTGCTATTTTGGACTCGCAGGTGATGTGGGGCCACTCCTGTAACCCCCCTCCAACCAAAGGTTGAGATTAGTTCATAAAAACATAATTAAGTTTGAATTAGAGACCATGTATGATTTGGGACTTAGACAAAATAAAATTTTCTAAAAATAAGGGTTTTCAAAAACTTTTCCAACACCTGTTCCACAATGGTATCATACTCACATTCAAACATAAGTGGCCTGTACACGTTGATTCCATTCATACATATCAGAGTATAATGCAAATTCCCGACACACTCGGGTTCCATTCAATAAATAAGGGTTCTACAGAGGCACAAAGCCCATAAACATTTTCCCTTTTACTTGAGAATTACACAAAACTATACTACAAATCCCAATATATACAATTGTTTCCCAAAAACATCAAAATAATTTTACATGATAACCAATATAGAAAATAATTTTCTACACTGGAGCTCTATCCGCTCTTCATCGCCCCGTTTCCCTTAGATCCTTCGGCCTTGTCTAAAAATTTGGTTTATGGGAGAGTGAGATTCTAAGGAATCCCCGTAGTGTCAAATCACTCATAGTATGCACAACAATAAGGCATGAAAGCAAATCATAACCCACACATAGCAACAACAACGGTAGTTACAGCGGCAAAGGCAAGTATGACGTGCGTCACCCTTATGTTTGCTCACGCTGAAGTGCTCACACTGTATTGCACCATAACAGTTCACACAATATATTTCACCACAGCTGGGATTCATATAAAGCATTTCATACACAAGCCACACTAGCAAGATTAACAACGCAAGCCATGCCGGCAAGATATATAACACACAGCCCACGGTTGGATTCACAACACGCCACCCTACGTGTCAAATTCACAGAGCAGTTTCACAACAATCCATGTCGATTACAACGGTAGTTCAACGGCCGAGGTAGAGATGACCAGTGTCAATCCCTAAATGGCTCGAGCTGAAGTGCTCATGCTATAATGGACCATGGCATATTTTCCAATCACATTTCAAAAACCATGACCAATCATGCATACCAAAATATCATACACAACATGAGAAAAGAATCACTACCTTGGTCCTTCCAGGCGTGCTCTGGCACCGGTCTCTCCCGAGTAGGGCAAATGTCAAATCCTATAATTCATAATTAGGGACGAAGCGTTATTCTCTATTCCAATACTCAATTGACTTCTCAACACTTAGATTTGGTTATCATTAATGACCCATAAGAAGCTACAATTGCCTCTAATAAAAGCCCTAAAGGGTTGGGAAACAATGGGTTGAAAATCACTTTTCAAAAGTGTAAAATACTAATTTTTGGGTGTTAGCTGAGGCCCAAAAATCCACTGGCCGTGCCCAAAAACAGGTTCAAAACATTTGGGCCACGGCCAAGAAAAATCTCGTTTCTTAGCTGAACTTCCAAAAATCATAACTAATTTCAGAAACATCGAAATAAGGTGATTCAGAAGCCAAATGAAATCTATTTAAGTCCTCTTTATTGGAAAAATATGGACCATTACTAGAAATCACCACACAATTTCAGAATTACACAAAACTCAACACTGATCCAAAACAGAGTCCAGTTTTAGTCCCAAATTTGGCAAAGCATAACTCTCAGTTCACAAAATGCAATGACATGAATTATATCTCCATTTTGAAGCTTGGGATGTGAACTTTAAGACTGGAAAGTTTTAGAATTTTTCAACACCATTTGGTCATTCAAAACTTTCGTGCAAACTGACTGTCCATAATAGAGTTCACACTTGACAAATTTCCAATTTTCTACCAAAGTGTCCAATGACTCCAAAATCAATAACTAAACCTATTCCCATACAATTTCTCACAAGGAACACAATGGCAACCTCAAAATGACCAAAATCACAACCCATTGACATGCCCTATTTTTGCCCAATACACAAAACCAACACAAAGTTGTCAAACTTTACATTTAAGCTTCAATTCCATTCTATTAATTCAAAACACCAAACAAGGCACAATTTCCATGACAACAACAAACCATACTCCCCATGACACTAAATCATGAAAATTAGGGAAAAATTTCCAGAAATTCAAGGTCCAACCAATGGCCACAAAAATTATTTCGATGTGAATTATGAAAATGAAGCTTTCACTCAACTCAACAACTTTCCCAAAGAAGTTTCTTGGTTCTCCAACTTCTAGATTTCCTTGTGGCCACAAAACACCACCAATGGCAAATCTAAAACCATGAAAGTGAAGCTCTCAACTCAAGGAACAACTTTATAGAAGAGAGTTTTTGCATAGAAGGTCATTCGAAGGGTCAAAATCTCACCTTTTTCAAAAGCTTTTCCTCCCTTCTTTAGCTGCCATGGCTGCACGAAAATAAGGAGCAAGAGAGAGAAATGAGAGATGGTGATGACAAAGAATGGCAGAAAATTCTGCCCCCTCCCCATGCCTATTCGAAAAGAGAGGGAGAGAAAAGAGAGGAAATGAATAAAAAATGATGCTTTGACTTTTCCTCTCATCTCTCTTCATCCATCAAGTGACACTTGTCCACATCTTAGGCATTCTCATAAAGTAAGTAACCACTTGGTTACTCTACCCATTCCATTAGCCATTTGTTACATATCCCATTCCTCCTGAGTTATTAATTAATCTCTCTATTAATTACTAACTTATGGCCATTCTTTCAATTTCTCCATTGTATATAGCACATTTACTTAAATTGCCACATAACACATAATTAATTATTTTCCTCTTCTTTATGCACCATTTACCCCTATTTTAGCCTGAATAATTATTTGTCACATAATTATGCTAAAATACACGATGTTGGGCATTTTCAATAACTGATTCATGTCTCAAATCAACTTTAATTTCCAAATCATTTTCAATAATTGTCATTAGCCCTTAATCAAAATTTGGGGCGTTATAATGTTAGACTCGATTTATTCATTTGACTCTAAATATGGCAAATGATTTATCATAAGAAAGTTCTTGTCATATGCATTTCAATAAAAAAAGAATCAGCTCCAAACTCCTTGTATTCTGCAAGTTATGATCGAAAGACTGTCTATCGTACTAGACTACACAAGTGTCAACTTCCAGAAGGCATAGCTCCTAGAATATAACTTCAAATTAGGCAAATGACCTATCCATGTAAAGGTCTTTGAGTCTAGTTTCATATGGCACTAGTTTCGTCTCAATCCAATGTGTCATTTGTGAGTTATTGCCAAAATACCAAATCTGTCTTGAAAAGTGATGGTGATTTCAGTGTTGACTTCCACGGATCATATCTCTTTCATCTGAGCTTCTTTCAAGGTCATCTTGATGTTCATTTTTTGCGTTGTGAGTCTTCTTTCATATGCCACCAGTTTTAGGTCAATCCGACTTGTGGTTTAAGAGATATGACCAAAATACCAGACCTCTATGAGGTGGAACGAAAAATAGAGCTGAACAGAGTAGTCCCAACACTCGAGTATGTTCATCCTACACTCGAGTGCAACACCTCTGACACTTGAGTGTTGAGCTCACACTCGAGTGCAACTCCTCTAGTAGTGTCATAACTCTTATATAAGTCATCTTAGCTTTGTATTAACCCATTCCAACCATCATTTGATCATAGAAGCCTCTGGTATCATCATAGAAACCTCCAGTATCACTTCTAAGAGCTTGAATCTTGATATTCTCATTAGATCTTGTAATTTCTTCTTTCTTCAATATCTTTCTTCTTAATTTTCCTCTTGATAATAATTCTCCAAAACCTAATCAAGATATCTTCTTTTATTTTCTTGACTACCTTCAATCTTCTTCTTTCTTTGCTTGGCTAATCTACAAGTTATGCAACATTAAATATAGTAGTTAGTCAATGTAGAAGATTGATATATTATGCAAACTTTTTTCTCTTAATATTTGGCATCTATATTTGACATCATCAAAACTAATCATATCTAACATGTGGGTGGTAGGTCTTCCTGAATTAGGCATTAATCTTTCTCATGTTCGAGGTCTTAGTCGTTCCTTGGCTAAGTCTTAAAAGTAGGTCCTACCATTCTTCCATCTCCATGTCCTGCATAAGAGAAGGAAGGGTCATCTCTCTCCTTGTGAGAATTTGTATAGGCTATTCAAAACCTTGTGCTGAAGTGGCGTAATTGGCTCATGGAGTCTTTTTTCTTTATCTTTAGTAAATCGTCTTCTTCGGTCATAATAGGGATAAGCCCAGAGGCTTCAACTGCAAGGCATCCCTAAGATTCTATTTTGATAAAAAGGATTTATTTGGTCCTTTCAACAGAAGGGCTATGGTTTCTAAGTCGAGGCATTTCATCATTCACTGGTAATGAGAGCTGAGCTTCCCTTTGTTCTTTGGTCTTAGGGCAAAAGCTGTCCTTGCACCAATTGGTAGGGCGTCCTATAGAGATGTTGAACCAGTAAGATCGATAAAGGTAGAATTCATTTCCTATTATCAGCCAAGCGGCTGGGAATGAAATAAGAGCACCTCACTCGTTCTCTTTCTGTGATTCGGTCATGGTCAGAAGTGAAGCTTCTGGAATGTCTATTAATATAAAAAAGAGAGTTTCTCAAAATATAAAAAGTAAAGAATGATGCATCTTCTAGCTAAATTTACTTTAAACACAAAATTTAGAAAACCCTGTAAGGACAGGTGCGCACAAAGTGGAGAGCTAAGATTGAGTCTAGCGGAAGGGATTAATTCCTCATAACGTGGCAAACCAAAGTTTGCATCTCTATTAGGACAGGTACCCGCATTTAGTGTCAAATAATGTAATTTTATATCTTTAAAAATACTCATGCGTACTATTTATAATTTTCTGCATTTAAATTATTTTTGGGGACCAATAACCTTACTACTACAGGTTGAAGATACTACTACCCTTATAGACATCCCTATTTTAAAAAGGGAGGTTAAAAGGTTGAGGCGGTGGCATTTCCGTAAATAAAGATGGGAAATGGGAATATTAGGCATCCCAAATTCAAATTTGGGATGCCTAAAGTAGATTTTAGACGTCCCAAATTTAAATTGGGACGCCTAAGGTTTCTCACAGGCGCCAAAAAGAGGGAATTAAAAAAATTTGACTTACTTTAGGCATCCCAAAAATTTTTGGGATGCCTAAAGTATCAGTTTAGGCGTCCCAAATGCATTTAGAATGCCTAAACATGGGACTTTAGCCGTCCCAAAATGGATTTGGGACGCCTAAAGTCCAGGTTTAGGCTTCCCAAATACATTTGGGACGCCTAAACCCATCTTTAGGCGTCCTAAAAACCATTTGGGACGCTTAAAGGTCCCTGAACGCATGTCACACAAATGTCTGACATGCGTCTTCTCAAACACCACCCCCTCCTTTACTCTTTTACCAACAACTCCCACCTTCTTCCTTCACTTTACTCCTCCATCGTTCTGCAACTTCGTCCTCCCTTCTTCTTTAATCTCAAACACCCCCACCTTCTGCCTCCTCCCTTCTTCTTGAACGCTAACTCCTCCTCCTCCCTTCTGTGCTGTGCTCACTTCCTCACTCTGAACCAAAATTTTTTAAGACGAGACAAGGCAGGCTCCTCCACCTGTTGACGCACATACCACTCCCTCCTCCATTGTGACGCAGGCTCTGGTCCTCCACCTCCTTCCTTCACAGGCTCCCCCCTTGGTTAGTTTTATTTTTTAAAGTAGATACTGAATAATAAGTATAATAGCTAGGAATAGTTTCTGAGACATAAAAAATCTACTTCCTTATTAGTAATTCTCTCGTGGGATATGACGATATTAAGAATGATTTGAAGGAACTTTTTTTTTAGGATTTTTGTATATTAGTGTGTATATATATATAAGTTGGAATTTTCATATTTTATAAGTCGTAGTTCCACTGCCACTTAGGCGGTTGTAATGCTACGTATCTAGAGATGACAACTTTGTGGATGGATATAGAAGTATCGAAAAAAAATTTGGCAAATCGGAAGTCAAATTACAATAATTAAACATAGTAATTTTTTAACATCTTTAATATGGTTGGTTTTATTTTGTTAGATTAGATTAGTATGATTATTAATGTAGCTTCCTTAATATTAGTAGTATGATTATTATTAGTGTAGTGGAGAAAATCTTATTCTAAGATAAAGAGATTAATAAGATAAAGATATAAGATAAACATATTGATCATTAATAAACATATAATTGACTATTAAGAAATATACTTAATATATAGATTGAAATATATTATATTAATCCTTCTCTTCAAATTGTTATAAGTTCTTTATGTCTTTAAATAGAAAAACAAATTCAATATTTGTTTGAAATTATATATTCTTTTCTATATTCATAAGAGAATTATGTTATAAATGGTTAAGAATACAGAATTAATAACTAAGATAGGGTTGCTTGAAATTTTGGGATGTCTTACTTTTAAGGGGAAATGTTGTCAAATTTTTTGTTGCAAAAAGTGAAAAAAGGCAATCCCTATCATATATCGTTGACAATTGTACTAAACGTGTGAGTGTTATTGGGAATGGCTTAGGTAGTAACAAAATGGATCACAATTGGATGAATGCTTGGAGAACTAGCAAAGAATATGAGAAAGGGGTGGATGAGTTTATTGAATTCGCTAGAAAGAATGCTCAAGCAAAAAATGGGAAGTATTTTTGTCCTTATGTGAATTGTTTAAATGAGAGTTGACGGAATGTTGATGTCATAAAGGATTACCTACTTTGTGATGGAATAAATCTGTGATACACAAGGTGGATATGGCATGGTGAGGAAGTAACGAATTTTCCGTCACACAAAAAGGAAGATGTGGATGTCATAGATGAAGATAGAATGGAGAAAATGATTCACGATGTTGAGGTAGAATCCTTTGTGCAGTCGCAAGAGTATGACAGCCTGTGGAGTGATGCAGTGACACAGTTGTACCCTGGGAGTAAGTACACATGGCTAACAGGAACATTGCATTTGGTTAACTTAAAGGCAACTTGTGGGTGGACCGATAGTAGTTTCACATTACTGCTTGAACTATTGTGTGATATATTTCCAGAGGATAATGTACTTCCAAATCGTATGTATGAGGCCAAGAAAATCCTATCTACGATGGGTATAGAGTATAAGAAGATACATGCTTGCCCTAATGATTGCGTACTGTACAGAAATGAGTATGGAGGTCTTAGTGAGTGTCCTAAGTGTGAAACTGCACGATACAAAATGAAAAAAGATGGTGGTTGTGGCAATGTGACAACTAAAATGCAACCTTTAAAGGTTATGTGGTATCTTCCAATAATACCACGTTTTAAACGTTTGTTTGTGACTGCATCAAAAGTGAAGAAGTTGAGATGGCACTCTGATGAGAGAATATCTTATAGGAAATATCTTCGACACCCAGCTGACTCTCCATAATGGCAAAAAATAGATGAAATGTTCCCTCAATTTGGCAGTGAGCCGAGAAACCTTCGGCTTGGGCTTTGTACAGACAGCATCAATCCGTATGGAACTCTTACTAGTACATATAGTTCGTGGCCGGTTCTCCTTGTAATATACAACTTGCCTCCCTGGCTATGTATGAAACGCAAGTATATGATGCTTTCTATGATGATTTCTAGACCAAAACAGCCAGGGAATAATATTGATATCTACTTGGCGCATTTGATTGAGGATTTGAAGAAGTTGTGGGAGGAAGGCGTAGATGTGTTTGATGCTTATAAGAAGGAGTCCTTCAAGCTACATGCAATGATTTTCACAATAATAAATGACTTCCCTGCATACGAAAACTTGTCAGGGTACAGCGTTAAGGGTCATAAAGCATGGCCGATATATGAAGCAGACACACACTTCCATCAACTAAAGCATGGAAGAAAACATGTCTACCTTGGCCACAGGAGGTTTCTTCATCGGTTCCACCCTTATCGTAGGCTAAGAAAGCATTTTAACGGCTTACCGGAACATAGAATAGCTCCAAAGGCATTAACCAAAGAGGAAGTTTACAGTCGAGTGAAACATATCAATGTCACTTTTGGTAAGAATCAGAGGACTACGGGTGAGAAGAGCATATGGAAGAAGAGATCTATTTTCTTTGATCTTCCATATTGGCGTTCGATTAACGTGAGACACATTATTGATGTGATGCATGTGGAGAAGAACGTTTATGATAGCCTTATCAGTACGCTTTTGCACATACCAGGGAAGACTAAGGATGGAATTAGTATGAGATTAGACCTTGTTGATATGGGAATAAGAGAACGATTACATCCACAACTAAGAGATGGCGCATATATGGAGCCAGCAGCTCATACACTATCAAAAGCAGAGAAAAGAAGTTTGTGTAGGTGTTTGCATGAAATTAAGGTACCGCAAGGGTATTCCTCGAATGTGAGAAGATGTGTCTTAATGGACGATTTGAAGTTAGTGGGAATGAAGTCCCATGATTATTATGTGTTGATGCAACAACTATTACCGATAGCTATTAGAGGCATAATGAAAGATAAAGTACGAATGACTGTAACAAGATTGTGTGTTTTCTTCAGTGCTATATGTAACAAAGTCATTGACACCGAAAAGTTGGATGAACTGGAAAATGAGAGTTACATTATTTTGTCACAACTAGAGATGCATTTTCCTCCTTCATTTTTTGATATAATAGTGCATTTGATAGTTCATTTGGTAAGGGAGGTAAGGCTCTGTGGTCCAGTTTACCTGAGGTGGATGTACCCTTTCGAGCGATACATAAAGATCTTAAAAGGGTATTCTAAAAATCCTTATCGACCAGAAGCCTCAATAGTAGAAAGATATGTAGTTGAGGAGGCTATGGAGTTTTGCAAAGATTATATGTTAGGGAAGAAGGAACAATCTCGGCATGAAGAGGGGAGAAGCAAGGGAACATGAGGATTGAAAGTGAAGAATGTTCCTCATGAAGAGGTGTTGCAAGCCCATTTGTATATCCTGAATAATATGGAAGAAGTTCAACCTTACATAGATGAACACAGAAAGACTTTGAAGAACAAGAATCCAAGGAAGAATGACATGCAGATTGCTATTGAGCAAAATAAGACATTCATAGAGTGGTTTGAGGAAAAGGTTGCGTACGAGACTGGTATGTCTGAGACAATCGAGTGGCTTGCTTGGGGGCCTTCGTTTCAGGTCATTACTTGGACCGGTTATGATATAAATGGCTATTCTTTCTATATGAAGAAGCAAGATGACAGAAGTATCATGCAAAATAGTGGGGTCATGGTAGAAGCTGAAGCTATGCACTTTTTCGGTTCGAGAGACAAAAACCCCATATTAACGTCTATAGCCTATTATGGAGTTATAGAAGAAATATGGGAGATTACATACAACAAGTTCAAAGTTTCTTTATTCAAATGTAAGTGGGTTATCAATAATGCTGTGGTAATAGGTAAACAATTTGGATTTCTCTTAATCAATCTTCGAAGAGTTGGCTATAGAGATGAGCCCTCATTCTAGCAAGCTAGGCGAAACAAGTGTTTTATGTCACCGATCCTGCAAGCAAAAACATGTCCATTGTCCTTAAAAGTAAAAAACAGAAGTATGGTGATCCAACCTTCAACCTTGACGACACACCACCTTTCACAATAACTCTACCTCGAACAAATAAAGTAGAATTGGTAGATGATGACGAATATGCTGTAAGAAATGACCATGGTGAAGGAATATGGGAAATAATATAGAGTAAGACCTTAATTTATAAACGAGAACTGTGTGTTTTTTTTGTTTTACTCCTACTTAGTTTATTTTATTTTTATTGCAATTTATTTATGTTTCTGACAATGCTTTTTGTGTTAACAGGAATATGGACAACTCTAGTGACTCAAATCAAAGTGTTGGGGATGACAAAAGGCGTAGAGATGACGAAAGCCCTAGCGATGACAAAAGGCCTAGAGATGAACCCGTTGCAAGAAGGAGGGTTAGAGGCTGTACAAAGATGGGAGCATTGGTTGCACGTCATGAACATCAACAAGAGAGGCTGCATATAGACTTCGATGACAATCTGAATCCAGTTGGTCCTGAGAAAGATCATTTCATTAGCTACGTAGGGTTTTTGGGTCGAAGCAAAGTGCGCATTACCTACGATAATTGGAGATTGGTTCCCCCAAAAACGAAAGACATGATTTGGCAGCAACTTTTGGTGTATAAGTTTTGATGCATCTATGATAATTGTAGCTTTATTCCTATTGTTTCAAATATAATTATCTTATGTTTTACCTTGCAACAAACATACGATGTCCCAGACACCAGGGAGATGTACAGACACTGGATGGATGAGGTTTGGATACGATGGAAAGATTTCAAGAACAACAGCAAGTTACATTCGAGGGGCCCAGAGGGATGAGGATCCATGTCAACATTATTTGTATTTGTCTCCAGAGGACTGGAGGTTGTTTGCGGCATCACGGGCAGATCCTGAGTTTTTGGTAAGATTTCTATCATCATAATATAGAGCTTTTAATTTTCATATACTTGATATCGTTGATTTATTTTTTGTTGTTTTTCATTCATAGGCATTAAGTGCAACAAATGCATAGAGGCAAGCAGAAAATAATAATCAACATTACATGTCTCGTGGTGGATATCGGAAGCTTGAGTGGCAAATGATGCAAGAAGAGTTACAAAAAATGAAGGAAGCAGCGAAATCTGATCCTAGCATTGTTATCTAAGCCCCAACACCTCCTCTAAGTCACAAAAAATGGAAAACAGGGAGGATTAAGGGTGGGAAGTACATAAATCCGATTGTTGCTGAGGTTGCTATGAGGATTGTAAGTAGTTATACCATAAGTACCTAATTTTTTACATATCAAGATTGGTTTCGATACATTTATGATAAACTGTATGCTACAGGATGAACTGCAAGATCATAGTAGCCAAGGTTCGTTCAATCCAAGTAGACAGATGTACATCTTGTCAACGGCTATTGGGAAGGCAGATGACCCTGGTCGTGTTCGAGGAGAGACACGGGGAGTTAGTGCCGTGAGGTATTTTGGATGAGACTCACGTTATTCATCACAAGCTGGACCTAGTAGGGACCTTGTGGCCAAGATTCGAGAGGACCTCGAACGAGAGCTTGAGGCCAACCTTTGCGACAAGCTCCGACAAGAGTTGTTGCCAGAGCTTCAACTTGAAATGGCAAAGATGTTCAAAGTGCAAAAGGCAAGGGACGAGTATAGAACTCAGGAATTCCCGGCCTTCAATAGCACCAAAGGAAGTCACAACCCTCTGGAGGAACCACTTGGCGACCCTTCTCCCACTCTAGTATCGGGAGACCCTTCCACCCTCTATTTGGAGGATCCACTGATGCGTGTTGTTGCCGATGCTCTCGTTCACACACGTGCTACCACCCACCATCATCAGCAAATTTTGCAGGATTTTCGTAGGGTGAATGTGACGAGTGTTAGAAAGGGGGAAGAAGGTATAGTTATCCCTGTTCCTGATCCAAAGGTTAGCATGTTAGGTCAGGCGATAGGATCTTTCATCCTTTGGCCTCAAAATCTTATTGGTTCAGAGGCAACACCTCCAATGGTAGGTATTACCTTACTATTACTGAAAATATGTTGGCATCCTAATAACAATTTGTTTTTTTAATGTTCTAAAAGGATGACGAAGATACGAGGAAATGGCCCTACTTAGCACGGCTGCAACAGATCTACAAGGGCATTAAACAGGTTGACTTGAAGATGCCTCAAAGGGATTGTGGGACTTACATTTGAGTATCCCTACACGATTGACAATACAGATGTCAAGCAATTTATCAGGTTGGAGGAGATAGATGCAGGCTGGGTGAAATTTGCAATTCAGTAATTTTTTTTTCAATTTTCCGATAGAATTCATTTAGTGGTTTTTTGATTTCATACATTCAATAATTCATTCCTTATTTTAATTCTATTATAGTATCTTCCACGGCCTCTACACAAGCATGGAAAGACATGATTGGTATGGATTCTTATGCCCTACGAATACGACAGGAGATACCAACACTGTGGTGCATAGGACTCACTATGTGGGCTACATAATGGGAGAGACCAAACTTCGTTGTTATCTAGCACCCATTGTTCAACGGTTCGTATTTTCATTTTGTCAATTTAAGATGTTTAATAAATAATTGCCTTGTCATCTAACTTCATTTTAATCTGTACATATTGTTATAGTTACCACTGAAGTTTGTATGTTATATGTCCTTGCCGCAACCTAGTCTATTGGTTTGATCCCATGCGTAAAAGGCCAGACAAAGATACAAAATCCGTCTTTGACACGTAAGTTATTCTGTTTGTATTTTATTGACTCTTAAAAAAAATGAATAGTTATAATTTCTATTGATTTTGAATTTCATGATAGTGCTTGTCAAACATATAGAGTCTTAGGCAGGTCACGCGAGGGTACAGTTGTTAAAACGCCAAAGTGGTTTTATCTAATAGTAAGTATTTTCGATTCTAATTGTTTCATTGACGGTCTTTTTAGACATACCTTTATTGATTTTAACAACCAATTGCATGCCTTTGATTTAAAGTGCCTTCGACAACATGGCAACACTGAATGCGGATATTATGTTATACTTTACATGTATAACATCACTCAAAGTGGAATTACTAGCGATTTTGAAAAGGTAATCGCTTCTTCATTCTCAAATAATAATATTTTTGGTGTTCTAATTGAAATGCTAATTATTTCATTTGCTTGATTCATTTAATCAAAGCTTATTTTCTAATTTTTAGATTTTTGATAATGAAGATGCCTACCTACGTGAAGACTTTAATTTGATTAGAGACCTTTTGGCTGGACATCTTCAAAATATAGAGCAATAAACTTTTTATTTATATCAGTTTGTAGTTGTGTGATGACAGTGTTTTGACACTTTCTGGTTGTTATTGTACATATATATAGTAGTAGGTTGTATGAGTTGTTATTGTATGTATATGTAGTAAAGATTGTAGTGCTAGATATCCTTACCATTTTGTAACGGATATTGTGGTTTATAAATCCATTTTCTATTTTGTTTCCGCAGTTTGAATTCGCTGGATAATGCAGAATGTAAATAACCATTTTAAAAAAAAAATCAAACATTTTAACGTCCCAAATCCAGAATTAGGACGTCTAAAGTTCCCCTGTGGAGGACTTTAGACATCCCAAATTGAGATTTGGGACGTCTGAAGTCCCCCCGATGGAGGACTTTAGACGTCCCAAATTGAGAATTGGGACGTTTAAAGTCTCACCTTAGACGTCCCATTTTTTTAGGACGTCTTTTCTTAAAACATACTACGCCCCCCACATAGATGTCCCTTAGTTTTTGGACTTTAAAAGTGCTAAATAGGGACGTTAAAACCCTTTTTTATAGTAGTGCCTTGTAACTTAGTGGTATGGATGCTTCCCTGTAAGTAGAAGGTCACAGGTTTGATCCATCTTATAACTCATGACATTAATATCTCTGCCCATATAATTCAAAAGAAAAAAAAAAGTTATTGCTGGAGGAGGATTAATGAAAGTTGGTTTAGGGGAAAATGATGCGCCTTTTATCCTGTGAGGTTGAGTTAGATGGTTTATTTTTTTAAATCTTATTTATAAGTCACATCATTAAATTTTTCATATGAATATGCAATTTCACCCTTCATTTATTATTATAAAGATTTTATTCTAATGAGTTATAGTGGATGTTAAATTCAATAGATGTAAAGTTGGAAAGTTGTTCAATTTTGAGACATAATTAATGATTGTTAAGGTATGTTCGGTTCTATAAACAGGACCAATGGAGTAAATATGAAAGCTAATGTAAATTGAGCTAGATCTTACATTAAATACTAAAATTAATCATGCAATTAACTCTTATATTATTTAAGATTGAAGGACTATTGCTATTTGATCTTGTGAGCATGAGTGGAATGCTTATACATGACAACAAAATTTGCCATGTACTAATAAAGAGATGTGGGTTAGCATTTTACCTCAACATCAAATTGGTGCACCCTAATACCTTGCACACCCAATGGATATGTTGAAGACGAGTATTAGAAGAAATGAGTGAAAATAATATTTTAAGTTTTAAAATTAGGGTGGCGAAAAAATTTTAATTTAAAATCTACCGCACCTTTTTTATACAATTAAATTTAGAGTTTAATAATATTTTTTTCAAAATATAAAAAAATATAGTGTAAGTAATAAATCATCACCACCTTGGTTAAAGGCAATAACCTCCTCATTTGTAACTATCATTTTAGTCTCTTCAGTCATATTCCGAACATCACAACCCAGAAGTAGTGGAGCCAGTAAGCAATAAAATTATATAAAATTAACTACATGTGGAATTAAACATGGCTCTTACTTAATTTATTATATTGAGTTTAATTATAAACTTAATTACCTTGGAAAGGGCCCGTAGGCTAAATTGAACAACGTATTTATTAGTGGTCATCCCTCCATTTCCTAGCTCTAGCATGTCAGGATTTGCTTATTTTAACCCAAATCAATTAAATTCATACATTTTAATTAATTTGGCCTCTTTATCAATTGGTTACATTTTATTCAGGTGGTAAATACAAGTAAATGACAAAATGTGATTTATTCAAATGTGTGTTAATGTGTGTGCGTAAGATACACATACAATACAATACAATACAAATATAATAATATTCTATAAATAAATAAGTCATTCATAATTGCTAAAAATTTTGGAATTATTAAAAATTTAAATATGAAATATTTTAGATATAAATATGAAAATAAAAATTAAATATATAACTATTAGGTTCTAACCGTTCCAGCCACCAGGTTTTGCCTGATCTGCATAAACCTCATTTAGGTCAGCCCTGATAATCATACTGTCACACAAAACAATAATCAATATTCATTAATCTTTGACATATATAAATACTTCATTCAGTCCATAATATAGGGCACTTAGAGAAAAATAACTTGGTGCACAATATAAATCACTTGTAGGATAATTAATACTTATTTTTCAGTTTTGTCCCTGTAAATAATGCTCATTTCCAATTTGCCCACTTAATAAATTTTCAAACACATTTTCGAACATGGGTAAAAGTGGGAAAAATTTTCAATTTAGGACACATTTATTAAGTTAACTGTCAGTTTTTGCTTCTCATGAATTAATTGAAGTGTCATATACTGTAGTCCAAAGGGAGTATATAAATGAGTAATATAATTTTTTGTGTGGGAAGAAAGTGGTGTAACTGACTATGCCCTAGAGAGAGAGAGAGAGTGATATAACTTAGCTTGTACGTTGATAATTATTTATAATATCATTATCAATTTGAGGTTTTAAGATACTCAATTAATTGATTGTTAATAGGGTTTAAGAGAATTTTGAAAACGTTCTTATAAATATATATATATATATATATATATATATCCACACGCCTTTCCCATGAATCGAAAATGTCAGTTGTTGTTCTCCAACTATTTCCCATTTTAGCACCCCAAAAAGCATGTCGCATGTCTCCCTGCAAAACGCACGTTCACTTTAGAGTGTAATTGGTTTGGGGGAAGGGGAGGGAAGTAAATTACCTTTTTAGATTAAAAATATTTAAATTTTGGGTGGGAACCCAAAATTTAAAAGGAATGAGAAGGTAAATTTTGGACGGGAATCCAAAATTTAAAAGAATGAGAAGATAAATTTTAAGTTTCTCTCATCCAAAATTATAATTTACCTCATTTCCCTCCCTCCCATCCCCCGCCCTCAAACCAAACACACCCTAAAAGTTACACACACTCACACACACAACTTTAGTACTATTTATAAGTCTATTTTGACCAAAAAAATTTTATCTTTATTATAGGTCCAGTTTTATAGCAATAAATGCATTTTTTATCTTTTTGCCCCTATTAATTGTAATAAGCAAAAATAATTTATTCATGTTAACTTTTAGCACCAATCATAGATAAAGATAAAATTAAAAATTTAGCCCATAATTAATAAGTTAACTAACTCTCCTTGGTATATGAGAGTTAGTTAATTTAAATTTATAAATATGATCATAGTGATATCAAATTAAAAGGGATATAGACACTGGTTTTTTTATTTTTGTAAATTTGGATTCTCATCAAAATTTCATTAAAAAGGAATATTCACCAAGGACATAGAGAGAAGAATATTGGACGACCTACTTTTGCTAAAGCTGCACTCAGAACAGCGTATCTGCACCAAAATCTTGTCTCACATCAAAAAATAATACTCCCTCATATCTTAAATATAAGATAAAATTGATTTTTTTTGGAAAAATTAAGGAAGCTAATTAAATTACTTTAGAATATTTTTATTTTTATTTTTTTCTCAAAAATAATTAATTTGACTAATAAACTAATATAAAATCTAAGAATACATGACATATGATATAACTAAGTAACCTATTTAACTTCCTTAATCTCTCTAAAACAAAGTCAACTTTGTCTTATATTTAGGACCGAAGATAGTAAAACAATTTAACCTTAACGCACAATAAATAGTGTTCAACTACCTTTTTATTGGCATCAAAATCATCACTTTCAAATGGAATAATTAACCCAGGTCCACTAGAAGCAACAAGCTTAAACTATAGTCTGTAATGCAAATGGAAAACCACCAAAATAAACCCAGCTCCACAATTTCAGAATAATTAAACGGTACCTTAAGCCTTTGCTTGAGAATCCTCTTCTTCCTCTGGAATTGAACAGACCTTGGCCACTTGCTGCAGGAATCGAACAAAGAAAATGAGGGCCAAGTCATCTCACATTTTCAATGAAAAACCCAAAAACGAAATGGAAACACAAACCTGATGACAATAAAGACAAGGTTGAGAACGAAACCAATCGAAGGGAACAAACAACGATAGCATTCCGACAATGTATTCAACAGTAAATCTCCGTTGACGGTGGCGAAGTTAAGGACGGAGGAGAGAAGGGGAAAGGAGGAGCTACCGCGAGAAAATGCACGGGTTTTGCTGATGTGCTTAAGTTTAGATTTCAGAGTCAAATTTAGGCGCCTTTTGAAATCCAGATCATTTTTAAGACCAGTTATTTATTACAACCAGTCTTAAAAGTAATTTTTAAGACCGGTTGTAATTGGCAACCAGTCTTAAAATATATATTTAAGACCGGTTATTAATAAATAACCCGTCTTAAAAATTAAAAATTTTTAAGACGGGTTATTAATTAATAACCGGTCTTAAATTTTTAATATTTTAGACCGGTTTTAATTTACAACCGGTCTTAAAAATAATAAAAATTTTATTTTTATAATTGTCTGTAATTCAGATAATATTTTCTAGACCGGTTATTTTTATAACCGGTCTAGAAAATATATTACATATATTTATTTTTTTTAATTGTATATATTTTAAGATCGGTTATAGTTATAACCGGTCTTAAAATTATTTTCAAAACCAGTTTTTATTATAACCGGACTTAAAATTATTTTTAAGACCGGTTTTTACTATAACCGGTCTTAATATTTCATCATAATTATAAAAATACCGCCGGTCATATTTTTAAGATCTTATCCGATATAACCGATCTAAATGGTCCGGTCTAAAAACCCTTTTTCTGTACTAGTGAGTTATTCTGAAGTGGAGGATGAAGGGATGAAGGGCATTTTCGTAATTTGGCCGGGATTTCAAAAGGACAGATTCCTCTGCCCGTCTAACACCCGCCTGAATTGTCCTTTCCCATTTTTAATGTACTGAAATGTCATTTTCCATTTTCCAATGTGGTTTTTTGGAATTTTCCCATTTTCTTTCACTTTTACTTTTTAAAAAAAATTAATTTTAATGTGTACCAAATTTAAAATAAAGTTAATATCTTAATTGCCAGTTTTTCAAAAAATGATTTTTTGATTTAAAAATCTTAAATTTAGTTCGCTGAAAGTTTATTTGAACGGTATAGATCTCACTAAATAAATAGTTCTCAGTACTCATCATTACGATGAACACTAAAACTAGTTCTCAAATGGAGTTTTCTTTTCGATCGAAGAATATAAATCACACTAAAAGTAGTACAAAACCGAGTGAGGTGCGGGGTTTCTATATATATAAGAAACAAAGAATGGGGCATCTTTCTATTTTAAAAATAAACTTAATATGTTAATATTTGAGAATTAATTAATATTCTGTACCCATGATGCAAAGGTTTCGGCATCCTGTTGTTCATGACCAAGTGAACCAGGCATCCGTTTTCTACAAGTAAAATACCTGCAAAATTCCTCCAACCAATTAATTTAGTTAATTCTGATTATTCAAAATGAAAGAAAGATTAGTGTTTTTAATTATTGGATGAGTAGTGTTTATACTACTATATACGTACCCTGCGTCTGAATAAATGCCAAGCTTAAGCCCCTTGCCATTAACGTAATCCGCAAGAGCTTTGATGCCTGAACCAAATGTTGACTTGTTCGGCACTAAATTTCCCTATTTTTTAATTTTATTTTTTAAAAAAAAATTAATACCATAATTAAAACATATTTAAGTATTTCAGGCTTAATTATATATATATATATATATATATATATAATGAGAAATTAATATAATATGCACCGAGTACAAAACAGCTAGAGTCAGTATACACACACCTTTTCATCTCGAGACGCTTCAGCCCAACAATCATCTGTAAAATAAATAAATAAACAAACAAACAAATCGGGGAGGATGACGAGGAAGAAAAACAGCAGAAAAATAATAGCCCATACCTATGTTGACATAGGTGTATCCAAGCTTGGATAGACCAGTTGCAACGAGTGCATCAGCTGCAATTTTAATTTATACACTCAAAATTAATTAACTCCGCTTAATTTTATTATCATCTCTATCTATGTTCTATTGTCATTTCAAACTCTTTTTTTTAACAAAAAAAAAGCAATCTGTAAGTTTATGTAGTTTCACCTGCGCGTGTGATCTTTTTTATTAACTCCTTAGAGTTTCATTTGATTTTTAATCATTAGGACCTTGTAGTTTATAAGGGGCCTAATAAAAAATTAGATGAAAAATATAAGGTCTTGATAAAAACTATAGGGATTTGATTAAAATTTTGGTGAAGTCATAAAGACCTAATAATAATAAAAAAAAATACAAGACCGGATTAAAAATTAATAAAACTATAAAGACTTATTGATAAAAAAAAGTACCAGTTTCTCGTATGATATTTTCATCAATTTGACAGCCGAAATGATTACCACTATTCCATCTGCATAAAAAAAAAATTATTCACAAAAAGTAAAAAATTATTTATTCAAAAAAATTTAAAAAAAAAAAGACAATAATATTTAATAATATTATAAAAATACATACCCCATGGGAGGAGTAGCAGCGAGGCCATTGTCTAGTAGATTTCTTGTGAGGGTTGGAGAAGAGAAGAAATGTTTGTTAATGAGAATATGAGCAGAAGCATCATCACAAGCATCCCACAAACAAAGCTTCTTCTACTTGCTTCCATTGCTCTCAATTTCTTTGATCCTATTCATTCACATCTTTTCAATTACAGTATTTATAGTCAAATTAGATACACATACATTATTGTGTTTTGATTCATCTGTACTCATCTTTTTATGGGTTTATATTAATATGAATTCAATTAAATATTTCCATTACTTCTCTTACTTTTTTTTTTTAAACAGAGTTACTTCTTCTCTTACTTTTGAATTCACCATTTATTAAATGTTTTTATTGATTACTTTCCATTCTATTTTGGCAATTTACAAATAGTGGTCCATGGAAGACAAGATTTTCGTATAGTATTAAAATACCATGAATTTTGATTATACTGATATTTCAGTACGAACCGTCAATTGTTTCTCAGGTTTTCATGTAATATACGTGTACGTGGCTTCATCACATGTAAGTTCACCCAGGTTAATTATTCTCAACTTCAAGAAGATTCATTTTCGAAGACGAACCACCTAATTAAAATTATAGAGCGGTGGTTGAATAATTAATTTAGCCTTGAAAAAGAATTAAAACTTTCAATTTACTCATATTTAATATTATGAGTTATATTCTTTATTTTTTCGCTAAACCCTTACAAATTAGCACGACTCTGAATAATAGCAGCATGAGATCCTTTAGGAACCTCAATTAGCATTGCCTTACGTAATTCATTCACAGTCCACGGAAAACCAACCTTACCAAGTTGATATCTATGCGCCTACTCTCTGAAGTGAAATCTTACCCTTACCAAGTTCATATTCAACAAATCATGGCTAGAAGGTGCAATTCATAGGATTTTGTTTTTATCAGGTATATTGTATATTAGACATGGGGCAATGTTGAAAAGTTATAGTAATGGAGTTTTTTTAGGTTTAGATTTTTTTTTTTTTTTTGGTCTGTGTAGCACATGTTATTAGAAGTGACTTATAAATATGATTAAAGGAGTAAAAGTTTAGTCCACATGGTCAATTAATGGAGTTTGACCAACTAACACTAATATAATGTGGGCAAAAATAAAAATGATAACAAATATTCTACAGAAATTGTTGGGGTCTCTTATATATAAATATGCTTAAGTGATCCCTCAAAAAAGCAAAAAGTACCTTATAGACCTTTTGGATTTATATATTTCGGATTAATTAACTTGTTACGGAATTCAACACACATTATATCTTCACCCACACATGATCATAATGAATATATTCATTTTATTGATTCCTTTTAATTGATGTTCATGAATTTATATGTTTGAATTAGAAATTCGAAGCCTTCAAAGTATTCCTTAAAAATGTAATAATAGGAGGGGAATTAAAGCTTGGGGTCCCACTTCAATAAGAGAGACGTAATCAGCATAGAATACGAGACCATCTTAAATATGCAAGCCTCACTAATATGATGAGTACCAAATTGATCGAAATTTAATATCATAATAAAACACATCGATCGATCATTTGGAATAAGGTAGAACAAGCTAGAAATTTGAGGAGGGAACTCTAGAGAGTTCGGACCCGTGGCCATATACCAGTACAGCCGACGATACGGATCGACCCATTTTAGATGATTAATTTGAAATTATTGTTATAAATATCATACATGAGATAGGAATCATTATTCTTATACTAGTTCCATAAAAGTTTATTGATAATAGAGGAGGAGGAAGTGAAAGAAACGTAAGAACAACGATAAAATATAACTTGCACAAAACTTGGTGACTTGAATATCCCATTTGATGCTTATATATATATATATATGATGCCCTTCCACCTCATGCTATTGGCTCCAAAACGTACATTTTACACGAATGCGAATCCACAGTGGCGTTAATTTTGTCCACAAATTTTCTCTCCAATGTCTTGTGCTGCAAATTAAACATCCACAAATTTCTCATGTCAATATCAAACAATATAATCTAGAGTTTCCCCAATTTTGATCCAATTTTTATAAAACATCTATAATTGCCATTTAAAATTGTTGACATGACAGTCCAACGGTTATTGAATTCATACTCCATTATATATATACTTGTAATTCTTGAGTTAGCATAAGTATTCAAACTTTTTATTGTGAAACCTGATTTAGTAAGGCAACCATAAAATAATATACCTCCCAAAGATCTCTGGCTTGCACAACGCTTTTTGGAGGAATGTCAATGTCGTCCCAGAAGGCAGTGATGGAGGAACGAACTGGGCCACGATTCAGCAGCACTGCCACTACTCTGTTCTTGGAAAGAGGCCCTGCCCATATCTGTTCATATCATAATACTTTTTCTTATTTATTCACACCAAAACATTAATAAACGACTTGTGATTTATTTCCAGGCTACATTACAAAAAAACCTCCCTAACTTTGGTCAGTTGTATATAACATTTGGCATTTCATAGTTTAAATTTAACTTCATCAACTTTTTTATCACATTGTCATGGACCACTTGCTGTATCTTTTTAATGAAAATTACCGCATTAGATTAATAGAAGACACACGGCATCTTATATAACTGAGTAATTTTATAAAACTCTCATATAGTTGCAAATGACCCTCTAACATTTCAAAATTTAAATTTATTAAAAGAGATTATATACAACTACTTAAAATTCAAGAGAGTATTATAAAATTATTAAATCATATAAGATACCATATGTCTTCTATTGTCTTCTATTTATCTAAGGCAACAAATTACATTAGAAAGATAATGATAACTTAATGGCAAGGGGTTCATGACCATACTAAAGAAATAAAAGTTTGAGAGGGTTAAATTTAAACTTTGGAAATATCAGATATTATATACAACCGACCCAAAATTCAGTTCGGTAGGTTTTTTTATAATTAAACCTTGGTTTTTTTTTCCTGGACAAGTATAATCAAGCCTTATTTAAATGTAGCTTATAGTAATTTTGCAGGAAAAGGAGACAAAATGTGTGGTGTGAGCGTCTGACCTCAATATCACCTTCCATCCTGACTTTTTTACCTTGCACACCCAGTGGATCTGTTGTGAACAAGTGAATTAGCAATAATGGTTAAATTAAAGAGTGGAAATTAATGCACAAGACGGATGAATATGATGAGTTCAATATTATTCATGACCTTGGTTAACTGCGATAACCTCCTCGTTTGAGATTATCATTTTAGTCTCTTCAGTCATATTCCGAATATCACAGCCCAGAAGCAGTGGAGCCTGCAAGCTATTACATACGAGTATATAACATTTTACTTCACCAAATATTAAATAAATAAATCACAATTTACAAAGCCATCAATCATGCATGCAAGTGTGTGAGAGTGAGGACCTTGGAAAGCGCCCAGAGACTGAAGTGAACGATATATTCATTATTCGTCATCCCTCCATTTCCCACCTCAAGCATGTCGGGGTCTGCCCATTGAAATGTACACATGAATTACACTAATATCAAAAAATTGAATGAAGGAATAAATAAAAGAGAAAATTAATCTTCTAGTTCTTATAATTTTGACTTTATTAGTTGTAACTCAATCCCAATAATTTGACTTAGCATAACTTAATCACTATAGTTTTAACTATTTATTGTGTAATCCCTATGTTTTAGAAAATTAAAAACATACATATAATAAAGGCTAGTGAATAAATTATAAAATTGTTAAAATTATAGAAACTGAGTTGTAATACAAGTCAAAATTCAAGGACTTATGAGTTGCGCTGATTCAAAGTGTATGTCCTAAGTTACAATCAAGTTAAAATATAGGGATTAAAAAATTAATTTTCTCTGAATAAAATTATGGGAATAATATACTAACCATTCCAGCCACCAGGTCTTGCTAGATCAGCATAAACTTCATTCTGGTCTGCCCTGGACATCATACTGCCAAATACAAACAAAATATAGCATTAACGGACGTCACTTATGTACATGCTGCTACTACAAGACTCAACCACATAACTTTGCAGTTATTAATAAATGAAATCATATTCCATCCGGTCTTTAATATAAGACATATTTATCTAATTTAATTAGATTAGGAAAGTTAGTTAAGTTATTTAATATATCATATATTCTATAAAACACCCTAGTTATCTTCCATTATTCCCCCATTCACTCTCCTTATTGATTATTGTTGAGGGAGTATTAATATGGGTAAATTAGGAGAAAAAAATTAACAAATATAAAAATATATTTTATATTTAGGATCAAGATCAACTCTCTAAATATATCCTATATTAATGATCGAAGAGAGTATTTTATTGCATCTTGATTTACCTGTCCCATGAATCGTTTATGTCATTAGTTGTTCTCCAGCTATTCCCCACTTTTGCACCCCACAAAGCAGGGTGCAAATCTCCCCTACAAAGCACAACACAAGTAATAAGCATATGATGTAAAGTTAGAATTAGGAGATCAGTAAAATCTGAAAATAAAAAATAAGAGAATTAATTACCATTCACATAGAGAGAAGAAGATTGGACGGCCTGCCTTTAATAAAGCTCGAGTCATAATAGGGTATCTGTATTAAACAGAAACATTAAATATAAATTAAATTATTTGTTTAATGTGTTTAATCATTTTCTTGCAGTGAATTAAAAGCGATAACATAGAGGACCCCACTCCCTGCAAGCGGCAATGTAATAATGTTGATGAGAATCCTTTGGTACCAAATAAAGATCTACTGTGACCAAGTCCATGTGTATTAATATATTTTATCCCCAAGTATTTTAATTTTGGACGGAGATAAATTTGACCTCCAAATAGTAAAAAGTAGTTTTGGAGTGAAATTTAAATTTTCATCTAAAATTAGTAAAATTATTAACATAAAAAACAGAGGGTCACATGTCACTAATTCACACTATCATACGTATTTTCTACTCTAATGTTATTCTCTCTTTATCAATACTTTGCTGAATTCATAATTTAAAAGATAAAATTTTTTTGGAAATTTTATTTTGCCATTCCACCTCATCGGGGGAAAAAAGGCAGTTTGTATTGAACATTCAATTTCTTGTTGGGTTCCATGCCATCTAAACCAGACATCTAAGTAAAAAAGAACTTAAATTTAGAAAAACCCAATTACGTACAACTATTTAACTTTAAAGGCCAATTTTAAAAATTAAACCAAAATCTAAAACATAAAAAAATAATTAAATAAATATTAAATATAATATGCAAAATAAATACTTTCCGCCTACCTGACTGTTGGCCTTGATCCTCCATTGTTACAGTTATCATACTTCAAGTAATCAATACCCTGTTAACAAAGAAATGGATACTAACTTAGTTATGAGTCTCGCAAAAATCAAGGTTGTAAGAAAAAACCAATAATTAACACACGTTTATACATAAATATAATAGTAAGATACAATTATATATTGTTACGCAACGAAATATTATAACAATTACAAGTAATTTAAAATGGCGTGATTAACCTAACAATATACAGAGCATAATGAACGAGCTATCGATATTGAAATGAAAGTGGAGTAAAAGTTGGAGAGAAATCAAAATTAGCACAAGCAATTCATACCCATGATGCAAATGTTCTTGCATCTTGCTCCTCATGATGAAGAGAACCAGGCATCTTTTTGCTACAAGTTAAATACCTGCAAAATTTGCTCCCAAAATTAACTTGTGACCCAACAGAGAAAAAAGAAAGAAACTCCATATAAACCAACAATTTAGTATTATATATATACCCTGCATCCGAATAAATTCCAAGCTTAAGGCCTTTGCTGTGGACATAATCCGCCAGAGCTTTAATTCCAGAAGGAAAAGTTGACTTCTTTGCCACTAGATTTCCCTGTACGTTTGTCAATTTATTTCTTAGTTCTATAAAACAGAGTTCACTAATTAATGGTTTTAGTGAGAAATTTTTTTTGGTGAAAAAAGAAAGCAGCAAAATTTGCAGTGAATATTTATAAATACCTTGTCATCTCGAGACAACTCAGCCCAACAATCATCTGCAAGAAGGGACAAGAACTAGTCATCAAGAATAAAGCGAAAACAGAGTCGAATAGGCCAACTTGAAAGTAATTACGAGGCCGGGAAAATAATTAACGTTAATTTATTTACCTATGTTGACATAGGTGTATCCAAGCTTGGACAAGCCAGTAGCAACGAGTGCGTCCGCTGTAATTTTATACAAAACAATAAAAAAAAAAAATCAATTTAAACGGTTGGTAAGTGAGTCCAAAGGAACTGGTCATACTAATTCAGGCATTTACGTACCCTTATTACTGTAGTCACGGATTCTAATTTCATCCGACATAAACAAACGCACAAAGTCATACCAAAAAGAGATATGATCATTTTTTATATTTTTATCAATAAATTATCATTTTTATAGCTCAAGCTCATCTCTGTTTTTCCTTAAAAAAAAACCCCTAATTCGATCATATATGCTGTGATAAATGCAATATCATATATGTATGCATAAAGAACTTGTATTAAATGTTATCATTGGATTTATTGAGTTGTTTTGACGTGTAAGGTTAGTATCTATTTTTGACTAATGACTAGGTACCGGTGATTCCAACATTATTAATAAACAATAATATTATAAGACCATAAGGGAGAGAGAGAATCAAGGATGGTGATTTGGGACCACCATGTGGTAAATAATTGAAATTACCACGTAAGACATAACACATAGTCAAGGTTATTACTTGAACGTCAATAAATATACATATATAGAATTATAAATACTACACGCACTCTGGAAATAAATGTTTATTAACTCTATATTGACAAAACTCACCAGTCTCTCGAATGATGTTTTCGTCAATTTGACAGTTGAAATGATTCCAACTGTTCCACCTACATAAAAAAAGGGAAAAAGAGAACCAAAATAAGAGAGAGTATGGGTATTGAAAGAAAGAACAGAGAGTAATAACATGATGAATAGATCAGGATAAGACCTCCAAAATTTTAAATCGAAAAGTGTGTATTTTGGTTACGATTTTTGAAAAGCTAAAAGTGCTTTTCAAAAATACTTTTAACAAATTATTGTTATGATAGATTTTTAAAAAAATGATTTGATTAACGAATGCTACTCTTGGCCTTGGGCGATGGCGAAAGTAGCAGATAACCAACACAGAAATTTTCATCAGAGAGAGAGAGAGAGTTGGATGCTGGACTGTACGATTTGATAACGGCCAAAATCAAGAAATGCAACTCTTCAATGACAGCGAAAGGACTAAATAACGAACATAGGAAATTCCATGAGTGAAGCAGAGAGAGAGAGAGATTAGATACAAACCCCATGGGAGGAGTGAGAGCGAGGCCATTAGCGAGCAGATTTCGCCGGAGCTGATCCTCAACGTTGGCGGAGGAGGAAGTTAAGGAACAGAGGAGAAGGAGGAGCAATATGAGAGAGGAAAAGCTTGGAGGCCTATCCATGGCTGTCGCTGTACTCCTTCACTTCCACTGGCGAGAGAGCCTGTTTATCACCAAACAAGAAAGAGAGGATAATACTAATATCATGGATGATTGAGATAAATGAGAATATAAGAAGGGCTTTATATAGGCAACTAACCGTAGGAATAGATAACTCTTTATCGTAATCTAATCTAATTAAATTATAATATTTTAAAAATATATTCTTAAAATATAATATTCACATTCATTCTTAATAAATAGTACTAAATATTATTCTTAATAGTAATAATAATTAATTAATATATCTAAATTTGGTAAACACTCTCCTCAATTTGACTATTATTCTAGAATCATGATTATAGGGATATTATAGACATATTTAGGATCACGATTTCTTAAAAGATAAGTTCTTATTATGCAAGCCGAGATAAAACTCCTCTCATATATTTAGCTCGTATACTGTGAATCACGATTTATAAATACTTATTATCTAAAAATAAATAATTCCAAACGAGCATAATTGACTCGTGATTATTCTAACAATCACCAAATAAGAACGAGAGGAGAAAATGACACAAATTGGAGGGACGCTCACACCGACACACAGAAAGGGGGGGCCCGAGATTGAATGCTGCAACAGTGAGTGTGAGACGAAGGGACCAGTACGGCAGTGTCTATTTATACTCAATTTCGTTTCCTGGTTTGACTCATCTGCCCTTATCCCTTCTCTTCCCGGGGGATTACACACTTGCATGCGATATATAGGAGATCGTAACTGTCACGTACATGCGATTATGCGAAGACGTTGGGTTTCAATATTTACCCTAAATTCGGATTCTCATCCCTTTCCAAACTCCCCACGGCATATTTTGTCTTCCAATTATTAATATTTTAAAATTTTCTGATACGATAAAACAATTATTTATAATTATAATTTGCATCCAAAATATTTGATTTTGATATCATTCCAATAACAAACACGATCATAGCTTAATTAGATTAGGCATAATATCTTCTGGCATCTATCATGATTCATTTGTTTTAAATGAAAATCTTCTCACGGATAACTATCATAGAATCATACAACTTTCAAATTTCAAGTACAAGATTCCTTCAAATATCTGCAGCACTTTAAAGTTTAAATATCTTGATTAAATTCTTACGGGGTAAGAACGTAATTAAGTAAGACTATTTAATATATTTAAGTACGTCTAACGATTGAAATTTTAATAAAGGATTGGGATCCTTAATACCATTAAAAAAGAATAGCGTCGACAAATTAAATTACTCTTCATCGGAGATTCACAGCCGGCGATCTTCCAGTTACCGAAGCCCAGCCGATTGATTGCTAGTTGGAGAACCCACTAGCGCAGTGGCGGTTTCATTTTTCTTTTCATGATAATTAGTTATTTTCCTAAGACTATTCTAATCATTGCTGTTCAAAATACATTTTAAATTTATATCATTGAAAAATTAGCAACTGAAAATAAGACTACTGAAGGAAGATAACTATAAATTTTTAGATACAAAAATTCATTCAAACCTGCTACGCTTAAAAAGAACTAATTGATCTCATTCGGAAAGTACCTATTTTTTTTTTTTTTTGAGTAGGATGGAATCGCTGCCTCAGGGTATCCCAGCATAACGTGCCAGACCAATCCCTTGGTACCTCACAGGTATCGAGCCCAAGACGTGGTAGAGAAGCGTGCCTTATGCCCTCGTTTGCGACCAGTCGGACCGGACCCTTGCAGGTAAAGTACCTATTTTTTTTAATGGTGGAAAGCATCCATTTCAAAAAATGTTATTATAATTTATAGGGACCAATGATTACAATTGAGAAAATTATAAGAACCCAATAAACAAATTATAGAGATTTAATATTTATAAGTATTGTTGTCAAAGTCGTGAGTTGACTCTCTGATTACCAGTTTACGTTTCTACCTTATAATAAAATTCAAAGAGGAATGTCTTCATTGATTCATCTCTCCATTTCCTCTTCATTGAATGTCTCAACTATTGGATCATGTTTCAATGGTTGTGATTTAATGATATATAAAAATATTAATATAACATTAAATTTCAACCATTAAAACTTAATCCAATGGTAGAGACATTCAATAGAGAGAAAATGGAGAGAGAATCAATGGAGACATTCTTTTCTCAATAAAATCATGTCATTTTCTACTTAAACTCATACTAACCATAAACTAGATTAAACTCACGAGTTTACATACCGAGTTTATCATTTTTACATTTTTAACATACAAAAGTGTATCAACTCCTTCTTAAACTCATGTTATTTTGTTCGCTTTAGTCATGTTCAATGGGTTTATATATAAATTTCATGAAAATTTTTTTGCATCCATGATTCATCCCATTCACAATAGAAAAAACAAAACAGTAATAGAGGCTAATTTATCTTTCACAAAATTACACACTAACCCCAAATCAGAAATTATTTAGGGTTAAGGGGCAATTTTGTCCTGAAAGTTTTTTAGGGTATCTTGCCCCTGAAATATCAAAAGGGGAATAATTTTGCTCTGCCCATTATTCAAGTTAATTTTGACCGTTAGTTAACTAAATATATTGAGTTGATAATCCACATATCATTCACGTCATTTTCGTTAAGGTGTAAAGTTGCATCGGAAATCTATATCTCATCTACTTTATTTTTTAAAAATGGTTTAGGGGCAAAACTTTTTCAGGAGTTTTCACCTTTGGGCACTTGGTACTTGGAAGTTTTCAACGGAAAATTTTATCCTAAAAGTTTAAAAAATGGGGCAATATTGACCTATAACAAAGGAACCCTAACATTTTCTGTTAAGTGACAAGCTGTCACTCTAACATGCAACCATGACAGAGACGTGGCAGAGACTTAGCTGAGGAGTCATGTCCATCTGGTGTCCACCTCCACTTTTTTGCTCCCACTAGAATTTATAACTAAAAAAAAAGCTTGTGCTCTCTGATTTTCCCTCTCTCTTCTTCCTAACGACAATGGCGAAGACAACCTAAAAATCATTGCTGCAGAAAACCCACACCAATCGTTCCACCGCCACCTTCGCATCTCTCTCCTTTGTTCCTTCCCCTCGTTTGATCTTGACTTCCTTCCAGATGTAGAAAGAATGAAAGATGATGGGTTTGTGATTTCAAAACTAAGATTTAACGGTAAAAATCCAGAATTTTCTGCAATTTTTCAAGTTTAGATCTAGCATTTGTTTTGGTTTTGTGAGTCTTTTACCCAGAAAAATGTTAAAAAGTGAATGAAAATGGCGCCGCCGCCATCAACGGTGGTGGACTATGACGACAAAAATGGCATCTCATCACTGAACTTTGTTGTTCGTCTAGAAACCTACCTTTTGGACGTAAAGTTAGCATCTCCATATACATTCCCCCGGCTGCCAATTTTAATTTGATATTGTCCCTATTCCGGCAAATTCCAGGAACCTATTGTAACCCCTTCTCATCAAAGGTCGAGATTAAGTTCATAAATATTTGATTATATAGAATTAGAGACCATAAGATGATTTAAGACTTAATAAAAATAAATTTCCTAAAATCAAGGTTTTCAAAAACTTGTCTGAACATTTTCAATAATGGTCTCATATTCACATTTTAATTACACAAATGACCTGTATAGTACGATTCCATTTATAAATATCAAAGTACACAGTAAATTCCCAACACACTCAGATTCCATTAATTAAATAAGGGTTTTACAAGGCACACATACCCATAATCATTTTCCCTTAACTAGGGGATTACACAAAACTATACCACAATTCCAAAATATACAATGCTTCCCCCAACAAAATATCCAATGATTTACAAAATGATAGCCAAAAACCAATTTACACTCCTAGCTCGGAGCTTCAACTACTCTTCGTTACCCGCTTTCCTTTAGATTCTTCGGTCCTGTCTAAAAATTTGTTTTTGGGAGAATGAGATTCTAAGGAATCCCTATAGTGTCAAATCACTTATAGTATGCACAACAACAAAGCATGAAAGCAAATCATCACACACAGAGAGCAACTACAACGGCAGTAACAGCGGCAAAAGCAGGTATGACTTGTATCACCCTTACATTTGCTCTACTGTTTTGCACATTTACATGTTCATATCACATATATCACCACAGCTGGAATCCATATAAAAATATTTCACATACGCACAGCCACACTGGCCGGATAATCAAGTAGGAATCCCCGATTCCACAACGCAGCCTTGGCAATTACAACGGCAGGGGTAGGTGTGATAAACATCACCCCCTATGACTGCTCACGCTAAACTGCTCACGCTGTAATGCCCTATGCCTGATAACACATACAATACAATGATAAGTCATGCATACCAAGCATCATACACAACATGAGAGAAAAGTCACTACCTTGATCCTTCCGTGCATGTTCTAGCACTGATCTCTCCCAAGTAGGGCAAATGTCAAATCCTATAATTCATAGTTAGTGACGAAGTGTTCATATCACTTAAATTGGTTATCATTTATGTTCTTTAAGAAGCTACAAATGCCTCTAACAAAAGTCCTAAAGGGTTGGAAAAACTATCCCAAATATCCCCTTTTGGAAGCACAAGAACAGAATTTAAACTGTTGCACACCAGTGAAGAAGGCCTCACTCGAGTGATGAGGAACTTTGCACTCAAGCACGAAAGCTCACTCACGCGAGTGTTTGACAGAAAGCACAGACTGAGACAAGAAGTGCTCGCAGCACTCGAGTTACCGAAACAACACTCGAGTGATAGCCAAAAGCTCACCCAAGTCCCATGAAGTGAGGTGCAGAAAGTGTTTACCCAAGAGCAGAAAAGAATGACAGAACCCAGAAATGCTCGCTGCACTCAAGCTAAACTCAATCACTCAAGTGATAGCCTAATGCTCACTCGAGTACCCCAAAGTGAGGTTCAGGAAGTGCTCACCCGAGAGCATAAGAAACTTTCAGAGAAGAACATCACTCGAGTAGGGACCATGACACTCGAGTGATGGCTTAGCACCCGCGGGTGCTAAGGCACACTCTTAAAAATGGATCATGAGTGACAACCTGAGACGCGAGTTCACAGTGTCTCATACACCTTCACTCGAGTGGACCGAGGCTCACTCGAGTGAGAACCCGGGACACTCACAAGTGAGACAACACTTTTGGATTTTGAACATGGAAGCACAACAGAAACACTGAGGGAAAAACGAAAGTATCATGCTTCACTCGAGTGAGACCCCATGTCACTCAAGTGAGCCATATCAGAACCCAGAAAACACAGAAAAACTGACAGTACTTCCAGATTTTACCCAAGTGTTTCCAATGATCCCAAAGCCTCAACCAAAGCTATCCCCCCCAAAATTTCACCCAAGGAATCACATGGAAGCATCAAATTTACCAAATTTCTATTCCATTATCATGTTTTGGTTTTAAGTCACAATCAATGCAAATTTCCAAAATCTCCAAAACTAACATTTCAATCTCAAATCAATTTATCTATCCAAAACACATACCAAAACACCCATTTCTATACCAACAATATGCCGAATACCCAATGACCCATATTTTTGAAAATAGGGCAATAAATCCAAAAATTCCAAACTAGATCATTTCGCACAAAACATAGATAGAAAGGTTTATTTCACTTATCTCTTCAACTTTCCCAAAGAAGTTCCTTGATTCTCCAAACTCTAAATTTCTTTGAGAACTCAAATCAACACCAATGAATAATCTATAACCATAGAATTAAAACTCTCAATCTAAGGAACAACATTAAAGAAATTAGTTTTTCCGTTAGAGATAATTCTCCTTACCTTTTTCTAAGCTTTTCTCCTTCCCTTTTCTTCAACAATGGCGCCGAATAGAGAGAGAGAAAAGAGAGAGATGAGAGTGTAGGGAAGGATGAAGAAATTATGATGATGATACTCCCTCCCCATGCTTGCCCAGCGAAAACCAAGGGAGAAAAAGAGAGAGAAATGAATTTTTTATTCCCATTTAACTTTTCTCCCACACTCTCTCTT
Organism: Inga leiocalycina; assembly: GCA_963242795.1. NCBI lineage: Eukaryota > Viridiplantae > Streptophyta > Magnoliopsida > Fabales > Fabaceae > Inga > Inga leiocalycina. Next base: position 77,619,426 of record OY725323.1, read on the forward strand.
CATACCCACTTGACACATGTCACAATTTCATTGGCTTTCCTCAAATAAGTAACTAATTAGTTACTCTAACCACTTCATTAGCCATTTAGTTACACATCTCATTTTTTCTTAGTTAGTAATTAATTTCTTCATTAATCAATGACTAATTAACCAACAATTTTCCACTGATTTTGGCACCTTTACCGAAATTGTCACAAAACACATAATAAATCAAATTTAATTCACAAATCATTCTCAATAATTGTCATTTGCCCTTAATCAATGTTTAGGGCATTACACCTATCACCAATATCCGTCTTTTTCAAATTTCTATCTCGTCTTTTCTGAAAATATTGGTCAAGTATCGAATAATGTTGGGTTTCTAATAGGGTTGTTAATTGTTAAGCATTATAATAAGTCTTCTTGCTTACTTTACAACATTTTTTTCTCTTGTAGATCATGAGTAATCTGGTTGAGAGGCTTCAAGTAAGATTAGATCGCAAGCCTATCTACAGCATTGATGAGTCTAACGATGAGGCTGATATTTTTCCCAGAAAACATGAGCCAACTCAGGAAAATTTTGAGAAGATATATATTTAGTGAGTCTTGCCTTTTCATTTCAATGCTTTTCAATTCTCTACAGTAAATCCATCCTCATGTGATCAGTCACTACAAAAAAAAAAGGTATTTTGTAACGGTGGCATTGTAGCGGTTACAATAAACCGCTACAAATATTAACATTTGTAGCGGTTAAAACCTAAACTGCTATAAATTTGTAGCGGCAAGTTACGCGCCAAGTGGCACTACAGATTAATAATGTTTTTTGTAGCACATCAGGTGGTATGCAGTTGATAAGAATGAAGATGGTAAATTAAGACATCCCCGGGATGCAGATGCTTGGAAAATATTTGACAACGACTTTCCAGATTTTGCAACTAACCCCAGAAATGTTCGACTTGCGTTGGTGACTGACAGTTTCAATCCTTTCGGGAATCTTAGCACAAGTTACAGTATTTGGCCGGTAGTCTTAGTTCCCTACAACTTACCCCCTAGATGTGTATGAAATAAAGCTCCTTCATTATGTCTATGATCATTGCAGGCAAAAAGGCACCAGGGAATGACATCGATGTGTATCTCCAACTGCTTATTAGGAATTGCTTGACCTATGGAATGTCGGCATAGAGATGTACAATGATTACGAGAAGACTTTGTTCAACTTGTGTGCAGCCTTGATGTGAACTGTAACCCCCTTCAACAATCAGGCCGGGATTAGCGTTTAAGCACATTTAATTATCGAATAAGAAATCCGGGACAATTAAAACTTTTTAAAACACCTGTACAAATGGATCTCCATTCATTTCATTCATTAAAACAAATGGCCTGTTTGGTTTGTTACATATACAATATCAGAGTAAGCACAATTCTCGACGTTCACCCAGGATAATAACATTAATCCAAAGGTTTATACAGGGCATCATTGCCCATCTCAGTATCAATACCGGGGATTACACAAAACTATACCACTACAATTCTATTCAATATGTATACATTTATCCAAAATGATAACCAGTTCAATATAAAACCAAAATATATAGCTAAGACTACCGCTAGCAGTCCTAATCGTCCTTTGCCACTTGCTTACTTTTCGATCCACTTGCCCTGTCTAAAAATGTTATTTGGAAAGAATGAGATTCTAGAGAATCCCAGTAGCAACAGTTTATTTATATGATGCATATATACAAAGCAAGTCACATATATCACAATACAGCAATCAATATTCGAGACCGGGCTTTCGCCACGTTCCCTTCACTATATATGAGGTCGGGCTTCCGCCACGTCCCCTTTACTTTATCTGTATTCGAGTCCGGACTTTCACCACGTCCCCTTCACTTTTACTGTAATCGAGTCCGGACTTTCGCCTCGTCCTCTTCACTTTCACTGTATTCAATGACTAATGCAAACAAGCAATGCAATACACATGATATAGGATAAAGTGTCACTACCTTGGTCTTTCCGCTCTTGAGCAGGCACAGGCCTTCTACGCTCCGGGCAAATATCAAATCCTAAAGTCATAATTAAGGATGAAGTATTATTCTCTATTCCAATACTCAATTGACTCTTCAACACTTAGATTTGGTTATCAATAATGACCCTTAAGAAGCCACAAATGCCTCTAATAAAACCCCTAAAAGGTTAGGAAACAATAGGTTGAAAATCTCTTTTCAAAAACTTAAAGTACTGGAACACAGGGGTTGGCCGCGGCCAGCCCTTCCTTGGGCTGCGGCCAAAATATGGTTAGAAGGTCGCTAGCCGCGGCCAGAAAGGTTTGGGCCGCGGCCAAGAAATTTCCTGATTCTTGGCTGAACTTCTAAAAATCATATCTAATTGTAGAAAAATAGAAACGGAGTGATTCCAAAGCCAAATGAAAGGTATTTAAGTCCTCTTTCAAGGACAAATATGGCTCATAACTTCAAATCATCACAAAAATACAGAATCACCCAAAACTCAAGACTACTCCAGAACAGAGTTCTGTTTCCATCCCCAAACTTTGGACAACCATATCTCCCAGAATACTAAACGAAATAACACAAAATATATGTCCATTTTGAAGCTTGGGATGTGAACTTTAAGACTGAAAAGTTTCAAAATTTTATGAAATCATTTGGTCATTCAAAACGTCCACACAAATAAACTGCCCAGACAGAGTTCACATTGACAGCATTTTCCAACTTTTCTACCAAAGTGTCCAATGACTCTAAAATCATTAACCAAACATATTCCCATACAATTTTCCACAAGGAACACGATGGAAACCTCAAAATGACCAAATTCACAATCTAACCACATGCCCTGTTTTGACCAATACACCAAAACCAATACAAAGTTCCCAAACTTTACTTTTAATGATTCAAACCAATCCATTTGTCCAAAAGACATCACAATATACCATTTCCATGATCACAACATGCCAAACTCACTAAGACCCTAATTTTTGAAAATAGGGCAGAAAATTCCAGAAAAATCAATGCTCAACCAACAACCACAATATATATATATCAAAAGGGAGTTAACACTCACCTCTTTTACTTTGCCAAAGAGATTTCTTGATTCTTCAACTTTCACAATCTCTTGAGGTCACAAACTAACACCAATGAACACATTACAACCATCAAAATGAAGCTCTTCATTCAAGGATCAATATTAGAGAAGGAAGTTTGAGCAATGGAAGCCATTTTCCTTACCTTTTTCAAGCTTTTCTTCTTCCTTTTTCTTGCTCCAATGGTGTCCGACGAGAGAGAGAGATAAGTGAGGATGAAGAAGAAATGATAACACTCCCTCCCCCCCATACCATGTCAGCCGAATGAGAGGAAGGAGAGAGAGAATAATCAATAAAATATGCCCCTTTTTTTTACTTTTCCAATGCCTACACTCATCATCTCTTATTGCCAAGTGTCCCTTTGCCATTGGTTCTCACAAAGTTAAGTAACTAATTAGTTACTCTATCCATTCCATTAGCCATTTACTCACACTTCTCATTTTTCTTTTAGCTAGTAATTAATTTCTCCCATTAATCACTAACGTATGGCCAATAATTCCATTGTTTAAATTTTCCATCAATTATGACATATAAATTAATATTGTCACCAATATACATTAATTCCACTTTAATCCGATAATTATCCTCAATAATTATCATTAGGCCTTAATCAAAAATTTGGGGCGTTACATGAACGATTAGTGACTTTCCTAGCCTTGGCACATTATCTGGTTGGAATGTGCATATTGGGTCGGCAAGTCCAGCTTGCAATTTTAACTCTGACACAGTGCACCTTCCCTACAGCCGAAAGTGGTGCTTTATGGGGCATCAGAGGTTTGTTGATGGAAGGCATAAGTTCATATTGCAACGGAATCGCTTTAATAGGAAACCAGAAAAAAGAGGACCACCTCAACTTTATCCGGTATAGATATCTTACAGCAGCTTCAGCATGTTGACTTCGAGTTTGGAAAAAGCGACAATTCAGCATAAACTCGCCAAAAAACGCGCAGGACTTCGGCGCCTTAGCAGGGGAAGAAGATAAGTATTTTATTCACTCTTCCATATTAGAGATTTAATTTACTTCGCCACAGTCTTGATGTTATACACATTGAAAAAAAATATTTGTAATAATGTGCTATATACGCTGCTTAACTAACCCAGAAAGACAAAAGATCACCTTCAAGCGATAAAAGATTTACGCACTATGGGAGTTCGTGAAGACGCTTGGCCAGATGAGTATGACAAATTTCAACCGGCAAAGTTTACCCTCACAAAACCGAACAAGGAAGTCTTCCTCATGACGTTGAAGAAATTAAAAATTCTTGATGGGTATTCAAGCAACATTTCTCGATGTGCTGACTTGCAGGCTCGAAAGGTTGCTGGGCTGAAGAGTCATAACTCACATGTTCTTATGCAACAGTTACTCCCTCTGGCTATAAAGAATGCACTTCCTCCCAATGTTTCCATCGTTTTGGTGGAACTTTGTTCTTTCTTTCGGAAGTTGTGTTCTAAGGTTTTGATCGTTGAGGAGCTCGATCAGCTGCAGTCCAAAATCATTTTTACGTTTTATCATTTGGAGATAATCTTTCCTCCATCCTTTTTTACTGTGATGGTTCACCTTACAGTCCACCTCGTTCATGAAACAAAGCTCGCTAGCCCAATACAATATCGATGGATGTATCCGATTGAGAGGTACTCATTTTAAATATGTGCTTCATTGTTAGTTCTTATGTTTGCTAGTCATCCTTTTCAGCATTTAGTATCAATTATCTCTTCTTTACTTCATAAGTTCCTTGGGAAATTAAAATCTTACATAAGAAATAAGGCGTGGCCAGAAGGTTCTATAGCTGAAGGCTATATAGGGGATGAGGAGCTGTATTTTTGTTCAAGGTACTTTGATGACCTTGAGACGGCTTTCAACCGCCCACCTCATGTTGACGATTGTCCTGAACCTGCGCCAACATCAGGAGAATTTATCCCTCGTGTTGGTAAATCAGTTGGAGGAACTGAGAAGTTCAAACTAACGGCAACTGAGAAGTTGCAAGCACATAGACATGTCTTGATTAATTGCACTCAAGTTGAACCTTTCATACAGTAAGAATTGTATACTCACATGTTATTCTATATCTTTCGTAACATTTTTCACTATCGCCTTTCCATTATTAATTACAGGGAATTCAGAAGTCATGCTAAGCATCAACTCAGGATCCGTACACAAACATCCTCGGAAGTTGACAAAAAGGTCCACAGAGAATTCTTGACCTGGTTTGAGTGCAGAATACTAAATTACCACAACCCACACTCACCAAATTTCAGAGCTCTCATAATCGGCCCTCTTGATCATGCAAAAAGGTTTACAACATACAATGTCAATGGTTTCAAGTTTTGCACAGTTTTACTGGATCAAGGATTGCAAACTCAAAATTCGAGTGTTTATGGCACATTTGGGACAAGGAGTTATGTGAGCAGTAGTGACGCCAACATGCAACTCGGAGGCATCCCTTACTATGGAAATCTTCTTGATGTGATTGAACTTAATTATCAAGGTCATTTCACCGTGACGCTGTTCAAGTGTTTGTGGCCAAATACCACTACTTCTTGGGGATTGACAACTAACGACTTAGGGATCACATCAGTCAATTTCTCACAGCCGATTCACACTGGTATTTCTCAAGATGATGAGCCGTATATTCTTGCTTCAGAGGCACATCCAGTTTATTATGTCGAGGACAAGAGGCACAGGGATTAACACATGATCATTCATTTAAAGCCACGAGACCTCTACGACATGGGTGAAGGCGATAATATCGTCTACGAGAGTGAGCCATTTCAGCCAGCCAATTTTGAAAACTACTTCCCTTAAGACGATGACAATTTACCTCTACTGCGGTGCATTTTTTTAAGTCCACATCATTTAAATTAAATTTTTTAAATTTAATAATACATCACTAACAATAATTTTTCTACATAATTTATGTAAGGATGACGAGAATGAGTAATCAAATTCAAATTATGTTTTTGTCTTTAAAAAAACTGGAAAAAAATATTTAAGAGAAATAAAATAATATTTGTAGCGGTTTTTTAACCGCTAAAAAAATAAAAATAACCGCTACTAATTAAAAACCGCTACAAAATAGATACATTAACCACTACAAATGCTACGCAAATCCCTATAAATACCCCTACCACAACTCATTTCAAACACTTCCCCATTTCTTTTCACCTTACCCTTCTTTCATTTTCTCTCATTTACAACTTTTTTTGTATGAGTTGAGGAGCTTAACAATACGATCAAATATAGTAACAAGTTTTTAATTTTTTATTTCAATACTTCTTTCCTTCGCATAAAATTTAATCTCACCATTTTTTTTTCCAGATATTTCAGAGCTTTATCTCATTTTCATCTATTTTTCATACACAATTATATTATAGTAGACAACATAATAGTTCCTTATTACCTACGTATCCTTAATAATATTATCAATATAATTTTTATACTTATCCAACTAAAATAAATTATTCCTTTTAATTTATAAATAAGCTAAACTATTAAATAATAAGCTAATTAAATTAGCTAAACTGCTAAAAAAATAAACTATTTAATTTAATATCAAAAAATTGAAACAAATGATTGTAATTTTTTTTAATTTCTTAATTTTTGTAGCAGTTATTAAACCGCTACTAATTAACACGCCTTTTCCAATAGAAATTAATTTTTTGTCGCGAATTTTGAATTTTGATGAAATTAATAGCGGTTTTATAACCGCTACTAATTATAAGAAATTTAAATCAGTAGCAGTTTTTAAACCGCTACAAATGAGCAAAAAAAATTCGTTTTTCTTTTCAAGCCTTGAAAATTTTCTTTTTTGATATTTGTAATCGCTACAAATATCTCAGAAAAAGTTTACTACTTATGGCAATGTTGTAGCGGTGGGATTGAACCGTTACAAATAAAGTAACAGTTATTTTACTTGAGTAGCGATTTTATATAACCGCTATAAATATACTTGCAACATACGATTTAGTAGCGGTTTTTAGAACCTCTACTAATATTTCTTGTAGCGGTTAAAACCACCACTAATAACTATTTTTAACTGCTACTAAATCAAGTTTTTTTTGTAGTGAGTTCATCTGGTCTCTGAATGATAACTTGCCAGTGCTCTTCACTCTCTTCTTTCTTATTCATATAATACTCATTATTTTATTAAGGGGATAAGATTTGATTAGATGTTGAATGTAATTTATGCAGCAAAATGGTGGAAGGAATAGGCCCACGGAGGGAGGAGGGAGGAGGGAGGAGGGAGGAGGGAGGAGGGAGAAAGTAGATCCGAAGAAGAAGGGAGTTTAGTTTGTATAAGAGAGAGAAAAGAATAGGGTGCATAATATCTTGTATACCTATTAGGAATTTCTCAAGAGTATGTTTGGTATTTCACATATTTTATTTTGATGATGTGGCATAATAGGGGGCATAATATCTTATATGGTAGAGCCATCTCATAATGTGTTGGTCAACAAATAGTTGACTGTTTGTGTCTTTAACAGAAGAGTAAAATTACCCCGTTTTTTTAAACTTTCAGGATAAAATTGTTCTTTTGAAAAATTCTAGGTACCTAATGCCCATAGCCGAAAACTTCTGGAGTATTTTTCCCCTTAACCCTCTTAAAAAAGTTATATTTAAAACTTCCGAGTAAATTTGCATCTTAACAAAAATGATATATGGATTACTAGTTTAGTATATTTAGCCAACCAATGGGCTAAAATTAACTGAGATAACAATCAAGTTAAAATTGCTCCATTTTTTACAGTTCTAGAGTAAAATTACTCCCAAAAAAACTTTCAGAACTAAATTGTCCCTTGATGACAACTTCTGGGTTGAAATTATCCCTTAACCTAATTATTTATATCAGAGGGGTGCGATCATATGTGTGACAGGCATATGTGAGATTGAGATTGAACTATCCATTACTCTAATGCCATACATGAAAAGTTGGTTTCAATCTTGTTTTGTTAACACCGTTAACTCCTGTATTGGAGCTAATGATACCATAGAACAAAGTCATATGAGTTAACAACACTGAGAGAACAAAATTAAAGGCTTTTAAAATATTCTAATTTTTTTTACCGCTTTTTTATGATATACTGATATTGATTTATGTTTCCTCTACAATTTGATATAGGATCATTCACGACAGAATAGTGATTAAAGAAGTGGACGAGGAGTTGGACCATTGTTCAGATTTGCTAACCGTATAATTTGGATTAATGGCATGTTTGGGTTAGCGGTGGTAGAAGTTACTTTTTTTTAATCTGATTTTAATAAAAGTCAGATATGATAAAATTTATATTGTAAATGTTATTTGTGTTTGGATTGACGACGACAAAAGTAACTTTTTTTGAAAAAGCTAGACTTTTGAGCTTCTTCTCAAAAAGTTGTTTTTGAAAGAAAAAATAGAATAAATTCTTTTTATTTATTGCAATCAATAGGGGCAAAAAAAGTAAAAAATGCATTTATTATCTTGAAATTGGATTCTTAATAAGGACCAAAATATTTTTGTCAAAATAAACTTATAAATAGGACCAAAGTGGTATTATGTATCAAGAGCACTCCCAGCTCTCATATTCCACAAGAACCCCTTTTCTTCTATAATCATTGTTTTCTCTCTCCACGGTTATCATCAAAGCACCAAATTTGAGCTTATAAGTTACCGTGACTTTTTCATAAAGGCACGATCATGCCTACTGTGAACCCAAATGCCCAAAATTCCTTGAAGTGCTTTTTTCCACTGTTATCGTGTATCTATGAGCCATACCTCTCTACCAAACATGCACTAAAATTGTGTTTTTATAGTTAACTCGTATTACTTCAGAGTTGACCTGCCATGAAATTTAAACAAAAAATAAGACCGGAAAAGTAATATAGAGCTGATCTAACGATATAAGGTCCGGTTTGATCTCTCTGAGTCTCGAGTTCGAGTTCTAGAGAAAACACTTATATTGGAAGAACCAACACATACCCCAAACCTATCAAATAATAACATTAAAAAAAACCTCAAATATGACGGTTTTTTGTCTTGAAGAAAAAATGTTAAAAAATTTAAAAAATATAAAAAATAAAAAAAAATATTTATAATCACATGGTGTTGTTTAATTGAAATTTTAACCTATCATAGTGTTATTATGTTGAAAATTAAACTTATTATGAATTTATTTTCATTTATATTAGTATATACATATATTTATTTTTATTTAATTATTACATCACCACTACTGTTGGTATTGCATTTTTCAAAACATTGAGTGGAAGACATGAACTTGAAAATATGAAATACAAAATATAATATTAACGCAAACAGTGGAAATTCCTAATAATAAGAACACACGAGTCGCAGTGACGGTCAGATCTTAATTGAAATTTAAAAATTGGATAAGGGAAAGGCCTATCAGGTTAGCAAACGCCGTTGCTTCCCTAATTTATCACTTGTCAGTCGTCACCAGCTTATCATCTTCTCCCTCTTAAGGTATATATTTATAGACAAAAATCTTATGTAACCACTCATGTCATAAAGTATTTCATTTATAATTTTTTTGAAAGCTTTATATATTTAGACTTATAACGTTTTTTGTAAAACTGACAGCAAGCTTTAAGCCTAAATTTATTTGTTTAATAATAAAGTGTTTATTATTTTATTTCCATTTATTAATTTTGTTACATTTTTTGCGTATTAAAGGAACCAATATTATTCCTATCCTTATATAGACGATGAAATAAAGACTGTATTTAAAAGCATATCACTTTCAGTATCTTCAAAACAAAACAAAAATGTAATCAAGCATTTACATTTTTAACAATAAATGTGTGGAATGAATTGGTGTGGGGTAGAATTACAAAGGATATACTCCCTCGAGTTCGTAAGATAAGTCATTTGTTTGACCTATAACCATAGTAAAAGTTATTTCAACTAATAATTCATTAAAATAAAAAAAATAATAGTTAACTCATTAAATCCGTCTTAAGTTAAATTTTTTTAAATATTACCTATATTAAATAAGGTTGTGAAGGAGATAAAAAAAATACAATAAGTCATATTTAAACATTGATTACATGAATAAACTTGATAAATAAGCAATATTAGTTATTTATATTGTAGATTGGATGCAGTATTTATAAGATTTAGACTCCATAAATAATTGTGTTTGGAATGGGATCATTTTCATACTTTTTCTTACTATTTATTTTATTAGTGAAGGGTTTAGAATGTTGGTTTGATCTAATGATTAAGAGAACATAGTTAGAAAGGCTAATGGCATTGTGGGTACAACCTTCGATCGATTCAACGGAGATGGGGGCTGGTGAAGATTAAAAACAAATAGTGATGGATATGAAAATGGATATGAAGTTTAAAAATATATTTGATATGTTATGGAAATGAGTTCTAATTTTTAAATAAAAATTAAAATGCCCTTCCATTTTTTTTTTCAAAAACAATCTCTCATCACCACACCAACAGTAGAGTTAGTCCCATTTTGCTACCCCATAAATCGTTCACTAACGAACAATACATCGACTAATTAATTAAAACTTAACCAGATTCCTTTAGCTAACAAGAAAAAGAATCCAAATTCCATAACCAAAAAATTGTGAAGGAAAAGGAAAAGGAAATCAAAGGAAGTTGTTTGTAAAATACTTTCCTTAATTTCATAATATTAACTCATCTTTCAAATTGTAATCATGGTAGAACTAAAGCTTAACAAACCGTTCAAAATTCTACCGTGAATTATACAGAATTTTCCATTTTAAACTAGTTATCCAATTCTACTAAATATCCAAATCATAGTACGATAATCAAAAGTATGCAGTTAAATTAAAATTTACAAAATATGGGCCCTATGAGTGGCAATATACATCAATTCATTACATAATAAACCAAAAGAGGCTATACAAATATATAGAGAGATATCTATGCTTTTGTAGCTCTCCCTGACGCCCTAACACAAGAACTATCACCTGAAAAATGTTAAATCGACGGAGTGAGACAAAAGTTTTAATAACCAGCTGTCCAACTCATTACACATACTAATGTGCCTATGAGGTGCCAAGTGAAACATTTCATATAACAAAGTATTAGAGATATAATTGACAAAATACAATACTACAAGTTCCGCATTATAAATTAAGTTGCACAAATTTCATATCAAACTTTCTATATAACAATTCTCATATTACAATTCTCAAGCTGCCTCCCATCAATCCCACCGAACCGCCTTATTTCCAACGACTATGCTCATAGGCTAAGTTACTATCCATGTCACTGGCTACTCAAAAAACTCTCCAATCACGTGATAAGGATTAGCTAAAATTTATAGAGCATATGCCCGAAACATTGGTCCTTTCCCCTCATTGAACTAGTGAGGTGTCACAGCCCCTCATAGAACTAGTGGGGTAGTCCCTCAATAAATTAGTGGGATAATAGAAAGTCAACCATCGTGCATCAATGGAGGCTATACCACGTGGTAAAATAATTAACTCCATCTCATCCCAAATCAATCATCACAATAATTATCAATAAATAGCTCAATGGGAATTTTCCAAAATTTCCACATTCATATGAGAATATTCAAATCATCTACATATACATGATATAATGTCTCAATTCTCAGTTCATATATATATATATATATATATTACAATTCAAAACATAAGATTTCATAAGGCAAGTTTATATCAAAATACTCCTCAATATCATGATAACTTTCTCAATCACAATAATCCTTTACTCATTGAAATATCTAATAAATATCAACATACCGTTTTCAATCTCATAATCATTTTACAAAATACTCACAAATAACATACCAACACATATAACAAGTGGAAAGCGATTATCTCTTACCAATCAAATTATAACCACACTACTCCTAATCCAAGAGCTCACACATACGCAATAATCAATCTACAATAATCAATTTACCACACATTAACAACTCATTGAGTTATTTGAGATAATTTATTACTAACTTCTAATTTCCAAATTACTAATTAATCATTGTTATCTTTAATTATATTGATATATACATATATTGACCAAGACACCTAACCATATATTTACTCATATACCTAAAGTTTGTACTCTCCGCCAGCATCTTGGTGGTGCAGTGGCATAGTGGCCATCATGGTATGGCCCTTACTAGGGTTCGATCCCTGCCAGCAAGCACAGTAGTGCTTGCCAATCCCCAAAAAAAAATAAAAGTTTGTGCTCTCCAAATAAAGGAATATTTCTCAAATCTCCCATAGACCATAACTAATTATTTTAACAAAATTTCTATTTCCTCTAACAATCCAAATCACTCAACTAAATTATGGACAACTACCAAAAATTTTACCTTAACAAAAATCCCAAAGTTTTAAAAATCTAAAATTCCATTAAAATTCTAACCTTCAAATTTCAAGCTTAAATCTCAAAGTTAAACTATCAAAAATTCAATAATACTTCCAACAAACCCAAATAAATTATTTAACCAAAATTTAATCGGTTAAAAAGTTCAATATATAATAATTTACAGGTTGATTATATAGAAAATTTATTATAAAATCTTATACCAATTAAATAACAAAAATAAATCGATTAAACTTTCAATAATACCTCTAGTAAACCAAATAAACCACTTAAACCTCACTTAATTGGTAGAAACATTCTATAGGACACATGATGTGAAAAATTGGACTGGACTGGCCGGTCCGACTAGAAAATCGGTGAACCGGTCCTTAGTCCTGTCCGGTTTGTTGTTTTAGAGGGGGGGAAGGTTGAACTGGTGGAAATCGGTCCAAAACGGGTCAAAATCGGAAAAGCCAGTGGGTCACTGGTTCAACCAATTTTCTCTCTTTTTTTTTTAAAAAAAATGAGATATCCGATCCAAAAAAAAGGCTGAAAAATAAAAAAAAACAATAGATTTATACCGATATACATACAATCTATAATATTTTACTAAATTATAAGAACAAATTTTAATTTCAAGGCTACAAAAATTTAAAAAATAAAAAGAATAAATGAAAAAATATTATATATTATATACATATAATATTTAATATTTTAGTCAATTAATTTTATATGATTCAAGTAATCAAATCTAACATAATCAATTGATTTTATCTATAGAAGTTTAAAAATATATTAATATATATTGTTATTAATAAATTGTAATATTTTAATATGATCGGTTCGACCACCGGTTCGACCCCGGCTGAACCATTAACCCTTGAACCTGTTCCATGACCGGTTCATTGACCGGTCCGGTTTTTTGTTCCTTGATAGGACATGAATCCTTAACTTTTTAAATAGAAAATAAAATTTAAATTCCTAAAACAATCAACTAACAAATCTAGACTGACTAAAATTAATTATTAATGATTATTTACATATATATAGTCATCTATAATCAAAAATCAAAACTTGCCCCAAATCTTAATTCTAAAATATTCTCTAATCAGCAAGAAATTACTATCATAAGAAAGAAAAAATTATTTAGAATATTTTTTATAAAAGAATTTTTATGATTAGAAGTGATTTTAAGTACCAATATTATCTGATAAATTTAAAACCTTACCCATTAAAATCTCAGCGTTCCGCCCTTCACGCCTTCTCACCAAAACGTAAATGAAAGTCGTGGGGGGACGGGTATTAAACTATTAATAATATCCCCACGCACTTTTGACTAAAGGGCCATATGCCCTTTAGTTGAAGCTATCTTTATTTTTTTTAATATAATCATTATGATCGAAAGTGAGAGTTTTTTTTTCTTTTTAATCATATTTTAACTAGATCATTTTTTTTATTTTAAAAATAATCTATTAAATTCATTTTTTATAAATAATTATTTCTTAATTATAAGTATATCCTAGAAATAAAAATAAAGAGGTTACATTGTTGTAGTTCATATTCTTCAACTTTCAAAGGGAGAACATGTCCAAGGAAAAAGAAATCGAAGGAGAACTTTGCTGCTGAAGATCGCCATTCCAAACGTAGTGAGAGAAAAAGGTTAGATCTAACTTCTTGGTTGTGGGAGGTAGCCGTCAAAATTTTGTGCTTGCTGCAACTAATCGTGGGAGAAAATGACAATGAGTGAGTGGGTAATGGTGGAGTGAAAGGAGGAGGTGGTGGGTGGGTGGTTGACGGTGGGGTGAAAGGAGGAGGGAGATGTTGGTGCAAAAGTTGAAAAAGAAAAGGCTAGGGCAAAAATGGAGAAAAAGGATATGGAATTTGAAATTTTAACTTTTTAGGTGGAAGCCATTTTCATGTGTTTTGATGGATATGAAAATGGAATTTTCTCAAATTTCACCCTACCAAACATGCTTAAAGTATGGAATTGGGCTACATTTCCATTTCCATGTGCCCAATTCCATCATACCAAACAGGCCGTACAAGTTTCATATACAAAAATGCGCCGATTCCTAATTTCCCAAATTTTTCCTAGTGTAATGTTGAATCCAATTTGCTAGGTAGTATCAAAATTGCTATTTGAGAGTTGATCAATTACCCATGATGAACTGTCTTTCCCAAAAAAGTCTGCACACATCTTGCGGAAGAATTTTCTTCCAGACGGAGTATGCTAAGGGACAAGCTTTAAACACATGTTGATATTTTCCACGTTGCTAGTGCAAAGTGAGCAACTAGAGTTTGTTAGTAATTTCCCTTTAAGAAGTAGCCAAATCAATGTTTTAATTCGTTCAGCTATAGGTAGCTTCCAAACTTTTTTCTCTTTGCCTTCAGCATCATCTCAATTAAGTGATTCCGTGGCTCTATAAGCATATTTCACTGAAAACTTCCCATTGGAGGATAGGCTCTAGAGGCAAGAGGGTGGTCCCTAGTCATGTTGCACCATGATGGTGCAGATTGCTTGGACTACAGTAGATGGCAGCAAATGTTGAAATAAATGAGTATCAGTAATGCGCGTTAACAAGTCATTATCTTAGATTGGTGCAAAGGAGAGATGTTTCAAAGGTCCCTATTCTCCAACCCAATAATCAGACCAAAATCTTATACCCTAACCATTATGCACCTTCCATATAACATGTGAGTACCCCTCCCATGAACAATGGACTAAGTACTTCCAAAAAGAATATGAACGTAGGGCAGCAGGTTTAGGCAAAACATAATCATTGTGAAACCCATATTTCCCTCATAACACTTTAACCCAAAGGGACTCAGGTTGGGAGAAGAGGTTGCAAACTAGATTGGCCATGAAAGCTCTGTTTAAGGCTTCAGGTCACAAGAGGCCACAACCACCATAGTCCTTTAGCTGACAAAGTTCGCTACATCAAACCAAGTTGACTGCACAATGGTCTTAAGAGTTCCCCCAAATAAATTTCCTAATGATCTTTTCAATTGACATACAGCAGGATGAAGGAATTATAGTGCTTTGCATTGTGTAGAATGGGATAGATGATAGCATAGACTTTGCTAAGGTAATACGACCTGTAAGGGAAAGAGTATGACTCTTCCAACCTGATAACTCTTGTTGTATACAATCTAGGATATACTTATAATGGCACACCCAAGTACTTCCCCAAACTCTCTTTGTTGATAACCTAATTGGTTACAAATAAATTTATTAGAGCCTAAACTCATTTTTTTGAAGAAATAAACCCTTGTCTTGGAATCACTAATTTTGTGTCCAGATGATAAGCAAAAGGCCTTAAGAATACAATTCATTACTTATACTTGAGCACTTGTAAAATGACCAAATATGATAAGGTCATCAACAAAAAATAAGTGAGAAAGGAAAACACCATGACACCCATTTTAATTGTTCTCTATTCACCGGTATCAACTGCAGCCTGGATAGACTGGCAAAGCCTCTCCATGCAAAGAACAAAGATATAGGGAGAAAGAGGGACGCCCTTGATGAATTCCTCTTTTAGGTTGGAAGGGAGTAGTTGGTTTACTGTTCCACTTTACTTGTATCGTTGGGGTTGTGATACAAAGCATAATTACTTTGACTAATGCCTCCGAAAAGCCAACGTCTCTTAAGGTATCTTTTATAAAATCCCATCGAAGGCGATCAAAGGCTATTTCAAGGTCAAGCTTTACAGCCATCCAACCACTCTTGCCCTATTTTTTCCTCATGGAATGAACAATTTCCTCGGCAATTATAATGTTGTCAATGATACTCCTTTATGTTATAAAATTTGACTGATATGGACCTATTAGTTTAGGCAAGACATTCATTAGCCTGTTAGCAAAGACTTACGTAGCTACCTTGTAAGCTATGGTGCAAAGGCTAATTGGGCGAAATTCGGAGATGGAGCTTGGGTTATGGACTTTGGGGATTAAAGAGATGAGAGTTTGATTAAGAGACGGATCTAAGTTTCCACCAAGCCATAAGTGTTGGACAAAAGAAAAGAGGCTGTGACCAACTGTGTCCCACTAGTTTTGAAAGAAGGGAGCATGTAAACCATCTATCCCAAGAGCCTTCAACGGCTTCATTGCAAAAAGGGCATTCTTAACTTCCTCAATACTAATTGAGCGATTGAGCCAATCATCATCTAGCTGAGACATAGGAGGTAATACACCTTTAAGATCATAAGAGACAGAGTCAATATCCTTTAAGGAGTAGAGGTAGACATAGTAGTTTTGAGCCAGCTTCGAGAGGTGTTTTTCATCATCAATCCAAACTCCATCTTCCGATTTAAGTTAAATAATCCGGTATTGTCGCTTCCTAATCAAAGCTCTAGTATGATAGAAAGTGGTGTTATGATCTATCAACCATAACCATTTCAAATTTGACTTTTGCACCCACATAAGTTCCTCCTGGATGCGTATTTTCTTGAATTCCTCTCACAGACTTTGTTCAAGGTTGTAAAGATAGGAGGAATCTGTAGAATGTTTTAGTTTTCTCTAGATCCCTTTGAGGAGAGAAAGAACCCTTCTTTTCCTCGCATCGATCGAGCCGAAGACCTTGGAATTCCAAGTTTGGGCCACAAAAGAAAAGGCCCTAATATTATCCACAATAACATGGCTTGGACTCCAATTTTTTTGGACCAAACTTGTGAAATCTGAGTAGGTTACCTATGATGCTAAAAATCTGAAAGGCCTATCAGTTTGGCTTTTTTTGCTTCCAAAACCAACATGAATATAGATTGGCCTGTGATTAGAAATTATATTGGGTAAATGATCTACCCAGCAGGAGGCAAAATTATTCATCCAAGATACATTACTAAGTGCTTAATCTAGTCTCACATGTAAAGTACCTCATCTCCAAGTGTGCTATAGTCTATTAAACCCCAAATCCAATAATCCATGTTGGTGAATAAATGATTTGAAGAATTGCAGCCATTATTCAATTGCCTAAATCTGGCCTTTCTTTCATCCTGGTTAACGATGGTATTAAAATATCTTGCTAACAGGCAAGGGGTATGTTGTGAAGGGGCCAAATTGGAGAAACCTTCCTATAAGAATTTTTGCATACTGAATTGTGGGCTACCATAAATAGAAGTGAACAAGAATATGATATTGGAGGTTGATGGGAACTGAGTATATTATTAATGCCGAGTAACCAGAAAGTCAGTACAAGCCACTCTCTCAATAGAAGAAAGGAAGAACAAGGAAAAATGGGCTGACTATTCTAAGCTACAATAACTAGCAAAATGAAAATAGAGGAACCGATGACCCTCCGAGACATTCGAGAGGTCATGGGCTCTCCTACCAAGTCCTAGACACAAATTGTCGGCCTTTCCTTGGCACAAAACCCTAGATAACTAACTCATTCCCTGCTGCCCCTTACTGGGCTGTCTTAGGTGTCTGATGGGCCGGATAAGGGCTGCTGCCCATTCTGATCAGTCTTAGTGGACCTCCTCTTATACACCTGGGTCTTCCTAGAACGAGGCTCATCATTTACCTCCCCCAAAAGCTTCACCTTGTCCTCAAGGGGAAAGTGAGGAAATTGCATCTGAATCATCTTCGCATCTTCCCAGGTGCTGTCACAGTCCGATAAATTATACTACTTGACAAGGACTTGGGTGCTGCCATCAGTCAGTTTCCTTGTCTTGACCACGTCTTGAGGTTGTACTTCGAGTTCATATTCCTCAGATAGGAAGTTAGGCAGTGGCTGAGCTTGTTCTGTTGAAATAAGGGATTTCTTGAGTTGAGAAACATGGAAGACCGGATGGATTCAGGAGGATTCAGGAAGCTTGAGACGATACGCCACTTTGCCAATTCTCTTAACAACCTCATAGGGTCCATAATATCTGGGTAACAATTTTTCATGCTGCCTCTTAGCCAGCTTCCTCAATTTATAAGGCTGTATGCGCAAATAAACCTGATCCCCTTCAGCAAATTCCACATCTCTCCTCTTTTTATTGGCCTGTTGTTGCATATGGACTTGGGCCTGCTCCAAATGAGACTTGAGTGTTTGCAAAATTTGGTTCCTCTCTTGGATCTGTTCATTTACCCCCTCAAACCAGTGAAGAGGAGTCTTGCCATTTAAAAATAGTGGGAGGATCACGGCCATACAAGTTGTAACCCCCTTCACGATTAAGGCCGAGATTTAGTTCATAAACACGTAATTGATGTAGAATTAGAGACCTTAGATGATTTTGGGACTTAAACAAAATCAAACTTCCCAAAATCATGGCTTACAAAAACTTTTACAAAACCTATTCATGACGGTCTCATATTCACATTTCAATACTAAATGGCCTGTACAAGTTGATTTCATTCACAGATATCAGAGTATAAAGCAAATTCCCGACACACTCGGGTTCCATTCGTTAAATAGGGGATTTACAAAGGCACAAAGCCCACAATTCATTACCCTTAACTTAGGGATTACACAAAACTATACTACCAATCCCAATATACACAATTGTTTCCCAAAAATATCCAAAAGATATACATGATAACCAATAACCCAAAATATATATCTAAATCAAAGCTTTATCCGCTCTTCATCGCCCGCTTTCCCTTTGATCCTTCTACCCTGTCTAAAACATGGTTTTTGGGAGAATGAGATTCTAAGGAATCCCCGTAGTAACAAATCAATCATATAATGTACAATAATAATGCATGTAAGCAAATCATTAACCACAACAAGCAACTACAACGGCAGTTACAACGGCAATGGTTAGTATGACACATGTCATCCCTTACGATTGCTCACGCTGAATTGCTCACGTTGCATTGCATCACAGCAATTCACACAATACATTTCACCACAGCTGGGATTCATATAATGCATTTCATACACAAGCCATACAGGCAAGATACACACAGCCCACGGCTAGATTCACAAACGCCACCCCACGGGTTGGATTCACAATATCCATGTCGATTACGATGGCAGTTCAACGGCCGACCTAGAGATGACCACCGTCAATCCCTACACAGCTCATGCTGACCTGCTCATGCCGTAATGGACCATGGCATACCTTTCACAAATTCAACGATAAGTTATGCATGCCAAAACATCATACATAATATGAGAGAAAAGTCACTACTTTGATCCTTCCGAGCGTACTCCGGCACCGGTCTCTCCCGCCTAGGGCAAATGTCGTATCCTAGAATCATGATTAGGGACGAAGGGTTATATTCTATTCCAAGACTTAATTAACTTGAAACACTTAATTTTGGTTATCATAATTGACCCTTAAGAGGCCACAAATACCTCTAATAAAAGCCCTAAAAGGTTGGGAAACAATAGGTTAGAGATATCCTTTCGATAACTCAAAGTGCTGGAACACAGGGGTTGGCCGCGGCCAGCCCATCCTTGGGCCGCGGCCAAAATATGGTCAGAAGGCCGTGGGCCGTGGCCAGCCACCCATGGGCCCCTGCCAGAATCAG
Organism: Inga leiocalycina; assembly: GCA_963242795.1. Taxonomy (NCBI): domain Eukaryota; kingdom Viridiplantae; phylum Streptophyta; class Magnoliopsida; order Fabales; family Fabaceae; genus Inga; species Inga leiocalycina. Next base: position 77,639,274 of record OY725323.1, read on the forward strand.
GCCAGAAAGTCTTGGGCCGCGGCCAAGAAATTTTGATGACTCTTGGCTGAACTTCGAAAAACCATAACTAATTGTAGAAAAATCGAAACGAGTTGATTCCAAATCCAAATGAAAGGTATATAAGTCCTATTTCAAGGAAAAATATAGCTCATCACTGGAAATAACTACAAAAATACAGAATCACCAAAAACTAAACACTACTCCAAAACAGAGTTCTGTTTCAATCCCAAACTTTGGACAACCATATCTCACAAAATACTAAACGAAATGACACAAAATATATGTCCATTTTGAATCTTGGGATGTGAAATTTAAGATTGGAAAGTTTCAAAATTTTCCAATACCATTTGGTCATTCAAAAGGCTCGTGCAAACGGACTGCACAAAACAAAGCTCAAACCAGACAACTTTCCAACTTTTCCCAAGTGATTCAAATGAACCCAAAATCAATAACCAAGCTCATTCCCACACAAAATCACTCAAGGAATCCAATGGGAATGTCAAAATTACCAAAATCCTATTCCATTATCATGCTTTGGTTTTGGGTAACATTAAACACTAAAATCTCAAATTCTCCAAACTTAACAATTTCCAACCCAAACAATTCTATCTATCCAAAATGCATTCCAAACATACAAATTCCATACCAAACATATACCAAACTCTCAATGGCCCTCATTTTCGAAAATGGCCCAAGAATTCCAGAAAATCCAAGTTAAACCATTTGGCATAAAACATAGATAGATAGATAGGTCTCACTCACCTTATCAACTTTCTCAAAGGGAGTTCTTGATTCACCACCTCCCAAAATTTCGTGTGGCCACAAACCACAACCAATGGACAAACTACAACCATAGAAATGTTGCTCTTAACTCAAGGATCAACTTTAATGAAGGGAGTTTGAGCAATAGGGATCATTTTCCTTACCTTTTTCAAGCTTCCTTCCCTTCCCTTTCCCCTTCCATGGCTGACGAGAGAGAGAGAGCAAGAATGAGAGAGAGATGGTGAGATGGAGAGAGAGGACGTGAGAGATGAGAGGGAGGAGGAGTGAAGAATAAAATAATGATACTCCCTCCATGACTTCAGCAAAAAGAGAGGAGAGGAAGAGAGAGAAAAATGATTAAAATACTCTCCATTTGACTTTTCTCCTCATCACTCACCATTCACACTTTTGCCACATGTCAACTTGCTATTGGCTTACACCAATTAAGTCACCAATTAGCTACTTTAATCTCTTCATTAGCCATTTTAATCACACATCCCATTTTCTCTTAGTAATTAATTTCTCCATTAATTACCACTTATGGCCAATATTTCCATTATTCCAATTTTTCAGTAATTATGACATATTAATTTAATATTGCCATAAAACACATAATACTTCCAATTAAATTCATAATTATCCATAATAATCATGATTAACCCATAATCAAAAATTGGGATATTACACAAGGCCTTAAAAGGAGTAGTGTCAATGGATCGGTTATAGGTAGTATTGAACCAAAACTCAGCCCATAGTAGCATCCTCACCCACTTCTTAGGATTCTCCCCCACAAAGCACCGTAGAAACGTTTCCAAGCTTCGGTTAACCACCTCAATTTGCCCATCTGTTTGTGGGTGGTACATTGAACTATATTTCAAGGTGGTCCTTGATTGGGTAAAGAGTTCTTTCCAGAAAAGGCTGATAAAAACTCTGTCTCTATCATATACAATTGTTTTAGGAAATCCATGCAGCTTAATAACATCTCTTACAAAAGCCTCAGCAACATCCTTGGCCGTGTAGGGGTGAGCTAGGGGTATGAAGTGAGCGTATTTAGTTAGATAATCCACTACCACCATTATAGTATCGAACTACTTAAAACGAGGAAGACGAATGATGAAATCCATGCTAATGTCTTCCCAGACTTAGGAAGGAATCGGCAATGGTTGTAGTAATCCCGTAGGGCTAAGTGCCTCATATTTGTTCCTTTGGCACACCTCACATTGGGACACTTGTTCTTGTACATCCTTCTTTATCCCTTCCTAGTAAACTACCTCAGACAGCTTCTTGTAGGTCCGCAAATAACCCGAGTGTCCCCCTAGAGGAGAATTATGGAATTCTGTAATCAGGGCAGATGTTCGAGGAGACTGTTTTGGCAGTACCAGCCTTCCACGGTATAACAACAAGCCATTTTTCATAGCATAACCCTCCGGCGCATCCTGCCCTATCAATACTCGCTGCCATATATTGTACAGCCTCTCATCTCCAGCTACCTCACCCTCGAATTCTTCAATATCAGTGTACTTCTATAAGGAGAAAGCGTTAAGGGTTAAATCAGAAGTGTCCCTGCGAGATAATACATCTGCAGCTCGGTTCTCCCTCCCTGGCTTTTATTGAATATCAAACTTATAACCAATCAGTTTCGACACCCATCCCTTTTGGTCTGGAGCAATAATTCTCTGTTCCAGGAGGTGCTTAAAGGCCTTTTGATCAGTGCGAATGGTGAAGGGTTTCATGGCGAGGTAATGTTGCCACTTCTTCACTGCCAAGACTATTGCAAGTAGCTCCTTTTCATATACCGAGCCTCGCTTCGTGGTTTCAGATAATTGCTGACTGAAATACGCGATTGGCCTCCCTTCTTGCATTAACACCGCACCAACCCCAATCCCACAAGCATCAGCCTCTATGATAAAAGGGAGGTCGAAGTTAGGCATGGCCAGGACTGGTGTAGACACCATGGCTGCCTTGAGAGTTTCAAATGCCTGATCTGCCCTTTCATTCCAGCCGAAGGCATTCTTCCTTAGTAATTCCGTCAAGGGAGCAGTAATCTTACCATAGTCCTTGATAAATCGCCGATAATAGCCAGTAAGGACCAGGAAACCTCTCAGCCCCTTGATATCCTTGGGTGTCAGCCATGCAGTCATTGCCACAATTTTGGTGGGATCGGCCTGTACTCCATCAAAAGAGATTATGTGGCCTAGATACTCAAGCTTGAGTTGGCCGAAGCTACATTTCTTGGTGTTAATGACCAATTGGTGTTGCTACAGTAACTTCAATACTTCCTCCAAGTGCACCCAGTGGGAAGCTTCATCCTTACTATATACAAGGATATCATCAAAAAAAACGAGCACATATTTCCTCAAGTAAGCCCTGAAATTGTCATTCATCAAAGACTGAAACGTGGACGGGGTGTTAGTAAGGCCGAAAGGCATAACTAAGAATTCATAGTGTCCATCATGTGTTCGAAATGCAGTTTTATGCTCGTCCCCAACCTTAATTTGAATCTGGTGGTACCCAGATTTCAGGTCTAGTTTAGAGAAATATTTGGCACCCCCAACTCATCAAGCAATTCATCAACAGCAGGAATAGGATACTTATCTGGTATAGTGATTTTGTTGAGAGCGCGGTAATCAACACAGAATCTCCAACTGCCATCTTTCTTTTTGACCAACAGGACAGGGCTAGTGAATGGGCTTGTGCTTGGCCTTATGATGCCAGCTTCAATCATCTCTCTGACTAACTTCTCAATTTCTGCTTTCTACCCGAAAGAATACCGGTAGGGCCGAATGTTGGGTGGTGGTGACCCATGTTCGAGGACGATAGCATGGTCTCGGGTTCTGCGGGGTGGAAGTCCTTGGATAGGTTCGCATACAGCCTTGTACTTATCTAGCAAACTCCGTACCATGGCTGGTGGGGTCGGCTTATCCCCTTGGTCAACTTCCAGCACACATACTTCTATCAAGTAGCCCTCTCCCTTACCATGCAGGGCCCGTTTAATGGTTTTATAAGCCACTGGGGCGCATTTCAGGGTCAGATCTCCTGTCAAGCACTTCCAATCTCCATCAACCTTGATCTTCATATAGAGTTACCCCCAGTTCACACGCGTCTACCCCAAGGTCTCCAACCAAGCTACCCCCAGAACCAGATCAAGGTTCGACAGAGCATAAGGATAGAAGTCTGTCGAACCTGCAGCCCTTGTATATCCACCATCACATCCCGACACACTCCTTTAGAAAAGGTCTTACGCCCATCGCCCACCGTGACAGAATATGAGTTGGTCGGCTCAATCAGTAGACGCACTTCATCTACTAAGAATTGAGCAACAAAGTTATGAGTTGCTCTACTATTAATTAGGATCACCACAGGTCTTCCACTGAGAGTCCCCCTCACTTTCATGGTTTGGTGATTGGCAAATCCAGCGATGGTGCTTTGGGACAACCCCATCGTCATTACCTCTTTCCCCTCGGGTTCCTCTTCTAACTCTGTGAAGTCCCCCTCCTGAATTTCCATTTCTTCCTCCTTGCTACAAACCAACCACCGGAGCTGTTTGCCCTTACATCGGTGGGTAGGGCTATATTTTTCCTCATACTTGAAACACAAGCCCAGCTCCCGCCGTCGATTAATCTCCGCCTCGGACAGCTGTCTGGAACTACGGTTGCTGATACCGCTGTCACTGCCTACCGGCGCTGTGGGGGTGGTGACCCGGTTGCTAGCCCCTTCGATCCCTCTCGGTCCTTAGGCTCACTCACACGTGACATCGGACTAGTCAGAGGACTCTTTGGGTTTTCTGAGAAATTAGAAGACTTAGAAAATTTTGGCCTAGAGATGGGCCAGGTGATAGTGGACCCCAATTTGTGACTACGGGCCTTTTTCTCCTCCATTCTCTTCAGAGCCTAATTCCTCCCTTCTACCTGATAGGCCGCATCCATTTGCTCCTTGAGGGACTTGGGTTTCATGAGTCGAACATCAGCCTTAACCTCCTCCCTGAGCCCATTAAGAAACATGCCCATTAAGGAATCTTCCGGCACACCGGGAACCGTCACTGATAGCAACTCAAACTGCTCAAGAAATTCGGTTACAGACCTATCTTGCTTCAGCCCCGCAATCCTCTCATAGCTATCACCGTCCTGATTACAGTGGAAACGCTCTATCACTGCTATCTTAAACTCTGGCCATTCCTTAATCGGTTCTCGCAACTCTGTCCATTGAAACCAATTTACAGCCTTTCCCTCCAATCCGACAATGGCAGCGTCGATTTTTTCAGCTTTCGGTACACCATTAACCGAGAAATACCTCTCCATCCTGAAGGTCCACCCAATCGGGTCTTCTCCATCGAAGAGTGGCATCTCTAGTTTACAGTATTTCTGACCGTCCTTGTCCGCTTTGTTTGGCGGATTCTCTGCTCCAGTTCCTTCTGGTGAAGCGTCGGAGCCCTCCCCCGCTCCCACTCCCCCTAATGGAGTATCCGATCCCTCTGCCTCATTGTTTGGTAGTTGAACCTCCTCATCGTGTGGTCGCTGAATGGGAGCCTCGAGTTGCTGAGATTGTTTCTGCAGGATCGTGAGGATGCTAGCATTCTGTTCCTGCAGTTGAACCACCACACGTTGGTGGTTCAGTCACTCCTCCCTCGCCTCCGCATTCGCTCGTTGCAACTCCCCCACCGCTCGCTCCATATTTTCCAATCTGGCCTCCATTTGGGTACCAACCATGCCACGAGAACGTCCCACTCTGATACCAAATATGATGGGAACTGAGTATATTATTAATGCCGAGTAACCAGAAAGTCAGTGCAAGCCACTCTCTCAATAGAAGAAAGGAAGAACAAGGAAAAATGGGCTGATTATTCTAAGCTACAGTAACTAGCAAAATGAAAATAGAGGAACCGATGACCCTCCCAGACGTTCAAGAGATCAGGGGCTCTCCTACCAAGTCCTAGACACACATTGTCCACCTTTCCTTAGCGCAAAACCCTAGATAACTAACTCAGTCCCTGCTGCCCCTTACTGGGCTATCCTAGGTGTCTGATGGGTCGGATAAGGGCTGCTGCCCATTCTGATCAGTCTTAGTGGACCTCCTCTTATACACCTGGGTCTTACTGGAACGAGGCTCATCAGAGGTAGTAAAGTGGAGATCCATATGGACAAACTAAAGGTGGTTGGTGATTATACGCAACTCTATTCGGTCAGACCGTAGCACCCATATGCCTCCTGAAAATCCCTGAGCTTCAACACGATGAGAATGTTGATAGCTTAGGCACTTAATGACTTTATCGGCTTTGATTCTGGGATACAAGGTTCTGTTTATTTTGTGTCCTTTGCTCTTTCCCTTTTTTTCGAATTGTAGGTGACTCAATGTTACTGGAAGGTATGACATTATCGTACAATTTGTTGTGCTCCTCTTCCTAGGCTATTGGCTCATTGAGGGTGTCGTATCGCAATATGGTTGGAAGAGCTTTATGTGCTTGGCTCTTATCCTTTTTGCCAGCTTTTTCATATGGTCGCCTCCTGCGTTGTGCCTACATCCAAGCACCAAATTGGTGCGTTTCACGTGCATTCTCTGTTGCTTTCATCTCACGCAACACTGAAGGGCCTTGGTTCTGCACTATATCACCGGTAGTTGCTGGTTTTTTTGCCAGACAAGCTCCCTCCAAGTGTCCATATCTACCACAATGGAAGCGAATTGAGGGAAGCCCCTCAAATTCAACATATATATTTTCACCATTCACCAAAACAAAAACATATATAATTTCACCATCAACCTGAATCATAGATGTAAGAGGTCCTGTGATGTCTATCGGTACTGCCAAGCTTGCAAATTTACCTCTATCACTAGATTCAGTGTTATAGTCCACCATAATGACCTCCCCAAAGACACTACCAATTGATCGATTTATGTTCTTGTGATAATATGTGGCCGGCAACCTTGGTAAACGAACCCAACCTATCACATGATTAATAACATGTTTGTGGGGTTTAAAAGTTGGAGGCCACGGCTGCACAGCCAAGTAATGCCCATAAATCACCCAAGGATCATTAATGAGTGCATTATGAAAGTCTAAATCATCTTTATAAAGTTTTATAGTTAATTGGGAATACTAGAGCACCAAAAAAAATTAATACTTCCCCTCATTCTAAATATAGAAGCCACTTATAGGTAACTTTTATCATTAATATGATACATTAATTTTTTTGTCTATCAAATTTATAATTTTTTTAAAATTATTTTTCTTGGTTGCACTATTCAGGAAAATTCTATTGTTCCAATGCAAATGATTAAATATAGTATTCTAATGAGGAACCTGCATTTTTTTATCAATAATTAACCTAACTATTATCAAAATATAATTAACCTAACTAATATTATTCTGTTAGTATATAAATTAGTTATCTAACTAAAATATTAAGACGAATAGTAGAGACATTATTTTAGACAAAATATATTAGATTATTAAATATGTAATTTTTTCTCTTTAAGTTATTCTTGACAGACATGCATGAATGCATGTTTATTCAATTTTTAATTTAGTATGTCCATTATCTAAATATTTATTTATTTTGACTACATATTTTGTCGTCGCATGGTCTTATTGTGATTCCCGTCAAGTTCAGTTAAAAAATAAGCTGGCCGTTTAATAGCTTAAATTTAATTTGATTTCCATCTCTCTCGTAGATCTATTATACTCCCTTCGATCCAATTATAAGATAAAATTGATTTTTTTGGAGAAATTAAGGAAGCCAATTAAATTATTTTAGAGTTTTTATATTTTTAGTATCCTTAGATTATATATTAGTTTATTAGTCAAATTAATTAGTTTAGAGAAAAAAAATAAAAATAAAAATACTCTAAAGTAATTTAATTGGCTTCCTTAATTTTTCCAAAAAAGTTAACTTTGTCTTATAATTAGGACCGGAGGAAGTAGTAATTAATTGTACTGGCAAAAAAAATTATAGTAAATAAATATAGGATCCCTGTTCCATAATTATTATCACAATAATAGTAACTGACTTATCTTTTTGAAATGCATTTAATAATATAATTACTTATTTAAAAATATACATAAGTTCAGATGTTTGGACTATGTTAGACCTAAACTGACTTTCATGTTTAATGGAGACAAATTTATTGGATCAAACAAATTAATAAAATAGCTAGAGACGCTAAGAACCGTCTAGAGTCAGTAGGATTGGAGAAGATAGTGACACATTATCATATAGATTTCAATTCAAACTTGTTGAATTTGCTTTCTGGTGATTAACTAACCCAAAATTCTGCCTTTCTTGAGGCTCAAAATTTCAGAACCGCATGCTGATGGAGACTAGTTGTGATGTGGGCAACGGGCACTGTACAGAAGAAAAAGACAAATTTTTTTTGCCAGAGAAGAAAAAGAGAATTTTTTTTTTTATTTTTAAAAATATACTCCGTACTATTCATAATATAAGTCACGTTCTAAAAAAGTTATACGATCTTGATTATAAATCACTTTATAAGTGTTTATTCTAAACATGTCATCATTCTCAGTTTCCAACAAGGTAGTAGAGAGGAGAGGGTATCTTTCTAAAATTTATGGTATTTATTGAAAATCAGAACAATTTAGACGGCTTTAATAATGTAATTTTAATTACAATTGACTTGTATTATCAACTTGAGGAAGTACCGAAGTACTAGTCTTTGATGCAATACAACCAAGGTCTTGCTTAAGAGTACCACTTAATTCTATAGTGACCTACAAGTATTAATTCTACATGTACTCCTAAGTGCGGTTCTCCATGTATCAATTTCTTTTGCCACATCAACATTCGTTAATGCGAAATTAATATCATGGACCATTTTGAAAAAATTTATGATTAACAAATTTTGTCAAAATGAACTACTCCCTTCAGTTCTTTTTTAGAAGTCTCGTTAACTACTTTTCATATATATATTAAGGAAATTAGTCAGAATTAGTTAGAAGTAAAATTTTTCTAAGATGTTTTAAAGTTACCCATAATTACTGGAATTTGCTATCATTGTGAAAGACAAGGACACTTTTGAAAATGGGTCATCCATGTTTAAATTTTTGCCAAGAGTCTTGTATTCAAGGTATCAACACTTCAATGTATCAGCTAAGAATTGAACCATATTGACTCCTTGTTCAACAAGTCTTGATAGCATGCTTATGATCCCTTGAACTCAAACCTTTGCTTTTAAGAGAAATCTATGAATATTTTTGTTACAATATCAACAAATATAAAGAATGATTCAGAAACTAGAGCTCGCCTTTTACTATAATAGTGGAGCTCCACAGTCTACACCTCAACCACGGAAAGAATCTAACTGTGTCAAAAGTGCACTCAACCACTACAATCTATGCCTTACACAAATTTCTTAACAGAACTATCTACCTTACAAATGCATCAGGAGGAGCCTCTTCCGGAATCTGTAATAAGAAAAAAGCAATAGTAAAGTGAAGAAATATATGGCAGGATATATCAAGACTGAATCCCATTACTTCAATTTTTTAAAAAAAATCAAACCGTCGTATAATAAATCAAGATCACAAATATGTTCATAAATGTTCGAGTTGACAGTTTCCTAACTTGAGAGTTTACAGGACACCAATGAGCTTATAGCTCATATGGCAGCTTAAAATTGAGATGGCCATGATGCCAAAAATTCCATCCTTATCTCACTACTTCCCGCCTCCTGCACTTGCAAGCCTTGTGTCTTTTTTATAGCACAAAAAGGGGGTAAAAAAACAGAAAGAAAAGCACACCATAGAATTATACTCCCTCAACATATTTGGAGAGTTGATCTTGGTCCTAAATATAAGGCACAATTTTCATATTTGCCAACATTTTTCTAATTTACCCCCTATTGATGCTACTTTAACAATAATCAAGGAGGAGAGGAATGAAAGAATTAAAGAAGATAATTAGGGTGTTTTGTGTCATATTAACGAACTAACTAACCTAATCTAATCAAATTACGTAAACATGAAAAGAGGGAGTACCTCTCCTGGAGTCCATTTCTCTTTTAACCAAATACTGGTATCTCCAGAGACATTCTCGTTGGACTTGCTTCTGCAGGAACAGAACAGCTATTAGATAGGAGCAAAATATTATAAAGCTAAAGCAATGTAAAACTCCACAAAGATCAACATAGAAGATTGCTTTAACACAAAGGTTAAGGTTCCAAACAAATTCCATATATAAAGAGAAGTTTGGGAGTTCAAGTTATACAAAAGTTCTGTAATTCTGTGCGTTTTCTCAAGGTTTATTCACTCTCCCAGATTTTCGTTTAGGCGCAGTAGATGGTCTAATGAGATGCATTCAAGGCATGATAGATTTCAGAATCATGTTTGAGAAGGGATTTGAAATGAAGTTGATTGACTCTCGTCAAAACAATTAGGGAGGATGTACTGTGGTATGAAAAGGTATCTGGCTAAACTTGCTCTCTTGGCTGAGGGACGCTTGCTATATGGTTTTTCCTGCAAGCCCTTTACTTTATGGTAAATAATTAGAATTTAGCAATTTATTTGGCTAAGAAATAAAAGGTCAAGTGAATTCATCCACAAGAGGCAAAAGGCTAGCTAATGGTGCCTCCTACTACTTTAGAGAGGCAGTTAGTTAGCTAGGGGACATTCTGGTAATTAAAGACTTTGGAGGCCCTTTTTTGCTTTGCCCGTTAAGAATACCCACTGGATTCTCCTTGGACAGTGAACATTAAGTAAGACATCTTTTAAAAGTTGCCAAAAAATGAAATGCATAACTAAAATGGGCATGTGATGGCCAGAAGCTGCCACAGGTCGAAGGCATGAAGTCCATAGGGGCAGAGGTTAAAAAAGGCGTCCAAAGCTGGGTTATCTGTTGATAAGACGGCTGGAGGGTTAGAAAATCTAAATATAGCGTTGAATCACTATTTGCCCTTATTGTGTGTTGATATTCCCCTCTAACAATCCGAACTCTCTCTTCCACTTCATATCCCATATGACCAGCTAGTTACCCGTGCCTTTACTCTTTTCTACCCCTCCAGCCATCTCATCAACAGTTAACAGAGCTTTGGCCACCTTCCCTATCCTTCTCATACGTCTTCAACACCTAATGCTCAGCACCCATCAGTACCGCAAGCAGATAAACCCATTCAATGGGCAGAGTCATAATCAAGTCAACCTATACATTCTTTTTCTATTATATTATATGTCCCCGGGGAGAGGCAGGAGATAAGATTGAACAATTTTTTGAATGGAATGGTAGGGAATTAATTGAACTATACTTGCTTCTTCAGAAACATAAAAAGTTCAAAAGGTGTTATGGTCAAGGACTTACGACAACTGAATGCCCATGCTTGCTGGAAACATTGTATCAGAACTAGGGCCATTGCTCGCAATAAATGATTGCTGTGAAGTAACGCTGGAAAACTTTGGAACTTCTGCTGATGTGGGAAAGAGGTCAATTTGGCCACCTGCAATGCCTCCGCCAGTTTGGTTCGTCACATTGGATGCCAACAGATTTCCTGAATGTTGCTTTGGACATTAGTGATCAAGGATACGTATGGGGGAAACAACAGCAGACAAATGAAGCCACAGTGATTCTAAATAAAGCAAACTTATACCTCTAGTTCCAAAGGAGATAGTTTGAGCCAGAGTATCTACTGGGGGTGCAGAAGGCCTAAGAAAAATGTTCCGAGGAGGTTACCATATGCCAGGAGCAGGCAGTAGAACAGAAGTCATTATGTGTGAAATGCCACATAACTTGGAAGAAAAATACTGTCGAAAAAACATAAAGATAGGAGATTTCATCATTTTTCCATGGCTATTTTACTGTTTTCCTTTGAAACTAGGCTAAAATTGATAAATCTCCCAAGGATGAGAGATTATATCACTTACCTTTCAATACACCATTTACCTTATCATTTTATATAAAAATGGAAATCCATAGTTGCAATCTATAAGCAAATGAGATCCTAAATATTTACAATAAATTTAATAAGCATCATTTACCTTTCAATACCCATGTTCAATGATGCCCCTAGTTGACTAAAGCTAGAGACAGACAGAGGATCATTGTAATGTGAAGTCCTTGAAAATGGGTTTGCATCAATGCCAGGAGATTGATACTTATCACTTGTAAGAGAAGAACCCAGCTGTCTTTTGTAAGGTTCACGAAGAAGGTTCTGAAACTCCGCTAACTTGGAACTTAGTAGATTTCTCTCTCTCTCAACCTGTACCCGCATAATCTTTCAGTATTCGGACAGAATGAATGGCATTTAATTGGAAAGATCAGTACTCATTAGAAAATCTAAGGTACAATAAATTCATAAGCAATTTAAATCAAGAGTTGCAGAGGAAAAACAAAAGGAGGCAGAATTTCAAAACTTCAACTCTTGAAAGTGTCTCCTTCATGGTAAGTATTCTTAAAAGGGGTTACTTTTCTGAAATTCTCCCAACAAGAAAAGAGCAAAAAGAATATTCAAATTTTATTGTGTTATGAAATACAAAAATTGAGGTGCATGCTTAGGTAAGATTTTGAATTACAATTTCAAATAAATTTCCAAAACAATTAAAAAATGTGATTTCAAACTGAGCTGAAAATTTAAAGAAAAGTGGATTTAAATTTAGATATCAACAAGGGTTAGATGTGAATATACTGGAAAAACTGCTTTTTAGATTCACAAGGTCCAGAGTTCCTGATAGTCCCTTTTTGCCTATTTTATGGTCCACCAACATTTTGGGTCCTTATGTACAAAGGTATTTTGTGTACTTTAAGGGTATGGCATTTGATTACAGCAAGGACTCCTCACTTGAAGCATCTAGGGGAAGTACCCCTGCTGCTGAAAATAATCAACTGCAGGTTAATAGACAGATATGGCTCCTTTGGCAAGAGTGAATTAGTCTAGGATGTCCAATTAATAGTTTTTTATTCTTTCTTTTTTTTTAATGAGCTTGAATGTAATTCATAATCTAGTATATTTTTATTTTTGAATATGTTAGATAATTTTGTGGGATTATATGAGACATGGTGAAAGAGTACCATATATCATGGGATTGTGGATGAAGTTAAGGAAACATTTTATTAGCATAGTTTTATGAGTTGTTAATTCAATTTTTGTAACCAATAATAAAGCGATATTATTTATAAATATCTCAATTAGAATTTATTTATTAGTGAGTCAATGTTGATAGGATTTTGAATACTTGAATTAGATTATCTTGAATATTTGAATAAAGAAAAAAAGGTGGTTTAGTATACAAGGCTCCCACCAGGTGGGGTCTGGGAGGGATATATAAATTAATTCAAATATTCAAATATCTTGAATATTTGAATTAATTTACATATGATCCAATTTGTTATTATTTATATGTTGGAGTCAATCCCACAACAAATTTGACTCCTAAAATCTCTCATCAAATATTCAAGAAAAATTAATATTCAAAATCCTATCAACGTTGAGTCAATAATAAACAAATCCTAATTGAGATATTTATAAATAATATCTCTTCATTATTAGTAACAAAAATTAAATTAAGAACCCCTAAAAATATGCTAACAAACTACTCCATGAACTCCATCCACTTTCAACCCCATTCCCGTGATATACTCTATCATATGGTTGTGGCCAAGAACGGTTCTCTAAGAATAATACAACAAAATTGTAAAAACAGAGTTTCTAAATGGTATCAGAACCCTAAAAGGCCTGACCTCTTCCTGTGATCCAGTTTGGCTCAGTAGTGGCGCTAAATACAAAAAAAATGTTCCCTATCCGAGTTGTCCAGTCAGACTATGGAACCACTCTGACAGGTTACCAAAATTTGAGAATTCTTTTTCTAAAAAAATAACACACTCTAAGTATTGAAGCATATGCCATAGAAACACCAAACACACCAGAGCCTACTCCAAATTTAGACACAGCAAGGAAATTTAAATATATCCGATGCAACTCTTAGCAAACTACACCAATACATCGCAAATATGAGGAGAGAAGATTTTCTAACCTAAAAATCTGCAACGATATTAATATTAATCCTGTAGGGTACAATTGTCCAAATGAGTGAGGTGACTTTAGAATAGACTAAATCACCAAATGAGATTTTTGGATGGAACCTTTCAGCGTGATTAATCACAAATAACCAGAGTGGGAGTGAAAGAGGCCAACTGACATTTAATGACTTCATAAACTTGACTGTCAACTTACAATTGATTGTAATGTCATCCCACGATTAGCATCCTCGTATGCAGCTGCCCGCAATTCTTCATAGCTAATATCACCAACAATGTCACAAGGACCACTGCATCAAAAAGGTCAAATTTGATTTTACTAAGCTTTTTATCTCATTCAAGAAAAAGAGAACTGGGGAGTTGTTTCCTGAAGTATACTCAAAAGAGAATCAGAGTATTGTTTCCTGATGTATACTCTGAAAAACGTGATTTATCATCATATCCGTCAAACTTGACTAGGAAAAGGTTATGTTCTGCCAGCAATGTACACCTTTCATTTTAGCATAATAGGAACCAACAAAAGATTTTCATCAATTCCTAATTCCTTGGGGATTAGCTAGTTCATCCATAACCCTTGATTATTTCAACTTCAATGTTTTATTCAACTAAACTTTTTTCTATTACAGTAATGATATAGATGGTCCCTCCCTTCCAAATTCCCTACTTTGTTGAAGAGGAGGCATTTCATACTAATTTTATACTAAACTATATAGAATGGATATGATAATAATGCTTTGCTACAATTATGGCAATGTCCTGATACTTTGCAACAAAAGCTCCTATGACTACAAGGGTGTAATTTAATAAGAGTATGTGTATAGCAATCAAAAAAGTTATTTCTCACTTCTGTTGCAACAACAGGTTATTATGAGCTATATACTGAAAAAATGGATGGAGAAGGGCAGAGAGAAAAACAGGGTGAAGCCAGATGCATCAACTTAAGAAACACTCACATCAAAATGAGTGCAAAACATGCTATACCTCTATTTGTTCCGGGACTGACAAAATAATGACACTTGTCAGCCACTTAAGATGCGAGTTTATTAAAAATTCTAGCCCAATACGTTAAGAGTAACAGCAAACACTAAAGCTTTTCATACCATAATGTACAAAAATAAGTACATACCCTCTACAATGACCATAGCATGTAAGCTTCCAAAGCGTTTTCTCTTGCTCAAAATCGTCTACAATCTGACGTTTGCAAGTTTCAGGATCTGTGCACCTTCAATGACATCATGTAAGATTTAGTGTATACAATGTGAAAGATAGAAACAAACCTAATGCAAAGCATATAAAAAATATTTTATCTGTTGTGTAATAAATTGTGTACATGGCTTCTCTTTGACACTCTATAATGAGTATTTTAAAGGAACCACTATTTCCAATATACAGAGACTGGAAAGCACTGTTTTACACATTCAATGAACTTGACTCCTAGGAGAGAAGAAGCTGCTTATTATACATAGAAATACTAAATTTCAGACAACCAGGTGTTCAGCCAAGCTTTTGTAAGACAATATGCTACTTTATGACAGTAGCAAAAGCGCATTTCAACTAACAGAAAGTAAAAAAATTGGAACTTCTCCTTGGAAGCAAACGATAAGCAGAAAATTATTTTTTGAAGACAAAAATAGCCCCAGTCAATATTATTAATTACCATCGTTCATAATTACCTCTAACTTTTTAAAACATGCCTTTTTTCCAAAAAAAAAAAACATAGATTTCTTGCCCTTTTAAGTAATTGGACCATAGAAAACTCTGCTCTATTTTAAACATTTTCACATGCTTTCCTTCTTAAGTATATCTTATGCTCCAACAAGATGTATGTACTTTATAATAAGTAAAAGTATAGATATCAATTCAAAGGAACACATACTTTTGATACAATTATTTCTGATGGCAAAGATCTTCTAAACATAAACATGATAATGAAGCTAATGTTTTGATAGCTTGAACTTCAAATTTAAGATTACAGTTTCTATTGAGATTGTTTTTTTTTTTTTTTTTTTGGCAGAGAGAAAAGACAATGGTAGTGTAAGATACAACTTAACAATTAAAATACATAAAATCTCAAATCACCAAAAATGCTACATCTTTAATATTGAAGATCAGAGTTCAGTTAACATAAAGGCATGACTGGAACGTGTTTTATGCACATTATGGACTTTTAGGCACAAGCTATGCCTTCATTCCAATACAAGGGAAAAGGCCCAACAGGTGACATGAATGTATTTGCTCCCTGTGTTGACTTGGTGACACATTATTATAAGTTAGCTGCAGTTAAAATAAAGTTCAGATTGATCAATACTTACTTATGATCTCGAGAATGGGCATCAGTTGCTCGCGAAGCACTATTCTGGGGTGAGGAAGAAGGACGAGTCCATTTGTTATCAAAAGGCTGATCAACAAGTAAATCATTATCAATACTAACAAAAATTGATAAGAATTTGCTTCTGTTAGTGAAAGATAATATCATATCGTCTGCATATTCTTACGTTAAGGAATTCATGGCGTATTAAAGACCTAGAAAAAAAATTTTCATACAATATGTGGGATAAATTTTATTAAGAAAAATCCTTCAACATTAACTACATGCACAGGAAGAGAAAGAACCTTGAACTGGTGTTTGAATTCTGAATTGGCACCCCCGGCTGACTGGGAGCTATTCTGCACACCAAATCCAAAAGGATTTGTCTTATGCTGTTGCTGGGAACTGGAGTGGGACCCAAATCCAAAAGGATTGGTTGTTTGCTTTTGCTGTTGTGGCAGAGTGTGAAGAAATTTACACCTTTCTCCATATTGGCAGCTGAAAGATGAATCACAGGAACCAAAAAATGATTAATAATACCAATATCCTGTGAGAGATATACAATACTTCTAAAATTATCAGTCAATAGTAACTTGACTGAATAAATGATGGCAAAGTCTGCAACCCAACAAAAAACATGAGTCTATATGAATGCACAGAATATGGAAATGAATCTGTTCAGTAAACAAATTAACAAATTTCTGAAAAATTCAGAAAATCAAAGCAGGGAGAAAAGAAACCAATGGTCCTCAGTTGACAAATAGCTCACAGAAAGCTTTGACCCTCTTCCCATTAGTGGCCCCCTCAACTTTTCCCAATCATCCTCTTTGATCCAAATCACCGACAAAGTGATCCAACTGAAGTTGTTGACCTACTTCCCATAAATAGCAGTTGGTCTTCATAACATGGATTGCCCGCCAAACAATAACTTCAGCGCTTAAGTCTTCAATATGAAACTATCTGAATCTACACTTCTCACAACTCCCAAGCTTATACATTGCTTGGCAATAAACCAAACATCATAATCACCACGTCTGAACTCAACCTCAACAACTTCATAAAAGAAATCACAAGTCTTTTCAGTTGTGCCCTTGGGCCAAAGAAACCTATGAACTCAGTAGTAACCATCACCGTCTCTATGACAAATTCATCAAAAGTGAATTTACCGGCCAAAAGAAAGAATAATACAAAAGGTACAAAATAGTGTGCAACAGAACCTCCCTAAACAAAAGTAAAACACAATACAAAGCAACTTTCTTTTCATATAGGAAAATTTAAACAGCCCATTTCAAATCAGCCAAGCTAAGCCACTTCCCAACAAAAAAAAAAAAAGAAATATGGTTTTTCATCTCTGAACTCCCAAAACACATCACACAAACGTCAAGTGATAAAAGCCTAATCAAGCCATTAAGTCCGAGGCAGATTGATTGTAACAATTCTAATAAGCATCACTGTCTAAGCAAAAGCCTTCACCCTATAAGGAACCCTGTTTCCAGAAAAAACCAAGGCAAATGAAGATAACATATATTTGGACTACAAATAAAATAGTTTAAGTAAGAAGAACAACTATAAGAACACCAAGAATCAAAATCCCAAATCTTTCTACAGATCAAAGAAGAAAGCTTAAAAAGACAAGCATTTACTGCAACATTGCAAAATAATCAACAAGACCATGACTAAAATTAGTGGAAAAATTAAAGCTTCATGAAGATCACCGAATGACCTTGAATGTGAATTTCTCGTATCTTTTTCAGAAGACGTGTTAGGTTTGAAGTACGGCTTCAAAACAAATTTCTTTAAAAAAAGAACGTATGGGGTAAGTGTTTTGTCGGATTCAGACGATAAATGTACTACGGGCGCCCGGTAGGGCACCGTTTTTGCTGTTCCGGTGCTTCACAGTAGGTGGGTGATACATAGGAGCATCACTCAGCATGAAGGACACCCCCGTCTATGAGAGAAGGATAGTCCGAAAAAGTAGAAGACATTGTTCTCTCTCGGCATTGCTCAAACCAAAAACAAATAAAAATCTAGGCTCGGATTAACTGAGCATATACAGATATGCAATCAACCAAATCACTGCTAATTAATGATTCGCAATATCAAAATTCGAGGAGATGCTATAAGTGATTGCCTTTACAAAGATAGGCCGACAAAGGAGAGAGTAATACAGACTAGAAGATGAATGTAAATGAATCCAAGAAACCGAACTGCATTCTTGGCGTTTGTATGTGGTTTGTTTCACGTACCAAAAAAGGATCCCAACCAACGTTTCACAATTGAAATGTTGAAACAGATAGAAACAAATACCAGGTCGCATACGAAAAAGATTCACCTGCCTCGCTGAAAATTTCTACAAAGCTCCCTACTCTTACGCATAGCTCCTTGCACACTGTACTTCAAAAAAAGTACGCCCTTCAAATCCTGTGTGAATCTCCCCGACGGTGAAAAATGAGTTCGCTCGCCCAGAAGGACCTACCCATTTATTTATTTGTTTTGGCGGTCTCGTTTAGCCGCCGCCTTACCCGCGTCGAAACAAAGCTGGTTAAGTCGAGCATGCGGGCTAGTAGCGCAATAAGTCAGGCAGGCTTGTATTAAATTGAATGGGCTGGACTTAAAACCTAGCCTCCTAAAGACAAAATGGGCCGATTTAGGACGGCCCATTCCATTTCAAAATGGGCTAGCTGTTAGGCCTTTTTACAATTTAAACCATTTTTCAATTTTTTGGGTTTATTATGCAGGACGAAAAGGGGAAATGTGATTAGAGATAATTTTATATTTTAGTACATTAGGTGGGAAAAAAACAAATTATAAATATTACGCTCTTAATATAAAATTAATGTATCTTAGTCTAAAATTAGCCAATTTACAATATTATTTGAGCCATTTTTGGGTTTTAAGGTTGGTTATGCAAGAGGAAAAAAAGGGGAAATGTGATTAGAAATAATGTTTTTATACTCTTAACATCAGACAAAGACAAGCCAAAACCTGCATGAGATTGACAAATAAGATAATACACCAGCTAGCTTCTAGTTACATGAGTGACTTGGAGCAAACCAAGGTGGAGGTATGTTGTAAGAGTCAATATCTTTCCAAATTATGGTTGAATTGAATGCAATAAAAAAAATGAAGCACTTCAAAGATAACTTGAGCAAAACCAAAACCATAAGGTTCGCTAAGAAAACCTCAAATTGAGTTTCCTGGTCAAATTCCAACTGTAAAAACCTCATGCCCCCAAGGAGCCTACAATTAGATAGGAGATTGTCTTTCCTAACACATATAGAACCTTCATGTCCTTCATACTAAGCTCTGACTATAACAGGAGCTTCTTCTACATACGCATTTCATGAGAGCAAGATGATGATACGCACTCCTATTCTATTTATAAGTAATTTTTCTTTTGATTGTATAAAATAAATTGGTAGTTAAAAATAATAAGTGTTAAAAATGTCATATTTTTTTTCATATATGTCCCTATTTATGAAAAGAATATAGGAGAGAGAATAGATAAAAAATATGAGAGATAATAAATATAAGATATGAGAGAAAATGAGTATTTAATGAGGGTAAAATAAAATAAAAAAGCTTAAATTTTTAGACAAAAAGTGAAAGTTGCTTATAAAAGGGATCAGTCCTATGAAAAAGAAAGTTACTTATAAATAGGACCGAAAGGAGTATTATTTCTAAGGGATAAGACAAGATACTGGTAGGAGGATGAAAGAAGCATTATTGCGCAGGGTTTTAATTTAAAGTTTTTTTATGGAAGGTTGTTTGCAAATTCAGGTCACAGAGATCTTTCAAGACTCCTAAGTTATGCTATCCAAGTAATTGCTTGCCCATTTTTAGGTGGGTACACAGCAAACAACACTTGAAACCTTACTGGGCAATAAGCGGTACTTATTTATAAGTCATTTGTATCTCATTCTCACAGACTTAGAAAAATATTAAATGGATAAATTTTTTCAAATTTATCCTTATTTATGAAATGGTGTGCATTTTTCCTCACCTACCTTTATCTCACTGCATTTATAACTCTATGCATTTATTAATATGACTCCTTTTTGACAATTTTTTTCTCATATATTTACCCTGTAAAATTATTCAAAGCATATTAATACTTTTCACTTATATACCTTTTATTAAACCCGATTCTATTTGATGTGGAACTTTTCTTATACTAAGCCGAGCACACTCACACAAGACATTTCAACAGGAAGCTATATGGAAAATCAAAATTCCTAAAAAAAATCAAAATTTCCAAGGATGTAATAGATCAAGTGTGGTGATAAGAATACTAATTTTGATGAAGCAAGCAGTTTCAAGATGATATACACAAACAAACATGATATCATACTTCAACTTTTGGAAATTGAAAAAAGAGAGGTGGTAGAATAGAGTTGGTAATATGGGCTGGACTACTGAGTTTGGGCTAACCCTCTACATGTTGCGATCATATAAGTTCGGATAAAAAAAAAATCGCATTAATATGGATCGACATTTAGCCAATCTGACTCATAACCTTTAGGTTGACAAGTTAGCCCGCCCAACCCATATTATTTTCTTTTTCTTTTTAAAATTTTTTATACTGCATTTTTCAAACTTTTTTTTAAACAATATATTGGAAAAAAATTTCTAAAAATTTAAACCATAAAAAAATTAAAAATAAATTACAAAATCAGAGAGTAATAATAAAATATCAAATTCAAAGTTTCAAACATTACAAATTAAGTATTCATTACAAGTTTACATATTATAAAATAAACATAAACTCAAAAGTCATCATTAACATTCAATACAATCAATAATTAGTTGATATTAATAGTGTTAAGTTACATAATACACTTAAAAAATTCACATATTTTTTTTAAACATAAAATAAAATAAAACAATCCAACCTACCAACCCAGTGGTCCAACCCATCATTGGCCGGCCTCATATGGGTTAGGGCAAAAAATAACCGCATCAAAACGGTGCCACTTTTATAAAACCCAAACTGCCCATATTTTCGAATTGGATAGGTTCAACATATGATTAAGTGTGTGTTTGATTGGGCTTATTTTTGGACAATAAAAAATCCTTATTACGTAAGCTAAAATAAAAATCATCTCACATATTTATCTCGTATACCATGAATCATGATTTATAAACACTGATTACTTAAAAATAAACTATTCCAAATAAACATTAAAACCCATGTTACCCAACATAGAGGTAGGGGATTGCTGCGCTATTTGTGGGGATAAAATAATTGTGAAACGCTTGGACACCTGGTCCTTTTAAATATGTGGATATAGGCTAAAGGAGTATGGTTAGGAGACTGAATGTCCTTTGTCCGTCCCTGCATATAAATGAAAACTACGTTTCCTCACTTAATGAAAGGCTGCAAATGTAATTTGCGGAAATGAATTGAAATGGTTGGCAAATTAAAAGGCAATCATTGCTACAGCTTTATGGCAAATGTGGAAGACACGTATTTGTGCTTTTTTTTTAAATGATAAAATGCATATTAATTACTCCTTTACGTACATGTACACTTGCCTCAATCATAGGAAAAGGCACTGGTGTCAGAATACGTGCTCCGGGTGGAGAAATCCAAAATGAATAATCCATGGAAGATGCAACAAATACCATTTTAGGTTATGTTTGAGTTGGTATTTAAAAATTACGTTTACCTAAGTTGAGATAAAATTTCTCTCATATATTTATCTCATATACTGTAAATCACGTCAGAAAATCGGTTTTCACCGCTAATCCAAACAGACATTTACTCTTTAACATTGTGCGGACCAAGGAATAAACTTATCAAGTAAACCTAGCCAATAAGACAATTTATGCGTCACCGTTTTTGTGGCGCTAGTGTAAATCATATACTAATTCTCTGGATTAAAAAAATGCATATATATCACACTAATTGTAAGGATTTTTAGGTAGCACAAAACAAAACAATGAATTAGTGTCGAAATTTAATGACAATTATTCCATTATCAAATAAGTTGTCACTAATTAATTAATGACAAAATTTCGTTATTAAATTCTATCGCTAATCAACTATTTTTTTAAGTTAGCTTTATTGTTAGCTTTAGCTAAGGACGCATGCTTTGTTGGGTTAATTGGTGAAATGATTCATATATGGTCTCTAAAACTACTCGGCGCTGCACATCGCATATCTATGCTCATGTCACTTTTCGTTTGGTAAAATAAATAATAAAAGCGCAAAATAAAAAATGAAATAAGTGAAAAAAACTTTGAGGTATAAAAAATAAATTTACTGTATAATAATACAAAATTTAAAATGAAAAATAAATTTATGAGTAAAGTACTCCATCCGTTCTTATATATAAGAGCCTTTCAATCGAATCGCGAAATTCCTAAAAATAGTTAAAGGGAATAATTACGTAGGAAATTTAATTTTTTTCCAAAAATGCCCCTATTTATGAATGGATAAAAGAGAGAGTAATAATGAGAAAATGATGAAAGAGAAAATACGCAGTATAATAATTAATTGAGGGCAAAATGAAAAAAAATGTATTTATTATTGAGACAAACTCAAATTAAAAGGGATCTTATATTTAAGGACAAACCCATTAAAAAAAATCACTTATGTATACGAACTGAGCGGGCAATAGCTTCATGCTTTAATAAATAGTTAATAATGAATAAATATTATTAGAAATTTGATCCACATTGCATAATATTTCGAACAAAATATGCTGCTCAACGCCCAACTGCCCAAATCCCCCCGCCCCTAAAAAAAACTGAACCACACATTAGGCGTACAAAGGAAGGCTAATCCTTTCACATCAACTCCTTTGCCTCCCATGTAGCATCACCTAATGTGGGCTATTTTCAAATTGCTTTTATTATATGATTGATCATGGACTTATTTTTCAACTACTTATCCTTCACATATTGAAAATATAAGTTATTTTTAACTAATTTCTATATCGTAAATTGATTTTTTTTTTCAATTTTATCCATGTTAAATAAGGTTTTAAGGAAAAAAAAATACAATGAAACGTATTTAAACATTAACTACATGGGTAACATTAGCATATAAGCACGAGTTAATGCCTGTTTGGAGTGGCAGTGAACAATTGTGATTTCAGATTATCTAAGGCATAGTTAAAAGCGATGCTGGATAATTTGAATATTTTTTCTTATAAGCGACTTTGATAATTTTGATTATATTTGAATTTTATTTATTAAAGTAATTCATACATGTATAATTAAAAAAAAGGTATGAATTTAATAAAGTTGTTTACATTTCCATGATTATATTTAATAAAAATGATAATTAAATATTTAATAATAATAATTATTAAATATAATTCAATAAATGATATGAATATTTAAATATTATTTTTTTTATAATCGTTATTATTTAAAATAATTTAAAAATTCATGTTAAGTAATGGGCAAAATAATATTTAAAAAATATTATTTGAATGAACTTATTTGAAAAATAATAGACAAAATGTGTAAAGAATATTTGTGGGCAGAAATTCTTGGAAGTTTAATCAGGATTTTCCAATGGCATAATCAACCCCTTTTATCACTTGTGCTCAACATGTGGTTGATCGAAATTTTATGAAACATACCAAACCAAGATAAACGGGTTTATAACCACTTTTATATGTTTAAATGGGCTTCTTTGAACTCCTATAGCTACACTAAGCAGACACTTATTCCGCAGCTGATGAGCTTGTTTGCCAAAGCGTTTAACAGCCTCAACGTACGATTATTTTCAACAAAAGTAGGTCAACCCTTAAGATGGTGTCTATGTAAGCGTTAGCCTTTACTGTGCTTCTGAAAAAAATGCCACGTCCTGCAAAAGCTAATTGAAGTAGCTTTTTTTTCATTCCCTGGCGCGGTGAGGCTATATGCCAAAGAGAGAGAAATGCTGGAAATATAGGAAAGAGATATGTGATGTTAATTATAAGATAAAGTTGACTTTTTTTGAAGAAATTAAGGAAGCTAATTAAATTACTATATTTTATTTTTATTTTTATTTTTTCTCCAAACTAATTAGTTTGACTAATAAACTAATATATAATCTGAGGATACATAATATATGATATGATTAAGTAGCTTATTATCAAATTTTATTTATATTTTTTCATTTCAATTATCACAATATATACAAATAATATATATATAGTATTACATAAGATTCATGACCTTTTCAGTCATTTTACATCTAAACCGGCTTTTCAAACTCTAATCCAAACAGGTTTAAGGTTAGAAAAAAAAGTCACTTCTGTCACCGTTAATCCAAACACAAATCACATTTACATTTTCACTTTTAATCCTACCTTACTTTTCCAAAAGTTAGGTAAAAAAAAGCCACTTCTTTACCGCTAATTCAAACGGGCACTTAGTGCATGTTTGGCAGAGCGGTATGGCTCATAGATGCACAATAACAGTAAAAAAAAAGCAGTTCAAGGAATCTTGGGTGTTTGGGTTTACGGTAGGCATGATCGTGCTTTTATAAAAAAGTCACGGTAACTTATAAGCTCAAATTTGGTGCTTTTATGATAACCGTGGAGAGAGAAAACAGTGATTATGGAAGAAAATGGACTCTTTGGCAAATAAGAGCTAGGAGAGTGGGAGTGCTCTTGATACATGGTACCACTCTGATCCTATTTATAAGTCTATTTTGACAAAAAAAATTTGGACCCTTATTATAAGTCTAATTTCAGGATAATAAATGCATTTTTTACTTTTTTTTTTTTTGCCCCTATTGATTGCAATAAATAAAAAAAATGTATTCTACTTTTTTTTTTTTTCAAAAACAGCTTTCTGAGGGAAAGCTCAAAAATCTAGCTTTTTCAAAAAAAGTCATTTCAAACACAAATCACATGTACAATCTGACTTTTATTCTATCTAATTTTTATTAAAATCATATTAAAAAAAATAACTTCTACTACCGCTAATCTAAAGAGACCTTATCCTGTGGACATAAGGCAATACTTGTATGACTAACTCAACTACATAGACAAGTCATCTTCCGGCTGTACATCTTTATATTAAAAAATTGAGAGAATTACATTCAGGTCCTAAGAAAGAGGAGAAATAAAGAAATGGTCCCTATATATTGCAAAATAAAAAAATGGTCCCATGGAGTTATCATTACAGGCTCCTGGAGTTGTTAATGAATTGTCAATAGAGGCTCATGGAGTTGTTAATAGGACCATTTTTTCATTTTGCAATCTATAGGGATCATTTCTTCATTTTTTTTCTTTCATGGGACCTAAGTGTAATTCTCCCTAAAAAATATTAGCCAAATTTGATCAGTGCATCTAATTGGGAGAAATCGAAAATGAATTTTTTTTGCCCGGAATATTTTTTTTTTATTTTTTTCCCTAGAGAAATCAGAAATGAAACATGCTCGTATGTCAACAATATTAGGTGGTAAAGCTACGTTATAAGAAGTCACGGGCTTATTAATTAACTCTATGCAAGACCTCAATTTGGTGCTAGCATTTGGTCCTAGCATTTCGATAAATTTGAAAACTTTGATTAAGGCCTAAAGGCCTGTTTGGTTTATTCACACTACACCTTACAGTATAATGCAATGTAATATTAATTATAGGGTTAATATTTATTTTGATTTTTAAGCAAGGTGTAATAAGTTATTTTTTAATAATTATTTAAAATTAATATATCTTACAAAATCTATTTTAGCCTTAACATAATCTTTGCAGAAAAAATTGCTGAGAGTCAAGTGCCGTTTCATCATAACTGTCACGATGTTTCACTAAGGATTGTCTAGTGATGGTGGACGCGATGGTAACGGATGTAATATCCCAATTTTTGATTAAGGGCTAATTATGATTATTGTGGATAATTATGAATTTAATTGGAATTATTATATATTTTATGGCAATATTAATTAATATGTTATAATTAATGAACAATCGAAAGAATGGAATTTTTGGCCATGAGTTGGTAATTAAGGGAGAAATTAATTACTAACTAAGAGGAAAAATGAGAAGTGTGATTAAATGGCTAATAGAGGGATTAGATAAGCTAATTGGTGACTTATTTTGGGTAAGCCAATAGCATTGTGACATGTGGCAAAGAGAGTATGGGAGAGAGTGCATGTGTGTGTAAGTCAAATGGGATAATGTAATAGTTTCTCTCTCCTCTCTTCTCTCTCAATTCAGCTGGACATGGAGGGAGGGGTACCATCATCATTTCATTCATCTCTCACACTCCATCTCTCTCTTTCTTGGTTCGGCCATTATTGCTCAAGAAGAAGGAAGAAGAGCTTATGATTAAGGTAATCAAATAACCTCCATTGCTCAAACATCATTTATTAAAGTTGTTCTATGAGTGATAAGCTTTATTTTGATGGTTGTAGCTTGTCCATTGGGTGTGGTTTGTGATCATACGAAAATCTGGTTGTTGGAGAATCAAAGAGTGTTTTTAGAAAAGTTGAAGAGATATGTGAAACCAATCTATCTATCTAAGTTTTATGCCATTTGAAATAGTTTATAATTTCTAGAAATTTTGGCCTGAATCCGAAAATGAGAGCCACTGTTCAATTGATATGTTTTTGGGATGAGAATGGTATATTGGAATGAGTTTAGGATAGATAGATTGATTGGTGTTTGAAATTTGATGTTTGGATGAGATTGGTATTTTGTTGATTTAGTTGCCCAAAACCTAAAGCATGATAATGGAGTAGGATTTTGATGATTCTGATGATCCCATTGAGTTTATTGAGTGTTTTTTTGTGGGGATGGCTTTAGGTAAAGTTTTGTGTCCATAGGGATCAATTGGGCAAGTGTTAGGAAGTTTGGTCTGTTTCTGCGTTTTCTGGTTCTGATAGAATTACTCGAGTGATTCGGGATTCACTCGAGTGAGGGATGATGATCACTCGGGTAGGGTTGAACAATGCTCGAGTGCTGTGGGTATCTTCTATTTCTCTTCAGTTTTTCTGTTATACTTTCTGGAAAATCCAAGAGTGCATAGTCTCACTCGCGAGTGAGGGAGGAATATCACTCGAGTGAGCCTCCTTGTGCTCGAGTGACTGGTACATTCGGCACCAAGGACTTGCCTCTCAGGTTGTCACTCGTGGGCATGGTGCAAGAGTGTGCCTTCTTACTCGCAGGTATGGGGTATTCGCTCGAGTGAGCTGTGTTGTGCTTGAGTGCAGTGAGCCATTTAGGCTACTGCCATTTCTCTTGTGCTCTTGGGTTCTCACTTTCTGGACTTCACTCTTAGGTGCTCGAGTGAGACATTTGGCTTTCACTTGGGTAAGGTCCAGTGTACTCGAGTGATCCTGTCTCTGAAAAACTTCTTTGTGCTCTCAGGTATGCACTCGCTGTCTCTCACTCTCTGGTGCCCGAGTGCAGACCGTACCATCACTCAAGTGAGGTTTCCTTCACTCGAGTATCCGTACAATCTCACTCGAGTGAGGCCATCTTCACTCGAGTGCTCAGTAGAAAATGTCAGTTTGTGTTTCCAAAAAGGGGGATCTTTAGGATAATTCTTCCAACCCCTCACGGCTATGGTTAGAGGTATTCTTGAGTATTAAAAGAGCAATAATGACAACCAATTAAGTGTTATGAAAATATTGAGAATTGGAATAAAGTAATAACTCTTCGTCCCTAATTATGATTCTAGGATACGATATTTACTCGACGCGGGAGAGACTAGTGCTGAGGAACGCCAGGAAGGACTTAGGTAGTGACTTTTCTCTCATGTTGTGTATAATACTTGGTATGCATGTTTATCATTGTGAATTTGTTATCAGCCATAGGGTATTACAGTGCGAGCAGTTCAATGTGAGCCGTCGTAGGGGGCAATGCTCATGATACCTACCCCGGCCGTTGTATCTGCCGCTGTAAGTGCTGAGGCTGCGTTATGGAATCATGGATTCCTATTTGAGATCCAGGCCGGGGGGCTGCGTGTTGTGTTGAGTATCCAGCTCGTGGGGCTGTGTTGTGAAATGTTTTATATGGATCTCAGCTATGGTGATATATGTGATATGTTCATGTGGATGTGTAATACAGCAAGTAGTTCAGCGTGAGCCGTCGTAGGGGGGCGTGCCCATGATACCTACCCTGGCCGTTGCAACTGTTGTTGGGATTGTTGTGTGTTGTATGGATTATTTACTTTCATACTTTGATGTTGTGCATATTATGAGTGATTTGTTACTACGGGGATTCTTTAGAATCTCACTCTCCCAAAAACAATTTTTAAACAGGGCTGAAGGATCCAAGGGAAAGCGGGTGACGAAGAGCAATTAGAGCTCCAGTTTAGAAGTTTATTTTGGTTAATGGTTATTAATGTAAAATTTATTTGATATTTTGTGGTAAATAGTTGTATATTTTGGACGTATAGTGTAGTTTTGTACAATCCCCAAGATAAGGGAAAAGAGTTATAGGCTTTGTGCCTTTGTAGACCCTTTATTAATTAATAGAACCCAAGTGTGTCGGGAATTTATGCTGTACTCTGATATGTATGAATGAAATCAACCTTTACAGGCCATTTATGTATTGAAATGTGAATATGAGACCACTGTGAACAGGTTTTGTAAAAAATTTTGTAAACCCTGATTTGGGAAGTTTAATTTGAATAAGTCTCAAATCATCTTATGGTCTCTAATTCAAACTTAATTACGTGTTTATAAACGTACATCTCGGCCTATGGTGCGAAAGGGGTTACAACGGAGGTGTGGCGACGGTGGAGGAGGAGGAGGAGGAGGTAGTGGAGGTGGCAACGGTGATGACATTGTCTTGGTAGAGGTGGTGGTGGTGACGTTGAGAGGTGGTGATACTGGCGATGAAGGAGGAAGAGGTAGTCGTGGTGGCAACGACAGCGGTGATGACAATTGTCATGGTAGAGGTGGCAACAATGATGATGGGGGGTGGTGGAGGAAGAGAAGGTAGTGGCGGCGGCAACGGTGACAATAGTTGTTATGGTAGAGATGGCGACGATGATGGAGGCGGCAACGGTTGTGACAATAGGAAGGGCAGTAGCGGTGACGATGGAGGAGGAGGTGGTGGTGGTGAAGGCGGCAACAATTGTCATGGTAGAGGTGCCGAAGAAGGTGGTAGAGTCAGTGGAGGAGGAAGAGGTAGTTGCGGTTACGGTTGTGGTGTGGAGTGGTGGGTGGAATAAGACAAATGAGACTAAAGGGTAAATTTGATTTTTTTAACCAAGCTATAGGGTGATAATGAGTATTCATAAGGAAATGGTATGGATGAGGATTACCAATTTTTTGAAAAATTATCATTACCATGGTAAACTCTATTACTATGATAAAGAGCAACAAGATACTTTTATCTTGGTAATGTAATCATGATTATTATTATAAACATGCAATTGGGTTGAACCAAACATGCTCTCAATGATTTTACATGTTGAAGTCAAACTTTTCTGTAGGCTTAATTTGAGATGCTAAAGTTGATTTTAAGTTGGCATATGAAGTTGATTAAATTAATAAACACATTGAATATAAGTATCTTTTAAATAATTTCTAATAGGGTTAAGATCTAATTTTGCCTCGAAAGTTGTCAAAATAGAGCAATGTTGCTTTGGAAGTTGTCAAAAAAGAGTAATGTCATCCCGAAAGTTCTCAAATCGTAGCAATTTTGACCCAACCGTTATCTAGGTTAAGTTTGATTGTTAGTTGATCAAATATACTGAGCTGGTAAGTCCACTTGTCATCCACATCATTTTTGTTAATATGCAAATTTGCCTCAGAAGTTTTTACTTAGAAGTGATGTTGCTGCAGAATTTTTCGGGTTCAATATTACCTCAGAAGTTTTCAAATTGTAGCAATGTCACCCTGACTGTTATAAATGTTAATTTGGCTACTAATTGATCAAATATGTTGAATTGACAGTGTGAATGTCAATTATGAAGAAGAAGTCGCATATAGAGGAAGAGCTCACGTTCACTAGAGAGTAATGAAGAAAAATATTCAATTACTAGATGCAAAGTATATTGAGCAAAATTACTGAGAAAAAGGATGCAAGACACATGAGCAAGATCACCAAGAAAATGACCACTGGAAACCCTCAATCGCGGTACTTTGGCGATGCCAAGATAAATAGGTACCTCTTAGATTTTCTCTTTATCACACAATATGCTTTCACGTCTTTGATTTTTTTCAATTCTTTAGACATGATGCATTTTTTTTTATTGTTTTCCTTATTTATAAATCTAACTTGGAAAAATATGAAGCAAATGGCACATGAATATGTTAAATAAGTATATTAGGCCAACTAATGAGTTAATTTAACCTGGATAATAGGGAAGGTGAAATTACTGTGATTTAGAAACTTCTAGAGCAATATTGCTCCTAAGTAAAAACTTCCAAAGCAAATTCGCATCAAAACCCAAAATAAAAGTAACGTGAATGACATATTAACTATCAATTCAGCATATTTGATTTACTAATGGTCAAATTTAACATGGATAACGACTGTGTTAAAATTCTTACGATTTGGAAATTTTCTAGGTGACATTGCTTCTAGAAAATCTTTCAGAGAAATATTGCTCTCTTTGACAATTTTTGGGACAAAATTGGATCTCAACCCTATTGGGAAGTATTTAAATTTTATGATACATTTAATGCTTTTAATTGTCTTAATTGGTATGTGTGAATTAGCTACCAAAAGAAGTAATCCCTCTTATCCTTCTTATAATGAACAACTATCAAAATCATGTTATTCAAAATGTTAATTAAAAACAACAAATGTGTAACATATGTATTTGTCTTTCCAATTATACCTTGTTTATAAAGAGAGAGTACATGATAGATAATGAGTGATATATATTTGAGGGTTAAGGAACAAATTTACCAACAAAGTTTTAAGGAATGAGAGCCTGGCACAATTATATTTTAAAGGGGGTAAAAATACAATAAAGAATTAAAAATGGAGCATCCAGCACAAAACCATTAAATTTGACTTAACGGAGTTAAATTATAAGAGAAGAAAACCCCTAACGGCGTTAGATCAAATTTAACGGTTTTGTGCTGGATGCTCCACTTTTAATTCCTTAGGTGCATTTTTGCCTCTTTTAAAATATAATTATGCCAGACGCTCCTCCATTAAAACTTTATTAGTAAATTTGCTACTTAACCCTATATTTAATGTGGTAAAAAGGGAAAGATTAGCTTATATTTTTAACAAAAGGGTTTTTTTTTGCCAGATTTAACAAAAGGGATTTATTCTTTATGGGAGAGATTGTTCTTTATAAAAATGATCGGATTTAGAAGGAGTATTTAATAATTTTTAATATATCCTTATTAAATGTATTAAATGACTTATTAATATAGATGTTATATTTCTTATAATGAAAATAGATTTAAGACGTTGACAAAGAAAAATAGGTTTATGACATAAATTACTTAAAATTGGCATATAAAATGAAATAATCTTGTTTATAAACCAACTTAACTTATGATGTGCTCCGCAAGTATACGGGTCATGTCAAATAATAAAGTGATAAGTAGAGTATCGACTCACGAGGAACCAATCAATTAATTTTTAGATATTAAAATCTCAATTTCTTTTAAGTTAAGTTAAACGAAACTAATTATGAGTAAATTCAAAGGAAATTAATTAAAGAAAACTGTCAATGTCAAACACAACTTAGAGTCACTAATCCCTCACTAGCTCTCCAAATCTCAAATCCATTTACTTAGTTAATCTCAAATGTTAATTTTGTTAATCTCGAGTATAAATTGTTATGAGTGCCTGTCGGTCCACTCACATCCCTCTCTTAAGTATAATTGTTATGTCTAACCAAATTACTCAAGAGGCAAGATAATTCAAACATACTCTTCAACAATTATATGTGGCTATTAGGTATATGTCTATCCTAATCGCAAATTAAATCATAATTTAATCCTATATTACTTAATCTCAGAGCCTAATTAAAATTCCCTTCGTCAAGGTAAATTCTAATACTCAAATTCACATCTAATGGTGGTCAATCATTAAACGGACATAATAAAACAAGATTAAGTAACCAAAATTAACATAAATCATAACTAATAAATTATGGAAATAAAATATAGTTCACTAGTGGTTCATAGTTTCCCTAGGTTTAAAAAGAAAATTAGCCATACATAGCTAAAATAAAATTCATAATAAAATAAAGAAATTCAGATTTAAAGAATAAAAAAAACAAGAAAACAAGCAAGATTGTCGAAGACTCCCCCAATTCCTCACTACTGTCACAGGTGAAAAGACGAGTCTCTGTTGATGTTCTATATTTTCTCTCTTTGTCTGTTCTTGTTTCTGTTCGGCTCCCCCAAAACGGCGCTGCTCCTCTTATTTATAACCTTCAGTATTTGTTTCCTCCCGCCACGTATATCTTCCGCCTGTGATCCACAATATGATATCTATCTCTTTGTTTCTGATCTACCTTCCTTTTTCTGCTTTAATATATATATATATATATATTGAATTGACAAGGACGGTGGTCCCATGCCAATTAAAAGAAGATAACTTGAGGTAAGTATATCAAAAAATATATATATATATAATTTGATAAATTGTTTCTTTTTATTTGATGTTTTTTCTTTTACTAGATGACATGATATCTCCTGTAAAATAAAATAGGATATGAATAGATGTTATATTAAAATTTCTTTTTATCCTAAACCTAATTAAAAGATAGAAAATATATAAAAGATAATTAAATGGGAATAAAATATTAATCAATTATGTCCTTAAATCTATACCTATTTAATTAAAAATATATATTTATCAAATTTCCCCACACTTGAATATTTGCTTGTCCTCAAGCAAAAGAAAAAAAATCTATTATTTGAAAAAAAAACATTACTTATGAAATTCATAAACAAAGAGCAGCATACCACCACACTTAAATCATGCTATCAAATTCTATTCAGTTTAATGTCTCATAAGAACGGTCACTAAGCCAATAGCCTTAAACAATTGTAATAATCTCTTAACATCCCATGATTAAATGATTGGCAAGTAATTAGTGCAACAATAAGATTAGTAAAGGAATATTATGCTACTAAACTCATCTAGAAAAATTCAAATGCCCCTACTTAACTAAGCTTTTCATTTAATTTACTAAGGATCCTCAGGTGGAAAATTGATTTATTTATTTTTCATTTTTTTTCATCATCTTGGGCTGTTGTAGGTCCCTTTTTGACGCGACCCTGCACATGGGTAATGCAGCACCGGTTACTCAGTTACTCCAACAGATACCTTAAGAGGCTTTTAGCCCAACTCATAGCCCTCTTTGACTTTACCGTTTGACGCGAGTGCCAACATTGGTGATGAAGTGCCCCGGTTACTAAGTTAGGTCTAGAGAAGCCATTGGAGTTGTATTTCTTATTCTTTGCTTTTATTTTTATGTTTTTTTAATATTTTTTTTTCACCAGAGTCATGTCCCTAAACTAAATCTTACTTAGCCAGCAAGGGTCATAATCTAATTTCTTAAAGAAATCAGGGGGCAAAATATTCATAAACTAATAATTTGTTGATCATATTACACACTATTCCTTATTCTCATAATCCATCTCAAGATTTATAAGAAAAAAATCAAGGCGTAGAGACTTAATTGAAGCATTCTTTTCTATTATAATTTTTTTTTTCAATAACACTCTAAGATGGGGAAGGTTCAAAGTTAAGGTCAATCCTAAGCAATGCAAAAATTTTAACTTTTGCCAAGAAATTTTTTTTCAATTGCATAAAGATAAGCACAAAAAAAAAAAAAAAATCATATCCCTCCCCCACACTTAAATCAAACATTGTCCTCAATGTTGTAAAAATCAATAAAAGGGAAAGGAACTAGTACTCCCTTGATTTATGTCTCTGATTCTGATGTGGAGTTCTTCACCTAGTACCATGCAGGATGTTTTAAATTTTGAGAGAGGAAAGAGTGCACGAGCAAGAATTTGCAGCCATAAGAAAAGTGATCATCTTTAAAACTGAATAAAAATAAGAAAAAAATAATAACAAATGAAAACTAAATCATTGGGTTGCCTCCAAACAAGCGCTTGTTTCATAGTCTTCAGCCTGACTATATCAGCAGATTATGGAGGTTGGAACAAGTAGTGCCAATATAACACAGAGAAGGATGTAGAGGTGTTCAAAACTTGCTCAAAGGGCTCTTTGGTGGTAAATGAATCCAATTTAGTTGGATTGAGGTCATCCATCACAACAACCTTTGCACATTTTTTAAACTCATTTTGATACTCTGTTGCTTTATCCCTCTTAAACTTGACTTGCTCATTACCAAGTCGTAGAATTATCTCTCCTTGTTGGACATCCACTAATGCTCTTGTAGTAACTAGGAATGGTCTCCCAACAATTAGTGGAATGTCTTGATCCTCTTCCATGTCAAGAACAGTG
Organism: Inga leiocalycina; assembly: GCA_963242795.1. Taxonomy (NCBI): domain Eukaryota; kingdom Viridiplantae; phylum Streptophyta; class Magnoliopsida; order Fabales; family Fabaceae; genus Inga; species Inga leiocalycina. The sequence continues at coordinate 77,673,671 of OY725323.1, forward strand.
AAGTCAGCAGGATATATAAAAGAGCCGACTTTCACCAGCACATCATTAATGATACCGTATGGATAAGAGAAACTTTGATTAGCTAGCTTAAGTGTAACAGTTGTAGGATTGGCCACCCCTAGCTGAAGCTTCTTAAAAAGAGATAGGGGCATAAGATTCACAGCAGACCCCAAATCATACAGTGCACGACCTTCAAATTTGTCACCAATCACGCATGGAATAGTGAAAGAACCAGGATCTTTACATTTTAAAGGAACATTAGGCTTAATGACACTAGAGATCTCTTTGGTTAGTGCTACCATTAAAACTCAGTAAAATGCTTCTTCTTACTCAATATCTCCTTTAGGTACTTAGCATACTTAGGCATTTGCTCCAAAGCTTCTATCAATGGGATGTTAATGTGTAATTGTTTGAAGATATCCAAAAATTTCTTGTATTTCTCATCAAATACCTTCTTTTGAAATCTTTGAGGAAATGGTAGAGGTGGTCTCCATTTAGGAGTCTCAGTAGTTGTCACCTTTTCTTGTACCTCCTTTATTTGGGAGTCCCTGTCCTAATCTAATCCCTTAACCTTTTGTATTGACCCTTTATCATTTTTTACAAGAACCTTTGGAATTTCTTTGCTATTAGAACCTGAAGGCTTCGATGTTGGATGCTTCACTTCAAGTAATTCTTTACCACTTCTAAGGATAATGGCTTTACATTCCGCTTTTCATCTCTATGAGGATTTAGCACAATATTACTTGGTAATTCTCTTTGTTGTAATGCATTCAAGCCAGTTGCAAGTTGTCCCATTTGTGTCTCAAGATTCTTGATAGACGATTCTAATCATGCATTAGTAGCTGTAACCCCCTCCGTAATTATATCCAAAACACGTGATTAAAAATGAAATAGAGACCAATAATAATCAAAATTCATTTACATTCCCATCCTTAAGATATGATTTTCACAAATACATTTCACAAACATTTTAACCTGGTCTCACATTCATATTTCGAATACAATTACTTCATGAAGATAAATCACATTTATATAAATATCAGAGTACATAATATTAATACCAACAAACCCGGATTCATACCTTCACTAAAGATTCATAGGGCACATACGCCCTTTACAATTCCTCAACGGGGATTACACAAATCCATCTCCAATACATAACCAAATAACCTAATAGACATCCAAGCACATAGTCATCCAATATCCAATTATACATTCTAATCTATCATCCGAATATATACAATTATCCCAGCATATAACAATAACCAACTACCAAATCCAAATGCCCATAAGGGATTCTCGCCGCCCCTAGTCGCTTACTCCTTCCTCGAGCCACTTGTCCTGTCTAAAATGTTGGTAGGGGAGGGTGAGATTCTAGAGAATCCCATTAGGAAACAGATACCAATATGCATGCAATATAAGTGTTTAATGCATGACATGCTTGCATCACAATAACTCGTGCTCACATAATGATATATCCGCATGCTCAATGTTTCAACAACATACTTATGGCCATAGCATAAATAGAAACAGAGCTTCAATCATTCATATATGTTTCACATAATCAAGCAAAGCAATAACATGCATCAATACACAAACACAAATATCAATACATGCAGGAGAGGTAAGTTCCCTACCCTTTTTCTTTCCACGTATGCTCCAGCATCGGCTACTCACGATCCGAGCGGATATCAAACCATGATCAGGGCGAATACCCAACCATATAACCAAATCAAGGACATAGGATCATTTTCTTTTCCAAATTCTCATTTTCATAACACTTAAAGTTGGTTACCATTCATGACCTTTAGGTGGCTATAATAAGGTCAATGAAAGCCTAAAGGATTGGGAAGTACTAGGTTGGAAATCACCTTTAAAAATCCCAAAATGCTAAAAATGGGGGTTGGCTACAGCTAGAACACTCAGAAGGTTTTTGGCTGCAGCTAAGAATTTCTGGATGTAGCCAAAACGTGCACAGAAACTTTTGCGCTGCAGCCAAGATTTTCTACTGCAGCCAAGGCAACTTCAAAAATTCATAATTAATTGTAGAAAAATTAAAATGAGGTGATCCCAAAGCCCATGGAAATATATTTTAGTCCTCTTCATAGGAAAAATATGACTCATTACTTCAAATTATCACACAAATACAGAATCACCCAAAACTCAACACTACTCCAAAACAGAGTTCTGTTTCCAACCCAAACTTTGGACAATCATATCTCCCAGAATACTAAATGAAATGGCACAAAATATATGTCCATTTTGAAGCTTGGGATGTGAAATTTAAGACTGGAAAGTTTCAGAATTTTCCAACACTATTTGGTCATTCAAAACTTTCGTGCAAACTGACTGCCTAGACAGAGTTCACACAAGACAGATTTTCCAACTTTTCTACCAAAGTGTCCAATGACTCCAAAATCATTAACCAAACCTATTCCCATACAATTTTCCACAAGGAACACAATGATAACCTCAAAATGACCAAAATCACAACCCATTTACATGCCCTGTTTTGACCAAAGCACAAAACCAACACAAAAGGTGCCAAACTTCACATTTAAGCTTCAATGCAATTCTATCAATTCAAAACATTGAACAAGGCACCATTTCCATAATAACAACATACCATACTCCCCTTGACCCTAAATCACGAAAATTAGGGCTAAAATTCCAAAAATTCAAGGCCTAATCAATGGCCACAAAATTTATATGAAATTGAAGTTTTTACTTACCTCAACAACTTTCCCAAAGGCACTTCATGATTCTCCAACTTGTACATTTTCATGATTCCTCAAATCACTACCAATGGAGAAACTACAACCATCAAATTGAAGCTCTCACTCCAAGGAACAACTTTATAGAAGGAAGTTTTGGCATTAGAGGTCATTTACTCACCTTAAATGCAAGCTTTCACTTTCTCTTTCTTGGCCAACAATGGCTGCACAAGAGAGAGAACGTGAGAGAGATGGAGAGAGGAGGAAGAAAGTGATGATAATGCTCCCTCCATTTCAGCTGAACAAAGAGAGAGAGAGAGAGAGAAACAATTAAAATATTACATTAGACTTTTCTTACTCTCATGCTTTATCTCTTCTTGCCACATGTCACAAGCCTATTGGTTCTCACCAAATAAGTCACCAATTAGCTTCTCTAATCCCTCCATTAGTCATTTAATCACACTCCCATTTTTCTCTTAGTTAGTAATTAATTTCCCCATTAATCACCAACTTAAAGCCAATAATTCTATTCTTTAAATTTTCCATCAATTATGACATATAAATTAATATTGTCACCAATATACATTAATTCCACTTTAATCCGATAATTATCCTCAATAATTATCATTAGCCTTTAATTGAAATTTTGGGGCGTTACAGTAGCAGTTTGATCATGAGTACTCTTTAGTTGAAAACTTGCGAGCTGAGATATCATTGCCTCTATATTAGTTTTGGGGTTTTGAGTAGGAATGGATTCCTTTTCCAATTGATAGAAGCCAGGAGTTGAAACTTACTTTATATTATAAGTTGATGCTTGATTAAGAGTGGCATCATGTTTCCAAGAGAAGTTAGGATTGTTACGCCACCCAGTATTGTACGTGTTTGCGTATGGATTGCTTTGGTTATTGCCACTGTAGGTTCCAGCATAGTTTACTGGCTCTATCTGTTGAGATATGAGGCATTGACCATTAACATGGTTATCTCCACAATAATTACAAGGAGCATAAATAGCATTTACTCCCATATGCCCACTATTAGATCGGTTTACTCGTACTTCTAAGTGGTCAAACTTCTTGTTGAGAGTTTGTAACATTGCCATTAACTCTGACGAAGGGTCTTCAGTAACTTTCTTCACTGCTCTTCTTTCATTATTGTTCTGGATAAAGTCAGTTGATAAGTCATCTAAACATTTCCAGACATGATTTACTAGTTGCTTTGTAATTCCACCATTAGTGACGGCGTTCAATTCAGATTTAGATTCAGGAATCAAATGAGTATAAAAGATTTGAAGCAATACCCATTTTTCCAAATTATGACCTGGACTTTGCCTAACAAGCAATCTAAATCTCTCCCACGCTTCATACAAATGTTCACCAAACTGCTGACAGAAGTTAGTAAGAGCAACTCTTGCATATACTATCTTGATGTGTGGAAAGAATTTTGATCTGAACTTTTCTTCCAATGTCTCCCAAGAGGTTATGCTACCTTCTTCTAAACCATTGAGCCATTCTTTAGCTTTTCCTTGTAGAGAGTATGGAAAGAGCTGAAGATGGATTACATCACTAAGAACTCTATTCTGTTTGAAATAGTCACAAACATCAAGAAATTGTACGAAATGCCGATTTGGATCTTCTGTGTTGTTTCCTGCATACTGACCCTATAGTTCAAGCATCTTAAGCATAGCTTGCTTGATTTCAAAATTGTTGGCTTGAAATGTAGGTACTTTGATTCCGGACTGATAACCTCAAAATTTCCTTCCTAGAAAATCATTGACACCCAATGTATCATTCTCATCCTCAGCCATCTCTTTGCTTATGGTTTCTTCTTCCTCATGATCTGAATGCTAAGATAGTGTCATCTCTAAAAGTTCGCTAACCTTCCTTGTCTTCTTAGATGTTTTTTTTGCTGTCCCTGACATATAATGTAAAGCACTGCAAAGACAAAGAGACAAAGATCGAATATCAAACTGAAAAAGAAAGAAAGAAAGAAAGAAACGAAAGAAAAAAGGAAAGAAAAATTGCTTACGCTTAAAATACTAAAGGTCCTCTAATGCTAAAAATTAGTTGATTTGATTCCTTGACAATGGCGCCAAAAACTTGATGCGTTCCGCAAGTATACGGGTCGTGCCAAATAATAAAGTGATAAATAGAGTATCGTCCTACAAGGAATCAATCAATTACTTTTTAGATATTAAAATCTCAATTTCTTTTAAGTTAAACGAAACTAATTATGAGTAAATTCAAAGGAAATTAATTAAAGAAAACTGTCAATATCAAACACAACCTAGAGTCACTAATCCCTTACTAGCTCTCCAAATCTCAAATCCATTTACTTAGTTAATCTCAAATGTTAATTTTGTTAATCTCGAGTATAAATAGTTATGAGTGCCTGTCGGTCCACTCACAACCCTCTCTTAAGTATAATTGTTATGTCTAACCAAATTACTCAAGAGGCAAGATAATTCAAACACACTCTTCAACAATTATATGTGGCTATTAGGTATATGTCTATCCTAATCGCAAATTAAATCGTAATTTAATCCTATATTACTTAATCTCAGAGCCTAATTAAAATTCCCTTCGTCAAGGTAAATTCTAATACTCAAATTCACATATAATCTTGGCCAATAATCAAACGGACATAATAAAACAAGATTAAGTAACCAAAATTAACATAAATTATAACTAATAAATCATGGAAATAAAATATAGTTCACTAGTGAGTTCATAGTTTTCCTAGGTTTAAAAGGAAAATTAGCCACACATGGCTAAAATAAAATCCATAATAAGAATAAAGAAAAACAAGAAAACAAGCAAGATTGTCAAAGACTCTCCAAATTCGTCGCTGCTGTCACATGTGGAAAGACGAGTCTCTGTTGATGTTCTATATTTTCTCTCTTCGTCTGTTCTTGTTTTCTATTCGGCTCCCCTAAAACGGCGCTGCTCCTCTTATTTATAACCTTCAGTATTTGTTTCCTCCTGCCACGTATATCTTCCGCCAGTGATCCACAATATGATAGGCTTGTTTGTTTAAGCGTTTTATACAGTAAAAACGTACTTATTACGCAAACCGAGAAAAAACTCCTCTCACATACTTACCTCGTATACCGTGAATCACGAATTATAAGCACGTTTTGGACAAAAATAAACCATTCCAAACGCACACGATATCTATCTCTTTGTTTCTGATCTACCTTCCTTTTTTTGCTTTAATATATATATATATATATATATATATGTATATTGAATTGAAAAGGACGGTGGTCCCATGCCAATTAAAAGAAGATAACTTGAGGCAAGTATATCAATATATATATATATATATATAATTTGATAAATTGTTTCTTTTTATTTGATATTTTCTCTTTTATTAGATGACATGATATCTCCTATAAAATAAAATAGGATATGAATAGATGTTATATTAAAATTTCTTTTTATCCTGAATCTAATTAAAAGATAGAAAATATAAAAAAGATAATTAAATAAAAATAAAATATTAATAAATTTAATCAATTATATCCTTAAATCTATATCTATTTAATTAAAAATATATATTTATCAACTTGCCAGCCGTACCAACTAGCAAGTTTAAAAATTTATACTTTTATAAATACATATTTATTTATTTATTTATAATTACTTTATCCGGTACTCGGAAGTCACCCATGCAACCATGCACCGTCACCATGAAATCGGCCGTTGGGCTTAGCCGTTCATATTCCCGCCTCCTCCTCCAGAATCCCAATACCTCCCTGGTCTGCTTTTTCGACCTCAGACGCTCAATCTCTCTCTCTCTCTCTCTATACATCCATGAAAGTTCAGACTCTCCTTCTCGCTTTTGAACGCGCGCCTTCCGGTGTCTTAGCCGTGGACCCCGGCGAGACTGACCGGTGGTTGCAATTGACTTCATCTGAGTCCACCATTGAACTTGTGATGACGATTATCGAACCTTCTCTATCGCCCACCACTTTCGTCCTACTCCACTGTCTCAATTATATTGGGATGACTTGTTTTAACGCGAATGATCCCTGCAATGTCGGTTTTTCCCTCTTCTCAATTGTACTTCTACCTCGCTCCACTTTCTGTACGACGTGGAAGCTCGTACAGCCACACCGTGTATGTATTATTTTTTTTATGGTGATAACATTTCCTTCTTGTCATTTTTCAGTGGAGACCAAATGAATTAATTGTGATGGCGAAATTGATCTTTAACCAATGCCACGCCAAATACTTTCTGACCTCATAAATTTTCATGTCTGCCTATGTATATTCTTTTTCTATGTTGTTCCTGCTGCTATTGTTTCCTCCCCCCCCCCCCCCCCCCCAACCCAATCTTCACAAAAGCATTTTTGGTGGATAAACGGGCAAACCAGCCGCTTAATTCGTGCGCGTACAAACAAATATCTATTTCATCGCTTTTCTGGACTTTCAAATGAAACGTCTCTTCATTGATTCTCCTATTTTAGGAGGGAGTTAAGCTCAAGCACTCGGTGAAGCTCGAAGTAGGAGATATATATATATATATATTTATATATACAGGCACATTGCAGTTCGAGGCATAGACAAACGCGATCTTCAGGGGTCATCATTTTTCTTCTAAGAGTGAGCGGTGAAGTTAAGGCATACCATAACTGTCAAGATTAGGTACACAGCTGAAGTCAGTAGTCTTCTTTTGGGCTGCGCCATTTTCTCTGTTTGGCCAAAAGTAGAAGTATGAGTACATGTCACGAAAGGACTGAACTTTAATAACCCATTCGAGAACTATTGAAGTCTCTCTCTTTATCTTCTCCCCACGTGCCTCTAATTTTAACTTTGCAGTTAGTTATTCATTATCTCTATCCTAACCCCTTCAATTTGTCAGCTTCACTTTGTGAGAAAGGCATCGCTCAATGTACAAGATTTTAAAATATTTTGGGTAGTTTGATTATTCCTTTTACAGGAATTATTGAATTCAGACATAAGCTTTATTTATTTGCTGCTGATTCTCAATATCTGTTGTACTGTTTCTATTATTTATGTAAGTGTTATAACGCTCTCTGCGGGATTTTTTTCACTTTTCAGGAATTTGATTGTTATTTTATACTGAGTTTTTTAATTTGCACATTTCTGCTGATATAGATTTATTTCCTCTGATTTAGAGGCTGATCATGATCATTTTTGAATTTGGTAGGTTGTACTCTCAAGTCTGTACTGATTGTTGGAGGAATATTATAAATGGAGAAGAATATGGAGAAGCAGAAATCATCTGCTAACGATGATCATAATGCTGGTGAATTGGCATTCATTTCCTCTTATTCAGAAGACAGCAGGGATTCTGTGGACAAGTGGATGGCATTTCCTAGCCAACCAAATTTTTACAATTCTAGCAGCTCAATGAATATGGATAGTTATGGGGCTAACAATGGCAAGAAAGATAACGATGCAAGGGAGTCTCCGAATATGCAGGATCATCAAATTTTAACTGAAGCAAGCATAGCTGAGAGAACTGCTGAATGGGGCCTTGTGATGAACTCAGGCAATTTTAAAGCAATAGGAGGAGTGACAGCCGGTTCCTCCCTTGATGGTGAAAGAAGCAAAAAATTTTCAGATAGATTCAATGCGGCAGTATCAACAAGGACATCAGAAGAATCAAATCGTGGGTCAGAGTCATCATCAGGGGCATTCCCAAGGGTATCACAAGAGCTGAAGGAAGCCTTGGCGTCACTACAACAGACTTTTGTTGTCTCAGATGCAACTAAACCAGACTGCCCAATCATGTATGCCAGCAGTGGATTTTTCAGTATAACAGGTTATTCTTCAAAGGAGGTCATTGGGAGGAATTGGTGAGCACGTTACTGCTTATATAAGATGGAAAGGTCACAATGTCAGCCTAGATCCTTCATACTGATAGCCATTATTTCCATAAGCTAATGTAATCCTAATCTGTCTGGTGGTTTATTCTTCTCATATTAAGTATAGTTTTTCAGACTTTTTGTGGAGGGACAACCCTTGTAATTATAACATATGTGTAGAGATAAACCATTTGGTTGTTTTGGATAAACTGTTGATTTCCTTTTGCAGCCGGTTTCTTCAAGGCCCTGAAACAGACCAGAAAGAAGTGGCCAAAATTCGTGATGCAGTTAAAAATGGGAAAAGCTATTGTGGCAGGCTTTTAAACTACAAGAAAAATGGAACCCCGTTCTGGAATCTTCTCACTGTCACTCCTATAAGAGATAGCCAAGGCAACGTCATCAAATTCATTGGGTCAGTTTACCTCTTTCATATTTAGTTCTTATTACCTTACATATTGTGATGTTTTTCATAATAAAAAAATATGTACGTTAATTTGTTTATGTTTTAAATAAATTTATCTGCTTGTTTTTCTTTTTTTTTGTTAAAGTACTATAATCCAGGTGTCCAACCGCTAATGTGCTTAGCCTAGACTAATGAACGAAGGATGGATTATATAATGGTGGTCCAAATGGTTTGAAATTTATGGTATGACATCGAGTATGCTTTCATATTAAGAGAATGTATAATTCTAGTTTTTATTGTGTTGAATGAGGCTAAATATATTGGTATTTAACGTGACCAAATTAGAATTGTAAGATTCTGTTAAGTGTAAACAACCTTAGCATTGCTTAAACAGACTTGACAAAACCCACTACATAATCTATAGATATTAGGTCTTGTATAGGACAAATAAATCATTTTCCCTGCAAGTCTCAGATTTGACCCTTTGTCAGTTGGTATATGACAAATAATAAGACTTAAGTCTCATGATATTCATTTTTGCAGTTGGGACAAAAGTTTCCTCAGAGTCTATGCGATAGGTCTGAGTATACCTTTTGTTGACATGCCAAGCCTTATATCTCTTCAAAGGGTCATATGAATTTTGCCCATCTATGTATTGGATAACTTTTTGGGAATAGGGATGGCATGTGGATTAGTGAGAAAGGTTCTAAGGTTAGGAGACAAGTTACCATGTGAAAGAGTAGAAGCAAAGTGGAGTTGCAAAGTTGCAAAGTTTAGTGCATAAGCTGAGTATCGTATATGGCTTTAGCAATATGTGAACTTATGTTTGTGAAGCAACTCATGCTGGAATTAGAGTCTGAAAGTATCAATCAAATAGTGTTGATAACCAAGCAGCAACTCATATTGCTTTTAATATAGTCTTTTCATGAGAGGGAAGAGAGAATATTCAATATAGGCATCTGGGTGCAAAGTATGTTGGTTCAAATGGCCAACTGATGGATGTATTCAGGGGTTTTCAAATCAAGTACATACATAACAAGCTTGGTACACATGATTTATATGTTCCAAAACCCGGGTTTTTTTCTACACACCAGTGCCTCCTGTAAGAAGTGTGTAATAGATGAAATGTGTTTAATACAGGTCAAAGTATTTTATACTTGTACACATTATCTTGTTACGCTGGTAATGGATTGAAACACATAGAAATATGCTTTATACAGCTATTACTGCAGAATGCAGGTTGAGGTGAGCAAATACACTGAAGGTGTGAATGAAAAGGCATTACGGCCGAATGGATTGTCCAAGTCATTAATTCGTTATGATGGTAATCATATTTAGCCATTCTTGTGCCATTGCTTATTATGAATTTACCATAATAGTCTAATTTTATTTTCCAGCCCGTCAAAAGGAGAAAGCTTTGGGTTCTATCACAGAGGTTGTCCAAACTGTGAGGGACCCAAAATCCATCATTCGGACTGTGAGTCACGACAATGCCAGTAAGCTTGAAGAGCAAGAAAAAACCAATTCTGATTTTGTTTTGCCAAAGTCTGCTGAAATTGAGAGTACTAGTTCAACAAAGAGGCAAACTACTTCACTAGACTTCCAAGGTGATAAAAGCAAAAGGAAGTCAGGGCGCATATCTTTCATAAGGTACACATTTCTTTTTTGCTATATTAAATTGTGCTTTTATTCCTCAGATTTTCATCCGACTCATGAACTGAATTTATTATTGCGTTGTTGGAGAATGTTTGCTTCTTTTTTTTTTTTTTGAGCAAATGTTTACTTGGAAGACATGGACTAGAATATGTTCTTGATATGTTTTACATTTTGCTTCAGTTTTAAAGGGAGATCTAGCTCTACAGGGAAGCATGATGAAAAGCCCATTGTTGAGCCAGAGGTTTTGATGACTAAGGACATGGAATGTACAGACAGTTGGGAGCGTGCTCAAAGAGAGAGGGACATACGACAGGGAATCGATCTAGCAACCACATTGGAGCGCATTGAAAAGAATTTTGTGATTTCTGATCCTAGACTTCCAGACAACCCAATTGTATGATCAATTTTGATCCCTTTTTGCTTAGAAGCATTGGGTGCTATTATTATTTATATGGCCGGATTATCTAATCTCTAATGTTATTTATAAAGGCAGTTAGCAGAATAATACTCTCTCCTTCCTTATTATAAGACATATATATCTAATTTGATTAGATTAAGGAATTTAGTTAAGTTAGTTAATATGACATGTATTTGCTAAAATACCCTTGTCATCTTCCTTAATTCCCTCCTTCGCTCTCCTCCTTGATTATTATTGAGGGAATATTAGTAGAGTAAATTATGAAAATATTGACAAATATGAAAAATATGTCTTATATTTAGGATCAAGATCAACTCCTTAAATATATCTTATATTAAAGGCCAGAGGGAGTATATGGGGTTTGGAATCCATTTCTACATCTCTTTGTTTTCTATCTGTAAATGAGTCACATTCTGGGACTTGCATAAAGGCCTCAGTGAAAATGGAATGCAACATTTTATCCCCTGCTCCTGCATTGCTCTTCTTTTCGAAGAATGTTGCATAAAAGTATAAAATTCAAAAGAAACTTTGTTATCGAAGTCTTAAACCTCATATTAGCTAAAAAAACTGTTTAAACAACATTGGAAACTTATTTTAATTCTTTATGCAGTACTGTTGACAGATATTTTCTGTCTCCTTTGTTGAAATGTGCACAGAATATTATCATGGCTTTTGACAATAAAATTCAATGAAAAGCGGATGCCTTGAGTTGATTACTGAATTTTTTGTGATGAAATTTACTTATCTTTAGCATTTCATGTTGATGTCAGAACCATAATCAAATTTGATGGTTATGAAGAATAATATAATACCAAATAGATGGTTATGAAGATTTTATATAAGTTTTACTTTTTATTACTTTTTACTTACTAAATTAGAAGTTATATTAAAGAAGGCGCAGTTTTAAGGATGTGACCACATTTTACTCGTTAAAATTTTATATTTAAATGTTTTTCAAGCAAATGTCTGGGGTATTAAAACTCTGACTCAGTGTTGGTTTCTTGCTATATAAGACCACTAACCACATTGTGAAATATCTGTCATAGCAGCTTCTTTAAACATTTTTCTTAGTTGTGAGATTACATATCAGCACAATTAATTTTGCTCCAGTAACTGTTAGTAATCATCTTAAATATCAAGATTGACATTATAGATGCACATACTTGTATTATGCATACACAAATAGCCATCTATCTTGTGAGTAAGGAAATTTCTGTAGTGCAATTTTACCTTTTAAGTGACTGTGCTTGGTGCCTTGTGCAGATATTTGCATCTGATAGCTTTCTTGAACTTACAGAATATACGCGAGAAGAAATTTTGGGAAGAAACTGTCGGTATGATTCGTACAATCGTTTGTTTACACTTTCTTTTTCCATTCATGTCTTAGAGTGATGTTCAGTTTAACTCACTTCTTCATGTATATTAAGTTCTAAGTTTTTTTCCCCCTTTTACTCTTCTATTGATGTCACTCTGCTGTCCAGATTTAATGCCTTATTGAGTTGCAGGAACCATGCAACCTCATATAATGTATTGTGTAGTCTCTAATATCTTGTAGGTAGTTTCTTCTAATATTGAGTTTTGATGATATGAATTTCTTAAAGTGGAGAAGAAGATAAGGAAGAAATAATTTGAAATGTTAAAAATTTTGGCAATCACCGTTAAGGTGTTCGGTATTCCTCTTACTAGTAGCATTCCATCATCCAATATCTTTCAAAATTACGAATATACAATTTTTATGGTACTCAACATTATCTTAGACAAGTGAAGACTAATCGTATAATATTAGCACAACGTTTTATGGTAATCAATCTTTACCCCTGATAGCAAAGTACATGAGTGGTTTATAGTTAAAATTAGCACATTACGTTTTATGGTAAATGTCTCCTTTGGTCTTTCTAGGTAGATTTCTGGTATGCACAAGCTGTTTTCTATCAGGTCATTGACACTATAAGCACTTCATGCATTATGCAGGTTTCTTCAAGGACCAGAAACAGATCAAGAAACTGTCTCAAAGATTAGAGATGCTATAAGAGAACAGAGGGAAATCACTGTTCAGCTTATCAACTATACCAAGAGTGGTATACATAAGTTCCAATTTTTCAAATTTATTGGAGAGACAATGAAATATGCGAGGGAGGACAATGATATATCTGTCTACATAGTGAAACAAACAACTAGTGAGCCTAAGAGAATTTTTTTTTTAATAATTTGTAGGTAAGAAGTTCTGGAACTTGTTCCACTTGCAGCCTATGCGTGATCAAAAGGTAGGTAGCAACAATATTCTTCAAGGAAACAATAAAGTTGCACATGAAAAATTCAATCTTTTATCTGATCTTTTGTCTTCCCCGTTTTTTGTTTTCAATCAAACTTTACTTTAGGGTGAGCTACAATACTTTATAGGCGTCCAATTAGATGGAAGTGATCATGTAGAACCTTTAAGAAACCGCCTATCTGAGGGAACAGAGCAACAAGGTGCAAAGTCGGTGAGTAATTTTTTCTTTCCTATCTTATTAATATTTTCTTGGAGCACTGCCATTTTCTCGTTCTTGTTTTCATTGTTATTATTTGTTAATTTTCTTCATCTAATCATCTTCGATGTTTTATGTTCTTGTAGATACAGTGTTCATGAACTGAGCAGAGATAATATGATACCTTGTTTATGTTATTTAACTTTCTAAAAGCTCTGTCCAGGAATACATTCTTTTTGGATAAAACTTTCAAGTGGACGCCAATTATTTTCCTGTTCTATTTGTCAATATATTGGGAATTCCAAGAAACTTTCCAAAACAATATGCTGTAAAATGGACATTTAGCAATACAATTATCATTAGTTTGGACAGAAAATTAACTGTGAAGGATAGGCAAAAGACATGACTTGGAAACAAGAAAAAATGATGTGGCATTGTTTACACATAATTTGGGCATATTGAATTTAAAACCCTTCTTTTTGTGATCAACTTCTAAGCAAAAACACAACCAGCATTGTCCTATATTTTTAGTAACCTTACTCAGCATCTGTCTCTGTTATCAGGTCAAAGCAACTGCAGAAAATGTTGATGAAGCTGTCCGAGAGCTTCCTGATGCCAACTTGGTAAGGTATCCGTATTTGGTTATTTTCAAGAATGACGACTTATTTTTGAATTATTGTCAAACAAACTAATGTTTCATTTACTTTCTGCTCTCAAAAGATATCAATCAGTATACAAATGATGCTATTTTAAATATCAAGAACATAATCAACATAATGTAACCTTCCATTCGCCAAACACATATTTTTTTTAAATAATACTTTTTAAACACATATTCAACATATTTTATTAAAAGAAGAAATTTCTCCTGACTCAAAAGCTAGGCCAAGCAAGCTCTTAGAGAGGATAGTTGATATGGTATTTAGGCTATTTGGTTTTCTCATGCTTTTGCTGTTCATTAATGAGTACTCATATGCTCTATTAGTTGTGTTTGTCATAATTGTTTCATTTGAAGAAGGAATCTGGTATGGTGATCTCTTTTGTTGACTGATAGCAAATGTATCTTTTATCCTGCAGAGACCGGAAGATTTGTGGGCAATTCATTCTCAGCCAGTCTTCCCAAGACCTCATAAAAAGGAAAGTTCTTCTTGGTTAGCAATACAAAAGGTATTAATCTGACACTTTGTGAACTTCTTCCTGCATTATCACATATTCACATTATTTCCATTTTTTAGTATTCCCATGAGATTGCTAGATCTTAGGGAAGAGAATGACTCCATAGGGCTCATAGATGGTTTTGGGTAACCCCCAAACCACAGTTTCAAAAGTTTTTTTTTCTGCAAACCGAGACAAAACTCTTTTTACATACTTACCTTGTAAATCATAAAAGCTATTCTCCAAAAGCTAATCCAAACACGCACTAATTTTGTAATAATTATATAGAGGTTGAGTATTTTTCTACCCTGATTTTGAAAACTCCATATACTGAGCCTAGCCCCTTAGATATTGGCTCATTTATTTTAGTCTAGCAGTTCAATTTACTCAAGAAATTATAATAATGCAGATCCGACAGCGCATCAAATTATTGCGGATGTAGTTCTACAATGGATTTGAATGGTTTAATTTGAGTTCATTTGTAATGTTTTTGAGATTCAGTTAATCACTGTTGCTTCAATGGTTGTGGTTACAATTGCGCATGCGTAACATGATAGTCACTTCGTAATCTAGTATGTTTACGTATGAGTGCATGAGTCATTTATAATGGTCTAAGCTGTTTTATTTCAAATCTTTAATAATATTTTGTTTATCCTATTCTTTGAATTTATAGTTAACTGCAAGTGGTGAAAAAATTGGACTGCATCATTTTAAACCAATAAGGCCATTGGGTTGTGGAGATACTGGCAGGTACCTTTTTTTTTTCCCTAAAAGATTTACTCACCCTTCGTGACAGGTACGATTGGAATTCGTGGCAAGCACTGGACTTTATATTAAGTTAATTTTTTGTGTAAATCCTTTGTGCCTTTGACATGGACTATATAGGCAATGAAAGAGACGAGAGAGAATAAATTTGAATGGACCGTTGACGTTGTGCTTCCGGTCCCATAAATGTGTATATTTGTAGTGAAACTTAAATTGGGTACAAAAGGCACAGTACTAATAATCACCCAACCTACTGGTTATTTGTTTTAACTTGGCCATTCTTCATACTTGAACACAATTGATGAGTTTGAGTTCAAGGTTACGGTGCTTTAATATATCTTATCAGTTTCCTGGTAAAGGAGATGCTTTGCTTTCTTATCAAATTGTTGTTTTGTTTTCCTGTTACAGTGTTCACCTTGTGGAGCTTCAAGGTGCAGGTGAACTATATGCAATGAAGGCAATGGAAAAATCAGTCTTGCTAAATCGAAATAAGGTCTGGATTTGTAAGAAAACCACTAGCTTTATTCTTTGAAGGTTTCTTCCATGCATCATCGTAAGTAGTGAAGATAAGTGCATTGTGATTATATCATTGCTATTTCAGGTTCATCGAGCATGCATTGAGAGAGAGATTATATCATTGCTGGATCATCCTTTTCTTCCCACTCTATACTCTTCTTTTCGGGTACGCTAATTGTCTTGATCATATTTCCATTCTCAACTCTTAGAAATGTGTAGATGCTATGGGTGTAGGTATCCTTCATGCTTATCTGCCTCTGCTTATGTGAAATAATCTTCTGCTACATTTTATATATTCATGACATGAGCCTTATCGTCTATTTGGTCACAAATGATTTTTAATCTAGTCAACTTCATGTACTTTATCTATGTACTAACGTTTTCTTTATCTTCACAGACTTCGACACATGTATGTTTGATAACAGACTTCTGCCCTGGTGGTGAATTGTTTGCATTGTTAGATAAGCAACCCATGAAGATTTTCAGGGAGGAATCAGCAAGGTATTTGTGGTTAGAAATTAACTCAGTAAAATCTTTTAATTCCAACCAAGGACCATGGTCCTTTTTGAACTTCCAATATTTTAAGATCCTTAACTGTTATTAATGTTCTTTGAGGGTCCATAAATGTCATTTTACGTAGATGCTACTGCGGACTTGTCTTCTCACATGCTAAAAAAATAGTTGACAATCCCATAGGTTTTGGCTCATGTGTTTGAATTCAGAAGTTATCATTTGAACTTCAATGGTCATAACTGCCATAGGAATAGATGGCTATACATGTTGTACAATATGATATTTTGATGTTGACTTCCATATATTTTTCAGATTCTATGCAGCAGAGGTTGTTATTGGTTTAGAATACCTCCACTGCTTAGGTACACTTTTCAATATATCCTCACTCTGTATTAAGCTTATGGGTTTAATCATTTACAATACATGTAGTGCATATGTATGTGGACATGATCTTGAAATTTTAAACAAGTCTGAAGAGAATTGAAGACTGAATTTTTTGTTATATTGCTTGATAGATTACATACGCATATATACACACATAGGATAGAATAAAATATTGGAATACGCTCCAACACAACACTGTATATCAAGACTAATTCCTGCCTATAATTGCGGAGACTAATTCCTGCCTATAATTGCGGATCTTGACTTTCTGTGCTTCTACACTCCCCCTCAAGTTGGACTGTAGATATCAATCAAGTTCAACTTGCCAATCAGATACTCAAATCTGTCTTTGGGCAATCCTTTAGTGAGGATGTCTGAGGTCTGTTCTTTAGAGGGTATGTACCTTAGATCAATGATACCCTCATCAACTTTTTCCCTTATAAAATGTCTGTCTATCTCGACATGTTTGGTTCTATCATGTTGAACTGGATTATGAGCAATATTGATTGCAGCCATGTTATCACAATAGACTTTGATCGGTAGATTTATGCATTCCTTTACATCTTCAAGAACACGTTTTATCCATATGCCTTCACAAATCCCAAGTGACACAGCTCGGTATTCAGCCTCAGCACTGCTTCTTGCAACTACACTTTGCTTTTTACTTCTCCATGTGACCAAGTTACCCCATATATACGTACAGTATCCAGATGTGGATTTCCTATCATCTTGATCACCTGCCCAATCAGCATCTGTAAACAATTCTATATTTCGTTTATCAGTCTTTTTGAACAGTAAGCCACGTCCCGGAGATCCCTTCAAATAACGAAGGATCCGGTATACTTCATTCAGATGTTTCTGTGTAGGATTATGGGAGTGCTGACTGACCATACTAACGGCAAATGCGATATCAGGTCTGGTATGGGACAAGTATATTAATTTACCTACCATTCGTTGGTAGTTTCCTATGTCCACAGCTTTACCAAGGTCTGCTTCTTCGTTTATTTTATCAACCCGAATAGGTGTGTTACTAGGTCTGCAGTCTGTCATACCTGTTTCCTTCAAGAGATCTAGTATATACTTTCTTTGGGAAATATAGATACCACCTTTTGATCGAGCAACTTCCATCCCCAGAAAGTATTTCATCTCTCCAAGATCTTTGACTTGGAATTCCCGTGTAAGTGCTCCCTTGATCTGATTGATCTCTACCTCATCATCTCCAGTAAGGATTATATCATCAACATATACTGCTAGAACAGCCATCTTGCCTTTATGATGTTTAAAGAACAAGGTATGATCACTCTGCCCCTGAGTATAACCATGTCTCTTCAGAACCCGGGTGAATCTGTCAAACCAAGCACGTGGAGATTGCTTTAGCCCATACAACGACCTCTTTAACTTGCAGACTTGGTTAGCCTTTTTTCCTGGGAACCCTGGAGGTAACTTCATATACACCTCTTCCTTGAGTTCTCCGTTGAGGAAAGCATTTTTCACATCGAGTTGGTGCAGATTCCAATCTAAATTCACTGCAATAGATAAGAGAATTCTGATGGTATTCAACTTGGCTACTGGAGCAAATGTTTCAGTGTAATCTTCCCCATATACCTGCGTGAAGCCTTTTGCAACCAATCTAGCTTTATATTTTTCAAGACTTCCATCTGCTTTATATTTAGGAGTGCATACCCATTTGCACCCAACAGGCTTCTTCCCTTGTGGTAGATCTACCACATCCCATGTCTTGTTATGTTTAAGAGCTTCCATTTCCTCCAAGACAGCTTGTCTCCATTCAGGTATAGCCATAGCTTCATCAATAGTATCTGGTATCCTGATTCTATCAAGATGAGATACAAATGCATTGTATTTAGATGAAAGGGCCTTATAAGAGACAAATTTCTCAATGGGATATCTAGTGGATGATTTGGGTTGTCTGGGTTGTTTTCGCATTGCAATGGGAAGATTAAGATCAGAACCTTCTGTTTCTCTTAGACCTGCCACTGGTACTGACTCCTGGTGAGTGCTAATAGCTTGTGGCTCATTACCTCTTTTGTGTCGTCGTATGTAGGTATTACCCCACATATTTGTTTCTCCCCCTGGATTTGGCACATTGTCAGAGTTATTAGGATTATCAGGGATATCAAGGTTGTTATCAGGAGTATCAGAGGTATCAAGATTAGGTTCTGTGTGAGAGGTATCAGGATTAGGTTCTGTGTGGGTAGGTATATAAATTGTGATTGTTTGGTCATCCTTTAGCGTTTCTTTTGTCTGAAATTCATCATCTCTCTCCCCCTGAATTGCAGGCAAGACATAATAGGGTGTATTTTCAAGAAAGGTGACATCACAAGTGACAAATAAACGTTTAGAGATCGGATCATAACACTTGTATCCTTTTTGGGAATGAGAATAACCAAGGAAGATACACCGAAGGGCTTTAGGATCAAGTTTGCTGGTGTGATGAAGGTGAACGTATGATGTGCAACCAAACACCCGGAGTGGTAGAGTGTTTTCGAGGTATGGGAGGTTATAGTATCTGTGGAGGAGTTGAAGTGGCGTTTTGTAGGACAGTGGTCGGCTTGGCATTCGGTTAATGAGAAATGTGGCAGTAAGGACAGCATCATCCCAATGATATTTAGGAACATTACTGCTAAACATAATGGCTCTGGCAGTCTCAAGAATATGACGATTCTTTCGTTCAGCAATACCATTCTGCTGAGGTGTATAGGGACAAGTACTTTTGTGAACAATGCCATTTTCGGTCAAGAAGGTAGACAGGACCTGATTGAAGTATTCAGTCCCGTTATCGGTGTGTAGGATCTGGATTTGAGTTTGAAATTGGGTTTGGATCATATTGTAAAAATTAAGGAATGTTTGATATACCTCTGTTTTATCCTTCAACAAGTAGACCCAACTGACACGTGTATGATCATCGATGAATGTGATGAACCATTTTGTTTTTGATCGGTTTGGAGTGCGGGATGGTCCCCATAAATCACTGTGAATTATGGAAAAAGGTTTTGATGCTTGGTATGGGATTTTTGGAAATGAAGTACGATGATGCTTGGCCTTTTCACATGAATCACAATGAAAATCAGAGGTGATTTTATGAGGAACGAGGGATGGAAACATTTGAGACATGTAATTTAAATTTGGATGACCTAAACGTTTGTGCCATAACTCCAAGTCACCAGTGCTAGAGAGAGACACTTTATTGCAAGATTTACTCCAATGATTATCACTTTCATCAAGATAATAGAGACCATCAAGTTCTTTTGCACTCCCAATCGTCGTCCCTGTCAGCAAATCTTGAAAAACACAGTGAGTAGCAAAGAAGTTGACTTGACATCGTTTATCATTAGCTAATTTGCTCACAGATAGTAAATTACACTTCAAATTTGGAACATGTAATACGGAGTGAAGAGTGAGTGTAGCTGAGATTTCGATGGAACCAATTCCAGTTACAACAGACTCAGAGTCATCAGCAATTCGCACGGTCATTCCTTTGGTAATAGGAGTATAGGATGAGAAAAGAGTCTTATTGTCAGTCATATGATCCGAGGCACCTGAGTCAACAATCCAACAATTCCCTGTACATAGTTCTTTTATCACAGCCAAGGCTTGAAAGAAATTACCTCTCTTGACTACTATGGCAGTAGGCTTTGTCGTAGTCTGTAGTGTGGCTAGCATTTCTATGATTTTGTGCAGTTGGTCACTTTGTGATGATTTCTTGGAAGCTTCAGCTACGTAACCTCTATCTTTCCCTTTTTCCGGCTTCCAGCCAATAGGTTTACCATGGAGGTTCCAACAAGTGTTCTTTGTATGCCCTTGTTTCTTACAATAAATACAGAATGAACGACTTTTAGAACCTCTTTGTTCTATGGATCGAACATTAGAGATATCATTAGAACTAGATCGTGACATGGAGGATGAGACATCAAAAACTGTAGACATACTGACCAATCGTTGATGAATAGTAAATGATGAATAGTAATGATGAATAGTACGTGATGAGCAGTATGGTGAACAGCGAAGAGTCACGGGCAAAATAGCACAATGAACAGTAACGAGTCACGGAATGAATAGTGACTATGAATAGTAACTATGAACAGTACCTGCCTCCCTTTTTTATCTTTTCTTTCTTTGTCTTTTCCTTGAGAATCAATACATCAGAAGACGAGCCTGAGAGTTGAATATGCAGCTGAAACTCCTCCTCACTCCCTTCGTTCTCTCTTGCCTGAAGCTCTCTCAGCTCTCAACTCACAGTCGCGGCCCCCCTGAACTCTCAGCTCTGCCTCGGGTCTCCGGCGCTGCTCAGTCTGTTGCCGTGAGATGCTTGAGGATGGATGACAGTGGTGAGGCGGCGGTGGACAGGAGATAATGGGGTGGTACTTGAATCCGACTCTCCGCTCTCTTATCTGATTCTCGCCTAGCTGCTCAGCTCCTCGCCGTTCTCTCAGCTCCCCAACCGCGGTTCTGTTCACAGCGGTGAAGGATGGTGTGGTAGGAGGCTGCCAGCGGTGGAGGGACGGCGATGGTAGTGGAAGCGAGATGGTGGCTTCTCTTCCTTCTATTCTGATCTGAACTGGTGTGAACAGAACCGGTGTGACGGAAGGAAAGAGCACCGAATTGATTGTAGAATCGGAGTGGGAAGGACGATTCTGGTTCTGTACGATTCTGGTTCTGAACAAAACACACGACGCTGGACGACGTGAGTTGGGTGTTGGTCTCTTCGTCGATTCTGAGCTCACCGGTGAAGTCGGTGGCTGACGAGGACAAAGAGATGAGGAGTTTAGAGAGGGCCGATACAGGTTCTGACAGAAAATGGAGAACACAGAGGGCACACAGACGGTAATTGTTTTAACTATTCTCTCCTACGCTCTGATACCATGAAGAGAATTGAAGACTGAATTTTTTGTTATATTGCTTGATAGATTACATACGCATATATACACACATAGGATAGAATAAAATATTGGAATACGCTCCAACACAACACTGTATATCAAGACTAATTCCTGCCTATAATTGCGGATCTTGACTTTCTGTGCTTCTACAAAGTCCCTCTCGCATTTTGTGCTGGGAGGACAGTGATTATTAAAGCATGTCTTTATTTGCTTTCATTTGACACTGCTCCAGCTTATTTTGTGACGAAGAATTAGTAAATTATAAAGGACTATACATACATCAAGTTCTCCAATCATACGTAACTATGTATTATATTTTTTGTATTTGGGTTTATAGTTAATTGATAATAATTCAAATATAGGACACATGATCACATGTGATTAGAGAACTTGACGAAATGAATATAAGGAACTTGATATAAGTATTTTCCAATTATAAAATGGGACATAGGAATCTTCAATAATTTTGGTAATGGTTAATGGACTTCAGATCTAATGCAGATTCCTGAAGAGTTTTCTTATGAGGCAAGTGTAAATAAATAATGCCTCATATATGGACTTCATTCTAGTAAGTGTAAGGCAAGAAACATACCGAAAAGAAGCATAATCGTCATTTTCACGATGAGAATGAGGAAAATAATTTAGACTTTGTATTATAGTTTGCGGTTGTGCTTATTTGGTGCAAGTAGGTATAATATTTTCAACAACTCTTGATTGATCCTTTCTGTAGTTCTGGATCAGAAATCTAATTTTTTCTCTCCCCACACACTGATATTGTTGGGATGCTGATCTATGCTATCTAAAATTTTACGGTTTGCCATTCTCTAGTTATCCCTTAAATTCTTGTTTAAATTTATGCTAAAGGTGATAATAGTTAGTTAGACAAAAGAAGGTTTAGGCAGTAAGCTGGCCTGATTGAGTATATTCTGCACTAGAATGAGAAAAAGATCAAGGTTAACGTGGTTCTCAAGTGATCTAACATATACTATTATCCTTTTACTGGCTTTGTGTAGGTATAATTTATCGAGACCTAAAGCCTGAAAATATTTTACTTCAGAAGGATGGCCATATTGTATTAACTGATTTCGATTTATCATTCGTGACTGCTTGTAAACCCCAGGTACGTATCCTTCTTCCTATTTGAGCAAGTTTTACTTCTCATAGAAACAATTGTAAATTCTTGACCCCTCTCACAGAAACTATTACTCATGGTATGTTGGCCTTGTTACCAAATATCTGATTTTAATCTTTAAGCCTCACATCCCCAAGAATTTTTGTCTCACTTGCTGTGAAATTTCAGAAGTGTTTTCACATTTCACTTCTGGAAGTTTTATCCAACTCCTCTTTTCTTAACTGCG
This sequence comes from Inga leiocalycina, assembly GCA_963242795.1. NCBI lineage: Eukaryota > Viridiplantae > Streptophyta > Magnoliopsida > Fabales > Fabaceae > Inga > Inga leiocalycina. The sequence continues at coordinate 77,696,752 of OY725323.1, forward strand.
AAAAAGTTGATATATTTATTGTCCTTGTGTGCCATACACCTAGCATGAGAAAATTTATTGTATTTCATGTATTAAAACACGTCCATGATCATCTCAGTTCTTGACCGCTTTTTCTCCATCCTGCATATTCATAGTAGGGAAATAACTGATATTGTAGATGATCTGTTTGCTTTATAATTGTTGGCTTCTTTAATTAGAAGTTCGTCATGCAGATTTTGAAGCATCCTCCACCTAGCAGAAGATCGCGAAGTCAATCACCACCAACATTTGTTGCGGAGCCTAATGCACAATCGAACTCCTTTGTTGGAACAGAAGAATACATTGCTCCTGTATGGCAAATTTCGACATACCTACATAGATCTTCCTTAAAGTCCATCAGATTAAATTTTTTCCCCTGTTCGGTTCTAATGTTACACTAACCTCCCATAATATTATATATACATTATTATGTTTTATAAAATTTTCTAATAGAAAGGCCTGTGTACTTAGGAAAGAGAAGGGATTATGTGACTCAAAATATATATGAAATAGGAGAGTTTTGTGTAGTTTCGAAAGCATTGGTCTTCATGGTTTAGCCGAACCTGAGAGAATTTGATGTTATTTACTCAAAACAATGACCACAACTCAATTATACTAGTACTATTTTTTCCCAATCATTCTTGTCCTTGTTATCATTCAAGCTTGATCAAAGTATCCTTGATTTCAGGAAACTATAATTGGAGCTGGGCATAGCAGTGCTATAGATTGGTGGGCTCTTGGTATGCTCTCCTTTCCTTCCTTGTCTGTGTAATGACATGTGTTCCTGTGTCATGTTGTTTGACCCCAAACAATTCTAATCACTACTTTTGTATCTTTGCATGTTCTCTTTTTAAGGAAATAACTATTTCTCACATTCCTGGAGCTGTGGATGTGTGTGGGGAGGGAAGGGGAATATTTTAATTAATTTTTGTTGCTTCGCATGTTATATAACTATTTCTCACATGCCAAGAGATGCGAGAAATCTTGTACTCTAATCTTGGGAGACTGGTTTTTTCTTTTTTGAGGATTCTTTGTTCCCAAAAATGTTGTCCTTTCATCTCTTCCTAGGACAAAATCTTCTTCTATCCAAGAAAAGGCATTTATAACTAAGGTCTTTCATGTTTTAAATTTAGGTATATTGTTGTATGAAATGCTCTATGGGCGCACACCATTCAGAGGAAGGAACAGACAGAAGACATTTGCCAACATCTTGCACAAAGATCTAACCTTTCCCAGCAGTATCCCGGTAAACAAAAGCTGTGAAGCATTCTCATATAGCCATTTCCTTTGAATTGATAATGATTCTCTCTTTGACATTCACGGGCACAAGAAATCAGCTAATTTAATTAGTTTCTGGGATGTTGCAGGTAAGTCTTGCGGCCAGGCAGTTGATTAATGCCCTATTGCAAAGAGACCCAGCCAAGCGTTTAGGGTCAACTACTGGAGCTAATGAAATCAAAGAGCATGCTTTTTTCCGAGGAATTAGTTGGCCTTTAATCCGTTGCATGGTAACATTTATAATTGATTTGAGTTGGAAAGTTGACATTTTTGCGGTTACAACAGGCCTGAGTTTGTGCATTTTGTATGCAGAATCCACCGCCTCTAGAAGCTCCTCTAAAGTTGATTGAAAAAGACCCAATCCAAAAAGAAGTGAAATGGGAAGACGACGGTGTGCTTGTTCGCTCAATGGATTTGGATATCTTCTGAATGCTTCTTCACAAACATCAGTAACTCACACCTCAAGACATACATTTCCATTTCCAAATAAAGTTCATTGGATTATTCTCTTGCTGCTCTCAAACATTCGAACGTAACATAATGTAGTGTAACGCCTCTCTCTAATAATGCCTATTGCCTAGCCCATGTTGTGGTTAATAGCTAATTGCCAACGTTTGATGTGATAGTAGAAAATGACCAACAAATATTAAGAGTAATTATATATAGGGTGACTATGATATATATATATATATATATGATGCATGCATGTATTACTCTTTTTACAAGATTGGATTACAGGGCAGGGTATTTGGTTTGACCACTCTGCTTATAACGCATTCATGGCTATATTTCTGCGTCGAATTTTCCTATTTCTCTCATGAATCTCTTATTGTTAATCCTTCTTAAGTTACGAAGGAAGGCAGCATCAACAATAATAGATCTCATACTCAAGCTTAAAATTTGTCAAGGTTGTTTGGAAGTGAAGGGTAAAGTCTGTGGGCACTTCTCCCAATGGGGATTTGAATCTTAGTTTGTCACGTTGTGAGGTGTTAGGCCTCTCCATTAGACCCAACTCTGTTAGTCTTAGCTCTTCTGTATTATGTCACCTAACAAAGTGTTTATTTGCTCACTTTGCATGATAAAACTCTGTTTATCCCAATCAATTTCAGCTTGAGCTGAGCCACTTCTTTTTTAAAAAAGGAAAACAAAGAACAAATTAGACCAATCATTGTTCAAATCCTACTAATACAGAGAACATTGGCACACCTCCTTCCAATTCCTCATGATTTTGTAATCCCTAACAATTGGGATGTGGTTGACTAATATGGTCTCCTATCTATGTTGTGGTCGTTTTGATTTCCATCTATCCATCCGGCTACAATTATAAATTCTTAGCAAATAGCATCTAAGTTTCATATTTTAAACTATTTTGAATTAATGATTAAAATGCAAATCTAGCCACCATAAGGTATTCTCTATGGGCACATGATAACATAAAGTTTTCATGAGTGCAAAAGTACACATGAAGGTTTCAAAATGATACAAAAATATTATGGATATTAGTCAACCAAGGTAGACTGCTTAGCAAATATGTTAGTTAAGAAAACGGTACAAAAGTATACATGAAAAATCCAAAATGATGCAAAAATATAAGGGCCATTAAACCAACTAACTTAAATACTTTTATGATTGATTATATAAAGAATTCCTATTTCCCGGACCTTTTACATGACCACCCCTCCCCCAACCCCCTCATTTGACATAGATGGACTAGTCATCTTCAATCTACTCTTTTAGTTGTCCATTGAAAAATACTTGGATTGAGCAGGTTTGCACCTTGACTCTTGGATTACCCATTATTAGATTTACAGGCAAAATGGTTTTTGAAAATTTTCAAGTGAGACATTGTGAATTCGAGTGCCAAAAAAATACGATATCTTCAATAAATGAAGGAGAATTCGTCAAGCATTGAATTTAATTAATTACTTTATTGCATTAATTTCTATGAATTATGACGAAATTTGTGGGTCCGTGTGCTTTTTTTTTTTTGGGGGGGAAGGGCATTTACCAACTGTCACTTATTTTATGATTCACATACATTATAATTGCATTGATTTCCGTATAATCAAAATTAATGATGAAATTTGGCTAGTACTATTGTATTTATTTCATGATTATGATACATTCTTTTCAACCGCATGTGAAATAAATTGTGACCAATTATCTAGTTAATGATTAATGGTTTTTAATAATAATTTCATTCAAGATATTTAAATTTTTATGATATTGTGATACTGTATTGTAACCGGTTATTAGATGATTTTGAACTTAATTCTTTCTTTTTATTTTGGGGAAATTTTGTGACATTAGAATAGAAATCATTTCCCTCCATTAGTCATTAGAATAGCTCAGGCTAGATCTTAAATTTGATGAATTTGGGAACTAATTTGGAATTATGTGTATGAATGGAGATGATTCCTAGAGTTAAAATTATTGATTTGGATTCAAGTATTCTTTTCAACTATTATATAATTGTTTGGGTTTATTTTAAATGATTTAGTACTGTACAAGGTAAACATGGGCAAGTTATTTTAAGTGTTTTGTTAATAAAAGATAGTATTGGGAAGTTATGAGTAAATTGAAGGTTGTAGCAAATAATGTTATGATTTTTTTTTTTTGAAATATAACCATGCATTCATGATGAAAACGTAAATGTTACAAAATGCCATAGTAATATACAAATATCCGGTAAAAGATAAGATAGGTTCTAAAAGACAGTTTGAGTCTTAGTAAGAATTTTTATATATGGGATCTCCTAAGAAGTTTAAAGTGGATGGAAAAAGTAGTCAAATGAGGTAGTTGAGATTGGTTAAGCCTGTGTTTGGTATCACTTAATTTTGGACAATAAGTCTTTATTACGTAAGCCGAGATAAAACTCCTCTCACATATTTACCTCTTATACCGTAAATCACGATTTATAAACACTTATTACCTAAAAATAAACTATTCCAAATAAACTATGTATGAAGGCCATGGCATCTTGTAGAGATTGTAGTTGTAAGTGCAAAATGCCAAGTCGAATTGATGGAGTAAATGTTCATTCATGAAAGGTGCGGTGATCAAAATATATCTTGATGATTACACTATGGAGACCTGTCTTTGGAATGTTGATGCTAAAGATGACATCCCACTGAACAGAGGAGGAGCAGTAGTTTCTCATAACATGATGGCCATTGTCAGTCAAGGGTACTTGGTCTTCCTCTCTGTGAGTATTCTGATATTGTTGATGCATGGACAAGGATGTGACAGCGTTTGCTTTAGTTTATGCCTCCTAAATCACCTTTATTTACAATTTTTCATTTCTCCTTATTTTATCTATATATATATTCTTAAATTTTATTATAACTTCTCATATTTTCTAAATATCAAGCAAAAATCTTATATTATATATTTAGTCTAATAAAAAAATATGAATACTGAATCTTAAACAAATCTCATGCCTCCTGATATATGTGGCCACTATCTAGGGTGGAAATAGGTCAAGCCCTTAACAGGGGCTTACGATCTAACCTACATAAAATCTAGCCTAGCTTATTTAGTAAATAGGTCAGTCTCAAGCTCAAACCTATTGTCAAGCCTACTTAGATAAATAGGCCAGGCATATAGCATAGTCTACAAGCCTACATGCCTAGCCTATTTAACTTTTTTAATTTATATTATTATATAAGTATATATAATATCTTCTAAAAAATTTTAAAAATTTACCAACTTAACATTAATCCTATGTTTTTTTACATTGACCTTAATTCTAAGTTCCATATCCCGTCATCATTACACTTAGCACTTACTTCCACATCAATCATTCACCTTTACCTTTCTTCTTGGGAAAATCACTCTGAGGTCCCAAGCAAGGAAGATAATATCAGAAAGGTCCCTGGGTACAACCCCCAAAGCGCGCATTCACAACCTGATGAGTGCGTTTTTACAACCTCAAGGGACCTTTCTGATATTATCTTTCTTGCTTGGGACCTCAGAGTGATTTTCCCTTTCTTCTTTTCGATCGCTCGAGATGGCAATACTAACTCACTTATTTTCCCATAATTTGCGCCATCCACTAAAGCATAATAATTTCTATAAATTTATTTTAGTGCCAAATGAAATATTATAATCTTAGTAGGAGGATTTTGTCCTAATTTATGTGAGAAAAGTAAAAGTGGTAAAATCCAGTTTTACATTATGCTTGATCAATTTTAGAAAATATATCTCATTAGTCCACACATGATTAGTTTTTCTTTTTCCTATTTGCTTGGACAACTATTTTCTTTGGACATTCTATTCTTTTTCTTAATAAGTCATTATATTATGATGAGAATAGATATCAAGCTTGTAAGAAATAATATGAGATTGTAAATAAGTGTGAAGGGTTATATATGAATTTAGAGGAATAATCTTTAAAGGTTATTTAAAGCTCTACATATTAAGCTTTTAAACATGTTTCATGCCTTGTAAAGCCTTTCAAAGGTCAAGGCTTATGCCAAAAAAAAACCTACATACAAGCCTAGGCCCAGACTTTAAATCTCTGTAGCAGACCTAGGCCTACTTAGATAAAACCTAGTCTAGCTTAACCTATTTTTAAAAAATAAATAGAGATCACACTATTATATTCAAAATGAATATATCAAAAATAAATTTCATCAATTAAAATATATTCAAATGAGATATAATTCCATGGTATAAAATAATAGAGACCACAATATTTGATTCAAAATAAATAGACCTAACGTAACCTTAAAAAAAATTAAAATGTATTCAAATAAATATTTCAAAAATAAATAGAAATATCGGCAAGGTAGTTACTACCATATTTATGAGATACAATTGCGTGGTCAAATCCCACTACTCCCTCTAATGACTTCCTAGCTATTTGATTAAAGCACAATAAATATAAATGTTTGTTTACATTAAATAATGAAGTCATACGTGCTTGTTTGAGATCATGTTTAGAGTCCTCAAAGTGCTTATTCACGTAAATTGAGACAAAACTCATCTCATATATTTATCTCGTATACTGTAAATCACGATTGAAAAGCTGTTTTTGAAGGTTTCAATCACTATTCCAAACAAGCGCTGAGGTTATGGTGGCCCTTACAATGAGTATATATATGTATAGTTTTTTTGTATTCAAGGTTCCTTCACCTTCTCTATTTTATTTCTTATATAACTAGCATAGAACCCGCACAATACGCAGGCACTTATTGTATATTCTGTGTAAGTTTTCATTGTTTGCATTTGCAATATAGTTTTAATGTTTAATACTATTAACTGAAACTTACAACCATTTTAGTTCCCTTTCTTCCTTCTCCAATCTCCATAGATGCATAAATAATAATTAATACAAGTAATAGCATATGAACTTTCCTTAGACTTGGAAATTCAAAAAAAAAAAAAGACTCGAAAATTCAATCTTCAATGTAGGAAGAAATGAAACATTTTTAGTAGATGTTACTCCTCTTAGAATAGAGTTAAAGGCCAAAAAAACAAAACATATATTACTTGTAAATGGTTTTTGTGAGTATAAGGTACAGCCTGAGGTACGCCCATAATCTACATAGCGCCTTTTGGGTTGCCCCTGTTAGGAATAGATGAGATATCATGAGAGGAATCACAATAATTCTATAAAATCAATTCTTCTCCACCTAAACCGAAAAAATAAATAATAGTTTGCTAAATAAAATCAAACCAAACCAAATTCAAAATATCCAGATGCAAGGGATTATGATACTACCAATATGGCTAAACAAAAACTTTAGTGAAGACCTACTCATTGTTCTTTGGTTCACACTTACCATTCCCATTCTGCTTCTTAATTAATATGCACTTCTTTTTTAAGGACTTCAATAGGCAAAATCTAGTTTCACCATTTCAACGACTTCCTTACCCTAGAAAAAGAAAAGAATCAACTCTACATTAATAGTGGAGATTATGCGAAAAAACAAAGAGAAATTATAACAAAAAGGAAATTCGGTAAGGACAGAAGACTGAGAGAGAGGTTGAGGAGGGGAAGAGAGGCTAAACTATATGCTAGAAAGAGACTGATTCATATTTAAACATGTTGAAGAGTTAGCACTACACCCCACTTGTAACACTCCAATTATTAAACCACAATTTTAAACTATTATTTAAGTAACCTACCATGATAATGAAGGAGTAAAATCCAAACAATAAAATTAATCATGGCACATAGTGCAAAATCCAACTAGAAAACATTTATCAAACCAGCTGACCATACCATGGTAGAAAAGAATATGTCATGATATAATAGTTTTAACCAACAATTTGAAAAGTTAATCAAAACATTTTAATAAATCATTTTCAAACACAGCGGAAGTAAGTACGAGGGATCACTGACAAAAAATTGGGCCTCGGGCATTCGAAGCCCAACTTTGCAATAGTCATTCTACAAGCCCATATAACAACTTATGGAATCTGATAAGTAAAATATTTGCATATTTATTTTCCCTTATATGATGATTTTGTGGATGATATTTGAGCTTAATTTAATGAATTTGAGTGTAATTGATAAATAAATAAATATTTTGACATAAAATAGAAGTTATCGAAAAATACTAAATTTTAACCTTATTTCAGTTTTCAGGCAGTATCTGGAGCTCTAGAAATTGGATTTGGATGTTCTTTATATGGATAAAAAGCTAAGAAAAATCTTTACGACTTCTATGTTAAGGCCAAAACCCAGTTCTGTCTTCATAAGTTTCGAATTTTGCTTGGAAGTTGAGAACGTGAATTTGTCCAAGTCTAATCTTCGCCCACTAATTTGCGCATAACTTGAGATGCAAATGTTGAAATGAGGAGCTCTCACATGCATTTTCATGCTAAGATCCATATCTACAACTTTTATAAAGACAAAAACGTGAAAATTCACCGTTTTAAATATTAAAATTTGGTTGTAATCAAGAAGTATGGTTACCACAAGGTCAATATTGGTGGCTTAAAGTCAAGATTCATGCCTAACAAGTGGAAATTTTTGCACCCCATTTATCTATAAATAGAGGAGTGGAAGACATAAGGAGACATACCATCTTAGAGTTAAGTTTCATACATTGTATTATTTCTTGCATGCCTCCTTCTTAGAAGGCTTATGTAGACCTCCTTCATGGATAGTTGTTTTCCGTTTAGCTTCCGCAAGCGTATGGGTTGCAAGTAATAAATTGGTGAGAAACGAGTGTCGATCCGCAAGGACTATGATAAAAGCGAGTTAACTAATTTAACCATGTTCTTAATTAGGTTGAATGGAATCATTTAGATTTGATCAAATTGTATAAAGACTTTTGATAAAAAATATCAAAACAAAACAATGGAAATTGGGTCTAACTTCAAGAGGTATTAACTTAGGATTACTTCTTCCCCATTGTATTTCATAAAACTATGTAATTATCCACTTATGTTAATGAAATGAGTCTATATGCTAGTCGAAGATCCTAAAATCATCAACCAAGCTCTCTCAAGTCAAGATTGATTTTTAATCTTCATTAAAAATATTTAATCTCTTGTTTACAAATAATGAAAATCATCTTTCCAAAGTAAGCCTTCGCTTGACTATGCTAGGTTTTTAGATATATCTCTATTCTAACAACAAACCATCCATTTAATCCATAAACTTCAAGTCTAGCACAATTTTTCTTAAGTTCTACAATCAAAATAGCTCTCTCAAGCATTTTTTAATTGAACAACTCTAATCATGTGGTGATCAAGGACAAGATAACATTAAGCTCAAAGAAAAATCAACATATATACTTATTAACTAACAAAAGCAAGATAATCTAGTAGTTTCAATCCATACAATGGGTAAAAGTAATCCTAATGTAGGAGTTTTAGCTACTCATGATCAATACATGCCAAAATCTCAGCACACAATCATAATCCATATCAGCAAAATAGAGAAAAAGGATAGAAGAATAAGAAAAACCCAAGAATTGAGGCTCCAAATCCTTTCTCAACCCAATCCCAAGGTCCAAACTCTTCAAAATGCCAAACCCTAGCAGCCAAGATGTTCAAGGAGTCCAGAACTACTGATTTTTAACCTAGCCAATGCCTTTATACTAGTTTTTTAGCTTCAGTTTTCAAAATGCACAACATCAGTTTCGCACGTTCGCCATGGGTTCGCTGCAGCAAATGACATAGCGAATTGTCATCAGACAGAAGTAAGGCTTTTTCAGGTGATTTTGCTATGACATTGGCTACAACGGATTGCACAGCCAATAGGCAGCAGAAGGGCCATCTTTTGAGGTAGTTTTGCATTGCCTTGGCTATAGCGCTTCCACAGCAAATGCAGGTTTCTCCTTCATAGTGTCCTTTTTCATCTTCCTCTTGCATTCTTCCCTTCCTTTCACATCTTCCCATGATCTTTGAGAGCTTTAACAACTTATCATCCTCCACCTACAAGGAAGGATTCATGAGCTCTTTTATCTTTCACAAATAATCAAAACTATGTGCATTTAACCCATGATTCAACAAAATTTTGATTTAGCTTCGTCCTATCACATTTTCTTTTATAATCTCTTTATATGCACAATTTGAATCCAAAAATAAGTAAAAAAAAGAAGAAAATGTGCTAGAATACTCTTGATTTCTATGAGTTAACAATGGTATAGGTTGCCACCTACATGGAAGGTTTTCCCTCCTATAAGGAAGGCTAGATTTTTTCATATTTTTGTGACGAATGTTCCTATTTCTCTCATGAATCTCTTATCATTAATCCTTCTCAAGTTACGAAGGAAGGCAGCATCAACAATAATAGATCTCATACTCAAGCTTAAAATTTGTTAAGGTTGTTCGGAAGTGAAGGGTAAAGTCTGTGTTGTTTTTTTATCTTTGCATGGCTGCGTTTTCGGGCAAAGGCCATTATTTGGAGGGTCCGCTTAACCATGCAACCGAAGTCATTTGGCTCTTCTATATATACATATTTGCCAAAGACAGGGATTTTCCTATTGGAAGAAATTCTATATGAGACATTGTTAGCACTAAATGTGGGCACCTCTCTCAATAGAGATTCGAACCTTGATTCATTACGTTGTGAAGGATTAGCCCTCTCTACTAAACCAAAACCCGTCAGCCTTGGTTCTTCTATATTATGTCACCTAACAGGGTGTTTATTTGCTCACTTAGCATGATAAAACCTTGTTTATCCCAATCAATTTTAGCTTGAGCTAAGCCACTTCTTTTTTAAAAATGGAAAACAAAGAACAAATTAGACCAATCATTGCTCAAATCCTACTAATACAGAGAACATTTGCACACCTCCTTCCAATTCCTCATGATTTTGTAATCCCTAACGATTGGGATGTGGTTGACTAAAATGGTCTACTATCTATGTTGTGGTCATTTTGATTTCCATCTATCCATCTGGCTACAATTATAAATTCTTAGCAAATAGCATCTAAGTTTCATATTTTAAACTATTTTGAATTAATGATTAAAATGCAAATCTAGCCACCATAAGGTATTCTCCATGGGCATAGTGCTGGGAAAACGGGCCGGCCCGTGGTAGGCTTGGGCCCAAACGGGCCAGCTCGTTTAGGCCCGAGTACCAAAAAAGTACACTGGAAGCATGGTCCGGCCCGTTTATTAAAAGCCCGCAGGCTTTAGACCCGTTTACCTTTTTTCTTTTCTTTTTTTTTGCTATGCCTTTTTTTCTTTATTCTCCTAAAGACTAAAATACCTAATTTAAAACATAAATATCATCAAAACTTATTTAAAACATAAATATTATACAAGTTTAATAAAACACAAAACTAAGACTTAAGTCCAAACCATAATTAATATCCAAAACTAATCAAACAATTCCACGGCCACAATCAAGCAAGTCCAAAAGCTTCAAATGTCAGTAATAATAGAATACATAATTTGGATTTTGCCGTACATATACAAAAAAAGAAAAAAGAAAATCAAAGAAGAGAAGCTTCAAATGAGGTATGAGTAAGTATGAGAGCATTTCTGATATGAGGGTTAGGTTAGGTTAACTCTGCCCCTTGACTACTGCGTGTTGCCTTGTGCCTAGTTAAAAAAAAATTTTAACGAGCCTAAAAGGGCCGGCCCTATAGGGTTGCAGGGCTGGCCCTACAGGACCATCCCTTTTAGGCCCGCTTCCTTTTTTTCGCCCTAAATTACAAGCCCGGCTCTTGACAGGCTCAGGCTTAAATGGGCTCGGCCCAAATTCCCAACTCTACATGGGCACATGATAACATAAATTTTTCATGAGTGCTAAAGTACATATGAAGGTTTCAAAATGATGCAAAAATATTATGGGTATTAGTCAACCAAGGTAGACTGCTTAGCAAATATGTTAGTTAAGAAAATGGTGCAAAAGTATGCATAAAAAATCCAAAATGATGCAAAAATATAAGGGTCATTAAACCAACTAACGTAGATACTTTTATGATTGATCTTATAAAGAATTCCTATTTTCCCGACTTCTTCTCTATTTCTCTTCTCCCAGCTCGTTTTACATCACCACCCCTCCCCCAACCACCTCATTTGACGTAGATGGACAAGTCATCTTCAATCTACTCTTTTAGTTGTGCATTGAAAAATACTTGTATGAGTAGGTTTTCACCTTGACTCTTGAATTACCCATTATTAGATTTCCAGGCAAAATGGTTTTTGAAATTTCTCAAGTGAGACATTGTAAATTCAAAAATTGTGCCAAAAAATAACAATATCTTCAATAAATTAAGGAGAATTCTCCAAGCATTGAATTTAATTAATTACTTTATTTCATTAATTTCTATGAATTATGATGAAATTTGTGTGTTCGTGTGCTTTTTTTGGGGGGAAGGGCATTTGCCAACTGTAGCACTTATTTTATGATTCACATGCATTATAATTGTTATGAACTCAGTGTGGGGATCTCGTTTTCAAAATGCTCGGGGAAGGGTGCTAGAGGCAATAGGGCCCGACCATTGTCCTATCATAATTGATTTTGAACATAGTGAGACTAGAACTCCCCCACTATTTAGATTTGATGCTCACTGGCTGAACCACCCTGATCTTATTGAAATAATTAGCGATAAGTAGAAGGAAGTCAATAGTAACTTTGACTTGAAGGAATTTGTTGAGACTCTACACAAGCTGAGAGAATCTCTTAAAGTTTGGAGCAAGAGAGAATTTAAAAACAACCAGAAGCAGAACAATAAACTGGTGTCAAGGGTGCAAGAGTGCTTATGTTCAGAGTGGGACGACAAGACCAGACAAGAGGTGGAGTGGCTGAAGAAGGAAATTAATGCTCTTTGGGAACAAGAGGAATTGTATTGGGTGCAACAGGCAAGAGTAAAGTGGTTACAATGTGGAGATAAAAACTCCAAATTTTTTCATATGACAACGATAAGAAGAAGGAGAAGAAATAAAATTACCAAAATCAAGGATAATCAAGATGAATGGGTAGAGGGGGAGAGAGCAATTGGAGACCTATTCGGTGCTTACTACACTTCCCTTTTTGATTCGGTGGGGACTAGGGATTTCTCAGGGGTGTTGGAGTGTATAGAGGAAGTGATTGGAGAGGAAGACAATATGGCGTTAATGGCAGATATAACATCAGAAGAAGTCAGAATGGCGGCATTCCAGATGGGAGGACAGAAAGCACCCGGACCTGATGGCTTCACTGGAACTTTCTACCAAAAATCATGGGACATAGTCGGAAGTAAGGTATGTAAGCTTATTAAAGAGTTTTACAAGAATGGCTTCCCTTTAAATGAGATTAATGACACTGATCTTGTATTGATTCCTGAAGTAGAAAATCCTGAAACTGTAAATGATTATAGACCTATTAGCCTCTGTAATTTCATATACAAAATTTTCTCAAAGGTTATGGCTAATAGAATTAAGTCTATACTAGATAGAGTCATTAATGAGAGTCAAAGAACTTTTGTCCTCGGTAGGTTGATTCAAGATAATATGGTAGTGGTGTATGAGATCTTCCACCACATGAAAATGAAGAGAAAAGGTAATTATGAGCTTGCAATGAAACTGACATAAACAAGGCCTATGCTAGGATCGAATGGGATTTTCTTAGTGCTTCTATGGAAAAAATGGGGTTTTGTAGGGAGTGGGTAGATAGGATCCAGTGGTGTCTCAACTCTGTTCAATTCTCTGTGATGTTGTCGGGAAAAAGAATGTCAAGGGTAACCTCTCAGAGGGGTCTAAGATAGGGCGATCCTCTATCCCCTTATTTTTTTTATCCTTGTGAATAATGTGCTATCTAAATTGATTGAGAAAGAGAAGCAAATGGGGAGGTTGAGGGGAATTTCGATAGGTAGGGGTTGTCCAGAAATATCTCATAGCTTTTTTGCAGATGACTCGGTCTTCTTTTTAAAAGCAGATTTAGAACATTGCAGGGTTCTGAAAGATATTCTCCAGAAGTATTGTAAGGCTTCAGGTCAATCTATAAATTTTAGGAAATCATGCCTGCATTTTCCTAAAAATACTCCAAACCTAGTTCAAGAGGAAATTGGACATATCTTTCATATACATGTGGTGGACATACCTGGAAACTACCTGGGTTTCCTGATTATTTGGGGAAGGTCAAAAAGTCAGGCTCTTAATTTTGTGATAGATAGGGTTGAAAAGAGGGTGCAGGGGTGGAGGAAAAATTACTTATCAGAAGCTGGTAGGGAAACTTTAATAAAAGCAGTAGCCAACTCTATTCCAGTTTACTCTATGAACTGTTTCCTATACCCCAAATCTGTCCTTCAGAAGCTAGAAAGCATTGTAGCTAGATTTTGGTGGCAAGGTGAGGAAGAGAAAAGAAAGATCCATTGGGCCTCTATGGAAAAGTTGAAGAGGCATAAATTAGAAGGGGGCTTGGGGTTCAAAGATCTCGAGGCTTTCAATTTAGCTTTGTTGGCTAAACTTGGTCGGAGAATCTTAAAATATCTTGATCAATTATGGGTAAAATTGCTAAAAGCCAAATATTTTCCAAGAGGTAATTTTCTGGGGGCTACAAAGGGCAGGAGGGCCTCTTAGTTATGGTCCAGCATATTAGAGGGTAGGAAGATACTGGAGAATCAGGTGCATCTTTGTGTAGGTAATGGGAAGGAGGCTCAGATTTGGGCAGATCCGTGGCTTGGTGACTTGCCAAGACATAGACTGTTTTCCCCATGTTCGCATGAGTCTGTTAGGGAGATAAGGGTGGAGGAGATATTGGGGGGGATATTGGGACCTTTCAATTTTGGAAGGGTGGATTAGTGAGAGGAAAAAGGAAGCAATTAGGAACACAGTGGTGGCTCCAAGGCATAGAGAGGATAGATGGGTGTGGACCGGAGGGAAAAGAAGTGTATACTCGGTAAAGGAGGGGTATGCAGTGGCAAGAAGAGATGTCCTTAGGCGGATGGAGAATATTCCATCGTCCTCTAATCATAGACATAGGCAAGTCTGGAAAGAGATATGGGAGCTGAAAGTGCCTAAGAAGATTAGGAATTTCTTTTGGAGGATTATGACAAATGCTTTACCAACGATTAACGACCTGTGTAAGAGGAAATGTTGTGTAGCGGATGTATGTCTAATCTGTAAGCTAGGAACTGAAACGTTAAAACACATTTTCATGGGATGTGAGGGAGCGGTTGCAACTTGGTTTGGGAGTAATTTTACATTTAGATTTAATGATACTGTTTCAATAAGCATGGAGGGATGGGTGGTATTTGCTTAGGTGATTCCAAGTTTGATTGCTGGCAGAAAGCTTTATTTGCCATGACATTGTGGTATATTTGGAAGGCTAGGAATGCTTTTATTTTTGAAGCCATTAATTATGAGCCCCAATCTATTTTCACTCGTGCTGGTATATCTATTCAGGAGTTCTGGGATGCAAACGGATGGTGCAAGCCTACAGAGGTAGCGGTGGATTTAAGTGACAGCGAAAATTCAATTGAGCAAAGATGGAGTAAACCAGAAGGTAATGAGCTCAAATTTAATACTGACTGTGCATTTTCAATCAAGGAAAATAAGGTTGCCATTGTGTTTATCGTGAGGGACTCAAACGGATGGTTATTAGATGGTGAGGTTCAAATTAGAACTGTTGATTCAGCATTTATAGGAGAAGCATTGGCTTTGCTGCAAGCAATTCAGTATGCATACAATAACCAACTTACAGACATTTTATTTGAATCAGATAATCAGTCATTGGTTAATTGTATCAATTCTGAATCCCCTCCTAATGAATGGAGATGTACCAATATCCTTGAACACATAGTAGAATCAAGGAAACTTATTGGAAACAATTCTTGTAATTGGATTCTCAGGAAGGCAAACTTGGCAGCTGATTGGGTTGCAAAAGCATCACTCGGAGGAGTTTGCCCGCAGGACTGGGTGTCTAATCCACCGGAGCAGTTGAAACAAATTCTAGAGAAGGAGGCAAACCATTTTTTGAGAGAACCTGATTAGTAGGGACATGTTAAATTCTGGATGTAATATTGTTGTGTATTTCTATTTTAGACTCGTCCTTTGATTTCCGTAAATGAAAGTTATATTACAGGAAAAAAAACATACATTATAATTGCATTGATTTCCGTATAATCAAAATTAATGATTTCTATAAACTAATGATGAAATTTGGCTAGTACTATTGTATTCATTTCATGATTATGATACATTCTTTTCAACCGTATGTGAAATAAACTGTGACCAATTATCTAGTTAATGATTAATGATTTTTAATCATAATTTCATTCAAGATATTTAAATTTTTATGATATTGTGATACTGTATTGTAACCGGTTGTTAGATGATTTTGAACTTAATTCTTTCTTTTTGTTATGGGGAAATTTTGTGACATTAGAATAGAAATCATGATTTGAGGTATCCTATCTGTGAGAGGACCAAGGTTTGATGACTTCGGGAACTAATTTGGAATTATGTGTATGAATGGAGATGATTCCTAGAGTTAAAATTATTGATTTGGATTCAAGTATTCTTTTCAACTATTATATAATTGTTTGGGTTTATTTTAAATGATTTAGTATTGTACAAGGTAGAGATGGGCAAATTATTTTAAGTGTTTTGTTAATAAAAGATAGTATTGGGAAGTTATGAGCAAATTGAAGGTTGTAGCAAATAATGTTATGATTTTTTTTTTATGAAATATAACTATGCATTCATGATGAAAACATAAATGTTACAAAATGCCATCGTAATATACAAATATCTGGTAAAAGATAAGATAGGTTCTAAGGGACAGTTTGAGTCTTAGTAAGAATTTTTATATATGGGATCTCCTAAGAAGTTTACAGTGGATGGAAAAAGTAGTCGGATGAGCTAGTTGAGATTGGTTAAGTATGAAGGCCATGGCATCTTGTAGAGATTGTAGTTGTAAGTGCAAAATGCCAAGTCGAATTAATGGAGTAAATGTCCATTCATGAAAAGTGCGGTGATCAAAATATATCCTGATAATTACACTATAGAGACCTGTCTTTGGAATGTTGATGCTAAAGATGACATCCCACTGAACAGAGGAGTAGTAGCTTCTCATAACATGATGGCCGTTGTCAGTCAAGGGTATTTGGTGTAATATCCCAAAAAGTGATTAACACTACTAGAAAAATCAATTTTAAGATCGGTTAAAAACGACATTTTAAACCGATTCCGGATTTGGTCTTGATACAAGCGGTCTAAAAATTCTGTTACTTTTTAGACTAGTTAAGCAACCGATCTTAAAAATTACTTTTTTAGACTGGTTTCTCGAAGACCAGGTCTAAAAAGTCCAGACTTTTTAGATCGATTGTTTAAAAACATGTCTAAAAACTTTTTTTTCAAGACTTTTAAGACCGGTTATTAGAATAACAGGTCTTAAAAGTTTAAAATTTTTAATTTTTTTAAATATTTTGATATTTTTAGACCGGTTTTATTTATAACCGGTCTAAATAATTTTTTTAAAACTGGTTTTTTTGAGAACCGGCCTTAGAAGTTCTATATAATTACAAAACTGCCACTGGTCAAATATTTAGACCTTATATGCTATAACCGGTCTAAATATGACGGTCTAAAAAGGGAATTTTGTAATAGTGTAAGGGTTAATGACTTCAAAAGTGAATGTGATTAATAATAAATAAACACTTTTGGAGAATGCGATGTGAATTGTGATTCGAATGTGTTATGAGCAGTGCCTAAACCCTGTATTTAAGTTTAATTGTGGATTAACGTCTAAATTGAATTGGAATAGAGGGAGGGCGCATATTATGGTGAAATGGAATAATAAATGTGTTTGGTAGAGATTCAGTGAAAGTTATCATAATTGGGGGGCAAAATGGGAAAAAGGAAAGTTATCGACCAATTGATTAGTTACTGAAGAGGAAACTCATTGGTAACTCAAAGATCAATGGTCGTGATTGGTGCTCAATTGGTCAAGAGGGTGGAATCATGTGCTTGTGTGCTCATGTGTACACATGGGAGATGTTGCAAGATCATGACAAGTGTCACCATGTGATCCATGGATCAAGTCAACATTTCAACTATTCATTCCTCTCTCCTCTCTCCCTTTAGGTCGGTCAAGAGGCCCTTCATGCCCCAAAAATCTGATTCTTCATCTTTATCTCATCTCTCTCTCTTCCATACTCCATTTTCGTGCAAGTTCAAGGAGGAAAGAGAAAGGAAAAGGTGAGATTTTGCTTGCTTGGTGTTCTCTTTAGCTCAAATACTCTTCTAAAATGTTGTTCATGGTGATGAGACCTTCATCTCTATAGTTTCATATTTGTGAAAGAAGGTATTTGAGTACTTGAAGAAATTGAAAAGTAGAGGAATTAAGGAACTAGCCTTGGAAGAGGAAGAGGTGAGTAATTGTGGCATTTTGACCTAAATAATGTGATCATTGGTTGAGTTTAGGAAATTGTGGATGTGATGAGAATTTGGTTGTTTTAGTGATTCCAATGGCTTCCTTGTGAAAATTTGTGTGGGGAGAGTGTTTGTTGTTAAATTGGAACCATTGGGAACAATTATACGAAAGTTGGAAATTATGTTCATTGAAACTCTGTACAGGGTAGTGGGTTTGCATGCACGTTTTAAATGAGCAAATGGTGTCTAAAGATTCTGAAACTTTTTAGTCTTAAAGTTCACATACCAAGCTTCAAAATTGACATATAATTTGTGTCATTTCGATTTGTGAGCTAGGAGTTATGGTTTTCTAAAGTTTGGGGTTGAAGTTGGAAGCTATTCTAGAGCAGTATGAGATTTCATGTAATTCTGTATTTTTGTGGTTATTAACAGCATTTATCCATATTTTTTCAATGAAGAGGACTTAAGTAGCTTTCCATTGGTTTTAGGATCACTCCAATTCGATTTTTCTAAAATTAGTTATGATTTTTCAAGGATTGGGCAGAAAATCTACCAGAAAATGGGAAAATAGGGAATTTTGACATCAGCTCATTAAAAGATGACATCAGCATAGACTATTAAACATTTCCTATATTCATCTTCCTCTCATTTCCGCCGTGAAGTTAAGTTGAATATAGAGAGAGAGAGAGAACGTGTGGAATTAAGGAGAGAGAAAGGAGAAGAAAAATCACACGGTAAGCCAATTTCTCCGGTAAATCCTTACCTAACGTGTATAACTTTTCTCCTGAGCTTTTATTCAGTATTCTTGAAGGTTGTAAAGCTCATATTTTGGTGTGGAGGAGTTAGGGTTTTCAGCCATTTTGAGAAAAGTCAGAGAAAGCTTGAGATAACTTTCAAACCTTCATATATTAACTATTCTGGCTGTTGTGGGCAATTTAATCGGTGAAATTTTGCTGGGTTGCAATTGGTTTTAAATTTTGGAAATGTGTATGCCTAGGGGTTATGTTGCCAAAATTGGGTCTAAATGGTACTTGTAACCTAATGGAATAGTCAATAAAGTGGTTAGGAGTAGAAAGAAACACGTCTGCGGAGCCGAAACCGAAAAACCCCAATTTTCTCTAGAGTACTTGAGAATTTCGGCCAGGGCTATTAGAGGGCCTTAGGGTTGGATTTTCAATGATTTGATGATTTCATTGTATTCAGGAGGGAAAATTAAGTGGGGTTATAGTCGGTCACGTTTTTGGAAAATCCTGAAAAAGCATAATTAAGAAAACGCCCTTGAAATCCTTAAAGTGGGGCTGTCAAGGGTATTTTTGTAATTTGGAAGTGAATTTGGTAATTCTGAATCAAAAAATGGATTCCTTGGGTGAAAATATGTCAGAATAGCACTAGTCAGAATTTCAGAAAAAGTACAACCGGACAGAGTACGACGGGGTCGGCTGGGCTGGGGTCCCAGGGGCATTTTGGTAAATTTTCACCTTAGGCTTATATAACTACAATAAACACTATGGAAGTGTCTAAAATGGTATATGAATGGGTTTGAACCTAATTCTTGTACATTTGATATTTTATGACTGATTGGAAGCTTGAGCTTAGCACGCTTTTCGAGGCACGCAAAATGGGGTGAAAGAAACTTGAGGTAGGGACATTATCCTTCATACTTCATGCCTTAGTCTATATGAATGGGTGGTTACCCTGGTTTGTGCTTTTATTGATTAACATGGTATGCTTAGATAGGGCAGTTAGTGCCGGAAGTGCATTTACACCTGAGGGATTAGATGAGAATCCAACTAGTGTACGCGTAGTGGGGCTGGAACCCTACTCATGTATACAAGACAATGTGTTATATTTTTTATTAATTGGTACATTCGTGGTACATATCATATTTACTTATTGCATGTTATGTGAACGATAATATGTTTCTACTGAGATTCTAAGGAATCTCACCCCTTTTTCTAAATAAAATACTACAGTTGGTGCCAACGGCTCGAAAGGCAAAGATGAGGATACAGGAAAGTGGTGGGCATGTTTCCCAAGACGAAGATTGTGGTTATATCTAGTATTTAATTTTGAATATGTCGATAAATTGTATATATTACCTAACGCTGAAGGGAATTCCTTAATATAATCATGTACTATACATTATTAGTTTTACACTATCTCTGTGTTGCCTACCGAACTGCGCACAACTACTCTGAAAATATGGAAAATAAACTAAGGGTATGACACTTGGTCTTCCTCTCTGTGAGTATTCTGATATTATTGATGCATGGACAAGGATGTGACAGCGTTTGCTTTAGTTTATGCCTCCTAAATCACCTTTATTTAGAATTTTTCATTTCTCCTTATTTTATATATATATATATTCTTCAATTTTATTATAACTTCTCATATTTTCTAAATATCAAGAAAAAAATCTTATATTAGATATTTAGTCTAATAAAAAAATATGAATACTGAATCTTAAATAAATCTCATGCCTCCTGATATATGTGGCCACTATCTAGGGGTGGAAATAGGTCAGGCACCTAACAAGGGCTTACGGCCTAACCTACATAAAGCCTAGCCTAGCTTATTTAGTAAATAGGTCAGTCTCAAACTCAAGCCTATTATCAAGCCTACTTAGATAAATAGGCTAGGCATATTTTCATACAGCATAGTCTACAAGCCTATATGCCTAGTCTATTTAAATTTTTTAATTCATATTATTATATAAGTATATATAATATTTTCTAAACAATTTTATAAATTATTTATAAATTTACCAACTTAACATTAATCCTATGTTTTTTTTACATTGACCTTAATCCTAAGTTCCACATCTTGTCGCCATTACATTCAGCACTTGCTTTCACATCAATCATTCACCTTTACCTCTCTTCTCTTCGATTGCTCGAGATGACAATACTAACTCACTCATTCTCCCATAATTTGTGTCATCCACTAAAGCATAATAATTTCTATAAATTTATTTTAGTGCCAAATGAAATATTATAATCTTAGTAGGAGGATTTTGTCCTAATTTATGTGAGAAAAGTAAAAGAGGTAAAATCCAATTTTACATTATGCTTGTTATACTTGGTCAATTTTAGAAAATATATCTCATTAGTCCACACACGATTAGTTTTCCTTTTTCCTACTTGCTTGGACAACTGTTTTCTTTAGACATTCTTTTCTTTTCCTTAATAAGTCATTATATTACGACGAGAATAAATATTAAGCTTCTAAGATATAATATGAGATTGTAAATAAGTGTGAAGGGTTATATATGAATTTTGAGGCATAGGCTTTAAAGCAATGATCTGAAAGCCGGACCGGACCGGACGGTCCGGCCGGCCAGACCGTTGGTCGAAGACGGCAACGGCCCGTTTTTATAAGTAGAGCCATTTTCGACTTTGAGCCATTTTTCAGTCGGAAAATGCTTTTGAGCCGGGATCCGGAACAGCTGTGCGACAACCGGACGGTTGAACTTGTTGGTGAGAAATGGGGTAGAAAAAAATCAGAAAAAGATGAATGTGAATTTGCTCTGTCTGGTGCGTTCGGTTTGCCGCAGCCGCATCTTGCTTCAACTCCTCCTGCCTTTGCTCATCCATGTTGTCTGGTCACTGCTTTGGTTCTTTGTCTGAAAGTTCAAGTTAAAACACAGCTCCCATGGAAGATGAGGAAGAGGTTGATGGCAAAGAAAGTTTGGGGTGAGTTTTCACTTTTTAGACCAAAGGAGCTAAGTTGGCGGGCAAGAAAATTAGTGCTGCACAGTGCACAAGTTGTCAAGTCTATTAGAGAACACGTGATGGGGCAGAAGGCTTGATGCAACATATTTTGACTTGAAATTCAAGTTCCAATCAAATTATTATATATTTGGCCCAAAAAAATCAAATTATTATATTTAAGTAAATACTAAATGTCCGGTCATGATTTTAAACTGGGGGAGAGATTTTAGGTGAAAAAACTGAGAGATTTTATTCTACATTATAAAAAATATGAAAAATAGTTTAGTGTAATTATGTTGTTTAGTTTAAAAATTAGTTATGATATTTGTAAAAATGAGAACAACTCTAATAAATTATTATAAAATAAAATGTTATATTTAAAATTCATGTCATATGTTTATCTTTTTTTTATTTAAAACCATTAATATTAATATAAACTTTATATATATATATATATAATATTTCTTATAAGGTAAATAATATTTTTTATTTAATTAATATGTAGCGGCTCAACCGAACGGATGGACTGATTCAATCAGTTGAATCATTACCCGCTAGCCTCTCCGGCTCAACATTCGGTCCGGCTTTTAAAACATTGTTTTAAAGGCAATTTAAAGCTCTACATTTTAAGTCTTTAAACATGTTTCATGCCTTGTGAGGCTTTTCAAAGGCCAAGGCTTATGCCTAAAAAAAGTCTACATACAAGTTTAGACCCAGACTTTAAGTGCGTGTTTGGAATGGCTTATTTTTGTCCAAAACGTGCTTATAATTCGTGATTCACGGTATACGAGGTAAGTATGTGAGAGGAGTTTTTTCTCGACTTGCGTAATACGGGCTTATTTTTTAAGCCACCGCTAAAACAAACAAGCCTTAAATCTCTATTGCAGACCTAGGCCTACTTAGGTAAAGGCTAGTCTAGCCTAGCCTATTTTTAAAAAATAAATAGAGATCACGCTATTTTATTCAAAATGAATATATCAAAAATAAATTTCATCAATTAAAATATATTCAAATGAGATATAATTCCATGGTATAAAATAATAGAGACCACAATATTTGATTCAAAATAAATAGACCTAACGTAACCTTAAAAATAAATTAAAATGTATTCAAATAAATATTTCAAAAATAAATAGAAATATCGGCAAGGTAGTTACTATCATATTTATGAGATACAATGGCGTGGTCAAATCCCACTACTCCCTCTAATGACTTCCTAGCTATTTGATTAAAGCAAAATAAATATAAATTTTTGTTTATATTAAATAATGAAGTCATACGTGCTTGTTTGGGGATCATGTTTAGAGTCCTCAAAGTGCTTATTCACGTAAATTAAGACAAAATTTCTCTCACATATTTATCTCGTATACTATAAATCATGATTGAAAAGCTGTTTTTGAAGGCTCCAATCGCTATTTCAAACAAGCGCTGGGTTTATGGTGGCCCTTGCAATGAGTATATATATGTACAGTCTTTTTGTATTCCAGGTTACTCCACCTTCTCTATTTTATTTCTTATATAACTAGCCTAGAACCCGCACAATACGTGGGCACTTATTGTATATGTTGTGTAAGTTTTTATTGTTTACATTTGTAATATAGTTTTAATGTTTAATACTATTAACTAAAACTTACAACCATTTTAGTTCCCTTTCTTCCTTCTCCGATCTCCATAGATGCATAAATAATAAGTAATACAAGTAATAGCATATTAACTTTCCTTAGACTTGGAAATTCGACAAAAAAAAAAAAGACTCGAAAATTCAATCTTCAATGTAGGAAGAAACGAAACATTTTTAGGTTATGTTACCCTTCTTAGAATATAGTTAAAGGCCAAAAAAAAACATATATTACTTGTAAATGGATTTTGTGAGTATAAGGTACGGCCTGAGGTACGCCCATAATCTACAACACCTTTTGGGTTGTCCCTGTTAGGAATAGATAGGATATCATGAGAGGAATCACAATAGTTCTATAAAATCAGTTCTTCTCCACCTAAAATGAAAAAAAAAATAGTTTGCTAAATAAAATGAAATCAAACCAAACCAAATTCAAAATATTCAGATGCAAGGGATTATGATACTATTAATGCGGCGAAACAAGACTTTAGTAAAGACCTACCCATTATTCTTTGGTTCACACTTACCATTCCCATTCTGCTTCTTAATTAATATGTACTTCTTTTTTAAGGACTTCAATAAGAAAAATCTGATTTCATCATTTCAACGACTTCCTTACCCTAGAAAAAGAAAGTAATCAACTTTACATTAGTAGTAGGGATTGTACAAAAAGACAAAGAGAAATTATAACAAAAAGGAAATTCGGTAAGGACACAAGATGAGAGAGAGGTTGAGGAGGGGAAGAGAGGCTAAACTATATGCTAGAAAGAGACTGATTTATATTTAAACATGTTGAAAAGTTAGCACTACACCCCACTTGTAACACTCCAATTATTAAACCACAATTTTAAACTATTGTTTAAGTAACCTACCATGATAATGAAGGACTAAAATCCAAACAATAAAATTAATCATTGCACAGAGAGCAAAATCCAACTAGAAAACATTTATCAAATCAGCTAACCATACCATGATAGAAAAGAATATGTCATGATATAATAGTTTTAACCAACAATTTGAAAAGTTAACCAACAAATGCGGTTATTGAGGAAAAATATTTGGTTATGATTGAGGGAAAAATAAGATTGGTATTGATATTGATTTAAAATATGGGGAAATTAGAATGAAGGACCTGCATGATAAGATATTTATTGAAAAAGGGTCATAAAAATTGTAATTACTTAAAAGAACTAAACATCATAATATAATTTAAAATTACTAAATTGTCCCTAATAAAACCTCCTACAGTATCTCTTATATTCATAATTAAAAATATAACTAAAATCAAAAGTAAAACCTCTCATCATTCATAAGTAATATGATCGTATCTTTTTTAAAAAAATTTTATTTTTCACCAAGTTTCATACTCAATCAACATTGATATCAATAAAGCTCTTTTTATAAAAATAATTACCAAACTCCTTTCATGTTTTGTTAGGATATAATAGATTTTTTTTTTTAAATTTTATTAACATTAAATGAATTTTTTAATCCACATCAATTTATTCTAAACTAAACATAAATCATATAAACTTTTTTGGTTTAACATATATAATAAATTATAAAATACCTTAGTTTTATTAAAATTATATAATTATATTTTAATTAAATTTTTATTTATTTTAGCAAATTATAATTTTGACAAAATTGAGGAATGCATAATTTTTTTTCATAGATATATGCAAGTTGTGAAAGATGAAAAATGAGAAAAATTTTATTTAATTTAATGAAATTTAGAATTTTGTATTAGTTGGTAGTAAAAAAACAAGAATTTTGTATTAGTTTTGAAAATAAGAATGTGGTAGACAATGTAGAAGGAAATGCAGAAGATTTCCTTGGGGTATTTTAGGATTTTTAATTTTTAATTTTTGTTTTTGGTCCTTCTAAATAATTATAAATTTTTATTATCTTCCTCAATAAATATCTTTTCTTCCAAGTCCTTCATTCTAATTTTCCCTTAAAATATTAAAATTTAATATATTTAATTTAAAAATTTTACAGAATAAAAAATAGGTAGATTTAATGCATAATTTAAAATGTTTTGGAGAATATAATAAAATGTGGATTTGGATCCTCTCCTTTTCCCTTCCAGTTCATTCCCGTCTTTTTTTTTCAAAATGTACTGTTTTGGTGCAAAATATAAAAGCTTTTCACTTTTTTTTTAAAAAACAACATTGACTATCCCTGAAGTATTTTTCAGTACCAGTTAGTTTCCTAAAATATTTTTTCAAGATCTTAAGTTAGTTCAGGATATTGGATAATATTAAAAAAATATTGTAGAGTACTGACTAGTGTAATATCCCGAATTTTGGGATTGGAAGCTTTGGAATAAGCCTAAGTTGAGTGGACTACTAAGCCCCGATTTAGTAGATGTCCCAAATTTATCCCCTAATGATTCTAATATCTTTGGGGTATTAAGAAAGTGAAATGATGAATTTTGGAGAAAGTAATTATGTTTTTGGTGAAATCGCCTATGAGGTAGTAGGCTTTTCATGTTCATTTAAATAACCAAATGATTATCAAAAATTATGAAATTTTACAGGATGAAAGTAGACATCCTAAGATTTAATTTGATAGGTCATATGACTCAATTAGAGCTATACACAAAAAGATATGAATTTTTGAAGTCAGCACAGATAAACTGTGAAATTTCTGGAACAATATGCAAAGATTGAAATTCTGGGAATTTTTTGATTCCAGAAAGAAAAATTCTATATTTTTCCTTGAAACTAGACTCAATAAGGATTCTATAGGCTTTGGAATCACCTCATTTCGATTTTTCTAGAATTAGTTATGATTTTTCAAAGTTTGGGCAGAAATCTGCCAGAATTTCTGAAAAATCCGAAAATGGAAAAATAATTATTGGATAATTATAATATATTATAAAATCATATTTATCATCTTCCTCCTCCCATTTTCGTCAGTTTTTCTGAACTTAGAGAGAGGAAGTGTGAAATTTTAGAGAGAGAAAAGGGGAGGAAAAAACTTGCAAAGGTAAGTGATTTCTTCGGTAAATCGGTTCCTAATGCGTATAACTCCGTTCCTAAGCTTCCTTTGCATATGATTTAAGGTTTGGAGGCTCAAATTTGGATGTTTGGCATCTAGGGTTTTCAGCCACTTTGACAAAAGCTAGTGGGAGCTTGAGGTAACTTCCAAACTCTTGTGTATTGACTATTCTAGCTGCTGTGGGCAATTTAATCGGTGAAATTTCGCCGGATTGCCATTGGTTTTAAAGTTTGGAAATTGAGTTGCCTAGGGGTTATGCTGCCCAAATTGGGTCTTAATGTTAGTTGTAACCTAATGTAATGGTTAATAAAGTGGTTAGGAGTAGAAAGGAACGTGTTTACGGAGCCGAAACCGAAAAACCCCGATTTTCCCTGGAAAACCCATATATTTCGGTCTGGCTATAAATGGGTCTTAGAGTTGGATTTTCAATGGTTTGATGGTTCCATTGAGTTCAGGAGGGAAAATTAGGTGGGGTTACAGTTGGGCACTTTTTCGGAAAAGGCCGAGAAAACATAATTACGGAAACGCCCCTAAAACCCTAAAAGTAGGGCTGCCAAGGGCATTTTCGTAATTTGACATTGAATTTGATAATTCCGAGTCCGGAAATGGATTCCTTGGGCGAAAATATGTCAGGACAGCCCAGGTTAGAATTTCGAGAAAAGTACAGCCGGACCGGGTACGATGGGGCCGGGTCCCCGGGGATATTTTAGTAATTTTTCAAGATAGACTCATATAACCCCCAGAAACACTATGGAAGTGTCTAAATAGTACATTTGACATTGTAGGATCGAATATGGAGCCCCGAGCTGTTTGCACGTAGATCGAGGCACGCGTTTCGAGGCGGAAAAGGGTTAAGGTAGGGGACTTACCTTACTTGCATGTATTTGATATCTTTGCTTGTGTAATGATGTATGTGATCGCTTTACTTGATTGTGTAGAGCATATTTGAATAAATGAAGCTCTGTTTCTGTTTTCGCTGTGGCCATAGTCTTGTTGCATGAAACGTTGAGCATGCAGAAATGTCATTATGGGGCATACATCTAGATAAAGCTAATATGTCATACACATAGCATCAATCATGCATGCATTATGGTATCTGTTTCCTACTGAGATTCTCTCGAATCTCACCCTCCCCTACCAACAATTTAGACAGGAGACGACAGAGGATATGCTGAGAACAATGCAGAGAACCATATGAGAGGATTGCAATGGTGGAACGAAGATGAGAAGATGTCTCCGTTTCATTAGGATGAGTTTAGATACCCTAGTAGCCTTGTGCGGCTACATTATTTGAATTTATCAGGTACGAACCCCTATGGGGAATTTATGTAATCATGCACATATTATCAGTATAGTTATGCTATTCCTGTGTTGCCTACCGAACCGCATGTCATTTCCGCGAATACTCTGGTAAAGGTGAAATTGAGATAAGGGCGTGACAACTAGTACTTAAAAATTACTTCAAAATGGTCAATATTATTTTAAAAAAAAAGATGAGGAACTTATGTATTTTACACCAAAACAATATATTTTGAGAGAAAAGGACAGGGGCAAATCGAAAAGAAAAAGGAGATGATCCAAATCCATAAAATGCGCCACCACCGGAGGTTATGGTGACCAACACGGATCACATTAAAACGGATATCTTTTTTTTTTTTTACATTGGCAAAAAAAAAAGATATCCTTTTTAACTACTCTACTTTATAGTTATATTTATAGATATATTGATAGATAGATAGATTTCTAATTTCTAATTTCTAATTTTTACAAATGATTTATCATGGAGAGTAGGAGATCAAGAGTAATGCAACTAAATAAGATTTCAAAATATTTTGTATTTTGTAACAATCTCCCAGTAAGCTTACATAATAACAAAATATAAGATAAAATAACAAGAAAATATAGAATAAGTAAATAATAAAATTTGAGTTATAAAAACACAAAAGCAAATTAAATATAGAATAAGTAAATAATAGAATTTGAGTTATATAAACACAAAAATAAATTAAATATAACCATAAATTATATCACATAATTAAATACCATAACAATATATTATTTTCCAATATTACATTTCAGATAGCTTACAAACGCAAAAGTTGCGATTTTGACAAAATTTTTTAGATATTTTAGATTGGAAAATACTTAGCGTGTGTTCGGGAAACAAATAAAAAAGCGCTTTTTGACCCAAACCATGGTTTTGGGTTAAATCTGCCGAACACCACATAATTACACAGAATCCCGTTTTTGACCCAAACCATGGTTTTGGGCGAAAAAAATCTATTCTGAGCTGAAGCTATTTTCAAATGCTTTTGGGTTAGAAATTTCAGACCGTTGGAAGTAATTATTGCGCTCCTGTCCTTTTCTCTTTCCCCTTTCCTGTCTTCTCTTGTTCATTCCCGTGATCTCCATTTTTCTTCCTTCTTCCTACGTCTCTGCATCTCTTTCCCTTGTCCTTTCCTTCTTGTTCCTTCTCGTCTCTGCCGTCTTCTGGCTTCCCTTGTCCCTCTCCCTTCCCGGTCGGCGTTCCGTCTTCGCCTCTTCGGCCCTCAACAGATTCCCTCTTCCCCTTGTCGTTCCCATTGTCTTGCGGATTTGAAACACTTGGCTGAGCGTGGCTTCGATCTTGCCTTGCTCCATTTTCTGGCGGTGAACGGACGGTGGTGCTATTTTCGGTGGCCAGTCCTCTGTCCTGTGATCTAGTTTTAATTGGGTTGACGGAAAATCGGCTACGAAATCTTGCCGGTGACTTTGTGAGGTTTGGCGACCCAGATCTTGGCCAGCGACTTCGTGAAGGTAGTGGACTTCCTACAGGTTGGTGTGCCATTTTCCTCTGCGTGTGTGTTGTCTGGTGGCCTTGCATTGTGTTTTCCTTTTGCGTTGGCCATGTGTTCTTGGTGTCATTTTCTTTTTGCGTTTGTGGTGTCATTTTCCTTTTGCATTGGCCTTGTGTTCTCTAGTATTGGTGCTCTGGTTTCAGTGCTCTGGTTATGGTGCTATGGTTTCTGGTTTCGGTGCTCTGGTTATTTTCGGTGATCTGATTATATCATAGTTTTTCTCTTTTCCTTATGTAATAAGAGTTAGATTTTGCTTCTTTGTGTGGGTTGGTTTTCTGTGTACAAGATAGCATTGCTATGGACTTTTCCTTTAAACATAGACGAAATTTATGTATGAGAGACTGTGGAGTTTCCCACCCTCACAAGAAATTTTTTTTTTTGGGTGAAAAATACAGGGATTTTAGCTCATCTCAATTATTTTCCCTTACAAGAAAATTTAACAGTGGTGAACTTCGTTTTGCTTGAATTCTCCTTTAAAGCATGAAATGGAATTTCCTTCCAAGTTTTGTGTATGAATTCATGTGTTTCCTCATAAGAAAACTTTACAAACGGTGTATTTTTAAAATTGGGACGTTGGTCAGTGCAATTGAGTCAAGGCATTCCCAGTATGAATTACCTTGGGAAAGGGTGTTAAAAAGTAAACTTGCTGTCAGTAAGAATTGAGAGCGTTAAATGCCTTGCTTATTCTTTGCTCCAATGCTAGAGTTGCTAAATGAGTGGTGGAGTCACTGATTTGTACTTTAGTGTTTAATTTGAATCGTAAAGGGTGCTGATTTGGTTATTGTTTGGCCATGAATTGACATATATTCATTGAGTATTTTATAACTTTTATGATATTTAACTTAAAATGATATATGGGTATGTTTTTCAAAGTATTTTGTTTTGCTATTTTAAATGTATTTTTAGAATTTATATACTTATCAATTTAGAAAATATGTTGTTCCAAGCTTCGTCATCATCAACCATGCAATCATCCATGTCATTTTCCATGTAGCTAATAGAACCCTCTACTCTAACAAGAAGCTTGTAACAAATAAAAAACCAGAAATAGACTACGAACAATGTGGGACTGATAATACTATTACTGAATAATAAAATCTGGATTGCAGGGGAAATAATGATTCAAGCCAAACCCAAATTCCCCATACAATCAAACAACATTGACAGAAACAGCAGAAACGGAACAAAAAACACATCAACACATTATAGTATTACACAAGAACATCATTGAGGTGTTAGTTTGTTCTATCTAATGTTGTACTTGTAGGAGAAAGTTCTATTGGATATTTCTCAGCTTCAACCTACTTCCATACTAGTATAATAGCTAAAATTATGCCACAAGTAATTAATTATTTTTTTCACTTGTCAAACCCAATTAACTAGTTAGGTTGTCAATTTGAAGTTTTTGTTTTTGACCTTAAGTTTTTGTTGATATATGATTGAAAAATACACTACTGATATGATATCCTTGACATATTCTTAACTGATATATAATTTGCTTTATGCATCCTTGAAATATCTCTCTCTTCTTAATGAAGAAAGAGTTAACATGAAGTAATACATGTTATCATATCTTCTTCTTTTCTGTTAATGTTACTATCATCTTCTTCCAAAAAAAAAAAGAAGAAGATAGTTATGATTTAGAAAAAGAAGCTCAATTATGTGGAAAAATGAGTAGTTTGACATAGAATAGGTTGGAGGAGATGCCGTGAAAGCTATATACGTGAGTTATTATTTCTCTTGCTTCTGTTTTTTCACTGTACATGTGACAATGTTGATTGATATGGTGTTTTTGATCTATAATGAAGTGCCTAAAAGATACTTGACTCTTGGTCTACCTTCCTGATTGAGTCTTTAAGCAATCAGGCCTTTAGTATTTTGCTTTACTATTTCTGCTTCCTTGTCCATTTCATGTATTAGTTGGCAACTTAGCAGCATAATGAGTAAGGTGAAAGCATCGTGGGATGTAAAAAGCATGAAAATTTTCATTGACTTGTGCATAGAACAAGTTGAGAAAGGAACAAGAAAATGCACTAGCTTCAAAAAGAAGAGGTGGAAAGAGATATCTGAAGGCTTTATTGCAAAGACAGGCAGATTATACGACAAGGGGCAGTTCAAAAACAAATACGATGCCCTTCGAAAAGAGTGGCACATGATTCTCGCATATTTCATCATGCCCTGACAACTCTGTCAATGAATTTTCCACATCCGCTTACAGGTATTTTTATATTTTTGTACAATGTAATTATTTTAAATCACATAGAATGTATTGGCATTTAACTTATTCTTTCATGCAGATAAATATTATTTGGTGGATGTCGGCAACCCTACCCCAACTGGATATCTAGGTCCATACAGACGCGAGCGTTACCATCTCCCTGACTTTCGGAGGTCATCTAGGCTTGAAAATGACAATGAAAGCTTCAATTACTTGCATTCAAGTCTCAAGTGCACAATAGAAAGAACATTTGGGGTTTGGAAGAACAAGTTTGCAATCTTACAGACAATGCGTAGCTATAGCTTTCCCACACAGGTTAAAATTGTTTGTGTGACGATGGCCATACACAATTTCATCAGAAGAACTTCTATTTCTGATCCTGACTTCCACCACCATGAATGAGAGGATAGTTTGTTTGATGTCGATGGCCCTGACGATATAGACTCTTCAACAATACCTTCATTACTTGCATCTTCATCTGACATGGCTTCTCTTCGTGATTCGATAAGAGATCAGATCATTTATTATACGCAAGAGCATTAGTCATGTGAATGTTTTCGTATTTTTTCGTACTATCTTTTTGACAATATGTTAAATGGTATTTTATCCATATTTTGACTTACTCTGTTATTGACATTTACTCAGAATTTGTACTTTGGTGTTTTGTAGAAAAGATTTCTTATTTTAGCAATTTTTTAATATACTTATATATATATATATATATATATATATATCTCTCTCTCTCTCTCTAGAAACAAGGCAGGAGTGGTAAAAAAACAGAAATTAAAGACACGGACACACTTGCAAAAATCAAAACTATTCCAAAGAATTTAATGAAGAATCATAATATATATATATATCTTTAGAAACTAGGCAAGCGTGGTAAAAAAAACAGAAATTAAAGACACGGACACACTTGCAAAAATCAAAACTATTCCAAAGAATTTAATGAGGAATAATAATATATATATCTTTAGAAACTAGGCAGGAGTGGTAAAAAAAGCAGAAATTAAAGACACGGATACACTTGCAAAAATCAAAACCATTCCAAAGAATTTAATGACGAATAATAATATATATATCTTTAGAAACTAGGCAAGAGTGGTAAAAAAAACAGAAATTAAAGACACTAACACACTTGCAAAAATCAAAACCATTCCAAAGAATTTAATGAAGAATAATACAGTGGGTTTGGCAAGAGATAACCCAGGTTGTCAAAGGAGATGAAAATTAATATAGTGTACGCCTTTAATATGTACGTTTGATCTAATTTTGTAATTTACTACATAATTGACTAATGTTATAATTTTATAATTTTTGCATCTATTTTTTTTATATTACATGATTGAAAAATGTTCTAATTTAAAAATTTTTGGACAAATTTATTTCATTTATTGTAATTATTATGCAATTTAATGTCAAATAATACTTAAAATATAATCTTATCCTTTATATGTAATTATCATAAAACTTAATGTCCTTTTTAGTCATTTGACTATGAAAAAAGCTATTATGATAAAATCATCCAAACACTCTCATTTTATCAAAATCACTTTTTCCCATAATCTATTTTCCTATAATCTATTCTCCAAAAGCTATTCTCTCCAGAATCTATTCTCCAAAAGCTAATAAGAACACACCCTTAGACCAAATTTTTTATATTCATTTTGTTATGTTCTCCAGTCACATGTGACTATATGTCTTATGTGATTGATGAACTTGATGTAATGAATATACAGAAATTGATATAAGCATGATCCTTTTAGATTTGAGATTTTTTGTAATGTGTTTTTTAAATTTAACTAAATATTATTATTTTAATTACTTAAAAAGCGTTAATTTATAAACATGAATCACGCAAAGTGGCCGGAAATTACCGGCAAATCCAATGACAATTAATAGAAACAGACAATTAAATTTGTTACGAGTTTGGATGATCAATTAAATAGTGCAAGTGTACACTGTCGTAATCAAGTAATATAGAAGTAAGTAGAGTATCGTTCCCACGAGGATTGAGCACTAAGTACCAAAATGGGTAATTTTAATTCTATTTAGTCGATCGATAAATTGATGATTGAGAGTACAAATAAAAGAAAAATAATTAAATATGAGTGCAGATGATATGAAAACAAATATGAGAAAAAGTCCTAGGGATTAGATTTCACTTAACAAATTTCGGATTGAATCACTTATTTATTCTAGCCCAATTTATTCCACATGATTGATAGTCGAGTTTCCCTAATTTAATTACTAGCCTCTTCCAAGGTCAAGTAATTCTATAATTAATTGCTAATCCAATATATTCCTATATGAATTTAAGCAATTAATTATGCATTAAGATTTATGAAACTCAATAAGACTACACAACTCATATGAATATATTCCTATTTCATATGCAAGTCATGGTTTTAATTATAGAATCTACACACATGCATCTCCTTCCGGTCTCAACATGCATATTGTAATCATTCAAGAGGTGGCCAATCAAATGAAAGCATTAAGAACAATAATTAAAACTCAATCATGAAGGAGAAATTAAAGCTAGATTTAATAAGTTAAGATTCAATCCGTCATTAGTAAGCTACGTCATCACCCTAGGAAAATGAAAATTTAGCTCATGATAAAATTAGAAATAAAATTAAAATAAATTGACATTATATAAAACTAGAATGAAATCTTCAGAAATACTGCATAAACTTGAATATTAAATTCTCAAACATAAATATACAACAAAAAATATACATAAAAAAAAAACTGGAGAAATCTAGCCGTCCATTTAGGAGGTAAAACCTTCCATGTAGGCAGCATGCAAAAAGTAATACAATACTAAGCCTTCCATGTAGGAGGCATGCAGAAAATAATATAATACTAAGCCTTCCATGTAGGAGGCATGAAAAAAATAATACAATACATAAAATTAAAAATAAAAAATAACATAATTTATTTAGAACTGTCAGAGAAAATATCTCTCCCTGTCAGAGAAGGAACTCTGACTATAAGAGAAAATTCTTCACGCCTTGTTCTCTCCTCCTCTTCCAGTTTGCAAAGAAACACACACATATATATAGGCAAGCGAGCGTCTGTCGCTTCTTCAATTTTTTCCACAGGTGCTACAGTGATTTCGCCTTCTTTTCACGCATTGCTACAGTAATGAACAGTAACCTGTCGGTTGGTTTACGCGTTTTTTCCGTGTTGCTACAGTGCTACAGTGATTCCGTCCGCTACAGTCACCTCCGTCAGCTACAGTAACACCTGCTACAGTGAATCCGTGATGAATAGTAACCGACGCTACAGTACTAACATTTTTTTTTTATATTTTCTTTATTTTTTAAATACTATTTATTTTACACCCAAAATATATTATAGTAAGTTCAAATATCGTCCATAAAATCATCATATAAGGGAAAATAAATATGCAAATATTTTACTTATCAAATTCCCCCACACTTAGCTCTTGGACGTCCTCGGACAAGAAATGACTAATAAATGCTTCCAACAAAATCAGAAGTGTCAAGTCATAAGTAAGAACACAATTGAAAAGTAAAGAGATCATAGTATTCATGAATCAATGAAAATATAAATTGGTAACTTTGTTTGAAAATGAATAAACTGAGTTTGTAAGTGTAACTCATTCTCTCAATCTCTCAAGTGTTTAAGGGTAAGTGTTTCGCTCAAATTAAACCAAAAAAATTGCACTACCATAGGCTTGCTAAAAATCTCAATCTCCACTACTTAGTTCACATGCATAACTCAAATCAAAAGGACTTATTACGGGTTGTAATGGGGTTAAGGTAAAAGGAATGTAAAACATAATATGAAAGGCTATATTTAAGAAATTTAATAGAACAATTGAAAAATGGGCTACTTAGAAATTTATCTCATCATATCAACCCACAATTCAAATACTTGACATATTTTTTTTTTCTTTTTTTTTTCTTTTCTTTTTTTTTTTGAATTGCAACTATAAAATTGATGATATATACACCCCCACACTTTGTTAATAGCCCATTTCACAAAAATTTCTAATGCTCTACCAATCTTCCGAATAAGGTAAAAGCACTTGATATATCATTAAAGTACATGTTAATGGGTTGAGAACAAAGAAACAGTCAATTAGGCTCAAAGGGGCTTATCAACGGTATAATTGCAAGGTTGGCTATTTGGCTCTGGCTAAAGGAAATGAATGCCTTAATCATTTTTGAATGTGCATGTGAGATGTAATTTCAACCAGATTTAAAGCAAGTTCTAGAGTGACAACTTAATAGGTGAATATCACACACAAGAGAAATAATCATTATAGGCTCAGAAGCTCACGGCTAGGAATTTTTAAACTCAGTTCATTCAAACTCAAAATTTATCACCAATTGCAACAAATCAGTTGTTCATTCATGCTATAAAATCTCTAAATTCAATTGGTCCATACTTAAAACTTGCGTACTTCTTAATATCATTACAAAGCACTTGAACAAGATTTTTTTTTTTAAAAGATAAAAAAAATTGCAACCAATAAAATGCAATTAATGAAATGCGTCTCAGGAGTTAAGAATAACTCCTTACTCTGCCATTTTTTCCACACCCCATGCATCAATGGTTTTACTAAATAACAAAAGAAAAACAGAAGAATTTTTTTTTTTCTCCTCCCCCAACCTAAATCAGACATTGTCCCCAATGTCTTCTAGAGCTCAGAGAAGGGTTTTTTTTTTTTTTTTGAAACATAAACACATAATAAAGTAAAATCAAAATACTAAGAGTAAAACCAAGAGATTAAGGAAAGTTACAACCGAAGGGTGGTATCTGGGTTCTGCTTCTGACTGCTATCTGAAGATTGCCCACCTATTTGCTTGACGAGTAGATCTGGTTTAGGTTCATAGGTTTGCAGTTGATCAAGCAGCTGATCAGCAGTCGGTGCAGAAATTATGGAATGGCGAGTCGCTTGGGGTATGAATCCTGTTTCCACAGCATGATCAAGAAAAGACAACAGATTATCATAAAAACCATTAACATTTAACAATCCTAATGGCTTTTTGTGATAGTTTAACTTAGCCCAATATACAATGCTAGAAATGCTATCCAACGTCCCCAAACCACCGGGTAGAGCAATGAAAGCTTGAGCATGGTAGAACATTAGTCCCATTTGTTGAGGCAAGCTCGAAACCTGTAACTCTTGTCCTAAGGAAAAAGTATGATCTTGCAACTCCTTCACCCTTACACTTAAACCCTTGCTTCCATTCATGGATGCAGAAACGGCCATACTTCCCTTTAGGCCCTTGATGCCTCCCCCGTACACAAAGTTGATCCCTCTGGCAGCTAATCCAATTCCCAGTTCATTTGCTGCTGTTATAAACTCTCCTTTCTTGCCTATATCAGTTTCACCAAAAATGCAAATAGATGTAAATCTACATTTTTGTGTGATAACCTTTTTCTCTTTGTTTCTCTCGGACCATGTACGCTTACAAGAGAAAGAATTCATATTTACAAATGGAAGTGTGTATATTTACAAATGAAAGAGTACATATATATAATACTAAAACAACGATAACAAAATCACACAAATCATACATTTTTCAAAGAAGTTTGAAAAAATTCCCACACAAATGACCGGTGGGCCACTGGGTGAAGAAATTAAACAAAAAGAGGAAAGAAAGTCAAAAGATACAGTAGAGTAGAAAAAAAAAACTGTCGAAAAGATAAGAAAGATTTGACAAAAGCATGATTATGTACAGTAGTTGTGATTTTGGCTCACATCTTCCTCTGGTTTTACGTCCAGTAACGGCTTAAACGATTTCTATGAATCGAGGATTGGCTTCCCATCCAGTTTTCTTATAAACTGGCAAACAGGGTCTTTTTTCGTCAGATTCCCAAGACAATAGCGCTCTTTTTCTCTGTTGAATATGTCCGCTAAATCAAGAAGAATACGATGAACATCACCACTCGGATGCGTCTCAAGAGTTTGAATGATATCATCCAGGGACTCCTTACTCAGTCCATCCTTTATAAATTTAATTTTATCTTCTCGATTTACAGAAACCATACCTTTACTCCTACAGCGCTGATCACAATTCCACCTTGCACATTTATGGCAGACCTTCATTCTTTTAGCTCTTCTCTTTTTGAAGTAAGAACTTCTTCCCATTCCTGGCAAAGGTTTAACAAATGAATTATGAATCTCACATGCTAAACGTACCTTAGCTTCAATGATCCAACGTATATCCACAGGAAGGCCCAAACGATTGAATACTTTCATCCTTTCAAGTCGACAGCTATAGATCTTCCTGAGCACATCTTTGGGAAGAGTGGGTAACCTGTTCTTAAGCTTTGCAAGAGATTCCTCCATGGTAACTTAAAATGAAAATGATGAAAACTAAAATCTCAATGCAGTGCAATGTGTTTCGATGAGTAGGAAAGAAAAGTGAGAGAGTAAGAAAGAAATGAGTAAGTAGAAAAGAAATTGAGTGAGCGGGAAAGAAAATTAAGAGAGTAATAAAGAAAACTAAGAGAGTAGGAAAGAAGTTTTGGGTTGCCTCCCAAATAGCCGCCCTTCTTTAACGTCTTTAGCTAGACAAAACCAAACCAATTTTTTTTCTTTTTATTTTTTTAAACTATCAAAGTAGAATACATCATCAGGAGCTATCAGAAGTCCTGTAAAATCACAACAAAATATCCAACCAAACCTTGGGTTGCCTCCCAAGCAGCGCTAAATTTATAGTCTTCAGCCAGACTTCTCAAACACAAACTACTAATCAAAAGTATCAAACACCAGGATCACCTTGTCTTCATTTCTTTTCAAGCAACAATATTTCAGAAACCAACAATGATCATTCAAAGTAATTAATTGTACTTCTTCAATCATAGACAATTTTAGAGTACAATTATTTACTGAATTCAAAGAAAGAACAACATGTATGTATTTGCAAACAGATTTAGGAATTTCCAAAATTTTAGAGCATCCCATAAAATTCACTTGACTCTCATCAGTAAGAGTCAATACTTCAACAGGAGAGACATAAACAACATCTTCTGGAATATCCACATTAGTTTCAATATCAAAATCACAAAGATTAGGCTCCACAGGCAGAACCTCAATTGGACATCCATTATTTTCTCCAAAAGTGATTTCAAGTTCCTTATCATATGCCACAAGAGCTAAGGTTTCATTCAATTCCACATCCTCAACTTCCTCATAAAAATCATCATCAACACAAGGAGTGGGAATCATGCTCAAAGAATTATCTTGCCTAATAGTCTCAAGTGATGCAATAATTTGACTCACATATATTCCAATATTTTGGACACTTGACTTGACTCTTGTGTCATTTTCCT
Organism: Inga leiocalycina; assembly: GCA_963242795.1. NCBI lineage: Eukaryota > Viridiplantae > Streptophyta > Magnoliopsida > Fabales > Fabaceae > Inga > Inga leiocalycina. The sequence continues at coordinate 77,735,527 of OY725323.1, forward strand.
TTTGCTCTCTACAAAATCTCTCTGTTGATTGCTCAAACTCCTCAATTAATTTTTCTAAATCAGATTTTTCCTTATACTCAAGAGTTTGTTCTTCAATATATGGATAAGAGTAGAAAGGAGGATTAGGACAATACCTAACATATGGATCCAAAAATTCTTGTTGCTCCAAAATTCCACCAGGATAAAATGAATGATCAAAGCAAGTTTGATGCATATTGAAATCATCTCCCATATAATGATTGGTAGTGCTATATGGATAATGCTCATAGGGATGACACTCTCCATAATAAGCACCAGAAAAACAATTATAAGGAGAAGAAATTTCAATCCAACCAGCATTTATATTTTCTTGTCTCATTCCATTCACATGCATTCCAGAAAAAGAACTAAGATATGACAAGTTATCACCAAATGAATGCTGTGAATAATTCATTTTTTTTTTTTTTGAATTTTTTTTCTTCAAATTTTACATGCAGACTAAATTAGTATTAAAATTACTTGGTATTGATATTAATGACAACAATCCCCGGCAACGGCGCCAAAAACTTGTTACGAGTTTGGATGATCAATTAAATAGTGCAAGTGTACACTGTCGTAATCAAGTAATATAGAAGTAAGTAGAGTATCGTTCCCACGAGGATTGAGCACTAAGTACCAAAATGGGTAATTTTAATTCTATTTAGTCGATCGATAAATTGATGATTGAGAGTACAAATAAAAGAAAAATAATTAAATATGAGTGCAGATGATATGAAAACAAATATGAGAAAAAGTCCTAGGGATTAGATTTCACTTAACAAATTTCGGATTGAATCACTTATTTATTCTAGCCCAATTTATTCCACATGATTGATAGTCGAGTTTCCCTAATTTAATTACTAGCCTCTTCCAAGGTCAAGTAATTCTATAATTAATTGCTAATCCAATATATTCCTATATGAATTTAAGCAATTAATTATGCATTAAGATTTATGAAACTCAATAAGACTACACAACTCATATGAATATATTCCTATTTCATATGCAAGTCATGGTTTTAATTATAGAATCTACACACATGCATCTCCTTCCGGTCTCAACATGCATATTGTAATCATTCAAGAGGTGGCCAATCAAATGAAAGCATTAAGAACAATAATTAAAACTCAATCATGAAGGAGAAATTAAAGCTAGATTTAATAAGTTAAGATTCAATCCGTCATTAGTAAGCTACGTCATCACCCTAGGAAAATGAAAATTTAGCTCATGATAAAATTAGAAATAAAATTAAAATAAATTGACATTATATAAAACTAGAATGAAATCTTCAGAAATACTGCATAAACTTGAATATTAAATTCTCAAACATAAATATACAACAAAAAATATACATAAAAAAAAAACTGGAGAAATCTAGCCGTCCATTTAGGAGGTAAAACCTTCCATGTAGGCAGCATGCAAAAAGTAATACAATACTAAGCCTTCCATGTAGGAGGCATGCAGAAAATAATATAATACTAAGCCTTCCATGTAGGAGGCATGAAAAAAATAATACAATACATAAAATTAAAAATAAAAAATAACATAATTTATTTAGAACTGTCAGAGAAAATATCTCTCCCTGTCAGAGAAGGAACTCTGACTATAAGAGAAAATTCTTCACGCCTTGTTCTCTCCTCCTCTTCCAGTTTGCAAAGAAACACACACATATATATAGGCAAGCGAGCGTCTGTCGCTTCTTCAATTTTTTCCACAGGTGCTACAGTGATTTCGCCTTCTTTTCACGCATTGCTACAGTAATGAACAGTAACCTGTCGGTTGGTTTACGCGTTTTTTCCGTGTTGCTACAGTGCTACAGTGATTCCGTCCGCTACAGTCACCTCCGTCAGCTACAGTAACACCTGCTACAGTGAATCCGTGATGAATAGTAACCGACGCTACAGTACTAACATTTTTTTTTTATATTTTCTTTATTTTTTAAATACTATTTATTTTACACCCAAAATATATTATAGTAAGTTCAAATATCGTCCATAAAATCATCATATAAGGGAAAATAAATATGCAAATATTTTACTTATCAAAATTCACATTTTTTCTTTAAAAAAAAAAAAGCGAGGGAGTGCCCCCACCAAATACTAATTAGCCAAGATGCCACTTGACAGCCTCACAGGAGTCCTACTTTCATCCCTACTTTTATATACTTTAGATAGATAGATTAATCATGTTTGAGATAGCTTATTTTTTACTTATAAGTGCTTTTCACATATCACATACTTACTTCGTATACCGTAAATCACGATTTAAAAGCATTTATAAACTAAAAGTGTGTGTTTGGTATTGCTTATTGTGGGTCAATAAGCACTTATTACGTAAGTCGAAATAAAAATCCTCTCACATACTTACCTCTTATACTGTAAATTACGATTTATAAGTACTTATTATCTAAAAATAAGCTATCTCAAATGAGCACTTAAGCTATCCCAAACAAACACTAAATTGTTTTATGATATATTAATCTAATGAATAATGTATTTGATTTGCAGTGAGGATTGTTGCAGAATAAGGAATTTGTAAAATACAAATATGTTAATTTTTTAACCCTATGCATGGGATATGTGCTGGTTGGGATAAAAATCTTGCAACAAAGAAACAATTCGAAATTGCAAAAAGACCTATAATTGAAAACAGAAGGAATATTTCTTTTAGGCATTCTTTGGTTTGAGGTTTTTTTATGGATGGAGAGGGAAGAAATTTTGTCCTTTAGTGCTCATTTCCCCTCTCTCTGTACCCCTCAAATTTGTGGTCTTTTTGGAGGGATAAGCAATATAATATCTTATTATGACTAAAATGATTATGCTAATTTTTCATTATCCTAAATTTATCCATTTGATTATAAAACCCATATGATGTTTATTGGGATCAATCAAATAAATTAGAAAATCTATCTAATAAAAATATATCTTATAAAATCTATCTAATCAAATTATATCTTACTTTAAAGTACTAAAAAGTTAAATCTATCTAATCAAATCTTATATAATCAAATATTATTTGACTTTAAACCCAATATCAAAACAAAAGGTTCTCATTATTAGTTATAACGTCTCTAATCATTATTAGTTCTAACATTTTTAAAGTTATGTTTGGAATAACTTTTTTTTTAAAAAAATAAGTACTTATTACATAAGTCAAGATAAAACTTCTCTCATATACTTACCTTATATACCATAAATCATGATTTATAAATATTTATAAATAAAAAATAAGTTACCCCAAACAAATATTAAGTTAGCTATCTTCCTCTCAGCTCCTCAAATCTACATCATCGGTTTCGACGGCTCCGTTGGGGCTCTGAGCTGTTCCTTCCAGGTTCTTCTCTCTCCCTCTTGCTTTCTCCATTCTTATAATTCCATTGTGGTATTGTTTGTCCCAATGCAATCCGATTTCATCGTCTTCTCTTTTGAAATTTTGTTCCTGAATCGTTCTTTATCTAGGCTTCGTTCTTGTCAACCACTTTTGCCTACTTGTGTTGGCCTTTGAATTTGTATGTTATTCAAATAAAATGTGCACCTTAAATAAGATAAAGTTAACCAAAATTAGTAAATCTCACTCATAAAGGAAATAGGCACAGGAGTAGGTACAATCATAATGCACAATAGTCCCCGTATCAGAAAGATAGAAAAATGGTTTTTTTTATCATCTGACTTTTAAAAAAGTAAGATAGGATTAAAAGTGAAAGTCTAAATGTGATTTGTGTTTGGATTAGTGGTGGCAAAAATGACATTTTTTCTAACCTTAAACCTGTTTGGATTAGAGTTTGAAAAGTCCATTTAGATATGGGAAATGACTGAAAAGAGCATGAATCTTATTAAATATTACATATGTATATATATTAGTTATATATATTGTGATAATTTAAGTAAAAAAATATTAAAAATTTTTTATAAAATAAAAAAGGTGAAATTATTATTGAAAAAAAGAAAAGAAAAATATATTGTGATAATTATTATTGAACCTAAAAAAATCTTCAGGATAATATTGATTTTTAGCAAAAACTTTTGGAGCAAATTTGTACCTTAACCTTTTTTTTAATACCCAAATTTTCAAATGTTTTTACATTTTTTCTTTTAATAATTCTAAAATAAGTGACATTTTGATATCTTATGAATATAAAATGGGATACTTAAATTTTTATGATTTTACATAAAAAATTTAAATTCATCAATTTTTATATATATAATTCAAACAAATTTTTGCCATACAAACCCCACAATATTGCACAAAGCCATCTGCATTTTGTCTTTTTCCTTTTTCATAAAGTATAAACTGTTTCTAATAGTTTTTGATAGCCCCACACACTTGTTGCACTGCACTGATCATTAGTCAACAAAAATTCTCCACTGTGATGAATAGTTCCCCACCGCTGTGTTTATGGGCTTCATAAAAAAGTCTTTTTTTTTTAATAAAAGCACAGTGGTTATCAACGTTCTGCCAAACAATCTCAAATATGCCCATTGGGCTTTTTTCTTAAAAATGTGTGACTGCCTTCCTGAAACGCTATGCCAAACAGACCCTTAGTCTGTTGTTTTAAAGCCATAAAATGCACCTGAAACATAAGTAGAAATTTGACACTAGTAATTCAGATTTTTTTAGTGGATAGTAATTTAGATTTTCTAGTTAAACGAATCACTTGACTTCTTGAAGATAAGAACTGAAAATGCCAGCTCTCCATTAAGCTAAAGATTGGATGTTGATCATCCCTAGCTTGTATCTTGGCAAGTGCAACCATTTCCTTGATGGGATGAGAATCAGTCTTAACAATTAACATGTTTGGTTCTATATTGTGTTAGATTGAGTTCTTTGTGATACTAATTGTAGCCATATGGTTACGTAAAATCTTCACTAAACCCTCATTTTTAACAAGTTAATTGTAACATCTAAAGGGAACTTTCAATTTTAAATTCAAAACCGGGGCGGCTTTGGGGCATCAACAGTGCAAAAGCAGCGAAGTTGTGTGAAATGCAAAAAGTGTCCCAAATCTTCTGAAACGTTTATGTTTTCACCCGCCTTCTCCCTCCACACCACAGCTACCTCAGATAACATTTCCACGGTGGATATGGAGTTAGCTCTTCGAAACCCTAATTACGCGGTCCCACCTCCCCCACCAGCAGCTGATCCTCCGCCTCCGCCTGCGCCCTCCAATAATGGATTCATCTTCCCATTCCCCAAAAGACCGGCCCTTAGAGTCACCACTGAGTTCGACAGTGAAAGCACTGTCTTCTTCCACAAGATCTCTTGCAAGTTCTTCGATAGCCTTGCCAAGTTGAAGTTCTCCTTCAACAACACCAGCAAAGGTGATGTCTCCGAGCCCCAGCTCAGTTTCGTTTCTAAGCACTTGAGTATCCACTATGACCTTGAAGACCGGAATGCTCTCGTCAAGAGTTCCTTTGACATTGGTCCCAAATTGCACCTCACAGCTGCTCATGATGTCAAGGTACCAGCATCGTGATATCTCTACGAATCTGAAAATTTTAGTTCTTTTAATTTCGGTTATTTCGGGTTTCAAAGCTTTTCTTTCGCTACCATGTCTCTCTGTCTATTACTACTATGAAATATTATATCCTAGCATTTTCTTTAAGAAAATTACTTGCTGAGCTTTGAGTACTTTCTTTTTTTCTTGAAAATTTAGCCACGTTGCTTTAAGGGCTAACGAATTGAAGACATCGAATGCCTCCAGATTTTTGGTGTCTGAGCATTTCTATTACCTACCCTTTGTGTGTGCGTGTTTCCTTTTGTTGGGGGGGGGGGTTGATTATCCATCCTTAGCACCATAATTTTATTGTGATCTTCGTGTGCGTCACCATATTACTTTGGAGAGTGCATCTCGTACTTTGTATCTATTAATGATAGGCCTTATACGATATGCTTCATGGTTAAAGACTGAATAACCTAGCTCTGTAACCGTGTATTAAGAAATTTCAATTACCTGTTTTAACCATATGTGCTTTCTATTTTTTAATAATTTTTTTTTGGTCCTTTTTAAGGCTCAACAAGGAGAGGTTACAATGGTTGCTGATTTGGCTGATCCTGGCTATGCACTCGAATTGTCTACTGCAGTTCCGACTGTTGGATTGGTGTGTTTAATCATGCTGATATCTCTCTATAAAGCTATAACTGTCAGTTTTGGGCCTTTGTATTTTTATTATTATTAGCAATGGCAATAAAACAACCAAGAAACATTTTGGCTGGTTAAGCTTTATTTCTAATGTTAGTCTGTGTTTTGATCTTGTCAAGAACTACTTCTTTAGAAGCTTTACTATTAAGTGAAGATCCTTAACTTGCTCTTTTGTTGATATCTATAACCTGCACCATCACGTTAAGGCCCCTTGGGCTTGAAGTGTGGAATGTGTACAAACTACAAAAGCACATGTTCACCATACCTGTGTTGAGACTTAGCCATAATTGAGAGTTGGAGGTGGCAAGGATCGGACTTTTGAACACAGTCTTGTGGCCTTTATCCTATGTCTAGGACCACTTCATCCTAGAAGTTCAAGCTGTCAAGTATAGGCCTGATATTGGTTTTGATATCTCTAGTTGGTTTTTTCATTTTCATTTATTTGTTTTTCAGTTCTTCCCATTAAAATGTTTTTAGTGTTAGCATCAGTAGTGATGCACTTGTCTGATTCAGTATTTATGTCTTTGACTTGCTATTTGCTGAAAAACTTAATAAATGCCTTCATTTTTCTGAACATTTACCGAAGATAATACTGATTTTTCTTGTATAGTTTGTAATTTGACAATTTTAAGATAATTTTCATCCTATTGTCTCATTCTGCAGCCAAAAGCAACCTTAAAATTTCCTGTTGGTGAAGTTTCACTCCAGGAGGAAGAAGAGGTCCAAGGGGAGGAATACAAGAGATTGCTGTCTGTGAGTGGAATTGTTAAAACACCAATTTTGAATGGAATCTGCACTGCCCAATACAAGGATGAAGAGATGAAATTAAGATACTCCTACAAGGTGCCTTTTCTGCAGATACTCATTACACGCTTCCCTATCTTCCAATTTCTTCTTTCAACTTTCTGTTTATTGTATTTTTTATAGGATTTCTTATTATCTTAGATGCTTGCTTTTTGGTTCATTATTTGTAGAGGTTAAGGTGTTTATTTGACATTTGATTGAATTGATGTCAATTTTCAAATAAATGCAGGATGAACAAATGTCATTTATCCCAAGCTTGTCTCTACCTTCAAATGCTCTGTCATTTGCATTTAAGCGCCAGTTTGGTCCTTCAAACAAGTTAAGGTTAGAACACCCTCTTTGCAATTCATCATTCTTATCGTTTTCTATTGTTGAATGGTGATAAACCTTAAAAGAAGTCACATGTCTAAATGTAATAAGAAAACGAAGGGCATAAAAGCTTGTGCCAACCCTTAACAAGTAGCTTAGCTATTTTGATGAAATGGATAAGTCCCAGCACAAGTTGCCTCTTGTCTAGAAGTGAGAGCCTAAATATATAATAAAGTATTTTGGAGTCAAATATTTTTACCATATACCGGTCTGCATGTTGTTTTATGCCATACAAGTGCATCTAACCTGGGTCAACAATAGCTTTTACAGATCATGCCAACTCAAATCTATCCTTTATGTTTTAGATGTTGAAAATTCCGATACATTATTATAATTTTTGTTATTGGGTATGCTTTCACCATGTACAGTCTAATTGCGAGCATGACCAATATGAATGGAAAGCGGGACGATTTACAACACAAGCGCTTTTCATTTTTTGTTGATTTCTGAGAATTATAATCCCATAAGCCAATTTGACATTGGTTTTCATGTGAAAGTGCTTTCTAGAAATGACTTTGGATTTAGCGATCTGTGAGTATCTCAAGATATATGTTATTGGTTAGTATGCAAGATAGTCTTTAAGATTAAATCAACTGGTGGTGATCAGCTATCGGCAGAGCTCCTTCTATACTTTTGAAAAGGCTATGGTTGGCCTTCCTGAAACTACACTGCCAAAAACACGTGTGCACTGTGGGTATGTATGAAACAGTGCATAAAAACAAGAGTTTTACCTTCAATTGGACCCCCAATACTCTAATTCAATTTCCATCATTTGTGCTTGTGTCTTTCAATCCCATTCTTGGTTCGCATCTAATGAATGATTCAAAACATGTTATAATTGTTTCAATCAAGTGGTATAAAAAATATTTGTAGGGGAGGAGGTATGAACATGAATTATTCCACGGTGTTCAGCAGACCAGGTGCAGCATTTACATTGGGGCATTTTTTAGTGTCTAAAACAAGTCATTGTTTCAAAGTTTTCTTTAAACTATGATGGTTAAAAAAATACCCCCTCGGGTTTTTATTATAAGATAAATTTGAGGAATTGATTTTGGTCTTAAATATAATATATAATTTTTATATTTGTCAATCTTTTCTTAATTTATCCATATTGTCTGTTGATGTTCCCTCAATAATAATCAAAGAGGAGAGTGAACGAGGGAATTAATGAATATGACTAGGGTGTTTTAGAAAATACATATCATATTAACTCAATTAGTACCAAGATTGACAAAGGAAACTAGAGTTATTTTTGTCATGCTAAGTGCTCACATTTAAAAGATGATTGTGTGATTTGAAATTTTGGTTGTTTGGCATTTGACTACCATATTTTTATGCTACAATTATTTACAGTTTGTTCCTCGTTAACTTGTTAACATGTTTTCTGGATAGCTACTGGTACAATTTTGATTCCAACTACTGGAGTGCGGTCTACAAGCGCACTTATGTCAGAGACTTCAAATTTAAGGCTGGTTATGATTCAGAGGTTCGCCTTGGCTGGGCTTCTCTTTGGGTATGTGCTCCTTTTCCCCCACCTACCGTGACTATCACCAATATTGCCGTAACTGTTTGATAGGAATATGGTAACTTCAATTAACTTAGGCTCAGTGGTACTGCAGTCCTCCCCTGAGCTTAAGGATCCATGTTTGGATCCCAGTTGGGGCAAAATTAAGTAAAAAGATATGAAGAACTTGGTCTGTATAGTTGAGTGGCACAAAAAATATGAGGTTTCAGCTTTGTATCTGAATGTACTTTTTAAACCCATTCAGGTTGGAGATGAAGATGGCACGGCTAAAACAGCTCCTATGAAGATGAAAGTTCAATTCATGCTTCAGGTGCCTCAAGATGACATAAAATCCTCAGCTTTAATGTTTCGGGTGAAAAAGAGATGGGACGTATGAGTTGTTTACTGGCAAATTTTCCTGCTTTTTGTACAGTACCTTTGATTTACACAAGAGTGACGTTGATTTGTTGATAACACTACTTCAATCAGATCAAATTATACTGCGTCAAAGATGCGCATTGGTGTTGGATTATTTTCATACAAATTACAATTCTTCAAATGTGTTTGGATATCCAATTTCAATGGGTTTCACTCGTTTCAATGTGTCCGTCCGTCCGATTGGGAGTAGCAAGAATTTTTGGTGAAAAAGAAACAAAGAAAATAGGGAAAATGACACTTAGGTTTCAAACAACAGAAAAAATACTAAAAAAGTTTCTTTGAAAAGTCCATGGTCAGAGGGATTTTTCTGATATGAATTCCTATAAAAATAACCATCAAACAATTTAATCATTGTCATTGTTTACAACATATTATGTTATGCTTATGATATCATAAGTCATATTAACAACATAGTCAGTTATATTTATAATATATATATGAAATACGTGATTGTGTTGCGTTTACAACTTCTTCAGTGACATTTACAACTCATTAAATATAGCATAACATGTTGTAAACATAACTGACTATGTTGTTAATATGACTTACAATGTTGAAAAAATAGCATAACATATTGTAAACAATAACATAACATGTTATAAATAATAACAGTGGTTAAATTGCGTGGGGGTTATTTTTATAAATGAACATTGGGAATTTATATCAGAAAAATCTTTAGACCATTGACTTTTTAAAAAGACTTTTTTAGTATTTTTTCTGTTACTTGAGAGTTAGGTGTCATTTTCCCAAGAAAATATGACAAACTGTACTTCTATCTTAAAACACGAGTGGGTTCATAGAGTAGGCGTCACTGTGTGCAACAGTGCAAGGAACTCTATTTCGAAGAGTGTTTTCATGCTGGCGTTTAGCTATGTTTTTTATTAGTATTGAATTTTTTTTTTTTTGTATTCTAGGATGGGGTTTTGGGATTGGTCCAAAATGACCAAGACAGACTGGAATGATACGCAGCCCAATCTATATTCTTATATGTTACAATTTTTTTTTTTGGAAAAAATTATTTGTAGCTAACATATAGTTCAGCATAGTAGCATAATTTAGATTGTATGTAAAGCACAGTTGTCACCGTCTAATCTTTTATGACTCTATATACATAGACATGGATATGATATTGCTAATACAATCATGCATGCTTTCTATTTATAATATTCCCCCTAATCCTAAATGTAAGAAGGGGTTTATTTTAATTCTCAATATAATACTTCAGTTTATTTTATCTTTCAAATTTATAACTTTTTTTAAAAAACTCTGCCTATTTTTTTTAATAACTCCATGTCGAAGCATTTTTGTGGGGTTTTTATTTTCTATTAAATGAGTAGTTTTCTATACAAATCATTAAAATATTCCTTTAAGATAATCAACACATTTTTTTTATAAACAACTCACTTAACTATTTTTAATTTTTATTTATTAGTTACCTAGTTTTAACATCTAAGATAAGAGGAGTAACACGATGTATATCCAACAGCACCCCCTCGTTGACCAAGGTCTGATGATTGCAACGTCCTCATGCTAATTATCCTTTATTTTAAACAAAAAATTTTAATAAAAACAATATGTTGGTTGAGCTGGATCAGAACCATCAGCTATTAAATGAGATGAAATCATTATTACAAAGAAAAAACATGATTCGGTGAACAAAAGTCAAAGAGGCCATATTTCACTATATTTGTTTCTTGGTCCAAAAGAGACTATAATTTTTTTTTTTTTGGCTTGCCGAAAGAGGCTATAATTAGTTGTAAACATGATATGTATTTTCTGGCAAATATGTGTGTGTGTGTATTAATTTGCGTAAAAATGAAGAGGAGTTGAAGGGAAACATCACCGAAAGCAAAGATACTTATTAAGTTAAAAATTTTAAACTCTTTCTAATTTTAAAGACTAAGATTAATATTGATATTATACGGGCTTTCATCAATTTCATATTTACTAGCTTATGTATTTTCTTATTAAGTAATGGTCATTGTGATTTATTGTGCTATCATTTAACTAGGTATAAGCAGTTTGAAGGAATTTAAGGGGCTTTTTGGTATGAGGGATTTGAAAGGAAGGAAAATTTTTTATAATTTGGATTTTAAAAAGTTAGAGAAGTAGGGTTAACAATTTTTAATTAGTTATTTTTACTCTTTTATTTTATATCATAACTTTGTTAACGGTTAGTGTAACATCCCATTTTTATTCACTAATATGCCTTGTAATTGTTTGTGGCATTTAATGAAATAACTGGTGAATTTTGGTGAATTGGAAAATGCTGCAATGAAATTTCCGGCGAGGTAATGAGATTGTCATGTGGTTTTGGATGATTAAATGATGTCCAATAAATGTGAAATTTTTCAGAATGCAAGTAAACATTTCAAACTTTAATTTGAAAGGACATATGAGTTATTTGGATCTGTACACTAAGAGTTATGTATTTTTGAAATTAGCCAAGTGAAACTGGCAAGTTTCTGTGGTAGTGTCCAATATATTTTAATTCTGGAATTATGTGCTTCCAATTGGCTAAAGGAAATATTTTCCTTTAAAAATAGACTTAATAATGGTCACATAGTCTTTGGAATCACTGCAATTGGATATCTATAAATAAATATATGAATTTGTAAAGTCTGGCAAAAATTCTGCTAGCTTATACGAAAATTACAAAATATAAGAGTAAAATGATAATTTACCAATAAAACAAGAAGATAAATATTCCCCCCCCCCCTTTCTGGAGCTTCATTTCGGCCAAAAGAGGTAGGAGGAGGGAAAAAATAATTAATTGGGAATTTATATTTGTTTGGAGCAATTTTTGGGAGAGTTGATCAAAGAAAGAAAAGCATGATGACATAAGTCAACTTTTACAACTCCAATTAAAAAATTATATGAAAGAGGATAAATGGGATAATTGAAGACATATTATACTCCTTCCCAATATGTATTTTCGGTCAAGACATAGAAGAAAGAGAAAAGATGATGATCAACAAAATAGCATGTGATAAATATAATAAAATTAAGGAGGTGGATGAAAGATATTTTAAGAAGCCTCTTATCATCTTTCCTCAAGCTTATTTTCGGACAAATTAAACACAAGAGGGAGGGAGAGTTGGACGAAGAGACATAGAGGAGTAAAAGAACTCAAGAGAAGTTAGGGTTCAAAAGGCCAAAGATCCAAGATATGAGATGGAAATTCAAGAGCTTTTGCCTTCCAATTCTTGTAATACCTCTTCTAATCCCTTCTCCTTCTTGAATATCACTTATGACAAGGCAAAATCAATAGGAAGAGAGAGAGAGAGAGAGAGAGAGAGAGAGAGAGAAGGGACGATTAGAGAGAAAGGGAAGGAGAAATCAAAAGATAACGACAAATAATCTTGTTCTCTTTTGACTTCAAGGTTATATGATGTTGGTTGAATCGGTTGGTTGGTTGTTTGGTTTGCTTTGTCTTGTTTTGGGATGATGAACCCTAAAATGTTATGTTGCCCAAAAATTCCCTAAATCATGTTCTTTTAGTGCCTAAGTGTTACTCATGTGATTAGAAAGTGGAAGGGAAGTGATTAAACAAGAGAAATCAAGAAAACACACTTTCTCCTAAGAACCTAAATTTTGGTCTGATGCAGAACAAGAGGGAGGAGCCAGAATTTTGTAATTCTGATGGTTCCATTGAATTTATAAGGGAAAATTGTGTGGGAATATAGGTGTTCATGATTTTGGGATGTTGGTATGCAAATCTGGAAATTTTTTAAATTAAAGAAACATGTTGTTTGATTTGCCTCCAGTAAGGCGGTGTTATTGTGCAATGAAATTCATAAGCCAAACCTAGTCCAAAAATTATGAAACTAGGCAGGATTAAAGTAGACATCTAGAGCTTTAATTTGATAGGTGGCTCATAATTTTTGGACTTGTATACCAAAAAATGTGGATTTTTGAAGTTGTGCCCTATTTCTGGAATGTAATCTGAAACAGGGGAAGTTTTGTGAATTTATGGGGAAAATGTGATAATAGTGACTAGCTTTGGGTATTTTTTCATGAAAATACATTTAAAGAGCTTCACATAGGCTTTAGAATAAGTCAATTTGGAATTTCCTAGAATTAGTTATGATTTTCCAAAGTGGAATGAAAATCTGCCAGTTTATGGAAACAGTGAAATTGCATTATGCAGAATTGTACTGTGTAGAAACTGTTATTACTGCACTATATAACCAACATAATTTGATTTAGAGGCAGTAATAGTACAAATAATAATCAGTTACTTGTAACTCTAATTTATATTGGACTGAAAATTTCCTGACCCGAAACCAAAGTATAGGACGGATAGAGGAACCGAAAAAGGAGTCAAGCAGTAACATTTTTCTTGCATATACTATGTGATTATTATATATTTATGTATGCCATCTTTTGTAACAAGAGCATAGTGTCTCGGACACACATATTAGCTTAGTTGTGATCTGGGACCCCAACGGAGGCATAGGGTTAAGCTAGGGTTGAACAGTCGTTTGGCCTTGGATAGTGTGCACATAACATTCTATCATTTTACATAACATAGTGTATGACATATTTCTTTTCACATTTTATATGCCTGAAATGCATGTTGCTACTGATATTCGCTCGAATATCACCCTTTTTCAAACTAAGAACCTTATAGCTGAGGCTAATGGCTCAAAGGTTGAGGCAGTGGCTACCGGTGAATAGGGTCCCAATGCGTATCGAAGCTGTTGTAGATATCTGTGCCTGTACTTTTATTTCTTTTGTACGCTTACACATTTGTGTATATTTTTCAAATCATACGGGGAATTTCCTGTATTGTAAACAAGTACTTAATGTCAGTATGTTTTCATTATCTCTGTATGCCTTAAGGAACTACGTGCTTAATACTTTATGAATATCGAAATATTAAGGGGTTTGACAGTAAGCATTGTTACGTTTTTAAACCTTCAAGGTGATATTTTGACCAACAAAACTTTCAAGATAATATTGTGATTTTTTAAGTACTTCTTGAATTAATTTGCACCTTAACCCTTATTTTTGCTCCATATTCATAATATAGACAGAAACAAAGCTAGTTGAAATATGTGTATATAACTACACTTCACTAACATATTAATTTATACTCTCTCACTACTCATATTTTTTGGGGTCAAATCTCACTACTCATATTAATGTTTCAAGTTTCAACAAATCTATATAATAACTTATGAAAAAGACTAAAGACACCTTATAGAGTCCTATATATATTCAAGATCAGAGAGAGTACTCCTCCAATCCATAATATAAGCATGGTTGAACCACTTCATGTGGAGTTGTGAACAATAATTATTTATAAAACTTAATTATACAAAGAGATAATATAAAAAAACTAAATATTAAATGATCTAGATAAAGCATTATATTTTCATGAAAAAAAGAGATAAAGCATTTTATTTGAGCTGGGAAAACGGGTTAAATTCATCGAGCTAGCTCGTTTAGGTCCTGTTCTTATTAGGACTGGGTTTGAAAATGTACCTCTGAAATTATAAGCAGGCCTAAAAAGATCAGCCTTGATGGCCCAAGGGTTAGAAAGAGTCAGCCCGTTTAAGTCCTTTTATTTTTTATTTTTAAATTGTTCATAAGATACTAAAATTTTTACATTATCAATTATGTTCTAAATATTTAGTTGTTATTATCTTTTTTTAATTGAATTCTATAAAATGATTTGATTTATTGTTTTTTCATAATTATTTATTCATTTTAAACTTTAAAAGAATTTTCTGATTTGGACATTACATGATGATTTTAACTAGAAATTTATTTATGGTAAAAAAAAACTAGAAATTTATGAGTTTTAATAACAATGTGTCTTAATTTAAAGCAAACTAATAATTAGATTGTAAAAGTTGAAAATGAATTTTATTTGCATTAAAATAAAATTACAATTTGCAAAACTTACATGAACATATAGTATAAATACTAGTCCTAGAACTTTAATCTTTCTAATGGAAATGTTAATCCTTAAAACACAGGTGCTTCCTTATATAGTTTATGTCACAGACACATTGGCTAACGAAGCATGGAACATGGCAGTAGATTTGCAGTTGGGGGAAATACTTACATATTTCAGGAGCCCCACCTCATCTGTACTCTGACTAATTAAAATATAATAACTCATCCTATTTTAATCTTACATGACAAATAAATCATCTGAAAAAAATTCAAATTTCTTAATTTTAGGGATGAAAGTAGGGAATTGCGTTTTTTATTTTTCTAAATTAAGAAATTTATGTTTTTTTAAAATCATGAAATTTGAATTTCTTTGATGACTTATCTGCCATAGTGCCATGTAGAATTAAAATAAGATAAGTTATTGTATTTCAAATAGTCAGAATACAAATGAAATGACGCTCCTAGAACATATAAGGGTCTGTTTGGCAACGCGTTTGAACAAGAAAAAAGCCCAGTAGTAGCCAAAAGCCCAATTGCCACAAGTTACCTTCGTTTGGGAATACGTTTTATTTTGCCGTGCTTATAGGAAAACCGTAGCTTCTCCTTGAAGCTGAAAATCAGAGCTTTTGACTGAGAAAAAAGGAGCTTCTCTAGTAAATAATACACAACAAGATCCCTTTTTTTGGCAACGAGCTAGACTTTGTTTTTTGTGAAGCAAGATCCCTTTTTTTGGCAACGAGCTAGACTTTGTTTTTTGTGAAGCAAGAATTACCTTAATAGATTCATGCTATTAATACTTATATGTAGTATTTATCACAACATATAATTAAAATTTTTTTATTTTATCAAATTTTATTTATATTTTATAACTTCAATTATCATAATATATACAAATAATATTTATATAGGACCAAATTATCATAATACTTATATGTAGTATTTATCACAGCATATAACTGAAACTAGACTTATAAATACGACCACATTTTTTTGTCAAAAAAGACTTCTAAATAAGATCAGAGTGGCAGTATTCAATAAGATTTATACTCTTTTCAGTTATTTTTCATCTTAACAGGCATTTTAAACGCTAATCCAAATAGGTTTAAGATTAGGAAAAAAGTTACTTCTACCACCGTCAATCTAAACACAAATCACATATACAATCTAGCTTTTTTTCTATCTGACTTTTTCAAAAGCCTATCTATAAAAAAAAACTCCTTCTCCACCATTAATCCAAACATATACTAAGTATTTCTTTGCGGTTAGTTGCCACTTCACCTGATCATATTCAGCCCCTCTTGTTGATTGATCTTTTTTTTTGGGACACACACAAGCTAATGGCAAAATCACCTAAAGCGGGTGGTAACCAAATAGCTTAGGCACAATCTTATAAAAGCATGTTTGTTTCAACTTATAAAAACTTATAAGTTGCTTTTTACGTAAATCGAGACACAACTCCTCTCACATACTTACTTCGTATACCGTAAATCACTATTAAAAAACAACTTATAAGCAATCGAATCGCTCAACCAAACATACCCTATAACACACACCCACCAATGCGGTACTTGTTCATGACCAGGAGGCTAACTCCTGAGTAGACATCCTTTTCAATAAAAAAAGATTTATTGTTTCATTATTTAGGATTTTTATAAGATTACTATTTTAAATTATTGTTTTTGCATTTGCATCCACATAAATAGGTGAGGAGTACATGCTACCAATAAATACCTTTTTAATTCTTAAAAGTAAAAGGAAAAGCGACAACATCTGGGAAAAGCGGACAGCTCCAGTTCTAGTGGTACGGTGCTCAATCATCTTTCCTTCACATTTTTGCCACAGAAAGAGAGAGCCAAAGCTTTTCACTGTTCCACTCCCACCCCACCCACCGACCCGTGGGCTAAATTTACCCCATCTCGCTTTGGTTTTTTACCTTGTTTTCTTTCTCTTTCAGGAAAAATGGGCGGCGAGTAACTTGGATCTGTTCTCTTCTCTCTGCTGAGTCTTGTTCTTCAGTGGTGGGGTTTTCATATTTCATCATTGAAGAAGACCGAGGAGAAAAGATGTATCCCAGACTGATTCGCTCGCACGAAGGGATGGTTGGTCAGGAAGACATGCAGGGCGGTGGATCAAACCACAACGGAGACCCATGCCTGGTGTTGACCGCCGATCCCAAACCTCGTCTCCGTTGGACCCAGGACCTCCATGAACGATTCGTCGATGCTGTTACTCAGCTTGGCGGTGCTGGCAGTAAGTACTTCTTTCTTTGACTCTTGCTCTTGGCTCTTTCTTTGATATCTCTCTATTAACTTGTGTTCATAATTGAATTTTCATTGTATTGTACCCAATTGCTTTTTCTTGGAACCAAATGAGCGGACTGTGCCGCACCCATTTTATAGATGAAAGAAATTGAGTTGCTCTGATTAGCTTGCTGAGTAAAAACCATTCGAAGAGCAAAGACGAGAGAACTTTTGTTCTTTTATCCCTGTGTTGGCTTTTTCCTTAGGAATTAAATTGGGAATAATGAATTCTAATAAGCTTTTATTTGTCTTTGCAAATTTAAATCTGGTGAATTAAAAGTTTCTTTAGTTATAAAGAATAACCCTCCCTTTACAATAATTGGTCTTTCTTATGCAGAAGTTTCATGTCTTTAGTTATAATGGGTGGGGACAGCTAGTAGATGAAGATAAACTTAGGATGAGATTGGCAAATTTTTTAACTTTTGGATGACAGCATTTAAATAGAAACATGTCTGATTTAAGTAACCTCATGAATCACTGAATTCTGAAATCGATTACGCTATTTATAATCTTAATATCATTGGGAAATTTGACGGGTACTCCCTCTAGTCCTAATTATAAGGGCTTGATAACCGAATTACGTAGTTTAAAAAGGTGGTTAAAATTAGTTAAAAATAATAAGTATGTCTAAAATAAACTTTTTTTAATAGGTATGCCCTTATTTATGAGGGGCAAGTAAGAGAGTGAAATAGAATAAATGTAAGTATCACCAATCTTTTAATTAATACAATATATATAATTAATGGGAGACAAAAATGGAAAAACTTCATTCAGTGCTCAAACAACTCTTGTCAGACTCTTATAAAAAGGATCAAGGCAATTTAAATTTTAAGCTCTTATAAAAAGGACCGGAGAGAGTATAAGATTTTGGGTTATTTTTTTTGTGCGTATCATGAATTTAGATGGCGTAACCTTTTTGCAATATCCATTTTTCTTTGTAAATTGAACTTCTTACCTAAGTGTTAAATAGAAGTAAGCTAATTCATCAAGTAGAGAAAACAAAAATATACTGGATTCCTACCTAGCTCTCAGTTTCTTTTCTCATATTCCTCGTCAGTGTGGAAAGTTGTCATTGAATTCTTGATCTTATTTACTATGGCATTGGCAATATGCTGAATTGTATGCTCCAAAAGAAATGCTGAATTGTAAGAGTTCAAGAGCAATGGAGATGAACCAGTTTAGAAAGCTGAATACTTAAAAGAGGTTTTGATACTTTTCCTGTTTATGGTGGGATTTTGTTATGGATATTATTGAAGAGATGGACCAAAATATAACTATAAAATATCTTCCTCAATCAAACGGTGAAATCTGAGGTATGAAATGCCTTAAGAAGTATTATGATATTTGACATGTTTTCTCATTCAGAGCTTTTTTGTTTTTTTTTTGTAAGATTGTTACAATTTTCCTGTTACAGTTAAAAATCTTAATTGTTTTAGCGAATTGATCATTATGAAGCAAAGACTTGTGTACAATTAGGATGTTAATTGAGTTTCAAGTTAAATTTAACCACCTTACTGATGACCGTGGACTAACCATCCTTTGACACTACATATGTCTGTATTTTCTTCTGAGATTGGTAACATGAAAATAACCTCTCCTGGTCAATTATTTTCACACTCTTTTTGTGTGGGGAGGGGGAAAGGGAAGACACAGGTGACATGGAATTATGTTTTAAGTCTCTACATCATCAGCTCAAACCATATTGCGTGTAATATTATTCTACTTTGAAGTAAAAAAATATTGTGCAAATCCATCAAGCTGTCAAAATTGAATAGTAGGCTTGGCTGTCATTTTCTTGGCAGGTCGAGTCATATGATCTAAGCTTTGATTGCTTGCTAGATAGCTGCCAAAACCTTTTTTTTCCCATCTTGTGTCTAGTTCCAGTTGAATGTTACTGCGTAGAGTATCACCATTGCCGTTTTCTGATTAGGGTCTTGATATTTTATCTGCAGAAGCTACACCAAAAGCAATCATGCGGACCATGAATGTAAAGGGTCTGACTTTATTTCATTTGAAGAGTCATCTTCAGGTCTCTTCTTGAATTATTGTCATATACTATTTTCAAATTAGGCTTTCTAGTGGTGAAACTTTAATATTATAACTGTTCCTTGCTGCATTGTAGAAATACAGACTTGGCAAGCAATTAGGCAAAGATATGGTTGAGGGATGCAAAGATGGTAGGGTTCTCATGTTTCTTTCTTTCTGATTATGGTTTTACTGTCCTTTCCAACATTAATAGTGGTTCTTCCTCTCTTTTGTGTTCTCTTAGAGAAAAGGTTAACCTGGAACATTGCATTTATGATTCTACCATTATCATGCATGAACACAAATTTTAAACTGATAGACATTGATGAGGAACGGTCTCGGAGCTAAGCTTTTTAGGTTAGTATGAACTTCAATTGACTTCTCATTGAAAATTTGTGGAGGTTCGTATCTTTTAGAAGGCCCTTGTACCGACAAGTCTTCCCCAAAGTTGCCAGCTTCTGATACAAACGAGTTAGAATTCCTTCCTTCCTTTTCCATTTTTGGTGTACTAGACTGGATTATGATTTCTTTCAAAGGTAGCGAGTTGATTGTGAGCAATGCGATGTTGTTTCTAGGGGTCATGAAATCAAGGAGGCTTTAAGAGTGCAGATGGAAGTACAAGGTGAACTACATATGCAAGTGCAGGTAAATTTCCTTTTTTGTATTTCAAGATTTGTTTCTGGTTTGGTTCAATGAATCTTGGAACACATCAGTATATTTATCAAACCTACTGGATGCTACAAGTCATGAGCCATGTGGCTTCTAGCTTAGGCTATGTATAACACATGGGACCCAAGATCTTTGCTTCGTAGATGGAGCTACAATTGATAATAACATGACTGCTTGTGCTTTTGCTAGTTCTGAAGTTCAACAATCTCTAAATGAAATTTGCATATCTACCCTTCTTGTTACTAATTTCTAGATTCCTATACAGGCAGAGAAGCATTTGCAGATTCGCCAGGATGCAGAGCGAAGATACATGGCCATGCTCGAAAGGGCTTGCAAGATGCTGGCGGATCAGTTTATTGGTGCTACAGTTATAGATACAGACAACCAAAAATTTCAAGGACTTTATGGAAATAAAGCACCAAGAGCTCCCTTTGTTGATCCTCTTGGCTTTTACTCCTTACCGTCTACTGGTATAACCGGAGCGGTTTATGCTTCAGGTGAAGAATTCCCCAATCTCCATTCCCAAAGGGCTGACTGTTCAACCGAAAGCTGCTTAACATCGCAGCACGAAAGCCCCGGAGGTTTGACATTGGAAGGATCTCCCATTAGTGGTGGGGCAAACAAGAGGATGTTGAGCTTGGAATCCATGACAGCAGCACCTTTAATATGGAGTCAAGCCACCATGAGAACTCAAGGCATCAATGTGGCCCAAGGTAACCTACATGGAATAACTGAGTATGGCATGTAGATGTAAGTGGAATATCTGCACATAGTCATGCGATAGAGGCATCTTTGGGCTTCATTCTCTTTTTAGAGGGTTAGTGCTTGGATTCTGAGCTGTTCTTATCTAATAGGTTGGTAGGAACGGTGAAGAAGTTTGACTTGTCTCATTTTGTAAACTCGTAACACACTCTGGCTTATTAAACATTAAAAAGAGTGGCATTGTATGTCTTTTGAGTGTTAACATTTATTTCCATTTCGATATACACACAGTAAGAGGGATCAAGTTTTACAGGCATACAGAAAAATACATAAATACTGATAAAAGTATTTGTTTACAAACCAGGTCAAAATATAGAAGGCGACAATATTTACAACATTTATAGGATATCTAAAAGTATTTTAAACACAGATTGTTTATAACCATGAACTTTATCTTCGCCTCGAGATACATTCCTGTCAATTCCCTTTGTTTGCATCCTTATCTTTTGATCCACTGGCACCTGCTGAGATGTTTGGTTTAGAAAAAGAGGTGAAATTCCAATAGAAACATGTTATCGTTCATATAAAATGAGAAAAGTAAATATGATATGCGACATGTAACCCCCTTCCAACCATAGGCTGAGATTAAGTTTATAATCAAGTAATTAAGTGAAATTAGATACCTTAACTGATTTGGGATTTAAGTAGAATCAGTGTTTACAAAACTTTTCTAAAACATATTCACAAAGGTCTCATATTCGCATCACAAATACAAAATGGCCTGTACAGGTGGATTTCATTCATATATGTCAGAGTAAGCATAAATCCCTGACACACTTGTGATCCATTAATTCATCAAAAGGGGTTCATACAAAGGCACAAAGCTCATAATTCATACCCTTAACTTGGGGATTACACAATACTATTCACCTATCTCAATATACATACATTTGATCCCAAAAATATCCAAAGGATTTACATGATAACCAATAATTAAATAATCAAAATGAACTCATACATTAGAGCTCCAGCCGCTCTTCGTCATTCGCTTCCCCTTCGATCCTTCTACCCTGTCTAAAATATTGTTTTGGGAGAGTGAGATTCTAAAGAATCCCCGTAGTGTTAAATCACTCAGAATGTGCACAACAATAAGGTATGAAGCAATTATATTACACAAACATTGCAACTACAACGACAGTTACAACGGCAAAGGCAGGTATGACAAACGTCACCTTTACGTTTGCTCACGTTGTATCACCCATATCACAGTTCACAACAATATATATATCACCACAGCTGGGTTTCATATAACAATTCACAATGCATAGCCATACTGGCTAGTTTACAATTCACAATAAAATCCATGTCGATTACAATGGCAGTTCAACGGCCGGGGTAGGTGTGATAAGCATCAACCCCCTACAATGGCTCTCGCTGAAGTGCTCACGCTGTAATGGACCATGGCACATTTTCCTTCACATTTCACTAAGCACAAATTCATATTTCACAAACACTATGATAAATCATGCATACCAGATATCATACACAATATGAGAGAGAAATCACTACCTAAGTCCTTCCGGGCGTTCCTTGACAACGGTCTCTCCCGCGTCGGGCAAATGTCAAATCCTATATTCATAATAAGGGACGAAGATTTATTACCCTATTCCAATTCTCAGTGACTTCTTAACACTTAATTGGTTATCATTATTGCTCTTTTAGTACTCAAGAATACCTCTAACAATAGCCCTAAGGGGTTAGAAGACTATCCCTAAAGATCCCCTTTTTTGGAAACACAAACTGACATTTTCTACAGAGACACTCGAGTGAAGATGGCCTCACTCGAGTGAGATTGTACGAATACTCGAGTGATGGTATGGTCTGCATTCGGTACCAGAGAGTGAGAGACAGCGAGTGCATACCCGAGAGCACAAAGAAGTTTTTCAGAGACAGGATCACTCGAGCACACTGGACCTCACCCGAGTGAAAGCCAAATGCCTCACTCGAGCACCTGAGAGTAAAGTCCAGAAAGTAAGAACCCGAGAGCACAAGAGAAATGGCAGTAGCCCAAATAGCTCACTGCACTCGAGCACAGCACAGCTCACTCGAGTGAATAACCTATACCAGCGAGTGAGAAGACACACTCTTCCACCATGCCCGCGAGTGACAACCCGAGAAGCAAGTCCTTGGTGTCAAATACACCAGTCACTCGAGCACAAGGAGGCTCACTCGAGTGATATTCATCCCTCACTCACAAGTGAGACTATGCACTCTTGGATTTTCCAGAAAACACTATCGAAAAACTAAAGAGAAACAGAATACAAGCACAACACTCGAGCATTATTCAACCTTACCTGAGTGATGTTCATCCCTCACTCGAGTGAATCCTATATTACTCGAGTGAATCTATCAGAACCAGAAAACGTAGACAAAATGACAGTTTTCCAGAATTTCTACCACAAGCTACCAATGCACCCATAACCTCAATCAAAGCTACTTCCACACAAAAACACCCAAGGAATCCAATAGAATCATCAGAATTATCCAAATCCTACTCCATTATCATGCTTTAGGTTTTAGGCAACATAATCATCCAAATTCCAAAATCATCCAAACTAAACATTTCAATCTCAAATCAATCTATCTATCACAAACTCACCACAAGATACCCTTTCACAACTATATCATGCCAAACTACCCAATGATCCATATTTTCGAAATTAGGGCAATAATTCCAGAAATTCCAAACTTATTCATTTGGCATGAAACATAGATAGAAAGATTAGATTCACTTACCTTAACAACTTTCTCAAAAACACTTTTTGATTTCCCCAACTTCAGATTTTCGTGATTCCTTAAATCACCACCAATGGAGAAGCTACAACCATGAAATTAGCTCTCAACTCAAAGAATAACTTTAAAGAAGAGAACTTGAGGATTAGAGGCCATTTCTCTTACCTTTTTCAAGCTTTCTTTCTTCCCTTCTTAGGTCACCAATGGCACACAAAAGAGAGAAAATGAGAGAGAGATGAAGTGAAGGAGAAGAGAACAATAATGATACTCCCTCCATGCTGTCCACCGGAAAGAGAGGAGGAAAGAGAGAGAGAGAGAGAGAGAGAATAAAATATTATATCCTATTTGACTTTTCTCCTCAACCACTAACCTCATAAGTTTGCCACATGTCATAAGCCTATTGGCTCTCACCTAAAATAGTCACTAATAAGCCATCTAATCACTCCATTAACCATTTTAATCACACTTCTCATTTTCCTCTTAGCTAGTAATTACTTTCTCTATTAATCACTAACTAGTTGCCCAACAATTTCATTCTTTCGATTTTCACTAATCATGGCATATTAATTAATATAGCCACCAAATCCATAATTATTCCCATTTAAATTCATGATTATCCACAACAATCATGATTAGCTCTTAATCAAAAATTGGGATATTACACGTCATGTATACACCAATTGATGAACAATATAATACATCATTGTAACACATCATCGTCATGTATAAATGAGTAAGGCTCAGCCCCACTAATTATACTCCGGTTGGATTCTTATCCAACTCACAGTGTAAAGGCACCTTGGCAATAACTGTCTCTTCTAGGCAAACCATATTGATTAATATAGCACAAACAATGGAAAACACCCAATTATATAAACTATAGCATAATGTATGAAAGATAATGTTCCTACCTCAAGTCTCTTTCACCCTGTTTGGTGTGTCTCGAAAAGCATGCCAACCTTCGGCTCCAAACTCGGTCCTAAAATATGATAACCTATTCATGTACCATTTTAGACACTTCTATAATATTTATTGTGGTTATATTAGTATATGGTGAAAATTTACCAAAATACCCCGGGCCCAGCCTCACTATAGCCGGTCCGACTGTACTTTTTCAAAAATTTTGATTAGGGCTATTTTAACATATTTTCGCCCAATGAATTCATTTCCATACTTGGAATTACCAAATTCACTTCCAAAAGATGAAATTGCCACTGGCAGCCTCGCTTTAAGGGTTTCAGGGGCGTTTTCATAATTATACTTTTTCAGGCTTTTCCAAAAAAGTGATCAACTGTAACCCCACCTGATTTTTCCTCCTGAACTCAATGGAACCATTAAATCATTGAAAATTCAACTCCTTCCCCTCAAAACAGTGCTGACTGAAACTTCTCCTAAAAGAAGGGAAAATTGAAGTTTTATGTTTTAACCTCTAAAGCTTACTCCTTTCCACTTCTAATCCCTTATTAAGCTATTTAAACACATACTAATCATGATTTAAAGAAATTTAGGTAGCATAACCCTTTAGGGTTAGCACTTTCCAAATTTACAAACTTAACCGCTAATCACCAAATCCAACCATAAACATCATCAACAACAACATATTAGTATGTATTTGAGATTTTTAAAGTTACCTCTTGAGTTTTTATCCTTTCTCTCTCTAGGTGTCTCCTCCCTCTATCCTTGAGCTTAAGATGAGCTTGCTAAATAATGAGTTTCATGGAGAAGAAGAGATTAGAGAGGAAGTTTATACAAGTTTGGGAACCATTCTTAAAAAATAACGAGCTTACCTTGGTTTTCCTTCTTACTCCTTCTCTCTAACCTTGAGTTTCTTAAGCTTTTCTCCCTCTCTTCCTTGCTCTTGGTGGATGACAAAAATGAAGGAGGAAAAGAGATGACCAAGTGTTTAAAATATCTCTTCATCTTTCTTTAAGAAATATTAATTAAATGGTTTATGACATGTGCTTGGTACTTGGCCTTATCTCTTCCTAATGGTGTCATAAGCTTCTCATTACTTTTAGACTAATCTTCCCACCTTTTTGGCCCAATTGTGACGCCATCTAGGGTCCTCACAAACCCAATTGAACTTCATTTAATTACCTTAAGCAATTACCCAAAATATATTACTTTATGACAATTCTCACATGTGCTTGCTTAAGATGATGACGCTTGTACTTGATCTTATCCTCTTTAAATTTGTGTCATAAAGTTCAATTAAAATTGAACAAATATCTCTTCCCCTTTGGTTAGCCCAACACGCCATTAGAGCCCTTCATGCACACAATATGGGCTTCAATTCCATTGATCAAACCACATGTACAAAAATACTATTTTACTCTTAATTTGAACATGTGCACATACTTTATCAATTATAATTAAATCCCTTGCCTTTGGATAATGACACTTGGCATGTTTATGAGCCAAATAATTATTCCTTTCTCCTATTTCTTTATTCCACAATTCACATAATTGCCACTACAGTTATTTCTTTAAATTCGAAACAATTGTCAATTTTGCCAGATTTTCTGACCAAACTTTAAAAAAATAGAACTAAATTTTTAGACATCGTTTTGGAGCAATTCCAAAGACTATAGAACTCTTATTGAGTCTAGTTTCATGAAAAAAATATGGATTTTAGCAAGTTGGAAGCACATCATTCCTAGATTTCATTTCTTTGACCACTACTCTAGAGACTTTTCAGATTTTTTAGGCTAATTTTAAAAATTCATAACTCTTTCTATATAGTATCAAATGATTCATATGACCTATCAAATTAAAGCTTAGGATGTCTACTTTCATTCTGTAAAATTTCATAATTTTTGCTCATCATTTGGTCTTCCACAACCACATGACAAACTTACTGCCTTATAGGCGATTTCACTAAAAACACCATTCACCTTTCAATTTCCGATATTTAATTCTTTTGGCCGTAAATATTCACCATTTTTATTAAATATATAACATAATTATAATATATTCTTGATGAATAAAATTTGGGGTGTTACACTTGGGTCATTTTAATAGAAGCTTTGTCTTTGAATTTTAAAATCAAATAAAAGGAAGTAAGGAGCAGTGACCACGAAATAGAAAAAAATAAAAAGGATTGATTAATTTTTTATATTTGTTAAAGTAATATATTCATCCATCAACTTGAAATAACAGCATCCAATATGATAAAGTAATTTTTGGTGTGATTTTATCCTTAAAATATTTTTTTTACATGTGCTTACTTGTATTGCCTATTCAAATTTTAACAACTAATAATAGTAAAATAACAAATGTCTATGTTTAACAGGTGAATTTACAAGTGTATATATGCATCTTAACCATTAATAATAGCAAAATAACAAGTGTACATATTTTGGAGGTGAATTTACAGTTACACATACATATTTTAACAATTAATAATAACAAAATATGAATAATCACAAATCCTAATTAACATTATAAGAGCTGATAATTACAAGCGTTCTTAGATGAATTTACCAGTGTTTATAGGTGAATTACAAGTGTGTATATGTATTTTAACAACTAATAATGCAAAATAACAACCATGATTAGAGAACGTGACTTGAATTTTGACATACTAGAATCCCTTGCCACCCCATCTCTTTGTTGAGATAGCAAGAGATAATACTCCCCCCCCCTCAAATTCTTAATGTAAAAGTTAAATAACTAATTTGTATAGATTGGGGAAATTAAGTTATTTATTTTTTTTGGTAAACTAATTAAATTAGTTATTTGTAAAAAAATGTGTATTAATTTCTAAAATGTCCTCTTTAATCGTCATTTATATTGAAAGTACTCATTGATATAAACATGTTACAATGTGTATACAAATGCAATAAGAATAATTTAGAGCCTGTTTGGGATGGCGTTCTGTCATCCTAAATGCGACTTTTTCTTTGAAAAAGCAACTTTTGTCTAGCTTTTTGAAAATTGGAGTGTTTCGGTTGGTGTTTTGGCAACTAGGCTTTTTTTTCTCCAAAAGTAACTTCTGAGAAGAAGCTCAAAGTCTGGCTTTTTAAAAAGAAGTCACTTCTGCCATCATCAATCTAAACATAAATCACATTTACAATCTGACTTTTATCTTAACTTAAGTTTGTAAAAGTCAGATTGAAAAAAAAAAGTCACTTCTGCCACCGCTAACCCAAATGGGCCTTAATGTGATTCTAATTTCCATTTCACCTAGAGGTGGTAATTCAGGGTGGACTGGCGGGCTAGGTTTCAACGGCCCGTTTAAATTCGGGCTGAGCCTGTTTAGCCCGCGGGCAGGCAGGCTGGCCCGCATTAAAATTTTTTTTGGTTTTTTCTCAAGTACTCTTAGTCTCCCTTATCTGAATCTTCTATCATTTGATGATGTGTTTAATTAACTCCCCATACTTTCTATTTGACACTTAGTTTCATATTATATTTATTTATTCTATTATTATTAAATTTAAAAAAGATGTGTTTATATAGTTTTGTGATGTGAATAGATAAAAAAAAAGAAAAGTAAGAATGAAATTGACTTCATAACACAAATGTATAAAAGAAAAGAAGTGTGATATGAGCGGGTGAAAGAGAAAGAGAGTAAAATTTTTTTTAAAAAAGTGAAATTATAAAATTTTTTTAAAAAAGATTGCCAGCCCGCCTAAACGAGCTCGAGCTGGCGGGGCCCGCCCTGCCAAACCCGCTAGCCCGTACAGGCTGACCTGTAACCCTTGGGCCAACTCGCATTACCACCTCTAATTTCACCCCTCATTCTATTCCAATTTTTAATACAATTCTAATTTCCATTTCAATTAGAAAATGCTCCCAAAATGCCAAAAACGACTTGGTGCATTTAATGCTCATTTCTTAATTGAACGAGTTAGCAAGGGGTGTGATAGAGGGAGAGGGGTCGACCCCAATCTGATACCTAATCTTTATATACAGCATTAGCATATCGGCATATTTCTAGTAGATAGATGTCTCACAAGTATTTAAGAGCAAAATAAACCCTCTAGCTAACTCCTATTTTTAAGACTGGATGGAGTATTAATTAAGATTACATCATACCATGTATACTTTTCACCCCTCATTCTATTCCAACTTTTATTTGAATTCTAATTTCCCTTTCAATCAAAAAATGCCTTCAAAATACCATAAGGAACTAAGTGCATTTATTGCTCAATGCCTAACTGGTTGAATAGGAACATCAACCCTTTTAAACAAACTAGCACAATACTGCCTCTGAATGATAATATAAGGCACTTTAACTAATTCATGAAAAACAAAAAGTAATGGTTAACTCATTAAATACATCATAAATTGAAAATATTTTCTACTTCTACCTTTATTAAAAAAATGTGTTGGAAAATTTAATGTGTGGGCAAAACTGACAAATGAGCATTAATTATAAGGACAAAACTAGAAAATGAGTATTAATTATTTTACAAGTAACTTATATTTTAAATTAAGTTATTTTTCTAGAAGCATCCTATATTATGCGCAGGAGGAAGTATGTCAATTTCAACTCTTTTCCAAAAGTAACCCAAACTATTAATGAAACTTTTTGGGAAAATCCATTAGGGCGTACCTATACTCATTTCAATCAAAAAATGCTCCCAAAATACCATGAAAGGGACTAAGTACATTTAATGCTCAATGCGCAACATGTTGAGAATGATCATCTACCCTTTTAGATAAGGGTTAAGGTGCAAACTGCACTATAAATTAATTTTTTATGTGCATTCAATAAGGTTCTGAAATTTAGACCGGTTATTGAATTGGTTGGGGTACAGGATCAATGGTCAGTGGGTTAAATAGGAGTTAAATCGAGGCTAACTTGGGGCTAGACCGATAAGGAAGTAAAGATTTCAGGATTATTTATATAAAATTCTGAATAAAATATTTAAAAAACTAAAAAAACAGTCAAACCGTGAAAAAAACAGTTGTACTGGAGTTAACTATCAAACCGGACTGGTCGGACCACTGGTGGACCGATTTCCGGCCTAAACTGGTCGGTTCGGTCCGATTTTCAAAACTCTGGCATTTAGTACTCTAAAATATTTTGTGATGTACCAAGCACCCAAAAGTATTTCTTTAGGTGCATCCATCACCATGCAATTTTGCAATAGCAATTTAGATAGTTTAAGGTGTTAGATACACCTAAAAAAATATTTTAGAGCGTTGAATGCACCAAAAAATAGTTTATGGTATTGGATGCTGATGTCGCTTTTGTCGTTAAAGCAATCAATTAAACAAGGACTAACTACAAATGCAATATAGTGACAACTAGGTCATTCTCCCAAGGAGCAATCAATGAGTTTTTCTTTAAGTTAAATTTTGGTGATAAAAAATGCAATGGAATGAATCTAAACTAAAATGTAAGACACTACTATCTAAATACAAGATGCAAATGACTACAAAGTCTATATGAGAATGAAACCAACATAAATGGATGCTAATGCAATTTTTGGAGGGTTATTTATAATAGAAGAATCAAAACTCTAAAGAAAAGAAATAAACTAATATTTAAGAAAATCAAATAAAAAAAGATAACAAAGGTTTTCTTCAAATACGGTGAAGGAAACAACTTAAGATTTACATGGAGTTAGCTTTTTTAGCTCAAATTAATTAATTAGACTAAATGGAGATTGATAAAAGAGAGGAATTAACAAATTTAATCACCTAATTAAAGCATAGGTGATAAATCCCAAATTTAATATATTTTATCCCACCTTATTTATTTTATAGACTATTTTAGGCTAATTTGGATTTATTAGATAAAATTTGGAATGTTAGCCAATTTTAGAAAATAACATAAATCTAAATTGATTATGAGATTATTGAACTTAAATTGTTAATATTCTGATTGTTATGTTGTGATTGGATAATATTTTTAAATATATGATAGATTACGATTTTATTTGATTCTTGCAGAATAAGAAAAAGCAGAAGATCCTATGCTGTAGGATTTTTCTTGGAAGCTAAAAGAGAATCTAATGGTTTGTAGCGCCCAAGATTTGGAAAACAAGAAGGCGCCACCAAAATTTTGAAGAAGGATAATTTTGGAAACCTCTTTTGAAAATGAAATTGGTCTACAAAAACCATTTAGGATTTGGAAGTCGATTGTGTATGAGAAAGGTGTTAGGCATCCTACAACACCCATTCATAAGAATGGTTACCCTAAGTTAATTATTTAAAAATATTATGACATTTAATTTTATTATAATTACCCAAATAAAAAAAATATTTACAAAAATAAATGAAATGAAAACTAAAGGGAAAAAAAGGAACATTTATTTACAAAAATAAAATAAGAAAAAATATATTTATTTACAAAATTAGACTTGACCCAGGATGAAACCTAGAGCCTACGTACCATTTAGAGGGATCAAGGTCCACGTAGTTTGGGGGTAGAAATACGTGTCACTTTGTTGGTGTTTTTTCGAAAAAATGTTTATTTAATTTATTTGAGAAAATAATTTTTATTTGGTTTGTATTTTTTATTTATGAAAGCAATTTCTTTATTTATTTATGAAAGAGAGTTTTTCCATTTTATTTTTATTTATAAAAATGTGTTAAAATATTTTTTCCTTTTTTTGAAAGAGGACCTAAGAAAGGGATAAAGAAAAAAGAAGAAAAAGTAGCACAAGTTAAATAAAAAAGAAGTCAAAGGTGAGGAGATTTATGCGTACCTTTTATTTTTTGAATGCCACTACAACAAGAGATAGGGTGATAGAATCACATAATAAATAAGAGGCAAGTACAATCACATTATCTATATTTATTAAACATGACACCTAATATCATAAGAAGATAAGACAACATATATTTCTTGATTCCCAACAGAACACGTCCAGCAATTATATAAGATAATTCAAAGGGATAATGAATAGCAAGCCCACATTATTCTTGATCCAAGACTCAACATCCAGCAATATATATTGGGATTAGCATGAAGACAAGAACAAAGTCCAACATAGCAACTACACAAGTAGCCGAAAATAAAAGCAAAGATATAGGAAGTTGCACAGAACATTGAGTATAAGTGAAATAGATAGAAAACCAACAAAACTTTTATCAGCCTCACATATAAGGGTTTGCCCAATATTAAAATTGGTATGCCTCCATCTTTAACCAGAAATGTTCATTGGCTTGAGCAAGAATATTAATACCTTATTTAGATGAAACAAAATAAGACGGCCTCTTATGTCAACTCCCCTTTCCCATGAGAATTATGTATGAGCAATGAAAAATGAAAAAATAAAATTAGCTCTCAATCTGGCCCCTCTTTCCTCCCAAAATTCTTGTGTGTCTT
This sequence comes from Inga leiocalycina, assembly GCA_963242795.1. Taxonomy (NCBI): domain Eukaryota; kingdom Viridiplantae; phylum Streptophyta; class Magnoliopsida; order Fabales; family Fabaceae; genus Inga; species Inga leiocalycina. The sequence goes on from OY725323.1 coordinate 77,767,479, forward strand.
GCTTCAACCCTTGCTCCCCTATTTATAGTCTTAAGGTATGGTTTTCTTCATAAATGCTTATTCTTTTTTGAATTTTCATTTTTGCTTTTTTTTTATATTTTATGTTAAGAACTACCTAACTTGACCCAATAACCATCAATGGAGATTTTTTTTATTTTATTTTTTTTATTTTTATTTTTTATATTTTCTATTGATAAAACTTCCTAGTTTGACCTAATCACCATTAGTGAAGACTTTTTCGTTTTTATTTTTTTTTATTATTCTCCCCACAAGTAATTTGCTAATTTAAACTTATCAACATAAATGGGATTTTTTTTTTCTTTTCCCTTAATGAATCACAATGCCAATCATCATCAATGAGGGGATTTATTTTAATTTTCGTTTTAATTTTTTTTTATCTTTTCCTCACAAGTAATTTCCTGATTTAAATCTATCAATATAAATGAGATTTCTTTAATATTTTTTATTTTTATTTTTTTTATTTGGGTTAATATAACTTTTGGCCCCTGAAGTTTGATCCAATTTTGGTTTTGGTCCCTTAAGTTTGAAATCGGTGGTTTTGGTTCCTGAAATTTCACCCAATTTTGGTTTTGGTCCCTCAAGTTTGAAATCAGTGATTTTGATCCTTAAAGTTTCACCCGATTTTGGTTTTGATGCCTTAAGTTTGAAAAGGACTTGATTTTTTTTCCTGGTCGGGTCGAGTTTCAAAAACGGGTCGCCAAGTCTTTTTCAAGCTTGAGGGACAAAAACCAAAATTAGGTGAAACTTCAGGGACTAAAACCAAAACTGGGTGAAACTTCAGGGATCTAAACCGCCGATTTCAAACTTGAGGAACCAAAACCAAAATTGGATCAAACTTTAGGAACCAAAAGTTATATTAATGAATGACAATGCCAATCATCGTCAATGAGGGGATTTATTTTAATTTTTGTTTTAATTTTTTTTATCTTTTCCCCACAAGTAATATCCTAATTTAAACCTATCAACATAAATGAAATTTTTTTTCTATTTTTATTTTTTATTTTTTTATTTATTATTTTCCCTTAATGAATGACAATGCCAATCATCATTATTAAGGGGGTTTATTTTAATTTTCGTTTTTTTATTTTCTCTTTTAATGATGATTGCCAATTTGAACACCGATTATCATAAATAGGAGAATTTTCTTATTTATATTTTTTTCTTTCAATGATGATTACCAATTTGAACATCAATCATCATCAATTATTTTTAGTTTTTGAGTGGGGCCCGGACAAAATAGGGTGTTCACATGGTTGAATTTTATTTGACTACTTAAATTTTGATGGGCTCAAATTTAGCACCAAAACTCTCTCTTCCTACCTTAAAATTAAGGGAAAATCCCTATAAAATACTCTTGAAATAGGAAAATTCCTAATCAGTACATTGAAATCAAAAAATCTGGATCAGTCATGAGTCAGTACGGATGAACAGTGCGGCGGCCCCAAAAGACGATTTTACCCTTCAGCCCTCATTCTCGCAACTTCAAAAATAACAACACACGATTCTTAATTAACAACTCCGTATTCTTGATTAACAACTCTAGTTTCATCTTTTTATTTTTACAATAACAACACCGGTCTTGTTATTAACAACTCGAAATTCTTGATTAACAACTCTGTTTTATTCTTCCACATATTCGCATTTCAAAAATATAGTGTTGTTAATGTAAAATAAAGTGTTGTTAATAAAGAAAGAGGTGTTGTACTTTATTGGTCCTGAAACTTAAATTACGAAGTTGTGAAATAAGAAATGGGAGTTGTTAATGTAGAATATGGTGTTGTTAATAACAAGACCAGTGTTGTTATTGTAAAAGTTAAAAGATGAAATGGAGTTGTTAATCAAGAATACGGAATTGTTAATAAAGAATACGGAGTTGTTAATTAAGAATCTGGAGTTGTTAACTAAGAGGGCATGTTGTTAATAAAAAAAGTGTTGTTATTGACCTTGAAACTTAAATGAGGAAGTTGTGAAACAAGAATACGGAGTTGTTAATCAAGAATCCGGAGTTGTTAATTAAGACTTGCATGTTGTTATTTTTGAAGTGGCAATAATGAGGGCTAAAGGGCAAAATCATCTTTTGGCGCCGCTCGCACTGTTCATCCGTACTGACGCGTGACTGATCCGGATTTTGTAATTTCAATATACTGATTAGGGATTTCCCTATTTCTAAGATATTTTATAAGAATTTTCTCTAAAATTAATCTAGCTGATGTACCTATAAAAGGACGCTGAAACAAATTTTGGAGACAACGGGAAGTCTATTATTCGGCGCACCATCATCGTCTAAATCTCTCTTCTATTCTCTCCTTCGGATTGTTGTCATGCCACCTTGAATTCCATTAACCAATTCCATTCATTCCTCTATCATTCACACGTGGGCCCACCACCATTCCCTTAATATCCATTAAATCTCCATCATCACCTATCATTCATTCAATGGCCATGGGAAGCATGAAGGAACTTGAGGAGGAAAATTTCACGGAGACTTGAGCTAATTTTGGGAGATAATTTGGGAGGAGCATAAAAGAAGATAGAGCATATAGGCTTATACTTAGGGCTTGTTTGGTCTGAGAGGAGGGGAGGAAAAATGGGTGGAAGGAAAAAATTTTTGAGTTGAATTTAAAAAAATTAGAGAAGTGGGGTTAAAAATTTTTAATTAATTTTTCTTATTCTTTTATCTTATATATTTTCTTAATTAAAATTTTATTACCCCACTTCTTTAATCTTTTAAAATTCAACTCATAAAAATTTTTCCTTCCCTCCCTTTCCCTCCAAATCCCTCACACCAAACAGATTAAAGACCACAAGGGAGTGTCTTTTCCTTCTATTTTTTTGATTCATGACTTAAGATTATTTAGTTTTAAATGATTTTGAATTTTATTAATTGAGAACAATCTAATTTTAGATTGTAGACATATTTCTTTTGGATTTGATTGATATTTTGGAATGTTTTGTACTTGAGACAATTGTTGGAATTTTTGTTTGTAAACCTTTGGATTACCGATTGAATTATTAATTGAGTTTTTATTATTAATTTAATTGTCAATTTGGGTTTATCCTCTTAATTGTTAAATTGAGTTGGTTAATTGTCTAGTTGTTAAATTAGGTAATTGTAAACACGATTTCTAAAATTATTTTGAAATTAATTATAATTGGTTTTTAGTGAGTTTAATTAACCACCGCTTATTTCATTATAAGTTTTCTAGTAGAGTAAGTGTCACTGAGCTTGAGGGTTTCCCATGTTTCAATTAGGTGATTAAATTTATTAATCCTAATATTTCATCAACCTCCCTTCGGTCTAATTAACTAATTTGGGTTAAGAAAGTTAAATCCATGTGAATCCTAAGTTGTCCCCTTCATCATTATAACTGAATTAAATTCTTGTTGTTTGTCTTGCTTTTAATTAATCTTTTGCTTAGGACCTTAATTCCTATTTATAAATAAAACCCCTAAAAATTGTATTCAAATTCATATAGATTAGTGTCATTTTCATATAGGTTTTAGAGTCAATTACATTAGTGTATTTAGTTAGTTTAATTACATTTAGATAGTAGTGTCTTGCATTCTAGTTTAAGTCTATTCCATTACATCTTTTGTCACTTAAAAATCAATATTAAAGAAAACCCACAGCTTCCTCCTTGAAAGAACAACCTAGATTGCTATTATATTGCATTAGTAGGTTGTCCTAGTTATTAATTGATTGCTTTAGCGACAGAAACATATATCAATTTTGGTGCCATTACCGAGGAGCAATGGTTAGTCTCTAGGTTTGAGTTTTTAGATGATTTCTTATATTGTTGTTTATTGCATACCTCAATCTTATCTTAAAAAAAAAAATTGAACTTGATCCTATAATGGCTTAGAATGCTTTACCTTATGGAAAGTTTTCTTACACTTATATGCCTTATCATTATGACTATGGTGTTGAGCAGATATATAATCCATATTCAAGTGCATATAATCTTGGATGGTATGATCACTCAAATCTTGGATATGTCAATCAAATTGTACCAATTCATGATGAGGACTCAAGATTATCAAACAAGATGGATGTTATAATGAAAATCCTTCTAGAAAGGGAAGTGCAGCGTGGACAACAGATTCAAGCTCTACATACTTAAATTGAGGAGTTGTCAAAGGCAATTAGAAATTTGCAAAATGAAGAATTAGAAGTTCAGAGTGAATTTCCATATGGTAATATACTTTCATCTTCTAATGATTTATTCCCTTTTTCTTATACTACTTTAAATGATGGGATGATTGGTACATTAGCTAAGTATGCATGCACTGATGTTGTTTATGAATTAACTAGTTCTATTGACTTAAATTATTTTGAATATTCTAATACATGCATTTGATACTTCTTCTAATGCCTCAAATTCTATAAATTCTATCATTCTGATGATAAAGTCGATGAAGAAATTATTGTTGAATCCCCAGAAAATATTAACTTTAAAGATACCTCGCTTAACACTAATCATGATGATGCTTTGAATGATGAAAATAATATCTCTATTGATGCTATTGATACCAATAATTCTCTTGACATGACCGTTGTTAGTGGGGATACTATTAATGATAAGTGTGGGGAAAGTCTTAATTTGGGTATGCATTTAGATGGTAAAAGCATATTGCATCATGATGTTTTGCATGCGAATTTTCTCTTGAATGATGATTCCAGTAATCATGGTGAAACCATTTTGAGGGATCACATGATTCATTCTTTAGAGAATTTGGCTTTCACCAAGGAGAGTCATATTGATTTTGTGGGATATTCAAAATATCTAGAAGTTCCAGCACTTTCTGTTGATCAATTTCTTTTGAGATCTTCCTTGATTCTTGATAAATCCAATTTCATTGATTATATATATGTGGAACGAGATACTGCTTGATGCTATGATTTTATGTAGGTACATGGATTGATTCCTCCCATCCAAACACCCTTTTATACTTGAATTGAAGCGTTATTTGCAGATCTTAAAGAGGGAGATATTTTTTGAGTATCACAAGCGGACACCAATAGTACTTTCATATGACTTACAACCGGACAAAGGAGAAATATCAATTATGCTACTTAATTTGGATCTTCAAACTTCTGATTGTTTGGTCGTATTCCTTCATTACTCTTTTACTTGCACTTGCTGTTATTGGTTAGATCTATATTTTTTATTAAGGACAATGCATGATTTAAGTGTAGGGGAGGAATTTTGTTCTTACTTTTAGTTTTTTTTTGTTTTCAAAATGAGAAAAAGAAAAAATATTTTGGTATTTACTTTGGTTTTTGTTCCTTGTTTTCAAGAAAATAAAGAAATTTTTTTAAAATTTTTTTTTGCAAGTTTTAAGTAATTTTAGTATTATGTATTCTTGATTTGAAAAGTGATTGATCATGTTTTGAGTTAGTAAACTAGTGGCAATGAAATTGACTTTGGTGGATTTAAGCTAGTAATCATATAGATCTAGTGAGATTTTGAGTCTAATGCATTTTTGTCAGTGTGAACCCTTATCTCTTTAGTTGAATCTTATTTGAGGCCACATCTTATGCATGTGTATTCATAAAAATGATAAATGCATTCATTTTATTTTAGCAAATAAGCCAAAAAGCCTACCCTTTTCATACATATATCCTTTATTTAGCCATTTGAGCCTATATTTTTTCCATTTTGTCTACAGTCATAGCCATAAAGAAATACAAAAAAATCTATGCTCTTTTGAATGTCTTAGGAGTTTAAGAACATTGCATTATATTTGTTTTAGATGAAAGAACATGTATAAAATTAGGAATTGAGTTATTGTGAAAAGTATGGAATGTTATCTTGAAAAAAAAAGGAAGTAAAAGATAGAAAAAAAAAGAATAATAATCCAGTTCAAGTTTAGTTTGGTTTCTTTCATCCTATTGCATCATTCTCTTCATCCTCTAAGATATTCAACTTTGTTTTTCCAAATACTATACCGTTTCTTTCTTAACCTTAGCTATATTATAAACTAATAAAAGTCCTGTTGATTTATACTTGCATTTGTTTTGTTAGTGATGAAGAATTTAGATTCTTGTCAAGCCTATGAAAAAAGTACTAGATTGGGTGGATTTGAGTGTAAATACTAAATACAAGCCTATACACTTTAGAGTGATGAGTGAGATATACATGATCGTTGGTGAGAGATTTCCACCTAAGGTCTCCTTTGTCAAATAAATTGCCATGAAGTTTATTTTCTTAAGTCATGAGAAAATCCCTAGGATGAGAAATGTGTTGAAATGCTTTTGTTTACTTAGTGCTTGTGATTGGAATATTGACTTTTGAAGCATTTGTTTTGTTATTCTCCCTTGATCTTGATCCGTTTTGCTTAGGAGTGTAAATGATAAGTGTGGGAGGGTTAATAAATCCCAAATTTAATTTATTTTATCCCACCTTATTCATTTATTTTGGGGGCTATTTTAGGATAATTTGGATTTATTAGGTAATATTTGGATTATTAGCCAATTTTAGGAAATAACATAAATCTGAATTGATTATGAGATTATTGAACTTAAATTGTTTATATTTCAATTGCTATCTTATGATTGAATAATATTTTTAAATACATGATAGATCACGATTTTATTTAATTCTTGTAAAATAAGGAAAAGTATATTAAAAAATCCTATGATGCAGAATTTTTCTTAGAAACTAAAAGAAAATTTAATGGTTGAATTTTATTTGATTACTTAAATTTTGATGTGCTCAAGTTTAACCCCAAAACTCACTCTTCCTGACTTAAAATTAGCCTAGCTGTTGCACCTATAAAAAGATGCTGAAACAAATTTTGAAGATGGTGGGAAGTCTATTATTCGGCGCACCATCACCGTCTAAGTGCTCGTTTGGAAGAGTTTATTTTTGGACAATAAGTGTTTATAATTCGTGATTCACGGTATACGAGGTAAGTATGTGAGAGGAGTTTTTTCTCGGCTTACGTAATAAGGGCTTATTTCTCAAATTTAAGCTCTTCCAAACACACCTTAAATCTCTCTTCTATTTTCTCCTTCAAATTGTTGCGCCACCTTGAATTCCATTAACCAATTCCATTCATTCCTCTATCATTCACACACGGGCCCACCACTATTCTTTTAATATCCATTAAATCTCCAACATCACCTATCATTCATTCAATGGCCACTGGAAGCATGAAGGAGCTTGAGAAGGAAAATTTCATGGCGACTCAAGTTTATTTTGGGAGATAACTTAGGAGGAGTATAGAGGAAAGGAAGTTAGAGTCTAGATACTTGCATATGAAAATCATAAAAGAGTGTCTTTCCTTCTATGTTTTTGATTCAAAACTTAAGATTATTTATTTTTAAATGATTTTCAGTTGTATTAATTGAGAACAATCTAATTTTAAATTGTAGACATATTTTTTTTAGATTTAATTGATATTTTGGAATGTTTTGTGCTTGAGACAATTGTTAGAATTTTTGTTTACAAACATTTGGATTGCCAATTGAATTATTAATTGAGTTTTTGTTATTAATTTAATTGTCAATTTAGGTTTATCTTCTTGATTGTTAAATTGGGTTAGTTAATTGTCTAGTTGTTAAATTAGGTAATTGTAAACATGATTTCTAAAATTATTTTGAAATTAATTGTAATTGGCTTTTAGTGAGTTTAATTAACCACCGCTTATTTCATTATAAGTTTTATAGTAGATTAAGTGTCATTGAGCTTGGGGGTTTCTTATGTTTCAAGTAGGTGATTAAATTTATAAATTATAATCTTTCATCAACCTCCCTTCAGTCTAATTAACTAATTTGGGTTAAGAAAGCTAAATCCATGGAACTCTAAGTTGTCTCCTTTATCATCATAACTGAATTAAATTCTTGTTGTTTGTCTTGCTTTTAATTAATCTTTTGCTTAGGACCTTAATTCCTCTTTATAAATAAAACCCCTAAAAATTGTATTCAAATTCATATAGATTAGTGTCATTTTCATATAGGCTTCAGAGTTAATTGCATTAGTGCATTTAATTAGTTTAATTGCATTTATGTAGTAGTGTCTTGTATTGTAGTTTAGGTCTATTCCATTACATTTTTTATCACTTAAAAATCAATCTTAAAGAAAACCCAAAGCTTGCTCCTTGGGAGAATGACCTAAGTTGTCACTATATTGCATTAGTAGGTTGTCCTAGTTATTAATTAATTGTTTTAGCAACAAAAGCATATATACCTTCAAGCTCAATAACACTTACTTCACTAGAAAACTCATAATAAAATAAGAGCTAGTTAATTAAACCCATTAAAACCAATCTTAATTAATTTCAAATAAATTTTGTAAATCATGTCACAATTGTCTAATTAAACAACTAAACAATTAACCAACCTAATTAAACAATTAAGAGGAAAAATCAAATTGACAATTAAATTAATAATGAAAACTCAATTAATAATTCAATTGACAATCTAAAGGTTTGTAAAAAAAGTTCCAACAAATATCTCAAGTACAAAATATTCCAAAATCCAAATTAAATAATATGTCTACAATTTGATAAATTCCAAATTTTATATATTTTATCCCACTTTATTTATTTATTTTGAGGACTATTTTAGGCTAATTTGAATTTATTAGATAATATTTGGATTGTTAGCTAATTTTAGTAAATAATATAAATATGAATTAATTATGAAATTATTGGGCTTAAAGTGTTAATATCTTAATTTCCTATATTGTGATTGAAGAATATTTCTAAATATATGGTAGTTTCCTATTTTATTTAATTGTTATAGGACAAGGAAAATCATATTAGGAAATCCTGTGGTGCAAAATTATTTTTTGAAATTTTAAAGAAGATCTAAAGGTTGAGTTTGAATGGGTCAATTCAATTCTAATAGACTCAAATCTTGTACACTAAGTTTTCTCATTCTCCTATAAAAGATACCTAGCAACTACAAAATTATTTACACTCTCCATTAAGAGCCCAGATTCACACTTCTCCATGGAGTTAGGAAGATGATTATGGAAGCTTGAGCTAGTTTAGGAGACAATTTGGGAGGAGTATAGAGGAAGTTAGAGCTTAAGATTTGCACTTATGTGTTTTTTCTTTCAATCAAATACTTTAATTTTACTTTGTTAGTAAGGTGAACTTTTGTATGGACCAAGATTGGATAACCTTGCTATCACCTAGTAATAATGGAGACTGCATTCTTAGGATTCAAACATGGAGAGTGTTGGCTAAGTGTTTACTTGGAGTAGCAATTGGAATCTTTAAAAGTATCTTTTCAATAATGATTTACTGTATACAAGGTAAGCATGTGAGAGTAACTTTGTCTCAATTTATGTAAATAAACACTTTTAAGGGTTCCAAACATGATTCCAAACAAACACTCAATTAAGACTATTTACGTTGAGTTGGGGCCTATTTGAGTTATTGTTCGAGAGGCATGTTACGCAAGCTGAATTAAAACTCCTCTCGTATACTTAGAGAGAGTTTGGTATCACGTTTTGGGCAGAAATAAGTCCGTTTTTGGGCAATAAGCCCAAATAAAAAATGGGTTGCGTTTTTGTAGTATTTGGTATCATGTTTTTTAATTGATCACGAATAGAATAAACTACTTATTAAATAAGCTCCTTACTGCAGCTTTTCTATTAAGGGTGTGTTCGGTTTGAGGGGAGTGGAGGGGAGGGTTGGGAGGGAATGTGAGATAGGTAAATTACTTTTTTAGGTTTAAATAATTTAAATTTTGGGCGATAATCCAAAATTTAAAAAGAATGAGAAAGTAAATTTTGGGCGGGAACCCAAAATTTTAAAAAATGATAGGGTAAATTTTAGGTTTCTTTTATCCAAAATTGTAATTTCCCCATCCTCTCCTCCCTTCCCTCCCTTACCCTTCCCTCAAACTAAACACACCATAAGTCATTTATTACGTAAGTCGAGATAAAACTCCTCTCATATACTTACCTCCTATACCGTAAATTACGATTTATAAATACTTATTATCCAAAAATAAATCGCTCATCCAAACATAAATCACATTATAAAAATTAACTTTTCTATTAAGTCATTTTTAATAAGTCAAAATCATAATAAATCATTTTTCCTACTACTATCCTAAACACACACTTATTTCATACTTAGTAAATCACATTATAAAAATAATTTCTGCTACTAATCGAAATAGTCCCACCACTAATGAATGTCCTTTACTTGTAACTTTTTCTCAATACGAAACCACAAAGGTGACCTTTTTGTTCAGACTCGGAACACTAGCCCCTGAACCCAGAAACCCTGCGCTTCGCCTAGATCTGCGCTTCTGTTTTTCGTCTTTGCTCAATTTTGCTTCTGGTTTACTTGGTTCCGGTGGATTCAGATTTGCTGGAGTAGCTTCCGTTGAAGCACACTAAGCCTCTTTATCCTTCGCTACTTCCATTCTTGGGTGAGCTCCTTCTTCTACTTTGATTTTTCAATCGTTTGCTTGGTTGGTTTTTTTTCTTTTTCTTTTTTCTTTTTTATTGTTGCATGCTTTCATGAGGATTTAAATATCCATGTTCAACTAGAGATATTTGAGTATAAATTTCTAGATTATTCTAAATTGATGTTTTATAGTTCTGCTTTTGATTTTCTGCTTTGAGATGTGTTGAGCTTTCAGTTTGGCAATGCCTTCTTTTATTTGTGGTGTTTTGGCTAAGTTTTCTTAATATTCAACCTTTGCTCACTGTTACAATCTCAATCGTTGTCTTCCAATGTTGTACTCGAACCCGCAGGCATTGGAATCAATCAATTGGGCTGAAATTTTCTTAATAGCATTTGCATAGATTAATTAATGGATCAAGTCCATTCAAAACTACCAACTTCAAGGTTTTTCTGCGGAAATTCCATAAATCATAGGAAATCTTGGATTAATTACATAACTACTTCAATATCTTGGGTTTGATTTGGCTATTTTGTTAAGTTTCTGAATGGGCGTTTGAAGCTATCCTATGGGATTCCAGTATCCTTCTTTGGAGCTCTAAGCATAGAAATGTAATGAAGAGACGAATTTAAGATATTTTGGGAAGTTGTGTGAAAACCTTTTGGCGTACACCCTTGATTGTTAATAAGATTTAAGGAAATTTTCTATTCCCTTCCCTTCCTATTCTCTCTTCCTTATTGGCGCATTTGAGCATATGCTTTTGGCTTGGTAGTAATATTTGCTTTCTGTTCCTTTTATTTATTTCTTTTGTAGATTAATAAATCCTTCTTTTATATTTACTAAGTTGCATAGGAAGTGATGGCAGTTGCCATTCCCTTCCTGAGCATGTGATATGCAATTCTTCTCCCATAGAAAATAAAATATCTTGATATTTGAATTTTTTTCCCTCTTGTTTTGTTGAGATCATGGCCACGTGAGTATCATGAGTACTATTTAAGGCTAGAAATGATGGTATTTGTTGATACAGGAAGTGTTATATGATGTTTGGTGTGCATGTAGGATTGTAAAAGCTTAGATTGTTCACACATTTTATACATTGAACAATCCTTAGTCTTTTTGCTTCATCGCATTTTTGGCTTTAATGGAAAATGGGCTTCCTTGTGCTGCATAAAAATGTGTAGTAACTAAGTGTACTGCTTTATAATTAATTGATTTCATATTTTCTTTTCTTCTTTCGCTAAAGTGAGAGTTATGTTATCTGGTGGTATAAATCTAACTGCGCCTCTCACCATCTCTCCTGCTTATTTCATCTTGCATGATATGATGATGATCTTTTATCTTTTCTGTGCAATCTGCAGTTTCTGACTCAGTAAGAGTTTATGATTAAACAATGACTTTTTATACACCCTTTACATCTTACCATTTACAAACAATTGGGTGACCCTGCAATATATAACAGATCATTGAAGAACTCTGCTGAAGATTATCTATTCTCAAACACTTGCGTATGATCTTTGATTGAACCTAACAGAAGCATGGCTCAGACACATACTCTGGAAGGCATCAAGGGAGGTGGGGGATCCATTAAGGTAGGGACCATTGGAACAATCAGTTCCTTAATGACAAGGGAATTGGAGCAGCAGATCTCTTCTACACCACACAAGCAGGTAACTTCAAGAACTAAACCTCGAACACTTTCGAGTAATAGTAATACACCTCTCAAAAAACTACATCCAAGAAAATCATTTGATGAAGCTAGTAGCAGCAGTGGAATCCACAGAAGCACCCAAATTCCCCAGAAAACTAAATCTAATGGCAGGCATAGCCATCGAATACCCATGCTTGGTTTTGATAGCTTTGTGGTGGACAGAAGTCCAATGAGGGAGAAAAATGATAAGAAGATATCTAACATTGTTGAAGTTGTGGACATAAAATGTGGAAACTCAGATAAAGCCTGGGCTACCCCTATAGCAAATCGCCTCAAGAAGCTGGGTTTCTCAAAGCTTTCTGAGACCATTAACTAAGCCTGCAAATTATTCATATCTGACTTGAGGTTCTTGTAACTGAAAGCAGAGCTCCCATTTTGGCCTACCCTTGCCTGAGGATGATACATCCAACATGGACAATATGCTTGGTAGAAGCTTGCTGCTACTTGCTCCTTTTTTCTCCTCACTTGCTACATTGTACACATTAGTGACTCTTGAGTTAGCCCTAACCACAGAACCCTCATTGTTGAGCTGGGACTTGTTCGATTTGAGATGTGTAAAGTACGTGATTTCTTTTGTGACTCTTGTTGATCTGGGAATTGTTCCTCTGACGCATGCTTCTACAGGAGGAGCTCTGCCATCTCTTGTGTAAAGAATGCTGGATTTTTCCTTGTCTTGTTTTGGTGGTGTTGTGGAGAAACCAAAATCTTCTAAATGAAGAAGACTAGTTTCTGATTTTGTCTTGTCAAAATTGCAGACTTGGGGCATTTTCTTACTGTTGAAGAAAATTGGTCTTGGTAGTTTTTAACTTTTATGTTCTTTATCTTTCTCAAATAAATGGCATCAGTCTGATGGAAACCAAAAGCTACATTGCATTCATGTGATTGTAGTTAAAACTCACTCAAGCTCTCAACTCTTGTACCATTATACTAACTGCTTTATATTTCATTGAGGAGGAGTAGGTACAGCTAAAAGAGGTGTGTCAATGGCCCCATCGCCTAAATGTATTGTACTCACTATTTTTTCTTCTTTTGTTGCCTGGGTCATTGCTCGGTACTGTGACGATGGTCACTGTTGATCAGGATCAGATATGATCGTGTGAATGGTGAAGTTAGGACAATCGCTTTCATTGACTTTAAGTGTCAGCTGGCGTTTTTTTTCTGGTGCTTTAAGCGGCAAGGGAGCGTAGTGGGCTAACTGGTTCAATAATGCAAGTTTCTTCTGGATGAGTGTTTTTCAGGTATGAAAAAGGTGTTGATGATTTATTTTGGGTGATTTTGTATATTTTAATTTAAGTCTAAATTGGCTCCAAACAAAATTTTTATGCCCTGTTTGGTACGGTGGAATTGAAGAGATAGAATTGGAATTGGAATTGAATTCCTACTGATAGCATGTTTGGTTCGGTGGAATTAGCCTTGGAATTGAATTCCATATGGAATTTAATTAAGCTCAAATCTATTAAAACATTTCCATCCAAAAAGCTGCGAATTACAAATCCACCTCCAAATTTCCACCCTTACCCTCACTGCCTTCTCAATTATCAGCCATCGTGCTCGACCACATGGATTGAAGACCACTATGCTCAACTAGATATGAGCAACTGATCCGACGACATCTCCAGTGACGGTGATGATGTGACATCATCACCAAGCTGCAAACTTGTTCGACGAGAGACGACGAGGAAGATGAAGAAGGAGAGATCTGTTTGCAGCAATGGTGCTTTTAGCTGGAGTTTGAGTCCGGCACCTCCTTCGATTCAGATTGCGAGTTCACCGCCTCCTTCGGCGCCTCCGTTGATTCTGAAGAAGGAGAGATCTGTTCTGAAACCTCATCTCCTTACCTTCCACAAGCAATTTCGCTGTCCTCTCTCCTCTCCCTCCGCTTCATCCTGTCGCTTCTGTACCCGCTCTAGCTCTCCAGATTTGGATTATATCGGAGCAGCAGATGAAAAATATGATGTGATTGTAGTTGGAGTAAGGTTTAATCATAGTTTCAATTTCGATCAAACAGCAGGATCTGACTTTTTATTTTTTAATTATAAGGGTATTTTGGTCTTTTCACATAAAAATTAGGACCCAATTCCATGACATACCAAACATACTTTTAAACCCCATTTCCATTTCCATATCCATATTTATTTTCATTTCCATTAAAATCAATTCCATTATACCAAACGGGCCTTTGAAGTCTATATTGGGTTTTGTGAGGGTGTGCTTATTTGAATGAGTCTTTTTCTCACTGTTTGAGGAGGGCTAATATGTGGTTAACATGTGTCCTGCCCCTCTTCAAATCCAAGGATGTTTCAAATGTGGTTGTCACTTGTCATCAGGGTTTCACTTGGTTGGAAAAAGGGCACTCATGGTAGTCCAAAATTTGCATGGATTTGATTTGCGACAATGGCCCTGCTTTATCTTGGACCCTTTTTTCAGGCTTTATCTTGGCCCTCGAACCATCTATCTTCTTCTCTCTTTATTGAGTTTATTCTTCCTCCCACTGTGCAGCATTTTTTCGTCCTAGTCTTTTCGTCCTGATCCTGAATAAAAATTCCGTTCCAAAAATTTCGAAATGGAAAAAATTCGGGATCGGGAAAAATTATTTGGGATCAGGATCGGGAATGAGACTTCCCGATCCCAATTTTTTCCCGATCCCGAATATATATATATATATATATGTGTGTGTGTGTGTGTATTGTTTTAAAATATTTAAGAAAATAAGATCAAATGTAAAATAAAATGTGAAAATCCCTAACACAATTAAGTTTGTATCTATTCTTTTAGTTTATTTAGCTAATTTCATTTATTATTTATTAAATAATTCTAATTTTTTGTTCTTGTTTCTGTTCTTTTTGCAACTGAATCGACAACTTTAAGCATGTATTGGACTAATTATATATTTGTATTAGACTAATTTAGTGCAATATGATATTAGCTAAATTATATATTTGTACTAGACTAAAGGAAATACAATAAAAAATTCAATATAAAGATTTTTTTTTTAAAAAAGGAAATCTGGGATCAGGAAATTCCTGATCTCGATCCTGAAAATTTCCCGTGCCGTCTCGGGATCGGGAATCGATTTTTCTGATCCTGTCCCAATCTTGAATAACCCTATCCCCCACCCCCCTTATGGAAGAAATGTTGTTTGGGAATCTGCAAAATAATAATTATAATGAATAATTGGCTTCGTAGTTTTAAACTAATGATCAAAGATCAATTAACTATTTTAAGTTTAATTTAGCTTCGAAGAATAACTTTCATCACCGCATCGTCTCTGACAGGTTATTATATCTAAAAGAAGTATTTGGGTTAAACATTTATATTAAACTTAAGCAAGATTTAGTTGATGATAAAGCGCAATAGTAATATGTGATTCGGATAGAGATTGGGAGGTATCAACAGAATGGTGTGGACGCAAATCAAATAATGTGGCTGACGCTCTAGCTAAGAAATCTCTGAGAGTGTCTACAGGACTGATATGGTTTCATGATCCGCCAGAGTGTATTAGATCTATGTTGCACGAGGATTTGAGTGCAGGGTAGTTTCTGTTTTTGGTTCATGTTTTATTTTGTTTGTATGTATTCATAAAAAAAAAAAGTAATATGTGATTCGTATTGTCTATCCCACCTAATGGGCTAACGTTTCGTTGTAGTTGTTACAATAGTATTTCTTTTACTTAATTTAATGGATTAATGGAAGATATTCTAATCCTTTCAATTAAAATGTGAAAGAATTTGGTTTTCACTGGAAAGGAGAATATATATTGTCCATATAGGTTAGAGAATACATTCATGTAATTTTTTTTGCCAAACATTTATGCAACATTAATAATTTCTTAAAAGAAATTTTGGTCAGGTGCCTCATGAACGAAAATCAAAAGTTTTCAAAGGTATGGGAACCATTTGCATAATTTACACTAAATATATTAAACAAATTTAAATGCACTGTCGTATTAATCACTCCCATAGTAATTCATCTACGGAGTCATAATACTTAGATCTAGATATATTTTTTAGATTTGAGAAAATTTTTAACTAAAAATATCTTGGTCAATAAATTTAAAATTAAACAGGAATATGAAATAATTTTTTGTTGAAAAATATATCAATACACTTAAGAATGAAAAGATTAATATATTTTAGGGTAAAATACTTTAACACTCCTTATATTTTATTTTAATTACACCAACCTTCTTTTTATTTTAAAAACGTACACCAAAGTCTGAACTTAACACACACATTTTAGTTAATGGTCAATTGATTGTCCACTAATTGAGGAGATATGTTATTGAGTTCTGATATTTGATTGCTGAACATGCCTATCAGTAAGGTCCTTTCATTATTTTTGATGGATTTAGCAATACTGGCCGGTTAAAATTACTTTTACTTAATTGGGTACATTCAAATGGTAAAAAACAACAAGCTAGTAAGAATTTGTGTTGGGTGTTCTATCCTAGTTAGACGATCAAAAATGTATTATCTAAACACAAAGGCTCAAGAAAGAAATCTACATACTATTTTGATATCAAAGCCCTACATTGGTATCAGAACTCTATTAATCGGTATCAAAGTCTTATTAACCTTGCTAACAAATACGAAAAAACTTATAAGCCATATATTGGAGATTCTATATTTTGGCTATTAAGATTATGAGGTGAGATCCTTACTTAAAAGCTTTCAGTTCCACATTTTGTACATACTATTTTGGTATCAGATTCCTATCATTCATATCAAAACTCTATTAATCGGTATCAGAGTCTTATCAACCTTAATAACTATTTCTTCTGGTTCTAAATATAAGACATGATTGACTTTTTTCGAAAAGATTAAGGAAACTAAACAAATTACTTAATCATATCATGTTGCGTATCTTTAGATTTTATATTAGTTTATAAGTTAGGTAAGATAGTTTGAAGAAAGCATGACAAATATAAATATTTTAAAGTAATCTAATTGACTTTCTTCACATTTCAAAAAAAAAGCAACCCCGTCTTATATTTAGGACCGGAGGGAGTAATATGCAAAATTTATGTGTTATATATTGGAGATTTCAAATTTTGACTATTAATATTATTTAAATGAGATCTTACTTGAAAGCTTTTAATTCCACTCATAGAACATACTGTTTTGGTATCAGAGTCTTATCATTGGTGACAAAACTCTATTAATAGATATCAAAGTCTTATCAACCTTACTAACTAATATACAAAAACTTATAATTTATAACATGAACAAATCTCTTATGATACAACCACGGATGAATCATCATTGGTCCATTTCTGATTGATATTTCTACTTCTAAATTGAATAGCATTACAATTTGCGTTGATGTCTCTACACAAATTTTCAATTTAGTTTATCAGATATTCTCTATTTTGGCTATTAAGATTAGTTAAGTGAGATCCTTATTTGAAAGCTTTTTGTTCTAGTTTTAGCACATACTATTTTGGTATTAGAATCTTATTGTTAGTATCAGAACTCTATCAATCAATATCAGAGTCCTATTAAATATACTAATTAATGTGTAGAAGCTTGTAAACTATAACCTAAACAAATCTTTAAGGATATAAATGCATCGCTTTTAAATCAAATGTTAATGCCAAATGCTCCAAAAAGGATAGTAATACTTGCTTGCTCAAAGGGATTGAAACTCATGTCAAAGTATCTAGTAGATGTTAGAATCGCCTGACATCCAAGAGGGGGGTGAATTGGGTGTACTATAAAAACTTAAGAATTTTGAAATTCTGTTCGCATCTTATAAAATCAATAAGTATGAAAGTAATGAATTACAAAACCATAATCAGTTATTTAAATCATATATGCTGTAAATATAAGAGTTTAGGGAAGAGAAGATGCAAACTGTGATTTATCCTGATTTAGTCCAATCCATGATGACCCAAACCTATGTTCAATTCCCAAGCTTCTCATGAGATTTCAATCCACTATCTCCCTTAAGTTTAACTGGTACTTGAGAACCACTACTATCTCACAAGTTTAATCCAGGCACTTATGAAACCTTTATAATTCTCACATAAGGACTTCTCCTTACACACTATAAGGATACAATATATTTCCCACTCAAGATCCCCCAATCTTGAGTAACTTTCACAAAGATAGAATGATTACAATGAAAGCATAGTTCTTTCTATATGAAGTAGATGATGATTAACATTGAAGTACATGATGAGAGTATGATTATATAGAGTCGGGAAATCGAGTCAAGCTCGTCGGACTAGCTCGTTTAGGCTTGAGCCCGTCAAAGGCCGAGCTTATGATTTAGAGGCTTCATAAGGAGTTGGGCCTAAAAGGGCTAGCCCTACGTTTAATATTTTTAAAAAAAATAAATTAATATATGTAATATCATTATATCAAATTATCAATATGAGATATACTTAAGTACCTAATAGAGTATTAGGAACAGGCTAACACTTATTAAATGATTTGATTTATTTGATTTTCTACAATGGTTTATTCATTTAAACTTTTAAAATAAAACTAATTTGGACATTAGATAATTATTTTAACTAGAAATTTATGAGTTTTAAAAATAATGTATCTCAATTTAAATTAAAATAATAAATAAATTATAAAACTTGAAAATGAATTTTATTTGAATTAAAATAAGTTTAGGTCCGTTTAGGCTCGAGCCTGTGAAGGGCCAGCTTGGCTGCGAAATTCAAAAATTGGGGATTTTATAGGAAGCGGGATCGACTATGTGATTATAGAGTTTCAGTTTGGTAAGATTTGGAATAACAACATATCAACATTGTAGGCATAGGCTCTCTTCTTAGTCTTTGAATGCTCTTCTATTTTTAGTTGAAGAAGACTCATGACCGTTGAGCTTTTCTTCTTCCCGTTGTGGCTTACAAAATATGACCGTTGAAATAGCCGTTGAAAGCTTCTGACACAAAAGTGCTTTTTCCAATTTGTTTGTTGATCCTTATTTGATCACATGGAAAATACTTAAGCAATACTATAAAGAAGAATTAGAGTTATTAGAAGTAAGAATAACAAGTTACACAATCATTCCAATGATTTTTAGAATCCTTTTATTTATATTATGAATGTTTTCATAATAGAATCTCATAATGGGATTGTCAAAACTATTAAAATTCTTGTCAAAATCATTACTAAACTTGTCATTTTCGTTACTAATGTTGTTAAATAAAAGGATTTTAACAAATTTATTAATGAGATTGACAAGTTTAGTAATGATTTTGATAAGAATTGTAATGGTTTTGACAATCCCATTATGAAAACATTCATAATATAAATAAAATGATTTTAACAAATTCAGTAATAAGATTGACAAGTTTATTAATTATTTTGACAAGAGTTGTAATGATTTTGACAAAAGCGTTTTGTGCAAAAATGCTGATAAAAACATGCAAGTCAAGGTTCATTAGCAAACGGCTTAGTTAATACCATTACGAATTTTGTTATTTCCATTACTGAATTTATTAAAGTCATTATTAACTTTGTCAAAGACTCAAAGCTACTACGCCTTTAATTATATTATACATATTTAATAATGCATATATATATATATATATATATATATATATATATATATATATATATATATATATATATATATATATATATATATATATATATATATATATATCAAAGGAGCTTTGGTGGCCTAATAGCCACCATGCTCCTTTGCTAAAGGGGTGAGATGGGTTGATCCTACCCCTTATCATTTCTCAACTAATTATTTTTTAAAAAACCCCCTTCCCCACCAAAAAATCTCCCGCTGGCCGAAGCTCCAGCCGTTGGGGGTCCTAGCCTACCGGCCACCCCAATGGCGGTGGCAGGCCGGCGGTGGTGCTCCGGCAGGGGCACCACTATTATTTAAAAAAATATTTGAGGGGTAAAATGGTAAATATGTCAAAACTTGAAAAACCCAATTTGATACTTGGTATCTTTAAGTCCTTTTAAAGTGTTAATAGACTTTTTAGGGTTTTGCAATTTCAAATGGTATTTAATTAGCATTTCCCCTAACTTTTCCTTATTTGAGTACATTTTTTCTTACTCCAATACACTTTTTCTTATTCGAATAACATTCTTTGTATTGGAATAACCTTTCCTTATTCCAATACACTTGGCCTTATTCAAATAATATTATTTATATTGGAATAACTTGGCCTTATTAGAATAGGTTGCCAAGTAACCTTATTCGAATACAACTATTTGTATTCAAATAGACTCCTTTGATAATGAATATTCATATTCCAATATACTAGCTTCTATAGAAATAAGCTTTCAAAATTTGAAGTGTATTAGAATAAGAGTATTTGTATTCCAATAAGCTCCTTTGAAAAATTGAAATGTATTAGGATAAGTGTATTTGTATTCCAATAAGTTCCTTTGAAAAATTGAAGTGTATTAGGATAATCAATACCTTATTCGAATATACCTTTAGAATTTAAATGGCTTCTTATTAAAGTAAACAAGTTTTTATTCCAATATGATCAGTGAGAAAATATCTATTCAAATAAGTCTTCTCTTATTTGATTAAGTTTTAATTTGTAAAACTATCTCACTATATTCAAATAACAACTCTCTTATTTGAATAACATTTCTCATCAGAAATATCAGAAGTCTCTTATCTTATTCGAATAACTAATCTTCTATTCAAATAAGCCTTACCAATAAGTCAGAATTGAAACACTAGGCAATACTACCCTTATTCGAATAGTGGCTTGAGTCTTCGAATAAGAATACTCCTATTCAAATAAGTCACAATATTTTGATAGAGCTAGAAGCTTTTATACACTAGGTATTCGAATAAGCTAAAGAGTTATCTGTATAACTCTTGAGTGAAAATGAACTCCCTTATATGAGTAATGAAATACTTATTCAAATAATCTTGAGGTTTGTTATCATCAAAACTCTGAATCTAATAATAAATACACTATATAAACTGTTTGCTCTTAATATTTGACATTTATATGTGATATTATCAAAACTAATCATATTTAACAGTAGAAACTCAAGAACAAATCTAAGAAGAAAAATGACAATTGTTTCTTTGCATGGAAGAGATGTGTCCTCATGTTTGTGTTAGGATATTAAATTCAATAGTTGGCTTCTTGGATTTTGAAAGAGATCAACCTGTATTGGAGGTTGAAGGTTCTGTTTTGCTATACTGATTCTGTATGCTCAGCCCTACCTTTCTGGAAGATAGAATGCTCAAACATATTTTGTTGAGCAGTTTTTGGATATCAAATGGAAAAGGTAATGTTAACATTGTTGATTTCAGAATCTTATTGTTAGCATCAGAACTCTATCAATCGGTATCAGAATCTTTTTAAATTTACTAACTAATGTGCAGAAGTTTATAAACTATAACCTAAACAATCTCTGATGATATAAACAAATCACTTTTAAAACAAATGTTAATGCAAATGCTTCAAAAGGGATAGTAACACCTGTTAGCTCAAAGGGATTGAAATCCATGTCAAAGAATCTAGTGACTTGGAACAAAACCAAGAAGAAAAAGAACAGTCATTTCTTTGCATCGAAGAGAGGCATCCCCATGTTTGACTTGGGATATTAAATGCGATAGTTGGTTTATCTTGAAAGAGCTCAACTTGTATTGGAGGTTCTATAGTGGAGGTTGAAGGTTCTATTCCGTTCTAGAATATAGAATGCTCAAACATATTTTGCTGAGCACTTTTCGGATATCAAATGGAGAAGGCAATGTTAATGTTGCTGATTCCCCCTTTTAGATTCATTTTTGCTACCGTACATACTGCTTTAGCTAATTGTCCACACATTTTTAGTGTGATTTCTATGTTATGTGTGGCCCTAAGCACATTAGTTGAAGTGTTTTCTTCTTTTTGGCCAATCAAAACAACTCTCCAAACTGTAGCAGCATCTTCCAAAACATATGACTAGATTACATATTTGTGCAATCTTTAAATCAAAGTATTCGAATATTTTGAGTTTGGATCATGGAATAGGCGTAACTGCGTAAGCATATCACTCCTCCAAATTCAAATTTTTTTCGTGTTGTTGATTATTAATGTTTGACTGTTTTTTATTCTTAGTTTTTTTAAAGGTTCATTAGTTCGTAACTGCATAAGGATAACTCGGTAGAATTTTCATTATTATTTTTTTACCTTCATTAGTTGTTAGACGGCATAAGGATGATTCTGCGGAGTTTTCATTAGTTGTTGATTCTATAAACTTTTTCTATTGGGTGGTATAGTGAAGTTCATTCATATTTGCATAAGGACGATTCTGCAAAATTTTCGTTAGTTTTTTTATACCTTCGTAAGTTGTTGATACTATGGACTTTTGGCATTGGCTCAAGTCTATCATGCTATTTTTGAATTGGTATTTTCTACCGATCTTCAGAAAGAAAAAATGTAATGGTGAAGAAAAATAAAAAATGGAAACTCAAGGCGATGTAGTGTGTGTTTGTGTCAGCGTTTTGAACAGTCAAAATGCATTTATTACGCAAGCCGAGAAAAAACTTCTCTCACATATTTACCTCGTATACCGTGAATCACGAATTATAAGCACGTTTTGGACAAAAATAAGTCATTCCAAACCACACGGTGTGCGTTTGGAATGGCTTATTTTTGTCCAAAACGTGCTTATAATTCGTGATTCACGGTATACGAGGCAAGTATGTGAGATGAGTTTTTTTTCGGCTTGCGTAAAAAGTGCGTTTTTCCTGTACAAAACGCTTTTCCAAACATGCACGTAATTGTGTAAAACCAGAAATTGAAAAACGTGGTTCGTTCGATAATGTGCTGTGAAGGTGTAGAGGTCAAACCCAAATCAACACACCACCTGCTTCACTTTTCAGTCTTCCCTTTGTTCTTATTGTCTTCTCACCTATCCCAGCCTTTCTCGTTGTTGGTCCCTACACCTCCTAACGTCTCTGCAATATATAGTAAAGCTTCAGACCCACAACGCTCAGGCACATCACTCCGAATTTGAAGGAGCGTGGGCAGTATTTTCAATGTCTTGGATTTCCTAGGTCTGGTACGTACACCTTCGGAGTTTTTATTTTTTATTTTTTTTTTAATTTCCTCGATTTCTCTGCTTCTTTCTGTAGCTGCAGCTTCTGCAGTTTCCTTCTCCCTTCGGGCGTTTCATCTTTAATTGCGCATCTTCTGTGTTCCTCTTCTCGTTCTTTACCTCTTCAAGTTGGTTTTGTTTTTGAATTTGACCTTCACCTTTCTCATTTTTAAAGTTTATATGCTGGGTGCTCTGGGATCTGGCGCTTTTGTCTATCGCGTGGGTGATAGAAAATTTTCAAACTTTCTTGGTCTCTTGATCGTTTTATTCAAAACCCTAACCATTTTGGTTTTCATCATATCGTGAGTTTCTGACATTTCGGCTGGTCAGTTGTGTAATTCTTTGCGTTTGAGTATTGAAACTTCACTTTTGGGTATGATTTCTGATTCGGAGGTACTTACGTGATGAAACTTTGTCAGCTTTAATGCCTTCCAAATTTCCAACATGCACTAGTTGCTCTCTTCAATAAATTTCCCGGCTTATCACAATGATGGTTCTTCTATTTCTTCTAGGCTACTTAACATGGGATTAGGCATCTCATGCAATCCTGGCCTCTATCATTCTCCTAATGCTTATGATCTAAGATCATGCCATATCTTATTCTGTCTACACATATACTATTTGACCTTTATTAGAGTCTCACGGTTTGGTGTTATTTTTTCGTATTACTGTTGCAATTTAATCCCGTTAGCACGTCTGGGAAGTATGAGATGATCATTTCATGACAGTCCAGAATCCAACCTAAGAATCACAGTAACAAGCAACCTAAATTGTCCATCTTGATCATTGAAATGATTTTTTCACATGGAAAAAAAAAACAATCAAAATAACGTTATTCTGCTTATGCCCAAGTCTCTTGCTTGATACTTTCGTTGATTTGGTTGATGATGTCACTGCTACTTGGACTGTAGATGGAAATTTGGGGCTGCTTGACAGAATTAATTTTGTTGGGTCTACTTAGAATGTACTCCCTTTGTCCTATTTATAAGCAACTTTCCCCTTGATTGCGCAAAACGAACTGGTAGTTAAAAGCAATAAGTGTGTCAAAAATGCCATGTGTTTTCCATATATGCCCCTATTTATGAAAAGAGTATACGAGAGAGAATAGATAAAAAGTATGAGAGATAATGAGTACTCCCTCCGGTCCTATTTATAAGCAACTTTCCCCTTAATTGTGCAAAACGAACTGGTAGTTAAAAGTAATAAGTGTGTAAAAAATGTTATGTTTTTTCCATATATGCCCCTATTTATGAAAAGAGTATAGGAGAGAGAATAGATAAAAAGTATGAGAAAAAATGAGCTTAAGATATAAGAGAGAATGAGTATTTAATAAGGGTAAATTAGGAAAAAGAAGCTTACATTTTCAGACAAAAAGTGAAAGTTGCTTATAAAAGGGACCAGCCTTATGTGAGAGAAAATTGCTTATAAATAGGACCGGAGGGAGTACAAGATATCAGAGAGAATGGGTATTTAATAAGGGTAAAATAGGAAAAAGAAGCTTACATTTTCGGACAAAAAATGAAAATTGTTTATGAAAGGGACCATTCCTATGAGAGAGAAAGTTTCTTATAAATAGAACTGGATGGAGTAGTTATATAATTTTTTTAATAGTTGTCCATGTTCATAGAAAAATGTTTCATTCCACATCAGAGTGTATGAGCCCCAGTCTACTCAGAATTATACGCCTTCTGGTCATCTGAGTGGTTTTTTCGGGGTTCTAAATGTGGCACCAAATATGTTAGTTCCTTATAATGTCAAGAATTGATTGGACATGTAAATTGCATGATTCAGGTTGCAAGTGGGTGCGGATAAAGCTAGTCATCACATCTTTTTTAACTTGAAAAGGTGAAAGACCATATGCATATGTTAGACTAGGGAAATCCTATGTGGCTCTTGAAGTTATGCTTATCTTGAGTCACTGCCATTATAAGTATAGTGTGTGTTTGGGGGGAGCGTTTGAACCCCCCAATCGCTCAATTGAGCCAAGAAGCTCAATGACCAATTTGAAAAAAAAAATTGAGTGTTTGGTTT
Source organism: Inga leiocalycina (assembly GCA_963242795.1). NCBI lineage: Eukaryota > Viridiplantae > Streptophyta > Magnoliopsida > Fabales > Fabaceae > Inga > Inga leiocalycina. The sequence goes on from OY725323.1 coordinate 77,792,644, forward strand.
CTAAAGTGAGTAATTGAGCTTAATTCCATCTTAATAGCTTTTGCCATAAGCTTCATTTCTCAGCTTTTACTGATTTAGCTTTTGGGGAGAGTGAGAATGGTTAAAATATTTTTTCAGTTGTATCCAGTGTAGTATCAGACTTATTGTAATTTTATCTTTAATGTACTGTTTTTGCTACAAAAATTAATGTCAACTATTATTTGGTGCTTTTAACTCTTAAAATATTTTTTCAACTGTATCCAGTGTGTTATCAGACTGATTGCAATCTTATCTTTAATGTACTTTTTTAGTTCCAAAAATTATTTTAAACTATTTTTTGATGTTTTTAAACCTTTAAAATATTTTTTCACCCACTCTCTCTTACTATTATCACAAAAGTTACTTGTGCTTAAGTCAATCCAAATAAGTTTTATTTTTACAAAAGTTATTTATACAATCGCTGTTCCAAACATAAATCACATTACACAATCGGACTTTTACCAAAAATAAAATTATCAAAAGCTAAATTGAGAAACTCCATTTTTCCTATCGCTGTTCCAAACACACACATAGTCTCAGTTCAGGTGTTGAGCTTATCGTCAGTAAGGCTTGCGGCTTTGATTTTATTTTTCCTCTGATTTTAAAGTGCCTTTGTTTGAAATCAAGCAAAGTCATTTATAAAATGAGGCCTGAACAATTGTTCAAGATTGAGTCTACTTCGTGTGAATTTCTGATCCCAAATATTTCATCAACCTACTCTTTTCCACTTGTAGTGAAGTTTGAGATGTTAACAATAATTCTCATACTTTATTTTACTTCTATTTTTTTTTTCTGTCAGATAAATGACAAATGTATCAGCCAAACAGTGTTACTAGTTTAAGTCCACAAGGAAGCAACTCGTTGGTACATAGTCAGCAATTTGATCGTGGTGGCAGTACAATGGACCCAATCAATGGAGGGAATAGTCTCACCAACAATCCCAATCTGAGCTCAAAGCAGCGGCTACGCTGGACACATGAGCTCCATGAACACTTTGTTGATGCTGTGGCGCAGCTTGGTGGGCCTGATCGTGAGTTTCCTTACCTATATTTTTTTTACCTGGAGAATGGAAATGGTTTCTTCATGTTGTTGTCCCACCCAACATAAGTCATATTTATATATTAGAATGCCAACCCTCTTGTTTAGCGCCTATTGGAACTAAAGTGTCTTGTTGTCATCAATTTACATTCATTACTGGATACTTGGTGGCTGTTAGCAACTATTAACCCCCGCCTTTCCTCTTCGTGTGTGTGTGTGTGTGAAGTGCTTTCCACAACAAAATTATTGGATGAACATGTCTACCCAATGGCACTCTGGTAGGGTCAAAAGAGAATCATTTTGAATAAGATGCATTAGACAGTAAAAGATATAATTTCAAATCTGCCTGCGCAAGTGTTTCATATGTCTATCAAATCTGTTGGCTGCATCGCCCAAATGCTGGATGAAGATCTTGCATGAAATTACATACATTATAATAGAATCTAAATTTCTAATAACCTTTTCTCAGGTGCCACACCTAAAGGTGTCCTCAGAGTGATGGGTGTACAAGGCTTAACAATATATCACGTCAAAAGCCATCTGCAGGTAATGCGATTTTTAGGGCCGATTTCTATAATGGTTATGCTGTGACATCGATTTTCATTCACACGGATTGTCTAATGCATCCAGAAATATCGTCTTGCTAAATATCTCCCTGACTCCTCTTCTGATGGTATGTCTATCCAATCCTGGTTCTGGTTTCAAATGCTAATTAATTTTACAGTCTTTTAATGGGTTTTTATGAGCCCATTGGGCCGATTACTTTCTAGCTCTAACCTTCCTGATCATATTATTGTAGAATGTTTGTGATACCTTTTTATTTTGTTCATGGTAGGGAAAAAAGATGACAAGAAAGAAACAGGGGATATGCTTTCCAATCTGGATGGTTCACCGTGAGTATGGCCACTCTTTTGCTTTTTGATTCTCATACTTGAACAGGTTGATGAATGAATGAAGACAGCCTGTACATATATGTGAAAGCTTACCATAAAAAAAATTACTTCTTATCGGTACTCATTCAGCTCAATATCTTCCATCTGATTTGCTTTTTCATAGTGGAGTCAAATTTATGCCTGTTTTGCTATATTAAAAGTGAAAGCTATTTCTATATGTTTAGTGCCGCCAAAGTTTAGGGGGAAGCATGTATTTTTGTATTCTAATATTTTGGTTGGTTCATGAGGTCTGGTGGGATATATTAGAAACTTACTAGTGGGCTTATCCATATATTTCCAGAGGGATGGAGATTACTGAAGCACTAAAGCTGCAAATGGAGGTGCAGAAGCGATTACATGAGCAATTAGAGGCAGGTTCCTTTTTTTTTTTTTTGGTACTGGTTGATTTGTATATTTTATTGGCGAATTTTGAGTTATGATAGTTTCAATTCAATTCTATTGAATTTAATCAGAACATGAGATGAAGTCTTCTCTTTTTGACTCTTGTCATTCGCTGAATTGGTTTTGATTATAAAAATTCTGGTAGTCTCTTCTCCGTGTTTTGTCGTCCCAATTGTAAATGTTTACTCTGGGTTTAAGTTGAGTCAGTAGTGTGTAAGCCATTGAAGGAACATGACAGATAACCTTTGGTAGTAGGACCAAGCCATATTGCGTATAAATTAGGAAGCATGGGCACTGAGGCAAACACAGACAAAGTGAGGGCAATTAATGTCTATTTGTTATTCAAAAATGGTTTCCCCTCCCTGCGTAAATGCGGAGTTTAGTTGTTCAGGTGTCTAAACACTTATTTCTTAGATGCTTAGATATTACAAATATGAATAACCTTTTTGTATTACTTATTTCCCAAATATAATAGGAATGATGATTTTTTAAGGTACATGTTGAGTCTAGTTTTATGCTTGTACATTCGGGGGGGAATTGAACTGGTGTCAGTAGTTAGGTGCCAAACACCCCAACCTTCAAGTCGAAAATCTATCCAAATGCCCTAACGGTTTCTCTGCCTTCAATCAGGAGGAGGAAAACAGATAGATTACAGACACATAAGGGGTTAAGATGCTTTGAACTTAAAATAACAATATCATGGGCTAAGATGCTAAGATGTTAAGCGTTCCATTTTCTGATGTTTTATGTGGAACAGGTTCAGAGACAGCTACAGCTTCGGATTGAAGCCCAGGGTAAATACTTGAAGAAGATAATTGAAGATCAACAGCGGCTCAGTGGTGTTCTTTCCCAAGCACCTGGCTCCGGGGATGCAGCCTCAGTGCCAGTTGACACCTGCCAAGACCCTGACAATAAGAATGACCCGTCAACCCCTGGCCCTACATCTGAGTGCCCCCTTCAGGAAAAAGCTGCCAAAGAACGTGCTCCGGCAAAGAGTCTTTCAATGGACGAATCCTTTTCATCTCCCAACGAACCATTAACACCAGATTCTGGCTGCCATGCTGGTTCCCCTACCAACAGCCCTAGAGAGAAGAGAATGACAAAAAAGCAGCGGGTGAGCACGGAGGGAGCATATTCTAAACCTGAAATGGTGCTTCCACATCATATACTTGAGTCGAGCATGTCATCGGGTCAGTCATTAAACGGAGTGTCTCCTGCCCATGAGCGGTTTGATCCTTCGCTAGGAATACCTACCAGAAGTAATGAGGAAATGAAGAAGGTTGGCGGGGGCAAACTATAATTGGGTGGTAATATTTAGCTTGTCAATTAGGACGATATCATCATTTTTAAGGTCAGATGGGTGAGTGTATTCTTGATAGATCATTGAGCCTTTTCATCATAGGTTCCCAACGTTATTAGGTTTAAACAGTTAGCTAAATTTCCACGTTTAAATTACGTTCAGAGACATCATGTAAATTGGGTTGATCTCTACTATCTTGATATCTGTTCCTTACTCGTGTTCATCACTGTATCATTTGAATGTTGGTGGTTATTCTTGCTTTCTATGCTTGTCAGGCACATAAAAAGTATACTGCTCTGTGGCACGGATTCCTTATTTGGATTAACGATACGCATTAGAAGGATTTTTCCTTTTTGACAGAGGACTATTAGTGATTCACTTTATAATTGAATCCTAAATAAACCTCAAATCGAGAAGCTATTACAACTGATGTTGATGTTCATGATTGATGAGGAAAGGCAACAATACAATCACGTTGTTTAATTATAATAAAATTCTGAAGTATAAGGTCTTCCTCGAGCCGGATAATCTAAGATTGCGATGTGAGACGTAAAACCTGAAATCAAGGGATTCAGATGAAATTTTTTATAGCCAATTATATGTAACTTAATGTTAGTGCTATGAGAAGGTAAGGGATAAAGTCTGGGGATTTGATTTCGCTGACCCAAAAAAGAATTGCATGTTGGAGCAAAGTGAATGGTGAGCTTTGATAAATGATGATATTCAATCCATATCCAATGTCAAATCAGATAAGTTCGATTACACTGAATATACTGGTCACAATTTATTTTTGTTCTACATATTTGAAATGGAATATTATTTCATTTATTTATTAATTTTTGTAATTGAAAGTGCAAATCCAATAAGTTATGAATTGAGTTAGCAACTGTAGACCTGATGGATTTACTGAAATAAGATTCAACTTGGAAACATTTTGTGAATAAATCCTTATTGGTGTAACATTTTTATTTTACATTCAAGTTTCAAATTTAAAAGAATAAACCAAACATCATTATTCTACTTTTGCCTTCATATTAGCCATCTTTTCCTCTTAAGCTTGCCCCCATGCTACACCACAAAACCCAAGAACTATCACACCACCTCAATCGCAGTGCATAAAAAATAAAAATTTTAATTAGTTGCCTACTAAATTCTACTTACAATATATACAATATATTACTTGTCCTGTGGAGGTGTGGTCAGCATCAATGTTAAATAAACATATTTATTTTTAATGTGAAACTCAGGTCCCATTAGTCACGATAAGTCCATCAGGGAAATTCATTTCAACGATGCTGCGTTTTTATTTATATATTCCTGCTCATTTGCAAAAAAGTGATTGACCAGGCAAAGAGCCATGACTTCTTTTGTCAATCAAGTATGAATTTAATTGGTTTCATCTATAATGTAACGACACTGCAATCAAATATAACAATAGTACAAGTGCAAATACCATTGGAAACAAATCTAGGTCCCCAAAATCTGCCGTAGAAGGTTATCTAAATCAAAAAGATTCTTATCCTTGAAATATTTTTCTTCACTAATGCAAAGTAATAAACAATTCCAAATGAAATGATCAGGAATAATGTCCTTATCTATCATTTCTATAAGGAGGGGCAAGGCTTTCTGAAGTTCTCCCTTCTTACAGAAGACATCAATCAGAGGAGCATATGTCTGTGTGTCTGGCACAAGCCCTCTTGCAACAATGTCTTCCATGAATTTGAGGGCACTATCAGCTTTTCCCTGTCTACAAAACCCAGTGATGATAGCATTGAATGTAGATGGAACTGGAAAGCAATTATTAGCAATCATTTCATTCATCAACTCGACTGCTTCGCGTACACGACCTTCTTGAGAAAATCCATGAACAAGGCAGTCAAAAACGAGAATACTTGGAATCCCGCCTTCTCTAATCATTTGGTCATAGACCTTCTTTGCATCTTCAATTGTCCTCTCCTTGCAGCATCTAAAAATCTCCAAGCTTCGCTCAACAGCTCTAGGAAACAACTTTTCCATCATTCTTAAAGATTCAAATGCCTCATTTAAACGATTCTGCTTAAATAGACCATATATTATGCTGTTATAAGGACTGATACGCCCTCTAGAGCCCTCTCTGCTGTCTTCCATTAGTTCCAAAATTGTGATACCATCTTCAAATCTTCCTTCTGAACATAACCCTCTAATCATTGTGTCAAAAGTAACAAAGTCCCACTTTAACCCATCTGTTTTCATGTCATTAAAAAGATTGAAAGCCATATCTAACATCCTAGACTCACTAAAACCAGATATCAGAATATTATAGGTGTCTACATTTGGAAGGATACCTTTACTCTCCATCTGCTTCAAGAAATGAAGCCCAACTTTTGGTTTTCCCACCTTACAAAAGCCCTTTATTAGAGTGTTATAACACACTGCATCCACTGGTCCGCCCATGCTCTCAACTCTCTCTAAAACCTCAACAGCCTCTGTCACACGCCCGGCATTGCACAGAATTTCTACAACCTTAGTTACTGTAACAACATCTGGCACAAAACCCATGCCAAAGCTCTTCTCTAGGAGCACCAGAGCTTGAACTAGATTCTCTTCTTTACAATACCCAGATATGAGTATGTTATATGTTACATCATTGGGCTCCTCCATTTCATTCATCAAGCTTCTAGCCCTCCCAACCTTCCCATTCTTGCAAAGCGCATAGAGTAAAGTGTTGTAAATCACGGTGTTTGGTATAATTCCCCGAGACTTCATCAACTGCAATAGCTTAAAACACTCACCAATTCTATTGGTGAAGCAAAGTCCTTTCATTAAAATTCCGAAAGTATAATAATCACCCTCAATACCACTTCCCATCATATTCTTCCGATAAAACTCCCTAGCTATGTCAATGTCCTCCTTGACGAGAACATCCAATATTGAATTGAAAATCTTCAATGATGGTTTGCTATGGAACCTATAAACCAAATCAACAACTTTAATGAGCTGTCGAATCATCCTTGACCGGCCCAGGCCCCGAATTATGGTGATGAATATATCGTCACCAGGGGGAGAACCAAGTGAGTGAGGCATTTCATCGAGCAGTTGCTTGACGGTATCGAAACGACGGAAAGTGCAGAGCTTATGAATCAAGGCACGGTATGTGGATTGCGAGTGGGTGAAGTGAGGGAGTGTAGCAGCCCATTTGAAAGTCTGCAGAGCCTGGGAGGCTGATCTTTGCTCCAGTATAAGATGAGAAACATGTTCATGGGTGGGGACAAGGGAAGAAGATGAAGACGAAGATGAAGAAAATGAGAGGGAATCATTCAAATGGAAGATGAGACGAAACCTGCGATCCGGAGATGCACGGTGAGTTAAGAAGAAGTTGCGCATCGGATGTTCTGTGTTTTTCATTCAATTTTGTAAATGCCAATGCTCCTCACTCCAATGCGCTACACGTTCTTTTACAAAGATTGTTGGTGATCATCGATTTCATTCTTCTTTCTCCTTCATTCAGCCCGACTCAACAGAGAATCCAGCGACTCGTGAAGATTATATTTTCTTCACTCAGAATTTTATTCCCGAATGACGGTTTTGAAGGCTATGATTGATGATACAGGCTCTAGTCAAGGGAAAGGTTTGGCAACTAGTTTAAATTAGTGAGATGAAATTAAATACTGATGGCTCTTTCTGGTTTCTGCTATGGTGATACGAGGTTTTGCTTGACTTGATCTGATTTTTGTAACCCTGAGCCCGTTTGGATCAAAGAAAAGGTTAAAATTGGGTTAAGGTGTAAATTTATCAATGAAGTTTTGTCCGAGGAACGTCTGGTATAAATATCTTTTAGAAGGGATAAAAATATCAATGAACAATTAATAAGGGATAAAAATACCAATGAACAATTAAAAATGGGCATTCACCATAAAAACCGTTAAATCCATACTAACGTCGTTAGAGGTTTTCTTCTCTTATAATTTAATGCCGTTAGTACGGATTAACGGTTTTTGTAATGGATGCCTCTTTTAAATTGTTCATTGGTATTTTTACCCTTTCTAAAAGATATTTGTACCAAACGCTCATCGGACAAAACTTTGTTAGTAAATTTGCACCTTAACCCGGTTAGAAAGGAATGAAATGAAAAGGAATGAAAAATATTTTACCACAAAAATATTTGGTTAACACGGAAAAAGCAAATAGGTTAATAGGAAAAATTTTATTTGGTTAGAAGAAAATAAGATAGGAAAATGAGCTAAAAGACATTTTTGTCTCTATTTAAAAAAATATTATTTAAAGGCAATTGTTTTAAAAATATTATTTAAAGGCTCATGTTTTCACTTTGGCCCCTCTAACCATAAGCATTCCATAGGCAACTCATGGTCATGAATCACTTCAAATAATTCTTGTATAAGCACAGTTAAACCACCATAAGCTATATGTAGTAAAAACATGGAAGAAAAAAACTCTGTTTGCCCCTATTTTTTTCATAACATAAAAGAACAATAACCATGAGTTACTCACTAATCACTTATGCCCCGTTTGGTATCATGGAAGAGTTTTTGATGGAAGTGGAAGTGGAATTACAAGAAGAATTGGAAATGGAACTGGAACTGGAATTGGAGATAAAAATATGTTTGGTATGACTATGGAAGTAGTGATATAATTTTTAATAATATATTAGTTTTAATTGTAAAATGTCAAATACACCCTTAAACAACCCCAACCTCCATTCTCACATTCACCCTAGAACAGCCCCCAACATCACCGACGGCCACCATCAATATCACCGGCGGCCAGCACAAAAACCACCAGTGTTTTCATCATCAGCCATCAGCCCATCACATACTACCCATAATTTCACAGTAATTTCGACAGAAATCAAAGGCATAATTGAAAAACAAACAGAGAGATCGAATCAAAAATCGGACATCATTCCTATCAAAACCAGAGATCAAACCAGAACCATCGTTTCCGTCAATGTACTTCGCCGTCACCACGATTCTGTTGATGTACCTCACCGTCACCGTCTTGCCGTAGCTGTACCAAAAAACTCTTCCAAGCTTCGACCATTTTCCATCAATGTACCTCGCCATCACCATCAAACAATGCAAGCATTTTAAAAAAACAGAGAACACAGATCCCTCCACTCACAAAATGGTCGAAGCTTGGTACTGAAGGAGAAGACTAAATTCGCCGTCCTCTGCCGCGGATCTGAAGTTGAAGCGTCCTCCTCTGTCACCTTTACAATCGTCTTCCTTCGTTAGCGTCAGATACGAGTTTGATTTCAGCAAAAGAGAATGAGAGGTTTGCATCGTCAAAAAAGAAAAGAAGAGGAGGATGATGAGCACAAGATTATTGAAAACAAACTTGTGAGTAGATGTGCCTCAACGTCATCGTCCTTGCCGTCGCCGTCCTCTCCTCCACCGCTGCCGTCACTATGACTCGCCACCGTCGTCCTTGTCGTTGACGTAAGAGAGGGAAGGGGGCTGTCAAAGTCGGGGATGAAGAGGGAGGAGGGATATGTGCCACAGCTGTAAATTGAAAAAATGGTGAGGGTATAATGGTCACAAATTTTCACTTCCAATGGAACCCAACTCAGTTCCATGGGTTTACCTATGGAAGTGACTTCCACCATTTTTGATGGAAGTGACTTCCATGAGGAAGTGACCTCCCACCAACCAAACAACCTTACTTATAAAATCCACTTCCACTTCCACTTCTCCCTCCTTACTTCCCATGTACCAAACGTGACATTATAGTCATACATGAATGAATGAGAAACAACTTCAACCACATGCATATGATGTGTAGCTCATGGTCGCGATTAAAACAACTTTACTATTAACCATTACATATCCATTACTTGCACGTGGTCACAATCACTTTTTGTGGTCTAATTTAACTCATGGCTATGTCATGGTTATGAGATAGTTATCTCACTTCACCCTCAACCGTTATGCACTCACCAATCTTATCTGGTCAAGACTACTTCCCTTGTGTGGAATATCACAAATTTAACTAAGATTATTAAACTCGGACGAATCACTGAACCGATCTAGATAGTGAGTCAAGGGTCAGTGGTTTAGATCGGAGTCAAACCGGAGTTAACTTAGGGTCAAACCAATGACGAATTGAACTTGAACGATAATATTTTTTTCGAATAGTTTTGGAATTTGAGAATTTTTTAGGATCAAATCATAATATTTTTCAGTGATTCTTTTTACATTAGAAAGTAGACATCTCAAACTTTGCATAGAGTCATAATTTATAATTTTTGGAAATATTTATAATTAGATATTAATTTTTAAAGTTAGGAAATTCTAAATAAACAATGAACCGGTCAAACCGGACCGGTTAGGTGATTGGTTTACTAGTTTCGGGGTCAAACTGGCTGGTATAGTTTGGTTTTAATAACCATGGATTTAAATATGTTCACCACATGGGTATTTCATAATCATGTTGTAGTCGACCAACATTTCTCCCAGCCATGGAGTGCACACCACCTCCACCTGCTTCGAATCAGCTCTGATGGGCAAGGGCCTCTTCATTTAACTCAACACAAACAACAAAGGACCATGGGTGCATCACATTCAATGCAAACAAGAACACAACAACCACAGTGATGGAGAAGAAGAAACCCACATGTTCTTTGAGATTGATCGGATGCCACGTCGTCGCTGGAAAAAGCTTCTCACCCTCTCTATTCTTTAGCTCCCTATGTTTTCTCCAGGTTCGGCTGTGCGAATTCCCCTGAGCTCCTCACCTTTTTATATCAAATCCAAAGTCACATTAGGGCATTTAGGCCTTTGGCAAATTTCCTTAAGCACTGGAAAATGGGTTCCAACCATTTTTTGTGGAAATCCCATTTAAACAGATGAAAATGGCTGGCGGCGAGAAAATGATTTCATGAGAAAATTGTGATCCAAATTGCCGCCGCCAAAGGGAAAATTCAATTTTCCCTTTCCCGCCTTTGATTTTCTTCAATCCAAACGAGCCCTAAGTCTTCAATTAGAACTACATAGAACTCCTAAGCTCCTAGATGTAAGACTTAGTTTATGTCATTTAAAATCTGCTAGATCTTATAATTAGGATATGAGGTAGTATAACCCAAAAAGGAAAAAAAAATTAAAAGCACATAAAGTTAACTCATTTCCTTGGTACAACAATCCAAATATGAATTGTATGCTATATTCATATTATTAGTTCAAGCAAATTAGATTTGGTGGATTGCCAAAGCTTTATCAGAAGGGTCCTGCCCTTTAGATTGGGTATTTCAATCTCCGTCATTGCTGCAGGCCTTTTTGGCATAAGGTGTTGAAGAAATTTCAGATCTGGTCTCATGTTCCTGATGCATTGAAGAACTTTTAAATACTTGTTTTTCTAGTTTGTTTGCTAATTTTGGAGTTCATTTTGTCATTTTGTTTGTTTTGTTATTTTTTGTTTCTGCTTATGAAATACTGTAACTTTCTTTGATTTTAATACCATTAGATTCTTTGTTGGAAAAAGAAAAGTTCAAGCACACTCCACATTTGGAAAATACAAGGTTATCAAACCCAAACCCGCTTCTGAATCGATCGAGGGAATGTGCTATGGGTCAATTTGAAGTCAACCCAAGGCTAGACCAGTGGGAAATAAAATGTTAAAAAATAATTTAAATTTTCATCATAGCATCATATTATCCAAAACGCATGTAATACATTGAATCACTAACAAAATAATCATATACTTATCCAACATTCTTTATAATTTCTTTAACATATTGACATTATAGTATCAATCGACCATCCAATGATACTATAATTAATAATTATAAATATCCTTCCTAGCAAATCAGCAAAATAGATAGATGATAATAAAATATTCTTACCTACAATCCTTTAATCATTAAACTAATAGTCATTAACATAAAAATTATCATTAACTTCGATTAATATTGCCATCTACCCCATACAAAATATTAATTTTTTTTAAAAAGGCAACTAGGTCAACCCAGCAACTCGCCTGGGTTGGCTAGGTTGAGCTCGGGTTACAACCGGGTCACCCCAGCTTGCACATAAAACCAGTTTAGAGACCTGCCTAGATCGGTTTCATGATGGGTCGCTAGTTTTTTATCTGACTCGGCCGGTCCAGTCTGGGTTTGATAACCTTGAAAAATGACTTCTTTTAACATTTTCTAAGGTTTAATATCATATTTAATCCCTACAATTTAATAAAATTTTGTTTTTAGTTTTCAAATCATAGGTTTTTGTACCTGCACTTCTCCTGTCCAAACATTAATCCATATAGTTTTATAAGGACTTAGATATAAGTTTAATGGTGTTAACGGTCATTAACACTATTAAGCATATGGACTAAAATTAAATCTCTTAGAGACTAAAACCAAAACTCGTAAGGATGAAATCGAAACTCTTTAAAAGTGTAAATAAAAAAGATAACTTAAATGCAAGATAGAGTGTAAATCAATCAATTTTGAATTCATGTTTTGTTTTCTTACTTTTAAATTTGATTTCGTGCCTGTTTGGATTAACGCTAAAAGCTACTTTTCCAACATGATTTACGGTATACGAGGTAAATTTATGAGACAAGTTTTATCTCGACTTGTATGAACATGCTTCTACAACGCTTTCTCAAACAAGCCCGAATTCATCAATTTGAGAGGGTGAACTCATTTTAAGTGGGTACTACCATGAAACGAAAAACCGAACCGGACCTGCCGGTTTAGGCCGGAAACCGGCCAACCGGCCAGTTGTCCGATCTGATTCACAGTCTGAACCGGGGAAAAGATGACTCGGTACAAACCGGGATAACTCGGTGCAAATCGGTTTCAACCCGGATAAACCGTCGAGTTGGGTGGGTTGCCCGGTTTTTAAAAAATTTCAGATCTGCGGCCATATTCAGATCAAGGAGAGATGGAAGAAGATAGAAAGAAGCGACACATGATGGCTGAAGAAGAAAAAGAAACCTAAGAGGCTCAGATTTCACTAACTGCAAGCGATGGAGTAAAGGTTGAAGAATAAAAGAAGCAAAGAAAACCCGTCAATTTGAAGATTTTGTGGAACCAAGAGACGGGCGTTGTTTTTCTTCTGCAACAGCCTCCGTCGAGCACCCCTCCATCAAGCACGATGAACAGCAGATCGCCCCATCAAGCACATCTTTTTTCTAGCCTAAAGAGGAAGAGAACGCGCAACTAGGCAAGCATAGAAATGATGCTCTAGGTCTGCCGCACAAAGCTCTATGTCTGCAACACTGAGGCCCATCGGTTTTGGTAACCCTAATATTAGAAAAAAAACAAAATGACAAAACTGCCATTTAATTCTCTAATTTTGTTTATTGAATTTAAATCTCTATTTTTTTATTGAATTTAATGCTCTAATTTTAATGGACATCGTTAAGCTCGTCTGAATACTAATATATTTAAGATAATTTGATTTCATCTTTAATGACCAATTATATTCTAAGAGTCTGCATAAAATAAAAGAATATTTAGTAGCTACATGTGCAAAAAATTGAAAATAATAAAAGAAAATTTTAATAATAAATATTCAATATTTAACTCATTGATTTTCATAAAATATAAAATGTTAATAAATTGTTACTAATAATTTATAATATTTTAATATGACCGGTTCGACTACCGGTTAAACCCCGGTTGACCCATTAACCCTTAAACCTGTTCCGTGACCGGTTCATTGACCGGTCCGATTTTTCGTTCCTTGGGTACTACTCTTCTTCAGTTTTGCAAAACAGATCTTCAAATATGTGCAAATAACTTTCATATTGAAGAGTTTTACTCATAGTTGAAAATATGTCACACATAATTAAAGAAGAGTTACATGTTCTAAGAATAGTTGTACCAAGTTCTTCTAACCAAATAGAATTGCCAAATGGGGACTTTCCCCAATTTTCCCTAAAAAATGGAAAATTTTTTATTTATATTTTTAACGAGTTTTAGTTTTAGTCCATATACTTTACGTTAAGCTAACATTATTAATCACATCTTTATAAAACTATAGTGGCCAACATTTTAAATAAAAGGAATTATAGAAAAAAAAAACTATGATTTAAAATTACATGAACCAAAATCAAATGGTAAGACCTACTAACCCTTCTTCCTTTGAAAAGATGTATTACTTTAGCTAATTCCGCAACCCAGAAAAACTGTGTTGGTTGATTTGAAATGCTTGATTTTTTTCTGCCCTCTGGTTTTGGTTTAGTTAATTGCCATGTGCTGCCTCCTGCTTTTGATATGTTTGTGGCTTGGAGTTGTTTGAAAATGCTGGGGCTGCTCGTGATTTTTTTTTTCCTTAAAAAAAACGGAAGGCATCATTGAAGCCCAAAGAAAAATGATAGAACTAAGAATCCAGAATTAGCTGTAACATTATTTAACTACCTGTGGTTTAGAGAGGAAAAAGAAAGAAAAAAGAGGCCTACGCAATTGGTCAAGAAAATATTTGCTTCCATAACTAAATCCTAAGGCTCATTCAGACATAATGATAGAAATTACAGAAGCCCTAAATATTTAAAAGCAATGGCCTTTAACAAAGTATGTATGATGCAATTACAAACAGAGCAGTTAAGTTGAGCGGATTCTCTCAATTTTTAAGTAGGAAAATGAACCATTTTGAACAAATTTTAGCCGTTCATTCATTTTGAACGTTCCAAATTTGATTTTTCTTCAACAGTAAGTGGCTATCTTAAATTCTTAATTGATTCAGGCCACTAAAATCAACTCAATGGGCTAAGATTTGCTCAAAATGGCCACATTTTTTAGCCTAAAATGAGAGAATCCAAAGGAGATCCTAGTTAAATTCAAGAGGAGCTACGTCGTCGATGGATAGCTCCTCTTAGAATGCAAAGCCGGATGCGTCTGCTGAGAGCTTCCAGTTTGTCAAATTTGTCAGTTTTAGGTGCTTTTGGGTCTGTACTTTCACCTTTCTTTTTCTTTTTCTTCTCCATCTTCTTGTTCTTCTTCTTCTCTTTCTTCTCCTCCTTCTTATCCTCTTTCTTTTCTGTCTCTTCATTTTCTTCAGTAAGATCTGAACATTTTTCTTTCATGCTTCGCAAAGGTGTAGCAAACACATCCCCGATATTCTGGCAGTCAAAAAGCACATGAAACCAAACTTATCAATTGGGGAATTAGATATGACACAACATTTACATGCAATTTTAAATATGGTAGCATAGTTTGTACAAGTGTTAGATTCACATAATTAGAAAATGGACTTGAATGATTGACTCAAATGCATTTATTTGTGGCCTTTTGATCCTCACATAAAAGGATACTGCGACACAATCATTTTTCACCATTTTACTGAGTTAACCCATATATTTTCGCAATCGTCATTGGTGATTTTATGTGCTTCTAACTAAGAATAAACAACTCCAGTAAGAGTTATTTGATGTCCTCACTTGAAGGGATCGTAGTTCAAATTAGTGAAACTACTGGGGGGGAGGGGGCGAGAGAGAGACCTGAGAGCAACTATTGTCAGCACTGAAATCTGCACAAGATTCCCCATCACTGCCCCCTAAAGATGAACATCTGCCCCAACTTTCTCTGTTGGAGCTGGTAAATGAGCAACATTCTTCAGTTGGACCATTTAGCTTATCCTGTAAAAACATTCAAGCAAATGTCCAGTGATGCCATGCCAACATAATATGAGCTGCAAATATGGGAGATTTCTGAGCAAAAGAACACCCATAAAAGTGCAATGAACCATAAATATCTTCACACCCATTTGTAGGTGTAGCCAAGCACCATTTGGTAAGAGAACTATAAAATACAGATACTATTATATTCAAGTTGCATCTGTAACAGGTTCGAACAAACCTGGCACAGGTACCCTTGCACGCTTAAAAACAAGTATCGTGCATTTTTTTTTAAAATAAAAAAATTGGTGTGTTGGATAAATTGTAGATGTGCCTATAGGCTTTGAATTCTGAATCTTAATGATGTAACATTTTTAGCAGAAGAATTAATATACATGAAGTTGCATGCACAGCTTTCTGAATTTTTTTTTTTGAAACATACTGTTTTTGGTTTATTACATATAGTAGGTTTTTTATTGCCATATATATAGTAGGTTTAATATATATTTTTTTTCTATTTTCCTGGTACATTTGCTGTATAACTTTATATTTGGAAAAAATTGCCTTATTCCACACCCATGTCCATATCAGGTATGAAAATAGTTCCTTTACTTGTGCAACAATAGAATTGATACATGCTTAATGCAGGAATTAGCAATCAGTACAGTGCAAAAATGGGGTATGCATTTGAAATTGATGTTCAAGTTATCATATTTATCATGAGCGATATGGAAATTGATTGAGCAATCTCTTTATCCAAAACAGTAATTTCTAGTTTGCATAGTCCAATCTTGAAAAGTTCTACAACACAATCTATTACTCCCTCCATTCTTTTTTATAAGAAACGTTCAACTGAATCTCGCAGTTTGAAGTGTCGGTTAAGAACAATATATGTGTCAAAATTGTAACCTTTTTTTGACTAAAATACCCTTATTTATGATGACAGGGAATAAGAGAGAGAACAAGGAAATTATTATAATAAGGAGGATTACAGAAGAGAGAGAATAAGAAAATAAATATGGTAGAAGTAATAGGCCTTCGAGGGTTGTGACAATTTATTATATTGACATTAAATATGGGTAATTAAATAAGGGTAAAATGGGAAAGTAAGAAGTAAAGAATAAGACATTCTCTAAAAGTTTCTTATAAAAAAGAACAGAGTATGTGTGGCAGTTGTTTCTTATAAAAAGGAATAGAGGGAGTATTGTAATTGAGGGATCACCTGTAAATGTGAATCTTGGCCATCTTCATCATGGTCATGCATAGTCTCCTAGCAATAGAAACTTTAAGTCAGCCTAATAGAAGAAAGGCGATGGAGGAAATAACATGAAGAAAAGGAAAGCAGGATACTTCAACAGTTGTCTCTGTTTCAACTTCAGAAAGAAGTTCATTAACAGATTTTATGGTTGAAATGCATGGAGGAGCAGATGACGAACTTGCCACGGCACTAGCAGCAGATCGCAGGGTAGAAATGATCTCATACAGTATGCTCTGGCAATCAAGCGAGGAAAAATTGAAACATGATAATATCAAGTCAAAAAAAAAAAAAAAATTATTACACACCTTTGCCCTTGCTTAAATGGAGAGGCAACAATTTTAAACCGCTTTTCCAATACAGAAATATATTCTATAGTATCATTAAAGCCACTTCATGAGTTTTTTTCCCTAAAACTGACCGTTAAAATACTTTTCATAAAATAGGCAGTTTTTTCCCTTCTTCGCACCAAGTTAAACAAGCTACTTGTGTGCCTCCATTAGTCCATTGTATTTGCCATTCCTCTTAGTGACGGTGGGACTGTTGAAGAAAGACATGTTTATAAATGGGAAAAAGACAGAAAAATACTATTTGAACTTTAAAATCCCGCTGACAAGAATGGTAATGGGATTGACAAGAATGATAATGAGATTGACAACGCCAATTTTTGTCAAAGGACTAATTTGGGATTTTAAAGTTCAAGTGGTATTTTTCTGTCTTTTTCCCTTTATAAATTGGCTAATATTTGGCTAATATTTTATTTCACATTTTTATTTAATAGAAAAGGGGAAAATGAATTTACTGAAGAGCAATATAAAAAAGCCAAGGACAAGAAGTTCTCCAAAAACGAAGGAATAAAAAATTGATGACTTGGTTACTGTTTGATATGAGAAGCTTAAGTTAATGAGCTGAATCAACCAGTGGCAATGGTCATAACAAAGGGCTTGTTTGGTTATCACTATTGAGATGCTAAAAGTCCTTTAAAAAAGCGCCATTATGTTTGGTTAACATTTTTTTTCATGTGAAGTACTCTGGAAAATACCTTTTTTTTTTGTGCACGGGTGTCCTATTGTAAGCAACCCTATTCAAGGCACGGTCGGGTACTAGATGTGGACACTCTCCTAGTGGGGATTCGAACCTTCATTTACCATATTATGAGGTACCAGCCCCTTTTGCTAAACCCAAGCATTTTGATAGTTGTGGAAAGTACATTTGTAGAAGCAAAAATTTCTTACTTCTAAAAGGTGACTTTTACTTTTGGCAAACTTGTACTTTTAAAAGCAAGCATGCACATAGAATTCGGTCCCCCCCCCCCCCCGCGGATAAGAAGCATGCACATAGAATTCTACATCAATAACAAAAAGTTGATGCGCTCAAGAGGCTACCTTGTCGCCACCAGAGCCAATGTTTAAATCCCCCAGATCATAATATTTCTCCAGTTCACTTCGAAGACTAGAAACTTGAGGTGGGCAGAGAACTTTGCAGAAGAAACTGGACACTGAATCATAGAAGGACTGTGGTCGAGAAGAGTTGTGATCACCATTAAATTTAATCACATTTTTATCCCCCTAAAAATACAAACTTGTTTAGATACTTTCTCAGAATCAGTGTGGGAAAAAGCACCCAACTTCTTTAAGATATTTCAAAGGTACAAATAATACCGCATAGGATTTGAAGATAAGATCAGAGTGATGGGGCTTAATGAACTTGTCATCACTAGCATGCCCAATTAAAACAGGGATGGATGTCTTGGGTGCAACCTGCAAGTTTTAAGCACTTTGATAGGGACATAATTCTACTTTATTCAAAGATCATTCAGCCAGAAAACATACAAAATTCAGTGTGCATTTCTAAGCACAGATGTAGGGACGTAACAAAGTTTCCATCATTGTTTTTTATATCTAAAAAGCAAGAGAAAAAGAGAAGATAAGAAAATGTGGAATTTACAAACCAGCAAACAGTTGAGGTCCATAATATCGAATTTTGCCTTCTTCTCAATCACTCGCCGCATGTATTGTACTGCCATTTTAACCTAACCAGGCAATATCATGAAAATTACAAAATTCAATAAATAAAACAAGGAGGAAAAATGTCCAGAAGACAGTAAGAGATCATCGGCTGTAAGTCTAGATCCATATAGCCTGATAGACAATAGCCATTAAAGTATAAACCAACATAAAAGGACTGAAATTCAATTTCACACAAACCAAACAATATCCACTGTAATAAGACCACTATAAAATGCAGTATTTGCACAATTCAAACTACAATACTTCAAGAAACATGAAGTTCTGAGAAAAGAAATAGGATGAAAGACTTTATTTGCTAACCACATAAAGCAACCAACCCAGGGCGTTTAATCAGAAAAGGGCATAAACTAAAGGTGAGTCAATTAAAGAGAAGGTACAAATAAAGCTTGAGAAAATCATACAGACACATAAATTTGTAACAAAGAAGAGATTAGAAAAATATCCATTTTAAGTCTTTGTCCATCGAAAAATGTCTTAAATAATTGTTAAAATTGTTAAATTGGAACATCAGTGCTAGCAGTGCATAAACAATCCTTGAAAATTCAACAAGGGAAGCTCATAACTACCAGCCAGCAGATAACCTGGGTATTTGTTACCCTAAAAAGGAAATGGAGAAAAGCAAGAGATCTTCTTCCTTGGTTTCAACTTATGTTACAAAGGTATATTATTTTGGTTGTGGCTAAAGCGTCATTCAATTCACTAATTCATTTCAAATGTCTGTTTCTAGAAGAGATATTTATATATAATTATATATACACACATCCTCACATAATAATCCCAAGTAATAGACTCCAGCCAAAGAAGAAATAAAATCCCCACTTTTCATGACTAAATTTCCAAATGAAGATGAATCCAAAATAAATAAGGAAACCCAGATGCAAAATAAAAAGCTAATGAACATCAATTGCTTTCTCCCTTCCCTGGGATGTGCTATTTTCATCCTAGGATAAGAAATCACATGCCTGTAAACAGACAATGATTCTCAGGTGGGCCATATCAAATCAGTCCATGAAGAATTGCCCATCAATTGGAGACAGCAACTTCATTACAAGTATGCATGGAATTCTCACCAGAGTTTATAACATACTTCTATCTTCCACATGGAGGTTAAACTAAAGAAAATAGCCTTAAAGATCATTTAAAAAGATAGAGTGAAAAAGGTCCAGAAATGAGTATAAGTAACGCAGGGAGCCAGATAAAAGAGAATAACACATCAGAATCCAAAAAAGAACTAGAAGCCTCTAGCGGAGGCATTGAAAGCAAACAAATTACAGCTAATTAATAATAGAAGTTATATCAATGAAAGAATTCAGCAACACATAATTAAAGCCATCTCATAATTAAAGATGTGCCAGCTGGTACAGATATCATATAATTCAGGTTCATAGTAATACATGACATTTTTTAGGGAACCATTCTTAGTTCCTCTTTAAGCATTTGCTTAAAGGCATAGGCAGCATATGCACAAAGGCTTAAGGAAAGAGGGAGATTACAGTGAACTTTGGAAGGCGGATCTTGTAGACATCGACAAGCTCCATCATGAGATCATATAAATTTGAAAAGGCACTATCCAACACCATTCCAGATATGGAATGGTCTTCGGCTCCAAAAAGAAGGCTGCATCATATAAAAGTAATTAAGTAAATATAGTCATATCAGAACTATTATTCATGAGTTACGGGAGGCTCATAAATGCATACGTATATGTAGAGGAGTGGAGGAAAACTTTTATTCCCAGTATAAAGTTTCAAGTTTAAAACCATTTTAAGCCATGAAAATGCCTAAAATAGCCTTGTCTGTACAAAGATACACACACGGGAGGCTCATAAATGCATACATATATGTAGAGGAGTGGAGGAAAACTTTTATTCCCAGTATAAAGTTTCAAGTTTAAAACCATTTTAAGCCATGAAAATGCCTAAAATAGCCTTGTCTGCACAAAGATACACACACGCAGATCACAGCATTTTGGTTGTAACTGAAGTGAATTTTAGAAATAACCAACTGAATTCCTTTTATCTGGAAAAAGAAGTGAATAAAGTACCAAAACAGGAGAAAACTTTACCAAAAAAAAAAATCATACAAATTAACTCAAAAATGTAATACCTGGTAACAGCGCCCATGGATCTTCCCCAGAGACCTATATGAGATATTTGTTTGTTGCTTCTTAAATGTGACACCACTACCTTGAGATCCTCTTTCTATCACACAAAGGAAACAAGGAAATAAAATTTTACTAGCTTTGCATAATTTCAAGAACCAAAGAGAATGTTACTTAAAGAATTCTAAAATTCAACAATGACCACATAATATAGAAGCACATTAATCTCCCAACAGCAAAGTGGGGAAATGACTAGAAAAGTCTTATATTTATATTTATGAAAGAAGTAGCATGTAGAAGCTTGATCAAACAGTTGAATTGAAGTAAATTACAAAAATAGTTAGGGGCATAAAGGGGCAACATACTTCATGCCAACCAAGGCTAACATAGTCTCCATCAGATAAGCCTGACCCAGAGAAATCAAGAGTAAACACGGTAATATTTGATGGAAGAAGAATAACAGCAGCTTCATTGGCATCTGCCCTACATCCACTGCATCATAGTACACATGTACATATAGCAAAGGCAAGAATGGAACGGTAATTTCATTATTAAAACAGTTACACAATATATATATATATATATAATCATGATAGCAGTGACTGTAACAATTGTATATACCTGTTCCCATGGCAGTATATAACACAAGGAAGAGAAGAATCTTCAGGGAAAGGTGAAGGGAGATAATGGCTGCATTGTAAGGTATGTCCCCTAGAATTCTTAAGCTGCAAGATAGAAAAATTGATAATCTAGCTGTAAATAAACAATTGGAATCATGAATAGCTGAAACTTCATAGACAACAATTAAAGCATGAAACCAATAGGAAAATGATGTCCATACTTGCCTCCAAATCCTGTCTTTGATATGTTCTGCCTGCAAGAGAAAATTCTCTTTCCCATAGGTACTGGTCTGGGTTGTATTCTGCCCTGTATAAATACGAAGGCGAAAAAATTACATAATGATAAAAAAATGATTTGAGAGAGAAAACCACAAATCAAGCAAGTGATGCAAGGGCAGCTAGCTCCTTGTTTTAATTGAAACACAAAACCAAATTTCAGAAACAGCAGTACTTGAAGTAAAGAGTGAAAGACGTCTAAGAAATGTCTTCCAAGATGGTTGAGACTTGAGAAAGTTCTGTTTAACACCATCCAGAACAAAGAGAAATGCAGTCAAACTCTAATAACAAATAACTTAAATTGTTCAAACTTCACACACCTAACTCCTCGTTAAGAGACATTAGGAAAGAAATAAGTAGGCCGTAACAAGAATGATACGAATCAAGCAGTTTTCACCGCAATTAACTAAGTTCAAGGTCTAGAGAGAACCTCCCAAAAGCAAAAAGTAATACCTGGGAGGACGAATTACAAAGTTGATGAATTGCTCAATCATCTTCCTTCTACATGTAGTCCAGAGTAACTCCTCCTCATGAGATTACGACGTTGAGAGGAGTCTCTGAGAACCTCAAAATCAATTTTTCACCACTCCAAAAATGTATGTTCTTATAAGAGCAGCACCTTAATAATTCCAAATCCTCCCGATGTAGGAAACGGTTCAGGAAACAATACCAGCTGGCTAAGAAAAGGCACCACAGTGCAAAAAAGATTTCTAGTTTACAAATATGCTGGTCCCCGAGTAATCATATGAAAGAGAGGGGAAGATCCCAATAAGCAAAAGCATTAGCAGATCCAAATGCCCTCAAAAGCATACAAAACATTGCATCTAGAAAAACTAGAGAAACACCCGGTAAGCAGAGATATTAACCCAAACAGAAGCTTAATTTAAACCCCTGCACCATTATTGCAGCAACTTTCTCAAGGTTAATAATTTAAAACTTGGGCCCCCCTTGCCCGTCAATTCCACGAAGGGGCCCCAAACTTGTAAGAAAAGAGAGTTAAAAATGGCAAAAAGGTTTAGAAAGCGAAAATGCGGAGCAAACTGAAGAACCCAAATTCCAAGTCAGATCCCACAGCTAAACTCCCACATTGGTTTGTATGTATGAGCTTGCCTTCTGGGTTTTGCAGTACAAGAAAGAAAAGGCCGGAAAAAAGGGAAAGAGAAGAAAAAAGTTGAGAACTTTACCGAAACAGAAAGAGCAGTGCGGTTATCAGTGAGGTAACTGCTAAGAGCAAAAGAAAATGAAATGGTCTACTCGCGAAGAAGAAGATAAAATTGGAAGAAAGTGGGAAAATTATTTTTTTTATTTCCTTCTTCCGTTACAGGGAACGAGAATTCGGTGTTGGGGATGGAAATCGAGGTCAGAGAAGGTTGATGAAGACGAGATGAGCAAAAGTAGCCAGCTGGAATTTTCTCTCTAAAGTCTTTCTCAGTCCTGTATATAACTCGTGAAAATTTTTGTTTCTTTCCAAATCTGAAATATACAATTTTGTATATTCTTGTAAAGTTTGTCTTAAACGATTAATGTCGTTAAATAATTTAGAAATGTCCCAAATGACCAACATAGTTGACAATTCTTTACATTGTGATGAATTTTTATTTTCACAGATAACCAACCATCAACAATATTACTATAAATTATGATATTGCTTTATGAAATGCCGCTATTTAATTAAAAAATAATTTAAATTAAACAAAGGAACAAGCAATTGGATAAGGGTTAATTGTGAAATCGGATATCTGCCCTGTAACTAAACTCACTATTTATTAGTAGTAATAAATTATTACATTTAGTTACTGGCCAAAAAAATTATTACCTTCAGCTTTTTTTTTTTCTTTTGGAGCAAACATTACATTCAGGTTTAAAAAGTAAATTATTATTGTAAGTAATTCAGTAGTGTTACTTTGATTCTAAATTAATTTACATATATTTATTTCTTAAATTTTTTTAAAAAAAGTAAACTATTACATTAAGTAATTCAGTAGTGTTACTTTGGTTCTAAATTAATTTACACATATTTATTTCTTAAGTTTAGTTAATGTTTATGAAATATTCTTTAATTACGGGTAAAAAAAATCTAAATCTAAAAGTGATTATGAAAGGTAAGGATATATTAAACCTAATAAATATGGTATATAATCAATAAATCAAACTAAAATAATGAACCCTTTAAGAATATCTATAATGTTGGGACAAAAGTAGGGATCAATTTAAATATTAAATATTCAATCCAGAGTATCCGATATGATTAACAATAAATTTAAGGGAAATTGCAAAAAACAAATACTTTGAAAATTGGAAAAAGATGATTCAGTACTTTAAAATTGGGAAAGGACGAATCAGCTCGCTGTCAAACAGTAGGAGGAATCTTGGATTTTGAAATCTCGGTAAAAAGATGAAAATGCCCTTGAGCCCTCCCTCTCTCCACTTTAGAATAATAACACGGGCCTCTTAATTAACAATTCCAGATTCTACATTAACAACTCCATTTTCTTTTTTCACAATTAACAAGTTTCAGAGTCAATAACAATACATATTTCTTTATTAACAACACCGCACTCTACATTAATAACTCTACTTTCTTCTTTTATAGTTAACAAGTTTCAAGGTCAATAACAACTCCTTTCTCTTTATTAACAACACCATATTCTACATTAACAACTCCACTTTCTTCTTTCACAGTTAACAAATACAAACTCTGTGGGAAATTTTGGTGTTGTTAATATAGAATCCGGAGTTGTTAATTAAGAAGCCTATGTTGTTATTCCGAGGAAGGGCTGAATGGCATTTTTATCTTTCCACCGAGATTTCAAAATCACATATTCCTCCTCCTATCTGACAGTGAATTGATTTGTCCTTTCCTAATTTCAGAGCATTGAATCGTCCTTTCCCAATTTTTAAAATATTTTTTTGAAAATTTCCCTAAATTTAAAGTCAAATTATTCATGCCATACTTTGCAACATAATCCCATCATTTTGACCATTTGAACGCAGACACACCCACTTATATATTACGTCAATGATAATAATTCATTCCAAGTGAACCATAACACTTACTCACTTGTATCGAATTTTTGCCCAAAGCAAAAAGAAAAGGTATGTCATTAATGGATACATGACTTTCGTAAATTGACCTCATTAACTAATGTCAAAAATCAAATTCCGTCAAACAATTAATTAATTCTACAGACAAAATTTTGATCTCATTATTAGTCATAGACTCATGCCACAAATAAACTAGAATAATAATTCTTAAAAATAAATGCTACAACTATTATATCAACACCCATCAATAAAATTGTTGATTGTTGATGTTAATAGCTCAATTGCGCATCAGATTATTTTTTGGGAAAATGTCAATTAAATACCATTTAAAATTATAAAACCCTAAAAAATCTGTTAATATTTTAAAAAGACATAAAGGTACCAAGTATCAAATTGAGATTTTTAACTTTTGACACTTTTATCATTTTATCCTTTAATTTTTTTTAAAAAAATAAGAGTGGTGCCCAGCCGGCCGCTTCGGGCGCCGACTGGCATGGACCTCCAATGGGAAGGGTTGCTTTTTTTTTTTTTTTTTGAAAAAAATTGGTTGAGAATGGCAAGGGCTGGGATGGGTGAAAAATCTCACCACTTTACCAAAGGAGCTATAGTGGCCCTGGAGCATGGTGGCCATTGGGCCACCATAGCTCCTTTGATATGTGTGTGTGTGTATATATATATGCATTAATAAATATATATAATATAAATAAAAATGTAGTAGTTTTGACAAAGTTAATAATAATTTTGAAAAATTCAATAATGAAAATAACAAAATTCGTATTGATATTGATTAAACCGTCTGCTAATGAACCTTGACTTGCATGTTTTCATCAGCATTTTTGCATAAAACACTTTTGTCAAAACCATTACTAAACTTGTTAATTTCATTATTGAATTTGTTAAAAAGGGAAAGAGAAGAAAAAAGTTGAGAACTTTACCAAAACAAAAAGAGCAGTTACTAGCACCTAGCGGCCTGCAGGGGTATTGTACGTGATGCACAGGGTCACTGGATTCTAGGCTTTCAGCGTCGATTGGGCTTTGCTCCTCCTTCCGCAGCAGAGCTATTAGCGCTATTGACTGGACTCCAACTCTGTAAGCAACAGAACTTTCCCAGGGTCATTGCCTATACAGATTCCCTTGAGACCTATCATCTCATCATGGGACATGCTGGCCACACTCACCCGTTGAGATCAGAAATTGATGCGGTAAGAGATTTGCTGTACTCTGAGTGGGATATCAAGATTCGTTATGCTCCCAAAGATAACATCCGATGTGCCGACCTCCTGGCTAAGGATGCCCATCGTTTACAGGACCATTTTGCTATTTTGCACGCTCCACCCCCTCCATGTAGTATTTTTATGGCCGAGGATCTTAATCCGCTGGCCTGATTGCATCATCTGAACCTCTTTTGTAATCTCTAAATTTTTCTTGGCCGTCTTATTAATTAAAAAAAGAAAAAAAGAAAAAAAAGAAAGAGCAGTGGGGTTATCAGTGAGGTAACTGCTAAGAGCAAAAGAAAATGAAATGGTCTACTCGCGAAGAAGAAGATAAAATTGGAAGAAAGTGGGAAAATTATTTTTTTTTATTTCCTTCTTCCGTTACAGGGAACGAGAATTCGGTGTTGGGGATGGAAGACGAGTTGAGCAAAAGTAGCCAGCTGGAATTTTCTCTCTAAAGTCTTTCTCAGTCCTGTATATAACTCGTGAAAATTTTTGTTTCTTTCCAAATCTGAAATATACAATTTTGTATTCTTCTAAAGTTTGTCTTAAACGATTAATGTCGTTAAATAATTTAGAAATGTCCCAAATGACCAACATAGTTGACAATTCTTTACATTGTGATGAATTTTAATGTTTATGAAATATTCTTTAATTACGGGTAAAAAAAATCTAAATCTAAAAGTGATTATGAAAGGTAAGGATATATTAAACCTAATAAATATGGTATATAATCAATAAATCAAACTAAAATAATGAACCCTTTAAGAATATCTATAATGTTGGGACAAAAGTAGTTAATGTTGGGACAATAAATTTAAGGGAAAATTGCAAAAAAAATACTTTGAAAATTGGAAAAAGACGATTCAGTACTCTAAATTTGGGAAAGGACCAATCAGCTCACTGTCAAACGGGAGGAGGAATCTGGGATTTTGAAATCTCGGTAAAAAGACGAAAATGCCTTTGAGCCCTCTCTCTCTCCACTTTAAAATAATAATACGGGCCTCTTGATTAACAATTTCATATTCTACATTAACGATTCTATTTTCTTTTTTTACAATTAACAAGTTTCAAAACCAATAACAACACCTATCTCTTTATTAACAACACCGTATTCTACATTAACAACTCAACTTTCTTCTTTCACAGTTAATAAGTTTCAAGGCCAATAACAACTTCTTTCTCTCTATTAACAATATTGTATTCTACATTAACAACTTCACTTTTTTCTTTCATAGTTAACAAGTACGGACTCTTTGGGGGATTTTTGTGTTATTAATATAGAATTCGAAGTTATTAATTAATAGACCCGTGTTGTTATTCCAAGGGATAGCTGAAGGGCATTTTTGTCTTTTTGCCAAGATTTCAAAATCATAGATTCCTCCTCCTATTTGATAGCGAACTGATTTGTCCTTTCTCAATTTTCAAAGTATTTTTTTGGAATTTTTCCTAAATTTAAAGTCAAATTATTCATGCCATACTTTGTCAACATAATCCCATCATTTTGACCATTTGAACGTAGACACACACACATACATATTACGTCAATGATAATAATTCATTCTAAGGGAACCATAACACTTACTTGTATCGAATTTTTGCCCAAAGCAAAAAGAAAAGGTATGTCATTAATGGATACATGACTTTCGTTAATTGACGTCATTAACTAATATCGAAAATCAAATTCCGTCAAACAATTAATTAAGTCTACAGACAAAAATTTGATCTCATTATTAGTCATAGCCTCATGGCACAAATAAACTAGAATAATATTCTTAAAAATAAATGCTACAACTATTATATCAACACCCATCAATAAAATTGTTGATTGTTGATGTTAATAGCTCAATTGCGCAACAGATTATTTTTTTAAAAAACATAATTTATAAATTCTTATAGTTTCACCTACTTTTTAATCAATTTTTTTTTTAATCATTTTTACCAGGTTCTTATAGTTTAATGTGACTGGTAAAAAGGAAAAATTACAATGACCTAATTAAAGATAAGTAAAACTGCAGGGAACTAATAAAAAAACTATAGAAAATTAATTAAAAATAAAGTAAATCTATAAGAACTTACATATTATTGGTTTATGTATTCTTATTCATGACTTTATACCTCTCTTTCGACATCCTTTTCCATCAAGGCAGACACCTCCATGCAAAGCTGCTGACTCATGAAACCTGTATTCCTCATCACTCGAAAGGGACTAAGGTATATTCTCACATCATGCACCTTAATTAATACTTTTCAAATATGTTGTTTTTAGCCCAGGACAAAATTAGTGGTACATGAAACAAGATATATTATGTCACCTATCTCTAAATGTTAACCATTAAAAGATTTCATTTGAATATCATGCACCAACCTCTTGGCCAGATTGTGTCACCATCTCAAATGTGACTTATTAAACAATTTAATAAAGCAAACATCACTTTTCAAAAAGATCAACTAGTTATGGGAATAAAAGAAGATACTTTTTTTCTTTGCCGATTTGGATATGCAGTTCTTCTTGAAACACTTGAATAGTACAATCTGGGCTGAAGACGAAGGACCTCGGCCACGCCTCTCCACATATTATATTTTTTTAGGGAAATTACAATGAGGTTCTAAAAAAGATATTTAATTACCCAAAAATCTAATAACAATTGAAGATTGTGTAATGACAAATGTCAATGTGAAAATTATGGCAGAATTATACTACTCACTAGTCGTTGTTGGAACTTTTTGATAATTAAGTCCATCCCTTAAAGCTTCATTGTAATTCCTCCTATTTTTTTTCAATACGCTATCTGATTGGTTTAGATTTGAACATTATTCGGCATAATTAAGGTTACCCTCTCAAAAGCATTTTTGACATTTATATAAACTCGATACCTCGTGCTTAAACGGTCCAAGTCTCTTCTATTAGCGGTTGACAGCAGAAGAGTTTCTATTGATTGAATCTAACTATAAAGTTCTTATTGATTGTTTAAAGAGTGGCTCATATCCGTGTTGGGGAGGTAACATTTTGATGGAGACCATTCTCTCTATAATAAATTCAGTCAACAGTCGCAATTTTTCTTGGGTTTCCAAGAAAGAAAAGTTAGTACGCAATTGAGTTGTTAAAACTCCGCTCATGGAGCCATATGTGAATCAAAAGATAAAAACTCAAGGTATTAAAATCCGGATTGGATATTGAATCGGTCGGGTACTGGATTAAGGGTTAGTAGGTCAGATTGGGACTAAACCGGAGCTAAACCGGGGTAAAACCAGTGAGAGATTGAAAATTTTAGGTTTATTAATATGAAATTCTAAAGAAAAATTTTTAAAAAAAATTTAAATAGGAACCCGGACCGGACCGGAAACCAGACCGGTCTATCGATCAGTTCACTGGTTTCCGGTCCGGTTCGAGTTCCACAACTTGGTAAAAACTAGAGTTTCTAACCCCTACAAACTTTTTGACACAGTACACACCGAGCTCATATTATGGCAATTCAAATTTAAATTGAATCCTTTATTTGTTAGAAAAACGTGAATGGCATAATTGTTTTAACAAGATTGCAAATATCACTAGTATTAAATGACATTAATGCATTCTTAGGATCGAGAGTCATGATCTTCTAGACAAATTTACCCTTTTGATGCTGAAACCATATGCCTTCAAGCTTGTGTTTTAAATTTAGGGCCCAACTTCTACAAACAAGATAGAAGATGATTTTCTCACTAATTTAATTAAGGTTTATAATACCAAAAAGTTTATCACAAATATGACGGTTAATGGTTTGTCATAAAATATCTACGAAAATAACTTAAAAAATAAAGGTAAAATTGAACATAGATTTTTCAAATTGTTATGAATATTAAATATGTGGATGTCCATTGACTCATATTAATCTTCCAGTCAATTTGACATAAAGAAGAAAAGAAGACATGACACAAAGCAAAAGCAAAAGGAGAGAAGGACATAAAGAAAAGAAGACAAGGACATAAAGACGATATAAAGTAATCATGGTCATTTAAATATAACCATGGTAATACAACCACGGTTAATTTTCTGCTTCTATATAAAGGGCTGTAATCGATTGTTTCAATTGAACTGAATGAGAACATCTCTCTAACTTCTCTCTAGAAATTCTATCAATTATCTTTGAATCCTATCAATCTTCTTTCTTATCACATATACTTTTATAACACGTTATCAGCACGAAGCTCTAAAAGAAGGTATGATCTTCTTATGATTTCTTTAGTAATTATATATACGTTGTTTTATTTTATAGATCTGGGATAATCCGAGCCACTATATGGAATTAGAGAGATACTTTTACCGATTGTTATATAACATCGGGTTCCATGGCTAAAGATTGGAGATCGTTATTGTTTTTATATATAAGTTCTTTTATATTATTATTATTATTATTATTGTTATTATGGCCAGAAGCCATACATATCTGATTCTTGAAATTATGACCAGAAGTCGTAATGTTTTAATAATATGGCCAGAAGCCATGTAATATCCCGATTTGTGATTAGGGCTGATAATCCTGATAATCATTGAGATTTGTGTAATTAAGCACTTTTGGGATTAATGCAAAGTGATTTTTGAGAATTTATGTGTATGGTATTTAAGATCAAGGGTTGTGATTCATTGATAATGGGTCGGGATCCTACGCTTTGCGATTGTGTGTGTTTATGAAGGAGAGCTTGAGATCATGACATGTGGCATTGTGGTAGTGGTTGGATGATGCACTAGAGGACAAAAACCACCTTTTTACTCCCTTTCCTCTCTCCAATTCGGTGGAGTGTGTGTGTAGGCAAGGGAAGAAGTCTTCATCATCATCTCCTCCCATTTCTCTCTACCATATTCTCTCTCTTTCCTCCATTGTTTCCGGCGATCAAAGGAAGAAGGAAGAAGAAAGGTGAGATTTTGATGCTTTGTTTGATCTCTAATGCCCTAAACCTCTTCTTTAATATTGTGTGTCTCATTGAGAACTACATTGTGGTAATTTCAGAATCTTGAAATAGTATTGGTTTGTGATATGGTCGAAATTGGGAGTTGGAGAAACAAGATTCTGGATTGAGCAAAGGGAAGAGGTAGGCATTTAGAGCATTTGGATATATTGTTTATGAGTTTTGGCTAGGTTCGGTAAAATCTGGAAATTTTGCCCTAAGTATGCCAAATGTTGAAAATGTGGATTTTATGGTGTTTGATAGTAAAAATGGGTTAATGTTGAGTTATTTGATTATTGGATAAGATTCGGAATGTGGGAAATGTGTTAAGGGAAATCTGGAAAATGTGTGTCATAGAGACCTTAGTGGTTGATTGTGGTCAAAGTGGTTTTTGGGGTGTTTGTGGAGTTGCCATTGTGTTCCCTAGTTAGTGCTTAGAGTGTATGAGCATTGTGGGGAGTTTGGGAACCTTTGGGCATGATTTTGACCATCTGGTGTTTTTCTGGTTTTCTGCAATTCTGGGTTTCGGATGAGCATCACTCGAGCAGAGGAAGAACGTGCTCGAGTGATGGGAGAGTTTTCCCTGTTCTGCTTCGAGTGCGTCTGGGTTTCTTTGAGTGATGCTCGAGCACAGCGCTTTGTGCTCGAGTGAGCGAAGAACATGCTCGAGCAGGCCTGGTCTGCTCGAGTGAAGGTGGGAGTTCAGAGTGAAGGGTTTCTTTCGGGTCTTCACTTGCTGGTGGATGCCACGAGTGTGCTCTGACACTCGCGAGCATAGCCTTCTCACTCGAGCACTGGGGGTCATGCTCGAGTGAGGTTGTGCTTCAGGAGGGAGTGGTGCTTTCGGGCTCTCACTTGCGAGTGAGGTGCTCGCGGGTGTGAGGTGTGTGCTCGCGGGTGTGCTCGCGGGTGAGAGGTGTGTGCTCGCGGGTGAGAGGTGTGTGCTCGCGGGTGTGAGGTGTGCTTCTGGTGGGAGTGTGCTCGCGGGTGGGAGTGTGCTCGCGGGTGTGGTTTTGTGCTCGAGTGATCCTATGCTTGGAGAGCTTTGGGTGCTCTCGGGTCCTCACTTCCTGGTTTTCTCTCGCGTGTGCTCGAGTGAGGTATTTGGCCTTGTGCTCGAGTGAGGGTCAGCGTGCTCGAGTGAGCCAGTTCCTGCAAGTGTCTTTATGCTTTCGGGAGCTCACTCGCAGTCTCACTCGCACTTGTGCTCGAGTGATGTCCGTACTTGTGCTCGAGTGAGAGCATCTGTGCTCGAGTGAGAGGACCAAAAATCTGTGTTTTGCCTTCGAGTAAGGGGTCTTTTGGGTAGGTTCTTCCAACCCTTTAGGCATATGTTTAGGCCTATTTTAGTCACCTAAAGAGTCCTAAACGATAACCAACTTAGAGTATTGTTGAAATATGATTATGGAAAAGAAATTGATCAAGTGTCCCTAATTTGAATAGGATTTGACATCTGTCGAACGCGTGAGCCCACTGTGCCAAAGATTGTCAGGAAAGATTCAGGTAGCGACCTCTCTCTTATACTTTGTGTAAATGTACTGTATGTTTGCCTATCATGCATTGTGTGCTGCTGCTGCCTTGAGATACATTGTGATACGTTGTGGAGCTTTGTGTACTGTGGAGCATAGTGCCTTGTGATACATTGTGTTTGGAGATGCTTAGTGATACATTGTGCTTTGAGTTGCTGCTACATAGTGTTCACCGCGAAAGCGGGCGTTGTGCATAGTGATTACCGCGCGAGCGGGCATAGTGTTTGCAGCGAAAGCTGTCATTGTGATTACCGCGAAAGCGGGCATAGTGCATTGTGATACAGCCGTGAGTGCTGTCGTTTGTGGCGCGAGCTATGGATCATTGTGTTGCTGATGATGCTGGTGAACATGATACATTACATGCTTTGTGTTTATATATTGTATGAGTGAGTTGTTGCTCTGGGATTCTCAAGAATCTCATTCCTCCATATGACTAACCTTTCAGGCAGGGCAAGTGGCTCGAAGGAGAAGCGACCAACCCGGAGTGGTTAGGGTCTCTTAGGGACATTAGGGATTTTTGGGATAGTTGGTTATCCTTACTTTGGATTTGGGATTGCCAAAGTGTAAATTGATGTAAATGATTATTTTGATCGTGTAATCCCCGTTGTTGGGAAATATAAAACCCATATTATTTATGTAAGTAACCCGGGGTTGCCGGGATTTTAGTTTCCGCACTTTGATATTTATTATGTACTCTGATTTCTCAAGTAGTTATATCCGTACATGAATGTGAGACCAGGAATATATAAGTTTTGAAATGATTTTTCGAACGCCCCATCTCTTGGATGAGGGATTATAAATTGTTAAACCATCTTATTGGTCTCTATTTCATTTAAATTTCGTAATCCGGATGTAATTACGGTGAGGGGGTTACATTTTTGGTATCAGAGATGCAGTTCCTGGCAAGGGTAGAGTTTGCTAGGATAGCTCCCATAGTGTGTCCTTAGTGATAATGGATTGGTAGTGAATGTTTGTTCGTTTACACATCTTTGAGTTATAATTGTGGATATATGAGCTCTGTAGAGATGTGTATACCATAATTGTTGGATTAATGGGGTGAGTTCTTTGTAGAATGAAAAGAACAACAAAAGGTCGCCCCAGAGTACAACAAGAAGATCCCGATGTGGAGTTGGTCAATGACAATCCACCGGATCCTATGCAAGAGTTAATGGGCTTGATAAAGGATCAGAGGGATATGATTGCGGAGCTTAGAGAAGAGCTTAGAGCTGAAAAGGCCAAGAACAATGAGGGCCGGGGTCAGTCTACTCATGAAGGAACTCGAGGGGAAACCCGAGAGGAGACTAGAATAGAAGATACTGCTGAGGGGTCGGCACGACCACTTGAATCTCCTTCTCATGTGATTCCGAACCAAGGATCCCATGGAGTGCCAGTCAGGGAGGAACGAGACCTTGAGTATTGGGTCTCCAAATTCTGTAAACAACTACCTCCGGCATTTAAAGGGAAGTTTGATCCTCAGGCGGCTGAAGATTGGTTACACCGTCTTGAGAAAATTTTTGAAGTTTTAGTGTGTCCCTCAGAAGTGAAAGCCAAGTTGGCAGTGTACAAGCTTGAAGGCGATGCTGATCGTTGGTGGCGTAACATTGCCTTATCAATGCGGTTAAAGAATGAGCCATTGACCTGGGAGGTGTTTCAGCAACACTTCAACGAGAAATACTTTCCTAAGTCAGTGAGGCTTGAGAAGGAAACGGAATTCCTGAATATCAAGCAAGGGGACACGGAGTCTTTTGACGAATATTTGTCCCGATTTACCCGTCTATCCCGATATTCCTCCTATCTTCAGAAAATGGACGATGAGGAGTTGAGCTCAGATTTGCTGATTCGGGGCTTGAGGCGTGATATGAGAAAGAGAATAGCAACTCATCAGTTTTCCAAGTTCAACAAGGCCGTTGAAGAATGTCGGATTACTGAGAATAATCTTAGAGAGTTGTATCCGGCTAAGGCTGGTAGTGGTCATAGTGAGCCTAGTAAAGGCGGTGCTTCTCAGAAGCGGAAGGGCTCGGGATCATCCTCTTCATTTAGAGGGGGTAGTAAGAAGCCTTATCAATCTTGGAGTCGTGATCAGCAGAGAACTCCTAGTGTATGGACATGTCCTCGTTGCAACCAGCCACATCATGGCAAGACGTGTGATGGTCGGGTGATTTGCTTTAAGTGCAAGCAAGTGGGACATACATCTGTTGAGTGTGGACAGCCACGACCAGAGCAGAGACAGAGGACTCAGGGCCGCGTATTTGCTATGACTCACGAAGAGGCCCGAAAATCCCCAGAGCTGATACAAGGTAAAGTCCTTATCCATGGCATTGAGTTACAAGCGTTATTTGATTCGGGTGCAAGTCACTCTTTTATTGCTTATGCTTGTGTAGAGCGTCTGGGAATGAATGTGCATAAGTTGCCATTCGATCTGATTGTGTCAACACCGATGGGTGTGAAGGCTGTAACTACAGAAGCCTGCTTAAATTGTGTTATAACCGTAGAGGGCCAGGAGTCTGTAGTAGATTTGATTTGTTTACCGCTCTGCCAGTTAGAAGTCATCTTGGGTTTTGATTGGTTGAGAGCGAATAATGTGTTGTTAGATTGTGGGAACAAGAGGATAGTGTATCCTGTTTCTCAGAGCATTGAGGGCGAAAATGCCGGTTTGAATTTTCTTTCGACAGCTAAGGCTGAGAAATATTTGAAAAAGGGTTGTCAAGGGTATATGGTTTTCTTTTCTGTACAAGGAGAAACCAGTGAGTCTTTGAGTAGGATACCCATAGTGAATGAATTCCCTGAGGTTTTTCCGGATGACTTAAGTGGATTACCTCCTGAGAGGGAAGTTCAATTTCCGATTGACATTGTGCCTGGAGCGGGTTCGATATCCAAAGCCCCATATCGTATGGCCCCAAATGAAATGGCCGAGTTGAAGAAGCAGATTGAAGATTTGCTTGAGAAAGGGTTTATTAGACCCAGTGTGTCGCCTTGGGGTGCTCCAGTTTTGTTTGTGAAAAAGAAAGACGGGAGTCTTCGGTTGTGCATTGACTATAGAGAGTTGAATAAGGTTACCATTAAGAATAAGTACCCTCTCCCTAGAATCGATGATCTCTTAGATCAATTATCTGGAGCATGTGTGTTTTCGAAGATTGATCTAAGGTCGGGGTATCATCAGCTGCGTGTGAAAGCGGACGATGTTCCGAAGACTGCTTTCCGGACCAGGTATGGTCATTATGAGTTCTTAGTGATGCCATTTGGGTTGACAAATGCGCCTGCGGTATTCATGGATTACATGAACCGTATTTTCCGACAATATCTGGATCAATTCGTTGTGGTATTCATTGATGATATTTTGATATACTCTAAGAGTAGAGAAGAGCATGAGCATCATTTGAGAATTGTGTTGAATACATTGCGTGAAAAGCAACTTTATGCTAAATTGAGTAAGTGCGAGTTTTGGCTATCGGAAGTGAGATTCCTAGGCCATGTTATCTCGCAGGAAGGGGTCTCTATGGATCCTAGTAAGGTGGAAGCAGTACTGAACTGGAAGAGACCAGAATCCGTGGCTGAAATACGCAGTTTTCTGGGTCTTGCTGGTTATTATCGGAGATTCATTCAGAATTTCTCCCGCATTGCGTTGCCGATGACCAAGCTCACGAGAAAAGATCAGCCGTTTGTATGGGATGAACATTGTGATAATTGCTTTGTGGAGCTGAAACAGAGGTTGACTACGGCACCTGTGTTGATTTTACCCGATCCCAGTACGACATATGTTGTGTACTCTGATGCCAGTGGGCAGGGATTAGGGTGTGTCCTTATGCAGCAGGGACGTGTGGTGGCCTACGCCTCTCGACAGCTCAAACCCCATGAATTGAACTATCCCACACATGATCTGGAGCTTGCGGCCATAGTGTTTGCATTGAAGATTTGGCGTCATTACCTGTATGGTGTGACCGTGGAACTGTACTGCGACCACAAGAGTCTCAAATATCTGTATGATCAGAAAGAATTGAATATGAGACAGCGGCGCTGGATGGAGTTGCTTAAGGACTACAACCTGGAAATCAAATATCATCCGGGTAAGGCAAATGTAGTCGCTGATGCTCTTAGTCGGAAGACAGTGGTTGTGGCAGCAATGATGATACACGAGGGGAAGTTGATTGCGGATTTTCGTGATATGAATCTGTCGAACCAGATCATCTGTGCCAACTATAATGTTTCCCAAGGGGAAAGTGATTTGAGAGCTGAGATTGAAGAAGCTCAGAGGCAAGATGACTGGATTCAGCGTAATCTAGCCAGAATAGAGCGTGGTGAAGCTCAGGGCTATGATGTGTCGCCTAGTGGATTGGTTCGTTATCAGAAGAGAATTTGTATTCCACTTAAGGCGGAGTTGAGACAGAAGATCTTAGATGAGGCGCATAAGAGCCAATACACTCTTCATCCTGGTATGACCAAAATGTACCATAACTTGAAATCTGAGTATTGGTGGCAGGGTATGAAGAGTGATGTGACGAAATATGTGGCGAGGTGTCTCACATGTCAGAAAGTAAAGATTGAGCACCAAAGACCGCCTGGATTGTTGCAGAGTCCTGAAATTCCGGAATGGAAATGGGAAAGTGTGACCATGGATCTTGTTGTGGGATTGCCCAAGATCAGGAATTATGATGCGATCTGGGTCATTGTGGACCGGTTAACGAAGTCGGCGCACTTCCTACCGATCAAGGCTAGTTACTCTCCGGACAAGCTAGCAGAGATTTATGTTCGTGAAATTGTGAAGCTCCATGGCATACCGAGGAATATCATCTCTGATCGAGATCCTCGTTTCACTTCGAGATTCTGGAAGGCGTTGCATGAGGCACTGGGTACTCAGTTGAGATTCAGTACAGCCTATCATCCTCAGACAGACGGTCAGTCAGAGAGGACTATTCAAACCTTAGAGGATATGTTGCGGGCATGTGTTCTTGACTTCAAAGGGAGTTGGGACTGTTTTCTTCCACTTGCGGAGTTTGCCTATAACAATAGCTATCATGCGAGCATTCAGATGGCGCCGTATGAAGCGTTGTATGGAAGAAAATGCCAATCGCCATTGTGTTGGAATGAGTTGTCCGAGAGGAAACTCTATGGGCCGGATCTTGTGGATCAAACCTCAGCCCAGATTCGAATCATTCGTAAGAGGCTTCTTGCAGCTCAGAGTCGGCAGAAAAGTTATGCTGACAAGAGGAGAAGACCTCTAGAGTTTGGAGTTGGTGATCATGTATTTATGAGAATATCACCTGTCACCGGTATTGGGCGAGCTATAAAGCGAAAGAAGTTGAGCCCAAGGTATATAGGTCCTTTTGAGATCCTTGATAGGATTGGGCCTGTTGCTTATCGAGTAGCCCTACCTCCAAGCTTGAGCAGACTCCATGATGTGTTTCATGTTTCTCAATTGAAGAAGTACCAACCGGATCCATCTCATGTCGTTGAGTATGAGAATGTGGAGTTGCGAGATAACTTCACGTATGCGGTGGAGCCAGAGCAGATTATTGAACGAGAAGAACGTCGGCTCAGACACCGAAGTATTCCTTATGTGAAAGTGATCTGGAAGGGAATGACTCAGCGGGAAGCAACGTGGGAAACGGAGGAAGATATGCGAAGGCGATATCCGGAGTTTATGGCTCAAGGGATATCACAAATTTCGAGGACGAAATTTAATTAACAGGGGGAGAATTGTAATATCCCGATTTGTGATTAGGGCTGATAATCCTGATAATCATTGAGATTTGTGTAATTAAGCACTTTTGGGATTAATGCAAAGTGATTTTTGAGAATTTATGTGTATGGTATTTAAGATCAAGGGTTGTGATTCATTGATAATGGGTCGGGATCCTACGCTTTGCGATTGTGTGTGTTTATGAAGGAGAGCTTGAGATCATGACATGTGGCATTGTGGTAGTGGTTGGATGATGCACTAGAGGACAAAAACCACCTTTTTACTCCCTTTCCTCTCTCCAATTCGGTGGAGTGTGTGTGTAGGCAAGGGAAGAAGTCTTCATCATCATCTCCTCCCATTTCTCTCTACCATATTCTCTCTCTTTCCTCCATTGTTTCCGGCGATCAAAGGAAGAAGGAAGAAGAAAGGTGAGATTTTGATGCTTTGTTTGATCTCTAATGCCCTAAACCTCTTCTTTAATATTGTGTGTCTCATTGAGAACTACATTGTGGTAATTTCAGAATCTTGAAATAGTATTGGTTTGTGATATGGTCGAAATTGGGAGTTGGAGAAACAAGATTCTGGATTGAGCAAAGGGAAGAGGTAGGCATTTAGAGCATTTGGATATATTGTTTATGAGTTTTGGCTAGGTTCGGTAAAATCTGGAAATTTTGCCCTAAGTATGCCAAATGTTGAAAATGTGGATTTTATGGTGTTTGATAGTAAAAATGGGTTAATGTTGAGTTATTTGATTATTGGATAAGATTCGGAATGTGGGAAATGTGTTAAGGGAAATCTGGAAAATGTGTGTCATAGAGACCTTAGTGGTTGATTGTGGTCAAAGTGGTTTTTGGGGTGTTTGTGGAGTTGCCATTGTGTTCCCTAGTTAGTGCTTAGAGTGTATGAGCATTGTGGGGAGTTTGGGAACCTTTGGGCATGATTTTGACCATCTGGTGTTTTTCTGGTTTTCTGCAATTCTGGGTTTCGGATGAGCATCACTCGAGCAGAGGAAGAACGTGCTCGAGTGATGGGAGAGTTTTCCCTGTTCTGCTTCGAGTGCGTCTGGGTTTCTTTGAGTGATGCTCGAGCACAGCGCTTTGTGCTCGAGTGAGCGAAGAACATGCTCGAGCAGGCCTGGTCTGCTCGAGTGAAGGTGGGAGTTCAGAGTGAAGGGTTTCTTTCGGGTCTTCACTTGCTGGTGGATGCCACGAGTGTGCTCTGACACTCGCGAGCATAGCCTTCTCACTCGAGCACTGGGGGTCATGCTCGAGTGAGGTTGTGCTTCAGGAGGGAGTGGTGCTTTCGGGCTCTCACTTGCGAGTGAGGTGCTCGCGGGTGTGAGGTGTGTGCTCGCGGGTGTGCTCGCGGGTGAGAGGTGTGTGCTCGCGGGTGAGAGGTGTGTGCTCGCGGGTGTGAGGTGTGCTTCTGGTGGGAGTGTGCTCGCGGGTGGGAGTGTGCTCGCGGGTGTGGTTTTGTGCTCGAGTGATCCTATGCTTGGAGAGCTTTGGGTGCTCTCGGGTCCTCACTTCCTGGTTTTCTCTCGCGTGTGCTCGAGTGAGGTATTTGGCCTTGTGCTCGAGTGAGGGTCAGCGTGCTCGAGTGAGCCAGTTCCTGCAAGTGTCTTTATGCTTTCGGGAGCTCACTCGCAGTCTCACTCGCACTTGTGCTCGAGTGATGTCCGTACTTGTGCTCGAGTGAGAGCATCTGTGCTCGAGTGAGAGGACCAAAAATCTGTGTTTTGCCTTCGAGTAAGGGGTCTTTTGGGTAGGTTCTTCCAACCCTTTAGGCATATGTTTAGGCCTATTTTAGTCACCTAAAGAGTCCTAAACGATAACCAACTTAGAGTATTGTTGAAATATGATTATGGAAAAGAAATTGATCAAGTGTCCCTAATTTGAATAGGATTTGACATCTGTCGAACGCGTGAGCCCACTGTGCCAAAGATTGTCAGGAAAGATTCAGGTAGCGACCTCTCTCTTATACTTTGTGTAAATGTACTGTATGTTTGCCTATCATGCATTGTGTGCTGCTGCTGCCTTGAGATACATTGTGATACGTTGTGGAGCTTTGTGTACTGTGGAGCATAGTGCCTTGTGATACATTGTGTTTGGAGATGCTTAGTGATACATTGTGCTTTGAGTTGCTGCTACATAGTGTTCACCGCGAAAGCGGGCGTTGTGCATAGTGATTACCGCGCGAGCGGGCATAGTGTTTGCAGCGAAAGCTGTCATTGTGATTACCGCGAAAGCGGGCATAGTGCATTGTGATACAGCCGTGAGTGCTGTCGTTTGTGGCGCGAGCTATGGATCATTGTGTTGCTGATGATGCTGGTGAACATGATACATTACATGCTTTGTGTTTATATATTGTATGAGTGAGTTGTTGCTCTGGGATTCTCAAGAATCTCATTCCTCCATATGACTAACCTTTCAGGCAGGGCAAGTGGCTCGAAGGAGAAGCGACCAACCCGGAGTGGTTAGGGTCTCTTAGGGACATTAGGGATTTTTGGGATAGTTGGTTATCCTTACTTTGGATTTGGGATTGCCAAAGTGTAAATTGATGTAAATGATTATTTTGATCGTGTAATCCCCGTTGTTGGGAAATATAAAACCCATATTATTTATGTAAGTAACCCGGGGTTGCCGGGATTTTAGTTTCCGCACTTTGATATTTATTATGTACTCTGATTTCTCAAGTAGTTATATCCGTACATGAATGTGAGACCAGGAATATATAAGTTTTGAAATGATTTTTCGAACGCCCCATCTCTTGGATGAGGGATTATAAATTGTTAAACCATCTTATTGGTCTCTATTTCATTTAAATTTCGTAATCCGGATGTAATTACGGTGAGGGGGTTACAAGCCATATCCATTCTTATTATATAGCCAGAAGCTATATACATTTTTCATCTTATTATATGGCCAGAAGCTATATATATTTTATCTTTTATCTTATTATATGGCCAGAAGCTATATATATTTTTATCTTTTATCTTATTGTACGGCCAGAAGTCATGTACAATTTTTATCCTGAAGATAATAGTTAATTCCTCATCTTGAGATTAAATGGCCCGAAGTCATACATGGCCTGAAGTCATGAGATTAAATGGCCCGAAGCCATACATGTTTTAATTTTCTTATCTTGCCTTATGAATTATTTATTGTCTTTATGAATTTACAGTTATTATATTTCATATTTTAATTATTTTCATTTATTTCTTTAATTAGTTTAAACAATGGCAAACCTGGCAAAACTTGAAATTGTGGCTCTCGATATTACCGGGAAAAATTATTTATCTTGGAAATTGGATGCGGAAATTCATTTGAATGCAAACAGTCTGGAAGACACGATTAAAGAAGGGAATAAGGCATCCAACCAGGATAAAGCCAAATCCATGATTTTTCTTCGCCACCACTTACATGAAGATTTAAAAACTGAATATTTGACAGTGATGGACCCACTTGTCCTTTGGAACAATTTGAAAGAAAGATATGATCACCAGAAGTTGGTCATTCTTCCAAAAGCTCATTTTGATTGGATGCATTTACGCTTACAAGATTTTAAATCTATAAGTGAATATAACTCAGCTATGTTCAGAATTACTTCTAAATTGAAATTATGTGGAGAAAATGTTACTGATGATGATATGTTAGAAAAAACATTCTCCACATTTCATGCATCCAATTTGCTCCTGCAGCAGCAATATCGTGAAAAAGGTTTCAAGAAATATTCTGAGTTAATTTATTGTCTCCTTGTGGCTGAACAAAATAATGAGCTTTTGTTGAAAAATCATGAATCCCGTCCAACAGGCTCAACTCCATTCCCTGAAGTGAATGTAGTCTCTAATGAATCTTATTGTGGCCGTGGCCGTGGCCGTGGCCGTGGCCGTGGCCGTGGACGTGGACATGGACGTGGACGTGGGCGTGGCTACAGCCGTGGGCGTGGTCGTGGTCGATATCATGGAGGTTCAAATTCCTACCAGAAGTGGGAAAAGAATGATAAGAACCAAAAAGGGGAAAGTAGTAGGCATAACAAATATGCTGATAATCCATGCTATCGATGTGGTGGAAAGGGCCATTGGTCTCGTACCTGTCGTACACCAAGGCACCTAGTTGATCTTTACCAAGAATCAATTAAAAATACTGGTAAAAGATCAAATGTTGAAGTTAATCATGTTGATCAAGGCGAGAATTCTGAGTATGCCGATATAGATAATAACTATTTGGATGTTGCAGATTTCTTAATATAATTTAAACTGTTATATTTACAGTTGTTTCTATCATATGTATTAATTTTATTTATGTTTTTATGAAGAATGAATTCTATTGGCATCAATCCTGAAGATTTATGTCTCGTTGATAGTGCAACAACCCACACCATACTC
The DNA here is from genome assembly GCA_963242795.1 of Inga leiocalycina. NCBI lineage: Eukaryota > Viridiplantae > Streptophyta > Magnoliopsida > Fabales > Fabaceae > Inga > Inga leiocalycina. The sequence goes on from OY725323.1 coordinate 77,834,950, forward strand.
AGACATGATAAATATTTTTCTTCCCTGGTAATACGAGAAGCTAATGTTCAGACTATATCTGGTAGTATAAATTTAATTGAAGGCTCCGGAAGAGCTAATATTTTGTTACCTGAAGGAACAAAATTATGCATTGATAATGCATTTTATTCTACCAAGTCTAAAAGAAACTTACTGAGTTTCAAAGATATCCGCAGAAATGGATATCATTTAGAAACAACAACTAAAGATAATAAGGAATATCTTGTCATTACAAATATAGTTGCTGGTAGAAAATGCATATTAGAAAGTTTTCCTATTTTTTCTTCTGGTTTGTATTACACATACATAAGCACAATTGAAACACATACTATTGAGAACCAGAAGTTCAATAATGCAAACCAGAAGTTTGTCAATACAAACCAGCAGTTTGATAATGTAAACCAGAAGTTTACTAATGAATTTAATGTTTGGCATGACCGGTTAGGCCATCCCGGTTCAATAATGATGCGACAAATAATTGGGAATTCATGTGGACATACCCTGAAGTGTAAACAAATACCACAATCCCATGATTTCTCATGTGCTGCATGTTCCAAGGGAAAGTTAATTATTCGCCCCTCACCAAGCAAAGTAGAAAGTGAGTCTCTCACATTTCTAGAACGGATACAGGGAGATATTTGTGGGCCAATACACCCACCATGCGGACCATTTAGGTACTATATGGTTTTAATTGATGCATCAACTAAATGGTCGCATGTTTGCTTATTATCTTCTCGTAACCTGGCGTTTGCGAGATTACTTGCTCAATTGATTAGATTAAGAGCACATTACCCTGATTATCCTATCAAGAAAATACGTCTTGATAATGCTGGTGAATTTACATCACAAGCTTTTAATGAATATTGTATGTCCCTTGGAATTGATGTTGAACATCCTGTAGCTTATGTTCACACGCAAAATGGACTTGCAGAATCATTGGTTAAAAGGTTGCAACTAATTGCAAGACCTTTACTTATGAAAACTAATCTACCGATTTCTGCTTGGGGCCATGCCATTTTGCATGCAGCAATGTTAATTCGCATTAGGCCAACAAGTTATTTAAAGGTTTCCCCCTTACAAATGGTTTTTGGTCAGGAACCTAATATTTCCCATATAAGAATTTTTGGGTGTGCGGTATATGTGCCTGTAGCACTGCCACAACGCACTAAGATGGGCCCACAAAGAAAGATGGGAATATATGTTGGGTATGAATCTCCATCAATTATAAAATATTTGGAACCATCCACAGGAGATTTATATACGGCACGATTTGCCGATTGTCATTTTGATGAATCATTTTTCCCAACATTAGGGGGAGAAAACAAGCAGCTGGGTAAAGAAATTAGTTGGAATGAATTATCATTGGCTCATTTTGATCCTCGTACAAAACAATGTGAACTTGAAGTTCAAAAGATAATTCATTTACAGAATTTAGCTAATCAAATGCCAGAAGCATTTACTGACCCTAAGAAAGTGACAAAGTCACATATCCCAGCTGCTAATGCTCCTATTAAAATTGATGTCCCTGAAGGACAACCTGCTATGAATGAATCTAAAACACGCCTGAAGCGTGGCAGACCTATCGGTTCCAAAGATAAAAATCCTCGAAAAAGAAAAGGAGCAAAGAATATAGATGGTCAAGTCGAGGATAATGAAGAAAAATTAGTAGCTCCAGAAGAGCCATCTCCTGAAGAGATATTATCTCCAGAAGAGTACATTGTAGTCCCAGAAGAGACCCAGGTACCTGATATATGTGAAAATAATGAGATCTCAATAAATTATGTTATGAATGGAATCCGATGGGATAGAAATGAAGTCAACGTTGATGACATCTTTGCTTATCATATAGCATATGATGTAATGAATGATAATGAGGATCATGAGCCAAAATCCATTAGTGAGAGCCAACAAAGAAAAGACTGGCCCCTATGGAAAGATGCCATTAATGCAGAATTAAAATCATTGGCAAAACGAAAAGTATTTGGACCTGTAGTCCTTACACCTGAAGATGTAAAACCAGTTGGATGCAAATGGGTTTTTGTACGAAAAAGAAATGAAAAGGGCAAAATAACTAGATATAAGGCACGTCTAGTAGCCCAAGGTTTTACACAAAGACCTGGCATTGATTTTGAAGAAACGTATTCACCAGTAGTGGATGCGACTACTTTTCGTTATTTAATCAGTCTAGCAGTAGATGCAGGACTTGATTTACATCTAATGGATGTTGTGACTGCCTATTTATATGGATCACTTGATAGTGATATTTATATGAAAGTCCCTGAAGGACTTAAGATGCCAGAAGCATCTAATTCAAGTTCTCAAGAACAATACTCAGTTAAGTTAAACAAGTCCCTGTATGGCCTGAAGCAATCAGGGCGCATGTGGTATAATCGCCTTAATGAATATTTGTTGAAAGAAGGATACAAAAATGATCCGATATGCCCATGTATCTTTATGAAAAGATCTAATAGTGAGTTTGCTATAATTGCTGTTTATGTTGATGATATCAACATCATTGGAACTCCTGAAGAGCTCCAAAAGGCAATTAATTGTTTGAAGAAAGAATTTGAGATGAAGGACTTGGGAAGAACAAAATTCTGTCTTGGATTACAGATCGAGTACTTCAAGAAAGGGATCTTTGTATATCAAGAAACTTATACAAAGAAGGTCCTAGAGCGATTTTATATGGATAAATCTCATCCATTATGTACCCCAATGATTGTAAGATCTTTGATGGTGGATAAAGACCCATTCAGACCTCGAGAAATTAGTGAAGAAGGTGATGAAGAACTACTTGGTCCAGAAGTACCATATCTTAGTGCTATTGGAGCACTAATGTATCTTGCTAATCATACACGTCCTGATATATCATTTGCTGTTAATTTACTAGCAAGATATAGTTCTTCACCAACACGAAGGCATTGGAATGGAATAAAGCATATTTTTCGTTATCTCAGAGGTACAACAGACATGGGGTTATACTACTCAAATGTATCCAAGCATGAACTGGTTGGTTATGCAGATGCTGGATTTTTATCTGATCCACATAATGGTAAATCACAAACGGGCTATCTATTTACATGTGGAGGTGCAGCTATTTCATGGCGATCTATGAAACAGACTATATCAGCCACATCATCTAATCATGCAGAAATTCTAGCAATACATGAAGCAAGTCGAGAATGTATGTGGTTGAGGTCAGTAATACATCATATACGTACAACTTGTCATTTATCTTCCGGCAAAATGATCCCAACAATCCTCTATGAGGATAATGCTGCATGTATCGCTCAACTTAAAGAAGGCTATATCAAGGGCGATAGAACGAAGCATATTTCACCAAAATTCTTCTTCACTCGCGATCTTCAAAAGGATGGTGAAATAGATATCCAGCAAATCAGTTCAAGTGAAAATCTAGCAGATTTATTCACCAAGTCACTTCCAGGTACAATCTTTGAAAAACTTGTTCATGATATTGGTCTTCGGAGATTCAAAGATTTCAACTGATATTATCAAGAGGGGGAGTCGATACACGCTGTACTCTTTTTCCCTTATCTAGGTTTTGTCCCACTGGGTTTTCCTAGAAAGGTTTTTAATGAGGCAGCACTCAATGGTGTATCAATGAATGATGTACTCTTTTCTTTAGCTAGGTTTTTATCCCACTGGGTTTTTCCTAGTTAAAGTTTTTAATGAGGCACATTCATAATGGACATCCAAGGGGGAGTGTTATGAATATTAAATATGTGGATGTCCATTGACTCATATTAATCTTCCAGTCAATTTGACATAAAGAAGAAAAGAAGACATGACACAAAACAAAAGCAAAAGGAGAGAAGGACATAAAGAAAAGAAGACAAGGACATAAAGACGATATAAAGTAATCATGGTCATTTAAATATAACCATGGTAATACAACCACGGTTAATTTTCTGCTTCTATATAAAGGGCTGTAATCGATTGTTTCAATTGAACTGAATGAGAACATCTCTCTAACTTCTCTCTAGAAATTCTATCAATTATCTTTGAATCCTATCAATCTTCTTTCTTATCACATATACTTTTATAACACAAATCATTTATATTACATTAGTTATGTATATAAATATATAATAATTTGTTTAATGTTCTATTTGGTCTAAATTCCCAGTCGTTATATATCATTCGTATTTTAATTTGTTTACTTCACCCGAGGAGAATATTTAATTTCAAAGTTGAAAGTATCCTCTTCTATGAAGAGAGATCTTTCTGCACGTCGGCCGCGAAAGGATTTTTTTTTTTAAAAAAATCTTTCTACCGTCATGAAGTCATACCGTCATAAATGGTATTAAAAATTATAATTACGCACGGAATTCGCATGTTCTAGTCGCACTCCTTCAACTTTTTGCTTTTCTAAATATCTCTTTCAGAATGTATTTGATGCAGTCATCGCTGTAAAGTTAGGAGATTTGTACTGCTCACCTACCCATAATACGAAAACAAATAACAATAACAAACTCACGACTCCAAGACAATATATCATCTTCAACATAACAATAACCATAGTGATGCACCAATAATCAAAACCATTCTGGTTGGATATCTTGTAATTCTCTTGACCACATTGGACAAGAAAAAAGGATAAGGTGATGCCTTTTGGCTGGGGTGGGGCAAAAAACCACATAATTTATGTCTGTTACGGAGACCACAGAACATGGCTTGCAGAAGCGAGTTTCTATAAACCAGCAAGCAACCAGTGAGCAGCACAAGGTCACTCAAATGTATGTACCTCTATGCCGTAAATTCCTTAAAAGCATATTAATGTATCATTGGGGATCTCCAAGGGCACTATCATTCGGCTACCAAATTACATGGGTCCAGTGGATGAGCAAGCTTCACTTTCCAACTTGGCTCCAGCATGCATGCATGTACGTATAATAAGTTCAATTGATTTCTGTGCACCCTTTACCTGAGGCTTTTTGGTTTATTCAAAGTTGTTTTAAAAGCTTTTGACTTTCTATCCTCGCACCAAGAACAACACCCCACCCAGCCCCCCTTAATCTCCTTTTTATAAGCCAGCAAGCTGAAATTCTTGATCGCCTAGCTACTCGGTTTTACCACACCCTGCAGTTTCCACCCACCAAATCCTGCTGCAGCAAATGCCTGTAGACAAAATGCTGGAAAAGGGTCATGTTTGAGACACCATAAATAATAAAGTAAGATGAAACATTAATAAATGCTTCCCTTTTTGTAGCTACTATTATTTGCCGCCAAGCATACACGACAATATAAAACCATGACAGCTCAACAAGTATATGTATTTATGCATGTATGTCATAGAATCCAAATTTGTAAAGATCCCATTCAATGATCTATTATCCAAAACCGAAGATAGAATCATTATCCAGCATTCTAATTTATTATTTTTCCCAAAAAAAGTACCCAAAAACTTAAACATATGATTCAAATTAGTTTTGTGTACAACATCAGTCAAGAAATTTATTGTGTCATCGAAGTAAGGTTTTCAGCCTGATCAATATTGCAAGATGATGGTGAAATTGTTAAACATGTTATACATTAAATACAAACCAGGTGGTTGAAATGAAAGAAAGTAGCAAGAGTCATTTGTGACTGCAGAGTACTTGCTGAGCTTAAAGGGAAGTTTCACCTTGCCTTAGCTGGTTAGACCTATGCAACTAGGTTCATCACTTTAATGTATGTGGCTAGGTATCAATGCTTCATTAACGAAAAAATTTGAAGATCCCAAGTTGAACTTCTAGATAAGATCAAGGAAGCAGGAGTTCTTTATTATCACAAGGTTTCTACTAAACTTAAAGGGAGGTTTTATCGAATTGTTATAAGACAAGTGATGTTATATGGTAGAATGCTGGGCATGGAAAGGACAGCATGAGCATCAAATGGGGATAATAGAGATGAAGACATTTTGATGTATGTGTGGTCTTACAAGAAAAGATAAAATCCGTAATGATCATATAAGAGGACAAGTTGGTGTGGCATCTATTGAGAAGAAAATGATGGGAAATCATTTAGGGTCTGTTTGGTTCGACGGAAGGGAGGGGAGGTAAAGGGGAGGGGAGAGATTTTAATATTACCTCGTTTGGATTAATAAAAGAGGAGGGGAGGGGAGGGATTTAATGTTACCTTATTTGGTTTAAGAGGGGAAGGGAGGAAAAATATTTTTATATGGACAACTTTGCCCTTATTTTGTTTAAGTTGTTTTAAACTAATCAAAATAGATTAAATATGCTTTTAATACATACTTTGCAACTTATATATAATAATATATAAGTTGGTGTGGCATCTATTGAGAAGAAAATGATGGGAAATCATTTAGGGTCTGTTTGGTTCGACGGAAGGGAGGGGAGGTAAAGGGGAGGGGAGAGATTTTAATATTACCTCGTTTGGATTAATAAAAGAGGAGGGGAGGGGAGGGATTTAATGTTACCTTATTTGGTTTAAGAGGGGAAGGGAGGAAAAATATTTTTATATGGACAACTTTGCCCTTATTTTGTTTAAGTTGTTTTAAACTAATCAAAATAGATTAAATATGCTTTTAATACATACTTTGCAACTTATATATAATAATATATCCTGTTATAAAATAAAAAGAGATATGATTTCCAATTTACAATTAAAGTGATTCCATAATTATAGGAGATAATAGAGGGATAATAGGAAATAATGGGGAATATCGGTATCCACATAAATATTATATTCATAACATATCCAATAATTATAATTATACTTTCAATATATATCATAATATTTATAAATATTATTTTGATAAAAAATAATTATAATTATAAATAATATAATATTATAATTATTTATAATACCTATTCTATACCGTCACCATCGTCTTCGTCTCCCCCATTCTTATTGCCGCCACCAATGCATCACAAATCTCATCCCAACCGGCATCACAAAACCACCACATTCACCTTCGCAAATGCCAAGTAACTCATGGAGCAGCAGAATTCAAGCGAAGCAACAATAGATCTTAAGGATGACACAAATATTATTCCTTGATCTGATAATCCGAAACTACAATCCTTGGCCTTGAGGATCCAGGTTTGGGATGGTGGTTTACCGTCTTTTGTCGTCGCTTTCATCGTCATCCTCAACGGCGATAATGTGACGACGGCGATATGTGGGGTGGTGGAAGAGACGGTGATCTTGGCTTGGAGTGAGAGAGCAACGTTAGGGAGAAGAAAAGAGGTTAGGACAGTTTGGGGATATTGAAAAAAAAGCATGGGCAAAGTGGTCAAGGCTTGGCAAAATGTTGCTCCTCCCCTCCAAATTCCCCCAATTTTGGGGGGGGGGGGGTTTTGAGGGGAGGGAGGGGAAAATTTCAAAAAATTTCCCCTCCCCTCCTAAAATTTTGGTCTTCCCAATCAAGGGGAGTGAAGGGATTCCCCTCCCCTCAAACCAAACCCTCAAACCAAACAGACCCTTAAGATGGATGTTGGTTTGGTTTGGTTCAGTCACTTTGGCTTGGTTTTGAACACCCCAACAAGGATTATCCCTTTTCATTACGTCCTTTAAAAAACTAAACTTTGTATATTGGTAATGAAATATCACTAATGAATAACAGATAATTATGACTATATGTAGTGATTTAATCTCAAAAGAACATCCCACTATCTCCCGCTGTGTAAGCAATGTAACCTAACCTCATCCCAAGATTTCCCAGTAGCTTCAAGCAGTGCAGCATTACATGTCTTCAATTCTACGGAGGAACCAGAGAGCATTGAGGCCGCCTCTTCCCATCCCCTGTTATGTCCCATACACCTGCCAAATACCCAATGATAAAAAATATGTATGATACCATCAATAGCTAATTTTTTATCAAAATGAATGTAAAGATATTAGCTCTGCAAAAAAATAAAATAAAATAAAATAATAATAATAAAAAGCATAAAAAGACTATCTTCAGAAAGGTTTAGACGCCTTGCCCTTTCTTGGAAAGGAACTAATTACGGTGAGAAGCAAGCCACATTTAATTACCACCGAAGGTTCAAGGTGAGTTCAATCCAGTATTGAAACGTTGAAAGTAATTCCTCATAGAGACATTTCAAGTGTCATGAATACATGTGCAGTGTCAATAAGGAAATATGTTTTTTTTTTCCATTGACTGTTAACATCAATGTATGATTTCTCAATCACAAGAATTATAAGAAATATGTGATACAAAATCAATTACTTGATGCTTTGATCACCGCCTACCATTATTTATGTCCATAGTTTGTCCACATACTACCAGGGCCGCGCCCACACACACATTCTTTCAAGCATAGCCTTAATTGGTAATCTCCACCTTCCGAAAAAGGTAAATAATTCAAACCAACTCGGAAAAGGTTGCATGGTTAAAGATACTTACATTATAGTAAGTATTTCATCCCTTGAATAGTTACAAATAACCTTTTGGAGGTGCTCTGCTGTTTGTCCATCCATGGCTGCAATTGAATAAAAACTAGAAACAAAATGAACTTCAGCTTCTAACAATTCACGCACTTGGTCTTGCATTATCTTGAGGGTATCCTTAGTTCGTGCTGCATCACTGCACCAGAGAAATTAATAGACCTTCAAAGACAAGCTATGAAGAGCAAGTACTTTACAGTTACTTCCAGTAACAATGAAAGAAGAACTGCCATAAACTTCCTAACCTAGACAAGATAAGTTCCGGAATCCAGCCCAATTGTTGGAGCTTGAGAGAAATTTTCAAGGCATCCACCTGCCCAGATTTACTCAGAGGCCGTTCATGATCTGTAAAAGGTAGATTTTTGTATTTAGAAGCAATACATCATACTTTCAAAATTTTAAAATGGGTAGGTTACCAGACCTAAGCACCAAAATAAACATTCACAAGCATACTGAAGTTTGAGACTTTATGCTTAGCAAAGCTCAAAAATGGACAAACATAAACTTACAATAATGCTACTTACAAGGAAAACATTTTGGTTTCCAATTCTATAATGAGGTTGTTCCACTTCACGATGTCAAGCAGCCTAACAAAATGCCCATAGCCATACCACATGGTATGAGAATTTAAGCTCAAAAAACCCAAAACACAGGGCAACCAATCTAAGAAATTCTTGCTTGTTCCACCTGAAAGTAGAATTATTTTGCTTCCAATCCTAAAATGGAAAGCTCCCACTTACCGAAGTTAAGTCCATAAAAAGCGCTGATTCTGACAAATGTATGACTTAATACAGAAACTGACGCATGGACAAGATGTAGTGTTCAAATGTAGTTTGCATGGTCATCTGTGTTAAGTAAAAGCGTTGGTTATTATAGTTTGAGACTTCTTAGGAAAGCCCGAAACTTGGACAGAAAACGCATAGCTGAAATATTTACTTGTTTCACTTGAAAGCAATACAATTTTGCTTCCAATCCTAGATGAGTGTTCCAGCTATCCAAAGTTAAGCACTAAAGAAGCACCGCACTTGTATGGGACATAAATGCAGTTTCAAATGTCAAGTGTTCGATATATATCAAATTCCATAAGGCTTGGATTTCGAAGCTTAGGTGCTTCCTAGCCAAGCACCATAACAGAAGTTCATATCCAAACACAAAATTTCGGAACCTGTGTAGGTTCCGAAAAATTCTTATAAAAGGAACAAAGCCAAAAACTCCCCAACGAGTTTAATAGTTTCATATTGGTAAATACCCCGAAGTGATCGATTTTCCCAGGAACTCTCGGCATGTCTAAGCAGAATGAGGCGGCGGGAAACAGACTCCGATAAGGTCTGAGATGGAGTTATCTCGTCAGAAACAACTTGGCCTTCCTGTTTCTCAATAACCAGAGAGGATTTGGAACAAAAACGGTGGTTAGGGTTCCGAACGCTGATTAAACGACGCTGATGATGAGGGCAAATGGCGGGTGAAATGGAGGAGCTGTGAATACTGGAATAGTGTATATCACCCAGTGTGACACTCATACTGCTTATCTTCAATCACCGTCTCTAAGTCTTTAATCTCTCGTCACAGAGTGTATTTGATAGTGTCTCTGCAGTGTTGGTGGTTTGTAGAACGATTGAGGAAGAAAGACCTATCCGTTATATGCCATTAGCTTCCAGATGGAGAAGAGGCCAAAGCGGGCATGGGTCCCGGAGCAGCGATAGTAAAAGTGTTTTTTTTTTATAATCTAATTTTTATAAATTTAAGATTAAATAAAAATCAGATTGTTTAATATTATTTATGTTTGAATTGATAACATAAGTAACTTTTCTGAAACTGAAGCTTGTTTGGATTGAAGGGAGTATAAATGATTTTTGTGATAATTTTAAAAAACAATAAAATTTAAATTATTAAAAAAAATAGTTAATTTATTTTTTAAAACAATTTGAAAATATTAAAATACTTAATTAAATATATTTAATTAATGAAAATGCATATAAATTAAATCATACAAGTGCAAAAGTTTGTTAACTAGACAATCTAATAGTAAGTGCCACCTAATATATTTATATTCAAATGATATTTCTAGCATATTTACAAACTATAAATTTAAGATATTGGAGAGATTATCTCAAAAAAAAAGATAGTTTAAATTAATTATATAATTTTTTAATGGATAAATGGAATTGATTAAATAATTGTTTAACATTAGAACCTCCCAGAAGCATGCTTCTCAATTCTAAACCTCCCAGAAACATATATCGATCTAGTCGGCCGCATGCTCCGTCAATTTCGAGACCCCACGTGGCTCCCCAAACCTCAGCACTAAGAATGTGTTCGGCTACCACAAAAAACTGTTTTTTTTTTAAATCATGGTTTTAAGGAAAAAATACAAGAACACTCAATTTTTCCAAAAAACTTATTTTGACCCCAAACCATGATTTAGGCATTTCTCATTGTAAAATGTCAAATATACTGCCACTCAGGGTTAATATAACAATTTAGTTAGATATTAAGAATATTAATTATATTATTATTTGTTTTTTTCCAACAAATTATATTAGGTATTTGTAATACATTAGTATTGTGTTTCTAAAATACTTCTTTTAATAATGTGTATTTGAAATCACCTCTTAATGAAAAACTCCTTAATATATCATCAATAAAGATATTTTGGATACTTTAAAGCAAAAATTATAAATTTTGAAAGACAAAATGGATTAAGCTCTTATATTTAGGATCAAAGTAAACTTTTTATTTAAGGATGGGAGGGAATATATAGATAGTAAAATATTATTTATATGTTGGCAAAAAACATTATTTATAGATAATGAATAATAAAATTATGAAATCATGTGTACAAAGCAGGACATGGTGATTCCTAATCACTTTGATGAAAATTTACTTTATTTCGTTAGTAAAAAAACCTTTTGTCACTTAAAGCAAACAAGATTACATCAAACAATGAAAAATTAATAAGTTTACCTTGGTTTAGAAATTAATACTTGATTATTTATGTTGGCAAAAAAAAAAACTTGATTATTTATGCCTTTATTTTAAGTGTGGTAGAGTCAAATTACTACTTTGTAAATAATATTGTTGTTTTAGTTTGGGTTTTAAAAATGCAAACCATACTCAAAGTCTTCACTGTAACCCAAAAAAATTCGTCGCCAATTTAATTTACACTTGAAAATTCAATACTAGAAAGCCTTATATCAATCAGTTTAAAAAGTATGTCCTTATTAAGACTAAACCTACGACAATTTTTAAAATCCACTTTTCAAACCAGTTAAATAGATGACAGTGTTAAAAAGTTTCAGTTTATAATAAAAATATGTCTACTCTTTTGACCTAGTAATTTCATACTCGGTCTAAAAGGTGGGCATTTTTTTTAAAATGTATGATTTATTTTATTTCACAGAAGCCTTGTTGGATATTATTATATCTAAAAGCTATATTATGCAATATAAATATTACAGACAACCCTAAAAATACAAATGCAATCAATATAAAAAAATAATTATAACTAATAACCATGAATTTAAGCCCTATGTTATGGGATAATTACTTAAGCTTAATTTCATTATTATGTTTTTAAAGTTTACTTTTTTTGCTTTCATTTTCCCCACCTCTAAAGGTATTAGATGGCCACCCGAAAGCAACAAAAAACCCAGAGCCAGAAGTGCACTCGAGCACTAGCTCTGGCACTCGAATAATGGTACAACACTTGCGAGTGCTAGCTCACACTCTTGCCAAACCAACTGCGAGTGACAACCCGAGAAGCGGCTCTTAGTGCAGAAGCACATGATCACTTGAGTGAAACCACCTTCACTCGAGTGATAACCCACATCACTCGCAGGTGAGGAAGTGCACTCTTGCTTCTTTCATGAACAAGTGCAACCAAAACCAAAGGGGAAAGGGAAAGTATAATGTTGCACTTGAGTGAGACCCTTGTTCACTCGAGTGAGGCTCTATCAGAAGCCAGAATGCAGCAGATATTAGAATTTTCCCTAACTTAACCAATATGTTTCCAATGGTTCCAAAACTTTAACGCAAAGCTATTCCCACATAATTTCACACAAGGAACCCATTGTAAACCTCAAAACAACCAAAATCACACCATAATGACATTTTCCCCATTGATCACACTTATCACACACAATACCCAAATTCCACAACTTTTACTCCCCAATGACTCAAATAAATCATAATGGCATCAAAACACACTATGACACCATTTTTACCACAATACCACATTCAAATAATCCATTTCACAGTTATACCAAAATTAGGGCAAATACCACAATTCACAAAACTTAACCAAATATCACAAAACTTAGATCAAAAGGGTACAAATACTCACATATGCCTCTTTCCCAAAGCCAAACCCTTGATTATTTATCTTTCAACTTTCCTCAAGCTCTCAGAACACCTTCTTTCATAAATCTAAAACCATAGCAATGAAGCTCTCATTACTACAAACAACTTTATGGAAGATGATTTAAGCAAAAAAGGACATTAACCAAGCTAAATCTCACCTTTTCCATTTCTCTTTCCTCCCAAGCTTTAACGAAAATGGAGGAAGAAGAAAGAGAGAGAAAAGGATGAAGAAGGACCAGATTTAAGGCAATCCCAAGCACACACCACCGACTTAGAGAAGAGAGGAGAGAGGAAAAGAGATTTGAAACTTTGACTTAATCCAAGGGCTCACATCATGCCACTTGTCACCATCTCAACACACCTCCAATGAGCTCACATACACACATGCACATGGAATTCCACCCTTTGATCTCTACACAAATCAATCACAACCATCGATTTTCAAGTTACCAATGAGTTTTCTCTTCGACAACTGATCAATAGGCCGGTAACTTTATCGTTTTACCCCTGATTGTGGCAAGTCCTCTTGAATCACCACCAAACTCCTCTTATCATTCCATATGACCACATTATGCGCCCTCCTACTATTTTAAGTCAATTTAGATGTTAATCCATAATTGAACTTAAATACAGGGTTTCAGCGCTACTCACAACACATACGAATCACATTCGAGTACCAAATCACATCATACTCTCCAAAAGGGTTTATCTATCAATAATCACCTATACTTTTGGAGTCATTAACCCTTAATCACAATTTGGGATCTTGCTAAACTGAGGCTTAGCAATCCACTTATTTTAGGCTTATTCTCTAGCCTCAAGTCTCAAAATTCAGGGTATTACAATAAGTATAAAAGAAATATCATTTTTATACTAGTGGAAAGAATGTTTTTTTTTCTCGTTTTCCAAGTCCTACAAGAAGGGCTACTCGTATCTGCAACCTCCAACCGTGTCCATCTGATTCTCTATGCTATGTATGCAAATGCATTGCAACTCAAGAGTATGTGTACTACATAAAGAATTACTACATATGTTCACGAATTATATTGCATTTGGAGCAAGTAGCAAATGAAATAATACTGACCTCTTCATACACTCTTCACACTCATGAATATATGATCTGTGTGGCACTCATTCCCACTCAACTTTGCTCCCTGCTCTAAATGCTATGCAACTTGTGAATATGTATTGTACATAACATAATTACTGCACATGTAATGTACAACATATATTCATGAGTACATCGCATTTTGACCAAGGAGCAAAGTAAATATTTTTGACAACAACCAGAGAGAATATCAATCAAGTATAACACTTTCATTTATGTAAATGTAAGAAAAAACTGAACTTTCAATCATGGTTTCGACAAAGGAGGAAAATGAGTATCAATCAAGCACACTTTGTACGTCCATTTAGCCTCTTTGCAATTTACGCACACCTTGTATGTCCATTTTCATTACAGGTGCAACCTTATGACATATGTGGTGGTTGGAGGACACAAGGTGTGTGTACATTATAAAAGGTGTAAGAACGAAAATAAGTAAGCATCAATATTTTTGCATATATAGCATAAAGGTTTCGACAAAGAAGGAACATGAGTATCAAGGGTTTGTGAAAGACAATGATTAAAACTTCTATGCAAGCAACGATAACGAAAGAGAACATTAACAGAACATGACAACAAAATGGTGAAAAGAAACACTTTTTATCAAATGCTAGAGCAAAATGGTGATGACAGAGAGGAAGAGCACAATAGAAAGGAATACCAAGCCATATCGATGATGGAGAGAGAGAGATATCATAGCAGTCGGAGGTGACGGAGAGAGGAAGAGTGCACGCGGGACTAAGAAAGGCTAGAGATGAAGACTGAGTGCCAAAGTGGGAATATATACTTAGGACAACATTTTCTAAACCAATTCTCATTGAAGACATTTTCTAAACCAGTTCTCATTAAAGACCGGTGTCAATATGTTAAAAACATTTTTAATTCATAACAACACCCATTATTGTTAAACTCTCGAGTTGACTTTATGAGTTTACATGTTTTATGTTTCTATCTTACAAAATCGTGTTCTTTTGTACTTAAACTCATGCTAGTCATAAACTTGGTTAAACTCACGAGTTTACATGCTGAGTTTACTATTTTTATATTTTTGCCTTACAAAATTGTGTCAACTCGCTCTTAAACTCGTGTTAGCTTGTTCATTTTGATAATATTCAATGGTTTTATTTATCGATTTCATATAAATTTTTTTGTTGGATATGATAAATTATAAATATTGATGAATTTAATTTCAATTGTTCATATTTAAAATATATTTAAATTAAATTATTGTCATTTTTTATATTTTTATTGTATACTTTTACCACCCTTTTTTTAAAAATAAAAGTAGACTTTTACAAGTTTACATTTTTGTCACAAGTTTACTTAAACTCACGAGTTTGACAACCTTGACGACACTATCTTTCAAATCATCTGGTCTAAAATGTAATTTTTAGAACATAGTATAAAGTTTTAGAAATAAGAACTTTCACTTAAAGTTGAAAATTTTTAATTAACAACAAATTAATAACACGAGATAGATGATGATCATAAACAAAAACTATCAAAAAACATAAAAGGTAGAAACATTTTCATTGATCATCGCCATAGTATACATGCATGAAATTATCAAAATTACATCAAAATATTATATATGATGATGATCGGCCACAAAATAATAACTACATTAAAATATTATAACAATGGGGGTCTTAAAACCCTGGCCTTTAAAAGATCATCATCATTCCAAGAGACTTGCCGCACCTAGTCCAAACGGTCGGCTATGTCGTTCAATATCGCTGCTATCTCCTCTAGTCATTCAGAGAAGTGATATTACCTCGCCATGACCTCCAGAACGGTGCTCTAGAAACAAAAGATGTAAAATTCTTTCCTTAAAACTCAATTGTTCACTCACTTAATCAATTTTTCTAATAATGAACAATAATATGGCATAAAAGAGGGAAGTTTAAACCCAAAGGCCTACCATAATGAAAAGATTGTTAGTATAAGCGTTTCACCCAAGAGGGAGGTGAATTGGGTAAAAATAAAAAATTTAATCGTAGTTATCAAGTAATAGGAAATTGAAGTAATAAAAGAAGGTTCAAGAGTTAGAGAGATTTCACTGAAGTGTACACTAGGGATTATACTGGTTCGGTCTCAACAATTCTAACCTACGTCCAGTCCTCAGATTCCTTCTGAGCTTTTCACTATCACTTCCAAGATTCAATGGGTTCTTGGCACCGCTTTACAAAGCAAGTTCCTACTCTGGACACTTGCTTCCTCTTACACAACATAAGATAATAGCCAAACTTAAGGTCCTACCACCTTAAGTTATCTCTCTATGAAATATATTAGTTTGCAATAAATCTCTCTCAAAGAGTGAATGATATAAGCATTGGAGTACAATAATGAAGTGTGACTAATAAGAACAGAGCACTTAATGCAAAAATGAATATTAGTCAGTTTTGTAGTTCGGCTGATACTCCATATTGAATGCTCTTATATTTATAGTTGAAGAGAATTTAATAACTGTTGTGAGCATTCCTTTTATCTGTTACTCACTAAATTCTTCTCTGGATATTCCCTATGATATTTGGATATAGTCATTGTAGCAAAGAGAATGTGTTGGTTGGAGTGCAATTTAGCATTTAATGTTTCTGACACAATATCTACTTTTCTTGGATATCAAACATATGATAAGTAATTTACCTGAAACTTCCTTAAACAATTGTTAATCGTGAAAGAGAGCAATAATAAGCAAGATTATGACTTTATAACAAAAGTTCCAATAATTTTACAAATCTTGGTTTTATGCTCTGTTTTTTGGAAATATGAAGTATTTAAATACAAGCATTACTATCAAGATAAAAATGCTTCTTTTTAGTTAAAGACTATTTGTAATCCCCTCACAACCTTAGGCCGAGATTAGTTCGTAAAAACGTAATTAAGTTTGAATTAGAGACCATGTATGATTTTTGACTTAGACAAAATAAAATTTTCCCAAAAATCAAGGTTTTCAAAAACTTTTACAATACCTATTCCACAATGGTCTCATACTCACATTTCAAACATAAATGGCCTGTACGCGTCGATTCCATTATACATATCAGAGTATAATGCAAATTCTCGACACACTCGGGTTCCATTCAATAAATAAGGGTTCTACAGAGGCACAATGCCGATAAACTTCTCCTTTTACTTGGGGATTACACAAAACTATACTACGAATTCCAATATATACAATTGTTTCCCAAAAACATCCAAATAATTTTTACATGATAACCAAAATCCAAAATCATTTCCTACACTGAAGCTGTATTCGCTCTTCGTCACCCGCTTTCCCTTAGATCCTTCGTCCCTGTCTAAAAATTTGGTTTATGGGAGAGTAAGATTCTAAGGAATCCCCATAGTGTCAAATCACTCATAGTATGCACAACAATAAGGCATGAAAGCAAATAATCACACACATACAGCAACTACAATGGCAGTTACAGTGGCAAGGGCAGGTATGACTCATGTCACCCTTACGTTTGCTCACGCTGAAGTGCTCACGCTGTATTGCACCACAACAGTTCACACAATATATTTCACCACAATTGGGATTCATATAAAGCATTTCATACACAAGCCACACAGGCAAGATTAACAACGCAAGCCATACCAGTAAGATATATAACACACAACCTATGGCTGGATACACAACACGCCGCCCCAAGGGTCAGATTCACAAAGCAGTTTCACAACAATCCATGTTGATTACAAAGGCAATTCAACAGCCGAGGTAGAGATGACCAGCGTCAATCCCTAAACGGCTCGCGCTGAAGTGCTCACGCTGTAATGGACTATGGCACATTTCCCAATCACATTTCACAAACCATGATCAGTCATGCATACCAAAACAACATACACAATATGAGAGAAGAGTCACTACCTTGGTCCTTTCGGCCTGCTCTGGTACCGGTCTCTCCCGAGTAGGGCAAATGTCGAATCCTATAATTCACAATTAGGGATGAAGTATTATACTCTTTTCCAATTCTTTAATGACCTTATATCACTTAATTTGGTTATCATTTATGCTCTTTAGGAAGCTACAAACACCTCTAACAAAAGCCCTAAAGGGTTTGAAGAACTATCTTAAAGATCTCCTTTTGGAAGCACAAAAACTGATATCTTTCATTGAGACACTCGAGTGTAGATGACCTTACTCGAGTAATAATGTATGGACACTCGAGTCATGGAAGCAACACTCGAGTGATAGCCAAATGCTCACTCGAGTCTTAGGAAGTGCAATGCAGAAAGTGCTCACCCGAGGGCAGAAAGGAGTGACAGCACCTAAAATTGCTCGCCGCACTCGAGCATAACCTCTATCACTCGAGTGGAAACCTAATGCTCACCCGAGAACCCCAAAGTGAGGTTCAGGAAGTGCTCACCCGAGAGCATGAGAAACATTTAGAGAAGGACATCACTCGAGCAGGAACAAATGCACTCGAGTGATGGCTTAGCACTCGCGAGTGCTAAGACACACTTTTGAGAAGTTGATTGCGAGTGACAACCCGATACGAGAGTTCATGGTGTCAGACACACCATCACTCGAGTGGGACAGGGCTCACTCGAGTAGGAACCCTCCATACCCGCAAGTGAGGCAACACTCTTGCCCTTTACACACGGAAGTGCAATATGAAACTAGAAGCAGAAAGGGAAAATACACTACCGTACTCGAGTGATATTCATCCCGCACTTGAGTGGACCCAAGTGTAACCCCCCATCAATATCAAGGCCGAGATTAATTTGTAAAAACATAATTAAGTTTTAATTAGAGAACATGTATGATTTGGGGACTTAGACAAAATAAAATTTACCAAAATTAGGGTTTTCAAAAACTTTTACAACACTTGTTCCACCATGGTCTCATACTCACATTTCAAACATAAATGGCCTGCACGCGTTGATTCCATTCATACATATCAGAGTATAATGCAAATTCCCAACACACTCGGGTTCCATTCAATAAATAAGGGTTCTACAAAGGCACAAAGCCCATAAACTTTTTCCCTTTTTACTTGGGGATTACACAAAACTATACATTAATCCAAAACATATACAATTGTTTCCCAAAAATATATATCCAAAGGATTTTTACATGATAACCAAAGTAAAACTCCTAAACCGGAGCTTTAACCGCTCTTCGTCATCCGCTTTCCCTTAGATCCTTCAGCGCTGCCTAAAAATTTAGTTTTCGGGAGAGTGAGATTCTAAAGAATCCCCATAGTAACAAATCACTCATAATATGCACAACATCAAAGCATTAAAGTAAATCATCTATACAACACACAGCAATCACAACAACAGTTGCAACGACCGGGGTAGGTATCATGGGCATCGCCCTTACGACGGCTCATGTTGAACTGCTTGCTGTATTGCACATCCACATGAACATATCACATATATCGCCACAGCTGGGATTTAAATAAAACATTTCACAACAATAAGCCCCACGGGCTGGATACTCAAATAGGAATCCATGATTCCATAACGCAACCTCGGCACTTACAACGGAAGATACAACGACTGGGGTAGGTATCATAAGCATTACCCCCTATGGCCAATAACACATTCACAATGATAAACATGCATACCAAGTATCATACACAACATGAGAGAAGAGTCACTACCTTGGTCCTTCCAGGTGTATTCTGGCACCGGTCTCTCTCGAGTAGGGCAATGTCAAATCCTAGAATCATAATTAAGGACGAAGAGTTATACTCTATTCCAAGACTTAATTCACTTCATAACACTTACATTTGGTTATCATAATTGACCCTTAAGAGGCCACAAATGCCAATAATAAAAGCCCTAAAAGTTGGAAAATAATAGGTTGAAGATCATTTTTCAAAAACTCAAAGTCCTAGAATACAGGGGTTGGCCGCGGTCAGCCCACCCTTGGGCCACAGCCAAAATATGGTTAGAAGGTCACTGGCTGCGGCCAGCCACCATGGGCCGAGGCCAGAATCAGGACAGAAAGGTTTGGGCCGCGGCCAAGAAATTCCCTGATTCTTGGTTGAACTTCTGAAAATCATAACTAATTCTAGAAAAATCGAAATGAGGTGATTCCAAAGCCAAAAGAAAGCTATTTAAGTCTTTTTTATAGAAAAAATATGGCCCATTACTAGGAATCACCACACAATAGAATTACACAAAACGCAACACTGCTCCAAAATAGAGTCCAGTTTTAGTCCTAAACTTTGGCAAAGCATAACTCTCAGTTAACAAAATGAAATGACACAAATTATATATCCATGTTGAAGCTTGGGATGTGAACTTTAAGACTAGAAAGTTTCATAATTTTTCAACACCATTTAGCTATTCAAAACGTTCGTGCAAATTAACTGCCTAGAATAGAGTTCACACAAGACAGATTTCCAATTTTTTACCAAAGTGTCTAATGACTCCAAAATCAATAACCAAACTTATTCCCATACAATTTTCTACAAGGAACATAATGACAACCTCAAAATAACCAAAATCATAACCCATTGACATGCCATGTTTTGCCCAATGCACAAAAACCAATACAAAGTGGCCAAACTTCACATTTAAGCTTCAATGCAATTCTATCAATTCAAAACACTAAACAAGGCACAATTTCCATAACAATAACATACCATACTCCCCCATGACCCTAAATCACGAAAATTAGGGCAAAATTTCTAGAAATTCAAGGCCCAACCAATGGCCGCAAAACTTATATGAAAATGAAGCTTTCACTCACCTTAACAACTTTCTTAAAGGGATTTCTTGATTTTCCAAACTCCAAAATTTCTTGAGAGCTCAAACACCACTAAATGGACAAACTATTTCACCAAGCTTCTTCCTTTTTCTGCTGAAATGGAGGACGAATTTGAGAGGGAAAGAGTGAGAGAAAGAAGCTTGAAGACAATGGAATGATGGCTTCTCACTCCCCCATGCTTGTCAGCCGAAAGTGGAGGGAAGAGAGGAGAGAGAAAAGCAATAAAATATGCAAATTTTAACTTTCTCCAATCTCTTGCTTCATCTTATCTTGACACTTGTCAGTTTTTGATTTGTTCTCATAAAGTAATCCCCAATTAATCACTTTAATCCCTCCATTAGCCATTCTAATTACACATCTCATTTTCCTCTTGGTTAATAATTAATTTCTTCCATTAATCACTAACTTATGGCTATTCTTTCAATCTCTCAAAGATTATGGCATATTTATTAAAATTACCACAAAATATATAATAATTCTAATTAATTCACAAATTATCCACAATAATCATCATTAGCCCTTAATTAAAAATATGGGGTATTACACCAAGATCACTCGAGTGATACAGATCAGAAACCAGAAACATAGAAAACTGACAGCACTTCCCAACATTTGCCCAAGTGATTCTAATGGTCCCAAATTCTCACCCAAGGCTACTCCCACACAAAAATACGGAATAAATTCAATGGAACCATCAGAAACACCAAATTCCTATTCCATTTTCATGCTTTGGTCTTAAGCCACAATCAATGCAAATTTCCAAAATCTCCAGACCTAACAATTTCAACCTCAAACCAATTCTATCTATTCAAAACTCATCTCAAGACAACATTACCATAACCATATCATGCCAAACTACCAATGACCCTAATCCAATGAAAATAGGCCATATTTCCATAAATTCAAAACTAGATCATTTGGCACAAAACATAGATAGAATGGTTTGTCTTACTCACCTCAACAACTTTCTCAAAGAGGTTTCTTGATTCTCAAAACTTCAGATTTTCTTGAGGGCACCAATTAACACCAATGGACAATCTAGAACCATAGAAATGAAGCTCTTAACTCAAGGAACAACTTTAATGAATGGTGTTTGAGCATTAGAGATCATCTACTCACCTTGAATCAAGCTTTTATTCTTCCTTTCTTCTTCTACAATGGCGCAAGAGAGAGAGAGAGATGAGTGTTGGAGAGAATGAAATGATGATGATTTTCCCTTCCCCATGCTGCCAGCTGAATTGGAGGGAAGAGAGAGAGAGAGAAGAAAACAATAAAATATTGCCATTTGACTTTTCTTCAAACACTCTCTCTTTACATGAGCTTGCCACTTGTCACAATCTCATTGGCTCTCCTCAAATAAGTAACTAATTAGTTACTCTTACCACACCCTTAGCCATTTAGTTACACATCTCATTCCTTCTTAGTTAGTAATTAATTTCCTCATTAATCACTGACTAATTACCCGACAATTTTCCTGATTTTGGCATATTAATTAAAATTTCCACAAAATGCATAATAATTTCAATTTAATTTCACAAATATCCATAATAATCCTCATTAGCCCTTAATCAAAAATTGGGGCATTACACTATTCGAATAGTTTCCTTACTATTAGAATAGTATTTGTCATTTTGAACTTATACTATTCGAATAGTCTGAATCACTATTCGAATAGTTCCTTTTGAAAATTGATAAAGTTATCCTGATACAATAGTTAGCTATTTGAATACTCTTATGGGATTTGATCAA
The DNA here is from genome assembly GCA_963242795.1 of Inga leiocalycina. NCBI lineage: Eukaryota > Viridiplantae > Streptophyta > Magnoliopsida > Fabales > Fabaceae > Inga > Inga leiocalycina. The sequence goes on from OY725323.1 coordinate 77,857,323, forward strand.
GGAAAACCATTTTCAAACTTTAGTACTATTCGAATAGCCCTTTACTTAAATATTGGAACTTTATTCTGATATACAATATGACTATTCGGATAACCTTGTAATGTTGGATTTGAAAATAGTTGGTATTAAATATGGTTACTATTCAAATAGTTGACTCACTAATCTCAGAGTATATTATCCTTATAATGTTACTTCTATTCGAATAACCTTGAGATATTGATTTGGAAAACTATTCGGATAATCAGTTCACTATTCGAATAGTACTCTTACTATTCGAATAGTTATCCTATTATTTGGTTAACATTTTCATAAATTGACTTTGAAAACACTATGGCTATTTGGATAATGCTTAGGCTATTCGGATACACCTTTTCTTGAATAAGTTTAAGAAAACTTTGCTAGTCATACTATTCGAATAGTGAAAAGACTATTCAAATATTGTAGACTCGCAACTGTGTATCTCTATTCGAATAGCATATGCACTATCATGATATTCTTCTTTCTATTCGAATAGTCTGAGAGCTATCAAGATAATTGCTAGTTGAAAACAAGCATTACTATGCAAATAGTAAGAGGACTATTCGAATAGTCACCATTATAAAATCTTATGAATAGAAATGTAGAGACATATTCGAATAAACTTAAGTTTGTTATCATCAAAACTTTGAATCTAACAAATATTACAACTCATCTTTCAAAAGTTAACCATGGTAGAAAACAAATTCAACCAACCATTTGAAAACACTACCATGGTAATTAAATCCCTGCAAATATTTATCAAAGATGGAAAAGAATAAACTAGTCCACTAGTACAAAATTCCCTTTTAGACCGCCACATTTAGACCGGTTATAGCGGATAAGGTTTTAAAAATTTGATTGGTGGCAGTTTTGTAATTATATAGAACTTCTAAGATCGGTTTTGAAAACAACCGGTCTTAAAAAAATTATTTAGACCGGTTATAAATAAAACCGGTCTAAAAATATCAAAATATTTAAAAAATAAAAAATTTGACACTTTTAAGACCTGTTATTAATAATAACGGGTCTTAAAAAATATTTAAGACCCGTTTTCATAAAAATTGGTCTTAAAGATGAAAAATCTAAAAACTATTTTTTTCACCCTAAAATATAAAAACATTATAGACCTCATATTTCAAAATAACCGGTCTCTTTTCTTCTTTGCCTTGCCCTGGCTCTAAACTTCTGAGACCTTGTTCTCACTCTGATCTTCTCATTTTCATGTTTGTTGCTGTGGTGCTCTCACCCTCAAATCATGAATAGTGTGGCATTATTAGGTATCACTTCTCCTATGCAATTTCCATGTCTTTCTTCTCAATCATTAAGTTATTCTTTGCTCGACTCTTGAGAAATTTCTTTAATTACATCAAACATCGGGGGTTCGTAAATTAGGTGGTTTGCCTGGTTAGCCTGCGAGATCCTTCATTTCTGTTTCTTCGTTGCAGGCGACAAACTTTATACTCGGACTGGCGTTTTACATTTTCGTTTAGTTTTTTACTTTCCCCTTCCCGATCTGTCTTCATTTCTATGCAAGAGATGTCAAAAAAGGAAATTATTAACCGATTACTTCGTACAGTAGTTGATAAATTTCTAGAAGATTGCCTTTGAGGTATTTTTTCCTGCTATTTTCTTGTATATTATTGTTTTTCTAACTTCTATTTGCCCTTGGCATATTTCAATACTGTCATAAACGTTGAAATGTAGTTGGCGAAGTTGAACTAACATCTCTATATGTAAATTCCTCTTCGTCTTAGAAAATGAATTTGAAGAACATGAAAGTTCCAAACGTTCCAACCGGTGGTGCAGCCTCCGTACTCATTAAACTGGGGATTGTTGGTGGGCTTGGCTTGTATGCAGTTTCCAACAGTCTTTACAATGTTGAGGGAGGTCACCGAGCAATTGTTTTCAACCATGTTGTTGGTGTTAAGGACAAGGTCATTGTTTATATAATTATTCCATGGAAAATCCATCAAGTGTTTTGTGAATTATCATCTAATGTTCAATTGTTAATTTGGGCATTATTTTGTAAATTAATATCATCCAATGCTTTTCAACAAAATGAAATTTAATATTGTCACAACTAAATCTGAATAACCATAATGCATAGTAAAACGGTAATAGTGTGGCGGTGCCTTAGAGGACAACCTGGCATTATTAGCCATAAGATGCTGTTGGTGGTTGTGACTGAGATATCATTGTTGTGTTCTTTGAATATTTTACTGTCATTGTGATTCGAGTATTTGGCACATTTCAAGGGAGCATTTGATCTTGCCCTTTGATTTCATTTTATGTTTGGTCATGGATAAGGTTGTCCACAATATTCATAATCTATTCTTTATGACGTGATCAAAATGTTCTTTGACATTCAGGTTTATCCTGAAGGAACACACTTCATGATCCCATGGTTTATCCTAAAGCAATTTGTACAGCTTAGCTTGGTCTGGAGATGTTTGTCTTCAAGGTATCTTTCTTGCAATAATTCATGGAACTTTAGTAGTTGCTTTGCTTTCAACATATGACTTTAAATGTTGGTAAATGTGGCCATATTATTCATTATATGACCCTGTTTACAAATGTTCATGTGATGGGAGCTCTTTCAGTCCTTTGTCCTTTTCTTACCATTCTTTTCTCCTTGTTGTTAGATGAACTTCCAAATTGTTGTGACCATTTATATGAATTATCTATTAGAGGGATTTTGTGTTATGGTGACTTCATAGTAATATAATAGATTTGATTTACCTTTTTCCTATGTATTTTGTTCTATAATGTGAATTAATGTGCTGATTTTTTTTGGTTGGCAGATGTATATTTCTCTTATCCTTTAAGGCCAGATGTGGAAATCTTAAGTGGCTTAAATTTAACACTAAAATGTGGAATTATAACTGCATTGGTGGGTCCTAGTGGTGTAGGAAAAAGTATGATAGTACAACTTTTGGCTTGATTTTGTGAGGTTTAATTCCTGTTCCTTTAGTTTATGAACTGAGGCTTGATTTACTTCATTGTCATAAAAGAAATACATGCATCAGTTGATGTATTGTTCTTATAGCCAACAAGAGGTCATATAACAGTTGCTGAAGAGGATGTTTGAACATTTGACAAGAGCGAATGGGCTCAGGCTATCTTTATTGTAAATCAATTATGATTTCTTGAGAAAGGAAGAAGTAAGGATTATCATGTCTGATATGAACAGGATTGCTTGTAGTCCACTTCCACAGGTGTATTTTCATTTTCTAGACGTGCAGATGCTTACTGTATTAAAGACTAAGTAATATTGTAACACATTTCCTTTCCTTCCATAATTTTCTGAAAGGGCTATGATACACATATCGGTGAGCGTGGAGGCCTATTAAGTGGGGGACAGAGGCAGGTATAAAGTATGCATAATTCATATAAACATTCCTACAGGAACAGGCTTTCACTCTCACATGCACATATTATAGTCTTAATTGTATTGTTTATTATTTGCAGAGAATTGCTATTGCACAAGCACTCTTAAAGAAAGCCTCGATCCTTATACTTGATAAGGTTTTCCCCCTTTTCTCTCTCTTTTTTCTTTTGTATGTTTCTTTGCTCCTTTATGCTGTTTCCATGATTTTGCTGCTGCTTTATCAGTATCTATCTGGTCCTAAATATGCCCTTTTGATGCTTCAAGCCACCAGTGCCTTAGATGCAATAAGTGAGAGGTTGATCCATGATGCTCTCTGTAATACCCTGAATTTTGAGACTCGAGGCTAGAGAATAAGCCTGAGATTAGTGGACTGCTAAGCCCGGTTTAGCAAAATCCCAAATTGTGATTAAGGGTCAATGACTCCAAAAGTGGATGTCATTAGTGATAAATGAACCCTTTTGGAGATTATGGTGTGTTTTGGCACCCGATGTGATTCGTATGTGCTGTGAGCAGCGCCGGAAACCCTGTATTTAAGCTCAATTATGGATTAACATCTAAATTGACTTAAAATAGAGGGAAGGCGCATATTGTGGCTAAATGAAACGATATGAAGTGTTTGGTGCTGATTCAATGAGAATTACCGAAATCAGGGGCTAAACGGTAAAGTTACCGGCCAATTGATCGGTTGCCGAAGAGAAAACTCATTGGTAACTTCAAGATCAATGGTTGAGATTGATTTGTGTAGGGATCAAAGGGTGGAATCATGTGTGCAAGGGCCTATGTGAACTCATGAAGATGGAACAAGAGAGTGACACTTGGCACAATTTGAACCCTTGGATTTGGGTCAAATATTCAAAGTTTTTCCTCTCTTTTCTCTCCCTTACTTGGACGGTTTTTGGCCCTAAAAATCTGTTCTCTTCTTCATCATCTTCATTTATTCATCATCTCATCTCTCTCTTGTTTCTCCATGGCGCATGCTTAAGGGGAGGAAAGAAGAAAATTGAAGGTGAGATTTGCCTTGTTTCTAGTCCTCTATTGCTAAAACACCCTTCTATAATATTGTTCATAGTGATGAGAGCTTCATCTCTATGGTTTTAGATTCTTGATTGGTGGTGTTTGATAGCTTGAGGAAAATTGGAAGTATGAAGAATCAAAGAATTGGTTTGGGAAAGAGGAAGAGGTGAGCATTTGAAGCATTTTGATCCAAGTTTTGTGAATTATGGTTGAGTATTGTGAATTTCGAATTTTGCCCTGATTTTCTTGTGATTTTGGATTGGATGAATTGGGTTGTGTTTTATGTTGAAAATGGTGCCATGTTGTGGTATTTAATCATTGGAATTGGTTTGAATTGGATTGGACACAATGGTTGCAAAACTGGAAATTCTGTCCAGTGAGAATTCTGTCTGGGCAGTCTGTTTGTGTTGCCGTTTTGAATGGGCAAATGATGTTATAAAATTCTGAAAATTTCCAGTCTTGAAGTTCACATCTTAAGCTTCAAAATGGACATATAACTTGTGCCATTTCGTTTTGGGAACTGGGAGTTATAGCTGTCCAAAGTTTGAGGTCGAAAATGGATTCTGTTTTGGGACAGTCTTGAATGTTTGGGAATTCTGTATTTGTGTGGTGATTTCCAGTAATGGCCAGTATTTTTCCTGTGTAGAGGACTTGAATAGCTTTCATTTGGCTTTGGGATCACCTCATTTCGATTTTTGTGGAATTAGTTATGATTTTTGGAAGTTCAGCCAGAAACTGGATTTTATTGGGCCGCGGCCCAAGGATGTTGGGCCGCAGCCCAAATGTTTCTGTGCGTCTCTGGACAGCCTTGGGCCGCCGCCCAAGGATTGTGGGCCGCGGCCCACCCCGAAAAATCAGTGTTATGCGTTTTTGAAAGGTGATCTTTGGTCAAGTGTTTCCCAAGCCTTTAGGCATATGTTTGGGCTTTAATTAGCTTCCTAAAGGTCATGAATGATAACCAACTTAAGTGTTTGAGAGTTAAGGAATTGGAAAAGGGATTTAACCCTATGTCCTTGTTTGGTTATAGGGTTTGATATTCGCCCTGATCGTGGTTTGGTATTCATTCTGATCGCGAGTAAGCGAAGCTGGAGCTTACGTGGAAAGAGTGTAGGGAACATATCTCTTCTGCTTGTATTTGATATATGTGTTAGTGTGTTGGTGCATGTCTTAGCTTTGCATAATTGTGTGTAATTTGAAGCTATGTTTCAATTTATGCTATGGCCATAGGTATATTGTTCGAAGCATTGAGCTTGCAAATTGTCATTGTGTTAGCATGAGTTGTGTGATGCAAGCATGTCATGCATTAAACATGTATCGTACGTGCATATTGATATTGTTATCCTACTGAGATTCTCTAGAATCTCACCCTCCCCTACTAACCTTTCAGACAGGGTAGTAGATCGATGATGGAGTAAGCAGACAAGGGCGATGAAGACTCCTTCGGGTTATCGTTTTGATAGTTGGTTATCATAGTTGGGAGTATAGATATTGGTAATTGGATTTAGTTGTGTATATGTGGATGAGGATTTGATTATGTGTATGAGAAAGATTTGTGTAATCCCCATATGAGGGCTTGTATGGGCGATTGTGCCCTGTAAGGCTTGATTAATAAATGGAATCCGGAATTGCCGGGATTATTGTTGTATACTCTGATATTTGTTATGAATGTGATATTCCGCGTAGTAATTGTATTCGGAAATATGATTCTGAGACCAAGTTTATAAATGATTTCGAAAGGCATTTGTGAAAACCCTGTCTGGTAGATGGGTTTATAATATTAAATTTTGTTCTTATTGGTCTCTATTTCATCTTAATCGCATATTTCGGATATAATTACGGCAGGGGGTTACACTCTCAACCATATGATGAAGTGGAGGACAACATTAGAAAAATCACTCAATCTTCAAATGGTATGTCCTATCTTATGAGTTGTTGTTTTTCATCATTTTGTTATGGTTGTCATAACTTACTTAAAATTATATGATAGTAAAAAAAATAGGGCACTTTTTTTTTTTGGGTTGGGATGATTTTAAAATCTTTACAATAAAAAAAAAACCCTATTTATTCTTTTTTTAAAAAAATGCAACTTTTTAGACCGGTTATTTTAATAATTAGTCTTAAAAGCCTTGGAAAAAATATTTTTAGACCCGTTTTTAAAAAACCGGTCTAAAAAGTCTAGACGTTTTAGACTTGATCTTCTAGAAACCGGTCTAAAAAAGTGATTTTTAAGACCGGTTGCTTAACCAGTCTAAAAAATAACAGACTTTTTAGACCGGCTGTATCAAGACCGTCTCCAGAACCGATCTAAAAAGTGATTTTTCCACTAGTGGTCATTTAAAATTTATCATTGATAATAAAACTCTTCTCATCTCTTCATAAACTAAACCATAATTAATCAACATACTTGGGCTTTAGACTTCTCAAAGTCCAGAATATAATCATTTGACCACAAGCCCAATATCAAACTCAATTATCAAAATACTTAAAACAATAATTTTCTCAAATATCTACTTGAGTTCTCCATGATAGAAAGGAGTATAATCCAAAACATAATATTACTTTAGAGTATGCAACATAAGCCTTACAGTGGCAATACATAACGATTCATCACATACATAAAAAGGATGAGGCTTTACAAAGATTATCACAATAATCAAGCTTCCAAAGCCTTCCCTGACTAACCAGCATAATAACTATTAACTAAAAAATGTTAAATCAATGAGGTGAGACACAAGCTTCAATAACCAGCTATCCAACTCATTACACATGCTAATATGTGCTCGTTGTAATGCCCCAAATTTTGATTAAGGGCTAATGATAATTATAATGAATGATTTTGGTAAATCAAAATTGATTTGAGAGACAAATTAGTTATTGGAAATGCCCAACACCCTGTATTTTAGCATGATTATTTGACAAAGTAATTTAAGGGCTAAAATTAGAGGGGGGAATGACACATGAATAGAGAGGAAAAGAATTTAATTATGTGTTATGTGGCAATTTAAATAAATTTGCCATAATCAATGGAGAAATTGGAAGAATGGAAATTATTGGTCAATTAGTTAGTGATTAATGGAGAAATTAATTACTAACTAAGAGAAATGAGGAGTGTAACTATATGGTTAATGGAATTGGTTAGTCTAACTAAATGGAGGAATTACATGTGGTGAGATTACATAAGATTGTGACATATGGCACATGTGGATCAAGTATGGAGAGTTGGTGGGAGAAAAGTCAACAAAACATTTTAAATTCTCTTTTCTCTTCCCTCTCTCTTGCCTATGCGTATGGGGCGTAGAGTGGCAGAATTTCTACCTCCATCTTCATCATTTCACACTCTCATCCCTCTCTTCCTTCTCTCTAAATTCGTATAGCCATAGGAGCTAAAGAAGGGAGGAAAAGCTTGTGAAAAAGGTGAGATTTTGACCCTCCAAATGGCCTTCTATGCAAAAAAATCTCTTATTTAATCTTGTTCATTGGGTTGAGAGCTTCATTTTCATGATTTTAGATTTTCCATTGGTGGTGTTTTGAGCACACAAGGAAATCTAGAAGTTGGAGAACCAAGAAACGCCTTTGAGAAAGTTGTTAAGGTGAGTAAGAGAAACCTTTCTACATAGGTTTTTGTGCCATATGATTGAGATTTGATTCTCTAGGATTTTTGGCCTATTTTTGAAAATTAGAGTCATTATGTGTATGGAATATTGTGGTCATGGAAATGGTGTCTTAGGATGTATATTGAATTGATAGAATGGATTTGGGATTGAATTGTGAAGTTTGAGTTTTTGAGAAATTTCATTGTGATGTTGCCTAAAACAGAGCATGATAATGGAATGAGAATTTGGTAAATTTGATGTTTCCATTGTATTCCTTGTGGAAAATTGTGTGGGAGTAGTATTGGATGTGAGTTTTAAACTATTGGAAACTTAGGTTTAAAAGTTGCAAGTTTTGGTTAGTGAAAAACTCAATGCTGGTATTTATTTTTCATGGACGTTTTGAAAGGGCAAATGGTGATGAAAAATTCTGAAACTTTTTAGTCTTAAAGTTCACATGCCAAGATTCAAAATGGACAGATAATTCATGTAATTTCGATGTGTGTGCTCAGAGTTATGATTGTCCAAAGTTGATGTTGAAACTGGGATAAATTTTGGAGCAGTGTGGACATTTGTTGGATTCTGTATTTTTATGTTTATGGAAAGCAATGATTCATGTTTTTCCTATAAAGAGAACTTAAATAGCTTTCCATAGGTTTTAGAATCATCCCATTTCAATTTTTCTAGAATTAGTTATGATTTTTTGAAATTCAACCAAGAAACGGGATTTTTCTTGGCTGCGGCTAGTAGATTCTTGGCCGCGGCCCAAATGTTTTGGACCTGTTTTTGGGTGCGGCCAGTGGATTTTTGGGCTACGGGCAACCCCCAAAAATCCGCATTTTGCACTTTTGAAAGGTGATTTTTGGTATAATCTTTCCCAACCCTTTAGGCATATGTTTGGGCTTCTAGTAGCCACCTAAAGGACATAAATGATAACCAAATCTAAGTGTTGTGAAGTCACTTGAATATTGGAATAGAGAATAACATTTTGTCCCTAATTGTGAATTATAGGATTCGATATTTACCCTACTCGGGAGAGACCAGTGCCAGAATACTCAAGGAAGGACCAAGGTAGTGACTTTTCTCTCATGTTGTGTATGATGCTTGGTATGCATGACCTATCATTGTTTTGTTGAGAAAACTCTTTGGCATGAGGCCATTGCAAACATGTGAATGTGTTATCGGCCGTAGGGCATTACAACGTGAGCATTTCAACATGAGTAGTCGTAGGGGGTGATGATTATCACACCTACCCCTGCCGTTGTAATTGCCGAGGCTGCGTTGTAGAATCGTGGATTCCTGTTTGATTATCTAGCCAGTGTGGCTGTGCGTATGTGAAATATTTTATATGGATCCCAGCTGTGGTGATATATATGATATGAACATGTGAATGTGCAATACAGCGTGAACAAACGTAAGGGTGACGCAAGTCATACCTGCCCTTGTCGCTGTAACTGCCGTTGTAGTTGCTATGTGTTGTGTGATGATTTGCTTTCATGCTTTATGGTTGTGCATACTATGAGTGATTTGACACTACGGGGATTCCTTAGAATCTCACTCTCCCAAAAAATTTTTTTAGATAGGGCCGAAGGATCTAAAGGAAAGCTGGTGACGAAGAGTGGATAAAGCTCCGAGCTAAGAGTTTATTTTGGATAAATTGGTTATCATACTCTTATATTTTAGATATTTTGTTTGGGAAACAATTGTATATGGATATTGGATAGTTTTGTGCAATCCCCTAGTTAAAGGAAATAGATTATAGGCATTTGTGCCTTGTAAAACCCTTATTCGATTAATGGAACTCGAGTGTATCGGGAATTTATTGTGTACTCTGATATTTATAAATGAAATCATACTGTACATGCCTTTTATGTATTAAAATGTGAATATGGGACCATTGTTGAATATGTTTCGTAAAAGTTTTTGAAAGTCCTAATTTGGGAAGTTTTACTTTTAATAAGTCCCAAATCATTTATGGCCTCTAATTCGACATTATCATGTATTTATAAACTTAATCTTGGCCTAAGCGTAAAGGGGCTTACACTCGTGAGGTGCCAAGTGGAACAATTAATATAACAAAGTATTATAAATATAATTTACAAAATTCCATGTCACAAATCCATATAAAAAATTATATATCAAAATTCCATAACACAATTTCATATCACGGTTTCTCATATCACAATTTCCATGTCACAATTCTAATATAACAATTCTCATATCACACTTTCCATGTCACAGTTCTAATATCACAATTTCCATATCACAATTCTAATGTCACAATTTCCATATCACAATTCTCCTACCACACTTTCCATGTCACAATTCTAATATCACAATTCTCATATCACACTTTCTATATCACAATTTTCAAGTTGCCTCTTATCCATCCAACCGAACCTTTTTATTTCTGCCAACTAGACCTATTGGCTAAGTTACTATTCATGTTACTGCCCTCTCAAAAACTCATTGACAAGTGATGAGGATTAGCCAAAATCCACAAAGTATATGTTCAGACCATGGGTCTTGAACTAGTGGAGTGTCACAGCCCCTTATTGAATCAGTGTGGCACTCCCTCATTAAACTGGTGGGATAGTCCCTCATTGAATTAGTGGGACAATAGAAAGACAACCATTGTGCACAACGGAGGTTATACCACGTGATAAAACAAAACTACTCTATCTCGTCCTAATCCAATCATCACAATAATTATCAATAAATAACTCAACAGGAATTTATCATGAATTTCTCATTCATACGATACTAATCAATTCATTATATAATATATGTCATAATATCTCAATTCTTAGCTCACACACACAAACACACACACGGGCACATATTTCATAATTATATTCCACGAGGCAATTTCTATCAAAATACTCATTAACGTCATGATAACTTTCTCAATCTCAAATGTTTCAAAGTACTTATTGAAATATGTAATCAATATTAATATACTATTTTCATTCTCATAATCAATTTACAAAAAAATTCACAAATAACATACCAACACATATAATAAGTGAAAAATTGTTACCTATCGTCAAGCAAGGAAATATTATCACAATTAAAGCTCCAAGCTCAACACTAACAATCATAAGTCAATATACTCAATTCAACGTCACCACATATTAGTCTATCAACTAATTGAGTGGTATAAACTTTCTTCTAGAGTTTCTAATTCCACTCTAGGCTCAACATAATTATCCCAACATAACTTGAGGTTTCCATTAGCTCAAAACACACACACACACACCCCATATTGAACTACTGAACTATAGAAATAATTAAAGTTTGAAATTTTCAAGCGCGCGCGCACGAACACATACACCATATTGAACTACTGAACTATAGAAATAATTAAAGTTTGAAATTTTCAAGCGTGCCGCAGACACACACCATATTGAACTATTGAACTATAGAAATAATTAAAGTTTGAAATTTTTAAGCACGCACACACACGCACCATATTGAACTATAGAAATAATTAAAGTTTCAAATTTTCAAGTATTGGAAAAATTTTAACTATAGAAATATTTAAAGTTTGAAATTTTCAAGTATTGGAAAGATTTTCAAATCTCCCATAAGCCATAACTAATCATTTAAACACAAGTTTATATTTTCTGTAATGATTCAAAACACTAAATTGAATCCTTAACAACTCCCAAATAGCTTACACTAACAAAAATCCCAAAATTCTCTAATATAAAATTTCAACCTTCAAATTTCAAGCATAAACCTTAAACCTAGACAATCAAAAATTCAATAATACCTCCAACAAGCCCAAATCAATTATTCAACTCAAATTTAATTATTGAAAATATCATATATATCAAAAACCCTAAAATTTTTAACTAAAAATTTAATTTTTTAAGGGTTAATATAAACTTTAGTCCCTGAAGTTTGGCTGAGTTTGGGTTTTGGTCCCTGAGGTTTCAAAGTTTGGGTTTTGGTCCTGTAGTTTGTACTCATTATCAAAGAAGGCTATTCGAATACAACAGATGTTATCCGAATAACTGATTTTCCAGAAAACAGAGTATCACCTTGAAACTTCTAAGAATCATTGAACTTTTGTGTAACTTGTTCTTATTGATTCTAATCACTCTAATATTTTATTATATTAGTGATTAAGCATTCTCCAGGTGATCAAACAAGAATTAAGACACAAGACGGAGAAAGCACTTTTGTGTCAGAAGCTTCCAACGACTAGTTCAACAGTAATATTTTAAGCCTCAATGGGAAGAAGAATTACAGTGTGTAAGGGGGAACTTGAGTGGGAAACAAATTGTATCCTAAAGCTTCCCCTTTTCGTTGACAGTTGAGCAACTCGATTCAGTTGGATGCTGCGTTGCATTTCAGTTCGGTTCACTTTGGGGGGCTGCTGTGCCATTTTTTTTTATAAAACAATATATTATATATTATAATATATTATAATTGCCACATCACCTGTCTACTAGGCATGACACATCAGCTCTTTTGACAGTGTTAGAGCCACGTAGGACGATTTAACGGTGTTTAAACCATGAGCAAGTCCTTTTAAATCTTCAGGACCAATGGCCAAAACGGTCCAAACTACAAGGACCAAAACCCAAACTTTGAAACCTTAGGGACTAAAACCCAAACTCAGCCAAACTTCAGGGACTAAAGTTTATATTAACCCATTTTTTAATTCTTCAAGACAACCAATAAATAAATATAACCTCATATAAATTGACTAATAAAATAGTACTACGATACTATGGATATATATATTACTAAAACTCAACGCTTACTTCAAACTCTAATCCAAAAAAAATTACTCTAATCACATAAAAAATACATCAATTAGAAAAGAGCAAATTGAGTAGAACAATGTTTATAAAGAGACTTAAATAAATAGAAGTGATTTTACTTACCAAAATGCATCGCAAAGCTTCAACCCAAACTGCAATAAAAATGGCGAACGAATGCTGGGCAAGAAAGGAAACTGAAGGCTATAGTCCCCACGCATTATTCACTCAGTGCCTGTTTGGATTAGCGGTGGAGAATGAGCTTTTTTTACAGATGGGTTTTTGTAAAAGTCAGATAGAAAAAAAGTTAGATTATAGATGTGATTTGTGTTTGAATTGGCGGTGGCAGAAATGACTTTTTTTTTCTAACTTTAAACCTGTTTGGATCAGCGTTTAAAAAGCCTGTTAAGATGGAAAATGACTGAAAAGAGCATAAATCTTATTAAATACTACCACTTTGGTCCTATTTATAAGTCTTTTTTTACTAAAAAATTTGGTTCTATTTATAAGTCTAGTTTCAGTTATATGTTGTGATAAATAATACATATAAGTATTATGATAATTTGGTCCTATATAAATATTATTTGTATATATTATAATAATTGAAGTTATAAAATAAAATAAATTTGATAAAATAAAAAAATTTTAATTATATGTTGTGATAAATACTACATATAAGTATTAATAGCATGAATCTGTTAAGGTAATTCTTGCTTCACAAAAAAAAAAAAAGTCTAGCTCATTACCAAAAAAAAAAGGGATCTTGTTGTGTACTATTACTAGAGAAGCTCCTTTTTTCTCAATCAAAAGCTCTGATTTTCAGCTTAATGGGGAAGTTACTTTTTTTCTATAAGCATAGCAAAACAAAAGGCAAACCCAAACGGAGGTAACTTGTGGTAACTGGGCTTTTGGCTGCTACTGGGTCTTTTTTTTTTGTTCAAACGTGTCCCCAAACAGACCCTCACTCACCCATTTGAAATTGATGCGTGCTGTGTTATATATATATATATATATATTAAATGAGATGTGGCCCCAACTGATTCTACTATTTTTTTGTAAAAAAAACATCTTTTTTTTTTGGAGAATTACAGTAAGGTCCAAAGAAAGAAGATAAATGAAGAAATGGTGCCTTGAATTTGTAAAATGAAAAAAATGATCTCATAAAGTTGTCAATGCAGGCTCCATGGAGTTGTCAATACCTGCTCCTAAAATTGTTAATGGGACCATTTTTTCATTTTACAATTTTAAGGGACAATTTCTTCATTTATCTTCTTCTTTGGAACCTGAGTGTAATTCTCTCTTATTTTTTGCCTTTTTGCTTCTTTCTTTACCTTTATAATAGGGAAAATTCTAGAAAAATATCACTTGAACTTCAAAATTCTAAATTAATGATTTGACAAGAACTTTGTGTTGTCAATCTCATTATTCTTTTTGTTAATTCCATTACGCTTTTTGTTAACAGGATTTTGAAGTTCAAATGGTATTTTTTTTTAGAATTTTCCCTTTATAATAAGAATGACGACGACGACGACAACAACAACAATAATTCATTAGATTTTTTATTTTATTATTATTTTCTCTTTAACCTCATAAATCGTACTTTGAATAAATTCTCTTTATTTAATTACATGGTAATCCATTCACCATGAATGAATTTCTTTATAAAGTTATTTAAATTCTAAAAATAAAAATTAGGATGTTATAAAAGATGGCCTCAACAATTTCCTCCAACATTAGAGGTAGAAGGGGTTGCGAAAAGGAACCGTCGATAGTTGTTGCCGGAAGTGGAGAGGGGGAATGTTGCCTCTTTGATCTTACCATCAGTGGAAGTGTTGTTGCTCAAACAAGAAACAGAGAACTAGAATGGAACTTTTGAATGTGAATTTAGGAACTAAAGACGCCTTGGTATTTATAAACGGGACTGATGGTTGGATAGTTCAGATGATACTGACGAGACATGATGATAGGCGCTGGAAGTTGAAATGTTATGTATTTACAACAGTCATATTTGAAAAGCGGTCTAAATAATAGTTACGAGACTGGATGCACATTTTATCTTGTCTAAATAAAAAATGTAATGTTAGAAAAATAAATGACATTTAGACTAGAAAAAACTTAAACAACGGTTTATATTAAAATATATTTAGACTTGTGCCACTACAACCGATATGAATATAATCAAAATTTAATTTACTAATATATATGTATTCTATTATAAAATTAACTTATCAACCTAAAGACAGAAACAACAACGGAACATGAAGATGCAAGAGAAGTGAACAAGATCAAAACAAAGATTAGAGATAAAAATATTTTTATGCTGCCCTTAGTACATTGATTTTAGAAAAATATTAATTTACATAATAATAAAAAACCCTCAATCTTCATTCTCACCACTCTAGGCACAGGAGGAAAAAGATGAAGGGGAAGATGGGTCATCCAACATCTTATACTCGACGTCATTGGCATCAAGTACAAGATTGAGGTTGCTGTTGACAATGCGGAATATCAACAAGAGTCTTTTGAGGCATTTGTCCAAACGATCCACCCTCGCATGTAGGAGCTGCATAAGCTGCTTTGCTAAAGGTGGCGGAGGAGGCAGTGAAGGCTGTAGAGGAGGAAGAGGAAAAGGATGACGAATAGAATTAGCCCTAACGCGTACCATATTGATATTCTAAAGAGGAGAGGAAGAAAAGCTAAATTTGAAGAAACAAAAGCAATGAAGAGTTTAAATAGACAAGACATGTGAATATTATATTGATTGAAGTAGCCTTTAGATTTCGAAGAGACGCATAGTTGAGAAGTTTACTTTAGAAGCTGAAGAAACTCTGAAACATTTAACATCATGTATAAAGAAATGACGGTATCTAAAATGATATTTACAATGGATATATAAGCATCCGGTCTAATAAGAATTTAAATTTTTAAATTTTCTTAATATTTATTACTTATCGACATCACATTACATCAGAACCATTCTAGAAAATATTATTTAGACTGCGTATAAGCGTGAACGGTGTTAAATTGTATCAATAATTACAAAAATATCATTGGTCATGCTTTTTAAATTGTTTCCTCCTAAATAGGTATAGATGTGGTGGTCTTATGAGCCTTTTTTCTAGTAGTAATTGGAAGCTAGGGGATTAATTAAACCAAGAGAAAAGTGTTGCCACAAACATATTTTTTGGTCATTAATTGATGACGTGGGCATATGAATGTACTTATCTACGACCGCATGGTACAACAGTAAGAGGTAGAGATATGGGAGAGTGAGAGTAAGCTATATAAATTAGTTTACATGCATATCAAGGGATTAATCCAGTTTCTTGATCTAGTGGATATAATGTTTAACTTCATTAGAGAGCAATCCTCTGATATGTATGTTGTTTTTTTTTTTAAACTTTTGCTCTCAAGGGGGTTACTTTTCTGTAGACTAATCCAATCTCAACAGCTAGCATACGTAATGAAATGGTGTTATATGCAATAATATATAGAATTCATCAACGTTAACTGTGAAAATTAATTTACAAATGGTCACAATAAAGCAATTAATGAATATTAACATTTTTTGTCATTTTACAACCTAAATGACAATATTATTGAATATATTTAAACAGAATGATATAGAATTTTCCTCCTCTTTTTAACAATTGTATGATATACATGTCATGCGGTAGACAATGAAAATTACGTATAGAAGTTGCAATAAGGGCAACTCTCTTCAAAGTAAACTAAAATTGGAAAAAGAAAGAGAAAACAAGAAGTTGATCTTCTTAGAATAAGCTGTAAAAGTTTTAGATGTTTGTAATGATCAAATCCTATAAATTTGTTTGAAACACTCACTCAATCATGTGTTCACTTGTTATTTCTATAATAAGAGAGAGTTCGATAATAATCACTTCAAAACTGTACATACTTAATTAGATCTTTTTTTCACCATGCTTGGTAGATGTTGAAGAAGAGAGAAATGGAGTCATTCGATCACCTGCAACTATGGATGTCTCTCTCTTGAGGATCCATTATTTTCCCATCATTTTCTTCAGAATTACTTTCCATCTGTTTCAGAATGTTCTCTTCCTCTTCTTCAAGTATCTGCATACTCTGTTCAAGTTCAGACACCAACTCAGGAAAGATACAAGAATTATTCTCACTACCAGCACCCATAAAAGAAGAATAATAGCTTCCAAATTTTGGGGTGACATAAGTTCCAGGGGCATAAATATTACCAAGAGAAGGTATTTTAAGTGATTCAAGCCTCCTTGCAATAGCCTTTCTCTTGTATCCCTTCTCAATGGATACATCATGTTTCTCACTTGGAGCTATTGTCTTAGTTTCCATTATATCTTTATTGGCAGAATCTCCATCCTCAATTTGATCAAAGGTGGTTCCTGGAGAACAAGTGTCATATTTATCTGTAAACCAGTGGGACTTGGACAACATTAGTCTTCTGACCAAATCATCGTATTCTTCCACTGTGTGAAAACTCCTACTTCCTACATCGCCCTTGGAGTTCAAGTCATACTTGTTTTCTTTTATTGTTTTTGGATCTAAGGACTCATCAGATCTTTCAGCTTTAGAGGTGAATCCAGCATTGGCCAACTCATACTTGTTTTCAACCCCAGATGAATTTTCCTGAACAAGAGAAGACAAAACATGTTCTGGGAGAATCAAATGGAAACTTTCAGATCCCTCAATTTTATCATCACTAACAATTTTGTGTTTCTCTTTTTGGTTATCTTCTACACTTGTGGACATCTCCAGCTTGACAGTGGTTTCAGAACTGTCAGTTTCATCATTAATAGTGAGTTTTGAGGGAGCATTAGAACCAAAACTCCTAGAATGCAAAACCAGTTCAAAGTATTGGTCACTACTACTTTGAGCAGAATTAATTATATCTTCCAGCAATGGAAACCCATTATTAGATTTGTTTCTCTGCGTCCCCTTGTTTCTCTCTTCGTGTAAACTTAATGTTCGGGCTATAACTTTGGAAGAAATGCATCCCATGGCAAGAAGCTGAAGGCACACCTAAAGCAACACGAAGCAGACATCACACTTAAAAATGTCTGTTACATAATGGTACAAGAGGAAGTAATAGCATAGCGAATCTTATAGGAACAAAGTCATGAACCATAGGATCAGAAACTGAGGTAAATAAGATGTCATGAGAGTTTATTAGAACATGTTGTATGAGATGATAGTCTAGTGTTCTCCTTCTCTTTAGAATGACAGAAACAGAGAATGCAAGTAATTAATTGTGATTAGTTTTTAACAAATTCAACAGCCAAGGATAATAGCAGAGAAGTTGCAGTAAGAGGTAGGTGATTTGGAATGAACTAGCACTATGTTGCCTAATACCAGATCGTGGGAGTGTTGTTGGATTATATGAATTAGTGGGAGTGATTTTGGGTAAGAAGAAAAATAGATAAGTGGGAGACAAAGAAGATATATATGATATGAGGCATAGAGAAGGGGAAAAGAAGCGAAGAGGAGAAGAAATAGAAGAGGGTATTTCTTACCAGCACTGTGATGAAGTGTGTAGCTGCAGATAACCGACAAGTTTGAAATCTCAATGGGCAGAGCTGGAGGAATCTGAAATGAAAGGAAGAAACATATTCAGTATTGAGGGATGCCCAGAAAGGAAAAATCTAGCTTGACACTTGGAGGTAGTGAATTAGAGGTGAGAGTGACAAGGTTTAGGATGAGAAGAGGCAGAGTGTTACTGCTATTGTATTGCAGGTTTTGGGAAGAAGAAAATTAATCCCAGGGTGTTTGCAGGTTTTGCGGCGAAGTATGATATTATTGTGAATGGTGTGTGGGAAGAGTGGGATCTGCCTGCGCCTATCAGATCAGCCATTTTTTTTTCAGAAAAAAGAAGAAGATTAATTTGGTGAGGATGGAAGTTTGGGTAAAGGAAAGAGTCAGCATTGCAGGAGGGGGAGAGAGACATATTAGAATATGAAAATGATTTGATTGATAGCGAATATGGGGGCTGTCTGGCTGGCTGACCCCACCAGAGGTTGAAGCGTCAATCGTTGACCTTGTCCACCTAATCGCCTCTTAAATTAATCACATTCACACCCCATGACACCTTTTTTTTTTTTTTTTTTTAAATATATCTAACAGATCTAAATTTAAAAACAGAAATATGCTTTTTTCATTTAAAAATTTAGCCCTTTCTTAACTTTATGATATAAACAAGCTGCCAATAAAACCACTGTCTGCTAATTTGACATTGTTTCTACGCACTTTCATAAGATATACTCCTTCCAATCCTAATTATAAGATAAAGTTGATTTTTTTGGAGAAATTAAGGAAGCCCATTAAATCACTTTAGAGTATTTATATTTTTAGTATCTTTGGATTATATATTAGTTTATTAATCAAATTACTTAGTTTGATGAAAAAAATATAAATATAAATATTCTAAAGTGATTTAATTGGCTTCCTTAATTTCTCCAAAAAAAATCAACTTTATCTTATAATTAGGACCGGGGGGAGTATTAGATTGTATTTTCAATCCTTGAATGTTAACCCTTTAGTGTTATTAAAAAAAAATCACGACTATACAAATTTAAATGGTGAATTTGTAATTAGATACTAACAAAATGTGCTTAAAATTTAATCCTTCCGCGTAATAATTTTATATTTTGAGATGATATTGTAAGCACATAAAGATCAATTCTCACTTTAAAGGGGGAAAGTGGGAGAAAAGGTTGATAGATTTGGAGCATGTTTAGTCAAGATATCAAGAGGTAGATTTTTTTTTATATATATAATTTTTAGGAAAAGGGTTAGGCTCACCCACGATCTAAAGGTAAAGCTCCAAGTTGGGATGAAGAGACATATATTTTAACAAAACCAATAAACAGTTATAGCCGGTAATACAGGCCAGCCATCAGGCTATACAGTGAGGAGCCTATGCAACCCGTACTCTCGCAGGCTGGAAAAACACCAATCCTAACCCTCATGTAGGGTTTGCGGGCCAACCTGCAGCTTTTTTTATATAAAAAAAATAACAAACTTCAAACAAGTTTGCCAATGGCACAGTCACAGAGAAAATGTCAACTCCCAAATGAAGCAAACGAGGATTGAAGCAACGAAGTAGGAACGTCCAATTGCAGCAAATTAGAACTTCATTTTGGAAAAACAATTAAACATCACATCTTTTTTTTTTTAATCTATTAAAACATCACATCTGATAGTGCTGGTTCTTGAGTCTTGACAAGTTAAGAATGTGATTGTGAGATTGTGATTTGCATCAAGCCATAAACGAGTCAAATTGTTACACCAAAAAAAAAAGGGAAACTAACGAGCAGGTCAAATGACCAAAGATAATTACAGTGAAGTCTCACAGTAGGAAAAAATAACTAAACATGTTGTAAAAAAAGCTTAAAGAGTTGTTATTTTGGATTTTTGGGACTTTACTGTAATTATTTTCGGTTCTTAGGATCTGCGCGTCATTTTCCCAAAAAAAAAGGCCCACTCTATGTTACTGTCCAAGACACCAAGCCCAATTGAACAAGCCCAAACCACACTCCAAAGTTCAACAATAGGCAACCATGTTATAAAAAAAAAGTTTTTTTGCGGACTAACCCGCATCAACCTGCAGGTTGAGCGGTGTAGGCCTGTGTAGCCCGCATTTTACGGGCTTGAAAAACGCCAACCCTAACCCTATTAAAACCCGAGGGTTGCATGTTGAGCTTGTTTTACCAGCTCTATAAGCGATGTTACTCAACTTAGGGACTACGGATATACGTAACCCTCAATTTGAGAGGGAGTGTAGGAAAGTATGAAATTGTAATAGGGCCCTACAAATGGCCCACTTCATGGCTTAGTGGTTATGTAAATAAATAAAACAAAATAGGGAAGTGCATTGGTTAGCGCGTGCAAGTGTAATATTCAATTTTTATTAACGAGATAGTCCATCTTTTCTTAACCTAAATATAAGATAAAATTTTTTTTGAAGATATTAAAAAAAATAATTAAATTATTTTAAAATATTAATATTTATTATTTTTTCTTCAAACTATATTACCTAACTTATGAATTGATATATAATTTAATACTAATAATACATAACATATGATATGATTAAGTAACTTATTTAACTTTCTTAATCTTTCAAAAAAAAAAAAGTCAACTCTATGATATGGTCAAGATTTACAGAAACACAGATAATGCAAATGATCCAAATATTTATAGATTGAGTAACTTTGTTTTTGGCCAATGAGGGAATCATAGCTCTACAATGTACTGTAATGTTTCTTTCTGTATCTCTCACTCTCTTTAGTTTATTTTTGAATTATAATTAGGGTTTGGTACGTTCCAAGAAGGGATTCTCTTTTTATTCTTTTTTATAATTCTTAGCCCCCATCTAATGTTTAATGTCTTAAATTCTAGATAATGATCATAGTGATTATTGTTGCAGGATAGTTTGGAAAAAATGATACACAAAGGAAATATGCATTACCTTTAGGACAAGATCATTAAGGACCATATGAGTATTTTTCAAGCATGGATCCCAAGATTATTTTACAATTTAAAAATTATTAGTGATTTTATTTTCTTGTTTCATTCTTCTTCAATTTTCAAACAAACATGAGAAATTTATAAAGCTGAGGTAAACATTAAGGCCACAGGTCCAATTTTTATTTTTATTTTGTTGGTGAGTAAAGCCTATCATGATTTTACTTAAAAGACAGCATCATATACCAAAAACATATTTTTGAAACTATTTTATTATTGGTACTTGCTGCTGATACTAAATGAGGGTATTTTCAATAAAGCCTAAACAACCCAAAACACTACGCCTTAATACCGGGGACTATTAGAGCACGTTTGGTACACTGGAATTGGCCTCATGGAAATGGAATTGGAGGCCAATTCCATGCTTTTGTCATGTTTGGTACAAATCTAGGAACATGGAAATCATTTCCATGTGAAGGCTAATTCCATCAAGATTGATGGAAATGATTTCCATGCCAAAAGCTAGGATTTATCAATTCCACCTAGAAAAATTATTTTTGCCCCTCTCCATGTTTTCATTTTTTTGTGGTGATAGGATTTTGTGCAGTATTCTTTTATTTTTTTAATTTAAGGGGGTATTTTGGTATTTTCATAAAAAAATTATATCTCATTTCCATGACATACCAAACATACTTTTAAACTTCATTTCCATATCTATATCCATTTCCATTTCCATTTCCATATCCATATCCATATCCATTTTCATTTCCATCAAAATCAATTCTGCGTACCAAACGGGTCCTTAGAGTTTGTGTCCTGAATTCTCAGTTTTTATAGTTTAATAGGGATAAATCATGGGATACGTTTGGTTAAGCTTATAAATAGTTTATATCTATTTAATTAGCTTTCATATATTTTCTTTTCTCTAGTCATTCATAATTTATAACATAATTAGATTTCCATCCACTCCATCGGGGGAATACGGCAATGGTTTAAGCAAATGTTGTGGGCTTGTGGCTTACTGGCTCCATCAACATTGACCTACTTTTTTTAATAACCACAAACTAAGACCGAGTAAACATCACTGCACCAAAATGACAGTTTCACAAACTAAATAACAGTTGCTTGTTCATAGCGCACAACCGAATAGTATAACAGATTGGTACAAACTCATTAAAGAGAATGTGTTTGTAGATCTGATCACAATATGAAACATAAACTATAGTAATTCTTATTGGCTCATAATCTAATGAGCTGACACAACGTATGACGTTCGGTTTCTCTGCACAGCTGAGGTGTTGATGAGCCTACACAGCAGCATCTGACAGCCAACATTGTTCTGAGAGATTTGGTGATTTATACTGAACAACTTGAATGACCGTAGGAAGAACAGGACAATTCATGGCTGTTGATTTTCTGTTATATAGGTTCTGCACAGCACCCTGCAAAGAATCTAAACGCTGTAACTTAATCACTATTATTGTTATCATTCACAGCCAGCAGGAGCAAATCCAATCTTAGAATTGGAGATATCATAGACAACATCAAATGTCTGCTGCTGATAATTACCAATAATGGCAACGGGACTAGTCCCAGAGCTACCTGCAAAGGCCAAACAAGTAGTCTTGACATCAATCTCTATAAGGGTATTGTGTCCCTTAAGTGGTAGGGCCGCCCCACCTTGAAATATCATCTGAATCTCAGGCACATTCACTATCTCTCTGGCACTTCCCTTGAAGCAAGTATCCAGTATGGAAATTCCTTTTGTGGGTTTGTATCTTTTGGACATGATCTTCACAAAGGCCTCTTTTAAAGCTGTATACACTGACATAGGTAGCCTTGTGATGACTGTGCCTGAGTCTATGATGGTGGGGACCTTGTAACTCGAGGCGGCGATGCCAAGTGGCCTCCCTGCCACCGTGATGGCTGTTAAGTCAATGAAGTATAGGCCTGAAATTTTTGGATTCTTGACCATTGGAGTGAACTTGAATGGTGATTTAGCTAGTGATGAGGATCCAATGGACAAGTAGCCTCCTTTGGAAGGTTTAGAGGCAGAGAAAGAAGTGGGAAGGCAATATGAGAAGGCATAACCATATTTAGTGGATAATTGTGCTAGTGCAGAGAGCTTATCACGGTCTAGCCCTAGAATACCAGAACTCCTTCCAAACAAACCTTGATTGTTCTGTCCACAGCCGTACACAAAAGCTGGTAGTGTGTCTGATGGGGTTAGGGTCAACACATCTTGGCTCAAATAACCAACTGAGAATGAGGAATCACCATACAATGACCTGTACACACAAGCACCAGATGCAACCTCACAAGCAGGATCATTAAGGGTAGAGCTCTTGAGAGAGGAACATGAAGAGGAAGAGCATGGGAATTTCTTGTAGGTTTTGGATTTTGAAGGATTGAATAAAGGGTCAACTTGGGGGTGGCAATAAACTTTACAAGGTTCACATTGAGTCCATGAGAGAGAACTTCCTGTGTCCACAACAAGGCTAGAGTACTGAGGAGGGGACCCAATTCCTAATTTCACAAAGTAATTGCCTAACCCTATTGACAATCCTGACTTCAAGGGTGTGCTTACAAGTTCTGGCTTCATGTTGCTCAAGTTCTTGTTGGAGAATCTTGAGCGAATGGCCTCGACTCGCTGCTCATCCTTTTCAAGGATTTTGGGTGAAAAAAATGGAAAACTTGATGTTGCAGAATGGTTGAGTTGAGCCTGAACATGGTGTAATTCAAGTTGAATGCTGGCTTGTTTTGGAGTCAAGCCATTATCTGCAAAATAAATCATTTGCAAGTTCAATATTTTCTCGTCAGGTGAATATTATACTACTGCTGGAAAATTTTCTTTTTTTTCCCAATCTTATTAAATATTTGTTCTTTTGAAGACTGTACAGTATAACTTTATTACTTAAGAAGGAATGAATATGCACAAAATCAAATTTTCAAGTGCTAAATAGAGTCTTACTTTTCACAAAAAGTCAAAACACAACTTCTTTTATCACAAATCAGATGTGATTCTTGTAAATGACATAAAAGGAGCCCTTAATTATGGTGCTTCATCATGATTCAAAAATAAGAGGAAGCTTTTGCTAATTCTCCATAAAAACACAAATCAGATAGTTAATTAAAGGTCAATTCATTATCTGCAAAGTGGGCCATTCAAAAGATCAGCGCTGTGTCAAGAAACATTCAGAAATTCAACATTCTTTCCTAAGATGACTGTTGATCAGAAAAACACAAATAAGAGATTGAATATATATATGCGTGCGTGGAAAAAGGAAAGCATATAGATTTATGCAAGAGACATGCCTTGGAATTGAACAAGGGAAGATGCTAGAAGAAGATGAGCAGAGAAAAGCAGAAAAGAGAAGAAGAACTCCATGTTTGTTTGTTCTTCACAGAATTGAGAGATTGAACTTATGCAAGTGGCTAACTGGCCTCTCACCTCACCTGTTACATTCAGTCTATCTATCTAACTTGAAGAGGAATTGACACCTTGTCCTGCCAATTATGCAACTCCACAAATCAGTACAGCAGCCACAAAAGGTAGTTCTGTGCATGTCACTGTTCTAGAGGTTATTTTTCTCTTCTCCCTACTAAAAATACATAAATCAAGTTAATTATGAAAATTTTATAAATGTTCTGAATGTGAATCTGTATTTATTTATTTTTTGGAAAAATTGATAGTATAGATTTCAGATATTGAAAGTTGGATCTGCTTACTAAACACATGGGTTCCCTTTAGGTGATTTACCCATTTTTTTAAAGGAATGTTCAAATTACACAACTCACTTTTATAATGATTTTTTTTCCCTTTGTGCTTCAAAATACCAAGATATTCGTAGGGATACAAGTTTAAACACAATTCATTGCCCCACCGGGCGGGTTCACCTGCATCGTTGAATATCAATAAAAATATTTAAATTAAGGAAGGAAAATGATATTGGTGTGTCGGCAGGATGGTATTTATGGTGATAAACTGAGGCTAATTGTTTCTCTTCTTAAATATTAATTAATTGATTAATTCATTTCAACAAGACGACGGAATGAGACATGCAACTGTATATGCATAGATAGGCCTTGAAGCTTTCATTTACATCCAATCACCCAGCCTTGCCTTGTTAGAATTAATTCAATTAAAAAGGTGGGGCCCGATATGGGTTTGAAAGTTAATGAATCAAAAGATATAATGGCAAATAAAAAAGGAAGCCCGTATGGGAAGGGAAAGTTAAAGGTGTTGCAACATAGGACCCACAATGTGGTAGGTGACAATTTGAGCCTTATGGCCAAGAAGTCAGAAATGAGCATGGGGCAAGATGGAAAAATAAATACTTCATCTGCTCTTAATTATAAGATAAAATTGATTTTTTTGAAAAAATTAAGGAAACTAATTAAATCACTTTAGAGTATTTATATTTTTAGTATCCTTAAATTATATATTTATTAGTTAAATTAATTAGTTTGAATAAAAAAATATAAATATAAATATTCTAAAGTGATTTAATTGGCTTCCTTAGTTTCTCTAAAAAAATAAACTTTATCTTATAATTAGGACCTGAGGGAGTATAACAATCCAAAAAGGAAATGAGTTGAGCAAGTCTAAAGTGTTTGGGAATTATCCAAACCTAGGTTTGCGTAACCTGAGATAAAACTCCTCTCATACACTTACCTCATAAATCGTAAAAATTATTGTTCAAAAGTTAATCTTTGGTGGTTTATGTGCCGAACGAAAGAACAAATTCGGTGCAGGCAACAGAACTGGAACCCCCTGATCTACAGGTTGCTCATAATTCTAGAGAAGAAGAATATATGGAGGAGGTAGGGGTGTTCAAAACCGGGACCGGGACCAGGATTGGGATTCACCACTCCCGGTCTCGGTCTCGGTTTTTGGCCAGGATGCAAATTGCATCCCTGTCCCGATCCCGGTCCCGGTCCCGGTCCCGGTAATCCCGGGCGGGACCGGGATCAAACCGGGAAATCCCGGTTTTTCTAAAAAAAAAAATTAAATTTAAAAAATATTATTATTTTAGTTAAATTTTCTATAATCTAGTGTTTAAAGTAATTATTTAACATCTAATAAGGCCATAATAATCACACAAATTGATCTAGAATTGAAGAATAACATTTTATTATTATTATTATGATCACCTTCATCATTTTTGTTATTATTTTTATACATTATATAGTAGGATTAATATCACAATATATATAGTTTAACTCCAACTAAATATGTGATACACATTTTATCAAATGATAACTTAAATTATGGGATAAAAAATACAAAAATAAAACAATAACTTAGTTTTTAAGAAAAAAATTTAAAAAAAAATAAAAAAACCGGGACCGGGACCGGGACCGGGATCGGGATCACAAGGTATGTGACCGGTCCCGGTCCCGGGTCCCTTAGATCCCAGTCTTGGCCGGGACGGGAAATTTCCGGGATCAAAATTCCGGGACCGGGACATTTTGGACACCCCTAGAGGGGGAAAGCAATGGATTGGAACACGGGGTGGAAGATGATAACATCCTTGGTGATGATGATGAGCTAGACGAACTTGACTGCGTTCCAGAAACCGGGCAGTCTAGGTAATTACTGGATATCTTTTTTGTTGAATACGTGTCGAATGATTTTGGCTAGTTGGAATTTGTATGGGGGGCTGGGAATCAGTTCTTTCCTATTTTGATAAAGGATATAGTTTGTAAAATTAAGATTGATATTTTGTGTCTAATTGAACTGATATTTAGTGGAACTCGGGTAGATAGTATGGTTAGAAGATTTGGTTTTTCTAACTGGATTAGAGTAGAGGCTTCTGGATTTGCCGGAGGCAGGAACGAGTGTGATTTTAAGGTGGAGTACATTACTTCTAATACTCAGATTCTGCATTGTCAAATCCAAAATCATGGAATAAATAAGCGATTTTTTGTTTCTTTTGTTTATGGAGAGATAAATTATAACACCCCAAATTTTATATTCATCAAATATATTGTAATTATTTGGGAAATTCAATAAAATGGTGAATATTCATGAATTTAGAATTTATGAATTTCATAAATGTTCAATTTTAGGGAAATTAGGCAAAAATAATTAAGGAATTAAGTTGGGTAATTTAAAAAGCCCAATATTAAGGTCCAAAAATGAAGGAATATTAGAGAAAATATTTGGTCCAAAAGTAGATGGAAATTGGCTAAAGAAAAATAAGAAAAGAAATTGGACTATAAAGGTAATGGCAAAATCGTAATTTTGCCAAAATAGCACAAAATAAATTATTTTCCAATTAATTGAATTTAATTTCAATTAATTAAGGAAAATAAAGGTTAAAAATATATTTAGAATATTTTGGTAAATTTAATATGAATTTATGGAAAATTTAAGCAAAAAGTGCAATTTTGACCAAAATTAAGACTTTACGTGTATACATAACCGAAACAAGTTGTGAAGCCAATTGAGACCATAGGAAGGGATCCCTAGGTGTCTCCTACACATTGCAAGAGGAAGGAAATATTGGTTAGGCTTAATGAGCTTAGTTACATGTACATAGGGTTTATGTACATAAAATTGATTTTGGAATTTTTGGAAATTCCATAAATCATTAAAAAAAATCATATAATATAATAAAAACACTTTACCATCATCTTCCTCAGCTCATTTTCGTGCCCAACCAGATCTGAACTAGTGAGAGAAAGGGTGAAATTCTAGAGACAGAAAAAGAAGAAAAACTTACAAAGGGAAGTGATTTTTTCGGTAAATCGGTTCCTAATACGTATAATTCCGTTCCTAAGCTACTCTACTATGTTATTCAAGGTTTGGAAAGCTCAAATTTGGTGTTCTAAAGGTTAGGGTTTCAGCCATTTTTGGGAAAAGCTTGTGAGAGTTTGAGGTAACTTCCAAACCTTCGTATATTAACTATTCTGGCTGCTGTGGGCAATTTAATCGGTGAAATTTCGCCGGATTGCCATTGGTTTTAAATTTTGGAAAAGTGTGTGCCTAAGGGTTATGCTGCCCAATTTTAGTTCAAATGGCTGTTATAACTCAATTAGATGGTTAATAAAGTGATTAGGAGTAGAAAGGAACGCATTTACGAAGCCGAAAACACAAAACACCGATTTTTCTCGGAGGACTCCATAATTTCGGTCAGAGCCAAATCTAGGGGTAGGAGTTGGATTTTCAATGATTTGATGGTTTCATTGGATTCAAAAGGAAAAATTAGGTGGGGTTACAGTTGGGCACTTTTTTGGAAAAGGCCGAGAAAGCATAATTATGGGAACGCCCCTAAAACCCTAAAAGTAGGGCTGCCAAGGGCAATTTCATAATTTGATATTAAATTTGGTAATTTTGAGCCTTGAAATGGATTCCTTGGACGAAAATACGTCAGGATAGCCCTAGTCAAAAATTTGGAAAAACGTGCCATCGGGTCGAGTAAGGTGGGGCCGGGCCGAGATCCCGGAGGAATTTTGGTAAATTTTCACCATAGGCTAATATAACCACAAGAAATACTATGGAAGAGCCTAAAATGATACTTGGATAGGTTATGACCTATTTCTTGTACATTTAATATTTTAGGACCGAATCAGGAGCCGAAAGTCGACATGATTTACGAGGCACACAGAAAGGGGTCGATAGAACTTTGAGGTAGGGACATTATTCTTCATACATCATGCCATAGTTTTATGATTGTGTGGATGCCATTGTTTGTAAATGCATTTTATTAATCAATATTTTTTGCCCAGAGAGGGGCCAATAGTGTAACACCCTGCCTTTAATCATGTAATTATAATTTGATATTAAATAATTAAAGTAGATTAGAGACCTTCGGATAACTTAAACTCGTTTCAATCTCCTACTTTGTGGTAGGGTTTTCACAAAATCATTCAAAATCTCTTTCCTGTTCCTGGTCTCCATTTCAAAATTCGAATATAATCACCTGTGCAGTTTATCTACATTCACGTATGACAGAGTGTAAAACCAATTCCCCGGCAACTCCCGGATTCTATACATATATAACTTGAGGTTTAAGTATCCACTAGGGGATTACATCCAAAATCGAATATACTATTCATATTTCAGATTATACAGTAATCCCGAATTCAAAAGAAATAACCAACATTTCCAAAATCAACATACCCCTAAGGGTCCTAAGTGCTCCGGGTCAGCCTCTTCTCCTTTGAGCCACATGCCCTGTCTGAAAGGTTAGTCATAGGAAGGAATGAGATTCGAGAGAATCTCAGTAGTAACAAACCACTCATACAATGTATAAATACCAAGCATGTATATAAATCACAAACAGCAACAGCAGCAGCAATCTCAGAGATACATGGTTTTCACCACAAACGACAGCACTCACGGCTGTATACACAATACGACAGCTCTCGCTGTAATCACCATCACGACAGCTTACGCTGTAATCACCATCACGACAGCTTACGCTGTAATCACAATACGATAGCTCACGCTGTAAACGACAGCTTGCGCTGTAAACGACAGCTATCACCAGCTGTAACCATAGCAACATCAAAGATTCATCACAGAACAGTGATAACACACACATACAGAGCATTACACATAGTATAAGAGAGAGAGTCACTACCTGATCCTTTCCTGACGTCCTTCAGCGCAGTTGGCTCACGAGGGCGGCAAATATCGAATCCTACAATTCCACATGCACTATTTAGACACTTCCATAGTGTTACTTAGGGCTATATGAGTCTATAATGAAAATTTATAAAAATACCCCCGGGGACTCGGCCTGGGCCCGCCATACCCGAACCGGTTGCACTTTTCTCGAAATTCTAATATGGGCTATCCTAACATATTTCCGCCCAAGGAATCCATTTCCGTACTCAAAATTATCAAATTCAATGTCAAATTACGAAATTGCCCTTGGCAGCCCTACTTTTAGGGTTTTAGGGGTGTTTCCGTAATTATGCTTTCTCGGCCTTTTTTGAAAAAGTGCCCAACTGTAACCCCACCTATTTTCGCCCACTGAATCCAATGGAATCATCAAATCATTGAAAATTCAACTCTAAGACCCATTTACAGCCTTGGCCGAAATATACATGTTCTCCGGGAAAAATTGGGGTTTTACGATTTCGGCTCCGTAAACGCGTTCCTTTCTACTCCTAACCACTTTATTAACCATTACATTAGGTTACAACTAACATTAAGACCCAATTTGGGCAGCATAATCCCTAGGCCACATCATTTCCAAACTTTAAAACCAATGGCAATCCGGCGAAATTTCACCGATTAAATTGCCCACAGCAGC
Source organism: Inga leiocalycina (assembly GCA_963242795.1). Taxonomy (NCBI): domain Eukaryota; kingdom Viridiplantae; phylum Streptophyta; class Magnoliopsida; order Fabales; family Fabaceae; genus Inga; species Inga leiocalycina. The sequence goes on from OY725323.1 coordinate 77,887,840, forward strand.
CAGAATAAGCAATATACGAAAGTTTGAAAGTTACCTCAAGCTCCTTCTAGCTTTTCTCAAGAGTGGCTGAAAACCCTAGCCCCTTGAACACCAAATTTTCTTCTCAAACACCTTAAATAACATAGAAGAGAAGCTTAGGAACAAGGTTATACGCGTTAGGAGCTAGATCGTCGGAGAAATCGGCTTACCTTGCGAGATTTCTCCTCTTTCTCTCTCTAAGAGCTCTCAACTTTCTCTCACTATCTTCAGCTGGAAATGGCGTGAAATGGCTGAAGAAGATGAGCAATTTGATTAATAATCCATGCTGACATCATCTTTTAATGAGATGATGTCATAATTCCCATTTTCGGATTTTCTGGCAGATTTTCTGCCCAAACTTTGAAAAATCATAACTAATTCTAGAAAAATCGAAATGAGGTGATTCCAAAGCCAAATGAAAGATATTTAAGTCCTCTTCATAGGAAAAATATTGGCCATTACTGAAAATCACCACAAAATTCCCAGAATTTCAATCTTTACATACTGTTCCAGAAAATAATTAATTTCGCTGGGCAAACTTCAAAAATCCAAAACTCTTAGGTCACAAATCAAAATGATACAAATTATATATTCATTTTGAAGCTTGACATGTGAACTTTAATACTGGAAAATTTCAGAATTTTTAGACACCATTTGCCTATTTTAAACGTCCATACAAATTGGCTGCCCTGTACAGAGTTTCAATGGACAGAGTTTTCAACTTTTGCATGATTATTCCCAATGGTTCCAATTTCACAATAAACACTCTCCCCACATGAATTTTCACAAGGAAGCCATTGGAATCATTAAAATATCCAAATTCCCATCACACATTCTCCAAAAGTATTTATTCAACAATAATTATATCCACTTTTAAAGTCATTAGCCCTTAATCACTTTTTGGGATATTACAAATAGTGCTAGAGGCACTTACACTGGAGTTGGCGGAAGACCAACCGGTGTAGAATAGTGGGGCTTGGCCCTACTCATGTATACATGCAGATGATATGTTTATATTGTTCATTAATTGGTGCATACATGGCATATATCATATTTACTTTTCGCATTTTCTATGAACGATAGCATGTTTCTATTTGGATTCTTCGGAATCTCACCCCTTTTTCTAAACCAAACATCTCAGCGGGCGCAAGTGGATCAAAAGGCAAGAATGTAGACCAAGGGAAGTGACTGGCATGTGCCTCGAGGAAAATACAAAGTTCGTAGTTATAGATAGTCTATGTCTAAAATACTTTTGGATATTTTGTAATAGTGGTGTATATTGTCGCATTCTATATGGTTGACTTTGGACTGTAAACAAATGCTTTTATTAGTATATATGTACTCTTCTGTATGCCTATGGAACTTGGTCTCTATTACTTTGTGTATATCGAAATTGAAACGGGTGTTGACACAAATTATAGGAAAAAGAGTGCACCTTTGGGAATCTCTCAGAACTATAGCTAAATATACAGAAGAGGAATGGATTGTGGTGGGAGATTTCAATGCATACCGCAGACCTCAGAATAAATTGGGGCGAGTAGGTGCTCATAATCTTTCCATGCAACATTTAAAGAATGCATAATGGATACTGGTCTCGTTGAACTAAATGATCCTAAAAATGATTTTACTTGGGAAAGGGAGGGATTAATGGAGAATATAGATTGGGTTTTTTGTAATACTGCATGGGAGTGTAGTTTTCCTCAAACTCAGGTTTATCATGATTTGAAATATAAATCGGACTACAAGGTTGTTGTCATTGCTTGTAATAACTTAGCACCAAGTACTCCAGTGAAAAGAAGGTCCCATTGTCAAGCAACGTGGCAAATGGAAGAAGGCTTCCACGAGATTGTTGAGAATGTTTGGAAAGATAGAGGGTGGTTTGAAGGGGTCGATAAGTTTCAAGAGGTTTCAATTTGGAATGAAAATAAAGTGGGAAATATTCCTAGAAAGAAAAGAGAAGTATTGAGGCGATTGGAGGTAATCGAAATATGTAAGAAAAATAAAGTGTCGATTGGAGGGAATTGAAAGATGTAAGAAAAATAAAGTGCCAAATGGTCTTCATAGAATTGAGAAAAACTGTGGGAGGACTATAATAAATTATTAGCTCAAGAGGAACTTCTTTGGTTTCAAAAGTCTAGATGCAAGTGGTTCCAATGGGGGGATCGTAACACTCGGTACTTTCATGTCTCCACTATCATCAAGAGCAAGAAACAGAGAATTCTTGCTCTTAAGGATGAAATGGGAGTTCGAGTAAAAGAACCAAAATTACTTAAAGAAATGGCCAGCAAATTTTATAAAGATATGTACTCTGGAGATCAAATATATCTCCCAATCCTGATTGGCCGAATGAATTTCCTAGATTGACTGAAGCTCAAATGAGAATTATTCATAAAGAGGTGGAATATATTGAAATAAAAAATGAGGCCTTTTCAATGGAAGCATTTAAGGCGCCAAGTCTTGATGGAATCCAACCCCACTTTTTTCAATCTCAATGGGATAAAGTAGGGAAAGCAATTTGGGATATGGTGAAAACAGCTTTTGTGGATCCATCAAGTGTAAGTGAGGTTAATCAAAACTAACATAGTTCTAATTCCTAAAGTGGAAAATCCTTCCTCCCTTAAGGAACCAAGACCTACATCTTTATGTAATGTGAGTTTCAAGGTGATCACCAAGATTATTGCCAACAGGTTCAGGGCCATAATGAATGAATTAATTGGTCAAGAATAGTGCAGCTTCATAGCAACAATATTGAGTTGTGATAATATTATAATTGCACAAGAAGCCATTCACATGATGAGAACTAACCCTAGGAGGAAGGGGTATGTTGCAATAAAAGTTGATATGGAAAAAGCTTATGATAGATTAGATTGGGGTTTTCTGGAGCATACAATGTAAATCATAGGATTGCAGGACTTAATGATTAGGCTCATCATGGCGTGTGTGAGCTCAACTACAATGAAAGTCATGTGGAATGGAAATGAAGGGCCTGAGTTTACACTATCTAGAGGAGTGAGACAAGGTGATCCCCTTAATCCATATCTATTTGTTTTGTGTATGGAAAGATTGGGTCATCTAATCAACACAGAATGTGTAAGTGGAAGGTGGAAGCCTTTGAAATTTAAGAATGGAAGGCTAGGCATTTCCTACTTATTTTTGCAGATGACCTTTTGTTATTTGTAGAGGCATAGGCATCTATTGCTCAGATAGATAACATTCAGTGTGTCATGGGCAGATTTTGTCATTCTTTTGGGCATAAGATAAATTTGGAAAAATCAAAAGCTTTTTTCTCTAAAAATCTATATTTTAATAGAGCGTTTAATTTATGCCAAAGATTGGGTATTGGTATAACTGCTGATCTAGGTAAGTATATGGGGGTTCCTTTAATACATTCAAGGGTCACCAATGAAACCTTTGGACTTATTATCAAGAAAGTTAAGACAAGACTGGCCTCATGGAAAGGAAGATTTCTTAATATGGTGGGTCGGATAGTGCTTATTAAAGCAGTTCTATCTGCTTTACCAGCCTATTAGATGCAATCAACTCTTCTGCCAAAAGGAGTGATTCAAGAAATAGAAAAAGTGAGTAGAAGTTTCTTGTGGTCTCAAGAGGAAGATTAGAGGAAAATGCACCTCATTGCATGGGAAAAAATTATGAAGAAACAAAAAGCAGGTGGTTTGGGCATCAAGAATTTGGAGAAGCAAAATAAAGCTTTCATTATAAAATTGTGCTGGGGTTTGGTCACGAAACCAGAGGGCCTCTGGGTTAAATGCTTACGGGCTCACTATGGATGTGGCTCGAATATCATACCTGAGGTAACTAAGAGGAAATATAATTCCTTGACATGGAGAGCGATTACTGATGTTTGGGAACTATTTGTCAAAGGTCTAAGGAAGAAAATCAATAATGGTCAATCCACAGAATTCTTGTGGGAATTATGAACCCCTTTTGATAAGCCACTTATTGAACTAGTTGTTCAAAACACAGAGGATAGATTCAGAGGAGGTGGTGGCTAGCTTTTCATTGCCCAGTGGAGGATGGGATATAAATAGGTGGAGAGGGTTCTTCCCATACCATGTCATTCAAGAGCTAGCTAAACTTAAATCTCCAAGTAATGATAGAGAGGATGAGGTGTGTTGGAAAGAGATAATTGATGGTACCTTCTCTGTGAAAACAGCATATCAGTTCCTAATAAAGCCTAATGATCAAGGGGTCAACCTGACCTGCGGAAGCTTTGGCGGTGGCATGTCCTAGAAAAAATAAAATTTTTTATCAAGGGGTCAACCCGATCTGGCGGAAGCTTTGGCGGTGGCATGTCCCAGAAAAAATAAAATTTTTTCTTTGGCATGCTACTTATGAGAGAATAATGACAAACTCACTTAGAGCCAAAATAGGATTAACTGTGTCAGGAGAGTGTCCATTTAGATGTCCGTGTGGGGAGAGCGTTCTTCATATCTTGAGAGATTGTAAAAGAGCGAAAGATATATGGAAACAATTTATTAATCCTAACATATATACTACTTTCTTCTCTTTTGATTTGCAGGTCTGGCTTACATGGAACTCATCCCACCACCCGGGGAAAGAGTAGATTCTTACGTTGGCTTTGGGCGAAGATCTTTGCACATGTATGCTGGGTTATTTGGAAGTCTAGATGTGCTCAGATCGTTGAACCTAAGGAGATGTCTACACGTGAGATTTTTCATCAATGCATGTTTCACATCATGGAAGAGACAACAAGTGGTCAATTGAATGACAAGGTATTCCAGGGATTTATGAGTAAAGACACTCACTGGAGGCCGCCACCAAATGGAGCGGTGAGGCTAGATGTGGATGCTTCCAATCGAAGCTACAATCAAGCTGCATGTGGAGGTTTGATCAGAGATGAGTAAGGTAACTGGATGATGGGATTTAAGAAATCACTTGGAGTTGCATCAGTGGCAGCAGCAGAAATCCAAGCCATCGAGACGGGGCTAGAGGTTTGTAAAAGTCTCAACCTGATGGATGTCTGGGTTTTTTCAGATTCAGTGGAGGCAGTTAATTTACTAGTAAGAGACAGTGGGCACAACCAACATCTTGCCGACATTATAGAGGTGACCAGGCAGATTTTATACGATGACTGGAATGTGGGTTGCTTGCTTCATGTGAACAGAGAAGCTTTGGAGTGTGCAAGCATCTTAGCTAGAGAAGCCCACGTGGAAAGTTTGGAACTTTGTCTTCTTTCAGACGTCACGTCAAGTTGCAGAAGTACTTGTTTGAGGAACAAATCTTTTTTTTTTTTGAGTGAATTGATTGACAATTCTTCTGTTCAGGAGGGATCCCCTTCTAATTAGGGCAGCTCTAATCAAGCTTTAGCTTGCCTTTGTTATGCAAAATAATAATAATAATAATAATACCACCCAAAAAAATATTGTTCAATGATTAACTGTTTTTTTAAAATAACTAATCCTCTAGTCCAATTTATAGGGCATAGAGAAGAAATTTTTTTGTTCTATTTATAAGTCGTCATTAAATTTTTCATATAAATGAACAATTTCACCCTTCATTTATTATTGTGTTAACTTTATTTTCATTGGATATAATATATATTAAATAGGGATAAGGTTGAAAAGTTATTGAATTTTAACATATAGTTAATGAAGTTTAAAGCTTTTTTTAATGTGTGAAACAAAGAAGTGACTTATAAATATACCGGTAAACATGGTCCTCATGGCTTGAGTTTAAATGGCCTAGAGGATTCAAGTTCGATTACTGATGGCATAAAAAAAAGTGACTTATAAATATGACAAGAGGAGTAAGTAGTTCAAAATTGGATATTCTATAGGCAATTAATGTTTTGTTGTTAATTAGTTCATGATTTCATAAACATAATCATGCTATATCTAGAAATTATCTGCCTATAATCTAAAATTCAAAGAATAAAGTTAAACATAACTTAAGGAAAGATATTTGTATAAATTGATCGGAGTTTATTTAAGAGTAAAATATTCTAACCTCCCTTGCTTTTTGTTTTATTTACACGGACCTCCCATTTATTTTGAAAATATATACTTAAGTCTAAACCATTAATTCCGTTAAGGATTTTTATTTTTTAATTAAAATTTATATTAAAATAAATTTTATTTACTAATTTATCCTTCATCGTTACTAATTTCGTAATTTTGACTAAAATTGTTTAAGTAATTTAAGAGTTTTTTGTTCTTTTTCTTAACTTATTTTTTACTTTTGTAAATAGTTATATATTAAATTTTTTTCATATTAAGATAAATACTTAATTAATTTAATTAATGTAGATGTAGAAAACTTAATTAAAAATATTATTAATCCTATTAATAGATACATACTAAAATAAACATGTTTATAAATGTTTGTGCAAAAAATGTATTTAAAAAATTAAAATTTAAAATTAATATAAATCATATACTATATCAAATTTACATTATTAATAAATATTTTGAATGAAACATATTTCTTTTTTATTTTTATTTTTTCCTTTCATTTGAAAGGCATATTTTTTTAGTCATTTAAAAGAATACTAAATAAATAAGTTTCAATAAATATGATAAAAATTTAAAATTTTATAATATATTAAAATTAAAAAAATTTATAATATATTGAAAATTTTGAACATACATGTATTTGATATGATATTGTAATTGTAATCCCTAAATTCCCAAATTAGTAGGTTAGTTAGTTGAGGAGAGATCAATGTTAGTTGAGAGTGGTGTAGCTACTTTAGAGTAGCATTAGCCAAGAGCAACATTAGTTGAGCTCCTTAGCTAATTAGGGATTTAAATAGAATTGATAGTTAATTACAGAATTGCCATTAATGAATAAGGCAATAGACTCATATGCCTCATTAAATGAATAAGGCGGCATTGGCATGGGCTATCTATAGGCGGCCTATATAGAGCCTTGAGGATATTCATTGTAGTTCAGTTGTTGTTGTGATGCTTCTAAATTAGAGAACATTCAGGAAACTCTTGTGTCTCTCTTCTTGCTCTCTCTCAGTTCCCTTCTCTCCCTTTTGTCTAGATTCTCTCCTTTCCTCTCTCTCGTTTCCTTCTCCTTCTACCTATATTTCTTATTTCTTCTACATGGTTTTGTCTAGATTCACTGCAGCAAATGTAGAATATTTGGGACACATCATTGGTGCTGGAACAGTGTCTACATACCCCACTAAAATCCAAGCTATTGCTGAATGGCCTCTACCCACTACCATTAAGCAACTTAGGACTTTTTTGGGACTTGATGGCTACTATAGACGTTTTATTAAGGATTTAGGTGCTATAGCAAGGCCCCTTACATCTCTACTTCAGAAATATGGGTTTGTGTGGACTCAAGAAGCTACTGATGCCTTTAATAATATAAAAAAAGCTCTCACTTCAACAACAGTTCTATCTCTCCCAGATTTTTCCAAACAATTTGTGGTTGAGGCTGATGCATGTGCCATAGGAATTAGGGCTGCTCTAATGCAAGAAGGAAGATCTCTAGCCTATTTTAGCAAGGGCTTATCTCCTAAACACCAGCAGCTATCTGTTTATGAGAAGGAGTTTATGGTTGTAGTTTTGGCAGTTCTGCATTGGCATCAATACTTGGAGAGGCAACCCTTAATTATATGTACTGATCAGCAGAGTCTTAAATATCAGCAGAATCTTAAATACCTATTGGGACAGCAGCTTAAGACCTCATTTTCAAATGCTATAGGTGACTAAACTAGCTGGGTTTGACTATGAAATTTAGTTTAAAAAGGGGCAAGAAAATTCAGTGGCTGAATGCCTAAATTGCAGTTAATGCAAATGATCCTAGACACATCCTCCCTTGAATTATTGCAGCATATTAAACAAAGTTGGGAGATAGATGAGTACCTGCTACAACTACTCCCTAAGGTGCAAACTAGTGAGGAACCCCTTTCTCATTTTACTTGGAGTGATGGATTGTTGAGAAGAAAGGGTAAGCTTGTAGTGGGAAATGATTCAGCTCTAAAGAAGACAATTTTAGAGTGGTTGCACTCAAGTCCTCAAGGAGGACACTTGAGTATTCAAGCCACATATCATAGGATCAAGTCTCTCTTTTGGTGGCACAAGATAATAGATGATGTTACAACCTATGTGAAGAATTGTGACACTTGTGCTAGATGTAAGTATGAGACTACTGCCTCCCCTGATCTATTGCAACCTCTTCCTATTCCTAGTCGTATATGAGAATCAATTACTATGGATTTCATTGAGACTATTGCCTTCCCAGAAGTTGGCTCCAAGGTATTTTAGACCCTATCAGATGGTGGAAAAAGTAGGACCTGGGGCTTATCGATTGGAGTTACCTCCAAAATCAAGGGTTCATCCTACTTTTCATGTTTCTTTGCTTGAATTGTGTTCTAACACTATTGTGAAGCCTAGGCATCTAGCTCCTGATTTCCCTGAACCTCCACCTTTTCTATTTCCAGGAAAGATACTCCATAAAAGGTTTGTGAAGAGGCATAGAAGGTTCATCACTAAAGTCCTCGTGCAGTGGAAAGGCTTGCCGGATGAAAAAGCCTCTTGGATGCCGCTTTTTTGTTTCCAAGAGCAGTTTCCAAATTTTGATATAGCACATCCTTGAGGGCAAGGATGTCTCAATCGGGGGTATTGATATGATATTGTAATTGTAATCCCTAAATTCCCAAATTAGTAGGTAAGTTAGTTGAGGAGAGATCAATGTTAGTTGAGAGTGATGTAGCTAATTTAGAGTAGCATTAGCCAAAAGCAACATTAGTTGAGCTCCTTAGCTAATTAGGGATTTAAATAGAATTGATAGTTAATTAAAGAATTGCCATTAATGAATAAAGCAATAGACTCATGCGCCTCATTAAATGAATAAGGTGGCATTGGCATGGGCTATTTATAGGCTGCCTATAGAAAGCCTTGAGGATACTCATTGTAGTTCAGTTGTTGTTGTGATACTTTTAAATCAGAGAATATTCAGGAAACTCTTGTGTCTCTCTTCTCGCTCTCTATCGATTCCCTTCTCTCCCTTCTGTCTAGATTCTCTCCTCTCATCTCCCTTGTTTCCTTCTCCTTCTACCTATATTTCCTATTTCTTCTACACGGTTTTGTCAAGAATTACAGAACCACATCAGTATTAAAATTATTATTTTTATATAAATATTTATTTTTAGGAAAATATAAATATTTATTCATTTGTTGAGAAAGGTATATTTTAGTCAAAGTAAATGTTTAATAGTCAAATTTAACGGACAATTAAAAATTGGGTAGGTGAAAATGAAATATCAAATATGTAAAGAAGGTTTCTATAACTTATATTTTAATTTTAAGAGAGATCTATATACATTTTCAATAAAGAGGAGGTTTGTATATTTTAGGTAGTCAATGTATTTTACTCTTTATTTAATCTAGCATGTCATACTTCTGTCAATATAGATAAACAAATTTATTATGAAATTAAATTATTTGAATGTAATCTAAAGTAAAAGAGAATTCGGCACATTTTAACTTTCAATTTTATTTTTAACTTCAAACATTCTCAAATTATGTTAATAATAGAGTAGTAAAGATAATGTAAGAATTAATAATTTTGAACATCACCCTGACGTGGAAGAGATGCTATAAACTACAAGAAATTTAGTTAAGCTTCAAAATATTTTCAAGATGAATCAGATTTTATGTAAATAATTCTTAAAATCTCGAACAACGATCCACCTATACCCCCCAGAAACATGGATCTTCAAGTATTATGATACAACCACATCAAAAAGCATTACAGATTGATACAGTGACAAATATCACATGAACAAGCCTAAAAGACCGCTTAGCTGAACTGCTTTAGATTCAAACTACTGCTTCAAGTACATCAGCGCCTAAATGCATTGCCTTCACCTGCTTCAGACCTGCCTTGAGAATAATGTGTCCGACGACGGACACTCTCAGCTATTGATGAGCTCCCACCTTCAGCTGCACCATAAACACTCTTGTGTGCTGCATCCAAGAAATTCCTACCACCAGATGTACTGCTCTGGGTGACTTCTTTTGCATCATTCTCCTCCTCCTTCTTCAACCGTTTCCATCTCCGCTCTTCATGCAACTCAGCAGCCAATTGCATCTGCTTGAGTTTGGCAGCTCGCTCTTCTTCTGAAAGTTTAGGTGCTGCATTTCTTCGCTTATATTGTGAAGATCTATTAGAGCCAGAATCAATAAAGCTCCTACCTTCCCTCACATTGTCCCTGCCCCTTTTAAAGGAAGATCCAGAATCAATATAGCTCCTATCTTCCCTCTCACTGTCCCTTCCTCTTTTAAAGGTATCACCATTCGACTGACCATCTGAAGCATGTCTTTCTGACTTGGACTTGCTATAATATTTGTCATCAGTTTTTTTGTTATAGTCTTTCATACTTCTTTGCCTTGGACTGTGACAGGGTGACTTCTCTCTGTATTTTCTATCTTCACTGTGTTTCCCCTTTCTTCTCCCCTCCTCTTCACCAGAATCATACTCCAAATCTGAGCCAGCTTTGTGATGCTGCTTATAACCATGAGCTGTCTTTCTCTTTCCCCTTTCAGAAGTGTCATCTTCAGAATCAGACTGTTGTCTTGATGATGAATGCTTGTGATGCTTTGAGCTACTAGGCCGATGCTTCTTCCGTTCCTTTTTATCACAAGTTTTCTCTTCAGGTTCTGTTTCTTTCACCTGCAAAGTTACCACAAAGATTAGGAAGGGTCTTATGTTGAAGATAATGTCAAACAAAACAACAACTGGGGGAGGGAACAAAAGGAACGTCCAATCTCTGAGTATGTTAATCTAATATAATTCACAATCTAAAAACTAACACAATATAACCAAAGAACACTGCCCACTGTCTGAAACCGCCCTCTCTCTCTCCAAATTAACTCATGGCTGACATTCAACCATTTACATGGACCTTGGCTTGGCCAAAAAACAGAACCAATGTAAAACAAACACTTTTCAGTCCTATCCAAGTTTCTCATGAGGGATAGAACCATTTCATATCAGCTCAGATCCATGAACCATCTAGACCAACTGTGTAATAATACAGGATGTTGGCCTAATGACCAAAAAGGCAAATTTCAGAAGCTACCCATGCAACATAGACTTCCCTCTGAACTTGCACTGGGAAACAGATGAAGTAAATAGAAAAACAAAAAACAAACACAAAACCTCACGAACTTAGAGCGCTTGAGCCTCCACATGTCCCTCTAATCTATAGACATTTCCCTAAGAAGTTATCCAGCCTTGACTCCCTGCGCTACTTCCCAACTTCCACCAACAGCGCCATATTCATTCTTTGCACAGCTCTCGCTAATTGGGGGAGTCCACTAGTCCTTCCCATAATAGTGTTTATTTTACAGTTTCCACATCAAGGCAGCCTTGCAGTTTGGTTCTGTTACTACAGATATGACTTTCTCAAATATTTAGCTTCTCAGAAAGCAGATTCAAGAAAACTAAGGACACTTAACTTTGTAAATTGAAGTTAAGAGGCCTTGGCTGCATCACTAGCCTTTTCAAGCCCAAGAGCTTAAGCCAAAATTTCAATTCATATCAAACACAGAACATTTGCCTTGGCATATTTACCCCACACTTGTCAGTAAACAAAGAACATCACATGTTTACATTTTTACTAAGTGTGTGCGCGTGCACATGTTGAAGGGCAGAGCTTTATTTAATGCGCTAAAATGAAACAGAACGATATTGTTTATGTGAGAGGATTAATGCACTTGGGAAATAAATAAATGTTCAGCCATGGCATACAATTATCAACCAAATCTATAATACTAAAGTTTCTCCCTCTCGACCAATTTCTTTTGAGCTAATGAAAAGTAGGAGTATAAAGATTTTTGGGGGGAGGGGGGATACTGTAGAAATGTAATCAGTGAGCCCTGATGTGCATGAAGCCTCTTACTCATTTCATAGTGAGGAAAACAGGAAAAAAGATTAATGACAAATAATTACAAAAAAAAAAAACTCCCAAGTTATTTACAATCAATTCTAATTATTTAGAACCAAATCCTAATCAAAACATTTCACAATGAACAAATCATGATCAAATACTAAGGGCCCGATTGATTCGATCCCATTACACCCTGTAGTATAGTGCAATGCGATGTAATGATAATGCAATGCGATGTAATTACAGGAGTAGTGTTTGGTTTGATTTTTAAGTAAGGTGTAATGAGTTAATATTTTAACAATTATTTAATATTAATATATTGCACAAAATCTATTTCACCCTTAATATAATCTTTGTAAAATAGAAGTTAAGAGTCGGTGGCGGCAAAGATGGAGGTGGAAGAGGTAGTGGCGGCGACAACGATCGGGGTGGCGGTAGAAGAGGAGGTAGTGGTGGTGGCAGTAGGTGGGTGACGGCGGCAACGAAGGAGGAGTAGGCGGCGGCGGTGGCGGCGAGCGTGTGATGGTGGCAGCGGCAATAAAGGAGGAGGTGGTAGCAGCAGCGGAGGAGCTGGCGGTGGGTGGGTGGCGGAGGATGAGGTGGTGGCGGCGGTAGGCGAGTGGCGGCGGCAACGACAGAGGAGGAGGTGGCAGAGGGCGGGTGGCGGTGGCAACCACGGTGGTGGAGGAGGAAGAGGAGGTGGTGGGCAGATGGTAGCAGTGCGGTGGCGGAGGAGGAGGCGGTGGCGGTGGGCAGGTAGCGGGGGCGGAGGAGGTAGTGGTGGCGGTGGCGGTGGTAGTAGAGGAGGAGGTAGTGGTGGCGGCGGCAGGCTTATGATGGCGGCGGCAGAGGTAGTGGCGGTGGTAGTTGTGGCAAGATACGGCAAGTGAAGTAAGATAAGTAAAATAAATACGTTGGAAACTCAAAGGTAAATTGGACTTTATAAATCATGCAATGGGATGGTATTAATAGAGATAAAGGTATGAATGAGGATTATCAATTTTTTATAATCATCGTTACCATGGTAAACCTTATTACCATGCTAAAAAACAACCAAACACTCTTATTTGATAATGCAATAATGATTACCATTGCAAGCATGCAATGGAGTTCAACCAAACGGGCTCTAAGTCAGTCGTCCCTTCTTATTCCCATTTAATCATCTAGTAAAAACTGATTACAAATGTAATTTATAAGTAGCCTAACGTTTCAAAACAATTCGTTTAAAGTCACAGGAGGATGATTAAGTTTTCAAAGCAATTAAGTCTTTGAGCAATTCAGTTAAAGTGCTCCCGATCAAGGGGTAAATAACAAACGCCCTAAAAAGAAAACTTACTGAATTTTTAATCATGGCCATCTTGATGGGGTTATTTTTTATTCTCGCAAGTGCTTCCTGCTCACGCTGCCGAATCATGAGCAATGGATCAGAATGAAGCTTTCTCCAAGCATCATTGGCTGAGTGAGGCTTGTCCTCAAATAAAGCTCCAGGAGCAGTTTGCTGCTATTGTAGAACCATTAAAGAAAAAAACATCAGAAATCACACATTTACAACACTGTAGAAAGACTTCAATTCAATCAAGCACATCGAATACCTTAGATGCAGAAGCCGAAGAAGAAGGTACATCGCTGGCATCGGGCTTCGGAAAAGCTTCGAGAGCCTTAAATCCTTCAGAATTCCCAGTCCTCCCTACGGATATACCAGAATCGTATAGAAACTCCAACCTCTCCTGCTTACTGCAATCAAAATCAGTAAAATATTTCCTTGGTAAGGGGAAAAAAAAAACTCCTTCATGCATAAAGGATCCAATAATACCCAACCCAGAAAAGGTTTTTTTTTTTAAAGGAAATCAATCCGCACCAGACATCAGAAACCCTAATCGAGAACCAAGCCAGGCCAGAAAAGAAAATCGGAAGAAATCCAGAAAAATGGCATTGAAAGGAAGGAATTACAAGAAATAATACACACCTAAAACCCTAATAAAAAAGTAACCCTAGCCGCCAAAGGAAAATCCAAACTCCATCAAATCGAATCAGGAAAAACGACTACATCAGAAATGGAATGAGATTCAAAACACTTACGGGACCAAGCCAGCCTTCTCCTGAAGAAGACGAAACTCCGTACGCTCTCTCTCCTCTTGAATCTGCTTACGAAGCTCCTCCAACTTCTTTTGCTCGGCATCATGCTTTTGCTCCGCCTTCCACACGTTCTCGATGTTCCTTAGACTACCCGTATGCCACCCCTTCTTGTTCAGAAACTTCAGCGCCATTTTTTATTTCTTCTTCCTTTACCAGAATATCCTCCTTCTATTGTCGTTGAAAAAGGGGTCACAAATGCGGGCTTCGCTCCAATTCAGATATGGCGCCGATATCAGGGACAATTCCAATCCACACGCACCAATTTGAACTAGTAATCGTGCTATGCAATGATAATTATTCCGGTACAGTATGTGTTTGGAAAGCGGTTGAAAAAATAGTTTTTTTTTTAATTTGATTTTTTTTAATCTTAGTAAAAATCAGATTATATAATGTGATTTATATTTGGATTGACGATGGTATAAATAATTTTTATAAAAGTAAAATTTATTTGGATTAACTTAAATATAAGTGATTTTTGTGATAATGGTAAGAGAGAGTGTGTGAAAAAATATTTAAAAAATCAAGTAAATATTTAAAAATAATTTTAAAATATTAGGTGCTACTAAAAAAATATTTTAGAGTGGGTAGAAATCAATAAATTAGTATTACAAGTTTTGGATGCTCTTTACTATTAAAAAAATACATTAAAGGTAAAATTACAGTCAGTCTCCTAAGACTGGGCAAGGGTTAAAAGCGCCCAAAAATATTTTAAAATAATTTTTGGAGCTGAAAAAATATATTAAGAGTAAAATTACAATCAGTGTGATAACACGTTGGGTATAGCTAAAAATATATTTTAAGGGGTTAAAAACACAAAAAAATATTTTAAAGTAATTTTTGGAGTTGAAAAAGTATATTAAAGGTAAAATTGGAATTATTTTGATAGCATACTGAGTATAACTGAAAAAAAATATTTTAAGGGTTAAAAGAACTAAAAAATATTTTAAAGTAATTTTTGAAGCTGAAAAAGTACATTAAGGGTAAAATTACAATCAGTCTGATAACACACTGAGTATAACTAAAAAAATTGTTTTATGCATATTGCATGATTGAATTGCAAAAAGCTCCCCTCGTGAGCTTATTGCTAATCGCACGAATCAGATAAACGCATGAAATATCATTACCTCCAACCAAACACTCAAAAAAATGCCATCCCCCTCAATCATATGAATTGCCTTTTATTCGTGCGAATTGACCTCTCAAACGCGTCTCCAAACACACGCATAGTATACATATTAGAGGTGGTAAACCATAAAACAATTAAAAATATATTTCAAATTAAATATTCACTGATTTTCATATGATAAAATAAACATAAATCTAAAAGTTATTAGTAGAATTTAAAAATAATTAATAATTAGTTAATATTAATGGTATTCGAATTTTAAGCATAATGTGAAGTTATAAGATTTTCTTGATCTCGATCATTTTGCTTTTCCACGTATAAATTCTCCACTGCCACATATAATAAAACAAAGTGAAAGATAATATTATGCTAATTTTAAATAAATGAGTAAATGACAATGGGATAAATGAGTAAATATAATTAGGAGATAAATGACAATGAGGAGTGGAGTGACAATAGGATAGGGTAGGAACTTGGGTTCGAGACTTTGGGTCTTTCGGCTTAGGACTTCTAGACTTGGATCTTGGGTCACATAAAAAAAAAGAAAAAAAAAAATGGGCCAACCAGCCAACCAGATGGTTTAACCCACCGTGGGTTAGGGCTATGGGTTTAGGCATAAAAGAACTGCTCCCAAATGATCCAAGTTTTACATAACTCAAACTGCCTATTTTGTATGGTTGATCGGGCTCCACCCACGATCTAAACTCATTTTACCAGCTCTAATATACATATTGTATTATTTAATTGAATATATATAATAAATAGGGAAAAAGAAGGAACAACAACTTTGAATTTATAAAAGTTCCAATAAGGTATTTTTTAAAAAATGAGTTGAAAATTACTTATTGAATTTCATTTTTCTCTTATCAACTCTTGGTAACAAATTTAATTTGAGATTTTACAATTTTAAAGTTCTTTTTTTGGGTTTTCCTTAATAAATGAGAGTATTTTAAAAAATGATATCAAATCTATTTCTAAAGAATTAAAAAAATAATATCTCATTCTTGAACCGAATTATCTTACTTTTTTTTTTATTTTACATATTTTTCAATGTATAGAATCACCAAATAATAACTAATAATTCTTGTAATTTATATGATACTCATGCAATCATTAGTATTTTTTTTTTGAACAGCCAAAAGGCATATTACTAATTAGTTTGAATATGGCTCAGTTATTTTGAGGGGAAAAAATATGGCTCAGATATGATATAATTAATTCGAATAATTATCCAATAGATAGATATTTTATTTTAATTAATTAAACTAACAAAGATTTATTGGTTAAATATTATAAATATAAAAATTAAATATTATTATACTATTATTCAATAGCAGAAATAAATAATAATATGATGTAGAGAAAAAAACATCAGCCTTCTCTCTATTTACTTTTAATTACACATACCTCCATTCTATTTTGAAAAATTATATTGACCTTACTTAGTTAAAATTAAAATATATGTTGCATAAACCTCTTATAGTTTTAAGATTCAACTTCCTTTCATCCTACCTCTCTAATAAATATATGTTTAAACTTCTAGTTAATTAATTTTAAAATTTTATTTTTCAATAAATTTAAATGTTTGATCTCATTTATTTATTTTTTTGACCTTTTTATTTATTAACACGTATGATATAATCTTTTAAATATATTGAGGTTAGCCAAAATGTTTTGGAATGATATATAGGTATTTTTCAATTAAATTATGCAATTCTAAAATGAAGTAATTTTGAGGCCCTTATATTAATATATAACTCAAAATTTTTAAATATATTTCTTGAAGGGTTAAGAGGTAAAAATACCCAGGTTAATATCTCAAAAGAGCTGCTGGCACCATATTAAAACCTTGGGTGCACAAATGCTTATGAGTACTTAAAAAAGGTACAAAAATGCAACTTCTGTCAAATACACCAAAGGGTCGTTAATTTGTTAATTTGCTTTTGTTAGACCCATTTTTTTGTCCAGCTATAATATTCTTCCCTTGTTGACCATTTTATATGGCAGCTGAAAAATTAATGGGTTTGGTGAAGTGGGTCTTTAAGCTGGACAAGCCCCCACTTGCGACCACCAATATGCGACGACCCAGCTTGTTCAATCGACACCAGAGCAACTATAAAAGTAGCAATCGACAAAGAATAATGATACCTAGTTTGATCAACACTTAGACGCTAGCATAGATGGCGTCGTCCTTAAGCTCAACCACATCAAGATTAAGAAGAAGGGTGGCATTGATGAGGAGACCCAGACGTGATGAGGACTACGAAGTTTCGAGGAGGTATTGCTACTGCTAGTTAGTTGCTCCCTAGTGGACATTGTGGACAGAATGCAACCCAAGTCGTAGGTTTTATGGATGTTAAAATGATAACCAGGTGAGAATTTAAGTTGTGAGCATGATTGATGATGCATGGGTGATTGAACACTGGTAATGAACTTGATAGGATGGTGGATGTGGATACTTTGCTTAGCATGATGATGAGTTTGGTGATAGGGTGAACGTGGTGATAAAGTAATTACCTGATATCATTGACAAGTTGTATGATGAGAATGCGGTGCTTTGAAGAGGCCATGAAGGTCGAATGTTCTTTGAGGAGGTGGATGCAATTCATGGTGAATTGATGAAGCTGAACAAAGATATGGTGTAATACCCCGAATTTTGAGACTTGAGGCTAGAGAATAAACCTGAGATTAGTGGACCGCTAAGCCCCAGTTTAGCGGGATTTCAAATTGTGATTAAGTGATAATGACTCCAAAAGCAGAAGTGAT
The DNA here is from genome assembly GCA_963242795.1 of Inga leiocalycina. Classification (NCBI taxonomy): domain Eukaryota; kingdom Viridiplantae; phylum Streptophyta; class Magnoliopsida; order Fabales; family Fabaceae; genus Inga; species Inga leiocalycina. The sequence continues at coordinate 77,905,779 of OY725323.1, forward strand.
TAGTGATAAATAACCCTTTTGGAGATCATGATGTGATTTGAGATTCGTATGTGTTGTGAGTAGTGCCAAAACCCTGTATTTAAGCTCAATTATGGATCAACATCTAAATTAAACTAAAATAGAGGGGAGGACACATTATGGAAGAAATGGATGAGGAGAATGTGTTTGGTGGTGATTCATGAGGAATTGCCATAATCAAGGGCAAAACGGTAAAGTTACCGACCAATTGGTTAGTTACCGAAGAGAAAGCTCATTGGTAACTCAAAGATTAATAGTTCTGATTCATTGTGATAAGATTAAGAGGGTGGAATCCCATGTGTTTGTGTGCATGTGAGCTCATGAAGATGAAGCAAGATCTTGACAAGTGTCAAGACATGAGCCATGGATCTTGGGTTAATAAATTCAAACTCACATCTCTCTCCTCTCTTTGTGAAAGTCCACCAACTTGGGGAGGGAATTAAAGATCTGATTTCCCTTCATCATTTTCACCATCTCATCTTCTCTCTCTCACACTCCATGGATGTCCAACTCAAGGGGAGGAAAGAGAAAGCTATAGGTGAGATTTTGGTTGGTTTATAGTCCTCTTTAGCTTAAACACTCTTCTTTAATATTGTTCCTAGTAATGAGAGCTTCATTGCTATGGTTTTAGATTTGTGATTGGAGGTGTTTGATAGCTTGAGAAAAAGTGGAAAGATGAAGAATCAAGGAATTGGTTTGGGAAAGAGGAAGAGGTGAGTATTTGAAGCCTTTTGATATAAGTTTTGTGAATTTTGGCTAAGTATTGTGATTTATAGAATTTGCCCTGATTTTATGGTATTTTCGAATGGCTTGAATTGGCATGTGTGTTGTGTTGTAATTGGTCTTTTGTTGAGCATTTTGACCATTGGAATTGGTTTTGGAAGTGAAATGGAAAGAATTGCATTGTGAAGATTTATGTTAGGCTTTGTGTTGATGTGTTAGGTGTAACATCCTGGATTTTAATTAAGGGATAATAACTTCAAATGATGTAATTAACGTTAATTAAGCATATTTGAAGTATATGTTGTATGTTATGATATAAAGAGCATTAGTGATGATTTAACGAGTATTGTACTAATCAGGGGTAAAACGGTAAATTACCAGCCGTCTGGTTAGCTATTAATGAGAAAACCCCTTAGTAATCAAAATCAATGGTTGAGATTGAAAGATAAAGGGGTGGAATCAAGTGTGGAAGAGTTTATGTGAAATCATGGAGGGAGTAATGGGATGATGCCAAGTGGCTAAATAGGAGCCATTGGATGAGTCAAATATTCCTCTCCTCCCTCTCTTCCTCAACTCGTTGGTATGCATGGGGAAAAGAGATGTAAAGATCATCATCTTCACCTACTCACTTTCTCTCTCCCTTTCCTCCATTTCCGGCGAACCAAGCAAGAAAGAGAAAGCAAGGGTTTGAATTTTGTGAAGGTAAATGACTTCACAAGCTTAAACACTTCTTATTAATATTGTACAAGTGATCAAGAGCTTTCCTTCCATGTTTTCAGACTTGTGATTGGTGGTGTGTGGCAAATTGAGGGAAATTGAAAGTTGAGGAATCCAAGTTCTGAATTCAGCAAGTTGAAGAGGTAGGTTTGTAATGCATTTTGATATATATGTCAAGATGTTTGCGTAATCAATGAGAAATCTGGAAATTAGACCTAATTATGATGTTAAATGAGGGGTAGGCTTTGATGAGAGTGTCACTGTTCATTTGGTCAGTTTTGACATTTGGGAGTGATTAGAAATTGATTGGAAGTTGAATAAGGGAAGTTGTTAGAAGGAGGTTTTGAGTGGTTTGATGATTTAGAGTGAGAATGTGTTGATTGAGTTGAATTTGGGTTGTTTTTGGTTGCCAATGGGTTCCTTGTGTTGAAATGAGTGAGAATGAGTCTTGACACAAGTTTAAGAACCATTGGAGTTCATTTGGTGAAGTTTGGAAAAGTATACCAGTTGCTGCGTTCTGGTTTCTGGTGTGATTTCTCGAGTGAGAGAAGAACTCACTCGAGCACAGGATGAACGTGCTCGAGTGAGCATGTTTGTGCTCGAGTGAGGGTGCATAAATGCGCTGGGGGTGAGCGTTTCAGGTGTTCACTTGAGAGTGATTGCCAAGAGTGCGCCTGGCACTCACGAGCATTGGGGGATCACTCGCGAGCACTGGGGTCGTGCTCGAGTGAATCTGTTGCCTGGGAGTTGGGGTGCTCTCGGGCAGACACTCGCTGCCTTGTGCTTGCGAGCACTGAGGGTCAGTGCTCGAGCACAGGCACTTGTGCTCGAGTGAAGGTGGAAGAAGATGTTGAGAGGTACTCTCGGGTTGTCACTCGCAGGCCTCACTTTTGTGGTGCTCGAGTGTGCTCGGGGTCTCTGCTCGAGCACAGCCTTTTGTGCTCGAGTGAGAGTGTGAAAATGTAGTGAAGTTTGCTCTCGGGCAAGCACTCGCGGGAGGTCACTCGCATGTGTGCTCGAGTGAGAGCGAGAGTCATGCTCGAGCACAGCCCCTTGTGCTCGAGTGAGGGGACCCAGAAATTAGTATTTAGCTTTTCAAAGAAGGATCTTTAGGGATAGTTATCCCAACCCTTTAGGCATATGGATAGGCACTTAATGGCCATCTAAAGAGTCCAAATGAATACCAACTTAGAGTGTTATTAAAGTAATAACTTGGAAAAGGGAAATTAACCAAATGTCCCTATTCTGATTATAGGATTTGACATCTGCTATCCTCGTGAGCCCACTGTGCCAGAGACATCAGGAAGGGATCAGGTAGTGACTTTTCTTTCGTACCATTTATGATGCATTGTATGTGTGTATGATTAGTGATTTGTGATGAATTTGGATATTTCGACTGATGCGGATATGTGGTAGCACCGTCAGTCCAATAGTCCCTGAGTAGCTAACAACAGTTCGGGTGAAGACTGTGTGTCTTCCCGGCGGAGAAAGGGGATGAGGATGAGGTGTGATATGTGAGCCGAAAGGCTGATATGTGAGCCGAAAGGCTGATTTGTGAGCCGAAAGGCTATTTGTGAGGCCGACGGGCCATTTGTGAAGCCGGATAGCTTATGAGCTATAAGGCTATATGTATGCACTGCCACGCCAATAGTCCCTGAGTAGCTAACAACGGTTCGGGTGAAGACTGTGTGTCTTCCCGGCGGAGAAAGGGGATGAGGGTGGAGTGTGATATGTGTTGCTGCTGCGGTGCATTGATTGCTTACATGCTACGTGCTTGTATGTGGTATAATTGCTTAGTTACTACTGGGATTCTTTTGAATCTCATTCTTTCCTTTGAACTAACCTTTCAGACAGGGCGACTGGCTCCAAGGAAAAGCGTGTGACCCGGAGCGGGTAGAGCTTCCTAGGGACATTAGTATGGCTTTTGTTGGTTAGACTGTTGGATAGGGATTACTGTATATGATTGGGTTGTAAATAGTTTAAATACTTTAACCTGTAATCCCTTTTGCATAACTTGGAACTATATATATGTAGTTGAACCCGGGGTTTGCCGGGATTTTGGTTATACACTCTGTCGTACGTAAATGTAGTTAAACTGCACAGGTGATTATATTCGATAATCGACTTTGAGACCGAAAGAGGAATGAAGTTTTGAAAATTTCATAACGTCCCTACTATTAAAGGGAATTTCAAATGAGTTTTAAACTAATCAACGGTCTCTAATCTAATTTAATTACCAAACATCGAATTATAATTACGTGATTAAAGGCAGGGTGTTACATTAGGGTTGTTGTGAAACATGTCAATATGATTTAAATTTGGTTGTTTTGGTGATTCCAATGGATTCCTTGTGAACTTTTGTGTGGGAATGATGTTTGATGTAAAAATGGAACCATTGGAAGCAAATGTGCAAAACTTGAAAATCTGTCAATTGGAAGTCTGTTTTGGGCAGTATGCTCGTGTGGATGTTTTGACTAGGCAAATGATGTCAAAAAATTATGAAACTTTCCAGTCTTAAAGTTCATATCCCAAGCTTCAAAATGGACATATAATTTGTGCCATTCTTTTTGGGAACTGGGAGATATGACTATCCAAAGTTTGAGGTAAAAAATGAACACTATTTTGGGACAGTCTTGAGTTTTGGGGAATTATGTATTTTTGTGTTGATTTCTAGTAATGGCTAATATTTTTTTCTGTGTAGAGGACTTGAATAGCTTTCATTTGGCTTTGGAATCACCTCATTTCGATTTTATTGGAATTAGTTATGATTTTTGGAAGTTCTGCCAAGAAACAGAATTTTCTTGGCCGCGGCCAGTGGATTTGTGGGCCGTGGCCAACCCCTAAAAATCAGCATTTTGTACTTTTAAAAGGTGAACTTTGATCAAGTATTTCCCAAGCCTTTAGGCGTATGTTTAGGCTTTGATTAGCCACCTTAAGATCATGAATGATAACCAACTTTAAGTGATATGAAAGTAAGGTTTTGGAATAGAGAATAATCCTATGTCCATGCTTTGGTTATAGGGTTGATATTTGCCCTGGTAGTGGTTCGGTATTCGTTTTGATCACGAGTAAGCAAACCTGGAGTATACGTGGAAAGAACAAGGGTAGGGAACTCACCTCTTTTGCATGCTTTGATATTTGTATTTGTGTATTGATGCATGTATTGCTTTGCTTGATTATGTGAAACATGTATGAATGATTGTAGTTCTGTTTCTAGTTATGTTATAGCCATGAGTATGTTGTTGAAACATTGAGCACGCAGATAGGTCATTGTGTGAGTATGAGTTATGTATTGCAAGCATGTCATGCATTAAACACTTATTTTGCATACGTACTAGTATTTGTTTCCTACTGAGATTCTCTAAAATCTCACCCTCCCTACCAACAACTAGATAAGGCAAGCGGATCGAGGAGGGAGCAAGCAGGCAAATGCGACGAGGACTCCTTCAGGTTATAGATTTTGGTAGTTGGTTATCATAGTTGGGATGTATATTTGGATATTCATATTTGGATTTGGATGTGCATATGTGGATGAGGATTTGATTATGTATTTGCGATGAGATTTGTGTAATCCCCGTATGAGGGCTTGTAATGGGCGAATGTGCCCTGCAAAGCTTGAGTTAATATATGGAACCGGGGATTACCGTGATTATTATATTGTGCACTCTGATTTATATATTGAATGTGATTATCCGCGTGAAGTGATTGTATTCAAAATGTGAATAAGACTAGGTCAATTAGCTTTTGAAAATTATTTATGAAAACCCTATCTCAAGGATGAGATTGTGAATGAGTTTTAATAATTATTGGTCTCTATTTCACTTTAATTGCATATTTCGGATATAATTATAGAAGGGGGTTACACATGGGATCTGGGAAAGTAAAGTTAGAAGGGGGGAAGGAAGTTTAAGATTGCAATGAGTGTTTTGATAATGACATGGTTGTGGTTGCTTTATTTGTATTTAGGAATTTGATTGAGTTGTGTCATGGGTATTTGAAAGTGGGTGTATGTTTTTGGTATTGAAACAATAGATATGTAATTATCAAAATATATATCTTCCTGCAATAGATTATAACAACACATTATGTGTATATTAAATGTGTAAAAAAAATTGAACAGCATGATACCATTATGTAGAAGGCAACCTATTGAATCGGAGAATAACAAACCACTAACATTTACTTGTATATTAAGTGAATCAATGAAGTGAATGAAAAGTAGGGAAATGGTATATTATACAAGTCATGTTAATTACAATCCATAAGAGGTTTCAAAATAGAAACAGAAGTATGCAAGTCATATCTAAATCATACAGCAAAATGTACCCATGAATCAACCCAACAGAGGGCATCAAAGAGCATTCCAATTGCTTAATTACAAAAAGGGCATTAAGCCATACAACTAATACAAAAGTTTCATTCACATCTTAGTATTTAAGTTACATTCCAATAGGAGAACATGTTATATATCAGAATCTTTTGAAATGGCCCTGGTTTTAGCAAACATGGTTCTCCTTTGTGCAAGGAGTTGTGAAGTTGTAACACTAGAGTTGCCTCTCCACTATAGACCTGGAGGCTTAAAAGGAAGCTGAGAAGGATGCGACACTCCTTGTTGCTTGAATTGAATATTCCTAGAAGCCTCTAGGGCATTTGAACTTTGACTCCTTATCATTCTCATATCTTCTCATTCAGAATTAGGAATTTTGTCTGGGGTCAACATAATGTACCATGTATTCTTGTGTAGTGTCTTCTTTAAGGACAAGTTCTGAACTCAATCCAGGTTGCATGAATGTAATACATTGAGATTTTGTCAAACATAGCACATAATGAGAATTGAAACTGCAAAGTGAGGCAAACAACTCATATTGTATACAGTTCTACCCGTGTGTTCATCAAACCTAATACACATTCCGTTCTTAACCCTTTTCTTGTAGACACATTTTTTACTTACACCTAATTGTTGACTAGGAAGTGGTGGCCGATGAGTAGTTTGAGTGGTGATGACTGTCTCTTGGGTAGCATTTGGTATATCCTGGGTAACTTGAGGTGGTTGTGTGGATGGTTCAGAAATACTAGTAGTAGGATGTGTGGATTAGGATACATTTGGTTTAGAAGGTCCTTCATTTGTCTTATTTTGAGGCTAAGTAGTGCTTAAAGAAGGTGCCTGAAACAGAAAAATTTGAAATCCAAATGGAAATAATAAGTAATTGATAATACAAGACAAAAGTGAGAGACTCGAAAAAGTTATACCTCTTTACATGTGGATCTATAGTGTATTTCTTTTCGGCAAATGCCGCATTTAACCTTTTTACCAATAGTGCTTAATTTCTCAGGCTGTTATTGTTGGCCAGTTTGCTCTAGATCTATACCTTGATATCTTTTCTGTGTTGATTTACCCTTCTTTAGCATTCTTTCGGATTTTGAAGTTTTCACTCTTGTCACCTTTAGCCTTCTAAGTAAGGTAGGAATATATGGAGGTTGCATGGGAATGAATGTCTTGGTGTCCTATAATTACTTACCTCTAATAGGCTGGAGTTTTTGTCTTATAGCTTGCAAAGTATGTCTCCTTCTAATAGTAGTGAGATATTTGGGTTGTTGGCTCTATCTTTGTATGGTACATTACACATATCGCATGATGGCATGGGATTCCAGCTAAATCCCATGCCTTGCATGTGCAGCTCTCTGTGCTCAACAATACCTTATGCCTATCTTGTCCTTCGCAAACCTTATCTCCATTGAGCTAAGAAGTTATTAGCCTCAAATAACTCGATGCACTTTGGACTGAATTTAGTCTTCCAATTTCTAATATTATGTTCAGAATCAACCCTTCTTGCCATCATTTTAAGCCTTATGCCATCAAACATCTTAATAACCGGAAGCTACCTATACTCATCAATCCAGGAGTTGGGACTCTTGTTGAAGTTATTATCCACTATCCATGACTTACATCTTAGTGTGATGTATGCTCTTACCCAGGCATTTTAAGGATAAGATACTGTAGCCTTAGCAGCTTCTTAACTAAGTACACCAAGAGCTTCCAAGTTGTCATTAAACTCTTCTTTAAACGTACTCTAAGCACATGAAAAAAAAATTCTTCAACTCATTGCCTCTCCATTGCTTGCTCTAGTTGGCATATATATGTCATGCACATAGTCTGTGCTAAGCAAGGTATTAAAGACCGGACCGGGTATTGAACCGGTCGGGGTACTGGGTTAAGGGTCAGTGGGTCAAACCGGGACCAAACCGGAGCTAAACCGGGACCAAACCGGTGAGTAATTGAAAATTTTAGGCTTATAGTATGAAATTCTAAAGGAAAAAGTTAAAATTTTTTTTTTTTTAACTTGGGACCCGGACCGGACCGTGAACCGGACCGGTCTAGTGACCGGTTCGGCGGTTTCCGGTCCGGTCCGGGTCCGGGAACCATGGTGCTAAGCTAATAGTAGAACCTCAGTCACCGCATTTATTAATCCTTATGAACAACATCATAAATGCAAGTCAATAACCAGCAGAATGTATTTACAGTTAAAAAACCATTATTGCTTTACCTTTCGCATATCTGACATTAAGGTTGCAGTTTCACCAGTACCAACCTCCAAAGAGGGTCTCAAACATTCAAGGAGCCACCCATAGTGAAGGGTATTTTCTTTTTGTACCAAACCAAATGCCAATGGGTATAATGAATCATTGGCATTAATCCCCACAGATGTAAGTAAAATTTGATTTGCTTTACCTTTGGGAAAAGTGCCATCTAAACCAATCAGTGGCCTGTATCCTTCTCTCCATCCAACCTGAGCAAGAGAAAAAAAAATAGCAACTAAGCAAACAAATAACAACTTAGCAAATAAACTTAGAAAAAAAATTAGCAACTTAACCAAAAAAACAACTCAGCAAATAAACTAAGCAAAAAATTAATAACAACCCAGCAAATATACTCAACAAAAAAATAGCAAATAAGCAACTAAACTATATGTCAACATATTTCAATTACCTTTGATGCATTGAAATTGTAATACCCCGAATTTTGGGATTGGAGGCTAGAGAATAAGTCTGAATTAAGTGGACTGCTAAGCCTTGGTTTAGCAGGTATCCTAAATCTATTCCCTAACATTTCTTATATCTTTGAGGTATTAAAGAGAATAAAATAGTGAATTAAAGAGTATGGGAATTTTGTATATAAAAATGGAATTTGTTGAAGTTGCAAGTGCATTTTGTTCCATTGCTTCTAGTGAGGCAGTGTTTTTGTGCAATGCATTTCATTAATCAGATGATATTCAAAAATTATGAAACTTTACAGGGCGAAAGTATACATCTTAAGCTTTAATTTGATAGGTACATTTGAATCTATATTTAAAAGGTATGAATATTTGAAATTAGCCCAGAAAAACTGGAAAGTTTGTAGAGTAACGGTTAAAGAAATTAAATCTGGGAATGATTTGCTTCTAATTGGCTAAAGTACATATTTTTTCTTGAAAATAGACTCAATAAAGGTTCTATAGTCTTTAGAATCGCTCCAAAACGATGTCTACAAATTTAGTTATGTTTTTTCAAAGTTTGGGAAGAAAATCTGCCAGAATTGGTATAAATCCGAAAATAAGAAAAAAAAAAGGTGATGGAAATTTTGAAATTATGTGATAAATGAGAAAAACCATGTTGGGTTGATTGAAGACACCCTAGGATGTCTTTTGCATGGGTCAAGAGAAGAGGAAATATTGTGTACAAGTTATTTGGACCTATAACATTAAGTTACATGTACATGAAAAGTAAAAAATTTTGGAAATTAGGAAATTATGACCTAAGCAATTAAAAGATGACATAAGCATAATGTATTAAAACATATTGCCTCATCTTCTTTAGCCATTTTCCCTCATTTTTCGGGCAACATGAGAGAGAGAGGAGCTGGTTTGATTTCTAGAGAGAGAAGGAGCATGAAATTGCAAGGTAAGTCGATTCCTCCGATGATTTAGCTCCGAACCAATGCAATACTTCTCCTAAGCTTCTACTCTATATAATTCAAGGTGTGGAAGCAAGAATTTTGCTGTTTGAAAGTGAGTTAGGGTTAAGCCATTTTAGGGAAAAGCTAGAGAGAGCTTAAGGTAACTTCTGAAACTTCAATCTTTAATTGTTCTGACTGTTGTGGACAATTTAATTGGTGAAATTTCGCCGGATTGTCTTTGATTTAAAATTTAGAAGTTGTAATAACTTCAAAGTGACGTAATTAATGTAAATGCCTTGTAAACAATGCTTAAGCTTATATGTATGTTTGATGATGATTCGGTAGAAGTTAGGTTAATCAGGGGCGAAATGGGAAATTCACTTACCGATTGGATGGTTACCAAAGAGGAAACTCATTGGTAACTTGAAGATCAATGGTTGAGATTAAAAGTCAAAGGAATTAATGGTTAGGATTTAACCATGGGGTGGAATCCTATGTAAATGAAAACATGTGAAATCAAAGGGGAGGAACAAGATTGTGCCAAGTGTCATCATGAGGACCCTTGGATCAAAGTTAATATTTCAAACTCAATTTTCTCTTCCCTCTTTCCTCCAAGTCGGTTTGCATGGGAAAAAGGGAAGGAATGAGATCATCATTTTCTTGTCTCATTTCTCTCTCATCACTCTTTATTTTAGCTGAAGACAATCAAGAAAGAGAAAGAGAAGAGCTTGATTTTGAGTAGGTAATTGTCTCCCTATGCTTAAAGCCTCTTCATTAAACTTGTTCAAGAAGTTGAGAGGTTGACTTATATGTTTTCAAAATTTTGAAAAGTGGTGATTTGGTGTTTGCTCAAATCTGAAAGTTGGAGAAACAAAGATTTGATCTTACCAAGTGAAAGAGGTAATGATTTGATGTATTTTGATGGTTGTGTTTTGAATGTTGGTTAAGTTTTGTAAATTCTGGAATTTTGCAATTAATATTGGTATTAAATGAAAGTGGGAATTGGAGGGAACGTCACTGTTTAATTGGTAGCTTGTGGTATTTGGAGTTGGTTGGGATTGATTTAGAAGTAAGAATTAAAAGTGTTAATGATTTAGTTATTGAGTGGAATGTGGAGATTTAAGGGTAAATTGTATTTGGGGTGTGATTTTGGATATTTTGAGGTTACCAATAGTTTCCTTATGGAATTTTAGGTGAGAATGAGCTTTGGTGCAAGAATAGAACCTACTGAGATCAGTTTAGGTCACTTTGGAAAACCATACCAGTTGCTGCGTTTCTAGCTTCTGATGCGTATCACTCGAGTGAGGGATGAGCTCACTCAAGTACATCAGTGGGTTTCTATTTTCTTTGGTTCCTTAGTGGTGTTTTCGAGTGGAAGGGTGAGAGTACACTTCCTGACTTGCGAGTGAGATATGATCCCACTCGAGTGAGCATGGGCATGCTCGAGTAAGGGAGTAAGTTTAAGACCTAGGAGTTTATGGTTGCTCTCGGGTAGTAGTCACTTGTTGGGCCTCACTTTTTGGTGCTCGAGTGCAGCTTCTTGTGCTCGAGTGAGTGTGAGAGATATTTGAGGTTTGCTCTCGGGTAAACACTTTCCGTGTCACACTCGCTGGGACTCGAGCACGGGTGAGGGCAACACTCGAGTGAGACCTTATTCACTCGAGTGAGGCAGCCCAAAATTAGTGTGCTTTACCCGAAAAAGGTATCTTCAGGGTAGTTTCTCTTAACCCTTTGGGGATATGTTTAGACTTATAATAGCCGCCTAAAGAGTCTAAATGATAACCAACATAAAGTACTACGAAATTGGAAAACTTGGAAAAGAGATTGATGGGTTGTCCCTGATTTGGTTTATATGATTTGATATTTGCCGCCCTCGAGAGCCCGCGGTGCAGAAGAACGTTGGAAGGAACAAAGGTAGTGACTCTTTCTCTTATACTGTGTGTGAAACATTGTATGTATGTTTGTCATGCATTGAGATACATTGTGAATACATAGAGATCACAGCGAAAGTTGACGTATAGTGATACATTGTGATACCTTGTGAATACATAGAGATCACAGCGAAAGCTGATGCATAGAGTTTACAGCCATGAGTGCTGTTGTTTGTGGCGTGAGCCATGATACGTTGTGATGCTACTTAACATGATCATATATGCTATGTGTTTGTGTACTGTATGAGTGATTTGTTACTACTGGGATTCTCTTGAATCTCATTCTTTCCAATGACTAACATTTCAGACAGGGCTAGTGGCGCTAAAGAGAAGCGGGCAACCCGGAGTGATTAGAACCCTACGGGGTATATTTGATTTTGAAATGTTGATTATCTACTTTTAAACTTGGGATTACTATATATTTTGAGGTGTAGATATTACTTTTGATTTTGGGTGGTGTAATCCCCTAGTGGAGACTTATGAAACTTTAGATTATATAAGTATAGAACCCGAGAGTTGCCAGGGATTTGGTAATACACTCTGATATATGTGAATGTAAATTAACTGCACAGGTAATTATATTCGAGTTTTGTAAATGGAGACCAGGATAGGAAAGAATTTTTGAAAAACTTTGCGGAACTCTTACTATAAAGTAGGAAGATGAAATGAGTTTAATTATCCGATGGTCTCTAATTCAACTTAATTATGTAATATCGAATTATAATTACATGTTTAAAGTCAAGGGGTTATATTTTGGTATCAGAAATATAGTTCCTAGCAAGGGTAGTAGTTTCTAGGATAGATCCCTTAATTGACAAAAACACAAATACATCCTTCTAAATACCCTTATGCCTTGCTCAAGTGCACTTAATTCCACGTTAACCATGGATTAGAAATCCTCAACTCATTATAGTAGGACTCTAGTTTCCCAAACTCATCTTTAGAGCCCCCTTCCATGTCTTGCATTATGTTCCTCTTAGCCCTCTTACACTTGTGAATACTCACATGCACCTTTAGATCATGTGCAACATCCTTTTTCATCTCACTAATCTTACGTTGTGGTCTTTCCTAAACTTTTTCCTTAAACTCATGAGATAGCCACTATATCGATACTCTTGGGTTCTGGTATACCCTAGTACGAGCATGCTCTAGGTGTAAGGTCTTCACCATGAACCCTACTTGTTGCCCATATGTTGAAGCATATAACACAAAGGGGCATCCCACTTCACATACTACTTTTACCAAACTTTTGTCACTTTTAGCAATTCTCAACTTAAACCCCTTTGTAATTGCATATTTATCCAACGTCATTTTAAGTTCCTTCTTATCTGTAAATGTCATGCCCAACATAAAGAAGGGCCTACCAGCCAAGCCCATCTCAATAGCTCCTCTCACTTCTTCAGGGGGCCCATCAACATTTTGGCCCAACTCTTTATCATCATCATTCTCACTTTCATCACTATTTGTACTTGAAAATTAGATACAACACTTTCCCATATAGTTGAATCTCCACTTTCACCCTTGTAGCTCTCGTCCTCACTATCAGTATTATCTGTTTTGCCCTCATCATCCTCATTTTGGTTTGCATTAGAATCTAACCCAACAACCTAAGTTTTATCTTCTACCCTATCCCAAACTTCATCTTCAACATCAAAGTCACCAAACTCATCAATCAATTCTATCTTCGCTATTACATCTTGTTGGTCATCACTCATTCACTTCACTTACACGTTGTCCTGCCTCTCCTACAACACATTTACTCTCTACAATAGAGCTATGGCTCCCCCTCAATCTAGCCTTCATTTCTTCCCATCCTGCTTTAGCTAAACGACACCTCTCAGTTACCTGCTAAGATATTTACATTAGAATTGATTTGTCCAGCATTGTACACTTCATTTAGCAAAGTGACATTATTTCTTTATTTAGACACACATAGAAAAGTTTTGATTTGTCTGTGATTGCTATATCCATATCAATTTTAATATTAGTTAGACAAACCCATATGTTTATAGTTAGACTCCCTTACCTCGTTCAATTTAGTCTTTGAATACTTCCTTCCCATGTACTTGTTGGTTTCTTCAACATTATCAAAATTATCATCCCTATTTGACCCATTCGACGCCATCTCTGTTACAAATAAAAAAAAAATCAATTGAGGGCTTTAATGGCATTTTACTATACAAACCACAAGAGAACAACTATTAGGTCCCATTAGATGCTTACCCGTGCTTTTGTTCTTGTCCCTTTTTGTATAGTACAGTTGCCTTAGCAGAGAAGCTTGTCACATGTACTCCAAGATTCTGAAATACAAGCTCCCACTCTCAATTTCTCGCTTAATCCATTACAAACCTGAAGATTATTGCATAAATCGCCCTTAATTCCCTCCACCGTCGAACCAAATTCGCTTCTCACAAACTTGGGTTCCTCGATTGCTCAATTTCTCTAACTATTGATCTATGTTTCTTTCCTTACGTTTAATTGGGGGAGAGATCACACACTTCACACGACTGGCCTCAAGGTGTTTTAGGACAAAATGCCATATTGGCTTCTTCATTTTCATATCAGCATTCCACATTAGCGTTTTTTAGTCAAAAGTTAACTTCAATGGTCAACCATGGTGTATTTGACGGAAGCTGCATTTTTTGTACCCTTTTTAAGTACTTATAAGCAATTGTGTACCCAAGGTTTTAATGTGGAGCTAGCAGCTCTTTTGAGATGTTAGCATGGGTATTTTTTCCCCTTAACGCTTTCTTTAAACATGTGTTAGATCCTATATATTTTGATGGTAACAAATATTAGAATGATCTTACAAAAGGTTTTTGATAATAGACAAAAGAGTTTTGAATAAAGTAACTAGGTATTTGGTGGCAGGGAAAGCCATCACTCAAGTAGCTACTTGAGTGATGAAGAAAGTTATGAAGTCAAGAAATAGGAGAAAGAGTCACTAAAAGATTTCAAAGGAGATCACTTGAGTGATGATACTCTATTACTCGAGTGATTACTCAAGTAATGTATGTCAAAGAGTCCCAGAAGTTCTCTGCAAAGATTTGTATTGTGTCACTCGAGGGACTACTCTAGTAATGATAAAGGATCACTCGAGGGAGCAAGTACGAAATAGGGTAGTGAAGTATCTACTAATATTTTGAAGGGACCACTCGAGTAATGCCACTAAATCACTCAAGGGACCACTCTATTGATCAGGTCAGAAATTTGATTTCACTCTTTACCAAGTTTTTCAATAGATCACGTGAGTGATGGATTTAGATCACTCGAGGGACCACTCAAGTGATGAATTTTAGAAAGCATGATTTTAATTTGTTGAAATAGAAAAGTGCATGAATAGAATAAGCAATGTCCGATATGTGAAACTCCGTGGTATAAATCTAACAAGGCCCTTGCAAAAGTGTTTTGGTATCTTCCAATCATACCAAGGTTCAAGTGCTTGTTTGCTAATGACCTTGATGCCAAAAATTTGAGATGGCAGGCGGATTTCTAATGGAAAGCTTTGACATCCAGCTGATTCTTCTCAATGGCAGTAAATCAATCAATTATTTCCTAGCTTCGGTGAAGAACCTAGGAATCTTAGGCTTGGGCTTAGCACATATGGCATAAATCCTTATGGTAGCCTAAGTAGTATACATAGTTCATGGCCTGTTTTGCTGGTAATTTACAACTTATCTCCTTTATTATGTATGAAACGAAAATACATTATGTTGTTTATGTTGATTTTGGGACCAAAGAAACCTGAAAATGACATAGATGTTTACCTAGAACCCTTGATCAAAGACTTGAAAGAGTTGTGGGATAAAGGTGTCAATGTTTTTTATGTGAACAAGAAGGAGACTTTTAATATGCGAGCAATGATCTTTTGTACTATAAATGATTTCCCTGCATATGGGAACTTGTCAAGATATAGCGTTAAATGCCACAAAGCATGTCTGATTTATGAAGATGGCACTTGCTACCATCAACTTCAACGTGGAAGAAAGACAGTTTATTTTGGCCATAGGTGATTTCTTAAACGAAGCCACCCATATCGTAGATTAAAAAACCTTTTTTCAGTGGCCAAGAGTTTGAAGATGCTCCAGAGGCATTGACTAGGGAGAAAATTTATGAAAAGGTGAAAATATCAATACTATCTTTGGTAAGTCATCAAAGAGTAGAAATGAGAAAAATATATGAAAAAAAGGTCCATCTTCTTCGATCTTCCATATTGGAGCAATCTTGTCGTCAAACATTGTATTGATTTCATGTATGTGGAGAAGAATGTATGTGATAGTATTGTTGGGACACTACTCAAGATACAAGGAAGTTCTAAGGATAGCGTGAAGGCAAGATTAGATTTGCAAGAAATGGGAATACGATAAGATTTACATCCAAGGCCATATGGTAATAGAACTTTTTGTCCTCTAACTGCTCATACTTTATCTAAGGATGAGAAAAGAAGCTTTTGTGAGTGTTTACATGGCGCCAAAGTTTCCTCAGGGTATTCTTCAAATTTTTAAAAGCTTGTATCGATGAAAGACTTGAAGCTAATAGGGCTAAAGTCTCATGATTGTCATGTCTTAATGCAACAACTACTCCCAGTAGCTATTCGAGGCATTGTCGAATATGATCTTCAACACATATTGACTAGACTTTGTTTCTTCTTCAATGCCATTTGTTGTAAAGTCATTAACATGGAAAGATTGAAAGAATTGGAAAATGAATGATATATGATCTTGTGCTAGCTTGAGAAGCTTTTTCTTCCTTCTTTTTTTGACATCATGGTACACCTGATTGTTCATCTATTGAGGGAGAAAAAGTTGTGTGGCCCTATCTATTTTCGACGGATGTACCTAATCAAAAGAACTATGAAAATCCTAAAAGGGTATGTGAAGGACCTCAACAGGCCTAAAGCATCTTTTGTTTAGAAATATATGTCTGAAGAAGCTATGGAATTTTGTCAACATTATTTGTCAAATGTACAACATATTGGGCTTCCTAAACATCATGATCAAGAAGGGGGTAGACGTGAGGCAACAATAAAGAGCATAGATGCTGATGAATTGCAACAAGTCTACTTGTACATCTTGAATAATGTTGATGAAGTTCAATATTACATGAATGCACATAAAGAAATTGTACATAAAAAAATAATTGAATGACTGAACAAAGGTTAATTAGGGAGCATAACAACACTTTCGCACATTGGTTCAAACAAAAGGTTGATGGAGAAGAATGTGTTTCTGATACAATAAATTGGTTAGCACATGGTCCTAAAGTTTATGTCATAAGTTGGAATTCATTTGTGATCAATGGTTATACCTTTTACACGAAGTCCCTAGATGATAAGAGCACCGTCTATAATAGTGGTGTTGTATTAGTGGTTGAATCTATGCACTTCTCTAGTTCGAAAGATAAGAACCCTAAATTGGTTGCCATACCTTATTATGGGGTTATTGAAGAGATATGGGTGGTTGATTATGTTAAAATCAGATTTCCCATTTTCAAATACAAGTTGGTTGATGTCAATAATGGTGTGAAGGTCGATAGGTTAGGATTTACATTAGTAGATCTGAATAATAGAAGTTTTGGGATGAACCTTTTATTATGGCAGATCAGGCGCAACAAGTGTTATATATTACTGATCAAGCAAATAAAATGTGGTCTATAGCTCTCCAAGGAAAAGGGGTCGTTGATATTGATGAGAAAAGTCACTCAAATTATGATCTTCTTAAGACTCCTTCTTTTTCCAGAGGTCTATCAGAAGTGAACGAAGAAGATGAAGCAGATGAACACAGCACAAGAAATAATCATCATGAGGGAATATAGGAGAATATCTCTTTATGATACTACTTTGATCTAAAGTATTATGATTATGATTTATATCCGAATAATGTATATAGATTTTCCATAGATATAGTGCCATCTCATGTTATAGCTTAACAATTTATCTTTCTTTGTTGTTGTTACAGGCAAATGACAAATCCTCGGCGTCCTAGTGTAGAGGTTCAGCCTCCTACTGCACCTCAGAGTTAGCCACCTATTGCCTAACAGAGTCAGCCAGCTAGTGTTCCTTAGAGTCAGTCACCTATTGCTCAGCAGAGTCAGCCATCTAGTGTTAATCAGAGCGAGCCTAGCAATACTCAGAGCCAGGATCATAGTGAGCCTAGTAGCTAGTCTATACGGAAGGGTAGATGTGGCACACAGTTGACAGACATTTCCCTCAGTCAGAGTGTAGGGCAAAAGATACCGATTGAGTTTGATAGATATTGGAAACCAATCGGGCCTAATGCAAGTTGATATAGGAGTTTTTTCGGCCTCCTTACAAGCAACAAGCTGAGCATCTTGATAGAGGAGTGGAGAAATGTCGATGAAAAGGTGTGGCAACATATTTGGGACACTATCCAGGTATACAATTCTCTTCTATTCTGTATGTAATTATTATCAAATTTGTCACTTACTCTTTCAATGCATGCATTCCAGCTCACCTACGACGTTCCTCAAAATGAGATGTTGTACAACAAGACAATGACTTATTGTTATGAGAGTTGGAGCAAGTTTAAGACAAATCTGACTAACAATTACATTCATATCGAGGTGAAAGATGGTTAGCCTCATCCTAATCCGTGCGACAAGTATACATTTCTTGATCAAGTGACTTGGCACGCCTTTGTTAGGCTTCGGACTACTCCATAATCTTTGGTTAGCTGACTTATTTTTCATTTTATTTACTTATCAATTATCTTAATTGATTGTAACATTTTCCTTTTGTTTAACTTCTTATACGTAGGAAAAAAGGCAAAAAGCACAAGAGAGTGGTAGAAAGAATGATTGCCCTCATACAATGTCTCGTGGTGGTTATGTAAAGGCTGAAAGAGACTTGTTAGAGGCCAAACGGAAGAGATTGAAAGAATTATCTCAATCTGATCTTTCTGTTCTTCTTTCTATACCATCTCCGATTCGTCACAAAGAAAAATGGTTATTTGCTCACCAAAAGAGGAGTGGGTCTTATACGAGTGAACATTCTCGTATAGTAGGTGAAAAAATTGTAAGTATACGAGTGAACAATCTCGTGGTAGAAACAATCTCGTTGTTATTGTTAATTACATAAGAAACATACTTGATTACTTATGTTTGTTATTTTGTATTATCTTACAGGAGGAACTTAGGAAAAAACAAGCTGAGGGATCTTTTAAGTCAGAAGGTAGGAATGATATTCTAACTGTTGCTACTGGAAAACTTGAGCATCTAGGCCGTGTTAGGGGAGTTGGAGTAGGGGTGGGGATACGGGATTACTTTGGAGCCCCGGTACGCCATTCCTCAAACATCGTGACTAGGGAGGAATTGGAGACTATGTTGACCACTGCAAGAGTAGAAATAAAGGCTGAGGCTGAAGCATTATTTGATGTACTATTAGAGACCCGGTTGAGTAAGATGAAAGAGGAAATGATAGTGTTTATGAGCTCAAGACAAGATACCAGTGCTCCCTAGCCACAATTGATTGATCCTAATAAGCAGAGTAGTAAAGGGAGTTGTTGCAATATTAGGCAGTCATCAGAGGATCCTGCAAGAGAAATTACTGAGCCTTGTGATATTTTTGTCGAGGATCCTCTAAGATGGTTAGTTGCACGGGGTAGTGTGCATAACCTAGGATCAACCATCCATAACCAACAAATAGAATTTGATCAAGTTGGAGTGTCAGTTGACGAGGTGATCATTACAGATGCACTTGTTCCTATCCCTTCTGATGAATTCAAGATCGTAGGCGATGTCCTGGGTATGTTCATCTTGTGGCCAAAGAACCTTGTTTCTATTCAAGCTGAGGAAAGTCTGATCAAAGCCCCACCAAGTCCAGCTTCCTTAACTCAAGAAGTTTCACAGCCTCCATTGA
Organism: Inga leiocalycina; assembly: GCA_963242795.1. Lineage (NCBI taxonomy): Eukaryota > Viridiplantae > Streptophyta > Magnoliopsida > Fabales > Fabaceae > Inga > Inga leiocalycina. Next base: position 77,924,977 of record OY725323.1, read on the forward strand.
ATATCATGCAACAAGTGATTCTGATGACATATGATACATCCTTTAAAACAAGAGATTGGCCTACGGATTCAGTTGTTGGCAAGTTAGGGGTGACATGCTATCTTGAGAGGTATGATTTGATGTCCCTGGTAGCTCCTAGACAAATTCTTATGATTGGGATTGTCCAACTATTCTTAATGTAAGTATCTTCTACAATTCAAAGTAAATATTTTAAAAATTTCACCGTTTACCTTTGATTTATGTGCTTGCATTATTGTAGGTACATGCATCATAGGTTGGTCTCCTCTGGTAAAAGCGAAAAATTTGGATTCTTATGCCACCGTTAAATCCAAGAGAAAGGGACCACTGCTTCTATCAGACATAGATACTTATCTGAGAGGCTTAATGAAACTGGAACTGAGTGTTTAGTTGGCTCCATATGTGCATGGGTGAGAAAAAAACTTATATTTTATAATTTATATCATGTTTTATGTTTGATTAATATTCTTCTCTTTTTTTAGTGATCATTGACAGTTAGTTCTTCTATGCAAGAGTAGTTACACTGTCATCCTTTTATGCTCCCTCAACTTCAAACCAGGGAATGATTTGAAAAAGACCATGAACTCATTAGTTTTCTTGCATTATTACCTTTTGTGTGCAAATTTTATGGAATTTGTATAAAATAAATAACCTTTATGATTTTGATGATCATAGGGCTTTGCGGACATTCCTATACACTGCTTGTGGTAAGCATGTTCGTGACTTAAAGACCCTACATGGATCATGCCAAAGTTTAGTACATATTGATTTGTTTAAAGAATGTAGTACTCCATGCATTTATATTTATTTTAATGATATCATGTTTTTTCTTAGAGCCGTAAACAACCACATGGGTCCAACTTATGTGGTTTTTATGTTTTGAGACACATTTACAATATTATCACTCTAGGCACGGCTGATTTTACTCAAGAGGTAAATTTATATTTCAAAAATTTTGTATTACTTTATTGTTTTTAAGTTACTAATTTGATGTTTTGTCTGGTTTTGGTGTTATAGGTGTTTGATCTTGCTGATCCCTTTCCTGAAGAAGATATTGATTTCATTCGTATATGTTGTGCTGAATTCATCCATGAGCTATTACAAAAATAGTGATTTTTTGGATCCAACGTTACATTGTACATTGTTATCATATGTATTGCTAACAATGAAATATGTTACGTTGCTTCTGTGCAATCTGTTACTTACTTCATACATGCACTCCATTGCATCCGTTGCATTTTGCATTGTTCTCTGTTGCTTCAAGATTCATTACTGCTGTCATTTGGTCTTCCTTACTGTCTAATTGCACTGTTGGTGTTATTTAGTGCTAAACTAAGGTTGGTCATTACCTTTGGCTAAATTCTTGACAAATTTGCTTGCACTCTACTGTAACTAGAATTACTGTCAAAGATGTGCATTAAGCTGTCATGCATAGTTTCCTGAAGTTTGGGATTTAAATAAATTTCTGCATCATTATGAAGCCTTTGCTGAAATTGAGCCAATCTGTTTGGCATTTTCTGTGCATTTGATATGAATTTCTTGTCTGTTTTTTGTTTCTGCAGGTTGGGTTAGGTCAAGCATTATCTTCATCTAAGTTTTGCTGCACATTCTATTGCACTGGTCTGTTGTTAACATTGTCTGAACTCATTCCTAGTTTTTCCCTGTTTCTAGCCTCTGTTTGAAGTGGATGTTGTTTGAAACTTGGTGAAAATGTGCATTTGCACTTTATTTACCTTACTGGAACAAAATTGAGTCTTTGGAAAGCTGTCATAGTAAATTAAATCTGTGAAATACTTTCCCAATCTGTTGAGTTAGGAATTGAAACTACAAGTGCATTTGCGCTGAAATTAAGCCAATAAAGTATACATTACTTGCTGCCATATTCTTCCATACTATAATTAAAGTGCTGTAAATGAATCATATATCAATATGTGACTGGCTTGTGTGAAAATTTGTTGTTGCTATAGACTGCTGCCTTTGAAGATTGAAATTGAAATTTGTGATTGTTCTATACTACTGTTAAAATAGGTTCATTAAACATGCTGCTAGAGTTGGGTTCTATTTCTGTTATCATTCTGACCTTTTACTTGTTAACCTGATATTGAGAATATATATTCACTCGTGTATAACTTGAATTCAACAATCATGAAATTTGTGAAACTATCCACTGCGTAGATAAGATTTTTTGAACATCCACTGCATATATATATATTAAAGGGACCTTTTTAAAAAAATAAAACCTTTAAGACTGGTTGTAGCTACAACCGATCTTAAAGGGCAGAACTTTAAGACCAGTTGTGCCTACAAGCGGTCTTAAAAGGTCTGACCTTTAAGACCTGTTGTAGGCAGAACAGGTCTTAAATGTCACCTTTAAGACCGGTTTTAGGAACAACCTATATTAAAAGTATGACTTTTAAGACCGGTTTCAACAACTGGTTTAAAAAATAACAGACTTTTTAGACTTGCTGTAATAAGACCTAATACACAACCGGTCTAAAAAGTCTTTTTTAACCGGTCTAAAAAGTCAATTTTCCATTAGTGGTTGTGAAAATTTATTATATTGATATTAAATAAGGATAATTAAATAAGGGGAAAATGGGAAAGTAAGAAGTAAACAAATAAAATATTCTCTGAATGTTTCTTATAATTTGGAATGGAGGATGTGTAGCATTTGTTTGTTATAATTTGGAATGAAGGAAGTATTGAATAAATTATAGTTGTCAAAATAAGACCGTTATGTATCATATAAGCATTACCATATATTATGACGGTTTTTCACGAGTGCCTATCAATTATTATCACAACAATAACCGTTATAATATGTCAAGAATAAATTATAGTTAAGAACTGTAATTTATCTGTGCGAAGCAAATATAGCGCTTGCATATATGATGATTCAGAATTGTGAAGTATAGTAGTTAATAACTGTCATGTATAGTGATTTTTATGATAGTGTATCTCTTACATTAAGGATTAGATGTAGTATGTTTTATTACCTTTAATAACATGTGTGCATATACTAGATATAAATTCTAGAAAGATTTATATTTAGTGAGATCTCAAGAAAGAATATAATCATAAAAAAGTCTCAATCTCAAGTTAGTAAAATACACACACACACACACACACACATAAACATTTGGCCATTTTCTATATTAAAATTTATCATTTCATGCCGTTAATTTTTTATGAACATTTCGAGTCTCCAGCCCATATATATCGTATAAAAATGGGAATACATCTTCAGATAAGGATAAGGGGAGTCCTAACTAAAAAGTCTCTTACTTTCTTAACAGAAAAAAAGAAAGTCTTTTACAACACAAAATGCTCAATAATGAAAAACATTCATATAGCATGTAGGGACAATTAAGTTTCAGTGTGACATGCACAAAACAATCATACATCAAACATGTAATACATGCTTTTTTTACTTTTTATTTATTTATTTATTTGCCTTGAGATGATCACTTTTATCCCTAACTTCGAAAAGGAGGTCCTCGATATAGCCTTGGTTGGCTACTTCGGGTTGTTAGAAAAAATTATGAATATTATATTTTGTAATCGTGACACATTTGAATGATTTTTAATTCTCTTTTTTTTAACCTTGTCATCTTCTCTCAGTTGGGCAGATGATTGAGGGAAAATTCCAATAGCATGCTCTTAAAACATGCAATACCCAAAAAGGTGATTGGAATTTGCAAAAGCCCATATTGTCCATGGTGCCAAAATAGAATTTTAAAATATTTGTGTTTTTACAATTTTTACCGACTACAGAAAATGCCATCCTCGGCTGGGATTTTTTGTCCCAAAGGTAGCCAATGTAGGTTTTGATTTATGACCATGGAACAACCAATAGAGAGATCAAAGTAATATAGAATGCTTTAGGAAATTTATTACACTAGAGACATAATTTATTACCCTTGTAGCATATTTCACCATTTCACGTTAACAATTTACAGCCGTTCTTTCTTTAATAAATGGACTGATTTATGACTAGGGGGGACAAAGAAAAAGGACTGACTTGAGATTTACCGTTTCACATTAATTATATTTACAACAATTCTTTTCTTTACCACATTGACTGGCTTTTCTTTTTCTTTCTTTAAATGAGGGCAATATTATAAAATCACAAAATATTTCAAAATTCCATTTTAGGGTATTTTTCCTTTAATAAATGTTGCATAATTTATCACAGCCAAGAAGGATGCTTTGTAAAATAAAACATCTTTTCACCTAGCTTCGGTACTGATCAAGAATGTTTCAATTTTTCAACTGTCTTTACTTCATCTAATTTCAGCATTAAAGGTATTATAGGAACAAAGAGCCAAGAAAGTTAAAGCCTCATCATCACCAATTCCGCATACGGAATCATTGGGCCCAAACAGCAGTAAGTGCTTCAAACTCTTGCTTTCATTGCCCAATGAATGATCAATACTCAGGCTTTCTTTTTTCTGTATATATTCTTGCCAATTTCTTCCACTATCTTTGAGATGTGGTCATAATTAGAGATTAGAGATTAGAAATTTAAATGTTTTTTTTAGAGTTAGTGATCTGATCTCCCTCTTAATTGGGCAACTGAATAAGGGGGAGGGGAACTGTTTTGCTCATCATCGCTTATTTAATTCTCTTTTAGTTTTATTATATGATTAAAAGGAAAACTTCTAATCTAAAATCCCTCATTTATGAGGCAAAAGGGATGAGGCAGTGCATATCTTCTAAAAACCTCCAACCAAATAGAAAATAAGGGACAAAACCCTATTTTATACGAGGTTGTTTTCTTTTCCGCTAATTCAAATATAATATATATATATATATATATCATTTTATTTAATATATATATTTATTATTATGTTGTTTTGGTAATATTACTTAAATAGAATGGCATATAGGTAAAGCAAAATAAGATGGAAATAAAGTATTTGGCATATATAATATCTCCTCTAGTCTTGAATATAGAAGTTAGACAAAATGTCTTGGTTATAAGGGCGCTCAATTTACTTTCTTTTCCCCTAAATTCTTTTTGGTTTGATTTGAGAAGAAGATGGGGTGACTTGGATTCTACCTGAGATGAAAGAGGACCGATCGGAACCCGAGCTGGAGATAAGATATTCAAGAACAATAACCGGGAATGTAAATGACAAGGGTATGTATGTCATTCCTTTGCACATCTAAGTGAAATCATACTAATTATCACTTATGAAACAATATATTATTGATTGGAATTTAAGCACTAATGCCAATCAAACATATGTCAGGTTCTTTTCGTGGGTATGTTTTCTTCTCATGGCCTGGTGAATCCAACACTGAAATATATTGCGGTATGCTGAATTTCATCACTCTGCTTTGCCATCATATCAATAATGCTTGTACAACATATAGATACACGATTGAGATTCAAACAATGGCTCAATCGATTGTATCTTAAATTTTTCCAGATTCCCACGACTGGAAATACGTCTTCTCATCATTAAGTGAAGCATCTGACGTAGCTATTATGTTCGAATAGTGCCATGGAATCCACGGAGGAGGGAGAGCATTTAAGGTGAAAACATACAAGAGAGAGAGTAGTGAATATGCTACTGAGGAAGAAGCACCTCTAGAGCCAAGACATATAATGGGGGACAAGGAAATGCGAGTGGTGAGATTCTCAAGGGGAATGGAAATTTCATCATCAGGTTTGAAGCACAAGTTAATGGAGCAAGAACATGGACCCAACAAGGATTTGAATTTGCTTACAGCTACTTATGTTTCCATGGATTCCGATGTTTCCACTTTAAACAGAGATTTCATTGTACTAGATCATGTTATTTATAAACAATGCACCCCTTTAGGGAATACTGTCCTACACTTAGCAGTTGCCTATGGAAATAATGCAATGGTTGAGAAGGTGGGTCAACAAGCTCCCCATCTTTTCACAGTGACCAACAACAATTATGATACTGCATTGCATGTTGCTGCAAGAGCAGGCCATGGCCTCTACCATTCATTTCCTCTGCAACACTTGGTTGCCTTTTGTAAGACGTGGGACAGATGGTCATCATGAAGATCAACCTACTTTACAAATGATGCTCTTGGTGTCTTTGACTTTATTGCGCAACAAACAAGGAAACACTTTTTTCCACGAGGCATTTATGGTTAACGCCCATAATGGGGCTCAGATTTTTAAGGCTTTTCAAGATTCTTTCATGAAAGGTAGCTCATATTTGGAGGCGGACTTTAAGAAAATTGTTAATCATTTAGCAGTATTTGCAATCAACAAGGAAGGGAAATCATTGTTGTACGTGGCCATTGAGCTTGGCTCTAATCAAGTTGTTGATCAACTATTGGATATCTGCATCCAGTATGACCTTAAGCCTAAAGGAAAATCACCCTTTATTCCAACACTCACCAACAGAAATATGGGTAATTTTCGAGGAGACATTTAATTCATTTCTTCATTTACTTGATTCAGTGACGTGTCTACAATATTGTCCTGCGTATCTCTCCTATATGTAACTTCATTTGCCAGTGTACGAATCCTGATTATATTGTTTATCTGTGCAGATATGCTGCAAACCATTCTGAGCAAGAAACCAAATTGGATGCACTTAAGAAATGAAGAAGGAAGGCTTCCTCTCCATCAGGCAGCTTCTCTGGGGTACCATGAAGCTGTTTCCTACTTAGTAAAGAAATGTTCTTCTTGCATCATAGAAAGGGACAACCAAGGATTCTTCCCTATTCATTTGGCATGTAGTAGAGGTCATGTCAAAGTAGTTGAAGAGCTACTAAAATACTATCCAGATCCCACAGAGATGCTTGACAAAAATGGCCGAACTTTTCTCCATGTTGTTGCTAAAAGTGGAAAATATGAGCTAGTTAGGTACATCTTCCAGCATCCTAAGCTTATTATCAGGATAAATCGGAAGGACAATGATGGGAATACTCCTTTGCATTTGGCCACCATTCACTGGTATCCCAAAATCATGCATTCCTTGACTTGGGACAGTAGAGTCAATCTTGCTATACTTAACCATGAAAATCAAACAGCGTTAGACATCGCAGACCTAAGGCATGACCAAAATCCATCCCTTGCACAGGCAAGTTACTATTCATTTATTTGTCAAAATCATGATTCTTCTTTGAGGGTTTAGTGAAAATCTTTGGGTGTAACCAAAATAGAAGTGTTTATTTGTAGCGACTTACATGGAGTGCATTACAATCTGCTGGTACACCTCGAAGTTCTGCTAGGTTTTCAAATGACACAATAGTTGGTGAAAAAAATGAATCCCCCAGCACCGAACGATATAAAGATAGAATAGACAGTTTGATATTGGTTTCAACCCTTATAATAACTGCATCCTTCGCCGCTGGGTTCACCATACCGGGTGACGTAGATCAAGGGACAACAGTTATGCTAAACCATATCATGTTCCATTTGTTCATTCTCTCCCTTACAATCTCTATTTTTGGGGCAATCATTACAACTGTAATTCTCATGTGGGCTCGTTTTGATGATTTGTAATTAATGCTCTTTGCTCTCAACTGCGCAATGCCAATTCTAGGCTTATCTTTGACGACACTATCTCTGGCATTTTTGGCAGGTGTGTATCTTGTAGTGAGCAAACTTAGTTGGATGGCCACTACCTTTTTGGTGTTGTGTGTGGTTCTGATCTTCATGGTTGTGTTCTTATACGCCCTCCTTTGGCTGCCGTCGTCTTCAACCATACCACTGATTCGATATATTTCCTATTATCCCTTTCTTCTACTTGCAGAGATAGCTGAAGCAAAAATTGATGCCAACCAAACAGGTTCTAGGACTTGTAACACCCTGTAATAATCAGACGAAGTAAGTGGTTATTATGGGTAGGATGAAGTATATTTATTTGTTTGATGTCTGTTAATATTATGTCATATGTATAAGTGTGTGTGTGTGTGTGTGTGTTTATCTATAGTCTTAAGTCATAGGAGGACTGGTTTGTACAGGATGGTTGACAGAGTATGTATGGTTGTATTATTGTGTCTCTCTTAGGTACAGGGATTACTATTAGTGGCAATGTTGTGATCTTTGTGTGCTTTGTGTAGTTGTATATTTTTTTTCTTTATATGACAAATAAGAAAACTATGTCTTATATTTAGGATAAAATCAACTCTTTAAAGTTGTCTTATATTAAAGACCCGAGGAACATAAATTATGATCACTCCCCATCACTAGCTCAGAAAGCATAAAGAGTCTTTCTTTGTCGATGCAGCCAAGCCAAGTGCCCCTCCTCATAGTAACTTTGTTACTATCATATCACGTTTGTCTCCTGTGGATCTCTCCAAATTAACATATGTATGTTAACTTGGACATCACACAAGGCCGAGATGTGAAAACCTGGTGGCATAACCTTCGCGCCTTGCTTTCCTTTCCTACTTGCTTTTTAATTACCCCTTAATTTTAATTCTCATTTTCAAACTCTCCACCAGAACCAATAATAGGTCACACTGACTTTTCATGAGTTATAAAAAAATTATATATATCTTAGCTTTTAGAGTTAGATGAACACGTCACTACTACAATTTCATGACTCAAACTTGAGACTTCTGGTTAAGTTGGTATGATCCCCGTGAGTTGAATCAGAGTGTTTTGTGGTTATGAAGGTACTTAATTAATTACCGAATTGATTCACATTGATCAGTCTATTTGGATATTCCCATTCCTGGCTTCCCACGTTTGATGATGGCAGCTATCAGCAGGTTGCTCCGTGATTTATAATTAGGTTCATCAGTCATAATTAATTACCATATACAGCAAAACGAAAGCAGTTAATAAAAGTCTCAAGTTTTAAACATACCCGTAGATGATACTATGTTGCTGTATAAGCCAAATAGAAGAGTCCGTTTTTACTGCGACCAAGAAAAGTATAACAAATTCATAAGCTAGCAAAAGAGGTCAACTGAACATAATCAAAGAATACTAGTAGTAGCGTATCTCTTATATTAATAATTGGATGTAGTATGTTTTATTTCCTTTAATAACATATGTACGTACACTAGATACAAATTCTACGAAGATTATATTTAGTGAGATCTCAATATATATATATATATATATTTGTCTCCCAAAAAAAATAATCATAAAAAAATCTCCACATCAAGGGAGTAATATAAATATGTTTCCATTTTCTACGTTAAAACGTGTCATACGACGCCGTTCAATTTTTTATGAACATTTCGAGTGTCAAGCCCATATATATATCTTATAAAAACAAGCATTGATTCCCCCGCGCGATGCGCATGGTGCATATAATCAATGCATAAATTAGTGCATCCATTAACTACAGGCATATCAATTTGCATGATATCAAATGTTTTTGGGGGAAAACCTCTTTAGTTCGGATATATTATTAAGAGAGAGATTCTTATCTCAATGTCTTGGCATGTGCTTGTACTCAAAATGTCAATGGTATATTTCAAGTAAATAATCATAATATTCACTAACTTGTATGTATTGTATTCCTTCTAGTCCTTTTCATAAGTAACAACTATCTAAATCATGCAAATTTAAACTATTGGTTAAAATTTTGCATAGTTTGACTGCTTATATGTAAACATAGGCTTTAGCAGACGTAAACCCACATAAAAAATTATTGCCCTTCACTTTTATTTATAATCATAACAAATGAAAGAGAAATTGGAACAAGAACAGCCACTGCCACCTGAAGGAGTCAATATATTCATGCAACACACCGCACAGCAATTTAATGACGCCAAGCCGGGATTTTAAACATAAAGTGTCATAGTACCCATTCCACTCTAATGCATACCTAATTTTTTTACAAAGTTCCATACCTAATATTACCCAATAAAAATTTAATGATTCCAAGAACACAAGGATCAATGAGTAGTACTCATTCTACTCTAATCAGCAAAACAATGGCATTAAGCTTTTGCAACCCACTACGTGTACTTGCAGACAATCTTCAAACTACTGCAAACCTGGCTCTACATAAAATAATCAACTGGATAATACTATCCAACAATTCAACCATAAAAATATGAGGATGTTTACCATAAAGTTGCATACCAAACATGGCTAATGCTCAATGGAAGATCATTAAAAGTTGTAATGGCGTAGCATAAGGCCCAACAGATTTTAAACATAAATTTCTCACAGATAAAAGGACCCATAGTCAGGAAAAACTTCATAGTTAGCCCATTTGATCCTTCTTTCATGCAATAAGAAACACAACAGCCTCACCATAATAATGAGTAAATTCAATTACTTTAACCTGCAACACATATCCTGCATTTCATATCGCATAAAGATATTTAAAAATCCGATTTCCCATCAATGAGAATGTCATGTCACTAGTGTTCCCAATTTGGACTTCACACTTGTGCAACACTTAACCAAAGATGACTATCGCTCAGTTTGGTTAAAATAAAATGAAATGATTAAACTTATATACATGTGTGCCCCTACTTGATGAACTTACAAAAATATACTTAAAAAAATAGGAACTAAAAAACTCTACCACATTAAGATTCCCCAATAATTATTACGTATATTTTGCAAAGAAAGCTCACAACCCAAATGGATAGTCAAAACGCCTATACGAAATCTCTTTCCTCTATGACTTCATTTGAACCACTGAGTAAGTACCATTGACTGTTGATATTTCCCTTGGCATTCTTTAAAGGTAAAGCTACTGGGTTTGGTTAATATTCACTCCGAATTAATTGGTATAAAGTTAATCTTTTGCTTTCAAGAAACATATTAGAAAGCTGCGCATCACCAACTGTTACAGGCATGTACTTCACTGAATTAAACACATTGCTATGCAGATATTTTCCAGCACTAGCACCAATACTTTGAAGATATAATTGAAAATAGTTAAAATTTTAAAAACATTTAATAAATGGCAAATCATATCATCAACCCCCAACCTTAGAAGCATGTTTGTACCCCCTTCATAGAAACAAAAAATCAGGTCATTTTCTGTTCAACATCATAAGTAAGTTATGAACAAAGTACCAAAGAGATACCTTATGTTCTCATAAAAGATGATAATATCAACAGGCTGCATAATAAATCGTACTATATCTTACTTGTGCCCAATGAGATCATGGAGACATTGAATGGAAGTCTGCATCACATACGCATCCTAGATGACAAAACCCTACTTTAAAAGCTACTATTACCTACTCTCTTATAAAAAGAAACACTTATCACAAAATCTTCCGTAGTATGGAACCAAAAAGCTACATAAGCTATCCTACTAATAAAACAAAGAAATGACATACCTGGCATGTATTAGAATCTTCTGGACAAAGTATAGGGATCTAACATACAATAACTAATGTGCATCCTTCTCTATATACTCAACCTAGTAACTGGATAATAAGAAAATCAAATGATTAATAATTGATATATTAAATGTAGATGCAAAAACTGGCAAACCATATCAACTTTAAGATTGTGTTTACATTAAGTTCCTATAAATGGGTGGCTATTCATCTAGAACCCCTTTGTTTAATTTGACATATCACCAAACTATGATGATACTGTCACATTTCAAACTAAATTTACGTTTTCAATGAGTAAGAACCATTTTATATTTAAAATTTATTGAGTATGTATACTTGATGAGTCATCATACCAAAAGCTACATATTGTATCCCACCAAATCTTATCTACCCATGAAGTCACTCAAAGAGAGGTCAAATCTTAGCTTTTACCAAGGTGTAATAACCATTATTATTTTTATCCAACAGTAAAAGCTGCTGGGTTTGGAGATAAACTTTTCAGAATTATATAGAACTTAAAGTAAGGTCAAATCTTAGCTTTTCCAATGTGTAAGAACCATTGTGTTTTTTCCAATTTCTTGTGTATGCAATCCTTTATCTTTCATCATACCAAAAAGATGCATACTGTATCCCACCAAATCTTACCTACTCATGAAGTCACTTAAAGGGAGGTCAAATCTTAGCTATTTCCAATGTGTAAGAACCATTATGTTTTTATGCAACAATAAAAGAATAAGCTTTTTAGAATAAGATATAACTTTATGAACTTCATCTACAGGCAAAATTTGGACAATTAGATGACTTTCAGTTTAAAAACATTAAAATATGATTTCCTTAATATTTAATTTTAACTTACCCTGTCTTCCCAACATCAGACTGATTTAACAGCAAAAGCCTTTTGGTTTAGTGATATGCAAATCAAACAAATTATGTATGATGTGATTTTATCTCGACTAATCACTTTATGGAAACCGTGGATAACTCTCTAAGTATGAATTGACACAATGAATTCAAACTCAATCATTCAATTCACACTGAGTTATGCATGAAACTAAAATCATTTGCTTAGACAAATGAGAAAAATGTTTCATAACAAAGGTGAAAATCACTTAACCATCCATTACTTTGATCAAAATGAGTCAACATAGATGCAAGTGCTTCTCTACCCATTAACAATGAAGAGCGTAAACCATTGTCTCAAAAGGGGAAAAAAAGCCAACATGAAAGGAATGGAAGAAATTGAACTCACAGAGACGTAAGAGCAGGTAGGAATGACCAATAGGGAATGGCAGTGAGTATGATGAAAGGTGGCAACACAGAGATGAGAGGCCAAACCCAAACCCTTCTTGGAAGAAGGAATAAAAGTGTGGACCAAATCCATGGCCTTACCATTATTTCTCAGAACATACTGTATATAAGCCTCCTTATCCTCCTTCTCGAACTTGTTTTGACTTTCGTTCCATACTATCTTCGGGATAGCCTTGGCACCACCCTCGCCTTCCGATTTGGTCATCACAGCCGGCATTAGCCACCCGTGTCTGCCTTCTGCGTTAACATTAAGCAATTGATCATGTGCATATCAAAACTCAAAACATCAATCGACGAAGGGCAAGTCAAGGCAAAGCAGTAAAACAAAAAGAAATAAAGGGAAACAGTGAAGGAACACAGATAGAAGAACAGGGAAAGATAACCTACCAAAAGAGAATGCTGTCGAGTGTGTTAAAGCCAAGGCTTGCCTCTGAAAAAAAGCCAACATGAGATTCATCTGGTATGAAGTAGCTCTCAAAGAAGAAGATGATGAACGGTACCACTCTAGGCTTATCTGCCTCTCACGATCCCTCAAAAAGAAGAAAAGGAAGACCTTGATTGAGGATGAGAAAAGGAGAGACGAGGAGATTCAGGAGGTCAGATAGAGAGATTAGAAGGAAGGGGAGATCTCCTGAATGGGAGAGGCTTTGGAGTACGATATTATTATTTTAAAATAAGAAATTTAAAAATATGAGTTAAAATTTAACTTATGAAGCATTCACGCATCTTATGATAAGAGGGGCTCAAGATACGATGTTTTTTTTAAAAGAATGGCTTGCACAGAGTCCGAACATGGCACTAAGCCATACATGAGCTATTACTGTTCATATGAACAGTAACATGAGAGAAGAGCCAGTAAGTGAGTTGGCTTGGCTCAGCTAATAGTGATACAGATTTATTATTATAGAGGGATGGGAATTACATGTTAGGATAAGGATAAGGATAAGCGGAGGCCTATATACAAAGTCTTTACGACAAAGACAAACAAGGTCTTTTACAACACAAAATGCTCAATAATGAAAAACATTTATATAGCAAGTGGGGACAATTAACGTTCAGTTTGACATGCACAAAAAAAATCATAAATCACACATGTAGCACATGTTTTTTTTAACTTTTTATATATTTTTTTCTCGAGATGATCACTTTTATCCCTAACTATGCAAAAGAGGTCCTCAATATAGTCTTGATTGGCTCCTTTGGGTTGTTAGAAAAATATATGAAAATGAATATTATATTTTGTAATGATTTTTTTCTCCAGTAAAGACGATGTATATTCAATAAAAGGAAAGGCAGTTGAGAGCCCTCCACTTGAGGGAGAGAATAATTAAAAGGCTTGAGGTATTTAAATAACCATGAATTATTTTTTGGAGTAAAAGTAATCATGAACTATATAAAATGAAACAAAACTATTAACACCGTTAATAATCAACACACACTTCAACATCATAATTAACGGTCAATGTTTTTTATTTTAAGGGTTTTAACTATTTTGCTTCATTTTACATAATTCATGGTTATTTCTGCTCTAAAAAATAGTTCATAGTTATTTTAACATTTTTAAAAATAGTTCATGATTATTTAAACACCTTAAACCTAATTAAAATACAAGAAAGAAATAATAGAAGTTGATAGGACATTCCTATAAATAAAGGAGGCGATGGAATGAAGGTCTTTTATATATATATATATATATATATATGAGTCAGCTTAGAGCAAAGTTGAAGTGTGGAAAAGGCAAAGTTCCGCTACAGCTTCATCATTGGTTGCGCAAATGGAACCGCAGGGGACAAACAGCGGTCAGTGCTTCGAATTCCCTTGAGCTTGTTCCTTCACCTATATACTTCTCTATTCTCTCTCTCTCTCTCTCTCTCTCTGTTCTTGCTTTTTTCTTCCATGTCTATCATTTGTTATGTGCTTAACCAAGAGATTCACAGCTTTTTTTAATTCCTTTTTTTACGGTATCATCTCCTCTCAGTTGGGAAGATGATTGAGGGAAAATTCTAATAAATTGCTCTTAAAACATACAAAATCCAAAAAGGAGACTTGAATTTGTAAAAGCTCATATTGTCCATGGTGCCAAAATAGAATTTTAAAATATTAGTGTTTTTACCATTTTTACGGAGTAAAGAAAATGCCATCCACTGCTGGGATTTTTTGTCCCAAATGTAGCCAATGTAGGATTAGATTTATGACCGCTGAAAAACCAATAGAGAGATCAAAGTAATATAGCATGCTTTAGGAAATTTATTACACTAGAGACATAATTTATTACCCTTGTAGCAGATTTCACCATTTCACGTTAACAATTTACAGCCGTTCTTTCTTTAATAAATGGACTGATTTATGACCAAAGGGGGGGCAAAGAAAAAGGACTGATTTGAGATTTACCGTTTCACATTAATTATATTTACAACAATTCTTTTCTTTACCACATTGACTGTCTTTTCTTTTTCTTTCTTTAAATGAGGGCAATATTATAAAATCACAAAATATTTCAAAATTCCATTTTAGGGTATTTTTCCTTTATTAAATGTTGCATAATTTATCACAACCAAGTAGGATGCTTTGTAAAATAAAACATCTTTTTAACTAGCCTCGGTACTGATCAAGAATGTTTCAATTTTTCAACTTATTTGATCTAATTTCAGCATTAACATCTATAATAAAGGAAAAAAGAGCCAAGAAAGTTCAAGCTTCATCATCACCAATTCTGCATACGGAATCACTGGGCCCAAACAGTAGTAAGTGCTTCAAACTCTTGCTTTCCCTGCCCAATGAATGATCAATGCTTAGGCTTTCTTTTTCTGTATATATTCTTGCCAATTTCTTCCACTATCTTTAAGATGTGATCATAATTAGAGATTGGAGATATGAAATTTAAACATTTTTTTTGAGTTAGTGATCTGATCTCCCTTTCAATTGGGCAATTGAATGATGGGGAGGGGAACCATTTTGCTCATCATCTCTTATTTAATTCGCTCTTAGTTTTATTATATGATTAAAAGCCAAACTTCTCATCTAAAATCCGTCATTTAATGGGAAAAGGGACGAGGCAGTGCATATCTTCTAAAAACTTCCAACCAAATAAAAAATAAGAGACAAAACCCTATTTTATACGAGGTTTTTTTTTCCCGCCAATTCGAATATATATATATATATATATAATTTTATTTAATATATATTTATTATGATGTTGTTTTGGTAATATTGCTTAAATAGAATGGTTTATAGGTAAAGTAAACTAAGATGGAAATAAAGTATTTGGTATACATAATATCTCCTCTGATATTAAATGTAGAAGTTAGACAAAATGTTTAGACTTTAGATTATAAGGGCGCTCAGTTTAATTTCTTTTCCCCCTAAATTCTTTTTGGTTTGGTTTGAGAAGAAGATGGGGTGACTTGGCTTCTACCTGAGACAAAAGAGGACCGATCAAAACCCCAGCTGGAGAAAAGATATTCAAGAACAATCGCTGGGGATGAAAATGACAAGGGTATGTGTAATATTAAAAAAAAACATGTGGGACCTGCTTGAGGAAAAAAAATGACGGGATTAATACCTTTCCCTTCACTTTCTCATTCAGGTTTCACGAGGCGATCAGCGGAGAGTGAACGCAGTTCAACAGGTAAGGTTCAAAATTTATCAGATAATTTTGGTACTTAAAATCATTTTTCCTTAACAAACTTCCTTTATAAAAGTTGTTCTACGTATTTTGATCTTCATATTGATAGTAATATTATATTGATTAACGAGAAATTTGGGCTTAGGATTTTGGGAGAATTTTGAGTTTTTACAAAAGATGGTTATAGATATGTAGAGAATAAATAATAGTTGATTTTAATCGGTTTAGATTTACCATTTGGTTGCTTTATAATTTTATAATTAATTTCTTCTTAAATAAATAATAAATCAGTAATTTTTTTTAGTTAAGTGGGCCTGAATGATTTTTTTTGAATAATTGATGATGCATAGCATTAAATATGAAATATATGAATAAATTATTGATATTGAAGATTGTGATGTTGAGATGTTGGATGTGGTGTTGTGATTGAGGAGAGGTTTGATTCTTTTATACCACGTGGTATATCCGCCACCGTGTGCACAGTGGATGGCTTTGGCATTCTCAAAACCCTTGGTATCACCCTTTCCTTTGGCCGGGTTAAGGGTCAGCTCAAGGGTAGGTGACACCTTTCCATTTTCGAAATCCATGATCTGATATAAGTTCTGTAGCCTTTGGCCGGGTTACACCTCATTATTGGAGAGCTTGGTGCAGTCTTGTCAAAGAGACTAATCCTATTATATGTTATAGCTCATGGGTTTTGTCAGCGGTTAAGGAGGTTATAAGGATGGTTGAGGGAGTTTTATGCATATTGAATGGTTTTCTTGGAATAATAATGTTTTGGGAAGATTGAACTTTATGTTATACGAATATATAATTTTGCCCGCTTGATTATATTATAATCATTCCCTGAATACTTGTCAAAATGAAATTGTGGTTACTGAGTTCGTGTGACTTACCCTATCGATATTTAAAATTTTTCAGGTGAGAATTCAGGTGGTGCTACCAAAGGGGAAGGCAAACGAGACTTGATTTGATCTATCGTATGTTTTGTTTGGTTACATGAGTATAATGTACATTGCCAAACTTAAGGGCCTTTTTGGTTTTACGCTGCATATGTTGAATACTACGCTGCATATTGGGGTTTGTACTATGGATTGAACCCCATAATATGTTGTATTATGTAATATTTAATGATTTACTTAGTTTGGAAATTAATTATATGGTAATTAAGAGGGGTCGTTACATTTTTGGTATCAGAGCTTTGAGTTTCAAGGTTCTCTGGTATTTTCATTCTTGCATATAGTTGTATCGGCAATATACATTAGTTACTCATGTGCTTTTCCTTTTTGTCTGACCAATTAGTTTTTCTCCTTGTAGGATAATAGAAATGGGAGATACGAGTAAAACGCACTCAGTTGGAGACCTAGTTAATCATAGTCAACCTATAGGACCACAAGATACTAATGACATTTTATGAGAGCTGTTGACCACAGTACGTGAGCTTGGTCAAATGGTGCAAAGGCATGAGGAGGAATTGAATAAAGGGAAAGATCATGAGGACGAGCACTCTATTCATGAAAGTGGGTTTGAGGATACTGGAGCTCATAATGGTCATCATTCTAGTAGTGTCCATAATACTACTGTAGAGACAAGGGATAACAAATCTAAAGAGGAGTATGATAGAGTTTCTATAACTAAAGTGTGGAAAGAAGTGCATAAATTCTCACCCCAAACCTTTGATGGCAAGTTTAATCCAAAAGTTAGCGAAGGCTGGATTGATCGATTAGAGACTATCTTCTCTGTAGTTGAATGTGATGAACGAAAAAAGGTAATAATAGCAGTGGTGTTATTGGTAGATAATGCAAAGATGTGGTGGAAAAGTGTCAAGCCTACAGATGGGACCATTCCGAACTGGAACGAGTTCAAGGTGATGTTCAGTCAGTACTACTTTCCTGCAGCTTTACAGTCACTTAAGGAGACTGAGTTCTATAATTTTCAATAAGGTGACCTAGATATGGACTCATTTATTGCACAATTTATGGAGCTCGTGAAGTACACTGTTGATGGTAAATCACAAAAGAATGAAGCGTGGATGGCAGATAGGCTGCTACAGAAGGCACGCCCAGAGTTTAAAAGACAGCTGATACCTCTACAGATTACTTCTTTTGAGGATATGTGTACACGGCTTTGTCTTTTGGATACAGAGATACGAGGTTATAATTATGAGCTCGAGCTGAGGAGGGATCAACAAGGCAGAATTTCATCTTATACTGGTCCTATTGGGGGTTTTAACAAGAGGAGTAATTATAGTTTTGGAAACTCTGGATACCCAGAAAAGAAGAAGAACAAGCAACCGATGGGATCATTTCAGAGTGGATCAGGTTCGAGGACTCAAGCTCAAAGAAGCCAAGGTGGGAGAAGTCAGTCATCTTATAGAGGCTTTACTGCCCCTGTGCCTAGTACTACTAGGACTCCAGTTTGCTCGAAATGTGGAAGCTATCATAAGGGAAATTGTTTGACCTGCTATGCTTGTGGTAAGGTGGGGCACACTTCTCGTTTTTGTCCAGAAGGTAATTTGACTTGTTTCACTTGCGGTAAGGTGGGACATATCTCTCGCTTCTGTCCAGAAGGTAAGCAGATCTCTCAAGTCTCTAGACCTATCATGCCAGGATGAGTCTTTGCTTTGACACAAGAAGAGGTGGGTACTTCACCTAATCTCATTAGAGGTAAAATTAAATTGTAAAATGATTATATTCTTGCATTGTTTGACTCCGACGCTACACACTCCTTTATAGCTTTTGATTATGCCAAGAGACTAAACTTAGATGTTTCTGAGTTACCTTTCGATGTAAATGTATCAACACCTACTGGATCTTCTGTAAAAACTTCTAATGCATGTATGAATCTTGCATTGGAGTTTGAGAGTCGTAAGATAAAAATTGATCTTATTTGTTTACCCCTTAAGGGACTTGATGTAATTGTGGGCATGGATTGGCTTACAGCCAATGGTGCCATACTCGAGTATAGAACAAAAACTATTTCTTTACCTGTGTATTCTGTAACCCCCTTCCCACCTGAGGCCGAGATTAAATTCTTAAACCCATAATTAAGTTGTAATTAGAGACCATAATTCAAGTTGGGACTTATCAAAGAAATCTTTTGTCCAAAAATTGGATTTGCAAAAACTTTTATAAACTCAATTACAATGGTCTCCTATTCACATTTTAATACAATATGGCCTGAACAGGTAGATTCCATTTACAATTATCAGAGTGCAAATAAGTTCCCGACTCACTCGGGTTCCATACATAATAAAAGGGATTTACACAAGGCACAAAGCCTACAATTCATACCCTTTTACTTGGGGATTACACAAAACCTACTATATACAATTCCAAAATATACCATGATAACCATAAACTCCAAAATATACTCCTAAACAGGAGCTCTAACTACTCTTCGTCGCCCGCTTGCCTCTCGATCCTTCGGCCCTGTCTAAAAGGTTTAATTTTGGGAGAGTGAGATTCTAAAGAATCCCCGTAGTAACAAGTCAATCATATAATGTACAACAATAATGCATGTAATCAAATCATCATCCACACAAGCAACTACAACGGCAGTTGCAGCGGCAATGGTTAGTATGACACATGTCATCCCTGACGATTGCTCACGCTGAATTGCTCACGTTGTATTGCATCACAACAATCAACACAGTATAATTCACCACAGCTGGGATCCATATAAAGCATATCATATTCACAAGCCACATAGGCAAGATACACATACGCAGCCCACGGCTGGTTTTCACATACGCCGCCCCCCACGGGTCGGATTTACAAAGATCCATGTCGATTACGACGGCAGTCCAACGGCCGACTAGAGATGACCACTGTCACTCCCTATACGGCTCACGCTGACCTGCTCACGCCGTAATGGACCATGGTACACATTTCACAAGTTCAATGATAAGATATGCATACCAAGACATCATACAAGATATGAGAGAAAAGTCACTACCTGAGTTCTTCCGGGCGTGTCCTAGCGCCGGTATCTCCCGAGGAAGGCAAATATCAAATCCTATTTTCACAATTAGGGACGAAGAGTTATTCTCTATTCCAAGGCTTAATCCACTTTATAATACTTAATTGGTTATCATTATTGCTCTTTTAGAGTCATTAAACACCCCTAACCAAACTCCTAAAGGGTAGGAAAAACTATCCCAAGGATCCCTTTTTGGAAGCACAAAAACTCAGATTTTACACTGCCTCACTCGAGCACAGATGGCCGTGCTCGAGCACAAATGTACGGACACTCGAGTGAAGATGGCCTCACTCGAGCACAGGTACGGATATCACTCGGGCACAAGAGAGAGTGAAGACAGAAAGCACGTACCCGAGAGCACAAGAGAAAGCACATCAGCCCAAATGGCTCACCGTGCTCGAGCACACACGTCTCACTCGAGCACGCTCATCCTCACTCGAGCACAAGGCCAAATGCCTCACTCGAGCACCCGCGAGAGAAACTCAGGAAGTGAGGACCCGAGAGCACCCAAAGCTCTCCAAGCAAAGGATCACTCGAGCATGCACCTCTCACCCGCGAGCATACCCGCGAGCACACATCACTCACCCGCGAGCACACACCTCTCACCCGCGAGCACCTCACTCGCAAGTGAGAGCTTGAAAGCACAACTCCCTCCTGAAGCACGACCTCACTCGAGCATGACCCCCAGTGCTCGAGTGAGAAGGCTATGCTCGCGAGTGTCAGAGCACACTCGTGGCATCCACCAGCAAGTGAAGACCCGAAAGAAACCCTTCACTCTGAACTCCCACCTTCACTCGAGCAGACCATGCCTGCTCGAGCATGTTCTTCGCTCACTCGAGCACAAAACGCTGTGCTCGAGCATCAATCATAAAAACCCAGGTGCACTCGAAGCACAAAAGGGAAAACTCTCGCATCACTCGAGCACGATCATCCTGTGCTCGGGTGATATTCATCCTTCACTCGAGCACACCCCTGTCTGCTCGAGTGAATGCCTCAGATATCAGAGAACGCAGAAAGCAGAGGCACTCTCCTTAACCTTTGCCCAATTGATTCCTATGGACTCAAAACTTAACCCAAAGCCATTCCCACACAAAAACACCCAACAAACTCAATGGAATACTCAAAATCATCAAAATCCTATTCCATTATCATGCTTTGGGTTTTGGGCATTAAATTCAACAAGATACCTCTTTCAACAAAACTTCATATCTCATCTTCTAATCAATCTATCTATCACATACTCATTCCAAAACACCATTCTCATGCCAAAAACATACCAAATGAACAGTGGCATCCAATTTTCGGATTCAAGCCAAATTTCCAGAATTTAGAAACTATTCCAAATGGTATGAAACATAGATAGATAGATTGGTTTTACTCACCTTATCAACTTCTCCAAAGAGAGTTCTTGATCCACCAACAATCAATTTTCGTGTGATCACAAACCACACCAAATGGCCACCCTACACACACCCAAATGAAGCCCATTACTCAAGGATCAACATTAAGGAAGTGAGTTTGAGCAATGGAAATCATTTACCTACTCAAAATCCAAGCTTTTCTTCCTTCAACAATGGAGAAAGAGAGAAGAGGGAGAGAGCACGTGAGAGAGAGAGAGATGAGATGGAGAGATGGAGAGAGAGAGGGAAAAGTGAACTTTTGTCCCCATGTGGCCCATCCAATGGTCACCACCATGCCACATGTCAGCATCTCATTTATTCCCACTAAAGCTCACCACACCTCAACACATAGGATTCCGACCCACGGTCAAGGAATCACCACCATTGATCTTAAATACCGCACATATGCACTAATATTTCCAATTTCCACTAATTATGACATTAACTCATATTGTCATAAAATACATAATAATCCCAATTAAATTCATAATTATCATTAATAATCATGATTATCCCTTAATCAAAAATTGGGATATTACAATTCTCCCCCCGTTCAATAAATTTCGCCCTCGAAATTGTTACACATCCCTAGACATAAACTCAGGAAATCGTCTCTTCATGTCTGCTTCCGCCTCCCAAGTTGCTTCCCTTGGAGACAATCCCTTCCAGACCACCTTCACGAACGGTAAGCTTCGGTGCCTGAGCTTCCGCTCTTCTCGATCAATGATTCTCTCTGGCTCTACCGCATAAGTGAAGTTATCTTGCAATTCCACTTCTTCATACTCAATGACATGCTCAGGGTCTGGTTGGTACTTCTTGAGCTGCGAGACATGAAACACATCATGTAATCTACTCAAACTCGGGGGTAGGGCTATCCGATAGGCAACTGGTCCAATCCTTGCCAGAATCTCGAATGGACCAATGTATCTCGGACTCAGCTTCTTCCGCTTGATTGCTCTCCCGATGCCCGTGACCGGAGACACTCTCAAGAAAACATGATCCCCCACTTCAAACTCAAGAGGTCTCCTCCTCTTATCAGCATAGCTCTTCTGACGACTCTGTGCTGTAAGGAGCCTCTTCCTGATAACTCGGATCTGCTCAGCGGTTTGGTCAACAAGATCCGGCCCATACAACTTCCTCTCAGACAACTCTGACCAGCACAATGGTGACTGGCACTTCCTCCCATACAGTGCTTCATACGGAGCCATTTGAATGCTCGCATGGTAACTGTTGTTATAAGCAAACTCAGCCAATGGAAGATAGTAGTCCCATTTTCCTTTGAAGTCAAGGACACATGCTCTCAGCATATCTTCTAGAGTCTGGATAGTCCTCTCTGACTGTCCGTCTGTCTGAGGATGGTAGGCCGTGCTAAACCTCAATTGAGTACCCATAGCTTCGTGCAGAGCCTTCCAGAATCTCGAAGTAAACCGAGGATCTCTATCGGAGATTATATTCTTCGGTGTACCATGGAGTCTCACAATCTCCTTGATATAAATCTCAGCCAGTCTATCAGGAGAATAGCCAGCGTTGATAGGTATGAAGTGCGCAGACTTCGTGAGTCGGTCGACAATCACCCAGATCGCATCATAGTTCTTGATCTTGGGCAAACCCATCACTAGATCCATGGTCACACTCTCCCACTTCCATTCTGGAATTTCTGGACTCTGAAGCAATCCTGGCGGTCTCTGGTGCTCAATCTTCACCTTTTGACAGGTGAGACACCGCGCCACGTACTTCGTCACATCACTCTTCAACCCTGGCCACCAATACATAGACTTCAAATTGTGATACATCTTGGTCATACCGGGGTGAAGAGTATATTGACTCTTATGAGCCTCATCAAGAATTCTCAATCTCAACTCCGCCTTCAGTGGTACATAGGTTCTCTTCTGATAACGCACCAATCCACTTGGTGACAAGTCATAGTCTCGAGTCTCTCCTCGCTCAATCTTAGCTCGGATCGACTGGGCTAGCTCATCATGCATTTGAGCTTCTTCAATCTCAGTCCTCAGGTCATTCTCCCCTTGGACCACACCATTACTGGCACACAGGATTTCCTTTGAGAGATTCAAATCCCTAAAATCCTCTATCAGTTTCCATTCCTGGATCATCATTGTTGCCACTAGCACCACCTTCCGACTCAAAGCATCCGCGACGACATTAGCCTTACCCGGGTGATATTTGATCTCCAGGTTATAGTCTTTCAGCAACTCCATCCACCGACGCTGTCTCATGTTCAACTCTTTCTGATCATACAGATATTTGAGACTTTTGTGGTCGCAGTACAATTCCACAGTCACACCGTACAGGTAATGACGCCAAATTTTCAATGCAAACACAATTGCCGCAAGCTCCAGATCATGAGTGGGGTAGTTCATCTCATGCGGTTTCAGCTGTCGAGAGGCATAGGCCACCACACGTCCCTGCTGCATCAGGACACACCCTAACCCCTGCTTACTCGCATCACTGTACACGACATAAGCCTCACTGGGCTCAGGTATAATCAATACTGGTGCCGTAGTCAATCTCTCCTTCAGCTCAGTGAAACTCCGCTCACAACGTTCATCCCACAAAAACAGTTGATCCTTCCTCGTGAGCTTGGTCATCGGCAAGGCAATACGCGAGAAGTTCTGAATGAACCTCCGGTAATAACCAGCAAGACCCAGAAAGCTGCGAATCTCAGAAACAGTTTCTGGCCTTTTCCATTCAAGTACTGCTTCCACCTTACTGGGATCCACTGATACCCCGTCTCGAGAGATCACATGGCCAAGGAACTTCACTTCCGTAAGCCAAAACTCACATTTGCTCAGTTTGGCATAGAGTTGCTTTTCCCTTAAAACACCTAGTACAATTCTCAAGTGTTGCTCATGATCCTCCCTACTCTTGGAATAGATCAAGATGTCGTCGATAAACACAACCACAAACTGGTCAAGGTACTGTCGGAAGATGCAATTCATATAATCCATGAATACCGCCGGTGCATTCGTCAAACCAAAGGGCATCACAAGGAACTCATAGTGCCCATATCTCGTTCTAAAAGCAGTCTTCGGAATGTCCGCTGCCTTCACACGCAGCTGATGGTATCCCGACCTTAGATCAATTTTGGAGAATACACACGAACCAGCTAATTGATCTAACAGGTCATCAATTCTTGGGAGTGGATACTTATTCTTAACAGTTACCTTGTTAAGTTCTCGATAATCGATGCAAAGCCTCAAGCTTCCATCTTTCTTTTTCACAAATAACACCGGAGCTCCCCACGGTGATACACTAGGTCGGATGAACCCTTTCTCAAGCAATTCTTCAATTTGCTTCTTCAACTCTGCCATTTCATTCGGGGCCATACGATATGGGGCTTTCGATATCGAACCAGCTCCAGGTACAATCTCAATTGGAAATTCCACTTCCCTTTCCGGAGGCAATCCATTAAGATCGTCTGGAAATACCTCAGGGAATTCGTTTACCACTGGTATACTCTCTAGAGCTTCACTTGACTCTCCCTGAACAGAGAAGAACACCATATACCCTTGGCATCCCTTCTCAAGATATCTTTCTGCTTTAGCCGTTGAAAGTAAGTTCAAACTGGCATTTACATTGTTTTCCCGACGTACATTACGGAAGGTTATCTTCTTATTGCCACAATCAAGCAGCACATCATTTGCTCTTAACCAATCAAAACCCAAAATGACTTCTAGTTGTTGGAGTGGCAAGCAGATCAAATCAACTGTAGACTCCCAACCCTCAACAACTATTACACAATTTAAGCAGGCTTCGGCCGTCACAGCCTTGACACCCATCGGCGTCGACACAACCAAATCAAATGGTAATCTATGCACATGCAATCCCAGGCGCTTTACACAATCATAAGCAATAAAAGAGTGACTTGCACCCGAATCAAACAAGGTATCTAATTCATTATCACCGAGAAGAATTTTACCTTGGATCAATTCAGGCGACTTCCGGGCCTCCTCATGAGTCATGGCGAACACTCGACCCTGATTCCTGGGCCTTTGCTCTGCTGGCGGTCTTGGGCACTTAGTAGAGATGTGACCCACTTGCTTACAGTTGAAGCAAATCACCTCCCCAGCACAAGTTCTTCCCGGATGATACTTTCTGCACTGATTACACATCGGTCCTGCTGGAGGTCTCTGGTCACTACGACCCCCAGGTTGGTAGGGCTTCTTGTTACCACCCCCATATGAGGACCCTTGCCCCTTCCGCTTCTGGGAAGTGTTAGCCTTACTAGGCTCACTGCGACTGTCTTTACCCTTAGTTGGGTACCAATCCCTCAGATTGTTCTCAACAATCCTACACTGCTCCACCGCCTTGTTGAAGTCAGTAAATAGGTGAGAGGCTAATCTCTTCTTCAGTTCACGCCTCAAGCCCCTGATAAGCATATCAGAGCTCCACTCCTCATCATCCTTTTCCCGGAGATGCGTAGAATACCGAGATAGTCGGACAAAACGGGAAAGATACTCGTCAAAACTCTCTGTATCTCCCTGCTTGATAGCCAAGAACTCAGACTCTTTCTCTAACCTCACCGACTTGGGGAAGTATTTCTCATTAAACTTCTCTTGGAACAACTCCCAAGTCAATGGCACATTCCGGCTTCGAAGTGTCATGGCGATATTCCGCCACCACCGGTCGGCATCCCCCTCTAGCTTATACACGGCTAGTTTCGCCTTAACCTCCGTAGAACACTCGAGGACCTCAAAGATCTTCTCTAGACGAGTCAACCAGTCCTCAGCAACTTGGGGCTCAAACCTCCCTCTGAATACTGGAGGTAAATGCTTGCAAAATTCAGAGACCCAGTATTGTAAGCCTCTTCCCTCACGAACCAGTGCCCCTTGAGACTCTTGGTTAGGCACCGTGTGAGGTAGGGATTCATGGGACCGATTGGACCCCTCAGCTGTCTCCTCATGATGAGTCTCTGCTTGAGTCTCCTCACGAGTCGACTGGGCCCTTTCTTCATTACGCTTGGCCCTTTCCTCCCGGAGCTCTTCTCTTAGCTCACGGATCATATCTCTTTGCTCCCGCACGAGATCCATCATCTCTTGCATTGGGTCAGGAGGATTGTCATTCAACTCCTCCACATCTGGATCCCCTTGTCTGCCTCTAGGGCGAACCATGTTGTCCTTTACTCTACAATGATTCACCATATCAGTTTCAAAGCAAAGGTATACACATAATCCATAAGACTTAGATATATCTACAACTTAGCAGAGATATCCATGTGTATACGCAATAATCACTTATCAATCATTAAGTTACCCTAAACTCAAAGGATCAAGGTCAACTAAGGAGCTATCCTAGCAAATGCTCACCTTGCCAGGAACTACAGCTCTGATACCACAAATGTAACCCCCTTCCCACCTGAGGCCGAGATTAAATTCTTAAACCCATAATTAAGTTGTAATTAGAGACCATAATTCAAGTTGGGACTTATCAAAGAAATCTTTTGTCCAAAAATTGGATTTGCAAAAACTTTTATAAACTCAATTACAATGGTCTCCTATTCACATTTTAATACAATATGGCCTGAACAGGTAGATTCCATTTACAATTATCAGAGTGCAAATAAGTTCCCGACTCACTCGGGTTCCATACATAATAAAAGGGATTTACACAAGGCACAAAGCCTACAATTCATACCCTTTTACTTGGGGATTACACAAAACCTACTATATACAATTCCAAAATATACCATGATAACCATAAACTCCAAAATATACTCCTAAACAGGAGCTCTAACTACTCTTCGTCGCCCGCTTGCCTCTCGATCCTTCGGCCCTGTCTAAAAGGTTTAATTTTGGGAGAGTGAGATTCTAAAGAATCCCCGTAGTAACAAGTCAATCATATAATGTACAACAATAATGCATGTAATCAAATCATCATCCACACAAGCAACTACAACGGCAGTTGCAGCGGCAATGGTTAGTATGACACATGTCATCCCTGACGATTGCTCACGCTGAATTGCTCACGTTGTATTGCATCACAACAATCAACACAGTATAATTCACCACAGCTGGGATCCATATAAAGCATATCATATTCACAAGCCACATAGGCAAGATACACATACGCAGCCCACGGCTGGTTTTCACATACGCCGCCCCCCACGGGTCGGATTTACAAAGATCCATGTTGATTACGACGGCAGTCCAACGGCCGACTAGAGATGACCACTGTCACTCCCTATACGGCTCACGCTGACCTGCTCACGCCGTAATGGACCATGGTACACATTTCACAAGTTCAATGATAAGATATGCATACCAAGACATCATACAAGATATGAGAGAAAAGTCACTACCTGAGTTCTTCCGGGCGTGTCCTAGCGCCGGTATCTCCCGAGGAAGGCAAATATCAAATCCTATTTTCACAATTAGGGACGAAGAGTTATTCTCTATTCCAAGGCTTAATCCACTTTATAATACTTAATTGGTTATCATTATTGCTCTTTTAGAGTCATTAAACACCCCTAACCAAACTCCTAAAGGGTAGGAAAAACTATCCCAAGGATCCCTTTTTGGAAGCACAAAAACTCAGATTTTACACTGCCTCACTCGAGCACAGATGGCCGTGCTCGAGCACAAATGTACGGACACTCGAGTGAAGATGGCCTCACTCGAGCACAGGTACGGATATCACTCGGGCACAAGAGAGAGTGAAGACAGAAAGCACGTACCCGAGAGCACAAGAGAAAGCACATCAGCCCAAATGGCTCACCGTGCTCGAGCACACACGTCTCACTCGAGCACGCTCATCCTCACTCGAGCACAAGGCCAAATGCCTCACTCGAGCACCCGCGAGAGAAACTCAGGAAGTGAGGACCCGAGAGCACCCAAAGCTCTCCAAGCAAAGGATCACTCGAGCATGCACCTCTCACCCGCGAGCATACCCGCGAGCACACATCACTCACCCGCGAGCACACACCTCTCACCCGCGAGCACCTCACTCGCAAGTGAGAGCTTGAAAGCACAACTCCCTCCTGAAGCACGACCTCACTCGAGCATGACCCCCAGTGCTCGAGTGAGAAGGCTATGCTCGCGAGTGTCAGAGCACACTCGTGGCATCCACCAGCAAGTGAAGACCCGAAAGAAACCCTTCACTCTGAACTCCCACCTTCACTCGAGCAGACCATGCCTGCTCGAGCATGTTCTTCGCTCACTCGAGCACAAAACGCTGTGCTCGAGCATCAATCATAAAAACCCAGGTGCACTCGAAGCACAAAAGGGAAAACTCTCGCATCACTCGAGTACGATCATCCTGTGCTCGGGTGATATTCATCCTTCACTCGAGCACACCCCTGTCTGCTCGAGTGAATGCCTCAGATATCAGAGAACGCAGAAAGCAGAGGCACTCTCCTTAACCTTTGCCCAATTGATTCCTATGGACTCAAAACTTAACCCAAAGCCATTCCCACACAAAAACACCCAACAAACTCAATGGAATACTCAAAATCATCAAAATCCTATTCCATTATCATGCTTTGGGTTTTGGGCATTAAATTCAACAAGATACCTCTTTCAACAAAACTTCATATCTCATCTTCTAATCAATCTATCTATCACATACTCATTCCAAAACACCATTCTCATGCCAAAAACATACCAAATGAACAGTGGCATCCAATTTTCGGATTCAAGCCAAATTTCCAGAATTTAGAAACTATTCCAAATGGTATGAAACATAGATAGATAGATTGGTTTTACTCACCTTATCAACTTCTCCAAAGAGAGTTCTTGATCCACCAACAATCAATTTTCGTGTGATCACAAACCACACCAAATGGCCACCCTACACACACCCAAATGAAGCCCATTACTCAAGGATCAACATTAAGGAAGTGAGTTTGAGCAATGGAAATCATTTACCTACTCAAAATCCAAGCTTTTCTTCCTTCAACAATGGAGAAAGAGAGAAGAGGGAGAGAGCACGTGAGAGAGAGAGAGATGAGATGGAGAGATGGAGAGAGAGAGGGAAAAGTGAACTTTTGTCCCCATGTGGCCCATCCAATGGTCACCACCATGCCACATGTCAGCATCTCATTTATTCCCACTAAAGCTCACCACACCTCAACACATAGGATTCCGACCCACGGTCAAGGAATCACCACCATTGATCTTAAATACCGCACATATGCACTAATATTTCCAATTTCCACTAATTATGACATTAACTCATATTGTCATAAAATACATAATAATCCCAATTAAATTCATAATTATCATTAATAATCATGATTATCCCTTAATCAAAAATTGGGATATTACATATTCTGCGTCCAGAAAGGTGTCTAGTGGCTCTCTATTGTTATCAGCTGTTCAAGTTGAAAGTTGTATCAAACAGGGATGTCAAAGTTTTCTTCTCTGTTCAAGCTGAGATAGAGGAAGGGATTGATAAAATTGAAATAGTGAATGAGTTTCCTAAGGTTTTTCCAAAGGAAATGTCAGGATTACCCCCTAAGCGAGAAGTAGAATTTTCGATTGACGTGGTGTCTGGTATAGAGCCTATCTCAAAGGCCCCCTATCTAATGGTTCCAGCAGAATTAGCAGAATTGAAGAAGCAACTGGAAGAACTACTTGAGAAGGGATTTATCAGACCAAGTGTATCACCATGGGGATCACCTATTCTATTCGTGAAAAAGAAGGATGGGACCTTACGGTTGTGCATTGATTACCGTCAACTAAACAAAGTCACCATCAATAACAAATATCCTCTTCTAAGGATTGATGACTTGCTAGATCAACTTGTAGGGTCAACAATATTCTCCAAAATTGATTTAAGGTCAGGATATCATTAGTTAAGAGTTAAAGCAGAGGATGTCTCTAAGACGGCCTTTCGTACACGATACGGTCATTATGAGTTTCTAGTAATGCCGTTTGAGTTAACTAATGCTCCAGCGGTATTCATAGACTACATGAACCGAATATTCAGGCCATATTTAGATAAGTTTGTGGTGGTTTTCATAGATGATATTCTCATATACTCTCAAAACAAAGAGGAACACCGAGAGCATCTTAAAACAGTGTTGCAAGTGTTGAGAGAGCACAGGCTTTATGCAAAATTGAACAAGTGTGAATTTTGGCTTAAAGAGGTAAAGTTCCTTGGCCATGTAATTTCAGCTGAAGGGGTTGCAGTGGACCCTACCAAAGTTGATGCAGTTCTTCAGTAGGAACAACCAAAGTCTGTGACTGAAATTAGAAGCTTCTTGGGATTAGCTGGATACTACAGAAGGTTTATACAAGGTTTTTCTCAGTTAGCAATACCACTTACTAAGCTAACCAGGAAGGATTAACCTTTTATTTGGACAAGTAAGTGTTAAACCGCCTTTCAAGAGTTGAAGAGGAAGTTGACCTCTACACCAGTATTAGTTATTCCTAATCCTGCTTTATCCTATACTTTGTATACTGATGCTTCATTGAAGGGTCTGAGATGCGTATTGATGCAAGAAGGAAAAGTTGTTGCTTATGCTTCTAGACAATTGAGGCCACATGAAGAGAATTATCTGACCCATGACTTAGAATTGGCAGCGGTTGTATTTGCACTGAAGATCTGGAGGCATTATCTCTATGGTTCATGATTTGAAATTTGTATTGGTCATAAGAGTTTAAAGTATCTTGTGGATCAGAAGGAGCTTAACAATAGGCAGAGGAGGTGGATGGAATTTCTAAAAGATTATGATTTTGAACTAAAGTATCATCCTGGTAAAGCCAATGTTGTTGTAGACGCTTTAAGCAGAAAAGCTATTCATGTATTTTACTTGAGTCTTTATGAGAACCACTGGTTAGAAAGGTTGGACATAAACATGCTAGTCAGTAAAGTTATGATGCAATCTGTACGAATTGAGAATGAATTTTGGAAGGAGATAAAGATGGCTCAGTTGGAGGATGAATATCTATTAAAAATTAAGGAAGAATTAGAGGAAGGAGGAGTCAATGATTTTGACGTAGGTAGTGATGGTATTCTGAGATTTAAAGGGAAGGTTTGCATCCCGAATGATGAAAAAGCTAAGACTTGTATTTTAGAAGAAGCGCATCGAAGTAAATACACTATTCATCCGGGGATCACTAAGATGTACAATGATTTAAAGCGAAATTATTGGTGGCCTTATATGAAACAAGATGTGACAGACTTCGTAATAAGGTGTCTGACTTGTCAGAAAGTGAAGATTGAGCATAAAAAACCTTCAGGGCTACTTCAACCTTTACAGATTCGTCAGTGGAAGTGGGACAACATTTCCATGGATTTTATTGTGGGATTGCCTAATACTACGCACCATAATGCCATATGGGTCATTGTAGAGAGATTGACGAAGTCAGCTCATTTCTTGCCGATCTATATTGGATATAGTTTGCAGAAGCTAGCCCAGTTGTATGTGGATTGGATTGTTAGGTTGCATGGTGTACCTATAGAAATTGTGTCAGACCGTGATCCAAGGTTCACGTCAAATTTCTAGAAAGCGTTACAGGAGGCCATGGGGACTAGGCTGAAGTTTAGTACAGCTTATCATCCGTAGACTGATGGTCAAACTGAGAGAACAATTCAAACTCTTGAGGATATGTTGAGAGCTTGTGCAATTGAGCTACCTGGTAATTGGGATTCTCACCTGCCTTTAGCAGAATTTGCCTACAACAATAGTTACCATTCAAGCATTCAGATGGCTCCTTTTGAGGCATTATATGGAAGAAAATGTAGATC
Organism: Inga leiocalycina; assembly: GCA_963242795.1. Classification (NCBI taxonomy): domain Eukaryota; kingdom Viridiplantae; phylum Streptophyta; class Magnoliopsida; order Fabales; family Fabaceae; genus Inga; species Inga leiocalycina. Next base: position 77,957,284 of record OY725323.1, read on the forward strand.
GCCTCTCTGTTGGACTGAATTGAGCGAAAGAACCGTGATTGGACCAAACTTTGTGGATGAAACTACTAAGAAAATTGAGATGATTGGCCAAAAGTTGTTGACCGCTCAGAGCAGACAAAAGAACTATGCGGATAGGCTGCGTAGACCTTTAGAGTTTGAAGTGGGTGACTATGTGTTCCTTAAGGTTACACTAGTGACTGGTATTGGCAGATCCATTAAAGCCAAAAAGTTAACTCCTCATTTCATTGGAACTTATGAGATATTGTTGCGAATTGGATTAGTTGCCTATCGAATTGCCTTGCCGCCACATTTGTCAAATGTGCATAACATGTTCCACATGTCACAGCTTAAGAAATATCATCTGGATCCTTCCCATATGATTGAGCCTGAAGAAGTTGAGTTGAGGGAAAATTTGACTTATGAGCCCAAAATAGAAAGGATTTTAGATGTAAAAGATAAGCAATTACGGAATAGAACAATTCGTCTCCTAAAATTTTTCTGGAAGAGTATGTCTACTGTTGATGCTACTTGGGAAACTGAAGAGCGAATGTGTAACACCCCGATTTTCGATTAAGGGCAAATGGTAATTATTGAGGATAATTATCGAATTAAAGTGGAATAATTATGGGTTTGGTGGCTATATTAATTAATATGCCATAAGAGTTGGGAAATTGAAAGAATGGAATTATTGGCATAAGTTGGTAATTAATGGAAATTAATTACTAACTAAGAGAAAAATGAGAAGTGTGATCAAATGGCTAATGGATGGATTAGAGAGATTAATTGGTGTATATGTGTGTGGTATTAGAGATTAAGGGATGAGATGTTGCCAAGTGGCATTATGGTGGACCATAGGATGAGGCATAAGAGACAAAAATCACTTTTCTCTCTCTCCTCTCTCTCCTATGCGTTTTTTTGGGGGCATAGGGCAGATTTTCTGCACTTCATCCCTCTTCTCCATCTCTCTCTCACATTCTCTCTCTTCTCTCTTCATTTCCTCCATTGTTGGCCAAGAGAGAGAAAAGAAAAGTTGGATTTGAGGTAAGCAAATGGCCTCAAATGCCAAAATGCTCTTCATTAACATTGTTCCTTGAGCTAAGAGCTTTCATCCTATGGTTGTAGATTCTCCATTGGTGGTGATTGAGGAATCACGAAATTATGAACTTGGGAGAATCATGAAGTGCCTTTGGGAAAGTTGTTGAGGTAAGTGAAAGCTTCCTTCTCATATAAGATTTGTGGCCATTTGTTGGGCCTTGAATTTCTGGAATTTAAGCCCTAATTTTCGTGATTTAGGGTCTTGGGGAGTATAACATGTGGTTGTCATGGAATTGGTGCCTTGTTTAGTGTTTTGAATTGATAGAAGGGAATTGAAGCTTAAATGTGAAGTTTGGCACTTTTGTGTTGGTTTTGTGCTTTGGTCAAAACAGGGCATATAAATGGGTTGTGATTTTGGTCATTTTGAGTTTACCATTGTGTTCCCTGAGTGATTTTGTGTGGGAATAAGCTTGGTTATTAATTTTGGAGTTATTGAACACTTTGGTAGAAAATTGGAAATCTGTTTGGTTTAAGCTTTGTGTTGCGCAGTAATTTTGTATGAGCGTTTTGAATGACCAAATGGTATTGGAAAATTCTGAAACTTTCCAGTCTTAAATTTAACATCCCAAGCTTCAAAATGGACACATAATTTGTGCCATTTCGTTTTGTCTACTGTGAGTTATAGCTGTCCAAAGTTTGAGGTCGAAAATGGATTCTGTTTTGGGACAGTCTTGAGTTTTTGGTGATTCTGTATTTTTTTGGTGATTTCCAGTGAAGGGCTATATTTTTCCTTGAAAGAGGACTCATATACCTTTCATTTGGCTTTGGAATCACTTCGTTTCGATTTTTCTAGATTTAGTTATGAATTTTGGAAGTTCGCCCAGAGTCAGGAAATTTCTGGGCCACGGCCTAAGAGTGGCTGGACCGCGGCCCAAGACTTTCTGGCCTTATCTGGGCCGCGGCCCAAGAGTGGTGGGCCACAGCCCAAGACCTTCTAACCATGTTTGGGCCGCGGCCCAAGGAATGGTGGGCCGAGGCCCACCCCTGTGTTCCAGCACTTTGTGATTTCGAAAAGTGACCTTCAACCTTTTGTTTCCCAATCTTTTGGGGCTTTGATTAGATGCATTTGGGGCCTCTTAAGGGTCAATTATGATAGCCAAATCTAAGTATTATGAAAGTGAGAATTTGGAAAAGAGAATGACCATATGTTCTTGATTTGGTTATAGGGTTGGGTATTCACCCTGATTATGATTTGATATCCGCTTGGATCGTGAGTAGCCGACGCTGGAGCATACGTGGAAAGAATAATGTAGGGAACTTACCTCTCCTGCATGTATTGATAATTGTATTTGTGTATTGATGCATGTTATTGCTTTGCGTGATTATGTGAGACATGTATGAATGATTGTAGCTCTGTTTCTAGTTATGCTATGGCCATGAGTATGTTGTTGAAACATTGAGCATGCGGATATATCATGATGTGAACATGAGTTATTGTGATGCAAGCATGTCATGCATTAAATACTTATCTTGCATGCATATTGGTATGTGTTTCCTACTGAGATTCCCCAGAATCTCACCCTCCCCTATCAACATTTTAGACAGGGAAGGAAGATTGAGGATGAAGCAAGCATCCAAGGACGAAGAGGACTCGTTTCTGGGTGAGAGCTTAGTAGTTGGTTATCAATGCGTAATTGGGATTATGTATTTGTTTATATGGATCAATACTGGAGTATGTATTCGAGTAGGTTGTGTAATCCCTATTGGTTGAATTGTATGGGCTAATGTGCCCTATGATTATTGAGCGAAGATATGATTCCGGGATTGCCGGAAATTTATATTGCGTACTCTGATATTTGTATAAATGTAATTTATCTTCGTATAGTAATTATATTCGGAGTGTAAATATGAGACCGTGTTAATAATTGCGAAATGTAATTGTGAAAACCCCGTCTGGTTGATGGGTTTATAAATGATGTTTTGTCTTATTGGTCTCTATTTCACGTTAATTGCATAATCCGGATATTAATTACGGCAGGGGGTTACAGAATGCGGCGTGATTTTCCTAATTTGTTTGTTTAGGTACGCTTGTATATTGTGTAGGAATCTTGTATTGTGAATTGTTTTCTATTGATTGTTGTGAATTTTGGGGACAAAATTCTATTTAGGTGGCTAGAGTTGTAATATTAAAAAAAAACTGTCGGCTGCTTTTCAAAAAAAAAACATGTGGGACCCACTTGAGGAAAAAAATGATGGGAGGGTATTATTGTTAATACCTTTCTCTTCACTTTCTCATTCAGGTTTCATGAGACGATTAGCGGAGAGCGAACGCAGTTCAACATGTAAGGTTCTAAATTTATCAGATAATTTTGGTACTTAAAATCACTTTTTCTTAACAAACTTCCTTCATAAAAGTTGTTCTACGTATTTTGATCTTCGTATTGATAGTAATATTATATTGATTAACGAGAAATTTGGGCTTAGGATTTTGGGAGAATTTTGAGTTTTTACAAAAGATGGTTATAGATATGTAGAGAATAAATAATAATTGATTTTAATCGGTTTAGATTTACCATTTGGTTGTTTTATGATTTTATAATTAATTTCTTCTTAAATAAATAATAAATCAGTAATTTTTTTTAGTTAAGTGGGCCTGAATGATTTTTTTTGAATAATTGATGATGCATAGCATTAAATATGAAATATATGAATAAATTATTGATATTGAAGATTGTGATGTTGAGATGTTGGATGTGGTGTTGTGATTGAGGAGAGGTTTGATTCTTTTATACCACGTGGTATAGCCGCCACTGTGTGCACAGTGGATGATGGCTTTGGCATTCTCAGAACTCTTGGTATCACCCTTTCCTTTGGCCGGGTTAAGGGTCAGATCAAGGGTAGGTGACACCTTTCCATTTTCGATGGAAAGGAAATCCATGATCTGATATGAGTTCTGTAGCCATTGGCCGGGTTACACCTCATTATTGGAGAGCTTGGTGCAGTCTTGTCAAAGAGACTAATCCTATTATATGTTATTGCTCATGGGTTTTGTCAGTGGTTAAGGAGCTTATAAGGATGGTTGAGGGAGTTTTATGCATATTGAATGGTTTTCTTGAAATAATAATGTTTTGGGAAGATTGAACTTTATGTTATATGAATATATAATTTTGCCTGATTAATTATATTATAATCATTCCCTGCATACTTGTTAAAATGGAATTGTGATTACTGAGTTCATGTGACTCACCCTATCGATATTTAAAATTTTTCAGGTGAGAATTTAGGTGGTGCTACCAAAGGGGAAGGCAAATGAGACTTGATTTAATCTATCGTATGTTTCATTTGGTTACATGAGTATAATGTATATTGCCAAACTTAAGGGCCTTTTTGGTTTTTCGTTGCATATGTTGAATACTACGCTGCATACTGGGGTTTGTACTGTGGACTGAACCCCATAATATGTTGTATTATGTAATATTTAATGTTTTACTTGGTTTGAAAATTAATTATATGGTAATTAAGAGGGGTCGTTACAGTATGTATGTCATTCCTTTGCACATCTAAGTGAAATCAAACTAATTATCACTTATGAAACAATATTGATCGGAATTTAAGCACTAATGCCAAGAAACCATGTCAGGCTCTTTTCGTGGGTATGTTTTCTTCTCATGGCCTAGTGAATCCAACACTGAAACACATTGTGGTATGCCAAATTTCATCACTCTGCTTTTCTATCAATTCTTGTACTACATATATTGAGATTCAAACATTGGTTTAATCGATCGTATCTTAAATTTTTCCAGATTCTGACTATTGGAAATATGTCTTCTCATCATCAAGTGAAGCATCTGACGTAGCTATTGTGTTCGAGCAGTGCCATAGAATCTATAGAGGAGGGAGAGCATTTGAGGTGAAAACATACGAGAGAGAGGGTAGTGAAAATACTGATGAGGAAGAAGCACCTCTAGTGCGAAGAACTGATGAGGAAGAAGCACCTTCAGTGCTAAAAGAGGCAATGGTGGACGTGGAAATGGGAGTAGTGACATTCTCAAGGGGAATGGAAATTGCATCGTCAAGTTTGAAGCACAAGTTAAAGGAGCAAGAACATGGACCCAACAAGGATTTGAATTTGCTCACAGCTGCATATGTTTCCATGGATTCCGATGTTTCCACTTCAAACAATGCACCCCTTTGGGGAATATTGTCCTACACTTAGCAGCTGCCTATGGAAATAATGCAATGGTTGAGAAGGTCGGTCAACAAGCTCCCCATCTTTTCACGGTGACCAACCACAATTATGATACTACATTGCATATTACTACAGAGCAGGCCATGGCCTCTACCATTCATTTCCTCTGCAATACTTGGTTGCCTTTTGTAAGACGTGAGACAGATGGTCATCATAAAGATCAACCCACTTTGCAAATGATGCTCTTGGTGTCTTTGACTTTGTTGAGCAACAAACAAGGAAACACTTTTTTCAACGAGGCATTTATGGTTAATGCCTATAATGGGGCTCAGATTTTTAAGCCTTTTCAAGATTCTTTTATGGAAGGTAGCTCAGATTTGGAGGCTGACTTTAAGAAAATTGTTAATCAAGTTGTTGATCAACTGTTGGATATCTGCATCCAGTATGACCTCAAGCCTCAAGGAAAATCTCCCTTTATTCCAGTACTCACTAACAGAAATATAGGTAATTTTTGCGGATACATGTAATTCATTTATTCATTTCCTTGATTCAGTAACGTGTCTACAATATTGTCCTATGTATCTCTCCTATATGTATCTGTCTTCCTTTGCCGATGTACGAATCCTGATTATATTGTTTGTTTGTGCAGATATGCTGCAAACCATTCTGAGCAAGAAACCAAATTGGATACACTTGAGAAATGAAGAAGGAAGGCTTCCTCTTCATCAAGCAGCCTCTCTGGGGTACCAAGAAGCTGTTTCCTACTTAGTACATAAATGTTCTTCTTGCATTATGGAAAGGGACAACCATGCATTCTTCCTTATTCATTTGGCATGTAATAGAGGTCATGTCAAAGTAGTTGAAGAGCTACTAAAATACTATCCAGATTCCAAGGAGTTGCTTGACAAAAATGGCCAAACTTTGCTCCATGTTGCTGCTAAAAGTGGAAAATATGAGCTAGTTAGGTACATCCTCCAGCATTCAAAGCTTATTATCATGATAAACCAAAAGGATAATGATGGGAATACTCCTTTGCATTTGGTCACCCATCACTAGCATCCCAAAATCGTGCATTGCTTGACTTGGAACAGTAGAGTCAATCTTGCTATACTTAACCAAGAAAACCTAACAGCTTTAGACATCGCAGACCTAAGGCATGACAAAAATCCATCCCTTGGATAGGCAAGTTACTATTCATTTGTTGTCAAAATCATGATTCTTCTTTGATGGTTGAGTGAAAATCTTTGGGTGTAACCAAAATGGAACTGATTATTTGCAGCAACTTACATGGAGTGCATTGCAATCTGCTGGTACACCTCGGAGTTCAGCTAGGTTTCCAAATGACACAATAGTTGGTGAAAAAAATGAATCCCCCAGCACCGAACGATATAAAGATAGAATAGACACTTTGATATTGGTTTCAACCCTTATAATAACAGCATCCTTTGCTGCTGGGTTCGCCATGCCGGGTGACCTAGATCAAGGGACAACAGTTATGCTAAATCATGTCATGTTCCATGTGTTCAGTCTCTCCCTCACAATCTCTGCTTTTGGGGCAATCATTACAACTATAATTCTCATTTGGGCTCATTTAGATGATATGCAATTAATGCTCTTTGCTCTCAAATGCGCAATGCCAGTTCTAGGCATATCTTTGACGACACTATCTCTGGCATTTTTGGCAGGTGTGTATCTTGTAGTGAGCAAACTTAGTTGGCTGGCAACTACCTTTTTGGTGTTGAGTGCGGTTCTGATCTTCATGGTTGTGTTCTTGTACGCCCTCCTTTTCCTGCCGTCATCTTCAACCTTACCACTGATTCGATATATCCCTTTCTTCTGCTTGCAAAGATAGCTGAAGCGAAAATTGATGCCAACCAAACAGATTCTAGGACTTGTAACACCCTGTAATAATCTAGAAGAAGTAAGTGGTTATTATGAGTAGGATGAAGAATCGCGCATGTTTGAGATTAAGTATATTTATTTGTTTGATGTCTATTAATATTATGTCATATGTATAAGTGTGTGTGTGTGTGTTCATCTGTAGTCTTAAGTTATAGGAGGACTCCTTTGTATAGGATGGTTGGCAGAGTATGTATGGTTGTATTATTGTGTCTCTCTTATGTACAGGGATTACTATTAGTGGCAAGGCTGTGATTTTTGTGTGCTTTGTGTAGTTGTACATTTTTTGTGTATATGACAAATATGAAAACTATATCTTATAATTAGAACCAAAATCAACTCTTCAAAGTTGTCTTATATTAAGGACTGGAGGAGTATAAATTATGATGACTCCCCATCACTAGCTCAGAAAGCACAAAGAGTCTTTCTCTATCACTACAGCCAAGCCAAGTGCCCCTCCTGATAATAACTTTGCTACTTTGACATCAGGTTTGTCTCCTGTTGATCTCTCCAAATTAACATATGTATGTTAACTTGGACATCACACAAGGCCGAGATGTCAAAACCTGGAGGCATAACCTTCACACCTTGCTTTCCTTTCCTACCTGCTTTTTAATTACCCCTTTATTTTAATTCTCATTTTCAAACTCTCCACCAAAACCAATAATAGGTTACATTGACTTTTCATGAGTTATAAAGAAATTATATATATCTTAGCTTTTAGAGTTAGATGAACACATCGCTACTACAATTTCATGACTCAAATTTGAGACTTCTGGTTAAGTTGGTATAAACCCTATGAGTTGAATAAGAGTACTTTGGTTATGACGGTGCTTAATTAATTAGTGAATTGATTCACATTCATCGATCTATTTGGATATTCCTATTCCTGGCTTCCCATGTTTGATGATGGCAGCTATCAGCAGGTTGCTCCGTGATTTATAATTAGGCTCATCAATCATAATTAATTACCATATACAGCGAAACGAAAGTAGGTAATAAAAGTCTCAAGTTTTAAACATACCCGTGGTTCATACTACGTTGTCGTGTAAGCCAAATAGAAGAGTCCGTTTTTGTTGCGACCAATAAAAGTATAACAAATTCATAAGCTAGCAAAAGAGGTAAACTAAACATAATCAAAGAATACTAGTAATAAAGAAGCACACTATGATAGGATATCGAATTTAGAATAAAAGAAAAGCACAAAGAAGAATATTACAAGTGATATAAGACCCAAAAAAAAAAAAAGATTGCTGAATACATGCCCCTAAAAAAGTGAAAAAAAAGCAGAATATAATCAAAGAATAAAGAAGCACACACGCACTATGAGGATTACAATAAAAGCAAAGCACAAAGAAGAATGCAAGCTAAGTGATATAAAAGCCAAAAGGAAAAAAAAACGTACAAATTAAAAGGCAACGTGTCCTTCCCTAAGAGCACTAAATTGTTACCTTTTGAAAAAAAAAATTATATGGTTGTTATTAAATAAATTTTAGGAAAACAAGTAAATCGATCAAAGAATAATCCTTTTTTATGTTAGTATAATTAAAATAACCTCCACTGATCATACTTGTTCATCCTCTTAAATTGTATATTGTTTGTTTGTGTGTTGCTTTTGTATTATTATATATGTATAATGGCAGGTGAAAATTGGTTTAAGAGCAAAAGCAATAAACTTCAATTTCACGTACATCTTCCCCAAATTTAGCTGGTTGGTCATGGTATCCCTTTCTTCTCCTTGCAAAAACAAAATTGATGATGCCAACCACAAAGGTTCTATCACCCTTTAATCTAGCTAGATGAAATATATACGTACGTGGTGATTGAAGAATGACTCATGCATGCATGCTAAGGATTAGATATATTAATTAATTAGTTGTAAGGTTGTGATGTGCAAGGGTTAATTGTGTATTGTATTGTTTTAATTGTTCTAGTTGTACATTTTGGGTGAAACAATAGAGTCATGAACAACGCACACATTTACCCATGTGATGAATTGGAAGGTAAATTTTTATTATTATACTTGTTCACGCTCTTATATTAATTTAGTTATATAATACTTGTAACGATGATAGACGTGGTGAGAATATTATAGCTAGGCTGATGGGCTGTTTGAAATGAAGCAATTAAGGAGTTGTAAGTTGTAATGGGGATTTCATTACAATAAGCAGCCAAAGTTTTCTTGATCAGAAATGAGCAAGGAAAGGTTTGGTCTTCATGGTGCAGCAATATAGTATATTTCTGGGTTACCGACCATACTTTTACTTAATAGGCTGTCCATTGCCTTTGTGTCTGTGACACGCCATATCAACTCTAATTATCACAAATACAGTATGGATTAATCATGAGGATAAAATGATTATTTTCTTAAAAAACTAGTTAGAAAATAGTATAATTATATTTGGCAAAGTTACTGAAAGTTTGCAATGTTTGAAGAAAATATTAAAAAACCCATGTATTATATTCAAGCTTACTTGTTTAACATGTTCGTTTTTCGTGTGTTACTATTTGATAATGATAGTACCTTAGTGAACTTAAAATATTGGGATTATGCTCACTTACTTCTACCTGTTAATTAAATAGATTAGTTTGATGTGTGTGTACTCAGTGTTAAATATTAAAAGGACAATTGTAACCATGTCTCAGTTAACAAACTTAGTGATAATCAGGTCTCTCGAAATTATCAAATTGCAATGAAGTCCTAAAAAATCTGAGTGCTATTCAGTTGAAACATAAAACTACAATTTTGCCTCTTTTTTAGTAATGACAAGTTTAGAGCATCCAATGACAACTTATACGACAACAAGTGATTGCAAAAAATATTAGTTCAAAAGGCAAATACAATTTACGCATGTCATTCCTCTCTTGTACCATTCTTTGTTGGTTGTGTATTGTCATCTACATTCTCTCCTACATACACATGACCATTTTCTCTATTGAATTTAATAAAATGTTCTACTCCTTCGTAATCTATAAAGGTCCACGAAGGTTGTTGCATAAAAGGTTAGCATGAATTTCATGAAAATTCTACTACTTTCTTTTCTAACAATTGATGCTACAATTGTTCTTAACTCCTCAAATGTAATGCCTTACTTTATGCTTTTTGTTCCCTCCACCCCCCAGAACTAGGAATTCGGGCTGGCCTGAAACTGCTCTAGCCCGCCCCTTCCCGGGCTGGCATCGAGCCCGTCTAACTTTTTTTTGTTTTTAAAATTTCACTCCTTTTTTTTGTTTAATTTTCACTCCCTTTTTTTTTTCACCCACTCACATCACCCTTCTTTTCTTTTATATTTGTGTTAGGAAGCCAATTTCATTTTTACTTTCCTTTTTTTTAATCTACTCACATCACAAAAACATATAAACATATCTTTTTTAAATTTAATAATAGTAGAATAAATAAATATAATATGAAAACAAAAGTGTCAAATAAAAAGTATGAGAAAGTAGTTAAACACAACATCAAATAAAAGAAGATCAGGGTATTTAGATTTATTTTATAAAATAAACTAAAAAAAAATAAGCAGGCTAGCCCGAGCCTGCCGATTTTGGTGGGCTAGCAATAGGCTCAACCCGTTTTACCAACTATCCCCCCCCACACACACAACAATATTACAAATCATATTCTCTTCCATTGAAAAATTGTTCCCTTATATATATGCAAGAAACATGATATATGATTTCTAGACGCATTCGCATCTTTTCTGTCATCTTACAGAACAAAGTTGTTATTAACAACTACATAAGCAGTATTAACAACTTTAGAGCACTATATATTGATAATAAGTTTTGAAATTGCATAACATGAGTTATAAACGCATAAAGCTTCATTTAGTCCATTTATCCCTATCTAAGCACACAAAAACATAGCACAATCTCCGTAACAGAAATTCATACCCTCCCACACACTTAACAAAACAACATAAATCATAAATGCATCATACAATTAACAATCATTGGATGCTCTAAATTTGTCATTAGCTGCTCTAAACTTGACATTACTAACTAAATAGGCAAAATTGTACTTTCATTTTGCAATTAATAGTACCCAGGTCTCTTGAGACTTCACTGCAATTTGATGATTTTGAGGGACCTGGTTGTCATTAAGTTTGTTAATTGGGACCTTGTTGCAATTTTCCCGATATTAAAATGATTTTCACTCAAAAGAAATATTAAAATGATACATTTTCGATTTAATTCCCTATTTTCAAAAATCATATAAACTTTTCTTTATCTCAAGTTTACAATACAAAATTTTTTCTATTTTTCGTTAATTTTTCTGGGCGAGCAATACATATTGTAATATTTGGATAATGTGTCCATAGTGAGATATTTAATTTCTAGATTAAAATATGAGCTTCATTTTACATATCAAAGAAGTGCATAGTTTTATGATTTATCAAGTCTATCAATCAATCTTTTTAATATATATGACCAAACACACGTGATAAAAGTAATATACAAAGATTGTGGGATAAGTACTATCAAAAACAAAAGATTGTGGGATAAGAAAAAAGTGATATTCTTTTCTTGTTTTTCACCGTGACCAAGATAAGGACAACTAATCCAAGAGAAAAGTGAAAAAGTTATATAAAAAGCGTAGAAAAAAGCAGAATATAATTAATTAAGCAAAGAATAAAAATGCGTGCATCAGCCTTAGGGAAACGGGAAAAATAATAAAAAAAGAAAAATTGACCAACTCATAATACTTTTTACAATAGGATATAATAAATTATAACAAAATGTAGATAATCTACGTGCCTCCATCTTTCATCTTTGGGAAAATTCCAAAAAACTACATTGGAAATAGCAAAAGGACAATTCAGTACATTGAAATTGCAAAAGGACAGATCAGGCTGTGTCAGACGGGCTGAGGAATCTGGCATTTTGAAATTTCGACCAAATGACGAAAATGCCCTTCAGCCCTCAGTCGGAATAACAACATAGGAGTTGTTAATAGCGAATCCGAAGTTGTTAATGGCGAGATCGATGGTGTTATTGGCTCTGAAATTTGTTAAGTGCGAAAGAAGAAAATGGAGTTGTTAATATCGAATCCGGAGTTGTTAATGGCGAGATCGGTGGTGTTATTAGCCCTGAAACTTGTGAATTGTAAAAGAAGAATTGAAATTGTTAATAACGAATCCGGAGGTGTTAATTCCGAGGATCATGTTGTTATTCTGAAGTGGGCCTGAAGTGCTGAAGGGTATTTTCGTAATTTGGCCTAAATTTCAAAATGCCAGATTCCTCCTTTTTCTGACACCTGCCTGATTTGTCTTTTCTGAATTTCGATGTACTGATTTGTCCTTTTGATATTTTGAGTGTAGTTTTTTGGAATTTTCCCTTCATCTTTTTTCATATTACTTTTTTCTTGTTTTATGGCTATGTATGTGTGTGTGTCTATATATGCTCTAAATACAATTAAATGAAGTGAAATATATGAAATAGAATCAAGTAATTAAAAATGACATCTTCACCAAATAAAGAAAAGTTAAGGTCTAGATATAACAATGAATTATTTCATTATGAGCACTCATGATCTTGTTTTAGGTGTGAAAGTAGACATAAATATTTTTTTAAGGTAACATAAATGACAAGGCCATTAACCCTGATTAACATCTGTTACATTTTGCACTGTGGATCCCACTGATTTTTTCATTATCTATCACTTTAATATATTTTTAGAAATAGATGTCTTTTTTAATCTCTCACCCTCTCTGCTCCCTTTCCCTCTCTCATCCTGCACAATTAAGTTTGTTTTTTTTTTTTTGGAATTATAAGGGCAAGCATTAACCACATGAGTTTTAAGGGGAATTGAAACCCATGACTTCCCACTTAAATGAGAGCAACCATATCACTAGGCTACAAGGCCTTTGGTCACAATTAAGTTTTAACAATGGAAAGATAATAATGTCCTTATTTTATTTTTTTAAGAGCATTTACGAGACAAATAAAGATATTTAGAAGACAAATAAATGAATTCAAAGAAAATCAAGGAGTTAACAAGAATATTTTGGCCATTCAATGAAGAAATAAGAGAATTTACAAGACAAATAAGGGCGTTCATAAGATAAATAAAGACATTTATATGACAAATAAAAGGATTTAAAAGAATCTGTGGAGTCAAAAAATTTGGTTATCCACAAGACAAATAAAAGCATTTATAAGACAAAAAATTTTTATATATACTTTTGGACCCAACAAAAGATAAATGTGTTAAGTAATCACAGCGAAATAGTTTATTGATAAATTTTCATCTTCTCGCTTCTAAAAATATATTAAAATAATAGAGTCAGAAAACCGGTGGAACCCATAATACAAAAAGTAATGGAAGTTAATTAGGATTAACTGTATTGCCATATATGCTACCCTAAAAAATATTTATGTCTACTTTTATACCCAACAAAAAATATGATTATATTGAGTGGTCATATCATATCATACCAAAAATAGTTCATCGCTAAATATCCATTTTTGCCATTAAAAACATGACATGCAGCAATAGTTTCATACTACAACATATTCTTTCTAGTCTTAATTATAAGATAAAATTGATTTTTTAGGAGAAATTAAGGAGGTTAATTACAATACTTTAGAGTATTTATATTTATATTTTTTTCTTCAAACTATTTAGTTTGACTAATAAATTAATATATAATATAAGGATCATAACATATGATATGATTAAGTAACTTATTTAGCTTCCTTAATTTCTCTAAAAAAAATTTAACTTTGTCTTATAATTAGAACCGAAGGTATTATATAAGAAGAATCTAGAATGAATGAATTCAATATGACTCTCACGTGACTCGTGACTGTGCTTAATGGAGATTTTTGGGGGAGCAAGTATTAGAGGTGTAAACCGAGCTAGCTAGCTAGTGAAGGTGTACGTACGTTGTGTGAAACCAAGAGGCAAATTAATTTGCGTTCAAGTTGAAGCTTCATCACTCATGGAGCCGCAGTGGACCAGCATCAGTGAGTGCTTCAAAGCCTTCTCTATTTTCTCGCTATACATTCATCCATCCATGTCTTTAACTTGTTATGTGCTTTTCATGATCAAATCATACCAGCAGATTTTCAGCTTCATCTTCCTATTTTCACCATATCATCATCATCATCATCTTGTCTTGAAGGAACTCACTACCACAAAACTGCAATTAATACTTCAAACGAAACCTCATAACTCTACCCATAACTGTTCAGTGTTGCCCTACCAGTCCATTCTAAGCTCAAATTAACTAACCATGCCAATTCCAAAGCATATTAGGCTATAATTGATAAGAATCGGGCAAAGAAAAGGTCATATCATTAAGTATATATTAGGCTTCTCAACAAAATTGCTTTGAATTCTGGAAACGCATGCACAGGCACAGCGAAGCCATTCTTCAACTTCTCACACCTTCCCCCAAATGAAATCACAGTAGTAAATGTTCTGTACTTCATTTTTTTCTTATTTTGCATGAATAATGATTGAAAATATGTGTTATCTATATATAGTAGTCGTGTTTTATTATACAAGTTTATTTATGATTCACCTTTTTTTCAGGAAATCTTGAAAAATTCTGGAGCCTACCCAAGATGAAAAGCAGACAAGAACCAGTGTTGGAGCTCAACTTGGTGTTGGAGAGGAGAGATTCCTTAGGAGCGGATGGGAATGGAAACAATAAAGGTACCGTACCTCATTCTTTGTTATTTTACTTATACCCATTATTATTCAAATACAAAATAACTTCATTCTCATCACATGTATGCATTATTAGTCTTCAAAAGTTGGCTTTAGCTGACGCGTTCATGCTAGGCTTTCATCCGTATTGGGATTGAACTCAGGTTATCTTCTCATTGCCAAGTGAACCGTTTCCAACAAGTGTTGAAATCCAAAGGCGCACTCAAGTCCATGAAGGAGATGAAATGCAGAGAAAAATTGAAGTTCGATATGAAGTCATCTATAGAAATATTATGCCCTCATGTGGTAATGATGAGCCCGCAACGGGTTCAGGAAGCATGTTAATGGATCAAGAACATGGACCAAACGAGGATTTGAATTTGTTGGCAGCTTCATATCTTTATGTGAAGGTCAATGATTTTTGGTCACAGAGAGATTTTTCAGTACCTGATGATAATGCCATTTATAAGCAACATACCCCTCTAGGCAATACCCTCCTTCACTTAGCAGCTACCTTTGGAAATAATGCAATCGTAGAGAAAGTGGCTCAACATGCTTCCCAACTTTTCACAGCCATTAACAACAATTTTGATACTGCACTACATGTTGCTGCTAGAGCAGGGTATGGCTCTACCATTCAACTCCTCTTGACCTCTTTCTGGCTCTTTGTAAGGCGTGAAACAGATGGTCATGATCATGATCATCACTCCCTTTTGGAAATGATTCTCATGGTATCACTCGCTCTGTTTCGAAATAAACAAGGAAATACATTCTTTCACGAGGCTTTTATGGTCAATGTCCATAATGGGGCTAAGATTTTCCAAGCTTTTATTGAAGCTCCTTTCAATTCAAGGAGTTCAGAGTTTGAGGCCGTAGACTTCAAGAGAATTGTTAATCATTTAAGCACCGTTTGAATTGTTTATGGCAGATATGCTAGACACCATATTGAGAAAGAAGCCAAATTGGATACACTTGAGGAATGAACAAGGAAGGTATCCACTTCATGATGCCGCACGTATGGGTTACCAAAAAGGGGTTTTGTACTTGATAAATAAATGCAATTCCTGCACCATGAGAAGAGATAATGATCGTTTTTTCCCCATTCATTTGGCATGTAGTGGAGGTCATGTCAGAGTGGTTCAAGAGCTGCTAAAATGTTGCCTAGATCCAACCGAAACGCTGGACAACAAGGGCGGAAATATGCTTCATTTGCAGTCAGAAATGGAAGATATGAACTGGTTAGGTACATCCTTGGGAACTGGTTACGTATGCAGACTTTCATCCAGCATATTTGGTTGAAATAATACATGGGTTTTTTTAATATTTTCTTCAAACATTGCAGACTTTCAGTAACTTTGCCAAATATAATTATACTATTTTCCAACTAGATTTTTTAAGGAAAATAATCATTTTATCCTCATGATTAATCCATACTGTATTGGTGATTATTAGAGTTGATATGTCGTGTCACAGACACAAAGGCAATGAAAAGCCAATTAAGTAAAAGTTTGGTCGGTAACCCAGAAATATACTATATATATTGCTGCACCATGAAAACCAAACCTTTCCTTGTTCATTTCTGATCGAGTAAACTTTGGCTGCTTATTGTAATGAAATCCCCATTACACTTACAACACCTTAATTGCTTCATTTCAAACAGCCCATCAGCCTAGCTATAATATTCTCACCACTCCTATCATCGTTACAAGTATTATATAGCAATACAATAATTATATAACTAAATTAATATAAGAGCGCGAACAAGTATAATAATAAAAATTTACCTTCCAATTCATCACATGGGTAAATGTGTGCGTTGTTCATGACACTTTTGTTTCACCCAAAATGTACAACTAGAACAATTAAAACAATATAATACACAATTAACCCTTGCACATCACAACCTTACAACTAATTAATTAATATATCTAATCCTTAATTAGCATGCATGCATGAGTCATTCTTTTTTTTTTTGAATGAAAGCTGGATTACAATACCCTATGACGGGGTACCAATAGTACACGTTTCACAAAGGAAACCCAAAAGCAACAAAATCATCCATGATCAACAACCACCCCCTGGAATGAAGGTGGCGGGTGATCAAGGATAGCAAAATTTACGGACATACTATGAGCTAAACCAGCCAAATAATCTACTAGGATGTTTTCCTCCCTAGGAACAAAAGTTAGACACACTTGCCAATCGTTAGACAGCCACCGCCTTCCCTCCTCAATCACATCCCAGAAGGGGTGGTCCCTGACTGAGCCACGAGTGAGAAGATTAATAGCCTCCAGGCAGTCTGTGGAAATCATAATCTTTTTTAGATTCCTGTTCCAGCAAATTTGTAGTCCCTGAATAATAGCAATTATCTCAGCCACCACCGGTGGCACATGAATAATCCGACTAACATAACCGCAAATCCATCTTCCCTCTTCGTCTTTGATCGCTCCCCCGCAGCTTGCCATGCCTGAATCCAAAACTGAAGCGTCTGTTTCCAAAGTAGCAAAGCCCCTTCTTCCCCTCAAATCAGCTTCCATCTCTACAGTGCCATGTTTGTAGAAGCGATAGCAACTGGCTAAGTCACGATCCCAACTGGCTCGGTATAGACTTGAAAGACCACCTTGGTTTCCCCCTTCTGGATCCTCTCCAAACAGCTTTGAACAACGAGCGACCCATATATCCCAGCACACATACCCGAATAGAGTAGGCCAGCTAACTTTAGCAGTGAAGTTCCTTCCCGCTTCATTCTTAAGGTTCCATTGGACTTTCTCATTAATATCCATGAAGTTTTCCGAGCCCGGAAAAAGGTCAACCAAAGGTCTATTTAAGTTAGACCAATTGTCATACCAAAAGGAGGCCCTCTCACCATTTCCTATTTTAACCTTCACACCTTCCTGAAATTTCTCCCAAACTGAACAAATACCCCTCCATGTATAAGAAGCACCCTGCCGAGTAATCGGTCCGTTCAATTGGTCCCATTTATATTTACTCTTAAGCACATTCACCCATAAGGCATCCTTATTAGTAAGAAGATGCCAACACAATTTCATGATAAAGGCTTCATTTTGTTTACGCAAGTCCCGGATGCCTAATCCACCATCCTTTTTATCTTTCTTGATCTGATCCCACGAGATAAGGTGAATTTTCCTCTGATCCTCCCTCTCATCCCAGAGGAAGCTCCTGCTTTTCCTTTCCAGCTCTTTAAGAACCCCTTTAGGAATCAACATAGTCTGCATATAATAGGCCGAGAGGGCAGAAAGAACAGATTTAATGAGGGTAACTCTTCCTGCCATATTCAAACACCCCCTTTTCCAACCCGTCAATCTCTTTTGCGTTTTCTCCAGAATAGGGTTAAAAAGCAACTTGGATACCCTTTTATGCATCAGAGGAATGCCGAGGTATTTACCCAAATCTCCAATTAAAAGAACACCCATTTTCCTGCTGAGATCATACGCTCTGTTGAAGTGGACATTCTTAGAGAAACAAACTCTAGTCTTACTTTTGTTAACCTTTTGTCCAGAGACATCGCAGAATTTCTAAAGACAATCCATCATTTGATCAACCTGATCCTGAGATGCCTCTCCAAAAAGAATAAGATCGTCCGCAAAAAAAGAGGTGTGAAATGGGATGTCCTCCTCTATTGAGCCGAATCGGTTTCCACAGGCCCTCATTAACTGAAATGGGATGTCCTCCTCTATTGTGCATGAGTCATTCTTCAATCACCACGTACGTATATATTTCATCTAGCTAGATTAAAGGGTGATAGAACTTTATGGTTGGCATCATCAATTTTGTTTTTGCAAGGAGAAGAAAGGGACACCATGACCAACCAGCTAAATTTGGAAAAGCTGTACATGAAATTGAAGTTTATTGTTTTTGCTCTTAAAACAATTTTCACCTGCCATTATATATATATAATAATACAAAAGCATCACAAATTAAACAAACAATATATAATTTAAGAGGATGAACAAGTATGATTAGTGGAGGTTATTTTAATTTTACTAACATAAAAGTGGATTATTCTTTGATTTACATTTTTTCATATAATTTATTTAATAACAACCATATAAATTTGTTTTTTCAAAAGGTAACAATTTAGTGCTCTTACAGACAGACATATTGCCTTTTAATTTGTGTGTTTTTTTTTACTTGTGGCTCTAATATCACTTAGCTTGCATTCTTCTTTGTGCTTTGCTTTTATTGTAATGTTCACAGTGCGTGTGTGCTTCTTTATTCTTTGATTATATTCTGCTTTTTTTTTCACTTTTTATAGGGACATGTATTCAGCAATCTTGTTTTTGTTTTTTTTTTGGGGTCTTATATCACTTGTAATATTCTTCTTTGTGCTTTGCTTTTATTCTAAATTCAATATCCTCTCACAGTGTGCTTCTTTATTACAAGTATTCTTTGATTATGTTCAGTTGACCTCTTTTGCTAGCTTATGTATTTGTTATACTTTTCTTGGTCGCAATAAAAATGGACTCTTCTATTTGGCTTATACAACAACATAGTATGAAGCACGGGTATGTTTAAAACTTGAGACTTTTATTACCTACTTTGTTTCACTGTATATGGTAATTAATTATGACTGATGAACCTAATTATAAATCACGGAGCAACCTGCTGATAGCTGCCATCATCAAACGTGGTAAGCCAGGAATAGGAATATCCAAATAGATCAATGAATGTAAATCAATTCGGTAATTAATTAACCACCTTCATAACCACAAAACACTCTGATTCAACTCATAGGGATCATACCAACTTAACCAGAAGTCTCAAGTCTGAGTCATGAAATTGTAGTAGTGCTGTGTTCATCTAACTCTAAAAGCTACAATATATATAATTTCTTTATAACTCATGCAAAGTCAATGTAACCTATTATTAGTTCTGGTGGGGAGTTTGAAAATGAGAATTAAAATAAAGGGGTAATAAAAAAGCAGGTAGGAAAGGAAAGCAAGGCGCGAAGGTTATGCCTCCAGGTTTTGACATCTCAGCCATGTGTGATGTCCAAGTTAACATACATATGTTAATTTGGAGGGATCAATAGGAGACAAACCTGGTGTGAAAGCAGTAAAGTTACTATCAGGAGGGGCACTTGGCTTGGCTGCAGCGACAGAGAAAGATTTTGTGTGCTTTCTGAGCTAGTGATGGGGAGTGATCATAATTTATACTCCTCCAGTCCTTAATATAAGGCAACTTTAGAAAGTTGATTTTGGTCCTAAGTATAAAACATAGTTTTCATATTTGTTATATAGACAAAAAATGTACAACTACACAAAGCACACAAAGATCACAGCCTTGCCATTAATAGTAATCCCTATACACAAGAGAGACAATATAATACAACCATACATACTTTGCCAACCATCCTGTACAAACCAGTCCTCCTATGACTTAAGACTACAGATAAACACACACATACTTATACATATGACATAATATTAATTGACATCAAACAAATAAATATACTTAATCCTAAACATGCGCAATTCTTCATCCTACTCATAATAACCACTTACTTCTTTTAGATTACTACAGGGTGTTACAAGTCCTAGAATCTGTTTGGTTGGCATCAACTTTTGCTTCAGCTATCTCTGCAAGTAGAAGAAAGGGATAATATGAAATATATCAAATCACTGGTAAGGTTGAAGATGACGGCAGGAAAAGGAGGGCGTACAAGAACACAACCATGAAGATCAGAACCACACTCAACACCAAAACGGTAGTGGCCAGCCAACCAAGTTTGCTCACTACAAGATACACACCTGCCATAAATGCCAAAGATAGTGTCGTCAAAGATATGCCTAGAACTGGCATTGCGTAGTTGAGAGCGAAGAGCATTAATTGCAGATCATTTAAACGAGCCCACATGAGAATTATAGTTGTAATGATTGCCCCAAAAATAGAGATTGTGAGGACGAGAATGAACAAATGGAACATGACATGATTTAGCATAACTGCTGTCCCCTGATCCACGTCACCCGGCATGGCGAACCCAGCTGCGAAGGATGCTGTTATTATAAGGGTTGAAACCAGTATCAAAGTGTCTATTCTATCTTTATATTGTTTGGTGCTGGGGGATTCATTTTTTTTACCAACTATTGTGTCATCTAAAAACCTTGCTGAACTCTGAGGTGTACCAGCAGATTGCAATGCATTCAATGTAAGTCGCTGCAAATAAACACTTCCATTTTGGTTACACCCAAAGATTTTCACCAAACCCTCAAGGAAGAATCATGATTTTGACAAATAAATGAACAGTAACTTACCTGTGCAAGGAATGGATTTTTGTCATGCCTTAGGTCAGCGATGTCTAAAGCTGTTTGGTTTTCTTGGTTAAGTATAGCAAGATTGACTCTATTGTCCCAAGTCAAGGAATACACGACTTTGGGATGCCAGTGAAGGGTGGCCAAATGCAAAGGAGTATTCCCATCATTATCCTTCTGGTTTATCATGATAATAAGCTTAGGATCCTTGAGGATGTACCTAACTAGCTCATATTTTCCACTTTTAGCAGCAACATGGAGCAAAGTTCGGCCATTTTTGTCAAGCATCTCTGTGGGATCTGGATAGTATTTTAGTAGCTCTTCAACTACTTTGACATGACCTCTACTACATGCCAAATGAATAGGGAAGAATCCATGGTTGTCCCTTTCCATCATGTAAGAAGAACATTTGTTTACTAAGTAGGAAACAGCTTCAAGGTACCCCAGAGAGGCTGCCTGATGAAGAGGAAGCCTTCCTTCTTCATTTCTCAAGTGTATCCAATTTGGTTTCTTGCTCAGAATGGTTTGCAGCATATCTGCACAGACAAACAATATAATCAGGATTCGTACATTGGCAAATGAAGATAGATACATATAGGAGAGATACATAGGACAATATTGTAGACACGTTACTAAATGAAGGAAATGAAGAAATGAATTAAATGTGTCCGCGAAAATTACCCATATTTCTGTTGGTAAGTGCTGGAATAAAGGGAGATTTCCCTTGAGGCTTGAGGTCATACTGGATGCAGATATCCAACAGTTGATCAACAACTTGATTAGAGCCAGCCTCAATGGCCATGTACAACAATGATTTCCCTTCCTTGTTGATTGCAAATACTGCTAAATGATTCACAATTTTCTTAAAGTCAGCCTCCAAATCTGAGCTACCATTCATGAAGGAATCTTGAAAAGCCTTAAAAATCTGAGCCCCATTATGGGCGTTAACCATAAATGCCTCGTGGAAAAACGTGTTTCCTTGTTTGTTGCGCAGCAAAGTCAAAGACACCAAGAGCATCATTTGCAAAGTGGGTTGATCTTCATGATAACCATCTGTCTCATGTCTTATAAAAGGCAACCAAGTGTTGCAGAGGAGATGAATGGTAGAGCCATGGCCTGCTCTTGCAGCAGCATGCAATGTAGTATCATAATTGTTGTTGGTCACTGTGAAAAGATGGGGAGCTTGTTGAGACACCTTCTCAACCATTGCATTATTTCCATAGGCAGCTGCTAAGTATAGGACAGTATTTCCCAAAAGGGTGCGTTGTATATAAATAGCAGGATCTGGTGGTATGAAATCTCTGTTTTGAGTGGAAACATATGCAGCTTTAAGCAAATTCAAATCCTTGTTGGGTTCATGTTCTTGCTCCATTAACTTGTGCTTCAAACCTGACGATGAAATTTCCTTTCCCCTTAAGAATCTCTGCATTTCGACGTCCCCCATGATATATCTTGGCGCTAGAGATGCTTCTTCCTCATCAGTATTTTCACTACTCTCTCTCTTGTGTGTTTTCACCATAACTTCTCTCCTTCCTCCGTGGATTCCACTGCACTGCTCGAACACAATAAATACGTCAGATGCTTCACTTGATGATGAGAAGACATATTTCAGGTCATCAGAATCTGGAAAAATTTAAGATACGATCGATTAAACCTGTGTTTGAATCTCAATATATGTAGTACAAGCATTGATGGAAAAGCAGAGTGATGAAATTTGGCATACCGCAATCTATTTCAGTGTTGGATTCACCAGGCCATGAGAAGAAAACATACCCACGAAAAGAGCCTGATATATGTTTTCTTGGCATTAGTGCTTAAATTCTGATCAATATTATTTCATAAGTGATAATTAGTTTGATTTCACTTAGATGTGCAAAGGAATGACGTATACCCTTGTCATTTCTATCCCCAGCGACTGTTCTTGAATATCTTATCTCCAGCTCAGGTTCCGATCGATCCTCTTTCATCTTAGGTAGAAGCCAAGTCACCCCATCTTCTTCTCAAACCAAACCAAAAAGAATTTAGGGGGAAAAGAAAGTAAATTGAGCGCCCTTATAACCTAAAATTTTGTCCAACTTCTATATTTAAGAGGGTGTGTTCAGATTAGCTTTTGGAGAATAGCTTCTGGAGAAAAAGTGGAAAACAACTTCTAGAGAATAGATTCTGAACAGAATAGATTATGAGAAAAAAGTGATTTTGATAAAATGAGAGTGTTTGAGTATTATGGTAAGAATATCTTTTTCTCATGGTGTGGGGCCCACATAATGAGAAAGCACCAATGAAAAAAAGAGGGTGGGACCCACACAAAGGAAAAAGAAAAAAAAAAGCTTTTCCCAAAACCTAAGTTTTGATATCAAAACCTAGATTTGAAAAAATTTTGGGTGCTCGGCAACCAAATCTAGGTTTGATTCAAAACCTAGCTTTTGGAGAAAAATCCGAATACACGAGCTATTATGCATGCCAAATACTTTATTCCCATCTTATTTTGCTTTACCTTTAAACCATTATATTTAAGTAATATTACCAAAACAACATAATACTAGTAATAAATATATATTAAATAAAACTATATATATATATATACATATATGAATTAGCGGGAAAGAAAAACACCTCGTATAAAATAGGGTTTTGTCTCTTTTTTTTTATTTGGTTGGAGGATTTTAGAAGATATGCACTGCCTCCTCCCTTTTCCCTCATAAATGAGGGATTTTAGATGAGAAGTTTGCATTTTAATCATATAATAAAACTAAAAGAAAATTAACTAAGAGATGATGAGCAAAATGGTTCCCCTCCCCATCACTCAATCGCCCAATTGAGAGGGAGATCAGATCACTAAAAAAAACAAGAAAAGAAAAAAACAAACGTTTAAATTTCAAATCTCTAATCTCTAATTATGATCACATTTCAAAGATAGTGGAAGAAATTGGCAAGAATATATACAGAAAAAATAAAGCCTAAGCATTGATCATTCATTGGGCAAGGAAAGCAAGATATTAATTGGTGATGATGAAGCCTTAACTTTATTGGCTCTTTGTTCCGTTAGAAAAGATATTAATTCTGAAATTAGATCAAAGAAAGATAGTTGAAAAATTGAAACATTCTTGATCAATACCGAAGCTAGTTGAAAAGATGTTTTATTTTACAAAGTGTCCTACTTGGTTGTGATAAATTATGCAACATTTATTAAAGGAAAAATCTCAGGAAAAATACCCTAAAAAATTTAGAAATGATTAATCAAGACGTAAGATTTCAATAATATCAAATCAATCCACTCACCAAAATGGAATTTTGAAATATTTTTACTTGGTAAAAATTGTAAAAACACTAACATTTAAAATTCCTTTTTGGCACCACGGACAATATGGGCTTTTACAAATTCAAGTCACCTTTTCGGATTTGCATGTTTTAAGAGCATTCTATTGGAATTTTCCCTCAATCATCTGCCCAACTGAGAGGAGATGATGCCGTAAAGAAAGAATTAAAAAAATCTGTGAATCTTTTGGTTAAGCACATAACAAATGAGAGAAATGGAAGAAAAAAGCAAGAACATAGAGAGAGAGAGAGAGAGAGAGAGAGAGAGAGAGAGAGAGAGAGAGCATAGAGAAGCGCGAATATATTGGTGAAGGAACAAGCTTAAGAGAATTGGAAGCACTGACCGCTGTTTGTCCACTGCGGTTCCATTTGCGCAACCAGTGATGAAGCTTCAGTGGAACTTTGCCTCTTCTGGTTTAGTTTCCACACTCTTCAACTTTGCTCTAAGCTGATTCACACACACACACACATATATAAGACCTTCATTCCATTGCCTCCTTTATTTGTAGGAATATTCTTTCTTGTATTTTAATTATTCTCTCCTCACGTGGAGGGGCCTCAACTGCCTTTCCGTTTATTGAATATATATCGGCTTTAAAATACCACATGATATAATCGGCGGGCTATTGTTTATACGTGAAGACATTGTATTTGGAGAGATTCTTGCTGATTCCATGAACGGAGCTAACAGATGCGGCCAATGAAACAAGGAAGCAAACAGAGTTCAGCAGTTGTAGCATACACCACCTGGGCGATAGGGTTTTTATGTCTCTCTGGGCATTGTGCATTTGTATAGGGAAGAACACAGTGAGAGGCCAGAACCCAATAGCTCTCAGCAGGGAAAGGAACTCATTGAAGAAGGGCATTGCCATGGCCAGAGTAGTGGCTATTATCACAAATATTGTCCTCCAAAATAGCTACACTTGTTCAAATTGAATGTCACTTTGGGCTCTCTGAATTCTTTTAAATCTCTTTATTTGTCTTATAAATGCCTTTATTTATTTTATAAATGCCCTTATTTGTTTTATAAATTCTTTTATTTCTCCTATGAATAGCCAAAATGTTCACGTCAACTCCTTGATTTTCTTTGAATTCCTTTATTTATCTTATAAATATCTTTATTTCTCTTGTAAATGCTTTTTTAAAAAAAAATAAAATAAGGACATTATTATCTTTCCATTGTTAAAACTTAATTGTGACCAAATGCCTTGTAGCGTAGTGGTATGGTTGCTCTCATATAAGTGGAAGGTCATGGGTTCAATTCCGCCAGTAACTAGGCTATTAATGCTTGCCCTTATAATTCCAAAAACAAAAACGTAATAGAAGTTAACCAAGGTTAATGGCGCTGCCATATATGCTATCTTAAAAAATATTTATGTCTACTTTTACACCTAAAAAAAGATAATTGTGTTGGGTGCTCATAATGAAATAATTCATTGTTATATCTACACCTTCAACTTTTTTTATTTGGTCAAGATGTCATTTTTCATTACTTCATTCTATTTCATATATTTCACTTCATTTAATTGTATTTAGAGCGCGCGCGATGCATAGCCATGAAACAAGAAAAAAGTAATATGAAAAGGATGAAAGATGGACGGACAGAGATTATCTACATTTTGATATCATGTATTATATCATATTCTAAAAAGTACTATGAGCTGGTTAAATTTTTTTTATTTTTTCCCGTTTTCCTTAGGCTACACGCATTCTTATTCTTTGCTTAATTAATTATATTCCGCTTTTTTTTCTGTGCTTTTTTGTATAACTTTTTCACTTTTCTCTTGGATTAGTTATCCTTATCTTGGTCAATGTGAAAAACAAGAAAAGAATATCACTCTTTTCTTATCCCACAATCTTTGTATATTACTTTTTTCACGTGCGTTTGGTCATATATATTAAAAAGATTGATTAATAGACCTGATAAATCATAAAACTATGCACTTCTTTGATATGTAAAATTAAGTTCATATTTTAATCTAGAAATTAAATATTTCACTATGGATACATGCATTATCCAAATATTACAATATGTATTGCTTGCCCAGAAAAATTAACGACAAAATAGAAAAAATTTTGTATTGCAAACTTGGGATAAAGAAAAGTGTTGGACTTCGGGTCCAAGTCCGCCCTTAATGGGCCGGATTATTTGATTAGGATATAAGTAGCCTAATCAAATAAGAATAAAATCAGCATTAATTGCAGATTGGGGAATAATTCAGCAATAATTATTGATTTGTTAAATGAGGAACAAATCACCATAATTAGGGAATTAATTGAGAATCAATTAATTGCTGTCTTGGAGGGCAAGAAGAAGTGCACACGTTTCCTAATTAGTGGCCTCCATAAAGCACTATAAATAGGGTGTGCCTTCTCAATTGCAATTCACCCCGCCATTGAGTTTTCTGGCAATTCTCTTCTCTCCTACCATCTTTCTGGTTCTGGTGATCTGCTGTGCAAATCACAATTAGGCTCTAGTAGTATAATAATTGTGTGGGCACAAGTATGGAGTATTGGAGCTTTGACCCGGATCCGAACATGGATTCGCCCCAGTACGCCAAATCTCTTTTTAGTTATATTTTTCTTACATTGGCATCAGAGCATGTTGATCTTTGTGGCTGTGATTATTCTATGTGAATAATAATATGATATAATTTGTTTATATCTCCATCATATTTTTTTTCCGCTGTGCTACTGTACATATGTAAATATATATTGTACACATTTCTTCTCCTCTCATTCACACATATAATTTATATGATATTGTCGTATCAATATTCTTCGGCCTGCTCTCCTCTCATATTTGATTAAATAAGGGATTAAGTTTTATTACATATTGGCATGAAGCATATATCGTCCCTGTATATATACATGCGTGAAGCATTAACGTGGCTAGTCAATTTCGAAAGTCATATTGAATGCTATTTTTTTTCCAAAAACATGTGTGTATGCATTATGTGGGTTTCTTTCTTTGTTTTACATACTTCTAAATACTGGGTTCATGATTGTTGGCCGAATATGTCACTCCTCTGGTCATTTTCATTCATGCTTCCTCTTCTTCCTCATATCTTCGATATGAATAAAGGTGAGTTTTTGGGACCTATGTGGAACAAAAAAAACAAGAGCCTTTAACCGTCAAAGGCTAGGAAAGCTTTTGAAACGCAGAGGACACACATCCAGGTTGGATTACGCAGTGCCGTCAATGTCGAGAAAAAAATTGGGTGTTTGAAACTAAGTGTTTTTTCCCAAAGTAAGGCCATGGATGTGTAAATCTCGAAGAGACGATTCCAACGATGCTTAGAATGTGTCAAACGAAGTTCGGATGAGGGAGAAACAAAGGAAAGAAGATCGCGGGTCGTTAGTCGCCACCGCAACTTCACTCATGATTTGATCAATAAAAAAGAGGTTTTAAGATCAAATAAATGCCATGAATTTATAGTTCGCTGAACTACGATTCCAAAGACACCAAGAACATGAGAAACGGAGCTAAAACGAGGGAGATATGGCCTCCCAAAGTTTGCGGGTTGCGATGACTCACCGGAGCTCCAACCGGGTCAGGTTAACCCGGCTGGAGGTTGAAGATGATGATGTGTCAGTCAACGCCACATCATTGGGCAACCAATGCCACGTGGCGCCAATGAGAGGTTGCCATGTCAGCGTCAAGTGCCCGTCAGCATCGGTCGATGAAGGCCACGTCATCCGTTGACTAGCCACGCCGACCGAGGCACGTCATCGACACGTTAGCAGTGACTTGTCAAGGTTGGCCAGTCAGCGTTGACTGGTCAATGGTCAACGTTGATAAGTCAATAGTTAACGGTCAGCACTGACAAAAAAAAACTTTGACAGAGGTGCGTGGGGCCCACTGGGGGCTCCATTTGACAAGTTGTCGGCGGACCCCTACAAGGCGGTGCGTGTATGTCACGCGCCGCCACCGAGAGTGGGCAACGCTGGAATTTTCCAATTTTTTAGGATTTTTTGATCCAGAGACCTTCTAGGGGCGCGTGAGAGTGCGCGGGACCTCCGATTGAGACGGGGTTTGTTCCTAAAAACCTCTAAATTCGAGAGCTTCAATTTGATTATAATGTGCATATATTTGAAGCACCTTTGGATCTGTTTTGAGTCAAAAAGGCGCTTGTATGCACCTAGAGATTCCCAAAAATATTGAAATTGAGTCTTTGTAGATTCTATTATTTTTGGGATAGGTTGACTTACTTATTAAGAGTATTTCAGCTACAACATAAGGTTAATGCTGTAAAATTCTTTACAAGTAAGGGATTATTCAAATGATTTTTTGAATATAAAATCCTATCCAACCTTGACTCAAACTCTTAGAGATAAAACCCTAAAAGATTGCAGCAACTTAAAATTATTCAATGATTATTGAATAATAATAAGTCTTCCTATGCTTATAACCACATTGATCTACTTGGATTGAAGCAATGACTTCTAAAAGTCAATCTTTATCACAAATGTTGTGACAAAGGATAAGACAGATAAAAATGTTAGAATCATCTCATCAAGTGGGAGGTATGCTGCAAATACATCCAAATGAGTGAATGTAAACATGACAAAGAGGAGCTGGACATTATAGCTAGAAGCTACATGAGTTAATATGGTCAGAAGGGCCTATGAGAGGGTGAACCTAGTTAAGAGACAACAATAAGAGGCAAAAGGTTTTTATTGAATGTTCTTTTCATTGAATTTATGATTAAATTCTTTGTTTTTAGAATTGAATTTAGTATATTCTCTTCTTGTTTTCTTGAACATTCATGCTAGTTAGATGATATTGTGTTATTATCTTGTTAATATAACTGCTCTTTGATTGAGTGGGAGTTTTTCTAAAATACGTCTAGAAATCCAAAGGGTAATGTGTTCAATAAAGATTTTGGTTAAAAGGGTGATAAGCTAACTAGCATGATTGGGATGGGAGTCGACATAGTTGTCTCTTGAACATGAAACTAGTGAACTTTTTATCTAATTATCCTTTGTCTTATTTGAACAAATAAGATTTGTATACCATAATTGTCTAAGTGACCAATTATGACCAAGTCTATTTGACTAAGCTTATGAAGACAAGCTCAATAGAGATATCTGTGGAGTTAAAAACTCTCAAATCTCTTTCATTCAAGAAGAATGAGATGTCAGGGACATCCTACCAACTAGTCTTCAGCATTTAAAGGTTGAAGAACCTAAGGATACAAAAGGTTTATGCTATCAAGTATAGAAAGAACAACATTGCTTAAACTTATATTGGTATGAGCAATGTAACCTTATCCAAGCCGTGTGGATAGTGTTGGAAGATAGTGAAATAGGTGATCTTCTTCCATAAAGTTAAAACTAAGTTAAGTTTTAACATAGTGTACGAAGTCCTAACATGTTGTTTAGGCAACACTTGAGGTAGATGTCAAACTAAGAAGTTGAGACAAAACTAAATGCCAAGTTCTTTCTAACTAACAACAAGTGTATGTTGTGATAAGACATCTCCCAGTGAGTGGGAGGAAGCTATGTCTCCCAGTGAGTAGGAGTGAGCCATGTCTTCCAGTGAGTGGGCGTATACGAAAGTAAAGATTGCCTCTTATATGCATATTACAACCTTCAGCAATGTGATTCGCCATATTGAACTTGAGTGTGAAAGACTGAAGAATTCAAGATCCATTAGTCAGACGAACTTAGCTAAAGAGTGGGAGGATTCATCCTCTAAGCTCAATGGCAAGAAACCTATAAGGTAAACTTGATCTAGAGGAGGTCAAATGGTTTCTACAAAGATGAAAAGCTACATTCATAATCCTTAAGAGTTGTAAAAGTAGCAATCCACATGAGTTTTGGATATTTCAGAGAAGCATATGGCTTCATGTCAAATGCAAAGCAACAAAGAGATAGAATTAAGGGATTGGAATTTGCACGTTAACTCTGTACTGATAAACCACCCTGATTTACTCCATGCAATTATAACTGACAAAATTACATCTTTGTTATCTCTTTAGTTAAGGATCATGGGACTATAATTCTCAAATCCTTCGTTGGATTTTGATGTTTCTTTCTAGGGATAAAAGATTCCATTTCTTGCCACATATATACCTTGATTAAAGGGAATGATCAAACTAGCAAAAGAGTATTTGCTAAACAACGTGTGCTAAAGGGTTAATACCCTTATGAATAAATTGAAAAATTCTACCTGGCAAGGAAGACAAAGAAACATTTTTTGAGAAAATACACTGCAATTGGCAAAATATGACGTTATTGAACCAATGAACGTGAGGGCAAGACACAAAGCTTGGTGTTTCCTTAACGTTGTGGACGTTTACTCGAAATACAATAATGTTTACTTGATTTTTGGCAAGTGTGAAGCTGTTAGATAATGGCTGAACTAGTCAGGAATCAGTAAACTGAAAGAATAAGACCTTTCGAACTAACAAGGGTTTAGGACACCCATGTGATTAGTTCAAACAGTTTTGTATACAAAAAAGGCATTGTTAGGAAACTATCAATACCTAGAACCCTTCAACATAATAGAGTTGTTGAAATGGAGAGATAGACGTCTCTTTGATTTGGTTATAAACATAATGGCATCAATGAGGCTATCAGCCATATGTTGGTAGGTGGACTCATAGCTATTATATTCACACTTAACCAAATGCCTTCTGTGTCAGTCATGACCTTATCCTATAAATCGTGGATGGGCCTTACACCAGGGCCAAGCTCGTTTAGACCATAAGGGTCATCAACTTTATATTCACAATTTTTCTTATGAGTAAAGAAGATTAGGGCTAAGGTATACAAGGTATCTCTTTGTGAGATGACATGAGAATTTGACATGACACATCTTCATTAGTGAAAATGATGGCAGTTCAGTGACTGAGAGAAAATTGTGGGACACAATGTTCATAAAACCCAGATTTCCTAGCAGGAAATGAACATTAATCATAATAAATCTCTTTAAGAGGTTCACAAGTGACAAGGAATAATCAAGTGTTCCTAAGTTCACTGATCCGAGTGGGAGGATTGAGACCATTTTCACAACGAAAGAGGTAAGAGGTAAGTTATGAGAGAATTACCTCACTCATACATAGGAAAAGAATCCTATGAAATCCACCACGGAGCAAATTGTCATCTAGCGAATGATTATAAGGGATAGATTCCTTAATGGATTGAATGCTCTTTTCATCATTTATAAGGTGATGATAACTACCTATAAGTGTCTAAAAGACACTAGAAGGACTTGCTAAGATGAATTGCAAAGTGTCATACAGGAGGATTTGGATTCTTTTTAAGCCAAATACGTGTTTGGGTAATTTGTCACCTAGCTAAGAGGTGATTGGGAACAAGTAGATTCTCAAATCTATTGAGGGCATATAAAACCTAAAACATTTAGTGGCTAAGGGGTACCATAATGGAAGGTTGTCCGTTGTGCGTTTTAACTCTGAACTTTGGCTATGATAACAAGCTTAGTTTTGAAATTGCATCAAGATGATGTAATGACCACCTTCCAATTTGGAATTTTGGAAATTGGATGATGAACTCTACATGAAGCAACTTAAGGGCTTCACATAAACAATCACCCAAATAGTAGTATATGAGGTTTTCACAAGATGAAAGCCTCACCAACTTCAAAATAATCGAAGAACACTACATAAGTCCCAAACGGTCTAGTGATGATTCTTTATGAAGTCATCCTTTGTCAAATGACATATGAAACAAGTGTCAAGGGAATCAAAGGAATAAAGGATAAAAGAATCCTTAAATTCTGAGTTGAGAAAGTCATGGGTTGAACAAATATCTTGATTGACAAGATAAACGGAGTTGCACAAGAAAGATACAGTCTTTTCCACCTAAGACATGTACAAGTGTAATCCTTAGACATCTTAGGATGTTAAACTGCAAACTCATGGACACCCCCGAAGTCAAGGGCATGAACCTAAAGAGGTAACATGTCCTATGAGGAATCCAACATAAAAAAGGTGAATAGAGTACCATGTGAGACTATAGTTGGTAATATGAATGTACACATTGGTGTACATAAGACCAAATGTTTTTTGGACAGACTTGGAAGTTGTTTTTGGTCTTGCTGTGAAATGGGTTATGAGAATAACCATGGATTAAGTTGTCAAGACAACAACTTTCCTTTTGAAAGAATACTCCAATACAAGACTTAGGCAAATGGTGATGGAGTGAGGAAATATACAAAGTATTTTTTTCCTGTTATCCATGGAAATAGAACACAGGACGTATTCTGCCATCATTCAAAGTGCCATATGGCTAAAGTAATTCTTATGAGAGATTGAGAATGAATGGTGGATAGAAGGATCCAAGCGATAACATCTTATGATGAGGATCCTAAGTATCATAGCAAGGAGAAACATACTTTTTGATATATCTCTATAAGAGATATGCTTTCAAAGAAGGAAAGCGACAGTTCAATGACCCTCTACTGACAGAATGTTGGTAGATCCCCTTAATGAGCCCATAGCTTGATTTTCATTGAGTTAGTGAAAATCTTGGGGCGCAAATAAAATGTATGGTCGTGAACTTCTTTTATATGAAGATAAAAGAAATAGTATATATGTTATGAGTAAATACATATAAGGTATACAAGTTTGTATGTCGTACAGGTCAGAAGAGGTTGGTTCACTCACATGAACAACCATCTTCCCATGTTTTGCGAGGGTATGGGAGGGTAAGACGAGCAAATGATCACCATGTGAAGGTTAATAAAAATCTTTGCGTTTGAGTTGCCTCAGTTAGACTGAGATGAGATCTATATGTGCACATATACACATAAAATGGATCGGAGCATGAATATAGACCTGTAGCCAGGCAAAGAACTCTTTTTCACAAATGAGATTGTAAAAGAGATATTGTGAAAAAGAAAGTCCTGGTTTGAATGTTGAGTACATTTTGGAACTAATGTCTATACGGTGAAAGATAAAGAAATCGACGTACACCTCAAAACCATTCACCGTAGCATGCAATTCATACTACAGGTGCTTGAGAGTTAAACTGCAACATGGGATGTGGGTGAAAGATCCCTAGTTCACCACAGTGTGAGTCCCAGGAAGGAAGAATCCTTCCACGATACCCTTAAGACTTAGGCGACATCATGAAAGCTTGGTTTGGTTACAGCTACTTTAGCTGAAGCTCCATGATCACACTTAATTTTGTCAGACGAGTGAAAACTAGGAAAGCAACCAAGTCAAGATGGACTGATGTTTAGTCAAAAAGGAAGATTTACTCCTAGATACATAAGATGTGCTAGTATCTGTAGTCGACCCCTTACTAGCTCTATGTGTAGCTAGTAAGTGCGGATACTATGTGCGTGGAAGGCAATCTGAGTTAATCAACATATTAACTCGAGAGGGATTAGATATGCCATGAGTAATATGTATGGGAGAATCTGGGGCATATGAGGCAATGAACATATAGCTTACGTTTATATATAAAGGGTGTCCTTGGATGCTGATCCGATATGAGGGATTTCTAGTATCACAAGCACCAAATCTTAAAAATGTTTTTGCCCACACAGTCACTGCAGAAGCCAAGTATGAAACAAGAAAGAGTAACGCACTCAAGATGGGAGGCCCATCAAGTGCGAGTGGGAGATGTTGGACTTCGGGTCCAAGTTCGCCCTTGATAGGCCAGACTATTTAATTAGGATATAAGTAGCCTAATCAAATAAGAATAAAATCAGCATTAATTGCAGATTGGGGAATAATTCAGCAATAATTATCGATTTGTTAAATGAGGAACAAATCACCATAATTAGGGAATTAATTGAGAATCAATTAATTACTGTCTTGGAGGGCAAGAAGGAGTGCACACGTTTCCTAATTAGTGGCCTCCATAAACCACTATAAATAGGGTGTGCCTCCTCAATTGCAATTCACCCCGCCATTGAGTTTTCTGGCAGTTCTCTTTTCTCCTACCATCTTTCTGGTTTTGGTGATCTGCTATGCAAATCACAATTAGGCTCTAGTAGTCTAATAATTGTGTGGGCACAAGTATGGAGTATTGGAGCTTTGACCCGGATCCGAACATAGATTCGCCTCGGTACGCCAAATCTCCTTTTAGTTATATTTTTCTTACAAAAAGTTTATATGAGTTTTGAAAACAGGGAATTAAATTGAAAATGTATCATTTTACTATATCTTTTGAATGAAAGTCATTTTAATATTGGAAAATTGCAACCAGGTCCCAATTAACAAACTTCATGGCAACCAGGTTCCTCAAAATCATCAAATTACAATAAAGTCCTAAGGGACCTGGGTGCTATTAATTCCAAAATGAAAGTACAATTTTACCCATTTGTTAGTAATAACAAGTTTAGAACAGCCAATAACAAGTTTAGAACATCCAATGATTGTTAATTGTATGATGCATTTATGATTTATGTTGTTTTATTGATTGGGTGGGAGGGCATGAATTTTTGCTACAGAGATTGTGCTATATTCTTGTGTGTTTAGACAAGGATAAATGAAAAGAATGAAGCTTTATGTGTTTGTAACCCATGTTATACGATTTCAAAACTTGTCATCAATATATAGCGCTCTAAAGTTGTTAATGCTGCTCATGTAGTTGTTAATAGCAACTTTGTTCTACAAGGTGACATAAAAGATGGCGGGTACATCTAAAAATTATATATTATGTTTCTTGCATATAAGGGACAATTTTTAAATGGAAGAGAATATGATTTGTAATATTTGTGTTGGGGGTAGCTTTAGAACAAAAACCATAAAGAAAGGCACTATGTATGAGGAGTTGAGATCATAATTGTAGCATCAATTGTTAAGAGAAAAAAGTAGTAGAATTTTCATAAAATTCACACTGACCTTTTATGCAACAACCTTCATGGACCTTTGTATATTATGAAGGAGTATAACATTTTATTAAATTCAATAGAGAAAATGGTCATTATATGTAGGAGAGAATGTAGATGACAATACACAACCAACAAGGAATGATACAAGAGAGGAATGACATACGGAAAATTGTATTCGCCTTTTGAACTAATATTTTTTGTAGTCACTTGTTGTCGTGTAAGTTGTCATTGGATGCCCTAAACTCATCATTGCTAACAAAGGGGCAAAATTGTATTTTTATGTTTGGAATTAATAACGTCCAGATCTCTTGGGACTTCACCGCAATTTAATAATTTTGAAGGACTGATTACTATTAAATTTATTAATTGAGACTTGGTTACAATTTTCCCTTTAATATTTAACACAGAGTACACGCACATATCAAACTAATCTATTTAATTCACAGGCAGAAGTAACTGAGCATAATCCAAAAGTTTTAAGCTCACAAAGGTAGTATCATTATCAAATAGTAATACACAAAAAGCGAACGTGTTAAACAAGTCAGCTTGAATATAAAATAATTAATAAACAAAGTATGCAGACTTTCATCCGGCATATTTGGTTGAAATAATACATTGGTTTTTTAATATTTTCTTCAAACATTGCAGACTTTTCATAACTTTGCCAAATATAAATATGTTATTTTCTAACAAGTTCTTTAAGGAAAATAATCATTTTATCCTCATGATTAATCCATGCTGTATTGGTGATTATTATAGAGTTGATATGTCGTGTCATAGACACAAAGGCAATGGACAGCCAATTAAGTAAAAGTTTGGTCGGTAACCCATAAATATAATATATTGCTGCATAATGATAAGATGAAGACTAAACCTTGGAATTCCTTCTTGATCATTTCCAATTAAATAAGTAAACTTTGGCTGCTTATTGTAATGAAATCCCCATTACAACTTACAACTCCTTAATTGGTTCATTTCAAACAACCCATCAGGCATCAGCCTAGCTATAATATTCTCACCACTCCTATCATCGTTACAAGTATTATATAGCAATACAATAACTATATAACTAAATTAATAGAAGAGTGTGAACAAGTATAATTATAAAAATTTACCTTCCAATTCATCACATGGTAAATGTGTGCGTTGTTCATGACACTATTGTTTCGCCCAAAATGTACAACTAGAACAATTAAAACAAGGGTGAAGGGGCAAAAATACACATGTGATTTGTCATAAAGTGCGCCCAACAACAAAAATTTTTTTTAGGTGCAAAAACTATGTGGTTACATAAATGGTGTAAAAGTCACATTCTCAGTTAGTAGGATAACTTTCAACGGTTAAGTAGAAGTAAGTTGACTAGAGATGCTGACTGGATGCTAACATGGCAGGTTAAAATGCTAGAGATAAAAGGAAAAAAATTAAATTAAAAGACGCTGGGTTTTGTCCAAAAAAAAAAGACGCTGGGTTAATTATTTGTGATGACATGACAGGTTAGAGTTGAGAAAGAACAAACACTTCCGACTTGCGCAAGCACGATTCCGACGATAGAAACGGGGCAATTAAAGAAGAGCGAAAAAGGGGGAACACCATCGGACGAAGGCAGGTCGACGGAACAACAGAGGCACGGGGAGATCGTATCGGAGGACGATTGGAAATGTAATCGAACCGGAAGGGGAAGGGGAAGCAGTAGGTGGCGAAAATAGCGTATTTTCCATCCAAGTTATCAGCCGAATTGAAGTATCTAGGGTTTTCAAAATTTGGGGAAAAAAACGAGTAGCAGAGGGAAATACGAGTAGCAAAGGGAAATAGGAAGCACATGTTCTTTTAGATTGTTGTCGGCAACGTTTCAGACAAAAGGAATCCAGGTAAGCATCGATTAGGACCCAGAAAAATTTGTTTTTTGTTATGGCTACAGGGAAAAGTGATGAAAACCCTTCGGTTAACCTTTTCGTTTTGTATATTGTAGTGTCGATGGCATCTAATGGTGGGGACAATGACATAATCAGTGTGGAAGATAATGGTGGGGACAACGATATAATTGGTGTGGAAGAGACAGACACAGAGATAGGAAAAAAACCTGAGAGGTCAGTCAAGAAATTTTGTTTGTGAGATAGACATAGGTCTGTTGTAGAGAGTAATATAACTATTGGAGGGAATGGAGGAGGTCAAAATCAGAGAGGGGGAGAGGAAATTGATGTTGTTAATCAAGTCAAAAATGATGAGGATGAGATTGAATACCTTGGAGAGTGGGGAGAGTTAGACATTGAGTTTAGTGATAGTGAGGATGAAGTGGAGAGTGAGGAAGCTGGATATGATTATAGTCATGGTGATGTTAGCAGGAAAGAAGGAATGACAAATTTAGCCGGACATGAGAGTAAGGAAGATATACATGGTTTAAGTGAGGATTAAAGTGATGGTGGGAATTATTTGGGCCTCAGTGGGAGCTGTGATACAGAGGAGAGTATGGATGATGAATTTAATGTAAGGGAGGTAGATGCAGAAAATGATGAATTTAATGTAAGGGAGGATGATGAATTTAATTATTTGGGCCTCGTCCGAATAGTGATTGAATGAGGTGACAACCTCTAGAGTTGGAAATGGAGATCGCACACTCGTGAGAGTGTCTTCGGGTCTGAGAAGAGATAAAGTGATCGAAAGGAATATCAAAGTGAGGAGCGGAAGCCGTCGTGAAGAGGCGTCCGGAGTTTATGTTCTTAGTGGTGGAACAAATTTCGAGGACGAAAATTATTAAACGGGGGGAGAAATGTATCACCCCGATTTTCGATTAAGGGCTAATGGCATTGAGATTGATTATAAAATTATGTAATTAAATATTTTGAGAGAAATATGATATGAATTTGGTGTGCATACATGTGGTATTTAAGATCAAGGGTTGAGATTCATTTCTGATGGGTCGGAATCCTATACTTTGTGTCTATGTGAGCTCATAGTGGAAGTGGATGAGATGGTGACATGTGGCATAGTAGAGGCCTTTGGATGAGGCACATGAAGACAAAATAGCACTTTTCTCTTTCTCCTCTCTTTTGTTTGGTTGTGTGCTAGGGAAGAGAAGAGAAAAGTTCATCATCATCATCTCTTCCATCTATCATATTCTCTCTCCCATTCCTCCATTTTCGGTGACCTTAAGTTTGGAGAGAGAAAGAAAAGCTTGGATTTTGAGTAAGTAATGCTCCTCCTTTGCTCAAAACCTCTTCTATAAAGTTGTGTATCTCATTGAGAGCTACTTTGTAGTGGTTGTAGAATCTTGAAAGGTGTTTATTTGTGAGTTGGAGAAATATGAAAGTGTGAGAATCAAGATTCTGAATTTGGCAAAGAGAAGAGGTAGGCATTTTGAGCATTTTGATATATTATTTGTGATTTTTGGATAAGTTTATAAAAATCTGGAAAATTGCCCTAACTTATGTCCATTTTTGAATATATGAGTTTCATTGTGTTTGATGTTGGAAATGGTTCATTATGATGATATTTGAGTATTGGAGATAGTTTTGAAGTTTGGAATTGTGTTGATTGGAATTTGGACATTGTGTGAATCATAGAGACCATAGTGTTTGATTGTGGTTAGATTGGTTTTGGGATGTTTTTGAGGTTACCATTGTGTGCCTTGAGTGATTTTTGTGTGGGAATAAGCTTGGTTATTGATTTTGGATTCATTGGGATCACTTGGGAAAAGTTGGAAATCTATCTTGTTTAAGCTCTGTTTCACACAGTCTGTTTGCACGAGCGTTTTGAGTGACCAAATGGTATTGGAAAATTATGAAACTTTTCAGTCTTAAAGTTCACATCCCAAGCTTCAAAATGGACATATATTTTATGTCATTTCGTTGAGTATTCTGTGAGATATGGTTGCCCAAAGTTTGGGATTGAAATAGAACTCTGTTTTGGAGTAGTGTGTAGTTTTTGGTAATTCTGTATTTGTGTAGTAATTTCCAGTGATGGGCTATATTTTTCCTTGAAAGAGGACTCATATACCTTTCATTTGGCTTTGGAATCACCTCGTTTCGATTTTTCTAGAATTAGTTATGGTTTTTTGAAGTCAGCCCAAAGTCAGGAAATTTCTGGGCCGCGGCCCAAGCCTTTCTGACCTGATTTAGGCCGCGGCCCATGAGTGGTGGGCCGTAGCCCAAGACCTTCTGACCATATTTGGGCCGCAGCCCAAGGAAGGGCGGGCAGCAGCCCAACCCTGTGTTCCAGCACTTTGTGTTTTCGAAAAGTGACCTTCAACCTTTTATTTCCCAACCTTTTAGGGCTTTCATTAGAGACATTTGTGGCCTCTTAAGAGTCCTAAATGATAACCAACTTAGTGTATTATGGGATTAAGTAATTGGAAAAGAGATTGATCAATTGTCCCTAATTTGGTATAGGATTTGATATCTGCCGAACTCGTGAGCCAACTGTGCCAAAGATTGTCAGGAAAGATACAGGTACCGACTCCTCTCTTATACTTTATGTAAATGTATTGTATGTTTGTCTGTCATTCATTGTGTGGATGCTGCTGCTACTGCTTTGTGATACCCTGTGCATTGAGATACTTTATGGAGTTTTGTTATACATTGTGCTTTGAGATGCTTTGTGGTGCTTTGTGCTTCGTGTTGCTACTACATAGTGTTCACTGCGAAAGCGGGCGTTGTGCATATCACCGCGAAAGCGGGCGTAGTGCATTGTGATTACAGCCGTGAGTGCTGTCGTATGTGGCACGAGCCTGAGATCATTGTGAAGCTGCTGAACATGATGAACATACATGCTCTATGTTTATATATTATATGAGTGTCTTGTTGCTACTGAGATTCTTTAAAATCTCGCTCTTTCCATATGACTAACATTTTCAGATAGGGCGAGTGGGTCGAAAGGGAAGCGACCAACTAGGAGTGGTTAGGGCTTAGGGACATTTTATATTTGGATGTTGGTTATCCTTGTTTTGGTTTTGGGATTACTAAGTGTATATGAGATGTAAATGAATATTTTGGATATGTAATCCCCATTTTTGGGAACTCGCAACCCATGATATATATGTAGATGAACCCGGGGTTTGCCAGGATTTTAGTTTCCGCACTCTGAATTTCTTATGTAATTTGATTTCTCAAGTAGTTATATCCGCAAGTGACTGTGAGACCGGAATTAACACATTTTGAATTGATTTTGAAATACCTCATCCCGAGTTGAGGGATTATAAATTGTTGATTTGATTTTATTGGTCTCTATTTCACTTAAACATCGAAATCCGGATGTAATTACCGTGAGGGGGTTACATGGACTGCAATGATTCTCTATTCGTGTTTAATAGCTTATTGGGTTTTCCTTCCCTATCTTAGTTTGAGATGGACAAAAATAATATGCATTTCTTGTTGTCAGACTTATGTTTTCTGTTGGGTGAAATGGTGGCTTATGATAGGGACATGATTTGAAACTTGAAAAACAAAACTTAAAATGAGGTTAATAGCTTAGTTATAGCATTTTTGGTTGAAATGTGGTTAATAGCTTAGTTATAGCAATGTAATTATCAGCACTAAAAGACCCAAAGATCAAGTTACAATGGCCATGTGCAATGAAGAGAGCTACAATACTAGTTGAAGGTAGTTGATAGCAAATTTCGCAATGATACCCTATAGTTTTGTATTTGAGAAAGTCCTCCTCACAAAGTAAGCCATAGTTACAGAGAAAGAAAATAGCCACATTCTCATTGATTCTTATATGTTCTTGACTCATCTTCATCGATTCTTATAATATGACTCATCTTCATCGATTCTTATAATATAACTCATTCTCAGCCATAGTTACGTTGTTATTGACTCATTCTCATCGATTCTTATATGTTCTGTGTCATTGACCCATTCTGACTCATTCTGATCTTGTTATATGTGCTCTGTTGTTGACTCAAACTCTGCCTTCACAGGCTTCTTCCTATAATATTTTGTCCACAAACAATAAAACTCTGCCTTTGGACCTAACTCCTTGGACTGATCTCCCAACTAAATGTGCATTACTAGATAAACTTAACTAGAGCTGATCAATCCCATTACTCCCTTATAAGAACCTATATAGCCTGCTCTTTTACTATTAGTGATCATTGTGGTTCTTTAATGTACATATGTTGTGTTACATATCAGTTAATAGTCAATAATGTAGTCAGTAATGCTTTTTTGCCTACAGGTTATTTTAGAAATGAAACTTTGTTAGGTTGTTTTACATGCCAACATGCCTCGTGTAAATGGTTGCTTTAGCCTATCGTGTAAATGGTTGCTTTAGCCTCGTGTAAATGGTTGCTATTTGATGTGCTGCAACTTGCTTTATTGTCATTCTGTTTTGCTTTTATTGGCGTGCTGCAACTTGCTTTATTGTCATTATGTTTTTCTCATTCAGGCTCCTACAGGCAGCAAACCTTAACAGAGAAAGAAAAACATGACCCAACCATCCCAACAAGCATCAGTTGACTCGCAACCAACCCAAGAGGCCCAACATCTATCCCAACCAACCCAAGAGGACCAACATCCATCCCAACCAACCCAAGAGTCACGAAACCTTTCTTATACTGCACCTAACCCCACTCTTTCATCCCAACAAATAATTGCAGCAAAAAAGAGCTCTAATAAGTCAAGGGATCATTATGGGTTTGGTATACATTATAATGAAACCACTAGTCGCATTGTTTACAATGTAAGACTGTATAAATGATGTTGTGTTCTTAATAAAACATTGCTTAAACATGTATAGAAGTCTATATTAATATCTTTATCGTTATCATTTTGCAGCTAGGACACTTGTCTGAGTTA
Organism: Inga leiocalycina; assembly: GCA_963242795.1. NCBI lineage: Eukaryota > Viridiplantae > Streptophyta > Magnoliopsida > Fabales > Fabaceae > Inga > Inga leiocalycina. Next base: position 77,999,255 of record OY725323.1, read on the forward strand.
GTGCTTGAAGAAGGGACTGCACAAGAATATATGCGTCGTCATGCAAACCCTTCAACAAAATTCCCCTTACCGAATGAGAAGGAGTTGAGAATGTCTAAGGCTGCAAGTTCTATTAGACCAGGTGCTGCGAGGGTTATTTAGTTCAGCCCCCAACCAATCAATGTAGCTGATCTGTCTCACTTACCGTTTCAGCCAAGAGGTCTTCAATGGCTAGGCCAACCATGTGTCACAATAAGGTAGCTGTTAGCACAGACACAGAGTCAAGTTCATAAGCCCAAAGAGAAATCAAATACCACATCTATATAGTTTCTTGTGTATTCCTGGCACTTTTGTAAATATATGTTGATGCAATACCTTTTTTTATTATCTTTTACATGTCTGTGTGAAACTGAAACACACAAGCTCTATTATATGTAGCTTTTGTTAACATGTAATTTGCACTGGACCAGGTTTATGCTAGGTTATTATATATGCTTTAACTCTTCAAATTTGTTGGCTTACATGTAGCTTTTGGATATTGTTATGTTAACCATGTTGCTTTAACTCTTCAAATTTGTGGGTTGTTATATATGCTTTTGAAGTACAACATCTATAGCTTCATGCTTAGAGAAACCCACGGGAAGGAATGTTGGGATCAAAATCAAAAACATAAAAAGAAACCCAAACTTGAACATATTTGCACAGTGGATAGAATTCTGCATTATCGAACAGACTATAAAATACATACATTAAAACATTGTTCAAATAAGCATTGCAACTCTTCTGCTCACTAAATATCACTACAAGCATTACTAATTAACATCATTTCTTTCATCACATTTAAACGTACAAAAAAACCAACCATACACACGTCATGATCAATATAACCATTGCAAATTTTAACTTCATCCCCATGTTTCGTACTTCACTTTCTCTGTTCCTATATGCTACTTTCAACTGCTTCACCTCACCATTGATTCTAACAAGCTCTTCATATAACTTTTCAGCATCATTCCCTCTTTTAAGTTGTGCTCTTTCATCGTACAGCTTATCTATATCATTGAGTAAATCTTTTATTACTTCATTTGCCCTGTCTCCGAATTCACCATCGTGCTAGGCAAAAAAACCATAGCCCCATCCTGTAAACACAAATAACAGTCATAATGTATGAGTTTCATGACAAAGACAATTCACACAGATCAAGAATTAATCACAGAAATATGCGTCGATACAGAAAGCATCCATGACACCTTTCAAGAACTTCCAATTTCACAACAACAAATGGATTGCTTTCACATACACCTTTCAAGAATGACACAAGAATCGGAGACACCTTTCAAGAATGAAGCAAGAATCGGATCAAGATAAACGCAAGTTAAAAGAATTAATATAACCACAAAAAATCATTCAAAACACAAATAAGAACTCTGAAAGCTCCAATTTTTATTCCTTATTTTCACCTGGTAGTAATTCCGACAGCCGTAGAACCTCCTACCTGGGTTGCCTTCCATCCACGACGTCCACCGTGGAGCAACGTAGTTGTGATGGCACCGTCTCGTCGGACCCTCGTACTCATCCTCGCGACTGGGCTGTCTCATGTAAACAACCCTTCTTCTGCATCTCCCAGTAGTCGAAGTCGAAGATGCCGCCATCCACCTCCCCTTCGATATTGTCCTCCTTTCTCCTTCGATTTGGTTTCTGATCTGCTTGCTCAAGGTCTTCAATTACCCTCTTACTCTTTGCATTTCTCGCCCATGCGAGTTATCGTCGGAATCGTGCTTGCTCAAGGTCTTGGAAGTGTTTGTTCTTTATCAACTCTATCCTGCCATGTCACCAGAAATAATCAACCTTTATTTCTTTTTCAGAAGCATTTTAACCTGCCATGTCAGCATCCAGTCAGCATCTCTAGTCAACTTACTTCTACTTCACCGTTGAAAGTTATCCTACTAACTGAGAATGTGACTTTTGCACCATTTATGTAACCACATTGTTACTTTTGCACCTAAAAAAAAGTTGTTGTTGGGCGCACTTTATGACAAATCACATGTGTATTTTTGCCCCTTCACCCTTAAAACAATATAATACACAATTAACCCTTGCACATCACAATCTTACAACTAATTAATATATCTAATCCTTAGCATGCATGCATGAGTCATTCTTCAATCACCACGTACGTATCTAGCTAGATTAGAGGGTGATAGAACCTTTGTGGTTGGCATCATCAATTTTTCTTTTGCAAGGAGAGAAAGGGATACCATGACCAACTAGCTAAATTTGGTGAAGCTGTACGTGAAATTGAAGTTTATTGCTTTTGCTCTTAAACCAATTTTCACCTGCCATTATATATATATATATACACAAAAGGCAACGCACAAACAAATATTATATAATTTAAGAGGATGAACAAGTATGATCAGTAGAGGTTATTTTAATTATACTAACTTAAAAGTGGATTATTCTTTGATTTCATTTTCTCCTATAATTTATTTAACAACTATATAAATTTGTTTTTACAGAAGGTGGCAATTTAGTGCTCTTAGGGACGGGTACATTACCTTTCATTTTGTATGTTCTTTTTGGGGCTTTTATATCACTTAGCTTGCATTCTTCTTTGTGCTTTGCTTTTATTGTAATCATCTCAGTGTGTATGAGCTTCTTTATTCTTTGATTATATTCTTCTCTTTTAAACTTTTTTAGGGACAAGCATCCAGCAATCTTTTTTTTTATTTCTCGCCCAAAAAAAAATTTTATTCTTCTCTTTTAATTTGTATGTTTTTTTTCTTGTGGCTTTTATATCACTCAGCTTGCATTCTTCTTTGTGCTTTGCTTTTATTGTAATCTTCACAGTGCGTGTGTGCTTCTTTATTCTTTGATTATATTCTACTTTTTTTTAACTTTTTTAGGGACATGTATTCAGCAATCTTGTTTTTATTTTTTTTGGGTCTTATATCACTTGTAATATTCTTCTTTGTGCTTTGCTTTTATTCCAAATTCAATATCCTGTCACAGTATGCTCTTTATTACTAGTATTCTTTGATTATGTTCAGTTGAACTCTTTTGCTAGCTTATGAATTTGTTACACTTTTTGGTCGCAATAAAAACGGACTCTTCTGTTTAGCTTATACGACAACGTAGTATGAACCACGGGTATGTTTAAAACTTGAGACTTTTATTAACTACTTTCGTTTCGCTGTATATGGTAATTAATTATGATTGATGAACCAATTATAAATCACGGAGCAACCTGCCGATAGTTGCCATCATCAAACATAGGAAGCCAGGAATAGGAATATCCAAATAGATTGATGAATGTGAATCAATTCGGTAATTAATTAAGCACTGTCATAACCGCAATGTACTCTGATTCAACTCATAGGGATTATACCAACTTAACCAGAAGTCTCAAGTTTGAGTCATGAAATTGTAGTAGTGCTGTGTTCATCTAACTCTAAAAGCTAAGATATATATAATTTTTTTATAACTCATGAAAAGTCAGTATAACCAATTATTGGTTCTAGTGGGGAGTTTGAAAATGAGAATTAAATTAAAGGGGTAATAAAAAAGCAGGTAGGAAAGGAAAGCAAGGCGTGAAGGTTATGCCTCTATCTTTGGACATCTCGGCCTTGTGTGATGTCCGAGTTAACATACATATGTTAATTTGGAGAGATCAACAGGAGACAAACGTGATATGAAAGCAGCAAAGTTATTATCAGGAGGGACACTTGGCTTGGCTGCAGCGACAGAGAAAGACTCTTTGTGCTTTCTGAGCCAATGATGGGGAGTGATCATAATTTATACTCCTCCAGTCCTTAATATAAGACAACTTTGAAGTGTTGATTTTAGTCCTAAGTATAATACATAGTTTTCATATTTGTCATATAGACAAAACATGTACAACTACATAGAGCACACAAAGATCACAGCCTTGCCACTAACAGTAATCCCTGTACATAAGAGAGACACAATAATGCAACCATACATACTCTACCAACCATCCTGTACAAACCAGTCCTCCTATGACTTAAGACTACAGATGAATACAGACACTAATACATATGACATAATATTAATAGACATCAAACAAATAAATATACTTAATCCCAAACATGCGCGATTCTTCATCCTACTCATAATAACCACTTACTTCTTCTAGATTATTACAGGGTGTTACAAGTCCTAGAACCTGTTTGGTTGGCATCAATTTTTGCTTCAGCTATCTCTGCAAGTAGAAGAGAGGGATAATAGGAAAGATATCAAATCACTGGTATGGTTGAAGATGGCGGCAGCCAAAGGAGGGCGTACAAGAACACAACCATGAAGATCAGAACCACACACAACACCAAAAAGGTTGTGGTCAACCAACTAAGTTTGCTCACTACAAGATACACACCTGCCAAAAATGCCAAAGATAGTGTCGTCAAAGATATGCCTAGAACTGGCATTTGGTAGTTGAGAGCGAAGAGCATTAAATGCAGATCATTTAAACGAGCCCACATGAGAATTATAGTAGTAATGATTGCCCCAAAAATAGAGATTGTGAGGGAGAGAATGAACAAATGGAACATGACATGATTTAACATAACTGATGTCCCTTGATCCACGTCACCCGGCATGGCGAACCCAACGGTGAAGGATGCTGTCATTAAAAGGGTTGAAACTAGTATCAAAGTGTCTATTCTATCTTTATATCGTTCGGTGCTGGGGGATTCATTTTTTTCATCAACTATTGTGTCATTTAAAAACCTAGCAGAACTCTGAGGTTTACCAGCAGATTGCAATGCATTCCATGTAAGTCGCTGCAAATAAACACTTCCATTTTGGTTACACCCAAAGATTTACACTAAACCCTAAAACAAGAATCATGATTTTGACAAATAAATGAACCGTAACTTGCCTGTGCAAGGGATGGATTTTTGTCATGGCTTAGGTCTCCGATGTCTAAAGTTGTTTGGTTTTCTTGGTTCAATATAGCAGGATTGACTCTACTATCCCAAGTCAAGGAATTCACGATTTTGGGATGCTAGTGAAGGGTGGCCAAATGCAAAGGAGTATTCCCATCATTATCCTTCTGGTTTATCATGATAATAAGCTTAGGATGTTGGAGGATGTACCTAACTAGCTCATATTTTCCACTTTTAGTAGTAACATGGAGCAAAGTTCGGCCATTTTTGTCAAGCATCTATGTGGGATCTGGATAGTATTTTAGTAGCTCTTCAACTACTTTGACATGACCTTTACTACATGCCAAATGAATAGGGAAGAATCCATGGTTGTCCCTTTCCATGATGCAAGAAAAACATTTCTTTACTAAGTAGGAAACAGCTTTATGGTACCCCAGAGAGGCTGCTTGATGAAGAGGAAGCCTTCCTTCTTCATTTCTCAAGTGTATCCAATTTGGTTTTTTGTTCAGAATGGTTTGCAGCATATCTGCACAGACAAACAATATAATCAGGATTCGCACATTGGCAGATGAAGATAGATACATATAGGAGAGATACATTGGACAATATTGTAGACAAGTAACTGAATCAAGGAAATGAAGAAATGAATTAAATGTGTCCGCGAAAATTACCCATATTTCTGTTGGTGAGTGCTGGAATAAAGGGAGATTTCCCTTGAGGCTTGAGGTCATACTGGATGCAGATATCCAACAGTTGATCAACAACTTGATTAGAGCCAGCCTCAATGGCCACGTACAACAATGATTTCCCTTCCTTGTTGATTGCAAATACTGCTAAATAATTCACAATTTTCTTAAAGCCAGCCTCCAAATCTGAGCTACCATTCATGAAAGAATCTTGAAAAGCCTTGAAATTCTGAGCCCCATTATAGGCATCAACCATAAATGCCTCGTGAAAAAAGGTGTTTCCTTGTTTGTTGGGCAACAAAGTCAAAGACACCAAGAGCATCATTTGCAAAGTGGGTTGATCTTCACGGTGACCATCTGTCTAACGTCTTACAAAAGGCAACCGAGTGTTGTAGAGGAAATGAATGTTAGAGCCATGGCCTGCTCTTATAGCAACATGCAATACAGTATCATAATTGTTATTGGTCACTGTGAAAAGATAGGGAGCTTGTTGAGCCACCTTCTCAACCATTGCATTATTTCCATAGGCAGCTGCTAAGTGTGGGACAGTATTCCATGAAGGGGTACATTGTTTATAAATAGCATGATCTGGTACAAGGAAATCTTTGTTTATAGTGGAAACATCGAAATCCATAGAAACATATGCAACTGTAAGCAAATTTAAATCCTTGTTGGGTCCATGTTCTTGCTCCATTAACTTGTGCTTCAAACCTGACAATGAAATTTCCATTCCCCTTGAGAATCTCACCACTTGCATTTCCATGTCCCCCATTACCTGTTTTGGCGCTAGAGGTGCTTCTTCCTAATCAGTATATTCACTCCTCTCTCTCTTGTATGTTTTCACCTTAAATGCTCTCCCTCCTCCATGGATTCCATGGCACTGCTCGAACACGATAGCTATATTAGATGCTTCACTTGATGATGAGAAGACATATTTCTGGTCGTCGAAATCTGGAAAAATTTAAGATATGATCAATTGAGCCAGTGTTTGAATCTTAATCATGTATCTATATGTAGTACAAGAATTATTGATATGATGGCAAAGCAGAGTGATGAAATTCGGCATACCGTAATATATTTCAGTGTTGGAATCACCAGGCCATGAGAAGAAAACATACCCATGAAAAGAACCTGACATATGTTTGCTTGGCATTAGTGCCTAAATTCCAATCAATAATATTGTTTCATAAGCGATAATTAGTATGATTTCACTTGGATGTGCAAAGGAATGACATACATACCCTTGTTATCTTCATTCCCAGCGACTGTTCTTGAATATCTTAACTCCAGCTCGGGTTTCGATCGGTCCTCTTTCGTCTCAGGTAGATGCCAAGGCACCCATCTTCTTCTCAAACCAAACTACAAATAATTTAGGGTCAAAAAAGGTAAATTAAGCGCCCTTATATTATTAACCAACCTAAACATTTTTGTCCAACTTCTATATTTATGACAAGAAGAGATATTATGTATGTCAAATATTTAAGGAAAATGACATTAAGGTTCCAATTAAGAAAAATAATGTTAAAAAAATCCCACAGCTTGTCAATGACAAATGAAAGAACAATTATTGACAAGTGGAACAACAACCATTAACAAGTTTTGAGACTTTTATGGTATTATTTTCTTTAACTAGTTTAGTTTAGTTCCCGTGCGATACACGGGGTAGGGCTTTATAATACTATAGTAAATTGTTTATTTGTCTGAAAAATTTGCGAATATCATCTATATAATATAGAAACAATTTCGCACAATTATTTATTATACTGGTTCTAAAACTATACAATTAGTAACATGTGACATATTATGTGGTTGGATTATGTTGAGAAAATTGTCCATAAAGACCTGTAATGAAAATTTATTTGCTAAATGGGACCTTTGAGTGCAAACAATCTTCCTTGTGTGCAAAAGATCTTCCTTTGTGTTTAAACAATCTTCCCATAAGTTCAACATATCGTCCCTATGTGACATTTAATTGTGCTCGAACAATATTCCTTTGTGTGCAAATACTCTTCCCTTAGGTCCCATTTAGCAATAAAGTTTCCAATGAGCTATTTGTGGGGGAATTCTCCCAATTATATTTTAATTGTTTTTAATTAAATGATTAATATACTACATTTTCCCTAAATATTTGCCTAACGTCAGTTTTTTGTGTCTACACTTTAGAAGCAAAAGTTTTGTTGCATATAATTTCATTATAGTTTAAACATTGGCCCTATATCTGATGAAGAAGCAGGATCTCTTAAACCCTAAAGGGTACAAATTCACATGTTTAAAAGTTGATGCTCCAAATGAACAATGATGAGCAAACTCGAAGTACAACCAAAATATTGCATGAAATAGTCAATAAAATTGCTATTTATGCAACTAAATTAAGACATAAGCATAAAATTATGATGTGTGTCCTACAGTATACACCACAAGTATGATGACTAATGTACCTAATTTACAACATTGAAAAACGCTTTGTTGTAACAACATTTGTTCTCATGTTTGTTACTTTGCCAGCATTGTCCAAAAGTAACATCTTGAGGCCATCTTTATGTCTCACTCTTAAAACAGTAACATACAACTGGCCATGCATGAAAATAGATCTTGCAAGGTATAACCCAACAAACATCAAACTTTGGCCGTAGCTTTTATTTATTGTCATTGCAAAGGATGGCATAATGGGGAACTGTCAACGACACAATGTGAATGGCAATGATGTGTTTGATGGTTATAAAATTATTCTAGGGATTAAGACTTTGAGTCCAACATTGTCACCTACCATAATCTTTGCCTGAATGACATGCCTCTCAAGGTAAGTTAGAATCAACCTTGTACCATTACACAATCCGATTGACTTATCAAGATTGTGCATTAGCATAATGGGAAAATCGACCTTAAGTCTCAATTGATGATTAGGAATCCCAGACATAGAGATCATATTTAAAAATTCCATAGAATACATAGCAACAATGGAATCCTGTAACACATCCTACCTAGACACACTATCAGTAAATTTGCTGTTTGCATTGGTATGATTTTTTGTTCCTGCCTTATACTCTAAATGGTTCTTTGGAATTCAGATGTGGATTTGTAAAGTTGTTTGTTTTGATTCTTTATGGTTAATGATTAGTTATATGCTTATAAGCAATTCTCATAAAGGGTTGAATTGTTAGGTTTACAGTTCTTATGGTATATTGTAGCATTTGTGTGTGTCCCGTACATATATCTTAGTTACTTTATACCTAATATTTATAATCATTACAAACTTCTATATAGGCTGTTAGTCAGAGAACGTCTTTCTTTTCATTTGATAACATTGGTGTCTTTTTATTATGTTACATCGTAATTTTCTTAATCTTGATTTTTTTAGAAAGTCCGTTACCTAAGAATTTGTTATTATTAGATAATGCCATAGGTATGTTGTGTGAAATTCCGTTACTCTTATTTATATTTAATTACAAAATAAATATAACTTTAATATAAATTTCCATTAAAAGATAAAAAATCTTAACCGTGTTCAAGATTTCGACTTAAATGTATGTTTTCAAAATAGAGGGGAGGTGCATGTAATTAAAGTAAAACATAAGAGTGTAAGAATATTTTACTATTAAATTTATAATCTAGTGTACAAAAAATGTTATTACATGTACTAATGAGAACAAAGTTTCTGCTTTAAACCAATGGCAAAAGGGGCTTCATACCTTCATATTTTTAAGGATAGATGATCCTCTACTATATACTTAAGCTATTATACATACTAAATGAAATTTTGCATATCCAATATTGATATTGCTCATATACATATGCATAAATATACCACAAAGTATATACCTGATATTTTAGGTATATGAGACATTGAAATTGAACCAGCTTCATTAACACTACCTTGTAGAAATGCAGACACATCACCTATGACTTTAAGCAAAAACAAACTCATATAAACCAAGATCAGAAGATAGCATAATAACAACACATAAGTCAATTATGTCTTTTGTCACATGCCTGGAATGTTTGTGATGTCCGATAATACCGGTATGAAAATTTCTGTTTGACTACTTGTGGGGATACAATTATCAAAAATTACATCTTCATGGCCTGGAAAAACACATTACATGTATTGCAGAATTGAAAACTTTTGGATACGCAACCTAAACTTTGAAAATAACACAGGAACAACCTTCTCATAAAACAATCAAAAGTATACCCATTGTTAAAGCATGTCCATCATTAATGTTGATAAAGTTAGTATTGCTTCCTTGTCGACTTCTCTTGTTTCACAATATTTGCATCCTACGAGTCCTCACTGTTGTAGTACAACCACCCAAATAAACACATTATGTTAATAAGAATTTATATCATGGAATTCAAATGATATGAAAAATCTGTGTGATTATTGTTGAATGATTTATTCATACCCTCTCTTGCATTTTCATTACTTCTTAGTTGAACACTAACACCTATCATTCTCTTCCTCCTTCCCCTGACAACAAGAACTGATAAATTGAGATGTCCCGCCAGATTATCCATTGAAGGATAATGTCTGGATGAATGATGAAGTAATGAAAAGGAAAATTAAGCAGTAGAAATTAAAAAACATCATCTTGTTGTGGCAAGCGTATTCTATACGTATACAATGAATAAAAGTGCACACAAGTCACTGGAGCAACCTATCAAAATTCAACATTTTTCACATAAAATAATTATAACAGTGTTATCATACTGATTTGACCGTGTCTTTATGTCTTAGGGTTAAATACAAAATTTTAAATCTAAGAATTGCAGTATAATACAATATTTGGGTTGTCAAAAGCCTTTTTATTTTAACTTCCTAAGATAAAATTAAGTGCTAAGAGAAATTGGTTAAAAAGGGTTTTAGAAATTAAATTTGTTTTAATATTAAATGCAATGAACAAACACACCAAAATAAAAAATAAAATGTAATTTAATTTAATTGAATACATAAACAAACATGCCACTCCATTAAATCATATGCAAAGTATATATATAAATCCCACAAACACAAATTTAATTCACACATTATACAAACAGTAATCAATTCTCAAGTAAAATATTTAAATAACAAAATAAGCCAAATTAAATAACTCCCCTGTTCATGTGCATGAAGTTAAAGAGGAGATGCACATATTGATGATGTCAACATCCACAAACTCATTGTAGAAGATCCACACATGGTTTCACTCCAAACTGATCCATGGCCTAATAGTTATGGCAGACGATAATGGTTCTAGATCCAAGCTTCTAGTTCTCTATCTTCGGTTTAGGTCCTTTGGTGCAATGTGGGTTGGAATTCACCCAGACTAAAACTCACCCAAAGTGGGGGTCAGAAACTTCAAGGTTTCATCGAAAAATATAAAACTACACCGGAGAATTTCAAACATAGCTGAACTCACAAAGAATTTCAATAGATGATGCTGCTATGATTCTAGGCAAAAAGGCACTGGAAATGTAAGGAAAAAGCCTTGTCGGAAAATGCAACTTTGCCCAAAATGGGGTCCAGAATATGGAAATGTCTGCTGGAAGCTTCTAACCTTGCTGAAAGTTGTAGAGTCTCAATGGGTTTCACAGAATGTGGATGAGAATGATATGACTTAGCTTGAAAATCTCTCCCTCAATGTTTGTATCATCATCAATAGTGGTAAGGACGGAGAACGCAAGTGCTAAAAAATAGAGAAGTGTCGCTAGTGTACAGGGGAATGAGGAAGATGGAGGTTGTGGCCGTTAGTGGTAGTGGTGCATGGTGGACTTCTTCTTAGCGATGGTGATATCTGAAAAATGGAGAAGGAGACCACGGTGATGATGGTGGTGAACTCCGGTGGTCTTGGCTTCTCTTCTCTAGTGATAATGATGACAGAGTAGGCTTATAGTGTTACTCTCAGCTCTTTTATGCTCTACTTCTCAATAGTAATAGTGATACTGGTGGTGGTAGTAGTGAAGATGAAGAGAAATGTGGTGGTGTTTAAGAGTGAAGGTTGACAGAAAGTGGTTTGAGAACAGAGGGAGGTGACGGTGATCAATGGTGGCGAGAGGGCATTGTGACTGGCGGTAGCCTTAAGAATGTAACGGCGTAGAATGTAACTGGCGGTAGTCGAACAGAAAAATCGAAATGAAAGAGTATTTATAGAGGATCGGAAATAACAACTAATCCATACACGTTGCCAAAAAGTCTGGAAGAAGATGAACTCAAGATGCTTGCACCCACTAAACACACGATCAGAAGGTGGGCCAACAAAAGGAATGTGGTAGAATGGTAACTGTCAATGAGCCTGCCAGATCAATATATGATGGCAGAGAATTAATTCTTGTAGAGATGAAAGAGAATAACATCGTGATATAGCAAATCAGGTGACTTGCTATAAACGACATGAAATATTATAGAGGAAGCTGAATAGGAATACCTCCAGCCACTATTCACATGATCAGAACATGGTCAGCATACACAACGTGGCTGGTTTGTAACCGTCGTGGATCTCCAGAGAAGAATAAGGGAGGGCCAAGAAGTAATATAAGAGGATGAGAGAGAGTCCAAAAAGCTGATGTGGCTACATAAGAGACAAGCTTTAAACCTTCCAATTATATATATACAAATATCTCGTCCCTCATCCGTACTACCAATATCTCCAACAATTAAAGCAATAACTTCATTGGGTGCTAACATATTGTACCTATATGGATATGGCCCTCTTTTATGGATTAGGTTTATTCCTATGGATTGACTCTCTTAGGACGTGACAACATCACGTGCCATTTGGAATACTTTGACCAATCAGTTATCACTGTTTAACATATGTTAAAGACCCCTCACAGTATCATGATTCAAAGTATATTGTCGACGATTTGTATGAGAACTGCAAATCAAACCGATATCAAAACTTATCGGAATTAGATCATTGTATAACAAAATAATACCATAAATGTGATAGACAACCAAGCATCTACAGAAAAAAAAAACAATTACTTTACTACAGACATTCTGTGAGAAATTTCATGGTCAGTATCATATATGTATATTGAGAATATCTTGGTGTCCTACCATCAACAGGAAGCATACTACCTATCATATGCATATTCTACCCAGACATCTTATAAACAAAAGGTCTATGGCCTGCACTTATTTCAGGATCAATCTAACCCCCCATGGATGTAAATGCAAACATAGAATTATACTCCCTTTGGTCTTTTTTATAAGTAACTTTTATCAAATGAACTGTTGGTTAAGATTAGTTAAAAACAATAAATATATCAAAAATATCATATTTCTTCCAAATATGCCTCTATTTATGAAAAGAGCATAAGGGAGAGAATGAGTAACAAACATGAAGGAGTATGAGTATAAAATATGAGAGAGAATATGTAATAAATGAGTAAATGAAAGAGAATTAGTATTGAGTAGGGGATAATTAATATAAAGATGTGTATTTAATAAGGATAGAAAAGGAAAAAGTAGTTTAAATTTTAAAACACAGGGAAAGTTGTTTATAAAAAGGACAAACCCCAAGAGAGAGAAAGTTGCTTATAAAAATAACCGGAGGGAGTATTTTCTACCGTTATATCTAAATTCTGCACAATGCAGGCTTCCACTCGTCAAAAGATCTTTTAGATATTGCACAAGTTCCCTGATTTCATATAGTCTTATCTTCCCTTGAAGGCAGCACATTCCAAACTTGGGTGAACAATATGGATTATCTTTATGCAGCCTTTCATTAAACCAAAACTTTGTTTGCAGTAAACACATACATAACCATGATCACTCAAGTCTTCATACTCTGGCAAATCTTCAAATCCCATTAAAGTTACATGAGTTAGAGATTCATAGAAAAAAAAAATATGAATAGAATTCAGACCATTATTTTATATTTACATTGACGGTACTAAATGTGCGGCTCATAATTTCAATTTCTAATGTAAATACCTCAAAATTTTAAATTTATTGAAGTATTATATATTAAAGCCATTCATACAATTCTCACCCTTTTTTTCCAAATTCTATAAATTTGCACTATTTAAAAAATGAAAGTTTAAATGCCATCCAATAAAGTCATCACCATCACAACAAACAATGTTTCAAACAACATATTTATGAATAAAACCTAAAGTCAGTGCAACAGCTACATTTATCAAAAGTTTTATAAAGGTACAACTTCATTAGGCTGAAATTAAACTATGGCAACAATACACACATAAATGAATGACGGTAGCAACACAAGCATGTTGTACATCAGGTATAAACTTTATTAAGAATAAAGACACGCCACTATTATATCATGCAATAACATATAGAACATAAGAGTGATGTTCTTATAATGTAATATATTCATCCAATTAAATATATGTAAGAAAAGGTTAAAAAAGATTAATTTTTCATGCAAGCTGCATATTCAGCATAAAGAAATGTTATACATGGTGGAGAATATTTCGAATAACATATTAAGGAATCTATAATCAAAACGACAATTAATATCTAAATCGAATAATAGACTAATAAATATGATAGATAATTGTGTTTGTTATGATAGCACCAGATTATGTAGTGTTTGAAATTTCTCCCCTAAATATGTTTACAGTTCCAGTTATTATATTGTATAATAAATGTAAGTTAAGGCTTTAAAATGAAGAAAACATATTATTTAGATAATGCCAAATCTAGTTACATATTAAAATTATTTTTATATTCTTAGTAGATAACAACAATTAAAGAACCACATGATTTGTAAAACAATTATATACGTTATATTCGTGAAAAATTTGCAAAATATATCAGCCACCAAAGAATATAGGAGCAACCAGCGGATGGTAGATGAGAACATGTTTCATGGAGAGAAGTTGATGGTGATGTCCCAATCGCATAAGCAAATCCCATCGTTAAAAGAGAATTTGTAATGCATATAAATGAAATGAAACAATTTGATCTGGGTGTGTGTTCATATAATTTCAATCTGATAGAAATTTATTGAACTTTTTTACTTGTGGACAGTTTAAATTTTTAAATTATATATACATACATATATATATAAATAATGAGATAAGTAGAATATTAAATGTCAATTATATTCTATATTAAAAATGGTGTTTGTTATAATCCTCCACCATTAAGTTCACTACATATCATTCCCTCTGGAGTCTGGACTAAAACTTATTTTCCAAATATAAAAAAACAGTATTAAATAATTAACATAAACAAACATTATGGTAGAACTAACCGACATCTTAGAAAGCATTCAATATAAAAAAGAATTAAAGTGCAAATTTACGACATTTAACTTAGTTTTTCTGATAGGTACTTTTTGTAACTAATTAACATCTTTTTGTAACCGCCAATGCTGTAAATTAATAGGCTCCGAAGTTAGTCAAAAATTAAAAGAAACATTAAATACAACTTCAAAACGGAGGATAATTATGAGAAAAACATCCAATTAAAAAAGACCAGACATGTCAATAATGCATTTATACAAAAGTGACACTACACTGTACGATTAGCTTGAAACCAGAATTATTCTCTTCTCTTCAGTGCTTAACTTTTAAATTTATGATCCATTATATTTGCTAGGAATTTTGATATCTATTAGGATCCTTGGCGACTCGACCTAAGTTAAATTGCCATTTACGACATTTAGCTTAGTTTTTCTTTGATTAACCCCATGACAAGGTTAAATCACTTGTCATAACAATCAGCATTAAATTTCTAGTAGATATATCTCTTCGGCATCATTCATATTCATCAACCACCTTAAAGGGACAACAATAGGCAATAATCCCGTTTCAACAGCACTTAATTGCCAAAATTCTTTTAGAGAAGTTCTCAATATATATAATCTCAAAACTATAAGATGATGCATCACTACATGTACCCGAAAATCACACAAACGTTGCAGTTTCTGATAAAGATTATATTGAACTGCCTTTTGGCGCGTGGTTGATGAAACCTTCTGATGTCCTCAACTTTGTATATCATTTAATTGTATACTAATACATACATTACAAATCAGAAATGTCTCTCAAAAAATTAAAAAGAACAAAAATAATAGATAAGTTGTGGTCAGAAGAGAAAACGTATCTATGGATACAGACTATTAATTTCCAAACAACAAATCCACACCAGACATCTATTATATCAAAGTAAGATTTCCTTATAAATACAAACTATTAAATTTAACATATTGCCATATTTGTGCTACAAATATATATTTATTTATATTATTAAAAATAAATTATTTGTAAAGTTTTGAAGATAGAATATGAAAATATAACGTAGCACGATATACGTCTGCCAAGTACACTTATCTTGAAAATATTTGATTTATTTTGATTCAAGTACCTCCCATGATATTTTATTAAAAATAATAGAGTTTATATATTAATATTTTTTTATTCTTAAAGTTTGGTAGTTAAAATCTAGAAATATCCCGCCCCGCAGCGCTATTTTCCAACTACACCTATCCTGATGGTATTCACTTATTTTGATTCAAAATATTTGCCCTAAATATAGTTATTACAAATGTATATTAATTTTTAGGTTAATATTATTTGTTTTTTCAAGTTCTAAAGTTAGGCCAGGTAAATCTCAAAAAAGTTCCCCATGATATCTCATTTCCGGCATTTCCGGGTACACTTATCTTAGTAGTATTTGATTTAATTTGGTTTTACCTTGTGGCCCTTGATGTATTTATTCTATAAATATGAACATTTATATCATAATATGATTTTATTTTGAGTAAAATACTCTAATCATCCATCTATTATGCCTTAATTACACACACATCCCCTCTATTCTGAAAACCTACATAAACCTCCCTTGAAATTATAATATATGTCACACAAACCTTCCTTATATTTTTAATATTCATTTTTCATCCAACTAATCATTAATTGACAGTTAAGTCTGACTCTCAAAATTTTTTGATTCGCCTCTATAACATAAGAAAATTATTTAAAACTTATATTCATCAAAAAATTATACAACCAAAAATAATTATAATATATGTTTTTATTAATTTTAATATGTTATCAAATTTATTAATTTTTGATTATATTATAAAATTTTATAATTTTAATTACTCACCCTATTTATTGAAATGTGTTTATTTTGGGTTTTTTAAAATTGGATAAAAGCGTATTTCAAACACATATTTTTGTTATAGAATAAATAATATAAGTTCAAGACATTATATAAATAATTCATTGTTGCCACTATAAAAAAGATGTGATTTAGTAGCGGTTAAAAATAAGTATTAGTAGCGGTTTTAACCGCTGCAAACAACATTAGTAGCGATTAGGAAAACCGCTACAAAATCGTATGTTGCAAGCGGTTTTATAACGATTATATAAAAATGCTACTCAAGGAAAATAACCGCTACATCCTTTGTAGCGGTTCCACCAAACCGCTACAACATCCCCATGAACGAAATTTTTTTCAGAGATATTTGTTGTGGTTATATAACCGCTACAAATATAAAAAAATTGAAATTTTGAAGGCGGGAAAAGAAAAATAACATTTTTTTTTAATTTTGTAGCGGTTAATAAACCGCTACTAATTTTAAATTTTTATGAAATTTGTAGTGGTTATAAAACCGCTACTAATTTCATGAAATTCAAATTTAGCACAAAAAAATTTAATTTGAGTTTATAAAGCCGCGTTTGTTAGTAGCAGTTTAATAATCGCTACAAATATTTAAAAAAATTTTAAAAAATATACGATCATTTTTTTCTGTTTTTTTAATATTAAATTAAATATTTTATTTTTTTTATTAGTTTATCTAATTTAATTAGCTGAATATTCAATAGTTTAACTTATTAATAAATTAAAATAAAAAATTTAATTTAATTGGATTAGTATAAAAATTATATTAATAATATTATTAAGGATACGTAGGTAATAAGGAATTATTATGTTGTCTAATATAATGTAATTGTGTATGAAAAATAGATGAAAATGAGATACATCTCTGAAATATCTGGAAAAAAAATGGTGAGAATAAATTTTTTATAAAGGAAAGAAGTATTGTAAAAAAATTAAAAAACTTGTTACCATATTTGATCGTATTATTTAGCTTCTCTACTCATATAAAAGAAGTTGTACGTAAGAGAAAATGAAAGAAAGGGAAGGTGAAAAGAAATTGAGGAGTGTTTGAAATGAGTTGTGGTAAGGGGATTTATAGGGATCCATGTACTTTTTGTAGCGGTTTTTAGTTAATAGCGGTTATTTTTATTTTTGTAGCGGTTTAATAACCGCTACAAATATTATTTTATTTTTTTTAAATTTTTTTTCCTGTTTTTTTAAAGACAAAAGCATAATTTGAATTTGATCACTCATCGTCGCTATCCCTACAGAAATTATGTAGAAAAGTTATTGTTAGGGATGTATTATTAAATTTAAAAAATTTAATTTAAATGATGTGGACTTAAAAAAACTCACCGTCGTAGAGGTAAATTGTCATCATCTTCAGGGAAGTAGTTTTCAAAATCGGCTGGCTGAAATGGCTCACTCTCGTAGGCGATGTTATCGCCTTCACCCATGTCGTAAAGGTCTCGTGGCTTTAAATGAACGACGATGTGCCAATCCCTGTGCCTCTCATCCTCGACATAATAAACCTGATGTGCCTCTGAAGCTAGAATATACGGCTCATCATCTTGAGAAATACCAGTATGAATCGGCCGTGAGAAATTGACTGATGTGATCCCTAAGTTGTCAGTTGTCAGTCCCCGAGAAGTAGTGGTATTTTCCCACAAACACTTGAATAGCGTCACGGTGAAACGGCCTTGATAATTAAGTTCAACCACATCAAGAAGCTTGCCATAGTAAGGGACGCCTCCGAACTGCATGTTGACGTCACTGCTGCTCGCATAACTTCTTGTCCCAAATGTGTCATAAACACCCAAATTCTGAGTTTGCAATCCTTGATCCTGTGAAACCGTGCAACACTTAAAACCATTAACATTGTATGCTGTAAACCTTTTTGCATGATCAAGAGGGCCGATTGTGAGAGCTCTGAAATCTGGTGAGTGTGGGTTGTGGTCATTTAGTATTCTGCGCGCAAACCAGCTCAGGAATTCTCTGTGGACCCTCCTATCAACTTCCAAGGATGTCTATGTACGGATCCTGAGTTGACGCTTAACACGACTTCTGAATTCCCTGCAATTAATAATGGAAAGGCGATAGTGAAATGAAAGTGAGAAATGTTACGAATGATATAGATCGAATAACATGTGAGTGTACAATTCTTACCGTATGAAAGGTTCAACTTGAGTGCAATTAATCAAGACATGTCTATGTGATTGCAACTTCTCAGTTGCCGTTAGTTTGAAGTTCTCAGTTGCTCCAACTGGTTTACCAACACCAGGGATAAATTGTAATATCCCAATTTTTGATTAAGGGCTAATCATGATTATTGTGGAAATTATGGATTTAATTGGAATTATTATGTGTTTTATGGCAATATTAATTAATATGTCATAATTAGTGAAAAAAAATTGAAAGAATGGAATTATTGGCCATGAGTTGGTAATTAAGGGAGAAATTAATTACTAACTAAGAAAAAATGAGATGTGTGATTAAAATGACTAATGGAGGGATTACAGTAGCTAATTGGTGACTTATTTTGGGTAAGCCAATAGCAATTTGACATGTGGCAAAAGTGGGTAAAGAGAGAATGTGTGTAAAAGTCAATGAGGGAGTATTTTATTTGGTTTCTCTCTCTTCCTCTCCTCTCTTTTCACTAAAGGCATGAAGGGAGTATCATTATTTTCATTTCTTCACTCCATCTCTCTCTCATTCTCTCTCATTTGGTCATAGTGGAAGGAAAAGGGAAAGATAAAGCTTGAGAAAAGGTAAGGAAAATGATCTCCCTTGCTCAAACTCACTTCATTAGTGTTGATCCTTGGAGTGAGGCTTCATTTTGGTGTGTATAGTGTGCCTATTGGCGGTGATTTCAAGAATCATGAAAATCTGGTTGTTGGAGAATCAAAGAGTGTTTTTGAGAAAGTTGATAAGGTGAGTGACACCAATCTTTCTATCTATATTTCATGTCATTTAAAGTAGTTTGTAATTTCTGGAAATTTTGGCTTGAATCCGAAAATGAGTGCCACTGTTCATTTGGTATGTTTTTTGCATGAGAATGGTATATTGGAATGAGTTTAGGATAGATAGATTGATTAAAGGTTGAAATATTAAGTTTAGTGATTTTAGGAAAATTGATTATTTGTATTGATTCAAACCAAAGCATGATAATGGAGTAGGATTTTGTTAATTTTGATGTTTCAATTGGATTCCTTGGGTGTTTTTGTGTGGGAGTAGCTTTGGTTTGGTATTTGGGTTCATTTGGATCACTTGGTAAAAATTATGGAAGTGTTGTCATACCTTCTACGTTTTCTGGTTTCTGATAATCATGCTCGAGTGAGAGTGGGTGTGCTTGAGTGAAGGAAGAACATCACTCGAGTGAGGGAAGATAATGCTCGAGTGCTGTGTGTATTTTCCCTTCTGGCCTTCAGTTCTTATGTTGCACTTCCAGGCGAGAGGCAAGAGTGTTGCCTCACTTGCAAGTGTTGAGGCTTCTCACTTGAGTGAGGTCTTCTTCACTCGAGTGATCCTTTTCTGTGAAAGTTCTTGTGCTCTCGCGCAAACACTTTCTGTCCTCACTTCCTAGCACTTGAGGTGCTGTTCGTACCAATACTCGAGTGAGGGCTTTTGTGCTCGAGTGTCCGCACCAATGCTCGAGTGAGACCATTTTCACTCGAGGTGACCATTTTCACTCGAGGTGCAGCAGTGAAAAAATCAGTTTTTGTGCTTCCAAAAGGGGATATTTGGGATAGTTCTTCCGACCCTTTAGGAGTTTTGTTAGGGGTATTTAATGACTCTAAAAGAGCAATAATGATAACCAATTAAGTATTATGAAGTGAATTAAGTCTTGGAATAGAGTATAACTCTTCATCCCTAATTGTGAATATAGGATTTGACATTTGCCCTACTCGGGAGAGACCGGCGCTAGGACACGCACGGAAGGATCAAGGTAGTGACTCTTCTCTCACATTGTGTATGATGTTTTGGTATGCATAACTTATCATTGAATTTGTGAAATGTGTGCCATAGTACATTATGGTGTGAGCACTTCAGCGTAAGCTGTATAGGGATTGACGTTGGTCATCTCTAGGTTGGCCATTGAACTGCCGTCGTAATCAATATGGATCTTTGTGAATCCAACCCGTGGGGCGGCGTTTGTGAAACCAGCCGTGGGCTGTGTGTATCTTGCCTGTATGGCTTGCGTTATGAAATGCTTTATATGGATCCCAGCTGTGGTGAATTATATTGTGTGGATTGTTGTGATGCAATACAGCATGAGCAATCGTTAGGAATGACATGTGTCATACTAACCATTGCCATTGAACTACCGTTGTAGTTGCTTGTATGAATAATGATTTGATTCCATGCCTTATTATTGTACATTATATGATTGATTTGACACTACGGGGATTCTTTAGAATCTCACTCTCCCAAAATTAAACAATTTAGACAGGGCTGAAGGATCGAAAGGCAAACGGGTGACGAAGAGCGGGTAGAGCTCCGTGTTAGGAGTTTCTTTTTGGTTATTGGTTATCATTGTATATTATTGGATATTTTGTGGGAAGTATATGTATATTTTGGGATTTGTGATGTAGTTTTGTGTAATCCCCAAGTAAAGGGTATGAATTATGGGCTTTATGCCTTTGTATAAACCCTTATTAAATGAATGGAACCCGAGTGAGTCGGGAATTTACTTTGCACTCTAATAATTGTAAATGGAATCCACCTGTACCGGCCATATTGGTTTTGTATTATGAATATGAGACCATTGTGAATAAATTTTGAAAAAGTTTTTGCAAATCTGATTTTGGGCAAAAGATTACATTAATAAGTCCCAATTTGAAATATGGTCTCTAATTCTACATTAATTACGTGTTTATGAATATAAATCTCGGCCGTAATCATGAAGGGGGTTACATAAATTCTCCTGATGTCGGCACAGGTTCAGGACAATCGTCAACACGAGGTGGGAGGTTGAAAGCTGTCTCAAGATCATCAAAGTACCTTGATAAAAAATATAGCACCTTATCCCCTATATAGCCTTCAGCTATAAAACCTTCTGGCCATGCCTTATTCCTTACGTAAGATTTTAATTTCCCAAGGAACCTATGAAGTATAGAAGAGAAAATTGATATAAAATGCTGAAAAGGATGACTAGCAAACATTAAATACGGAGAATAAAGCACATATTTAAAATGAGTACCTCTCAATCGGATACATCCAACGATATTGTATTGGTCCAGCAAGCTTTGTTTCATGAACGAGGTGGATTGTAAGGTGAACCATCACAGTAAAAAGGACGGAGGAAAGATCATCTCCAAATGACAAAGCGTAAGAATGATTTTGGACTGCAGCTGATCGAGCTCCTCAACGATTAAAATCTTAGAACACAACTTCTGAAAGAAAGAACAAAGTTCCACCAAAACAATGGAAACATTGGGAGGAAGTGCATTCTTTATAGCCAAAGGGAGTAACTGCTGCATAAGAACATGTGAGTCATGACTCTTCAGACCAGTAACCTTTTGAGCCTGCAAGTCAATACATCGAGAAATGTTGTTTGAATACCCATTAGGAACTTTTAATTTTTTCAACATCGCAAGGAAGACTTCCTTGTTCAGTTTTGTGAGGGTAAACTTTGCCGGCTGAAATTTGTCATGCTCATCTGGCCAAGCGTCTTCACGAACTCCCATGGTGCGTAAATCTTTCCTCACTTGAAGGTGATCTTTTGTCTTGCCGGGTTTATTAAGCAGCGTATACAGCACATTGTCGCAAACATTCTTTTCAATGTGCATTACATCAAGACTGTGACAAAGTAAATTAGATCTCCAATATGGAAGAGTGAATAAAATATTTATCTTCTTTCATTGCTAAGGCACCGAAGTCCTGCGCGTCTTTTGGCGAGTTTGTGCTGAATCATCGCATTTTCCAAACTCAAAGTATGCTCAAGCTGCTGTAAGATATATGTACTGGACAAAGTCTGAGGTGGTCCTCTTTTTTTTTGTTTCCTATTGAAGCGATTCCGTTGCAATATGAACTTATGCCTTCCATTGAGAAACCTCTGATGCCCCATAAAGCACCACTTTCGGCTGTAGGGAAGGTGCACTGCGTCAGAGTCAAAATTGCAAGCTGGACACACCGACCTAGTATGCACATTCCAACCAGATAATGTGCCAAGGCCAGGAAAGTCACTAATCGTCCACATCAAGGTTACACGCAAGTTGAATAAAGTCTTGCCGTAAGCATCATACGTCTCCAAGCTGAAATTCCACAGGTCAAGCAATTCCGCAATAAGCAGTTGGAGATACACATCGATGTCATTGCCCGGTGCCTTTTTGCCTGGAATGATCATAGACATAATGCAAGATCTTTGTTTCATACACATTCAGGGGGTAAGTTGTAGGGAACTAAGACTACCGGCCAAATACTGTAATTTGTGCTAAGATTCCCAAAAGGATTGAAACCATCAGTCTCCAATGCTAGCCGAACATTTCTGGGGTCAGTCGCGAAATCTGGAAAGTCGTTGTCAAATGTTTTCCAAGCATCTGCATCCTGGGGATGTCTTAATTTACCGTCTTCATTGTTATCAACGGCATGCCACCTCATGTGCTCCACAGTTTTAGACAACATAAATAATCTTTGTAGGTAAGGTTTCAAAGGGAAGTACCTGAGAATCTTTGTAGGTTTCTTCTTCTGCTTTTTCCCCTTCTGAATTGTCTTATACCTTAATGTGTGACATCTCTTACAAGTCTCCCTGCTGGAATCGTCTCCCCAATACATTATACAATCATTTGGGCATGCATCAATCTTTTGATAGTTCAACCCCAACCTGTTGATAATCTTCTTGGCCTCGTAGAATGTTGTGGGAATCTCAGCGTCGGGGAATGCATCTTGTAATAATTTGAGCAATATCGACATTCCCTTATTTGTGATTCCACACAAGCACTTGATATGATACAATTTGATCAAGAAAGATAATTTAGAATATTTACGACAACCTTGATATAAAGGATGATCTGCTTCATCCATCAAGTTGAAAAAATCCTGAGCTACTTCATTCCTCATAAAAACTGGCTCAGAACCGTGCACTTCTTCGTTGAAGTTGTTGCCTTGAAATCCAAACGCATCACGCACAGCATCATTCACATGATCATCTTTATCTACTTGAACGCCTACTTGAGAACTTCGAGGAAGAACATCATCATATCTAATGCCGGCCTTCTCACCATGAACTACCCAGAACGTATAGTCCTCAGGGAAAGGCTTCAGAAGCAAATGCTCCTTCACAATATTTCGTGCATGCTACTTCTTGAACTTGCATCTCCAACACGGACAAACGATCTTGCCATTACAACTGGCGTGAGTGAATGTGAAATCCAAGAAATTATTTAATCTGTACAAATATTCTGGAGAATTGCGCGGCAACCTGATCCATCATTTATCCATAGCTACTAGTGAGAAAGAAGAAAGTATAGAGAAGAAGATGAGTGAATAGAGAATGACGAATGCCAAGAACCTTGTATTCTAAAATTCCAACGTTTAAACTTTTGTAGCGGTTCACAAACCGCTACACTAACCGCTACAATTCTAAAAAATTAGTAGCGGTTATATGTATAAAACCGCTACTAATTTTCAAGCTGTTGAAATTTTGCACACAGTGGTGGGAAATTTAAAATTTAAAAGTTGAGTATTTGTAGTGGTTCTATATATACAACCGCTACTAATATTAAAGCCGTTGGACATTAAATGGAAAAATTATTTTTAATTTGTAGCAGTTATACATAAAATAACCGCTACAAATGTGCACAAAGGCGGCAAATTCCAAAATTCAAATGTTGATATTTGTAGTAGTTTGTATTGTTAAACCACTACAAATATTTTGCATATTTGTAGCGGTTCTTATTGTAGAACCGCTACAAATATTATGTATATTTGTAGCGGTTTTTATTGTAGAACCGCTACAACCATATATGTTTGTAGCGGTTTTTATTGTAGAACCGCTACAACCATATATATTTATAGCGGTTTTTATTATAAAACCGCTACAAATACATATATGCTTTATTTTTTTATTTTATAAATATAAATAATATTGTTGCAATTAATTCACAAATTCAACAATACGGTATAATAATATAAATATAATTATGGAATAAGAATTTAAGTTCTGAAATACAAAACTATATATATTTATTTACAAATGTTTCAACAACAAATAAAAAAAAAGATGTCCTAAACTAAGTAGCTGGGGGCTGATCATCTGGTGCTCCCTCAGGTGCTGCTGGATTAGGCCGCTGGGCAGAGTGAACCGCACCATCATCAGCAGTAGGAGCAGGAGGAGGAAGAGGAGGAGTAGGCTGGACGACGTACCGAGGGACAGCGGGAACCTGTAGATGCTGCTCGTCCAAGAACAGGCGACTCTATGACCGCTCGAGCATGTTGTTCGCGATATCACGCCACTGCGTCTGCTGAGCATAGATCAAATCAGCCTGCAGCTGCATCTGCGCCGAATGCAGCTGGTGTATCTGCTGCTGCTGCTGCTGTGCCATCTGCTCAATAGACTCGTCCCTCGGATGTCTGACCCCTCTAGAGTTGCTAGCCTCAGAGGCGGTGCTCCTGCCGTAGACCATGCTAGGTCTGGCACTTATCCCCATCCCCCACAAGCATCAAAGGAGCCGTCGGGTCCACTGACCCCTGTGACTCCTCGGCCTATATCTCTCGCAGCTCAGCCTGCGACTGCTACATCCGCTCCTGCCATTTTATGAAACAATTACTAATTAGCATTTTTCATTATTAAGTTGGTTTTATAAAAAAATTATAATAATAAAATTACTTACAATGGACGCCTCTGCCTGCTGAGAGGTCGCAGTCCCGTCACGGTGTTTGTGTGTGATGGCGTACAACTCCCCATAGTCCGTCTGACGGTTCTCCTGCTGTGCCTTCTTCTCCTAAAACAATTACAAAATTCAATTAGTATTATGAAATAATCAGCTAAAAGTCAGTGATATTTTGAAAACTTACCAGCTCGCTATAGGTGACAGCAAAGGTCTTCGATCCTACTGTGTGGTGGATCGTCTGCTGCCCACGGATCCTGATGTTCCTCTGAGAAAGCTCCTGAAAAAAAAACAATATTAAATGTATTAAAACAATAAAAAAATTTTAAAATTAATAAATTTCAAATTAAAAATAATTAAATTGAAATTATAATTTAATAATTAACAATTACAAAATTATATATAAAGAATCTAATAAATACATTACCTATCCCTCAGGGCTCCTCCTGAACAAGACAAAACTCGCCCAGTCGTTTGGCGGCACGCCGTCCAGGATGCTCTCGATAAGCTGCTCCAGAGGCATCATCCCGTCCTTATCCACCCTGTGGAAGAGACAGTTCCTCCTGTTCCTCCAGCCGTCACCCATCTTCACGAGGGTGTACCTCTTCCGGTTGGCCTGGACGGCAAACTGCAGCTGCAAAAAAATTATTTAAATATCAATAATTACAAAAATCCTATTAAAAAATATTAATTAAATATAATTAATTACAAAAAATATTAATTAAATACTATTAATTACCTGAACCACCACCTCCCAAGCCTGGTCCTTCGGCCCCTTCGGAACGTGCCTCCACGTCTTGAAGTAAAGGGGGAACCGCATCCAATTCGCGCCCAGCTCATTTAGGAAGCGGTTGAACAGGTGACCCCCATTGTCGATGGGCTGGTCAGTGCCCTTATTCCACAACACTATAACTCGCAAGGTCCGGTCCATGCTGTTCAGACCGGCCATATCCAGCCTTCTCGTCAACACGTTCCCCTACTCATCTGCATAGTTTACCGCACGTTAGATAAATTATAATTCAAATTTAACATTTTGAATTTAAATAAATAATTTATTAAATTAAAAAAATTATTTTCCTTGGACCTGCACCTCAAACCCAGTGGACCGCGAAGACGACCCTTGTGGGTTGTTCTGCTCCTGAGCCTCCTCCTCATTGAGGAACTGCTCCATCTCCCTGAGCCCAATTAGGATCTCAAAATCCTCCTCGTCGTAGTCCTCGACGCTGATATCTGCCCCCCTAAACTCAGGCACCTCTAGTTCGGTCGTCTCCTGTGGGATCGTCTGTGGTGCCTGTGGTAGGGGCGACTCCTGTAGGGGGATGACCTGAAATGTCAAGGTTGCCCTCCCTCCACGCTGCCCCCTCCCTCTGCCCCCTTCTATGTTGCTGTCATCCTACAAAATTGGTCTGGGGACCTCAGGGGCCTTCCCCCTATCCTCTCTTGAAGCCATATCAACTATAAAAATTCAAAAAAAATATTTTAGTCACATTATTATGCAAAAATATAATAAAAATACAAATACAAATAAAATACGTCTTATCTCCGTACCTCAAGTGCAAATACTAAAAAATATTGTAGCAAAAACTCCTTCACAGACGTCGGAACGCTCAAATATAAAAGAAACCACTCAGAGAAACTCCAGGAAACAAAATGAGCAAACGGAAAAGAGGAGGAGGCGGCGGCCTTAAATAGGCCAGCAATTTGTAGCAGTTATCCCAATAACTGCTACGTAAACTGCTAAAAATCATCAAGGGCGACCTAAATTTGTAGCGCCTTTATAATAACCGCTACAAAGTACAAAAACCTTTGAAATTCTGTAGCGGTTATGGTCCAGAACCGCTACAAACATGGAGACTCCTGAAATTTTGTAGCGGTTATATCCTTATAACTGCTACAAATACGAGACGTTTGGGATTTTGTAGCGGTTTTGTTGCTATGACCGCTACAAATAACCGCTACACTGTTGGTGGGTCTTGGTCACGCCAAGTGGCGGGAATATTGTAACGGTTCTTGTTTATTAACCGCTACAATTGAACCACTACAAGTTTTAGTGGGAATTTCGTGCCAAATTTAAAGCGGTTTTTTCTACCTAACCGCTACAAAAAACACTGCTAATATGTCGCACCACATGGCGTGTAGCTTGCCGCTACAAATTTGTAGCGGTTTAGGTTAAAACTGTTACAAATGTTAATATTTGTAGCGGTTTGGTATAACCGATACAAAGTCACCACTACAGAATACCTTTTTTTTTTTGTAGTGTGCTGTCATTGATTTTTTTCCAAGAAATTTGCTAACATTAGAAAAGGAATTAGAGATTTGATATGAAGAAGGGTAAATTAGCAAATAAAATTTATTTTATATAAAATTCAATTTAAAAATATTTTCTTAGAATCTGTTTAGAATATTCTTAGCAGAGTTAATGGTTTGAATCTAAGTGTATGTTTTCAAAACAGAGGGGAAGTCCGTATAGTTAAGGCAAAATAGAAGAGTTATCAAAGTATTTTACTCTTTTGTTTTTAAAGAATGGAAGATAGGATATGACATATCCCGCCAGATGATATATGTTTTCCATGTACACTTAGCATAAAAATATTTGCTTGAGTTTGATTTAACATATTAACCATGATATATTCATTATTAAACATATTAAATTATTAATTATAAAAAATGAAAGTTATTATATGAAATATTTCGCAATACATAACTCTTTTCCAAGTTCAAATATCTATTTCAAATTTGATTTATTTTTATTTAGCATACTGGTAAAGGATATTAAGTTATATATTAATATATTCATATTTTTAAAAGATAGGAAGTTAGGATATGAAAATATTCTGCAACACATACTTCTTTTCTAGGTACACGTATCTTAAAAATATTTGATTTTGTTTGATTTAACATATTGCCCATGATATATTTATTATTAAGATATATTAAATTACATATTCATATTATTTCATTACAGCAAGATTAGATGTCAAGATATGAAAATATGTCGCAACACATCTCTTTTCTAGAACAATTATCTTCAAAATATTTGATTTAGGTTGATTACGCAAACTGACCATGATATATTTATTATTAAAATATATGAAATTATACATTAATATTATTTAATTTTTAAATATTAGAAGTCAGGATTTGAAAATTTTCCTACATATATATACACTTATCTTCAAAATATTTTAGTTTGATTTAACATATTCCCGAGAAAAGCTATACTTATTCTTATAAAAATATTAATTTATAACTTATTATTATTCTTGCTTTGAAGTTTGGATGATAGGATATATATGATAATATCCGGTCCTAAGATCTATATTTTCTAGGTACACTCATCTTAAATTTATATTATTTATTTTGATTTAACATACTGCCCATGATATATCTATCATAAAAAAATAGATATTTTAGATTAATATTTTGTTTTGTTTTTACAATTTGGATCTAACTACCTTCCCATTATTACGCCATATTTTGAAACTACCCCCATAAAATTTCATTTCAAGTTGTGTTGTTAATTGGGCTCACAACCGTATAGTTAAGTGTGTTGAAGGAAAAACAACAAACAAACCGTGATAAGATCATACCGTGTAATCATTGATTTCATAAAGACACCATTAGTTGCACAACAGAAGGAAGCACAAATCATATTAATTGTAGTGACGGTTTAGTAAATACATATAGACGAGCCCCTATGAAGACCTGGTATGTTCCATCTGTCTGGTTCACCAAGCAATTCATCAGCTATACTCATATTGCTTGCGGAGTAATCCTGTTTGGTGCCTGATGGACATTAATAACCAGCATAATATTTCAATCACCCAAACAGGGCACAAGAGGATAATTCATCAGATGCAAAAAGGATGAGAATCTAGAATAATCTTTTATGTGTACACGTGTATGGCCTAGATGAATTGTAATAGACTATATATAGCCTTTGGTACAGTAATGGCTATATATAGTCTATTACAATTCATCTAGGCCATACACGTGTACACATAAAAGATTATTCTAGATTCTTATCCTTTTTGCATCTGATGAATTGTCCTCTTATGCCCTGTTTGGGTGATTGAAATATTATGCTGGTTATTAGACATCCATACCTACTAACACAAGCCTGCAATCACACAAAAAATATATCAGTGAATCCTACAAACTAATGAAGCAATATCACCCGTTCTACCTATATGAGCAAATGACAACATAGTAACATACTTTTCAAGAAAATGAGCAACTTTAAGGAAATCTGGATGAATCCACATCCGGGTAGTGAACAGAGTTAGATATTTTCACATGACCTGACAAAACATGGCGACAATAGACATGATATATGTATGTATACAACACTAATAACAACAATTATATTACTGGTTACCAAATAAAATAAAACAATACTCACGGTTAAACTCTCTTGCCTTGTGCCACTGAATCATTACCACAACAGGACCAGAAGTATTGTCATTATCCATATACAAAAGTATCTGATCAGCGAATGCTCCCCAGAGAGTGCATTGAAGGTGCTCCATATTTCAACAAAACAACAATTCCAAAACGTAGGGACATAAGTTACACCTAAGCTATTTTAATTCATTAACACAACAACAGATAATACCAAAAAATATTAAATTACTTTTCATCCACCAATTCAACATCTACTCGAAATTGCTGCCTCCCATCAACGCTGCTCTCTTCTCGCTGATCCACCGCAATTGCCTTACCAACAACATCGTAACAGGGGTCATAAAATGTGCAGGGTTATCCATTGATATCCAACAATATTATTTGATTTGATATTTTTAGTAAATATTGCTATAGATAATTCAAATTATATAAAATAAAGTTTATCTGTCTTTAATGGGAAGGAGGAGAAAAGGAAAATGCATATTGAAAATATAATAATTTAAAATATCAAATATGCAATAACGTCAACAAATTTCTATCAAATTTAAAAATGTTATATTTTTGGTTTGAGAACTTTTGTCAAAAAAAAATTTCATCGATGACAAAATTGTGATAATGAGTAAGAAGTTTTAAAAATATTTAGTTTGATTTGACATATTGCCAATTTTTATATTTAATATAAAAATATATACATTTATTATATATATATATATATATATATATATATATATATATATATATATTTTTTCAAGTTCGAAAGTTAGTTTCTAAAAATTTCCCTAAAACTACTCTGAAAATGTATTAATTTATATCTTAAACTACTTTGAAAAATCTAGGAGGCTGGCTTTAAACCTAGAGAGGGTGAATTATTGATGTGGTAAGCTAGGAGGCTAGCTTTAAACCTTACTGTTATATATATATATATAGACAAGAACCACAACCCACAAAAAATGAAAATCCCAAAGTAATCAATTTGTAGAAGATTAGGTACATCCCTCACAAAATTTCCAATTATTACATCAAGTTTGATGTTTTCCACACTTTTGTTCGCCATGGAGAATATCTTCAAGCCATGACTGAGAAATTGGCAAACACAGATATTAGCAAAGACACAAGCAAGTTAGCTCTTCATGATAACCGTCAAGACAAATTTGTATTATTTCACAAAGACAGACATGTAAGAACCAGTTGCAAAACAAAATCCATCTCTTCTAGAGCAGCAGTCAAATTGATCCAACATGAGCTCCTCCTCGTATAACTGGGCCATCTTCATCAAACAAAAGGAGCTGTAAACTATAGGAAAACTCACGTATGCGTATGTAAGACACATCGTGTAACATATACCATTCCAAGATATATGAGTGTAAAAACTCTTCTATGTTAATTATGTGATACAGTCATTTTTGGAAGAAGCCTCCTACTCTAGGGCGCAGGTGCTCATGAACTCCATATATTGCAACTGGATGGGCATCCATGCACATGTCCCAGATCTAGGATATGAAAACAAAGCATATTGTTAAATTCCTAATGCATTAAAAGGTAAGGCATAAAAATAATAATGCTAAAGAAACCTATGCACGTTGAGTTTTAAGAGTTGTGTATTGCAATCTGAATAATTTTAGAGCTAAAAAAAATAATGGTCTCATCTATCCTTTCATTATAGTTCATTTATAGAGGTGAAGAGTATGTGCCATTTAATTTAACCTTCCAAACTTCAAAAGTAAACGATTAACTAATTATATCTGAGAGCAAAAAATTTATAAGCTTTACCAGAAAAAAAAATCATACACAAAACATGGTTTTTAAAGAGGACACATGTGATTCAAGTGAAGTTATTAGAGTACGATTCTGGCATGAAAAAGTTTTCATCACTGAAGAAGTAGCAGAAAGACCTTCATATTCATGTAATCACGACTTATAAGCTGTTCCCCGCCAATGCCATCATCAGCCAGAAATTTTACATCAGAGATCCATGAAGCTCTTTGCTCATGTGGGAGATTCAAGTCTAAGAGTGATGGATCATGAAATATATCTGTATAATCAAGGCTGGACGAACTACATATTGATCAAAGAAAAGAAACAAATTCAATATTTAGAGTGAAGTAAGGTGCAACATACACTCTAGCACTATTGTCACATCTCATTTCCTGTCTCATGTCAAACAAATGAATACGACCACGTGAGCTGCCATATGCCAGCAAGTTACAGTGTATTGGATGGAATACAGCTGATGTTATCATCTCTGTGAATGGAATTTTTTACAAATCAGTTAAGTTAATGTCAATGGACGAAGGAGTGACAAAAATAATTCACCATATATGCATAAGCAACACATCCACTTTTGGGCATATAAAGCCGAAATGTAGGACAAATACAAGTGATTAAGTTAGTATGGCTGTATTCCTGTACCATGCAGATGGATTTATCAAATTAGTTTGTTTACAGAAGAAAGACAATCCTCTTATCATCAGAAAGTTAAACTTCCTAAGGGGAGACCGTCAATTCATAACCTGGAAAAGTATGTGGTGTTAGAGAGAATATTGAAATGCAATTAGGATAAATTGGATTGTAAGAAGTTAAATGAGTAAACATGAACAATAATATGTAAGAAACCGAGGATGACAAAGTTACCTGATGTCTCAGATGGCTTCATCTCGACGAGATTGAAACTACTATCAGTGATGTCAAGATTCCATAAATTGATTTCATATTCATCTGCTGAGATAAATGTCTGGCCATCACTGCACAAGCATGAAGAAGACAAGTTATCTCATTTTACTCAAATAACTAATAAAATAATGATGGTATAAACAGGACAGCTTAGTTCTATGTTCCCCTTGAAATACATGGAGGACGAGCTAAGTGTACCTATTATTTGAAATGGAGTTGATGTCAGTGCTGTTATCTTCATGAGCATACACCTTTTTGCATGTTCCATGAAAAGTGTTCCCTGTACCTGCAATCTAGTCTCAAAACATATTGATGATTAATATGCTAAGAAATATGTTGCTTTCTGGCAGAAAAACAACGACAAACAGAGAAACTTCTTTATTCCAAATGAACGAACCTCGTCATCAACTGGATCCTCCAGAAATAGGTTCTCTGTCCACTCCAAATGACCTCCAAATGAACAAGAGGAACCACTTGTTCAGATTCATCTGATTTATATTCCTTAATCTACTCCCAAAGAAACAAAAAAGAAGAGAAAGAAGAAAGGAAAAACAGTTAAAACTTAGAACAATTAAATGATGCAGAATTAAATTACAGAGACAATCTGTGCCAATGATGAAAATCATGCAGCAGTAACTACAAGAAGAGATTATTTATATCTGTTTGATGAGTTATCAGTTACATAATGCAGAGAGCTTTGTGTTAGGGGGTAAATGAATCTTCAAAATCAATCTACAACCCGTACTGTCCACAATTTAATTTTCTTAGTATTTGCAGAGAGAAGAAGCAATAATCCATTCTCTGCAACACACCAGCTCACTTTGTTAATCCTCAATGAGATTGCTATCATACTCAGCTTATCAGTCTACAAGAAAAAACCAATGAAGTTAGTATAGAATAGAACTACAATAATAGAACCACGACCTTCCAAACATCTCGAACTGAAGAACGGAAATCCATCAGAATTTATAGGGACCTGGCTTTCCTCCGCTGCCAGGTCCCGTCCGCTGCCCTCCTTTTCTCAAAACTACACCGTTTTGGTGTAGTTTTGAGATAAGGATGGGGTTGAATTTTTTTTTTTCTGAAAAAAATGGTATTGATGTATTTTTTTAGATGTATCTAGTATCTTAAAATATTTTTTAAGTAGTATGCAGTATCCTAAAATAATTTTTAGTGTTTTAACAGCTTAAAATATTTTTTTAGATGTACCCAATGTGTTAGCAGACTAATTACAATTTTATCCTTAATGTATTTTTTCAAATGCAAAAATTACTTTAAAATCTTTTTTTGTGCTTTTAACCCTTTAAAATCTTTTTTTAAGTTGTACCTAGTGTCTTAGGAGACTAATTATAATTTTACCTTTAATGTATTTTTCTTGGTAGGAACAAGCATCCAAAACTTAGGATATTGATTTATTGATTTCCACCTACTCTAAAATATTTTTCCAGTAGCACCTAACACTTTAAAGTAATTTTTGGAGCTGAAAAAATACGTTAAAGGTAAAATTTCAATCAGTCCGCTAACACACTGGGTACAACTGAAAAAATATTTTAAATAGTTAAAAGCACTAAAATTTAAATTTAACAGCCGTTACTCTAAATTAACGGAAATAGTATTTTTGGCTATTTTTTAATGTTAATGGGTATTTTTGTACTTAAAAATTATTTACTGTGCTTGTAGCTATTCCAAAAAAAGATAATGAGTAGTTTTGCTACTTAACCCATTATTTTAATATATTTATAGAAGAGTTAAGGTGAAAATTTAGTAATGAACTATTTTCCCATGAACACTTAATATAATTATTTTTCATACTAAATGGTATTGTAATTAATCTGCTAACACATTGGGTACATCTAAAAAAATATTTTAAGCTGTTAAAACACTAAAAATTATTTTAGGATACTGCATGCTACTTAAAAAATATTTTAAGATACTAGATACATCTAAAAAAAATACATCAATACCATTTTTTTTAGAAAAAAAAAAATTCAACCCCATCCTTATCTCAAAACTACACCAAAACGGTGTAGTTTTGAGAAAAAGAGGGCAGCGGACGGGACCTGGCAGCGGAGGAAAGCCAGGTCCAATTTATAGAGGGTCGACAATAACAACAAACTCATACACGTCACCAAAACTTGCGGAAGAAGATGATTTCGGATAACCTCCAATCACTAAATACACGATCCGAAAGTGGACCAACACAACGAACGTGGCAGCTTGATAACAGACAATGAGCTACACAGATGCATATCCGACGGCAAGGAATTATTATCTGTGGAATTGAAAGAGGTTAATATGCTGACGTGGCCCACCACACAGCCGAACTACAAGCATCGCCGAAAATTCCAGCAAAACATAAACTCGAAAAACCTCCATCCACTAAGCACACGATGGAAAAGTGGCTGACCACAACTGATGTGGCATGTGGGCAACCGCCATTGAGATGTGCAGAAAGATAACCGACTGTGAGGGAATTATTTAAAAGGAGGAGAGAGATTATGCAAAGCTGATGTGGCATCACAAGAGATAGGCTTTAAACCTTACTATTATATATATATATATATATATATAGAGATTAGGACTTTAATGTCATTTTCCTTACTTTATTTCCATCTTATTTTGCTTTACCTACAAACCATTCTCTTTTTTTTTTGCCAATAATTACCTATAAACCATTCTATTTGAGTAATATTACCAAAACAACATAATAATAAATATGTATTAAATAAAACTATATACATTTGAATTAGCGGAAAAGAAAAGAAAAACTCGTATAAAATATGGTTTTGTCTCTTATTTTCTATTTGGTTGGAGGTTTTTAGAATATATGCACTGCCTCCTCCCTTTTCCCTCATAAATGAGAGAATTTAAATGAGAAGTTTGCAATCATAATAAAACTAAAAGAGAATTAAATAAGAGATGATGAGCAAAATGGTTCCCCTCCGCATCATTCAATTCACTATTACATATTCAGGCATATATAACATTTAATAAATAACAGTTACAGCGTATAAATATATGTATGTCAAGGTAGAGGTTGTGTAAGAATATATAATGCTAAAACATAACAGTTAAATAAGCGTATTGTCGTATATTGAGAGATACAATTCACGAAAACATAAAAATAACAGTTATAATTAATAATCATAATTTATTTAATGACAAATATGACAGTTCTTGCGAAATAATCGTCATGTAACACTTACAAAAAAAATTTATCTTTCAACATTATAGCAATAAATATATATATATATATATAGGTTATAATAATTAACCTTAAAGTATGATTATATATATATATATATGAGATATTATTAGATTATATCTAATAATATCTCATATTTATAATTCTAAGATAAATACAATATGTTAAGATATAATTATATCTAATAATATCTCAAATTTATATTTTTAAGATAAATATAATATGTTAATATATTAGTCTAACATATAATATTTATTAATTAATATTTTAAGAAGGTGGAATCCTTAAAAAAATTATTTGAAATACTTCATAGTTCTTCATAAAGAACTGTTATGTATTCTTTAAGAATATTTAACACTCATTAATGAAAACCATTATGCATAAGAAGACAATATTCTAAAAAATTTTATTTTATAATATTTGACAGTTCTTTACAAAGAACCATTATATATTAATTAATTTTATTTAACGGTTAAAAATAATAACCATCATATATAAGAATATGAGATTCTCAAAAATATCAAATATATGGAGATGAGATTCTATAAAAAAAGTTATTTGAAAATACATTACGGCTCTTCACAACAAACCATTAAGTGTTATTTAATATAAAATTGTGAGATTCTTAAAAAATTATTTGACAATATATTGCAGTTCTTTATGAATAACGGTTAAGTATCCTGTTATATCAAAAAATTATTTGACAATAGGGTTCTTTACAAGTAACCAATAAGTAATTTAATAATATATTAATATATTCTTTATTAATATATTAATTAATATTATAGACAATATATTACGCTTCTTCACAAAGCACTGTCAAGTATTATTTAATATAAAAAGGTGAGATTATGAAAAAAAATTATTTGACAATATATTATGGTTTTTTATAAAGAACCATTAATAGGGGTGGAAATAGGCTAGGCTAGGCTAGGCTTTGCCTAAATAGGCCTGAGCCTATAACAAAGATTCAAAGCCTGAGCTTGGGCCTGAGCCTGTATGTAGGCTTTTTTTTAGACCTGAGCCTGGGCCTTCAGAAGGCCTGACAAGGCTTGAAGCCTGTTTAAAAGCCTACTTAAAATGTAGGACTTTAAATAGCATTTAAAGCATATGCTGCCAAATTCATATATAACCCTTTATGCTTATATACAATCCTACATTATGTCTTAAAAGCCTAACATCTATTCTTGTAGTAATATTAAGGCTTAGTAAGGAAAAGAAAATAATATCTAGTGACAACACTTATTCGAGCAAATAGGAATAAAAAAAACTAATCAACTGTTGACTAATAAGATATATTTTTTAAAATCGACCAAGCATAACAAATAACATGTAAAACTAGATTTTTACCTATTTTATTCTTTCCACGTAAATTGGGACAAACTCCTCTTGTTAATATTAAAATATTTCATTTGACACTAAAATAAACTCATAACATTTTTTATGCTTTAGTGGAGGGCACAAAATAGGGGAGAGAGTGAGTTAGTATTGCCATCTCGAGCGATCGAAGAGAAGAGATGTAGAGGTTAATGATTTATGTGAAAACAAGGGATAAATATAATGACGATGAAATATGAAACTTAGAATTTAAAATTAAGATTAAGTTGGTAAATTTATAAAATTATTTAGATGATATTATATATACTTATATAATAATATATTTTTTAAAATAAAAAATTAAATAGGCCCGGCCTGTAGGCTTGTAGGCTAGGCCTTATAAAAATAGGCCTGGCCTGTTTATCTAAATAGGCCTAGCAATATGCCTGAACCTGAGTTTGGCCTATTTACTAAATAGGCTAGTATAGGCTTTATGTAGGCTAAGCCGTAGGCCCCTGTTAGGAGCCTGGACTATTTCCATCCCTAACCATTAAGTATCCTATTATATAAAAAAAATTATTTGACAACACGATTCTTTACAAGTAACCATTAAGTAATTTAGCAATATATTAATATATTCTTTATTGATATATTAATTATTATTATGGATAATACATTATGGTTCTTCACAAAGAACCGTTAAATATTGTTTCATCTAAAAAGGTGGGATTCAGAAAAATATCAAATATAAGAAGGCGAGATTCTTAAAACATTTTATTTAACGCAACTCTTCGAACACTTTCTTAAACATTTCTGATTCAGCTTGTGGTGAATAACGTGAGTCTCGTCCTTACTAGGTCCAGCTTGTGATGAATAATGTGAGTCTCGTCCAAAATACTTTGCGGCACTAACTCCCCGTGTCTCTCCTCGAACACGACCAAGGTCATCTACCTTCCCAATAGCCGTTGACAAGATGTCCATCCGTCTACTTGGATTGAATGAACCTTGGCTACTCTAATCTTCCAGTTCATCCTGTAGCATACAGTTTATCGTAAATGTATCAAAACCACTCACGATATGCAAAAAATTAGGTACTTATGGTATAACTACTTATAATCCTCACATCAACCTCAGCAACAGCCGGATTTATGTACTTCCCAGCCTTAATCCTCCCTGCTTTCCATTTTTTGTGATGTGGAGGAGGTGCCGGTGGCTGGATAACAACGCTATGATCAGATTCCGCTACTTCCTTCATTTTCTCTAACTCTTCTTGCATCATTTGCCGCTTAAGCTTTTGATATCCACCATGCGACAAGTAATGTTGATATTTATTTTCTGATTGCCTCTGTGCATTTGTTGTACTAAATTTCTATGAATGAAAAACAACAAAAAATAAATCAACGATATCAAGTATATGAAAATTATCATGATGACAGAAATTTTACCAAAAACTCAGGATCTGCTCGTGATGCCACAAACAACCTCCAGTCCTCTGGAGACAAATATGAATAATGTGTACATGGATCCTGACCCTTAAGGGCCCCTCGAATGTACCGTGCTGTTAGCTTGTTCTTGAAACCTTTCCATTGTACACGAACCTCATCCATCTAGTGCCTATACATCTCCCTGGTGTCTGGGACATCGTATGTTTGTTGCAAGGTAAAACATAAGATTATTATATTTGAAACAATAAGAATAAAGCTACAATTACCATAGATGCATCAAAACTTATATACCAAAAATTGCTGTCAAATCATGTCTTTCGTTTTTGGGGGAACCAATCCAGTGCCTATACATCTCCCTGGTGTTTAGGACATCATATGTTTGCTGCAAGGTAAAACATAAGATTATTATATTTGAAACAATAAGAATAAAGCTACAATTACCATAGATGCATCAAAACTTATATACCAAAAGTTGCTGCCAAATCATGTCTTTCGTTTTTGTGGGAACCAATCTCCAATTATCGTAGGTAATATGCACTTTACTTCGACTCAAAAACCCTACGTAGCTAATGAAGTGGTCTTCCTAAGGACCAACTGGATTCAGATTGTCATTGAAGTCTATTTGCAGCCTCTCCTGTTGATGTTCATGACGTGCAACCAATGCTCTCATCTTTGTATAGCCTCTAACCCTCCTTCTTGCAACGGGTTCATCTCTAGGCCTTTCGTCATTGCTAGGGCTTTCGTCATCTCTATGCCTTTCATCATCACTAGAGTTGTCCATATTCCTATTAACACAAAAAGCATCGTCAGAAACGTAAATAAATTGCAATAAAAATGAAATAAACTAAGCGGGAAGTAAAACAGAAAAAACACACAGTTCTCGTTTATAAATTAAGGTCTTACTCTATATTGTTTCCTATAGTCCTTCACCATGGTCATTTCTTATAGCATATTCGTCATCATCTACCAATTCTACTTCATTTGTTCGATGTGGAGTTGTTGTGAAAGGTGGTGTGTCATCAAGGTTGAAGGTCAGATCACCATACTTCTGTTTTTTACTTTTAAGGACAATGGACATGTTTATGCTCGCAGAATCGGCGACATAAAACACTTGTTTCGCCTGGCTTGCTAAAATGAAGGGCTCATCTCTATAGCCAACTCTTCGAAGATCGACTGAGACAAATCCAAATTGTTTATCTATTATCACAGCATTATTGCTAACCCACTTACATTTGAATAAAGCAACTTTGAACTTGTTGTATGTCATCTCCCATATTTATTCTATAACTCCATAATAGGTCATAAACGCTAATATGGGGTTTTTGTCTCTCAAACTGGAAAAGTGCATAGCTTCAGCTTCTACCATAACCCCACTATTTTGTATGGTACTTCTGTCATCTTGCTCTTTCGTATAGGAAGAATAGCCATTTATATCATAACCGGTCCAAGTAATGACCTGAAACGAAGGCCCCCAAGCTAGCCACTCGATTGTCTCAGACACACTGGTCTCGAGCAAAGCCTTTTCTTCAAACCACTGCATGAATGTCTTGTTTTGCTCAATAGCAATCTGCATGTCATTCTTCCTTGGATTCTTGTTCTTCAAAGTCTTTCTGTGTTCATCTATGTAAGGTTGAACTTTTTCCATATTATTCAGGATATACAAGTGGACTTACAACACCTCTTCAAGAGGAACATTCTTCACTTTCAGTCCTCGTGTTCCCTTACTTCTCCCCTCTTCATGCCGAGATTGTTCTTCTTCCCTGACATATAATCTTTGCAAAACTCCATAGCCTCCTCAACTACATATCTTTCTACTATTGAGGCTTCTGGTCGATAAGGATTTTTAGAATACCCTTTTAAGATCTTCATGTATTGCTCGAAAGGGTACATCCACCTCAGGTAAACTGGACCACAGAGCCTTACCTCCCTTACCAAATGCACCATTAGATCAAAAAAATGAAGGAGGAAAATGCATCTCTAGTTGTGACAAAATAATGTAACCCTCATTTTCCAGTTCATCCAACTTTTCAGTGTCAATGACTTTGTTACAGACAGCATTGAAGAAAACGCATAATCTTGTTACAGTGGTTCGTACTTCATCTTTCATTATGCCTCTAATAGCTACCGGTAATAGTTGTGCATCAACACATGATAATCATGGGACTTCATTCCCACTAACTTCAAATCATCCATTGAGACACATCTTCTCACATTCGAGGAAAACCCTTGCGGCACCTTAATTTCATGCAAACACCCACACAAACTTCTTTTCTCTGCTTTTGATAGTGTATGCGCTGCTGGCTCCATGTATGCCCTCCTACCATTATCTCTTAGTTATGGATGTAACCGTTCTCTTATTCTCATATCAACAAGGTCTAATCTCGCACTAATCCCATCCTTAGTCTTCCCTGGTATGTGTAAAAGCGTACTAATAAGGCTATCACAAACATTCTTCTTCACATGCATCACATCAATACTGTGTCTAACGTCAAGCGAACACCAATATGGAAGATCAAAGAAAATGGATCTCTTCTTCTATAGTTCTTCTCACCCGCAATCCTCTGATTCTTACCAAAAGTGACATTGATACGTTCCACTTGACTGTAAACTTCCTCTCCAGTTAATGACTTTGGAGCCATTCCATGCTCCGGTAAGCCATCAAAATGCTTTCTTAGCCTACGATATGGGTGGAACCGATGAAGAAACCTCCTGTGGCCAAGGTAGACAGTTTTTCTTCCATGCTTTAGTTGATAGAAGTGTGTGTCTACTTCACATATTGGGCATGCTTTATGACCCTTCACACTGTACCCTGACAAGTTTCTGTACGCTAGGAAGTCGTTTATCATTGTGAAAATAATTGCACGTAGCTTGAAAGACTCCTTCTTATAAGTATTAAACACATCTACGCCTTCCTCCCACAACTTCTTCAAGTCCTCAATCAAAGGCGCCAAATAGACATCAATATCGTTCCCTGGTTGTTTTGGTCCTGAAATCATCATAGATAGCATCATATACTTACGTTTCATACCTAGCCAGGGAGGCAAGTTGTATATTACAAGGAGAATCAGCCACGCACTATGTGTGCTAGTAAGAGTTCCATACGGATTAATGCCGTCTGTACAAAGCCCAAGCCGAAGGTTTCTCGGCTCGCTGCCAAATTGAGGGAACATTTCATCTATTTTTTGCCATTATGGAGAGTCAGCTGGGTGCCGAAGATATTTTCCATTAGATATTCTCTCATCAGAGTGCCATCTCAACTTCTTCGCTTTTGTTGCAGTCGCAAACAAACGTTTAAAACGTGGTATTATTGGAAGATACCACATAAACTTTAAAGGTTACCTTTTACTTGTCACATCGCCACAACCACCATCTTTTTTCACTTTGTATCGTGCAGTTTTACACTTAGGACACTTACTAAGACCTCCATACTCATTTTTGTACAGTACGCAGTCATTAGAGCAAGTATGTATCTTTTTATACTCCATACCCATCATAGACAGGATTTTCTTGTCCTCATACATACGATTTGGAAGTACATTATCCTCTAGAAACATATCATACAATAGTTCAAGTAGCAATGTGAAACTACTATCGGTCCACCCACAAGTTGCCTTTAAGTTAACCAAATGTAATGTTCTCGTCAGCCGCGTGTACTTACTCCCACGGTACAATAGTGTCTCTGCATTACTCCGCAGGCTGTCATACTCCTGTGACTGCGCAAAGGATTCTACCTCAACATCGTGAATCCTTTTCTCCATTCTATCTTCATCTATGACATCCACATCTTCCTTCTTGTGCGACGGACAATCCGTTACTTCCTCACCATGTCATATCCACCTTGTGTATCATAGATTTATTCCATCACAAAGTAGGTGATCCTTTATGACATCAACATCCCGTCAACTCTCATTCAAACAATTGACACAAAGACAAAAATACTTCCCATTTTTTGCAGGAGCATTCTTTTTAGCGAATTCAATAAATTCTTCCACCCCTTTCTCATATTCTTTACTAGTTCTCAAAGCATTCATCCAACTATGATCCATTTTATTACCACCTAAGCCATTCCCAATAACATTCACACATTTAGTACAATTGTCAACGACATATGATGGGATTGCCTTTTTTCACTTTTTTCAACAAAAATTTAGACAGCATTTTCCCTTAAAAGTAAGACATCCCAAAATTTCAAGCAACCCTATCTCTCCACTACACGAATAATAATCATACTACTTACTATATTATTATATTAAGGAAACTACATTAATAATCTTACCAATCTGTTTAATTGTTGTTAATTTCATCAAAATCATTCAAAAGCTCCATTTATTTATAATAATATATATACATTGCCTTTAAATTACATGGAATGGCTGTGTATGAAAAAAAATAATTAAAACCATGAATAGTAGCTTATTTTAAGTTCTATGCAAAACATGAGTCCATATAATAATTTTCTATATAAAACAGAATAATTTTTTCCCAAAGATGACAAACGAAGACATGAAGATAGAACATATATATATATATATGTAGTTGCAGTTTTGTTATAAAATCCTCAAAAAAAGGGTGATTTGATTAAAATTAAAATAACCCCTACTCATTCTATTTAGGTCATGTTAAGTCATGAGACAATAATCATTAATATATCACACTATTATAAAGTTTATAAAAAGCCACACTATTGATTCATCTAAAAATGTTCCGTTTGCAGTACACCAAGAAAAATACCATGTTAATTTTTGTAAATGAGAAAGACTTGAAAATTTAAATTAGTAGAAGCATCATTAAAAAAAAAGTAAAAAGTATTGCAGTGGAGTTCCCCAGTACAATTTAAGCAATATATAAGCACACCAAAAACACCAATCTCAACCATCTCAATATAAGCAATATATAAGCACAATTAACGTGATATTTCCTATTGCCTAGGCTTTTCACATTGCAAGTTTTACTTTAATTTATTCAAGTAAATTTATATTTCAAAAATAAAATAAACCATTCTGTTACAAAAAAAAAGAAGAAAATAAACTAACCTGATGAAAGGGGCGCTGACGGCTATGTATGCTGGAGACGTAGTGAGAAGACGTTGGAGATCAAAGGTGTATGCACGGTGGGGAGGTACACCGGAGGGTGGAGAAAGCAAAGAACCACGGTGTGTGGAGGTGTGGACGACAATGGAAGGAAGGAGGTGGAGGAGAGCAAAAACCTACACTGTGGAGGAAGGGGTGGCCTGGTGCGTGCGTCCTTTAATGGATTTCAGGTGGAGGAGTTGAAGTTGCAGAAGGGAGGAGTTGAAGAAGGAGTGTAGTCGACGGACAAGCAAGGAGGGAGGAAGAGTAAAGTTGGTCAAAAAAAGAGGGAAGGGGAGTGAAGAATGGAGAAGACGCATGTCAGACACTTGTCTGACATGTGCAAGGACGCCTTTAGGTGTCCTAAATGCCATTTGGGACTCCTAAAGTCTGGGTTTAGAAGTCCCAAAATTATTTTGGGACGTCTAAACCCAGCTCCTGGCGCTAAAAAAAATTTGCAAAATTTATATTTCGCGCCTGCAAGAACTTTAGGTGTCCCAAATTCAAATTTGGGACGTCTAAAGGTTTCCCTATATACATATAATTATGAAATTGCCACCGCCTGCCTTTTTAACCACCCAATTTTAAATTTGGGACGTCCTTTGGGGTGGTTATATCCTAATTCTGTAGTAGTGAACGGTCGTTGTATGTTAGATACAACGACCATTTTAATGAAAACGTTCATTGTAAGTTTAGCCAGTAACTTTTTACGTCTGGTTTTTGTAAATGGTCGTTGTTTGGTGCCGTGGAATCATGTTTTTGTAGTAGTGTGTAAAGAAGTGCCACAAAACGTATGCCACTATTGTCTATTTTTGTAGTAGTACGAGTTTCTCACCATGAACTCCCTATAAAGTATAATGCTTCAGGAAAGGCTTCACAAATAAATGTTCCCTGAGAATATATATTCACTTGTGCATAACCTTAAATTTAAGACCGGTTGTAGCTACAACCGGTCTTCAAGGTTGACTTTTAAGACCGGTTGTAGCTACAACCGGTCTTAAAAGGTCTAACCTTTAAGACATGTTGTAGGCAGAACAGGTCTTAAAGGTCACCTTTAAGACCGGTTTTAGGAACAACCTATCTTAAAAGTATGACTTTTAAGACCGGTTTCAACAACCGGTCTAAAAAATAACAGACTTTTTAGACCTGTTGTAACAAGACCTAATACACAACTTATCTAAAAAGTCTTTTTTAATCGGTCTAAAAAGTCAATTTTCCATTAGTGGTTGTGAAAATTTATTATATTGATATTAAAAAAGGATAATTAAATAAGGGCAAAATGGGAAAGTAAGAAGTAAAAAAATAAAATATTCTCTGAATGTTTCTTATACTTTGGAACGGAGGATGCGTAGCATTTGTTTG
Source organism: Inga leiocalycina (assembly GCA_963242795.1). Taxonomy (NCBI): domain Eukaryota; kingdom Viridiplantae; phylum Streptophyta; class Magnoliopsida; order Fabales; family Fabaceae; genus Inga; species Inga leiocalycina. The sequence goes on from OY725323.1 coordinate 78,044,186, forward strand.
TTATAATTTGGAACGAAGGAAGTACTGAATAAATTATAGTTGTCAAAATAAGACCGTTATGTATCATATAAGCATTACCATATATTATGACAGTTTTTCACAAGTGTCTATCAATTATTATCACAACAATAACCATTATAATATGTCAAGAATAAATAACAGTTAAGAACTGTAATTTATCTGTGAGAAGCAAATATAGCGCTTGCATATATGATGATTCGGAATTGTGAAGTATAGTAGTTAATAACTGTCATGTATAGTGATTTTTGTGGTAGTGTATCTCTTACATTAAGGATTAGATGTAGCATGTTTTATTACCTTTAATAACATGTGTGCATATACTAGATATAAATTCTAGAAAGATTTATATTTAGTGAGATCTCAAGAAAGAATATAATCATAAAAAAGTCTCAATATCAAGTTAGTAAAATATATATATATAGACACACGCACACACATAAACATTTGGCCATTTTCTATATTAAAATTTATCATTTCATGCCGTTAAGTTTTTATGAACATTTCGAGTCTCTAGCCCATATATATAGTATAAAAATGGGAATACATCTTCGGATAAGGATAAGGGGAGTCCTAACTAAAAAGTCTCTTACTTTCTTAATGGAAAAAAACAAAGTCTTTTACAACACAAAATGCTCAATAATGAAAAACATTCATATAGCATGTAGGGACAATTAACTTTCAGTGTGACATGCACAAAACAATCATACATCAAACATGTAATACATGCTTTTTACTTTTTATTTATTTATTTATTTGCCTTGAGATGATCACTGTAACCCCCTCACCGTAATGACATCCGGTTTATGAAATTTATGTGAAATAGAGACCAATAAAACAAAATAACAATTCATATTCCCTCATCCCAAGATGGGGTGTTTCAAAATCCGTTTCGAAACATAGTTAATCCTGGTCTCACATTCACAGGCGGATATAATTACTTGAGAAAAACAGAGTACATATTAAATATCAAAGTGCGGAAACCAAAATCCCGGCAAACCCCGGGTTACTTGCATACATAACTTGGGTTTACAGGTTTCCCAACAATGGGGATTACATAACCAAAATAGTCATTTACATAAAATGTACAAATTGCAATCCCAATCCAAAACTATGATAACCAACTACCACTTAGATCTCGGAGTGAGCCTAACTACTCCTGGTCGTCCGTTTCCCTTTCGAACCACTCGCCCTGTCTGAAAAGATTAATCATTTGGGAGGGTGAGATTCTAAAGAATCCCCGTAGTAACTACTATTTCATACCACATGCAATCACATAATATGTAAACACATCATCTCATATCAACAGCAACAAATTCACTCCACCCTCATCCCCTTTTACCGCCGGGAAGGCATACGACCTTCACCCGAACCGTTGTTAGCGACTCAGGGACTATTGGCGTGGCAGTGCATACAAATAGCCACACGGCTCACATATAGCCTTTCGGCTTTCACAAATGGCCCGTCGGCCTTCACAAATATCACACCCTAACCTCATCCCCTTTTACCGCCGGGAAGGCATACGACCTTCACCCGAACCGTTGTTAGCGACTCAGGGACTATTGGCTTAGCGGTGCTACCACAATATCACATAACGCATATATGACACCCTAACCTCATCCCCTTTTACCGCCGGGAAGGCATACGACCTTCACCCGAACCGTTGTTAGCGACTCAGGGACTATTGGTTTAGCGGTGTATCCACACAAAGTTTTCACAAAACTTGCAGCATACAAAATCCATTTAATCACAATGATATAGCACACATATCATACATCACATAAGGTATAAAGATAGAGTCACTACCTGTATCTTTCCTGACTGGCTCCGGCACCGTGGCCTCACGAGGGCGACAGATATCAAATCCTATATCAATTAGGGACAACCAATTAATCTCTTATCCATAGGTATATTTCAATAATTCTCTAAGTTGGTTATCATTTAGGACTCTTTAGGTGACTAAAATAGGCCTAAACATATGCCTAAAGGGTTGGAAGAACCTACCCAAAAGACCCCTTACTCGAAGGCAAAACACAGATTTTTGGTCCTCTCACTCGAGCACAGATGCTCTCACTCGAGCACAAGTACGGACATCACTCGAGCACAAGTGCGAGTGAGACTGCGAGTGAGCTCCCGAGAGCATAAAGACACTTGCAGGAACTGGCTCACTCGAGCACGCTGACCCTCACTCTGAACTCCCACCTTCACTCGAGCACACGCGAGAGAAAACCAGGAAGTGAGGACCCGAGAGCACCCAAAGCTCTCCAAGCATAGGATCACTCGAGCACAAAACCACACCCGCGAGCACACTCCCACCCGCGAGCACACTCCCACCAGAAGCACACCTCACACCCGCGAGCACACCTCACACCCGCGAGCACACACCTCTCACCCGCGAGCATACCCGCGAGCACACACCTCTCACCCGCGAGCACCTCACTCGCAAGTGAGAGCCTGAAAGCACAACTCCCTCCTTTGCCCATGCCTCCAACCGAATAAGAGAGAGAAAATGAGGGAAAAGTGACATTTTGTCACTTAGTGCATCATCCTATGGCTTTCCACTTGCCACATGTCATCATCCATTCTCTTCCACAATGAACTCACCTCACCACAACACGCAGGATTCCGACCCACGGTCATAAAACCACAACCCTTGATCTTAAATACCACATGTATTTATTCTCAAAATTCACATTACATTAATCATCATTGTGCTTAATCAAGATAATTACAATAATTATCAGAATCATTAGCCCTAATTACAAATCGGGATATTACAATTCTCCTCCCGTTAAATAAATTTCGTCCTCGAAATTTGTTACATCCCTTGAGCCATAAACTCCGGATATCGCCTTCGCATATCTTCCTCCGTTTCCCAAGTTGCTTCCCGCTGAGTCATTCCCTTCCAGATCACTTTCACATAACGAATACTCCGGTGTCTGAGCCGACGTTCTTCTCGTTCAATAATTTGCTCTGGCTCCACCGCATACGTGAAGTTATCTCGCAACTCCACATTCTCATACTCAACGACATGGGATGGATCCGGTTGATACTTCTTCAATTGGGAAACATGAAATACATCATGGAGTCTGCTCAAGCTCGGAGGTAGGGCTATACGATAAGCAACAGGCCCAATCCTATCAAGGATCTCAAAAGGACCTATATATCTCGGGCTCAACTTCTTTCGCTTCATAGCTCGCCCAATACCGGTGACAGGAGATACTCTAAGAAACACATGGTCACCGACCTCAAATTCTAGAGGCCTTCTCCTCTTGTCCGCATAGCTCTTCTGCCGACTCTGAGCTGCAAGAAGCCTCTTTCGAATGATTCGAATCTGGGCTGAGGTTTGATCCACAAGATCCGGCCCATAGAGTTTCCTCTCGGACAACTCATTCCAACACAATGGCGATTGGCATTTTCTTCCATACAACGCTTCATACGGCGCCATCTGAATGCTCGCATGAAAGCTATTGTTGTAGGCAAACTCAGCAAGTGGAAGGAAACGGTCCCAACTCCCTTTGAAGTCAAGTACACATGCCCGCAACATATCCTCTAAGGTCTGAATAGTCCTCTCTGACTAACTGTCTGTCTGAGGATGATAGGCTGTACTGAATCTCAATTGAGTACCCAGTGCCTCATGCAATGCCTTCCAGAATCTCGAAGTGAAACGAGGATCTCGATCAGAGATGATATTCCTCGGTATGCCATGGAGCTTCACAATTTCACGAAGATAAATCTCCGCTAGTCTATCCGGAGAGTAACTAACATTGATCGGTAGGAAGTGCGCTGACTTCGTTAACCGGTCCACAATAACCCAGATCGCATCATAATTCCTGATCTTGGGCAATCCCGTAACAAAATCCATGGTCACGCTTTCCTATTTCCATTCCGGAATTTCAGGGCTTTGCAATAAACCAGGCGGTCTTTGGTGCTCAATCTTCACTTTCTGACATGTGAGACACCTCGCCACATACTTTGTCACATCACTCTTCATACCCTGCCACCAATACTCAGATTTCAAACCATGGTACATTTTGGTCATACCAGGATGAAGAGTATATTGGCTCTTATGCGCCTCATCTAAGATCTTCTGTCTCAACTCCGCCTTAAGTGGAACACAAATCCTATTCTGATAACGAATCAATCCGCTAGGCGACACATCATAGCCTTGAACTTCTCCACGCTCAATTCTGGCTAGGTTACCCTGTATCCAGTCATCTTGCCGCTGAGCCTCTTCAATCTCAGCTCTCAAATCACTTTCCCCTTGGGAAACATTAAAATGGGCACAGATGATCTGGTTCGCCAGGTTCATATCACGAAAATCAGCAACCAATTTCTCCTCGTGTATCATCATAGCTGCCACAACCACAGTTTTCCGACTAAGAGCATCAGCGACTACATTTGCCTTACCCGGATGATATTTTATTTCCAGGTTGTAGTCCTTAAGCAACTCCATCCAACGTCGTTGTCTCATATTCAACTCTTTCTGATCGTACAGATATTTGAGACTCTTGTGGTCGCAGTACAGTTCCACGGTCACACCATACAAATAATGCCTCCAAATCTTCAAGGCAAACACAATAGCCGCAAGCTCCAGATCATGAGTGGGATAGTTCAATTCATGAGGTCTGAGCTGTCGAGAGGCGTAGGCCACCACACGTCCCTGCTGCATAAGGACACACCCTAATCCCTGCCCACTGGCATCAAAGTACACAACATATGTCACACTGGGATCGGGCAAAATCAACACAGGTGCCGTAGTCAACCTCTCCTTCAGCTCCACAAAGCAATTTTCACATTTCTCATCCCACACATACGGCTGATCCTTTCTCGTGAGCTTGGTCATCGGCAATGCAATACGGGAGAAATTCTGAATGAATCTCCGATAATAACCAGCAAGACCCAGAAAACTGCGTACCTCGGCCACAGATTCTGGCCTCTTCCAGTTCAGTACTGCTTCCACTTTACTAGGATCCACAGCGACCCCACCTTGCGAGATAACATGGCCTAAGAATTTCACTTCTGATAGCCAAAACTCACATTTACTCAACTTAGCATAGAGTTGCTTCTCACGCAATATATTCAACACGATTCTCAAATGATGCTCATGTTCTTTTCTACTCTTAGAGTATATCAAAATATCGTCAATAAATACCACAACAAACTGATCTAGGTATTGCCGAAAGATACGGTTCATGTAATCCATGAAAACCGCAGGCGCATTTGTCAACCCAAATGGCATCACTAAGAACTCATAATGACCATATCTGGTCCGGAAAGCAGTCTTCGGAACATCTTCCGCTTTCACACGCAGCTGATGATACCCCGATCTTAGATCAATCTTGGAGAATACACACGAGCCAGATAATTGATCTAACAAGTCATCAATTCTAGGGAGAGGGTACTTATTCTTGACGGTAACTTTATTCAATTCTCGATAGTCGATACACAAACGAAGACTCCCGTCTTTCTTTTTCACAAATAAAACTGGAGCACCCCAAGGCGACACACTGGGTCTAATAAACCCTTTCTCGAGCAAATCCTCAATCTGCTTTTTCAATTCGGCCATTTCATTTGGAGCCATACGATATGGGGCTTTAGATATCGAACCCGCTCCAGGCACAATGTCAATCGAAAACTGAACTTCCCTTTCCGGAGGTAATCCACTTAAGTCGTCCGGAAAAACCTCAGGGAATTCATTCACTATGGGTATACTATTCAAAGTTTCACTGATTTCTCCTTGTACCGAGAAGAAAACCATATACCCCTGACAACCCTTTTTCAAATATCTCTCAGCCTTCGCCGTCGAAAGAAAATTCAAATCAACATTGCCATTCTCGACGTTTTGAGAAACTGGATATACAATCCTCTCGTTCCCACAATCTAATAACACGTTATTCGCTCTCAACCAATCAAAACCCAAAATGACTTCCAATTGGCTGAGCGGTAAACAAATTAGATCTACCACAGACTCATGACCCTCTACGGTTATTACACAATTCAAACAGGCTTCTGTAGTTACAGCCTTTACACCCATCGGTGTTGACACAATCAATTCGAATGGCAACTTATGTACAATTAAACCCAGGCGCTTTACACAATCATGCGCAATAAATGAGTGACTTGCACCCGAGTCAAACAATACTTGCAATACAAATCCATTAAGAAGAACTGTACCTTGTATCAGCTCTGGGGATTTCCGGGCTTCCTCATGAGTCATAGCAAATACTCTGCCCTGAGTTTTCGGTCTCTGCTCCGCTTGCGGTCGTTGGCAATCTCTGGAAAGATGTCCGGTTCGCTTACAGTTAAAGCAAATCATCTCACCCTGACAGTTCTTACCATAATGTGACTGATTACAGCGAGGACATTTCCTCTCAGTCCCAAACCTCTGGGGTTCACGATCTCTGGGCTGGTAGGGCTTCTTACCACCACCCCTATACGAAGATGACGATCCCGAACCCTTCCGCTTCTGGGAAGCACCACCCTTGCTGGGTTCACTATAACCACCCGCAGTCTTAGCCGGATACAATTCTCTCAGATTGCTCTCTGTAATCCGACACTCTTCAACGGCCTTGTTAAACTTGGAGAACCGATGAGTGGCTATTCTCTTCCTCATGTCACGCCTTAAGCCCCGGATGAGTAGATCTGAACTCAACTCCTCATCATCCCTCTTTTGCAGATAAGAGGAGTATCGGGACAACCGGGTGAATCGGGACAAGTATTCATCAAATGACTCCGTGTCCCCTTGCTTGATTTGTAGGAACTCGGTCTCCTTTTCAAGCCTCACCGACTTGGGAAAGTATTTCTCATCGAAGTGCTGTTGAAACACTTCCCAGGTCAATGGTATATTCTTGCTCTTCAGCGACAGAGCTATGTTCCGCCACCAGCGGTCTGCATCACCCTCAAGTTTGTACACCGCCAGCTTGGCTTTCACTTCCGAGGGACATTCTAGAACCTCGAATATCTTCTCAAGACGGTTCAACCAGTCTTCCGCCGCCTGAGGATCAAATTTCCCTCTGAATACCGGAGGTAGGTGTTTACAAAACCTGGAGACCCAAAACTGAAGATCTCTTTCCTCATTGACCGATTTCCCATGCGGCCTTTGATTTTCTTCAGTACGAGGAGGCGATTCAAGCGATCGTGCTGACCCTTCAGCTGTATCTTCCAGTCTAGTCTCCTCTCGGGTTTCCCCTCGAGTACCTTCTTGAGTAGACTGGCCTCTACCCTCATTGTTCTTTGCTTTCTCGGCTCGAAGCTCTTCTCTAAGCTCCGTAATCATATCCCTCTGATCCTTTATCAAGCCCATTAACTCTTGCATAGGATCCGGTGGATTGTCATTGACCAACTCCACATCGGGATCTTCTTGTTGTACTCTGGGGCGACCTTTTGTTGTTCTTTTCATTCTACAAAGAACTCACCCCATTAATCCAACAATTATGGTATACACATCTCTACAGAGCTCATATATCCACAATTATAACTCAAAGATGTGTAAACGAACAAACATTCACTAAGGACACACTATGGGAGCTATCCTAGCAAACTCTACCCTTGCCAGGAACTGCAGCTCTGATACCAAAAATGTAACCCCCTCACCGTAATGACATCCGGTTTATGAAATTTATGTGAAATAGAGACCAATAAAACAAAATAACAATTCATATTCCCTCATCCCAAGATGGGGTGTTTCAAAATCCGTTTCGAAACATAGTTAATCCTGGTCTCACATTCACAGGCGGATATAATTACTTGAGAAAAACAGAGTACATATTAAATATCAAAGTGCGGAAACCAAAATCCCGGCAAACCCCGGGTTACTTGCATACATAACTTGGGTTTACAGGTTTCCCAACAATGGGGATTACATAACCAAAATAGTCATTTACATAAAATGTACAAATTGCAATCCCAATCCAAAACTATGATAACCAACTACCACTTAGATCTCGGAGTGAGCCTAACTACTCCTGGTCGTCCGTTTCCCTTTCGAACCACTCGCCCTGTCTGAAAAGATTAATCATTTGGGAGGGTGAGATTCTAAAGAATCCCCGTAGTAACTACTATTTCATACCACATGCAATCACATAATATGTAAACACATCATCTCATATCAACAGCAACAAATTCACTCCACCCTCATCCCCTTTTACCGCCGGGAAGGCATACGACCTTCACCCGAACCGTTGTTAGCGACTCAGGGACTATTGGCGTGGCAGTGCATACAAATAGCCACACGGCTCACATATAGCCTTTCGGCTTTCACAAATGGCCCGTCGGCCTTCACAAATATCACACCCTAACCTCATCCCCTTTTACCGCCGGGAAGGCATACGACCTTCACCCGAACCGTTGTTAGCGACTCAGGGACTATTGGCTTAGCGGTGCTACCACAATATCACATAACGCATATATGACACCCTAACCTCATCCCCTTTTACCGCCGGGAAGGCATACGACCTTCACCCGAACCGTTGTTAGCGACTCAGGGACTATTGGTTTAGCGGTGTATCCACACAAAGTTTTCACAAAACTTGCAGCATACAAAATCCATTTAATCACAATGATATAGCACACATATCATACATCACATAAGGTATAAAGATAGAGTCACTACCTGTATCTTTCCTGACTGGCTCCGGCACCGTGGCCTCACGAGGGCGACAGATATCAAATCCTATATCAATTAGGGACAACCAATTAATCTCTTATCCATAGGTATATTTCAATAATTCTCTAAGTTGGTTATCATTTAGGACTCTTTAGGTGACTAAAATAGGCCTAAACATATGCCTAAAGGGTTGGAAGAACCTACCCAAAAGACCCCTTACTCGAAGGCAAAACACAGATTTTTGGTCCTCTCACTCGAGCACAGATGCTCTCACTCGAGCACAAGTACGGACATCACTCGAGCACAAGTGCGAGTGAGACTGCGAGTGAGCTCCCGAGAGCATAAAGACACTTGCAGGAACTGGCTCACTCGAGCACGCTGACCCTCACTCTGAACTCCCACCTTCACTCGAGCACACGCGAGAGAAAACCAGGAAGTGAGGACCCGAGAGCACCCAAAGCTCTCCAAGCATAGGATCACTCGAGCACAAAACCACACCCGCGAGCACACTCCCACCCGCGAGCACACTCCCACCAGAAGCACACCTCACACCCGCGAGCACACCTCACACCCGCGAGCACACACCTCTCACCCGCGAGCATACCCGCGAGCACACACCTCTCACCCGCGAGCACCTCACTCGCAAGTGAGAGCCTGAAAGCACAACTCCCTCCTTTGCCCATGCCTCCAACCGAATAAGAGAGAGAAAATGAGGGAAAAGTGACATTTTGTCACTTAGTGCATCATCCTATGGCTTTCCACTTGCCACATGTCATCATCCATTCTCTTCCACAATGAACTCACCTCACCACAACACGCAGGATTCCGACCCACGGTCATAAAACCACAACCCTTGATCTTAAATACCACATGTATTTATTCTCAAAATTCACATTACATTAATCATCATTGTGCTTAATCAAGATAATTACAATAATTATCAGAATCATTAGCCCTAATTACAAATCGGGATATTACAATCACTTTTATCCCTAACTTTGAAAAGGAGGTCCTCAATATAGCCTTGGTTGGCTCCTTCAGGTTGTTAGAAAAAATTATGAATATTATATTTTGTAATCGTTGTAACCCCCCTTCCATAATTATATCCGGATTACGCAATTAAAGTGAAATAGAGACCAATAACAATCAAATAACATTTATAAACCCATATACCAGACGGGTTTTCACAAATACCTTTCGAAATCATTTATAACCTGGTCTCACATTCACATTCCGAATACAATTACTACACAAAGATAAATCACATTTAATATATCAGAGTACGCAATGTAATAATTCCAGCAATTATGGATTCCATTCATTAATCAAGCCTTACAGGGCACAATTGCCCATGCAAGCCCTCATATGGGGATCACACAACAAATCTGAATACAAATAATCAAAACCTCATCCATATATATTCATCCAACTATCCAAATACAATTATCCAAATATACATCCCAACTAAGATAACCAACTACCAACTTCAATCCCGAAGGAGTCTTCATCGCCCCTTAGCTGCTCGCTATATCCTTGATCTACTACCCTATCTGAAAGGTTAGTAGGGGAGGGTGAGATTCGAGAGAATCTCAGTAAAAAAAAAATATCAATATGCATGTATGATAGATGTTTAATGCATGACATGCTTGCATCACACAACTCATGATAACACAATGACAATTTGCAAGCTCAATGCTTCGAACAATATACCTATGGCCATAGCATAAATTGAAACATAGCTTCAAATTACACACAATTATGCAAAGCTAAGACATGCACCAACCCACTAACATATATATCAAATACAAGCAGAAGAGATATGTTCCCTACACTCTTTCCACGTAAGCTCTAGCTCCGGCTGCTCACGATCAGGGCGAACACCAAATCCTATAACCAAACAAGGACATAGGGTTAATCCCTTTTCCAATTTCTTAACTCTCAAACACTTAAGTTGGTTATCATTCACGACCTTTAGGTGGCTAATCAAAGCCCAAACATATGCCTAAAGGCTTGGGAAACACTTGACCAAAGATCACTTTTTAAAAGTCTAAAATGCTGATTTTTGGGGGTGGGCCGTGGCCCAAGAATCCACTGGCTGAGGCCCAAAACTGCTCAGAAACGCTCAGAAACATTTGGGCTGCGGCCCAGAATCCACGGGCTACTGCCCAAAACTGCTCAGAAACGCTTGGGCTGCGGCCTAGAATCCGCTGGCCACGGCCCAGAAAATCCAGTTTCTTGGCTAAACTTCCAAAAATCATAACTAATTCCACAAAAATCGAAATGAGGTGATACCAAAGCCAAATGAAAGCTATTCAAGTCCTCTACATAGGAAAAATATTGGCCAATACTGGAAATCACCACATAAATATAGAATTCCCAAACATTCAAGACTGTCCCAAAACAGTGTTCATTTTCGACCTCAAAATTTGGACAGCCATAATTCACAGAAGACAAAACGAAATGGCACAAATTATGTGTCCATTTTGAAGCTTGGGATGTGAACTTTAAGAATGGAAAGTTTCATAATTTTTAGACATCATTTGCCCAGCCAAAACATCCACAACACCAGACTGCCCAGACAAAACTCACACTGGACAGAATTTCCAGTTTTGCACCAATGATTCCAATGGTTCCCAAATCAATTCCAATGACCAAATACCACAACATGGCACCATTTCCAACATAAAACACAACCCAATTCATCCAATCCAAAATCACAAGAAAATCAGGGCAAAATTCGAAATTCACTAAACTTATCCACAAATCACAAAACTTAGATCAAAAGGCTTCAAATACTCACCTCTTCCTCTTTCCCAACCAATTCCTTGATTCTTCATATTTCCAAATTTCCTCAAGCCATCAAACACCTCCAATCAAGAATCTAAAACCATAGAGATGAAGCTCTCATCATTATGAAAAACTTTATAGAAGGTGATTAGAGCTAAAGAGGACAAGAAACAAGCCAAATCTCACCTTATTCTTTTCTCTTTCTTCCTAGCTTTGGACGCCATGGAGAAACAAGAGAGAGAGATGAGATGATGAAATGAAGATGATGAAGAAGGGAGCAGATTTTTAGGGATGCCACAACGTCCAACTAAAGAGAGGAAAGAGGGAAAGTGAGTTGAAATCTTTGACCAAATCCAAGGGCTCAAATTGTGACACTTGTCACACCCTTAATCCATCTCTATGAGTTCACATGAACCCACACACATGGGATTCCACCCACTTAATCTCTACACAAATCAATCTCAACCATTGATCTTAAAGTTACCAATGAGTTTCCTCTTCAGTAACAGATCAATCGGTCGGTAACTTTACCATTTTGCCCCTAATTACGGTAATTCCTCTTGAATCACCACCAAATACATTTTCTCATTCATTTTCTTTCACAATGCACCCTCCCCTCTATTTTAAGTCAATTTAGATGTTAATCCATAATTGAGCTTAAATACAGGGTTTTGGCGCTGCTCACAGCACATACGAATCACATCGGGTGCCAAAACACACCAAAATCTCCAAAAGGGTTCATTTATCACTAACCACATTCACTTTTGGAGTCATTATCTCTTAATCACAATTTAGGATCCTGCTAAACCAGGGCTTAGCAGTCCACTAATCTTAGGCTTATTCTCTAGCCTCAAGTCTCAGAATTCGGGGTATTACAATTGTCACACATTTGAATGATTTTTCACTTAAAGCCAATATTTATTCAATAAAAGGACAGGCAGTTGAGGGCCCTCCACGTGAGGGAGAGAATAATTAAAAGACAAGAAAGAAATAATAGAAGTTGATGGGTGATTAAATAAAGTAGGCAATAATGGAATGAAGGTTTTTTATATGTGTGTGTGTGAGAGAGAGAGAGTCAGCTTTGAGCAAAGTTAAAGAGTATGGAAACTAAACTAGAAGAGGCAGTTCTGCTGAAGCTTCATCACTGGTTGCGCAAATGGAACCGGAGTGGACGACAAACATCGGTCAGTGCTTCAAATTCTCTCAAGCTTATGCCTTCACCTATATATTGACGCTTCGCTACTCTCTCTCTTTCTCTATGTTCTTGCTTTTTTCTTCCATGTCTATCATTTGTTGTGTGCTTAACCAAGAGATTCACAGCTTTTTTTAATTCTCTTTTTTTTTAACTGTATCATCTCCTCTCAGTTGGGCAGATGATTGAGGGAACATTCCAATAACATGCTCTTAAAACATGCAAAACCCAAAAAGGTGATTGGAATTTGCAAAAGCCCATATTGTCCATGGTGCCAAAATAGAATTTTAAAATATTTGTGTTTTTACAATTTTTACCGACTACAGAAAATGCCATCCTCGGCTGGGATTTTTTGTCCCAAAGGTAGCCAATGTAGGATTTGATATATCCCACCACTCGTTGGTTTCTAAAAAGTTTTATGACCATTGAACAACCGATAGAGAGATCAAAGTAATATAGCATGCTTTAGGAAATTTATTACACTTGAAGTAGATTTCACCATTTCACGTTAAATAATTTACAACCGTTCTTTCTTTAATAAATGGACTGATTTATGGCCAAAAAAAAAGGAAAAAAACAAACAAAAAGGACTGATTTGAGATTTACGGTTTCACATTAATTATATTAACAACAATTATTTTCTTTACCCATTGAGTGGCATTTCTTTTTGTTTCTTTAAATGAGGGCAATATTATAAAATCACAAAATATTTCAAAATTCCATTTTAGGGTATTTTTCCTTTAATAAATGTTGCTTAATTTATCACAGCCAAGAAGGATGCTTTGTAAAATAAAACATCTTTTCAACTAGCTTCGGTACTGATCAAGAATGTTTCAATTTTTCAACTGTCTTTACTTCATCTAATTTCAGCATTAAAGGTATTTTTTTTCTTTTGGACAAAAAGCATCGAAGGTATTAAAGGAACAAAGAGCCAACAAAGTTAAAGGCTCATCATCACCAATTCCGCAAACGGAATCGCTGGGCCCAAACAGTAGTAAGTGCTTCAAACTCTTGCTTTCCTTGCCCAATGAATGATCAATGCTTAGGCTTTCTTTTTTCTGTATATATTCTTGCCAATTTCTTCCACTATCTTTGAGATGTGATCATAATTAGAGATTAGAGATTTGAAATTTAAATGTTTTTTTAGAGTTAGTGATCTGATCTCCCTCTCAATTGGGCAACTGAATGAGGGGCAGGGGAACCGTTTTGCTCATCATCGCTTATTTAATTCTCTTTTAGTTTTATTATATGATTAAAAGGCAAACTTCTAATCTAAAATCCCTCATTTATGAGGCAAAAGGGATGAGGCAATGTATATCTTCTAAAAACCTCCAACCAAATAGAAAATAGGGACAAAACCCTATTTTATACAAGGTTGTTTTCTTTTCCGCTAATTCAAAATATATATATATATATATATATATATATATATATATATATATATATATATATATATCATTTTATTTAATATATATTTATTATTATGTTGTTTTGGTAATATTACTTAGGGAAAATCCTATATAAAGACAGTTGAAATACCCAAATTATAATTTGGGTTACTAAACTTAACATATTATTAATTAGGTTATATGACATAATTAGGGATTTAGAAATTGGACCAAATTACCTCTATATCCCTTATTTATTAAAAAGAAAAAGCAAAATTAGAGACAGAACTATATTGTTTACGCACTACGTAAGAACCCTAACAGCAAAAAATTTATTGCAGACCTCAAAAAATAGGCAAAGAGGGATACGGTAAGTTGGTTCTAATGTTAAATCTTCATTCCTTAATCCTTTTTTTTTTCAATGGATAGTGTATTATGCTTGAATGCGAAATTGCCCAGGGAAATCTTCATTCCTTCTTAATCTGTGGCGTGCGACAATGGCTCAAATGTTAATTACGAGTCTCTACATATGTCTTTGTTTTTTTTGGTCGAATCTACATGTCACTTTACATAACCCATCATTAACATATGGCTATGGTCTACCACCTAGGTTGAAATATTCATTCCTTCTTAATCCGTGGTGTGCGACAATGGCTCAAATGTTAATTATGAGTCTCTACATATGTCTTTTTTTTCTTTGGGTTGAATCTATATGTCACTTTACATAACCCATCATCAACATATGGCTATGGTCCACCACCTAAGTTGAAATATGGGGCAAAAGTTAAAAGGGCAAAAACAAAAATCAAAATAGTCACTATGGGAACCTTACTAATTCATGACTTGTGATCGTGTGAACTCTAATTGGAGCTCCAAGTTCTGTATTAGAATCTTCATTGTTATTTAGTAAATAACTCCGATTTATTAAAACTGGAGGCATTGGATCCAATGGAATCACAAGCCTAATTGTCAAAAGAAAGAAGATGACTTATTGACTTGTGTTAGGAACTACAAATTTCATGAGTCAGTGGTATGTTCTGCAATAATTAATATTATAGAAATATCTGTTGAATCGGACATGTGATTAAATTGTGGGTCTGAATTAATAAAGGGTGCTTAGTTTTTGAGTTACTTAAAAATTGCCTATCACATGTTTGATTAAGCTTCATCACTTTCTTGTTATCAATTTCGGAAGCTTATTTATGTTATGTACATTTTATAAAGTGATGATGATGGCAAACAATATACATGATAATGAAAGTTGTCTTGTTTGATGTAGGTTGGCACAAAAAATGGCTTTTTCAAGATCAACATCTGAAAAGAATTGTTGTGTTTTTTTCATGTAGGTGGACAATTTGAGAAGAATGTTGAAGGGACATTTCAATATAATGGAGGTAGCATACGAGTAAAAACTATAAGATAGGGAATGAAACTTGAAGAATTAAGGGTAATGATATCATTATGGATTGGCATTAATTGTGATAGTAGTGAGATAAAATACACTGTGACGTTTGATGAGAAGACTCTAGTAGATCTTGTTGATGGTGCTGAACTTGCAAACCTTTTTCGCTATAATGAAAGAAGTGGACATGTGTATATAGCATGTAAAGGGAATGACAGTCTAGATGAAACAATTGATAATCCACAAATGTAAGTGATTTTGTTGTTTCTTTTTTTAAAAAAAACATGTTGTCATTTGTTACAGTATTGTTGTTAACGTGGTAACAAAAGTTGGGTTATATAATACAGCATTGAGACAATCGTTGGTCTCCCCGAACAAAGCTCTCAAGCTCCAAGCAATTTGGATAATGAATTTGAACACGTGTCTTATGAAAATGGTCTCGACTGCTTAACTTATGAAGGTGGTGCAGGGCCTAGTAGCCTACCGTGTGGAGTACAAAGTGCACCAACACCTGTGCCTGAGTTGAACTCATTGAAGTAGAAAGGAAAGTTGTTGGGAGTATGGCAAACCTTTACAAATGCTAATGCTTTCAAGCCAGCATTGCACAAGTATAGTATTGCTCACAATTTTGATCACATATTTTTAAGGAACAACAAGGAACGGATGTCTGTGAAATGTAAGATCGAAGGGTGTCCTTGGAAGATAACAGCAAATGCGATGGGGAAGACCACTTCTTTCCTCCGTGTGACACAGTTTAAAAATGAGCATGTTCATCATGCACAGGACTATCTTCAAGTGAACCAAAGTGGTAGGGAAACTCTTACATCATTTATTATTGTTGAGGAGGTGAGGTCCCACATAGACAAGCACCCTGGTGAAATTAGAAAGACATTGCAAAGAGACTACGGAGTGAATTTAACGTATAAACAGGCATACGCTACTAAGTTAAAAGCACTTGAAGACATTCAGGGTAGACCAGAGCAGTCTTATATGCTTATACCATGGTTATGCCAACGATTGAAGGAAACTGATCGAACAACAGTTGCTGAATTTGCAACTTCTGAGAATAACGCATTTGAGCGTGTTTGTATAGCATATGGTTGTTACATTGAGGGGTTCTTAGTCAGGCTAAGACACGTATTGTACATGGATGGGACTTTTTTAAGTGGCCCATATATGGGCACCTTGTTGTCAACCTCCGCATATGATGCAGACAATGAGTTGTTGCCATTTACAATTGCTATTGTGAAAGGGGAGACATTGGAGGAATGGAGATGGTTTTTATACATGATTAAACAAATAATATGGTCAATTGAGATCACAATAGTTTCAAACTGTCATAATGCTATAATCGGAGTTGTGCAAGCAATATTCGGTCATGAGAGGCATGCATTTTGCTATCAGCACATGAAAGAAAACTTTAGTGCAGAATTGATGAAAATAAACAAAGGAAATAGAAGAACAAGTTCCTAGAGAAAGGATAAAGCACTAAAGTTTCTTGATAATATCGCATATGCAAGGCTTGAAAATGAGTTCATTGTTGCTATGGAAGATATGAGAGAATTCTCTACACATTTATTTGAATGGCTTATGAATCATAGGGACATTGATAGGTGGGCTTTAAGTCAATTTCCATTTAAACGTTGGGATAATATAACAATAAATCTTGCTGAGTCATTTAATGCGTGGATGGTAAATGAGAGAAGGCATAATGTTGCCCAGTTGATCCATGAACACTGAGAGAAGGTAGCCAAGAAAATGTATGCATCAGCTATGGCAATGAGTAAGTGGAGAAATGGGGTAAGTCCAAACACAGAGTCAAAAGTAAGGGAAAATGTGGGGAGAATTAGACAAATGAATTCAGTATATTACGGAGGGAATAAGGTTTGTGTCCATATAGCTTATAGAGACCCAGAGGTTGATCTTGGTTTACATGAATGTAGTTGTGCAGCATGGCAAATGTCAGGAATTCCTTGTGCACACACTTGTGCAGCAATCAAGCTTACCCATGGCAATATATATGATTATGTTTATGAATGCTATAAAATTGAATCTCAAGAAAAAATTTATAGATGATGCATGACTCCAGTTTTGACAATTGACATGCCAAACATTAATGATTGCAGGATGGAAAATATATTAGGTCAAACCTTGCTTGGACCACCTCAGGCCAAGAATTAGAAGATATGAATCACAATTACAAAACAAGAAAATTTACCATTGTGCAAGATGCCATGAAGCTAGCCATACTAGGAGGACTTGCAAAAATCCAAATCCATGTTAATTTTGTTGTGATTAGAATTCACAACTCAAGAATTTCCAACTTGAACTTGTTACTTCTTAGTGATTTGAATTTTGAATGATTTGAACTGTTTTACTTTATCATTTTGTTATTAAGATGTTGACTTTTTATTGATCCATAGGTACCCTTACTTGACCCTTATTAAGACGAACCGTCAATATTATAACCAAATCTTTGTCGTTCTACAATATAAAGATTTAATCCAAGTAATATGGTTCAATTAAATATCTTCCCTCTAATGGGGGTAAAAAAATATGGTCAGGTATATACAAAATAGAATATAGCTAATCTAATAATATACTGTAATAAATAACATCATATCACCATCATATCACCATCATCTCTCTTGATCATCATCTTCTGCAGAATAATGCAACCTCTCTTTTAATTTAAAGCTTCTAGTAAATCCTCCATAAACGAAGCTCAGCTGAATTCTTCTCCACTTCAACTAAAAAGTCATGTTCACTTGAAGCTAATATCAACAAGTCATGTTTAGATTCAAACCCAGGTTGGAAGAACAAAGAACTACTTTCATCTAATGTGAACTGATCTTTGCAAAGCTAAATTTGGGATCACTTGAGCCCTTTTTAATATTGAGGACAAACAGAGATTTAGATGAGAGAATACACTCCTTAAAGTGTGGATGCATCTACAACATTGTCAGCATTAAACAAAAATTTTCGTCTTGTCTTATTCAAAACATGTAAACAGATTAAACTAACAATGATTCAGCACATCTTATGCAATAAATGCTAATTATAATATAGAAACCTAGGCTGGAAGAACAAATAATTACTTTCATCCAATGTGAACTGATCTTTGCAAAGCTAAATTTGGGATCACTTGAGCCTGGTTTTAATACTGAACCTTCCTCTGATGTAGATTATGAGCCACTTGCAATCATGTTTTCAAAAATGCACTTGCTACTACAATGCTCATAACCTAGCATTTCTTTTTGGTGTCACAGAGCATTGAATAAGATCTTATGTAACATGACACAAGCTGACTCCTGGTTACATGAAATTAGTGCCCCTCATAAATGCATGCCAGGCAGATAATAATCCTTGCATTATTAGTTTTTAATGAAATATTTTACAAAAAATTGGGAAAAACATTCAATGCAACTAATTTCAATGTAAATTCTTTGATGGTACAGCCACATAAAGAACAAAGAGATAGAGACACATTTCAGTACGCCCCTCCTCCTAAGAAACAAAAAGGGGAAAGAATAAAGAGGTAAATGACAATATGATAATCCTTGCAACAAACTACCATATTCATTTAACTCTTGAGGTGGAATTGTTTTGTTAAGGCATAATTCAACAATGCAGACAACTTGCTTCAGGACCAATAATGCTAATATGCACATTTGAACATGTTTAGAGGAATCATAACATAAAACACCTACCTCACGTAACTTAAAACATTAAAAGGATATCCAGCAAGCTGGTATTCTTTCCAAATTTTACGAATGCTCTACAAATCTTTGGCATTGGCACAAGCAGTTAGAAGAAAATCCAGACATTGCCGTGAAGGCACAATGCGAAGCACTTTCCTAATTAGCCAATAAAGGTCAAGGCCAAACTTCAAATGTGTGGACTTTGATGATGCAATTGTAGAAAACACTTATACATATGGAACAAACATAATGATGAAGAAAGGTATAAAGAAGACTGAATTTCTCTGCACTTTCACTTTAAAAATTATTCTAACAATACAAATGTCCAGCATATTCAATAAAAATAAAAAACCGCATTAATATTGAAGCTAGCTTTGTAAGAATTAATATGTGAGAAATGGAGCTAACCTGATCCAAAAGAACTTCCATTTGTAGTTCGTTATCTTGAATGTCATCATTGAGTTGCTTGATCAAGTCAACAGCAGAACGGATACAACATACAATTGAGTTTAAGCAATTTGCAGAATATATTTCATGTCTGGACAAAATTTCATAGGAGAACAGATATCAAACCTTAAATGCTCATTCTCTACACAAAACATAATAATTCTAAAGCAACCATCTATCTAATAGTCAGGATCAATCAATTCTGTAAGTAGAAGAAACAATCTATCCAACTCCTCATCAGATTTGATGTGTCCCTCCTATAAGTATCCAATAATTTGATTATAACTACTTTGTAAGGGAGAAACTACACAAGTTGCAAATATGAAATACATCAATCTTACAATAAGACTTATAACAGCTTTTGGCTCCATATTGTTTCCAGATTCCTTGATTTCCTTGTAAATATGAAAAGAATCTGAAAATTTCCCATGTGATGCAAGAGTTGAGAGAAGAGCACATTTGATTTCATTTAAGCTCTTTGTAGGAATGGCTAGATCTAAGACCACCAGATTAGATAGTAATATAACTAGTGCTATAAGCAAATTATAAAAATATCACATGTTCAAATAATAATATCATCATAAAATAATCATAACGCTGTTCTCATCAATTTCGAAGAGAGATGTAAAATGGGAAATAGGTGGCAGTTATAAGAAATTTTGTAACTAATATCAAAATTACAAGTATGACTTGATGTACTTAGCTGCCTGAATATATGAAAAGCTGGAAAAAGCCTCATATAAGAATACAGAGCACGGAACTGATTTAGGTTGTAAGTTATTCTACAAGTCCATCTTTTCCCAAGTAAAACTAATTCCTAATTAGGCTCCCCCTTTTCAAATAAATCCATTCTTGGTCTCCCAGAAAAAATCAGCCCGATGCCGATGAAACTCAGTATCTTTATCAAATCAAAAATTTTAAAAAAGTAGGATGCAGAGGATAGAAGATGAAGCAGGACACACCATTAGGTGAGGTGGAGAAGGAGGAAGGAGTCGAGGCGGAATTGGAAATGGCGGTGGGAGGAGGAGGCGGAGGAGGAAAGGCGACGAAGTCGAAGAAGATCAAGCAGAGGCAGAAGGCTTAAGGTGGCGAGGAAGAGATAATGACGGAGGATTTGTTGCAGAAAAGGGAAGCTGACAGAGAGAAGATCGAACTCTCATGGCATCATTAATACTGCTCAGGGCACACAAGAGAGAGAGAGCGACGATGATTAATCGGTGGCTTTTCTTTTCCTCCGTTCTTTAGACCATGGGTTAAGGGTATTATCGAAAATCAACCAACATTTACATATCCTAAATTGGGTTATTGACCCAATTTAGGATTTGTGGATTTTACCAACCTTATATAAGATTTCCTTATTTCAATTGTCTTTATATGGGATTTTCTCTATTACTTAAATAGAATGGTACATAGGTAAAGCAAAATAAGATGGAAATAAAGTATTTGGCATATATAATATCTCCTCTAGTCTTGAATATAGAAGTTAGACAAAATGGCTTGGTTATAAGGGCCAATTTACTTTCTTTTCCCCTAGATTCTTTTTGGTTTGATTTGAGAAGAAGATGCGATGACTTGGATTCTACTTGAGACAAAAGAGGACCGATCGGAACCCGAGCTGGAGATAAGATATTCAAGAACAATAACCGGGAATGTAAATGACAAGGGTATGTATGTCATTCCTTTGCACATCTAAGTGAAATCATACTAATTATCACTTATGAAACAATATATTATTTATTGGAATTTAAGCACTAATGCCAAGCAAACATATGTCAGGTTCTTTTCGTGGGTATGTTTTCTTCTCATGGCCTAGTGAATCCAACACTGAAATATATTGCGGTATGCCGAATTTCATCACTATGCTTTGCCATCATATCAATAATGCTTGTACAACATATAGATACGCGATTGAGATTCAAACACTGGCTCAATCAATCATATCTTAAATTTTTTCATATTCCCATGACCAGAAATATGTCTTCTCATCATCAAGTGAAGCATCTGACGTAGATATTATGTTTGAGCAGTGCCATGGAATCCATGGAGGAGGGAGAGCATTTAAGGTGAAAACATATAAGGGAGAGAGTAGTGAATATATTGATGAGGAAGAAGCACCTCTAGAGCCAAGACAGATAATGGGGGACATGGAAATGCGAGTGGTGAGCTTCTCAAGGGGAATGGAAATTTCAACGTCAGGTTTGAAGCACAAGTTAATGGAGCAAGAACATGGACCCAACAAGGATTTGAATTTGCTTACAGCTGTATATGTTTCCATGGATTCCGATGTTTCCACTTCAAATAAAGATTTCATTGTACCAGATCATGCTATTTATAAACAATGCACCCCTTTAGGGAATACTGTCCTACACTTAGCAGTTGCCTATGGAAATAATGCAATGGTTGAGAAGGTGGCTCAACAAGCTCCCCATCTTTTCACAGTGACCAACAACAATTATGATACTGCATTGCATGCTGCTGCAAAAGCAGGCCATGGCTCTACTATTCATTTCCTCTGCAACACTTGGTTGCCTTTTGTAAGACGTGAGACAGATGGTCATCATGAAGATCAACCCACTTTGCAAATGATGCTCTTGGTCTCTTTGACTTTGTTGCGCAACAAACAAGGAAACACTTTTTTCCACAAGGCATTTATGGTTAACGCCCATAATGAGGCTCAGATTTTTAAGGCTTTTCAAGATTCTTTCATGAAAGGTAGCTCAGATTTGGAGGCAAACTTTAAGAAAATTGTTAATCATTTAGCAATATTTGCAATCAACAAGGAATGTAAATCATTGTTGTTCGTGGCCATTGAGGCTGGCTCTAATCAAGTTGTTGATCAATTATTGGATATCTGCATCTAGTATGACCTCAAGCCTCAAGGAAAATCACCCTTTATTCCAGCACTCACCAACAGAAATATGGGTAATTTTCGGGGAGACATTTAATTCATTTCTTCATTTCCTTGATTCAGTAATGTGTCTACAATATTGTCCTGCATATCTCTCCTATATGTATCTTCATTTGCCAACGTTCGAATCTTGATTATATTGTTTATCTGTGCAGATATGCTGCAAACCATTCTGAGCAAGAAACCAAATTGGACGCACTTGAGAAATGAAGAAGGAAGGCATCCTCTCCATCAAGCAGCCTCTCTAGGGTACCATGAAGCTATTTCCTACTTAGTAAAGAAATGTTCTTCTTGCATCATGGAAAGGGACAACCAAGGATTCTTCCCTATTCATTTGGCATGTAGTAAAGTGTTAAAAGTCAAAAGCTCTTTCGGTGCAAGCATGATATTGCTGACTTCCATATTCCTCTTAGTCAATTACTTTGAATTTATCTCTCTATCTCTCCCATTAATCACTCTTACTTTGTCTATATTTTTTCCTATATGTACTATGTAAATCCTCTCAGTTCAATACAATTAATTCAGTCTTTCTATTCTCTTCATGGTATCAGAGCGTTAAAGAGAATAATTGAGATAATTACCTTCTGTGTGCTCTCTGTATTCTCCATTCTTGTTAGAACCAGCATCGGCACCTTCTAAACCCTTTCATCTCTTCGTCCCCATTAGCCCCCAACTACATCGGTAAGCTCAGAGTCAACGAAGAAGACAACTTCTAAACCCTTTCATCTCTTCGTCCCCATTAGCCACCAACTCCATCGATGAGCTTAGAGTCAACAAAGAAGACATAGAACCAATCAGGCAACCCTTATCATCGTTACTCACAACATGAGCACCTTCATGAAGATCATCGGACCTTGGAGCCAGAAACCAGAATCGAGAAGATAGACCAGAGTTGAGGAGCGCCACTGACAGTTCCAGAGTTACAGTGAGACTGCTGTAAAGAGTTTAGATATGACCCTTTACTACCCAGTCACCGAAAGCCACAAGGTCATTCTTCACCACCACCACTCCGCTATCCATCATTTCCCTCGACCACCTTCACCTTCGGCTGAAAATGTGACTTAGGACCACAGAGGAAACTCAATACCACCGGCCACACCTCTGCTTGTTGCTAGTTGCTCGTTGCTTGTTGCTCTTGGTCTCCTTAGCCCACCTCCGCTGAACTCCGGCGCCCTCACCTAGTCTGACAGCACCTTATCACCTCTCATTTCTCTTTCTTCTTCGATTTGGAGCCGTCGTTGCCTCTCCATTACCGTGCAAGTCTCGCCATCACAGTCAGTCTTGCCGTATCAGGTCGCTGTTGCCTCTCTAACGGCAGCTACTCCACTTGCCATCAATCACCGTCGGCACACCTTGTTCTTCGACCTCCTCTCGCTATGACTCTACAATCCAAGGAGAGCAAGGGATAGAGAAAGAAGACATGAGTTTGACCATTGCTTAATTATTTAATTGATTGGAAAACCATTATGTCATTTTGGAAATTCAGAGGACTAATATGTCATTTCTAATATTCAAAGGACTAAATTGGTATTTCTGAAATTTTAAGAACCACTCTGTCATTATCTTTTCCAGTTATTATGTCTACATTTTCAGATGCCTCTTCTACTGTGCCTCGATCTAGTTCTAATGACCTCTCCACGGTCCTCCTTGTCTCTGAGAAATTTACTAGCGATAACTATTGGGAGTAGTCTCAATCTATGACTCTTGCCCTCGATGGACGTGACAAACTTGAATATATAACTGGTGAAGTAAAAAGGCCACCAACATCGGAAACCAAGGAGTTCTGCAAATGGAAGTCTGAGAATGCATTAGTATCCTCTTAGTTAATCAATGCAATGTCATCCTCAATTAAGAGCTTTATGTATCTTCCGTCAGCTCAAGAAATTTGGGAAGCTCTTTGTGAGACATACAGTCTTGTGGGAAATAGGTCCTGCATATTTGATGTCAAGAAAAAGATATGGCAACTAAAACAGGACCATATGCCACTTGATAATTATTATCTAGAAAAATCATCACTTTGGCAAGAGCTTGATGCCCTAAAAAATCAAACTTATCATTATGGGGCAAATACTTAAGAAGATCGCAAAGCAAAAGAAGCAGAGAGAGTATATGAGTTGCTTGCTGGTCTTAATGTGGTTTATGATGATGTTCGGGCTAGAATTCTTAGTCAAGAACCCTTACCGTCTGTGCGTGAAGTCTATACTTTCTTGCAAAATGAAGAGGATAAAATAAATCAATGCTTCAAAATCTGAATAATTCTGTTGCTACTTCTGAGGCCTCAACACTTGCTGTTTGATCCATAGAACCAAAAGGTTCTAAAGGTCGCCCATTCTGTGATCATTGTAAGAAACAGGGGCACACTAAGGATACTTGCTGGAACCTCCATGGTAAACCTGCTGACTGGAAGCCGAAGAAAGGGAAAGGAAGAGGTTACGTGGCTGAAACTTCCAAGGAATCATCCCAAAGTGATCCTCTACACAAAATCATGGAAATGCTAGCCACACTACAGACTACGACAAAGCCTACTACCACGGTGGTCAAGAGAGGTAATTTCTTTCAAGCTTTGGCTGTGATAAAACAACAATGTTCAGGGAATTGTTGGATTGTTGACTCCGGTGCCTCAGATCATATGACTAACAATAAGGCTCTCTTCTCATCCTATACTCCTATCACCAAGGGTGTAACTATACGAATTGCTGATGATTCTGAACCTGTTGTCACTAGAATTGGTTCCATCAAAATCTCAGCTGCACTTACTCTTCACTCCGTATTACATGTTCCAAAGTTGAAGTGTAATTTACTATCCGTAAGCAAATTGGCTAATGATGAACGTTGTCAAGCTAACTTCTTTGCTACCTACTGTATTTTTCAGGATCTGCTGACAGGGACGATAATTGGGAGTGTGAAAGAGCTTGATGGTCTTTATTACCTTGATGAAAGTGATCGTTCTCAAACTAAATCTTGTAATAAAGTGTCTCTCCCTGGCATTAGTGACTTAGAGTTATGGCACAAACGTTTAGATCATCCTAATTTAAATTACATGTCTCAAATGTTTCCATCCCTCGTTTCTAATAAAAGCACCTCTGATTTTCATTATGATTCATGTGAAAAGGCTAAGCATCATCGTACTTCATTCCCAAAAATCCCATACCAAGTCTCAAAACTCTTTTCCACAATTCATCGATGACCATACACGTGTCAGTTGGGTCTACTTGTTGAAAGATAAAACAGAGGTGTATCAAACATTCCTTAACTTCCACTACATAATCCGAACTGAATTCCAAACCCAAATCCAGATCCTGCACACCGATAATGGGACTAAATATTTTAATCAGGCCCTTTCTACCTTCCTAGCTGAAAATGGCATTATTCACAAAAGTACTTATCCTAATACACCTCAGCAAAATGGTATTGCTGAATGAAAGAATCGCCATATTCTTGAGACTGCCAAAGCCATTATGTTTAGTAGTACTGTTCCTAAATATCATTGGGATGATGATGTCCTAACTGCCACATTTCTCATTAACCGAATACCAAGCCGACCACTATCTTACAAAACGCCACTTCAACTTCTCCACCTATACTATAACCTCTCATACCTTGAAAACACTCTGCCACTCCGGGTGTTTAGCTGCATATCATACGTTCATCTCCATCACACCAACAAACTTGACCCTAGAGCCCTTCGGTGTGTCTTCCTTGGCTATTCTTATTCTCAAAAAGGATACAAGTGTTATGATCCGGTCTCCAAATATTTATTTGTCACCTGTGATGTCACCTTTTTTACACCTTTTTATGCCTTGTCTACAATTCAGGGGAAGAGAACTGGTGAATTTCAGACAAGTGAAACACCAAAGAATGACCAGACAGTCACAATTTATATACCTACCCACACAGAACCTGCTCCTGATACCTCTGATACTCCTGATAACAACTTTGAGATTCCTGATAACCTTGATACCTCTGATAATGTGCCAATTCCAAGGGGAGACACAAATATGTGGGGTAATACCTACATGCGACGACACAAAAGAGGTAATGAACCACAGCCTATTAGCACTTACCAGGAGTCGGTACCAAAGGTAGATCTAAGAGAAATAGAAGCTTCTGATCTTAATCTTCCCATTGCGATGCGAAAACAACCTAAACAACCCAGATCAAGCACTAGATATCCTATAGAGAAATTTGTCTCTTATAAGGCACTTTCATCTAAGTATAGTGCATTTGTCTCTCACCTTGATAGAATCAGGATCCCAAACACGATTGATGAGACTATAGATATACCTGAGTGGAGACAAGCTGTCTTATAAGAGATGGAGGCTCTCAAGCGAAATAAGACATAGGATGTAGTAAATCTACCTCAAGGGAAAAAGGCCGTTGGATGCAAATGGGCATTCACTCCTAAGTATAGAGCAGATGGAACACTCGAGAAATATAAAGCTAGACTGGTTACACAAGGTTTTACAAAAAATATGGGGAAGATTACACAGAAAATTTTGCTCCAGTAGCCAAGCTGAATACCATTAGAATTCTATTATCTATTGCAGTGAATTTAGATTGGAATCTACACTAACTCGATGTAAAAAATGCCTTCCTCAACGGAGAACTTAAGGAAATGTATACATGAAGTTACCTCCAGGGTTTGCAGGAAAAAAAAGGTAACCAAGTTTGCAAGTTAAAGAGGTCATTATATAGGTTAAAGCAATCTCCGCGTACTTGGTTTGACAGATTTACCCAGGTTCTGAAGAGACATGGCTATACTCAAGGGCAGAGTGACCATACTTTGTTTGTCAAACATCATAAGGGTAAGATGACTGTTCTAGCTGAATATGTTGATGATATAATCCTCACAGGAGATGACGAGGTGGAAATCAATCAAATCAAGACAGCCCTGGCACGATAATTCCAGATTAAAAATCATGGAAAAATGAAGTACTTTCTTGGAATGGAAGTTGCCCGATCCAAGAAAGGCATTTAGATCTCCCAAATGAAGTATGTACTCGACCTTCTAAAGGAAATAGGGATGATAGGTTGCAGACTTAGTAACACACCTATACGGGTAGATAAAATAGATGAAGATGTAGATCTCGGTAAGTCATTGGACTTAGGGAACTATCAACGGATGGTAGGCAAACTAATATACATATCTTATATTAGACCAAACATTGCATTTGTAGTAACTGTGGTCAGCCAGCATTCTCATGATCCTAAACAGAAATATTTGAATGAAGTCTACAGGATCCTTCGTTACTTGAAGGGATCTCCAGGACATGGCTTGTTATTTAAGAAAACTAACAAACAGATTGTAGAATTATTTACAGATGCTGATTGGGCAGGTGATCAAGATGACAGGAGATCCACATCTGGATATTGTACGTATGTGTAGGGTAACCTGGTCACATGGAGAAGTAAAAAGCAAAGTGTAGTTGCGAGAAGCAGTGCTGAAGCTGAATACAGGGCTGTAGCACTGGGAATCTGTGAAGGCATATGGATAAAATATGTTCTTGAAAATTTGAGGAAGTTCATAAATCTACCAATCAAGGTCTATTGCGATAACATAGATGCAATCAACATTGCTCATAATCCAGTTCAACATGATAGAACTAAACATGTCGAGATAGACAGACATTTTATAAGGGAAAAAGTTGATGAGGGTATTGTTGATCTAAGGTATATTCCTTCCAAAGAACAGACCGCAGACATCCTCACTAAAGCACTGCCCAAGGACAGGTTTGAGTATCTGATTGGCAAGTTGAACTTAATTGATATCTACAGTCTAACTTGAAGGGGAGTGTTAAAAGTCAAAAGCTCTTTCGGTGCAAGCATGATATTGCTGACTTCCATATTCCTCTTACTCAATTACTTTGAATTTATCTCTCTGTCTCTCCCGTTAATCACCCTTACTTTGTCTATATTTTTTCCTATAAGTGCCATATAAATCCTCTTAGTTCAATACAATTAATTCAGTCTTTCTATTCTCTTCATAGAGGTCATGTCAAAGTAGTTGAAGAGCTACTAAAATACTATCTAGATCCCACAGAGATGCTTGACAAAAATGGCTGAACTTTGCTCCATATTGCTGCTAAAAGTGGAAAATATGAGCTAGTTAGGTACATCCTCCAACATCCTAAGCTTATTATTATGATAAACCAGAAGGACAATGATAGGAATACTCATTTGCATTTTGCCACCATTCACTGGCATCCCAAAATCGTGTATTCCTTGACTTGGGACAGTAGAGTCAATCTTGCTATACTTAACCATGAAAACCAAATAGCGTTAGACATCGCAGACCTAAAGCATGACCAAAATCCATCCCTTGTGTAACACCCCGATTTTCGATTAAGGGCTAATGGCATTGAGATTGATTATAAAATCATGTAATTATACACTTTTGGAATTAATATGATGTAATTTGAGATGAATGTGTGTGGTATTTAAGATCAAGGGTTGAGATTCATTATTGATGGGTCGGAATCCTATACATTGTGTCTATGTGAGCTTATAGTGGAAGTGGATGAGATGGTGACATGTGGCATAGTGGAGGCCTTTGGATGAGGCACTAGAGGACAAAATACTACTTTTCCTCTCTTTTCTCTCTCTCTTGATCGGTAGAGTGTGTGTGTATGCAAGGGAAGGAAAGTTTCATTTCATCATCATATCTTCCATCTCACCATTTTCTCTCTCTTCTTCCTCCATTTTCTGGCGCTCAAGCTTGGGAAAGAGAAATGGAAAGCTTTAATCTTGGTGAGTTGTGATCCTCCTTTGCTCAAAACCTCTTCTCTAAAGTTGTGTATCTCATTGAGAGCTACATTGTGGTGGTTGTAGAATCTTGAAAGGTGTTGATTTGTGAGTTGGAGAAATATGAAAGTATGAGAATCAAGATTCTGAATTTGGCAAAGAGAAGAGGTAGGCATTTTGAGCATTTTGATATATTATTTGTGATTTTTGGATAAGTTTATGAAAATCTGGAAAATTGCCCTAGCTTATGCCCATTTTTGAATATATGAGTTTCATTGTGTTTGATGTTGGAAATGGTTCATTATGATGATATTTGAGTATTGGAGATAGTTTTAAAGTTTGGAATTGTGTTGATTGGAATTTGGACATTGTGTAAATCATAGAGACCATAGTGTTTGATTGTGGTTAGATTGGTTTTGGGATGTTTTAGAGGTTGCCATTGTGTTCCTTATGGAAAATTGTATGGGAATCAGCTTGGTTATTGATTTTAGAGTCATTGAACACTCACTAGTAGAAAAATGACTTTTTAGACCGGTTAAAAATGAATTTTTAGACCGGTTTTATATTAGGTCTTGATACAGCAGGTCTAAAAAGTCTGTAATTTTTTAGACCGGTTGTTATAACCAGTCTTAAAAGTCAAACTTTTAAGACCGGTTGTACCCACAACCGGTCTAAAAACTCCACATTTAAGATCGGTTGTGGGTACAACCGGTCTTAAATGTCTCACATTTAAGACCTGTTGTACCACAACCGGTCTTAAATATTAGAAATTTAAGACCGGTTGTGACTACAACCGGTCTTAAATGTCTCACTTTTAAGACCGGTTGTGGGAACAACCAGTCTTAAATGTCTCATCTTTAAGACCGGTTGTTCCCACAACCGGTCTTAAAGTACTTTTTAAGACCGGTTGTGACTACAACCGGTCTTAAAGCTTCATTTTTAAAACAAAAACATCCCTTTTATTATATGTACACGCACAGAATGCTCCAATTTTAAACAGTAGTACATAACAATCACTCATTTCAATTTCAAAATTCAAAATCACCAAGCAGTACAGTCATATATTGATGATTCATTTGCAATTAGACAGTAAGGATGACCAAATGACAGCAGTAAAACAAAAGCAATGAACATGCCTTTTGGTAAAAGTCCCATAAAACTGAAACCCAATAGGAATAATGTAAAAGTCCCTCTAATTGCCTCTTCTATAGGAAGACACAGAAATTGGAGGCATACACAATACCTTTAACCCCCTCACTAGCTCTAGAATTACTTAAGCCTCAAGAACATGCTTCCCTGTTTATAACATTTAAAGCTTACTTAGAGATACTTATGAAATACATAATAATCAAATAGTGCTTATATGCGATTTGATCCATTGACATCCATCTTGTAAACAAAAAAAGGGACAAACTAACAAATGCCAAATACAGCTAGAAACATCTGTCATTAAATATCTACATTCATATTCATAATCAGAGATAAAACATCTCAAAAAGGTCTTCAAGCTTCACAAAGGACATAATAATCTAACCTAATATGGGTACATTTTTACAATAATGTACAATGAACTTTGGATTCAAAAACTCACTATTTTTGTAATAGCTCATGGATGAATTCAGCACAACATGTGCGAATGAAATCAATATCTTCTTCAGGAAAGGGATCAGCAAGATCAAACATCTGTAACACCAAAACTAGACGAAACATTGACTTAGTAACTTAAAAACAATAAAGTAAAACAAAATTTCTGAAATATAAATTTACCTCTTGAGTAAAATCAGTCGTGCCTAGAGTGATAATATTGTAAATGTGTCTCAAAACATAAAAACCACATAAGTTAGACCCCTTTGGTTGCCGACGGCTCTGAGAAAAAACATGATATCATTAAAACAAATATAAAGGCATGTCTTATTACATTGTTTAAACAAATGTTAATCCATATGTACTAACCTTTGGCATGATCCATGTAGGGTCCTTTAAATCATGAACATGCTTACCACAAGCACTGTGTAGGAATGTCCGCATAGACCTATGATCATCACAATGACAAAGGTTATTGGTTTTACACAAATTCCATAAACTTTGCATACAAAAGGTAAGAATGCAAGAAAACTAACGAATTCATGGTCTTTTTCAAATCATTCCTTGGTTTGAAGTGGAGGGAACATAAGAGGATGACAGTGTAACTACTCTTGCATAGAAGAAGCAACTGCCAATGATCACTGAAAAAAACAGAAGAATATTAAGCAAACATAAAACATTATATAAATTATAAAATATCAATTTGTTTCTTACCTATGCACATATGGAGCCAAGAAACACTCAGTTCCAGTTTCACTAAGCCTCTCTGACAAGTATCGATGTCTAGTAGCAGCAGTAGTCCCTTTCTCTTGAATGTGATGGGGGCATAAGAATCCAAATTTTTCACTTTTGCCAGAGGAGACCAACCTACGATGCATGTACCTACAATAACGCAAGCACATAAATAAAAGGTAAACGGTGAAACTTTTAAAATATTTACTTTGAATTACAGAAGCTACTTACATTAAGAACAGTTGGACAATCCCAATCGTAAGATTTTGTCCAGGAGCTACCAGGGACATCAAATCATCCCTCTCAAGATAGCATGTCACTCCTGACTGTCCAACAACTAAATCCGTAGGCCACTCTCTTGTTTTGAAGGATGTATCATATGCCATCAGAATCACTTGCTGCATGATATTCAATGGAGGCTGTGAAACTTCTTGCTGAGTGAAGGGAGCTGGACTTGGTGGGGCTTTGATCGGACTATCCTCGGCTCGACCAGAAACAAGGTTCGTTGGCCACAAGATGAATGTGCCCAAGACATCACTAACGACCTTGAATTCATCAGAAGGGATAGGGATAGGTGCATCCACAATAATCACCTCGTCAACTGACACCCAGACTTGATCACCTTCCATTTGTCGGTGGTGGACAGTTGATCCCAGGTTATGCACACTACCCCGTGCAACTAACCGTCTCAGAGGATCCTCGATAAAAAGATCACAAAGCTCCGTAATTTGCGGGTTAGGACCCTCTGATGACTGCCCGATGTTGCAACAACTACCTTTAGTGCTCTGCTTATTAGGATCAATCGATTGTGGCTGGGGAGCACTGGTATCTTGTCTTGAGCTCATAAACACTATCATTTCCTCTTTCATCTTGCTCAACCGGGTCTCTAATAGTGCATCAAAAGATGCTTCAGCCTCGGCCTTTGCTTCTGCTCTTGCAATGGCCAACATAGTCTACAATTCCTCCCTAGTCACGATGTTTGAGGAATGGCGTACGGGGGCTCCAAAGTAATCCCGTATCCCTACCCCTCCTCCAACTCCCCTGACACGGCCTGGATGCTCGTGTTTGCCAGTAGCAACTGTGAGGATGTCATTCCTGCCCTCCGACTTAAAAGAGCCCTCAGCTTGTTGTTTTCTAAGTTCATCCTGTAACATAATACAAAATAACAAACATAAGTAATAATGTACGTTTCTTATGTAATTAATTACAATAACGATATATACTTACAATTCTTTCACCAACTATACGAGATTGTTCACTCGTATAAGTCCCACTCCTCTTTTGGTGGGCAAATTGCCATTTTTCTTCTCGACGAATCGGAGATGGCGGAGAAAGAAGAACAGAAGGATCGGATTGAGATGCTTCTTCCAATCTCTTCCGTTTGGCCGCTAACAAGTCTCTTTCAGCCTTTGCATAACCCCCACGAGACATTGTATGAGGGCAATCATTCTTTCTACCATTCTCTTGTGCTTTTTGCCTTTTTGCCTGCGAATAAGAAATGATATAAAAGGAAAATGTTATAATCAATTAAGATAATTGCTAAGTAAATAAAATGAAAAATAAGTCAACTAACCAAAGATTCAGGAGTAGTTCGAAGCCTAACAAATTCTTGCCAAGTCGCTTGATCAAGAAATGTATACGTGCTGCACGGATTAAGACGAGGCTGACCATCTTTCACCTCAATATGAATGTAATTGTTGGTCAGACTTGTCTTAAACTTGCTCCAGCGCTCATAACAATACGTCATCGTCTTGTTGTACAAGATCTCACTTTGAGGAACGTCGTAGGTGAGCTGAAATGCATGCATTGAAGGAGTAAGTGACAAATAAAGTGACATTTGATAATAATTAATTACATACAGACGAGAATTGTATACCTGAATAGTGTCCCAAATATGCTGCTTCACCTTTAGATCGACATTTCTCCACTCCTCTATCAAGATGCTCGGCTTGTTACGTGCAAGGAGGCCGACGAAACTCCTATATCGTTGTGCATTAGGCCCGATTGGTTTCCAATGTCTATCAAACTCAATCGATATCTTTTGGCCTGCACTTCGACTGAGGGAAACATCTGTCAACCGTGTGGCACGTCTACCCCTCCATACAGACTGGCTACTGCGCTCACTACTACCCTGGCTCGGAGCATTGCTAGGCTCACCCTGGTTAACACTAGCTGGCTGAATCTGCTGAGCACTAGGTGGCTGACTCTCCTGAGCACTAGGTGGCTGACTCAAAGGTGGAAGAGGTGGCTGATCCTCTGCACTAGGACACTGGGGATCCGTCATTTTCCTGTAACGACAATAAAGAAAGATAAATCCTAAGCTATGACATGTGAAGACTATATCGATAAAATAACTAAACATATTCTTCAGATAATAATCATAATCATAATTACTTTAGTTAGTTAAGGTCAAAGTAGTATCATAAAGAGATATCCTCCCATATTCCCTCGTGATGATCATTTCTTGTGCCGTGCGCATTATCTGCTTCATCTTCTTCGTTCAGTTCTGGTAGACCCCTGGAAAAAGAAGGAGTCTCAAGAAGATCATAATTTGAGTGACTTTTCTCGTCAATATCAATGACCCTTTTTCCTTGGAGAGCTACATACCACATTTTATTTGCTTGATCAATGATATAGAACACTTGTTACGCCTGATCTGCCATAATGAAAGGTTTATCTCCAAAACTTCTACTATTCAGATCTACTAATGTAAATCCTAACCTATCGATCTTCACACCATTATTGACATCAACCCACTTGCATTTGAAAATGGGAAATCTAATTTTAACATAATCAACGACCCAAATCTCTTCAATCACCCCATAATAAGGTATGGCAGCCAATGTAGGGTTCTTATCTTTTGAACTAGAGAAGTGCATAGATTCAGCCACTAATACAACACCACTGTTCTGGACGGTGCTCTTATCATCTAGGGACTTCGTGTAAAAGGTATAACCATTGATCACAAATGAAGTCTAACTTATGACATCAACTTCAAGACCACGTGCTAACCAATTTATTGTATCAAAAACACATTCTTCTCCGTCAACCTTTTGTTTGAACCAATGTGCGAAAGTTCTGTTATGCTCCCTGATTAACCTTTGTTCGCTCATTCGACTATTTTGTTTCCGTACAATTTCTTTATGGGCATTCATGTAATATTGAACTTCATCAACATTGTTCAAGATGTACAGTGGACTTGTTGCAATTCATCAGCATCTACGCTCTTTACTGTTGCCCCGCGTCTACCCCCTTCTTGATCATGACGTTTAGGAAGGCCAATATGTCATACATTTGACAAATAATGTTGACAAAATTCCATAGCTTCTTCATAAAAATATTTTTGAATAATAGATGCTTCAGGGCGATTGGGGTTCTTCACATACCCTTTTAGTATTTTCATAGTTCTTTCGATCGGGTACATCCACCGGAAATAGATAGGGTCACACAACTTTATCTCCCTCACTAGATGAACAACCAAGTGTACCATGATATCAAAAAAGGATGGAAGAAAAAGCTTCTCAAGCTGGCATAAGATCATGTATCCTTCATTTTCCAATTCCTCCAATCTTTCCGTGTCAATGACTTTACAACAAATGGCATTGAAGAAGAAACAAAGTCTAGTCAATATGTGTTGAAGATCTTATTCGGCAATGCCTCGAATAGCTACTGGGAGTAGTTGTTGCATTAAGACATGACAATCATGAGACTTTAGCCCTATTAACTTCAAGTTTTTCATCGATACAAGCTTTTTAAAATTTGAAGAATACCCTGAGGGAACTTTAGCGCCATGTAAACACTCACAAAAGCTTCTTTTCTCAACCTTAGACAAAGTATGAGCAGCTGGAGGACAAAAAGTTCTATTACCACATGGCCTTGGATGTAAATCTTCCCGTATTCCCATTTCTTGCAAGTCTAATCTTGCCTTCACGCCATCCTTAGAACTTCCCTGTATGTTAAGCAGTGTCCCAACAATACTATCACATACGTTCTTCTCCACATGCATGAAATCAATACAGTGTCTGACGTCAAGATTGTGCCAATATGGAAGATCGAAGAAGACGGACCTTTTTTTCTATATATTTTTCTCATTTCTACTCTTTGATGACTTACCAAACATAGTATTGATATTTTTCACCTTTCCATAAATTTTCACCCCAGTCAATGCCTTTGGAGCATCTTCAAACTCTTGGCCACCGAAAAAAGCTTTTTTTAATCTACGATAAGGGTGGCTTCGTCTTAGAAATCGCCTATGCCCAAGGTAAACCGTCTTTCATCCATGTTGAAGTTGATGGTAGCATGTGCCTTCTTCACATATCGGACAAGCTTTGTGGCCTTTAACGCTATATCCTGACAAGTTCCCATATGCAGGGAAGTCATTTATAGTACAAAAGATCATTCTCGCATATTAAAAGTCTCCTTCTTGTTCGCATCAAAAACATCGACACCTTTATCCCACAACTCTTTCAAGTCTTCGATCAAGGGTTCTAGGTAAACATCTATGTCATTTCCGGGTTGCTTTGGTCCCGAAATCAACATAGACAACATAACGTACTTTCGTTTCATACATAACAAAGGAGATAAGTTGTAAATTACCAACAGAACAGGCCATGAACTATATATACTGCTTAGGCTACCATAAGGATTCATACCATCTGTGCTAAGCCCAAGCCTGAGATTCCTAGGTTCTTCATCGAAGCTAGGAAATAATTGATCGATTTTCTGCCATTGAGAAGAATCAGCTGGATGCCGAAGCTTTCCATCAGAAATCCGTTCATCTGCGTGCCATCTCAAATTTTTGGCATCAATTTCATTAGCAAACAAGCGCTTGAACCTTAGAATGATTGGAAGATACCACAACACTTTTGCAGGGCCCTTATTTGATTTATACCTCAGAGTTTCACATATCGGACATTGCTCCTTCTCTTTATGATCTTTTCTATACAATATGCAATCATTAGGGCAAGCATAGATCTTTTTATACTTCATCCCTAGTGGACACATTATTTTCTTAGCATCATAGTATCGACAAGGCAACACATTATCATCAGGAAGCATATCTTTAAAGGCCTCAAGCGTTTCTGAAAAACTCTTATCGCTCTATCTATGCCGTGCTTTCAAGCTTACCAATTTCAATACAGCATTCAGCAATTGGTATTTTTTACACCCCAAGTACAACGGCTTCTCAGCATCACTGCACATATTACCATATGCATGTGATTGTTCAAAAGCCTCTTCTCCTACATCATGAATAATGTCCTCTATCTGATCATCCATATCCGTGTCATTATCATCACAAGTCACTTCCCCCCTGTTAAGATGCACTTGGCATTTCTAATTGTTCACCATGCCATACCCATACTACATACGTCTTACAAAACCCTTCACAAATTAAATGTGTATATATATCTGCAGCACTTAATCGCTTCTCATTCAAACATTTTACACAAGGGCAATAAAACATCCCACTATCATCATCGGCATTTCTTTTTGCAAAGTCTAAAAAACCCTTGACCCCAACATCATATTCAACACTCGTCCGTTTAGCTTGTATCCAACTACGATCCATATATTCCAACACCTTTTTTTTGTTTTGTACTTTTTCCCTGGAAAAGGTAGGAGAATGATGAGAACATGCAATCATTACACCCAAGTACATTGTGTAACTAGAAGAAAACAAAGAATATCGTGATTTAGAGTAGCGTGTGAGGAAAAAATAGAATGAGGGAAAGTGGAATGGAGAAAGAGTGAGGGAATGAGGAATGGAGGTGGAAAGAGGAAGGAAAGAATGCACGTTCGTCAGAGAAAGTGACTTGGATATATATTCTTTTAATGTCTAACGCCTGCACACGCTAGATCCATTATTATATTGTTTGTCCCTGGATATATTTTTTAGGGTGACTTTGGTCCTTCGACTAATAATATCCAAGCAATACCGTTGGAAACCAATAGAAGGTAACTAGTTAAACAAAGCAAAAAGAACTATAAGTGGAGGGATTTATGTTGAGGCTCAGTACTGGTGATGCTCTGAGTGCTGAAATTTGGGGTTGCCTTATGGGCATGAAAAGAGTTTGGGATGGGGGGTTCAGAGAAGTGTTGATTAGGTGCGACTCCTACGAGGTTGTCGACCTACTTCAAAATGAGATCCCAGATATACATGACAAATGGCAACTGCTTACAGAGATTAAAGCAATGTTGGAACGGAGCTGGAATGTAGAGTTCCAATATATTGACAGAGACGACAATAGTATGGCAGACTCGTTAGCCAAATGAGCACTGAGTTCTTCTCATGGCCTTCAAATTATATATATATATATCTATGCTTCAATTTTCTACCTATCTTTCTGGATTTCAACAGCAGAAAACTGTACTACAACAACCAAACTCTGTTTTCCAGTTTCACCATTTCTTGAGCACATCAAAGAAGGAAAAAAAATCTCTCTTCCAATTACAAATTAGGATGTCAAAGGAAATTGAAAACTTCAAAAATTCAGCACACACGAGGAACATAATTCCACAGCATACATAGATTGCAAAGCTCAACCGTAAAGCTAGTACCACATCATTCAAAGAATTTCATGGCTCACTCACTTGAATCAAGCAAAATAAAGTGATCAAACACTCATTCACCATTGTGCCAAATCATATGACAATATGCAACTCTTCAAGCCAAGTCATTATGCTGAAAGCAAGGTTACAAAAGGCCACAAAATGACTTATATATTCTAGAACTTGTTAGAACATTCAAATATCAGTACTCTCTAGCTCCTAATCCTTAAGCCATCTTTGAAATTCAAGCCTAAATGCCAATATTCCTCTCCACAATTCAGAGTAGAATTTCCAAAGTAACTAAGCATTTGCAAGCTATCAAGAGAATGTTTCAAAATATTGAACAACAAAATTATGCAGCGCTCACATAGTAAGAGGCTAATCAGAGCAAAGCAATCAACATAGTGGCTATATTCACAGACAAACAATGTAAAACCTCAAATTAACCTCACATCAGTGCATAAGCTCGCTTAAGAATGGGATTTTTTTTTTAAATTCCTGGAATTAACGTGCAGATAGAAAAACTCTTAATTCATCATCTGTTCAATCTTATGTTCTATCATGAGTCACACAAATACTCTGCATATGCGAATCCTAACCATAATTGCAACTCTAACCTAGCCAAACCCATCCCAAAATAGAGAAAGGCGATCTTTAGCTCATAAAGGAAACACACAAACATACTAGAAAGCACAGGTGGCTAAAGACATGAAGACAGTAAAACAGGGGAGATTACCAACTGCTTCTAAGCTGTGATGACAGTTGCTGGCGGTGCTGGAAATAGAGCCAGATCTGTGATGGTGGCAGCCCAGAAAGAGATTGACGGAGGCGGAGGGATAGCGAAAGAGGGCATCGGTGATGATGGGAGCTTGAGTTATCGTGGAATGGAAGGGAAAAGACGGTGGAGATGGAGTGGAAGACGGATTTGGGAGGTGAGAGACAGGTTGACGGTGGGGTTAATGGTGTCAAGAGTGAGACTAGAGTCGATTTCAGAAATGGAGATGGCGCGCACGGGATCAAAATTTGGGGAAGTTTTTAAGATCGGTTAAGTAGATTAACCGGTCTTAAATGAACTTTTTAAGACCGGTTGTCTAACAACCGGTCTTAAAATCCACTTTTAAGACCGGTTGTTAGAGAACCGGTCTTAAAAAGCTTCATTTTAGACCGGTTATTGTACAACCGGTCTAAA
Organism: Inga leiocalycina; assembly: GCA_963242795.1. Classification (NCBI taxonomy): domain Eukaryota; kingdom Viridiplantae; phylum Streptophyta; class Magnoliopsida; order Fabales; family Fabaceae; genus Inga; species Inga leiocalycina. Next base: position 78,083,432 of record OY725323.1, read on the forward strand.
TTGTATTTTTTAGACCGGTTATTATAATAACGGGTCTTCCAAATTCTTTATAATTACGTAAATGCCACCGCGCATTTCTTTTAGATCTCATTTACTACAACCGGTTTAAATGTGCCGGTCTAAATCACCTTTTTTGTACTAGTGGTAGAAAGTTGGAAATTTGTTTGGTTTAAGCTCTGTTTTGTGCAGTAATTTTGTATGAGCATTTTGAATGACCAAATGGTATTGGAAAATTTTGAAACTTTCCAGTCTTAAATTTCACATCCCAAGCTTCAAAATGAACATATATTTTGTGTCATTTCGTTGAGTATCCTGTGAGATATGGTTGTCCAAAGTTTGGGATTGGAACAGAACTCTGTTTTGGAGTAGTGTGTAGTTTTTTGTGATTCTGTATTTGTGTAGTGATTTCCAGTGATGGGCTATATTTTTCCTTGAAAGAGGACTCATATACCTTTCATTTGGCTTTGGAATCACTCCGTTTCAATTTTTCTACAATTAGTTATGGTTTTTTGAAGTTCAGCCAAGAGTCAGGAAATTTCTTGGCCGCGGCCCAAGACCTTCTGGCCTGATTCGGGCCGCAGCCCAAGGGTGGCTAGCCGCGGCCCAAGGCCTTCTGACCATGTTTGGGCTGCAGCCCAAAGAAGGGCTGGCCGTGGCCCACCCCTGTGTTCCAGCACTTAAAGTTTTTGAAAAGAAATCCTCAACCTGTTGTTTTCCAACCTTTTAGGGGTTTTATTAGAGGCATTTGTGGCTTCTTAAGGGTCATTATTGATAACCAAATCTAAGTGTTGAAGAGTTAATTGAGTATTGGAATAGAGAAAATACTTCATCCTTAATTATGACTTTAGGATTTGATATTTGCCCAGAGCGTAGAAGGCCTGTGCCTGCTCAAGGAAGGAAAGACAAAGGTAGTGACACTTTATCCTATATCATGTGTATTACATTGCTTGTTTGCATTAGTCATCGATTGTAGTGAAAGTGAAGGGGACGTGGCGAAAGCTCGGACTCGATTACAGTGAAAGTGAAGGGGACGTGGTGAAAGCCCGGACTCAAATATTGATAAAGTGATGGGGTGTGGCGTAAGCCCGACCTCGTATAAAGTGAAGGGAACATGGCGAAAGCCCGGTCTCGAATATTGATTGCTGCATTGTGATATATGTGACTTGTTTTGTATATATGCATCATATAAATAAACTGTTGCTACTGGGATTCTCTAGAATCTCATTCTTTCCAAATAACATTTTTAGCCAGGGCAAGTGGATCGAAAAGCAAGCAAGTGGCAAAGGATGATTAGGACTGCCAGCGGTAGTCTTAGCTATATATTTTGGTTTTATATTGAACTGGTTATCATTTTGGATAAATGTATATATATTGAATAGAATTGTAGTGGTTTAGTTTTGTGTAATCCCCGGTATGGATACTGAGATGGGCAATGATGCCCTGTATAAACCTTTGGATTAATGTTATTATCCCGGGTGAACGTCGGGAATTGTGCTTACGTTGATATTGTATATGTAATAGACCAAACAGGCCATTTGTTTTAATGAATGAAATGAATGGAGATCCATTTGTACAGGTGTTTTAAAAAGTTTTAAATTGTTCCGGATTTCTCATTCGATTGTTAACTGTGATTAAACACTAATCCTGGCTCTGATACCACAAATGTAACCCCTTTCGATAAACAGGCCGGGATTAGCGTTTAAGCACATTTGATTATCGAATAAGAAATCCAAGACAATTAAAAACTTTTTAAAACACCTGTACAAATGGATCTCTATTCATTTCATTCATTAAAACAAATGGCCTGTTTGGTCTGTTACATATACAATATCAAAGTAAGCACAATTCCCGACGTTCACCCGGGATAATAACATTAATCCAAAGGTTTATACAGGGCATCATTGCCCATCTCAGTATCCATACCGGGGATTACACAAAACTAAACCACTACAATTCTATTCAATAAGTTTACATTTATCCAAAATGATAACCAGTTCAATATAAAACCAAAATATATAGCTAAGACTACCGCTGGCAGTCCTAATCGTCCTTTGCCACTTGCTTGCTTTTTGATCCACTTGCCCTGTCTAAACATGTTATTTGGAAAGAACGAGATTCTAAAGAATCCCAGTAGCAACAGTTTATTTATATGATGCATATATACAAAGCAAGTCACATATATCACAATGTAGCAATCAATATTCGAGACCGGGCTTTCGCCACGTTCCCTTCACTTTATACAAGGTTGGGCTTACGCCATGCCCTATCACTTTATCAATATTCGAGTCCGGGCTTTCGCCACGTCCCCTTCACTTTCACTGTAATCGAGTCCGGGCTTTCGCCACATCCTCTTTACTTTCACTGTAATAGAGTCCGGGCTTCTGCCACGTCCCCTTCACTTTCACTACAATCAATGACTAATGCAAACAAGCAATGCAATACACATGATATAGGATAAAGTGTCACTACCTTTGTCTTTCCTTCCTTGAGCAGGCACAGGCCTTCTATGCTCCGGGCAGATATCAAATCCTAAAGTCATAATTAAGGACGAAGCATTATTCTTTATTCCAATATTTAATTAACTCTTCAACACTTAGATTTGGTTATCAATAATGACCCTTAAGAAGCCACAAATGCCTCTAATAAAACCCCTAAAAGGTTGGGAAACAATAGGTTGAAGATCTCTTTTCAAAAACTTAAAGTGCTGGAACACAGGGGTGGGCCGCGGCCAGCCCTTCCTTGGGCTGCGGCCCAAACATGGTCAGAAGGCCGTGGGCCGCGGCCAGCCACTCATGGGCCGCCGTCAAGAAATTTCCTGACTCTTGGCTGAACTTTGAAAAACCATAACTAATTGTAGAAAAATCAAAACGGAGTGATTCCAAAGCCAAATGAAAGGTATTTAAGTCCTCTTTCAAGGAAAAATATGGCTCATATCTTCAAATCATCACAAAAATACAGAATCACCCAAAACCCAACATTACTCCAAAACAGAGTTCTCTTTTTGTACCAAACTTTGGCAAAGCATAACTCTCAGAATAATAAACTAAATGACACAAAATATATGTCCATTTTGAAGCTTGGGATGTGAAATTTAAGAATGGAAAGTTTCACAATTTTCTGAAATCATTTGGTCACTCAAAACGTCCACACGAATAAACTGCCCAGACAGAGTTCACATTGACAGCATTTTCCAACTTTTCTACCAAAGTGTTCAATGATTCCAAAATCATTAACCAAACATATTCCCATACCATTTTCCATAAGGAACACAATGGTAACCTCAAAATGACTAAATTCACAATCTAACCACATGCCCTGTTTTGACCAATACACCAAAACCAACACAAAGTTCCCAAACTTTACTTTTAATGATTCAAACCAATCCATTTGTCCAAAAGACATCACAATATACCATTTCCATGATCACAACATGCCAAACTCACTAAGACCCTAATTTTCGAAAATAGGGCAGAAATTTCCAGAAAAATCAATACTCACCAACATCCACAATATATATATATATATATATCAAAAGGGAGATAACACTCACCTCTTTCACTTTGCCAAAGAGATTTCTTGATTCTTCAACTTTCAAAATCTCTTGAGGTCACAAACTAACACCAATGAACACATTATAACCATCACAATGAAGCTCTTCATTCAAGGATCAACATTAAAGAAGGAAGTTTGAGCAATAGAAGTCATTTTCCTTACCTTTTTGCAAGCTTTTCTTCTTCTATTTTCTGCAACAATGGCGCCACCCAAGGAGAGAAGAGAGAGAACGAGAGAGATGAGGGATGGAGGTGGAGTGAAGAAAGTGCAAAATGATTATACTCCCTCCCATTTCAGTTTCCAGCGCACAAGAGGGAAGAGAGGAGAGAGAAATGCATTTAAAAATTCCCTTTTGACTTTTCTCATATCTCCCCCACATGTGAGCTTGCCATATGTCCACCCCTCATTGGCTCTCACTCACTAAATCACCAATTAATCTCTCTAATCCTTCCATTAGCCATTTTAATTACACTTCTCATTTTCTCTTAGTTAGTAATTAATTTCCCCATTAATTACCAACTTATGCCAATAATTCCATTCTTTCAATTTCCAACAATTATGACATATTAAATAATATTGTCACAAATATACATTACTTTCACTTTAATCCGATAATTATCCTCAATAATTATCATTAGGCCTTAATCGAAAATTGGGGCGTTACAATTCTCCCCCCGTTCAATAAATTTCGTCCTCGAAATTTGATACTCCACTTAGGACATAAACTCTAGACGCCTCTTCATAACGGCTTCCGTCCCTTGATTTTTCTCTCTTTAAAGATAATCCTTCAAAACCACTCATATCAACAATATGCTATAGGTCTGATTCACTCAAGAATCTCAACAGATCAATACTCCATGGTTCAATTTCTTTCTCTCAATCACTTTATCATTTCTTGTACTCGGAGACACCCTCATGAGTGCGCGATCTCCGATTTCAATCCTTAGAGGTATTCACCTCACTCAGTTACTATGATACGGACTACACTCATTTATTCCGGCTTTAAGCCCCTTTAATCTCAGTCGTTAGGTCATTTTCCCCTTTCGTGAATATCTCAAAGCACCGCAGACTCGCTGTGCACAACTGATAGTTTCCACTGTAATCACATATCTCAACTTTTGCTGTTTTCCAATATACTTTCACTTACACTATACTCACTTTCCCATCGCAGTCGGTTTTGCTGTCAGGCTTGGCTCCGAAACTGACGACATTGTAGTTGGCGCCTGTGGAGGCGGTGGAGTTAAAGGAAGATGACGAGAGGATGGTGAAGAGGACAATGAGGATTGGTCGAAGAAGAAGGCAACGAAGAATTGAGATCGTCATTTCTGGGAATTTCAGTTTCAGAGAGAGAGAGATGGAAGGAGAGGAAGAAGGTGTGTGTTAGTGGAGAAGAAGGTGGTGATGGGGAAGTTAGAGCGGTTTGGGGTATTTATATGCCACATACGTGCTTGGGTAATTAATTTCATATAGGACAGAATTTATAGAAATAAATATATTGTTTTATAATTTTTACATCAAGGAATACACACACACATAGAATTAACAATTAACGATGAATTTGGGTCCAGCGCTTTTTTTAGCAAAAGTGTTCAGTGTTAACTCAGGTTTTTTTCCCCCGAGACCCTGTTAACTCAGGATGGTTTGCTAATATAACAAAAAACTTTATGCCTGAAAAAATGCTTCATATATTGCTACAGAGTTGTGGAAAATGGAGGAGCTAGAAAGAACGCAGGAAGATGAAAATGAAAATGAAAACGAAAACGAAAACAGTAGGGTAAAATTTAAATAACAGATTGTAAAGAAGCTACAACATTTTTTGTTAAAGCATCGCAGTTTCCTAAATACTACCTTTTTGGGCCCACAGGGTCATAGCAATGTTCCTCCACCACCGGTCGGTATCCCCCTTAAGTTTGTAGATGGCCAATTGTGCCTTCACCTAGATTGGGTAATCGAGAACTTTAAAAATTTTCTCTAGTCAAATTACCCGTACACCCACCAATGACTCCACTAGTGGTAACTGGGACCCTTGGGTTTCAATAACAATATCTAGCCTCTCCGGAATCTCAATCTCTTCTATCCGAAGTACCCTTCTATCACAGTCCACCCTGCCTACACTCCACCCGTATACCCCCTCCGAGGGCTCAGCCAATGGCAGTGCACTTGGCGTGGTGAATACTTTCATTGTTGCACCCCACCCGTATCCCTCAACAGGATCAGCCAGTGGCGGTGCCCACCCTGCCTACACCCCACCCGTATCCCTCAACAGGGTCAGCCAGCAGCGGTGCGCTTGGTGTGGTCACATTTACACATTGCTTTACGATCTTTACATTCCATACGATATATCAACGGCCGATGGTAGAGATGACCAACGTCAAACCCTACAACGGCTCACGTCGACATGCACCTCCTATAATTTACACTATCTCGAGTTTTTACTCATTATAATTCTCAAACATGTCACATTCACCAAATTTGGGTTTCTATCTCTTTATCCATACTTTAGCAATATTAAGTTGATTTAATAGGAGTCCCAAAGGAATCTCCCATTACCACTAACAACATTCACAATCTCTATTTGTTTGTGCTAGAGTTTGGCCCAATTCAATTCGAATCATTTCAAGCCGTATGACTTCTTATCTCAAGAAAACCTATCTATTGTGGGATTCATTACAATGCACCATCACTAATAGCCAACCTTTCCGTAACACTAGTCTATGAGTCAACATCATGGCGACTGCAGTCCACGGTTCATCGTCAAGGTGGCTGCACTCTAGGGTTTGTCGTCACGGCAGTTCCACACTAGGGTTTGTCGTCACGGTGGCTTCACACTACGGTATAGTACTCTCCGTAGGTAGCCCTTTGCGATCAGACTTCCCTTAGGTAGCTCTGTCCGATCAGAACTCTTCGTAGGTAGCCCTTTCCTATCAGAATTCTCCGCAGGTAGCCCTTTCCAATTTGAATTCTCGATAGATAGCGCTTCCCAGTTGGTTGTCTTTAGATGAAGGTGTCATTGTATTAAGAACTCAGAAGCCATTTGTAACACCCTGCCTTTAATCACATAATTATAATTCGATAATGCACATTTAATTCGGATTAGAGACCATCGGATAACTTAAACTCATTTCAATCTCCTACTTTGTAGTAGGGTTTTCACAAAACATTCAAAATCTCCTCCTGTTCCTGGTCTCCATTTCAAAATTCGAATATAATTACCTGTGCAGTTTATCTACATTCATGTATAACTGAGTGTATAACCAAATCCCCGGCAACTCCCGGGTTCTATACATATATACTCTAGAGGTTACAAGTATCCACTAGGGGATTACACAACCAAAATCGAATATAATATTCCTAATTCAAAATATACAGTAATCCCGAGTTTAAAGTAGATAACCAACATCTCAAAAATCCATAGTATCCCTAAAGGTCCTAAGTGCTTCGGGTTGGCCGCTTCTCCTTTGAGCCACATGCCCTGTCTGAAATGTTAGTCATAGGAAAGAATGAGATTCGAGCGAATCCCAGTAGTAACAAACCACTCACACAATGCATAACACAAAGCATGTATATAAATCACAACCAGCAACAGCAGCAGCAATATCAAAGATACATGGTTTTCACCACAAACGACAGCACTCACGGCTGTATGCACAATACGACAGCTCTCGCTGTAATAATAATCACGACAGCTTACGCTGTATCACAATAACGACAGCTTACGCTGTAAACGACAGCTTGTGCTGTAAACGACAGCTTACGCTGTAAACGACAGCTATCACCAGCTGTAATCGCAGCAGTATCAAAGAATCATCACATAACAGTGATAACACACACATACAGAGCATTATACATAGTATAAGAGAGAGAGTCACTACCTTGTCCTTTCCCGACGTTTCTTGGCACAGCGGGCTCACGAGGACGGCAAATATCAAATCCTGTAAACCAAGTTAGGGACAACCCGTCAATCTCTTTCCCAAGTTTTATCTCTATAATACTTAAGTTGATTATCACTATGGTCAATTAATCAAGTCAACTAAGGAGCTAAAGTGGTCAATTAACCTAAAAGGCTAATTTCTAACCTCAAAGTTCCACAATATTACATTATGCCATAAAATCTTCAATTTTCGCATAGGTGACCAATCTGCCAGAATCTTCCAACATCTTTGAAAAATCATAACTAATTGTAGAAAAATCAAAATGAGGTGATCCCAAAGCCTATTGAAAGCTCTTGAAGTCCTCTTCATAGGAAAAATATGAATCACTACCAGAAATCACCACACAATTCCAGAATTACACAACATTCCACACTGCTCCAGAATTAGGTCCAGTTTCGACATCAAACTTTGGGCAACTAGAACTCCCAGCTCAAAAACCGAAATGACACAAATCATATGTCCATTTTGAAGCTTGAAATGTGAAATTTAAGACTGGAAAGTTTCAGAATTTTTAGACACCAATTTCCCATTCAAAATATCCCTGCAAACTGACTGCCCTGCACAAAGTTACACTTGACAGTTTTTCCAATTTTCAACCAATGTGTCCAATGGCTTCAAAATCAACAACCAAACCTATTCCCACATAATTTTTCGTGTAGAACACAATGGTAACATCAAAATGAACAAATTCCCACTCATTCCCTATGTCCTGTTTTGGCAGAATTTTAGGGTATTTCACAACAAACAACCACTTCACTATCTAATCACTAAGCTTAGCTCATTTGCCTCCAAACCAACATATAAGCACATATATAGGATGAAAGCTTCATGATCCCTAATATACCCTAAAAAAACGAAATTAGGGCTGTCACAATAGCCCACCACAACTCAGCCAATTAAAGCATCATATACATCAACATAATGCTCTTACTCACCTCTTGCTTCTTCTTGTGTTCTTTTCTTGATTCCTCAACTTTTGTTCTTGCAAGGTGGCTGAAAACTCCTCCTCTTCAAAAACAAAAACCATAGAAATGAAGCTAAGGAAGAGAGGAACAAGTTTCATGAAGGTCACTTGAGCCATAGATGAGGTTAAGGAGGTGAAAATCCATGTAGAAGTTCTTACCTCAACTTTGTTCTTCACTTTCTCTTAGCTTGCTGAACTTGGCCGACCTTGAGAAGAGGTGAGAGAGTGATTTATGATCAGTTTTTCTCTTCCTTTATCCTCTTAATATCTGACCGAAAATGTGGCCCAAAGAGAAAGAAAAGTTGTGGTGGAAAATAATTCTTTTTACACAAGTTATGCCATGTAGACTTTGGTCAATTGAGTAAGGTTTCTCTTGCCTCTTCTCTTCTTGCTTTTGGACGTGATATGGGCTGCACAAATGGAGAATTATTATTGACCAACATGTTCTTCAAAAGGAGGAAGAAAGATTGACCAATTGCATGAACTTGCATAGCCATTGGTTACACAAATTTCTAGTTGCAATTTTTGACTTTTCTTCTTTGCTTTTCATCTTGGTCAATGTCTCAACTTGTTTTAATTTAATTCCTCTTCCCTTTCCTTTGTCTCCACCGAAATGTTGCACTTTGAAACACAAAAAGAATGTTGACCACTTGCTTTAAGGCATATGTGACCCATATGACCAAAGTTCCCTTGTAAAAGAGTTGAAATTTTGACCAAATTCCTCCTTCCTTCTCCTTTACCCTTTTTGGACGTTTTTAACAATATGAGGAAGGGTATTAATTTGTTTTCCCATTGGTCAATCTTGATCCTTCATTTTAAGCTTTATCCCACAATTAAGCTTAACTATAGGGTTTAGGCACTAATTACAACACATTCGGATCAAAATCCACATTATATACTTCAAAAGTGTTCATTTACAATAATTACATCACTTTTGGAGTCATTAGCCCTTAATCCCATTTTTTGGGTTATTACACCATTCACTCTTCCCATTCTCTATCCTTCTTTTCAAAAACAATATCGGAGCTTCCAATGGTGACACACTGACTCGAATAAGTCCCTTCTTGAACAACTCTTTAATTTGTTTCTTCAATTCCGCCTTTTCATAAGGCCATTCTATGTGGGGCTTTGGATATCGAACCAGCTCTAGGCACTATTTCCATTGAAAATGCTACTTCCCTTTTTGGAGGCAATCCGTCGTCCACTAATCAATGCCCAGAATACCCTTTTTTTGGTGCAGAGGTAAACAAATCATTAACCATAACAAGCAACTACAACGGCAGTTACAACGGCAATGGTTAGTATGACACATGTCATCCCTTATGATTGCTCACGCTGAATTGCTCACATTGCATTGCATCACAACAATCCACACAATACACTTCACCACAGCTGGGATTCATATAATGCATTTCATACACATGCCATACAGGCAAGATACACACAGCCCACGGCTGGATTCACAAACGCCTCCCCACGGGTCGGATTCACAATATCCATGTCGATTACGACGGCAATTCAGCGGCCGACCTAGAGATGACCACCGTCAATCCCTACATGGCTCACACTGACCTGCTCATGCCGTAATGGACCATGGCACATATTTCACAAATTCAACGATAAGTTATGCATGCCAAAACATCATACATAATGTGAGAGAAGAGTCACTACCTATATCTTTCCTGACAATCTTTGGCATAGTGGGCTCACGGCAGCCCAAATATGGTCAGAAGGCCGTGGGCTGCGGCCTACCCCTGTGTTCCAGCACTTGGTGTTTTCAAAAAGTGACCTTCAACCTTTTGTTTCCCAAACTTTTAGGGCTTTCGTTAGAGACATTTGTGGCCTCTTAAGAGTCCTAAATGATAACCAACTTAGGGTATTATGGATATAAGTAATTGGAAAAGAGATTGATCAATTGTCCCTAATTTGGTATAGGATTTGATATCTGCCGGACGCGTGAGCCCACTGTGCCAAAGATTGTCAGGAAAGATACAGGTAGCGACTCCTCTCTTATACTTTGTGTAAATGTATTGTATGTTTGTCCGTCATGCATTGAGTCGATGTTGCTGCTGTTGTTGCCTTGTGATTAATTGTGCATTGAGATGATTTGAGATGCTTTGTGGTGCTTTGTACTTCGTGTTGCTGCTACATAGTGTTCACCGCGAAACCAGGCGTTGTGCATAGTGATTACAGCGAAAGCTGGCATAGTGTTCACCACGAAAGCGAGCGTAGTGCATTGTGATTACAGCCCTGAGTGCTGTTGTATGTGGCGTGAGCTAGAGATCATTGTGAAGCTGCTGAACATGATGAACATACATGCTTTGTGTTTACATATTGTATGAGTGTCTTGTTGCTACTGGGATTCTTTAGAATCTCACTCTTTCCATATGACTAACCTTTTCAGACAGGGCAAGTGGCTCGAAGGAGAAGCGACCAACCCGGAGTGGTTAGGATCTCTTAGGGACATTCAAGATTTTGGGATTGTTGGTTATCTATTGTAGATTTGGGATTACTGTATATAAATTGTTCATAGTGAATTTTTGATTTGTAATCCCCATTTGGAAAATAGTAAACCCATTTGATATATATATATATGAACCCGGGGTTTGCCGGGATTTTAGTTTCCGCACTCTGATATTGTGAATGTGAATTAATTGCTCAGGTAATTGTATCCGATAAGTGAATGTGGGACCAGATCTTTGCGTTTTGAACTGTTTTGTGAAAACCCCATCTACAAGATGAGGGATTATAAATAATGTTATCTTGTCTTATTAGTCTCTATTTCACTTAAATTTCGTAATCCGGATGTGATTACCGTGAGGGGGTTACACCTTGCACAGGCAAGTTACTGTTCATTTATTTGTCAAAATCATGATTCTTCTTTGAGGGTTTAGTGAAAATCTTTGGGTGTAACCAAAATGGAAGTGTTTATTTGCAGTAACTTACATGGAGTGCATTGCAATATGCTAGTACACCTCGGAGTTCTGCTAGGTTTTCAAATGACACAATTGTTGGTGAAAAAAATGAATCCCCCAGCATCGAACGATATAAAGATAGAATAGACACTTTGATATTGGTTTCAACCCTTATAATAACAGCATCCTTCGCTGCTGGGTTCGCCATGCCGAGTGACGTAGATCAAGGGACAGCAATTATGCTAAACCATGTCATGTTCCATTTGTTTATTCTCTCCCTCACAATCTCTGTTTTTGGGGCAATCATTACAACTATAATTCTCATGTGGGCTCGTTTAGATGATATGCAATTAATGCTTTTTGCTCTCAACTGCGCAATGCCAGTTCTAGGCTTATCTTTGACAACACTATCTCTGGCATTTTTGGCAGGTGTGTATCTTGTAGTGAGCAAACTTAGTTGGTTGGCCACTACCTTTTTGGTGTTGTGTGTGGTTCTGATCTTTATGGTTGTGTTCTTGTACGCCCTCCTTTGGCTACCGTTGTCTTCAGCCATATCAGTGATTCGATATATTTCCTATTATCCCTTTCTTCTACTTATAGAGATAGCTGAAGCTAAAATTGATGCCAACCAAACAGGTTCTAGGACTTGTAATACCTTGTAATAATCTAGACGAAGTAAGTGGTTATTATGGGTAGGATAAAGTATATTTATTTGTTTGTTGTCTGTTAATATTATGTCATATGTATACGTGTGTGTGTGTGTGTGTGTGTTTATCTATAGTCTTAAGTCATAGGAAGACTGGTTTGTACAAGATGGTTGGCAGAGTATGTATGGTTGTATTATTGTGTCTCTCTTAGGTACAGGGATTACTATTAGCGGCAATGCTGTGATATTTGTGTGCTTTGTGTAGTTGTACATTTTTTGTCTAAATCTAACAAATAAGAAAATTATGTCTTATATTTAGTACAAAGATCAACTCTTCAAAGTTGTCTTATATTGAAGACCTGAGGAGTATAAATTATGATCACTCCCCATCACTAGCTCAAAAAGCATAAAGAGTCTTTCTCTATCGATGCAGCCAAGCCAAGTGCCCCTCCTAATAGTAACTTTGTTACTTTCACATCAGGTTTGTCTCCTGTTGATCTCTCCAAATTAACATATGTATGTTAACTTGGACATCACACAAGGCCGAGATGTCAAAACCTGGTGGCATAACCTTCGCGCCTTGCTTTCCTTTCCTACCTACTTTTTAATTACCCCTAAATTTTAATTCTCATTTTCAAACTCCCCACCAGAACCAATAATAGGTCACACTGACTTTTCATGAGTTATAAAGAAATTATATATATCTTAGCTTTTAGAGTTAGATGAACATAGCACTACTACAATTTCATGACTCAAACTTGAGACTTTTGGTTAAGTTGGTATGATCCCCGTGAGTTGAATCAGAGTGTTTTGTGGTTATGAAGGTGCTTAATTAATTACCGAATTGATTCACATTCATCGGTCTATTTGGATATTCCCATTCCTGGCTTCCCACGTTTGATGATGGCAGCTATCAATAGGTTGCTCCGTGATTTATAATTAGGTTCATCAGTCATAATTAATTACCATATACAGCGAAACGAAATCAGGTAATAAAAGTCTCAAGTTTTAAACATACCCGTGGATCATACTATGTTGTTGTATGAGCCAAATAGAAGAGTCCGTTTTTACTGCGACCAAGAAAAGTATAACAAATTCATAAGCTAGCAAAAGAGGTCAACTGAACATAATCAAAGAATACTAGTAGTGGCGTATCTCTTATATTAATAATTGGATGTAGTATGTTTTATTTCCTTTAATAACATATGTACCTACACTAGATACAAATTCTAGAAAGATTATATTTAGTGAGATCCCAAATATATATATATATTTTTTTTTTTATTTTTTTTTTTGCCAACCAAAAAAAAATCATAAAAAATCTCAACATCAAGGGAGTAATATAAATATGTTGCCATTTTCTATATTAAAACGTGTCATACCACGCCGTTCAATTTGTTATGAACATTTCGAGTGTCAAGCCCATATATATATATATATATATATATATATATATATATATATATATATATATATCTTATAAAAATGGGAATTACATGTTAGGATAAGGAAAAGGATAAGGGGTTGTACAAAAAAAAAAGGATAAGGATAAGGGGAGGCCTATCTAAAAAGTCTTTACGACAAAGACAAACAAGGTCTTTTACAACATAAAATGCTCAATAAAAAACATTTATATAGCAAGTGGGGACAATTAACTTTTAGTTTGACATTCACAAAACCATTATACATCACACATGTAACACATGCTTTTTTTTACTTTTTATATTTTTTTTCTTTTTTTCCCAAGATGATCACTTTTACAGTATACAAAACACCGGACCGGACCAGCGGTATGACCAGAAAACCAGTGAACCGGTCTCCAGTCCGGTCTGGTTCACTACTTGGGAGGGAGGGAGAGTTGAACCGGTGAAAACCGGTTGAATCGGTACAAAACCGGTGGGTTGACTGGTTCAACCAGTTTGCTTTTTGTTTTTTGAAAAATGAGATATCTAGTTCAACAAAGAGGCCGAAAAAGAAAGAAAACCATAGAGTTATACCTATATATATACAATCTATAATATTTTAATAAATTATAAGAACAAATTTTAATTTCAAGGCCACAAAAATTTAAAAAACAAAAAGAATAAATGAAAAAACATTATATATTATATACATATAATATATAATATTTTAGTCAATTAATTTCATACTATTCAAGTAATCAAATTTAACATAATCAATTAATTTTATCTATAGAATTTTAAAAATATATTAATATATATATATATATATATATATATTGTTACTAATAAATTGTAATATTTTAATATGACCGGTTCGACCACCTGTTAGACTCCGGTTAACTCATTAACTCTTGAACCTGTTCCGTGACCGTTCATTGCCTGGTTCGGATTTTTGTTCCTTATATATATCTTATAAAAATGGGAATTACATGTTAGGATAAGGATAAGGATAAGGGGAGGCCTATCTAAACTGTATTTACGACAAAGACAAACAAGGCCTTTTACAACACAAAATGTTCAATAATTTAAAACATTTATATAGCAAGTGGGGACAATTAACTTTCAGTTTGACATGCACAAAACCAGAATACATCACACATGTAACACATGTTTTTTTTTTAATTTTTATATATTTATTTATTTCCCTAGATGATCACTTTTATCCCTAACTTTTCAAAAGAGGTCCTAAATATAGTCTTGATTGGCTCCTTTGGGTTGTTAGGAAAATATATGAATATGAATATTATATTTTGTCATGATTTTTTTCTCTATTAAAGACAATATATATTCAATAAAAGGAAAGGCAGTTGAGGACCCTCCACGTGAGAAAGAAATAATAGAAGTTGATGGGTGATTCCCGTAAATAAAGGAGGCGATGGAATGAAGGTCTTATATGTGATGCATGCTTGGATTAATTTATTTTTTAAGGATAAGCACTTATTACTATATAAGTCGAGATAAAACTCCTCTAACATACTTACCTCATATACCGTAAATTACGAATTATAAGCACTTATTGCCCAAAAATAAGCTATTCCAAACGAGCTCGCGCATATATATATATATATATATATATATAAATGAGTCAGCTTAGAGCAAAGTTGAAGAGTGTGGAAACTAAACCAGAAGAGGCAAAGTTCCGCTGCAGCTTCATCACTGGTTGGGCAAATGGAACCGCAGGGGACAAACATCGGTCAGTGCTTCAAATTCCCTTAAGCTTGTTCCTTCACCTATATATATATATATATATTCGCGCTTCTCTCTCTCTCTCTCTCTGTTCTTGCTTTTTTCTTCCATGTCTGTCATTTGTTATGTGCTTAACCAAGAGATTCATGGCTTTTTTTAATTTTATTTTTACAGTATCATGTCCTCTCAGTTGGGCATGATTGAGGGAAAATTCCAATAAAATGCTCTTAAAACACGCAAAATCCAAAAAGGAGACTTGAATTTGTAAAAGCCCATATTGTCCGTAGTGCCAAAATAGAATTTTTAAATATTAGTGTTTTTACCATTTTTACAGAGTAAAGAAAATG
Organism: Inga leiocalycina; assembly: GCA_963242795.1. Classification (NCBI taxonomy): domain Eukaryota; kingdom Viridiplantae; phylum Streptophyta; class Magnoliopsida; order Fabales; family Fabaceae; genus Inga; species Inga leiocalycina. The sequence continues at coordinate 78,098,937 of OY725323.1, forward strand.
CCATCGACGGCTGGGATTTTTTGTCCCAAAGGTAGCCAATGCAGGATTTGATTTATGACCATTGAACAACCAATAGAGAGATCAAAGTAATATAGCATGCTTTAGGAAATTTATTACACTAGAGACATAATTTATTACCCTTGTAGCAGATTTCACCATTTCACGTTAACAATTTACAACTGTTCTTTCTTTAATAAATGGACTGATTTACGACAAAAAAAGGGGGTTTGGGGGGGACAAAGAAAAAGGACTGATTTGAGATTACCGTTTCACATTAATAATATTTACAACAATTATTTTCTTTACCACATTGACTGGCTTTTCTTTTTCTTTCTTTAAATGAGGGCAATATTATAAAATCACAAAATATTTCAAAATTCCATTTTAGGGTATTTTTCCTTTAATAAATGTTGCATAATTTATCACAACCAAGTAGGATGCTTTGTACAATAAAACATCTCTTCAACTAGCCTCGGTACTGATCAAGAATGTTTCAATTTTTCAACTTATTTGATCTAATTTCAGCTTTAACATCTATAATAAAGGAAAAAAGAGCCAAGAAAGTTAAAGCTTCATCATCACCAATTCCGCATACAGAATCACTGGGCCCAAACAGTAGTAAGTGCTTCAAACTCTTGCTTTCCTTGCCCAATGAATGATCAATGCTTAGGCAATGTTAGGGATTAAGTATATTTATTTTTTTGATGTCTATTAATATTATGTCACATGTACAAGTGTGTGTGTATTCATCTGTAGTCTTAAGTCATAGGAGGACTGGTTTGTACAGGATGGTTGGCAGAGTATGTATGGTTGTATTATTGTGTCTCTCTTGTGTACAAGGATTACTATTAGTGGCAAGGCTGTGATCTTTGTGTGCTTTGTGTAGTTGTACATTTTTCGTCTATGACAAATATGAAAACTATATCTTATAATTAGAACCAAAATCAACTCTTTAAAGTTGTCTTATATTAAGGACTGGAGGACTATAAATTATGATCACTCTCCATCACTAGCTCAGAAAGCACAAAGAGTCTTTCTCTATCGCTGCAGCCAAGCCAAATGCCCCTCCTGATAGTAACTTTGCTGCTTTGACATTAGGTTTGTCTCCTGTTGATCCCTCCAAATTAACATATGTTAACTTCGACATCACACAAGGCCGAGATGTCAAAACCTGAAGGCATAACCTTCACACCTTGCTTTCCTTTCTTACCTGCTTTTTAATTACCCCTTTATTTTAATTCTCATTTTCAAACTCTCCACCAGAACCAATAATAGGTTACGTTGACTTTTCATGAGTTATTAAGAAATTATATATATCTTAGCTTTTAGAGTTAGATGAACACAGCACTACTACAATTTCATGACTCAAACTTGAGACTTCTAATTAAGTTGGTATGATCCCCGTGAGTTGAATCAGTGTTTTGTGGTTATAAAGGTGCTTAATTAATTACCGAATTGATTCTCATTCATCGGTCTATTTGGATATTCCTATTCCTGGCTTTCCACGTTTGATGTTAACTGCTATCAGAGAAACAAAAGTAGGTAACAAAAGTCTTTAGTTTTAAACATACCCGTGGTTCATACTATGTTGTTGTATGAGCCAAATGGAAGAGTCCGTTTTTACTGCGACCAAGAAAAGAATAACAAATTATAAGCTAGCAAAAGAGGTCAACTGAACATAATCAAGGAATACTAGTAATAAAGAAGCACACTGTGAAGAGGATATTGAATTTAGAATAAAAGCAAAGCACAAAGAAGAATATTGCAAGTGATATAAGACCGGGAAAAAAAACAAGACTGCTGGATACATCATGTCCCTAAAAAAGTTTTAAAAATTAGAATATAATCAATGAATAAAGAAGCACACACGCACTGAGAGAATTACAATAAAAGCAAAGCACAAAGAAGAATGCAAGCTAAGTGATATAAAAGCCCCCCCAAAAAAAACATTCAAATTAAAAGGCAATGTGTCCGTCCCTAAGAGCACTAAATTGTTACATTTTGAAAAAACAAATTTATATAGTTGTTATTAAATAAGTTATAGGAAAAAATGTAAATCAAAGAATAATCCACTTTTATGTTAGTATAATTAAAATAATCTGCACTGATCATTCTTGTTCATCCTCTTAAATTATATATTGTTTGTTTGTGCGTTGCTTTTGTATTTTTATGTATATAATGGCAGGTGAAAATTGGTTTAAGAGCAAAAGCAATAAACTTCAATTTCACGTATAGCTTCACAAAACTTAATTAGCTGGTTGGTCATGGTATCCCTTTCTTCTCCTTGCAAAAACAAAATTGATGATGCCAACCACAAAGGTCATATCACCCTCAAATCTAGCCAGATGAAATATATAACGTACGTGGTTGTTGAAGAATGACTCATGCTTGCATGCTAAGGATTAGATATATTAATTAGTTGTAAGGTTGTGATATGCAAGGGTATTATATTGTTTTAATTGTTCTAGTTGTACATTTTGGGTGAAACAATAGTGTCATAAACAACGCACAAATTTACCCATGTGATGAATTGGAAGGTAAATTTTTACAATTATACTTGTTCGCGCTCTTATATTAATTTAGTTATATAATCATTGTATTGCTATATAATACTTGTAACGATGATAGGAGTGGTGAGAATATTATAGCTAGGCTGATGGGTTGTTTCAAATGAAGCAATTAAGGAGTTATAAGTTGTAATGGGGATTTCATTACAATAAGCAGCCAAAGTTTACTAATCAGAAATGAACAAGGAAAGGTTTGGTCTTCATGGTGCACCAATATAATATATTTATGGGTTACCGACCAAACTTTTACTTAATTGGCTGCCCATTGCCTTTGTGTCTGTGACACCACATATCAACTCTAATAATCACCAATACAGTATGGATTAATCATGAGGATAAAATGATTATTTTCCTTAAAGAACTAGTTAGAAAATAGAATAATTATATTTGGCAAAGTTACAAAAAGTCTGCAATGTTTGAAGAACATATTAAAAAACCCATGTATTATGCATACTTTGTTTATTAATTATTTTATATTCAAGCTGACTTGTTTAACATGTTCGCTTTTTGGGTATTACTATTTGATAATGATACTACCTTTATGAGCTTAAAACTTTTGGATTATGCTCACTTACTTCTGCCTGTTAATTAAATAGATTAGTTTGATGTGTGTGTACTGTGTTAAATATTAAAGGAAAAATTGTGACAAGGTCCCAATTAACAAACTTAAATGCAACTAGGTCCTTTGAAATCATTAAATTGCGGTACATGAACTCCTAAGAGATGAGTGTTATTAATTTCAAACATAAAAGTATAATTTTGCCTCTTTGTTAGTAATGATAAGTTTAGAGTAACCAATGACATGTTTAGAGCATCCAATGACAACTTACACAAAAACAAGTGATTGCCAAAACTATTAGTTCAAAAGACAAAAACAATTTACGCATGTTGTTCCTCTCTTGTATCATTCATTGTTGGTTATATATTGTCATCTATATTCTCTCCTACATACACATGACCATTTTCTCTATTGAATTTAATAAAATATTCTACTCCTCCATAATCTACAAAGGTCCACAAAGGTTGTTACATAAAAGGTTAGCGTGAGTTTCATGAAAATTCTACTACTTTCTTTTTCAACAATTGATGTTGCAGTTGTTCTCAACTTCTTATACGTAGTGACTTCCTTTATGGTTTTTGTTTTTGAATCTCCCCCCCAAAACATATTATAAATCATATTTTCCTCCATTTAAAAATTGTCCCCCTATATGCAAAAAATATAATATGTGATTTATAAACGCACTCAGCCATCTTTTATGTCGCCTTGCAAAATAAAGTTGTTATTAACAACTACATAAGTAGCATTAATAACTTTATAGCACTATATATTGATGACAAGTTTTGAAATTGTATAACATGAGTTATAAACATATAAAACTTTATTCTTTCTATCTATCCCTGTCTAAACACCCAAAAACATAGCACTATCTCCATAGTAGAAATTCATAACCTCCCACACACTCAATAAAACAACATAAATCATAAAGGCATCATACAATTAATAATCATTGGATACTCTAAACTTGTCATTACTAACAAAGGGCCAAGAATGTACTTTCATTTTGTAATTAATAGCACTCAGATCTCTTAAGACTTCACTATAATTTGATGATTTTGATGCTCTAAACTTATCATTAATTATTCTAAACTTGTCATTACTAACAAAGAGGCAAAATTGTACTTTCATTTTAGAATTAATAGCACACAGGTCTCTTAGGACTTCACTATAATTTGATGATTTTGAGAGATTTTGTTTCCAATATTAAAATGATTTTCACTCAAAAGAAATATTAAAATGATACATTTTTTATTTAATTTCCTGTTTTCAAAAATCATATAACTTTTCTTTATCCCAAGTTTACAATAGAAATTTTTTTTTCTATTTTTCGTTACTTTTTCTGGGCGATCAATACATATTGTAATATTTGGATAATGTATCCATAGTGAAATATTTAATTTCTAAACTAAAATATGAACTTAATTTTACATATCAAAGAAATGCATAGTTTTATTATTTATCCAGTCTATCAATCAATCTTTTTAATATATATGACCAAACGCACGTGATAAAAGTAATATATACAAAGATTGTGGGATAAGAAAAAACTAGAAGTTGATAGTCTTTTCTTGTTTTTCACAGTGACCAAGATAAGGATAACTAATCCAAGGTGAAAAAGTTAGATAAAAAAAAAAAAGCAGAATATAATTAATTAAGCAAAGAATAAGAATGCGTGCAGCCTAAGGAAAACGGGAAAAAAAATAGAAAAAGAAAAATTGACCAACTCATAGTACCTTTTAGAATATGATATAATAAATGGCAAATTATACTCAAGTCCCAAAAAAAATATAAAATGAAAAAATGGTTCTTTAAAATTATAAAATGAAAAACTAATCTTATAAAGTTATCAATGATCGTTGTTGGAATTATCAATGACCCGTTGTTGGAATTATCAATGACCCGCTGTTGGAATTATCAATATGACCATTTTTCTATTTTATAATGTTAAGAAATCAATTTTTTTATTTTTTTAAAAAACTTGAATGTAATTTTTCCTATAATAATGACAAAATGAACATAATCTCCGTCGGTCCATCTTTCATCTTTTTCATATTGCCCTTTTCTTCTTCTTTTTTTTTCATATCTAGAACTTCACCTTTTTTTTTTTTTTGCCAGTATATTACCATTTTCTTGTTTCATGACTATGCGTGCATGTGTATGTGGGCGCGCGCACGCACTCTAAATACAATTAAATGAAGTGAATTTTATGAAACAGATTCAAGTAATGAAAAATGACATCTTGACCAAACAAAAAAACGTGAAGTTATAGATATAACAATATAACAATGAATTATTTTGTTATGGGCACCTAATATAATTATATTTTTTAGATATAAAAATATATATAAACAATTTTTAATGTAATATATATATATGGTAACACCGTTAACCCTAATTAACTTTCGTTACGTTTTGTATGGTGTGTCCCATAAGTCTTTTCATTGTCTATCACTTTAATATATTTTTAGAAATATATGAATTTTTTTAATCTCTCTGCCTCTCTGCTCCCTTTCCCTCTCTCTCTCTCTCTCCTCCTTCATAGTTAAGTGTTTTTTTTCCCAAATTATAAGGGTAGGCTTTAACAACCTGAGTTACAGGCGGAATCAAACCCATGACTTCCCATTTATATGGGAGTATCCATACCAATAGGTTACAAAACCTTTGGTCACAATTAAGTTTCAACAATAGAAAGATAATAATGTCCTTATTTTATTTTTTTTAAAGAGCATTTACGAGACAAATATATATATTTATAAGACAAATAAAAATATTTACAAGACAAATAAAAGAATTTAAAGAAAATCAAGGAGTTAACTGATTACTTCTCATTTCTTAATAAGATTGGAGATATATTTTAATATATTTGAGGAGTCATCAATACCAAATGAAAGAGATTTTTTGAGGTTTTAAGAAAAATCAATTTTGGTGCATTATTTTTGGAATTTCAACTTAGAATATAAGTTTTTAGGTTTAGAAAAGAAAAATAATAATGGGAAGTTTTCTAAAAAAAATCAGTTTCTTATTATGATGATTATCATTAATATATATATATATATATATATATATATATATATATATATATATATATATATATATATATATATATATATATATATATATAATAACAAGGGAAGCCTTGTTGCAGCACTTTTGCCCATTGAGGATTGAAGACAAAGAAAAAGGAAAGAAAACAAAACAAAACTTAAGTCAACAGTGGCGGTGGATATTTATGAGGTCACAAAATCTCCATTAAACATGGGGCCACAAATTGGGAACTAAAAGAAGCTGTGGAAATAACTAAAATGGCAATAGTCTTCTTCATTGAAAAGGAGAGACGGCGTTAAGGACCATCTTTCTCTCGCAACAAATAGGAGGCAGTTGTGTACATGGAGAAGGCAGATAGTCTTCGGCAATTGAAGTGAAAAGGGGCAACTAGGCGGGGCAGCTCAATTCATTCATCTCTCACGGGCAGAACGCGAGAAGCAGAGGAGGCAACATGATTTGTTCTGATCTTGGTTTTAGTTCTCTCTCCTCTCCATATGAATTTGAACTCTGAATTTTTATTTGCTGAGATGAATTTGATTAAAGTCATGTATTAAATTTTTCTTGCAACCTAGACAAGTTATGTCTAATCACGAGTTGAATTGAGTCCTATGGACGAGCTTGATTTGTCACTTATTATTTTCACCATCTGTATACTTGTGGTGCGTAATTAAATTTAAATTTTGGTAGAATCATTAATAAAAACATTTTGGCCATTCACAAGAGAAATAAAAGAATTCACAAGATAAATAAGGGTATTTATAAGATAAATAAAAGCATTTCTAAGACAAATAAAATGATTTAAAAGAATCTAGGTAGTCAAAAAAATTTCATCATCCATAAAACAAATAAAGACATTTATAAGACAAATAAGATTAACCGTATTATCATATATGCTACCTTAAAAAATATTTACGTACACTTTTGCCATTAAAAAAAATGACATGTTGCAAGAGTTACATACAACATGTATAAGAAGAATCTAGGATGAATGGATTCAATATGACTGTCACGTGATTCGTGACTGGGCTTAATGGAGAATTTTGGGGGAGCAAGTATTAGAGGTGTAAACAGTGAGCTAGCTAGTGAAGGTGTACGTACGTTGGGTGATACCGAGAGGCAAATTAATTTGTGTTCAAGTTGAAGCTTCATCACTCATGGAGCCGCAGTGGACCAACATCAGTGAGCGCTTCAAACTCATTGCTTCAAACCCTCTCTATTTTCTCTCTATACATTCTTCCTTCCATGTCTTTAACTTGTGTGCTTTTCATGATCAAATCAAACTAGCAGATTTTCAGCATATCATCATCATCTTGTCTTGAACGAACTCACTACCATAAAACTGTAATTAATGCTTCAAACGAAACCTCATAACTCTACCCATAACTATTCAGTGTTGCCCTACCAGTCCATTCTAAGCTCAAATTAACTAACCATGCCAATTCCAAAGCATATTAGGCTATAACTGATAAGAATCGGGCAACGAAAAGGTCATATCATTAAGTATATATTAGCCTTCTCAACAAAATTGCTTTGAATTCTGGAAACGCATGCACAGGCACACAGAAGCCATTCTTCAACTTCTCACACCTTCCCCCAAATGAAATCACAGTAGTAAATGTTCTGTACTTCATTTTTCCTATTTTGCATGAATAATGATTGAAAATATATGTGTTATATATATATAGTAGTCGTGTTTTATTATACAAGTTTATTTATGGTTCACCTTTTTTTCAGGAAATCTTGAAAAATTCTGGAGCCTACCCAAGATGAAAAGCAGACAAGAACCAGTGTTGGAGCTCAACTTGGTGTTGGAGAGGAGAGATTCCTTAGGAGCGGATGGGAATGGAAACAATAAAGGTACGGTACCTCATTCTTGGTTATTTTACTTTACCCATTATTATTCAAATACAAAATAACTTCATTCTCATCACATGTATGCATTTTTAGTTTTCAAAAGTTGGCTTTAGCTGACGCGTTCATGCTAGGCTTTCATCCGTATTGGGATTGAACTCAGAGGTTATCTTCTCATTGCCAAGTGAACCGTTTCCAACGAGTGTTGAAATCCAAAGGCGCACTCAAGTTCATGATGGAGACGAAATGCATAGAAAAATTGAAGTTCGATATGAAGTGATCTATAGAAATATTATGCTCTCATGTGGTAATGACGAACCCGCAACAGGTCCAGAAAGCATGCTAATGGAGCAAGAACATGGACCAAACGAGGATTTGAATTTGTTATTGGCTGCATATCTTTCCGTGAAGGTCAATGATTTTTGGTCAAATAGAGATTTCTCAGTACCTGATGATAATGCCATTTATAAGCAACTTACCCCTCTAGGCAATACCCTCCAGCACTTAGCAGCTACCTTTGGAAATAATGCAATCGTGGAGAAAGTTGCTCAACATGCTCCCCAACTTTTTACAGCCATTAACAACAATTTTGATACCGCACTACATGTTGCTGCTAGAGGAGGGCATGGCTCTACCATTCAACTCCTCTTGACCTCTTTTTGGCTCTTTGTAAGGCGTGAAACAGATGGTCATGATCATGATCATCACTCCCTTTTGGAAATGATTCTCATGGTATCACTCACTCTGTTTCGAAATAAACAAGGAAATACATTCTTTCACGAGGCTTTTATGGTCAATGTCCATAATGGGGCTAAGATTTTCCAAGCTTTTATTGAAGCTCCTTTCAATTGTTCAGAGTTTGAGGCCGTAGACTTCAAGAGAATTGTTAGTCATTTAGCACCGTTTGCAATCAACGAGGAAGGGAAATCATTATTGTACCTGGCCATTGAAGTTGGCTGTAAGCAAGTTGTTGACCAGTTAATGGATATTTGTGTTCAAGATGAGTTGAAGCCTCAAGGAAAATCACCCCTTCTTCCAGCACTCGATGGGAGGAATATAGGTAACTGTCATAATTTCTTCACCATATATATTACTTAATTATAATCATTATCTTAATACTGTTATTTAGAATCGATCATCAAGACAATGAAACATTAATTTCTTCTTAGCTACACGTAATCATAATCAATAATATTGAGTTGTTTATGGCAGATATGCTAGACACCATATTGAGAAAGAAGCCAAATTGGATACACTTGAGGAATGAACAAGGAAGGTATCCACTTCATGATGCAGCGTGTATGGGTTACCAAAAAGGGTTTTGTACTTGATAAATAAATGCAATTCCTGCACCATGAGAAGAGATAATGATGGTTTTTTCCCCATTCATTTGGCATGTAGTGGAGGTCATGTCAGAGTGGTTCAAGAGCTGCTTAAATGTTGCTTAGATCCAACAGAAACGCTGGACAACAAGGGCGGAAATTTGCTTCATGTTGCAGTCAGAAATGGAAGATATGAACTGGTTAGGTACATCCTGCAAAATCCTAAGCTTGAAAAATTGATAAATCAGAAGGATTGTAATGGGGATACTCCCTTGCATTTGGCCATCCTTCATTGGCGCCCAAGAATTGTTCATGCCTTGACCTCAACTCGCCTCACGCAACCGACACAGTCAAACAGCTCTAGACATTGTTGATCTAAAGCAAGACCAAAATCCTTCTTACGCACAGGCAAGCATATATTTTTATTTCAACTTTTGCTGCATTCAATGGATAACACAAATCTTAATTTGCAGGAACTTACACGCATTGCACTGGAATCTGCTGGCACGCCTCGAAAACCAAAAGCCGCAGAAACTTATGATGTGAAGAAACAAGTCCCCAACGCTGAACAACTGAAAGGCTTAATTGAAACTTTGATGGTGGTTTCAACCCTCATAATAACAGCTTCTTTTGCTGCTGGATTTGCAGTGCCAGGCAGCGTAGACCATGGGACACCTGTCCTGCTAAATCGCCACGTGTTCCATGTGTTCATTTTGTCCCTCGCCATCTCTCTATATGGTGCTATAGGCACCACCGTTATCCTCATGTGGGCCCGGCTAGTAGATTTGAATTTAATGGCCTTTTCTCTTGAGGTGGCGGCACCACTTTTGGGTATCTCCTTGATGACGCTATCTCTGGCATTTTTTGCGGGCATGTACCTTGTAGTGAGCAAAATTGGGTGGTTGGCCACCACGTTTGTGGTGATGAGTGTGGCTATGATCCTAGTGATTATGTATCTGCACACATTTTTTTATGTGCCCTCCACCTCAACCCTCCCATTCATGCGATATATCTCCTACGTTCCCTTCATGGTTTTCGCAAAGGTGGCTGAAGAGTGTTCTTAGATAAATCTCGAATTCTCATTTATTGAAATGTATAACTATATATTTATATACAATAAACACAATCTGAAACCATTCTTAATCCTGTACATTTTCATCAATTCTTGTTCGGCGGCGGACGTCATTCTTGACTTATAATACTCTCCCTCAAGTTGGAGCATATATATTGATCATGCCCAACTTGTTATAAAGATATTGAACCCGTGTTTCATTTAAGGCTTTTGTCAGAAGATCTGCAGGTTGGTCGTCGGACCGTATGTGCCCTGTAGATATAATATTTTCTTTGATCTTATCACGAATAAAATAGCAATCAATTTCAATATGTTTAGTACGTTCATGGAACACCGAGTTCGATGCTATATGAAATGCTGCTCTGATACCATGTTCTTAGATAAATCTCAAATTCTCATTTATTGAAATGTACAACTACATATTTATATACAATAAATACAATTTGAAACCATTCTTAATCCTGTACATTTTCATCAATTCTTATTCGGCCGGCGGTGGACGTCATTCTTGACTTCTAACACTTATTAAACCCCACCACCTGCAAGTGCAATCTCAGAATCTAACTGAACTATGCATCTAATTATGAGTATGATTGATGAATACTCGCGTGCTTCTTATCTATATGGTTTTTTTCTTTCTCAATATGTCAGTTGCACTTCTCCTTATTTCCTTTGCTTGCTACCATTCATGCTGACTTCCAATCACATTATAAGGAATCACAACAACGCAAAGGAACTAGAAAAATAATGGAATACAAGCAAAGACTGAAGAAGATTGTGTAAGAAACAAGAGCAGAAGAACACAAAGGCAAAGCAGAAAGAACAAGAAAAAGCTCCTTTGCACTATGCAGCTTTTCACATGAAAGTGCTTCCTGCGTCATGGAAATATGGCTTCTTGCCAATCCATTTGGCATGCAGAGGATAATTAAGTCAATGTGATTCAAGAGCTGCTAAATCACGTCAGATCCCACAAAAATGCAAGAAAATAATCGTACAGAGCTGCTAACCTTTGAGACTTTACCATAAACCTCTCTAAACTTTTACATTTAAGCATGGTTCGAAGTTTAAGGAAATTTTATGTAATTTAGCCATAATTATTTTACACAACTTAAATGAAGGATTCAAATGTAATTTAACTATTTTTCAGAGGTTGTATGTAACAACTGAGGTTCGAAGAGGTTTTGCATATGGTCTAAATTTTTTAATTCATGTTAAATGCTATGTAATTCTCATTTATCCGATACAACAGTTTCAGTTAATAACTTGATAAAAAATCTTAACAAAAATATTAACAGTTGGAAGTTTATTGTTAAGAAGTTAAAACTAAGGTTAAATTTGAATTTTAAAATGTCAAGAGCCATATGCAACTTACCCAAAGTTTAAGTGAACTTTGTGTATTTAAACCAAATTAGAATAAGCCATAGGTTTAGAAAATAAATCATGGAAGTTTCTATAATTCTTTTAAGGAAAAATTGCACTTAAGTCCCAAACTAGAGAAAGGTCCTTTGAAATCTTTAATTTGCAGCCATGTCCCGTGGGACATTTGGGTAATATGATCAATTGATAAGACCATAATACCCTTAATGAATTTGATTATATAACCCCAAGTCTTATCAAATTCACTAAAGGTATTTTGGTTTTTTTACAATTGGATATATTACCCAAATGTCTTACGGGACTTGGTTGCAAATTAGATATTTCAAGGGACTTTTTGATCGTATTTTCTCTAACTTGAGACTTCAATGCAATTTTCCCTAAATTTTTAACTGCCTGGAGAGTTGTCAAAGTATTATATTCAAAATAATTAATAAATAAAAAGCCAATAATAAGTGTTTTGCTTAAGAAAACAACGTGGAAAAAAAAAATTCAAGTAGATTTCAATTGAATCGATGACAAAATTTGTATACATGTCATTTCACTTTTATTGCCATCTGATAAGTGAGATGAGGAAAGAGATGACCATTGACGGAGCTCTACACATGCATTACAACTATAGGCACAATTCAAACTTTGATCTTTATCTCACTTATCCACAAATGAGTGAATTTACCAGCTCCAAACATATTAAAAAGAGAAATATTTCTTTTATATGGCTTCGGGTACTGTTGATTCCGGCTCTTCAACTATGAACAATCATCATCAAGTATATGCACAGACCACAATTCAGCTGTGATTACTTTGGCTCGTTGGATATGAACAAGTAGAATAGCAGCATCACAAGGACAACCACAGCATGGACCAAGAATGAAAATATACTATTCTTATAATTCCACAGTTTTAGCTTTGTGGCCAATTGAATGGATTTGCATAAGTTGGCTCCTCAAACTGCACTCTTCCACCTGAAAAGCAGGCCATATTTATTGAAAATTCAGGCGAAAACTGATAAATGGGGGAGCCATATGCGCACATTCATACTGTGGCAGCCTGTATCTTTTTCTAACTACAAATAGATTATTGTAAATAAAACTCAAATTCTCGAAGGTAATGTCATATAATGTTTAAAAGTTCCACTTTGACAAGTTTCTAAACATTTATGATATAAATAGATACACTGTAGATGTGTCCATTGTAGGATTCTGCCAGCATTACTGGTTTCAGAGTGAGGCAAACCTGTGATTTATATGCCCTTGCCAATAAACTTCCACATTCTCCGATAAAAGCTCTTTCTCCGCCAACAACCCTGGCTAATTCTGAAATAGATATATCTGCTTCTTCAACCTAAGTTTGACAGGTTTTTATCAGTGCAATGTCTAAAAACACAATCAACAATGTCTAAAAATACGAAGTACAATGTCTATATCTGTTTCTTCAACCTAAGTTTGACAGGCTTATTAGTGCAATGTCTAAAAATACAATCAACAAGGTACTTGCATTGCATCCCTTTTTCCAGCATACTAGATGATCTTTTCTCCAAAGTTTGCCAGGCCTTTATCGGTGCAATGTCTAAAAATATAATCAACAAAGGACACATAAAAATGCAAAGTACATCTACGTGCATCCACTTTTCCAGCAAAAGCTATCTCGATTTGATAGAGTAACCTTTCTGTTTTGTTTTTTCAAAACTATGTTTGCAATACAAGAGTCTGATCACATACTGTGTATTTTCTTGTATTTTAATAGCAACTTTTTTTACGCACCTTTGACATAAATCTTTGCACTTGGAAAACAATTGATTCCATCATCTTCATGGCTAAGTTTATTGCCTCCCCCACCTCCCTTGCATCAACCTGTGGGATGAATATTTTGTTGGTACACTCAGAATGTATAAAATCCAATATCAGAGACCCAAAACAAAAAAGGTGTGGATAGATAATACAGAAAAGAACAGGATTCATAATCATACCTTCACATTTCCACCTACTGGAAGTTGCACTGAGGCATTCAACAATGCCCTAGCTGCTTCAGTCAAGGAGACAGAATATTCTTCTTCTAAATTAGACCACTCCTCCAAATAAGGGATCTGTGATACATTTAGTAGAGGTAAAAAGGTTAATAAGACCAAATGAATGATAAGCGAATCATTTACCATACTTGGAGGAAGAAATAGGCATGGTTATGTAAAACAAAATGTTTTTCTTGAAGAAACAAATCCAGAATCAGAAGATTAAATTTGATTGAAAAAAGCACATGGAAAGGGAGGAGTGGAAGAAACCAGAAACAAGAGACACTCTAATGATGGAAAAATAACAAAATATGAGACACAATAGAAGTTTTAGAGAATTAACTTGGCCCTGCTCTTCAAAGAGATATGTTTTAGAGGATATTAATTTATTAAAATTATGTCCAAAGACATAATAAAAATGTTCAAGAGAATTAACTTAGCCCAACTCTTCAAAGAGATACGCTTTAGAGGATATTAGTTTCTTAAAATTATGTTGAAAGACAAAGATCATAGACTTAAGTAGTAAAGTAATACCACAATGAGTAACAATAATTCCCCAAAGGTATTTTGTCATAAACAAAAACATAGCATCATCTTATTAACAAATAAAATGCCAAGTGTACGATATTCACAATTTGTGCTCTATGGACATCAGCTGAGGCCTAAGGATACGATGCCTGTTATGTATGCTTTAAAAGACATTAGTCGCTTAAGATCATGTCCAAAAACAAAATTTTACTTAAGTAATAATACTGCAATGAGTAATGTAATTCAAAGCATAAAAGCATTCGTGTCATGCACCCAAAAAAACAAAAAAGCAATGCCCTATGCACAAATTAAATGCAAAAAAAAAAAGGAAAGAAAGGAAAAAAGATTTGCATTGATAGCCTTACTTGAGCTTCAAGAATTGTTAACAAAGTCTTTGCTCTCTGCAAAAGCTGGACTTCTAAGCGTTTCAAGTTTACAGAATCACGAAACTCTGACATTGTCAATGCTAGAGAATAAAGTGCTCTCTGGGACAATCACGAAAAGATGGATAGGAAAACAAGAAGAAGAAAGAAAAGTGAGTAAACTGCCAAAGATGCGATAAAAGGAATTGTAAGCTAAATCAGACTGACTAAAAGATCAAGTGCATATATATGTAAAGTGAAATCCAGATGGTAAGCAACAGGAATCTGCGTAGTTAATCACAATACTACTTTCATATACGCAAGTTCTGAGTACTTATGTCATAAAATTATAATTAATTTATAGAGTGAAAGACTTCAAATAAACTAAAATTAAAATCAACTATGGACAAATATTTGTCAATCGATCACATGCCACGGAAGTGAAAATCAGTGTCACATTTATTCACTGTGCCACATCTTTCGTGAGATTGCTGGAAATTACAAAATTTCCTTTCAGACTATAATCTATATCATTTAGGCTTTCAGCCTTTCCTTTAACAAGGTTTTATAGCATAAACAAACTAAGATCCACATTCTTTCTTGCCAAATTCCTCTCCAATCAACAGCACTAGAAGTTCAGAAATGCCAACACAAACAATATAGGTTTTCTGTTAAGCAATAAACTTGTTATTAGGTAAGAAAAAGAAACATAGGCTACACACCTCACTATCTCTTTGCTGAGCTTTCATTGAGGATTCTTCTTTTGCATTGGCATATCTCCATTGTAGACAACGATTATATAGCAACCTCAGGCTATGCACATCTTCCTGATGACCGCAACCTTTTTTACCTTTCTTTGCATCTATCCCCGGTTTTGGACACGGAGCTACTGGGGGTAAACAAAGGCCTCCAACTTTTGCAGAATGTGCATACTGCTTGACAAGAGAAGTAACATGCTTCTCACTCCCCCTTATGGAATGATTTAGTAGATGCTCACTGCCTGATAATGACATGTTAAGAGAACGAGAGAAAGGAGTTGTAGGGAATTTCAAATTGTCCCCACTACCTCTTACAGCACCCTTATTGCCAATTTTCTCATCCACTGATCTAGTAGACACAGTAGGCAGCATGTCTCCCTCCAGCACAGACGACCGAAATTCTGGAAGTGACAGTATGCTGCAGTTGACCTCCGAGTTGCTATGATTTTCGTCATCAGAGCATACCGAAGAAGTATCCCCAGACATTGAATTGGTTTCTCTTTGAGGCGAACCAATGTTGCCCTTTAATGAATTTGCAGTGGAATATTGACTTCCCGATGATATGCCACTTGCTTGCAATAGTTTTGCAGCAGCGGTGGCATTCATACTAGCAGAGCGCTGATGCGGAGTGAGTCTGTATCTTGAGGATACAGTTACTGTTGGAGTGTCCGGTCTCAAGGAGGGTGAAGTAAAACCATTTCCGATTCTCCCAGAACAGGACTTTGAAGGGTGAGGAGGTTGCTGTTCAACTCTTCCTCCTCCACCATTCTCCTTAAAGGGTTTTGCAGCTCGTTGTTTTCTCTGTATAGTGGCAGTCGTATTTACGACATTTGATTTACTCTGAGATCCGAAAGGGAATGGAGTTTCCGAATTTTCTGCCGGTCGGTTCTCATCAGCGGTGCCCAAGGGATCTACTTCGGATTGCTGCTGTCGTGGCCGTCTCTGTACAGAAGATACCACGGGAGACATAAATCTAGAACTCACCTCCCTAACCCTAGGTCGTCGTTGATGGGACGGCGAGGGTGGCGGTGGGGGAAGTGGAGGTGGAGGAGGAGCCGGAGCATCCGTAACCATCTCCACCGCAGAATTGGACTTCTCTGTAACTTTGATCTGTTTATGATCTTGCATCATCTTCGACAATTTTGGCACAGCTAAACATTTAATTCAATTTCCCTATTGACAGAGAATGAAAAATAGCCGAGATGAGTAAGCTTACCTTTGATAACTCAATTCTTCCAGAATTTGACTGAAATACAAAGAGAAAACGCAAGAAAACTGAAGAATTACGAAATTGAAGTTCCGGTTTGAGAACTGCTTTGGCATCGACAATTCCCTGTCTTTCCCTGTTTGAAGTATATGCTTTAGAGGAGGGGAGTGGAGGAGGGAGGGTTTGAACTTTGAAGTCTTGAGTTCAGAGGAGAGAAGAGAAGTGAGTGCGACGATGGAATGGGGGAGGGGGTAGACGAGAGAGAAGGTCGTGTCGTGGAGGAAGGAAAACTAACCGTTGGGCTATCGTTGGGAGTGTTCCAACGGTCCGAATTTCAAATCCACATTACGATGTCCGATCCTCTCAGTCTCAGCCTCTCAGGTTTCTAACAACACGCTCTCTCACACACACATTTATCACTCTGTTTCGTTCGGTGTCCTCATACTTCTTGCACACTGAAATTTATTACGAGGATATCACACTATTTTCACTGAAATAATTATTACTCATATGGAGCTTAAAATAATATATACTTCCTCCAGTTCTAAATATAAGATAAAATTGATTTTTTGGGAGAGATTAAGAAAGCTAATTAAATTACTTTAGAGTATTTTTATTTTTATTTTTTTTCTCCAAACTAATTAGTTCGATTAATAAACTAATATATAATCTAAAAATATACAACACATGATATAATTAACTAACTTATTTAGCTTCCTTATTCTCTCCAAAAAAAGTCAACTCTATCTTATATTTAGGACCGGAAAGAGTAATTGGAAGTTGGTCTTGTTATAATTCCTAAATATAAGATATATTTTTTATATTTATCAATTTTTCTAAAATTATCCTTATTGATATTTACACAACAACAATCAATTAAGAATTAAGGTAAAGGAATTAAGGAAGATGATTATGATGTTATAGAAAAATCATATCATATTAACCCACTTCCAATTTTACATTTTGGAAGCTTCTTCTTTCTTTTTTTTTTTGGTCAACTTCTTTTAATAATAATCCGCATCAAATTAGTTAAATAAATTTTATATTAAACACTAGAGGAGTATCATTATTGCAATTGCAAGTATACATATGCTTTGATAAATGGTCAATTTTCATTCTATACAGATAATTCTTTACTCCTGAAATTTAGCAATAAAATCTTTATAGTTGGAAAAAACAGAAATAAATTTTTGTAAATTTTAATTTTACATCTAAATTTTGTTAAACGATTATGTGTGTGTAACGATTATCTTAAACTTCAAATTATGTGTATATAACTATTTGAACTATTATGTGAAGCTATTTTGAACTAGAACAAGTAATAAGGATAGAGGAAAGTACAAGTAGTGAATAACATATGCTCTTCCCATGCTATCCTTCATCTGCAGCAAGCAGGCAATCTCTTGGTGGTTTTTAGGATGAAAGTTTAGGAGATAACATTTGAGTATATAAATATTGAATCAATTCAATATTAAGATCAAAATATTTGAAAATACTAAAATATGGACCAAATGTGTTTTTGATGAATTGATACTCTTATTTCTCAGTTTGCAGTTTCACAAGCACTTATATGTTAGTCAAATTCATCTATTCATGAAAGAATGAAAAATGCAACTTGTTAAAGATACAATGACTTTTTACGATATGATTGATACTCATTCCCTCATTTGCAATTATTACTACTGTTTTTTTTTTTGGCCGATTGAGATTTGTCTATATGTATGTGTGCAGGTATGAAGGAAGAAGAATTTCTTATTTAAAAAAAAGAAGAATTTTTTTCATGACTTTTAGTAGCTTGATACCCATCTTCCTTAATTTATACCTTTTTTATTCTTAATATAAGATATAGTTTAATTTTTGTAAGATTAGAGAAACTAAATAAATTACTTAATCATAACATATATTATGTATCATTGTATTCTATATATATATATATATATATATATATATATAAGTTTATAATTTAGATAAATTAATTTACAAATATTATTAAAATAAATACTTTAAAATAATTTATTTAGCTTTCTTAATCTTAAAAAAAGTCAACTATATCTTATATATTAAGGATAGGAGGTATAGTAACTTTGTAATAATTAATTTACAAGCAAGATGCGTTTATTTATGAAGGAAAATAAATAATTTAACTTGTCAAAGTTATTTTGCTCCAAAAAAGAAATTGTCAAAGATATTAGGGAAAATCTCACTCAGGTTGCAATGACAAGAAAAAATATAAAAAAAAGTCTCAGTGTAGAATCCTCTATCAAAAAAGTTTTTAGGAACCTCAGTGAAATAGATTTCAAATGTGAATTTACTTTACTGACAAGTGTATGTGACTATATTGAAAATGGCAATTGACAAACTCTTATATGTTAACTAAAGTAGTTTTCACTTATAAGTGAAAGTGACTATATTGATAAGTCTAAAACTGAGTTCATTTATATCAATGAGGTTCTTAAGGACTTTTTTGATAGAGGATTCTATACACTGGAACTTTTTTTCATAAAGGCACTTACACTAAAACATTTTTTATATTTTTTCTAATCCTTATACCAGAATGAAATTTTTCCAAGATATTATGATTTATGGCGGCTTGATTCTCTTCCTTCCCAATTTGCAACTTCTAGCCATTAATTTACAATTGAGATTTGTCGTTTTACCATAAAGGCATGCTAGTACATCAATTTAATAAACTTCAATTATAAAAAATAGTTATATAACAATTGACTATGCCTTTTTATTATAAAATTTGTAAAATATGAGTCATGAATTATAATATTATGAGCTTATCATTGATTTCCACGAGAGAATATTACATGTGTGTTTAGGATAGCATTGGGAAAATAACTTATTTTCAATGACTTATAGAAAAGTAATATTAGGTAAAAATCAATTTGTGTAATATGATTTATGTGTGGATTAGCAATTGCATAAGTACTTTTACATAAGTCAAAACTTGTTTGAATTGGTGATTGCATAATTGCTTTTGCATAAATCAACTTATTTAGATTGACGATTGTATAAGTGTATGTGTTAATTGTAAGAAAAAAAGATATTTAATATTATAAACAATTAGAAAAATTGAAGTGAGAAAATGTGATGCCAAAATACATAATTTGATAATGCAAAATTTTTATAAATTTTGTAATGAAAGGCATATTCATTTATCATAAATTGATATGTTTACATATAGAAGAGCTCAAAGATGAGCATATATACATTTAGTAAAACATCAATTATCACCTATATATCGATATAAACATAATCCACTATTTTTTTTAAAAGTTGTGAGCAAATATAGAACATTCAAAGAATAAGAAGTCAGAATTTTTTAGCATTCTCGACAAATATTGTGAATATTCTTCTTGTCCAAAATGAAAGACCTAGTTTGATGGTGAATGTAAAACTTTTTTTAAAAAAAAATTTATCACTTATATTTATCAGTTTCCTTCAAAGTCTAACTTATAAACTAGTATATCATCTATGTTGCACAAAAATATTTTAGACAAATAATATCACTTGTTATAATTAAATAATTTATTTAACTTCCTTAATTTTCTCAAACTAAATAATTAGGTCTTGAAGACTAGAGGAGTATCATCTTAGGGGGAAAAAAGTATTCAATCGTTTTAGTTGCTCCTTCATTGCCAATCTACCCTGAAAAACCAGCCAATCATAAACTGAATGTCTTGGCAACGCGTTGTCATTCCAAAATCCAAACCATAGAATCCCACGTTACGCCAGGCAGATTAAGATGAAACATACAATAACACTTGATAAGCAGGCACTTCCTCAGTAAAAGGTGATGTTGCAAGCTCTATCGTCAGACTTCTCCTCCATTGTAGAGGACGGCTGCAATTAATTAGGCATGTAATCGTCCCTTAAAACAAAAACAAAAACAAAAACCATAAAAAAGAACGCTTTCCAGGTTCGGATCGATTTTATCATTAAGAACGTAAGAATAAAAATAGCAAGGATAGTGTAACAGGCGAAAGCTACTGAACAAGTCACTAAACAATATGCAATTTGATGGGGCTTTCCATCCGCAAAATCGCCTTCGAGTAGACTCAGGGAAATACAGATATGGACAAATAGAATTACATAAAGAATCAAAGATTAAAAAATAGAAATAAAAGCTAGAACAATATAACTGACAAAAGGGGTTTGATTTCCGCCCCGATTTGTTTTAAAGAAAATTTGTCCTCTTCCCTATGCATTGAATAATTTCCGGAAAGGTCCGTCCTTCCGATCTTTGGCAGCTTCAGTTAGAGCAAGGAATCTCTTGAACCCTGTGGTGGCAGCTCCTCTTCCAAGTGCAGCAGCCCTTGTAAGCACATCCTCCCTAGAAGCCATGAGTCCCACAGAAATAGGATTAGGTACAGCAGGGGCCCCCTGGGAAGCTGCCGGTGGAATCTGAGCTTGCTTTATTCCAGGCCCATGTTTGTTGAAGTCATCAAGAATAGTTTGTTGATCAGCTTTTTTAAGACCCTGAAACCATGCAACAGAAATTATTTGGACACGAACAACTTTCAGAACACACATTCTTGGACATCTGAAACTCAAGTAATTTGCAGTCCAAGCAGTGAAACTTCAACCAGTCGCAATAGCGTCCCATTAAGGATTGGAATCTACTAATATATTTGTTAGGACTAGTAGAAAAAATTAGTATACCGTAAACAGGAGTTATTTACCTTGCAGCTGTAAATACTAGCTAGCATATCTTGGTAATCTTTCCTATACCACATGGACGGTAGAGATTCTTTTGTAACAATATTCTGTTATTCATTCACTCTATATAGTGAACAGAGGCTAGAGGAGAGCATTATCTCTTGGCCTTCATTTCTCTCATTTCTGTGAACTTTCGTTCTTGGTATCAGAGCAAATTGCTCTTTACTCTCTCCTTTTGCAGCAATGTCACTTTCTTCACAAATCAGCAATGAAGCTTCCTCTGCTGCCACTCCGAAATCGTACTCATTATTTCAATCCTCCAGTCAGACAACGTCCATCAAATTGGATCAGACTAATTACCTAGTTTGGGAGTTTGTAGTGTTGCCGCTTATTGAAGGAAATCGTCTTCAATCCCACATTGAAGGCAAGAAGGCTGTTCCTCCTATGACTATATTCTCACCAGAAACTCAGCAAATCGTCCCAAATCCCAAATTTGATGATTGGTATTTGGTGGATCGGATGATCGTGGCGTGGCTCCGTAATGCGATGACGCAGGATGTCAGCACTCAGCTGGCTCACTGTCGTACGGCATTTGATTTATGGAATGGTGCTCGAGCCCTAACTTTGGCTGTCTCCAAGTCAAGAGTTATGGTGTATCGGTCAAATCTTCACAACACTAGGAAGAATAATCTTTCGATGACTGAGTATTTGATGAAAATGAAAACTACTGAGTATTTGATGAAAATGAAAACTACTACAGATCATCTTGCACTTGCTGGCGCACCAATTTCCAATGATGAATTAATTCTTCACACTCTTAATGGTCTAGATTTTGACTATAATGCAATTGTAGTCAAGCTTATTGATCAAATGGATTTATCTTGGATTGATGCTCAATCAACTTTATTAGCTTTCGAGAGTCGTTCGCTAAACCATTTTTTGTCTCTTACTCTTCAACCATCGGCTAATTTTGCTGCTAGAGGTCCTAATTTGTCTGCTAGAAACTCTTATTTTATACCCAGAACCATTGATTCTGGGCGTTCAACTAGAGGAAATTGGAGGGGAGGATGTTCCGGAAGAGGTCAACGCTCACGAGGAGGCGGAAATATTGGTGATCGTCCCTACTATGATTTGTGCGAACGCATGGGACATAGAGTATCAAACTGTTTTAAATGTTTTGATAAACGTTTTCGTCCTCCAACTCATTCTCCACCTCAAGCCTATTATGCAGATTCTCAAGTTGTGGGTGATCTTGATTGGTATATGGACAGTGGTGCTAATCATCATGTGACTCCTGATACAACTTAGCTTGATACTGTGAATTCGGTTGGTAACTCTAGAACTCACCTAATTAATTGCATTGGTGGAAAAGCTCAAATTCATGGTATTAGGCATGCTTCCATTTCTTGTTCTGATTCAAATATTCAACTGAAAAAGGTTTTAGTTGTGCCTCATGCTACGAAAAACTTAATTAGTGAGAATAGCCTCGTTGGAGATAATCAAGTTATAGTGATTTTTACTAATGACGGTTGTGTTGTGAAGGACAAGGCAACAGGGACTCTACTGATGAAAGGAACTCCAAAGAACGGGCTATATCCAATGAGTAGTGTTGCTTCGAGACCTCAAGCAAATATGGCAGTGGCTTCAAAAACTGATGATGAGTTTACTATTTGGCATTTCAAACTTGGTCATCCAAGTAATAGAGTTTTACAACTAGTTTTGAATAATTATAATGTCAAGGTGAAAATTAAGGATAGTTTTGTTTGTGAAGCTTGTCAATATGGCAAATCTAAGAAATTACCTTTTCCAAGTTCTATGTCTCATGCTTCTCCTTTTGAGCTTGTTCATACTGATCTTTGGGGTCCCTCTCCCATTCAATCTGTGCATGGTCATCAATTTTATATACATTTTATGGATGATTACAGTGGATACACTTGGTTATACCCTCTTAAACATAAAGGGGAAGCAATTTCAGCTTTTGAACACTTTCAGAAAATGGTTGAAACCCAATTTCAAACCAAGATTAAATTTATTCAGTGTGATAATGGTACTGAATATAGACCTTTTATTCCTATTGCTGAGGCTTCTAGTATAAAAATGAGATACACTTGTCCCTACACTTCAGCCCAAAATGGTCGGGCCGAACGCAAACATCGTCATATTGTTGAAATGGGCCTTACATTATTAGCTCAAGCTAAGATGCCACTAGCCTATTGGACTAAAGCTTTCCAAATGGCGGTATATTTAATTAATCGACTGCCAAATCCCATTTTAAAGGGACAGTCACCCCTCCTTTGTTTTATTCAAGATAGAACCAGAATATGAAAAGTTGAAACCATTTGGGTGCACATGTTATCCTTATTTGAGACCTTACAATGCTCACAAATTGGACTTCCATAGTCAAAAATGTGTGTTTCTTGGATCAGCTTCTCAACAAAAAGGATTCAAATGTTTGAGCCGAATTGGATGTATTTACGTTTCCAAACATGTGATTTTTTATTCATCTACTTTTCCTTTTTCCATAGGATTTTTTAATAGATGAGCTTCTTCACTTGGGCAAGATGAGACGGTCTCATTAATTATTGATACTCCACAATCAGTTGCGGTTCATAGATCTCGTTAGCAGCCCACTATGGATAGTCCGTTACTTCATCTATGTCCTTCGATCCAAGACGTCTCGTTGAGCAACAGGCCAACAAATATGGACCTTGAAGATTCAAATCAGGTTCAGAATATTCAAAGTCCATTATCTACTGACAGTCCACTCATCAATTCAGATATTCCTGTGCAAACTCGTACATCTTCAGAGGCTCTAAATGTGTCTGTCTCGGATGCTCCAAATACTAATAAACACCCGATAGTGACCCGAGCTAAATTAGGTATTATAAAACCCAAATATCCATTTGTAGGCTTGCTCAAAACTGAGACTTCTAAAGCAATTTCTCAAGCTGCATAATCCAAGTCTATTTGCGAAGCGATCAATTCTCCACATTGGTGGCAAGCGATGGTTGATGAATATTAGACGCTTCACAAGAATAATACATGGTTGTTGGTACCTTACAGAGGTCAGAAACTGGTTGACTGCAAATGGGTCTTTAAGACTAAATTCAAGGCTAATGGATCAATTTTGAAGCATAAAGCGAGACTTGTGGCTAAGGGTTTTCAACAAGCTGCTAGAGTTGACTATGGAGAAACATTCAGCCCAGTAATTAAACCAACTACAATCCGTATCATAATCACTCTTACAGTCACATAGCGATGGAGGATACGGCAATTAGATGCCAATAACGTGTTCTTGAACAGGTACTTATAGGAAGATGTATATATGCGTCAACCAGAAGGATTCCGAGACTCCAGAAGGCCAAATCATGTCTACAAGCTCACTAAGGCTATATATGGTCTTAAACAAGCACCATGTGCTTGGTTTGATCGTCTTCAGCACACACTAATGGATTGGGGTTCCAAAAACGCCTATAGTGATATTTCACTCTTCTTTCTCATAACCAAGAAATTCATGGTATTTATACTTATTTATGTTGATGATATTCTGGTCACAGGGAATGGTTCTCATTTTGTTCAAAGTTTTATTGCTAAACTAAATAAAGTTTTCTCTCTTAAAGACTTGGGTCCCTTGTATTATTTTCTGGGCTTGGAAATTTATCGTGATAGTTCAAGGATTTATGTCAATCAAGGAAAGTATACCCTGCATTTGCTCAAACATTTTAATATGTTTGATTGCGCTCCTGTACCAGCACCTATGGTCACGGGACATTCATTCTCTATCTCAGATGGAAATCTCATTTCTGATCCATCTTTATACCGAAAGGCAATAGGTTCACTTCAGTATTTGACAACTTCCAGACCAGACATAGCCTACTCTGTCAATAAACTTGGTCAATTTTTGTCTCAACCAACAGAGGTTCATTTTCAAGGGGTGAAAAGAATTCTAAGGCATCTTAAAGGTACCTATCATTTTGGTTTACATATTAAACCAGTCAGGTCTCTTCAGGTAATGGATTTTACAGATGCTGATTGGGCAACTGATATTGATGATAGAAAATCTACAGGAGGTTACTGTGTATATCTGAGTGGAACATTAGTTTCATGCTGCTCTAAGAAACAGAGTTGTTTCTAAATCAAGTTCAGAATCAGAGTATAGGTCCTGATCAGATGGGGCAGCAGAAACTAAGTGGTTGTGTTCCTTAATGACAGAATTAGGATTTTTCATTAAACAACCATCTGTTATTTGGTGTGATAATTTAAGTGCTCAAGCTCTAGCTTCAAATCCTGTGCAACATGCTAGAAGCATATAGAAATTGATGTACATTTCGTTAGGGATCAAGTATTGTCTGGACATATTGATGTTCGGTATGTTCCCTCATCACATCAAATTGCTGATTGTTTGACAAAGGCTCTATCTCATAATCAGTTCTCCTACTTCAAAAGCAAACTCGGACTGTGTCCCACACCCTCTCGTTTGAGGGGGAATGTTAGGACTAGTAGATAAAATTAGTATACTGTAAATAGGAGTTATTTACCTTACAGCTGTAAATAATAGCTAGTATATCTTGTGTAATCTTTCCTATACCACGTGGACAGTAGAGATTCTTTTGTAACAATATTCTGTTATTCATTCACTCTATATAATGAACAAAGGCTAGAGGAGAGCGTTAACTCTTGGCCTTCATTTCTCTCATTCCTATGAACTTTCGTTCTATATTATACCAAATTACCAAACAGGAATGTTTAATGCCCACAGACTCTGAGCAATATGATACTTCCTCTTTTCGAGACTATTCTTCTCGTTATGCTTTAAGAGTTTGCAATGCAATAACCTTGCTGGAATATGAAGAGCATAACTCATTTATCCTCAATTGTTAAACTAGGATTAAGGAAAAATCTTAGCAGTGGACTTGCAGTAATTTCATTTTGTCCAACATTTAACCAAACCATATAAAATGTATTTCATGTACCCAATTGGAAGTGACTTATCCCAGATCCTTGACCTTGACTTAAAGATGACAGCCTCTTCTGTCTTTCATCTCAGACCAGGCCAAAGAAATAATGCAATAGAATATATGTTAATAGAAGAGCTAATTATAACCTTTAGCTCCAGTATTCTCTGAAACTCCATGGGCGTACCCTCAGGTAGCAATGCACGGTATGTATCTGCTACAGAATCAACGGGCGAGAGAATAACCTAAACAAAGTGATTTACACAACCTTGAATCAAGAGGAGGATCTAGACCTGTATGAAATAGTAGTCTTCCAACTAACTAATAACAAACCTTCAACAGGGCTTCTGCTTTGCTCATCTCGCGACTTACAAACTTCGAATAGCTAGCAGCACCTGATGTCTGTTGCAGAAAATCAAAAGTAAATTAGTACGATCAGTGAACAATTAACAAGCCCACAACTAAATCAATACAAACTTTAGACATTTATCAGTAGATATTGCTCTGCTCTAAACCAGTGCAAAGAATGACACAAGGGGCACATGCCCCCAAACAGAATATAGTTGTTGTGACTACAAACTTGCATTTACATGAGTTAAATCACCTGTCTACCGAGGGAAGGAATTTCTAGAAGGATAGTCTTAACAGCTTGGGTATCCAATAGCATCTGCAAAAGCATCAAGGCATAAGCACGTCTCTATCATGAAATTCAAGAACTCATCAGACAGCCTAAATTATTGTAAAACAATATCCGATTGACTTTATTTCCATTGATGATACAGAATATAAAATACAGAACAAGGCAAAAGAGTTTCAAGTGAAATACAAGCTGGAAATAATGCATTAGTTTTCAATAAACAATCTTCCGTTGACATCAAGAAAGGAAAAGAAAAGGTAGTAGAAGGTAAGATTGGTCCGTGCTAAATAAGTGCTCAACCAAGTATAGAACGCACGCGCATTACTATTATAATATAGATGTTAGGAGTCAACGTCCCTTCCTAGTTTATTCTAGAAAGAAACTCTTGCAGCCCTTAGATATTAAGTTTATGTGTTTTAAATTTATGTTTGTGTTTATGAACATCAATTATCTGCTATGGCAGGCAGTGGTACTCAGAATCTAATTGACATTCAACAGAAAAGGTAGTCAAAGACCTGCTTAATGCCAAAAAAAAACAGGCCACGTTGAGGAAGTTTGTTGGAAAGTTCATAATAAAACAGCAAAATGCAGATCAAGGCCGATGGGAATTGCCACAAAAAAATACCTGGAAAAAAGAATTAAAATACACGAGAAAATCGTGGTTTCTAGAATAATATATTAGGGAAAAAAATACTTGGAAAAAATTGAGATAAAAAATTTTATCAGTTGGTTACACTGTTAGACTTTTATTTTAACCTTGCATTCAGGTCAAGATAATTTAGTTTTCAATTCAACTTTTGTATGAGCTATTTCCTTGAATTTAGAACTTGAAACTCCAATCTATTAAAACTAAAACATCCAGCTTTGAAACACAAAGAATCAGCGCTTAGAGAAGCCATGTGAGGATCCATTGAGATAGAGTCAGCTTGATTTTGAAATTCCGCATTTAGAAGAGAAGCTAGATAAATATACTGAAGATATAAGGAGAAAACTTAGGAACTTAAACAGTGAAAGCAGCGAGTACCTGTTGGGCTCCTGTTTCTGATATTTGCTTGCATTTAAAGATATTAGAATAAAAGCGCGGGCCAAGAGAAGATGCAAGCTGCATATAAAAGCAAGTAAACAGATTTAATGCAGACAACTGAATTCATTGATCCTGAGAACTTAGATGATGAAAAACAAAATGAAAAATGCTAGAGTATGGAAACAAATTGCTTAAACAAAGCACAAATATGCGGACTGGATTCCAAATGTAAACTGATTACCACCACCTTTTTTCTTTTTCCCCAAGCTAGAAGGATGAAATTGTTAAGGGTCTAGGTTCGGAGATGGTTAAATCTTTTCAATGAGCTTTATTAGGAAAATGGAAATGATAAGCGCTGATGATGAAAGGACGATAATAGATTGAAAACTTTTGTGGGAGGATCTAGCCCCTCATAGGGCTGGAGGTTTTTCAAGCTTTTCTACTGAACATTAATTGGAAACCCAAACTCCATCACGTTGATTTCCAAATTAAGAATAATATTTTATACCACATAAAATTATGTTAGCTCGCAATATAAAAGAATGAAATGAAATTTCAGTTAGAAAAAAATTGACAATTGAAACCAAAAACATCCCAGGATAGTCTAATAATGACGTATTATGCTAGAAAAGAATTCATCCCTAACTTCTAAGTTAATTTCCGTATGTCAAGTATAGGATAATATTTCTGCTGTTATTAAGTTATAACAGCTTTCTGTTACGTAATCATTTTCAGTTATGTATCTTAACCATAGGACTAACCATAGTTTGCTATATGGTTCATTGATGTATACATACTAGTTACTACAATAATGAGAATTATTCACTTTTCCCAATCAGATTCAATAACATGGTATCACAAGCCTAACTTTTTTTTCCCTCTCTCCCCTTCACTTTTACCTTTCCATTTCTACCCTTTTTTTCTCTGCCCTTCTCTCTCTTTACCTTTGATTTTCTTCTTTGTTCGAGCTTCCATGGCTGCCGACTCCATAATCGATCTAAGCAGTCCTTATTGCATCCACCTAAATGAAAATCCTGCTTTAGTCTGAGTAGCGCCGCCACTTGATGGCTTCAATTATCACAGCTGGGAACGATCGATGCGTATGGCATTACTCGCAAAAAATAAGCTCCAATTTATTGATGGTTCACTTCCTTCACCGCCAGTCACTAATTCATTGTTTTCCAGTTTGGGAGCGTTGTAATAACCTCATTCAAGGCAGGCTTATCAAATCCCTCTCTCCAACCATCGCGAAGAACATCCTCTAGTTTGACAAGGCTTCAGAAATCTGGTCCGATCTTCGTTCGCGCTTTTCTTAGTTGGATATTTTCCAAATTGCTGATCTCCAGGAGGAAATCAATAGCCTAAAGCAAGGTAACTTGATTGTCAATGATTATTACATTAAACTCAAAATTCTTTGAGATGAACTCTCTAATATTCGTCCTCTTACACCATGCGATTGTGACTCACTCAGTATTGCGGCTAAGCATAGGGAAGAAGATTATGTGATTTACTTCCTTAAAGGCTTGAATGGGCAATTTGCCCTATCAAATCTTAAATCATGCTTTTGGATCCACTGTCTCCAATTAATCGTGTGTTCTCCTTGGTTATTCAACAAGAACGTGAGTTTCACACTTCGCCTGAACCTATTTCTCCTTGGTTTGTAATAAGAACGTGAGTTTCACACTTTGCCTGAACCTAAGATTTTGTTGACTAAGGGTTCAAGACCTTCCTTCTTTGGTATGAAGTAGCCCACAACTAGGCAGTGCACATATTGTGGAAAGCCACGCCATATAGAAAAAACATGCAATCGTAAGCATGGTTTTCCTCTTGGTTTTAAATTTCAAACTAGTCCTTCTGTTGCGGTGAATAATGTTTCAACTCCAGCATCTGCTTCTGTTCAAGACATCCATACTACTAAGCATCGTCCTCCAAGTTCAACATCAACAGCTTCAATCTTACCTCAGTTGTCGCATGATCACTACCAGCGTTTCCTTAGTCTCCTGAATTCTTCACAGCATTCTAACTCTGCTTCGGTTAACCATTTGACCACCTTTGTGTCCTCTGTTCAAGGCAATTGTCTTTCTCTTTCTTCTAAAAATCTTGTTACCTGAATCATTAATTCTAGTGCTACCGATCATGTTTGTTGTTCTCTCAATTTATTTTCTTCTTACCATTCAATTTCTCCTATATCTGTGAGTTTGCCTACAGGTTCTCGTGCTGTTGCTTCTTTTTCTGGCACAGTGACTTTGTCTTCTACCTTAGTTCTTCATGATGTCCTTTATATTCCATCCTTTTCCTTCAATATTATCTCAGTTTCTTGTTTAACCTTTTCTCTTAATTGATTTTAACCTTCTATTATAATTCTTGTCAAACAAACTTACTCCAAACTTCACTGATGATTGGTACAGCTAAAGTCTTCGAAGGGCTATATTTCTTAAATGAATATATGCTTTCATCCTATCCTATTTCTACCATTCACATGGCTACTACAACATCTACCTCAGATGTCACCCTTTGGCATCTTCGATTGGGTCACCTCTCAAACTCAACACTTTCTATTTTACATAAGATAGCCCCTGAAATTTCATGTATTCCCCATTCACTTGCTTCTGACACTTGTCATTTGGCTAAACAAAAACACAATTCATTTCCTGTAAGCTCTAGTTCAAGTAATAACATCTTTGATCTAATTCATGTAGACATTCAGGGTCCTTTATCAACCCCTTCTGTTCAAGGTCATAAATACTTTCCAACAATTGTGGATGATTACTCCCATTTTACCTAGATTTTTCTGTTGAAACTCAAATCTGATGCTAGACCTCAACTCAAAAATTTCTTTACTCTTGTTGAAACTTAGTTTTCTACTTCAATAAACAACCCACAGTCTCTCGATCTTCCTCAGAGGCTGAGTATAGAGCTTTAGCATCCACTACTTGCAAATTACAGTGGCTCATTTATCTTTCAACTGATTTCAATTTATCACACATTGATCCAGCTTTGTTGTATTGTGATAATCAATCGGCCATCCAGATTGCTTCAAATCCCACATTTCATGAACGAACCAAACATATAGAGCTGGACTGTCATTTGATGTGTGAAAAGTCGCAAGCGCAGATCATTCATATCCTTCCTGTTAGGTCTGCTGATCAACTAGCCGATGTCTTCACCAAGCCGTTGCATCCTTTCCATTTTCATGAGCTCATTACCAAGCTAGGCATGAAAAATATCCATGCTCTAGCTTGCGAGGGGTGTCAAGTATAGGATAATATTTCTATTGTTTATAAGTTATAACAGCTTTCTGTTATAATCATTTCAGTTATGTATCCTAACCATAGAACTAACCATAGTTTGCTATATGGTTCATTGATGTATAAATACTAGTTACTACAGTAATGAGAATTATTCACTTTTCCCAATCAGATTCAGTAACACCGTAAACCATAACTTAAATCAGGAATAATCACCTTGTCTAGAAAGAACTGAAAGTAGACAGGTGAAAGAAGGCTTCCAAGTACAGGAATGCTAGAGGTAAGAATCATATTTATGCCATTAACATACCTACAAGAAAAATAAATATACAATTAAAAGATAAACTTGATTTGAAATAGGAACAGGTTCAGGTTTATGAAGAAATTAGCTTACTCAGATTGATCACCAACACTTTCAAGGGCACCCCATGGAACACGCGTCATTGCAGCCATTTCAATGTCAAATTTGGTTTCCAGACCATGCACTAGGGTGACCAATGATTTTGTTATAACAGCTGAAAACTCATCCTGCATGATTGTTTGACTCCATCAGAATAAGACTACAAGAAAATGTCCCACTCATTTAGGGTGTGTTTGGTTTGAGGGGAGGGGAGGGGTGGGAGGGAATGAGAGGGTGGGTAAATTACTTTTTCAGGTTGAAGGAATTTAAATTTTGGGTAGGAATCCAAAATTTAAAAAGAATGAGAAAGTAAATTTTGGGCGGGAACCCAAAATTTAAAAAAATGAGAGGGTAAATTTTGGGTTTCTTTTGTCCAAAATTGTAATTTCCCCACCCTCCCCTCTCCTCCCTCCCCTACCCTCCCCTCAAACCAAACACACCCTTAAGAAATTATGACTACCTGCACTTCTGACATATCTATCCCATCTGCATATTGAGGATCAATTATTTTAGCAACACTTTCTGCCAGTTCACCAGCCTGCAAAGCATAATACCCAGTTACTTGAAATAGCAGGTATACAACACAAACTAGATCAAGGGTGTTAAATAAACTAACAGACCGTCTTGTGGCAATATTCAGCAGAATTGACAATATAGCAAATCACTCTTTCATCCCTATCAGATGTCTGTTCAACATTTTCAAAGATTAGAGAAGGAAAATATCTTCCACAAAAAGAATATCGAGTTGCCAAACAATCATGGGAGAAAACGCCCTATTACGTTCTACCTTTATCTGTCCATCCATGCCTGTGGCTGCAGCAACAATTCCAGAGCCACCCTTGGGTAGTCTTGCAAAGAGTTTTGTAGCATATGCTTTAAGAATTCTTGAGAAAACCTAAGATTGAAAGGGAATAAACTCATAAAATACAAAAAGCTGGACCTTTAACATTCCAGTATTCATCAGTGTCGCATGAGAAATTGATTCCCTTGCTACCAGAGATTTACAAAACCTATTGATGTAGGAAAAAGCAACCGCAAAAAGGGAGGGAATATCGAACTAAATACTGAATTTATGTTAATCAATGACTGAAAAAAAAATATGCATATACTTGGGAAAATTACCTTGAACAAATTAAATAGTGTCTGGTTCTTTGTTAAAGCACTGCATCTCTTCAAGCTCCTCTTGATAATAAGAAACAACTGTATAGCACAGTAAAAACTAATCAGGTAAAAATATCACAAGATGCAAAACTGGTAAATGAGGGAACAAGAACATAAGAGACTTTTAACAAAATTCTTCATTTATTTAAATTTATTAAAACGCCTATACTTGTCTCAGAAGTCAAAACAAAAGCATTAATGGAAAATCCTCCTGTGGTTAGTATAATCAGGATTCTATATCATACTTAGATTCGACTAACTTCTAGAACTAAAACCAGATTTGAGGATTTTTTCAAGGAACATGGAAAAATTCATAGATAGAAGCTCCAACATTAGCCTATAAAGATCTAGTGACTTGACTTACCTGCATGCTACTGGATAAAACATTGTTCTGACTTCCCTCCTCAGTATCCCATGTCTCTTCCTGTTGATGATAAAGGGTTATTCAATTGAGAAAGAGACAAGCAAATAACAGCACACAAACCAGCAAAATAACACAAATCACCTGAACAAGCTTCTCTAGATTTTCCATCAGTGTCTTCTCTTCCAATTCTACATATACTGTCAAGTGAGGTTCAAAGCAAGATGAAATGATTCCACGGAAGTTGAACTGTCAAAATAGCCACTTCAAGTGTTTATCAGGATTGCCTTGACAAACCAGACCAAAAGGGAATGAAAAGAAAAACTCAAAGAACATGGAAGATACTAAGAGGTAAATGAAAAGAAACAGAAAAATAATACAAGGGAAGAAATAAATTGAGGGAAATCCTAAGGTTTTGGTATTCAATGCTGCAAAAACACCGAATCAGATATTTCCCCTTTTACGCCCAGGTATCGAAGAACAGAAATTGGTGCTCAAAATACAGAACAACTCACAAGAATATAACACAAGCCATTGGCATTTGAGAGGCCAGTCTCTCCTCACCACCCTCAAAATACAAAATATGACCTCCTTCTGCTAGGAGACTCCAATCACTGCTATAAGCCAACAAGTAAAATTCACAGTCTACAATACTACCGTCTCCTAGACCAGGCATATAGCAACTCTAATTCTTTGTTTCTTTCTCCATAATATTTGGAGTCTCAAGGTCAAAACATTATCTGATAAAAAAAATAGGGGAAAAACTTTATCTGATTCCTATAAAAAATAGGGGGAAAACTTTATCAGATTCCCATATTTGAGGAAAGAGAAATAAAATTATTACATACCCCAGCTCCAGGCACCACCAAATCTTTACTTCCATCTTTTTCCTGTCGATACAAAACCAAAACATAATGTTCATTTGATAACCATAAATATGAATAGTCATATGGATATGCATTATCAACTCAACATTTTAGAACATGAACCTCATTGCCACTTTCTTGATGTGCGGCAAGCTTCCTTTCATACTTCTTCCGGATATCTGAAGCACTACTGCTAGAATTACCCCCTCTTCCAATTTCTTCAATCTCATTCCCGATCTCCCTGCTTTGCGTGCCTCCCCCAAATTTCTCAGCGAGCTCATCCTCAAACTCTAAAGTTCGTTGTAATGCCTGCAATAATGAACAAAGAAACCCTGAAGTAACACATGAAATTCCAGACTTTCGAAGAAGAAATAAATAAAAAGGTATAGCAGCATAGCATGATATCAAGCAAAATAATTATTACAACAACAAAGCCAGCAGTTAATCATTCAATGTTTGATCAAAACCACCGCTTACCAGCAACAAGGTCCCTACATCTGGCTTTTCTTTCAGATAAACAAGAATGTCCTCAAGTTGTTTCCTGCAATGAGATATACCGTAAACCCAACAATATTTTCCAGCTAATGATGCTGAAAAATTAAAAGGAACACAAAAAGTGGCAAAATTCAATGAAACCCAAAACCTGTTTTATTTTGGATAATATCATATCTGATAGAAACAACACACACACACACACACACGATAAGCACACATCATAAGATCTTATATTTGATAAATTCAACCTACATATATTAGCTCCAACAAGATGTGGGATATATTAATTTGTAAGCAGTAAAATATGGTTATTCCTTGTTTAAATTATCTTGAGCAAATATTGGCCCTATAGTTTCAGCATCAACCGTATTTAATAATTTTACACCATCATATCAGAGCACACTATATGGAACAACATTTCCACCATAGCCATGGATTCTTTTAAAGGAGAAGGCAGAAAACATCATTGATAGGTATTAGATCAGAGGAGCCATTCATTCATACTCATATCATTGATACATGTTGCAATGGTGAGGTTACAATGTATATATAGGAAAACAGAGTAAAGACGGGACAGAGATTGGCAGGAGAGACAGAGAGAACAAACAGAGAGTGATTGATGGTGAGATAGGAGTAAGGCAACCATCTCACGCCAATCAAGAACTTAGCACAAAAAACCACCAAAAACTCTTCTGACTTTTAACACTCCCCCTCAAGCTGGAGAGTATATGTCAATCATTCCCAGCTTACATCTCTAAATCCTTCAAATTTAGTTCTGCTGAGTGGTTTTGTCATAATATCCGCAATTTGGTCATCAGATCGTATGTGGGACAAATTCATGATACCTGCTTCAATCTTTTTTTTAATGAAGTGTCTGTCTATCTCAACATGTTTTGTCCTATCATGATAAACTGGGTTCTTGACCATTTCAATGCTGGCCTTGTTGTCACACCAAACTTGAATTGGTCCCTCATATGGAATTCCCAACTCCTTCAATAATTTGATAACCCAAATTCCTTCATGTACTCCATGGTTAACAGCTCTCAGTTCGGCTTCCGCACTACTTGTTGACACCACAATCTGTTTCTTGCTTCTCCATATAACCAGATTTCCCCACACACATGTGCAATACCCTGAGGTTGATCTTCTAGTCTCTCTATCCCTTGCATGGTCTGCATCAGTGCATATTTCAATATTTCTGGTAGTGCCTTTTTTAAAGAAGATTCTTCTTCCAGGGTTAAGTTTCAGATAGCTCAGAATTCTGTATATAGCCTCCATATGCTCTTCTTGTGGCTGATGCATAAATTGACTTACTATTCCAACTATATAGTTAATATCAGGACATGTGTGGGTTAAGTATATTAGTTTTCACACAAGTCTTCTATATCTTTCTGAGTTAGCAGGAACACCTTGTGGCTTGATCTCTAATTGACACCCTTCTTCTATCAATGTCCCCTCTGGTTGGACACCTAACATTCCTGTTTCATGTAACAGGTCTAGGGTATACTTTCGCTGAGATACATTGATGCCCTTTTTAGTTCTTGCCACTTATATGCCTAAGAAATACCTCATTTGTCCAAGACGTTTCACTTGATACTTAGTTTACAAGTTCTGTTTTAATTGAGCAATGGATTCTTCATCGTTTCCTGTAATGACCATGTCATCAATATAGACAATCAAGATGGTCATTGACACATTTGATGAACAATGTGTCATCTACTTGTCCCTAATTATACTCAAGTCTTTTCATTGTTTTGTTGAATCTACCAAACCATGCCCTAGGAGATTGCTTAAGTCCATATAACAACTTGTTGAGTTTACACAGAGTTGTTAGGAGCTAAATTTCCATCTGGAATCTCTATGTATACTCTTCCTCCAAGTTTCCATTCAGGAATGCATTCTTCACATTCAGTTGGTGCAACAACCAATCCAAGTTGGCTACAATTGATAGTAGCACTTGGATGGTATTAAGTTTGGCTACTGGAGCAAATGTCTCCTGATAATCAATTCCATATGTCTATGTATATCCTTTTACAAGTCTCACCTTGTATTTGTTGATACTACCATTAGGATTGAATTTTGGGGTGAAAATCCACCTACATCCTACTGGTTTCTTTCCTTCCGGAAGAGTTGTAATCTCACATGTTTTATTTTCCTTGAGTGCCTTCAATTCTTCTTCTGTAGCTTGTTTCCAATTCGAATCAGTCATAGCTTGTTGAAATGTGTTTGAAACTTTTATCTGTGCACTATTTACAACAAAGCTTTGCATTTTTGCAAACAAGTTACCATATGATACAAAACGTTAAATTGGATGCTGAGTACAAGATCTTATCCCTTTTCTCAGTGCAATAGGCCAACCCAGTTCTTCAGGATTTAATCCTGGATTGGAGTCATGGTCATTCCTTTGAATGGGAGAGATAGATCTACCATTGTTTAGTTCATCTAGAACTTGTAGTCTGGTCTCTTCCTCTCGTCGTGGTTCGGTATCCATCCCTGAATTGATCTCAACATTTGTTTCCAGTTCATTAGGTGTGGGTTCAAGTTGTGGTGGAGTATGCTCAGATTCATGATCAAGTTGGGTAGACTAGGTTGGCTTGTGGTCCCAAATGAGTCAATGGTGGCTATAAGGTTAAGTTGTAGTGGTGACTGTGATGATGTGTGCGGTAAGTCTTTGGAGGTGGAGGTGGAGGTAGATTGTTCCCAAATTAGCCATTCAATGTCTGTATACTCCCCCTGAATGGGTAATTTGGAATAATAAGCTTTTTGGAGGTAGGACAATAGCATTTATACCCTTTTTGAATAGAGTAGCCAAGAAATATATATTTGTCAGCTCGAGCAGCAAATTTGTTACCATCATTTTAGTGAACAAAAACAACACAACCAAACACCTTTAGAGGTAATGAATTGATTAGTTGGCAATTGGAAAAGTATTCAAGGAGTTTTTGGATAGGAGTGTCATAATTGAGAACTTTGGATGGCATGCGGTTAGTGAAATAAGCTGCAGTGAGTACAGCATCACCCCAGAAGACGGGAGGAACATTTTGTTCCATTAGTAAGGTTTGGGTTACTTCCAAGAAATGATAGTTCTTTCGCTTGGCCACTCCATTTTGTTGAGGGGTGTAAGGATAGGAAATTTGGTGATGAATTCCTTACTAATCAAGAAATTCTTTAAAGGTGTTGCCCGTATATTCCTTGGCATTATCACTTCGTAGTACCTTAATGGAAGTGTGGAACTGGGTTCGCACAAAGGTATAGAAGTTTGAAATACTTTGGCTACTTCAGATTTGTCTTTCATTAAGTAAACCCATGTGGTTCTAGTTTGATCATCTATGAAAGTAACGAACCATCTAGCATTGGTGAGGGTTTTTATTCGTGCAGGACCCCAAATGTCACTATGGATTAGCGTGAATGGTGAGGAGGGTCTATAAGGTTGTTTGGGATATGAAGATCTAGTTTGCTTTGCAAGTTGGCTAGTTTCACGATGAAAATGAACGGAATTTTTATTAAATAAACTTGAAAACACGTTTCATATAATCAAAACTAGGGTGGCATGAGCGACAGTGCCACAAGTGTACATCATGATTTTGACAGTTGGAGCTAACCAGTGCCCTTTTTGCCTTCCTTGCATCTTTAGTTTTCAAGTTAGATCCTTCAAGTTAGAACAGTCCATCCCATTCTTTAGAAGTCTCAATCATCCTCCTAGATTTTAGATCTTGAATAACACAAATATCATCATCAAAGATCACTCGGCATGTTTGACTTCTAGCTAACTTGCTCACCAATATTAGATTACAAGTGTAAGCACAAATAGAACATTGTATATTTTCAAGTGATCAGACAAAGTTACCGTGCCAATTCCCTCAACCCTTGTGAATACACCATTAGCTACTTTTACTCTAAGGTGTTCATGACAGAAGTTAAGGTTGTGAAATAAAGTTTGGTTACTGGTCAAGTGATCTATAGCTCCTGAATCAACAATCCATGTATTCTCACTAGCATGTACAACATTTAGAGCTGTAATAGGATTACCTGATTGTACCAAGTTAACACTAGACATAGGGTTGGACTTATTCTGTTTGTCTAGTATCTTACAGAACATCTACAGTTCCTCCGGGCTTAGGGAATCAGTGTCTTCTGCTCTTCACTCAGCAGTAGTGAGGTTGAAATTCGGAGTCGGGTATTGTTTGCCAGTTGATGGCTTGCCATGTAACTTCTAGCATTCCTCTTTGATGTGGCCCTTAATCTTGCAATAATTGCACCATTTGTTCTTTCTTCTTTCGTCTTGTGGTACTTTTACTACAAGAGATGAACTCTCAATTGGACTTGGGCTGTTTCGATTCAAGAGTTTCCTACTTTCCTCAAATTGCACATGGTTGACGACTTCAAACAGGTCAAGTAGGGGTTTTAATCCCTTGATTCGGCCTCTTATTTCCTCCAAAGAATCATTGAGTCCAAGGAGGAAGTCATATACTCTTCCTTCGCCTACTATCTTTTTGTATAACTGAGCATCTTTAACAGTTTCCCATGGATGTACTTCAAAGAGATCTTGTCGTTGCCAAAGTTTCAACAAGGCATTATAATAGTCAATTACTATCAAGTTACCTTGCCTCAAATCTCGAAGTTGTCGTTTCAAGTGGATTAAGGCAGCGGTGTTGTCGAGGGAAGAATAGGTTTGCCTTGCTGCATCCCAAATTTCTTTTGCAGTAGTTGCTAGGAGATAACCTTCACTGATGTCATCCATCATAGAATTACACAACCAAGTCATAACTTGATTGTTTTCAAAAAACCATGTGTTGAAATCAGGGTTATTTGAGGTGCTGCTTAGGGGTGTTCGAGATTAGGATAGGATCGAGAAATCCCATTCCCGATCCTGAGAAGGGTTTAGGAATGATTTTCATTCCCGATCCCGATCTCGAAAATTTCCCATCCCAAATGTTAGAGATTTCCCGATCCCGGATTTCTTTTTTTAAAAAAAATCCCTATATTAAATTTTTTGTTGTGTTTTCTTTAGTTTAGTACAAATATATAATTTGTCTAATATCATATTGTACCAAATTAGTCCAATACAAATATATCATTAGTCCAATACATGCTTAAAGTTATCAATTTAGCTACAAAAAGCACGAAGACAAGAACAAAAAATTAGAATTATTTAATAAATAATAAATGAAATTAACTAAATAAACTAAAAGAATAGATATTACCTTGAGAGTGTTAGGGATTTTCATATTTTATTTTACATTTGGTCTTGCTTTCTTAAATATTTTAAAAAATTGTACATAATATAAATATAGATATTCAGGATCGAGAAGTCCCATTCCCGATCCCGAAAAAAATTTCCCGATCCCGAATTTTTCGCGTTCCGAAAATAAAATCTAGTCCCGATTTGCTCAGGATCAAGATGGGAAGACAGGGATGGGAAAACGTTGCACACCCCTAGTGCTGCTCCATTGATATATTTCTCCCTTCGCTTCCCACGAATATACCTTAATATTGTTTGAGACCACTGGAGATCGTTTCTTCCATTAAACCTATGGTTAATGGCCATAATCTGACTATCAGAAATTTCTAGTGCTGTCACCGTACTGTTGATAATGGAGGGATTTGAGGAGGAGGATGAGTCTTGAGTTTCCGGATTTGCATCGGTAATGAGTGCCGTTGAAGTGACCCTAGTTTTGGTTGAGTTTCTAGGGATAGAGTCGAAAATAGGAGGGAATTCAGAGGAATTCATTTTCTGGAAGAACAAGTCGCCAGAAACTGCCTTCAGTGGTGACGGGTGGAGTTCACGCGCCTGTCAGAATGTCATGGCTCCTCTGGGATTGGCCGATCGGCGCCTTCTAACCTTTTCTGGGTGGGCAGTGTGATCTAACGCGTCGTCATTTGTGAGATCAGAGCACAACGTCGCTCCCCTGTTTCTTCTCTCTCGCATTTTTCTCTCTCTCCTCGCTATCTCTCAGGCCGCCGGACACTGTAAGACCGGCTCTAATACCATATTAGATCAGAAGAGCCATCTATTCATACTCATATCATTGATACATCTTACAATGGTGAGATTATAATGTATATATAGGAAAACAAAGTAAAGACGAGAGAGAGATTGGCGGGAGAGACAGAGAGAACAAACAGAGAATAATTGATGGTGAGATAGGAGTAAGTCAACCATCTCATGGTAATCAAGGACTTAGCACTGAAAACCACCAAAAACTCTTCTGACTTTTAACAATAGGTTATATTAAGCCACTGCTATAGACAAAGGTAGCATACCTCGTCTTCTTGCAGAACAGGATACAAAGACGATAAGAAACATGCCATGAAGAAGGAAAAATTTTCCAGATGTCTTCATTTGATCTCATTCGGCGTTTAATCCATGCATATCTTCGTTCCGTTTTGTCTAACTTTGCTAATTCTGTGAAGATGTAACAAATCAAAGATTAGTGGCAATAAATATACATCAACAAAAAAACATGTCAGCAATAATTAAACGCACCGGCAGCTTCAAAAATTTGTTCATATGATGTAAGCTCCCGGCTGCAGAAATTATTTACCAACTCTTCTCTGACAGAGGGCTCCAATGCATCAACCACTAAACAGGCATCAGACAAGTGCTGGACCATAGTAGTTTCTTCTGTCTCCTTTCCAGTACCTAAGCTGAGATGAAAACAGGAAGTTGAAACCCCCATTAAACAAAAGCTTTCAAAAAATAAAATCATATCCATATCCATATTTAATGAAATAAAATACATGACATGAGTTATAACTACTAATACAACCAAAGATGCAACTGAGCAATCAAAATGAAAACTGTGTATCCGGATCATACTCTATTACCCAAAGGCTGAACAGAATTGGAAATTAGGAATAACATACCTTGAGAAATCAGAAAATACATGTGACTTGAGAATTTGCTTTATGTTCTTAAACTTCTCCCTGAGTTCAATGATCTTATGAATATCTCTATAGGCTTCAAAGTGACTACATAATTGGTTCACAGCCTGATAAGTCATATAGTAACATAACTAAATTAATATGTAAAACAAAAACAAAATGTGCGGTTACACTAAAAACTTTATCAAGAATAAGTGATACGTCAAGCACATGATGCAAGAAATACGATGCATCCAGAAGAAAGCATGGTCAGAAGTGTAAGAGGGTCCGACCAGAGTTACAGAATTCAACAGCCAATTCGTTACTCTTCCTAAGAACACTCACGAAGTGTTCAGATGAAATGAAGCAAGAGAAGATACCCACTAAAATCTTATGCATTATCTACATTTTTTAGGGGAACTACGGGAGTCTGGCTGGGGATGCTTTGCTTAAGATGCATTCCATTTGCTTGATTATGCCATAGAGATTATAAAGAGTCTACTTACAGCTAACCAAATGATTTTAAATTTCACGTATATATATATATAAACATAAATTTGTGTGTGTATATGTGTGTATATTAATAAATAATAAATAAGCCCAGGACCTCAGAAGTCAAAAAAATACAAGAGAAGATCCAGAATATGGATCTCTAGGATTACAGCAATTCCTCCTTGTTAACAAATATGAGATATGCCATCTAATTCAACTGAAGTGTACCATCGAAAGACCCTCGAGTGCCCTGATTAGTACGTACATCCAATTAAAAGAAAATAAACGGATCAGATAAATCCTCAACTGCAATAGATTTTATGAATTTCAAAGGAATTAAATTCTATACACCAAAAACATCAACCAAGTGGTTTGAGAAGACCGAATGCAGTAGATAGATATTTAAATAGCAAGTCTCTGAAAAGTATGTTCAGCAAAAAGATTGAATACCTCTAGCTGTGTAGCTGCCTCTTTATATTGACGTTTTGAAGCCATGACTTGAAGTTGTTCAACAGCAGATACTGCCATGAGATGGGTAGTGTTGTAAGTTTAAAAAATAAATAAATAAAAACAACCGATAGGATTCAATGTTTGGATCAGAAAATTGCAGTAATGGTTTATTATTTGAGTTGCTGTTAACAATACATTGATTGTTCGGTCCTGTTACAATAAGCTATGTGGACTTGTACTACAAATTCTATTGTAAAATACTCTTCTATGTGCCTAAACATTTTTACATTAGAACCTGCCTAATTCATATACAAATGGGACCTATGAAAACAAATTAAATAATAAACAGATCAGCAAATTTATTCGTATGGTAAAGCAGGAGGTTATAGAGAGAATCAGATAATAACTTCAACAATGGGAGAATCAAGAATCCTCCTAAAAACAAAAGAATGAAATAAAACTACTGTTTTAACCTATTAACTCAAGAGAGATGTCATCCTCTGGATATTTAATCAAAGACCCGCTTCAACAAACCAAAGCAGAGACCCACATAAAGGAAAGACCAGAAAAACTATCCTTTGATTCTGTCACTCTTTTCAACCATTCAATCATCTCATTTGGGTATAACTTCGGCTACTCAGCCCCATTTATACAAAAATAAAACGTGGCATTCTACACTGTTTAATGCTAATTTCAGACCATGGAATCTTGCATCTTATAATTGCAGAACCAAAATCTGAAAAAAATTATAAATCCTTGTAAACTGACGATAACAACAACCCTTATCCTACTAGGCAGGGATATCCCTGAAAACTGACATGAGCAGTTAATTGCTAAACAAGCCACTATTGAGAAAATTTCATCTTCGTTACATCTAACTTCACTTGCAAATCACTCATCGAATTTTGCTCTACGTCTAGGTGAAAATCAAATTATCACAAAAATCATAGTTTTAGAATAAAAAAAAGACAAAATAAGAGGGGGAAGAACACGGGATGCTTGGATTAGACATGAAGGATAATTTTTATGAATTCACAAAATACCTAAATAAAATTCATGTTATTGGTTACAGTCATTTCTCAACCATGAGAGAGTTAACGGAATTACAGAATTCTCTGAAATTAAAATTAAATATCCACAGATATGACAATTATCAAATAGACAACTTATGCCAAGAGTTTCTAGCTCACATGCCCCCCCCCCAAACAAAACAAATCTTTCATAGAGATTGTGGGTTCTATACCCCAAGTAACCAAAACAGGGGTGGGTGGGTGTGGGTCCCCTCTCCTTGTACAAATCGAGAGAAAAAAAACAAGAAGATAGATACCTTATAAACCAAATGAGGATCAATGATTCAAACGTATCAATTGTCCCTCTACTCTTTAAACATAGCTCAATAGCCAACATGATTGTAGCTTCAAGCCTAGGTATGCATTTTAATTAGATTACTATAGTCATCAAAGGGCAAGATTAAAAACAACAGATATTCACCTTTATCTACCTTACAGTTACAAAATTAAATGAAAACTTACCAATTAGCACTTCTAACCAAATCAATATCAAGCAACCCAGAAATAACAAAGAATACCAACCTTATACCAGTCTAATTAACAGATCTTAAATTACCAAGTTCAACTTCTGCTATTGCAAAAGTAGTCAGCAAGCTCTTTTTTTTTTGGGGGGGGGGGGGGGGGGGGGTTGTTGGGGGAGCATAAAAGGTCACTTTCAACAGATCCAAGATTTACCAAGCATGGTAAGACGGTGAAGAGCAGTGATTGTTATGGTTATATGCTTCTTGGCAAAATCCAGTTTCTTAATGTCACGGCATATTTCTTGAACCATTGTTTCACTTTGTACAGCTTTAGTT
Organism: Inga leiocalycina; assembly: GCA_963242795.1. Classification (NCBI taxonomy): domain Eukaryota; kingdom Viridiplantae; phylum Streptophyta; class Magnoliopsida; order Fabales; family Fabaceae; genus Inga; species Inga leiocalycina. Next base: position 78,143,075 of record OY725323.1, read on the forward strand.
TTTATTTCTCGGATCTTATACATAAGTTCCTGCATTAAAACAATCAAAACAGTTAAACACATAAAATGACACTCAAGCTCACAGAGAAGCTGGAAGAAGGAAGAGAGACAAAAGAAAGCATCACGGAAAAATGCAAGGAAAAGATAGGATCAAAATAACTGACAGTTGAAAAACAGAAACACATCACAGGAAACCGCTTTTCACATGCATGCATTAAAAAATACAGAGAAAGATGTAGATCTATATTTGTAAGAGAAAGAGGGAGGAGAGAGTAATTAGAAAACTATGGACTGCAAGGGAGGGAGGAAGAGATACAACCTCCACAGCAGTTGTAGCAGCAGCAAGATCTTCTTTGGCTTTAGTCCTTGAATTACTCTGAAATTACAGAATCAGTGCCATAAAACAATAGTTCCCAAAAAGGTGTATATGATTACAGTTTTAATGATTAATGCCTCATTACAGCATATTTAGCCCATGCAATTCAGTAATGCAATCACGGATAACTCCTACAGTCCTACATCCTCCCCCCCCCCCCCAAAAAGGAAAAAAGACAAAAAAATACCACTTAAACTTCAAAATCTTAAATAAGTTATTTCCTCTTAAAATGAGTTGTCAATTGCTATGCTCTTGTAGTTAATCCTTATACTCTTATTGGCGACAAGATTGATTTGGGATTTTGAAGTTCAATTAGTATTTTTTTTGTCTTTTTCCCCAAAAAAAAAAAAAAGGAATCCCCATTTTAAAGAAGTTCCTGAGTTTTTATTCACAGTAGTAACCTTAACGTTTGCTTCACTCGAATATCATGCTAGAATCCATATTGCTCGCGGAAGTTTTCAATAAATGCCAATATCAATCTGATTTAGCTCCTGGAATATTGTTATGTTTTTCAGTTGGCTGAGGTTATGTGAGAACAATACAGAATGAAAGTCATAAGAAGTCATGCTAGTTTGAAAATTTAAAGACTAGAAAGCAGTTAAAAGTCAGAGGCATGGATCAAGACCTGTTGGCGAACAGCTGCTAAAATTCCAGCATCAACTGTGCGAATCTCATTCTGTATCTTTTGCATAAGTGGCTCGACACCGGATAGAGATGCCTCTGGATAATATGGAAAATAGATGAGCATAAAACTGAGCATTAGCAAGAAGAAACGAATTTCCTTGTAAAGTTCATGAACGTGCAGGTACAAAAGAACATAAAAGACTAGATGTTAGATGTAAAATACAGTGTCAAGGGTTCCACGCAAACCCAACATAGTTAAATAGCCTGGATTAAAAATTATACCATGCAAGTGCACGGTTTAATTACATCCTTCATGTTCAATTTACACAAATGATGATTTAGATAGCTAAAATGATCATGTAATTTTCACACTACAGCGATCTACACACTAGCATACGCTGTGGCATGTCAAGACGACAACTAACCCATTGAAGCACATTGCTGCTCCATGTCAATAAATGGAGGGGGGAAACGTAGCTGCAGATGAGTTACACAGTTCGCAAGTATGAAATGTAATCGAAACGACTGACCACATGGATTAGAACTAGGTCTGCGAGTAGGGCACGATTACCATTGGGAAACATCTGATTGATGTACTCCAAAGCGCTTGACTTGTCCATTGCTGATAGTAGGTGAAAATTGAAAAGCCACCTCGAAATTCTTGTCCCACGTTCTATCCACGCACCAGTAACGAAGATTCAATATCCAGATCTCATATATTGCATCAACCTCTCGGCGAAAAGAGAAAGGATGCCAAGTTCGAAGGCAAAGAGGAGAATTTGGAAGACACAGAAAGTAAACACCCACCAAAGTGGCAGCAACAGTTATAAACTCAGAAAATCAGAGCTCCAAATCTACCATTTATTCAAGTCCTTCTTCCTGCAGATCGAATTGCAGAGCTATGTTAGAAGCATGAATTTGGATCCCTCTCGCATACACCCCCTTCCGTAATCCCGGAGCCAGTCCAGGTTCAGCAGGACGAGTTCGGTCCATCTGGGTGTCTAGATGAAATTGGACGGTTCAAATTTAAATTTTTTTATTTTTTATTTTTCAAAAAAAAATATTTTAATAAATAGAAAATCTAATATAAAAATAATCTAATAACTAACATTTTTTTAAAAATGATTTTTTTAATTTAAAAATCACCAGTTAAAAAATTTAAATTTGAACCGTTCAAATCTCATTTGGACGGCCTAAATGGGCCGAACTCTCCTTACTACCTCTGGTGGATGAGTAGAAAAACTAGTTCCGCTACTCCAATAGCTCAATACAAGGTCATATATATATATATATGCCCAAAACAAGGGTCATATATCAAAATTTGAAAACAATATTACAAAATAAAAAGAGAAAAAGAACCCTACAAAAAACAATAAAAATGGAAAATAAGAGAAAATCAATATATAATAAATTTCCCTTCCCTTTTGTAGAGACGGAATAGTACTGTTCATAAGCTGCGAAGCCGATGACAGTTCTGACTCGACATTGGGCTTGCTGTGGTTAGTTTCGTTTCCAAATTTTTTGTTTGCACTTTTTTCCCATTTGGCTGCTTTTTCCTTTCCTGAGCCACGCATCTCCTCTAATTTTTCATTGTCTTTTCCATTCTCATTTTCATTTCATAGTAAACCGCAGGATTGTGCTCCTTTGTTTCAACCTTCTATGCCTCCCTCTCCCGTCATTGACCAGCGTTCTCTTCTTTCTCTCCCTTTTTAGGTTTTACCATGGTGTTTCAAATCTGGAACCCTAGGGTTTTCAAGCATTTTTTTGAATAAGATTTCTTCTGCATCGTCGATGCTATAGATAGGGAGATGGATCTGTGTTTTTTCACCGAAGTCAGGCCATTTGTCGTTGTGGCAGTGGCTCATCTCTCTTTGCCCATGTCTAAGTAAGGTGATTTCAGCTATTAGGTTACTCGATTTTTTGTATGCGAATGTAGTTTTCTACTTTTCATTGTGACTTCATGATTTTTGCTTCAAGTACATAGGAAGTGGATAGAGAAGAACATAGGTGGAAGGAAGGAGTGTTCTGGTGGGGAGATCCAGCAACCACAACGATGGAGAAGCAAGAATCCCAAAGAAGCAATGATAAGGGTAGTGCGCAGTTTTTGACTCCGCTATCTTCTTATCTTGAACACGCTAAAAAGGGGTTTGTAGTGTTCTTCCATTCTATCATTTGGTTCTGTTCTCTCCCCTTCTGCCTTTACCTTATGTGCTATGTTTGAGACGGTCTTGGCAATAAAACGTGAGTATTGGACACTATAAGCTAGTTTGTTGGAGGTACCAGACAAAAAATTCATGTGATTCTGAATAACTTATAGACGTGAATTAGAGCTTGATGGTTGTTGCTTTTAATTGGTAATTGGAGAAAGTAGTGTGCCAAGTAGTTATATTAGGTATCCCTTCTTATTTAAGAAAAATGTTTTCATGATAACATCCAAGATAGATACAAAAGTCTTGAGGAAAAGTTCCAAGTACTTATTGTACATTTTGGCAGCTGTGGAATAAATGCTTGGAGAATCACTTTCCACAAGGTTTTGTACTATTTATCTCTTCTTTCCTATTACATTTTTTCTATAACTTTAAGTCTAGAAAATCTGTCATTTATGTAAACAAACGCTGAAGATTATGCTAAGGTAAAGAGAAGACCTGCAGAAATTTATAAAGAACATGAGAAAGAACTTTTGGAGGTAAAATTGGTCATCCTATCTGGAAATGTTGTCCAGACAGACCAGTTGGAAGGTTATCCCTGCATGCTGCAATCTATTTCTACATGTTTGAGATGCCAAATCTAAAATGTCACTTGAAAAGTTTCTAAATGATTATACATTAGTGCAATTTTACTAATTGGTGTTTTCCCTTTTCAAATAGGCAAAGAAAATATTGGTGAAGACAATCCAAGACAATTAATTCTTATACCTTTTGACTGTGAATGATGCAGTTCATGCTGTGTATAAGGTGCCTTACAGCTTAAGCCATAGAACTTAGCTTCCATATTACATGGCAACATCTTTATGGCTATTGATGCATGTATCATTCTCATTTAAATGTCATATTATGTTTTAAGCATTTGATTATCAAATAATCTCTCGAATTTCATCAAGGACTATATATGCTCTTCTAGCAAATCAACAATATCCTGTTTGTTATATAATTATTTCTATAAATCATTATTGTTGGAGTGTTGAAATAAAACAAAAATCTTACCATGTTGAGACTCTTCAAGTAATTGTCATAGATGTTCTTCAACTTTTTTTCACACAGGACCTTTATATTTTTCTTATTCTATGGAAGATGTTTGTGAAAATTTATTTTATTTTTACATAATTTTTGTATATTGTGGTAGCACTTTTGAGGTTCATTGGTTGCTCTTTAAGTTTTGTTGGTCATGTGCAGTATCTATAAGGCCGTTCTCAAATCAAATGGTTCCCATTTAGGGAAAATGAAAGACCAACCTATCACAGTGGACGATGATGACAGAGATGACGAAGAAGAATCAGAAGATGGTAATGAACTTACTCTCTTCTCCAGATTTCTTAGTCCTGAACTTCAAACTTGAAAATCAACATTTGTTTTTCACAGTATTAAGAAAGTCGTCATTTTTAATTTTGAAATGTCATTTTCAGTTCAAGTTTAAAATTAAGAAACTCAATAAACTATTTTCCCTGAAATTTGAGAACTTAATATGGAATGATGAATATGACTTCCTTTTTTCCTCACTTGGTGATGCAAATGATGGTTTGGATCACTTTGGGAATGAAGAAGAGGTTCATTTCCCTTCTTACCTTGCAATGCAATTCGATATATGGTACCCAACATTAATTTCTCTTCTTTAAATACTTCAGAAAATCATCGAATTGCATTGTTCTTGATGATGATGATCTTGATCTAATTCGAGAAAACCAGATCTTGAGCATCAATCAAGAAAAATTGGTAAGCATTTGCTTTTGCTTTGTTTTGATTCCTTCCTTATTTATTGCCCCGACGTCTGCTTTGTTTTCAACTTCCAATTTTCTTGGTCCCAAATATGTATTGATCTACCAAAATATTTAACCATTTCTTTCCTTTCCAGGTACCATGAGCATGTTGTGTGGGATGAGAAAGATATAAAATTGAAACTGTTGAGGAAGGGAATATTGACTCTTATATATACTACTATGGGAAGCATATTTAAAGAGTCACAGAAGAGGAGAATTTGAATTCTTCCAAAAGATACTAAAAAATAAAGAATAACACAAGAAATTCAAACATCTTTATAGCAAAGCAGCTCAATCTCTTATCTAATTTTGGTCCCTTTTTCCATTATTAGTTTTTAGCTTTTCATTTATGATTTCCTATAAGTATATCTGACATATTTTCTGTATTGAGTGCATGTGACTGTTGATATTCAGAAAGGTACTTTTGTATTCATTTCTGGGGAAAGATGAGGTGCTTCAAATATATGCCTTCTTGCTACAGTTGGTGTGACAATGGTGAAGGTATTTTAAAAGTTCTCTTCGGTTTAATATCAGCCAACTTGTGATTTTAACTCTTATGTTAACTTAGAATGGAAAATTAATGAACTGGCAATTTGGGAGGGTTTTGTGTTTGATAAAATTTTACACATATTTTCCCTTAGTATATACATAGTCTTACATTACCTTATTTTAAAAAATTATGTATATTCCAAGCTCCAAGTTTGAACCATGTTTTTGTCTATTGTGGAGGTGGTCAACTGCTAACTAATGTTTTCTTCCTGTGCTTCTAATTGATGGGGAGGTGTTCTTTCACTTCACTTATTAGGTAACATTATACAGTACTTTGAGCTTTCAAAACCTCATTTTTAAATAGACTGTGACATCTAAAAAAATGTTGATACTTTTTTGACAGTATCAAAATAAGTGATTAGCCTAAGTTCCTCTCAGCTATCATAAATTTAAGCTGGGGCAGTTCTTTTTATTCATATTAACATCACCAATACTAATTAGCAAGGATATAGTGGATTGAACGAAGGGCATATATTTTTACTAAAAGTTTAGGGGAGTAGGTAATTCTTTATTGTTTAACTTGGCATATCTTTAATGCCTGCCATTCTACATGTACTGAGCATGATTTTTTCTTGAAGGTTTTCAAAACCTCATTTTTATTATGACTGTGACATCTAAAAAATGTTGATACTTTTTGGACAGTATCAAGATAAGTGATTAACCTAAGTTCCTCTCAGCTATCATAGATTTGAGCTGGGGCGCAGTTCTTTTTATTCATATTAACATCACCAATACCAATTAGCAAGGATATAATGGATTGAACGAAGGGTTGTTATTTTTACTAAAAGTTCAGGGAAAAGGTAATTCTTTATGGTTTAACTAAGCAGATCTTTAATGCCTATCATTCTATGTGTACTGATCATGATTTTTTTTCTTTATTTGTGTTCAATGCAGCATAAGCTATAATATCTACCATTTTGGTGTACCTTCTCAGCATTAAAGCTATAGAAGTAGGTGGTGCATATTGTAATATCCCAAAAAGTGATTAAGGGCTAATGACTTTAAAAGTGGATATAATTATTGTTGAATAAACACTTTTGGAGACTGTGTGATGGGAATTTGGATATTTTAATGATTCCAATGGCTTCCTTGTGAAAATTCATGTGGGGAGAGTGTTTATTGTGAAATTGGAACCATTGGGAACAATCGTGCAAAAGTTGAAAACTCTGTCCATTGAAACTCTGTACAGGGCAGCCAATTTGTATGGACGTTTTAAATAGGCAAATGGTGTCTAAAAATTCTGAAATTTTCCAGTATTAAAGTTCACATGTCAAGCTTCAAAATGAACATATAATTTGTATCATTTTGATTTGTGACCTAAGAGTTTTGGATTTTTGAAGTTTGCCCAGCGAAATTAATTATTTTCTGGAACAGTATGCAAAGATTGAAATTCTGGGAATTTTTTGGTGATTTGCAGTAATGGCCAATATTTTTCCTATGAATAGGACTTAAATATCTTTCATTTGGCTTTGGAATCACCTCATTTCGATTTTTCTAGAATTAGTTATGATTTTTCAAAGTTTGGGCAGAAAATCTGCCAGAAAATCCGAAAATGGGAATTATGACATCATCTCATTAAAAGATGATGTCAGCATGGATTATTAATCAAATTGCTCATCTTCTTCAGCCATTTCACGCCATTTCCAGCTGAAGATAGTGAGAGAAAGTTGAGAGCTCTTAGATAGAGAAAGAGGAGAAATCTCGCAAGGTAAGCCGATTTCTCCGACGATCTAGCTCCTAACGCGTATAACCTTGTTCCTAAGCTTCTCTTATATGTTATTTAAGGTGTTTGAGAAGACAATTTGGTGTTCAAGGGGCTAGGGTTTTCAGCCACTCTTGAGAAAAGCTAGAAGGAGCTTGAGGTAACTTCCAAACTTTCGTATATTGCTTATTCTGGCTGCTGTGGGCAATTTAATCGGTGAAATTTTGCCGGATTGCCATTGGTTTTAAAGTTTGGAAATGATGTGGCCTAGGGGTTATGCTGCCCAAATTGGGTCTTAATGTTAGTTGTAACCTAATGTAATGGTTAATAAAGTGGTTAGGAGTAGAAAGGAACGCGTTTACGGAGCCGAAATCGTAAAACCCCAATTTTTCCCGGAGAATATGTATATTTCGGCCAAGGCTGTAAATGGGTCTTAGAGTTGGATTTTCAATGATTTGATGATTCCATTGGATTCAGTGGGCGAAAATAGGTGGGGTTACAGTTGGGCACTTTTTCAAAAAAGGCCGAGAAAGCATAATTACGGAAACACCCCTAAAACCCTAAAAGTAGGGCTGCCAAGGGCAATTTCATAATTTGACATTGAATTTGATAATTCTGAGTACGGAAATGGATTCCTTGGGCGGAAATATGTTAGGATAGCCCAGATTAGAATTTCGAGAAAAGTGCAACCGGTCCGGGTATGGCGGGCCCAGGCCGGGTCCCCGGGGGTATTTTTGTAAATTTTCATTATAGACTCATATAACCCTAAGTAACACTATGGAAGTGTCTAAATAGTGCATTTGGAATTGTAGGATTCGATATTTGCCGCCCTCGTGAGCCAACTGCGCTGAAGGACGTCAGGAAAGGATCAGGTAGTGACTCTCTCTCTCTCTTATACTGTGTGTAATGCTTTGTATGTGTGTGTTATGATGGTTCTGTGATGATTTCTTTGATGTTGCTGCGGTTACAGCTGGTGATAGCTGTCGTTTACAGCGCAAGCTGTCGTTTACAGCGCAAGCTGTCGTTTACAGCGCAAGCTGTCGTTTACAGCGCAAGCTGTCGTTATTGTGATTACAGCGTAAGCTGTCGTGATGAAGATTACAGCGAGAGCTGTCGTATTGTGTATACAGCCGTGAGTGCTGTCGTTTGTGGTGAAAACCATGTATCTTTGAGATTGATGTTGCTGTTGTTGCTGGTTGTGATTTATATACATGCTTGGTATTTATACATTGTATGAGTGGTTTGTTACTACTGAGATTCTCTCGAATCTCATTCCTTCCTATGACTAACCTTTCAGACAGGGCATGTGGCTCAAAGGAGAAGAGGCTGACCCGGAGCACTTAGGACCCTTAGGGTTATGTTGATTTTGGAAATGTTGGTTATTTCTTTTGAATTCGGGATTACTGTATAATCTGAAATATGAATAGTATATTCGATTTTGGATGTAATCCCCTAGTGGATACTTAAACCTCAGGTTATATATGTATAGAATCCGGGAGTTGCCGGGGAATTGGTTTTACACTCTGTCATAAGTGAATGTAGATAAACTGCACAGGTGATTATATTCGAATTTTGAAATGGAGACCAGGAACAGGAAAGAGATTTTGAATGATTTTGTGAAAACCCTACCACAAAGTAGGAGATTGAAACGAGTTTAAGTTATCCGAAGGTCTCTAATCTACTTTAATTATTTAATATCGAATTATAATTACATGATTAAAGGCAGGGTGTTACACATATGCTCCATGCTGTAGTAGATATCAACAATACCATTATATCTTTTTTTACATCAATAGTCATTTATTTTTTACCAGTAAACAGTTCAGACCACTATTACAATTTTAAAATGCCTAATGCCTAACACCTACTGCCTAAAAAAGTAATAAACTTCTGTGCATCTCATACAATGAAACCCTATGTTAGATCTTGGTCTTCTATATAAGTGAAATCAGTTCGGTCTTACCTGCTATGGCACAATTCCAAATCTTTGCTATCATTTTTCAAATGCCTAATGCCTTATGGTCATAATATCTTTTACAAGGTCTTTTCTTTAAAGTTAGCACATTTCTGCCTTTTCAATTAAATAAATTATACAATTGTAGGTTGGACTCAATTTTTGAATAGGTATGCAGGAGGTGTATGCATAATTTCTTTTTATAGCAGTTAGTATCTTTGTAAAATATTGAACTAACATATTTTAAAATGTGTTTTAGAAATGTTTCATAATGAAAGATTTCATTGATTTTGTTGCCTCAGTAGCTTCTACATATTACAGACTGGATAGTGGTAATGATGTCTGTGAAAGTGGGCTTATATCTTACTCTTTATGATTTATTAGGGAGTCTAATGTCTAGTAGGAAAATCTCTTTTCTTTTCTTTTTGTATAATGTATATTGTTGAACTTAAACATTGCATCATGGACTTTGAAAATACGTGACTACATTGACAATTAGACCTAGCTTAGTTACTGTGACTTGCAATATGCTCTGTGTCCTCTATATCTGAAATGACTATATGTTTGGCATGAGGTCAGCTGAAGAAGTGTTGTTGTACATATATACTTTAAATTCTTTAAGTAGTATAATATTAGTTTGAAAGTGGAATTTTGTAATGAATTATGAATTTTTACACAATTGGATTTTTGAAGGGCATATAATCCAACTTTGGTCATTGATCTATCTAATGCAAGTTGGTGCCTGAAAAATGCTCATGAAGAAGATTTCCTTTAATCTCAATGTTTGCCATATGTGTTCAGCAATCACTTTTGTCCCAGCATGGTGCAACACTCATGAAGTCTGAAACTAGTATGCTGTTTTTCAACATATATGTTGCTATTGGACTGTTATACCTGTTCCATCTATAATAATCTTTCTATCCTGGCAGCAATTCCTCAACTCCTTGCCTAAAAAAGGTTTATACTGTTCTTCCATTCTTTCCTTTGTTTTTGTTCTCCCCCCCCCCCTCTTCCTTTACCTTCTGTGATCTGTTTGTTACAGTTTTTGAATTATCATTTTTTAGTTCAACTTTCTTTTGAGATTTTTTGGGTTAAACTGGAAAGGACCAAAGCTAAATATGAATTATCAAAATACAACATGTAAATCAACTATGAGGGTTTCATAGAAGACATTTTTTATCTTACATTGTGGTGAATTTATTGACCAAATGGCTTTTCAATTTCATGTGGGTTAAGACTACAACCTTATTTCTTACACAACTGTGAAGGCTTATTTTTGTATACCTTATAAGTTTGCTCGTGACTCATTCTTGATGTTTAATAGCAAAAACTATTGAGGAATGGGAAGAAGGTGCAATGTCATGTTTCTGAGGTTGTCTCTGCAATATCAAAAAGGTATTCTTTATGTACACAAGAACATAGGATTAGTCAGATGCTCTCTTCAAAAATTGGCCACCCTCTATTTAAGTTCAATGCTTTCTCTCAAGGTTCTAGCAACAAAAATCTCATCAACAGCCTAGATGTAATCCTTACTACGAGTATCAAGATGCCTTGTGTCAAAATATTATTGCCATTCACATCTTGGATATTTTTGGACAGACATATATCCTTATAAATTTCATTTAGTTCCTACCCAATTGTACATAAGGTGGATTTATGGGCAATAAAAGTGCTAACTTCTTTTCACTAAAAAAAAGTGCCAACTTCTTAAGTGTGATTCCTCTTTTGGCTAGAAGATTAGATTATAAATCCTTTACCAGTCTATATGCATGCAATAGTGTTTGTTTTAGCGATTCGATTACTTATAAGTTGCTTTTTAATAGTGATTTACAGTATACGAAGTAAGTATGTGAGAGGAGTTGTGTCTCGATTTACATAAAAAGCAACTTATAAGCAATCGTAACGCCCAAACAAACATGCCCAACTTGTTTCTTCTACTATTTTACAGTCTTTCAACCACAAAACATAAATCAGAGAATGGATAAAGATCAGTCTGTAGTTGGCAGAAGGCGTATCTACTATAATCAATATGGAAGTGAAGCATTAATATGTAGGGACAGTGAGGAAGAGCTAATAGAACCTGAGGAAGAAAAACATGAATTTACTAATACTGAAGATCAAATTTTATGGTAAGTTAAAATGGAGATGCAATATTTGAATGAAAAAGATTTTTTTAAGGAGTTGTTTTAAGTTCATATGGATTTGCAATATGCACCCTTTATTGATGCATCACAGTTATTTTATTCCTATCATGATCACATAAGATATTCAATTCTAAATATAAGTCCAGAAGTGTTTAAAAAATATATAAATATTGAAAAGTTTCTCCTTTTCATAATCACTGTCTAACTCTCTGATATACTAGAATGGCATTTGAGGAATATGGGTTAACTGAGGAAGTATTGGATACTGTGAGCCAGTCTGTTGGAGGTACCAGACAGAAAATTCAGGTGATTCTGAATAACTTATGGACATAAATTAGAGCTTGATGGTTGTTGCATTTAATTGGTAATGAGAAAAAGTAGTGTGCCAAGTAGTTATATTAAGTATCCCTTCTTATTTAAGAAAAATGTTTTCATGATAATATGCAGGATAGGTACAAAAGTCTCAAGGAAAAGAACATGGGGAGGCAGGACCAGCAGTCTGAAGGTTCTGGAGGCAGGAAATGTGTTCTCTATCTGAAAAATGAACATAACTCTATTTGTTTGTTTATGGTTCAAGTTTGTTATCTGTTGTAGCAGATAAAATAAGTTATCTTTTTATTATATGAAGTTATTTCCATTTGAATGCACAAAGACTTTATTTGTTTTTAAAGACTTTATATTACATGAAATTATTCATCTTAACATGACCAATACCAATTAGTAAGGATAAAGTAGATTGAATGAAGGGAAGTTATTTTTACTCATAGTTTATCGGAGTAGGTAATTCTTTATGGTTTAACTGAGCATCTTTAATGCTTGTCATTCTATGCGTACTGATCAAAATTTTTTCCTTGATTTGTGTCCAATGCAACAGAAGCTATAATATCCATCATTTTGGTGTACCTTCTTAGCATTATGGCTATGGAAGTAGGTAGTGCAGTAGCTAATATCTATCATTTTGGTGTACCTCCTCAGATTATGGCTATAGAAGTAGGTGGTGCAATAGCTCCATGATATAGTAGGTATGAACAGTCACAGTATATCTTTTTTAACATCAGTTGTCATTTATTTTTGACCAATGAACAGTTCTAACAGTGTGATTAACCACGTTCTTTCTTTTCATGATGGTTAAACCTGAGCTATACTGGCCTTATATTCATAATGGCTTGTGAACGGGCTATTGCAGTTGTTTGCCCCACGTGAGGTTTGGTCGACCAAAAGAGGATTTCAAAATTAAGGAATGCGTAGGGGAAAAAACTTGTAGGGAGTGTTGCTTCAAAATAATAATATTGCGAGCTATGAAATTAATTTTGGTTCTGAGGTAAAGAGAAGCTTCTGATGTCATTATTTTTTGCAAGCTTATGAATTTGAAGCTTATAATGGCCTTTCACTTACAGGTCCTCACATGACTGCAATTTTGGTCAAAATTTTCATTATGCTTATAGAGATTCCATTACTTGGAACCCTTTTATTGTACATATTGACAGGAAACAATCTCATTCACAAGGTATGCTCTTAATCCATCATGTCACGTAAAAAGCTGAAATATAATTCTCATTCACAAGAATCTTTGTTCTGGCAATTCTTAGCAATAATGTTTCTATTCCTTCTTTAGCTTATTGCACATGCAGAACTGGAAGAGTCACCTCTCTTTGTTCCCTTGCATCCTTTTGAAGGTTTGTTAATAATCTGCATTAAGTTATAATTTTTCTTCTGATGCAAAATTATTACAGCCCTTAGAGATCTAGACTTTAAAAAGTTAGTTGCCTTTGTAAGATTGGCCTTTTTGTTTTGGCCAGATCCTGAAGAACATGAAATATAATGCTTAGAATATGATTTATCACCAGCAAGGCAAGTTCAATTTGCAATAGAATGCTTGCCTATATATTCAGAAAAGAAGCCTTCTTTTTATCGCTGGACAATAATAGACTATCACAAAGCCTATACTTCAGGAGAGGTACTCCAAAATGAAGTTCGTAAAAGAGAAAACGCTAGTGATAAAGAAGACGATAGATGACTCCAAATATAGGGAGTGTTGTTATTATATTTATTAGCGTGGGAAGTATGATGTGGAGTGATTGAGACAGAAAAGTAAGAGGTCAATTTGCTTAATGATAACATTGTTGTGGATAATCTGAACTTCTTCTTCATATTATGAAGCAATATTATTATTGCATTCAATCTCATCATTGTTAAAAAGTATTATTCTGTGTTGTTTTGCTAATAGCCTCATATTATTGTCCTACTTTGATATTTTGTTGGTTAGTTGTGAAAAATAGAAATGAAAATTGATAATATTTCAATTCCAATATACCACTCGAGGTGGAAATAACATATATCATTTGAAAACAATTTTGTACAAAAATTGAAATGTCATGTTAAACTTTCTTTTGTTCATTCATTTGCCTATTCAAAACGTCAACACAAACAGACTGCTTAGCAAGAAGTTTCAATGGACAGAATTTCCCAACTTTCCATTTAATGTTCCAAACCAGTTCCAATAACCAAATAACACAACATGACATCAATTGCACCATATTACACCATATAGTTTCACCATTTTGAAATTATACAAAATCATGGCAAAATTCACAGTTCTCATCATCTTCTCCAGAAGTGTTCATTTATCACTAATCACATCCTCTTTTGGAGTCATTTACCCTTAATTGAAATTTGGAATCCGGCTAAACTGAGGCTTATCAGTCCACTTATTTCAGGCTAATCTCAAAATTCGGGGTATTATAGCAAGTGTACATTATTATAAACAAGTAATATAGAGGTGGGTAGAGTATCGTTCCCACGAGGATTGATCACTAAATACCAAAATTGGTAATCTTCATGAACATTGTAGATCTGGATCTTAGCTTGAAAATGCATGTGAGAGCTCCTCATTTTTAGCATTTGCAACTCAAATTATGGTCAAATTAGTGGGCAAAGGTTAGACTTGGACAAATCTATGTTCTCAACTTCTATGCAAAATTTAAAACTCTTGAAGACATAACTGAGTTTTGGCCTCAATATAAAAGTTGTAGGATTTTCCTTAGCTTTTTATTCATATAAAGAACATCTCAATCCAACATCTAGAGCTCCAGATATTTCTTGAAAACTGAAACAAGGTCAAAATTTAATATTTTTTAATAAATTCTATTTTACGCCAAAATCATTATTTATTTATCAATTACACCTAAATTCATTAAATTAAGCTCAAATATCATCCAAAAAATCATCATATAAGGGAAAATAAAATATGTAAATATTTTACTTATCAAATTTCCCGACACTTAGTTTTTGGACGTTGTAATGACCCAAATTTTGATTAAGGGCTAATTACAATTATTGTGAATGATTATGTGGATTAATGTGGATTTGAGATACGGATTAAGTATTGGGAATGTCCAACACCTTGTATTTTAGCATAATTATGTGATGAAATAATTATTGGGCTAAATATAGGGGTAAATGGTGCATGAAAGAAGGAAAAGAATTTGATTATGTATTATGTAGCAATATTAATTAATATGCCATACTTAGTAGAAAATTGAAAGAATGGCTCTAAATTAGTGATTAATGGAAGAGATTAATTACTAATTAAGACTATATGAGATGTGAAATTAAAATGGCTAATAAAGTGGTTAGAGTAACTAATTGGTTACTTATTCTAAGAAAACCAATGAGAAGTGGACACTTGTCAAGATGAGGTCAAGAGAGAGGGCTTTGAAAAAGTTAAATAAGCAATATTTTACAATTTCTCTTCCCTCTCTCCTCTCATTTTCGTCCAAAGGGCATGGGGGCAGATTTTTCTGCCATTCTTCATCATTTCACACTCTCATCACTCTCTTCCTTCTCTCTCTTTCGTTCAACCATGGTAGCCCAAGGTGAGAGGAAGAACTTTGTGTAAAAAGTGAGTATTTGACCCTCTAAATGGCTTCTAGTGGAAAAATTCTCTTTTATAAAGTTGTTCCTTATGTTGAGAGCTTCAATTTTATGGTTTTGGATTTGTCATATGGTGTTGTTTGAGCTCTCACGAAACTGTGGACTTGGGTGAACCAAAGAACTTCTTTGGGAAAGTTGTTGAGGTAAGTGAAAGCTTCATTTTCATATAAGTTTTGTGGCCATTGGTTAGTCCTTGAATTTCTGGAAATTTTGCCCTAATTTTTGTGATTTAGGGTTATGGGGGAGTATGGTATGTTGTTGTTATGGAAAGGTGCCTTGTTTAGTGTTTTGAAGTGATAGAATTGCATTGAAGCTTAAATGTGAAGTTTGGCCACTTTGTGTTGGTTTTTGTGCATTGGGCAAAACAGGGCATGTCAATGGGCTGTGATTTTGCTAATTTTGAGGTTACCATTGTGTTCCTTATGGAAAATTGTATGGGAATAGGTTTGATTGTTGATTTTGGAGTCATTGGACACTTTGGTAGAAATTTGGAAAATGCTGTCAATGTGAACTCTGTTATGGGCAGTTAGTTTGCATGAAAGTTTTGAATCACCAAATTGTGTTGAAAAATTCTGAAACTTTTTAGTCTTAAATTTCACATCCCAAGCTTCAAAATAGACATATAATTCATGTCATTTCGTTTTGTGAACTGAGAGTTATGCTTTGCCAAAGTTTAGGATCAAAACTGAACTCTGTTTTGGGGCAGTGTTGAGTTTTGTGTAATTCTGGAATTGTGTGGTGATTTCGAGTAATGGTCCATATTTTTCCTATAAAGAGGACTTAGATATATTTCATTTGGCTTTAGAATCATCTCATTTTTATTTTTCTAGAATTAGTTATGATTTTTGGAAGTTCAGCCAGGAAACAGAATTTTCTTGGCCGCGGCCAGAGGTTATGAACTACGGCCCAAGACCTTCTGTGCATCCATTGGCCACGGCCCATGGGTAGGCTGGCTGCGGCCAACCTCCAAAAATCAGCATTTTGGACTTTTAAAAGGTGCCCTTTGATCAAGTGTTTCCCAAGCCTTTAGGAATGTGTTTAGGCTTTGATTAGCCACCTAAAGGTCATGAATGATAACTAACGATAAGTGTTATTCAAATGAGAATTTGAAAATGAGAATGACCCTATGTCTTTGATTTGATTATAGGGTTGGGTATTTGCCCTGATCATGGTTCAATATCCGCTCAGATCACGAGTAGCTGATGCTGGAGCATACATGGAAAGAATAAGTGTAGGGAACTTACCTCTCTTGCATGTATTGATATTTATGTTTATGTATTGATGCATGTTATTGCTTTGCTTGATTATGTGAAACATATATGAATGATTGAAGCTCTGTTTCTATTTATGCTATGACCATGAGTATGTTGTTGAAACATTGAGCATGCGGATATATCATTATGTGAGCACGAGTTATTGTGATGCAAGCATGTCATGCATTAAACACTTATCTTGCATGCATATTGGTATCTGTTTCCTACTGGGATTCTCTAAAATCTCACCCTCCCCTACCAACATTTTAGACAGGGAAGGTAGAACGAGGATGGAGCAAGCTTCCAAGGGCGATGAGGACTTCTTTGGGTTGTCATTTTGGTAGTTGGTTATCATGGTAGTTGGGATTATGTATAATTGGATATTGGATGTATATGTGCTTGGATGTATATTGGGTTATTTGGTTATGTATTGAAGATGGTTTTATGTAATCCCCGTAGAGGAATTGTAATGGGCAATTGTGCCCTACGTATCTTTAGTGAAGGTATAAACCTGGAATTACTAGTATTATTGTTGTGCACTCTGATATTTATATGAATGTAGTTTATCTTCACAAAGTAATTGTATTCGAAATATGAGTGTGAGACCAGGTTAAAGTGTTTGTGAAAGAAATTTGTGAAAACCCTATCTTAAGGATAGGAAATGTAAATGATTTTTTTATTATTATTGGTCTCTATTTCATTTTAATCGTGTATTTCAGATATAATCATGGAGGGGGTTACATTTTTTTGTATCAAAGCTGTAGTTTCTAGAAAACATGAGAATTTGCTATGATAGCTCCATTAGATCTCTACCTTGGTGGTAGAAGATGATTTGTGATACTGGTTGTGTATACACATTTATGTTTGGTTATTGTGGTATGAGATTTGTGGATTATGTGTATACACTGTTGGTTATTCTGAAGTGGCAGATCATTGTGGAATTGAGATATATGATGGTTCGCCTTGGAATTTAATGTATAGACCCAGGGGTGGAGGTAATGAATGACACCAACGTAGATGCAGGGTGAGAAACCCTAGGTGGTATGACATCACTGGCCATGTCATACTGGACTTGTGTGTTTAAAAACCCTAAGACCTAGGGGACTAGTGTACCTTAGGCTGGCAGAAATATTTGGATTGGTATTGGAGTGGATGATACTCTGTGGAATTAAGGGAAGTGATTCCCGATTCAATTAATGTTGAGGTTTCAAGAGTTGAAGTGTAAGGAAGAGCTATGGTAATGTTGGGAGTATAAGCTCTCAATGATGTGATAGTTATGGCTCTGACTGATTCAAGGTTAATCGGGTCATGGTCTGGCATAGATTGTGCATGTGGTCAGGTGTAGTGGGAAATTCATGTGGGACTCCTATTAAATCATCCTAACATTATAAAAGCACAGATGAGGAGGTAGACCTCATAGTGTACAGTGGAAGCGTGTGAATGTGATGTGTTTAATGTATTCTGAGGTTGCTGGTTGTTAACCTAGCATGGGGAACGAGTCATCTACGGAGGATACAGATCGAAAAGGGCTACCTGCGAAGAGTTCAGATAGGAGAGGGCTACCTACGGAGAGTGCTGATCGGAGAGGGCTACCTATAGTGAGATCCGATCATAAAGGGCTTTCTACGGTGAGATCTGATTGGAAAGGGCTACCTACTGAGAATTCTGACCGAAAGGGGCTGACCAGTTAGGTGACTGAGTAAAGCATCGGGTGCAGTAGCATAGTGTGGAGCCACCATGATAATGAACCCTAGTGTGGAGTCACTATGACGATGAACCCTAGTGTGGAGCCACCGTGATGATGAACCATAAAGTGCAGCCTCCTTGATGACGAACCATGGAGTGCAGCCGCCATGATATTGAATCGTAGAGTAGAGAGGAGCATGAGCTCAAGGCATTAGTGGTAAATATACCTAGTTCTAGCTTGATGTGATTGTGTATTGTGAGTCTCCCTCGCTGCCCAAGGGGTTGAGGGCCAATTGGGAGAATAAGGCAGGAGTGCCTAGGCCCATACGAAGGGTACCAGCCGCCGGGAAATAAGAGTACCGGGGTGGGTATCCAGCGGCCGTGAAATGTGAGTAGCGGGGAGGGTGTGACAACAAAGACAGAAGCGTGCTGAATCCGTGTGAGTCCACCTCAATCCCCAGTTGGGCTTGGGCCAGCTAGGGGGGATCCAGGGAAATGTGAGTACCTGATGAGCGGTAGGTGTGACAATTGTGAACAAGCTAGGATTATGGTATGATTATGTAGCAGAGCAGAGCTAGTTCAGCGGATGGCAAATTCGACTACATGATCGAGGGTTCTCATGTGTGAGGGCATTTACCTCGGCATGGCCAACATGGCTAGCCACCAGGTTGGTTGCACCGGTGTTGACCCTAGGCCGAAAGGCGGTGCATAAAATTAGAGTCTGCGATATGGATTGCGGTGAAAGCTATATGACTTGCAGCGTGTGCAGGTCAGCGTGAGCCGTTTATAGATTGACGCTGGTCATCTCTAGCTCGCCATTGAACTGCCGTTGTAATCAACATGGATCTTTGTGAATCCAACCCGTGGGGCGGCGTGTTGTGAATCCAGCCGTAGGCTGTGTATTATACATCTTGCCAATATGGCTTGTGTATGAAATGCTTTATATGAATCCCAGCTGTGGTGAAGTATATTGTGTGAATTGTGTTGTGGTGCAATATAGTGTGAGCAGGTCAGCGTGAGCCATCGTAGAGGGGAATTCTCATGATACCTACCCCAGCCGTTGATATGCCATTGTAAATGTGGAAGCCGTAAGGCTATGGAATTACAGCGTGAGCCGTCGTAGGGGGCAATGCTTATGATTCCTACCCTGGCCGTTGATATGACATTGTAAATGTGGAAGCCGTAAGTCTATGGAATTACAGCGTGAGCCATCTATGGAATTAAACACTTATCTTGCATGTATATTTGTATCTATTTCCTACTGGGATTCTCTAGAATCTCACCCTCCCCTACCAACATTTTAGACAGGGAAGGTAGAACGAGGATGGAGCAAGCATCCAAGGGCGATGAGGACTCCTTCAGGTTGTCATTTTGGGTAGTTGGTTATCATGGTAGTTGGGATTATGTATAATTGGATATTGGATGTATATATGCTTGGATGTATATTGGGTTATTTAGTTATGTATTGGAGATGGTTTTGTGTAATCCCTGTTGAGGAATTGTAATGGGCAATTGTGCCCTACGTATCTTTAGTGAAGGTATAAACCCAGAATTGCCAATATTATTATTGTGCACTCTGATATTCATATGAATGTTAATTATCTTCGCAATGTAATTGTATTTGAAATGTGAATGTAAGACCAGGTTAAAGTGTTTGTGAAAGAAATTTGTAGAAACCATATCTTAAGGATGGGGAATGTAAATGAGTTTTGATTATTATTGGTCTCTATTTCATTTTAATCGTGTATTTCGGATATAATCACGGAGGGGGTTACAAATGGGGTGAAAGATTTCCACTTGTTAGGTATAAATCTTGACTTTAAGCCACTAATGTTGATCTTGTGGCTATCATGCTTTTTTATTGCAACCAAATTTTGATAGTCAACACGGTGGATTCTCATATTTTTATATTTATAAACGTTGTAGATTTGGATCTTAGCTTAAAAACACATGTGAGAGCTCCTCATTTCAATATTTGTAGTTCAAGTTATGGTCAAATTAGTGGGCAAAGACAAACTCGGACAAATTCATGTTTTCAATTTCTAAACAAAATTCAAAACTCTTAAAGACAGAACTGAGTTGTGGCCTCAACATAAAAGTTGTAGAGATTTTTCTTAGATTTTTATCCATATAAAGAATATCTCAATCTAACATCTAGAGTTCCAGATATTGCATGAAAATTGAAATAAGGTTAAAATTTAGTATTTTTCGATAAATTCTATTTTATGCCAAAATCATTATTTATTTCTTTATCAATTATACCCAAATTTATTAAATTAAGCTCAAATATCATCCAAAAAATTATCATACAAGAGAGAATACATATGTAAATATTTTACTTATCAATGTGCCAATTTATATTAAGTAAAATGGCTTCCATTGATAAGTATATGAGCAACTTTATATTAAGTAAAACAATTTACATTGATAAGTGCATATAGATATTTTGACAATACATACAGTGGTGATTGACAAACACCTATATCTAATCATATAATTTAATCAATGGGGGCAAGAATGTAATTTCACATTCAGACTTAATATCAATTTAGTCCCTACGGAGCTATTTGAAAGGAGAATCAGATTTGGGACTTTCTTATGATTTTTTTATCCTTAGGACCTGAGTGTGATTTTCCCATATGATAATACTCAAATATGACCCAATGTGATGGTACAATAGAGAAAATTGTTATCCTTTAAACGGATCAATCAGAGAACAGTTTTGCTGATATTGTTATGAATATTAATTATGTGGATATCCATTTACTCATATCCTAGTCAGCATCTACTTGGCTACATTTAATATGTTCTTCTACTTCATTCCCAAGTCAACTTGTTGTACAAGTTTTCTTTTCTTACTTATTCTACAAGTTTTACATGTCCCACAAGTTTGCTTGTACATTAATGGTGACTTGTAGTATAAGACTATTAAAGACTTATAAATAAAGGTCATGTACAAGCATTGTGAACACATACAAGTGAATGAAAATTACTCTCCTCTTTCTCTCTTGAATTCACTCTACTCTTTCTCTTGTTCTCTATCTCTTATCTCAGATATCTTTACTTTCATAACACATTATTAGCATGATAACTCTAACAAAGGTATAATTTTCTCATTGTTACCTTAAACAATTTCCTCTACTTTCTTTTACTATATCTTTATTTGATCTTGATCTATCCAGGATAATCTAAGCCACTATATGAAATTAAAGAGATATTTTTAATGATTGTTATAAACATGGAGTTCCATAGCTAAGATTGATTATTGTTATTGTTTTTATATCTTATATATATATATATATATATCCTTTACAAGTTCTTTTATATTGTTATTGTTATTTTAGTATGACCACAAGCCATACACCTCTAATTTCATATTCTGAAATTATAGCCAGAAGATATATTACTTTAACTTCTATCTTAATATTATATGACCAAAAGCCATATCACTTTGATTTCTTATTTTGATATATTATGGCTAGAAGCCATGTTTCTTTGATTCCTTATTATATGGCTAGAAGTCATATACTTTTTCATCTTCTATGTTATTAAATGGCTGGAAACCATATAACTTTTACTTATCTTGAAGATAAAAAGCCAGAAGTCAAATAATTTTATTTATCCTAATGATAAATGTCAAATGTCATATAATTCTAATTTCTCATCATTGGTCTGAAGCCATAAGAACTAAATGGCCAGAAGCCATAAATTTTTAATTTTGTTGTAATATTTTATTTTACGGATTATTTCTTGTTTTTATAAATTTCCTGTTATTATCGTTATTGGTTTTATTTCATATTTTAATAATTCCTATTTATTTCTTTAATTAGTTTGAACCAAGTCAAACCTTGCAAAATTTGAATTTATGGCTCTTGACATTACTGGAAAGAACTATTTATCTTGGATGCTAGGTGTGGAAATTCATCTGAATGCCTATGGTCTCGAAGACAAAATTAAAGAAGGGAATCAAGCATCTAATCAAGATAAAACCAAATCCATGAGTTTTCTTTGCCGCCATTTGCATGAAAGTTTAAAAATTGAATATTTGACCTGAAAGAACTCCTTGTTCTTTAGAATAATTTAAAAGTAAGGTATGACCACTAAAAGATGGTCATCCTCTTAAAAACTCATTATGACTAAATATATTTGCATTTGCAAGATTCTAAATCTATGAGTGAGTATAACTTAGCCATATTTAGGATTACTTCATGGTGTTGCTAAATTGTTTAAGTAAGCATTGCAATTCTATAGGCCGTGGAAATAATATAATAGTAAATCAAGATTGTCCCATAGAGATCCAATCGAATTAGTGATTAGGCATTAAATTTCTCATTTTCATTTAAGTTGGGCTAATCAAAGGGGGAAATTGAAGATTAATTCAAAAAAAAGCAAACGTAGTAAATCTAATGTTTTTAAAGATTTCAAATGATAAAAATAACCTAAAGTGGCTAATCCCTTTTTCAAGATTTGGAGCATGTATTTACCCAAATAAAAGCACCTAAGGTTAAATTGTTAATCTAGAGTTTAAATGGATATAAGTATCTTCCAATTACTCACACCCCTTTCTCAAGTTTAAATTGTTATTTCTAATTAATTTACTCAAGAGGCAATAAATGTCCAAATTCACTCTAATAGGGTTATATAAGTCTAATAGGTATATTCCTATCCTATTGGCAAATTAGAATAAATTATAATCTCATGTTACTTAATCATATGGTTCAATTAAGATCCCTCTTCTAAGGCTAATCTAAATTCCCTAATTTCTACTTAGTGGTGATCAAACACAAAGTAAATAAATTAATACAAGATTAAGTAAACAAACTAACATTAAATACAAATAAATGGTTCATACATGCTCAAATCCCTATTTTAGTTCACAGCTATTTTAGGTTAAAAAACAATTAGCCCTACATTGCTGCAAACAAACTCAAAACGGTAGCCACAAGATTTAGCTCTAAATCCATAAAAACAGAGAATAAAATTGGAGAGGCAAACAAAATTACAATTGAAAAAGTTAAGACAAGAATCCTCTGTTCAGCCTCTCACAATCTGAAACAAACAGTAGAGAGAAGAAGAGATTAGCTACAATGGTCGCTGATAATGATGGTGAAACAGTAGAGAAACTCGGTACGGTGTCTCCTTCTCTCAGCTCTCGTTGATGATCAAATGTCAACTATTGGCCCTCTTCGATCTCTCAAGCTTCGAGTTCTCACTTTCGGATCTCATTTTTTGGTTCAGCTCTCTTTACCGTTAAGCTCATTGGACTTGGGGATGAAGAAGAAGAACTAGAAACTAATGGCGCCTCCCCAGGTCCCACCTTCAACAATGCTCTCTCACTGCTCCCAACGTTTGCGATGATGATGATGAATTTACTTGCCGCCTTAGTCCTCTCTCACATTGCCTCTTGTAGCTCTTTTGTTTTTCTCGGGTCTTAATTCTCTAGGTCCTCCTTCCTTCTTTTTCTTACATGTACTCCCTAAAGCTTTCTCTTTTACTTGATTTGCCTTTTCATCTTCTTTTTAATTTCCTTTGGTCAAAACGGTGTGCCCCCACAAGCTAAAACACTATTATTAAATCCAACACATCCATGAGGGAATGATGGAATTCCATATCAGAATGTGCTATGTATTTCTCATATACTTTTCCACGGATAAGCTAAAAGAAGAAGGGCAAAAATATAATAATAGTAACCTAATATTAATACTAAACTGAAACCCTTTATTTTTTTTAACTTTCATTATTTATTTGTTCTTTTACTTAGATTTTAATTGAAAGTAAAATATTTACAATCAAATCCCTAAGATAATGTACCAAATTGACATCTTATAAAATCTCAAGAAAATCATCTTAAATTAGCATTGATAACTCCCCAATTATATCAAAATAAGTCTCCAATGTATTAAAAATAGGAAATTATCACACTTCAACACTTACATCAAATCTTATCCACAAGATTTTTAAAAGTTTAAAACAATCAAATAAAATCATGGAAGCAAGATTCTCAAATCAAACACTGCAAAATTGGATTTAATTCAAATTTTCAAGAATAAAGCTTTCTTAAAACTCTTTTTCACCTTCTAAAAAAATGCAAGTAGAAATGCAATTAACTAGACAAAGATAAATAACAATAAAATGTTCCTCTCAAGTTCATTAAAGAGCTTGTGTTTCTCTCTCTTCTACTTATTGTAACCTATCTGCCATAAGCTAGTTTATCATCTCCATCTCCACTATATTATCCCATTGCTCACACAAATTAAAAGGACTTTTCCAAGTGTTATAATGAATATGGTAGGATAATGAAATGAAAATGGTCAAATGGTATGAGAGAATATTTTAATTAATGCAAAGCAACTTAATAAAATTCATGAAGAACGAAGGAATATCTACTTAAAGAAAATAAACTCACTTACACTATAAACAACCTTTATTCATTCGACCTCAACAATCTTTTTCTTCCAATTTTTTTTGCATTCTATTTTTTTTCATATATCTCTCTCTCTCTCTCTCTCTCTCTTATTTCATTTTTTTCATGTACCCCTTCTTTCTAGTTCATTTTTTCCATTTTTTTATATATATAACTCATTCACCCTTTTTTTTCTTTTTTTTTTATCCACACCAACTCACATAACATTGACTTTCTAATCCCTTCACTCTTGTTGTAAAATTGTTTTACTTAACACTTGCTAAAATAATAAATGAATGGGAAGAAACATGTATAAAAATTGCATATCTCAACAAAAGGCTATTTACTTTACGCAATTTACTTTTTAAAGATAGTTAGGTTCAAATGGGGTAAAGTAAAAGATTTTCATGTGATAAGGATGAACATTTGGCCAAACTAGCTATAAATTGAATGCTTAAAGATAGTTAGGTTCAAATGGGGTAAAGTAAAAGATTTTCATGTGATAAGGATGAACATTTGGCCAAACTAGCTATAAATTGAATGTTTAAGAACATGTTTGGTTCAATCCCATTGAATGCCTGCAATAATAATCATGATTACATTACCAAGAGAAGAGTGTTTGGTTGCTTTTTAACATGGTAATAAAGCTTACCATGGTAATGATGATTACCAAAAAATTGGTAATCCACATTCATACCTCCCCTTTATGAATCCTCATTATCATCCTATTGCATCGTTAAAAATGTCCAATTTACCCTTTAGTTTCATGTATCTTTGTTTCACTTATCTCATTTCACTTCCCACAACCACCACCGCCACTACCTCCTCTATCGTCGCCGCCTCCACCTACCGCCGCCGCCACCTCCTCCTCGTCCACCGCCTCTATCCACAGCTGCCGCCGCCATTGCCACTGCCTCAACCACCCCTTGTAACCCCCTTCCACCATAGGCCGAGATTTAATTCATAAACACGTAATTGATGTAGAATTAGAGACTTTAAATGATTTTGGGACTTAAACAAAATCAAACTCCCCAA
Source organism: Inga leiocalycina (assembly GCA_963242795.1). Lineage (NCBI taxonomy): Eukaryota > Viridiplantae > Streptophyta > Magnoliopsida > Fabales > Fabaceae > Inga > Inga leiocalycina. The sequence goes on from OY725323.1 coordinate 78,168,706, forward strand.
AATCATGGCTTACAAAAACTTTTACAAAACATGTTCATGACGGTCTCATATTCACATTTCAATACTAAATGGCCTGTACATGTTGATTTCATTCACAAATATCAGAGTATAATGCAAATTCCCGACACACTTGGGTTCCATTCATTAATAAGGATTTTACAAAGGCATAAAGCCCACAATTCATTACCCTTAACTTGGGGATTACACAAAACTATACCACCAATCCCAATATATACAATTGATCCAAAAATATTCAAATGATTTACATAATAACCAATAACCAAAGTATACTCCTAAACCAGAGCTCTAACTACTCTTCGTCACCCGCTTTCCCTTTGATCCTTCTGCCTTGTCTAAAACATGGTTTTTGGGAGAGAGAGATTCTAAGGAATCCCCGTAGTGTCAAATCAATCATAGTATGTACAACAATAAGGCATGAAATCAAATCATTATCCACACAAAGCAACTACAATGGCAGTTACAATGGCAATGGTTAGTATGACACATGTCATCCCTTACGATTGCTCATGCTGAATTGCTCACGTTGTATTGCATCACATCAATCCACACTATATATTTCACCACAGCTAGGATTCATATAATGCATTTCATAACACAAGCCATAGAGGCAAGATCAACACACAGCCCACGACCGGATTCACAAACACTGCCCCACGGGTCGGATTCACAAAAATCCATGTCAGTTATGACGGTAGCTCAACGGTTGACCTAGAGATGACCAGCGTCAATCCCTATACGGCTCACACTGAAATGCTCACGGCGTAATGGACCATGGCACACAGTTTACAAAGTTCAATGATAAGTTATGCCTACCAAAACATCATACACAATATGAGAGAAGAGTCACTACCTTGGTCCTTCCGGGCGTGTCCTAGCGCTGGTCTCTCCCGAGTAGAGCAAATGTCAAATCCTAGAATCATAATTGAGGATGAAGAATTATACTCTATTACAAGACTTAATTTACTTCATAATACTTAAATTTGGTTATCATAATTGACCCTTAAGAGGCCACAAATGCCTCTAATTAAAGCCCTAAAAGGTTGGGAAACAATAGGTTAGAGATCTCCTTTCGAAAACTCAAAGTGATGGAACACAGGGGTTGGCTGCGGCCAGCCTTTCCTTGGGCCACGGCCAAAATATGGTCAAAAGGTCACTGGCCGCGGCCAGCCACCCATGGGCCTCGGCCAGAATTAGGTCAGAAAGGTTTGGGCCGCGGCTAGCCACCTTGGGCCGCGGCCAAGAAATTTCCTGATTCTTGGCTGAACTTCTAGAATTTATAACTAATTCTAGAAAAATTGAAATGAGGTGATTCCAAAGCCAAATGAAAGTTATTTAAGTCCTATTTCTAGGAAAAATATAGCTCATTACTTTAAAGCATCACACAAATACAAAATCACCCAAAACTCAACACTACTCCAAAACAGAGTTCTGTTTCCATCCCAAACTTTGGACAATCATATCTCCCAGAATACTAAATGAAATGACACAAAATATATGTCCATTTTGAAGCTTGGGATGTGAAATTTAAGACTAGAAAGTTTCAGAATTTTCCAACACCATTTGATCATCCAAAACGCTCATGCAAACTGACTGCCCAAATAGAGTTCACACAAGACAGATTTTCCAATTTTCTACCAAAGTGTCCAATGGCTCCAAAATTAATAATCAAGCCTATTACCATATAAATTTTCACAAGGAACACAATGGTAACCTCAAAATGACCAAAATCACAACCCAATTACATGCCCTATTTTTGCCCAATGCACAAAACCAATACAAAGTTCTCAAACTTCACCTTTAAGCTTCAATTCAATTCAATTCATTCAAAACACTAAACAAGGCACTAATTCCATGACAACAACATGCCAACAACACAATGACCCTCATTTTTGAAATTCAAGGCAAAATTTTCAGAAAATCTAAACTCAACCAATGGCCACAAAACCTATATAGACAGGTTTGTCTTACTCACCTCTATAACTTTCCCCAAAGGAGTTCCTTGATTTACCCAAGTCCAAAATTTCGTGAGAGCTCAAACAACACCAAATGGACAAACTAAAACAATGAAAATGAAGCTCTCAACACAAGGAACAATTTTATAAAACAACATTTTTTCATTAGATGTCATTTAGAGGGTCAAAAGCTCACTTTTTTCACAAAGCATTTCCTCCCTTCTTGGCTGCCATGGCTGAACGAAAGAGAGAGAAGGAAAAGAGTGATGAGAGTGTGAAATGATAAAGAATGGTAGAAAAATATGCCCCCTATGCCTATGTCAATTCGCATAAGAGAGAGGGAGAGGGAGAGAAAACAATAAAATAAGGCCATTTGACTTTTCCATCACCCTCTCTCATCCTAACCACTTGCCACATGTCTCCACCTCATTGGCTCTTATAAAGTAAGTAATCAAATTAGTTACTTTAATCCCTCCATTAGCCATTTAGTTACATATCTCATTTCTCCTTAGTAAGTAATTAATTTCTTCCATTAATTACTACTTTATGGCTATTCTTTCAATTTCTCAATAATTATGGCATATTAATAAATATTGCCATCAAAACACATAATTATTCCTCTTTAATTCGATAATTATCCTCAATAATTATCATTAGTCCTTAATTGAAATTTGGGGCGTTACACCCATACTATTGCCTCTACCACTACCTCCTCTTCCTCCTCCAACTAGCATTTATTTTTTCTTATCATATTCCATCCTCATGCATTCCTAATAAAGAACCAAGATACGATAATTTATCACTGATTGAATCAAATGAACACTGTGAATAATCAAACAAGAAACAATGAAAATAAAGCAAATCATGCACAAGAAAAAAAATAAAAATATTCACAAAGCTCAAGCTTAAACTAATAAAAGATTTCTAATTCTAATCACTAATTGCCTTGAAATCCCCGACAACGGCGCCAAAAATTTGATGTTGCTAAATTTTAAGTAAGCACTGTAAGTGTACGGGATGTGGAAATAGTATAATAGTAAATCAAGATTGTCCCACAGAGATCCAATCAAATTAGTGATTAGACATTAAATTTCCCATTTTCATTTAAATTGGGCAAATCAAAGGGGGAAATTGAAGATTAATTCAAACAAATGCAAAATTAATAAATCTAATATTTTTAAAGATTTCAAATGATAAAAAAACCTAGAGTGGCTAATCCCTTTTTCAAATCTTAGAGCATGTATTGACCTTAATAAAATCACTTAACGTTAAATTGTTAATTTAGAGTTTAAATAGATATAAATATCTTCTAATTACTCATACCCCTATCTCAAGTTTAAATTATTATTCCTGATTAATTTACTCAAGAGACAATAAATGTCCAATTCACTCTAATAGGATTATATGGGTCCAATAGATATATTCCTATCCTATTGGCAAATTAGAATAAATTCTAATTCCATATTACTTAATCATATGGTTCAATTAAGATTCCTTTTCCAAGGCTAATCTAAATTCCCCAATTCCTACTTAGTGGTGATCAAGCACAAAGTTAACAAATTAATACAAGATTAAGTAAATAAACTAACATTAAACACAAATAAATGGTTCATACATGCTCGAATCCCTAGATTAGTTTATAGCTACTTTAGGTTCAAAAACAATTAACCCCATATTACTAAAAACAAGCTCAAAACGGCAACCACAAGATTCAACTCTAAATCCATAAAAACATAGAATAAAATTGGAGAGGCAAATAAAATTACAATTGGAACAGTTAAGACAAGAATCCTCTATTCAGCCTCTCACAATCTGGAACAAATAGTACAGAAAAAGAAGAGATTAGCTACAATGGTCACTAATAATGATGGCAAAATAGTAGAGAAACTCCCTACTGTGTCTCCTTTTCTCAGCTCTCAATGATAATCAAATGTCAACTTTCATCCTTCTCTAATCTCTCAAGCTTTGGGTTCTCATAGTCGGCTCTCCCTCTCTGGTTCAGCTCTCTTCACCGTTGAGCTCATCAGACCTGGGGAAGAAGAGGATGAACCAGAAACTAATAGCGCCTCCCCAAGTCCCGCCTTCAACAATGCTCTCTCGCTACTCCTGACGTTCGCGATTATGAATATGAATTTACTTGCCACCTTAGTCCTCTCTCATATTGCCTCCTGTTGCTCTTTTTTTTCTTAGGTCTTAATACTCTAGGTCCTCCTTCCTTCCTTTGATTGCACGTGCTCCCTAAAGCTCTCTCTTTTACTTCAATTGCTTTTTGGTTTTCTTTTTAATTTCCTTTGATCGAAGCGGTGTTCCCCCACAAGCTGAAACACTATTGTTAAATCCAACGCATCCATAAGGGAATGATGGAACTCCATATCATAATCTACTATTGGCATGTTTGGTACGCATAATTCATTTTGATGGAAATAGAAATAGATATGGAATTAGACATGGAAATGAGGTTTAAAAGTATGTTTGGTATGTACATGGAATTTTAAATAAAAAATACTAAAATGCCCTCCTCCAAAAAACAAAACACCCTTCTCAAAAACTCATCTTCCATAAAAAAACATAGTTATCAAAGTCAGCTGCCACAACCCACCATAGCAAGTCCTCTCTTTAATGGAAGTAAAGAGGATGGCTACTAGAAAGTCAAATTCATTTTTAGAAAAAAGAATAACATAACATTCAACCAAAAAAACCAACAAATTGTAGCTCCAAATTATAGCTCTCATTACCATTGTGCATGACTAGATCTGCAAAGGAGCTTTATTAAAATCGATGACCAACATCTGACCACCACCATCATGCACAGTTAAATCAAAAAAGGAAATTTTTGGAATTATGCCATAGCAAGCCCAAATGAAGAACTCTGCCATTTCACCACCATCACCAAAGGAGGGGCAGAACTCTGCCATCGATTGTCATCAATGGTGATATAACTAGAGAAGTTGAAGACCAAATGGAAAAGACGAAGATGAGTTACCATCGATTGTCACCAGAGATATGTGAAGATATGAGTAGGAGAGATCTTTGAATGAGGTAGAGATTTGTAAAGGTTTGTGGATCTTGTTGCCGTCACTAAAGATTTGTAAAGCAGACGAGTCTCCATCGTGGGTGGCTGGAGTTCACCGTTGCCGTTCGCTGGTTACTAGAGTTGCCGTCACTAGGTGATGGTGTTGGGATTAAAAGCAGATGAAGAATGGGGGCAAAATTAGAATTCCATGGAGTTTTTTTCAAAGTCCATGGGTAGTATGATGGAGGCCAATTCCACCAATTCTGATGGAATTGGCGTCTACATGGAATCCAATTCCATGAGCATTTCTTTGTACGAAACAAGCTTATATATGAAAATCAATTTCATTTCCATATCAATCTACTCCAATTCCAATGTACCAAATAGGGCATATGTATTTCTCATATGCTTTTCCACGGATAAGCTGAAAGAAGAAGGAAAAAATATATAATAATAGTAACCTAATATTAATACTAAACTGAAACCCTTTTTTTAACTTTCATTATTTATTTGTTATTTTTACTTAGATTTTAATTTAAAGTAAAATATTTACAATCAAATCCCCAAGATAATGGACCAACTCAATATCTTATAAAATCTCAAGAAAATCATCTTAAATTAGCATTAACAACTCCCCACTTATATCAAAACACATCTCAAATATATTAAAAATGGGAAGTTATCACTTCTCAATTAAAACTATGTGGAGATAATGTTACTGATGAAAATATGTTAGGAAAAACATTCTCCATATTTCATGCATTTAATTTGCTCCTGCAGCAGCAATATCGTGAAAAGATTTCAAGCAATATTTTGAATTAATTTCTTGCTTCTTTGTGGCTGAACAGGATACTAAGCTTTCATTGAAAAATCATGAATCTTGTCTAACAGGATCGACTCCATTCTTAGAAGCGAATGTAGTAACAAATAAATATATTTCTGACTGTGGATGTGGCCATAGACATGGCTATAGTCGTGGGTGTAGCCATGGTCGAAATCATGGTAGTTCAAATTCCCACATAAAGTGGGGAAAGATTGATAAGAACCACAAAAGGGAAACTAGTGGGCATCATAAACATACTGAAAACTCATGTTATCGATGTGGTGACAAGGGTCACTGGTCTCGTACTTGTAGTACACCAAGACACCTAGTTGAACTTTACTAAGAATCACTTAAAAATAATGGTAAATGGTCAAAGGTTGAAGTAAATCATGTGGATATTACCCATTTGGATGTTGTTGATTTCTTAGCATAAATTATCTTTATCTATTTAAACTGTTATGTTTTAGTGTGTTTAAAGTTGCTTTTATCATATGTATTTCTTGTAATTATATTTTTATTTACTTTCATGTCTCTTTGAATGAAGAATAAATCTTATTGGCATCAATTTTGAAGATTTATGTTTCATTGATAGTGCAACAACAGACACTATGCTCAGAAATAATTAATATTTTTCTTCCTTGGTAATGTAAGAAGGTTGCGTTCAGACCATATCAAGTAGTATAAATTTGATTGAAGGCTCCGGAAGTGCTAACATTTTGTTACCTGAAGGAACAAAATTATGTATTGATAATGCATTTTATTCTACGAAGTCTAAAAGAAATTTGTTGAGTTTCATAGATATCTGCAGAAATGCATATCATACAGAAACAATAACTAAAAATAATCAGGAATGTTTTGCTATCACAAATATAGTTTCTGGTAGAAAATATATATTAGAAAGTTTTTCTGCCTTTTCTTGTGTCTTGTATTATACATTTATAAGCACAATTGAAACACATGTTATTAAAAACCAGAAGTTTACCAATGCAGGCTAGAAGTTTGCCAATACAAATTAGCAGTTTGCCAATGTAAACTAAAAGTTTACTAATGAATTTAATGTTTGGTATGACATGTTAGGCCATCCCATATCAATCATGATGTGACAAATAATTGAGAATTTATGTGGACATATCCTAAAGTGTAAACAAATGCCACAATCCCATGATTTGTCATGAGCTACATGTTCTAAGGAAAAATTAATTATTCGGCCGTCAATAAGCAAAGTAAAAAGTGAGTTTATCACATTTCTAGATCGAATACAGGGAGATATTTGTGAGCCAATACACCCACCATGCGGACCACTTAGGTATTATATGGTTTTAATTAATGCATCAACTAAGTGATCGCATGTTTGCTTATTATCTTCTCGCAACCTGGTGTTAGTGAGATTACTTGCTTAATTGATTAGATTAAGAGCACATTATCTTAATTATTCTATTAAGAAAATATGTCTTAATAATGCTGGTAAATTTACTTCACCAGCTTTTAATGAATATTGTATGTTCCTTGGAATTGATGTTGAACATCATGTAGCTCATATTCATATGCAAAATGGACTTGCAGAATCATTGGTTAAACGGTTGCAACTAATTGCAAAATCTTTACTTAAGAGATCTAATATCTCAATTTCTACTTGGGGCCACGTTATTTTGCATACAACAATGTTAATTCGTATTAAGACAATGAGTTACCTAAAGGTTTCCCCCTTAGAATGGTTTTTGGTCAAGAACAAAATATTTCCCATACAAGGAATTTTGGATGTGCAGTATATGTTCCAATAGCAGCACCATACTGCACCAAATTGGGTCATCAAAAAAGAATGAAAATATATGTTGGGTATGAATTTCCTTCAATCATAAAATATTTAGAACCATCTACAAGAGATTTATTTACGACATGATTTGTCGATTATCATTTTAATGAATTAATTTTCCTAATATTAGGGGGAGAAAATAATCAATTAGATAAAGAGATTAGTTGGAATGAATTATCATTGGCTCATTTTGATCCTCGTACAAAACAATGTGAACTAGAAGTTCAAAAGATAATTCATTTATAGAATTTTGCTAATCAAATACCAAAGACATTTATTGACCTAAAGAAAGTGACAAAGTCGCATGTCATAGCTGCTAATGCTCCTATTAGAATTGATGTCCTTGAAAGACAACCTATTATGAATGAATTTAAAGCAATGTTTTAAAAGATGAACCAGACATTGAGCCAGAGAGGCTAGTGGGTCATGATCCAAACGGTTAGATCGATTAGGCTGTTTCGTTGGACCAGCAATGTAATAATTAAATTTTAAAAAGAATTATATACATATATTATAAAGTATATAAAAAAATATCAAAAAGCACTACAATATTTAAAGTCATTTACATATTAAATTATAAGTAATATCTTATAATTTTAGATACGATTGATTAGAAATAAAAAACAAAATTTTATAAAAAAACAGAAATGTAAAACAAAAGAATAAAATTATATACATAAAAAATTAATTTTAAAAATACTATAAATATTTAACATTTGTCCAATAATTATCATTCTATCCCCCAATTAACTCCCTTATCTCTCCTAAAAGCTAACATATATAATTTTATACATTTAATTATCTCTTGTTTTTAAAGAGAACATTGAAAAAAGCGATGATATTATTAGTCATCAAATTTAATTCTTTCCATATTTTTTCTAGAGCATTTCCTTTAATAAAAAATGTTTTTAAAAAAAGTTATTTAAAGTAATTCATTTGAATTCATCAGCGTGTTCCAAACGTTTATGCTTTTGAAGCCTGCTTTACGAGACATCATGACTCCCGAGCCCTCTTTTCTCTTCCTCTCCCGTGGTTGCCTCCCATTGGTTCTTTCTTTTGTTTTTTTCTCCACTTCAATTGTCCTTCCCAGAGACAAATCGAAGAATTGGAGAAGAGTCCGATGACAAATTGAAGATCCTTGTTTTATTTTATCTTAGGAGAAGAATTAGTTTTGTCCATAGATAAGAGTTTTGTCCTCTATTCTTCCATGAATATGTTCCTTTTTCAATCTTCATCTTCTATGATCAACTTCTTCATCCTCATCCTTTTCCTTTCTTCTAATATGTTTCCATGTCATGGGCAAGACTCATTTGGCTCTTGAAGATCCACTCTGGTTCCTAGCTGGATTCCGAATCCCGGCTTAAAAGCTGATTTTAGGCGGGCCAACACTGTTGGACTCTTTGAACGATCTAACCATATGAGTAGGGCAATCCTTTCCTCCGGCTAACAGTCCAACTGGTCAAGCCTTCCAGTCTGGTCTGGCTCCAAAAACACTGATTTAAAGCATGCCTGAATTGTGGTAGGCCTATCGGTTCAAAACATAAAAATCCTCGAAAGAGAAAAGCAGCTAATAGTATAAATGGTCAAGTCGAGGATAATCCAGAAAAGTTAATAGCTCAAGAAGAGCTATCTCCTGAAGAGTATTATCTCTAGTAGAGATATCTCCAAAAGAGAATGTTGCAGTCCCAAAAGAGACCCAGGTACCTAACATGTGTGAAAATAATGAGATCTTAATAAATTATACTATAAATGGAATCTGATGGGATTAAAATGAAGTCAATGTTGATGACATTTTTGCTTATCATATAGCATGTGATGTAATGAATGATAATTAGGACCATGAGCCAAAATTCATTAGTGAGTGCCAACAAAGAAAGGATTAGCACCTATAGAAAGATGCAATTAATGCATAATTAAAATCATTGGCAAAATGAAAAGTATTTGGACCAGTAGTCTATACACATGAAGATGTAAAGCTCGTTGGATACAAATAGGTCTTTGCATGAAAGAGAAATGTAAAGGGTGAAATTATAAGATATAAGACACGTCTTGTAACCCAATGCTTTACACAAAGATCGGGCATTGATTTTGAAGAAATGTATTCACTAGTAGTGGATGCGACTACTTTTCATTATTTGATTACCCTAGCAATAAATGAATGACTTGATCTGCGCCTAATGGATGTTATGACTGCCTATTTGTATGACTTATTTGACAATAATATTTATATGAAAGTCCCTGAAGGACTTAAGGTGCCAGAAGCATCCAATTCAAGTTCTCGAGAATAATACTTAATTAAGTTAAATAAGTCCAGGTATGGCTTAAAGCAATTAAGGCATATGTGATTTAATCGTCTTAATGAATATCTGTTGAAAGAATGGTACAAAAATGATCCAGTATACCCATACATCTTTATGAAAAGATCTAGAAGTGAGTTTGCTATAATTGTTGATTATGTTAATGATATCAACATTATATGAACTCCTAAAGAGCATCAAAAGTCAATTAATTGTTTGAAGAAAGAATTTGAAATGAAGGATTTAGGAAGAACAAAATTCTGTCTTGGATTTCACATCAAGTACTTCAAGAATGAGATCTTTGTATATCAAGAAGCTTATACAAGGAAGGTCTTAGAATGATTTTACATGGATATGTCACATTCATTATGTACCCCAATGATTGTAAGGTCTTTGCAAGTGGATAAAGATGCATTTCAACCTCAAGTAATTAGCAAAGAAGGTGATGAATAACTACTTAGTCCAGAAGCATCAAACCTTAGTGCTATTGGAGTATTAATGTATCTTGCTAATCATACACGTCCTGATATATCATTTGCTGTTAATTTATTAGTAAGATATAGTTCTTCACCAATATGAAGGCATTGGAATGGAGTAAAACACATTCTTCATTACCTCAAAGGCACTATGGACATGAGGTTATACTACTCGAATGTATCCAAGTATGAGCTGGTTGATTATATAGATGTTGGATTTTTATCTAATCCACATATGGTAAATCACAAACAGGCTATCTGTTTACATGTAGAGGTGCGGCTATTTCATGGTGATATATGAAACAAACTATATTAGCCACATCATTTAACCATGCAAAAATTTTAGCAATACATGAAACAAGTCGAGAATATGTATGATTAAGGTCAATGATACATCACATGAGAACAACTTATCGTGTATCTTAAGGCAAAATGGTCCCAACATTTCTATATGAGGATAATGCTGCAAATATTGCCCGACTTAAAGAAGGCTATATCAAGGGTGATAAAACGAAGCATATTTCACCAAAATTCTTCTTCACTCGTGACCTTTAACAGGATGGTGAAATAGATATCCAACAAATCTGTTCAAGTGAAAATCTAGTAGATTTATTCACCAAGTCACTTCTAGGTTTAATCTTTGAAAAACTTGTCCATGACATCAGTCTTCGGTGACTTAAAGATTTGAACTGACGTTATCAAGAGGGAGAGTCGATACACGTTGTACTCTTTTTCCCTTATCTAAGTTTTGTCAAACTGGGTGTTCCCAGAAAGGTTTTTAATGAAGCAGCACTGGACAATGTATCAATGAATGATGGACTCTTTTCTTAAGTTAGGTCTTTATCCAATTGGATTTTCCTTAGTTAAAGTTTTTAGTGAGGCACATTCATAATGGACATCTAAGGGAGAATGTTATGAATATTAATTATATGGATATCCATTGACTCAGCATTTACTTGGCTACATTTAATACTTTCTTCTAAAGCAACTTGTTGTACAAGTTTCCTTTTCTTACTTGTCCTACAAGTTTTAGTTGTCCCACAAGTTTACCTATACATTATGTTCGTTTGGAAAAATGATTAGAGTGCTTAAAAGAAGCTTTTCAATAATGATTTACTGTATACGAGGTAAGTATATGAGAAGAGTTTTATATTGATTTATACAAAAAGTAGCTTATAAACAATCTCAACGCCAATACAAAACATGCCAAATATTGGTGACTTGTAGTATAAAACTATTAAAGGCTTATAAGTAGAGGCCATGAACAAGTATTGCAGACACACACAGGTGAATGAAAATTACTCTCATCTTTCTCTTTTAAATTCTCTCTACTCTTGCTCTTGTTATCTATCTCTTATTTTAGATATATCTTTATTTTCATAATAGATACATCTATTTTCTCTCAATTTTTAATTTTTTACCAAATCTCAATTTTTAATTTGATATCTATCTTTTTCTCTCTTTAATAAATCATTTAAATTTACTCAATCAATACCTTTTGTTTATGTGGTAGGGCTAGAGATGCTAATAGACGCAAAATTAAAGTATTTAATAAATAATGAAAAATATGTAGGCATCAAGTTAAAAATTGAACAATTAAATTACGTATAAAAGATGGATATAAAGATCTTATATCTATCTATCTATCTATTGTATATCTTGAAAACTTGGAGCAAAACGACACCACTTTTTTTAATAGCCTTTATTATTCATTATCATTTAATTTTTATTTTTGAAGTCCAAAAGCCATTTTGAAAAAAAAAACCATTTATTCTTGAAGTCCAAAATCCATAATGAGAAAAAAAAACATCTTGAAAAATGACAGGACATGAATCATTTTGTGAAATAATCTAGATAGCTATATAACATCCATTTACATTTGGTTTTAGTTAAAATTAAATTTTTCGCCTCATGATTGTTTCTACCCTTGATGTACTACCATCTGTGGGGAGCCTTCATGGAAATAATATGATGTGATTTACACAACGTTAAATTTAAAGGTCATTTTAACAATAAGGGTCTGAAGTCAAGGTTTGAAAGTTAAGGATATGATTTTTAAACATTTAAATATGATGAAAGTTGCATGAAACAGAGCTGAAATTGAGGAAGGTTATATGTATCTTAGCCTTATTAATCGAAATTACCACTAAATTTATTATATGAATATCAGGGAATTGACAACTTCCATTTTCCATATTCCTAATCTTTCATATGTGTTGGCGGAAAAAATAAAAAATCTTTCATATGTGAATATATGTATAAGAATCACTACAATTAATAAATTAACAAGTACAAATAAGAGAACTAGTAACAACATATAAGGGAATTATGATGTAAGTTAGGGCCCTAAGCTTATTACATATATTTGTTTTTGCACCATATAATTAAAAGGATTGGGTGGCTTAAAGACCTTCAATTTATTGTGTGACAAGGGGCTATGGGTTTTAAACCCCATTGGCCACCTTCATTGTTTAAAAAAAAAATCTCCACCACTGGAGCTCTGGCAGCCCTCTTGCAAGTCATCATAGCTTTGACCATCCTTTCTCAAGCTACTCACACGGAGCTCCGGTGGTGAGCAATGATTAACTTTATGTTTGTTAAAAAAATAACACAAGGATATTTTGGTCATTTCACATTAAACTATGATTTCTGTTTTACTCTTAAATACTATATCAAAATTTCAAATTGTTTCGGGGCCATTGAAAATTAAATGGCTACGGTTTTTTCAAGGGAGATTTACACTTAGGTCCCATGCAAGAAATAAAATGAAGAAATGGTCCCTATAGATTGCAAAATGAAAAAATGGTCCCATGGAGTTGTCAATACAGGCTCCTAGAGTTGTTAATGACAACTTCAGGAGCCTGTATTGACAACTCCATGGGACCATTTTTTCATTTTGTAATCTATAGGGACCATTTCTTCATTTCTCCTCTTTCTTGGAACTTCACTGTCATTCTCCCATTTTTCAATTAGCTGCTATGGTCCTTCATCGAAATTTCTCCTAAATGGAAGAGTGACTAACGGAAGGGTGTTGATGCTTGAGGGGGCAGTGGCTATGCTAGTAGAGGTGACATTCACTTTTTTAGAAAAAAATAGCACGGGGTGAAGAGGGCCAAACCAGGATGGTTGGCGGGGTAGACGACGGGGAGAGTGAGAAGAGGTTAACTTCTAGATTGGTTGTTTTTTTCAATATAAGCCTAAGGTTATATTAATTAGCATTTGGCAAAAATATGCCCATTCCCTCCAAATCTCCCTACTTTTGGGGGGGGGGGTGTTAAGAAGGGAGGGCCCCTCCTAAACAATTTATCAAGCCAAACAAGAAGAGCAAAATCAATCCCCTCCCCTCCCCTCAAACCAAATAAACACTTAGCATACTCTTTGGACTTTTCATATTAATGTTATTAATCAATTAATTGATAATTAAATATATTCATATTTTTGGCCCAATTAGATTTATAGTATATATAGTATAAAATCTTTAATAGCCTGTTTGGTTTGATTCTATGGAAGAGAATTATCTATAATCTTGATGCAACAGACCGATTATAATATTTGGTTGGATATATGTAATGTAAAGAAGATTACATTTTATAATATAGATTACATCATTTGATATAATCAGAATTACACCGTTAAAACTAATAAATGGGGATGCATGTCTCATGTAAATAAGTAAAAAAGACACTATTGCCTTTGCCATCATATTTTCTTTTTAAATTGACCAATGTGCCCATTCATAAATGTTATTAAATATTAAATAATTACAACCATTAAATATTAAAAACTTATTAATAATATAAAAATTTTAAAAACATTCCATCATTAAAAATTAAAAGAATTATATTTCGCCATAAAAAATATCAAAATATCCCATTAAATAATATTCCCACAATTAAATATTAAAAAATTACCATGAAAGCAACCTGCCTCATAATATTTTCACCATTAAATATTCAAAATTACTATGAACTCAACCAATACATTACATAATATTTATATTATTAATTATTAAAAAGTTACTATGAACCCAACATGTACGTTGCACAAATTGAAAAAATTAAGATGAACCCAACATGTATATTATATATATATATATATATATGTAGACAAAGGCAATTTTGTTTCTTGATTTATTATTCTCATATATTCAAAATTGTTGTGAACCCAATCTATACATTGCATAATATTTACATTATTAAATATTAAAAAATTATTATGCATCCAACCTATACGCTACATAAATTAAAAAAATTACGATAAACCCAACGTGTACAGTATACATATATGTGTAAACAGAGATAATTTTGTGTCTTGATTTATTATTTTCATATATTCTCATATTCGATGTAACCCAACTAAACGTTTTTATATATATACGTGATCCTTCCGTAACAACAAATTAAATAAATTCATATAATCATCATATTCCATTACATTGCATTACGTTCATATATATTACTCCCTATTTGCATTACGTTCATATATATTACTCCCTATTTCCTGAACCAAAGGGGGCGCAAATAAAATACAGATACCTTGAGAATATTATTTGTTTTGCTGGTCAAATGCCAGCTTTCCCTGATGACGAAGCCTTCAAACGTTATTTTTTTTAGTTAACATTTAATTAGTAGTTACTTAATAGGAGTAATTTGCCTTTGGATCTCCTACGATATTATTTTTTATTTCTTTCCGTGATTACGGAGGCAAAAAGTCCCAAGTGAGAACAGAGAAAGACCCGAAGCTAGGGAGAAGAACTGGTGGGTGGGGTCTGGAAGACGATCATCACATTTGATTCGCGCGAAACAGACGTTTGGGGAAGCAACTGCTTCCAGCGAAGTTTCTTGAATGGGCGTGGAGAATGAGATTTCTCCGGCCGATGCTCATGGGGCTCCCGGCAAGGAGCAGCAAGCTGCCGGCGTGGGAATTCTTCTTCAGATCATGATGTTGGTTTTGTCTTTCGTTCTGGGCCACGTCCTTCGTCGCAAGCGGATATATGTTATTCCCGAAGCAAGTGCTTCTCTTCTCATAGGTACTCTCACGGCGACAGCTGTTCCTTTAATTGGTATTTTGGTTTTTCTTTTCTCCCAGGGGTCATTGTTTTTTTTTTTTTTGAAATTGCCTTGCTTTTGCAGGTTTAATTGTTGGTGGACTTGCTAACGTTTCAGACACAGAAACTAGTATCAGGTCATTGCAATGCCTATCGGTTACATCATCTGTTTACAAGATTTCGAAGGACGAGACTTTTTGTATTGGATCTTGTGCGTTTCAAGAGCTGACTTGTGCGTTTTTATCTTCATTCTCTTTTGCAGGGCGTGGTTCAATTTTCACGAGGAATTTTTCTTCCTATTCCTGTTACCTCCCATTATATTATATCCTCAGTGAAGTTTGTTATATTGGTCTCCTTTTTTATTTTCATATAACTAATGTTATCTACTTATATGGGTATGCTATATCGCCTTTTCTTTTCCTTGACTGTTGAGTTTACTCAGTCTGGTTTCAGTCTCTCACCTGTGAGTGCCTTCATTTACCTGGTCTTTAGCTTGCACTTTGTGTTTCTCTGGATAGCTTTACTCACTTTTTGATTTTTCTCTGGACAGAAACCTTTCTTCTCAAATTTTGGAGCAATTGTGACATTTGCTATATTTGGTACCTTTATTGCTTCAGTAGTCACGGGTGTTTTAGTGTGAGTCATTTTCCCCTAATTTATGTTTAGCTATTTTTGCTCTTTTGGTTCATAAGAGTTTATTGATTTCATGCTAGCATTTTTTGCCTATCTGCTGCAGTTATCTTGGTGGTTTACTCTACCTTATGTATAAACTTCCTTTCGTGGAATGCCTAATGTTTGGCGCTTTGATATCAGCAACTGATCCTGTTACTGTTCTATCCATATTTCAGGTGATGCTACTTATCTAATATTTAATTCATAACTTCTTTTAATCTAATATGGATAAGCGTCAAATTGCCTTGGAGTGTTGATAGGTGGGACTCATTAGCATTCTTCTTCACTAGCTTATTTGTTTGTTGCTCAAGTTGTTGCTACTTTTGCTTAGATGATATTTGATTTAATGACATATGTTATTGATTGATTATGCCAACCCCATTTAGTGGGATAAAGCTTCTTGTTGTTGTTGTTGATTGATTATGATATTTGTCTATAAAATAACTCTCTTGGCACTATCTAGCAGGAAAATGTAAGGGCTAGAAATAAGTCTAGTGAATCACTCGTCAAAGACCTTGCCTTTTTAGGACTACACTTTATTTATTTCTTTTCATTTTGATGCTTTACTTTTGATTGAAGATGAAGTTTTATCGGAAAAGGAGAATGATGTAAGAGAGATGTGCTTGGTAGTCCATTTTGCTGTTCAGGTCCAATGCACACGATCCTTAATTACAGATATGATAGTTTTTGAACATTCTGAACTAGGGGTTTTAATACTTTTCTTATTTTCTACCGAACTAGCTGGATAGAATTCTGTTTCCTTTTCTATTCCAAGTACTTTGAGGATTATCCAACATATTTAATCTAACTATGTGTTGGTGTCTGTTAAGGTACTAAGTAAAGTAATGGATAAATGGGAAAGTTAGATGATAATTTGAGAATTTATGTTGAGAAGGATAAAGGTATTCTGAGATAAAGAGCAGGCAAGAATCTCATCTTCTCTCTAAAACAACCCAATACTTTGTTATAAAGAGAAAGCAAGCATCTCACTAACTCTTTAAGAACAGCCCTGGAGAATCTCCTAAACCAATTTACTTTCTGAATATTCAATGCTTTATTAAGTAGGCAAGAAGCCAATTTATAGAAGTACAGAGAGATTAAATCTAATTCAAAATTCTAAAATCTAATTCAAAATTCAAACTAAAAAATCCAAATAATATCTAAAAAAAATCCAAATAAAATATAAAATAATATATAAAATCTAGGAACTAAATCCTACTTGTGGATATTCCACTTATTCTGAAATATCTAAAATAATAAATAATATTGCTAAAATATCTTAAAGCCTATTTGTGGATAATCCACTTATTTTTAGATTTCCTAAAATGATAATAAAAACATACTCAATTAATAAAATAAATATTAATAAAATCAGACTCTATCATTATCCCCTCCTTGTAAATTTGCCTTGTCCTCAAGGCAAAACGAAAAAATTATCTTCCTTGTATGTCTGGAGGTTTAGGCAGAGGTGGTAGGAAGGCAATATAAGTTGTATTAGCAACTCTAAGTAAGACTCCAAAAGGAATAGTAGACCAAACAAGAAGACGCACGCCAAATAGCAATTCTTCAAATACAAAATCATGTTTGAACCCACTGTTCGCAAGAATTAGAATTTTATGACTCTGGACAGTACTCTTCATCATTGAAGCAAAAGACTTGCATATTTTGGTGTTGAAGGAGATTCCTGGAACATTCCCTCTTAATTCGGTCTTGACTTCTACTACTAAGGGAGGCATAACCTCTTCAACCTCTCCGGTGATCTTCATTGGTGAAAAGCTTGATTTGCAGCAGTGGCCTGGGCAAAAGATGTCTCCACATTGATAGCACACTCCCTTCTCCCTCCTGATTTGAGCTTCCATATCTAGTTGAGTTGTTCCCGTTGAAGCCGATGTTGTGTATTGAGTTAGTTGCGAGGATGACACAACTAATTTATTTTGGTTTGATGAATCAGACGCATATTGTGCATCCCCTGTTGTCGCAGAACTGGGTTGTGTTATGTGAATCTGGGTGCTTAAGTGATTCAGCTTGGGCCCACGTGATAACATAAGCTTCTCATATTTTAGGGCTAGGCGAGTTGCTTCATACAGAGTATGGGGCCTACAAATCCTCAATTCAGCTCTTAATTCTTCCTTTAGGCCGCCTAGGGAAACTCCAAGAAGGCAGTGTTGTGGCCAATTTTTGACTCATGCTGAACATTTAGCAAACTCTAAACTATATTCTCTAACACTCGCCACCTGTTGTATGCTACAAAGATACTCATAAGCACTTTTCAATTCTATTGGCCCATAATGTTCCAATAATACCTCTACTAGTTCATCCCAATAGAGGATGGTACGCTCCATACTAATGGTGATGAACAAATCATAAGCGTCGCCCTCTAAATGCCTGGATGCGATATTGACTTTGAAATCCTCAGAAGTTTGATAAAGCCAAAAATAATTCTCAGCCTCTGAAATCCATGACTTTGGATCTCCACCATTATATATGGGAAAGTATCTTTTAGATGACGGATGAGAATATGTTAGAAGGGGTGGTGATATTATAAATTTGTGAAAAGGGTGAATGGAACGGGTAAGTAACATTTTTGGATCGAACGTCTCTGATACCATTTGATACCATTTGTTAAGGTGCTGAGTAAAATAATGGATAAATGGGAAAGTTAGATGATAATTTGAGAATTTATGTTGAGAAGGATAAAGGTATTCTGAGATAAAGAGCAGGCAAGAATCTCACATTCTCTCTAAAACAGCCCAATACTCTCTTATAAAGAGAAAGCAAGCATCTCACTAACTCTCTAAGAACAGCTTTGGAGAATCTCCTAAACCAATTTACTCTTTGAATATTCAATGCTTTATTGAGTAGGCAAGGAGTCAATTTATAAAAGTACAGAGAGATAAAATCTAATTCAAAATTCAAACTAAAAAATCCAAATAATATCTAAAATCTAGGAACTAAATCCTACTTGTGGATATTCCACTTATTCTGAAATATCTAAAATAATAAATAATATTGCTAAAGTATCTTAAAGCTTATTTGTGGATAATCCACTTATTTTCAGATTTCCTAAAATGATAATAAAAACAGATTCAATTAATAAAATAAATATTAATAAAATCAGACTCTATCAGTGTCTGACTCTTTGTTCCTAATATGTGCGTCCTTTTGCCTTATTTGCAGGAGCTTGGCACAGATGTCAACCTCTATGCGCTGGTGTTTGGAGAATCAGTCTTGAATGATGCAGTAAGTATTCATTACTATTGCCCTTATTTTATCTTTTACTTTGTAGCACATTATCTGTCAGGATATGGATTGTGCTAACTGACTAATTTGTTTACCTTTTTGTTTGTTCACCCCCCTACTTACTCATCCTCATGTGCTATGGATAGATAGCAATTTCCTTGTACAGGTATTTGACATTCTACATTGTCTTATTGTTATTTATAGTAAGTATGAATAAAGGTTCACCTCTATCTAAAAACCTTCATGCAGGACCATGTCATCAGTCAGATCTAACCATTCTGGACAAAATTTCTTCATGGTGGTTGTGAGATTTTTGGAAACTTTTGTTGGTTCGATGTCTTCAGGTTAGTCATAAAGATAATATCTTGTGTTTTCTTTATACAGTGTTAAAAACTAGTCACATTTTCTCCATGGACTGCAGAGTTTGCTATATATTCATACCTGGTATTGTTTGGGACTTCTACATGTTCTGAAGAGGACTTAAATGGACCGAGTTAACTGCCATATTCAATGTTGTTCCATCTGGATGACATGTCTTATACTTATGATCTCGCTCTTGGCTGCTTAACTTGATATAATTCTTGACGATGATGAATCCTTGCCTCTTGGTTTTCTTGTGCGTGTGGATTGGAAAGAGAGATGGAGAGCCTTCCTATAGAAATGTGCTCCTTTTTTTCCATGTAATATGTTATGGAACTGATTGTTAATTCACGAACTTCACACACACAACCCTTGCTAGCCCTTTATATATATTGCTAAAGTCATGAACTGCTACAACTGATCCCAAGCCTCTTACAACCTATTAATACATGGCATGACACAAAGTGTTTCTATGTTTTATTTATAAATTGCTTTATTCTCAATGTTCCTAAGTTGCTTGCTTTTGCTGGTTATGCAGGTGTTGGAGTTGGATTTACTTCTGCTTTGATATCCTTTTTAAGTCCACTCTTCTCCTAATTATTTGCAGCATAGCACAATGGTTACTTACAGCACATTGTGAATACCTTAACTGTTATCACCTTTTTAAGTATGCAGGATTGGATATTGACAAGTGAGTACGTGGTGTTTATTTTCTTTGACATAACCTTTGATGATAGCCATCATAACTGAAAAATACTGATATTAACAATTTTATTGTTCCATCCAGTCTTCAGAACTTGGAGAGCTGTCTTTTTGTTCTTTTCCCGTATTTCTCGTAAGTGGGCTCTTGGACCATTTTGTCATTAGTTTTCCTTAGAAGTTTATGGCATTTTCCCGCATACATGGTATAAATCAGTATATACATATCTATTTTTTTAGGTACATGCTTGCAGAAGGTCTTGGCTTATCTGGTATTGTATCAATACTGCTTACGGGAATAGTAAGTGCATATTTTGTATCCAATCTTTATGGTTTTTTTTTTTGTTATTTCTCATCCGTGTTAAAGAAATCTTATGAGCATTTTGGTACTATGTTTTAGGTCATGAAGCATTACACATATTCCAATTTGTCAGAAAGTTCTCAAAGATTTGTCTCTGCATTTTTTCATCTAATATCATCACTGGCAGAAACATTCATGTGAGGATTTTTCCTTCTATTTCTTCTTGTAATTAAAAAAAGTACTTTTGCGTTGAATGTTGTCTCATAAAGCGCAAAAGTGATTACTTTAAGAGGTCCCAAACCCTGAACGATGATTTTTACTGATACGCAGATTCATATACATGGGGTTCGATATAGCTATGGAACAACATAGCTGGTCTCATGTTGGATTTATATTCTTTTCCATTGTATCCTTTCTTTCTTCTTTATTTTGTTCAATAAACCTGAACGGTAGGGACTCATAATGGCTAAGCATTTTATTTCTCTGCTATTTTTCTTCCTTAACTAGAACTACTCCAGATATTTATTGGGGTGGCAAGGTACTATTGCTATAACCCCTATCGAGATAAGACCTATATCATAATGACACGTGTTCATTTTATGATTTTTGCCTAGTTTTTTATGCTTCAATGATTCTCTGGTTCATTTTAATGCCCTTCAATCATTGTTATGCTCTTCATTCTCAATTCTCTTGGAAGGCTTTATCTAAATTGTTTGGTCACTTAATTCAGGGCAGCAAATGTCTTTTCTTGTGCTTATTTGGTCAATTTGGTCAGACCTGCAAACCGAAAGATACCCCCAAAACATCAGAAAGCACTTTGGTACAGTGGTAAGGAAAGGAACACTCTTGTTATTACTGAATGCTGTGGAAAGTTTGACTCAAAAGAATGCCTTTTGCTTTTGATTTGTTCTTTGCTGATTTGTTCTTTGCTGATTTGCCTAAATTTGGATACCATGAAATAGGACTTCGAGGGGCAATGGCATTTGCCCTTGCTCTGCAATCAGTTCATGATCTTCCAGAAGGACATGGGCAGACCATATTCACTGCAACTACAGCTATAGTTGTTTTAACGGTAGGCGTGTTCACTGTTGTCCCTTTGTTAAACCAGTCATTAATCATTAAATATTTAATATTAAATTATTAAATAAATACTATAGAAATGATGTAAAATATTCCCTAGTTTAGACATAATGTATTCAACAAAAACTGTTCTTACTCTTGAACGAGAATATATTATAATTGAACTGCATTAATGTTAAAGCCAAGATCCTTGAGATTGGGAGAAGATCATCTTATGATCAGACTTTTTTAGTTAAATTGCGTGTATTTGTTTTCTTATCTGTGTTTGGCTAATGTATTGTGCTTTTTAACTACATGCTCATTAAAGATAGAAACTATATGAATTAGCAAAATTATACTTTTAGTCTTTTTATTGTACATCAACTTTTATTTTGGTCATAGAAGTATATAAGTTTATTTTATCCTTTATCTCTTAAAATAAAGTAAATAGTTTCCTCTTTCTCAACACCATTAATTAGTTTAATGGAGAATGCTGATGTGTAATTTTTCAAGCCCGTTAAGAAAATTTAATTTACTATTATAATTTTTTATTAATGAATGTCATCTTATTTCTAAAGTCTTTTTTAAAATATTAAAAATAATTATCATTATCATTAAACCTAAATTCTCTCTCTATATAGAAAAATTCTAAATTTAAATTGTTTTAGGTTATCTGTACAGCACAAGTTGTTATCTATGTATAGTTATATATTTTATACGTTGATTAAATTTAATGTTTAATAAACATTTTAAAAGTAAGATAAAATAAATAGATAAATAAATAAATAATTACAATAGTGAGCTGGATTCCTTATTTTTTGGACTTGGCCTGAAAAATTGCACATAAGCCTTTTCCATTAATTAATTGATGATGTTAAGAAAGAAAAGAACTTTTGACTATCTTTTAATAAGGATAAAAAAGAAACTTTATGAAGGACCAAAATGAAACATGACATAAGCTTAAGGGACTAAAAGTATCCTCTGCCACATGAATTTTATGGAGTGGGAGCGTTAGTATGAAAGTTACAAGATTGCTTTAGATTTTGATCAGTCCTTAGTAGATGACGAGTATAACAATATTTCTGTCTCTATTCCTGTTCATACGAGGCTATAAAGTATATAAGTAAGCTGCCAAATATTTTTCCTTAGCTTTTAAAATTTTGAAGCCCCAATCCTTGATCCCCCTTTGTGAATATTCTAAACATTAAAATTCGTCTTTGTTTCAGGTATTACTGATTGGTGGTTCAACGGGGACTATGCTGGAAGCCCTAGAAGTTGTTGGTGACAGCCATAACATTGACAATGCTTTGGGTCCAGTAGGCAACGCCAATGTAAGTTTCACCACAAATGACTTAGTTTTATGTCTAGTATAATATCTGTTTGAAGCTTATTGTATATTATTTTTATCTTGAAATATGCAAGACCCTTCATTAGTCTATGAGATCGATGGCCACTTGAGATGTGAGCTTAAATTATATTTTTGGTAGCTTTGTTCCAACATTATGGATGCTTTTTATGTACTTATCATTGAAGAGATATTAATGCATATTATGCATGTCATGATTTAATGGTCGTTAACTATAAGAAGCATGCGAATTACTTGTACTAACAAGTGTCATAGGTGATTGAAAAGTATTTACTCATTTTCAAGGTTATTTAATTTATTCCCTTATTCATTTATTTGATAATCATGTAAAACTGTTCATAACTCAGAAATCAAAATCATTTGTACTAACAAGTCCTTAGAAGTTCAAATGTGTCCTTTTGTCCTTATATGCATAATTTCCCGATTTAGTATAACGCTTAATGGATTCATCAGGAGGAGGCTCTTTCTCATTCTTTTGAAAATGTTTTCCTCTTAAATTGAGCTTTTTGAATGTAGCATGACTTCAACTCTTAGTTGACTAAAATGTGGGGAGGTGGGGCTAATTTGTTCAGTAGAATATTAATTTGTTTTGGGATATTTGTTTACATGCACATATGTTGGAGACATTCGTAACTGAAAGAAGAAATAATTGGTCTTCTAATTATTTTCATAAGTTATAACCAATTCAATTTCATCATGGGTCAAGTATTGTCTCCATTTCAATGTGTTTGTGTGTGTGTATATAATGGCATTGGACAAGGTGTTTTGTTGGCACTAAACCATCCTGGGTGGACATATCTAATCTGGTGGTTCTAGATCAATGATCTTGCGTGAGGAAAGATTGTGGGTATCATTTTAATGAGCTCTCAGACCAATTTAATGATATATAGTTTTTACTTGTGTGGAGTCTCCTTTCAACTAGTTCTATTTCAAAAATACTCGGTTAGAGGTTAGGACGCGTAGGCATACACACTACCAAGTCAATTAAAATCAAATATTTTAGAATCTTTATTTTCAAACATGCTAACTCATGTTCTGGGAATAATTAATTGACTTGTTCTAGGATGAACGTGACTCTACAACTTTTGTAAGCCTATTTACTTTTATTATGATTTGAATTCCAAGAATGTAGAGTACATGTTCAGCTGTTGATCTTTCTTGTACAATTGTTTTTAATTGTAAACTTCTCAATTAAACTAAATGACTTTTGAAATGCATATAAAATTTTCTTCTAATAATACATTTACACCCACTTTTTCCTCATAATATTTTGTTTTCTTTCACTAGAATTTTGAAGGAGACCATGGTTATATTGCTCCTTCGTATGATGAAGAATCTTCGTCAGGCAACAAAATCAAAATGAAATTGAAAGAGTTTCGTAGGAGGTATCATCTGAATCTTGAAATTAAAAATATAGTAAAATATATTTCATCTGAAAGATCTTTCCATTTTCTTATGCTGGTTGCTTCTCCTTTGCAGTGCTGCGTCTTTTACAGCTTTAGATAAAAATTACCTCACCCCATTCTTTACAAGTCAAAATGGAGATGAAGATGATGAAGGTAAGTTTAGCAATTTTATCAAATCTGATTTGAGTTTTGTCAAGACATAATTTCTTGTCCATTGTTAGCTTGCATGTTTTAGGGAATATTGATTAGAGTTGGGTGAGTGCCTGAGTGGGTGAGTAAATGTGGGTGTGTAGTGGGAGGAACGGTTTGTGGAGAGGTGGGATTGTTGGATCATAAAATTATGGTTACAGTTATTGCAAAATAGAGTTTGAAAGACGAAGAAGGTATTTTACACATTTAGGAAGATTTTGGCGTTAACATCAATAATATATTTTGATATAAAGGTACTTATGACCTTCTCTTGCCTATACATGTGGCTATCTTTTATGCTACATTTTATCCGTGATGTTGATGTTTGCCTTTTGGATTGGTTTTGTTTGAATTTTACATTTTCTGCAACCTGCTGTGCTTCATTTTGACAGAGGAACCTTTTACTACAAGGAGAAGCTTCCAGGGCAATGATCATTACTACAGTAATTCTCGCTAATGAACATTCTTCAAACTATTTCATGCCTACGTTGTACATAATGTCATAGCTAAGCTTGGAGGAATATAGAGAGATTAGGATGGTGGGATACTGGGATGCGTTTGCTTATTGCTTCCCTAGTTTTTATAAATTGAGAAATGTTATGCCAACTTTGCATTATGGCCGGCCCATGAGGCAGGGAACGCTCAGAAGACATCTCTGACACTGAGAGGCATGATAGATATACCGTTCAAGCTGATGATTGTATGTCTTTCTTTAGATTGAAGGCTGAGAAATTCAATTTTACCACCTGTAAGACTGCTTTCTTGAGATTCTTTACTGCTTTCGCACATAGTACAACGCTCTTGTAACTAACTCCGCATGATGTTGAGTTCGCTAAGCGTGCATGTCAAGTATACGGAATTTCTCAACCCAGTCCTCATAGAGCTCCTTTTCTTACCCTTAAACTTCAATTAAGTTCTTTTTATTCTCTTGCTAGGCACGAGTATTCTTTTGTTAGGTACAAATATCCTCTTATTTGAATCGATTATTTTTGAGACATTGTTAGATATTAAATGTGAGCTCATCTTTCAGTGAGGGATTTGAACATTGATTCGTTATGTTTTAAGGGATTAATTCTTTCAACTAAATCCAACCCTCTTGGTTAAAGTAAGTTGATTTTAAGAAAAAGCTCTACGTTTATTATTTCTTGGGCCAATTCAAAAAGCAATACTACCACCTGGTAGCTACCAGCTTTAGTTGGGCGGCGTAGTGGGGGGACCTGCCAAATTCTTAATAGGCCTTTTCGTCAAACACACGCCATGGGGAGTGTTGGCGTCCCATCCTTGGCTTTACTCTCAAATGCCCACTTAGCCTAATGCGCCCCATGTTGCTTTGTATACATTTCAATTACTTATTTTAGAATTATCTATAATAAGAATTTCTAATAAGCTTATAGTAAAGTTTTATTGCACATCTATAAGACTAGTAATAATATGTAGTAGTGAATGTTGTATTCTAAAGGGACAGAGTATAAAGTTCAAAATGATCATATCAAAAACAATAAGATTCAGAATGATCGTAGAAAAAAAAGAGGGTAGAAGTGATGTCTATTGAAGAGAAAATGGTCTCAAATCATTTAAGATGGTTTGAATATGTACAAAGAAGGCCGTTGAAGATGTATGTGGGGAGAACACTCAATAAAGTCATTGAAGGAGGGCTTTTGGTTAACAATTTACTCCTCCGGTCCTTAATATAAAACATATTCATCTCATTTGATTGGATTAAGAGAATTGATTTAGTTAATATAATATATATTTTTTAAAACATCATAGTCACATTCTTTAATTCCCTCATTCCTCTTCATTCTTGATTCTTGTTGAAGGAGCATCAATAAGGGTAAATTAAAAAAATATTGACAAATATGAAAAATTTATCTTATATTTAGGACGAAGATTAACTCATAAAATATGCTTTATATTAATGACACGAGGAGTATTTAAATATTTGGTTGTTGACATATCAAATTACATCGTGCGCTTCGTGCGATCCATTTAATTGATCCTATTTAGCGAGAGGTTGTTCATGATGATAATCTTTTATTGACATTTAGAAAAAAAGATAATTGATGGAGAAATTCATAAGTTAAAAATCTTAAAAAGTAAGTCAGAAATTTTGAAATTTAAACTAAATATTATGGAAGATAAGTCAGAGATTAAAGATTGAACATGAAAACTTATTTAATTTAATTTTTTACCTGAGAAAACGTATTTAATTAAAATGATTCAAACTAAGCTTTTTGGATTTTTTATTTAGCTTCTAAGATTTGTTAATTTAACTTTTCCGAATTTCCATCTGATATGCGAAATGCTTCATAGAAAATAATTTCAATTGCATTTCTTAAGATATCCAACTAATTTGTAATACGTTTTAACTTCTGCGTGAATAGAATGGTATTTTGGTTTTATTTTAGTTTTTGCTTCTAAAAGCACGCAAATCAAAGTCAAAGGGCTTGGCGCGTCATGGCGTTTGTCTTCCCTTGCGTTTGACTTTGATTTTTTAAGCAACAAAGATGTTCCCCCGGGAATAAAAGAATAGGGAAAATCCCCATTAAATACCTTATAAACTTCAAAAACCTCAAAATATCTTGTGAATAAAAAAAAAGGACAGATCAGGGTTTCCAAAGTTACACATGTAACCCATCCTTAAGCTGACTCTTAGGTTCCTATCTCAAGAAAGAATTTTACAACAAGCAAACCTCTATCCAAGAACATCTGCTGACCAAATAAAATTGCTTTTGTTTACTGAGTTGTTGCGTGCATCCCAAAGTGGCAATAAAGGAGTGAACAAATTAGAGAGAGAGAGAGAGGGTGGAGAGAAAAAGAGAATGGAGTCAAAGACCATTAGCGATGGGGATAGAGAGTTCACTGGCCGAGAGGGAGTAGCAGAAGAATGGTGGAAGGAGTGATGCATGCATTGAGGATAAATTCAGTGATGAGGCTTTCGACGATAACATTTGTTAGAATATTAGAAAATAAATTAAAATAAATTAGGATCCCATGATCTTAGGATCATATCATATCCCTTGATTATAGCCTCTCTAGTTTAGGAAGGATTTTGACTTTATATTGATTGATTGTAATCCTCTCCTTTAATTCCTCTCTTTATGAGGGCTCTCCTTTGGGGCCTATATATTGTACTCTATTTTTATTGGAATAATACAAGAGTGTGAGTCTTATGCCTTTGATCAACATGGTATCAGAGGTTGCAACAGTGAGGGGGAGAGAGCAACACGAGAAAAGAGAGAGAGACAGAGACAGAGAGAAGGAAGAGATCCGGTGAACCTGCCTCTGATGAAGGGCGGCGCGTGTGATCACACCACCAACAAAGGAAGAACCGGAAGTCGCTGATCTGTGTATCCTAGAGAGATGGACGTGATCGGCCACGAGCCACCACAACACTGGTGCGTAACCTCTATGTGCCATCGTCTACAATGTTTTTTTGCGGCCTTTGTCCAAAAACATGAATCCTTTCGAATTCCGTCCTCTTTTTGGCTCTGTCCCTAGAAATTCAAATAAAACTGGGATTAATCCAGCTGCACTCATGTCCGGTACAAATTCCACAAATTCCTCCTTGACCAACAACTCATCTTCTTCTACAATTGAACCATTGAATCATTGAAAATCCAACTTTAAGGTCTATTTACAGCTTGACCGAAAATATATAGGTTCTCCTAGGAAAATCAAGGTTTTTCGTTTTCAGCTCCACAGACGTGTTTCTTTCTACTTCTAACTACTTTATTAACTATTACATTTTTCTCTATTTTTAGATTTTCTGCCCAAACTTTATAAAATCATAACTAAATTTGTAGATATCATTTCGGAGCGATTTCAAAGCCTATAAAACCCTTAGTGAGTCTAGTTTCAAGAAAAAATATAGCCTTTTACTAGTTGAAAGCATATCATTCCCAAATTTTAAATCTTTGCATGCTATTCCAGAAAAGAATCAATTTCGCTGGGCAAACTTCAAAAATTCACAACTCTTTGTATATAGCTCTAATTGAGTCATATGACCTATCAAAATAAAGCTTAGGATATCTACTTTCACCCTTTAAAATTTCATAATTTTTTCTTATCATTTGATCTCCCACAACCTCATGACAAACTCACTGCCTCACTTAAAGCAAAGAAACAACAAGCACTTGCAACTTCAATAAATTCCATTTTGTATACAAATTTTCTATACTCTTTAATTCACTATTTTATTCCCTTTAATTTAATACCTCAAAGATATAAAAAGCATTAGGGAATAACTTGGGACACCTTCTAAACTGGGGTTTAACAGTCCACTTAGTTCAGGCTTATTCTCAAGCCTCCAATCCCAAAATTTGGAATATTATAGGATGAATGTAGAAGGTGGATCAGAAGAAGATACTAGGCAACAATCTCAAGAGGCAGGAAGAAATGTCAATCCTACTCTGAGCAATTACCATGAATCTGACCCGAGAATAGATCCTAAAGAGATAGGTTGGCCTATTGCACTTAGAAAAGGAGTAAGGTGTTGTACTCAACATCTGATTCAACAATTTATTTCATATGGTAGCCTATCTACTAAGATACAGAGTTTTGTTGTAAGCAGTGCACATATTGAAATCCCAAACACCTTCTAACAAGCTACAGTTGATCCAAAGTGGAAATAAGTTGCGAAAGAGGAGTTAAAAGCACTTGAGGAAAGTAAAACATGGGAAATTATATCTTGTCCCCCAGGAAAGAAACATGTGGAATGTAAGTAGATCTTTGCCCTGAAGTTCAATCCTGATGGTAGCATCAATAAGGACAAGACAAGACTAGTTGCAAAAGGATATACATATATTTATTGAATTGATTACCAAGTGACCTTTGCTCCAGTAGCCAAATTCAACACAATTCAGGTATTATTGTAAATTCAGCTAACTTAGACTAGTCACTGTATCAACTAGACATAAAAAATACATTTTTGAATGGTGACTTGGAGGAAGAGGTCTATATGGAGGTTCTAAATGAAGTTCTAGCTCCAAATGGCTCAGTCTGCAAGCTTAACAAGTCATTGTATGAATTAAAGCAATCCTTAAGGGTATGATTTGGCCGATTCAACAAGGCAATATAGAAACTTGGGTACAAATAGGGGCAAGCATATGACATACTGTCTATCAAGCATGAGGATGAAAGAATTACTATCTTGATAGTCTACGTTGCCGATATAGTCATTACAGGAAATGATGAAGGTTCGATTGCCCAATTAAAGAGGGACCTATCCAATGAATTCTAGGTTAAGGATCTCAAACAAATGAGATACTTCTTGGGTATGGAAGTTGCAAGAACAACAAGGGGCATTAATGTATCATAGTTAAAGTATACCCTAGACTTGTTGCATGAGACAAGAATGTTAGGTGAACAACCCGAAGGAACACCGATGGAAGAAGGTTGTCATCTAGAGATTAAAGAGAATGGTGTCCCAGTTGACTCTGAACAATACAAATGACTTGTAGGGAAGCTGATATATCTAACCTACACACGTCTAGATATCAGCTATGCAGTTGGAATAGTAAGTCAGTTCATGATCAACCGTAGGAAGAACACATGACAGTTGTATATAGAATCTTGAGTTATCTAAAACTCAATCCAGGAAAAGGAATCTTCTTTAAGAAGGGCACGGCCAGAAACTTAGAAATCTATACTGATGCGGACTATGTAAGAGACAAGGAAACTAGAAGGTCAACTTCAGAACTGCATATATGTGTGGGGAAATGTGATGACGTGGAGAAGCAAAAGCAAACTGTAGTTTGAAAGAGCAGTGCAGAAGCAGAACTGAGAGCTGTGAACGATAGGACATGTGAAGGACTCTAGGTTATTAGGTTATTAAAAGAATTGGGAATTCCATACAAGGGCCCCATGCAGGTCTGGTGTGGCAACAAAGCCAGCTTTGAGATGACGAGAAACCTTGTTTATCATGATCAAACAAAGCATGTTGAGATAAGCTGGCACTTTGTAACATCCTCATTTTTGTTAGCATTTAGAGATAGTTGTAACTTAAGTTTTATTTAGATAAAGAGTGTATAATAAATTAATAATTTAAAAAAAACATCAAGTTCTGAAAATATTTATTCTATATAAATAATAAATAAATACAAATGAAAAAAATATCCTTAAAATAATTATTTTCAATATATGGGTATATGTGTGTGGAAATAAATCTTATTATTAAAACAAGTGAAAAAAAATGCTTTTGTTAGTATGAATATTGCATTTATTATTCTAATATTTTTTGTATAAGAAAATATTATTTTAATAAGGAAAGACAAGCCCTAGACCCTACCTTTATAAAGCCCCTCTTCCCCTCATTTCCTAGTATTCTGGCACCACACCCCCTCCACCACACAAGGTATATTGTGTTGCTATCTTCTTCTTCTAGTTTGTGATCTTGTCAAAAACAAAAAAAAATCAGACTTCCTTTACTTTCTTTAGTACCTAAGCACGCCTTTTCATGGGTGTTTGTGTATTTAACTTACTTTACCCACTTCCCTCTATTCATCATTGTTGGAGTTAGTGTGTGTATCTTCCTTATTATTCTATTTAAGCCTACTTCTCTAGATCGTGTGTGTTATTCTCTCTCAAAGTCTTTTCACTCTAATTGCACCCTGCCACTTCCTATCCATGTAAGAGTGTGTATACATATAATAAAAATATAAAAAAAAAAGAGAAAAGGGGGAAAATCCCATATTATATATAGGGTAAAGGTGCTAAAATGACTATAAACTTTTGTGAAAAGAGCAACTGTAATTATGAAATAATTTTTAGAGCAAAAATAACCATAAATATTATAAAAGAGGGCAAAAGTAACCACAATGTTGACAGACATTAACGTCCATTAATGTGAACTTTTCAGCAAATGTTAAGGTGCTAAAATAGCCATTAACTAATACCAAAAGTACAAAAGTAACCATAAACTTTTTCTTAGATGCAAAAGTAACTTCTTGAACATTAATTCATAATTTTTTTTAGCTTTTGTATTATGAGTGTTTTATTAATTTGGGGATTAAAATGACAAAACTTATGAATTAATATTCAAGAAGTCGACTTTTTTTTATTTTGACGAGAATGACGAAACGAAAGAAAATTATCTCCTAACTCCAAAAAATAAAATCCAAGGTAATTAAATCTGGACCTATCAGTGAACTAGCCAAGGTATTGGGTCAAGAGTCAGTGGATTAGATCGGAGTTAAACCGATACCAAACCGGTGAGAAATGGAAAATTTTAGGCTTATAGTATGAAATTCTAAAGGAAAAATAACAAAAAAAATGTTTTTTTTAAAATAAAAATTAAAAACTTGACCCGGATCTACTGACCGATTGGCCGATTTTTGGTCTAGTTTGGGTCAGATAACCATGATAAAATCCCTAACATTAATTATAAAATAGGTGACATTTTGAACATTAATCTAAAATGACAAAAGTAAAAAAAAAATATAAATTAATGTTCAAAAAGTCATCTATTTTATAATTAATGGTAGGAATTTTATCATGGTTATCTAATTTGAATCAGACCGAAAACCGACCAACTGGTCAGTAGATTCGGGTCAATTTTTTAATTTTTGTTTAAAAAAAATATTTTTTATTTATTTTTCCTTTAGAATTTCATACTATAAGCATAAAATTTTCCATTTCTCACTGGTTTGGTCCCGATTTAGCTCCGATCTGACCCACTGACCCTTGACCTAGTACCTCGGCCGTTTCACTGACAGGTTTAGGTTTAATTACCGTGGATTTTATCTTTTGGAGTTGGTGATAATTTTCTTTCGTTTCGTCATTCTCGCCAAAATAAAAAAAGTCGACTTCTTGAATATTAATTCATAAGTTTTGTCATTTTAATCCCTAAATTGATAAAACACTCATAACACAAAAACAAAAACAAAAATTATGAATTAATGTTCAAGAAGTTGCTTTTGCATGTAAGAAAAAGTTTATGGTTACTTTTACACTTTTGGTATTAGTTAATGGCTATTTTAGCATCTTAACATTTTGTTGAAAGTTCACATTAACGTCCGTTAACGTCGTGATTACTTTTGCTCTCTTTTATAAAAATAGTCATTTTAGCACATTTACCCTTATATATATGACCATTTTTATTCTTCTCTTTGTTTCATGGCTAGTGTTCATTCTTTTACTTTTTATGGCATTTGTTTTGTTTATTTTATTTTTCTCCCAACACTCATGGCCCACAACTTTCCTCCTTTTCTTGGGTGAGCATGTAGGTATATATATAAATATATGTGTGAGCTTGTCTATTTGGTGCATCTCCACTTTCATTGATTCAGAACTCTCCTTTTTTTGCTGGGCACTGTGGGTTTTCCTTTTATTTGTTATATATATATATATGTATGTATATATATTACTTTTAAGACCCCTCATGCCTCTTCCCTCCTTTCTATGTGATTGTGCCTGTAAATATATATATTTCACTTAATCCTATCTACAACCTACTACTGAACCCTTTTATACATTTTTTTATTTATTGTTCTTTCATTTCTCCTCTTGGTTCATCGTTTACAAAAAGAAGCTTGATTTGTGGTATGAAAATAAGCCATCTACCAGTGACGCCTTTTGTTCCATGTAAGTAGATGAGAAGAATATATATATATATATATATATATATGTAATATTAGTCTTAGAATAGTTTTAAGGCCAGAGTATGAGAAACTTTAGAGAAATTTTTAATTAATATATTAATATAGTTTATGTATGAAATTTTGTAGACTGTTATTGAGAGCTTTGGAGTAGCACTTGTGTGGTTACCTGTACGCTAGAGAGTAACATGTAACTTTGAATATTCTTCCACATACTTGTGATTTGTGTATGATTGTAAATGACTATCTTTTATAAAAAAAGGATTGAATTATATGTCTATATGTATGTATTATAAATTCTCAAGCAAGTAATGCTGCAAGTAAATTTCTTTATAACTCACTTTATTCACATAGTTACTAATTTAATTATAATTAATGTATTGTTGGATTATTGTTTCCTTTTAGGCATGTTTGAATATGTGATGATATTTTATACAAATGAAGGCATGATTTATTGTACCTTGTCTTTTAATTATATTATTGGTGATTGAATATAACTGTCATAGCGATTGTATTTGTAATGGGTTAGAGTGAGAAGGAATTTGTATGTTGAAATCTTTTACCATGTGGTATGCCTTCACTCAGTGCATAGTGTATGGCATGTAACCCCCTTCACGCTTAAGGCCGAGATTAGTTCGTAAAAATGTAATTAATGTGGAATTAGAGACCGTAATAGATTTTGGGACTTAAACAAAGTCAATCTTCCCAAAATCATGGCTTACAAAAACTTTTACAACATTTATTCATGACGGTCTCATATTCACATTTCAATACTAATGGCCTGTACAAGTTGATTTCATTCACAAATATCAGAGTATAAACAATTTCCCGACACACTCGGGTTCCATTCATTAAGTAAGGGATTTACAAAGGCACAAAGCCCACAATTCATTACCCTTAACTTGGGGATTACACAAAACTAGACTACAATCCCATTATATACAATTGTTTCCCAAAAATATCCAAAAGATATATATGATAACCAATAAAACCAAAATATACATCTAAACCGGAGCACTATCCGCTCTTCGTCACCCGTTTGCCTTTCGATCCTTCTGCCCTGTCTAAAACATGGTTTTTGGGAGAGTGAGATTCTAAGGAATCCCCGTAGTAACAAATCAATCATATAATGTACAATGATAGTGCATGTAAGCAAATCATTAACCACAACAAGCAACTACAACGGCAATTACAACGGCAATGGTTAGTATGACACATGTCATCCCTTACAATTGCTCACGTTGCATTGTATCACAGCAATCCACATAATATATTTCACCACAGCTGGGATTCATATAATGCATTTCATATACAAGCCATACAGGCAAGATACACACAGCCCACGGCTGGATTCACAAACGCCGCCCCATAGGTCGGATTCACAAATATCCATGTCGATTACGACGGCAGTTCAACGGCCGACCTAGAGATGACCACCGTCAATCCCTACACGGCTCACGCTGACCTGCTCACGCCGTAATGGACCATGGCACACAATTCACAAAATTCAACGATAAGTTATGCATGCCAAAACATCATACAGGATATGAGAGAAAAGTCACTACCTTGATCCTTCCGTGCGTGTCCTAGCGCCGGTCTCTCCCGAGGAAGGCAAATGTCAAATCCTATATTCATAATTAGGGACGAAGGGTTATATTTTATTCCAAGACTTAATTAACTTGAAACACTTAGTTTTGGTTATCATAATTGACTCTTAAGAGGCCCCAAATGCCTCTAATAAAAGCCCTAAAATGTTGGGAAACAATAGGTTAAAGATCCCTTTTCGATAACACAAAGTGCCAAAACACAGGGTTGGGCCGCGGCCCACTATTCCTTGGGCTGCGGCCCAAACATGGTTAGAAGGTCTTGGGCTGCGGCCCGCCACTCATGGGCCGCGGCCCAGAAATTTCCTGACTCTGGGCTGAACTTCAAAAAACCATAACTAATTCTAGAAAAATCGAAACGGAGTGATTCCAAAGCCAAATGAAAGGTATATAAGTCCTTTTTCAAGGAAAAATACAGCCCTTCACTGGGAATCACTACACAATTACAGAATCACCAAAAACTAACCACTACTCCAAAACAGAGTTCTGTTTTAATCCCAAACTTTGGACAACCATAAATCACAGAATACTAAACAAAATGACACAAAATATATGTCCATTTTGAAGCTTGGGATGTGAAATTTAAGACTGGAAAGTTTCATAATTTTCCAATACCATTTGGTCACTCAAAACGCTCGTGCAAGCTGACAGCGAAAAACAGAACTTAACCAAAACAGATTTTCCAACTTTTCCCAAGTGATCCAAATGAATCCCAAAATCACCAACCAAGCTTATTCCCACACAAAATCACTCAAGGAATCCAATGGTAATGTCAAAATCACCAAAATCCTATTCCATTATCATGCTTTGGGTTTTGGGCAACAAGTTCAACAAGATACCAATCTTAACCAAACTTCACATTTCAATTTCTAATCAATCTATCTATCACATACTCATTCCAAAACACCATTCTCATACCAAAAACATACCAAATGAACAGTGGCATCAAATTTTCGGATTCAGGCCAAAATTCCCAGAATTATTAACTACTTCAAATGGTATGAAACTTAGATAGATAGGTTAGTTTCACTTACCTTAGCAACTTCTCCAAAGAGAGCTCTTGATTCTCCAACAATCAATTTTCGTGTGGCACAAATCACAACCAAATGACCAAACTACACACACCAAAATGAAGCCCATTACTCAAGGATCAACATTTGTGAATGGAGTTTGAGCAAAGGAGATCATTTACTTACCCAAAGATCAAGCTTTCTTCCTTCCCTTGCCTTCAACAATGGAGAAAGAGAGAGAAGAGAGAAATGAGAGAGGGAGCACGAGAGAGAGAAAGAGATGGAGAGATGGAGTGAGAGAGAGAAAAGAGAAAAAGTGTTCCCTTGTCCTCATATGATCTCATCCAATGGCCACCACAATGTCATATGTCAGCATCTCCTTCATTCCCTCAATAAGCTCACACAAGCTAAGCACACTGGATCCCGACCCACGGTCAAGGAATCACCACCCTTGATCTTAAATACCACACATATGCACTAATATTTCCAATTTCCACTAATTATGACATTAATTAATATTGTCATAAAATACATAATAATCCCAATTAAATTCATAATTATCCACAATAATCATGATTATCCCTTAATCAAAAATTGGGATATTACATGGCACTTGTCACGGCCCCTTCTTCTATGTTTTCCTTTGGCTGGGTTTGCATTGGAGCTGTGGAACATGTGACACTTCCTTAGTTGTGTTCTTTTAAGAAGAGGAGCCATAGTCCAAACTTAAGCTCTACACCTTTGGCTAAGTGTGTCTTAAGAATTGGTGAGCTTAGGACAATCCAGTCAAATGGATAGGTTTCTGTTGAACTATGTGTTAGCTTATGGCTCCAGTAACCGGTATAAGAATGGACGGTGATATAAGGGAGATTGCATATTGCATAATTGTATATTACATGTTGAAATGGGAATACACATTGACATAATGATGGTTAAACTTGTAATTGTCTTGTATGAGGAATTATGGTATATACAAATATATATGTAACATGTTCCTTCTTTTTATTATATGTGATTTGCTTGTGTACAGTAGAAACTTTCAGTAGTTACTGAAAAGTGGAATCTCATTCCTATATATTAACTTTTTTTAAAGTGATTTTTCTTGTAGGAAGCAAGGAAAGGCACTAATGGAGTGATCCTTGAAGGCTCTTTTGTGCTTCTAAAGCTTATGTTATATCATTTTAACTTGCCATGACCCTAATGTAACCCCTTAACTTGAAAGCCATGAATATGGTTTGAAAATGTGTCACAAAATAAACAGGAGACCAATGGTTAATTCAAAACTCATTAGAGGTCTCGACTTAAAGACATGATTTGGTCCTGTGATAAAGTAGGTTTTTAAAAACTTTTCAAAACCTGCTTAATAAGGTCTCACTTTTACTTTTCGATTCTATTTGGCTTGTTTGGTGCTGTTGCATTTATTAATATCATAGTACTTAACAAAATTTCTTGACGACTCTCAAGTTATATTCATTATCTAGTATGGTTTACAGGAGTTTCCCATACAAAGGATTACATATAGATACATCCACCTTACTATATTGCACTTATAATTACAACATATACATTTATCCAAAAGTTTTCTAACCAACGTAAAAATCCTAATCTTCTTGCCAGTAGCACTAGTCGTCCTTGTTTACCAGCTTCTCCTTTGATCTGCTTGCCCTGGCTGTAGGTTAGTCATTGGAAAGAGTGAGATTCACATGAATCTCAGTTGTAACCTTTTTTTTGCTCAACAGTAGTAACATTCCACTCATATGATATATAATTTAACAAAGATTGTAAGCAATTATCACACAGCAACATTCATAATAGTATTCATAGCAGTATACACAACAGCATTCACATTTGTGACATTCGTCACTTTCGTGACATTCACAACAGCTTTCACAACTGTATACACATTCGTGACATTCGCCACATTTATCACATTCATGACATTCACTATAGCTTTTACAGCTATATACACATTCGTGACATTCACCACATTCGTGACATTTATAGTAGCATACACATTAGCATTCACATTTGATAATATGCACATACATACAAAGCATTATATATGATATAAGAGAAAGAGTCATTACCTTGTTCTTTCCGTTCATGCTCGGCACAGGTTTCTTACGCTTAGGGCAAATATCAAATGCTATAAATCAGAATTAAGGAGATAAGTTATTCCTCACTTCAATGTTTAAATAAATCTAAAACACTCAGGGTTGGTTATCATTTGGGTCCTTTAGGTGGCTATGAGAAGCTCAAACAAAAGCCTAAAGGGTTAGGGAGAGGTAACCATAAACCACTTTTAAAAAATGCAAAGTGTAGAGATTTGGGGGTTGGCCGCGACCAAGACACTCTTTGGCCGTGGCCAAGAGATGGTCAAAAACATTTTGGGCTGCGGCCAGGAACCCTTGGCCGCGGCCAAGAACCCTTTGGCGGTGGTCAAGAATAGGTCATAAGGCTTTGCGCCTTGGCCAAAGCCTTTTTGGCTGCAACTAATAACTGGTTAGACACTTTTTGGCTGCGGCCAAGATGCTTGGCCTCGACCAGAAACTAGCATATTTTCTTGACCGACTTCCAATGACCATAACTCACAACATACACATCGAAATGACACCTACTTTATGTCATTTTAAAGCTTGTCATGTCTACTACATAACTGGAAAGTTTCAGAATGTTTAGACATCATTTGACATTTCAAAAGACCATACAAATTAGCTCCCCTGCACAGAATTTTCTTTGACAAAACTTTCCAACTTTTCAAACAATGTTTCCAATGGTCCAGAATTCAACTGGGGCTATTCGCCACACTGTTTTTCACATAAAATTCAATAGAAACATGAAAACAACCAAATTCACTTTCCTTTCACATGTTCCATTTTGGACAACAAGTCTACATAACACTCATAATTGCCAACCTTCACATTCAAGACTTAAATCAAGTTCATTTATCCAAACCACAACACAAGACACCATTACAATAATCAAAACATCCCAAACTCTCTAAACCCCAATATATACTAAAATTAGGGGAAAAATCCACAAGCCAAAGCTCTCAACTAATGGCCACAATATATATATATATATATATATATATATATCAAAGAGTTGCTCTTACTCACCTCTATGAATTCCTCTAGTTGGTTCTTTGATTCTCCAACCTCTAGTTTTCCTTGAACACACAAAACAGCTCCTTTTGAAAATCTAAAATCATACAAATGAAGCTCTTAGCAAGAAGAACAAGGTTAATGAATAGGTTTTAAGCAACAGAGGTCACCTACAAGGTCAAAAATCAAGAAATAGAGCTCACATTCACAAAAATCTTCTCTCTTTCCTCCTTCACCATGGCCGACTTTAAGAGAGCTTGGAGAGAGAGAGAGAGATGCTGGTGGTGATCATTTTTTTCCAGTCTCCCCATGCCTCTTGACCGAAATTGAGAAGAGAAAGGGAGAGAAAAATGTTTGACCTTATCCTTTCTTAATTGCCATGGTTAAATTGTGCCATATGTCATCTCCTTATAGCACCACCAAAAGCAATTTACTATTTAATTACTTTAACTAATTTTATTAGCCATTTAGTTACACCTCTAGCTCTTTTAGTTAGTGATCAATTCCTTCTTTCAAGAGGAGAGGAAATTGCTGACTAATTGGCCAATAATTTCTTTTTTCCCGTTTTGCCCCTGACTAGGTCAATTTCAATTAGATTGCCACTTGGTGCATCATCTAACTTCATTTCCTCTTGCCATATGCCCTTCCCTTGTCTTTTAATTCCATTTAGACTTTTTTACCATAATTAAACTTAAATACTAGGTTTGGGTCATAATTCACACTTTATTCTCCGAAGGTACTTATCTAACATTTATTACATTTACTTTTGGAGTCATGATCCCTTATACACATTCTAGGGCATTACAACTAAGACTTCCACATTTTTCTCTGGTTTGTTAGAATTCTTTAAGAATTTGATTTAACATTGTGATGCGGGCTTTATTTGAACTGATTTTGTATTTTGATGATTTGGATGTTGAACATCCCTATTGGTGATATTTGAAATATTTTGGTTAATTATTTGGTTGTTTGGTTTGTGACGTTACAGTTTTGGTATCAAAGCCTAACGTTCTATGGCTATTTTATTGATTTTCTAATTGTTTCTTTAAACTTTTTTAAGCTTCCTAAGAGTTTCCAATAGACCCAAAACCTCAACCAAAGCTACTCCCACACAAAAACATCCAAGGAATTCAATGAAATCATCAGAATTACCAAAATCCTATCTCATTATCATGTTTTGTTTTGAATCAACATTAAACACCAAAATCCCAAAACCACCAAACTTAACATTTCAACCTCTAATCAATCTATCTATTCGAAACTCACCACAAGGTACCATTTTCATACCAATAACATACCAAATACTCAATGCTACTCATTTTTGAATTTAAGGCCAAAAATACCAAAAATTCCAAACTTCATACAATGACATAAAACATAGATAGAAAGATTGGTCTCACTTACCTTAACAACTTTCTCAAAGACACTTTTTGATTCTCCAAACTTTAGATTTTCGTGATTCCTCAAATCACTACCAATAGAGAAACTACAACCATCAAATTGAAGCTCTCACTCCAAGAAACAACATTAATGAAGTGAACTTTTCCATTAGAGGTCTTCAACTTACCTTTTCTCAAGCTTTTCCTTCCTCCTTCTTGGGCAACAATGGCCGAATAAGAGAGAGAAAATGAGAGAGAGATGGAGTGTTGGGGAAGATGAAGAATGATGATGACATACTCCCTCCCCTATGCTCAACCGAAAAGAGGGAAGAAGAGAGAGAAAGAATGCATAAAAAATGCAACATTTGACTTTTACACACACACACACACACACACACACACACACACTCCCTTCACACCCACTTTGCCACATGTCGCAATTCTATTGGCTCTCCACAAATAAGTAACAAATTAGTTACTCTAAACTCTCTATTAGCCATTTTAATTACATTTCTCATTTTTCTCTTAGTTAGTAATTAGTTTCTCTATTAATCACTAACTATTTGCCCAATAATTACGTTCTTTCATTTTCCACAAATCATGGCATATTAATTAATATTTCCACAGAACCCATAATTGTCCTACTTTAATTCGATAATTATCCTCAATAATTATCATTAGCCCTTAATTGAAATTTGGGGCGTTACAGGTTGTCCTTAGTGGTGATGTTCCATATTCCTTTTTGTTTCCTACTACTAAGTTGTTTCCTATTGATCCAAAAAATTTTAGCTATGTCTGCTTTATTCAGGATGTCCATCCAAGTGTCAATTAACTCAATCCCAAGTCCTTTAGTTATGTCTTTCTTGGTTATTCTCGAATTTAGAAAGGTTATCGATTACTCTCCTGATCTCCGTCATTACCTTATGTCTACTTATGTGACCTTTCATAAGTCTTCTCCTTTCTTCATGTCTTTGATCTTCTCTAAGTCTCCCTCCATCGTTATGAGCTTGATGAAATTTTGGTTTATTGTGTTCCTATCTTACCAGCACAAGCTGCTGTTCTCGAACATGATATCATCGATGATGATGATGTTGCCAAGGTCCTGCCTTCGCCAGTGACTGCTTTGCCGATGGATTTTGTTCATGACTCCTAGTTCTTGATCCTGCCTCCCTAGATCCTCCTATTGTTGTCCCTAACCCAATTGTCCTTGATTGTGCTATTCATCCCTTTGATGACCTGCCTATTACCCTTTGAAAAGGTACTCGTCCTCATTATCCTCCCAAAAGATATGCTGACTGTACCTATCATATCTCCTCCTTTGTGTCCTACCAACATTTATCCCCTGTTTTCTCTTCCCTTATGGCTACCTTTGAGTTCATATCTACACCTATTATCCTTTACCAAGCCTTGAATCACCCTGGTTGGCGTGCAGTGATGGAAGAAGAAATGATGGCCCTTAAAAAGGTTAGTACCTGGACTCTTGTTGATCTACCTTCTGAGAAGAAGGCCATTGGATATAAATGGGTGTTTGTTGTTAAGACTAAGGCTGATTGTTTCTTGGAACGGTTGAAAGCCTGACTTGTTGCTAAAGGGTATGCCCAAACTTATGGCTTTGATTATTCTGAGACTTTCTCCCCTATGGCTAAGCTCACCTCAATTTGTCTTCTTGTCTCTCTAGCTACCACCTATCATTGAGATTTGCATCAATTGGATGTTAAGAATGACATTTTGAATGGTGACTTCCTTAAGGAAGTTTATATAGAGCAACCACCTGGGTTTGTTGCTCAAGGGGAGCATAGAAAAATGTGCTACCTCCGTAAGTTGTTGTATGGTCTAAAACAAAGTCCACATTTTAATAGATTTTGTGGTGTGGTCAAAAAGTTTGGGTTAGGCCAAAGTAAGTGTGATCACTCTATGTTCTATCAGTAGTCCGATGCAGGCATGATTCTTCTAGTAGTATATGTTGATGATATTGTGATTACTGGGAGTAACGTTTCTAGAATCTTAGAACTTAAAGTCTTCCTTAACTCTCACTTCCCAACAAAAGACTTGGGACCATTAAAGTACTTTCTTGATATTGTGGTTTTGAGAAGCAAGAAG
Source organism: Inga leiocalycina (assembly GCA_963242795.1). Taxonomy (NCBI): domain Eukaryota; kingdom Viridiplantae; phylum Streptophyta; class Magnoliopsida; order Fabales; family Fabaceae; genus Inga; species Inga leiocalycina. The sequence goes on from OY725323.1 coordinate 78,211,234, forward strand.
GGCATCCTTTTGACTCAGAAGAAGTATGTTCTCGATCTCTTAAAGTAGACTGTAAAGCTTGGAGCTGCACCAAACAATATTCCCATAATTCTGAATCCGTTCTTGGATCTTAATGATAGCATGTTTGATGAGCTTTCTGATGACTTGAAGAAGAAAATTGATCTAGAGAAACTAAAGCAGTTTGCATATCTTGAGAGATATAGATGACTCATTGGGAAGCTGAATTATCTGACAGTAACTTGTTCTGATATAACCTTCTCGGTCAGTGTACTCAGCCAATTAATGGCATCTCCAATAGTGGCACAGTGAGAAGCCTTAGAGCATATCTTGTATGATTTGAAAGGTTCCCCAAGTTGTGGCATTCTTTATACAGATTATGGACACACTAAAGTTGGGTGCTTTTGTGATGCAGATCATACAGGGTCTAAGGCCACAAGACGATCCACTACTGGTTACTGTATTTGTTGGTGGGAACTTGATATCTTGGAGAAGTAAGAAGCAATGTGTTGTGTTAACATCAAGTGCAAAAGCAGAATATAGAGCCTTGTCATAATCAGTACAAGAAATTGTGTAGATATTTCAACTCATTAAGAAAATTGGCATCGCCACAACGTTACCTATAAAACCATGGCATGACAATAAAGCAGCATTTCATATAGCATCGAACTCTGTGTTCCATAAGTGTACGAAGCATATTGAAATCGATTGTCACTTTATTCGTGACAAGATAAAAAAGAATATTGTATCTACAAGGCACGTGCGATCAAATGACCAGCTGACAAATCTTCTGACTAAAGCCTAAAATGGGACACAAGTTGAGTATCTTTATAACAAGTTGGACATAATCAATATATATGCTCCAATTTGGGGGGAGTGCTTGAATAATCAGGGATCCTAGAATCATATCCCTATAATCAAGAATGTTAGAATAATCAAGGATCTTAGAATCATATTCCTATAATCAGGGATCCTAAAATTTATTAGAGATACTACCATATGTATATAAATAGGATACTCTTACACATAATAATATAAGAAATTCAGATTATTTTTTCTTCTCAAATTATATAGTCAAAATCAATTCCGCCTTCCGCGAATCAAACGGGCATAAGTTGTGTGTTTGACCTCCTCTAGACTGCGTGCGCCGTGTGCTTGATTGCTTTGGTGAAGGGATAGATAGTATAAAAAATTGAATAAAAAGTTGACGAAGATAAAATTTTAAAAAAAAAACAAAAAGCTTTCGATTTGGACTCTGGCGTTTGATTTGAAGTTTGAACCTTGAAGTTTCTTACTCGTGATTGTCCTGGGCCCAATAGAAAAGTCTCAGCTTTGAAATCGCAATCACGAAGGTAAGATTGACGTTGGCTCAAAGCCTTAAACAGCGAAGGTTGTTTGTTGTTTGGAGTGGTGGGTGAGTGGGACATTTCGATCTTTGTCAGAATCGCACGCAACAAGAAAAACACATCCTTCCGCCTCCACGGTGGTCGGCGGCTTGTTCTGACGAGACAGCAAGGTATTCCAAACTTCTCAGAACTTTACCTCAAAGCCCTCCTCTTCTCCGCTTCAAACAAGACTCTGCTTTCTTTTTCTTTGTGGTTTCCGCAGTCTATTTGCTGCTTTCCCTAATTTTCTTGAGTTTATAGTTCATGAGAGGGCTCTTTTGTTTTCAAATTAATTACTTCACAAACCAGAGATTGTATTCCTAGTTTATCTCGGTCCATAAGGAATCTTTCTGTTTGCGCCTTTTGGGTTGAGACAATAAGAGGCTGGGTGATGAAATTCTAAAATAACTACAATTAGGATAAATTATTGTGAAAATCTGTTGGTGGTAAAGATTTTGTCCTAATTTGTAATAATTGTGTCATAGGCCAAACTATTGCTGAAAGAATGGACGAAGGTTGCGTTTTTAGCAATTTCAGGTTTTCAAAGGCAATTTTTTGACGCTGGAAATGGATTTAAAATGCTATTTTGATTAGTACTGTCCTCTGGGTCTTTTATTTTTCTTCCACTGTGAATAGAGGGCCAGTGGATTAATTTGAGGACACAAATGTGGAAGCTGTCTACATGTTTGTGGCCTGAGATTTTCTAATAATGGAGGTGAGGTAATTTGATATTTATTTGCGAGGTGGGAGAGATAATGAAAGATTTTCAAATACCTTCCAAAACCCTTTTCCCCTCAATTTAGGGGATTTTGAAGTTGAAAGTTTGCTGTTGGCAAAAAAAGGAGCAAGTTTCCTAAAACAAGGGAGACATGAGACTTTCATTAAACCCTCTCTTACCCTCTTCTCTATTATTCCTTTTCTTTTGGATTCCTTCCTCTCGTCTCCTCTCCTCTAAACTACCGTGTGTGTGTGTGTGTGCCTATTCTGAGTTACCTTTCCTTTTCTCTCCTGGCTTCACTTTTAGAAATTGAACTTTGAGGTTGACTGTGGTTCTGAAAGCCGAAAGTTCTAGTGTTCATAATGTTTCTTGGGGGGATGCATGTAAACTCTGTAGTTTTCCAGGAAAAAGGCTTCAACATAATGCCCTTAACGCATCCATGAATGAATTGGGAAATCATATGTCGCATTAAGATTTCATCTTCTGTTAAGCTCTGGCTGCTAGCTTTGCATGTCATGAAATGAGTTAATTAGGAAGTACAGTTTCTTACAGTATCAATGAATGAGAGTTTCATTAGAATGGGCTGTTTTCCGATGTAAGTTCAATATATTTATAATATGCCTGTGGCAAGTATATCCCACCTATATAATAAAGGTAATTTACACTGACTGGCTTCTAGAAGAGCCTAGGTTATGTTTGGGATTGGAAGGGAAAGGAAAGAGAAGGAAGCCGAGAAAAATAGAAGGAAAGGAAAGGGAATTTTTCTGTGATGAATAAATGGCAACGATTCTTACCCATGCTTGAGAAAATTTTCTCTTGTAAAAGCCCTCAAATTAGGGAAACTTACCGTTCTAAAGGAGGGAGGATTTTGGTAGTTAGTTAAAAATCGTATATTCTCTTCTCTCAGATCAAATTCCCAACCAAGGGATAGGTTTCAATGAAATTGTTGTTTCCCTTCCATTTCTTTCTCCCTAGTATATTGGTCCTCCTGCACTTTGTTTCTGGACACTTGAGACATTGGATAGCAAAATTTTAAAACATTTTGAATGCTATTGAAAATTGGAAATATACATTTATGTAGTTTTCTTCGTTGGTGATCTTGTTTTTATTCTTGGTTGTTTGTTGCTGTCTGTAATGCCATACAAATATACAATATTTACGGTTTTTCATCTGGAATAAGGCTAGAAAAACTCCTGGCCTTGACACCCCCTCCCCAAAAACAACAATAGTTATTTGCTTGTGCTACCTGAATCTTCTTACTTAATTTTAATCTGTAATATTGGGTTTATGCCTTGAACTTTGCCTTGTTGAATCTATGCTTAATGCATACGCTCTGCTTTTGTAGCCTTTTGTCATTCCTATGATGACACAAGAGCCATCAGGGGAGTTAGAAAAACGCTCAAGCTCAGGGCATCTTGTAAGAGAGAATAGTGAATATGTTAGATTGGTCATATCTGATGAACCAAGGGCTATTGAAGCTGAAACATTGCAGCCTCAAGCAGAAACAAGAGTCAAATCTTTCTTGTGGTGGATCAAAGTCTTTTTATGGTGCCTTGGGATTGTTATACTTACCATTCTTCTCGTGAAATGGGGGCTCCCATTTGTTTTTGAGAAGGTGCTTCTTTTTTCATGACAATTTTTGTTTTAATTGACATAGCTCCTCTAGGATGTGGGTTTCAATAATTAGACAAATGCAATTGGCTTTCCATCTGATGTGCAAACTAATGCATGTACATTTACTGATGCATACGCTTGCTGATATTTCTCTTTTTGAGATGTATTACATCAGTATGAAATCAAATTAAATCTTTAGATAATTCGGGAGAAATTCTTATCTTAGGTAGGCATAGTCTAAGTAGAATTTGTGGACCATGCTAATCATGAAATGACATTTAAGATGTAACTATGGTAGATTCACTTTTCATTAAGACCCACCCCTAACATGCATGAAAATCTCAATTGTTTGGTTTACCTATCTTCTATATATTGGAAATTTTTTTTAAAAAAATAAAGGAGATGATATTCTAATTCTTTTGGAATGAAGGAAATGCTTGAATGACCTATTCATGTTCTAAAGTTTTATCTTTTTCAATGTAGATTCTTTACCCAATCATGGAGTGGGAAGCTACCGCCTTTGGCCGTCCAGTTCTTGCCTTAATACTCATTGCTTCTCTGGCTTTATTCCCTGTGCTCTTGATCCCTTCTGGCCCTTCCATGTGGCTGGCCGGGATGATTTTTGGTTATGGCCTTGGCTTTGTCATAATAATGGTTGGAACAACGATTGGCATGGTCCTTCCTTACTTAATTGGCCTATTGTTCCGTGACCGCATTCATGTAAGTCTTCATATTTTAACCAATGGCACTTCATCTCCAAAATGTTGGTTTAATTATTATTTTTTGAAATAAACATATAAACGTGTGTGTGTGCAGCAATGGTTGAAGAGATGGCCTCAGAATGCTGCACTTATTAGGCTTGCTGGGGAAGGGAGCTGGTTTGATCAATTTCGTGTGGTTGCTTTATTTAGGATTTCTCCTTTTCCCTATACTATATTCAATTACGCAGTAGTGGTGACAAACATGAGTTTTTGGCCCTACTTACTTGGATCAATAACTGGAATGGTTCCTGAATCTTTCATCTACATCTACAGGTTTGTTCTTTTCTTTTTTCCTTATTTTAATCAATGGTACAGTGAAGTTCCTTTTGTGTTTGGTAATATCAGTTTCTCCATTAGGGAAAAAAACCATTTGAAGAAATGTCTGAAATTTTTTGACTGAACCTCATAAAAACCGTCTCAACTTCTCCTGTTTCTTGTAGAGCATCTAGCATCTAACATTTAATAATTGCACCTAAGTTTTGTTCTTTAATTATGGAGAGTGCTTCACTTAGGCGCACACCCAAGCTTGCTGGGAAAGAAGGCGCAATATATCAAAGAAGTAAGGAAAGAAAGAAAAAAGATTAATTAGTATATGGTAAATACTAAATGGCACATTTCACTTTCTTCCTTGCTATGAAGCACTGACAGTTGCAAAAAGATCCGTGTGATTGTCTAACATGTTGAAAAATCATACTACCTCCGGTTCTTAATACAAGAATCAGTTGACTTTTATTAGAGAGATTAATAAAGCTAAATAAGTTACATTAAAGTATTTATATTATCGTTTTTCTCCAAACTAATTTGCCTGATTTATAAACTGATATATAATCTAATAATATACAACATATGTTATGATTAAGTAATTTATTTGGTTTTTTTAATCTCTTCAAAAAAAGCCCATTAGGTCTTATATTAAAGACCAGAGGGAGAGTATTAACCACAATTTCTCCATTATATGATCTTGCCCAATGGGATAGGCATATGTAGAATACTAATGATAACATCATATACATTGGATGGTTAATTTTTGTGCTGTAGAGGGAGAATCTGCTTCCCTCCTTATACCAAACGCTCGCTAATCAATTATTCTGTTTTCATCTTATATGATTCGTCAATGTCTATTTTCTCACGTTTGTCAAATTTCGAGCAGCGGTCGACTGATAAGGACCTTGGCTGATGCACAGTATGGGAAGCATCGGATGACAACAGTAGAGATCGTATACAATGTTACTTCATTCGTAATTACAGTAGTTACCATTGTTGTCTTCACTGTATATGCAAAAAGGACTTTGAATGAACTGAAAATGGCAGAGGCTGCTGAACAGGAAGCTGCCTCTTCTTCTGTCTCAGGGAATGTTGGTTCTGAGATGGAGAAGCTTCCCCTTGAAGGGCCTAAGCAGCACAGTTCCACTATTTTATGATGCTGTTTTGTACTATATATTAATGAATATCTGTAAAATCTGGTGCAGTGTCAAATTATTATTGTAATTTTGTTTTCTTTTATGCCTATACTGTGACCTATGATGATAGCTAACTTGTAATTACGAAGTGAGATAGAGAAACAATAGCTACTGTATAATAAATTAGTATTGTAAGCTGAGGAGCAATAATAGTTACGCCAGTTCCAAATTTAATTAATCAATATTCAAAATGTTGTACCACTAGGGGAATGGTGACTATTTTTCTTGGGTAAAAAGTTGCAATGAAGGACCATCATCTTTTAATATCCATAGAGAAACATTATGAACAAGTTCAGAAAAGCTTTCTGTAAGGTTATGAAAAATATCATTAGAGTTGAGACAGTTATTATATATACCAGTAAAATCACAAATAATGAAAGGTTTTCATTTGTCTCTACTAGTGGTATACGTATATCCATGTAAATACAAGCTTGATTTGGCATGAAGCTAGTGCATGTCTTGTACGTTGATGATTGCATCTCGTGAAGCAAGAGGAATTTGGTTTGGGTGCTTGAGCATGTTGTCTGCATTGAGCCCACCATCTGTGTCTCGCTCACGCCCCCATTTGATGACAGCATTCTCAACATGCTCTTGGAACATTCCCCTCTTAAATCCGCTGCCCATCTGAGTCACTATTGCATACAGAGGCAAGGTGCTGTAGCTGCACAGCACTTGAACAATCACACTGCGAGCCACCAGCAACAAGTGATGAGTACAACCCTAGCATGTTATGTATGTAATTTGTGTGTTACAGACATTACCCCATTATCAGTCTTGGGATGACGTAAGCTATTTTCTCCATTATGCATGAATCAAATCCATAAGTGCACTGTGAAGAAATGAGACAACATAAATAATTTTAAGGGAAGAAGAAGAATACAATCTTGCTCGGTGTAAGGACTTGTATTTCTGCATGACTCACCCAAATCCAGAAGAAGAATGCAATCTCAAAAGAGTTTTGAAACAGGATGAAGTGAATTAAGTCGAGCACAAGGCGAGGGCTATTGAACCAAAAGAATTTATCAGAAGGCTTCACTTGCGTTTTTGCTTCCTTCTCCTTCTGTTGCTGTGCCACTTCCTGTTCCTCTGCTCTCTTCTGGTCTGACTCCTGAGCCAAACGGGCAATTATGTGCTCTAACTTGGCCCCCACTAGTAGCAGAAGCTGTTCACATCAATGCAAACCACCACGATCTATAACTCTTGAAAAACAACATGTTTTTATATATCATAGGAATACAAACAAGATGTTATCATGAGTGATTCTGATAACTAACTAATTCTATTATGTTCTGTTGTTTAGCAAAAGGACTTTTGAGCTTTTGAAATTGTAAACCAAACACTCCCTATAGTTCTTTAAAACTTTTAAAATCAAACTAATAATCTTTCTGTAGGAAGTACTGTGTTGTCTTTGTTCTATGAGCATAGGAAGAATTTCTGCCCAAAAATAAATAGAACATAGGAAGAATCCAAGTCACTCACTACAACCGGTAGAAAAGCTAACCAGAAGTAAGTGTGCCACCCTGCACAACGACATCACAAGTGGTTAGACTATAAATTGCAATGTGTATTTCGAACTTCCAACTTCTGACTTGAACTCCCAGCACTATTCATGAAAGTTCATATTTGCACATTTCTTTTTCATCTAAATGTAATTTATACAGTTCAGATTTTACAATTATTTTTTACATGAAATAAGATTCAAAATAAACATATTTTGCTGCTAACACTTTAAAATTAATGATTTCATTTGTGAGATCAAATCTAAACGATTCAAATGAAATGAGCACACTTTGCTTATCTCTGAACTTGTGTAGTTGAAGATGGTTACCTGCAATGTTGAGCAGCAAAAAGAGAACAACAAAGAGCCAGAGGTACCAGCTGTGAAGCACAGAAAAAGGGGAAAATGATTGGAGGCTTAAACTTCCAATTTATTGGTGTCAAGTTAAATAACTAGGGGGATTGTGAATTGTGTGTCACCTTATGCCCACTACTTTTTTGAAGTCAATTTCAAGTGTCTTCATGATGTAATTGTGAAAATCAAATTCTCGTTGGCTTCGCCAATGTTCCTGAATAATTCAGAATGAAGCGAACAAGTTAATAGCGTGAAAGAAAGAAATCTAGCAAATAAGTGAATGACAACGTAATTAAATGTTAACCTTGATAAATGCTTGCCTCATAGCAATGTAGTCAGATTCAGTAACAGAGCCGTAAAATTGCTTGCAGAATGCTATCTGTCCCTCAACAAAACTCTTCATCAGTAATAAACCATCAATTTTATTTGCTTTTCTTTATCAGGCGGTACAAGAATTAAATGAACGCCCCATATGCTTTTCTTTATCAGGTGGTAGAAGAGTTAAATGAACACCCCATAATGCTCAAGTAATGTTATATGTTTGTATGTTACTGATGCAAAGTTGTTGGAAGAATGATAATATATGCTTATTCAAAAGTTTCATTCTCTGTTGTATCTCATTTTCTTGCATGTCAATATATGTTTGGCATTAATTTTGAAGCATACCAGCCATCCTACAACAGCAGCCCTTCTCCAAAATCCATCAGCATGCTTTTTGAAGAATTCATGGTGATGGAGATCTTGAGCATCTAATTAAAACACAAAGGGAAATAAGTTTAACATTAGAATCTAAATGAAAGATCCAGGCCTATCTCTGACCTTTACTAAAAGTTCAACTTACGCCTTTTATTTGCCTTCATATTATGTTCCCAGGTTTTCCACTGACGAATCTGATCAATTTGGTAATAATTTTCATTACTTGACAGCACATAATTAAGCTTTGTATCAAAATATTAGTATGCAATGCATTACCCTTGCGCCTCCAAGAAGCAGTGTGGTGACGCAGAATACGGCATGTACAATAGCCAACACAAAGATGAAGATGTGCAGATGATGTAGTGACTCTAACGACAACAACGGAACCCTCCCCTGCTTTGCCAACCAATATATTATAAGTCGGACAGTTTATCATTTCACTTCACATATAACACAAAAATAAATAAACAAACAGAAGCAGAGTAAATTCTTATACCTCTTTTCTGCAGTTCCCTGAACCGTCTGTGGTAGAAAGAAGGCGTCTAGTGTTGATGATAGTGTCATAGTGCTCGGCACCTTTCTCAGACTCACCATGCCTCTTGCATGGAAGCATGTGGTTTACAAGGTGCGGTGAAATGCAAATGTGGCTTATTACATTTTGGAACACAGTTAATAGAAGGGAAATGAACCCTAAAAGCATCAGCTCTGCTCAACACGCGTCGGCCAAACATTGGTTAGCCCAAACAACCATATAACAGATTCATGACATGATAAAGATTTAACTTTGGGGACACATAACTCGCGCAAATTATATTAGATCTTCTCCCTATTGTATTCCAGGAATTAAATGAAAACAATGAAGGCCTTTCGGTTAAATATAAAAGGTGTGCAAAGAAAGGATTAATAAGCAAATTACCGTCTTTCAGTTTTTGCAAGGCAGCATTTAGTGCATCTTGTTTTTTCTTCTTCAAGACCTATTACATTCACACCAACAAATATCAAACAACTGGAAGGAACAAAAGGAAGAGTGATGCAAATCAGAAATTTAGGATAAACTCAATATCATAATAATCCATCTTCACTTCACCCATATCTATGACTGACTTATTCAGTTATTTGTAATTTCATCTCCGCCAAGAACTTGCCGACGAGGTTACTTGTTTAAGAGGCTTTTTCCACTAAATGCTTTTGGATTGAATTTAAACGCTAAAAAATAAGACGTCATTCAAGGAATGGACTAAACCTGGTTTGTTTGTTTGTGTGTGTGTGTTTGGGAAAATGAAGAAGGGTTACAGTATGAGATTATTGGTACCACTCCAAGCTTATGAAGAGCACGCTCCACACACAGAGAGATGAAGACAATGAAGGAGCAGATAACAGCAACAATCCATGTCGGTGTATATTCCAACGACTCGTTTGGTATTTCTTCCATATCTTTCTTCCTCGCAACTCTCCTCTCTGTTTGAGTGTAGGAGATGCGGAGACAACAATCTTCAGACCTGGGGAGTTTTAATTTTGTCCCTTATTACTTACTTGGAATGGCTAAGTTTCTTGATCAAGCATAAACAGAGAAGCTAAGAACATGGGAATGTTCCAAAAGCAAAAGGTTTGTACAGCGAGAATGGAGTTGGCACAAAAAAGGAATCAGATTCGTCATCCATCATAAGTAAAGCGCAGAGCAGAATAGACCTTTTGGAAAAATATGGCGCGTTTCACACGCTTGTCCACTATATCAAATAAAGGGAAGACGAAATTTTTATAGCCATATGAGAAAACTCACAACTAGAGGCATTTGATGCTTCTTCATGCCCACTGCGTCCAAAGGCAATTTCAAAATGCCTATGCTTTTTATAGATACCTCGTGTTATATTGAAAAATTCTCTTACCGTCCAAAGTCATAGGAAGCGTGCATTCTTTAAGGCCTATTTTTGCTACCAAGAAAACTATATTATTTCAAATACTATTTCCAATTATGGCATCAAAAACGAGAATCTATGACATGTAATATTATGTCATTTAAGATCCTCAAAAAACAAATTAAAGATGATATTGTAGTAAATATCTCCTAGATTTTACAGCATAATCGTCAAAAGCCAAGGTAATAGATAGTAATGCAACTCTGGCAACTACAACGATTCGCAAGGGTACACGTGTGCACGGGAGACTCATTTTAAGCTTCATTAAAATTTTGAGGCCACTGAACTCATGGAACCACTCATACAATTGCCCATAATTGTGTGTGCTCAAGTATTGGAAATAACATCACTTTGTACCACCCTGCTTGTGAATGCACGACATAGATTCACCGGCACCCCATTAATTTAAAACAACTCGAGACAATCTTGCACCATACGAAAGAAGTAAAGAACAAAACCAAACTTGAGAAGAGAAGGAAGTTATTTATTATGAGGATGAAGTTAGAGTAACTGTATACGTTTGACAAAACTGGGGAACAACATTCAACAATTGGGATTAAAGAATACAGTATTTGATACACATACATACATACAACCAAAAGTTGAAACACACTCTCAAATAACACTAACGGCTTCTTCAGGGCAATTCTGAGCTGACAATTGGCCGAGACAAGAAGACAAAGCAGGTCTAATTCCAACTGTTGAAGGATAACTATAAATCATGATTTCACTCAAGTGGTTTTGGACACAGGTCAGGGTTTCCATGGTGCGGGAGGTGGAGGGGGCGAAGGAAACATAGGGGGAACAGCTGAGAAAATAGTATTCTTGTCTATTCCACTTGTAGAGCTTTTGTCACCTGACAGGGCCACAAGAGCAGCCACTAAGCCCGCGTTTCCTGCTAGCGTTGGTTCTGTGTAGTTATAGTTAGTACGAACATCGTGGAAACCATCATGCTTGTCAGGGCCAGCAACCATGGCTCCAACAAGTGTATTTGGGTTTGGCCTTGAACTGTCCCTCCATTTCCATCCTCCTGTACAGCTGTACCTAACCTTATTCTTCGGTATTGACGCACCTCTATGGTGCACATGTTTCGGATAGCGATTTCCAAAACCCACAATGTAGCTCATTTTTCGAGGATTCTTCCCAAGGATGTAGTCAATCTACAAGAATGCCGGCAAAAGGTTGGATCAGTGAAAGAGTTAGATTCCAAACATGCTGTGTAAGGGACCAGAATAGGGCGCACCTGGGTCTTGGCAAAGTCCCGAAGAACATCAGTTGAAAAGAAATTGGGCCCACAATACCATCCAGGAGTATCAGCAGCATCAAGATAATCACTATAAAGGGTAGCCAAAAAGGCTGCGTTCACAACATATTGAAGAGGCTGCGGATTACCATGGTTCAACTGAATCAAGCCCCCTGATAAAATAAAGATAGTTAGAATAACAAAAATTGAACGTTTGAAGGAGATCGAAATCTTCACCTTTAGTTCTGTTAAAGCTTGTAAAAACTGGGAGGTAGGAGCACATTACAATGCTTGTCTGATTGTGAAACGTCCTTAAGATCTCCTCATAAGGATACCCAGGGCTCAAGAACAGCCTCAAACGACTCAGAAGAACCTAATGACAAAATAACAAGATTGAGAGGAAGATTAACAAGTTTATGTTTATGGAGCACGGCATATATAATTAAGAAACAAGGTGCGCGAGTCAAAGTACCTGAGCACCAGCGAGCTTGTTGTCCCAGCTGAGTACACCATTATCAGAGCCTCCCCAGAAGGCACCGGCATGCTTGGCGAGGCCAGGAGCGGTAGCAAGTTTTAGATAAGACGAGTTTCCAGTGGCATAATACATCCAAGCACCTCCCCACACAAACTCATCCCAGTAACTAGAGGAATTGTAGAATATTGCAGCTTCTGAATCACCCCCACTGTATCGGCCTCTCTGTTCCCTCGCGAACTTGAAGAGCGTTGTGGCGCCGTGAACAAGTTTCTGGGAATAAGCCTTTTTGTCTTTGAAAACAATGGATGCAGAGGCTAAAGCAGCAGCCATTTCTGCTGCAAGATCTGAACAACTGTGACATTCGGTTACAGGTCGATCATAATCGATGTCCTCCGGCCGCATCCAGCAGTAATGGTCATTCGCAGTTGTGCTCCCTTCAGAAGTATCCCCTGACCCGACCTGTCAAATTAAAATTAAATTTAAACAAATACTTGAACATTTTCTATCTACATCACGGAAGGAAGCATATATTGCTTACTTGTGCGACAAGTGTCGTTATGGAGTCAGCAGAATTATTGAAGGTTTTGAGCAAGTAATCTGTCCCCCATTTGATTATCTCCTTTACGTGGTCGAGTTCGCCGGCGGCTTCATACTTTGCTCTATATTCAATTACAGTCCAGCTCAACATGGTCATGGCAAAAGACGCCGGAAAATTGAACTTGATTGCATCTCCAGCATCGTAATAACCACCCACCAGATTCTTAATAGTCGATGAATCAGAATTCCCGTCTTGCAGACATGAGTTACCTCTCCATGATACATTATTATGCTTGGGGAGTTTTCCCGCTGCAGACGTACGTACAGAAAAGAAAGGGAAAATAAGTAAATGAATTTTTTTATGGGTATAGCAAATCTGTAAAAGGAATACTGTAGATTAAGATCAAATCATATCTTACAAGTCCCACAAGCTCTAACCAAACACCAAGGTGAAGAAAAGAAAGAAACACTGAGCAAACAGAGTGCTTCCTTATATCTACATCAAATCATAAGGCACTAAATGCAACGATGCATAAAAACCAAAACCATACGGATGCATTTCGCCAGGTAGGACAGAATAATTTAAACTGCACTTAAATGATAGAGGATATATTTCGTCACAGCTATCAGTTCTTATTAGCTGAAGGGAAAATCAAGAGCCAGCAGAAAAATGCAGCAACAAATTAAAGAGGTCACTCACATTTTTGAGCGTTGAAGAACATAAGGGCCTTTTGGAGGGCGAAAGTATAGTTATCAGTAGGACCATGCTTGTGATGGTGGCGTGGGACGGCCTTGACGATGAGGGTGATGAAGCCAGCTAAGAAGGCTGATACCAGAAGCGTACCAACCGTCCAAACAAACATCTTACGGCTAACGATAATGCATCCCAGATCTACGTACTTCTTCTTCTTCTGCTCGGTCGGCCCCAGAAGCCAGCTTTGCTGCGTCTCATCCAACGGTCGAGACAAAGCGGCTCTATCAATATCTTGCGTATTCCGGCTCCGATCATCATCGTTCGCGGTGGAGTCCGTAGCATTAATCTCGAGCGGACCACCCCACGGATCCCTCCCGTACATACTCGTCTTGAGCCTCAGCTAATGTGAGTGAAAGATAACACACACAGATATAAGGAGTAAAGGCTAAAGATGTATCAAAGCAAAACAAAAATTAATGAGCACAGAATATCTCTGAATCTCTGCGGATTGAGAGTGGAAGGAAGGTGCAGTTGAGATAAGCTAGCAGGTATATGCATGGGATGCACCAACTGTCAATCTGTTGGTGTTCTGTCATGTTTGATGTTTAGAGCAAACTAATAATTAAATAATGTTTTGCTTGAATTAATTAGGAAATAGTTGAAAAGGTTTTGAACATTTTGGTGCTTGGTAATTAAGGTATGCTGATACTACTTTGGTACTTAGTAACGTCATGTGGTTGAGACTCTGCTTTCATATTGAACTATACTTCAAGTCCAGAATAATTCAATTCTCTCCTGTTTTTGAAACAATAACATATTTTCCCTAATATTAAGCAGTCTAAATATAATATTCATTCTTTTAAGAAAATCAGAACTATAATTAAAAAATTGGCATCTATAAACTTTGAAAATACTTACGCCTTTAAAAAAATTTTAAATTTCAATGTTTGGTTTGGGTCATTAAATATATGTCTATTTTTTATAAAAAAATTAAATATATGTCTATGTTTAAAAATTCAAGAAATTGTGTTGAAGATACTGGCCAACTAGCTCGTTGAGAGACAATGACAGTCCATCTGTATGGTCCAAAATCATCCCTCTCTTTTTGGCACAAAAAAAACATGTCCTTCTCTCTCTCTCTCTCTGGAATAAATATATTTTCCTTCTAAATCTTGGGAATAAAGTTTTTCAATTTGAAATTTTGAGGGAGGAAGCTATCTATGCCTCTTAAACATGGTTTTGAAAACCAGACCGGATCGACCGGTTAAGGTCAGAAACCGGCCTACCGGTGGTCCGACTATTCGGTCTGGTGGTCAACCTCAATTTAACCGGTTTTTATATGGTTTGATTGGTTTTTATACTGTTCAACCAGCTTTTTTGATTTTTTAAATCTTTTATTCAGAATTTTATATAAATACCCCTGAAATCTTCACTTCCTCACCGGTCTAGCTCCGATTTGACCCCAATCTGACTCCGATTTGATCCACTGACCCTTAACCCAGTACCCCAGCCGGTTCAGTAACCGATTCAAATTTCAGAACCTTGCTCTTAAATGGGATCAAAGTGCTATTTTCTTGCTGAAATGTCAGTTTCTAGGAAGAAAGTGCAATTTTTCATGTCTTATCAACAATTGAGTAAAATATTGGTTTTAACACTATTAAGAAAAAGGCTTATATATAGGCGGAGGCGGTTTAAAAACTATGACTAATGACATTTTTGTAAATATTGATATAACTTAAGATCAGTCACACTTCCAAGTGATCTAAATAATATTTTTTAGACCGATTATATTATAATCCAGTCTCAATAAGTATTAAATATTATAAAAATTTAAAAATTTAAATTCTTTTAAGACCGGTTGCTAATACAGCAGATGCATGCATGCATTCATACATACATACATACATACATACATACATACATATGCATGTACTGCCATCTTCAAGAGAAAAGATTAATGAAAAAGTTTCAATCTTTTTATATCTTTTGATCGGTTCCTATTATTTCTTGTTAATGATCTTGATCAGTTCGTTATATGATCATTCAAATCAATTAAGTTCTTATTTCTAAATTTTGTTTCTTAAATTTAATTTCTCTATTTTTAAAAATTACTTATTAAACCAATTGTCCTTAAAACCAATCTCATTATGATTTAAATATATATTTTTAACATATTTAGATCAGATGTAAGGAGGACCGGCCTAGGAAAGTTTGTTTTAGTATATATAGTCACTTTCGCGCTCATTAGACTTCATCTCTCGACTTGTAGAGCCTTGTGTGTGCTCTTCCTCTCTCTGTTGCCTGCGTCCGCCGTGCTCTTTCTCTCTTTCTTTGTGCCATCATGATGGCTTGGTCTTCCTTTCTGTTAGGTCTCCTTCTCTTTTGTCACTGCTATCCTCTCATGTTCGACGACCATCATTGGCTTTTACAAACCCTCGCTAGTAGTCGTTTATAAGCGTTTTCCTTCATTGCCTTTGCTTACATAGAGGTTTTAATCGGTTGTTCATGCTGCTTACTCATTTTCATTCTTTGTCAAAACCCTAAGTATGTACTTGCCAAGGAAAGATAATGGTAGACCTTACATTGATGATATGGGTTTTCTCAAGACTTCCTATTGTCCAGGTGTGGCTTCGGCGTCAATGTTGAACTTACTTGAGGTACCTTTTCTTCCCTCCACAATTTTTGTTCATGATACATTAAAGTTTATATTTTTTGTATTACATCCACACAAATGACAAGAATGTTGCCCGCTTGTATGTTTGTTCACTTGAATGAGAAAAATTTTTCTGCTTGCTCAATATTTTCTGTGTTTGTTGCAATGTGTTATATGCGATTTTTTGTCCATGGAATTTGTTTTCATTGGATTTGCAAAATTTCCTTTATGACTATGATATTATCATTATGAGAATTAGAGCTGGAAAATGGGTTGGCTTGTCACGGGCTCAAGTCTAAACTGGCTCGTTTAGGCCTGAGTACGGAAAAAGTATCAAATTTCAAGGCCCCGCCTTTTTATTTAGGGCTTGTTTGGTACGAGGGGAGGGGAGGGGAGAGAAAGTGGACGGAGGGAAAATTTTTTTGAGTTAAATTTAAAAAAATTAGAGAAGTAGGGTTAACAATTTTTAATTAATTTTTCTTACTCTTTTATCTTATATATTCTCTTTATTAAAATTTTATTACCCCACTTCTTCAATATTTTAAAATTCAACTCACAAAAATTTTTTCTCCCCTCCCTTCCCCTCTAAATCCCTCACACTAAACAGACCCTTAAGGACCAAGGACTGGTCAGCGAGCTTTAGGCTTGTATAACACATTTTCACTTGTTTTACATATTTTTAAAGAAAATTAAGTTAGAACAATAAAATATCTAATTTTAAAAATAAATATTATCAAAATTTAAAACATCAAACATTATCAATATTTAACAACACACACAAACACTAAGTTCAAAACCTATTGTCCACAATCAAATAAATAACTAGATAAAGTCATGAACCATAAACTAAACACTAAATAATATGAATAAGATTATCATTTTCTTCTCCATAATCCCTTTTAATATATAAGAATGATGATTAGTCTGGTTTAGGTAATAAAGATTATAATTTTTTTAAAAAAAAAACATTAACTTGAATGCGGCCCTATAGGGAGCCTTTTTAGGCTCAACTCTATTTTGAGATCCTAAATTACAAACTTGACCCTTGACTTAAACACACTTAAAAGGGCCAGCCCAACAAAAGGTTGGCATGTTTTATGATTCTATTGAGAATGATGTAATTCTTATAACATCAAGTTTCACAAATCTATACTAATATTTCTAAACAAGAATGTTGCCTGTTGTATGCATGTTCACTTGAATGTGAAAAATTTTTCTACTTGCTCTAAATGTTAAAGTTTTTCTACTTTTGCATAATATATTCTCTGTGGCTATTTAAGGTTATTGTATGCAAATTTTTTTCCATGTAATTCATGATGATTGGATTTCATTTCATGAACTTGTAGTTATGAGAATCATACGATTTCATTTAACATGAACACATCTTGGTGCTTCTCATGATGTAACATAACATTGATATCATATAACATGTTATCTAATGTTCTGCTATATCATTAGAAGTATCAAGTCCATGGTCTTTTGATATATTCATGTTTAATGAAATGGTATCATTATCATCATCATGACAATTTTTTACAAATCCAATCATCACGAAGTTCATGGGCAACCAACATATATTTATTTGTTTATGTGGTTGTTTAATTGAATATTGGTTGTTATGCCTTTGTTCTTTTCCAAATTTTGTTTGTTTGGTTGTCCCCCCTTAAAAGGGCTTAGATCATTATTCTGTGTTGGATGAGAGTGTTGATTGTAATTTTAACCTCGATGTTTGGGAGCTGTTGATGCGCGGTTCATATTAACATTGTGCAAATTTTGTTTCCACAGAGTATCAATACTTTGATTTGTGATGATTGATTATAGAATGTGGGCAATTTTGTTTTAAACACCTAGATTATTGACATTGTGCAAATTTTGTATCCATAGAGTATCAGTACTTTGATATAGGTTCTTCTTACTAATGAAATTTTCAATGAAGGATTTTTCCAAATTTTTTCCTAAATAAATATAAGTATATTACTATCTTGAAAATTTTCCTAATAATAAATTAACTTTTTTTAAAAAAAATTTAATATTTCTCTTAACATTATAAGAATATATGCATATAATATATACCTATTATTTAATAAGAGTCATATCTTTTTCAATCTATTTTCATCTAAACTTATTTTTCAAATAACAATCCAAATAAGTTTTAGTTTGGAAAAAAAGCCTCTTCTACTACCGATAATCCAAATTTAAATTATATTACACTATTTAACTTTTACTCAATCTTGAGTTTTCAAAAACCAAAATTGAAGAAAAGTCACTTTCACCCTGCCAACCCAAATGCACACTTGTTCAATTCACAAATATGTATCATTAATGGACAACTTAAGTATATCAAATTAATAATTTCTCTTTAAAAGTTTACTAAGTCATTTTCATTTGAATATGAAGAACTTTGCTGACAACTTTCTTACTCAAATTAACTTCTTTTTAGTTAATTGAGGACTATATCATAGTAAATTTGATAACCGCGCTCACAACTATTTTATAATAAATTGACAAAAGTTCTTTAAAAAACTACATAAGTTATTACTTTAGGGGAAATTTCAGTTAAGGACCCACTACAGAGAATTAATTTCAGTTGACACCCAAAAGAATCTAATCTTCAGTGCAGTCCCGTGGCCCTAAAATGAAATTAATTCATTACGTAAAAAGACAAAAATGACCCTATCTAAAAGAAAGAAAAAGAAGCTATGGATGAAAAAAGAGAGAGATTCCAGTGCCAAATACATCACAAGCATAGGAGTGTCTACCATGGGTTCTTGAGATGCTAGTAACTAATGGAATCATGATTTAATAACATGAAATCGTTTGACTCAGCTATCTCTCTTGCTGAATCCAAGTTTTGTGCATAGACCGTAATGGGTGATCGTGGCAATTGGAGTCTCATCGTTGATTTATGCTAGTTGGAATCACATCGGGATTGAGGTAAAGTCTGAACTTTTCTTTTAGAAAAGTCCTATCTTCTTTATCTGAAGTTGTAAACACATGTAATTTGCAATGGGTACATAGGCCGGTGAAATGGGTATGGAAGGAATGAGTTATTTTTTATGGTTCACAGAGTGAAACACTTGAAAACGGGACTTTTTGAAGCTCCAATGCTTTCTTGTTCACCAATTAATTTGTATTGTTGATCTTATGACAATTGCACTTGGTTACAAAGGGTTAAACACTTGCAAATCGGATTTATTGAAGCTCCTATGTTTTCTTATTAACCAATTAATTTGTAGTGTTCATTGGATAATTGGATTTGTTTTTAAAAGTTAAACACTTGCAAATTGGACTTGTAGTTGATATATCTATGTTTTATTGTGAACCAATTAATTTGTCTTTTTATTTTCCACCAATTAATTTGTCTTGTTCACATGACATTTGCACTTATTCTTGCAAATCATTGTACCAAAATCTGTAACAAAAATAAATTCATATTAGAAACAATTTTACTTTACATCATGAACAAGTAGATTAGTCTTATAAATAAGTGGAACATTCTTATGAACAAGATAAAATAATTTCTTAACTACTATTCATTTGCAAGTGTTTTATATATCATGAATAAGTATAATAGTCTTATGAAGAACCATTTCCAACTTTGAAAATAGAGCATCCAATCATGAATCACGTTGTCTAATTAAACCCATAATTCGTATCGCCACAATCCTATTTCCTGTTTGCTTTCTATTTTCTATCAGAAATTTCACGCGGAAGAATCGGTGTCGACAGCACTATCTTTCTAATCATTAATATTGATCTATGACTAGTTCATCATATTAAAGAGGCTAAAGAATGTGGATTTGGAAAGGTAGGAAAAACACTTGAAAACCAAAAATACAAAGTTGCTTATCTGCAATCTATTATTTTACCCAGAGCATAATTGTAGCTCTTTTTGCTTCAAAGATACCAACAGTGTTAAAGTAAATTGATAAAAGTGGCATTACTGGCTTACTGCCCATTATTCATGCCATGAGGGTGATTTCAACAAGGTGGGATAAAGATTTCACATATCCGACCTAGATAATAAAAATGAAGACTTTTCTATGGGGCAGCCACATTATAATCACCCCCTAGATCGAGATATGCAAAACACCTTTTTTATCCCGTAGTAAGTTAAGTTTTTGTTTGTGAATGAATTCATTTGCATTCGAAACCCATTATAAAAACCAAAAATAAACACTGATACTTGATATTAGCACAGAGCATTAGAGCATAAGAAGCCAGCACAAAAGGGCTTGTTTGGTATGAGGGATTTGAAGGGAAAGGGAAGTATGAGTTGAATTTTAAAAAATTGGAAAATGAGGTTATAAAATGTTAATAAAAGAAAGATGTAAAATAAAAGAGTAAAAACAATTAATTAACAAATAAAATGGTATAATTTTGGATAAAGGGGAGGAAAGGGATGGGAAAGTATGGGAGAGGAGCTGGCTTCCTTTGCCATAACAAGTTAGTATCACTTTAGGACCCCGAGATTGCAATGAGGTTTTATATTCTTTTAGGTGCCAGCTGAAATTAATTCTCTGTAGTAGTTCTTAACTAAAATTTTCCTTTTATTTTATACTCCATTCGATTTTTAATATAAGACATACTTACCTAATTTGATTAGATTAAGAAAATTAGTTAAGTTAGTTAATATAACATGTATTTTCTAAAGTGTCATAGTCATCATCCTTAATTCCCTTATTCCTTCTCCTATTTGATTATTGTAAAGGGAGCATTAATAGGGATAAATTATAAAACAATTGACTTATATGAAAAATAGATATTATATTTAAGACTAAGATAAACTCTTTAAATAGATCATACAAGCAAAGGAGGGGGAAGGGGAGTATATGCTTAATTAATTGGCCCTCAATGCCCTTGGCACTGATTTAATTAATTGATTGTACTTGACCAACCTCTTCTATGTAACGGAGAATATTTGGTTTGTTTGGACAAGAGGGTTGAGAACATCGCTTCATCGGGACATCTGAACCAAGTTTGCTATGACATAACTAGTTTGATTTATATTTACATACAACCATACCAATAAAAAATGAAAAAAAAGAAACCAATTAAGATGTCGAGGAATTAATACTTTCTCGTTGGGTTAAAGGTCAATTTTTTGTTTTTACTTTCATTCAAAGAATAAATACTCTTAGAGGTTCCTTATTAGCGTGATGACTGATGAGGGGTCGCATATCGTGAAAGCTACTCGTACCTAAGCATCCGGTGAAAGCTATATTTAAACTATTTTATAAAAAGTTTAATTAAAACATAATAAAATTACAATTGTTTTTACCATTTAAATTTTCTATTAAATTTTACTCCCTCCAACTTTAACCTCCAACTTTAAATACAAGG
The DNA here is from genome assembly GCA_963242795.1 of Inga leiocalycina. Classification (NCBI taxonomy): domain Eukaryota; kingdom Viridiplantae; phylum Streptophyta; class Magnoliopsida; order Fabales; family Fabaceae; genus Inga; species Inga leiocalycina. The sequence goes on from OY725323.1 coordinate 78,232,578, forward strand.
ACAACCAACTATTTCACCAAGGTTTGGAGCTAGGAATACCGTGGGCTAGTGCGTTGTGGCTTGTGCGGCTCACACTTTTAGAATTGGAAAATTGCTAACCCTAACTGCATGTGTAGGTTCGCGGGCCAACCCGTAGCCTGCACAATTTTTTTAAAAAAACTTTTCCCCCTACTTTTCCCTGTTTTTTTGCTATGCCAGAATTACCTTGTACACTATTTTTTAATGCATATAATATAATTTATATATAAGCCATCAAAGTTGATTACAAAAAGTAATAAAATTTACCAAACAGAACATGCAAATTACAAAAGATATAAACTATTCACCAAAGTCCATACAACGCGTGAACAAACATCATTAAACTACCAAAAGTCCAAAACATAAACACCTTGAAAACGTAGAAAACAAAAGCCACATTGAAATGATGAAATGGGCTAGGTTTCTTTACACTTTGGGTTAATGGGCTTCCAGCACAACAAATCACTTCATAAGTTCACATGAGCATTTTAAAAAAAAAAAAATTTGCGGCCTAGCCTGTGAACATGCAGGCTAACCTGCACCAATACGTGGGTTGGACAATGCGGGCCTGTACTTCTTGCATTTTTTTAGGCCCTAAAAAACCTAACTCTAACCTTGTCAAAACCTGTGAGCTATCGGTTTTACTGGGTCTACCAATGTTAAGAAAAATAGTTATTCCTTTTAAATATGTCTAAACAAACTTTGTTCACAAATACCCTCACTTTATTGTTTGAGCTTTTACCTTATATATATATATATATATATATATATATATATATATATATATATATATATATATATATATATATATATATATATATATATATATATATATATATATATATATATATATTATATGTTTTACACACACTAATTTAATGAAGAATATTACTGAAACAAGGGGAAATTAATCTTTTAGATCCTCTAGTTTTAATTTAATTATAACTTAGTCCCTGAACTTCAATTTACCGTAACCCAATTCCTATAGTTTTAACTATTTTATAAATTTGTCATTGACCTTTATTCTAAGACATAGGAATTAAATTACAAAATGGTTAATTCTATATTGAATTATAGTAAGTTAAAGTTCACTAAATGAATTGCAATCAAGTTAAAATTATAAGGACTGAGTTACATTAAGTCAAAATATAGAGATTGAGTTACAACTAAATCAAACCTATAAGAATCAAAAGATTAATTTTCATCTCTTGAAATAATACGTAGTGAATAAACCGAATATAAGTTGCACCAAGTCAAAATATAGAGATTGAGTTACAACCGAATCAAACATATAAAAACCAAAAGATTAATTTTCATCTCATGAAATAATACAGAATGAATAAACTGAACATAAGTTCTTTGTGTTTTATAATTTGGACCAAATCAAATCCCCAAAAATTCTCTTGTATTCAAGATTGGAGAGCCAAAAAATTATTAGAGAAAATATAAATAACAGTCCTCATAATCTGCCCAATTTATAATTCACTCTTTTTGTTTTAATTCGTATCAATTCTCTTAATTTTTGGCCAACAGTATCAATTCAGTCTCCATGATTTTTCAAAATGTCAAATGAATGGATGGTCCTCATGCTCACCAAATTAGGTGAAACTTTGAGTATAGAATAACATTTCATTTTTCCAATTTATTATCATATTATAAAAAAATTACTGTTTTAAGTTATAAAAAGTTACTTTTATTCAATTTTTTTGGAACTAGTTTTATTCAATTAAGTTTATAATCACATTACTTGACCTTGAAATATCGTACCTCTTCCACTAGAACTCACATATATTAAGTAAATTCTTGCTCTAAGAATTATTACAATCCATAATTCATTTTGGCCAGAATTGAAAGAAATATTTCATTAATGAATTAAACATACTATTAACTCTTAGAAATTGATAACATTCTAATACATTTTCCTATCTTTTTACCTATTTTTGGATTCAAAATATGCATATAAAGAATTTTATAAAAGATAATGTGCATATCAAAGTATCAAGCAAAAATCAAAGAAATTCTTGTTCTATCATATATAGTTTGTAACTCAATTAGGAATTTATAAATCTTCTCTCTTTTGTAGAAGGATAAAGACAAGTTTTGAAGCCCTTTAAGAACTAAGAAGCAAGGAAAGAATAAAGGAAATGAAGCATCATAAACTTAGAAGAAGGAACCTGTACAATTTGCCTTAGCAAGTTGAGAAACTGTTGAAGCAAGTAGAAGTAAAACAAGATGAATTTTCTGTGTCATGAGCCTCAGCAAGTGGCAAACTTGCCAAGGCAAGAAGAACTTTGGAGAAGTCTACTCTCTATGCCACGCACCTTACAAAGTGGCAAATTGGCCGTGGCAAGTAAAGAATTTGAAGAAAAATTTGCTCTCTACATCATTAGCCACATCAAGTGGCAAAACTCGTCGAGGCCAATAAGAAAAAGTACAGCTACATGTTTTGATTTCTGAAGCAGCAAAAAGCTATTTAAAATAAATCAAGACATTTTAGGTTTTATGGGAAGAATCAATGGTAATTGTTGACCTATATCTATAATAGAGCCAGTAAAACATGATGGAGCCCGCAGGCCCAGGCCGTCAGCCCACCAAAAGTGGGGGGCTCGGGCTAGCTAAATGCCAACCCACCAAGGGTAGGTTGCACAAGCTTGCCCCATTCAGCTTGCGGGCTATAGCACGTTGGCCCTTGGGTTGGTGAGCTAGCTGGCTTAAAATTCTTTTTTTATTCTTTTTTTATTTTTTCTAACAAAATAAACCCAAATACCCTTATCCCCTTTCCTTTGATGTTGTATTTAACTACTTCTTCATACTTCTTAATTGACACTTTTATTTTCATATTATATTTATTTATTCTCTTATTTTTAAATTTAAAAGAGATGTGTTTACATGTTTTTGTGATGTGAGTAGGTGAAAAAAAAAAGGAAAGTGAGAGTTAAAATGGCTACTTAACACAAATGTACAAAAAAAAAAAGGGATTGTGATATGAGTGGGTGAAAGAAAAGGAAGTGGGAGTAAAAACAAGGGAGTGTGATAAGTTTTTTTAAAAGAAAAAAATAGGTGGGCTAGTGAACTTAGGTTGGCATCTTGCCACCTTGCTTAGGGGTGGGCTACACAAGCCCCTCCTGTTAAGTGATGTGCATGTTAAGATAGGGGGTATTTATCGTAACATATTTTAATATATGATTCCATGATTAATCTGGGGATTTTATCATGTTAATTTAGTTAAAAAGTATTATTTATGCGAAATTTGGATTAATGAGTGACTAAATGAAAAGAGTTTAAAAAGGGGTATAATGGTCATTTTTTATTTATTTTCTTGAATGATTAATTTTTGAGATGAAAGATATTACATTGTTATTGATTTTCTTTGCAGATAATTTTAGAGAAACTTATAGAAATGACCTAAAACTTCTGAGAACTGCAGAATTGATGTTGTTGAGGACCGGAAAGATTGCATAAAAGGGCCCAAAGCTTCTGAAAATTCCAAAAACGCCCCAAAATTTGAAAACCAGAGTCTTTCTGTTTAAAACCCGATTTTTGGGATGTTTTGGGAGGAGGAAGGGTAGACACCTAAAACGAGAAGAGAGTCCATGACTGAGAGAGGATCTAGACACGCAATTTGGGGAGGAGAGACTACATCTTACTACCACCGTAAACCCTCTCGCATCCTACCACCACAACACCACCGTTCTTCTCTTACCATCACCATCATTGATTTCTTTCTCAAAGAGACAGAGCCGTGAAGAGGAGCAGAGGAAATGGAGAACGAAGGTCACACCACCACCATCGATGGCGTCTATTTCCACCGCCGCCACCATTGGAATCACTCCTCCAGTTCATCGCTCTCACTGCCATAAACCACCGCAACCATAATCTTTTTTTCCCTCTGGACCAATAGACTCTCCATTCCTTATCCATTGATTCGACCACTTACTCATATTCCCATGGCATTCAGGTGTTGAGTACAAGCTGTGGTTGCAATTAAAATCATGAGTGGCTAGATTCTCTTGAATTTTGGTGGTGAAGAATGTGGCTAGAGCTTCAATTTGATACAAATGGGAGTTTTTTAGCTTTTCATTAGCTCACTTCATATATTATGATATATTTGAATAGATTTTGTATTGGTACATGTATGTAAGACTTAGATGAGTGATTATTTGTTTATAATGGATTACTCTTGTGTTGAATTTTGTATTAGTGTACTTGGATTATGTGTTAAATTTATTTCCTTGTGTTTTAATGAAATTATGCATTGTATGTGATTACTATATGTGTAAATGAGTTAATTCATATTGAATGACGTGATTGTGTTCTTATTAAAGAGGAATTAAGCGTATTAAAATGATTTTCAAACACATATCAAGTGATTTTTAACAATTTATTTAAGGGATGACTAAGAATGCGATTGTAGGAGTGGTTATCAATCAGATAAATTGGATTCAATACGATTACTTGGGGTTTTCAATTAGATTTGATGCAAAATTAAATCCCAAAGCATTTTAAGAAGGTAGAAAAGTCACTAACTTTGCTACCAAGACTCATTTCATCATATAATCCCTTTAATTCAAAACATTTCTTCATTATTTTCCAAAAATACCAAAAAGATTAGAAATAACTATGTTCTTATGCATTTTAGTTTAGGGCCTGTTTGGTTCAAAGGGAGGGGATGGAAGGGGAGGGGTTCATTTTTCATTCCCTCCAAAACCACCCCAATTTGGAGGGAACAAAAATGAGGAGATGAGAAGGATTTGGAGCCAATTCTTTGGGGCCCTCCTCTCTAATTTTTTATATCAAACGAGGGGTGACTCATTTTTCATCCCTTCCTATCCCATCCCCTCCCCTCCAACCAAACATTTATTGCACTCTAACCAATTTCAAAATCCTCTTTCTAACCATGTTTTTAGCATTTAGTCTAACATAGGGAATTTAAAATAAAAGGCTCCCTAATAATATTTTGCAATATATTGCACTCTAATTCATGGTAAATATTTTGCATTTGACCTCGAGGCGACTAAGATTGTGTCAAATCAATGTTACTTAATAATCGTATGTATTTACCATATTCTTTTAATTTTGGTGGCTGATCACCATTTTACAAACAAAATAAAAATATAAAAAGGCAATGTAAATAAACAAATAAAAATAAAAGTTCTGGAGATGTTTTAAGAATCTGATGCATCATCATATTCTTCGTTCTCTAGTAACTTGTTCACCTTCTCGTTCATAGAGCAAAAGAGAGAGGTAAGATCCTTCAAGCACTAGTCCATGTGTCCTTACTCTCGCAGGTAAACCTGGACTATATGATGGAGCTCTTAGTCGCGAGGACAAGCCTTCAATGCTTGTTTATGGAGGGAGTTCATTTTTCAGTTGTTCCCAGGTGATAAATCACAAGTTCTCTTGCGTATGTCCATGATTTTGGTGAAGAACAAAAGCTTGCAGTTGGCTGTGAGAAGTTGAAATGAAAGTGGAGTTTAGTTTTTGGAAGTTTATATAGAGAGGGTTTCGTGAATTATTGAGCCATTGCATCCTTTAGTTTTAAATATCATTATATTTTATAAATGGTGACAATTGTTTCTTAATAACCATTAGGAATTTGAGATGATATTCTAACAAATGATGGGTTTTATTTAATAACCATTATTTATTTGACATATTTTTTTAATCTTGATGCATGCATGGTTGCATAATCAACCACCATATTACAGAAAAAAATCAAAAAGAAAAAAGAAAATCAAGAAAATAAAAGTTATGGAGATAAAGGATCTGATGCATCATCAGATTCTTCATTCTCTAGTAATTTGTTGACTTTCTAGTTCAGAGAAAAGTAAATGAAAGAGGTAAGTTTTCATTAAGTAAAGGGTTTCGTAGGTTATTGAGCTAAATGGGCATGCCCCTGTAAATTGGTGTCCATGGAATTCATGATGATTGGATTTGAAAAACTTATCATTATGAGATTGTGAGAATGGAATTGTATCTTTCTCGTATGAAAAGTTTCCCAAATTAATCATGAGAATTCCAATATTGACAACCAAGGAGAATATCATGATGAAAGAGGAAAAGCTTGTGGAGGAATGTTTAGAGTTTTGAGGGTTATCGAGCAGAACAGTCATGTTCCTATAAATTGGTCTCAATGGAATTCATGATTATTGGATTTGTGAAGCATATCATAATGTGAATGATGAAATTTTGATGAAATTGTATCATTCTCATATGACATGTTTTTAGCATATATTGACAACCAAATCAAAGAGAATATCATGATGAAGAGTGTTACATCCTTAAAATTCTACCTGTATGCTAGTCAAAATATGATAGCTTGGTGTATCTAATATGTTAGGTAATGGTTTCAAACCAATATCGGGACCTAAATGTAAATAAAAGTTTAGGGACTAAATTGAAAATAGTTTTCTATGGATTTTTATTTACCAAATTGTGAATTTTATCAGTAGAATGTAGGGACAAAAAAATTGTAAAAAATCTCCTAATAGAGACACTTGAGATCTACAAGATGGTATTTAGAGATCTTGAGTTTGGATTCCCAAAAAATAGATATACAATTGGAAAAGAATTTAGGTGCTTGTATGTGGCTCTATGAGAGTTTTCCATCCTAAGATAATAACAAAAGTCAAAGTTGAAAATAAGAAATATGATTAGTTTGCCATACATTTAGAAGTAAGGGGTCAACTGGGCAATCATTGTTGGTACATATTCTTTGGATAGCAAGAATTATAAAAATTGGGAAATTTACCAGATCAATAAAGTTTTGCTCGATGTACCCTACTTCACCCATGTGACAATTACTTGATGTCCCTACTTACTTGGATATATAAAATATAATTTTTGGAAAAAACATAGGGGTGAGGTGTCATCGCCACATGAAGTGTGAAAATTACATTGCTAAGCATGACGAGGCTAACTGGTGGCATTGAACTGGTGAGATGTTGAGTAAAGGAACGTTGTGTAATCTTTGCTTGACACATAGTAGGATGAGGTGTCAGGCAACGAAAGGTGAGTTAATCTCTACATGACACGTAGTAGGATGTTGTCAGATGATGTGCTCTCTACATGACATGTGGAAGATGAGGTGTCGATCAACAAACTGTGAGTCGATCTCTGAACGACATGTGTCTGACTACATGCAAATATTTTATTGATTTTCTTTGCCTATAACTACCCCTCCAGCTTCCACATTCTACATTCATCTCCTCTAGCTCTCTCCTATTCCTTAAGGTTTCTCTCTCTAGCAAAAACAAGTCTTGCTATCTAAAGTAAGGCGATAAGGATGGTTAGGAATTCTCTAAGCTTCCAGTGTAGGTTGTCTTGCCTATAGAAGTTCTACTAATATCTATCTGAGTTAAGAATATCATGTAGCAATACTACCCCCTCATTTTACTTGTTTATTACTTGAGTACATATATTGTTGCTTGCAATGATGCATGACTATGTTCTTTGAATTGTTGTATTTGTATTTGATCGATTGTTGTTCTCGGACATGATAGTTAAGGGCAAGACATGATGATCCTTCTTTAACATAGGATTAAGACATGGCAATCCTTCTCTAAACCAAAGGTTGGGTCATGGCGATCCTTCCCTATTGGGCTAGGACTTGGCGATCCTTCCCTTATAGGGGATCTGGACATGGCGATCCACCCCTAAGTGAGAGAGGAAATGATGATCCTCCCCACACAAGTTATTGGTCAATGACAATAATATCATATTGTGTGTGATTTATATGCTGGTATGATAATTATGTGTTGTTTTGCTTGGTGACTACTACTTAAGTGATTTTCATGTTTAAGAATGGCTTCTTGTTGCTCCCGGATTTCCCCCCAAAATCTCACCCCCCCTCTAACTCTAACCTCCATAAGTGCTATAGTACAAGCAGAGGCAAGGATAAAGAAGTGATGACTTAAGCTATTTGTTATGTCATGTTTTGAAACTTATAACATGATCTTGTTATTTTGATATGTATGAAAATGAACTTCAGTTGTAACACTTTTGCAATGTTTTGTAAACTTAGCATGACGCGTAAACACTTTTGTAATCTTATAAGGATGAATGTACGTCTCTTCCTTTCGAAACTTTTATCTTTAATTAGAAATAATTAAATAAGAACATATTAAGTGTGGTCTAACAAAGAGCTTTTGGAGGAAGAGCCCCTTGCAGGGGTTTTATATAGGTGAGTTTAATTATAGATTCATTAAAATGTACATTAAATCAAAGTAATTGGGGAAAGAGAAGTTGAGGGATAGATCGTTTGAAAGTTTAGATGTCAATTGTTTCATAAGAACCATTATTTTATGATTCAATAAATAACGGTTAATAATTACAATAATTATGTTTTTGTTTTCGATTATATAAGAGTACAAGACAAATCGTTTGTAATTGTTATATGACGGTTATATCATAAGAACCGTCATTGTTATATTTAAAAAAAAATGAGGGTTATTAACTACAACCGTTATATTCGTACTTTCGCGAATTCCGCCTCTATATGACGGTGCGTATATTTAATCATTATGTTTACCTTCACCTCGATATATATGACATTTATTCGTTATAACCATTTATTTTTTAAGTGTTATATATGTGCAAATATGTAGTAGTGAGAAATGAATTTAATTATTTATCCATTGTTGATGATATTTATTTTACTTACCAGCACATCCATTATTATTATTGTTGCTGTTGTTGTTATTATACATAATCACTATATTTTGTTATCAAGGCGTCCATGATAATTTTCTATACACTATGAAATGGGTTCGCCAAAACTAAGTTTGCTATTGCGTAACAACTTGGATTTATATTCACATACAACTATACCAATAAAAGAGGAACCATAATGCTCTTTTTCAATTCAATCTAATATAATATAAACAAGGTGCACTCAAGAAAAAAAATTAAATAACAGCGATGATAAGCTGCAATTGCAAATGCGCGCGCGCGCGCTATTTTGACATACGAGATTAACCTCTAATATTGAGAATTGCTGTTTGAACGTAGTCACTTATATACCATATATATACTTGCAAGGATTGCTGTATGAGCTTGCTTACAATAAATATACCTTTTTACAACGGAAAACTCTGGACATTCTAGTACCATACACACCTACATACAATATATACTTGAAAGAATTGCAGTATGAGCTTGCTATACAATATATGCCGTTTTAGAATATAAAACTCTAGACATTCTTGTACCTTACACAGGGACAACCTAAACCCATAATCACTAGTGACTCGGAATATAGGCTTCGCCGGTGCAGAACGCGAAAACGGATCTCCCAGCTTGCAAGGAGCTTAGGGAGCTACAGATCGAACCTATGGCTGTTAAAATGGAAGATGGGATGACGGCGTTGTCTTGTTATGCTGTGCCACCTGATTTTGTGGGCAACACTAGATGAGGACCACACATTATAACTCCCATGTCAATATAGTTGTGAATGTAAGATATAATTTTTATATTTGTTAATTTTTTTCTAATTTATTCTTATTGATATTCCCTTAACAATAATTAAAGAAGAGAAAGAATAAGGGAATTAAGGAAAATGATTAGAATGTTTTAAAAAATACATATTATATTAACTAATTTAGTTATCTTTCTTAATCTAATCAAATTAAGTAAATAGATCTTATATTAAGGATATGAGAGAGTATCATTTATGCTTTAACATGGATTGGGATGCGGCTTTTCTCCTTTTCTAGCCACATCCGCTACCTCTTCATTTCTTTTAAACTGCACCATTTTGGTGCAAAATCCTCATGGTCCTTCTTCTTTTTTTTCAAATAACATCCAATATTTTAAAGTATTTTTTCAGTGCCACCTAAAATTTTAAAATATTTTTTCAACATCACTCAATATCTTAAAATGATTTTAAGTCCACTTAGCATCTTAACACAAATTTTTAGTACCACTCATATATCACTATCTAACGGCCAACACACTTGAGCATTTTTTTCAGATGTATTCAATATGCTAAACTAATTTTTAATGCATATATCACCCATAATATTTTCCCAGTAATATTCAAATATCTTAAAGTAATTTTTGGTGCAATGTTTTAGGGTGCTTGATGCACTAAAAATTACCTTAGGATATTGAATAATTGTAAAAATGAAGACCTTAGTGCGTTAGGTGTTAAATACTGGGTGGCACTGAAAAAATATATTAAGGTGTTAAGTGAGCTAAAAATCATTTTAGGATATTGAGTGATGTTGAAAAAAATATTTCAGGGTTTTAGATGGTATTAAAAAAATATTTTAAGATATTGGATATTATTTAAAAAAAAAAAAAGGACATGAGCATTCTGCAGTTAAAAAGAAAAGGAGGCGGGCAGGGGACGCGGTTAGAAAAGGAGAGAGGCCGCATCCCAAGATTGAACTTCGTCAAAAACATAATTTAAAGTCTGGTCTTGAACCATAACGAATGAACGTTGAAATTCCCGCATATTCCTGACTTGGATTCTTGGGATTCGCAGTCGCATTCTGCTCAATTTTCTCGGCCTTTGTATTTGAATTATTGGATATCTCCTTTGCATAACTTTGCCTTTCCCAAATGTGCCACAAAACCAACTACCATATCACCAAAGATGATAACACTTGCAACCATGCAGGCCACAAATATTAGGCCTTTGTACCACCATATTCTGACACGAAATGAAAAATAAAGTAGTGTTCTCCTTTGCATGTATTTGAATTATTGGATATCTCCTTTGCATAACTTTGCCTTTCCCAAATGTGCCACAAAACCAACTACCATATCACCAAAGATGATAACACTTGCAACCATGCAGGCCACAAATATTAGGCCTTTGTACCACCATATTCTGACACGAAATGAAAAATAAAGTAGTGTTCAATACTTTTAAGGCATATACAATACTTTTTTTTAGGTTTAATTCTCCTTTTGGATTATAGGGTGTAAGTTGCATTAATTGGCAAAATTCATACAAGATATAATGAAGACCCTTGAATATGGATTACACTTCCAATATTCAAGCTAAGACAATAATAATTTTTATAAAGTGATAATTTGACTTTATTTTATATGCACTCAAAGATACGGACAATGAGTTTGATATCTTATTATTGTATTGTATGATGTTGTGTTCTATGTCTCAAATGAAGTGATGCTAGTTGGTATTTATTGACCATGAAGCAATGTCTTAAAGTGGTGTATCTTAAAACAACACTTCTTTAATTAAAAGTTATAATCATATTATTACATTTATTAGCAAACATGTGAAGAGTTATACATTTATAGTATATTGAGTTTTCTTATAAACACAACCTTTCATCAAATGATAGTTACCACACCTTTGAATATGATAATTCACATGTGTCATTAGGAACTAAAGAGATACGATCTTGATGATTTTTAATAATATAATCCTTACACAACTCTTCATAGTATCAACTTTCTATAGAATATATCTCTAGACATTCTTCTATCTTACTTAGAGACAAACTATATACTTCAAAGGATTGGAGTACGAGCTAGCTATACAACATGTACCTTTTTACAATATAAAACTGTAGACATTCTTGTACCTTACACAGACATACAATATATACTTGAAAGGATTGTAGTATGAGCTTGCTATACAATATGTACCTTTTTACAATATAAAAACTCTAGATATTTTTGTACCTTGCATACGGACAACCTAAGCCCATTATCACCAGTGACTTGACTATATGCTTCTTCAGTCCAGAACACGAAAACGGATCTCCCAACTTGCAAGGGGGGAGCTACAGATCGAAGCTATGGCTGTTAAAATGGAAGATGGGATGATTGCGTTGTCTTGCTATGCTGTGATACCTGATTTCTTGGGCAACACTAGACTGAAGCGCTGGAGGACCACACACTATAACTCCCACATCAACATGGCGCCATTTCTCTGATACCCATTCAAATATTTCTGCACCAGCAAGATGAGATTCAGTATCAGCTCATGAATAATGTGGATGCATGCAATTAAAAAAGTATTAATCTAAGATGCACTCCCTTGTATTCTTAATCTAGAGTTAGATAACTAATTTGTGAATATTAAAAAAATTAGTTAAATTAATAAACTACTTTTAACAAATATGCGTTGATTTCCTTATAACACCCTTTCTAATATTTAATCATGTGCTTTGTAACTAACTCTTGATAGAAACTCCCTTACTATGTACAATCAATAGGGATATCTTAGAATAAAAAAATTATAAATTTGGTAGACAAAGAGAGTATATTCAAGATCAAAGTAAACCCTTTATCTAGCTATTATATTTAGGACCAGGGTAGTATCTTTATGCTCTAACAAGAATTGAACTTCATCAAAACATACCTTTAAAGTCTGGTCTCGAACCATATCGAGTGACAGTTGAAATTCCAGAATATTCCTGACTTGGATCCTTGGGAGTCGCAGTCCCATTCTGGTCAATTTTCTCGGCCTTTGTATTTGTATTATTGGATATCTCCTTTGCATAACTTTGCCTTTCCCACATACGCCACAAACCAACCACCATACCACCAAAGATAACTACACTTGCAACCATGCAGGCCACAAATAGCAGCCCTTTGTACCACCATTTTGTTACACCAAATGGATTTATGTAGAAGACGTTCAACAAACCCAACAAGATCACAAATCCTACAGTAGATGAGATAACATATAGTCCCGACCATATGTTGTCTCCAGTGCCAACCAAAACAGACATGCCACAGGCACTGGGCATAGGACAGAGTGAAGACTTCATTGGTTTGTAAACACAGCCCTCTTCCTGAAGATAACAACAAAAAATACCATCAAGTGGTGATAAAATGAAAACTCCAAGACGGATTCTTATACTCAGTTTTCAAAAGATAAAGATTAAAACAATCATGAAGAACACAAAGTATATCACCATTCAGCTGGATAGACCCTCTTATTTGTATTTTGATGACTACAACTTACAACCTCTCAATAATATAAAGCACTGGTGGAAGAATGCAGTGGCTAACCAGGAAGCTAGACTCACCAAAGGAGGTTCAGATTCCCGAGTGACATAAATGTGGATATCAATATTAACTTTATCAGCAAAGAATGGACAGATTGCTTCCATGTCAACGGTTGAAAGAAGTGGAAGCTCATTGGATTTTTTTATTGCCCAAACAAGTAAAATCCTTTTTGGTAGACAGGGTTTTCCTTCCCTTACGCGATGGAGAATATCACTCAATATTGCAAGGAAGGGTGAAAGTCCGATACCACCAGCCACTAATATAAGATTTTCATACCTAAGAGTAAAAAATGGCCAAATCACTTTGTTAGTTGAACCACAAATAAAAGTGTTTATGTATCCAGAGACTAACTAAAATTAAGGTGCATATTAATTATCATATGCTCAAAACTGAAAATACATGGAGAAAGGCACATACATCAGATGATACGGAACTTCATGTCCATATGGCCCTTCAACAGAAACATTTATCACAGATGATTCTTTCAGTGCTTCAGCTTCAATTATTTTTTGTCTCAGCTTTTCTGTCCATTTGCCCAGAACCTTTATGAGAACAGCAAGATGATACTTTCCATCCAAGGGGCTAGAAGAGACACTGAATGGATGCCACTGCAGCCATGATATTTCTTGGACTTGAATGAAGATGAAACTCAGGGCATTGTATCGCAGATCTGTATTTTAAAAAGATATATTGTCGTTGATATGGATATGGCATTGATACAGAGACATGAGGACAAAGTATTAAGGATTAGTACACTTACTTTGAGGCTTTGACACAACCAATTCCACTGTTCCACAAGGAAGGCACTTAGCTGAGACTACGTTAACAGTCCTTCGTGACTGGCAGAATCGCAGAAAGCGATCAAGTACAAAAAGAAATATTCCTCCAGCAGCCATAGTGAAAATAAAATCACCAACATGCAAAGCCAAAAAGACAACAAAGACCACATATAATTGATGAGTGTAGAAGAACAACTCAAAATTCCACTTCCTCACTGGAGAGAAAGAGGTCACCCACATCAGCAAACCAGCCATAAGGCTGATAACTCCCGGAAGATTGGCAATCCCAATATCTTTCCACTGTGTCAACTGCAAATGGGGGCCCAATATTGTAAGGGGAAGTAAATAGTTTGCTTGATGAAGCCAACATATTTGAGCAGAACATAGATTTTACAGGTAAGAAATTTGTACGCAGCAGAAACAGGCATTTCAAAGCAAAGCCACCTTTCACCAAATAAAGCTTCAAAATGAGACCACAATTTTAGCCAGTGTTTTCATTCCAAAAGCAATACTAGCAGACTTGCCAAGCAAACCTTATAATTTTAAGAGCAAACAGCAGCAACAACAAATTTTTTCCATTTAACGAGTTATTTATTCAAATTTGCTTTAACTAATCATCTTTGTTCGTGAGGTTATGGTTCAAGATCAATAGAAAGGTAATTGGATGACAGTAGAATATGCAAGGAGTGCAAATTTAGTAAACATATACCACTCAAGTCTCATCATTGCCTATTTATATTTTACATTCCCCTGTGGCCCTAATCAATGGATAATATGATTTTTTTGCTTCAGGAATGAAGAGAAAAAGGAAGTTTCAGTCAGTAATGTAAACAAACAAATGACACACTAAAAAGGAAAGGAGGGAAAGAACTCCTCTGCATCTACACATTCCATATTTTCCCTTATGTGAGGATATTCAAACAAAGATATGTATACAAAAGACTCACTTCTTCTATTAGTCGGCCATCCATTGCCCATGCTATGACATAGAAGAGTCCATGGAGAGTAAAAATCGCCATGGTGAGGTGTCCCAGCCACACATGATATCTTGTAGCATGTTCAAAAGGGATGTCTATAAAGCGGAGAAGAACTGATCCCCTTGATATAGGAAGAAATAAAAATGCCAGGCAATATAATCCAATCGAACCAAGGCGAAGCCCCAGAATTTCCAACATTGTTATGCTGAAAAATTGAAGTTGGAAAGTCAGATAATTATTTTCTTAATGACAGCAAAATATTTAAAACATAGGCAATGTTGTGAAAGATTACAAGTTTCTACGCCAAATACCTGTACAATATTCAATTGAATCAATACCATGATCCTTGTCAGTACAATAATAGAATATCCCAAATAGAAGCAAGAGAAGGGAGCACTTGGAAACCATGTCAAGACTCCTATTCAGAGACGCAGAACAAAGCACTTTGCCATATTACTTATATTTTATAGAGAAATTATATCAATAAATAAGTTTTGGCCACCTCACTTGAATGCATAAAGCCTTCATTGACGTATATATAGCTTTGTTAGAATTTTGTCTAGTCTTTGTTCATTGTTTTTCTGTATCTTGGGGGAGGCTTTGTTCTGGATCTCTGGCTGAGAAAGGAACTTGATGCTGCTAAATATATTTATTTCTTTTAGATTCATATCCTCCAAGTTTACACTGAAACTAGGCTCTACTAACAATGTAGCCTTCAATAGTTTATATATGTTGATTTCGTCACTTGAAGAGTGCACGCTAAGCACAAGAAAGAACTTTGTTGGATTATTTTGGGCCCCATAAAGCTTCTTCATACATGAAACTGCAAATTGAGGAAGCAACTTGGATGACAGATTATTGGATATTTATCATTTTTAATATTCAAATAATTCTTTTAGATAAAAAATTACAAAATGCACCACAGGTAACAAAACCACAGGAAGTATGCAGGATCAAACCTCAGACCTCCCTCTTATAGAAGAGCCTTGATTTCACTAAATTACAAGGCTTTTGGCAGTATCATAGATTGATTTGAAAAGCTTAAGGATGTCAAGGACCATTACATCTAAAAAGCGTAAGCTAAAGCACGTCAAGAAATCTCAAATTAAAAGGCATAAATTGTTGAATGAAGGCCCATGAAAAAAAAATTAATTATAATTTGTAACAAAAGCTATGTTTGGAATAGCTTTTTTTTTTTTTAGAAAATAAGTGCTTATTACGTAAGTCAAGATAAAACTCCTCTCACATACTTATCTCATATATCATAAATCATGATTTATAAGTACTTATAAGTCAAAAATAAACTATCTCAAACAAATACAAAATATAAGAGCACAAAGTATAAGAGGAAAACCAGAGTCCTCCACGAGACAATGAATGGACGAAAACATGTCATGCAAAATAGAAGTGCACAAATACAAGTACACACTCAAAAAAAGAAGTAAAAATTTCCGGATAGAGGTGATGGAAAGGCACCTAGATCAAGAACTCATACTCGAATAGTTTTATTTTACCTCTTTGATTTGAAGTAAAATTGGTCGGACAATTCAAGGGCCCTCACAGTATAAGCATAAACAGCCCATATGACATATGCTGAAAACAGGACAATCCCAATGAGCTCTGCAGCAGAAACAACCCCGAAAGGTCCATCCACTAGCACGGGAAATGTCCATAGTCGACAACTTGGCCGTTTGGATTTCTTCCTTCTGCAAGGCAAATTCCATGTAACATCACCTGAGCAAATAATTAAATTTCGAACAAAATTCACGTATGCCCGCCTGGGGGAAAAAAAAAAAAAACCTCTTTTGCCCAGTACGTTTGACTTCGTTTTACTTTTATTTTCTTCAGTCAGAATGTCGGATGTTCACAACTTGTGGGTCGAATTATTAGTGGGAAATAATATAAAATATTGTGCAGCAAACCATTGATAATGGAGTCATATATCGGCAGACTAACATCTGGTGCAATATATAATTATTTTCAATAAGCAAATTAGAAAGAAAGAAAAAAAGCTGCCTAAAAATCACATACTCGTGAAGCTTCTCCCCAGAAACGATTAGGTGAGCAATGGCGAGGAACGAAATTATGAGAATTGGACCGCTTAACATTAGAAAAATGCTTCCTGCACCATACATATATACATTATGTTTTTCTGCCACAAATTCAAGCAGCAAAAATCATCATGGAAAAAAAAGAAAATAGAGAAAATTAACCAGTAATTCCAAAAGGGGTTCCTTGGGTTGCACGAATCCATTTCTTGAAAAAGTTATTAAAAAATTCCGCCGGAAGCAGAAATATTAGAGCTACCCATGCAATAAAAATAACCCAAATCAAGGCCTTGAGGGTCCATGTAGTAGCCGATATAAAAACCGAGGTCTTGTTGGTATCACCATTTCCTACAGCTGTAGGAGAAAGCAGTGGAGCATGAACGGAGTGATTATGATCCATGGATGGATGAATGGAAAATGTGAGAGAACCCTGATCCTCACTACACAGGGCCCCTTGTTATAGTCGAGGAAGGAAAAGAAGCCAAATTGAGTGGAACCCACAGCCAAAATTGTGTTAGAATATCAGCTGTGCCGAGAAAACACGCACCACAGACGACATAAATAAATCACTTCCATCCCGAAGTGGAACGTACCAGTGTGACTGTGGTGCGAGTATATCCAACCATCCATCACCCCGCCTGATTGGAAGCCCTGAACCACCCTTCGTATCTATGGCTAAGAGCCATCCGATCCACTAATAATCGATCATTCCTGTGCTTAACACAACTAGAGTGAGGTTAATGGGATGAAGTGTTGGTTTGGAATAGCTTATTTTTAGGTAATAAGTGTTTATAAGTCGTGATTCACGATATACCAGATAAATATGTGAGAAGAGTTTTATCTTGATTTGCGTAATAAGCACTTATATTTAAAAAATAAGTATTCTCAAACATACACTAAGTTAGTTAATTATAATATATGTTGTATATCATTTAATTATATATTTTATTATAAGTTTGATAAATTAATTTAGCAAAAAAAATAAATAAATAAATATAAATATTAACAGCAATTTATTTAATTTTATTAATCTTTCTAAAACAATCAAATGAGTATTATATAAAAGATACAATGTAGTAACTATAAAATATCAAAGTTAAGGCTAAATTATAGAAAACTTTCATGAACTTTAGATCAGTTGTATGTAACTCCTAGCATTTTAAAGTTTGAATTTAACCCCATATCGACTGACCATCTTTTTAACAAAAATTGACATATCATATCAACAAATGACACATAACATCATATATAAATTACTGATTTTACAAAACTCCCTGAACTTTGACTAATTACAGATAATTTTCTATTCTTTAATCTGTTACAATAACTCCCTTCACATTTCAAAACTTAAATTTAACTTCGTTAAGGTTTCGATTTATAATATTAAACCCCATATCTTTACTTGTATTATTTTAATAAATTTATTAAGATTTTTACTACCATTTGTCAATTAAAATAACTTTTTTGTATGATAAAAATTAGAGGAAATGTTTAAATAAATTTTTCAACGTTTATTTTTATTTCTAAAAATATTATTCTTCTAGGTTTTACCATACAAAAAAATTATTTTAATTCACAAATGGTAGTAAAAATATTAATAAATTTATTAAAAATTATAAAATTAATGTCATGGGATTTAATATTATAAGTCAAAATTTTAGGAGGATTAAATTTAAATTTTGAAATGTTAGATGGGTTATTTGTAACTAATCAAATATTAGGGGATATCTATAACTAGTCAAATTTAAGGGGTTTATGAAATTAATAACTTATATAAGATATCACATGTCATCTATTAATCTAATGTAATAATTTTCATTAAAAAGATAACATTTTGTTAATGACAGGGGGTTATTAAATAATAATAATAATAAAAAGGTTAGGGGCTTTATATAATTTAACACAAATTTAATTACACCCCTACATATTCGAGCGTACTAATAATTGGGGTGGTAATTAAAAATTTATTTTTTTGGAGAATTACAATTAGGTCCCGTCCAAAGGAAAAAATGAAAAAATAGTCCCATTAACAACTGCAAGAGCCTGAATTAACAACCCGAGGAACGTGATTAACAATTCTAAGGGACCAATTTTTCATTTTTTTCCTTGAGCGGGACCTAATTGTAATTTTCCCTTTATTTTTATACTCACACGAAGGCAAACTCAAACTCAAAGCTTCTGCTTGAAATCCTCCTCTTTTATAAGCAATGCCTGGTGAGAATACATATTTATTGTTTAAGTTAATCGTGAATAGTAAGTGTTTTTATAATAGTTATATGGGTACATTGAAATCCCTTAATATTATATTTACACTCATTTATATTATATTTGTTTATAGATTGTGTTAGATTTACCGAGACGTTTTTAAGCATGCTTTGGGTGTACGTATCATGTAAGATGTAATACCCCGATTTTCGATTAAGGGCTAATGGTAATTATTGAGGATAATTATCGAATTAAAGTGGAATAATTATGGGTTTGGTGGCTATATTAATTAATATGCCATAAGAGTTGGGAAATTGAAAGAATGGAATTATTGGCATAAGTTGGTAATTAATGGAAATTAATTACTAACTAAGAGAAAAATGAGAAGTGTGATCAAATGGCTAATGGATGGATTAGAGAGATTAATTGGTGTATATGTATGTGGTATTAGAGATTAAGGGATGAGATGTTGCCAGGTGGCATTATGGTGGACCATAGGATGAGGCATAAGAGACAAAAATCACTTTTTTCTCTCTCCTCTCTCTCCTATGCGTTTTTTGGGGGCATAGGGCAGATTTTCTGCACTTCATCCCTCTTCTCCATCTCTCTCTCACATTCTCTCTCTTCTCTCTTCATTTCCTCCATTGTTGGCCAAGAGAGAGAAAAGAAAAGTTGGATTTGAGGTAAGCAAATGGCCTTAAATGCCAAAATGCTCTTCATTAACATTGTTCCTTGAGCTAAGAGCTTTCATCCTATGGTTGTAGATTCTCCATTGGTGGTGATTGAGGAATCACGAAATTATGAACTTGGGAGAATCATGAAGTGCCTTTGGGAAAGTTGTTGAGGTAAGTGAAAGCTTCCTTCTCATATAAGATTTGTGGCCATTGGTTAGGCCTTAAATTTCTGTAATTTTAGCCGTAATTTCGTGATTTAGGGTCTTGTGGTGTTTGAATTGTTGTTGTCATGGAATTAGTGCCTTGTTAAGTGTTTTGAATGAATGGTATTGAATTGAAGCTTAAATGTGAAGTTTGGCACTTTTTTGTGTTGGTTTTGTGCTTTGGTCAAAACAGGGCATATAAATGGGTTGTGATTTTGGTTATTTTGAGGTTACCATTGTGTTCCTTGAGTGATTTTGTGTGGGAATAAGCTTGGTTATTAATTTTGGAGTTATTGAACACCTTGGTAGAAAATTGGAAATCTGTTTGGTTTAAGCTCTGTGTTGCGCAGTAAATTTGTATGAGCGTTTTGAATGACCAAATGGTATTGGAAAATTCTGAAACTTTCCAGTCTTAAAGTTCACATCCCAAGCTTCAAAATGGACATATAATTTGTGCCATTTCGTTTTGTCTACTGTGAGTTATAGCTGTCCAAAGTTTGAGGTCGAAAATGGATTCTGTTTTGGGACAGTCTTGAGTTTTTGGTGATTCTGGATTTGTGTAGTGATTTCCAGTGAATGGCTATATTTTTCCTTGAAAGAGGACTTATATACCTTTCATTTGGCTTTGGAATCACTTCGTTTCGATTTTTCTAGATTTAGTTATGAATTTTGGAAGTTCGCCCAGAGTCAGGAAATTTCTGGGCCGCGGCCCAAGAGTGGCTGGACCGCGGCCCAAGACTTTCTGGCCTTATCTGGGCCGCGGCCCATGAGTGGTGGGCCGCAGCCCACGACCTTCTGACCATCTTTGGGCCGCGGCCCAAGGAATGGTGGGCTGGGGCCCACCCCTGTATTCCAGCACTTTGTGATTTCGAAAAGTGACCTTCAACCTTTTGTTTCCCAATCTTTTGGGGCTTTGATTAGAGGCATTTGGGGCCTCTTAAGGGTCAATTATGATAGCCAAATCTAAGTATTATGAAAGTGAGAATTTGGAAAAGAGAATGACCATATGTTCTTGATTTGGTTATAGGGTTGGGTATTCACCCTGATTATGATTTGATATCCGCTTGGATCGTGAGTAGCCGACGCTGGAGCATACGTGGAAAGAATAAGGGTAGGGAACTTACCTCTCCTGCATGTATTTGATAATTGTGTTAGTGTATTGATGCATGTTATTGCTTTGCTTGATTATGTGAAACATATATGAGTGATTGAAGCTCTGTTTCAACTTTTACTATGGCCATGAGTATATTTTGTGAGCATTGAGCATGCGAATATGTCATTGTGTGATCATGAATTATGTATTGCAAGCATGTCATGCATTGAACACTTATCTGCATGTATATTGGTATTGTTTTCCTACTGAGATTCGCCAGAATCTCACCCTCCCCTATCAACATTTTAGACAGGGAAGGAAGATTGAGGATGAAGCAGGCATCCAAGGACGAAGATGACTCATTTCTGGGTGAGAGCTTAGTAGTTGGTTATCAATGCGTAATTGGGATTATGTATCTGATTGTATGGATCAGTATTTGAGAATGTATTCGGATAAGTTGTGTAATCCCTGTTATTTGAATTGTATGGGCTAATGTGCCCTATGATTATTGAGCGAAGATATGATTCCGGGATTGCCGGGAATTTATATTGCGTACTCTGATATTTGTATAAATGTAATTTATCTTCGCATAGTAATTATATTCGGAGTGTAAATATGAGACCTTGTTTTTAATAATTTCAAAATGTAATTGTGAAAACCCCGTCTGGTTGATGGGTTTATAAATGATGTTTTGTCTTATTGGTCTCTATTTCACGTTAATTGCATAATCCGGATATTAATTACGGTGGGGGTTACATAAGATTAGATCCAATAGTACAGGAGACACTAATGCAAGGCTTGATAAGATAGATTTGTCTAAAAATAATACCAAAAATAAAAAAAAATTGTCTAAAAAATTAAAATTATAACATTTGTCCATAAGCTAGAGTCAAGCTTTCAAGAATTTTCCTGCACTTTAATAAAAAAATTAATATAGTAATTTTCACAAGCTTACACGCTACGGAGCATTGAAGAAGATTCTTATTTTATACAAAATTTTCAGGTACCTTGGTAAAGTCATAGATTTCAAGAGAGAAAGTGAGAGGTATAAAGATACATGGAGACAACTTGATAATTGATAGGGTATCAACAGCAGGGTATTGCATTTATACGTGGGGACAATATTCTCGCGACTCGGGAGAAACATGATAACAAAGACAAGAGAAAAAGAGAAAAATGACAAGGGACCAGGGGAGGAAAGAGAAAAGTACAGGACATTATCATTTACCCAACAACTGCAAAAAGGAAAAGGAGTAAAAAAATAGCATTCTCCAGAACCATGGCTCTAGAGCCTAAAGGAAAAAACGGATTCTGAACTTTTGTAGAGTATTTGAGGAGTAATTTTTAAAATCATGATTTGCCCCTGAGAAGCTTTTTTTTTTTTTATCCAAACACTCATTATAATCTAACAAAATTTTAACGTTGTACAAGATAGTGAGCATGCATCGTTCTATATTTAAAAAAAAGGACAGAACTTAGGTTAATTAACTCTATTATATCAAGGACTTGTTTAAGAAAGCGGTTAAAAAATATGTTCACGCAAGTCGATATAAAACTCTTCTCATAAACTTATCTCGTATATCATAAATCACATTGAAAAAATAATTTCTATCGCTAATTCAAACATGCACTACATTATCTAGTCACACTTATTATTTTGTTATGGTTAATCATAAAAATATATTTGTACACTTATGAATATACCTATGAATACATGTAAATTTTTATATAAGCTCTTGTAATATAAATTCAAATTTGTAAATTTTATTACGGGTACATGTTATTTTACTATTTTTAGTTATTAAAATATGTGTGTATACTTATAAATTCACTATATTTTCACTTATTATTTTACTAATGTTAATCATTAAAATGTGCATGTACACTTGTAAAAACTTTACTTAAATGAATACAAATAACTTCTAAATTTTGTCAAAAAAGAAGATAATGATTATGATCGGTAGCAGGAGCAGCACCATGAAATCGAGGTGGGTGGGTGAAAGGGCCTTTGACCCGGACTCCCTGAGCAGCGTAGAAAATATAAGCCCCACATTCGCGGTTTCCATATCCGAACTCCTGCCCCTTATGGTTCACAAAACCCACAAGCGGACCTCCTTCCCTCACACGTCATTCATCTCCAATCTCGACCCTCTCTATTAATTGTCGTAATCAGTGTCCATCAAGTTTGTCTTTATGATACTATTCTCGTTTATGTATCTCAAATTTTTTTTAAGCAAATGGTATTATTTGTGGTCACTGATTTAATTTATTTTGTTGAGTTTTGTGTGAAACGCGAGATCCAACTCAATTTTATATCATTCTGGAAAAAAAAAATTTTGATTTCAGGATTCGATATTACAATTTTGGATTAAAATTAATTTAGAAAATTATAGTTTTTTTCAAATAATATTAGTATCACTATGGGTCCTTATAATTTTGAACAAATTTTGATTTTGATCATGTAGTCTCTAACTATTGGTTTTGATCCCAATAATTTCATAAGAACTTAATTTGAGTTTAAGTATATAAATCGAAATTAAAACTTGTTAAAAGTATAGGGACCTATTCTTAAACTCAGATCAAATTTTTATAATACTATAGAGACAAAAACCAACAATTTAAAATTTTAGGGATCAAAACCAGAATTCGATCAAACTTTAAGATCTAACAATAATATTAACCCTTTTAACAATTAAATATCTTGTCAAGTTACAACTAGATTTTTAAAAGACCGTTATTAAAGTGTTCAAAAGTGTTGAAAATTTGATAATAATTCGCTGAATTATTAAATTAATTTTAATTGAGCAAATTATACAAAACTTTGTTGAACTTCTTCCTTATCTAAATAACTGTTTTAATTTTTAAAACTCGAAAAAGAGCACCGCCTCTAAACTTTTGATAAGCTTGTATAGATACCCACTCCACATCAATTATTTATTGGGAAAATTCATTTAAATGGCAGCTGAATTACCTAAATTTCAACTAGTGCTACTAGACTTAAGAAATTATTAATCAAGCTATAAGTAACTGAATTGGGATTTGCAAATTTTGTCAATTTGCCTCTATGCCCCTGAGTTATTAGAAAAGAAAAATTATAGACAGTTTGCTATTGTGAATGACAACTTGGTGTTAACTTTTAAAGATGTTTCGTGCTTCACTTACAAGATAATTAATGCAAAAATTTTATTGTGAATGAGAACTTGTCAATAGATAAATTTAACATGTTAATTTCTAAGGTTGTCTTGTGCTTGAATTACAAGAGTTTGTGAAAAGGAACTTGTAGATTGCAATATTTAACATGTTAATTTCTTAGGATGTTTGTGCTTGCGGTATAATATAGTTATTGCAAAAGTTTTGTTGCAAATGGAACTTGTGAATTGCTAATAAGAACTAGTAAATTGAGAAATTTAGGGCTTGTTTAATTCTATTATTTGTTTTTTGTTCTTAGAAATAGTTTCATAAAAAAATTTTTGGATATAAGTTTTAAAGATAAAAAAAAATCTGTTTGGATAGTTGTTTTGAAAAATTTGTTTTAGAAGAGACATGGCGGTGTGGTTATCGGTGGTGATGTGGCAATGGTCATCGTTGGTAGTATAGTGTCGATAGTGAATAAGAGACAACCTCAAGAAATAAAAAATAGAAAAACAAAAATAAGAAAACAACTAAAAATTGTTTTTGTTTTTAAGTTTTAAAAATAACATTTTGTTCTTTTTTGTTTTTAAAAACAATTTTTTCAAAACAGTTTATCAAATAGGTTTTATTGTTTAATTAAAGAAAGTTTTTAAAAATAAAATCAAATAGCGCCACAATGTGTTAATTTGTAAGGCAATATTGTACTTGAATTATAAGAGGTTTATTGTGCATGAGAACTTGTGAATTGATAAATTTAATGTGTTAATTGGAGTGAGACACTTTTTGAGATCAAGTTCAACGCAAAATTGAGTTTAGCAACCCCTTGTTGTCAAGTAAGTAAGTCCGCCTTTAGTGCCCTCCTCACAAGGTGACCTATAAGAATTTTAGACTTAACTAGAATCCGACTAAATCGCTCAAGTATCCACACAAAACTAGAGCACCGATACAAACCCTGATCACATTATATAGCAAATACACCAAAGAGAGGAATATAAGAAAATATTCTTATGAGAGAATCCTTTTAGAGGGAGATTGTGTGTGTTATTATTCAGACTAGACTACTCCCTCAATCCCACATTCTGTATATATAACATATGTATGGTCATATAGGAATAGATATAACCTTTAAACGTACGATTATATTACAATATATAATCTTTAAATGATAAATGATATCTCTGTTTATTATGTCATATCTCTCCAAATTTGCACAACAGCTCTCTTAATTTGGGATGGGCCTTAATTTACTAAGGATAGACTAATATATTCCAACATCTCATACTTACACTTGATAGATTAGATGTTATAGGTCAAGTCTCTTTCTCTTACTTCTTTCATACTAAGTGCTTTGCCATGATCGGCCACATAGGCATGGCGTCTCCATTTGAGTGCTTGTACTAGAAATCCCCTTTTCAGAGATCAGCATAAGGCAACCCTGCAGCTCAATATTGATATAATGCTTGAATGTCTTAGATTTATCAATATACACTTCTCTTATGGTCAATCTAATCTCTCTTGAGTTAGTATGAAACTTAAATTGCCTTTTCAGAGATCAGCATAAGGCAACCCTGCAGCTCAATATTGATATAATGCTTGAATGTCTTAGATTTATCAATATACACTCCTCTTATGGTCAATCTAATCTCTCTTGAGTTAGTATGAAACTTAAATTGCCTTTTGTGGAGAATAGAGGTAAAGTGCGCTTCTTGGTCTATATTATTTCATAATCAAAAGGTATACATCATAGTTCTCTATATAGAGAGAGAATAACTAACCTTAACCCTAATATCTTATCATAATCTTGACTAATCATAATATATGATAAGATAATACTAGATTACAATAAAATTCAAAATTTAACTTGTAAATAACAATAATAATGATTAATATTTATTAATAGACCCAACTTGGGCTTAAGCCCATATAGCTCAACACCTTTCTCATATGCATAGTGTTAATACTTATGAAAGTACAAAATGATATCATAAGGGACCGGTGGTAGACAGTAGTGTAGGTGTGTATATTTCAGGTAATAATCTTCTATTGGTCTATATATCATTTTAATATGAATCAACTGCTTTTCTAACATAATAACTTTAGATCACATCAGTTATGATCACAGGACAAAATGCTAAAGTAGTAGGCACTAAAACATATCTCCATGATAATGTCAAAGTTAAAGGACATTATTGAAAGGGTTGACCTTTCTAGGACTTATACAACAATGAAGCAGGGATCTATTCATTTGCTTCCTATTTATAGTTTTTTTAGCACATGCAGTATGAATTGCATGCTATGGTGTTGTTACTCCTCATAACATTTTGATGATAACAAATCTTGATTAATTGACTTTAAGAATTGCTTAAATATTTTTTAAGAAAACAAGAGTGAATTTCATGGTGAAAATATTAAGATTAAACTTCAATTCAGTAACCAATGAAAGATCACTTAAGTGACCTTAATTAAACACTCGAGTGATGAAATTCATTCTAGGAAAATTCTCAGTTATTTCATAGTGATCAAACTTTGTGAAAATCTTTCTTGAACAAGATCACTTGAGTGAATTGATAATCACTCGAGTGATAACATCACTTGCTGGTGACTCCCAGAAAGATTGGAAGTAAATACACAAATGAATAAGATCACTCATAGTGATGGGTAAGCAATCGAGTAATATTATAGGTAATGGTGATCTAATATGCGGAAAGAAACAAATCACTCAAGTAATCAAGTAAGATCACTCCAGTGAAACTCTTTGAGAAGCATATCACTCAAGTGATGAGAATAAATCACTCGAGTCATACGCTTTGAAAATCAAATCACTCGAGGATGCAGATTTCCTCAGCTAGATTCAATTGATCACCTAACCTGAGTGATAAGGTAAAAACACTCAAGTAGTAATACATGTTTTGAGAATCACTTCCTGATCACTCTTAGATCACTACAAGTGATGTTATCTTCAAAGAATATCACTCAAGTGAATTAAATAATCACTTGAGTGATCCATAAACACTTGCAAATTTATGCAAGTATTTTGAAAGTGATTAGAAAGTAATGATCACTCGGCAGTTGTTTTAAAAGTTTTTTTGCATCAAAAGATCACTTCAGTGATAGATTCTGAGCACTCAAGTGAAGCTTAATTTTTCAAGATCTTTCACTACTGACTCCTTGGATAAAATTTAGCATGCCAAAGCTCATATCACTCAAGTGACTGAGATCAACACTCGAGTGATTTAGTAGATACACTCAAGTGAAGATATCAAAATCCAAAAATCATCATCTCAGGAAAATCAATACATAATCTTTACATCTTAATTTTCCTCCTGAAGTCTTTATTACTCCTTAATGTTACTAAACTTATTTCCTAGTAAGTTTCAAGAGCTTTAACATGTAATATCCTAATTTTTTATTAAGGTTAAGAACTTCAAAAGTGAATGTGATTATCGTTAAACCGACACTTTTAGAGCATACGATATAAGTTGTGATTCGAATGTGTTGTAATACGTACCCAAACCCTGTATTTAAGCTCAGTTATGGAGTAACATATAAATTGACTTAAAATAGAGGGAGGGCGCATATTATGGTGATATGGAATGATAAGATGTGCTTAGTGGTGACTCAGTAAGAATTGGCATAATCAGGGGTAAAATAGGAAAAAGGAAAGTTATCGACCAATTGATCAGTTACTAAATAAGAAGCTTATTGGTAACTCAAAGATCAATGGTTGTGATTAATTGTTAATTGATCATGTGGGTGGAATCATGTGCAAATGAGTTTATGTGAGCCCATGTAAGAAGACATAAGATCTTGACAAGTGGCATTTTGTGGACTATGGGATCAAGGTCAAATTGTCAAACCTCTTTCCCTCTCTCTTCCCTCTCAAAGTCGGCTAGGGAGCATGAAACAAGGGAAAAATCTAATCTCATCCCTCTCTCCTCTCACCTCCATTTTTGTTGAGCTCAATGGGGGAAAGAGAAAGGAATAGGTGAATTTTTGACTTGGTAGATGATCTCTTTAGCTCAAACACTCTTCTATAATGTTGTTCACAGTGATGAGAACTTCATCTCTATGATTTTAGATTCTTGAAAGGAGGTGTTTGAGTGCTTAGGGAAATTGGACAAATGAAGAATCATGAAACTAGCTTGGGAGAGAAGAAGAGGTGAGTAAGAGCTTCCTTTTGATCTATTTATTGTGACTTTTGGTTGAGTTTTGGGATTTATGGAATTTTGCCCTGATTTAGTGAGATGTTGGAATAGATGAATTGCATGTTGTATTGTGGTTGAATTGGTATTATATTGTGTCTTTGGAACAATATAATTGATTTAGAGCATTGGAAGCAAAAGTAGTGGAATTAGGTAATGTGTGTAATAAGTGTGACCAATGTGGAAAATGTTATTGTGATGGGAATTTAGGTGTTTTGAGGTTTCTAATGGTTTCCTTATGTAAAATTATGTGGGAGTAACTTTGGCTTAGAATTTTAGGACCATTGGAAACACATGTTGGAAGTTAGCCATTTAGTCACACTTCTCATTTTTCTCTTAGTTAGTAATTAATTTCTCCATTAATCACCAACTTATGATCAATAGTTCTATTCTTTCAATTTCCTACTAATTATGGCATATTAATTAAAATTGCCACAAAGATCCATAGTTATTCCACCTTAATTCAATAATTATCCCCAATAATCATCATTAGCCCTTAATTGAAATTTGGGGCGTTACAATTCTCCCCCCGTTTAATAAATTTTGTCCTCAAAATTTGTTACACCACTAGGAACATAAACCTCGGACGCCTCTTCATGACGGCTTCCGTTCCTCAATTTGTTCTCATGAGGATAATTCTTTCAATACCACTCGTATCAACAGTACGCTACAGGTCCGATTTTCATAAGAATCTCAATGGACTATACATTGTGGCTCAATTTCTTTCTCTTCATCACTTTATCGCTCCTCATAACCGGAGATGTTCCCAAGAACCCATATTCTCTAACTTTAAATCTAGAGGTCTCCACCTCACTCAATCACTTATTCAGGCAACTGCACTCGTTCATCCCGATTTTAAGCCTCTTTAATTGCTGACATCAAGTCACTTTCCCCTTACGGGAACAACTCAAAGTACCACAAATACCCTGCGCACAATCGATAGCTTCAGCTGTATTCACTTTAGCAACATTTCCCTCACCTGTACACCTACCAGTGACTCCGCTAGTGGTAATCGGGACTTTTGGGCATCATCAATAATATCAGGCTACTCCAGAATCTCAATCTTCTCTATCTGGAGTACCCTACTGTAATATCCCACCTGGAATCTCGGTCTCTTCTATCTAGGCGGCCAGTTGGAAGTCTCAACCTCCCCAATCCCATTCTTATATGATTAACTGGGCTTACAGGGACCCAGTCCCCCACCCAAACTACTTACTCAAAGAACTCTTGTCACACCCCACCTGTATCCCTCAACAGGGTCAGCCAGTGGCGGTGTGCTTGGCATGGTCACATATACACATTAACTTACGACATTTACATTCATAGTGGTATATCAATGGCCGATGGTAGAGATGACCAACGTCAAACCCTACAATGACTCATGCTGACATGCGCGCGCTGTAAGTCACTCCTTATAGCTCACAAATAGCCTCTCGGCTTCTATTCACACCTCTATCCCAGCTGGTTCACATAGCCTTCCCAGCTTTCACATAGTCAATCTCTCATAAACTACCACCCCAGCGGGACAGTCCTCGGCCATAGGAACCCCCCATATGGCTGCAGGTGAAAGATTCACTATATACAATCACATCAAGCTGGAATTGGGTATATTCATCACTGATGCCTTTAAACACTATGACTTCCACACCATAACTCTTTTCATCAAACTAGGATCCTTCAAGACCTCTTCTCACCATATAATTCGGTCCCTAATTTTTACCTTCCGAGGCTCTATACTCACATTGTACTTACTGCCTTGAGCTCATGCTCCTCTCTACTCTACAATTCAACATCACGGTGGCTGCACTCCATGGTTTATCGTCAAGGTAGTTGCACGCTAGGGCTTGTCATCACGGTGGCTCCATACTAAGGTTCATCATCATGGTGGCTCTAACTGCGGTACTGTATTCGGTGCTTCAATCAGTCCACTGAATGGTCAGCCCCTCCGGTTAGAACTCTCCATTGGTAGCCCTTTCCAATCAGATATCACCATAGGTAGTCCTCTGTGATCAGATCTCACCATAGGTAGCCCTCTCCGATCTGACCTCACCATAGGTAGCCCTCTCTTATCATACCTCTCCATAGGTAACCCTTTCTTATCAGTATCCTTGATCATACTCGTACACTATGTCATAATATTGCCCACAACACTACTATAAACCGATCCAAACACAGTCAGAGGATGCGATTCATCAAGTTCACATAGATAATAAATGCATTTCTCGATGTCAACTGATTAGAATCCCATAGGACTTTTAGGTTTCACAATCATCAACATTACCACAACCAAATCAAATAGCCATTTACACATGCATACAAATCCCGGGCGCTTCACACAGTCATCATAATGCAAAATTGAGTTGCACCCGAATCACACAACATTTTTAATAAACCATTATTGAAAAAGAATTTACCTTGAATCAGGTCAGGGGACTTCTGGGCCTCCTAATGTGTCATCATGAGCACTCGACCCTGATTCCTAGGTCTTTGCTCAGCCATCAGTCGGTTGCATTTTCTAGCAATATGTCCAGGTTGTTGGCAATTATAGCAAATCGCTTGCCCCGAGTAAGTTTTTCCAGGATGATAACCTTTACATTGAGTGCACATCATTCTCACTGAAGGTTTCTGATCACCACAACCCCCAGATTAATAGGGCTTCTTATTATTGCCCTCAGGTAAAAACCCTTGTTCCTTCCATTTTTGGGAAGCATTTGCCTTACTAGGCTCTTTGCGGCTACCACTACCTTGGTCGGGTACAACTCTCTCAAGTTATTCTCAACAATTCTACACTGCTCCACCGCCTTGTTGAAGTTGGTAAACAGTTCAGTGGCTAACCTCTTCTTCATATCACACCTCAAGCCTTGAATAAGTATATCGGAGCTCTACTTCTCATTATCCCCATCCTGAAGATGTGTAGAGTATCGAGATAGCCGGATGAAGCGAGAAAGATACTCATCAAAACTCTTCGTATCTCCCTGTCTGATGGCGAGGAATTCAGATTCTTTTTCAAGCCTCACTGACTTGGGGAAGTACTTCTCATTAAACTTCTCTTGGAACACCTCCCAAGTCAATGGCACATTTCGGCTTTAAAGTGTCATGGCGATATTCCGCCACTACTGGTCTGCATTACTTTCTACCTTATACACTGCCATCTTTGCCTTAACCTCCATAGACCACTCGAGGACTTCAAAGATCTTCTCTAAACGATTTAACCAGTCCTCAGCAACTTGGGGCTCAAACCTCCCCTTGAACACTGGAGGCATATGCTTGCAAAACTTAGAGACCCAGTATTGCAAGTCTCTTTCCTCACAAGCCGGCACCCCTTGGGATTCTAGATTGGGCACCATGTGAGATGGGGTCTCTCGAGACCAATTAGACCCCTCAGCTATCTCCTCTCGATGAGTCTCTGCTTGGGTTTCCTCTTGAGTGGATTGACCCCTCTCAGTATTACGCTTAGCTCTTTCTTCTTTGAGCTCCGCTCTCAGCTCAGTAATCATATCTCTTTGTTCCTTATAAGATCTATCATCTCCCGTATTGGGTTAGGAGGGTTGTCATTCAATTTCTCCACCTCTGGGTCCTCTTGCCTGACTCTAAGGTGAACCATGTTGTCCTTTAACTCTACAATGATTCACCACATCAGTTTCAAAGCAAGTGTATACACATAATCCATAAGACTTAGATATATCCACAACCAGCAGAATATCCATATGTATACATCCATCAATTATCAAGCTACCTTAAGCCAAAGGACTAAGGCCAACTAAGGAACTATCCTAGCAATTCTCACTTTTGCCAGGAACTACAGCTCTGATACCACAAATGTAACCCCCTTCCAACCATAGGCCGAGATTAAGTTTATAATCAAGTAATTAAGTGAAATTAGAGACCTTAGATGATTTGAGACTTAAAAAAAATCGAACTTCCCAAAATCAGAATCTATAAAAAATTTTCTAAAACCTATTTGCAAAGGTCTCATATTCACATTACAAATACATAATTGGCCTGTACAGGTTGATTCCATTTATACTTATTAGAGTACAGCTAAATTCTCGACACACTCGGGTTCCATTAATTGATAAAAGGGTTTACACAAGGCATAAATGCCATAATCTCCCTTTTTCTTGGGGATTACACAAAACTATACTATACTTCCAATATATATACAGATATTCACCATAAAATATCCATATGATATACATGATAACCAAATAATCAAAATAACTCCCAATACGGAGCTCTACTCGCTCTTCGTCACCCACTTTCCTTTTGATCCTTCGGCCCTGTCTAAAAGTTGTTTTGGGAGGTGAGATTCTAAAGAATCCCTGTAGTAAAAAATCACTCATAATATGCATAATAATAAGGCATGAAAGCAATCATCACCCACACATAGCAACTATAACGACAGTTACAATCGTAAAGGCAGGTATTACTCATGTCACCCTTATGTTTGCTTACGTTGAAGTGCTCACACTGTATTGCACCACAACACATTTCACAACAATATATTTCACTACAGCTAGGATTCATATAAAGCGTTTTACAATACACAGCCATACTAGCCGGATTCACAAAGCAATTTCTCAAAGATTCATGTCTATTATAATGGCAGTTCAATGGCCGGGGTAGGTGTGATAAGCATCAACCCCCTACGATGGCTCCCGCTGAAGTGCTCACGCTGCAATGGATGATGGCACATTTTCATTCACATTTCACAAACACAATGATCAATCATGCATACCAGACATCATACACAACACGAGAGAAAAGTCATTACCTGCTCATTCCTTCCGTTCACGCTCTGGTACTGGTCCCTCAGAAATAGGGCAAATGTCGTATCCTATAATTCATAATGAGTAATGAAGTATTATTCTCTATCCCAATTCTCAATGACTTCTTAATACTTAATTTGGTTATCATTATTGCTCTTTGAGTACCTATAAATACCTCTAACAAAAGCCATAAAGGGTTGGAACACTATCCCCAAAGGTCCCCTTTTTGAAAGCTCAAACTGATATTTTTCACTGAGACACTCGAATGAAGATGGCCTCACTCGAGTGATATTTTACGGATACTCGAGTAACGGTATGGTCTACACTCGGGTACTAGAGAGTGAACAACAGCATGTGAACACTCGAGAGCACAATGAACTTATCAGAAACTACAACACTTGAGCACACTGGACCTCACTTGAGTGATAGCCAAATGCTTTACTCGAGTACTAGAGAGTGAAGTCTAGAAAGTGAGGACCCGAGAGCACAAGAGCTTTCAAGGATCAGGAGGACTCGAGAACAACACATTACACTCGAGTGAATACCGCATACCCACGAGTGAGAAAGCACACTCTTGCACCATAACAGCGAGTGACAACCCGAGAAGCAAGTTCTTAGTATCAAATACACCTGTATTCGAGTGATAGAAAGCTCACTCGAGTGATGTCCCACCATACTCACAAGTGAGGCAACACTTGCAAGTGAGGCAACACTTGCCTTTAACCATGGAAGTGCAATAAGAACACATAGAGCAGAAAGGAGCTTTGCACTACGACACTCAAGTGAACTCATCCTTACTCAAGTGATGTTCATCCCTCACTCGAGTGAACCCCAGATCACTAGAGTGATTTTATCAGAAACCAGAAAATGCAACAAAACAGACCACACTTCCCAACAATTGCCCAAGTGATTCTAATGGCCCTAAACTCTTACTCAAGGCTACTCCCACACAAAAATACCCAAGGAATTCAATAGAACCATTAGAATTACCCAAATCCTACTCCATTATCATGCTGTGGGTTTGGGCAACATAATCATCCAAATTCCAAAATCATCCAAACATACCATTCCTATCCCAAATCAATCAATCTATCTAAAAACTCATACCAAAACACCCATTTCTATACCACTAACATGCCAAACTACCAATAACCCTATGCCAACGAAAATGGGCAAAAAATTCCAGAAATTTAAATCTTAATCATTTGGCATAAAGCATAGTTAGAAGGATTTGTTTCACTTACCTTAACAACTTTCTCAAAGACACTTCTTGATTCTCCAACCTTCATAATTCCATGTGGGCACAAATCAACACCAATAGTCACACTATAAACATCAAAATGAAGCTCTCACTCTAAGGATCAACATTAATGAAGTGAGTTTTTCTCAAATTCCAGATCTTCTTCTTCTTCATTGGCCAACAATGGCTGCACGCATGAAAGAGAATGATGAGAGATGAAGAGTGAAGAAGATGAAGGAATGATGATGATCATACTCCCTCCCATACTCTTCAGTGAAAAATGAGGTAAAAGAAAGAGAGAAACTATTAAAATATTTCATTTGACCTTTCTCTCACCCTCTTTACATGTGAGCTTGCCACTTGTCACTTTCCCATTGGCTCTTCATACAATAATTCACCAATTAACTACTCTAGTCCCTCCATTAGCCATTTAGTCACACTTCTAATTTTTCTCTTAGTTAGTAATTAATTTCTCCATTAATCACCAACTTATGACAATTAGTTCCATTCTTTCAATTTCCTACTAATTATGGCATATTAATTAAAATTGCCACAAAGATATATAATTATTCCACCTTAATTCAATAGTTATCCCCAATAATCATCATTGGCCTTTATTTGAAATTTGGGGCATTACATGCAGCACCAAGTTTCTTCTTTCCCTTCAGTTTTTTGTTGCACTTCCATGCCAAAAAGCAAGAGTGCATTTCCTTACCTGCGAGAGAAGTAGGTTTTCACTCTAGTGCATATGTAATTTGCACTAAGAGCCGCGTCTCTAGAAAGCACTCGCGGTCTATTTGTCAAGAGTGTGTGTTAGCACTCGCAAGTTTTAAATTGTCACTCGAGTGTTCAAGGTTGTCACTCGAGTGTACTCTCCACTTCAGGGTTTTCCTTGCTCTTATATAGTCACTTGTTGTGCCTCACTTTGTTGGACTCGGGTGAGCATGAGGCCATTACTCAAGTGTTGGGTTTTTGACTCGAGTGCAGTGATTATTTTCTATCTTTGTCATTGCTCTCAGTCAAGCACTCACATGAGTGAGCTTTCATGCTCGAGTGTAAGTCATCTCATCACTTGAGTGCATCAGCTAAAAATTAGTGTTTTTGCTTTTGAAAGGGGATCTTTAGTATAGTTTGTCCCAACCCTTTAGGCATGTATTTAGGCTTTTAGTGGCCACCTCAAGGTGTCAAATGATAACTAACTCTAAGTGTTTGAAGTTAAGGAATTGGAAAAGGGAATAACCTTACATCCTTAATTTGATTGTCAGGATTCAATATTTGCCCTGATTGTGATCTACTTGTGCCGAAGCACACTTAGAAAGAATAAGGTAGTGACGCTTTCCCTTATACTACATATGATGCATTGTATGTTTGATTTATCATTGTTTTGTGGTGATTATGGTTGTGAAAGATGAAAGGCTATTTGAGGGTCTGTCACCTGCGGCTGCATGGGGGTTCCCATGGCAGAGGATCCTTCCGCTGGGGTAGTAGTTTACGGGGGATTGACTATTTATGAGTCGCAAGGCTATGTGGATTACAATGTGCACATGTCAGCATTAGCCATCTAGGGAGTGACTTTGGTCATCTCTTCCTCGGCCGTTGATATACCGTTGTAAATATACATACCAGGAAAGCAATGTGTATGTGCATATGTGAATGCCGAGTGGCAACGTGTATATATGACAACTTGTGTATGCTGTATTTGATGATTTACTTGCATGCTATGTGATTATGTGTGGTATAAGAGATTTGTTACTGTTGGGATTCTTTTAAATCTCATTCTTTCTATTGACTAACCTTTTAGATAGGGTAAACAGTTCGAAGGAGAAATAAGTGACAGAGGATGGGTTAGGCTCCTAGTTTGGAGTATTAGTTGATAGTTGGTTATCATAGTTGGGAGTATTGTATAATTTGCATCCGTATTTGGATTTGGGATGTAAATTGTGGAAACGTATTGTGTAGTCCCCTGTATGAGAAGCTGTAATGGGCGTATATGCCCTGTAAAGCTTGAGTTAATGAATGGAACCTGGGTTTGGCTGAGAATTTTATTGTGCACTCTGATATTTATATATCTATATATAAATGTGATTGAACTACGTAGGGTAATTATATTCAAAA
This sequence comes from Inga leiocalycina, assembly GCA_963242795.1. Classification (NCBI taxonomy): domain Eukaryota; kingdom Viridiplantae; phylum Streptophyta; class Magnoliopsida; order Fabales; family Fabaceae; genus Inga; species Inga leiocalycina. Next base: position 78,269,026 of record OY725323.1, read on the forward strand.
TGTGAATACGAGACCAGGTTATTTGGATACTAAAAAGTATTTATGAAAACCCTATTGTGTAGATGGGTTTGAAAAATGGGTTTTACTATTTGTTGGTCTCTAATTCATTTTAATTATACACTTTCGAATATTAATTATGGTTTATAAGGCAGGGGGTTACATTAATGACGGATTAAATGCAAAATCTTGAAGATAAAATATTATGACAGGAGCATTAAATGCATAGCTAAGAAAAGTGACAGAAACACTCTCTTTCATTAGTGGCTACAATTACTCTCTAATGAACAAATTTGAATGCTCACAACTGTAATGCCCTAAATTTTGATTAAGGGTTAATGATGATTATTGAAAATGATTTGTGAATTTAAATTGGAATTATTAAGTGTTTTGTGTCAATTTTAATTAATGTGCCAAAATCAGGGAATTTTTGGGTAATTAGTCAGTGATTAATGAGAAAATTAATTCCTAACTAATAAAAGAAAGAGATGTGTGATTAATTGGCTAATGGAGGGATTAGAGAAGCTAATTAGTGACTTACTTTATGAAAGCCAGTAAAATTTTGACATGGGTCAAGTGAGTAAGAAGCGAGAGGATAAGGAAAGTCAAAATTACATATTTTATTGCTTTTCTCTCTCCTCTCTTCCCCCATTTCTGGTGGCAGCATGGGGGGGGAAATCATCATCATTTTATCCTCTCCAGCACTCATCTCTCTCATTCTCTCTCTCCATTTCGTCCTCCATTATTGGCTAAGTGAGAGAAAGAAAAAGCTTGTGATTGAGGTGAGTAAATGACTCCAAATGATCAAACTTTCTACTCTAAAGTTGTTCCTTGAGTTAAGAGCTTCATTTTGATGGTTCTAGATAGCCATTTGGTGTTGGTTTGTGACTTCAAGGAATTGTGGGGATTGGAGAATGAAGAAAGTTCTTTGAGAAAGTTGAAGAGGTAAGTGAAACAAACCTTTCTATCTATGTTTTGTGCCAAATGAAGAAGTTTGGAATTTCTGAGATTTTTGACCTTATTTTGAAATTTAGGGTCATTGGTAGTTTGGCATGATATGGTTATGGTAAATGGTATTTTGGTATTTGTTTGAATAGATAGAATTGGTCTGAGGTTGAAATGTTAAGTTTGATGATTTTTGGATTTTGGCGTTAGAAGTTGCCTAGAACCAAAGCATGAAAATGGAATAGGAAATTGTTGGTTTTGATGTTTCCATATGATTCCTTGGGTGATTTTATGTGGGGATAGCTTTGGTTGAGGTTTTGGGTCCATTGGAAACACTTTGGTAAAAATCTGGAAAGTGATGTCAGTTTCTGCTTTTTCTGGTGTCTGATAGCATCCTTGAGTGATCTGGGGTCCACTTGAGTGCGGGATGAATACCACTCGAGTACTGCAGTGTATTTTCCCTTTCTTCTTCTATTTTCATGTTGCACTTCTATGTGTTGAGGCAAGAGTGTTGTTTCACTGTGGGTGTTGTGGGTTCTACTCTAGTGATCCTCGTCCCACTCGAGTGAAGGTGTTTGAGACACTGTGAACTCGCGTCTCGGGTTGTCACTCATGGCCATTTTTCTAAGGTGTGTCTTAACACTAGCGGGTGTTAAGCCATCACTCGAGTGCTCTTGTCTCTGCTTGAGTGATGTTCCCTTCTGAAAGTTCCTTGTGCTCTCAGGTGAGTACTTCCTGAACCTTACTTTGGGGTACTCGGGTGAGCATTAGGCTTCCACTCGAGTGAGGTAGTTTATGCCCGAGTGTAGTGAGCAATTTTGGTTGATACCATTCCTTTTTGCTCTCGGGTTAACACTTCATGTGCTTCACTTCCTAGGACTCGAGTGAGAGTGATGCTAACACTCGAGTGTTGCTTCCATGAATCGAGTGTCCATACAATATTACTCGAGTGAGGTCATCTTCACTCGAATGTCTCAGTAGAAAATATCAATTTTATGCTTTAAAAAGGGGGATCTTTGGTTATAGTCTTCCAACCCTTTAGAGCTATTGATAGAGTTATTCATGGGTACTAAAAGAGAAATACTGATAACCAAATTAAGTGTTAAGAAGTCATTAAGAATGGGAATAGAGAATTGACTCATCGTCCCTAATTATGAATTATAGGATACGATATTTGCCCTACTCGGGAGAGACCGGAGCCAGAGCACGCACGGAAGGACTAAGGTAGTGACTTTTTTCTTATGTTGTGTATGATGCTTGGTATGCATGACTTATCATTGTTTGTTGTGTGAGTGGTTGGCATGAGGCCATTGTGTTATCTCCCGTAGTGCATTACAGCTTGAGCAGTTCAGCGTAAGCAGTCGTAGGGTATGATGGTTATCATACCTATCCCTGCTATTGTTTCTGCTGTTGTAATTGTCAGGGGTGTGTTGTAGAATTGTGAATTCCTGTTTGAGTATCTGGCTAGTGTGGCTGTGTGTGTATGTGAAATATTTTATATGGATACCAGCTGTGGTGATATATGTGATATGATCATGTGATTGTGCAATACAGCGTGAGCACTTCAGCGTGAGTAAATGTAAGGGTGACATGAGTCATACCTGCCTTTCCACTGTAACTGCCGTTGTAGTTGCAATGTGTGTGTGATGATTTGCTTTCATGCTTTGTTGTTGTGCATACTATGAGTGATTTGTTACTACGGGGGGTTTTTTAGAATCTCACTCTCCCAAAAACACAATTTTTAGACAGGGCTGAAGGATCTAAAGGAAAGCGGGCGACGAAGAGCGGATAGAGCTCATGGCTAGGAGTTTTATTTTGGAAAATTGGTTATCATTTTGTAATTTTTTTGGATATATATTTTGTTGGGAATTACATGTATATATTGGATAGTATTTGTGTAATCCCCTTGTTATGGGAAACTCTTTGGGCAATTGTGCCTTGTAGTACCTTAATTAGTCAATGAAACCCGAGTGTGTCAGGAATTTACTGTGTACTCTGATATTTATAAATGGAATCAAATTGTTCAGGCCATTTGTGTATTGAAATGTGAATATGAGACCATTATTGACAGGTTTAGAGATATTTTTTGAAAACCATGTTTTGGGTAAAAGAAAGTTTTACTAAGTCCCAAATCACATTATGTATCTAATTCAACATTAACAAGTATTTGTGAACTTAATCTCGGCCTATGGTGGAAGGGGGTTACAACAACGGTCTTCAAATTACTTTTACATATAAATACAAAAGCATTCAAGATGGAGCAACTAACCAATAACGACAATTTATTTGCTCATTACATGGTCTGTTCTTCATTCCTGTATATTATTCCTTGATATACTATTTGCACTTCAATTTTTATCTATCTACTTTTTGAGAGAGCTTTAAATACCTTCATTCATCTGTAAGGTGATTCTCAAGGTAGTAGGACCTTGAGAGATGGATCGGTGTACAAAGCGTAAGGGGGAGTAAGTGTTTGGTAAAGGAACTTGTAGTGTACTAAGGTGCCAAGAATCTATTGAATCTTGGAAGACATAGTAAAAAGCTCAGAGTTGTTTTAAGGACTGGATGTAGGTCAAAAAGATTGTGACTGAACTAGTATAAATCCTAGTGCATACTTCGGTGACATTTCTCTATCTCAAACTCAAGTTTATTTTTAATTAATTGTTAATCCTTCCTTCATTTATAAAATTTTTTTGACACCCAATTCACCCCCTTTCAAGTGAAACGCTTGCACTAACATTTGGTATCAGAGCATAGGTCTTCTTCTTTAGGTATAATAACCTAAGAAGGATCCAATAGCAAGCATGGGTGAAGGAATTCTTCTTGACGGAGCATCAATTACTAGACCGCCAGGCTTCATTAGAGAATACTTCTCTTTTTAGAAAGCAAAATTCAGAGTATTCGTTATGGCTACAGAATACGGACTTTGGGAGGTGATTCAAAATGGGAACAACATACCTATAAAAATTGTAGAAGGACAACTAGTTCCTAAATCCTTAGTGGAATTCGATGACAACAATGAAAAGCTTGTAACACTTAACAACAAAGCAATACTGATGTTACAAAGTGCCTTGAGTCAAAATAAGTATTTCAGGATTTGCATATTTCCAACAACAAAGGATATGTTGCAAGCCCTAGAAATAGCCTATGAAGGAACGTCAGGGATAAAAGAGAATCAGATTAATACTCTTGTCATATAATTTGATCTACTCCAAATGAAGTCTGAGGAATCAATAGTTGAGTTTGAACTTAGATATACGCACCTGGTAAAACAACTTGGTGCTCTCAAGAAGTTCTATGATCAGAACACCCAAGTAATGAAGATTCTGAATATTCTTTCTAAAGAATGGGAGGCTAAAGTCATAGCAATAGAAGAAGCCAAAGGTGAATCAATGTGATCAGTAGCCTTTCTATTTAGAAGTCTTTTTGGATATGAGAGCAAGTTGAAGTTCAAACGAGAGTTAGAAGAAATTGATGATAAGAAAAAGAAAAGTTTGGCACTAAACATGATAAAGGAAGAAAAAGCTCAAGATGATAAGGAAGATCTTGACAATGACAAAATGGGCCTAATAATGAAAAGATTCAAGAAATTATACAAGAAGGGTCAAGGATTCATAAATTATTAAAAGGGAGGAACCAGTAACAGAAAGGAGATCAAGGAGCATATCATCTGTTATGAATGGGAAAAGCGAGGACATATCAAGTCAAAATGCCCTAAACTTCAGAAAAACAAGGAAAAGAAAAAAGTAAAATACTTCAACAATGGGTACCTCAAGGATTATATGTTCAAAAAGTGAGACATACTAACCTAAAAGGACCCAACAAGAAATGGATACCTAAAACTTAACCATTTATGATTGAAGGTGTGTCTCAGAGCATCCAGAACAAACAAATGGTATATAGATAGTGGATGCTCCCAACATATGACTGGTGACTGAGAAAAATTCTCTATGTTAGAGCCTAAAGAAGGTGGGAAAGTGAAATTTGGTAGGAACTAGTCTAGCAATATAGCAAGAATAGGAGAAGTTAGAGGAAGCAAAGGAATTTAAGTAAAAGGTGTATACTATATAGAAGGACTATGTCATAACCTGTTAAGTGTAAGCCAAAGCATAGACAAAGACAACTGGGTAATATTTGATTCAGAAGAATGTCTAATTGTAAGTAAGAAAGACTTATAAATAGATAAGAAGAATCTCAAAGCAAGAATCAGAGCAACAAGAGAATCTTCAGTGAATTTGTTGTATTTGTCAATGAAGTGCAAAATGAGAAAGGTATGTGCATTTTAGGTATAAGAACATATCACGGAGGAAAATTAGGCCTATGGAGAATATTGTGACATTAATGGTATTGATCACAATTTCTCTGTACTAAGGACTTCACAACAAAACGGAGTCATAGAGAGAAAGAACAGAGTTCTCACAAAAATGGCCAGAGCCATGTTGAATGAAAAGAATGTGTCCCAGGTTTTCTGGGTTGATGCCATAAACATTGCATGTTATATTGTAAGTAGAGCTTACATCATATTAAAACTTGAAAAGGCTTCATACGAGCTATATAAGGAAAGGAAGCCAAACATCTCTCATCTGCACATTTTCGGTTGTAAGTGTTTCATTTATAATAATGGTAAAGATAATCTAGGAAAATTTGACCCTAAAGCTGGTGAAGGAATATTCCTAGGTTATTCTAATCGAAACAAGGCCTATAAAGTTTTAATAAAATAACAGGTATTATTGAAGAATCAATTCATGTTGTATTTGAAAAAAATGAATCCACTGATAAAGTCTCTAACAATGATCAGGAAATAACTAGTTCTAAAAAACATGTACAATCTTTCTCTAACACTTCAAATCTTGAGGTTGAGAAAATAGAAAATGAAAACGTATTTTCTATACAGAGTCAACCTAGAGCTTGGAAGTATAACAAAAGGCATCCTCTAGACTAAGTCATAGGAGAAGAAAGTGAAGGCGTAAAAACTAGAAACAAAACCTTAAATGAAGTTAGCTTTTCTTCTTTTATATATGAATTGGAACCTTCAAACATTGATGAAGCCCTATTAGACAATGATTGGATGATAACAATGCAAGAAGAATTTAATCAATTTGAATGAAATCAAGTTTGGAATTTGGTACCTAGGCCTAAAGATCACCTAGTCATTAGCACTAAATGGGTATTCAAGAACAAACTTGTAGAACCCACAATCATTGTCAGAAACAAGGCAAGATTGGTGGCCAAATGATATAATCAAGAAGAATAAATTGATTATTAGGAAAAATATGCTCTAGTAGCAAGATTGGAAGCTATATGAGTACTCTTAGCCTTTACGTGTATCAAGGGATTCAAACTTTATCAAATGGATGTGAAAAGTGCATTTTGAAATAGATATGTTATGGAAGAAGTATACGTAAAATAACCTCCAAGATATGAAGATGTGGCTAAACTTGATCATGTTTTCAAACTTAATAAAGCTTTATATGGTTTGAAACAAGCTCCCAGAGCTTGGTACGAAAAAATTTCTCATTGATCAAGGCTTTGTCAAGGGAAAAGTTGATACAATATTGTTTGTAAAAAGAAAACAAAATGATATTCTAATTGTTCAGTTATATATTGATGACATCAATTTCAGTGCTACTAATGATCTCTTGTGTAAGGAATTTTTTGAAACAATGCAGGGTGAGTTTAAGATGTTCATGATGGGAGAATTAACTTTTTTTTCTTGGTTTGTAAATCAAACAAAGGAAGAACGAGATCTTGATATCTTAAACAAAGTATCTTAAAGAGCTACTGAAGAAGAACGGAATGGATTAGGCAAATGAAGCAGACACGCCCATGAGCTCAACCACACTACTTGATGTTGATATAAAAGGTGTAGATTATAATATCACTAAATATATAGGAATGATTGGTTCATTACTCTATCTCACAGCAAGTAGACCTGATATCCAATTGAGTATTGGAATGTGTATAAGATATCAATCAGCTCCAAAGGGATCCCATGCTGAAATGGTTAAAAGAATCTTTAGATATCTTGCTGAGACATTTGAGTTAGGTATTTGGTATCCCAAGGGACAAAATGAGTATCTTATTGCATACTTAGATTCTAACCACGGAGGTTACAAAACAAACAGAAAGAGTACTAGTAGACAATGTTAGTTTCTTGGTGTCATAGTTCAACAAAAAGTAGAACATAGTATCATTATCTTCTACAGAAGCTGAATATGTTATTGCATCAAGTTGCTATACACAAGTGCTCTGGTTAAAGCAACAGGTTCAAGACCTTGGAATTTACTTGAAGGAGATACCTATCTACTGTGACAACATCAGTACGATAAGCTTGGCAAAGAATTAGTTTAACACTCAAGAGCCAAGCATATTGATGTAAGACACCACTTCATATGAGATTATGTTCAAAAGAAAGATGTGAAAGTAGTTTTCATTCCTACTTATCTCTAGTTAGCTAACATCTTCACCATACTATTGGCAAAAATCAATTTTTGTAAATAAAATGAGAATTGGGAATGATAAATCCTAATGAATTATAAGTAAATATATGTATCTCAAACTAATTGTCAATATGTTTTGATGATTCATTAACTAACTTAATCATTAAAGCGTCTAGAAATTTGTTTTATAGGTTGCTCCATTTCTTCATTAAAAAATAGGGGTAAATAGAGAGGCATTCACTTGGATGATTCACTTGAATACACTGAAAGTGAAAATGAATTACTAGAGTGATGATAAAATTCACTCGAATGATAATGCCATAAAGAATACATGAAAGGAGATCACTCGAATGTAAAATCAATCACTCCAGTGATACATAATGGAAATGCTTTTCGGGAAGGGTAACTTGAGTGATCTAAAAGAAAATCACTCGAGTGAGGTACATATTCAAAGTAAAACCTGTGTGATTTTAAGAGTTACTTTGAGTGAAATAAGACATCACTCTAGTGATTTGAGGATCACTTAAGTGATCTGGCATGTTCACTTAAGTAATTCGATTCATATGGAATCACTCCAGTGATTTCATAAAATTCACTCGAGTAACTCTCAAAGTCACTTAAGTGACTTAGTAAATCACTCGAATGAAAAGGTGTGTCAGAAGCTATATCATTTTGGTTTCCCATGACTCTTCTCATTCTTTTTGAAACCTTTCTTCATCTTCCCCCTCGTGACCTTCCACTCCTCCAACCTCACAGTTCTCACTTAGTATTCCCTTTTTTAGTCTATTAAAACTCTCATGTCTCTTCCTAAATCTCTAAGTCTCTAATCATCATTCGATATTTATTTCATCTTCTTCACTATAATTTCTATGCCCTAATCTCTTTGCTAGTGATTTCTCACCAAGTTCACTAGAACCCTAAACCTTCCATTGTCACCTCCTTCTTTTCCCATTTCTGGCCATGATAAGGACAAAAAACCCAACATTGATTAGGACTCTCTATCTCCTCCTCCTCTATATAAGAAACCTAAAAGGATTAAAGATCCCAAGTTCAAGTTGAAGGTTAGAGGCAATGACCCTTTGGTACCTTCACTAAGAGCCAAGGGGATAGTGATACAAGAACCTAGGGAGACTAGATCAATGACAAAAAGCACTTTGGAAGGAAAAAGAAAATTACATCTAGAATAAGAGGCTGATAAACAAGAGGCCACTTTCAAAGAAAATCTTGCTTCTGCTGCCTCAAAGCTTGGTTAAGAACATTCAATTCCCAATAAGTCATGCTATAGTCAAACCACAGGGAGTCAATTTGAACACACAACCTCTGCCTCTGTTTAACCTTCAATTTCACTACCTGAGGAGTCAGAGATTCTAATTCCTCCTCCAAATTTAAACACTAGTAAATTGAAGGTAAATAACTAAACGGCATTCAAGTTTGATTATGCAAAGAGACAACTTTTCCCTGTTGTGTATGTAAACTTAGCTAAGTTGAAGAAGGAATATAACTTAGATCTATACCTGTTTCTAAATCAATATGAGTCCTGGTTAAATTTAAGAATATTATATAATCCTTTAGTTGTCAAGACCTTTTACATCAACATCAAGATTGTTGATATTTATGATAGCTAAGGAAATGTTATTAAAGAAAAAATAGAGACAACTGTGAGGAATTAAAAGATTCTTCTATCTGGAGATTTAATAAATATCTTCCTAGGTATAAAGGATGTTCCTAGGAGATTTCTTAAGGATTACCATCTTCATTAGCTTTCTGAGATCTTTGGGACAAGAGAACCCAGTGGTTTACCATGCACACCTATTGCCCTAAGTGATATACAGAGGGTCTTGTTCTATATTTACTCCTGGAGTGTCGTAAACAAGGCCAAAAATTTCACACATATCACCGGGAAGGATCTTCAAATGATGGCTTCTATAGTAACTCAGGAGCAGAGAGATATGGGTGACCTAATCTTTCAGGAGATAAGAAGATTTAGGTTTTACTCCACCAGGACTACTACCATTCCTTACCCTCAGCTTGTATCCATTATTCTCTCTACATAACATATGGCACTTGATACTAGGAGGAGAGATAGTAAGGATTCCTAAGTTTGAAAAGATTTATTTGGGAAGGATGGGGATCTCAATACCCTTCACAACTACTAAAGTAGTTCAGAGTGAACACTCCCCTTCACATGCCAAACAGAAAAGCAAGAGCAAGAAAATGGAGCAGCTGTAATATCCTAATTTTCAATTTAAGGTTTATGACTCCAAAAAGGGTGTGTGATTATTGGTAAATAACCACTTTTGGAGAATGTGATATGCTTTGAGATTCGGATGTGTTATAACCAGTACCAAGATCCTGTATTTAAGTTCAATTATGGATTAACATCTAAATTGACTTAAAATATAGGGAGGGCACATATTGTGACTAATGGAATGATATGATGTGTTTGGTGGTGATTTAAGAGAATTGCCATAATCATGGGCAAAACGGTAAAGTTACCGACTAAGTTGACGAAGAGGAAACTCATTGGTAACTTGAAGATAAATGGTTGTGATTAATTTGTGAAGAGATCAAAGGGTGGAATCATGTGTGTATGTGCCTACGTAAGCTCATGTGGGATATCACAAGATCATTACACTTGGCACAATATGGACCATTGGATTGGTCAATATTTCAAAAAGCTCTTCCCTCTCTCCTCTCTTCTCTAAGTCGGCCAAGGGCTTTGTGGGAGAGCCAAAACTATTCTCTTTCTCTCTCCTCTCATCTCCATGGGTATGCAAGCTTAAGGGAAGAAAGAGAAAGTGAAAGGTGAGTTTTTGGTTGGTTTCTTGTCTCCTTTAGATCAAACTCTCTTCTATAATGTTGTTCATAGTGATGAGAGCTTCATCTGTATGATTTTAGATTTGTGAAAGGTGTTTGAGAGGTTGAGGAATTTGGAAAGTGGAGGAATCAAGAAACAAGCTTAAGGAAGAGGAAGAGGTGAGAATTTGTTACCTTTTAATCTAAGTTTTGTGATTTTTGGTTAAGTTATGTGAATTGTGGATTTTTCCCTGATTTTGTGTGACATGTAATTGGGAGAATTGCATGTTGTTTTGAGTTGAAAATGGTGTTTGAATGTGTAAAATGGTCATTGAGATTGTTTGTGAACATTGGAAAGGAAAGTAGTGAAATTGGGTAAAGTGTGTAATAAGTGTGACCAATGGGGAAAATTTCATTATGATATGATTTTGAGTGTTTGAGGTTTCCAATGTGTTCCTCGTGTAAAATTATGTGGGAATAGTCTTGGATAAGGATTTTAGGACCATTAGAAACATATTGGTTGAGTTGGGGAAAATGCTGATATTTGCTGCGTTTTGGCTTCTGATAGAGCCTCACTCCAATGAACAGGGGTCTCAGTCGAGTGCAGCGTTATATTTTCCCTTTCCCCTTCAGTTTGGTTGCATTTTCATGTGGAAAAGTAAGAGTGCACTTCCTCACCTGTGAGTGATGTGGATAATCACTCGAGTGATGGTGGTCTCACTCGAGTGATCATGTACTTCTGCACTATGAGCCTGCTTCTTAGGTTGTCACTCGTAGTTGATTTGTCAAGAGTATGTGCTAGTACTCACAAGTGTTGAGCCCTCACTCGAGTGTCAAAGCTAGTGCTCGTGTGCACTTATGGCTCTGGGTTTTCTGTTGCTGTCGGGTGGTCACTTCTTGGGCCTCACTTGGTGGGACTCGGGTGAGCTAGGGTCTATCACTCTTATGTTGAGGGTACTGCTCGAGTAGAACGAGCACTTATGATCTTTGTCCGTGCTTTTGGGTCAAGCACTCACACGAGTGAGTCGTCCTCACTCGGGTACGAGTCATCCATCACTCGAGTACGTAATCCATTACTCGAGTGATGCAGTTAAAATGGAATTTTAAGGTTTTGGAAGATAGTCTTTAGTCAAGTTTCTCCCAACCCTTTAGGTATGTGTTTAGGCTTTGAGTAGCCACCTAAAAGTCTTAAATGATAACCAACTTAAGTGTTTGAGAGTTAAGGAATTGGAAAAAGGGATTAACCCTATGTCTTTGCTTTAGTTATAGGGTTTGATGTTCGCCCTGAGCGGGAGTTGCTGGTGCTGGAGCATACGTGGAAAGGACCAGGGTAGGGAACTTACCTCTCCTGCATGTGTTAGATATTTGTGTTAATTTGTTGATGCATGTTATTGCTTTATTTGATTATGTGAAACATGTATGAATGATTTGAAGCTATGTTTCAATTTATGCTATGGCCATAAGTATATTGTTCAAAGCATTGAGCTTGCAGATTTGTCATTGTGTAAGTATGAGTTATGTGATGCAAACATGTAATGCATTAAACATTTATCGTACATGCATATGGTATTGTTTTCCTACTGAGATTCTCTTGAATCTCAACCTCCCCTATTAACCTTTTAGACAGTGTAGTGGATCGATGATAGAACAGGCACCCAGGGTAGCGAGGTCTCCTTTAGGATGAGATGTTGGTAGTTGGTTATCATAGTTGGGAGTGTTGTGTATCAGATATCTGTGTTTGGATATGGATTAATGATTGAACATGTATACGAGATGTATTTGTGTAATCCCTAGTTTGGGAAGTTGTGAATGGGCGTTTACGCCCTGTAAAGCCTGAATTAATGTATGGAACCCGGGGATCACCGGGATTATTATATTGTGCACTCTGATTTATATATTGAATATGATTTATCTCGTAAAGTAATTATATTCAAAATGTGAATATGAGACTAGGTTATTTGGATTTCAAAAAGTATTTGTGAAAACCCCATCTAGTATATGGGTTTAAAATTGAGTTTTGATTATTATTGGTCTGTATTTCACTTTAATCGCATATTTCGGATATAATTATGGCAAGAGGGTTATATTTTGGTATTAGAGCTGCAGTTCCTGGCAAAGGTAGGATTTGCTAGGATAGTGGCAGTAGTTGTTGCCTTAAGTCATAGAGAATGACTTTGTTTGTTTATGGTATACACATTAGTATCCCTGTTATTGTGGATATATGATATTTATGGATTATGTGTATACATTATTTGTGATGTGGATGTGTGAATCAGTGTGGCCTGCCCTAGAATTTAATGTGTAGACCTAGAGGTGGAGGTAATCAGACCCATCATCTGATTAGAGAACGGAGGAAAATGATTTCCAAGGTATGTGATATTGAGGTCCTAGGTGTCATGACCAACCTAGATGTTGGATGAGAAACCCTAGATAGTATGATATTACATGCAAGTAATGTCATACTGGATTTGTGTGATTAAAGGCCTTAAGACCTAGGGGACTAGTGTGCCTTAGGCTGGCAAAGATATTTGAACTTGTATTAAGGCTGATGGTGCTCCGTAGAAATAAGGGAAGTGATTTCTCGGTTCAACTGAGGTTGAGGTTTACGAGATGAACTGTGATCCAAGGATTAGACTCAATAGCTGGGCTGATTCTTAGGAAGTTGATTTGAGCTGGATGGTCTAAGGTACCAAAGTATAGTAACAGATTTGAATTGAAATGTGTATCCGGTATCCTGAGGTTGCTAGTTGTTAATCTTGTTAGAATCGGTAGGCACAGCGGAAGAATTTTAAAAATTTTCACCGATCCTAATCGAGGATCTATCAACGGCTTTTAAACCAAGTTGGAAGGATTCATACCTTTTTTATGATTCAGAGTTTTCACGATCTCTAGGAGCCAACACGTCAGGTCTGCTCCCTCTATCGGTATCCACACGAATGCTCTCCAACCGAGACTGCGTGCTAGCGCCTCTAATGTCTCTTAGGGTTTCACTTGTGGCTCTCAATTCTCATGTGCGTATGAATATATCTACTCTATCAAGTTTATAACCTATGAGGACTATTTTCAAATTTCAAAATTAATCATCATTAATTTTGAAATTAATTAACAATTAATTATCTTGATGAGCTAATTAAATAAATTCAGTTTAAATTAAATCTGTCCAACAGTTTTAATTTAACCTATTTATTTAATCCAAATAAAGAGCCATTAGATTTAATTTATCTTCATAAATTAAATCTGAGATACTATATCTCTATCATATTAGTTATTAAATTTAATATATCTTAATAAATTAAATTTAAAACTAACACAATATAATAATATAATATATATATATATATATAAAAGATATATATTTCGAAAATATATATATCTATATAATATTATTAAATATAATAATATCATATAATATATATACATATATATATAAGATATATATTTCGAAAATATATATATCTATATAATATTATTATGAATTTTATATTTTATAAATATATATATATATATAAAATTCATCCACCCTAAATTAAACATTATCTTGTGTTGGCAATTCTTGTGTGCGACCCTGTAGGCCCATATGAAGTTGGCAGTGGGCTAATAACTATACTAACCCAAAAGTCGCAAGCGGTCTCTAGCAAGACATTACGACTACCCAATTCATATGAGGATCGTTATCACGATGCAACCTGTCATACAACCATATCACGTCCCTTTTGTCACACGATATATTGATCAAGGATAAGGCATGGATAATGTCATCCTTTTGTTCCTGACCATTACTTTCTTGATTCCTGAGTAGCCTGATAACAGAGACAGAAACTCCTTTCATCATAGTATGGCCATACATTTCTCAGATTCACTCATCGAGGGGCCCGGTAATATCTCTTTACTAATGTGAGGGACAAATTCCATCTTGATCATTCATATTCCTCTGCATGAAAAGCCACCAAGCCCGATCGTAGCCTTTATCATCACCCGGTCAAAAGTGACTTTTGACTAGTTCAAAGCTTAGCAACTCTCATCTAGGAATCCATGATGACCTCAAGTCTAAGGGTATTGTGACGTGGTTATACATGAGAAAAGCTTATGACTTGATCCATGTACCTTTCTCATAGTGGGTCGGTCCAGCACCTTGTACTCTTACAAGTGCCTAAGACTTTGATTCGTATCTCCATATCTTATCAAAGTCATACTGGTCTTGTTTCATCTCTGCTCCCGCATAGATGACCGACCAGGGACATTTTAGGACAATCTTTATGAATTATCCAAGGATACAATTATCATAGTTAACATGCAAATAATATGATAACATAATAGAGAAATTTCATTAAAATAATAATGTTCAAAGTACAATGATTGGCTCGTAGGGCACAATTTCCAATATCCTCGCACTTGCCCTAGGTGTAATCATTAATTTGCCTAATTCCCATTGCCCTAACATGACGCTCATGCTTTGCCTGTGCAAGTGGCTTAGTAAGAGGATCAGCAACATTATCTTCTCCTGCTACTTTGCATATCTTTATATCACCTCTATCATTGATTTCTCTAATAAGATGAAATCGTCTGAGTATATGCTTAGTCCTTTGATGTGACCTAGGCTCCTTGGCCTGTGCAATAGCATTGCTATTGTAATAGAACAAATCTATTGGATTTGAGATGGTAGGCACCACCCCTAGTTCAGTAATGAACTTTCTGATCCAAACAGCTTCTTTAGCTGCATCTGATACTGCTATATACTCAGCTTGTAACCCCTGCCTTAAATAGCGTAATTATAATTCGATATTACGTAATTAAATTGGTTTAGAGACCGTCGAATAGTTCAAAACTCATTTAGAACTCCCTGTGAAGTAGGGACTTTATAAAATTTTCAAAACTTCTTTCCTATTCCGGTCTCAAGTTCAATTATCGAATATAATCACCTGTGCAGTTAATTCACATTCATTCATATCAGAATATCTAATAGCAATCCCGGCAACCCCCGGGTTCCGTTCATACGCAAAAAGGGTTTACAACCTCCATATAGGGGACTACACAACTACGTTCAACTATTCTTTACAACCAACATAATATACAGACACCCTGTCCAACAGGTTTAACCAACATAACCAAAATAAATGCCCCTACAGGATTCTAACCGCTCCAGGTCGTACGCTTCTCCTTAGAGCCACTCGCCCTGTCTGAAAGGTTAGTTAAAGGAAAGAATGAGATTCAAGAGAATCCCAGTAGTAACAAAACATTTATACCACACATAAGCACACAGCATGTAAGCAAATCATCATACAGCAGCAGCACCACAAATCACACTCCACCCTCATCCCCTTTCTCCGCCGGAAAGGCACACCGCCTAACCCGAACCGTTGTTAGCTACTCAGGGACTATTGGCGTGGCAGTGCATACATATAGCCTTATAGCCCATACAGCTATTCGGCTTTCACAAATGGCCCGTCGGCCTCCACAAATAGCCTTTCGGCTCACATAATCACATATATCACACCTCATCCTCATCCCTTTTCTCCGCCGGGAAGGCACACCGTCCTAACCCGAACCGTTGTTAGCTACTCAAGGACTATTGGAATGACAGTGCTAACACAAATCCACAGATGTCGCAGCATACGAATTCATTACAAATCAACGATATAACACACATACAATGCATCATATATGGTACAAAAGAAAAGTCACTACCTCGTTCCTTTCTGACGTTCGCTGGCGTAGTTGGCTCACGAGGGCGGCAAATATCGAATCCTACAATTCCAAATGCACTATTTAGACACTTCCATAGTGTTACTTAGGGTTATATGAGTCTATAATGAAAATTTACAAAAATACCCCCGGGGACTCGGCCTGGGCCCGCCATACCCGGACAGGTTGCACTTTTCTCGAAATTCTAATATGGGCTATCCTAACATATTTCCGCCCAAGGAATCCATTTCCGTACTCAGAATTATCAAATTCAATATCAAATTACAAAATTGCCCTTGGAAGCCCTACTTTTAGGGTTTTAGGGGTGTTTCCGTAATTATGCTTTCTCGGCCTTTTTTGAAAAAGTGCCCAACTGTAACCCCACCTAATTTTCGCCCCTGAACTCAATGGAACCATCAAATCATTGAAAATCCAACTCTAAGACCCATTTCTAGGGCTGGCCGAAATAATGGTCTTCTCCAAGGAAAATCGGGGTTTTACAATTTCGGCTCCGTAAACGCGTTCCTTTCTACTCCTAACCACTTTATTAACCATTACATTAGGTTACAACTAACATTAAGACCCAATTTGGGCAGCATAACCCCTAGGAAACTCAATTTCCAAACTTTAAAACCAATGGCAATCCGGCGAAATTTCACCGATTAAATTGCCCACAGCAGCCAGAATAAGCAATATATGAAAGTTTGGAAGTTACCTCAAGCTCCCTCTGGCTTTTCCCAAATTTGGCTGAACCCTAGCCTCTTTGAAACACCAAATTTTGAGCTTCACAACCTTAAAGAATAAAGAGGAGTAGCTTAGGATCGGAGTTACACGCGTTAGAAGCTAAATCGTCGGAGAAATCGGCTTACCTTGCGAGATTTCTCCTCTTTCTCTCTCTAAGAGCTCTCAACTTTCTCTCACTATCTTCAGCTGGAAATGGCGTGAAATGGCTGAAGAAGATGAGCAATTTGATTAATAATCCATGCTGACATCATCTTTTAATGAGATGATGTCATAATTCCCATTTTCGGATTTTCTGGCAGATTTTCTGCCCAAACTTTGAAAAATCATAACTAATTCTAGAAAAATTGAAATGAGGTGATTCCAAAGCCAAATGAAATATATTTAAGTCCTATTCATAGGAAAAATATTGGCCATTAATAAAAATCACCACACAATTCCAGAATTACATAAAACTCATCACTGCCCCAAAACAGAGTTCAGTTTCCATCCCAAACTTTGGACAGTTATATCTCCTGGTTCACAAAACGAAATGGAACAAATTATATGTCCATTTTGAAGCTTGAGATGTGAACTATAAGACTGGAAAATTTCATAATTTTTAGATACCATTTGGTCATTAAAAACGTTCACACAAACGGACTGCCCAGAATAGAATTTCACTGGACAGAATTTTAGATTTTGCATCTTTGCTTCCATTGGTTCCATTTTCATACCAAACATCATTCTCATATAAATTTTCACAAGGAATCCATTGGAATCATTAAAATATCCAAATTCCCATCACACATTCTTCAAAAGTGTTTATTCAACAATAATTACATCCACTTTTGAAGTCATTAGCCCTTAATCACTTTTTGGGATATTACACAGCTTCTGTTGCAGAATCTGCTATAGTTCTCTGCTTGGAGCTCTTCCAGCTTACTGCTCCACCATTCAGGAGGAATACATATCTAGATTGCGATTTAAGGTCGTCTTGGTCAGTTTGGAAACTTGCATCTGTGTAACCGGTTATGCATAGCTCATCATCCAATCCACCATAGACCAAAAATAAGTCCTTAGTCCTTCTTAAGTACTTTAGGATATTTTTGACGGCAGTCCAATTACCCTCACCAGGATCTTGTTGGTATCTGCTGGTTATACTTAAGGCAAACGAGACATCCGGTCGAGTACATAACATGGCAGACATGATGGATCCAATGACCGAGGCATATGGAACCTTACTCATGCGATCTCGCTAATCAGGTGTACTAGGACACAAATCCTTGCTAAGATGGAAGCCATGAGACATGGGCATGTAACCCCTTTTTGAATCATGCATACTGAACCTATGCAGTATCTTGTCATGTATGTGCTCTAACTTAGGTCTATAAGTCTTTTGGATCTATCCCTATAGATCCTAATTACTAGGATGTAGGTGGCTTCACCTAAGTCTTTCATTGAAAAGGACTTTCCTAACCAAGACTTGACACTCTGCAAGGTAGGAATATCATTCCCAATTAGTAGGATGTCATCTACATCAAGCACTAGAAATACAACTATGCTCCCACTAACCTTCTTGTAAACACAAGGTTCATCGATGTTTTGAATGAATCCAAACTCTTTGACTACTTCATCAAAATGATGATTCCAGCTCCGAGATGCTTGCTTCAATCCATAAATGGATCTTTGAAGCTTGCAAATTTTACCAGAGTCCTTTGGACGCACAAAACCTTCAGGTTATGTCATGTACACATCCTCAAGCATCTTTCCATTAAGGAAGGTTGTTTTGACATCCATCTGCCATATTTCATAGTCATAATATGCTGCAATGGCAAGAAGGATTCTGATTGATTTGGCTATTGCAACTGGGGAAAAGGTTTCATCATAGTCTAAACCATGAGTTTGAGTGAATCCTTTTCCAACCAGTCGTGCCTTGAAGACATTTACATTGCCATCCATGTCAGTTTTCTCCTTAAAAACCCATTTCCACCCAATGGTTTTTACACCTTCAGGTGGATCGACTAAAGTCCATACCTGATTGTCGCACATGGATTGCATTTCAGACTTCATGGCATTTAGTCATTTCTCAGAGTTTGGTCCTACTGTGGCTTCTCGATAGGTGGTGGGCTCATTTTGCTCAACGAGCAACACATCATGGCCTTCAGTAATCAGAAATCCATATCTCTGAGGCTGCTGCTGTGTCCTATCAGATCTTCGTGGACTTTGTGTTACTTGAGGAGGCTCAGAACTTGTTGTGAGTCTTCTCTAATTTCCATCTGTGGTTCTGTACCATCTTGTGGCTCTAGAATTTCTTCGAGATGTACGTCGCTCCCACTAGTTGTTTTAGAGACAAACTCTCTTTCTAGAAATTTGCCATTTTGAATAACAAACACTTTGTTATCAGTGGGATTGTAGACATAGTATCCTTTCGTTTCTTTAGGATACCCCACGAAAAGGCACTTTATGGATCTGGGTGCTAATTTATCTGAGGCTTATTGCTTAACATATACCTCACATCCCCAGATTTTGAGAAAAGATAAACTTGGTTTCTTTCCAGTCCATATCTCATATGGTGTCTTTTCAATTGCCTTAGATGGAACACGATTTAGTGTGAACGCAGCTGTCTCTAGGGCATGTCCCCAAAAGGACGGTTTAAGATTTGTTTGACTCATTATAGATCGAACCATATCTAATAGTGTTCGATTCCTCTGTTCAGAAATGCCATTCCATTGTGGTGTTCCTGGAGGAGTCAATTATGAGATTATCCCACAACTCCTAAGATGGTCAATGAATTCTTGGCTCAAATATTTACCACCTCGATCAGATCGAAGTGCTTTAATTGTTTTACCAAGTTGGTTTTGTACTTCATTTTGGAATATTTTGAACATTTCAAAAGATTCATATTTATGTTTTATTAGATAGATATAGCCATATGTACTAAAGTCATCTATAAATGTAATGAAGTAGACATAACCTCCTCTGGCAGTTATATTTAATGGTCCACATATATCTATATGTATGAGGCCCAATAATTCAGTAGCCCTCTCACTGTGCCCAGTAAAAGGTGCCTTAGTCATCTTTCCTAATAAGCAAGATTTGCATGTATCATATGATTCAAAATCAAATGAGTTTAGAAATCCATCTTGATGGAGTTTAGAAATGCGTTTCTCATTTATGTGGCCTAGACGACAGTGCCATAGGTAGGTCGGATTCAAATCGTTTGATTTTATCCTCTTAGTAGTTACATTATACATATTCCCATTAGCTTTCTACTGTCCTTTAGACCTTGCACATTTGTACAAATGTGAGAACCACATGTAGTATCTAATACCCATATAGAGGAAGTAGAAAAATGAATGTCTATAACATAAATACCTGAAGCGATAGCCTCGCTATCCTTCTTGTTCTTTTTTGGATCTTCCAAGTAGAGTTTGCAATTCCTCTTCTAATGACCGGGTTCACTATAGAAGTAGCAGACTCCTTCCTTTGGAGGCTTTGCCTTCCTGGGTGCAGGCTTGGTTTCGGGCTTGTTTGACTCTTTGGTCTTACCACCTGAGCCATTACCCTTCTATTTGCCCTTCCCTTTCTTTTTCATAACCTTTCCTTTCTGAACCATCAAAACTGTGCTAGGCTTTTTCTTAATGCTTTGCTCAGCAGTTTTGAGCATCCCATGCAGCTCAAAAATTGATTTCTCCATGTTGTTCATGTTGTAGTTCATAAAAAATTGGTCATAACTCTCTGGGAGTGAGTTGAGGATCAAATCAGTAGCTAACTCCTGGCTCATGGGAAATCCAAGCCTCTCAAGGTGATCAATATAGCCTTTCATCTTTAACACATGAGTACTAACTGATGCACCTTCAGCCATTTTGTAGGAATGTAAGGCCTTTGTGGTCTCATACCTTTCTTGCCTTGCTTGTTGCTAGAACATTTCCTTGAGATGTACAATCATCTCATGAGCCTCCATGAGTTCCATATCTCTTTGGAGCTCTGGAACCATAGTGGCAAGTATCAGGCAACCTATATCCATAGAGTCATCCTTATGCTTTGTGTAAGCATATCTCTGATCTCTTGGAGCATTGGCTGCAGGCTCCTCAGGAATGGGTTGATCTAAGACATAAGCCTTTCTTTCCTGCTTGGGAACAATTCTCAAGTTCCTGAACCAGTCAAGAAAGTTTGTCCCATAGAGTTTGTCCTTCTCAATGACCGATCACAATGAAAGTGTAGCAGTATTACTAGTCGACATGATTCTACAATTAAAATATGCAAAGTTAGTTAGTAATCTCCCACTAAATTAACAACCCTCAATATAATAATTAGAGGGCTAAGATCCATATTTGTCTTAAACTTAAGTCCGCTTTGGCAAGACACTTAAATTCAAGTTATTTAGGTAGGTAACCTATTTACCAATTACATCACATGTAACTCTTAGATCTTTATGGGATTTAATCATCATATGATCCGGCATGTTTAACCCCATCTAATGCCTTGAGATTTAAAACCGTTTTGTAAATCTCAATTAAGTCAAAACAATAATGAATATTATGAGCAGCACCATTACTCAAGGTTGTCTCATCAAGATAACTCAAGTGCATCCACTTTGGTGGTTTCCACAATTGAGCGATCTAGGTTTTGACAAGTATTCATTAATTGACGGCATTATGACTTAAGATTTGATTTAGAGGGCTTAATTAATTATTTTTGTTTATATGGATGCAATCGTGGTGCATCTCATACAGAATAATAGATATAAACATAAAAGTAATCATGCATGATCTTATCAAAAGCATAATTTAAACGTGACACAACATGGCTTACCTAACCTAAAATCCTCCCAAGCCAATGAGATGACTTCTCTAAATAAAAAAGAAATACATTGAGAGAAACCTCGTTTAAACATTCGAGGGGAGTGAGATGAGAAGAGAATGTACATCGAGAGTATTTAGAGAAAGGCACGGCACACAGGCCGTATTTAAATATTACAACCTTTGTAAAATTCTAAAGCCATGTTGTTCACCATACCCAAACAAGGATAAATACTAAACCACAACAAGAATTCATACAATATGAAAAGCAATAAATGTTCATGATTGTTCCAAAACGAGAATCACATACATGTTTCAAAACCGAAAATGAAACAATTTCAAGATTCAATTTAAACAAAAAAAAAAATCAACGGAATTACAAGATCACATCTTTCTAAATAATTTCGTTTCGTATTAACCAAATTACATGCATATTCGAGTGTTTCTTATAAACATACGTACACATCCCATATATATCACATGTATAAGAATCATAAACTCAATTTAAACACACAATTGATCTGGCTCTGATGCCACTGTTAGAATCGGTAGGCACAGCGGAAGAATTTTAAAAATGTTCACCGATCCTAATCGAGGATCTATCAACGGCGTTTAAATCAAGTTGGAAGGATTCATACCTTTTTGATGATTCAGAGTTTTCACGATTTTTAGGAGCCAACACGTCAGGTCCTCTCCCTCTACCGATATCCACACGAATGCTCTCCAACCGAGACTGCGTGCTAGCACTTCTAATGTCTCCTAGGGTTTCACTTGCGGCTCTCAATTCTCATGTGCGTATGAATATATCTGCTCTATCAAGTTTATAACCTATGAGAGCTATTTTCAAATTTCAAAATTAATCATCATTAATTTCGAAATTAATTAACAATTAATTATCTTGATGAGCTAAATAAATAAATTCAGTTTAAATTAAATCTATCCAACAGTTTTAATTTAACCTATTTATTTAATCCAAATAAAGAGCCATTAGATTTAATTTATCTTCATAAATTAAATCTAAGATACTATATCTCTATCATGTTAGTTATTAAATTTAATATATCTTAATAAATTAAATTTAAAACTAACACAATATAATAATATCATATAATATATATACATATATATATATATATATATATATAAGATATATATTTCGAAAAAATATAGATCTATATAATATTATTAATGAATTTTATATTTTATAAATATATATATATATATATATAATTCATCTACCCTAAATTAAACAGTATCTCGTGTTGGGCCATTCTTGTGTGCGACCCTGTAGGCCCATATGAAGTTGGCAGTAGGCCAATAACTATACTAACCCAAAAGTCGCAAGCGGCCTCTAGCAAGACATTACGACTACCCAATTCATATGAGGATCGTTATCACGATGCAACCTGTCATACAACCATGTCACGTCCCTTTTTTCACACGATATATTGATCAAGGATAAGGCATGGATAATGTCATCCTCTTGCTCCTGACCATTACTTTCTTGATTCCTGAGTAGCCTGATAACAGAGATAGAAACTCCTTTCATCATAGTATGGCCATACATTTCTCAGACTCACTCATCGAGGGGCCCAGTAATATCTCTCTACTAATGTGAGGGACAAATTCCATCTTGATCATTCATATTCCTCTGCATGAAAAGCCACCAAGCCCGATCGTAGCCTTTATCATCACCTGGTCAAAAGTGACTTTTGACTAGTTCAAAGCTTAGCAACTCTCATGTAGGAATCCATGATAACCTCAAGTCTAAGGGCATTGTGACATGGTTATACATGAGAAAAGCTTATGACTTGATCCATGTACCTTTCTCATAGTGGGTCGGTCCAGCACCTTGTACTCTTACAAGTGCCTAAGACTTTGATTCGTATCTCCATATCTTATCAAAGTCATACTGGTCTTGTTTCATCTCTGCTCCCGCATAGATGACCGACCAGGGACATTTTAGGACAATCTTTATGAATTATCCAATGATACAATTATCACAGTTAACATGCAAATAATATGATAACATAATGGAGAAATTTCATTAAAATAATAATGTTCAAAGTACAATGATTGGCCCTTAGGGCACAATTTCCAATAAATCTAGCATAGGGAAAAAGTTATCTACAGAGGATTCATATCGGAGAATGCTGTCTATGGAGAGTTTTGATCTGAGAGGGCTATTTACGGTGACATCTGATCGGTTAGGCTATTTTTGTGTCTATTACCTGTGGCCCATCGGTGTTCCGGTGGGAGGACCGTACATTCGGGGCAGTGGAATACGAGGGATGTGTCTTTGTGAAGCAGAAAGGCTATTTCTTCACCTGTGGCCTATTGGTGAATCCGATGGGAGGACCGTACCTTTGGGGCGATAGTTTACGGGGGTGTAACAATTGTGAAGTAATTGTATTTGAAATGTGAATATGAGACTAGATTATTTGGATTTCGAAAAGTATTTGTGTAAACCCCATCTGGTATATCGGTTTAAAATTGAGTTTTGATTATTATTGGTCTCTATTTTACTTTAATCGCGTATTTCAGATATAATTACAGCAAGGGGGTTACAATAGCCTTCACCTCCAAGAGCAGATAAGGCTTAGAATAGATTCTGGGAAAAAAGTGATTTTGGTAAAATGAGAGTGTTTGGATGATTTGATTAGAATAGCTTTTCTCATGGTCAAATGACTAAAAAGGACATTAACTTTTATGATAATTACATATAAAGGATAAAATTATATTTTATATATTATTTAAGGGTTAATGTCCATATTTAATAGTCGTTAAATTTGATCTAAAGGCGTTAAATTATAAAAAAAAGAAAACCCCTAACGGCATTAAAAATGATACATCTTAACCCATTATTTAACATTAAATTTCATAATTAATACTAAAAATGAAATAAATTTGTCTATATGTAATGTTAATTAACTTAACTAATTTTTCTAATATAATCAAATTAGATAAATAGGTCTTATATTAAGGATAAGAGGGAGTATTAAAATTTTAAAAATAAAAAAATAGAGAGAAAACGTTGAAATTCAAAAAAAAAAAGAAAGGATGAGAGAGAGTGTGTGATGTGGGACCCACAGACAGAAAAAGAACCAATGAAAATTAGAGGGTAGGCCCCACAAAGTGAAAAAAACCCCAAAAAATAGCTTATGTCCAAACCATGGTTTGGGATCCCAAACCATGGTTTTGTGCAAAAAAGCTATTCTAAAAAATTTTGAAGTGTTCGGATAAAAAAATATGAAACCATGGTTTTCTTTGAAAAAGCACTTTTTTCAGAATACCCGAACACACACTTAATCTTGTAGAGTAGGATCCCCAGGACCTTTATTTATATGAGCTACTCTTCGAACCTATGTATAAGACTCTGTGCAGGTTACTATTTTAGAATTTAAGAAATCCAATACTTGGTTGAGAAAGTAGATTACCAAGTCAGAGAATTGGTGGAGGCCGTCAATTATAACTTTAAGGTCCTATTTAACTTCCAAGCAACTCATGCTAATCGTTTATAGAGGATAGAGGAGATTATGAGGACCCATCTTGGCATTTCATTCCTTGAGCCTTCCACTGCCACTACTTTTGTTCCTCCAGTCACTACTTCAGCTCCTTCTTCATTCACTGTACCAGACACCACACCTTTTCCTGACATCACCATTTGGCCATCTTATTCTACATCCATATCTGATCCCATTCCTACTAGTGATCTTCCTAGAGAAGAACCTGTCCTCCAGTCACCATCCTATTCATCTCCTGCACAGTCCCACCATTCTGGCTTTAGTTCACATACTGAAGAGATTGAGATTCTAGACACTATGACTACTACTAGTGTTTAAAAATCTGATCTCAAATGTGTTTCTGAGCCAATACCTACTTTTCCCTCTTCCCCTGCCTTCACACCTCATTCCCTAACACATTCCTCCTCTCCAGATCATATATTTGCACTTATTGATCCTTTTACTGCCATGGTTCTTTACACACCACCTTCTTTAGATAACCCTAATCCTCTCCTCCACTTGTTCCTCTTAGAGTCAATATACCACCTTCCTCTTCATCTGACATCACTTTCCCTCTCCCCCTTCACCTCTTGAGGATGACAAAAAGGGGGAGAAGAGCCCTGGGGAGCCTGGGAATCTTTGACATAGCTTCTAATATGCTTTTAAAATTGTTATATATTATGATTTGTACTTATATGCTATTATTTCTAATATGCTTTGTGTAATATCCCGAATTTTGAGACTCGAGGCTAGAGAATAAGCCTGAGATTAGTGGATTGCTAAGCCCCGGTTTAGCAAGATCCCAAATTGTGATTAGGAGTTAATGGCTACAAAAGTGGACGTGGTTAGTGATTAATGAACCTTTTTAGAGAATATAAAGAGGATTGTAGTCGCTTGTGTTATGAGCAACGCCAAAACCCTGTATTTGAGTTCAATTGTGGATTAACATCCAAATTGACTTAGAATAGAGGGAAGAATTGAATGGTGTATTGTGATGGAAATGGTGTCATGTTGTGGTATTTAATCATTGGAATTGTTTTAAATTGGATTGGACACATTGGTTGCAAAATTGGAAATGCTGTCCAGTGTGAATTCTGTCTGGGCAGTCTTATCGTGTGGATGTTTTGACTAGGCAAATGATGTCAGAAGATTATGAAACTTTCCAGTCTTATAGTTCACATCTCAAGCTTCAAAATGGACATATAATTTGTGCCATTTCATTTTGTGAACTGGGAGATATGACTGTCCAAAGTTTGAGGTCAAAAATGGACTCTGTTTTGGGGCAGTGATGAAATTTGTGTAATTCTGGAATTGTGTGGTGATTTTTAGTAATGGCCAATATTTTTCCTATAAAGAGGACTTAAATACCTTTCATTGGGCTTTGGGATCACCTCATTTAGATTTTTCTAGAATTAGTTATGATTTTTCAAAGTTTGGGCAGAAAATCTGCCAGAAAATCCGAAAATGGGAATTATGACATCATCTCATTAAAAGATGACATCAGCATGGAATTAAATATATTCTCATCTTCTTCAGCTATCATTTTCTGTCGTGATGAACCAGCTGAAACTTGTGAGAGAAAGTTGAGAGCTCTTAGAGAGAGAAAGAGGAGAAATCTCACAAGGTAAGCCGATTTCTCCGACGATCTAGCTCCTAACGAGTATAACCTTGCTTCTAAGCTTCTCTTTCATGTTCTTTAAGGTGTTGGAAGCTCAATTTCCATTGTTTAAAAGGGGCTAGGGTTCAGCCATATTGAGTAAAAGCCAGAGGGAGCTTGAGGTAACTTCCGAAACTTCAATGTTTGATTGTTCTGGCTGCTGTGGTTGATTTAATCGGTGAAATTTCACCGGATTGTCTTTGTTTGTAAATTTGGAAAATGGGTTGGCCTAGGTGTTATGCTGCCCAAATTGATACTAAATGGTAGTTATAACCCAATGTAATGGTTAATAAAGTGGTTAGGAGTAGAAAGAAACGCGTTTACGGAGCCGAAACCAAAAAACCCCAATTTTTCCCAGAATACTTGAGAATTTCGGCCAGCTCTAGAAATGGGTCTTAGAGTTGGATTTTCAATGATTTGATGGTTCCATTGAGTTCAGGAGCGAAAATTAGGTGGGGTTACAGTTGGCCACTTTTTCGGAAAAGGCCGAAAAAGCATAATTACAAAAACGCCCCTGAAACCCTTAAAGTGGGGCTGCCAAGGGTAATTTTGTAATTGACATTGAATTTGATAATTCCGAGTCCGAAAATGGATTCCTTGGGCGAAAATATGTTAGAATAGCCCATGTCAAAATTTCAGGAAAAGTACAGCTAGACCGGGTACGGCGGGGCCGGGCCGGGTCCCCGGGGGTATTTTAGTAATTTTTCCATATAGCTTCATATAACCCCCAGAAACACTATGGAAGTGTCTAAATAGTACATTTGACATTGTAGGATCGAATGTGAAGCCCCGAGTTGCTGGCACGCAAATCGAGGAGAAAAGACTGGAGGTAGGGGACTTACCTTACTTGCATGTATTTGATATCTTTGCTTGTGTAGTGATGTATGTGATTGCTTTACTTGATTGTGTAGAGCATATTTGAATAAATGAAGCTCTGTTTCTGTTTTGCTGTGGCCATAGTTTTGTTACATGAAACATTGAGTATGCAAAAATGTCATTATGGGGCATGCATCTAGATAAAGCTAACATGTCATACACATAGCATCTATCATGCATGCATTATGGTATCTGTTTCCTACTGAGATTCTCTCGAATCTCACTCTCCCCTACCAATAATTTAGACAGGGCAAGTGGCTCGTGGAGGGAGCGGCTAGGACTCCTTCGAGATGAGATTGTGTAATCCCCATTTGAAGAACTGTAATGGGCAATTGTACCCTGTGTATCTTTAGCGAAGGTATGTACCGGGATTGCCGGGATGATTAAGTTGTACACTCTGATATTTATATGAATGTGATTTATCTTCGCATAGTAATTGTATTCGAAATGTGAATATGAGACCAAGTTTATAAATGATTTCGAAAGGTATTTTTGAAAACCCCATCATGTGATGGGTTAGTAAATGTTATTTGATTATTATTGGTCTCTATTTCATTTTAATCGTGTATTTTGGATATAATTACTGAGGGGGTTACACTTTGTACCTTCTGATATGTACTTATCCAGCATCAATGAAATTATGTCAATTTATGAGCTAACTATGTACTTTAAATACATATTCTCTTGTCTAGTTGATATATTGTGAAAAAGGATTCTTCACCTATGTGTGATCACCTTTTCAAAATTTTCAAATTCAAATTCACAAGTTTTTTCATCATCAAAAAGGTGGAGAATGTTACTTCTCATAATGTTTTGATGATAACAAATATTGATTAATAGATTTTAAGAATTGTTTAAATCTTTTTGAAGAGAACGAGACTGAATTTCATGGTAAAAATATTAAGATTAATCTTCAATTTAGTAACCAGTGAAAGATCACTCAAGTGACCTTAATTAAACACTCGAGTGATGAAGTTCATTCTAGGAGAATTCTCAATTATTTCATAGTGATCAAACTTTGAGAAAATTTTTCTTGAACAAGATTACTTGAGTGAATTGATAATCACTCGAATGATAACATCACTTGCAGGTGACTCCCAAAAAGATTGGAAGCGAATACACAAAGGAATAAGATCACTCAGAGTGATGGGTAAGCACTCGAGTGGTATTACATGTAATGGTGGTATCACTCGAGTAATCAAGTAAGATCACTAAAGTGACACTCTTTGAGAAGCAGATCACTCGAGTGATGGGTAAGCACTCGAGTGGTATTACATGTAATGGTGGTATCACTCGAGTAATCAAGTAAGATCACTAAAGTGACACTCTTTGAGAAGCAGATCACTCGAGTGATCAGGAGAAATCACTTGAGTGATATGTCTTGAGAACTCGAGAAATCAGAAGAAATCACTCGAGTGATACGCTTTGAAAATCAAGTCACTCAAGTGATGCCGATTTCCTCAGCTGGATTCAACTGATCACCTGACCCATGTGATAAGGTAAAAACACTCGAGTGGTAATACATGTTTTGAGAATCACTTCCTGATCACTCTTAAATCACTACAAGTGATGTGATCTTCAAAGAAGATCACTTGAGTGAATTAAATAATCACTTGAGTGATCCATAAAAACTTGTAAATTTATGTAAGTGGTCTGAAAGTGATGAGAAAGTAATGATTACTCGGTAGTGATTTTAAAAGTTTTTTGACATCAAAAGATTACTTCAGTGACAAATTTTGAGCATCTAGTGAAGCTTAATATTTCAAGATCTTTCACTACTGACTCCTTTAATAAAATTTAGTATGCCAAAAATTTTATCACTCAAGTGACTGAGATCAACACTCAAGTGATTAATAGATACACTTAAGTAAAGATATTAGAATCCAAAAATGATCATATTAGGAAAATCAATACATAATCTTTACATCTTAATTTTCATCCTGAAATCTTTATTACTTCTTAATGTTACTAAACTTACTTCCTACTAAGTTTCAGGAGCTTTTAACAATGGATTAAATGCAAAATCGTGAAGATCAAATATTGATAGAAGCATTAAATACGTAGCAGAGAAAAGCAACAAAAACACTCTTTTTCATTAATAGCTATAATTACTCTCTAACGGAGAAATTTGGATGCTCACAACGGTCTTCAAATTACTTCTACCTATAAATATAAAAGCATTAAAGATAGAGCTACTAACCAACGATGACAATTAATTTGCTCATTAAGTGTGCTGTTCTTTATTCCTGTCTGTTATTCCTTAATATACTGTATGTACTTTAGTTTGTATCTATCTACTCTTTGAGAGAGCTTTAAATACCTTCATTCATCTGTAAGGTGATTCTCAAGGTAGTGGGACCTTGAGAGAGGGATTGGTTTACTAAGCGTAAGGAGGAGCGAGTATCTGGCAAAGGAACTTGTAGTGTATTGAAGTGTTAAGAACCCATTGAATCTTGGAAGATATAGTTACAATCTCATAGTCATTTTAAGGATTGGACGTAGGTAAAAAGGTTGTTACCGAACCAGTATAAATCCCTAGTGCACACTTCGTTGACATTTCTCTATCTCAAACTCCATTTTATTTTTAATTAACTGTTAATCCTTCTTTAGTTGATAAAAATTTTTTGATGCCCAATTCACCCCCTCTTGGGTGAAACACTTGTACTAACAGTTGTTACTCTTATTCTTTCAGAGCGTATGTCGTTTTGATTTTATCTTTAACAATATACAGTCTTAAGTCTAGACAATCCTAGTATCTAAATCCAAATTCTTAAACTCCACTCACATTGCATGATGCTTATTTTGAAAAATTTGGTGTTTGGCTACAAGTATCATGGATGTGGGTTTCTATGATTCGATCCATATTTACAATCATGGATCTCATCCTAACAATATAGTTTGTGTTTCTTCTCTACCATATCAACTTTCTTACTTCTTTGCTAGTAAACACAATTGTCTAATCTTTTCACTCTCCTCTCGAGTGTCAAAAGTAGTCGCTCATGTGAGAAAGCCAATCTTATCAACCTGTACAACATACAAGACATTATATACTTACACACACACAGATACATATACTTAAAGTCATAATAAAGTATCTATTACTTCATACCCAATGCATGATAAATGACTTAATACTCATACATATTCTTAGTCATTAGGCTTAGAACTTAACACATTTATCATATATTTCCTTGGCCATTAGGCTTAGTAATGTGGAAGTGCCAATAAATTTTGGTCTTTCTCAAGGAAAACCCATGATATGTCACAATAACCCATGAGGTATTCTACCTAGAACACCTATTACCCGAATAGCCATAAGGTATTCAATTTAGAACATCGAAGAACAAGCAATGCTTGCTAAAGAAACTGAATAGTTCTTCTTTATTCGACTATCAATTCAAAATAAGATGAGAGGGATATTTATAACCCAATAAAACTGATTCTAACTATGACTCTTAAAAAATAATAATCTAATCCTAATAGCCCAAAAAGATATAGATAGATAATGAAGGATATAGGGAAGATATTTGGCAAATATTTTAACCTAATTACGAAAAAAAATGGTTCATCAAGTTAATAAGTAAAAGATATTGAAAGATATTGGAAACTAGGGTTTGCTTAAGTATTGAAAAGAATATTAGATTCAAATAATCTAACAAAATTAGAGGCTGATTAATCATATCATGAATGACAATATGATTATAATAGAGATTGAATAATATAATTCAATATTTGATTGAATATTGAATATATAAGATCATGGAGGACAATCTGATTATTATAGGGATTATATAAAATTTTGGGTTTTATAAGCTATTACTAATAAAAGATGAAAACAAATAAAATACAAAAATAATAAATAAAAAAGTCCTAAAATACCTACTTGGGCGTAAGTGCTCATTTAAATGTCCAACCCAATGAAATACATCAAATAAACAACCCAAATAGAAGACTCAACAACTTGAACCTTCAATAGGTCTCTTAGGATGCCATATTATGCCCATTTAGTCAATTGGAAGCTCTTGCACCTCTCCTAAGATGGAAAGCATTATGGGCCTTATTTTTACAAATTTGGTTTGGGCCTCCACCTCAAATATGTCTCTTATCATAGCTTGCAAAGCCTCGTTCATACTTTTACTCCTTGAATATGTCATTAGGCTCCCATGTCTTAAGAGATCATGGGTTTTAAATGTAGGATGTAACATCCCAAATTTTCATTCATAAGACTTAGATAATCTTATGAAAGAAACATTTAACCGCAAATATAATTTAGTGAATAATAATTTAAATAAGGAAGATAGATCTAAAATAAATGAAAACATTAAAGTTAAATGAAGTCTAATAAAAATATAATTAAGCAATTATTATTATTGAATTTCTTTAGAAAGGATAAAATAATAAAGTTAGTAGAGTTAAATGAGAGTATTTAATTATAATTTAAATTATGCATGTATAAGTAAATAAATAATAAAATAAAAGAGACTAATAAGTCCCACATCGACTAAATAAGGAGAATAGGGAGTTCTTAGAGTCTATATATAGGAGTAGCGAGATAGACTCAAGGTGCAACTTTTCTATATTCGCATACAACCGGGGTAGCCTCGGAAAAATATCATTTGTGTTTTTGCTAATCGTTGGATTGAACTGAAATATAGCAGCCCATCTAAGACATCCAATCCGTTATTTTCAACAGTTGGATTACAAATTACTATCGTGGGTTATGAGTTACAAAGCCCGAAAGACGAATGAATTTCTAGAATATGGAGAACAAATCCTAGATGAAAGAATAAATGTTTTCAACTAAGTCCACCATTGGGTTGTTGTAAACTTTTGTGAGCTTATTCAATACATCCTTTTAGGAAAAACCAATGATGGGATCTGCGATTTGATACCTTATGTAAGAATAATTTATCACATTGAGTATGTTATTTGAAAAATAGGAATTGTCATAGATTTAGGAGTTTTCTAGAGGTTCTAAAGGTTAAAATCCCAAATTGAGATCATAAAAATGTTAGATAGGTTTACTCTAACGCTCCAATGATCCCAATTCTCAAATCTAATATGGTTCTAATATAACGTTTCCTACTCGTAAGAAATTTTGAGCAACTCGTTAGAGGAGAAATTATAAACATATAGTGTCACTAAAAGACTTTGTATTAATTAAGTTTCTCATAACTCTAAGCTTCAGGATAAGGACCTTCCTTGATTAGAACTTAAAGAATACCAGGTAACGTTTGTCCTATCTATCTTACTTATCAGTGCTGCTTGTGGGTTTCTTTTTGAAAAATTCCACAAGTCTAGAATGAGTAGAAATAATATGCACCTTTTTATGTTATGACTAATAATGTCTTATGGGACCTTGTATGAATTATGGGATTGGATAGATTGATTTGTGGAATCATTAGAGACAACTATAGGTTTGGATGAGTAAACTGAACTGTTTTTAGTATCTTTGTGATTCATGCCTTGCGAGTGGCCCTATATGGGCAATTGAACTACTGGTGTTGTAATATCCTAAAATGTACTAAATAGCTAAATGTACAAAACAGATAGTGGGATTAATAACAAAATTACCCCTAAAAATTTGTTACGACTTTAGTTTCCATCAGCTAGAGGTAATTATCTAGTTTTTTGCCTAAACTCAAAAATGACAGAACACATAATTTAGACATAAGATTCAATTAAATTTTTCCTTACTATGTGTAACATCCCAAATTTTATATTCACCAAAAATATATTGTAATTATTTGAGTAATTCAATAAAATGGTGAATATTTAAGGCTAAAGGAATTAAATATTGAAAATTGAAAGTTGAATAGTGTTTTCAGTGAAATTGCCTACGAGGTAGTGAGTTTGTCATGTGGTTTTGGAAGACCAAATGATGAGAAACAATTATAAAATTTTATAGGATGAAAGTAGACATCCTAAGCTTTAATTTGATAGGTCATAAGAATCAATTGAAGCTATGTACAAAAAGATATGAATTTTTGAAGTTAGCCTAGAAAATCTGGAAAGTTTCTGGAGCAGCGGTCAAAGATTGAAAATCTGGGAATAATATGATCCCAGCTAGTTAAATTCCATATTTTTTCTTGAAACTAGACTCAAAAATGGTTCCATAGCCTTTGGAATCGCTCTGAAATGATGTCTACAAAATTAGTTATGATTTTTCAAAATTAGGGAAAAAAATCTGCTAGAATTGGCATTATTCCAAAAATTGAAAATAAAATGTGTTAGAAATTGATTAAAGGAATCAAAATGCCAAGTTTCATGATCACATAAGGAGGGGATTAAATTATAATGGATTTGTATGAGCACATGTATCATCCTGGAGATCAAGTATCATCCGAGAAAAGCTAATGTCGTTGCAGATACGCTTAGTCGAAAGGCGATGCAAGTAGCATCAATGATGATTCAAGAAGGGAAATTAATAAAAGATTTTTGGTATTTAAATCTCTCGAATCAAATCTTATGTGCTAATTATGGTGTTACCCGAGGGGAAGGTGATCTGCGGCCTAAGATTGAACAAGCTCAGATACAAGATGAATGAGTGTAGTCCATCCGAACCCTGATTGAATGAGAAGGGACTCGGAATTATGATTTTTCACCTAGTGGATTAGTTCAATAAAAGAAGAGAATCTACATTCTACTAAAGGCTGACCCGAGACAAAAAATTCTGGATAAGGCACACAAAAGCCGGTATACTCTTCACCTCAGAATAACTAAGATGTATTACGGCTTGAAGTCTATGTATTGGTAGTCAAGATTGAAAAGTGATGTGACTAAATATGTGGCATGATGGCTTACCTATCAGAAGGTAAATATTGAGAATCAATAGCCACCAGGATTACTTCAGAGTCCTGAGATTCCAGAGTAGAAGTGGGAAAGCCTGACTATGGATCTGGTAGTGGGATTACCTAGGATTGAAAACTATGATGCAATCTGGGTGATTGTTAATCGATTCACAAACTTGGTACATTTTATACCGATTAATGCCAGCTACTTCCCTGACAAATTGATATATATATATATATGAGAGATAGTAAGACTCCATGGCATATCGAAGAGCATTATTTCTGATAGAAATCCTCATTTTATTTTGAGATTTTGGAAAGCTCTACATGAAGCTTTGGGTACAAAATTAAGGTTTAGTACAACCTATAATCTATAGACAGATGAACAGTTAGAAAGAACCATATAGATACTAGAAGACATGTTAAGGGTGTGTGTATTGGACTTTAAAGGGAATTGGGATCACTTCCTTCCACTTATTGAATTTGCCTATAACAATAGCTATCATGTGAGTATACAATTGGCTCCGTATAAAGCATTGTATGGGAGAAAGTGCCAATCACCTCTAAATTGGATAGAGTTCTCTAAAAGGAGATTGTATGGGTGAGATCTGGTTGATCAGACCATAAAGCAGATCAAAATTATCAGAAAGAGGCTCCTAGTAGTGCAGAGTATACAAGAAAGCTACGCTGACAAAAGGAGAAGACCTCTAGAGTTTGAAGTAGGAGATCATGTGTTTCTGAGAGTGTCTCTGGTCACTGGAATCAATAGAGCAATCAAGAGAAAGAAGTTAAGCCCATGGTACATTGGTCCATTTGAGATTCTTGCAAGAATTGGACCCGTATACAGAATAGCCCTACCCCCAAACTTGAGCAAACTCCATGACATATTTCATGTCTCAAAATTAAAGTACCAACCAAACCCTACGCATATTATAGAGTATGAAGATGTTGATGTGCAAGACAATTTCACTTATGTGGTAGAGCCGGAACAAATCATTGATAGATAAGAAAGTCAGCTTATACACAGAAGAATACCATTTGTGAAGGTGTATGGAAGGGACTATCTCTAAGGGAAGCAACCTAGGAAGCAGAAGCAGACATGAAGAGGTGTTATCCGGAGTTTGTGTCAAATTGTGTAACAAATTTCAGGGATCAAAATTTATTGTGCAGGGGGAGAATTGTAATATCCCAAAATGTACTTAAGGGCTAAATGTACAAAATAGATAGTAGGATTAATGACAAAATTACCCCTAAAAATTTGTTATGAATTTATTTTCCATTAGCTAGAGGTAATTACCTAGTTTTTCGCCTAAAGTTAGAAATGACCGAAAACATAATTTAGACATAAGATTTAATTAATTTTTCCTTACCTTGTCATATAAGAAGATGTCCTTGCACACAAAGAAAAAACGAGAGAAAATGAAATTGAAAGCTATCGTGAATCCATTTGAAAAGTCAAAACTTCAAGGTAGAAATTTTGACCAAAAAGTAAGTAAAAAAAAGAAGCTTGGCCAACCTAATTGTCACCTTTTTTGGGCATATATTTTGGTCAAAAGAAGAGGAAAGAGGGGTTGAAGATTGAATAGCTTGGGATACCTTTTGGGCAGCTACTGTAACCCCCTTCAATAATCAGGCCGAGATTAGCGTTTAAACACGTTTAATAATCGAATGAGAGATCCGGGATAATTTAAAAAATTTTATAACAATTGTATAAATAGATCTCAATTCATTTCGTTCCTTAAAACAAATGGTCTGTTCGGTCCGTTACATAAACAATATCAGAGTATTCCATAATTCTCAACATTCCCCCGAGATAATAACCTTATTCCAAAATAATAATCAGGGTATCAATGCCCATCTTAGTATCCATATCGGGGATTACGCAAAACTATACTTCTATGGTCTATTCAATATATACACTTATCCAAAATGATAACCAGTTCAGTATAAAACCAAAATATCTAACTAAGACTACTGCTGGCAGTCCTAATCGTCCATTGCCACTTGCTTGCTCTTCGATCCATTTGCCCTATCTAAAAATGTTATTTAGAAAGAATGAGATTCTAGAGAATCCCAGTAGCAACAGTTTACGTATATGATGCATATATACAAAACAAGTAAACATATATCATAATGCAGCAATCAATATTCGAGACCGGACTTTTGCCACGTTCCCTTCACTATATACGAGGTTGGGCTTACGCCATGCCCCTTCACTTTATCTGTATTCGAGTCTGGACTTTCACCACGTCCCTTCACTATATCTATAATCAAGGCCAGGCTTTCAACACGTCCTTTCACTGTAACTGTATTCAATGACTAATGCAAACAAGCAATTCAATATACATGATATAGGATAAAGTGTCATTACCTTGGTTTTTTCGTTATTGAGCAGGCACAGGCCTTCTATGCTCTGGGCAAATATCAAATCCTAAAGTCATAATTAAGGACAAAAAATTATTCTCTATTCCAATACTCAATTGACTCTTCAACACTTAGATTTGGTTATCAATAATGACCCTTAAGAAGCTATAAATGCCTCTAATAAAACCCCTAAAAGGTTGGGAAACAATAGGTTGAAGATCTCTTTTCAAAAACTCAAAGTGCTGGAACACAGGGGTTGGCCGCGGCTAGCCCTTCCTTGAGCCGCAGCCAAAATATGGTCAGAAGGTCACTGGCCGTGGCCAGCCACTTATGGCCCGCGGCCAGAATCAGGTCAGAAAGGTTTGGGCAGCGGCCAAGAAATTCCCTGATTCTTGCTGAACTTCCAAAATTCATAACTAATTATAGAAAAATCAAAACAAGGTGATTCCAAATTCAAATGAAAGGTATTTAAGTTTTTTTTCTAGGAAAAATATGGCTCATTACTTCAAATCATCACACAAATACAGAATCACCAAAAACTCAACACTACTCCAAAACAGAGTTCTTTTTTTGTCCCAAACATTGGCAAAGCATAAATCTCAGTTAACAAAACAAAATGACACAAATTATATATAAATTTTGAAGTTTGGGATGTAATATTTAAGACTGGAAAGTTTCAGAATTTTCCTACAGCATTTGGTCATTCAAAATGCTCGTGCAAACTGATTGCCTAGACAGAGTTCACACAAGACAGATTTTCAACTTTTCTACCAAAGTGTCCAATGACTTCAAAATTATTAACCAAACATATTCCCATACAATTTTCCACAAGGAACACAATAGTAACCTCAAATTGACCAAAATCCCAACCTATCACCATGCCCTATTTTGACCAATACACAAAACCAAACACAAAGTTCCCAAACTTCACATTTAAGCTTCATTTCAATACTATCTATTCAAAACACTAAACAAGGCACCATTTCCATAACAACAACATACCATCAACAAATTGACCCTCAATTTCAAAATTCAAGGCAATAATTTCCAGAATTTCCAAGTTTAATTGAATGGCATGAAACATAGATGGAAAACTTTCTTTTACTAACCTCTTCAACTTTTCTAAAGGGACTTTTTGATTCTCCAACTTTCACAATTCCTTGAGAACTCGATCCAGCCCCAAATGCCAAAATATGATCATCAAATTGAAGCTCTTAATGTAAGGAACAACATTAATACAATAAGGTTAAGCATTTGGTATCATTTCCCTTACCTTTTTGCAAGCTTTTCCCCCCTTATTTCTGCAACAATGGCGCCAAGAGAGAGGAGGAGAGAGAGAACGAGAGAGATGGGAGTGAGGAGGAGTGAAGAAAGAGAGAAAATGATGATTCTATCCCCCCATACCATTTCAGTGCCTAAGAGGGAAGAAGAAAGAGAAAATATATTTAAAAAATGCCTTTGACTTTTCTCATATCCCTCCCCACATGTGAGCTTGCCATGTGTCCACTCCTCATTGGCTCTCACTCACTAAATCACCAATTAGCTTCTCTAATCTATCCATTAGCTATTCAATCTCACTTCTCATTTTCCCATAGTTAGTAATTAATTTCCTCATTAATCATCAACTTAAGGCCAATAATCCCATTCTATCAATTTTTCATCAATTATGACATATTAGATAATATTGTCACAAATACACATTAATTCAACTCTAATTCATGATTGCATTCTCAATAATTCTCATTAGCCCTTAATCAAAATTTGGGGCGTTACAACCACTTTCAGTCAAAAAGGTGAAGGGAAGAGGAAAGGAAAAAATAGGGTTAAGGAGTAAATTTGCCAACGATGTTTTGTCTGAGGAGCATCTGGCACAAATATGTTTTAAAAGGGGCAAAAATATCAATGAACAATTAAAAAGGGTCATCCAGCACAAAAACCGTTAAATCCATACTAACACCGTTAGGGTTTTCTTCTCTTATAATTTAACGCCGTTAGTATGGATTTAATGATTTTTGTCCTAGATGCCCCTTTTTAATTGTTTATTGGTATTTTTGCCCCTTCTAAAACATATTTGTGCTAGACACTCCTTAGACAAAACTTCATTGGTAAATTTTCTCCTTAACCCAAAAAAATAAAACTCAAGTTAAATTGGTACAAGTATTTAACCAAAGTGAATCAATTGTAACCACAACTTTTTACCACCTTTAGACCACAATTTTGACTTCCTTTATTAAGAGATAAGGGAATAGAAATTAGATCATTTAATCACTCTTACTCTCTCTATCTCTCTACAAGTCGATTAGGTGCTGGATGAAAACAAAAATTGAAGGATCAAGTGAAGGTGAGTTATTTGATCTTGATTTTCACCTTCTTAACCTAATTTATGGCTCAAGTATCCTTCATAAACATTGTTCCTCTTGATGAGAGCTTCATTTTAATGGTTTTATAATTTCAAGAGGAGGTATTTTGAGTCATCTTCCAAGAATAAAAGTTGTAGAATCAAAGAAAGAACATAAAGAGGAGCAAGAGGTGAGTATTAGCTTCAATTTAAGCTATTGGTTGTGTTAGTTGAATGAGTATTTTGGCATGTGTAAATCTACCTTGATTTCAGCCAAACTAGGGTTTAGAGAAGTCATGGTATTTTGGTTATGTATTTGGTGTTTAATGATGATTAGAAGCCATATGACAACAGTTTGATGCTCAAATTAGGAGTTTGGTAATTTCTGGACTTTTTTTGATTTTTTTGCCAAACCAGGATGTAAGGAAAGAGTGGAATTTCATTCATTTTGATGTTACCATTGTGTTTTACATGAAAAATTGTGTGGGAATAGCCTCGGGTTGTGAATTTTGGATCAATGAAACTCAAAAAGCAAAACTAGATTTTCTGCTAGTATAGAATTCCAGTGAGGTACCGTGTTAGTGTTATGGTTGTGGATAACCAAATGATGTTCAATGAATGTGAAATTTTCGACAATAGAAGTAGGCATATCAAGCTTTAATTTTGTTGGGTCATTTATGTCATTTAGACTTATACACTGAGAGTAATGAATTTTTGAATTTAGGTCATGAAAATTGGATTGAACTTTAGCAGTATGTAATAAATGACAATTCGTGGAATGATATGCATCCAGATTTGGTTACTTATGCCAAAATTGAAGATGTAATGGCAGAACGTAATATTGTTGAACTTTGATGTTAGAAATTGGTCTTTTAGGTTAATTGACCACTTTAACTCCTTAGTTGACTTGATTAAATGTCCATAATGATAACCAACTTGAGTGTTTTAATTAAAGAAGAATTGGATTAAGTAATAACTTGTCGTCCGTAATTCTAATTATAGGATTCGATATTTACCCCTGAGCTCAAGAAATTTGTACAAGAAGAAGATCAGAAAGATAAGGGAGTGACTCTTTCTCTTATATCATATATAAGACTTTGTATACATGTGCATATCATCAATTGTTATGAATGTTACGAATGTCAAGTATGTCAAGAATGTTGCGAATGTCAAGAATGTGATGAATGTTATGATTGTCAAGAATGTCAAGATTGTATGACTTCTGTGAATGGAGCCGAACTGAACAAGCTAAATAGATTTGAAAAGCATAAATGAGACCTTATCAAACATATTTTGAAAGGTTTTTAAAAACCCACTTTATCACAAGGTTGAACTCTGCCTTGGAGTCGAGACCTTGAATGAGTGGCAAATTGTTCTCTAGTCTCCAGTTTAACTTTATGACTAGTTTTTAAGCTAGTTTCAAGGCTTTTAAGTAAGGGGGTTACATGTGCAATGTGTTTCTGAGTATGGACTTGATGAATTTATGTGTTATATATGTGATACACTAAGATTCTGCAATGTTTATATGTGTTGATTAACTAGAAAAAGGATGTGTGCATGTGTTAGAACATGTGAATTCTATGTTATAAACTGGAATGTATGAGCATGAGAATATGAATACCTCTTGAGAAGAATATGATATAAAAGGCAGAGTTAGTGAATGGGTTGTGCTTGATAAGAACTAAATATCATATGGTGTAGCTATTTTTATTATTGCACACCACTAGTTGACATCTATTTTATAGGGCAATATTCCCTGATACAACTCTCTAATGGCTTTTGGGCAATATTCTTGGGGCCTGGGCAGTATTCTTGATGTCAGTAACCCTATTGGAGGAACCCATAGTCCCTTGTGTGCTCTGTAGTACTTTGACCAATCTACATCACACTTGCGAAGAGCTTGTGAGAATTAACCAGTAATATGGAAAGTACTTAGCCTATGGGTTTTGTCGGAGGAAATAAGGAGGATATAAGGATGGTTAGGGTTAATGAAAGATAAAGAGTAAACATGCATAATGACATTTTGTGAAATAATATGTTGTGTTGTGAGTTAATGTTTTTTGTGAATATGAATGGATATGATCATGCTCATGATTAGTATATCTACTTGAACTCTAGCTTATTATATATGCTTGCTTTTTTACCTAATACATCTGCTTGACATGTTTATATGTTAGTCCCACCTGGCACCCCACGGGTGACGCTGGTAGGTAAGGTGGGTAGTGATTGCGTTAATGAGACAGTGGTTTAATCTCGTTACTTATAACATTATTTTTCAAGTGAGAGTTTGAGGACAGGAGCAACTGGGAAGGCATTTGATGATGTGGCTACCTTAACAAGTAGCTAGTGGTTACTGCTTATTTCATTTTTATTGCGACAATTAAGAAATTTTGCCTATTAGATCATGTTGCATGTGAATTTATTTAGAATATATAGTTGCACTCTTTTAATAGACGGCTGAGGACTTAGAATGCTTATTTACCTATATTGGATTGTTAATTTGATGAACTCATTATGAAGCCATCTTTGAAGAAATTTTTGAAAATTAAGCTTAAGGTGAATTAGAAATGGTGTTACATAGGATTTGGAGTGGGCTCTTGATTCCTATCACTAAGTGACGGGATTTTGCATAAGAATGCGATGTTCAACAACAATTTCATTGATATAGCATCTCTCATATAGTTATATATTTACATATAGTTTCACTATGATGCTTAGGGTCTTTTGTTTAGACAATAACTATGTGTACTCATAATACATTAATACCTTATAATGCTCACTTTTAAATTGAACATGTTTCATAAACATTACATGCCATATAGCCACTTGTACTACCACAATATATCCTTTGAATACACATAATCAATATACTTTACAAGTATCTCAAGACCCTTTTGTGAAAACCATATAATGTCTTTCACAATGTTTGGACTTGTAGTGTCTTACAAGTCCTGTCATGAACATATATCTGGTCTTGTACACTTCACTACATGCATCACACTCCCAATAGTATTTGTATGCGAATTCTTTTCATTTTTTTTCTTGGTTGGTTTAGTTAGGAAAACTTATCAAGACTTAAACTCACTCTTAAAATCATTGGGGTATCCATGTGATTGTATTTACTTATTTTGAATTGCTTAAGAATTTTCTTAATATAATTCTCTTCTAACAGAGAGACTTTTCTTAAGCTATCTCTTTGGATATCAAAACCAACTGTTTTACCCATGTAATTATTTTCTAAAATTTATTAGTACCATTCTTTAATAGGCACTACCAAATTCAAACTATTTATGGTCAATAGTATATCATCTACTTAAAGAAATAACATTACAAACCATTTATCAATGGTTCTATTAAACCATTTGGAAAACATAATAGGTTAAGGCTCTTTTGAAGCATTAAACATCACTTTTGGATTATTGTTCTAGTCCATAAAAGGAATTTTGCAAAAAATATATAAAGTTACCACTATATGAAACTTCCACATTACTTTTAGTAAAATCTAATAGTTACTGCATAAGATTTATCCATCTAGCTCACCGCTCAAAGTATAAGTTTTACATCCACATGACGTAAATTTAAATCTAAATAGTTTGTTATTGCCAGATTAAATCTAATTTGAATGTACAGCAAGCGAGATAAATGTCTTCCTATTATGCATACCCCTCTATAACCATGAATCTTATGCATGCTAATTGATCTACCTACTTTTCTCTTGAAATTAGAGAATTCACTAGTTTCTAAAAGCCCTTGTGGCTTGGTGGTAGATCGACCAATTCTCAAATTTGATTCAATCTCAAACAATCAATTTCCCTTTAGATTGCTTTCTTCTATTCTTCCTTGACATGACCTCTTCTACACAATATGACTCATCATTCTCATTTGGAAAAACCATAAACATTTTACTCAGTTACTCCTTTTCATTATAGCTTCTTGACTTTTATATTATTTAGATTCCTTTATTGACCATTATAAGCTCCCACTCATAATGATGATAGAGGATTGTTGGCTAGTTCTATACTGACTTGTACCTATCTCTCGCAAAGAGATACAATGAGATTATTTTCAACCTTGTTTGGAAACTAATTCACAATAAAATATGGTTCCTTTTAATTCTTTTAAGTCACAATTCTATTGCTGTTTTCCCTCATGAAAATATAACCCTAATGATCTCACACTTACAACTACTATGGGAATTTGCAACCAAATCTTATGGTCTATGAAAGCTCAAATTTGATTTTTGTTTAGTCCAACATTCTTAGGATATGGTAGTGATTATTGTAGAGGGCATATGGTTAGATTCAACATTTGATGAAACCAAAGATGTGTGCTGATCCACCAAAGGTGAATGTGATAATACTCTCTAATACATATTTGGTAGATTAGCTTGAGTCATCATATATTTGACTTGTTTAATAGCATATTATTATGCATCTTAAGAACTCCTTTTGGTAGTGGAATATATAGAATTAGTTAGCTATCTAATTCCCCCTTTATTTTCACAGAACTTACTGAAATTGGTCAAATCTACTCACAACCTCAATCAATTCATAGGGCCTTTAAAATTCCTATCCAATTAATTCTTAAACTTCATTCACATATCGTCTAAAGCACTCAAGCATTATACTTGTGTGAATTCTAGTAATGACCATAATCATGAGAAATTATCAACAAAGGTAATAATATACCAAGCTTTGTGTCTTACCCTCATACATATAAGACCACATGCAACATAACAAAATACTTGCAATGTATACTCAATTTTAGTTCTCTTACTGGAAGCCTTTCATTGTGCTATTTCTAGAAATAATTTATGAATATTTGAATAGTAAGACATATATTTAAGTCAATACTTAAATTAGAAGAAATGGCAAAGCAATCATGCACAAAGAATTTACTAACATGTTTAAATAATAAAGAAAGTTCTTGAAAGAAAGATTGAATCACAATCATATAATTTTATTGGTCAATTCATGCTAAGTTGTTTCCCTTATCAAGCCATATAGGTCTCATAATCAATTATATTCTAAGCTGACATCTCAACTCTAACGTTGCCATGATCCTTGGTTAATGGCTTGACAACTATTTCTTTTATATAAGACACTTTTAATACCATATATCTTAATTGTCCCATTAAATTTATCAATTTTATTCTTGGTAATCTCTATTGGCTTAGTCAAAAAAATCATCCCATATACTAGGTTATTCATAATTAATTTAATCCAATAACTTATCAATAATATAGCACATTAAAGTATACAATGTCAAGTACTTATATTATTGGGTCTATGATCAGGAGAATACGCTTGTACCTCCCATCACACAAATTCCAGCATTGTTACTATCACCTATAAAAAATTTCATACAAGTACCTTAATTAACATGTTCAGTTATGGCTCTCAGAATACTCATTTTCTAAGAGCTCTCACTTAGATAGAGCATATGATGCTCTTGAAAGACTTATTTTCCAAGAGCTCCCACTTAGTAGTATGTACGTAGGTACGTAGGTGCATAGTAAGTATGTACGTGCATGTGTGCTTGTGAGCATACATATGTATGTACTACATATGTACGTACATATATATATATATATATATATATATATATATATATATATATATATATATATATATGTATGTATATATGTGTGTGTGTGTGCGTGTGCATGCTTATATATATATATATCACATATAGTTTTTGACATAGTGGAAACATGTAGTAGAATGAAAAAGATAAAATATCTTATAATATAAATGCAGGTATATGTATGCATCCATAAATGAAACTGACAATACTATATTAGATATTCTATAAAATATCTTATCAACATGCATGCCAAATAGTCCATTTTATTCTCAAAAAAAGAGAAGATTAAAACAAATAGGTACTATATAGGCCTTAAGAAAACCTAATTGTCATACCACGTAAAAATTTTGGGCATACCTTAAA
Organism: Inga leiocalycina; assembly: GCA_963242795.1. Taxonomy (NCBI): domain Eukaryota; kingdom Viridiplantae; phylum Streptophyta; class Magnoliopsida; order Fabales; family Fabaceae; genus Inga; species Inga leiocalycina. Next base: position 78,313,889 of record OY725323.1, read on the forward strand.
TCCAAATAACTCACTAAAATACCCATACGAAACCCGTAGCACCCACATACTCCAATCACATTACACAGCAAATACACCAAAGGGAGAAAGAGAAAAGAACATTCTTATGAGACAATCTTTTTAGAGGGAGGATTGTATGTGTTATTATTTAAACTAGACTACTCCCTCAATCCCACATCCTATATATATGTAGCATAAGTACGATCATATAGGAATAAATATAGCCTTTAAACATACAATTATATGACAATAGATATACTCTTTAAACCATAAATGATATCTCTCTTTATTAACCCATATCTCTCCATATTTACATAACAACCCCTCTTAATTCAAGCTGGGCCCTAATCCTCCAGGGGTGGACTAATGTATTCTAACACAACCAATCTAGTTCAAACTCTATGAGGTGAAGAACTCTAGAGGAAGCAAAGGAATCCTCAGCCAAGATCCAATATAATCTTATTTGGCACTCAGCTGATGATCAAAATTAGGCCTCCAACATTGAACAGGTAAATAGTGGTCAGCCACCTCCAAGGTCCTTCTAAGTTATCTATGTATCTAATTTTAAAAACTTCCTTTGTCTTCCATATATATAGGCATTGCAAGCTTACCTTCAATCCCTCAATAGGATGTCTTTCCCAAGTAGGTTGATGATTAAAGATTTATGCTATGGGGTGCATGTATCCCATTCTTACTCCTCCTGGGTATGTGTAACCCCTTTCCCACCTTAGGCTGAGATTAAGTTCTTAAACACATAATTAAGTTGGAATTAGAGACCATATTTCAAATTAGGATTTATTAAGGTAAATTTTGCCCAAAAATTGGATTTGCAAAAAAACTTTTCAAAACTTATTCACAATGGTCTCATATTCACAATACAAAACAATAATGGCCTGTACAGGTGGATTCCATTTACAAATATCAGAGTGCAAAGTAAATTCCTGACTCACTCGGGTTCTATTCATTAAATAAGGGTTTACATAAAGGCACAAAGCCCATAATTCATACCCTTTACTTAGGGGATTACACAAAATCAAAAATATACAATTGTTTATACTAAAAATATTCAAATGATATAAAATGATAACCATTAACCAAAAAGGAACTCCTAACACGGAGCTTTACCCGCTCTTCGTCACCCACTTGCCAATGGACAAGCTAAAACCATCAAAATGAAGCTTATTACTCATAGAACAACTTTAATGAATGGTGTTTGAGCAATGGAGGGCATTTACTTGCCCAAATCACCAGCTTTATCTTCCTCTTTCTTGTTAACTTGGTCACCGGAAATGGAGGAAGAGAAGAGAGAGAACAGGAGTGAGAAATGGAGTGTGGAGGAAGAAGGGAAACAATGATGATGCTACTCCCTCCTATGCCATCGAATTGAGAGAGAAGAGAGGAGAGATAAATGATTGTTTAATCAATTTTGACCTTCACACACATACACTCTCTTTTGCCACATGTCACAATGCTATTGGCTCACCCGAAAATAAGTCACTAATTAGCTTTTCTAATCTCTCCATTAGCCAATTAATTTCACACATCATTTTCTCTTGGTTAGTAATTAATTTCCCCATTAATTACCAATTTATGGTCAATATTCCCAGTTTCCAAATTTTCAACAATTATGACATATTCATTAAAATAGCCATAAAACACATAATAATTCCCATTTAAATTCATGATTATCCACTATAATCATGATTAGTTGATAATTAAAAATTGGGATATTACAATACGCATTGTGGTAGGTATAACATCATTGTCATCATCAATAGTATTAACATCATCCCCGTTTAGATTCCCATCCAGTAGTTTTTCCTTGAAAGATGTTTCATTCATGATCTCCCCTAAGGCTTCAAGTTCTAAACCTTCACAATTTGATTAGGAACATATCTTCCTTTTGTTTCTACCCCTATAATCTCTATCCTTTGTTGCTCATGTAGAAATCCTATGTAGGGGTGTTCAACATTTTTTTCATCCCAATCATCTTTAGGACGAAAAAATTTGAGATCAAGAAAAAATTTCATCAGGATCAGGATCGGAAAGTCCCATCCCTAATATATATATATATATTTAAATTACCTTAAAATTTAAAAAATACCTGAACCAACAACCAGTGAACCCTAAAATCCTAAATGGCTAAATCGAATATTGATCGTCTTGCTCCGTCTCTGTCGATCTCCACCCTCTCCATCTTTGTCACTCTCTTGCTCCATCTCTACTCTCTCTATCGCTCTTATCTCTCATGGAGAGGTGTTGAAAGTTTGTGTTTTTATCAAATATAGATTTAGTGCAATAAGTACCTCTTTTCTGGTCAAGATTTGGTGTAATATTAAAGCTTTGTGTTTTTGTTTTCTTAGGTTGACTTTATTTTCATTTCTTCAAAGCAAGTCAAGTCCCTTGAAGCTTTTAACTTTATATTCGTCATGCAATAACTGTCAAACATTTTTTGCCTATGCATTTATACCGAAACACAACATAGAAGATTTCTTCTTGATTGTGTGTAGCAGAAATGGACTAAGGTCGGCTGATGTAGCTATTTATGTTTTTATGTGAGTTACCCTTAAGTATGCCACTGACTTCCTGATGTTCTTGTTTGTCTCATTTATTTTCTAGAGTAATTGGTCTATATTCATGTTAGCCTAGTTGGTCCCATGCCACCATGCCTGCATCATAGATTTCTAGTAGGAGATCTTGAGTATTGTATCAACTTTGTTATTCTTTCTTCTACATTGTTAACCTATCTGCCTACCACAAATGTCTATACTCAATCACATCTTTTAAGTGAGTTACTTATTTCTAAAAAACAACCTATCATTTATTTAGGCTCTTGTGAATTTATAGTGTTGTTTCAATCAATTGGTATGTCACAGGAACAAGAAACAGCAAACCTTGTTATCTTTGATACAATCTGACGCACCTAAGTCAGGCATTATATTTGCCAATGAGCAAGTCTGAGGAAATATATTATTTCTTTAGTACTTTACATGAATAGTTATGTAATTTCCTATGTATTTTTATGGAATGCATCTTTAAGCAGAAAAAAAAGTTCTAAATTCCATCATTAATATACACTCATACAATAACATAGTTTTCTCAATATGTAGTTCCTTTTGCAATTTTGTTCTCTATTTTGCTTATATAAGTGTTTTGCTTCAAATGGGTTGGAAAGAGAGGAAAAAAAGACAAACTTTTGGGAAATCCCAATTAGGAATTTTTAGGATCAAGATTAGGAATGATTTCCCTTCCATAACCCTTCTTCAGGATGGGATAGGGTCAGGAATGGGGTTTCTTGATCCCATCCCATCCCTGAACACCCATAATCCTATATGCGTTTTCAATATCTTCCTTATTAATACTCCATTGCAGGTATTCATTTATCTGAAATTTTAAGAACATATTTACCACCAACAATAACAACATTAAGTATAACTTATTTATAAATCCTATATGTGTGTTCAATACCCATGGGATCTCCGACACCAACCGGCCCGTAGGCATCCTCTGGCTGCAGGAGCTCCAGTACCAGTGGGTTTTTTGGGGGCAAATTTTTTTTTTATTTAAGGCCAAGGTAGTGAAGGTGGTATTTGATTCCAACCTACCTTGCCTGGTAAAAGTTTAGGTGGGCATTGGGCTACTAAAGCCTTTTGATATTATAATGCATAATAATATATAATAAATGTAAGAGTGTAATGTTTTAAATAAGTGACTATACTTATAATGCTATTGACAACATTTGTGAAGCTATTTACCCTTTAAATAAAGACATTTACTACAACTTTTAACCAGTTTACATTTAGAAAAACTCAACCAATTGGGTGAGGGATTAGGAAATTGACTATACTTGTCAATTTTTACAAGGCATAATGTAATGTTCTAATCACTATCTATAATGGGAACATGAATTACAACATTTATAAAGCTATTTATCATTTCAATAATGCCTTTTACTACTACTTTTAACAAGTTCCATATTTAGGGAAACTTAACTAATAGGGACTTGGAAATTGACTGGACTTGTTAATTTTTACAAGAAATAATGTAATGTTTTAATCACTGACTACACGTGTAATGCGAATGATAACATTTGTAAAGATATTTACTATTTTAGTAATGGCCTTTACTATACTACTTTTAAATTGAGTGAGGGATTTAGAAATTAACTGCACTTGTCAATTTTTATAAGAAATAATTAATTTCCTAATCTCTAACTACACTTGTAACCCAAATTACAACATTTGTAAAGCTTTTTACCCATTTAGTAACAAGTTCCACATTTAAGAAAACTCAAATAATTGGGTGAGGGATTGAGGAATATACTACACTTGTCAATTTCTACTAGACATAATATAAAATATTTTAATCACTGTCAACACTTGTAACACAAATAACAACAATTGTAAAGCTATTTATCATTTCAATAATATGATTTACTATTACTTTTAACAAGTTCCACATTTGGTATTATTGCAAGCATTCATTTCACTGATGTTTTATGTCTAAAAACAAGTTTAGCTACCAACAATAACAATATAAAGCATCACTCATTTAGAAATCCTCTATGTGTGGTCAATATCTGTTGGAGCTTCGACACTGACTAGCCAGTAGGCACCCCTAACAGCTGGAGCTTCGGTACCAGTGACTTTTTTAAGGGCCAATAATTTTTTTATTTGAAATGAGACAAGATTATGATACCCCCTATAACATCTTAGTTTCTTTCTCTTGATATTGTCCGCTTTGGGGACCCCATCTGTAACCCCCTGACTTATAAACCATAATTATGATTCAAAAATGTGTAATTAAGTTAAATTAGAGACCAATGATTAATACAAAATCTATTTAAGTTCCTACTTCAAAACAAGGACCCGCCCTGAAATAAAGTGGGCTATCAAAATTTCTTTCAAACCTTTTTGGTCCGGTCTCATACTCACATTTCGAATATAATTAACCTGCTCAATTCAATTGCATTTATACATATCAAAGTGTAAACCAAAATTCTCGGCAACCCTCGGGGTTTATAAGGCGCATTCGCCCATTTACAGTTTGACATACGTGGGATTACATAATATCATTCCAAAATTTACATTTATAATATATACAGTAATCCCAAGAAAAATATGACAACCAACTACCAAAAACACATCCCTATAGGAGTCCTAGCCGTCCTGGGTGGTTTGCTTCTCCTTTGAGCCACTTGTCATGTCTAAAGGTTAGTCAATGGAAAGAATGAGATTTGAAAGAATCCCAATAGTAACAAAATCACTCATACCACATATAATCACATAGCATGCAAGTAAATTATCAAACAGCACAGTAGCACGAACACAACATATACAAGCTATCACACATACACATTGCCTTTACGGCATTCACATTTACAAGGGTATATCAACGGTAGGGGTAGACATAACCTACGTCAATCCCTACAACTACTCACGCTGACATGTGCACGTTGTAATTCACATAGCCTTACGACTCACAAATAGCCTTTCGGCTTTCACATAGCCTTTACAGCTATCACATAGCCTTTTGCCTTTCACATAGTCTTACGGCTTTCACATAGCCTTCCAGCCTTCATATAGCCTTCCGGCTTTCACATCCACAAGCATTCAGAATCATCACAAAACAATGATAAAACATATATACAATGCATTACGCATAGTATAAGGGAAAGAGTCACTACCTTGTTCTTTTTAGGTGTGCTCTGGCATAGGTTGCTCATGAGTAGGGCAAATATCAAATCTTAGAACCAAAATTAAGGACGACAGATTAATCTCTACCCCAAGTTCTTAATTCCATAATACCTAAAGTTGATTATCATTTTAGTCATTTACTCAAGTTAATCAAGGAGCAAAAGTGGTGATTGCTTGTGTTTTTAACTAGTGAACTTGAGTGATAGAAACTAGCACTTGAGTAATAAGCAATTTTTCACTCGAGCATGAACTCAACACTCGAGTGATAGCCTTAAGCTCACTTGAGTCTTGAAAAGTGCGGTACAAGAAGTGCTTACCCGAGAGCAAAGAAAACTTAAAGTGAGGAGTGCACTTGAGCAAATAGCTTTGGCACTCGAGTGATGGCTCAACACCCGCAAGTGCTAAAGCACACTCTTGAAAAATAAGCTGTGAGTGCCATATAGAGACATGAGTTCTTAATGCAAAATACAAGTACACTCGAGTAAGAACCCACATCACTTGCAAATAGGAAAATACACTTTGGCTTTTTTGCATGGAAACGTAATAGAAAATATGAAGCGAAAGAGAAAATATGGCGTTGTACTCGAGTGAGGCCTATGTCCACTTGAGTGATGCTCTATCAGAAGCCAAAATGCAGCAAAGTTTCCCTTGACAGAATTTTTCCAAGTTTTTAACCAATGTGTCCAATGGCTCCAAAATCAATAACCAACCCTATTCCCACACAAATTTTCATAAGGAAACCATTGGAATCACTTAAACAATCAAATTCCCATCACATCTACACACATTTTGTTTTGACCACATTGCAACCTAAACCACCAAATTGCCAAACTTTCTATTTCAAGTTCCAAATCAGTTTCATTATTCTAATGACACAATATTACACCAACTCCACCACAATATACTATCCAATTCATCCATTTCAAAATCACATGAAAATCAGGGCAAAATCCAAAAATTTCAAAACTCATCCGATAACCATAATCAATATATCAAAATGCAACAATTTCTTACCTCTTCCTCTTTCCAAAGCTACTTGAATTCTTCTACTTTCAAATTTCTTCAAGAACTCAAATACATTCTTTCAAAAATCTAAAACCATAGAGATTAAGCTCTCATTAACATGATCAACATTATAGAAGAGCATTTGAGCTAAAGAGGTAATCCAACAAGCCAAAATCTCACCTTTTCCTTTCTCTTTCCTCCTTGGTCTTGAAAGAAAATGGAAAATGGGAGAGAGGGTGAAGATGATGAAGATGAGAAATTTTGGGCACCTAATGGCCCTCTTGGCCGACTTAGAAAGGTGAGGAGAGAGGAAAGAGTTTTGACAATTTGACCAAGATCAATGGCTCACATAATACCAAGTGTCATGATCTTGTTTTCCTCTTTCATGAGCACCCATGTGCTCACAAGCATATGATTCCACCCTCTTAATCTCTTAACAATTAATCCTAACCATTGATCTTTAAGTTACTAATGTGTTTCCTCTTCAGTAACTGACCAATTGGTCGGTAACTTTTCTTTTCCCTATTTTGCCCCTGATTATGGCAATTCCTACTAAATCACCGCCAAACACATTTTATCTTTCCATTTCACCATGTTATGTGCCCTCCCTCTCTTTTAACTCAATTTAGATATTAATTCATAATTGAACTTAAATATAGGGCTTAGGCACTGATTATAACACATTCAGATTTTCACATCGTATTCTCCAAAAGTGTTTATTTATCAACAATTATATCTACTTTTGAAGTCATTAGCCCTTAATCCCATTTTGGGGCATTACACCATCACCCTACATAGTTTGAAAACTCATTGAGAGGGGTAGGTATCTATACCTTTTAAGGCATCTTTTATTCCCCTCCCCAACCAATACGGGACATAACACTCCACCCATCTTTGAACCCAGCGTCCTCACTGAAACATTGGCCCACATCTACTTGAACCTAGCTCTGATATCAATTATAACATCCTAGAACCTCGCTCTAGATATTGTTTGCTTTGGGGTTCTGTCACCCGTTACGGCTTTAAAACGCAACGAGAGGGGTAGGTATCCACACCCTTATAAGGCGTCTCTTGTTCCCCTCCCATGCCAATGTAGAACATAACACTCCATCCACTTTTGGACCTATCGTCCTCACTGGTACATCAACCCACATCAACTCGAGCTTGGCTATGATACCATTTGTAATATCCTATTACCTCGCTTTAGATATTGTCTACTTTAGGGCCCCGTCAGAGCCATACTCAGGTTGATATTGATTGATGTGCTAGCAACGATGCTGGGCCCAAACGTAGGTGAAGTGTTATATCTCACATTGGCTAGGAAAGGGAACGAAAGATGCCTTTATAAGGGTCTAGATACCTCACCCTCTTGACACGTTTTAAATTCATGAGGGGTGACGGGGCCTCAAAGTGGACAATATAGAGAGAAAGGTACCTGGATGTTACAAATGGTATTAGAGCCAGGCCCGGTCAATATGGGTTAATGTGCTAGCGGGGACGTTGGGGCCCAAAAGTGGGTGGAGTGTTATTTCCCAAATCGGTTGGGGATGGGAACAAAACACTACTACAAGATATAGGTATTCATTCCCAAAAAAGCATCCATTTTTCAAAAAGGAAAGTAAAAAAATAAGTATGGTGGCATTTTTGTAAATATGTGCATCAGTTATGGCATATTGGGCATCTGTTTTACATAAAAGGATGCAAAAAATTTTGGTGTCCGTTTAAAATAGGGGACCCAAAAATTTGGGACCAGGTTTTGGGGTCCCTTAACAAATAGGGATGCCAAAATCTAGCTTTTGGTGTCCCTTAAAAAAGGGACGAAGAAGGGTTTTAAAAAAACCCTTATACTTCTTTACACTAATCAACTTTACACGTATAGTACAGTCTTCTCCTAACTCTCCCTTCCTCCTCTATTGAGTCCCCTTCCCTCTCTGTCATGACCCTCATTGTCCTCCGTCACATCTCTGATTCCTTTGCTTGTGTTGGTTGCTCCCTCTGTCGCTCCTTCCTCCATCAACTCCTCTCTCTGTGGCTCCTTCGTCCATCATTGCTCCCTTCGTGGCTTCTCCTTCCATCGAATCGTCCCTCTGACGTTCCTCCCTTCATGGCTCTTCCGGTGAAACTTTGGGATAGTTGGGTTTGTCTAAATCTTTGTTTCTTTACTGGGGTGTGTGTGTAAAGGATTGCAGCTGCTCCGGTAGTGTTTTGTGTGGTCAATAGATTAAGTTTAATCTATTCCAGTTGCTGTATGTGAGTGAGTATAGTATGTTTATGTGTATTGAATTAGACAACTTTCTAAACTTGTATGAATGTGGATTCTTTGAAGTTTATGATTTCTAGTTTATGAATTAGACAACTTGTAATACCCCGAATTTTGAGACTTGAGGCTAGAGGATAAGCCTGAGATAAATGAACTGCTAAGCCTTGGTTTAGCAAGATTCCAAATTACGATTGAGGGTTAATGACTCCAAAAGTGGATGTGGTTAGTAATAAATAACCCTTTTGGAGAATCCATTGTGATTTGAGATTTGAATGTGATTCGAATGTATTGTGAGCAGCGCCGAAACCCTGTATTTAAGTTCAATTATGGATTAACATATCAGTTGACTTAATATAGAGGGAGGATGAATATTATGGTGTAAATGAATGAGAAAATGTATTTGGTGGCGATTCAAGAGGAATTACCATAATTAGGGGTAAAACGGTAAAGTTACCGACTAATTGATCGGTTACCGAAGAGAAAGCTCTCTGGTTACTCAAAGATGAAAGGTTGAGATTGATTTGTGTAGAGATCAAAGGGTGGAATCAAGTTTATGTGTGTGTATGTGAGCTAATGAAAGATGGCTTAAGAAAGTGACACTTGGCAAGATGTGGACCCTTGATCTTAGGTCAAGATTTCAACTCACTCTCCCTCTCTCCTCTCTTTTAATTTCGGCCAAGACCATTGGCAGCCCCAAAAATCTGCTTCTTCATCCTTTTCCATTCTCTCTCTCTATTCTCCATGGACGCAAGCTTGGGGGGAGGAAAGAGAAAGAAACAAGGTGAGTTTTAGCTTGTGTAATGGCCTCTAATGGTTAAATCCTCTTCACTAATCTTGATCATGTTGATGAGAGCTTCATCTCTATGGTTTTAGATTCTTGAAAGGAGATGTTTGATAGCTTGAGGAAAAGTGGAAAGATGGAGAATCAAGAAATTGGTTTGGGAAAGAGGAAGAGGTGAGTATTTGATGACTTTTGACCTAACTATTGTGGTTATTGGTTGAGTTATTGTAAATTTTGGTTTTTGCCCTGATTTTGGTGGAATTGTGAAATGCATGAATTGTCATGTGTTTTGTGTTGAAAATGGAGTTTTGTTGTGTAATTTGGTAATTGGAATTGGTTTGGCATTGGAAATGGAGAAGTTACAATGTTAGAGGTTGAAATGTGAATTGTGTGACATGTTGAGATTGCTGTAAAACATGTCAATATAATGTGAATTTGGTTGATTTGGTGTTTCCAATGGATTCCTTGTGAAAATTTGTGTGAGAATGATGTTTGGTATGAAATTGGGACCATTGGAAGCAAAAGAGCCAAAACTGTGAAATTCTGGAAAATGGCCTAGTCTGAAATGTTGTGCAAGTGGCTAAATTTGCATGGTATTTTGACATAGCAAATGATGTTGAATTGTGATGATACTTTGCAGAGTTGTAGTTTGCATTGCAAGCTTTCCATTGATATAAAGTTTGTGTGATTCTGAGTTTTAAGGACCAAGCAATGGTCATTGGAAAATGAGACAAGAGTCAGGTCACTGGTTGGCTGCGGCCCAAAAGGCTGGCTGTGACCCAAAACCTTCTGACCATTCTTTGGTTACGGCCTAAGACTTTCTAACCATCTGTTAGCCGCGGCCCAGGAGGTGGTTGGCCGCGGCCAACCATTTGAAAAATGTAGTTTTGAGGTTTTTAAAGATGGTCTTTGGTATAGTTTCTCCCAAACCTTTAGGCTTTTGTTTAGGCTTTGGTTAGCCACTTAAAGGTGTTAAATGATAACCAACTTTAAGTGATATGGAAGTAAGGATTTGGAATTGAGAATAACCCTATGTCCTTACTTTGGTTATAGGGTTTATGTTAGCCCTGATCATGGTTCGATATTCTTCCGGTCATGAGTAAGCGGTGCTAGAGCTTACGAGGAAAGAACAAGGGTAGGGAACTTACCTCTCTTGCATGCTCTAATATTTGTGTTAGTGTGTTGATGCATGTTATTGCTTTGCTTGGTTATGTGAAACATGTATGAATGATTTGAAGCTATGTTTCAATTTATGCTATGGCCATAAGTATATTGTTCAAAGCATTAAGCTTACATATTTGTCATTGTGAGAGTATGAGTTATGTGATGCAAACATGTCATGCATTAAACATTTATCTTGCATGCATATTGGTAATGTTTTCCTACTGGGATTCTCTTGAATCTCACCCTCCCCTACCAACATTTTAGACAAGGTAGGTGGACCGAGGATGGAGCAAATAGCCAAGGGCGGCGAGGATTTCCTTCAGGAAGAGCGTTTGGTAGTTGGTTATTATTATAGTTAGGAGTATTTGGATTTGAATGTGTATATATGCATGTGGATGAGTATTTATTATGTATTTGAGATAGATTTGTGTAATCCCCAGTTAAGAAATTGTATTGGGCGATTGTGCCCCGTAAGACTTTGATTAATGTATGGAACCCGAGATTGGTCGGGAATTATTTTGCGTACTTTGATATTTATATGAATGTGATTTATCTTCGTGTAGTAATTGTATTCGGAATGTGAATGAGAGACCAGTTTGTAAATGATTTCGAAATGTATTTATGAAAACCCCGTCTGGTATATGGGTTTTGAAATGAGTCTTATTTATTATTGGTCTCTATTTCACCTTAATTGCGTATTTCGGATATAATTACGGAAGGGGGTTACATTTGTGGTATCAGAGCTGTAGTTCCTGACAAACATGGGAATTTGCTAGGATAGCTCCCTTAGACTTCTGCCTTGGTGGTAGAAGATGATTTGTGATGGTTGTTGTGTATACACATGTGTGGGTTGTTATTGTGAATATATGAGATTTATGGATTATGTGTATATACTGTTTGGTTATTCTGGGTGGCAGACCATTGTGGAATTTAAAGATATAATGGTTTGCCCGAGAATTTGATGTATAGACCCAGAGGTGGAGGTAATGAATGACACCAACCTAGAAGTAGGGAGAGAAACCCTAGGTGGTATGACATCACTGGCCATGTCATATTGGATCTTTGTGTTTAAAGGCCTTAAAACCTAGGGGACCAATGTGCCTTAGGCTGGCAAAGATATTTGAACTTGTGTTGGAGATAATGGTACTCCGTGGAATTGATGGAAGTGATTTCTTGGTTCAACTGAGGTTGTGAGAGTTGAATTGTGATCCAAGGGTCAAGCTCAATAGTTGAGCTGATTCTTAGGAATTGGATTTGACCTGAATGGTCTGTGGTACCAGGGTATGGTACTAAATTTGAATTGAGATGTGTATAAGGTATCCTGATGTTGCTAGTTGTTGATCTAACACAGGAAAAGAGTTATCTACAAAGGATATGGATCGGAGGAGGCTATCTACAGTGACATCTTATAAGAGATGGCTACCTACGGTGACATCAGATTGGAGAGGCTCTTTGTGTGTGTCTTTCACCTACGGCCGCATGGGGGATACCATGTTGGAGGATCGTGCCTTCGGGGCGGTGGGATTACCGGGGATTGACTATGTGAAAGCCGAAAGGCTCTTTGTGAATCTTCACCAGCAGCCTATACATGTTTATACAAGAGATTCTTTTTCTTTTAGGAACGAGATAGAAAATTTGATGCAAACACATCAATAATTTAAAATTAATTCCCATCAATAAATTTGGCCCTGGGGGTTGGAATTATATTTGAAAGAATCGGTAGAAAATAAATTGGGGCCTGTTTGGTTTGAAGGGAGGGTATGTGATGGAAGGAAAGGATAGATGTTACTTTGTTTGGTTTAGTTAAAAGGGACGGAAGGGGAGGAATTTTTAATGATTTTTTATTTTTTTCAAAAGGGGATAAGATGAGAGATAATAACTAATTTATCATTTTACTTTTATATATTAGCTCATAATTGTTTACTTATATAAATGATCTAAATTAGCTTTTTTTTGTCTGAAAATTATTTAACTTATTTTACACCTCAATATAAATTACATAATTTATGAAAATTCAAATTACGAAAACTTATATAACGATATTTTTATCTCTTAACAAATGCTTAATGTTTGTAGTTGTAGTTACGCATTTAAATCAATAGCTGGTCACTGTCATCCAAAAGAAAAAATAATTGTCAATGTGGGGAAAAAAATAGTGTGAAGTAGAATACATAAAGGTAAGAACAATTCCTTCTATACTTGAACGGTCACTTCTTAAATTTCAAGATATGGAATTGGCAATTAATATAAGGTGGTGAACTCTTCGAAAGAATTTGCAATGCTGATCAATTCTGTGAAGATGAGGTCTTAGAATTTATATAACTTCACTATTGCAATTAAAAGCAACCATGTTCAAATATTTTAGGAATTTCACAAATGATGGGCATATATTAGTCAAGATTTTTGACTGTCCTCCTAAACCTCCCAATTTAGGGCCTGGTTGGTACGTGATAGATTTGAAAAGGGAAATGAACTTTGAGAAGGGAAAGGAAGATTGAAAAGAGTGATGAAAGATGAGTTGAGGTAAGGTGAGTTATTTGGTAGGAAGAAAATTGAGAACGGAACTTGAGGGGTAAAAAAAGAAATACCTAATTTACCCTCAACATAAGTTGATAATTATATACTCCCTCCGGTCCTAAATATAGGACATAGTTTGTAATGCAATTTGCATTACAAACTATGTCCGATATTTAGGACCGGAGGTAGTATTAATTAAATTTATATTTCAATTCATAAATTAAATAATTAGTAGTACAACAATTTAAAAATTAAATAAAATGAATAAAATATAAATTATAATTTAAATAAATAAAAAAATATTTATTTATTAATGAAATTTAAATTTGTTTGGCGAGAATTTTGAAAAGTTCAAATTTGATAAGAAAATCTTGTTGAAAAGTTCGAATTTCATGCCTTTTAATTTAAATATTTCAGGGGCATTTTTATCTTTCGGATCTTCCTCCACTGAAGGAACTTAGGATCCCACCGATTTTGGTGGGATCTTATCTTCCCATAAATAAGGGAATATTGGTGGGCCTAAGGTGGGCCCGAGAACTTGAATTTCTGAGAAGATTGAGTCAAAATTGCGTACCAAACAAGGAAACTTGAGCATGTTCTCTTTCCTTCTCACATCTTCCGCGTACCAAACAGGCCCTTAGAGGAAATCAAAATAAGGGGAAGGAAGGGGAGAGAGAAGCAATTTTTTGCTACCCTCCCCTCCAAAATTTAAAACCAAATGAGGGGAGGGACTAATTCCCCCCCTCCATCCCCTCTCCTCCACTCCAACCAAACAGGCCCCAAATAAATCTAGCCAAAGAGATCGCCATACAAGATTAATCCTTAATTTCAGGATAAATTCAATATTTAGAGTTATATAAAAGAAAAATTTACCCACAATGGCATACAAGAATATCACACACAAATGTGGCATTTCATAAACAGCAAACTAAATTTGATTTATACATGGTTAAAACATTGCTTAGGCATCAGCCGCCTTGGCAAGAAATACAAGAACCACACATTTTATCCACCCAAAATTTTAATTTACTCTCACAATATCATGATAAAAGAACTACCGAACCTAGAAATGAATAAGGAATAAAAAATACAAATCTAACAGATCATGTGAGTTGTATCTCCAAGTATGAAGCAGATGTTGAATCGCGCAACTCCAGACTCTGAAAATTTAGGCAGTAATTCTTGCTAACAATTTGTGAAACTTTGCTTTTTTGACACCATTAAATGGATTCATCTTGAGGGTCAGCGCCCTATCTTGAAAACGGTAATAAAAATCCACCAAGCTTTTGAGAATCTTCTAGACCAACATGTCCTGTCTTAACTAGAGCTTGGCCACAAGGAACTCAATTTGGCTGCAAGTTTGGCGCTCTTATAATCCTCTCTAAGCTGGATAAATCTGAATAGTAGAAAAAATTATCATCAAACATGAGCCACACAAAATCTTTAAAATGGAGGCAAATGAACTGCAAACAAATTCATGGATTTAATTCAAAAATGTTTAGAAGTTGAGGGGTTGAAGTTTTTATTTCCTCTTTATTTTTTTTCAAGGAACTTAAAAAATCATGTTTGATTGTGTCTCCTGAATTTATAACAAAACGTTTTCTTTTTGAAATTGATGAACGCAATAACTTTCGACCTAGAAAATCTAAAGGCCTATAAGAAACGAACAAAGACAAAAGAGAGTACAAGAGGCTAGCCCCATGGAAGAAAAAGAGAATTGAGTGCTGGGTGTCATCAGGGACGTTAGTGGGGTGAACTGGAGGAAAGAGAGGGTGCGGGTGCCTGATTCGAGAGGTTTATATTAGAGGTCTGGAGGTTTGAGTGAGAGGGCAGCTGGGACAACTATAATGATTTTATACCATTTTCTCTGCCCTGCCAACTCTTCCTAATCTTGAATCTAATCTTTCCTTATATAACCACACATATCTCTCAACATCCTCATCTTAGTTACCCAACTTATGTCATCATTGTCCCTTTAAAGCCCAATATTCACTCATATAGCATTCCCAATTTTATCACAATTCATTGAAAGTTTGCTTTAAGCTTATTAGATACTTTTTTATCCCAAATAACTCTTGTAGTGTTTCTCCATTTGGACCAAACAGCACTTAGAAAAAATGTAAAGGAATAAAAACTGAGAAGATTCAATACTAGAAAATAGAAGAGCACATCGCTGAAGATTCAATCTAAAGAAATTGAAGGGAATTATATTGTTGCGGGACATGTTAGATCATTTTCTCTCAAGAACCTAGAGGAAGGGAACAAACGTTAAGTTGGTAGGCATCTTGAGTTGCAAAGAGCATTCAAGGAGAAAACAAATGACAGAATTTGAGTTGATGTTGGCACCAAATGAGCTGGGAGTAGAATGCGGGAACATTGATGAACAGCTGCAACAGCTTCAGGCAGACGAGGGAGTTGACAAACATGACAGCATTGGGCAGAACAAAAATGCTATTGGATTGGATAGGGCAAATTAAAAGAGGAATAAGCTCAAAATGCTGGCAAGAAAGGGATTCTTTGGGGCTAAATGGGCCATACTTAGTACAAGTAACAAATGGACCCAACAGATTTCTCAGGTCAAAATCAAACCCATCCATTATCACACGGGTATCCAAGTCTGTGACCCAATATTCGAAACCACCTGCAGGCCAACATTCTGAACACAACAGAGGGTAGCATTCTGCAGGAGAGATAATGGAGTGTTGTCATTACCAACAGTGCCAAGCAAATTAGCAAGACATGCCCTCCGGTTTGACGCCAGTACAACCAGAAGAGTACCATAGGGTGTTTTGGACAGAGGTAGGAATCAGCAGCAAGGCTCCTCCAGTTGCTGTTTGTGGCAAAAGATGAAGATGGAATGTGGACCATGTCAGAGGTGCCTTCGAATTCTTTCCATGGTACTGCAACAAAAAGTAGCAAGGTGATCTCCCACCTCAACTCTCTATATGTTCATTTTGAGTTCCTACAAGCTCAGGGCCGAACAACTCCACCATGTAAACTACCCATGTCCGTTTTGTACCCCATGTAGTCCACGTCTCAGCATTTTCATTCAGGCATTCCAAAGCGTTGGAGGCATTCTTAACAGGTTCAGAGGCAACAAAATGCTGGATTGAAGGTCTGCCATGGGGCTGGCAAGATTCAAGGGGAAAAAGATGCAAAAAGCTGATTTATTAAAGAGGCATGGAAGTTTGTGTGAGAGGTTAGGTAGATTGTGGTTTTATGAGGAGTGCCTGGTCTGTCGAACACCAGGTTGGGGATGGATAAAGGATTCTCTCCTCATTTTCTATTCCATTATTCTTAGTGTGTTTGTTGCTAATGAGTGTTGAGTGTGCACTCCTTTGATTTCCAGTAGCTTATTTCCATTGAGGATGAACTTATTTCTACAATAATTCTGTTCTCAGTAAAGAGAAGAATATTTAGAATATTAATATAAAAAATCAGTGTTTGCTTAGATTTCTTTTATGCCCCATTTGGTAGCATGGAAGTGGAGAGTGAGAACTGGAATTGGATGAGAACTGAGAAATGGGCCCGTTTGGTAGGTAAGAACCCAGTTCTCTCTGGAACCCAGTTCCACACCCCTACCATAGGAACCCAATTCCACATCCATGGCACTATGTAAAGTGACTGTTTTGCCCCCATAAACCCCTCTCCCTGAAACAGCCAATGAGGACAGTGAGGGTGATGGACAGCGAGGAAGGTGAAGGACACGATGTTTTTCATCCTTCATCCTTCAATCTGCAATCTGCTGACACAATGGGGGACATGACACTGAGGAGGATGCAATTTGGCAATGATCGACGATGGCCTTTGTTGTCTCCGTTCTTCAGCCCCATCATCTCCCTTCTTTGTCTCCTCCTCCTTCGTCCCCAAACTCACAATGCCTTCTGGTTCCTAGCCTTGGAGTTCACGTTCATGCTCCTCCTAGCCATGAGTTCATGTTCTCCTATGTCAATTTCCTCTTCCTTTTTAACGGTTATCTCTTTTGGGTGGCATTGGATGAAAGTTTCTGGTCATGAGGATGCTACCGTCGGGAGAAACATGCAGAATCAAATGGAGAAGGAGCATTTCAATTCCTTGGTGAGTTTCTTGGTGAGAAATGTAATGATGGAGAGAAAAGATACTCTGAATTGCTTATGTATTCATGTACAGAAGAGGTGTATATATACATGAGAGGGGAGCCTCAATATTAATGGCTCATTAATGAGAATAATTCCCTAATAACTCCTTAATTGTAATCCCCGATTGATAGGGATCTTGATTGATTACATATCAATTACATTAATACATATGTCCTAACACTCCCCCTCAAGTCGGAGCGTAGATGTTAATTAAGTTCAACTTGTTACAAAGATATTCAACATGAGTCCCATTTAGGGTTTTAGCCAACAAATCACCCAATTGGTCACTAGACCTCACATACTCTGTAGAAACGAAGTTCTCCTTGATATTATTGCACACAAAGACACAGTCAATCTCAAAGTGTTTCGTACGTTAATGAAACACATAACTGGAGGCTATGTGCAGAGTAGCTTTATTATCACACCATAGCTTCGCGGGCAATGACGTGGCAAAACCAACCTCCTTCATTAACCGATGAATTCACACAATTTCCTACACCGACTGAGCCATGGCTCTATACTTAGCTTTTGCACTAGACCGAGAAACCACATCCTGCTTCTTGCTTCTCCAGGACACCAAATTTCCACCCACAAACATGCAATATCCTGTGGTGGATCTCTTGTTAGCCTTTGACCTTGCATGATTTGCATCATAAAAACATTCAATCTCAGTGTGGGCATGATTCGTATAAAGTATACCACGACCAAGTGAACCCTTCAAGTAATATAAGAGATGCTCCAAAGGTTCATACTAAGAAACAGTCAGTGCTGTCTTAAATTGGCTAAGCACACTAACTAGAAAGGTCACATTAGGGCGTGTCACTATAAGAAAGTTCAATTTCCCAATTAGTCTATGGTATCTCTCAGGATATACAAATGGTTTGATCTTTCCAAGATCAACCTTTTTTTTCACATCCTTAGGTACCTCGTTAAACAGTACTCTGTCATCAATGTCCAAAAAAGGATTAGCAATAAAGCTACTTGGTGCTGCTCTAAGTTTTCTAGTTTCTTTTAGCAAATCAAGAACATATTTGAGGATGCCTTTCTTGCTTCTTATAACTTCAATTCCGAGAAAGTACTTTAACGGATCCAAATCCTTTGTTTGGAAATGAGAATTAAGCAAGGCCTTGAGTGATGAGATTCCAGAGGTATTGCTATCCATAATAACAATATCATCAACATATAGTACTAAGAGAATCATACCTGCATCCGTCTGCTGATAAAATAGAGAATGGTCACACTTACTCTAATTCAGATCAAATTCTTAACCACAGAGCTAAACATGTCAAACCAAGAACAAGAGCACTACTTTAAACCATATAAAGACTTCTAAAGGTAACATACTTTCCCACGCTCCCCCTAAACAACAAATCTAGGTGGTTGCTCCATGTAAAATTCCTCAAATAGATCACCATTCAAGGGAGCATTTTTAACATTCAACAGATGAAGATCCCAACCATAAGTGGCCGCCATAGAAATGAAGAGGCGAACAGATGACAGTTTTGCTGCAGGGAAGAAGGCTTCCGAATAGTCAACATCGTAGGTTTGAGTATATCCATTGGCAACTAATCGAGCTTTCAAACGTTCGAAGGTGCAATCAGCTTTTGTTCTAACCATGAACACCCACTTATACCTAATATCCTTCTTTCCAGGAGGTAAATCAACGAGAGTCCAAGTACCTGTCTTATCGAGGGCCATCATTTCTTCTTCCATTGCAGCATGCCAATCGAGATGGGCCAAGACTTGTTGGAGAGTAGTGGGAACGGTGATAGAGTCTAAGGATGTTATGAAGGAATAGGTGGTTATAGGAAACAAAAGAAGAAATAGGATATGTACAAGTGCGTTTACCTTTACATAAAGCAATGGACAAGTCATTAATAGTATTAGAATTATCAAGGCTATCAGAAGTATCAAGCACTGTTTCTGGTTCAGGGGTAGGTTCAGTAGTAGAAGTACAGAGGACTTGTTCCAAATCAAACGCTGAAGCAAGTATTGGTGGGCTATGAACCTGATCGACTATATTACTTTCCCTGGGACGTTTCCGCTAAACATGATGGAAAGGTGGCTTAGTAGGTGACAGAACAAACGCTTGCACTGGTGGTAAGTGAACCTAATACACAAGAGATCATCAAGATCATTTGCCTTGTCAGAAGATTGAGGCGGAGAAGAGGAAGGAAAGAACGGAGTTGACTCATGGAAGGTAACATTTGTAGACACAAGATAACGACAAAGAGTGGGAGAGAAACACCGCTAAACCTTCAGAACCCTAGAATACCCAAGGAAGACAGACTTTAGAGACTTGGAATCAAGTTTTGTAACAGTGGGACGAACAACAAAAACGAAACAAACACAACCCAAAGATTTTTGGATCAATAGGAAATAAGGGGTTGGAAGGAAACGTAGTAGTGTACGGAGTGTCACAATTGAGGATAGGAGAGGGCATACGATTGATAAGAAAACACACAATAGATAGAGAATCAGCCCAAAAAGGCCTAGGAACATTCATTTGAAACATTGGAGCCTGAGAAACTTCTAATAAGTGATGGTTCTTACGTTCTACAATATCATTTTGAGCATATATATCTGCATAGGAGGACTCATGAAGCATGCCATACTGCATCATATACTTTTGAAATTGGGCAAAGAAATATTCCTTAGTATTGTCACTCTTTAATGTTTTCACAGATATACCAAACTGAGTTTTAATTTCAGCATAGAAGTTGCAAAAGTGAGAGAATAACCCAGAAAGATTTTTCATTAAATAGAGCTAAGTGGTATGGGAGAAATCATCAACAAAAGTAACAAACTACTAAAACCAAGCTTGGATTCGATATGACATGGGCCCCAAATATCAGAATGGACTAAATCAAATAGACATTAACTCGAGGAGCCAAATGAAAACGATGATGTTTAGCAAATTGACACGACTGACATTCTAAAGACGATGAATGATTGAATTGAGGATACATCCTCTTTAAAGAAGACAGACACATGATCCAAACGACAATAAACATCAAAAGGAAATGAACCACCAGAGCAAGCAACTGAACGCAGCACCTGATCATCAAGGATGTAATGGCCGCTAGATTCATAGCCCCTACCAATAACTTATTTTGTCGTGAGATCCTGAATCAAACAATGGTTAGGAAATAGTGTGATAAAACAATTTAATTGACGGGTAATCTTGTTAGGAGACAAAAGGTTGAAAACAAGGTTAGGGACATTAAAGACAGAGGATAAGGAAACAAACGAGGTGGTTTAACAATCCCAGATCCAACACAAGAAGAAGAACCATTGGCAATTGTTATACTAGAGGGATTGGCATAAGGCACATAAGGGGAGAACAAATGATGGTTACCTGTCATATGGTCAGTAGCACCAGAATCTATAATCCATTTATAGGAAAAAGAGACAAGACATGTCTCAGTATTACCTGTTGCTACAAGGCAACTAACAGATCAGGGGCGTACTTTTACTGCGCATGATACTCCGCAATAGAGATCATAATCATGTCATTACCACAAAGATCATCCACAAAACACCAAAAGAGAAGATTTTGAGAGCCAAAGATGATACTAAAAACCAAAAAACTTCTCAGAGCGTCCAACCAAGGACAACTAGCCAATAAGCATTCAAACCATAATAAATTTACCGAGAATTCCAACAACCACACCAAGGACCCAGACCGAAAACACATCGAGAAGCACCACGCAAGCCATTAGGTGAGAGCAAGTACCAAGAAGGATAACAGCAACTTAAGATCACACCAGTGACTAACCAAACAACACTAAGCCAGCAATTGAAGAAATGAGCGTTTCAAGACCACGACGTTGAGTAATCAATAGCAAGACTACCAACTGAAAGTAAGTTCACAAGGTGAAATACAGCACCTCAAATAGTGCAATAGCTAGCAACCAAACAGACCTAGAAGCAAAACTCAAAAATTCAAAAGTGAATCAGAATCGCAGTACCGAAAACGCATGATACACCCAAAATAAGGAACCGCAAAACTTCAAAGTACCAACCTAGACCACAGGCACCATAAAGAACCGCTGAAAACACCACAAGAAGCCCGAAAAATGCAAATCGCAATAGAGAGAACCACCACACGCGTCGGCACTTGTTCAGACTTGCAGCTTGCAACGGCACGTGAGCCACATTTGCCAATCAAAACTTGATTGGACTACCAGGGGTATACCGATCGGAGGGAGGATAATCGGAGACTCTTGAGGTACATGAAATTATTCTTGATTGATGATGACATCGCATTGATCAGCCACGATAATACCAATGCATTCTCAAACTTCCAAACTCGAAATGCCTTGGTTTCTGATTCGGGCGGCTTTTTTGCTTCACCAGTGATATATTCAAGTTTGTCCCTTCCATCGAGAGTGAGCATTTTGGATTGAGACCATTCCTGATAATTATCACGAGTAAGTTTCTCAGAGATAATAAGGACAATAGAGATATAATTAGATCGTGGAACGGAGAAAGATCCTTCAAATGACACACTGATGGAATTAAATAGAGTAATTTGACCTGAGAGTCACAAATAGGCACACTGACCGAAAAATGAAAAAATGTCAGTTTGGGCTTCAAATTCTGGAAATACCAGTTTAGTCCTATGAATTTTCAAAATGACAGATTCGTACTGCGAATTTTGAAAATGACAGATTGTTACTGCAAACTTTGGCAATGACAGATTGGTCCTCAATACAGCAAATTGCAGATTAGACCTTCGAATGACGGCATGAGTTAAAGGACTGATTAACGATAGAAGAGCTCTTTCAAACAATTGTAGAAGGACTAGAAGAAAAACCAGAAACTAGGAAACGGCCTGAACTCGACGAGATCAGACTGATGAGGATCACAAATTCTGACTTGTACCGACGGTTAGCGGTGGAGAGGCCATCTTCGATGAAGCCGGCGATACTCGAAACTCACACAACCGAAGGAGGTTGATGACGCTGAGGAAAAATACACGGCGATGGCGATCACAGAGAGCAGCGAGGAGGTTGACAATCATAGGTCTATTAGAGGGCAGCGGAGAAGTCAACGGCGATGCTCGACAAAATCAAACGTTTACTAGCAGCGACGAGATTGACGGTGATACTCACCTGAGATGGAGGTATCGGCGCTAGAAAAATTCTCTAATTTTTCCTTCAAATCTCTGATACCATGAAGAATAATCAGATGAGTGAAATAATTGTTGTATGTATTATTCAGTGAGGCAACAATTATATTTATACACAGAGAGAATCGGATCATTTAATGAGATATCCTAATTTGATGCTATACAATCACTATATAATCAGGAAAGAATCTGAAATAATAATCTTAATTATCAATCCCTATAATCATGGGATTCCTATAATTATGGGATTCTACATGATTTTTGTATTCTACCCAGATGATTTGCAAGTGAGGTTTCTATATGTGTTTATTTTGTTGCCCAGATGCTTTGCATTTTTGGCCAGTGGCAGTGGATGTTCTGTTGGTCGATAAACATTTTGGTGGAAGAGATAATTATTTGCTTAAGGGTATTTTGGTATGTTAGTGTTATTAATGCATGTTTTAATTAAGATTTATATCTCACTTCCTCAGTCATACCAAACACTTTAAACCCCACTTCCACCTCCAATTCCATTTCCATTTCCACTTCCACTTCTAATTCCAATTCCAATTCCCATTCCAATTCCATCTAAAATTTTTCCAGCATACCAAACGGAGCATTATAGATTTACTTTCTGTTAATTTTATATTCGGGTGCTTGGGTACTGTCAGAAATTCGAGAGCATCTTTCTCTAGCAACAAAAATTAAACTCCTTTTGGTATGGAGATCAATGGGCAAGACCCAACAATAAATAAAACCAATAATCCTCAAGATAGAAATTGCAATAAATTTCAACAATATAAAGCTTAATCAGTAAATTGTGATCGCATTCAAAGTAGTTGATAAAAGTCAGATGTATTATACCGTTGTGCATCTTTCCGAATGCTAGGTGTACCCTCAAATAAACTTGAAAGGCTTTCAGGAGCAACAATGAAGACGTTGGCCATTCTATAGGAAATGTTAACAAGTCCACATCAAAGAGGTAAAAAGACTTCAATTTGAAAATCTTTGCAGAAGTTGTGAAACTTACATGCCAAGCAATTCAAATTTCTCATCAACAGATGGAGCATTGAAGCTGCGCACAAATTCTCCATATTCAGTTATGTCACGCTTCAGTCGCAATCCACCACTACAAAGAGTTAAATCAGAGTGACTAAGAAGGCTGGCGCAATGATTGTGAAAAGGTCCATGTATCAAATAATGCAGGTGAGCTTTTTATATGGCCCACAAAGTGGGACATCGGTTGATCTTGATAAGCCACGTCTTACAAACAAAACAAAGGAATACAAATATACACCAAATCTAAAAAATTCAGCCATGCTAGAAATACATATTTGCACAAAATAACAATATTAAACTAAAATAACATTCTACCCGTTATCACAAAGTGACTCAAGCATAAACAACGAGAAACATAAATGATTTGGCGCTGGAGATAGAGATCATAGAAACTGTCAACATTAAAACTGGACCAGAAAAACATGTACACCAATTTCAGCAAATTAGAAAAATTAAGGAATGTAAGATTCAAACCAACTACCTTGGATTAAAGGTAAACTTCTGCCAATGATTTAGCAGCATCTTGTGCAAGCGGTTTCCCTAAAATCATAATTCACCATGTTATGAACTTGATTATATATCATATTCAGAACTAAGGCTCAATCAATTAATATCTACCATACCCATTTTAAGCCTCACAGTATCATAAGGAGTTCAAGATTAACAATCTAATGCAAAATTGTGGGAATATCTTGTATTTATCGTATAGTTTTATTAGCATATATTAGCTTTATTAGCATCAGAGTATGTATTCGGATGTACTCTCTTCTCCACTCAATGTCGATTTAAACATGTGACATATGGGAGGACCTTTTTACTCAAATCCAACATGACACTATGAATATAGACTAGTCGGATGCACTCTACCAAATATAAAATTGGGTTAATATAATCTTTAGTCCCTCAAGTTTGCTCTCATTTTGATTCAAGTCTCTCAAGTTTTAAACCATAGGTTATAATCTCTCAAGTTTCATTTAGTTTAAAATATTGGTCCCTATTACTCAATAAAAACCTAGACCATTTTGCCCCTAGAGGGATCAAAACCATTGATTTGAAACTTTAGGGACCAAAACCAAAATGATGGAAAACTTGAGGACTAAAGATGGCATTAACCCTATAAAATTTAATAAAGGAAAACTTAACAAAATAAAATTAATTACTAAAATGTAGAAATTACTAAAGCATACAATAAATTAACTAAATTTTCCCATAGATTATGTTTGTAGCTTCTTTTTGGTGACAGTCTCTATTGGTCTCTATTGGATTTGCAAGGAGACTGGAGTGCATTATTGAATGTTTAACATTCCCTTTCCATTGATTTTTGGGGACACAACCTAATCCTACTCTTGTGTACATTTCTTCTCTCTCAATATAGTTCTTTTCTTATTAGAAAGGAAAACTGATAAATCAGGCAAAAAAACTAGAAATATATTCACCCTCTTTATTAACTTTCTTCTCCTTTAATAGAATCCTTATTTAACACTACATGCAAAAAGCCTTTCCTAAAAAGGCAATTTCCAACTAGTAACACTGCATTGTAAGATCTAATAGTCTTACACATTAAATAATTTTATCCCCCAATGATATATTATGCTCGTCCACTTATTTGTTTTTGTTGAACCCCCATCAAGCATTGGAATTAAAGCATTATACCAACTCAGTCAGGAATGCTTGTTTGTTAAGGCCTTCCAGTGCAGTAAATGCAGACTCCAGCACACGAGAAAGATATGCAACAACTCTGACCAAGAAAACCAAGTATCACCATTAAAGATAAAGAAATTAACTTTTTAGAAAAAACAACTGTCAACATAACTTTACCACACCATAAGGAATGACATCATAAAAAAATTGTTCATAGTATCAAAATCTAGAAATTGTTCCAAGTTCACATCTATTCCAAGAAATATCAGCAATGAAACACACTAATTGAAGTTATTCAATCAATATCAACCTCGTGCAGGCACTGGTCGGTCGATGGTCAGGAGCCATCCCATCATCGGGTGATCGATAATCTGTAGCCTTTTGTTCAGCTGAGAGTAACCGCTCCACCTAAGAGCAATTTAGAAGATATGTCGTTTCAGCATACAGACTTTACAGAAGTATAAGAGCTGGAAACATCCAAATCAGGAAAAAGAAAACCATTTGTCACTACATGGATTGTGATGGGTTTGATCCTTGTGTGGTTTATGTCAGTAGTAAGTGTTGAAGACCCACAATTGTTGCCAGGATTATAGTTAGAATTATAGTGGAATACTACGATAAATGTAAAAAGGATAGGAAATCTGATTAAATTGTGTACATTCCTAGTTTATCAGCCCTCATTAAATTAGCCAGATTCTTTTTCACTATATACATGTACCCCAGCTGTGATTCAATAGTATACAAGAAGAATTATTCCATTTTGTTGCTGTCTTCTTCATGGTATCAAAGCAGAGGGGCAATCTCTGCTTCTTTCAATGTAGAGATGGAGTCGAACACTCAGCCAGGGCCAATCCCAACTCGTGTGACATCTGCCATTGAGAGTTCCTCTACAAACGATGCATCGCACCTTGTTGCTTCTGCGTTTGAAAACTCGGCAATCCTCATCATGCAAGAAAAGCTCATTGCAAAATTACAGAGTGGGCTCAATCAATGAAGCTCGCCCTGAATAGTCAAAGCAAGCTAGGGTACATATCTAGTGAGTTAGATGCTCTTTCACCATTCAACATCAAGGCAATGAAGATATGGAAGTCAGAGAATGCCCTAGTGTGTCATGGTTAGTGAATGCATTGGTCTCAACAATAAAGAAAAGCTTCATGTTTTTACCTCCACACTGACATGTGGGAAGTTCTGCGTGAAGCATATAGCAATGGTGAGATTATGACATTATCCGGAAACAATTTCCCTCTCTCATCCTTTAGGGTGTGTTTGGTTTGAGGGGAGGGGAGGGGAGGGAAGGGGGGTAAATTACAATTTTGGACAGAAGAAACTTAAAATTTACCCTCCAATTCTTTTAAATTTTGGATTCCCGCATAAAATTTACCCTCTCATTCTTATTAAATTTTGGGTTCCCGCTCAAAATTTAAATACCTTCAACCCAAAAAGGTAATTTACCTCTCCTTCCCCTCCATCCCCTCCCCTCAAACCAAACACTCCCTTAAGGACAAGGGAACATTTTTTTGGGGGGGGGGGAGTGACGAGTGCAAGCCTTGTGTGGGTTATGTTAGGAAAAAGACTAAGGGCAATTAAGGTATTCTATGTATGTCAACTAGAGGAAAAATGATGAATGTAACGGGGAGGGTGATGACCCCTCAATTTTAAAAGATTTGGAGTATGTTTTGAGTGTATGCGCGGAGTCATCAATGCAAAATTAGGTGTTTTCATGATTTTATCGACCAAAAGCATCAAATGAGTACAATGTTAATATTATTAGGAATTTTCAACTCAAGTGTTTATTTTGGCAGGTAAGCATGGATAATCTAAGCAAGGAAGAAAGGAGCCAATGCATATGGAAGTCAAGTTAAAAAGATTTGTGGATGGTAAGGCACCTTAGCTGGGGTGCCATGGCACTTTGTTCAGAGACAAAACAATGCCTTTGGTGCCATAGCACTATAGCAAAAGTGCCACGATACCTTGCGCAAGGAAAAAAAAACAAGAAACAAAAACCCTCAGATTCCACAGCACAACAACAAGACAGCTATGTGTTACAATCCATGAAGGTTAGGAGTTCGTGGGATGCTCCTGTAAGGCTTTGAAACGATCTAGAGAATTCTAGAGCATTCAAGACAACACCGGAGTACTCAAGAAGAGACTGGAGCATACTGGATATCTCTAGGATAGTGTGGGGAACGCTAGATAATTCTAGAACATTCTAGGGATATGTCTCTCTTATATATTCTAGATTTCTCCTTGTAAATATCTAGATATTCTTATAGAACATTCTGGAGAACGAATGTAAACCATTGGATTGAATTGATCTCCATTGTCCATCAAGGAGGTGGGAAAGTTCTAGAATAAGGGGGAGGCCTATAAATAGCCCCTCACCTCTCATTTGTAATCATCGAACAAAGTAAAGTTCTCAAGTTCTCTCATTCAAGAGTTCTCTTATTTGCGATTGTGTTTCAACTTCTTTGCCTACAACTTGAGGGTTCGGCTGACTTAGCTAAGATCAAGAGGTTGATCATGCTAAGGCTAGCACAGTACAAGGAAAAGGGGAGTTCCCAGTCCGTAACAACGTTGAATCGAAGCCCAGTTCGTGGGAGCCGTTTGTTTGAGGTCATATTCGTAGGCAAGGACGTCGGGTGTAAGTTCAAATATCACTGATGAGGCTATTGTGCATGTTGAGGAGAGAGGAAGGGAATCCCAACCTCCACACCAAAGTAGCAAGAAGGCAAGAAGCACTAGTAAGGTACGTTCTGAAGACTTTGCTATGTTATCGATCAAAATTGATGCCTTAGAGAAAGCTGTGAAAGATATAGTCGGCAATGTTGAGAAGAATGGGGGTGACATAGGAACGTTAGAAAGTCACACTCTCAATGAACAAGGAGGGTTGAAAATGAGTGTGGACACTCTACAAAACTCTGAGGATCAATGTGAGGAATGCATGAGATCATTGGAGACAAAGGTGATGTATGTCATCACAGCAATGCAAAATCAACTCAATAATCTCAAGACTTCCTTGGAGGGACAGGGAAGGAATCTACTAATGGCTGGAGGTGGTGGATCAAGGGAAGTAAAGGTGGATCTTCCCAAACCAAAAGAATTTAGGGGCGAACGAGATGCCAAGGAAGTTGAGAACTTCATGTGGCAAATCGAACGCTACATAGAGACTTTGGGGCTGAGTGACGATGAAACCAAGGTACGTACTGCTGCTTACTTCCTTACCAATAATGCTATACTGTGGTGGCGAAGAAAGCATGCAGATATGGAAAGAGGGTTTTGCACTATAAGCACTTGGGAGGAATTCAAAAAGGAGCTGAAGAGGCAGTTTTATTTGGAGAACGTGGTTTATGAAGCCTATAAGAAGCTAAGGGAGCTAAAACATAAAACCATCATATTTGACTATGTAAAGGATTTTACCTCTTTGACGCTTTAAATTCCCAACCTGAGCGGTGAGGAGCTTCTCTTCAACTTCATTGACGGCCTTCAAAATTGGGTTAAGTATGAGTTGCAACACCAAGGTGTGAAGGACGTTGATGAAGCTATTGCCATGACTGAGAGCTTAATTGAATATCAAAAGGAGAAAGGTGAAATCTCCATGCCTAAGCCTTCCAAACCTAATCATGGAAAAGGTGGGGGAGACAAAGGCAAGGTAGTGAGCAAAGGAGGTGATAACAATTTCTCGCAAAGGAACCAACATGAGGGACCGAGAAAGATTTTTAATGACCAACTCAAGTGCTTTGTGTGCAAAGGTCCTCATCAAATGAAAGATTGCCCTAAGCTGGGTACTTTAGCTGCTATGGTGAAGAGGACTGAGGAGGAAGCCTGTGCAGAGATGGGGTCTCTCTGGCTTCTCAATGCTATGAAGTGTAAACCCTTACCTAAGAACAAGTGTGAGGGTTTAATGTATGTGGACGGGAAGATAAAAGGGGAACCCATCACTAAAATGTGTGACACTGGAGCTACACATAACTTTCTCAAGGTAATGCCAGAAGGAGGGAGTCTGAAGGCAGTCAACTCACCTCCTAAACAGCTTTATGGCATGGCACAAGGGGTTGAGCTATGTCTAGGCAACTGGAGTGGTAAAGTGGATTTCTCCATGGCCCCAATGGATGATTTCAAGGTGGTATTGGGATTGAAGTTCTTCAGACAAGTAAACGTTTATCCCATGCCTTACTACAATTAACTTCAAGGATGCTCCTTGCTTGATACCTGCCAAAAGGATAGGTAGTGGTCAACACTTGTCAGCCTTACAATTAAAGGAATTGAGGAAAGGTGAAGTAACATACCTAACAACCCTGAAAGAGGTTGATTCGGGGGACAAGGTTGAACAAGGAGTCCCTCCAATTATCGAAAGTGTCTTGAAAGAAAATCAAAACATGATGCCACCCAAGTTACCCAGGAAGCTCCCACCTCAGAGGGAAGTGGATCCAAAGATCGAGCTGGAACCAAGAGCAAGGCCACCAACCATGGGACCATACCATATGGCACCACCTGAGTTGGAGGAACTTAGGAAGCAATTGAAGGAGTTGATCAATGAAGGATACATTCGACCTTTGAAAGCACCTTTTGGGGCGTCGGTGCTATTTCAACGGAAGCAAGATGGATCCTTGCGCTTGTGCATCGATTATCAAGCACTTAACAAGGTAACTATAAAAAACAAATATCCAATTCCTTTGATAGCTGACTTATTTGACAGGCTGGGCAGAGCCAAGTATTTCTCTAAGTTGGATTTGAGGTGGAGATATCATCAAGTTCAGATTGCCAAAGGAGATGAGCCCAAAACCACATGTGTGACATGTTATGAGTCCTTTGAGTGGTTAGTCATGCTGTTCGGGCTAACTAATGCACCAGCCACATTTTGTACTCTGATGAACAAGATCTTTCATCCATACCTTGATCGCTTTGTGGTGGTGTATTTGGATGACATTGCCATTTATAGTAGTTCCTTAGAGGAACATGCTGATCATCTTTGCGTTGTGTTTAAGACATTACGCGAAAATGAGCTCTATGTAAAGAAGGAGAAGTGCTCCTTTGCCATGGAGGAAGTTCATTTCCTTGGACACGTCATCTCCCATGGAATCCTCAAGATGGATAAAAAGAAGGTGCAGGCTATCAAGGAATTGGAGCCTCCTACTCGAGTGGCTGAGCTAAGATCATTTTTGGGCTTGGTGAACAACCATAGGCGGTTCATCAAAAGCTACCCTACAAGAGCCTCCCCTCTCACAGAGTTATTCAAGAAGAACAAATGTTGGGCTTGGATGAAGGAATGCCAAGAAGCCTTCGAAGACTTAGAGGCAGCAATTATGGAAGAGCCAGTGTTGGCGCTCCCTGACTTCTCCAAACCATTCGAGGTACACACTGATGCTTCTGATTTTGCTATTCGAGTCGTCCTAATGCAGGAAAGGCATCCTATCGCCTTTAAAAGTGGCAAGTTGAATGAGACCGAGAGGCGGAATACGGTCCAAGAGAAGGAGATGACGGCCGTAGTTCATTGCTTACGCACTTGGAGGCATTATCTACTTAAGGCAAAGTTTGTTATCAAGACAGATAACGTGGCAACTAGCTACTTCCAAACTCAAAGAAGTTAACGCCAAAGCAGGCAAGATGGCAAAACTTCTTAGCTGAGTTTGACTATATGCTAGAGTACAAGCTTGGATTTGCGAGTGTTGTTGCTGATGCTTTAAGCTGGAAGGCTGAGTTAGCAGCCCTAAGTCAAGTCAATGGAGACTTATTAGACAAAATCAAGGAGGGAATGACCCATGATCATTTGGCTCAACAACTTGTAGAACTTGCAAGAGAAGGGAAGACCAAGAGGTTTTGGGTTGACAATAGGATTCTCTACACTCTGGGAAGGTAAATCTTTATTCCCAAGTGGGCTGACCAAAAGAAGCAACTAATCAAGGAGTGTCATGACTCTAAAACAAAAGCGAACTTTGGCTTTGCTTGAAGCAGTCTATTATTGGCCTCATATGAGGGAAGATGTGGGACTCTATACGAAGACTTGTCTTGTGTGTCAACAAGACAAGGTAGATAACCAACTACCAGGGGGACTATTGGAACCTTTGCCTACACCAAGCCAACCTTGGGAAAGTGTCTATGGATTTCATCTCTGCATTGCCCAAGTCAAAAGGGTTTGGTTCCGTCATGGTTGTAGTGGATCGATTCTCCAAGTATGCCACCTTCATACCAGCCCCAACCGACTACACAACAGAGGAGGCAGCTCGAATGTTCTTCAAGAATGTGGTAAAGTATTGGGGCCTTCCGAGAACTATCATTAGCGATCGTGATCCCCACTTCACAGGGAAGTTATGGACAAAGTTATTCAAGTTACTGGGGACAGAGCTACACTTCTCAACAAGCTTCCATCCTCAAACCGATGGGCAAACTAAATGGGTGAACGCTTTGTTGGAGTGCTATTTGAGGCCCTTTGTGAGTGCTAATCAGAAGGACCAGGAAAAGTTGCTTGATGAAGCTTAGTTCTCTTACAATTTGCAGAGAAGAGAGGCTACTGGCAAAAGTCCGTTCAAGATAGTGATAGGGCAACAACCAATCACTCCTCATGCCCTTGCAACCACTTATAAAGGTAAGAGCCCTGGAGCCTTTCATATGTATAATCTTGGCAGGACCGAGCAGATGAAACGTGGTCGTTTCTTACCAAAGCTGCCAAGAGAATAAAGAAGTTTGCAGATACACAAAGGCGCACGGTTGATTTACAAGAAGGGGACTTAGTAATGGTAAATTTTCTTCCCCAACAATTCAAAGCCTTCAGGAAGGAACGCAAGCGTCTCATTCGAAAATATGATGGCCCTTATAAGGTAAAGAAAAGGGTAGGAAATGTTTCATACCAGCTGGACCTTTCTGCCAATTTGAAGATTCATCCTATCTTTCACATTAGCATGCTGAAGCCATATCATGAGGACCAGGATGATCCTACTTGAGGTATATCACCACAAGCGCCCCCTATGATGATGAAGTCTTATGATCGTCAAATTGAAGAGATATTTAATCACAGGGTTATGCGAAGAAGAGGGGTACCCCTAAGTACCCAATACTTGATCAAGTGGAAGGGGTTGCCAGAGAGTGAAGCGACATGGGAAGCTCAAGAAGATCTTTGGCAGATTGAAAACCAACTCTACCACTATAAAGATGCATTAGTAACGAGGGCATCACTAAAATAGGTGGGGGAGAATGTTACAACCCACGAAGGTTAGGGGTTTGTGGGATGCTTCTATAAGGCTCTAGAACAATATAGAGAATTCCAAAGCATTCAAGACAACACCGGAGTACTCGAGAAGAGATTAGAGCATACTGGATATCTCTAAAATAGTATGGGGAACGCTAGATAATTCTAGAACATTCTAGGGATATCTCTCTCTTGTATATTCTAGATTTCTCCTTGTAAATATCTAGATATTATTTGTAGATATTCTTATAGAACATTCTGGAGAACAAATGTAAACTGTTGGATCAAATTGATCTCCATTGTCCATTAAGGAGGTGGGAAAGTTCTGGAACAAGGGGGAGGCCTATAAATACCCCCTCACCCCTCATTTGTAACCATCGAACAAAATAGTAAAGTTCTCAAGTTCTCTCATTCAAGAGTTCTCTTATTTGCGCTCTTATGTTTAAACTTCTTTGCCGACAACTTGAGGGTTCGGCTGACTTAGCTAAGATCAAGAGGTTGATCACGCTAAGGAAGGCACGGTACAAGGAAAAGGGGAGTTCTGAGTCCGTGACATATGGCACCCTGACAAACCAAAAACACAGAGTTCTGATTTTTGCTAGTAAATGACCTAGGGAACATGATTTTCTTCATTCTTTGACATCATCTTCAACCTAACAACAGGGAGAGCAGCTAGGAAACATCTTAGGTAGCAAAGAGGAGTTAGGCTTCGGGATTTTGAAGATATTGAAGCTTGGGATTGAAGGATTGAAGAGATTCAGGCCTTTTTTTATTGGTTTTTCTGATCTTCCTTCCCTTTCTTCTCTTATTTTCTAACATGGACATGAAAACTCTCTGTTTCTCCTTCTTTTTTGATTATGAGTAGCTAAACTTCTTGCTCTAAGATTATTTCGAACTTTTGTATGGATTGAGATTTGAATTCTCCTCTCTTTTAGAATTTAATGACATGTGTTGAATTTTTCTTATGATTAACGCTTCCTAGTGTTTGGCCATCACTTGGATTGTTGTGTTTATCTAGATTCAACTTGAGAAAGTTTGTTTAGATAAAAAACTTAGATAAATTCATGCTTGACTTGAAATTCATTTATTAGATGGATATTTTTTTGGCAAAATAGAAATGTATTTTCATTAATTGTAACAAGAGATTATGCATTCTAATGTGAAGATAAATTTGATTTTGACTCGAGAGATCATTATCGAATGCTTTATAACCTTAGACAAACACAGGTCAAATTAAATGCCATTTGAGGGAATTTGAATTTCATGAAATACAAAGGGGAGAGATAATCCTAAGCTCCAAACATCTTAAAGTCAAAGTTTCACCTTAGTTATCTCAAAATAAAACTTTCCTTTTAATTGAACTTTTGTTGTCACTCAACCTAATTGAGAGCATAATTGCAATAACTAGCTCATTTTTACCATAGTCCTTGTGGGAGCAATATTATTATAATACTTGTGACAACTTATTAGCTTGTGGTTAAGCTAAACGATGAATAGAGCGGTATGCACAATTTTGGTAAGTTGATCTGGGAGAGTATGTCTCTCAAATACATGATAGTATAGTAGTATTGTGACTATTTCCCTTTTAGCTATTGAACCTTTCCTCCATTAGAATTATACTCTGAGGGGTTTATGACTGAATAGCACCATACAAAGACTGATTCTATCAAATTGCTATGCAGGTATTGAGCTTGCTTGGAATAACGATTGAAACATTCAAAAGCAGCTTTTCAATTGTGATTTACGGCATACAAGATAAGTATATGAGAGAAGTTTTGTCTCAACTTACATGAAAAGCACTTATAAGCTCTTCATAAGCTATCCCCAACAAGCTTATTGATCATATATTAGAACTAATAGAACTTCTACAAAACACATGATGTCACAAGAATAGTCAAGTCAAGCGGAATTGCAGTCATCCACTTGCCATCATATATCAAATATATCACGACTTAAGAATAGTGCCAATTTGGCATTTTTTGATGTCTTTTCTCTTGCGTTCTTGTCCTTATAACAATTCTCACTTTTTCACAGCACAAATCAATTACACATCCATTCTTATGTTTCTCCCTCCAAAATTTTACTTGTTCAGTTTTTTTCTTTTTAGGGATGTCATATTTCCTTAGGTTATGATTTATTCCATGGACTGCAAAGGAAAAAATCTAGTCATATGTCAAAATGTGTTGCATTCAACTGACCTCCGCCATCACTGTTTCAATGCATTGTTGTAATCCTTTATAAGCTGCAGACTCTGCAGTGGACATTGCTGTGGCCATTTCTTCACAGGAAGCAGCATGTGCACCATCCACGGGGAGCAAAAGCCGAGATATAGAATTTGCAAAGTACTGTGGAGAAGTAATCATTTTAGCTCACAAAGGGGTTCACTTTAATAGCAAGAAAAATATAATACGAGACCAAGATCCCCCATCATACTTGTTGAATAATAGCCACACTACTACCAGAACGTTGTACAGCAACCATGAATGATCTGAAACTGCTTTCACCAGCAGCAGCAGCAGCCTCAGCCTGAATATCAACCCATTAATATAATGTTCAGTTAACTGTATTTGCGCCATATACAAGTGTGACAAAAGTAGATGATTTGAAACACAAACACAGAAGGAGTTCATATAATTACAGCAGAGGCAGCTGCAGCAGCCACTCTTCGGCTGACACTTGTACCAAGTACATATCTTTCTCTCAAATTAGCAGCTTCAGTCAGGCTGTCTCGAGCTCGTTCAAGGCCATCTGATATATATTGACTGACCTGGTAATGGCAAAAACAACAACCAGGAATGCTGAGCTCGAGCTACACAAATGTAAAACAAACCTGAATGTTTATAAATTTAAACTTACTTGATCCAGCAGGCAAGTGAACACTGCTTTTACATTGGTTGCAAGGGTCGCAGGCTGGAAGAGGGGAAAAATCAATGGCGCATATGAAGAATTAAAAATCTCATTAAATGTATCTCAAGCCTGAATATTGGTTGCTCAGGCGAAAGGGAACTAAATATTGGTTTCCAGTTAGGTGATGACTGGGTGTTGACAACATGTTGAGAAAATAAGAACACAAGTATAAGGAGAATAGGGATGTCCAATAACGCAGTTACTATGTATATATGTTGAGAAAATAAGAGCACCAGTATAAGGAGAACAGGGATGTCCAATAACGCAGTTACTATGTCTATATATATATATATGTCCACTAAAAAGATATTCTGATATTGAAGACCTGATTTCAGAAAATATCCAAACCAGTAACCCCAAACTCATTTGACAATCTTTTCCTATATGATACAAGGGGTTTTGAATTTATTCATGGAAGCACCGTGAATCTTGCGGAATTGCCATGACAGCAAACTTTGAAAAGAGAAAGTAAGCAGCAACCAATAGACAATTACATTGGTTTGGCAAGGTATAATTAATTCATATCACAATGTATGAACAGGTAATTACCTGAGATGAAAAGAGATTGCATCTCAAAATTGCTTCTTCATTCCAGCGCACAAATTCTGTCACAACAGTGACAGATATTTGCTGGTGAGAAGAAGCTACTGAAGCTCCTTTTGAGCGTCCAATTGTCCCAGAGGAATCAAATGTCTGCTGGCTTTCAGCTCGTAGTTCCTCCGTCTACATTAATTATGGCCAATCAAGCTTTTTACCCCATGTCCAACTCAAAATGGACAAAATATATATACGAAGAAAGTGCAAACCTTCACTTGATATAATTGTCTAAGAGACGCCTGTTCATACTCTGGGTACTCATCCTTGTGATTCGAAAATAACGATTCTGTGAGACCTGAGCCATCAGAACAAATATGCATTAATAACCTAAACAGAATTTCAAATTATTCAAAAAGCACCAATCCACAAGAATAGAGCATACTGTTATAATGATTAGGAAACAAGTTATATTTAGAAATGACAAAATGTGCCTTTTAACTTCCAGAACATTGCAAACACCTCCTAGAGATTTTATATGAATGACCTTAAGATGAATGCGTATTTGTAAATTTTTGTTCCAACTTCCACACAAAAGATAAGTAGAAAACGGAGGGTACTGGTAGTAGTTGTTAATAAAAGATTAGTTCCTAAACGTGGTTTGTTACTTCTAAAAATTTTTCTCATGAATAGCCATGCAACAAAATTAAGAGATCAATGATGAGTGCCTTCTCAAACACTCATTTCCCATTTTTTTCCTTTCTTCAGTTCTCTTCATCTTGTTTTTTTCTTTTTTGGAAGTCAGATCAAATTCAAAAACCCTAGTTCTTGGACCATGGAAGGATGATGCCACTAGTTTGCAAAATTGTACTCCCTAGAGTAGAGCAAGTTAACTATAGTAGACTAGAGAATGTCAGGTATGGAGTAGCAAATATAAGAAATCCAAGAGCTAGCGGATGGGCTTTCAAAGCAACAGAGATAATGAAGATGATGAACTTAAAGGAAAGAACCAGCTCAAAAAGGGGCAAAGATGGTCAGTGAGACATGATAAAATGGAGAGTTGAGATTGAGACTTGTGTAATTCTCTATGGAAAGATTCTAGAATGAAATTAGAGAGCATATAACCAACTATACGCTATTGGCAAAATTAGACCATGCCAAAAAACAATATATGTTGCAGTTTGTTAGTGCCCACATTGTTCGTGCATCTATTCCTTTATTAAACTATACAGCCAATGCCAAGACTTTGGACACATAAAGGTAAGTATTTATTTATTTGAGAGAGTACAAAGCTGTTGTGGCTGCATTTTTCTTTTTTTCCCTCTTTTTGGCTTCCAAAAAGAAAATTATTTTTGGATCTATGGTAAATAGGTGAATTTTTAGGGGCATTATTGTGGTATTGTATATTTTCCTTGGCTCTTGGGATACAATTGTGAATTCTCATTAACATTAGGCCTATAAATAGAGGCCCTCTCTCCTACAAGTGGAACAGAATATCCATCGAAGAGTAGATCTCTCTAATTTCATTCTAGAATCTTTCCGTAGAGAAGTACACAAGTCTCAATCTCAACACTCCATTTTTCTCAAAAAGGTCTCATTTCTTGCTAGGAAACACTGCTCTTATATTTTATTTGTCAAAATCACCACACAAATAGGCAGAGCACCTTCTAGCATTATCAACATGAAGGTTCTTAACCCTTGTTCCTCGTCTAGCTTATTTGGAATAGTAGGAATGAGGCACAAGGGCAGGACAGGAGAAGGATTTTAAAGTACTCCCATATTTGGAAGTTTCAAAAGTAAATTGAAGGGACAGGAGCTAACTCCTGGAAATCCCTTTAGAATCATTTCCTCTAATTTGGGGGCTTCTGTATGTTACCTGCTAATCCTTCATTCCCTTATTCTTGTTATATTTCCTATCCTTTCCCTAAAAGGATAGAAGAGCAATGAAGAGACTTGGCAATAGACATAACTAGTAGCAATTTCAAGCAAATTTATTACCCTCAACATCCAAGTCACCGCATCCCACAGCTCGTAGATCCCTAGCAAGTTCTTGTGTCTTTTCATATGCCACTGCTAGCATTCTGAGATACTGAGACCTCAAATCAATTGTAAATCAAATCAACATTATCTTTCCATCTAAGCTGGAGTTAGGATAAATAATAATGAAAGCAGTCAGTGTTGCAGTACTCACTAATAGGAGTCCACCTTCTGCCATGGTAGGTAACTTTACAAGAGATGGCTTCAGCAATAATTTATCCAAAACGGCAGTGACTCGCTGCTCCAAAACTCGCTACATACAGAGATACCAGAAAACCAACAAAAAGTGATGATGAGAAAGTGACAGACCCAACTCTCTTTAAGGCCAAAGTATGAGGAACCACATCCTTGGGTACCTGAACTAAGATTGACATGACATCGTTGGGAGAAGGGAATACTGCAGTTATTGTTGCTGCTTCTTTACGAACGGTATCTGCAACAAATTACAATACTATTACTGGTTCAATAAAAAATTATATTTTTAAGCAACAGAAGTTGTTATGCTTTAAACCTGTGATTTCTTTGTACAAAGCCGAAAGACCACGAGCAATATTACTAGGACTAGCCTGTGCAACCTGATCACCAAGAACCAACCTGGTGTCGGCACTCATAATTTCCACATCAATAAACATTGGACGTGTTGCCACATAATGTTGCATGGCACTTGTACCCCTGTTGAACTGCATTGCAAAATAGATAAATAAATAAAAAGGTAAAGCATGCTATAAACATATTATATCCTATTATTGCACTCATTTTTCTTCAACCCAAGAAACATCTATTGAGTGCATAAGAAGCAGAGGAGATAAATTTCACTGAAATCTACTAGAGTACTAAATGCATCATACAAATCAAAAGTGGAGGTTTTAAACCAGTTAATAGATGTTGAATATGCCAATTGGTACCTAATACAATCTGTATTGTTCTCAAATCCAATATTTTCTGCCATATAACGAAGGTTCAAGATGCTGCTCTAATACCACTAATGTAGAAGAAAGGTAGGAACTAGAGAGAGAAAGGGAAGGAACAGACGAACAAAGGGAAAGAGATAGGAAAATAATCAAGGAACAGGAAATTGAGTACTTCCACCAACAAACAACACATGGCTTACAAGGTGCCTCTGAAGAGAACCAGATGAGAGGATAATCAGTTGTGTGTATTATTCAGTGAGGCAACGATTACATTTATACATAAAGAGAGAATCGGATCATTTAATGAGATCCTGATTTGATGCTACACAATCACTATATAATCAAGAAAGAATTTGAAATAATAATCCTAATTATCAATCCCTAAAATCATGGGACTCCTATAATTATGGGATTCTACACTCCCCATCAGGTTGGACTATAGATATCAATCATGTTCAACTTGCCAATAAGATATTCAAACTTGTCCTTGGGTAGTCCTTTAGTGAGGATGTCTGCGGCCTGTTCCTTGGACGGTATATATCGTAGATCAACGATACCTTCATCAACCTTCTCTCTTATGAAATGTCTATCTATCTCAACATGCTTGGTTCTGTCATGTTGTACCGGATTGTAGGCAATATTGATTGCAGCCATGTTATCACAATAGACCTTAATTGGCATATTTATGCATTTCCTTAAGTCTTCAAGAACACGTTTTATCCATATGCCTTCACAAATTTCAAGTGCTACAGCTCGGTATTCCGCCTCAGCACTACTTCGTGCAACTACACTTTGCTTTTTGCTTCTCCAAGTGACCAGGTTACCCCATACATACGTACAGTATCCAAATGTGGATTTCCTATCATCTTGATCACCTGCCCAATCATCATCCGAAACAATTCTACATTTCGTTTATCAGACTTCTTGAACAGTAAGCCACGTCCTGGAGATCCTTTCAAATAATAAAGGATTCGGTATACTTCATTTAGATGCTTTTGTTTAGGATCATGGGAGTGCTGACTGACCACACTAACGGCAAATGCGATGTCTGGTCTGGTATGAGACAAGTATATTAGTTTGCCCACTATTCGCTGATAGTTCCCTATGTCCACACCCTTGCCAAGATTTGCTTCTTCATCTATTTAATCAGCCCCAATAGGTGCCTCACTAGGCCTGCAGCCTGTTATCCATGTTTCCTTTAAAAGATCTAGTATATACTTTCTTTGGGAAATATAGATTCCTCCTTTTGATCGGGCAACTTCCATCCCAAGAAAGTACTCCATCTATCCAAGGTCTTTGATTTGAAATTCTCATACAAGGGCTCCCTTGATTTGATTGATCTCTACCTCATCATCTCCCGTAAGGACCATATCATCAACATATACTGCTAGGATAGCCATCTTGCCCTTATGATGTTTAAAGAACAAGGTATAATTGCTCTGCCCTTGAGTGTATCCATGTCTCTTAAGGACCCAAGTGAATCTATCAAACCAAGCACGTGGAGATTGCTTCAATCCATATAATGACCTCTTGAGCTTGCAGACTTGATTTGCTTTCTTCCCTGGGAACCCTGGAGGTAATTTCATATACACTTCTTCCTTGAGTTCTCTGTTGAGGAAGGCATTCTTTACATCAAGTGGGTGCAAATCCCAATCTAGGTTGATTGCAATAGATAAGAGGATTCTAATTGTATTCAGCTTGGCTACTGGTGCAAATGTTTCAGTGTAATATTCCCTATATATTTGCATGAAACCTTTTACAACCTGTCTAGCTTTGTATTTCTCAAGAGATCCATCTGCTTTATACTTAGGGGTGAATACCCATTTGCATCCAACAGGCTTTCTCCCCCATGGTAGATCCACTACATCCCACGTCTTAATACGCTTAAGGGCTTTCAGCTCTTCCAAGACAGCTTGCCTCCATTCAGGTATAGCCATGGCCACGTCAATTGTGTCTAGTACCCTGATATTGTCAAGATGAGAGACAAATGCCCTATATTTGGATGAAAGGGCCTTGTAGGAAACAAACCTTTCAATGGGATGTCGGGTGCATGATCTGGGCTTCTTTCTGACTGCAATGGGAAGATCAAGATCACACCTCTCCGTTACCACTGCTTCCTCTTGACCTGCCTCCGATTCTAACTCTTGGTGAGTGCTCATAGTTTGTAGCTCATTACCGTTTTTGTGACGTCGTACATAGGTTTTACCCCACTTGTTTGTGTCTCCCCCTGGAACCGGATCAAAACAGGTATCAGGATTATCATAGGTATTAGGATTGGGGTCTATTTGGGTAGGCGTATAAACTCTAAAGGTCAGGTCATCTTCTGGTGTCTCGTGTCTGGAATTCACCATCTCTCTCCCCCTGAATTGCAGACAGGGAATAATAGGGAATGTTCTCATGGAAGGTGACATCACAGGTAATGAAGAGACGTTTGGAAACCGGGTCATAACACCTATATCCCTTTTGAGAATTAGAGTAGCTAAGAAAGATACATCGAAGGGCTTTGGGATCAAGTTTGTTGGTGTGATGGAGGTGGACATAGGATGTGCATCCAAACACCCTGAGTGGCAGGGTGTTTTCAAGATACGGGAGGTTATAATATTTATGAAGGAGATGAAGTGGCGTTTTGTAAGACAGTGGTCGACTCGGTATTCGGTTAATGAGGAAGGTCACAGTGAGGATAACATCATCCCAATGATATTTAGGAACATTGCTACTAAACATAATGGCTCTAGCTGTCTCGAGAATATGACGATTATTTCGTTCGGCAATGCCATTTTACTGGGGTGTATTGGGACAAGTGTTTTTGTGAACAATGCCATCTTCAGTTGAGGAAAGTGGACAGGGCCTGATTGAAGTATTCAGTCCCATTGTCAGTATGTAGGATCTGGATTTGGGTTTGAAACTGAGTTTGGATCATACTGTGGAAGTGAAGAAAGGTTTGATATACCTCTGTTTTATCTTTCAACAGGTAAACCCCACTGACACGTGTATGGTCATCAATAAATGTGATGAACCATTTGGAGTTTGATCTGTTTGATGTGCATGATGGTCCCCATAAATCACTGTGAATCAAGGAAAAGGGTTTAGATGCTTGGTAAGGATGTTTTGGAAATAAAGTCCGATAATGCTTAGCTTTTTCATATGAATCACAATGAAAATCAGATGCCTTTTTATTAGAAACGAGATATGGAAACATTTGAGACATGATTGAAATTTGGATGACCTAAACGTTTGTGCCATAACTCTAAGTCATTAGTCCTAGGGAGAGACACATTATTGCAAGACTTAAGTCTATGACTATCACTTTCATCAAGGTAATAGAGACCATCATGCTCTTTAGCACTCCCAATCGTCGTCCCCGTCAGCAGATCCTAAAAAAGACAGTAAGTAGCAAAGAAGTTAGCATGGCATCGTTCATCATTTGCTAATTGACTCACTGATAGTAAGTTACACTTTAACTTCGGAACATGTAATACAGAGTGCAGAGTAAGTGTAGCAGAGATTTTAACAGATCCAATTCTAGTCACAATAGATTCGGAGTCATCAGCAATCCGTACAGTCATTCCCTTTGAAATAGGAGTATAGGATGAGAAAAGAGTCTTATTGTCAGTTATGTGATCCGAGGCACCTGAGTCAACAATCCAACAATTACCCGTACACAGACCTTTTATTACAACCAAGGCTTACAAGAAATTACCTCTCCTTACAACTATGGCAGTGGGCTGTTTTGTAGTTTGAAGGGCTGCAAGTATTTCCATGATTTTGCTTAGTTGATCGCTTTGAGATGTCTCACCTCCTTTTGAAGCTTCAGCAACATGGCCTCTTCCTTTCCCTTTTTTGGGCTTCCAATCAGCAAGTTTACCATGGAGGTCCCAACAAGTGTTTTTCGTATGCCCCTGTTTCTTACAATAATCATAGAATGGTCGACCTTTGGAGCCTTTTGTTTCTATAGATCAAGTAGCAAGAGCCGAGGCCACAAGAGGTATGGGAGTAGCAGCAGAATTATTCTGAAGCATTGATTTGCGCCTATCTTCTTCATTACATATAATGGAGTAGACTTCACGCACAGAAGGCAAGGGTTCTTAACTAAGAATCCAAGCCCGAACATCATCATAAATCACATTAAGACCAGCTAGCAGCTCATATACTCTCTCCTCTTTCTCTTTGAGATCTTCTGAAGCATCAGCTCGGCAATGATGAGTTTTATTCCTTAGGGCATCAAACTCTTGCCAAAGAGCAAATTTTTTGAGATAGTAATCATCAAGTGAAATGGGGTCTTGTTTCAACTACCACAACTTTTTCTTAACATCAAAGATGCGGGACATATTCCCAACAGTACTGTATGTCTCTCGGAGAGCCTCCCAAATCTCACGGGCTGAAGGAAGATACATAAAACTCTTCTTGATTGATGATGACATCGCATTAATCAGCCAGGATGATACCAATGCATTCTCAGACTTCCAAACTCGAAATGCCTTAGTTTCTGATTCAGGCGGCTTTTTTGCATTAACAGTGATATACTCAAGTTTATCCCTTCCATCGAGAGCGAGGATCATGGATTGAGACCACTCCCAATAATTTTCACTGAGTTTCTCAAAGACAATAAGGACAGTAGAGATATCATTAGACAGAGAAACAAAGGAAGATCCTTCATATGACATACTGATATTAAAAATGACAGATTGGTTCCTCCAATTTCAGAAATACCAATTCAGCACACTGAATTTCTAAAATTACATGTTGGTTCTTCGAATTTCAGAAATACCTGTTCAGTCCTTCGAATTTCGAAAATGACAAATTGGTTCTCGATTTAGAAATGCCACTTAAATCCCGAATCTCGTCTGAAGGTTGATAGATGATACAGCCGTCTCTAGGTCTCGGCTGCAACGGCTTCGACGGTGGCTATGGCAGAGGATGAGTGACAGTGGTGACGACTTCGACGATGATGAGCTGTGGATGGAAGTCGAACGACGGTTTTGACAGTGGCGACGGCTCGACAGTGGCGACAACTCAACGGTACGGGGACGTTAGTGCTATAGACAAACTGGCGAGCGAGCGTCGACTTCGTGGTGTCCCTGATACAACGGAGAGACGGATGTCGCTGGAGAGGCCTGAACTCGACAGTGAGAATTACAGGCAATACTCGATAGGGGAAAAAACTCTGGTAATTTTCTTCAATGCTCTGATACCATGAAGAGAACCAGATGAGAGGATAATCGTTGTGTGTATTATTCAGTAAGGCAACGATTACATTTATACACAGTGAATCGGATCATTTAATGAGATCCTGATTTGATGCTATACAATCACTATATAATCAGGAAAGAATTTGAAATAATAATCCTAATTATCAATCCCTAAAATCATGGGATTCCTATAATTATGGGATTCTACAACCTCCTCCCTATCTAGTAACAACTGCTTTCCTTAAAATAACAAAACAACAACATTAACTTATCATTTCTCAGTCAACTATAATTATCACAGCACACCATAGCCAATTAAAAACAACAAACATTGGTTACCTGAGACAAAATCTTGGCACATTCTGCCATTGTGGACAATTCTCTTTTCTGTGATGCTGCATCAAACCGAGCCAACAATCTATTCTCTAACTCTACAAAGACAGAGAAAGAATATGAAACATACACATGATATGAGCACCCAAACCTCCAAGTTATATAGTACCAGTAGCAAGAACAAAAGACGGGGAGAAATATGTTGAAGAAACTAAGGAGAATTTAGTGAATTCTATTAGTCAGTAAGTAAGGGTATGGGTGTTAAGTGGATAACATTAAACACACTAAAATGCAATATACTGATAATTAAATTTGGGTTAAAGCACAATTATGCCTCGGAAGTATTCACATGCAACAAAGTTATGATATGTGGATTGTAGACTTGGAAGCTCCTGATCATATGACAGGTGACAACTCTTTCTAAAGAATTTCATCCATGTAAAGAAATGTGGATGGTTAAAATTGCTGATGCCTCTTGTCTAGATGTTGTTCGTATAGGGACTGTGGCTCTCTAATGATATTGTGTTACAAAATATACTTGATAGAA
Organism: Inga leiocalycina; assembly: GCA_963242795.1. Taxonomy (NCBI): domain Eukaryota; kingdom Viridiplantae; phylum Streptophyta; class Magnoliopsida; order Fabales; family Fabaceae; genus Inga; species Inga leiocalycina. The sequence continues at coordinate 78,358,884 of OY725323.1, forward strand.
TTTATTAATTGTATTCTAAACCTATAGTAATTGAAATTATTATAGAGGATATTAGGTGATAGTAATGAGATTAGAATATGATTCTCTCATTCGTGTAACCCTAGCTATTGCCTATATATGTGCTTGTCCATGAATCTAATAAAAACAAAGCAGAGCAATATTCCTCTCTGTGATTTCAGCTCTCTTAAGTTTCATTCAAGATTTTATCTTCTCCATTTTATTTCTATATATTCTGGTGGCAGTATCCAGATTTAAATGTTAAGAGATTTGATTAGATTCATTTTCCTAATTTTATGTTCCTATAATCTCACAGCCAAATCCCATAGTCAATAACAAGCTAGGGTTTGAGTTTCTATAAATTGTACGCATGTTTCTGTGGATGTGTTAGGACTACTTTTGAAAACGTAGGAAATTACATGATAAAGGAAAGGTTCCTTTTGCGGGTCAGAAGTTTGACTCTCTATATTGGAGAAAGAAGTAGAGGAGTAGGCTGGCTATAGGACTCCCACAGTCAAGGTCAATGAGGAGGGAGCTGGGACAGTCACTTTTTGTGGTCTTTAAATATACATACGGATCCAGAGTGAGGCAGACAAGAATTTGAAATTGGTCTTGGCCCTTTTGGTGGAGAGTGCCATTTCTCTCAAAAGATTGGCAACTAGTTGTGTTTGTGCTTGTTAGGAAACAACATAAATATCCCACTTAATTAGGGATTGTTAGTATCCCACATAATTGAGAATTATGATTAGTATCAATCACCATAATGAGTTATAATGAGCCATTAATGCTGAGGCTCCTACTTTGTATATAAATACTAGTGTATACATGAATAATATACAACATCTTCAGTGAATATTCTGATTAAATGGTATCAGAGCCTAGGAGCTCTCTGCTTTTCATTTTTTTTCCAGCGCTGTTTTGTTTTCTGGTTCTCTGTCCGTCACTGTTCACGCGCAAGGGGCTCTAGTGGCCGGGAGCGTTTGTGAACACGCACCCCACAGCTGGTCTCACCGTCGTCTGATCGGCCATTCCTCAGCGCGTGATGGCGGTTTCTGGCGTCTTTTCTGCCGCTGTTTGCTACGTCGGGGTCTATTCACTGCCGCCGTTCTTTCCCTTGTGGTTTCGTGCCGTGGGTATCCACTGTTTGCAGTGTGGTTGTTGTTTTCTCTCTCTTTGCTACTGTTGCTTGCGTCCTTGCCTCTGTCTTTGGTGTGTTTCTGCCCTCTTTAGCTCTATTAGCTTGTTTGGAAGCCTCTTTGGTTATTGCTTCTGCCTTGTCCAGTGTTCCTCATATTTTAGGGGTTGTTTGGTTATTGTGGTTGTGAGACCATTTTTGGTTGGTTGCTTCGTTGGTGTGTGTACTTGTTTGGGGATCATATTTTTTGGTTTGGTGCTATCTACTTGCATTAATGGCTGATTCCAAGGCTAGTGTCACTACTGAAATTGTTCCTATGACTAACAAAATCACTGAACACAAATTGACCTAGACAAACTATATGGATTGGAGCAAAACCGTTCGCATGTACCTGCTTAGTATTGAGAAGGAGAGCCATTTGACTGATACGCCTCCTACGGATGACCCTAAGATGGCTTAGGCCCGAGCTGGTGCCCGTTTGTTCTTGCAAATCCAGAATTCTATTGGTAGCGAAATCCTTCCCTCGGTTAGTCACTGTAATACTGTTAAGGAACTTGAGTTGCTTGGAATTTCTGTACTCTGGAAAAGGCAATATTACTCGCACTCATGATGTCTGCAAGGGATTCTATCGTGCTGAACAGCAGGGCCGTTCTTTGAAGACCTATTATGTAGAGTTTAAGAAAATGTATGAAGAGTTGAAGATGTTAATGCCACCTACTACTGACCTTCAGGTCCAGGTTGATAATATGGAGAAACTGGCGATTCTTAGCTTTTTTAGTGCCCTTGATCCGGCCTGTGAGACAGTTCGTTCCCAGGTTCTGTCTAGTTCTGAACTTCCTTCGCTTCAGGATGTGTACTCTCGTGTGCTCCGTGTAGATAGTCTCTTACACCCGACTTCTACTCCTAATGCTAGTGCGTTAGCTGGCCGTGGTCCCACTGATAACCGCCACCAGAGCTTCTTGACATCTGGAAATAGTACATCATCCTCAACCTCTGCTGATTCACGGAACCAAGGTCCTCTACGCTCAGGCCACAATCCCCTGACCCTTGGTCCTATTGTTTGCTTCTATTGTAAAGAACCTGGTCATACCAAACATTACTGTTGTAAGTTGCAAAACAAGCTGCAACTTATTGGAGCTGATCATATGGCACAATCCTCAAATCAGTCTGCCAATATTCGATCCACTCCGAGTGCACTTGCTACAGGTAATGGTGACTCATGCCTTGCTACTTCTTCCTCGAAGTGGATCATCGATTCCGGTGCCACTGACCACATGACAGGTAACCATCATTTGTTCTCTACGTATGCACCTTATGCCAACCCCTCGTCCATCACTATTGCCAATGGTTCTACTTCTCGTGTCCTTGGATCTGGTACTGTTACACCTACATCCTCTGTTTCTTTATTGTCTATCCTTAATATTCTTGACCTTGCTTTTAACCTTTTGTCTCCCAGCAAGCTTACTCGTCAGTTGAACTGTTTTATCTCACTTTTTCCTGACCATTGTGTGATTCAGGATCTTACAACGAAGCGGATTATTGGTAGGGGGTATGAATCTGGCGGTCATTACTTTCTCGACAATCGGGTGCCGCGTTCAGTTGCTTGCTCTAGTAGTTCCTCTCCATTTGACATTCATTGTCGTTTAGGTCATGTGTCATTATCATCCTTGAAGAGGTTGTATCCTCAGTTTCATCATTTGTCGTCCTTAGAGTGAGTCGTGTCAGTTTGCCAAACACCACCGTGTTCACCTGACACCTCGCGTCAATAAACGGGCTGCGTCCCCCTTTGACTTGGTTCATTATGATGTTTGGGGTCCTTATCCTATCGTGTCCATGTCTGATTTTAAGTACTTTGTTACTTTCGTTGATGATTTTTCTCGAACCACTTGGTTTTATTTAATGAAAAATCGTTCTGATTTATTTTCTCACTTTTGCAATTTTTGTGCCGAGATCAAAACTCAATTTGGTGTCTCTGTGAAAACCTTACGAAGTGATAATGCTAAAGAGTATTTCTCTACCCAGTTTCACGACTATAGGCTTACACATGGCATGCTTCATCAGTCCTCCTGTGCAAATACACCTGCTCAGAATGGTGTAGCTGAAAGAAAAAATCGGCACTTATTAGAAGTTGCCCGCACTCTAATGTTTCAAATGCATGTTCCTAAATCCTTTTGGGCTAATGCTGTGTCCACCGCCTGCTTTCTTATTAATCGTATGCCATCTCCTGTTCTCAGTGGTGACATTCCATACACAACTTTGTTTCCTTCCAAACCCTTGTTCCTATTGATCCCAAAATCTTTGGTTGTGTCTGTTTTGTCCGAGATATTCATCCCTGTGTCACTAAACTTGATCCCAAATCTCTCAAGTGTGTCTTCCTTGGCTATTCTAGGGTTCAAAAGGGTTATCGGTGCTATTCTACCGATCTTCAACGCTATCTTGTGTCTACAGATGTTACTTTCCATAAGTCCACTTCGTTCTTCCCTGTCCCTACTCTACCTCCATCTTCTACCCCTGACCCCGATCTTGATCACCTCTTAATGTATGAGGTTCATTCCGCACCAGTGCAAGAGTCTGTGCCGGCCCCTATTCCACCTCCAATCCACCATGTTTATCAGAGACGTCCTAAGAAAAGTAATGCCGCTGCTAGTCTTTCTGACCTACCAATACCCGCCTCGGCGCCAGATCCGCACTTCGCCCCCTCGCCTTCTCCTGTCTCTGACCCTGTACCAGTGCCTGATACTCTAGATCCTACTGCCCCTTCTGCTAACCTGCCTATTGCCCTCCGCACAGGTAAACGCACTTGTACGTACCCGATTTCCTCGTTTGTGTCCTATAATTACCTGGCGCCCACATCTTGTTCCTTCATAGCATCCTTAGACTCTCTTGCCATTCCCACCAATCTTTCCCAAGCCTTGGCCCATCCCGGTTGGCGTGCTGCGATGGAAGAGGAAATGATGGTCCTTAATAAGGCTGGTACCTGGACTCTTGTTGATTTACCTCCTGGAAAGAAGGCTATTGGGTGTAATTGGGTGTTTGCCATTAAGACGAAAGCTGATGGCACCTTGGAACGATTGAAAGCTCGATTGGTTGCTAAGGGTTATGCTCAAACGTATGGTGTTGACTACTCTGAAACTTTCTCCCCTGTGGCCAAGTTGTCCTCTGTTTGTCTTTTTATCTCTATGGCAGCTACCCATGGTTGGGATCTTCATCAACTAGATGTTAAGAATGCTTTTTTAAATGGTGATCTTCTTGAGGAAGTATACATGGAGCAACCTCCTGGTTTTGTTGCTCAGGGGGAGCATGGCAAGGTATGCCACCTTCAGTAGTCTTTATATGGTTTGAAACAGAGCCCTCATGCTTGGTTTGACAGATTCAGTTCTATGGTTAAGAAGTTTGGTCTGAACTAAAGTAAATGTGATCATTTTGTGTTTTATCAATGAACGGATGCTGGCATGATTCTCTTAGTAGTATATGTCGATGACATTGTTATTACAGGTAGTGATACGGCAGGGATCTCATCACTCAAGGCCTTTCCTAATTCTCATTTCCAAACAAAGGATTTGGGTCCGTTAAAGTACTTTCTTGGGATCGAAGTTATGAGAAGCAAGAAAGGCATTCTCCCAACCCAGCGGAAGTATGTCCTTGATCTACTAAAAGAAACTGGGAAACTTGGGGCAACACCCAGTAGCTATCCCATGATTCCTAATCCCTTTTCGGACATTGATGATAGTGTGCCATTTGATGAACTACCCAAGGATGTGAGAAAGAGGATTGATCCTGAGAAGATTAAACCGTTTGCCTACCCTTAGCGATACCGAAGGCTGATTGGAAAATTAAACTATCTCACGGTAACTCGCCTTGATGTAACCTTTCCTGTCAGTAGACTTAGCCAATTCATGGTAGCACCGACCGTTGCTCAATGGAAAGCTTTGGAACATGTCCTGCATTATTTGAAGGGGTCCCCTGGTCGTGGTATACTCTATACGAATCATGGTCACACAAAGATTGAGTGTTTCTGTGATGCAGATCATACGGGGTCAAAGACGACTAGGAGGTCCACTACAGGCTATTACGTTCTTGTTAGTGGAAACTTGGTATCTTGAAGGAGCAAGAAGCAGGACGTGGTGGCAAAGTCTAGTGCAGAGGCCGAGTATCGAGCCATGTCTCAATCCGTACAGGAGATTGTGTGGATTCACCAGTTAATGAAGGAGGTTGGTCTTGCCACGTCATTGCCTGCGAAGTTGTGGTGTGATAATAAAGCTACCTTACACATAGCCTCCAACTCCGTGTTCCATGAACGTACGAAACACATTGAGATTGATTGTCACTTTGTACGTGATAAGATCAAAGAGAACTTTATCTCTATAGGACATGTACCGTCTAGTGCTCAGTTGGGTGATTTTTTGACTAAGGCCTTGGATGGCACTCGGGTTGACTATCTTTGTAACAAGTTGAGCCTGATTAACATCTATACTCCAACTTGAAGGGGAGTGTTAGGAAACAATGTAAATATCCCACTTAATTAGGGATTGTTAGTATCCCACATAATTGGGGATTATGATTAGTATCAATCACCATAGTGAGTTATAATAAGAATTAATCCTGAGGCTCCTACTTTGTATATAAATACCTAGTGTATACATGAATAATATACAACATCTTCAGTGAATATTCTGATTACAGTGCTAAAGTTCTGCAGTGAGAGTTTTATCTTTATGTGTGTTTTGTTTTGTAGCTTTGGTTCATACATGTTCAGTTTCTATTAGTTTGTAATCATTACTTTAATTGTTGTTCATGTAACTCAATGTTGGTGCTGTATTAAGTCAACTTATCCCTTGTAATCTGATTAGTTTTGGCTGCAATATTATTATCAGTTTCAAGCTTTATTTCCAATTATAGTCTTTAGTTGTGTTTAGGAGAGGTTCCTAACAATTGATATCAAAGAAGTGAGATCCTAAAGAATTAGAAGTAAGTCAGAATGGAGGAGAGAGACTTGAGTGTGCTTAGCTTTAAAGAACTGATGCAGATATTGGATGCAACTCTGTTATGGTTGCAGAAACACAAGGTAGAGTCTCAGATGCATAAGCATGAGACTATAGATGCTTTAGAGGGCAGCAGATGAATAGAGAAGGAGAAGAAATCAGAGATACAGGTTGAGGCAAAATATGTTCCAATAGATGAGGATGCAAAAGAGGCGGAGGAAACTGAAGTAGAGGAAAAAATAGAAGACGAGGTAGCTGAAGTTGAAGAGAGAATATGTAGCAACTGGATCACATTAAAGCTACAACATTTTTCATCAAAAGAAATTATTGAACAAAAATTTAGGTGAGAACCCCAAAGAAAAGGTAAAGGCTGAAGTTTTTCAAGTTGAAGATACTGTAGATATCTATGTTGCAATAGAAGCAGCAAGTAAAGGAATGGGGAGAGGATGGGATGCTGAAAGGGTTCGGGCACGATAATGGGAAAATGATAAGCAAGGGAGAGACTGGGTAAAGTCTGAATCGCCTGCTCAAGAACACTTAAAGTTGTCATCTTTTTCGTCAAAAGAGAAACTAGAAGTAGTTTCTGATTACAGCCCAAGAGAAAAGATGAAAACTGAAGCTTTCCAAGTCATGGAAGCAACCAAAACAGCATCGAACAGTCCTAAAGAAGCTCATCAAATGAATGTTGCTGTAGAAGAAGTGAGAATGGGGATGAAGAGAAGCGGGAATGTCGAGAAGACTTGAGTTAAACATGGGAAATATGATAAGCAGGAAAAATGGGAATAAGCAAAAGCCAATGACAGGAAAGAAGAGAAGCGAGATTGGGTGGTGAACCAGGTTGAACAAATCAAATGTGGATGGGGTAGAAGCCCAAAATAAGAAAAAGGAGAAAGAGGAACAGGGCTTTAGAGTTAATGTAACCCAACACTCCAGAACTGGGCCTAAGTCATTTTCAGCCCAATCCTACTACCAACAAGTGAGACGTGGATGAAGGTGGCAAGGGCGTCGTTTCTGCGATCACGACTTCTGAAAGCTCGACAAAGACAAAAAAGCACAGGGACACAACGTCGTCTTCCTCTGCCACGTTTGCGAGTGACAACCTGAAGAAAATAGATGCGATGGCATTAGAGACAAAGACAATTAGCAAGCTAGCGGTGCTTTCTTACTCCTTCAATAATGACTCCAGCAGAAGCAATGAGTTCAAGGTTGCTCTCTTTAATGGTTGGGTTCTGTGTTCAAAGGTTTGTGCACGAGTTGGTTCTCCATAAGCTTTGGTTCGAATGGAGAAATTTTATGGATCACTACCACTCTTGAAGAAATACACTAGAGGGGCATTAGAGCTGTGCGTTGGGTACCCAATTCAAGTTTTTATGCAGTGTTGTGTCATCTAGGAAAGTTTTCTTGGCTTTTGACTATTGAAGCCATGAGATGACAAGAGAGGACAGATGCATCACTCTTGTTGGTAGCATTGAGCAAGCCAGCCATGAAAGACAACAAGAATGAGTGCAGAAATGTTGAAAGAGTTTTTAAGAGTGCCTTAAAAGAGGCAATTCCTGCAGCAAATGGGAGTTTTGTCTGTCCATAAATCTTTGAGGGGGATGGCTGTTATAGATTGATCAAGAAATAGAGAGTAGAGAGAAGAAACAGAGAAGAGAGAAGAGGAGAGGAGAAACAGAGAGAAGAGAGTCTGAACTCAGAAATATTATTGAAGACAAATCAAATGATCGATACATCCTAATGGCTTAAGGGAGTATTTATATATTCTGTCCCTCAACTAATCACTGCCTCTTATTCTTATTCCTACGGTTACTAACAGCCTAATCTACTAACTAACTACCTAACTCAGCAACTAACGGTTTTATATAGCCATTACACTTTTTATATTTTACATAACAATACCCCCCTCCCAAAAACATCCTTGCCCTCAAGGATGATTGACAACAACAGAAAAAATACAAAACTGAAACAACAAAACAGAAACTTCATAAGCTGCTAAATTCTGGAAAAATTTTGGTAATCATTGAAGTAATCTGGAACTTGAGCTGCTGCACACTTCTCCCTTTCTTTTCTTCCTACATAGAGAACATATTCCCCCATGAAGCATTGTGACTAACACTCCCCTGAACCAAGGTCGCAGCAGAATTCTTGTAGGAAGGAGTTTAACATGAAAAACCCAATAATAGACATGGGTACAGGCTTAATAGAAATAACCCATTGCAACCACGAACTTGGGCCCTTTTCTTGAAAAACAAAGCTTAGACAGTCATCTGCTAGTGCTAAACCCAATGCTTTTCCCCAGTACTTCTGACTCTTAGAGAAGATGGAGAACAGCTGTATCCCTATTCACCCCGGAATAATAATTGCAATAGGATGAACAGTACTGGAAATAGGATAAGTTGGAGAAAATACGACTCTACATGGCACCAGCTTGAACCCACTAACATTCACAGCCTCACACCTATCCATATGGTCTAAAACCACCTGTAAACCTCCAACAAAGCCAAAGAATGAAGACCCCTCAACAGCAACAGTGTTCTTTACATCATCTCTCAGTAATACAGATTCGGCCTAAGAAGAATTGGGAGGAAACAAACCCAAATTTAACACAGGTTCCTTGGGTTTGACCGGAAACATTCTTCTGACCTTGATTAATTAGGACCCACTGTCCACACATGTCACATTCGAACTCTTCCAAGCTTCTGGAGTTCGAACATATTGATCAGTCTCAAGTGATAATCCATTAACTCCAAATGTTATTCCTGTCGCTCGTGAAACTTGGTGGGTGTCTCCAAGAGTACCAAAATTCAACACGATACCACATGGATAAACATCCGTCGCATCCTCAATCCTCTCAGTCTCGCTTGAAAGACCTTGCATCGACAGCTCAACCACACCACCACTCGTCTTCGAGTCTTCGTTCTTTACCTCTTCGCACTCTATTTCTTGCTCAAGAACAAAGGACTCAAGACTTTTGCCGCCTTCTTGAACATCCCGCTCCTAAGCAACGGAAGTTTCTTGCATTTCTGGGTGCGCTTCTCGTGTTTGGGTCTTGACGAAATGAGGCATCTGCTGATGACTTTCATCTTCTCAAGCCTTTCTTGCCTTCTCGGCTTGCCTCTACGAGAATATCTCTTGCGCTCTGGCCATGGAACGAGCTGCTTGCATCGTGCAAGGGTAAAACAATCGGATAGAATCTGCGATCTCTTTCTTTAGCCCTGCCACGTATGTCATGACGAGATATTGTTCTGGCAGTTGTATGTTATGCGTGGCATCATTAAAGACATTAAATTCCTTCATACTTCCTCTTTGCCGTAGCCACATCTTGTTTTCATCAGAGTCTTGGACAGTAGGGGGAGGCATGTTCTTGAGTACAACTGAAGATTGTGGGACTTTCTTCTCATTTTTTATTTTGTTGGTAAGATATGTAGCATAAAGAAGGAAGGAAGGTGTGGGAGAGACAGCCAAGGAAAGACCGCTCTGATACCATTGTTATAGATTGATCAAGAAATAGCGAGTAGAGAGAAGAAACAAAGAAGAGAGAAGAGGAGAGGAGAAATAGAGAGAAGAGAGTCTGAACTCAAAAATATTATTGAAGACAAATCAAATGATCGATACACCCTAATGGCTTAAGGGAGTATTTATATATTTTGTCCCTCAACTAATCACCGCCTCTTATTCTTATTCCTACAATTACTAACGGCCTAATCTACTAACTACCTAACTCAACAACTAACAGTTTTATATAGCCATTACCCTTTTTATATTTTACATAACAATGGCATATGGAATTGTTGCTACAGTTGGCAAAGGTATGTTAGCGTCTTTTATTACTAGGTCAAGAACCTCTTTGATGCCTGGATTATTGGGATTCCAATTTATACTAGGCCTCCGGATTCTATCAACACCTACCTTGGTACTTTAATAGTAGCAAAGTTGCACTCAATGGATTATAGGGGAACAGATGGTGTTTTTATTATATATTGAAGGGTGGTCTAGCATGCATTTTAGAAGATAACGAGAATCCGCATAAGGTTGTGAGAGAGAGCATGAAAAGAACCTCAAAAAGATTATTATTTCTCTCATGATGCAAGATGAAGGGGAGAAAGTGTACTTTGAGTCCAGGATAGGCTATCTTTCCTCCCCTAAGAAGCGAAATGGAGGTCCTGATGCTGAAGCCACCATCGAAATTATAACCCAAGATTTTATAGTGGCAACAAACATACTTCATGTGATTCTTAATGAAGAAGAGAATTTGCTTGGTGTGACTACAGCAAGATGGGAATTGGAGGTCAATGCAAATGCTAAAGATTTCAAGAAATCAACAATCACTGATTTGCATAGAACATCCAACGTTCACATGGCAAGCTTGCTTGATTTCACCCTTAATGGAGCATTAACAACCACAATTCTTTATGGTGGCAGGAATGGAATGAACATACACACAGCCATTGTTGTCTATTTTGAAATAATGGGACTTAGTAACCTTGGTTCTCAAGATCCTTGAGCAAGCACCTATTGAAGGGATATCACCAACTTTCATTTTCAGTTTTCACCTTGAGGACAAGGTGAAGCTTCAAGGGGATGGTAAAGTTAGGACTACTTTTGAAAACGTAGGAAATTACATGATAAAGGAAAGGTTCCTTTTGTGGGTCAGAAGTTTGACTCTCTATATTGGAGAAAAAAAAGGAGTAGGTTGGCTATAGGACTCCCACGGTCAAAGTCTATGAGGAGGGAGTTGGGAGAGTCACCTTTTGTGGTCTTTAAATATACATACGGATCCAGAGAGTGAGGCAGACAAGAATTTGAAATTGGTCTTGGCCCTTTGGGTGTAGAGTGCCATTCCTCTCAAAAGATTGGCAACTAGTTGTGTTTGTGCTAAAGTCTTGCAGTGAGAGTTGTATCTTTATGTGTATCTTGTTTTGTAGCTTTGGTTCATACATGTTCAGTTTCTGTTAGTTTGTAATCGTTAATTTAAGTGTTGTTCATGTAACTCAGTGCTGGTGCTGTACTTATCCCTTGTAATCTGATTAGTTTTGGTGGCAGTATTATTATCAGTTTCAAGCTTTATTTCCAGTTATAGTCTTTAGTTGTGTTTGGGAGAGGTTCCTAACAGAGAGAGATGAAATTGTTGCGTTGGATGTTGAGGAAATTAAATATTTGATTCACGGAGGCTTTTCCCACCCGATAGCATAGACACAAAGGTCAAAGGCACCTCATCAACGCCTTCCCATGCCATAAACATGGGTCATAACAAAGGATCTCATCATCAAGACAAATCTATATCTCTATACCAAAAAAAAAAAAACCTCTATCAGAAATTTTGGAAAGGCGTGATTTCTTCATTCTTAACCAAAAGGGTATCAAGTATTGAAGAGGAACAGCTATGGGTGTGTTTCTAGACACTTGCAACACATTTCTCCTCCACTCTTCAAGCTTGAAACAGCCATGGCTCTATCAGAAATTTTGGGAAGGTGTGATTTCTTCATTCTTAACCAAAATGTTATTATGTATTGAAGAGGAACAGGTATGGGCGTGTTTTTAGACATTTGCGACACATTTCTCTTCCACTCTTCAAGCTTGAAACAGCCAGTAATGAAAAATCTTGCTCCTCTCTACTCCATTTAATGGATTAACTCTAAATTAAGTAGTTCATTGATGGTGAAGGGTAGAAAAAAAACCTTGATTTTATGGATGATTTTGCTTAGGATTTCAGAAGTTCAGGCCTTTATTAGCACAGTTATTGCCATTTCTTTAGCAATTTGCAACATTTTGACAGACCACAGAATCTCCAATTCAAAACATATACAAAACAAATTTCAATATTTTACATTAGAAACAATAATAATGGTAACTGCAGTGAAATATGTTCGACCTTAATGAACTTTTGTAAATAGCAACTCAACCCGACACTAATGCAAGGTACTTTTAAGTAACTGACCATTGCAGTAGTCCTGTAGATTAGCAACTGCAACTTCTAATCCTCTGCTTGCAGCTGCATTTCCCATAACTGATGAGACAGCTATTCCTTGCCTTCCGATATCTTCTTCAGCAAATGACCCTAATTGTTTTTAAAAAAAAAATAGGGTAGATATTAATAATAAAATGGTTAAAGCTTCATAATGCAACAAAACAAGAAAAGGAAAGCTAACTTACGTAATTTTTGGGCAATTGAAGCAGCCTCAGCAACACGGCCATCATCAGAAAATAGAGGTGAAAGCTCCATTAGATCGCCAGGGCTGCTATTGAACTCCATTAAGTACTGTAAATATTAATTCAAACAAAAATGTCAAATTCCATAATGAAAGAACGCTATCAACCAAATGATATAGCTGGTAATATTACCTTAATCAACTCTATCGTTTGACTGGCAGTTTCCCGCTGAGCATCAGCACTCTGACAAAAAATAAATGTTTTTTTAAAGAAAAAGAATAGAATATGATACATTCCCAAGATTTATATCTATGTACATGCATATCTAGTTACTGTTATGTATCAAAATGTATTATAGTGATAAAGAAGGCCAAGAATTTAAGTCAAAGGAACATAAGGACTTGACTCTAAAAGAAAGAAAGAAAGAATACAGACTTAATTTATAGGAATTTTTACCATTTGGTAAAGTATGAATTGATATGAAATTGAAGAGGGATTAAGTGATTCAGAAATTTCGACATTTTAAGCCTAAATACACTAGATGGATACGAAGATAAGGGGCCAAGGCAAGTGAATTAATTTATGATAAGTTAAAATGAGGTATAAAAAGGATATGACCCTATGCCCACAATTTAATAATATATGTAGCTTTCGGAATGGGATCCTTGTGTTTCAAGTTAGAGGAATTAAACATGTGACCACCAAATCAGTTTGCTTCCATGAGTAAATTTAACTAATCAAGCTAAGGGAGTGTTAAAGGAAGAGTAAAGGTAAAACTGCAAGCTAATGGTGGCAAATGGAGTGCAAGGGGTCAAGTTTAAGTTTAAATTGATGTAATGTGTCCAGCAAAGAGTATTTTGAGACCATACACTATTTGTTGAAGTTGAGGGAGGTAAGAAGTGAATCCTTATTGTGTAAGTTGACAGCATGATTCTCACAGGGGTTTATATTGAGGAAATGGTAAGAATAAAGACAGCTCTTGGGAAAGAATCCGATGTCAAGGACCTTGAAAACTTGAAATACTTTCTTGAGATAGAAGTTGCAAGGTCAAAACGAGATATTTATGTATCCCAGAGGATATATATATATTTGATCTTGAGACAGGCGTGCTGATATTTATGTATCACAGAGGATAACTCCAATGATGAGGTTGAAGAAGACAATGAGAAAGAAGAGGCTGCTAAAGAAAGATATTAGAGACTTATAAAGAAGCTGATTTATCTCTCTCACCCAAGACCATATAACGCCTTGTTTAAGTGTAGCTAGCCAATACATGAGTGAGCCAAAGAAGCAGCAAATGGAAGCAGCCTACTGAATTTTGAGGTATCTAGATACTCTTGGAATAAGATTATTCTTCTAGAAATAGGAATGAAGAACTATAAAGGTATACAGAGATGCAAGCTGGGGAGGAACCCATCCATTCGGAGATCAACTTCTTGTTACTGCTACTTTGTATGGGAAAATATGGCTGCCTGGAAAAGCCAAAAACAAAGAGTTGCATCTAAGAGTAGCGTTGAATCTATGTTAAGGGCATTGGTTCAAGGAATAATGGAAGAGCTTTGGCTCAAACAAGCCCTAAATGAGATGCAAGCCAGTATGGATTTACCACTAAAACTCTACTGTAACAACAAGGTTGCTATAAGTATGGCCTTAAATCCTACTCCCTCCGGTCCTTAATATAAGACATATTTGGAGAATTGATCTTTGTCCTAAATATAAGACATAGTTTACATATTTGTCAATCTTTTCCAAATTTACCTTTATTGATGCTCCCTCAACAATAATCAAGGGGGAGGGAACAAGAAAGAATTAAAGAAGATGACTAGAGTGTTTTAGAAAATACTTGTCGTATTAACTAACTCAACTAACTTCTTTAATCTAATCAAATTAGGTCCATATACCTCATATTAAGGACTGGAGGAGTATTCAACATGAAGATCTAAACACGTGGAGGTGGCCTTACATCTTATCAAAGAAAAGGTTGAAGAATGAATTTTATGTTTGACTTATCTCCCCACTAATCTTCAAGCTGTAGATGTGTTAACTAAAGGATTGCTCAAACCTACTTTTAAGAGTTGTATAAGGAAGTTGGGCATGATTAGCATCTATGATCCAACTTAAAGGGAAGTGAGGAAATATTATGCGTTGATTGTAAATATTAGTTATTATTAGCCTTTATCAGTATTGATTAGGATTGATTTGGCTTCGCTTATCAAGAAAAAAAAAAGGATTGATTTGGCTTTATTCTATCATTTATGAAGATTTATTCTCCCTTAATGTATATAGATAGGCCTTTGTATCTTAGTAATACATGAAATAAAAGAAACATTTTTTCTCTCAATTATCCTACATTAGAAGGTGATAATTGGCCTAAAGCAACAAAAGTTGAAATGGCCCTTAAGAAGAACAAAACATGGGATCTTTGGAAAGAAGCTTGTTGGATGCAAATGGGTCTTCACACCCAAATATAATTCTGATGGCACTTAAGAAGTGTGTAAAGCTCGGTTGGTTGCTAAAGTGTATACTCACACCCATGGGGTAGGGTTAAGAAACTTTTGCTACAGTTGCAAAGACGAATATCTTTCGCATCCTATTATCTTTGCATGCTAGTTAGGACTGGAAGATGCTACAATTTGACGTAAACAATCCATTTTTACATGGTGATTTAAAAAAGGGGATTTATATGAGGTTCTGCTTGTTTTCAACTCCCAACTTGCTCTAGGTAGAGTATGCAAACTTAGAAAGGCACTTGATTTAGAAGGTTTACAAAATCCATGGTTCACATGGGATACAAATAGAGACAGGGTGACCATACTTTTTTCTTACAATTCCAGATGACCTGAAAGCATTAATTCTCTACGAACACAGATGATGAAAGAATTTGCAATTAAGGATTTAGAAAGGCTCAAAATTATTTGGGCATTGAGTTTGCTCAACCCAAACATGGTATCTTTATATCTCAACAAAAGTATGTTCATGAACTCCTAGCTAAAACTTGAAAGCTGGGTTGCAAGTCAATGGATAAACCAATAGAACAAAAACACAAGCTTTTTTAGGTAGGGAAGCAAACTCCCTAATCAAAGTCTAATCAAAAGCCTCGTGAACCACCAAAAGACCCCTTTGTCAACAAGGAATCCTACCAAAAGCTTGTTGGTGAACTGATTTATTTAGCTCACTCGAGGCTAGTGTGTTGAGTCAACTTATGCATGATCCCAAAGAATCACATTTGAGGGTTGTACATCAACTACTACATTACTTGAAGGGCACTCTAGGCAAAGGGATTATGTCCAAAAGGAGGAAAAGATTGACAATTGACAGATATTCTCACAAAGGGGTTATCTAGTGAACATTTTCGAAACTTAGTTTCCAAGCTTGGAATGGATAATATACACTCTCCAACTTGAGAGTGAGTGTTAAATGGTGTAGCTAATAATATTAGTGGTTAGTAGTAGTTGATAGATAATAACGTAATGAGTAATGTTAATAGTAGTTGGTAGATAGAAGTTAGTACTCAAACATTTGATGGATCTGTAAAACGCTCCTTGTATAAATACGCATGTAATGAAGTCATCAGAAACATTTTTCCTCTTAACATTTTGCATATATTACAATCTTATCTCCTTGTGATATATTATTTATTATCTCAGATTTTATTTTTCACAATTATATGAGAGACTAGGGCTATTTGATTAGAATATTTTTCTCTGTCAAGGGAATGTAAAGAAAAAAGAAGAGAAACGGAATGAGGGAAAAGAAGAAAAAAAGAAGAGAGGGGATCTGAACAGTTCCTGTATATTCATTCAATCAACGTAGTATGTCATGCAACTATGGTATCACTTATAAAGGCAATATGTCAATATGTCATGACTAATTCTGCCTCCCTCTGGCTTATTGACTTATTAACCGGCTCACCATCCCCTTTTTATAGTTCTACAGCCTACATATCATTCTCCTCCCTCTCTTGTACAAGTATTAGGTTCTTATGAATAAAATTCAGAGCTTTTTTTCTGCCAAATATCTAAGAAAGCATAGATAAAATCAAGCAAAGTGTCTCTTGATGTGCATGAAAGCTTTGACAAGTATATGTCAAGTTTAGGATATGTTGATGTACGATAGGGTTGGTAATCCCAATGCCTTTGAGTTGTTAAGTCTAAAAGAATATGACGTGTGCAATTACAAAAAGGGTACATGTGATTTGTCCATGAAATTGAATAAATGTTAAATCAAAAAGTACATGTTTGAGAAGTTTTTGAGTGTCTGCTATTCAATGGGTCAAAAGAACTCAAAATTTCCTCGTTCTTGTTGCTGGAAATAGAGGAGAACTAGACCTTTAAAACAAGTTATAGACAACAACAACTGCTGCTGCTGCTGCTACTAATACAACAAAAGCCTTATCCCACTAAGTGGGATGCAACTTCTTAGAAACAAGTCCGCATTCCTGTTAAATGAAAATGTATAGCAAAAGTAACAAGTAGCAAATTTGAACCAAAACTCTGTCCAAAATTCTTAAACTATATCAGAACAGTCTCAAGAGAATGTAAGAAAAGTTCAAGAGAATCGGTACTTGTATGACGCTAATTCAATTCAAATGGACTTAAAATAATTTATACAAGGGAAAGAGCTATTTAAGGTATGATACTATACACTGAGGGTCAAGGAGATCCAAACCTGCTCATATACTACTAACATTGGCAAGACTGTAACTCATTTACAGACAATAATCAAGATTCGAAAAAATCTACCTGAAGTTGATCTCCTATCTTCGCGGCAGTCTGGCCAACACTTGAAATACGTGAATCCAACCTCGCAAAGCTATCAAACAAACCATCTACACCTTTCTCTAGCTGAAAAGGACATCAAGACATATGCCATACATTCAAGCAACATTGAGATTCAAACTTAGTAAATACACTAATACCAAACTCCATGATGTAGAACAACAAATGTATCATAACAAACCAACTTAAAAAGGTGAAAAAAGAAAGCAAATCCTAGATGTGACGGATACAGGGACCAAGATAATAAAGGATAATTATGGGTACGGTACTATTTTCCTAATCCTCCAACCACATTCAGCAGCTTTAAGGTTCCCCTTCCCCGGTGAATGCTTGAAATCCCAAATTCATATTAATTCACTTAGAAAAATATACAAAAAATCTATTCATATAAAATCACAACAATTAATGAAATGTCCCAAAAACCTAGCAATATAACTTAAAGCCTCTTAAATGTTATTTGAAGAGTATCGTAATTATTTTTAGAATATAGTATATAGATTAATATGCAATAAATGTATGTGTAATTTAAAATAAATACACACTGAGGCTGTGGGAGCGAGAGAATTCATATTACCCAGATTTGGAACATAAATAGTGGTAAAACTCTGCATACTCGATCCTCAATGTCTAAATCTCATGATAGACTAGAGGATTTGCACATTTTCCTTCCCTATGGATAAACCATATAAATTGACTTTTCAAGTAATACTGATATTATTGCCAATAAGCTTTTGCTCTTTCCAAATGACTGCTTTACATTCTTGATTCTGGGAAGTATAATAGAAGAATTTAAGCTTTTAATAACACAAAATAGCTGCAAACTAACCTCGAAAAGTGTCTTGCGATGCTTAGAATCTTGGACAGAAACATCTTTATTGAGATTATAGAGTCTCCCATCAATCTTGAAAATAAAAATGAGAATAGAAGTTATTCTTCAACATGAAACAACAGAAGCTCTTAGGCAAGTCAGAGTTAAACCTGTTTGCGCAGCTCAACCAACTCTTTACAAGAATCCTTGAACAGAGATAAGAGCTTCTCAACCTCTGGGAATAAAGGTGTCGAAAGCACTTGTGCATACTTTGCTGAATCAGATGGTGCTGACAGGTGTCCATTTGGCAAAGAATCACGCCCACCAATGTTACTATGTACTTCCAATGAATCTGCATCTTCTTCTTGGAAAGATGGAAGGAGTTCATTCACCAAGTTTCCAAATAATGCGTCAAATGAAAATTCTCCCTACACATTCGTAGTTCAAGACTTCAAGCTATTTACCAAACCAATATCCAGCCCAAGCAACCAAGTTAAAGAGACATATTTCAAACTAATATTCGGCAAGCTCCTACCATCTATGCCTTGAATGATACGGTTTGAAGCTTTACCTTAAAGTCATCGAAGTCCAGAATGAGAGGGAAAGAGGCGGCTGATGCAGATTCGGCCGTTCCACCGTTCTTGGTTTTATCTCTGGCCTCTCTCATCAGGCTGATGTCATGCAAATCAACTCAACATTACAATAAAGTCATCCAAGCAGCGTTTTCATTATCAGATCAACATGGTCCTCTCAAATTACATTATATCACGTACTAATGTAACCAAAAATTCCTTCAGGGAGTTGATTTTTAGTTCCGCAAACAAAGAATTTATCAAACTAGTGAAATCAAATCTTAAGTTTCATATGAAATACGAGGTAATGCACTACAAACAATTCAAGTCATGCATGAGCAAAATCAAAATGAGATATGATAAATATTAAATAATTCTCAGAACAAAGAAGCCCAGGAAATTAACGAGTTTCAGCAGCCAAGAAAAAACATGGTGAAGTTCACATAAATCATGTACAAGATTTTGCAGCAACAGAACCGTCAAGTCCGATCTCGAAGAGTAGCGAGGAAAGAGGGTTAGCTACACCTCTTAGGTGAAATACTCAAGGGGAGACCTTCTTCTTGGATGCTTTGCTATGCTGCGACTTGCAGAGACAGAATGGGTCCAACGAAAACTGGGTGCCCGAGAAATTTCTCAAATGGTGAATGATCTGGTCATATCACAGTCTTTTACAAAGGGACGCAGGTCCATCATTTTCTGTTTTTTTTCCACTTTTTCTATATGCTTCGGTGTCATATAGCGCTGAATTTATTTATTTTTCTTAAATTAAAGGAGCAAACACTATCGATATGAAATTATAGGTGGGATCATGACTTCCTACTTAAAGAGATCTCACGCCATTAGGCTATAAGATCTTTGATGGTAGTGCTAAATTTTAATATACGAATCACGACTACCATGGAAAAATGATATGCTCCCTCTGTGTTAAATTATTTTTATAAAAAATGATGAAATTGAGAGTATACAATATGATTCAAGTAAATACAATTCAGGTAACAAGAATACACAATACAATATAATAAAAATATGAAAAACATTTATTTTGATGACTATCTATATACATATAAATTGTCTAATAGACCTGAATTTAATATATGTGTGTGTTAATATGTTATGTTTATTTTAAATAATGTGTGTATTAAAAGAAAAAATTTTATATAGTTAAGGGTGAATATAGGCTAACTTGGTTAGGGTCTAACCTAACATATCCTATTTAACAAACAAGAGGCTCGGCTTGAAAGCCTTCATACCTGACATGTTTACATATTAAAAAACTATATAATTATGGTTATATTATATATATAATATCATATTTATATTTTTTATTCGTATATTCTAATTCAAAGGTACAATTAGTTTATTATTTTAGTATCCCTAGATATTATATATAATATTTATATTCATGACATAATTTACTACTCTATTTTAAAACATTTAACCTCTTCTATGGAAACCTACCCATCACTGCTATCTCTCCATGCCTTCCTATTCGGGAGGAGCGTGTCTGCGGCTATTATTATCTAGAAAATCTTATATTTCATCATATTTTTCTTATATATTTGTCAATTGTGAACTCAAATTATACATAAAGTTTATACATATAAAGAAAAATGTGATGTGATGAAAATACTTTGGAAATTTTCATATTTTGAGCTAAGTTTATAGAAGTTTTGATTAAATTGAAGAAATTAGAAAGCTCATAAACTCCTTCTCTTTGTAAGAGGATGAGAACAAGAAGTAGAAGCCTACATGAATCATTGGAAAAGGAGAAAAAAAGAACAAAAGTAAAAAGGGAAGATCAAAGAAGTAGCTTGAAAGTGCTCCCGTTGCTTTTGCTTTGCCACAGCAATGCAAAAAAAGGCATTTCTGACCACATTCATTGTTGCTACGCCACAACTAAGCAAAAGCGAAAACACCTCAAAAATAGGCCTTTTTGACCGCGTTCACTGTGGGTTCGCTATAGCTAAGCAAAAGCGAAGTTGCAATATTGATACTGTGTGTTTTGAAATAGTGACGATTCTGGTGGCTTTTTCACCTAAGAGGCCAATCGAAAATGAGTTATTTCGCATAGAGGAGAGGTCAAGAACACAAGGAGGCTACTTGGAAGAAAGCTCTTGGAGCTTTTGGAGGAGATTTTTGAAGAAATTCAAGAGTTTTCTTTACTTTTTTTTGTTTTTCCCTCTCTTCTTCCCATTTTGCTAATATGGATATGACTTGTGTCACACCCCACCGCCGTCTCACCCCACCGGGCCACAACGGTTGGTGCCCTCTCCCACCACGAGGTGCGGAGCAGGCTGGGTACACTTACATGGGACCCAGGACTCACAAGAGTCCCTCGCTCCCCAAGCGAGATTTTTCGCCTCCGTGGGAATCGAAGCCACTACCTGGGGGTAAGTAGCGCCTCAATTATTATCTTGTGCTTGATCACCACATGATCAGTTTAGTTCAATTGAATGATGCTTGAGAAAGCTATTTTGATTGTAGAACGTGAGAAACATAATGTTAGACTTGAAATTTATGGATTAAATGGATGATTTGTTATTCGAATAGAGATATATCTAACAACCTAACATAGCCTAATGAAGAATTGCTTTGGGAAAGATGATTTTCATTAATTATAGACAAGAGATTGAATATTGTTAACGAAGATTAAAAATCAATCTTAACTTGAGAGGGCTTGATTGATGATCTTAAAATCTTTGACTAGCATATGGACTCAAACAACTAGCATAAGAGAATCAATTGCTTAGTTTCATGAAATACAATGGAGAAGACTCATTGAACATTAAAGAAGACTCAATCCTATTATTAAGTAAGTAGTGAAGAAGGAGCTTCTTAAATGGCTCGATGCTGGCATTGCATACCCCATTTATGATAATTCTTGGGTGAACTCAATCCAATGCATCCCCAAAAAGGGTAGTATGACTGTAGTAGCTAACACCCAAAATGAACCCATTCTTACTCGCATTGTTACTGGGTGGAGGGCTTACATGGACTACCATATGCTCAATATGGCTACTCTCAAGGACCACTTTCCATTGCCTTTCATTGATCAGATGTTAGACAAACTAGTTGAAAGGGAGTTCTTTTGTTTTCTTGATGGTTATTCAGGGTACAATCAAATAGCAATTGCTCCAGAAGACCAAGAGAAGACTATATTTATGTGCCCTTATGGTATGTTCGCTTTCAAGCATATGCCCTTTGGACCAGCTATATTTCAACGGTGTATAGTGGCTATTTTTGCTCATATGATATAGCACACCATAGAAGTGTTCATGGATGACTTCACTGTGTTTGGTGATTCATATGAAAAGTGCTTAGCCAACTTATCTCGAGTCTTAAAGTGGTATAAAGACACTAATCTTGTGCTTAATTGGGAGAAGTGTCATTTTATGGTGAAAAAAGGCATTATGTTAGGCCATCGTGTCTCCAATAATGGTTTAGAAGTTGACTGAGCAAAGATAGAGGTTGTAATGCCCTAAATTGTGTATAAGGGCTAATGACTCCAAAAGTGACTGTAGTCTATGTTAAGCAAACACTTTCGGAGAATAAAGTGTGAATTATGACCTAAATTAGTAGCAGAGAGTGCCTAAACCCTGTATTTAACCTATGTGTCAAAGCCTAAATTGAATTAAAAGTAAGGGGGAGGGTACATGGCATGAGATAGTGGGGCTATATAATGTCTTCAGTGGTAATCCAGTCGAAATTGCCATAGTCAAGGGCAAAATGGGAAGAAAGAAATTCATCGGCCAATTAGTCAGTTATCGAATGGAAAATTCACCATCAACTAAAAGAGTAAGTGGTGTAACTAAATGATTAAGTGAGTTAGTTAGTGTAACCCTATGGAAAAAGAAGAAGAAAAGTCAGTTTTCACATGCAAAATTGGCAATTAAATATTATATTACAAGAAGATATTTTACAAGATCATCATCTTCTTTAAAGGGCCATGATTTACATATGACAAGCATAAAAAGCAAGAGAAATATATATTGGCTATTAAATATGACATATGGAGATAATTTGACCTAGTTAGCAAAATATGAAGACTTGGTCAACAATTGCAACTAAGTAGGGAGGAAAATATGATAATTCAAGAAACACCTTCATTTCCCTTTTCTCATGATAATTTCGGTCGACAAGGGAAATATTTGAGGAAAAGATGAGGCCATGTGGAATTAATTTGGCCAAGAAATTAAATAAGAGTTCATAAGATAAAAGCACATGGAAAATAACTAATAAAATATGGTAAATTAAGAGAGATAAAGAGGATATTTCAAGAGCTTTTCTCTTTCCATTTCAATATGCTTTTTGTCCAAATCATAAGGGAAAGAGAGAGTGAGAGTTTAATTAATACCATTCTTCACCTTTTCCTAAAGAAAAGTAGGTCAAAGGGTCAAAAGTATATCAAGAGAAAGGAAGAGACTTGTTAACACAACTCCCTCTCTTTAAGTCAATTATTTTGGCTATGTTATAAGAAGAGAGAGGAGTTTTGATTAATTGAATTCTCTCATCCTCTTATTCATCTAAAATGTCAGTCAAGACACCAAATCAAAGAAAGATAATTGGATTATAATATTTTCTCACCTTTTTGTTTCATTAGATAACCAAAGAGAAAGAGTGTGAGAGAGAATATTAAATTCACATATTTCCTCACTTTTCTAATAGGAAGGCCAGCCAAGCATCTAAGAGCAAGAGAGTAGGAGTAGATATTTAATTAAAACACTCTCTCACATCCTCATACAGCCACAAAGTCGGCCAAAGGAAGCAAGGAAAGAGAAAGTGAGTTTTGGAAGAACAAAAAGTAAGGTAAGGTGATTTTGTATGATTTTCACCTCCTTGACCTCATCTATAACTCAAATACCCTTCATAAACATTGTTCTTCTTTATGAGAGCTTCATTTCTATGGTTTTATAATTTTAAAAAGAGGTGTTTTGAGCCATCTTGTAAGAGCAAAAGTTGAAACTCAAAATGCAAAACTAGATTTTCTACCCGAACAAGATTCCAGTGAGATACCCTGATTGTGTGGTGTTTTTGGATAACCAAATGATGCTAAATGAAGGTGAAACTTTCCAGAATAAAAGTAGATATATTCATTTACATCATTTTGATTTGTACACTGGGAGTTATGAATTTTTGAATTTACATCATGAAAACTAAGTTGAATTCTGGCAATGTGCAATAAATGACAATTCTAGGAATATTGTGCATCCAACTGGCTGTGGGTAGTATTTTTCCTCGAAAATAGATTAAATAAGGGTCACATAGCCTTTAGAATCACTACAATTCAATATTTGTACATAAAGATATGATTTTTCAAGATGAGAGTATGAGAGAGGTAGAGAAAAGTCAAAACCCCCAATTGTTTAATGTTTTTTTCCTCTCTCCCTCCCTCCTTTTCGTTGGATGAAGCATGGGCTTAGAGAAGGAATCATCATTTCTTCTTCCTCACACACTCATCTCATCTCTCTCTTCACTCCATTTCTGCGCCATTTTTGAAGAAGCTAGGAGAAGGAAAAGCTTTCAAAAGGTAAGGGGAAATGCCCTCTATTGCTCAAACTTCCTTCTCTAATATTGATCCTTGAATGAAGAGCTTCATTGTGATGGTTGTAATGTGTTCATTGGTGTTAGTTGGTGACCTCAAGAGATTGTGAAAGTTGGAGAATTGAAAAGTCACTTTGAGAAAGTTAAAGAGGTAAGTGAAACCTATCTACCTATATAAGTTTTGTGCCATTTGAGGTAGCTTTGAATTTCTGGGATTTATTGGCCATTTTCGAAAATGAGTGTCATTGGTCATTTGGCATGTTAAAGGTATACAAATGGTATATTTGGAATGTGTATGGATAGATAGGATTGATTGGGAAAGAGATGAGTGAGATTGGAAAGTTTGGGAAGTTAGTGTTTAGTGTGGCCATGGACTAAAGCATGCTAATGTAGTGGAAATTAGGTTGTTTGAATGGTTTTATTGGATTCCTTGAGTGTTTTAGTGTAAGGAATAGGCTTGATTGTTGATTTTGGAGCCATTGGTCACTTTGGTAGAAAATTGGAAATGTTGCCATTGAAAGTCTATTCTGAGCAGTCTGTTTGTATTTGTGTTTTGAATGACCAAATGATTTCATAAAATTGTGAAACTTTCCAGTCTTAAAGTTCACATCCCAAGCTTCAAAATGGACCCATATTTTGTGCCATTTCGTTTAGTATTCTGGGAGATATGATTGTCCAAAGTTTGATGTTAAATCTGGGAACAATTCTGGAATAGTGTGGACATTTCTTAAATTCTGTATTTTTGTAGTGATTTCCAGTATTGGTCCATATTTTTCTAGTGAAGAGGACTAAAATATCTTTCAATGGGCTTTGGGATCACCTCATTTTGATTTTTCTACAATTAATTATGAATTTTCGAAGTTGCCTTAGCTGTAGCAGAAATTCTTGGCTGCAGCGCAAAAGTTTCTGTGAGTATTTTGGCCGCAGCCAGAAATTCTTGGCTGCAGCCAGAAACCTTCTGTGCGTGTTTTGGCCATAGCCAGAGGTTTCTTGGCTGCAGCCAACCCCCTGTTTTCAGCACCTTGGGATTTTGAAAAGTGATTTCCAACCTAGTACTTCCCAATCCTTCAGGGCCTTTATTAGAGCCAATTGTAGCTACTTAAGGGACTTTATTGATAACCAAATCTAAGTGTTGAAGAGTTAATTGAGTATTGGAATAGAGAATAATGCTTCATCCTTAATTATGACTTTAGGATTTGATATTTGCCTGGAGCGTAGAAGGCCTGTGTCTACTCAAGAA
This sequence comes from Inga leiocalycina, assembly GCA_963242795.1. Classification (NCBI taxonomy): domain Eukaryota; kingdom Viridiplantae; phylum Streptophyta; class Magnoliopsida; order Fabales; family Fabaceae; genus Inga; species Inga leiocalycina. The sequence continues at coordinate 78,384,087 of OY725323.1, forward strand.
TGGAAAGACCAAGGTAGTAACACTTTATCCTATATCATGTGTATTGCATCGCTTGTTTGCATTAGTCATTGAATACAGTGAAAGTGAAGGGGACGTGGCGAAAGGCCGGACTCGATTACAGTGAAAGTGAAGGGGACGTGGCGAAAGCCCGGACTCGATTACACTGAAAGTGAAGGGGACGTGGCTGAAGCCTGACCTCGTATATAGTGAAGGGAACGTGGCGAAAGCCCTGTCTCGAATATTGATTGCTGCATTGTGATATATGTGACTTGCTTTGTATATATGCATCATATAAATAAACTGTTGCTACTGGGATTCTCTAGAATCTCATTCTTTCCAAATAACATTTTTAGACAGGGCAAGTGGATCGAAAAGCAAGCAAGTGACAAAGGACGATTAGGACTGCCAGCAGTAGTCTTAGCTATATATTTTTGTTTTATATTGAACTGGTTATCATTTTGGATAAATGTATACATATTGAATAGAATTGTAGTGGTATAGTTTTGTGTAATCCCCGGGTATGGATACTGTAATATCCCAAAAAGTGATTAAGGGCTAATGACTTCAAAAGTGGATGTAATTATTGTTAAATAAACACTTTTAGAGAATGTGTAATGGGAATTTGGATATTTTAATGATTCCAATGGATTCCTTGTGAAAATTTATGTGGGAATGATGTTTGGTATGAAAATGGAACCATTGGAAGTAAAGATGCAAAATCTGAAATTCTGTCCAGTGAAACTCTATTCTGGGCAGTCTTCTCGTGTGGATGTTTTGATTAGGCAAATGATGTCATAAAATTATGAAACTTTCCAGTCTTAAAGTTCACCTCCCAAGCTTCAAAATGGACATATAATTTGTTCCATTTCGTTTTGGGAAATGGGAGATATGACTGTCCAAAGTTTGAGGTCGAAAATGGACTCTGTTTTGGGGCAATGATGAAATTTGTGTAATTCTGGAATTTTTTGGTGATTTATGGTAATGGATCATATTTTTCCTATAAATAGGACTTAAATATCTTTCATTTGGCTTTGGGATCACCTCATTTCAATATTTCTAGAATTAGTTATGATTTTTCAAAGTTAGGGCAGAAAATCTGCCAACAAATCCGAAAATGGAAAATTTGTGATGGTAACTTTGTAATTATGGGATAATTTGTGATCAGCCCATCTTGGCACAAAATTGGGCCCCTGGACGTGCATATGACTGACCAAGAAGAGGAAAGAGTGGTTGGAATTTAATTGGGCTTGTGAATCATTTATATGTACAAAAAGGATTTGTGTACATAAAGTGGATTTTTGGAAATTCCTAAATATGACATAAGCAAGCAATACCATGACATGAGCCTAATGTTATAAAACAATCACAACACCTTTTCCCTTCCATTTCCCGTCGTCTTTTCCAGCAGCACAAACGTGAGAGAGAGCTTGGAGAAAAGAGAGAAAAAGAGGAAGAAATCTCGCAAGGTAAGCCGATTTCTCCGACGATCTAGCTCCTAACGCGTATAACTCCGACTCTAAGCTACTCCTCTTTATTCTTTAAGGTTGTGGAGCTCAAAAATTTGGTGTTTCAAAGAGGCTAGGGTTCAGCCAAATTTGGGAAAAGCTAGTAGGAGCTTGAGGTAACTTCCAAACTTTCGTATATTGCTTATTCTGGCTGCTGTGGGCAATTTAATCGGTGAAATTTCGCCGGATTGCCATTGGTTTTAAAGTTTGGAAATGATGTGGCCTAGGGGTTATGCTGCCCAAATTGGGTCTTAATGTTAGTTGTAACCTAATGTAATGGTTAATAAAGTGGTTAGGAGTAGAAAGGAACGCGTTTACGGAGCCGAAATCGTAAAACCCCAATTTTCCCTGGAGAACTCATAAATTTCGGCCAGCCCTAGAAATGGGTCTTAGAGTTGGATTTTCAATGATTTGATGGTTCCATTGAGTTCAGGGGCGAAAATTAGGTGGGGTTACAGTTGGTCACTTTTTCAAAAAAGGCCGAGAAAGTATAATTACGGAAGCACCCCTAAAACCCTAAAAGTAGGGCTGCCAAGGGCAATTTCATAATTTGACATTGAATTTGATAATTCCGAGTTCGGAAATGGATTCCTTGGGCGAAAATATGTCAGGATAGCCCATGTCAAAATTTCAAGAAAAGTATAGCCGGACCGGGTACGGCGGGCCCAGGCCGGGTCCCCGGGGGTATTTTTGTAAATTTTCATTATAGACTCATATAACCCTAAGTAACACTATGGAAGTGTCTAAATAGTGCATTTGGAATTGTAGGATTCGATATTTGCCGCCCTCGTGAGCCAACTACGCCAGCGAACGTCAGAAAGGAACGAGGTAGTGACTTTTCTTTTGTACCATATATGATGCATTGTATGTGTGTTATATCGTTGATTTGTAATGAATTCGTATGCTGCGACATCTGTGGATTTGTGTTAGCACTGTCATTCCAATAGTCCCTGAGTAGCTAACAACGGTTCGGGTTAGGACGGTGTGCCTTCCCGGCGGAGAAAGGGGATGAGGATGAGGTGTGATATATGTGATTATGTGAGCCGAAAGGCTATTTGTGGAGGCCGACGGGCCATTTGTGAAAGCCGAATAGCTGTATGGGCTATAAGGCTATATGTATGCACTGCCACGCCAATAGTCCCTGAGTAGCTAACAACGGTTCGGGTTAGGCGGTGTGCCTTCCCGGCGGAGAAAGGGGATGAGGGTGGAGTGTGATTTGTGGTGCTGCTGCTGTATGATGATTGGCTTACATGCTGTGTGCTTATGTGTGGTATAAATGTTTTGTTACTACTGGGATTCTCTTGAATCTCATTCTTTCCTTTAACTAACCTTTCAGACAGGGCGAGTGGCTCTAAGGAGAAGCGTACGACCCGGAGCGGTTAGAATCCTGTAGGGACATTTATTTTGGTTATGTTGGTTAAACCTGTTGGACAGGGTGTCTGTATATTATGTTGGTTGTAAAGAATAGTTGAACGTAGTTGTGTAGTCCCCTATATGGAGGTTGTAAACCCTTTTTGGGTATGAACGGAACCCGAGGGTTGCCGGGATTGCTATTAGATATTCTGATATGAATGAATGTGAATTAACTGCACAGGTGATTATATTCGATAATTGAACTTGAGACCAGAATAGGAAAGAAGTTTTGAAAATTTTATAAAGTCCCTACTTCACAGGGAGTTCTAAATGAGTTTTGAACTATTCGACGGTCTCTAAACCAATTTAATTACGTAATATCGAATTATAATTACGCTATTTAAGGCAGGGGGTTACAGATACTGAGATGGGCAATGATGCTCTGTATAAACCTTTGGATTAATATTATTATCCGGGGTGAACGTCGGGAATTGTGCTTACTCTGATATTATATATGTAACAGACCAAACAGGCCAATTGTTTTATTAATGAAATGAATGGAGATCGATGTGTACAAGCATTTTAAAAATTTTTAAATTATTCCGGATCTCTTATTTGATTGTTAAACGTGTTTAAACGCTAATCCCAGCCTGATTATCGAAGGGGGTTACAAAAGTCACAAATGTTATTGCTACAATAGATGCTATTAAGATGCTTCTTTATGATTTTCTTATATGCTTTGTTATTATATATTATATAAGTGAATTGTTACTACTAAGATTTATATGAATCTCACACTTTCATATGACATTACCTACAGCTAGGGCCAGCGGATCGAAGGAGAAGCAAGTAACCAAGGGCAGCTAGCGCTCCCGGCTAGGAGATTAGGCTTTTGTGTTAGTTATCAACTTTAGGATGATTGTATATATTATAGATGATGTAAGCTTGTGAAGTTGTTATGTAATCCCCGATATAGGAACTGTAGTAGGCGAATATGCCTTGTAAACCCTTCATGTGATTGAATACAACCTGAGAGTCATCAGGAATTTTGTTATGCACTCTGATATTATGAATGGAACAAAACCGATCAGGCCAAATAGATTCGAAAGGTGGAAGTGACACTGTATTAAACAGTTTGTGAAAAGTTTTTGAAAATTCACTTTATTACAGGACCAAATCCTGTCTTGAAGTTAGGACTTTTAATAAATTTTGAATTAACCGTTGGTCTCTAATTTAACTTGATGCCATATTTTTGAACTCTAATCATTGCTTTTAAGGTAGGGGGTTACAGAGGTGATTGAACAACTTCTTCCACTTGCCAATGTTAAATGTGTACGAAGTTTTTTGGGCCATGCTAGATTCTATAGAAGGTTCATAAAGGATTTTTCCAGAATCACTAAGTTACTATGTGCTTTACTTGAGAAGGATACCGATTTCAAGTTTGATAATGCATGCTTGAAAGCATTTGAATAGTTGAAAAGAAGACTTGTAACTGCTCCATCATCGCGGCTCTGGATTAGTGTTTACCTTTTATAGTAATGTGTAATGCTAGTGATTGTGCCATAGGAGCTATACTTGGGCAGAAAAAGGATAAAGTCTTTCATCCTATTTACTATGCTAGCCAGACACTCGATGATGCTCAAGAAAACTACACTACCACTTAGAAAGAGCTTTTGGCTATAGTGTGTGTATTTGCCAAGTTTCAGCCTTACTTGATTTGTGCCATAGTGGTTATGCACACTAATCATTATGTACTAAGGTACCTCTATAGTAAGAAGGACTTTAAAGCAAGGTTGATTTGATGGGTTTTGCTTTTACAAGAATTTGATCTTGTGATTATTGATAGAAAAGACTCCGAAAATCAAGTTGCTGACCACTTATCTAGGTTGAGTATTGAAGCTCAACATGATGGAGATCTACCTATTCATGAAACTTTTCCAGACGGGCAACTCTTTTTAGTGAGTCATTATGAAACTCCTTAGTATGCCGACATAGTAAATTTAGTGGAATCATTTCGAGGACTTAAGCTATCACTAATGGAAGAAGTAAATACATGATGTCAAGTTCTATCATTGGGAAGAACTATTTTTATTTCATTATTGTGCTTATCAGTTAAGTAGAAGATATGTTCCAGAAAGTGAGAAACAAGATGTCTTGAAGTGGTGTCATTCCTCTGAATATGGAGGCCACTTTGGTGGTAACAAGACTGCTGCAAAATTCTTACAATCTGGATTTTTTTGCCATCCTTGTTTAAAGACTATTATGAATTTGCTCTGTCTTGTAACCGGTGTTAAAGGATTTGTAATATCTCTAAGAAAAATGAAATGCTAATTAACAGTATGTTGGAAGTGGAATTATTTGATATATGAGGAATTTACTTCATGGGACTTTTCCCAAGTCCTTCAACAATCAATACATTCTTGTAGCTGTGGATTATATGTCTAAATCAATTGAGGCCATTGCTTCTCTAACAAATGATGCTAAAGTAATGGTCAAATTCATGAAAAAGCATATTTCCACTCGCTTCGATGCTCTAAGGGCTGTTATTAATGATAGCGGCAACTACTTTTGTAACCATAAATTTAAATCTCTTTTTAAGAAGTATGGAGTGAAACACAAAGTGTCTTTAGCCTACCATCCTCAAACAAATGGTCAAGCTAAAATTTCCAATAGGGAAATCAAGAAAATACTTAAGAAAACTTTGAGTATCACTTGAAAGGATTGGTCTATGAAGTTAGATGATGCATTATGGGCCTATCGCATCACTTACAAGACACCTATTGGTATGTCTCCCTACTAGTTGGTTTTTGGGAAAGCTTGTTATTTTCCTTTAAAGTTGGAACACAGTGCCTATTGGGCTATTAAAAAGTTGAATTTTAATGAGAAAGAAGTAGGTGACATGAGGCTCTTGCAACTTAATGAGCTTGAAGAATTTCATTTTCATGCTTATGAAGTTCAAGGCTTTACAAGGAGAAAATAAAGTGGTGGCATGACAAGAAGATTGTCTCTAATTTCCCGTTTGGTACATTGGAAGAGTTTTTGATGGAATTAAAAGTAGAAATAAAAGTGGAAGTGGAGGTGGAAGTGGGGTTTAAAGTATGTTTGGTATGGGCATGGAAGTGGAGTATAAATTTTAATTAAAATTTATATTGATAATCGGAAAAACCTAAATACCCTTAATCAAGAAAAAAAAATCTCCCCTAATATTAACTAACAAAAATCAATGCCATCGGCCAAAAAGGCATCCACGACGGTAGCTCAACAGAAATTGACCACCACTATTGGCAGAGAAATCATACACAAACTTAACCATAAATCAATCTAAACAATACAGAGTATAAATCAAATCCAAACAAATATCAGAAATCAACTCAAACAAAAATGGAGATCGAGAAGTGAGGATATAAGCTTGAAGCTTATAGAGATCTAAATTTGACAGCGTCCTTTCCGAAGAGAGGGATATGAATTCAAAGCTTGAGGAAGAATCGCCATCCACCATTATCACAGATAACATTTAAGCTTCCAAATCGATGCCGAGAAGATACTATGCATAAGGTATCTAGAAGTAGAACTTATGAGAACGTAAGAGCAGCGTCATCCTACTTCCTCTATTGACGTAATCGTTGCCCATGATATCAAAAAATCCTCTTGGCAGAAAAGAAATTGCGAACAATGGTCGATGGAGGTAGCTGAAGATGACAGGCTGAAGAGGGAAGAAGATGAACCAAAAACCCAGATAAAAAATCATGAAGAATGGTCGAAAAAGGTAGCCGAAGATGACAGGTTGAAGAGGGAAAGGGAGATGGAGCTTGCAGAAGAAGACAGAGGGTAGCTACTATCGCTTTTGTGGTGGAAGATCATAGTTGCCGATGGAGGGAAGAAGAAAGGGTTGAAGGGTAGTGGGGGAAATATCCATCGTCGCGGTTGCTGTACTTTTCGTCATTAGGGCTCCCGTCACTATAAAAGAGAGGGAGGTGGCTATCGAGTTTAGAAGTGAAGAAAGATGACATAGGGTCATATGGGCAAAAAGGTTAATTGGCAAAATGCATAAGGGTATAGTAGTCAACAATTTTCACTTGCATGGAATCCACCCCACTTCTATAAGTCTAGCCAAGGAAGTGACTTCCATCATTTTGATGGAATTGAGTTCCATCATGGAAGTGAATTCCAGCCTACCAAACAAACCACTTTTAGGATTCTACTTCCACTTCCACTTCTTATAGCTCAATTCCAATGTACCAAACGAGGCATAAGTCTTTTGAGCTGGGTCAACAAGTGCTTTTATATAACTCTAAGTTGAAGATTTTTTGGGGAAAGTTAAAGTCTATATGGTCTAGACCTTTCATTGTGGTTCAAGTCTTTGACAAAAGTATTGTGGAGCTAGAAGGACAAGATAGTGAGAGATTCAAGGTTAATGGACAACAGTTAAATCACTATTGGGGTGGTACGATAGAGAAGCAAACCATCACTCTACCCCTCATTGATTCTACTTGACAAAGTGAAGAGTCAGACTAAAGACTATAACTCAAGCGCTTCTTGGGAGGCAACCCAAGTTCTCAACACTTTATCTTTTCATTTTCCTTTGATTTTTGTGTGTTTTAGTAGATTTACATTTGGTTTTACCTTTTTGTAGGTAATAAAGGTTTTCCCTATGGCTGAACCATTTTAATTGCATTGGATTGGTGCTACAATGGGCATTTTGATGCAAGGAGTTGGAACTATAAAGGGGAGTAGAACTTTGCATTTGACACTAATTACTTAAGTAGTATTGTTGGTACTTTACTGATTACTTGTTGGATGAATGTGAATTAGGATGGAATTTGCATGTTGTGACTTTAGCTTTAAAATTGATAATCTTTGCTTGACTATGTTTGAGTAGTACATAATGGAGATTCCTATGCTTTTTGATGGGATTAAATGGCATGTGATGAGATTTGGGTGCTGCTTATGGAATTTGGGTGAGTTAGGATGATTTGGGACTCTTATTTTGTTGTTATATTTTTTTCCTGTTATGCTGTCATCCTTTACTGTTGCTGCAAATGTTGTGTTTTTTGGTGAGTTATTGTGTGTATGTGGTTGCTGCTGCTTTGCTATGGCATACTAAAGGCAAAAGCAACCCATTTTTCCATGTTTTTGTCTAATTTTTCAATTTTTGCCTTTACTTCTCTATAGCATAGCAAAAGTGAAGACCTCCATTTTTTCACCCCTTTTGACCAGTTTTTCTTGTGTTTGCCTTTGCTTTGACGTAGCAAATCAAAGGTAAATTCCTATTATTTTTAACCCTTTTTGTGCAGTAAGGCATCGACACCAAAGAACAAAAATATATCTATAATAAAATAATATGTTGTTTTAAAAAAATTAAATATGAAATAAAATGTTTTAAAATAAAAAAATCTAAATTACCATCTTACCCTTATTTTTCTTTTCTTTTCCATCTTTACCCTTATGAACGTACCCTATATTTGGTCCTAATATAGTTTTTAAATTCAAAACTTCCTCCTCTTTTGTAAATTCCCTCTTATCCTAAACCCTAATTCCTTCCCTTCCTTTCTCATTCTCTCATTACCAACTGTCCTTCCACCATTTCTCACCCTACCTCTCTTTTGTCCTTCCATTCCTTTCCCCTTTTAAATTTCTCACCGTTCCCTTTAGCTCACCACTGTCCACTATTCCCCCCAGCTCTACCGTCCTTCACCATCAATCCATCAACACACGTTAATTACTTAACCCCAATTAAACCAGCTTCTCTCTCCCATCAGTAAGCTTCATCACTATCCACGAATTCACTCATCGTTGACCCAGCCCCTCCATTACTACCATCGACCCCACAGACCATTATCGGCCCACCATCGACTCCTCCATAGTCATTAACACCCACAGCTACTCCTTCTACAGCTTATCGTAACTCATCTGACCCACAGCCCTCCACGGTCACCTACCGACCTTCACCGTCATTCACCTCCGGCCCTTACCATCGAAAACCCAGTTTTCCCTGTCTTCCCCCTTCATACTTTCTCCATCACCGCTACCCTTTGATTCCTCTATTTCGGTCTCAGTTTCATCTTTCTAATTAATAGCTTCACCTTCTTCTCCTAATTTTGACACTTGTTTGTCTCTACTATAAGCTCGATTTAACTGCATTTGGGTAAGTTTAAGTTGTTCTCATTGGTGTATCATGTTCTATGCAGCCTTAGAGTTCTTCCACCTTTAACTTTAAGGTAATTGCTTAAACTTAGTTACATATTTCTTTTGGGAAGTCTGTTCAAGATTAGCTATGTGGATATTAGGCTCTATTTTAAGAAATGCTTGTGTTTTAGGACTAAACAGTTGGAGAGAGTACTAGAATTAGCTAATTTGTAACCTGACTAATGTTTTCTGCCTTGTCAATTCTTGTAGAAACCTAAGGCAATTTGATGCACTTAAGCTTGAATTGAGGTGGTTAGTTTGAGTTAGATTGCTTATAGGAAGTGTAATTAGTGGTGTTTGGGTTTGCACAAATAGATGGCAAAAGTTGATGAGAATTAGAACTTTAATGTCTTTGATGGCTAGCCCTTTGTGAATTCCTTTTGACAAATTACTCTTTGATCATGTTTTGCTGTATTAAGTATTTGCACTAAATTTTGTTTTTATATCAGTCTGGATTTTGAGACATTAGTACTGATATATCTTTTGTGCATAATGAAAAGTGGTTTGAGAGCCTCTTAAACATACTTGTTAATCAATCTTGTGAGGTCTCCTTTTGACCATATTACTACTCTTTGATCATATTTTGCTAAATTTAGTTCTTGTTGTGATGTTGCAAAATAACTGCTTATTTTTCATGGTGTTTTAAATAGTTGTAAAGCATTGAATTGTTTTCATTGCTTACTGATTTGCAATCAAAAAAGACCATAGCAGGAGGTCTATGTTTTGCACTAAAATTTGTTTGTAAGAACTAAATTTTACTTTTTCTTAATGCTTTCAAAATTCATAGTTCCACCTTACATGACTTCAAGAGTATATTGTTTGATATTGAATTTGCTAGCTAGAAAGTGAATCCTTTTACTCTCAATAGATGACACTTCTGTTAAAGGTGAATTTTAGGTTTGAGGGAATGTTGAGAGCTGAAAAATTGGCAGCAAGGATAGGTATAGCATTGGAATTATGAATTGCCTTGTTTACGTTCTTAGAAAGCTTCAAGTTTGGGGGAACTTTTTCTTTTTAGAGCTAGTGTATATCTTTTTCTTTTCTTGTTTTAATTATGGATTGTTTTTTGTTTTGGTGTGTGTTTTTCTTTGGTTTTGTTTTTGTGCAGATAATAACCAAGCACAAAGCTGCTTATTCTTTTTGCTTGATTGTGTTTTCCATGGCATCTTTTAAGTGTAGGAATTAGAGTTAGCATTTTTGTATAGTTCAACCTATGTTTGTGTGAATATGCTACTATCTTGTGATATTAGCTACTGATGGCTAACAATTGTTTTGTGTGCTAACTCTATCATTGTCAATAGCTGACTATATGATAGCTTTCAATGCTGGTACTGATGCCTTTTCTCTAACTTAATGATTGTTGCATTTGTGCATGTTACTGTTGGATACGCTATTGATAATGCTGTGAATATTACTGGTAAATGTGTGCAGGTTTGAGTGTTGTTTGCATATAAGTTTGTGAATGTTGATCTTTCCTTCAACTTAAGTTGATAATGAGGACTCTGTTGATTTTAAGTTTGGGGGAGGAAAATTATGAGAATTTTGAATTTTGAATAGTAATAATGAGTATATAGGAATATACAAGGTGAAATATATGAAATTTCACAAGAATGGTGGTGGTTCTAGTGGAATAGAATCAAAATCTCCTTATTTCATTGAAAATCAATTCACCCACATTCCTTTGTTGCCTGGCTAGAAACAAAGCAATCAAATAGTAATTCCTATGGGAAAAATGTGTGAATTTTTTGGATTTATAGATGATGCTTCGAGTGTAGATATAGAAAAGGACTTGGTAAGAATCTGGCATAGTAGCAGGCTTAAAATTCAAGGGTCCTATTGGTTGTCCCGGTCTTAGCAATTGGTAGGCTTTAACAGGTGTGAATTCTTGATCTGGATCAGATGGTGGTATGATATAGCTAAGAATTGTATTGATAATGGAGGGGGTAATCATCACAGGTTGGGCTCTAATAGTAGTAACAATCTCTTCCTCTGTTAGTTCACCAGTTTCAGATGTTTTAATCTTCACTTTCATGTTGTAATAGAAGTTTCTAACAACTGAGGGTGAATATGGTAGGTGTTCAATTAGCCATGGTTGATAAAAGTCTAGGCATGGTCTAAGGTTTAAGCCATAATGATCATTCAGATAGTCCGGGTCTACATATACCACTAGACAAAAACTACGGCTAGAGAATTCAGTATCATATACCTTTTGGTTGAATGGTTTCAATTCCTAGGTATTGAAATTTTCTGGAGGGACAAGATTAAGTTATTCTTCCTCTGGTGCTTGAGAGCATGATGGTGCTCTTGACTGTGAGCCAATGTACCTAGACTGTCTAGGAACATGATGTGATGTAGAGGCACCAGCTTGGGAGGCAATCTTGCCAACCAAGGCATCCAACTTAGACTGTTCTATTGCTTCCTCGAGTTGGTTGTCATAGGTACTATATGAGGATGATTGTTGTAGGACTTATGCTGCCTTCTTCTTCCCTCTTCCTTACAAATCCTTTGTTTTAGACCAAGTTACAATCAATTCCTTAATAGTCACTCCCTTAGTTTTCTTCAGAAGAGGTTGAACATCCTTTACTTTCAGTCTAGGATGCTTCTTTCTTACAATAGTCACCTTTTCTTAGTGACAGTAGGCTTAAAAGGAGGAGGAGGAGTGGGTGTTGAAGATGGAGTCGAAGTTGGAGTTGTCGTTGGTGTCGCCATCGGAGTCAGAATCTCATTGGACTGAGAAGAAGATGAATGGGAGGATGATGATGATGATAAAGAAGAGTCCTCAGTGACCGAGGCACTTTGGTACAAACCATTATGAATAATCAGTATGAGACGAAGAAATAGAGGGTTTTTGAAAATTTATGAGTTGCAGTTATTTAGGGCTCAGAGAAGAATTTAAAGCAAAAAATCTGACGTTTGGAGTGGATTGGATGGTTGTAACAGGTGATTGATAGTAGTGGAGGTATCGATTAAGTGAGTGACGGTTGAGCTTGAGCAGATGTTCACTTTCGAGTGAAGAAACTCTTGGGTGAAAGTGAACAAGTATGCCTTTTGAGCTTTTAGACTTACTAATATAAACCCCTGATACTCGAGTTTTGCCCAAGAACTCGAGTGCATTTGCACTCAAGTGTGACATATGCAATTGAGTGCTGCGAAAAAATTTCAAAAAAATTGTAATTACGTACTTGGTTTAAGTGTAGCTTGTAGACACCCAAGTTTATTTTCCATCCTCATATGTCTTTGTACTTAAGTCCTCTAAGATCACTTGAGTAAACTATGCTTTTGTCTCAAGTTGTTTGCAGTGTTCTTTCTGAACTCGAGTGTTCTTATTGCAGTTTCAAGTGTGTACTTGAGTGTTACCTTTATACTCGAGTGTGTGACAAAACTTTTGTTGGACTCAAGTGTTCATTTAGAGTTTATGTACTCTCTATTAATCCTTTTTGTACAAACTAAAAGCAGAGTATATGATTCTCAAGTTTGAACTCGAGTGTTCAATGTGCACTCAAGTTTCATGCCTTGCATACGAGTGTTCACCTAGCACTTGAGTATGATACCAAGTGTTCATGTAACCTATGTTTAACATTGTTTTAGTGATTGTAAACATAACATTCTTACAAAACAAACTTCTACATACTTCGATGCCTATGTTAATATAGTAATCATAACATGTACGTAAACATATACTAAACATAATTAATAACAAGAAAATCTTACAATTCATTAGGATTAACCATTCCTAATTCTCTCCATATATATAAAAATTGATCTTTAGCTACTGGCTTTGTGAATATATCAACAAGTTAAAGATGCGTAGGAATGAATTCAACTTTGACATCCTTCTTTTGGACATAATCACGAATGAAGTGATGTCTAATGTCTATGTGCTTGGTTCTTGGCCAATCTTATAGTTTTGGTATTGTCGCAGTACATAGGTATCTCTTTTAGGTAGATTCCCAAGTCTTGAATTTGTTGCTTTAGCCATAATACTTGAGAACAGTAACTTGCTGCAGCTATGTATTTAGCTTCAGTAGAGGATAACAAACCGTGGTATACTTCCTGCTGAACTATAATAGCAGAGAGCCTTCAAGAAATTTATATTGTCCGCTTGTGCTCTTTTTGTTAGTTTTATATCCTCCATGATCTAAATCTGAATAGGCCATCAAGATTTATTTCCTCCTTTCGGGTACTATAGGCCAAGTTCTGCAGTATCTCCCAATACCTGAAGATTCTCTTCACGGTTTATGCATGATATACCTTAGGACCATATTGATACCTTACACACATACCAATACTGAATTGTATATCTGGCCTTCTTGCTGTTAGATATAGTAACGAACTGATCATTCCTCTATATTTGATAATGTTGAAATCAGGGTTATTCATGTTGGCATCTAGTAGTGTGGTAATACTCATTGGAGTGTCAACTTCTTTGGCATTTTCCATTCCGTACTTCTTCAATGACTCCTTTAAATATTTGGTCTAGGATATGAATATCTCATTCTTCCATTGCTTGATTTGAAGTCCAAGAAAGAAGTTTAGTTCACCCATAATAGACATTTCAAGTTCTCCCTCCAGAATCTTTGAAGTGTCGTATCCACTTTTCCTCTGACAAAGTTTTGATCAAGAAGGAATTTGCTTAGTCTTTTGTACCAAGCTCTCAGTACTCTTTTCAAACCATATAAAGCTTTCTTAAGTTTGAAAATATGACTAGATTTTATGTCATATTCAAAACCAGGAGGTTGTTCTACATAAACTTGCTCCATATATAACCATTTAGAAAAGCTCTCTTCATATCCATTTGATAAAGTTTAAAACCTTTAGTGCATGCAAAGGTTGAGAGTACTCTTATAGCATATGTTTCCTCATAATCAATACATTTTTCTTGATTATAGCTTTTGGCAATTAATCTTGCCTTGTTTCTCACAAAGATTGTAGATTTATTAAGTTTGTTTTTGAAAACCTATTTGGTTCCTATGACCGAGTGATCTTTAGGTTGAGGTACCAAATCCTAAGATTGATATCTTTGAAATTGGTTTAACTCTTCTTACATAGCAATTACCCAATCATTATCAGATAGTGCTTTTTTAATACTAGAAGGCTCAATTTCAAAAATAAATGCAGAAAATATAACTTCATTAAGAATTCTATTTTTGGTTTTGAAATTTTCATGAACATCTCCAATCACTTGGTCAATTGGATGATCTTTCATATGTCTCTATGCTCTTGGCTGAAAATCAAAATGTGTAGCTGCTGATATGGGCCTTGGCCACGGCTAAAAAGGTTTTGTAAGGTGCTTGGCTGTGGCCAAGCTGCTTGAGTTTCCTTGGCCATAGCTAAGCCTCTTGATGAGGTCTTGGTCGCGGCCAAACTTCTGAATTTTAGTTTTGCTCCCGCTAAAGTTTGTTTTCATCACTTCTTGCTTTTCCATGGCATGGTTGATTACTGAAACTCTATTTCACCTTCCTTTCATTGAATTGTGCTTTCCTTGTCTCCAACTGTGACTGAAATGTGGTCCTATAAACACAAAGAGCTCCGTAAAAGCCAATAGTTGATAAACATAACAAGATTTTCATACATGCTCATAACATTTATGCTCGTTTTATGGCAAATATGCATCAGGTGTAATATCCTGGATTGTAACCAAGGATTACTAACTTCAAAGTGATGTAATTAATATTAATTGAACACTTTTGAAGTGTATAATGTGAATTGTGACGTAGACGCATGTGATGATGGTTTAGTATATGTTATGTCAATCAGGGGTAAAATGATAAATTTATCAACCGATTGGTCAGTTATTGGAGAGGAAACTCATTGGTAATTGATATCAATGGCTAAGATTGAATAAGCAAAGGGGTGGGATTGTGTGTGCATGTGCTTATGTGAGTTATTAGAAGGAGGAACAAGATGTTGACACATGTCAACACAAGAGCCATGGATTGTGGTCCAAGAGTCAACAATTGCAACTCTCTCTTCCCTCCTCTATTTCAAGTCGGCCAAAGGCCTAATTGCACCACAAAAATCTGATTTCTCTATCACCTCTCTCCTCTCCTCTATTTTCGTCAAGATCAAGCAAGAAAGAGAAAGAAGAAGCTTGAGTTTTAGGTAAGGTTTTGTCCCTAAATGCTCAACTCACCTTTATTAATATTGTTCAAGGGGTTGAGAGCTTTATTCCTATGGTTTCATATTTTTGATTAGTGGAGTTTGACAACTTGTGGGGATTTGAAAGTTGGAGAATCAAAGAAATGGCTTTGGGAAGAAGTTGAAGTGAGTATTTGATACCTTTTGGTATAATTGTTGTGGTCATTGGTTTGGTTTTAGGAATTTCGAATTTTTGCCCTGATTTTGGTCTAATTTGAATGCTTGAATTGGTTAGTGTGTTGTGTAGAATGTGGTGTTAAATTGTGTCTTTGTGCCATTGGAGTTTATTAGGAATTTTTGGAATGGAAGGAATTGCATTGTTGTGGATTGTGTGTATATTGTGTTGACATGTAAAGATTTTGGTGGAACATGTCTATGTGGATGGAATTTGATTGTTTTGATGGCTCCAATGGATTCCTTAGGCAAAATTGGTGTGGGAATGGTGTTTCATGTGAAAATGGGAACCATTGGAAGCAATTGTGAAAAACTGAAAATCTGTCCATTGAAGGTCTGTGTTGGGCAGTCTTTTTGTGTAGGCGTTTTGAATAGGCTAATGATGTCATAAAATTATCAAACTTTCTAGTTTTAAAGTTCACTTCCCAAGCTTCAAAATGGACATATAATTGGTATCATTTTGTTTTGTGCACTGTGAGTTATGGTTGTCCAAAGTTTGGGATGGAAATTGAACTCTGTTGTGGGACAATGGTGAGTTTTGTGTGATTCTGTACTTTTGTGGTGATTTCCAGTAATGGCCAATATTTTTCCTAGAAAGAGGACTTAAATAGCTTTCATTTGGCTTTGAAATCACCTTATTTCGATTTTTCTTGAATTAGTTATGATTTTTGGAAGTTCAGCCAAGAAACAGAATTTTCTTGGCCGCGGCTAGAAGATTGTGGGCTGCGGCCCAAATGTTTCTAACCTCTTTTTGGCCACGGCGTGCAGATTTGTGGGCCGCGGCCAACCCCCAAAAATCAGTGTTTTGCACTTTTGAAAGGTGGTTTTTGGTATAGCCTTTCCCAACCCTTTAGGCATATGTTTAGACCTAAAATAGTCACCTAAAGAGTTCAAATGATAACCAACTTAAAGTATTATAGAGATAAGAACTTGGGAAAGAGATTGACGGGTTGTCCCTAACTTGGTTTACAGGATTTGATATTTGCCGTCCTCGTGAGCCCGTTGTGCCAAGAAACGTCAGGAAAGGATCAGGTTGTAATATCCCAAAAAGTGATTAAGGGCTAATGACTTCAAAAGTGGATGTAATTATTGTTGAATAAACACTTTTGAAGAATGTGTGATTGGAATTTGGATATTTTAATGATTCCAATGGATTCCTTGTGAAAATTTATGTGAGAATGATGTTTGGTATGAAAATGGAACCAATGGAAGCAAAGATGCAAAATCTAAAGTTCTGTCCAGTGAAATTCTATTCTGGGCAGTCCGTTTGTGTGAACGTTTTTAATGACCAAATGGTATCTAAAAATTATGAAATGTTCCAGTCTTATAGTTCACATCTCAAGCTTCAAAATGGACATATAGTTTGTTCCATTTCGTTTTGTGAACCAGGAGATATAACTGTCCAAAGTTTGGGATGGAAACTGAACTCTGTTTTGGGGCAGTTATGAGTTTTATGTAATTCTGGAATTGTGTGGTGATTTTTATTAATGGCCAATATTTTTCCTATGAAGAGGACTTAAATATCTTTCATTTGGATTTGGAATCACCTCATTTCGATTTTTCTAGAATTAGTTATGATTTTTCAAAGTTTGGACAGAAAATCTGCCAGAAAATCCGAAAATGGGAATTATGACATCATCTCATTAAAAGATGATGTCAGCATGGATTATTAATCAAATTGCTCATCTTCTTCAGCCATTTCACGCCATTTCCAGCTGAAGATAGTGAGAGAAAGTTGAGAGCTCTTAGAGAGAGAAAGAGGAGAAATCTCGCAAGGTAAGCCGATTTCTCTGACGATTTAGCTTCTAACGCGTGTAACTCCGATCCTAAGCTACTCCTCTTTATTCTTTAAGGTTGTGAAGCTCAAAATTTGGTGTTTCAAAGAGGCTAGGGTTCAGCCAAGTTTGGGAAAAGCGAGAGGGAGCTTGAGGTAACTTCCAAACTTTCGTATATTGCTTATTCTGGCTGCTGTGGGCAATTTAATCGGTGAAATTTCGCCGGATTGCCATTGGTTTTAAAGTTTGGAAATTGAGTTTCCTAGGGGTTATGCTGCCCAAATTGGGTCTTAATGTTAGTTGTAACCTAATGTAATGGTTAATAAAGTGGTTAGGAGTAGAAAGGAACGCGTTTACGGAGCCAAAATCGTAAAACCCCAATTTTTCCCGGAGAACATGTATATTTCGGCCAAGGCTGTAAATGGGTCTTAGAGTTGGATTTTCAATGATTTGATGATTTCATTGGATTCAGTGGGCGAAAATAGGTGGGGTTATAGTTGGGCACTTTTTCAAAAAAGGCCGAGAAAGCAAATTACGGAAACACCCCTAAAACCCTAAAAGTAGGGCTGCCAAGGGCAATTTCGTAATTTGATATTGAATTTGATAATTCTGAGTACGGAAATGGATTCCTTGGGCGGAAATATGTTAGGATAGCCTATATTAGAATTTCGAGAAAAGTGCAACCGGTCCGGGTATGGCGGGCTCAGGCCGGGTCCCCGGGGGTATTTTTGTAAATTTTCATTATAGACTCATATAACCCTAAGTAACACTATGGAAGTGTCTAAATAGTGCATTTGGAATTGTAGGATTCGATATTTGCCGCCCTCGTGAGCCAACTACGCCAGCGAACGTCAGAAAGGAACGAGGTAGTGACTTTTCTTTTGTACCATATATGATGCATTGTATGTGTGTTATATCGTTGATTTGTAATGAATTCGTATGCTGCGACATCTGTGGATTTGTGTTAGCACTGTCATTCCAATAGTCCCTGAGTAGCTAACAACGGTTCGGGTTAGGACGGTGTGCCTTCCCGGCGGAGAAAGGGGATGAGGATGAGGTGTGATATATGTGATTATGTGAGCCGAAAGGCTATTTGTGGAGGCCGACGGGCCATTTGTGAAAGCCGAATAGCTGTATGGGCTATAAGGCTATATGTATGCACTGCCACGCCAATAGTCCCTGAGTAGCTAACAACGGTTCGGGTTAGGCGGTGTGCCTTCCCGGCGGAGAAAGGGGATGAGGGTGGAGTGTGATTTGTGGTGCTGCTGCTGTATGATGATTGGCTTACATGCTGTGTGCTTATGTGTGGTATAAATGTTTTGTTACTACTGGGATTCTCTTGAATCTCATTCTTTCCTTTAACTAACCTTTCAGACAGGGCGAGTGGCTCTAAGGAGAAGCGTACGACCCGGAGCGGTTAGAATCCTGTAGGGACATCTATTTTGGTTATGTTGGTTAAACCTGTTGGACAGGGTGTCTGTATATTATGTTGGTTGTAAAGAATAGTTGAACGTAGTTGTGTAGTCCCCTATATGGAGGTTGTAAACCCTTTTTGTGTATGAATGGAACCCGGGGGTTGCCGGGATTGCTATTAGATATTCTGATATGAATGAATGTGAATTAACTGCACAGGTGATTATATTCGATAATTGAACTTGAGACCGGAATAGGAAAGAAGTTTTGAAAATTTTATAAAGTCCCTACTTCACAGGGAGTTCTAAATGAGTTTTGAACTATTCGACGGTCTCTAAACCAATTTAATTATGTAATATCGAATTATAATTACGCTATTTAAGGCAGGGGGTTACACAGGTAGTGACTCTCTCTCTCTCTTATACTTTGTGTAATGCACCGTATGTGTGTTGTATCACTGTGTTATGATGATTTCTGATGATGCTGCGGTTACAGCTGGTAATAGCTGTCGTTTACAGCGCAAGCTGTAGTTATTGTGATTACAGCGTAAGCTGTCGTGATGGTGATTACAGCAAGAGCTTTTGTATTGTGTATATAGCCGTGAGTGCTGTCGTTTGTGGTGAAAACCATGTATCTTTAAGATTGTTGCTACTGTTTCTGTTTGTGATTTATGTACATGCTTTGTGTTTATACATTGTGTGAGTGGTTTGTTACTACTGAGATTCTCTCGAATCTTATTCTTTCCTATGCTAACATTTCAGAAGGGCGTGTGGCTCAAAAGAGAAGAGGCCAACCCGGAGCAATTAGGGCTTTTAGGGGTATATTTGATCTTGGAGATGTTGGTTATTTATTTTGAACTCGGGATTAGTGTATATTTTGAAATAGGAATATTATATTCGATTTTGGTTGTGTAATCCCCTAGTTGATACTTATAAACCCTCAGGTTATATATGTATAGAACCCGGGAGTTGCCGGGGCGATGGTTATACACTCTGATATGATTGAATATATATTAACTGCACAGGTAATTATATTCGAATATTGAAATTGAGACCAAGATGGGAAAAAGATTTTTGAAAGATTTTGTGAAAATTTTACTGTAAGACAGAAAGTTTAAAATGAGGTTAAAGCATCCAATGGTCTCTAATCCGATTTAAATATGAGTTATCAAATTATAATTACGTGTTTAAAGTCAGGGGGTTACATCAGGCACATTTCCTTCACTTTTGAACTCCTAGATATTCATTCTTTTCACCAAAATGTGTGAGAAATTAAGGGAAATGTGCAAGTTTGATAAGAATTTCATGAGATTAACACACGCCCAAACTTAAACTTTTGCTCATCCTTGAGTAAAATCAGTTAAGTGAATAAGGAGTTAGAGTAATTAATCCCAGACTTAGTACTTATGCATGATAATTTCCTTATTGGTTGCTCAAGATGTAATTTTCAATGGGAAAAAAAACAAAATATAAAGGAATGCATGGTTTACAATTTAAAGACGAACTTCCAAACATTTTCCAAAATTTGTGTGTGTGAGGAGAGTTGGATAATCATTTTCTTGCAGTTATTAAGATCAAATGCAACACTTCAATATATATAAAACAACCTCAATATCCAAGCTTTATCCTTTTGCATTCTCCTCTCTATTCACTTATAGATCATTCCACACAATTTTAAAATCAATGGGACTTCATGGGCTTGTAATTTGGCCAATGGTTAAGCTCATTAGAAGAATGGGAAAATGGAAGATTCAAATCTCTTAAGATAAATGACACTATGTAATTCCTCTCTTTGTACTATATGAACTTTTCTTTCAAGAAGCTTAAACACTCTCCCAAACTTATCTCAAATTGGTGTCTTTATACTCTAATTTTTATTGGATTTGCTACTTCTTTTTCTTGAATATAACTTGGGAGTACAGACTACTCGAGAACATGCATCACATTTGTTATACCCATCTCAACAATAAAATATATCTTCTAACCAACAAACTAATCCTTACTACCACTAATAATCACCAAATCTTCATTTATCTCAAGATAAGGGTAATTCATGGTTTTTCAGGCTATAAAGGTTAAGGCCTGATGTGGGTCTTTGACATTCCATCAGGAAAATTTTTTTATATTTATATGGCTCAAATGGGGTGTAAATGGTTCTGATGTCGATGGTTGGCTTAAAATGCACAAACATATTTAAAAGAATGCCCAAATCATTTTTCAAAAATATGTGATATTGCTAATCCATTTCAAAAAATTATAAAGCAAATTCAAAAGTCCTCCATTGAGAAAAGATTATACACATCAATTTTCTCTAAAGTCTCCTAACAAAAGCATTCAAATTATTTCCAACCCTTGTGCGTAATGCTTATTCCGAAAATTATTAGGAAGTAAGTTTTAAGGAAGATGTACCATAAGGTTGACCAAGGTTTGGTTGGGTCTGAGAGAGTTCACCAAGAATATCAAAGGTTGGGTCATCAGAGGGATGTTGGGTGCCCGACTTTTGTTGAGCCACCTTGGGTTTGATGTTTTTGTATTGGAAATTTTGGATTGGTTTGAAGGTAACATCGATAGAGATGGCTGCAACACCCACAGAAACATAGAAGGCTGAAATAAGTGAGGGATCATAAGACTACCGGTATGATCATGAATGTGATCTTTCATTAACTTGTAAATCAAACCACTAATATCCATTGGTGCCTTGCTCATAAGAAGGTAAATAAGGAGAGCTTGGTCTTTGATGAGGCAGTTTCGGTTGGAGGAGGGCCAGAAGTAGTCTTTTCTGAAATGTAACCAAATGTGTGCCTCCACAAATAGTGAGTGCGTAGCAAATATTTTTGAAGCCCATCTAGGCTCTTCTAAGACACCGCTCCATCATAATCCAACAATTAAGAGATGTCATCTTCAGGATCCTCTACGTTGTCCAAATAGTACTGGTACTTACATTCGTCGATAGTGGGTAAGGATATGTAATGCCTGAAACCACCCAAGGTGAAGTCTACTTTGACTCCCCTAAAGGGAAACCGTTGAACACTCTGAACATAGGCATTAGTATGGAATTCATGGACTATTTGCAGATTGCCATTAGTGTTGGTATCCATGAGCTTATTCAAATGATATGTCTTGATGGTAATATTGTAGAAGTTATGGGAGACTATGAAAGGGAATTCGTGCTCTTGCAATAAAGGGCACTTGACGATCTTTTCTTTAGCCTCAGCAATGGCATTGGGCCTTATTCTATCAGCAGTTTGCTTCACTGGCATTATGACTAATACAGAAAACTAGAGTTAAAATTGACCAGAAACATAAAAAGTTTCCTAAGATAAAACTAAAAAGAAAAATATTTAAAACTAAAGAAAATTTAGGTTAAAGTAAGAGAAATTCCCCCTAAACTGAAGTTATAACTAATAATAATCCACCAATCAAAATTCCAGCTTAAAATCTATCCACATGGCTTGTAAAATCTACTCATATGCCAAATAAAAATCCTATACTGGTAAGGACCAGTGAATTGAAACTTTGATTTTTGAGGCAAACCAAAGACTGCAACTGAAACTTGGCTCATTCAAAAGCAAATAATTTAAAGGAAAAAAACGAACCAAGTTATAGTTCAAAACATTGCAAAACTTTGGTTTTCATGCAACTAGCAAAATACTGTGAATGCTTGTGGCCATTTGCAAAGATGGGGTTTTCACACGTACTAAAGTAATAAAAATGGGGTTGTGATAGCCAAAAAGGAATGATCCAGTAAATGTCAAAGCAACCACGCATCAAGCATTTGAAAGTCTAAAATTTCTAAGAAAGCAACAGCAAACGGCTTGCCAAAATGACTATTATGCTTAATATTTGCAATTTTAATGCTCAAAGAAACTTACCCATAATAGTTCTAGTCTATTAATCTCTATCAAAACAAGATGCATTATTGTTCTAAAGCACCCATAACCGTTCAAGCCTTGTCCACAACTCCCTTAAAACCGTCCCCTCAAAACTACCCACAATCAAAATTAACAAACAAATTAAGATATGAGATTACCTCTAAGATTGGAATAAGGAACTGAAGAGAAGAGAGAGCAAACAATACAAGAGATTAGCTTGTACATAAATTAGGGCTGGTAGAGGAAATATTCAGAGATTAGAGCCACAGATCTAAAGGTAGAAGGTGCGTAAGAAGATATGGACTGAAGGAGTGTGAAATAAACAACAAGGGATGAGAAATATCGAGTGAGAGACGAAAGAAAGATAGTGAGAACATAGAGGAAGAAGGAGAGACTGAGAACAAAGTGTCGTAGTGCTGAGAGGAGGAAGAGGGAGAAAGTTAAGGATTTAGGTTTTTAGGCTGTGCTATCGAGTTTTGGCTGTGGCTAAAAATGGGTTGGCCACAGCCCAAAACCTTCTGGAAAATCTTGGCTGTGGCAAAAAATGGATTGGCCACAGCCCAAAACCTTCTGGGCAAATCTTGGCCGTGGCAAAAAATGGCTTGGCTGTGGCCAAAAGGCCACTTAAATATACACACACACACATATATTTTAAAGTCTGTCGGCCAAGACATACTTGGCCGTAGCACAAAACTTTCTGTACCTCATTTGGCCGAGCCCAAAAATTCTTTGGCCACGACCCATATCTTTTTGGACAAGCTTGCTCGCTGCTAATGTCTTTCTGTGGCCTTATTGATTCAGCCCCATAACTAACTGCTCTATTTAAGATATCAAATTCAACAATTGAAATACACATGTATAGACTTTTATTTTCAAGCTTTCAAGATAACAAACACATTAAATACACCACAAGCCGATCCAATCATCAAATCATTTTATCTTGAATCACAAAGAATCATGAAAACACATTATCATTGACAGAGATGTTCTTCAAACCATGATATATTGATGGAAATTTATGATCACAAGTTAAAGAAATGAAGGACTTCCCTGAAAGTGCTTTTTCTGACATCAGTGTTGTTCAACTTTTCTTTCAGACCAATCATGCTTCCTTCCTCTTATTTAGGTTTTATCTTTCTCCTACACAAAACACAAGACCAAACATAAATCCACAAAAACACACCAACATCAAACAAACTAAAAAGATTGAGTTGAGAACTTGGATTGCCTCTCAAGAAGCTCTTAATTTATAGTCTTTAGCCTGACTCTTCTTATTGGTCAATTGTCTTTCGATAAATAAATTGTGAGAGCATCTCTGACCAATGCTTGCTACCCATTGCCTTATGCCCATTTAAACAAAAGTTAAAAGGGCCGGCCCTACAGGGCTTGCAGCCCTTTAGGGCTGGCCCTTTTACGCCCGCTTCCTTTTGGAGCCTCTAAATCATAGGAACGGGCTCAGTATAGCTCCCTAAATTTTGATTAAGGGCTAATGATAATTATTGAGAATGATTTGTGAATTAAAGATAATCTGAGACATGAATTAGTTATTAGAAATGCCCAACGCCCTATATTTTAGAATAATTATGTGACAAAGTATTTTAAAGGCTAAAATTAGAGGGAAGGGCGTATGGTGGAGAGGAAAGAAATTAAAATTGGTGTTTTATGGTAATTTAAGTTAATGTGCCAAAATCAGTGGGAAAAATTGGAAAGAATGGAAATTTGCGGTTAATTAGTCAGTGATTAATGAAGAAATTAATTACTAACTAAGAAGAAATGAGATGTGTGACTAAATGACTAATAGAGTAGTTAGAGTAAATAATTAGTTACTTACTTTATGAGAGCCAATAAAAATGGGACAAGTGGCAAGTTAAGAGGATAAGAGTAGTTGGGAAAAAAGTCACATGGGCATTGTTTAAGCATTTTCCTCTTTCTTCCCTCCCCCATTTTCGGCTGCAACAAGTATGGGAATAGGAGTCTCATGATTTCACCTTCTCCATCACTCTTTATCTCCTCTCTCTCTCTCTCTTGTGCGTGCAGCCATGGAAGCCAAAGAAGGGAAGAAAAGCTTATAAAAAAAAGTAAGTTTTTGACCTTCAAGATGACCTCCTATGCCAAAACTCTCTTCTTCAATCTTGTTCCTTGGGTTGAGGAATTCATTTTCATGGTTTATATTTTCCATTGGAGGTATTTTGAGCACTCAAGGAGATCTAGAGTTTGGAGAAGCAAGGAACTCCTTTGAGAAAGTTAAAGAGGTGAGTGAGTTGAACCTTTTTATATAGGTTTTGTGGCCATGTGTTAAGTTTTGGAATTCTTGAATATTGCCCTATTTTTTAAAATTAGGGTCTTGGTATGTTTGAGTTGTTGTGGTCATGGCTATGATGCTTTGAGATGTATTTTGGATAGATAGAATTGAATTGAAGCTTAAATGTCAAGTTTGGCAATTTTGGATTTTGTTTTGAATATATGCCAAAAATAGAACATATAGATGGAGTGGGAATTTGGTTGTTTTGATGTTTCCATTGGTTTCTTGTGAAAAATTTTGTGGGAGTAGTGTTAGATGTGAATTTTGGACCATTGGAAACTTAAGTTTAAAAGTTGCAAGAATTGGTTAGTGAAAATCCTGTGTTGGCAGTTGTTTTGCATGGATGTTTTGAATAGGTAAATGGTGGTTAAAAATTCTGAAACTTTTTAGTCTAATAGTAGGCATGACAAGCTTTAATTTGATGCATTATGGAGCTAGTTTTGATGTGTATGCTAAGAGATATGAATTTTCAAAGTTTGGTATCAAAACTGGACTTAATTCTGGAACAGTATGGACATTTGTGGAATTCTGGATTTTTGTGGTTATAGAAGTCAATGATTCATATTTTTCCTATAAATAGGACTTAGGATCACCTCATTTTGATTTTTTTAGAATTAATTATGATTTTTGGAAGCTAAAACACAAAAGTTTAATTTTTCCAATTTTTGCCCAAACTTTTAGCCAGCATTGTTTTGAGGGGTAGGAGCTGGATTTTCATGAAATAGATGGTTCCATTGGAATCAGTGGGCAAAAATAGGTGGGGTTACAGTTGGTCACTTTTTCAAAAAAGGCCTAAAAAGCATAATTACGAAAACACTCTTAAATGCCTAAATCGGGGCTGTCAAGGGCAATTTCGTAATTTGACGTTGAATTTAGTAATTTTGAGCCCATAAATGGATTCCTTAAGTGAAAATAGCTCAAGATAGCCCTAGTCAAAATTTTAGAAAAACGTGCCATCTGGCCAGGTACGGTGGGGCAGGGCCGGGGTCCCAGGGGCATTTTGTTAAATTTTCACCATAGACTAATATAACCACAAGAAACACTATGGAAGAGTTTAAAATGATACTTGGATAGGTTATGACCTATTTCTTATACATTTAATATTTTAGGACCGAGTCGGAAGCCGGAAGCGACACGTTTTATGAGGCACACTAAAAAGGGTGGTCTTTGAGATAGTACTTCCTAACCCTTTAGGCAGTTGTTTGGGCTTTTAGTAGCCACCTAAGGAACTTTAATGATAACCAAATCTAAGTGTTTTTGAAGTCATTTGAGTATTGGGATAAGTGATAACTTGTCGTCCTTAATTATGACTTTAGGATTTGAAATTTGCCCGGAGAGTAAAAGGCTTGTGCCTGATCAAGAACGGAAAGACCAAGGTAGTGACACTCTATCCTATATCATGTGTAATGCATTGCTTGTTTGGTATTTATCATTAAATGTATGAGGGGATGTGGTTGTAAGCGCGGCCTTGAATAGGGGATGTAGGGTGAGCCCGGCCTTGAATAGGGGATGTGGGTTGAGCCTGACCTTGAATGAATAATGGACTTGGCATGACTCGGCCTTAAATGATTGAGGGGACGTGGCGGTTAGCCCAGCCTTGAATATTGTTATTGTTGTATTGTGATATATGCTTATATGCTTTGTTTAACTATAAATTATATATGTAAACTGTTGCTATTGGAATTCTTTTGAATCTTACTCTTTCCAGTTAACAATTTTAGCCAGGGCATGTAGGTCAAGGGACAAGGAAGTGAACAAGGGTGACTAGGATTGCCAGCGGTAGTCTTAGCTTTTGATTTTTGGTTATCATTTTGGACCACTGTATATATTGGTTTGACCATAGATTTGTAGTTATTGTGTAATCTCCGGTATGAGAATGTCGAGAATTTTGCTAGCACTCTGATATTGTATATGTGACAAACCAAACAGGCTAATTGTTTTTATTTAAAAATGAATAGAGATCTCATAGCACAGGATTTGTAAAAAGTTTTAATTATCCTTGATCTCTTATCCAATTATAAACCATGTTTAAACACTAATTACAGGCTTTATGATGATGAGGGTTACACTCAGGTCTAAACGGGCCGGCCCAACGGGCTCGGCTTGATTTCCCAGCTCTATTGCTATCATGATTTCTTTTAGTCCTCTCCTTGTAGATCCTTGAATTTTCATAAGCATAGAGGCGAAATTCTTTTAATTCATTCAATTGAAGCAACCTCTTTTCTTTTACAGCTTGAGGATCAAAATTTAGCTTCTTTGTGGCCCAATAAGCTCCATACTCCAATTCAACGAGAAGGTTGTAACCTCCTTCCAACCAAGGCCGAGATTAATTGCATAATAACGTGATTATGTTGAATTAGAGATCATAAAACGATTTGGGACTTAACAAAGCAATCTTTTGCCCAAAACAGGATTTTCAAAATCTTTCATAAACCTATTCAACAATGGTCTCATTTCACATTACAAATACATAATGGCCTGATATGTTGATGCCATTCATAAATATTAGAGTACAAAGTAAATTCCTGACACACTCGGGTTCCATTATTCAATAAAGGGTTCTACAAAGCATAATGCCCATAATCTCTTTCTCTTTACTCGGAGTTTACACAAAACTATCCAATATCACCAATATATATATACATGTGATTCCCAACAAATTATCCCAATGATTTATACATGATAACCAAATAACCAAAATAAAACTCCTAATCCAGAGCTCTATCTGCTCTTCGTCACCCGCTCTCCTTTAGATCCTTCGGCCCTGTCTAAAATTTGTTTTTGGGAGAGTGAGATTCTAAGGAATCCCCATAGTGTCAAATCACTCATAGTATGCACAACAATAAGGCATGAAAACAAATCATTACACACACATAGCAACTATAACGGCAGTTACAGCGGCAAGGGCAGGTATGACTCATGTCACCCTTATGCTCGCTCACGCTGTATTACACCACAATAGTTCACACAATATATTTTACCACAGCTAAGATTCATATAAAGCATTTCATACACAAGCCACACTAGCAAGATTAACAACGCAAGCCATACCGGCATGATATATAACACACAGCCCACGGCTGGATTCACAACACGCCGCCCCACGGGTCAGATTCACAAAACAGTTTCACAACAATCAATGTTGATTACAATGGTAGTTCAATGGCCGAAGTAGAGATGACCAGCGTCAATCCCTAAATGGCTCGCGCTGAAGTGCTCATGCTGTAATGGACCATGGCACATTTTCCAATCACATTTCAAAAAACTATGATCAGTCATGCATACCAAAACATCATATACAACATGAGAGAAGAGTCACTACCTTGGTCCTTTCGGGCGTGATCTGGCACCGATATATTCCGAATAGGGCAAATGTCGAATCTTATAATTCATAATTAAAGACGAAGCATTATTTTCTATTCCAATACTCAATTGACTTCTTAATAATTAGATTTGGTTATCAATAATGTACAAATGCCTCAAATAAAAGCCCTAAAGGGTTGAGAAACAATGGGATGAAAACAACTTTTCAGAAGTGCAAAATACTGATTTTTGGGGGTTGGCCACGGCCCAAAAATCCATTGGTCACGCCTAAGAAAATTCCTGTTTCTTGGCTATGTTTCTTGGCTGAAATTCAAAAAATCATAACTAATTCTAGAAAAATCGAAATGAAAGATATTTAAGTCCTCGTTACTGGAAAAATATGGATCATCACTAGAAATCACCACACAACTCCAGAATTACACTAAACTCAACACTACTCCAAAACAGAGTCCAGTTTTAGTCCCAAATTTTGGCAAAGCATAACTCTCAGTTCACAAAATGAAATGACATGAATTATTTGTCCATTTTGAAGCTTGGGATGTCAAATTTAAGACTGGAAAGTTTCATAATTTTTCAACACCATTTGGTCAATGAAAACTTTCATGCAAACTGACTGCCCAGAATAGAGTTCACACTTGACATATTTCCAATTTTGTACCAAAGTGTCCAATGACTCCAAAATCGATAACCAAACCTATTCCCATACAATTTCTCACAAGGAACACAATGGCAACCTCAAAATAACCAAAATCACAACCCATTGAAATGCCCTGTTTTTGCCCAATACACAAAACCAACACAGTTGTTAAACTTTACATTTAAGCTTCAATTCCATTCTATTAATTCAAAACACCAAACAAGGTACCATTTCCATGACAACAACAAACCATACTCCACATGTCCCTAAATCATGAAAATTAGGGCAGAATTTCTAGAAATTGAAGGCCCAGCCGATGGCCATAAAACTTATATGGAAATGAATCTTTCACTTACCTCAATAACTTTCCCCAAAAAGTTCCTTGGTTCTCCAACTTCTAGATTTCCTTGTGGCCACAAAACACCACCAATGGCAAATCCAAAACCATGAAAGTGAAGCTCTCAACTCAAGGAACAAATTTAAAGAAGAGAGTTTTGCACAGAAGGTAATTTGGAGGGTCAAAATCTCACCTTGTTCACAAGCTTTTCCTCCTTTCTTTGGCTGTTATGGCTACACGAAAATGAGGAGCCAGAGAGAGAGAAATAAGAGATGGTGATGATGAAGAATGGCAGAAAATTATGCCCCGTCCCCATGCCTATTTGAAAAGAGAGAGAGAAAAGAGAGGAAATGAATAAAAAATGATGCTTTGACTTTTCCTCTCATCTCTCTTCATCCATCAAGTGACACTTGTCCACATCTTAGGCATTCTCATAAAGTAAGTAACCACATGGTTTGTCTACCCATTCTAATAGCTATTTAGTTACCTATCTCATTTCTCCTTAATTAGTAATTAATCTCTCCATTAATCACTAACTTATGACCATTCTTTCAATTTCTCCATTGATTATGGCACATTTACTTAAATTGCCACATAACACATAATTAATTCTTTTCCTCTTCTTTATGTGCCATTTACCGCTGTTTTAGCCCAAATAATTATTTGTCACATAATTATGCTAAAATATAGGGTGTTGGACATTTCCAATAACTGATTCATGTCTCAAATCTTTAATTTCCAAATCCTTTTCAATAATTGCCATTAGCCCTTAATCAAAATTTGGGGCGTTATAATTCTCCCCCCGTTTAATAAATTTCATCCCCAAATTTTGTTACACCATTAGGGACATAAACCTTGGATGCCTCTTTATGACGACTTCCGTTTCTCAATTTGTTTCTCATTAGAATAGTCCCTTCAAGACCACTTATTACAGGTCTAAATCTAACAAGAATCCCAACGGATCAATGCGTCGTGGCTCAATTTCTTCCTCTTAATCAATTTACCAATTCTCATATCCGGAGACACTCTCACGAGCATGTGATCTCCGTTTTCAAACTTTAGAGGTCTTCACCTCATTCAATCATAATCTAGACGGACTGCACCCATGCATTCTAGCTTTAAGCCTCTTTAATCTTAGTCATTAAGTCACTTTTCCCCCTCAGGGTACACTATACTTAACACAATCTATTTTGAGAGATTTAGATCTCGAAAATCCTCAATCATTACTGCAACAGTTCACATCACTTTACGACTACACATATCCGCGACGAGATTGACTTTACCCAGACGATACTTGATCTCCAGGTTGTGAGTTTTTAGTAACTCTATTCACTTGTGCTATCTCACATTCGATCTTTTCTAATCAAACAATACTTAGGACTTTAGCAGTCACAGTACTGTTCCACTATCACCCCATACAGGCAATAGCACCATAACTTTGATACAAACAGTAACACAATACGATTGCCCCAAGGCCGTAATCACCACTGTACTTAATCGCTGTATGAACACAATCATTGCAGGAACACAATCGTCGCACGAACACAAGCATTGCAATCCTCAAATCATGAGTGGCTAGCTCACTTCATAAGACCTTAGGAGTTGAGAGGTATATGCCACTACTCTACTCAATCTAGTTACCCCTTATGGTAATAACTCAAAGCACTAAAGATTCACTACACACAATCGATAGCTTTCGCTATATTCACTTATACCTCAGCTTTTGTTGTCTCCACTTTCACAATAATACCCTCACCCGTACACCCACCAGCGACTCCACTAGTGATAACCAGCACTTTTGGGCATTAACACAATATCCACAGCAACTTCCACATTGATGTGTGATTAGCAAGTCATAAAATGACAACTCTCATGACTGTATCTATACTAATGTGTGACTTTTGCCATAAACGACAACACTCACAGCTATATACACAATACGACAGCTATCCCAGCTGTATCCACATATACACATTGCCTTCCCAGTATTCACATTTTCAATGGTATATCAACAGCCGGGGTAGAGATGACCAGCGTCACTCCCTATGATGACTCAAGCTGACATGCGTACTCTGTCATTCACATAGCTTTCACAGCAACACACATCGCAGACTCTAATTTTATGCACCGCCTTTTAGCCTAGGGTCAACACCGATATAACTAGCCTGGTGGTTAGCCATGCTAGGGTAGTGCCCCCACAAGTCAGCACCCTCAATCATGTAGTTGAATTCACTATCCGCTGAACTAACTCTGCTCTGCTACACAACCACACCCCAATCCCAGCTTATTCACATAGCCTTCTGATTTTCACATAGTCAATCCCCCGTAAACTACTACCCCAGCGGGATGGTCCTCCACCATAAGAATCCCCCATCCGACCGCAGGTGAAAGATACACAATACACTATCTCACAAGCTGGGACCAGGTATATTCTCAACATTGATACTTTTAAACACTTCATCTTCGACACCATAAACTCTTTTCATCATACCGTGATCTTCCAAGACCCCTTCTCACAATATCACTCGGCCCCGAAGTTTTACTTTCATAATCCATGCTCACATATCTCACTTACTGCCTCGATCTTCTGCTTTTCTCTACTCTACGATTCGTCATCACGGCTGCTCTACATAGGGTTCATAGTCATGATGGCTCCACGCTAGGGTTCATCATCATAGTGGCTCCATACTACGCTACTGTAGCCGATACTTTACTCAGTCAACTGACTGGTCAGCCCCTTTGATTAGAATTTTTCGTAGGTAGCCCTGTCCAATCAGATCTCATCGTAGGTAGCCCTCTCCGA
The DNA here is from genome assembly GCA_963242795.1 of Inga leiocalycina. Lineage (NCBI taxonomy): Eukaryota > Viridiplantae > Streptophyta > Magnoliopsida > Fabales > Fabaceae > Inga > Inga leiocalycina. Next base: position 78,415,905 of record OY725323.1, read on the forward strand.
TCAGAACTCTCTACAGGTAACCCTCTCCTATGAGAACTCTCCATAGGTAGCTCTTTCCGATCTGTATCCTCTATAACACTTGTGCAGTATATCAAAATATCGCCAACAAGACTACCATGAACTGATCCATACACAGACAGAGGATGCGATTTATCATGTTCACATACACAGTAATTGAATTTCCTGCTGTCAAGATAACACATTATCTTTACCACCTTGATCCTCTGCTCAATTCAATTCTCAAACGCATCACTTTTGTTAAACTTCCGCTACGTACTTGGATGTTCATTTCCTTATATGTGCATCCACAATGTCAGGTTAGGTTAATAAGAGTCACTTAGGAACTTCCCACTACACCTGATGGTACCTACAATCTATGTTCCTCTATGCCCGCTCTTTGCCTGTTTCAACTCAAATGATTCCGGGCTATTGCATATGGCTTCCATTTCCAGTTCACGCCTGGTATATTCAAATCTTCTACTACCCTTATCAGGGTATTTTACCCCTCGTACACAAGGAATCCAGAAGCCACTCGAATAGTCAATTTTCTGTCTCAGCCCTGAGGCTATATTCCATAGCCACTCATTTTCTATCAAAAACTATTCTCATTCAATAGGGGAATATTCTATTGTCAATATCTTTCCTTATACAAGATTAGCAACTAGCAACCTCGAGATACCTCGTACACATTTCAATACATTCCAATACTATGTTCTAGTACCTCAGACCCTTTAGGTCAAATCAAATTCCTAAGAATTAGCTCAACTATAGAGTTTGATCCTTGATCACAATTCATCTCTTAAAGCCTCAACATCAGTTGAACCCGGGAATCACTTCCCTCATATCTACAGAGCATCATTAACTCTAACACAAGTTCAAATATCTCTGCCAGCCTAAGGCATATGGTTCCCTAGGTCTTAAGGCTTTTAAACACACGAGTCCAATATGACATCACTGACATGTAATATCATACCGCCTAGGGTTTTCCACCCAATATCTAGGTTCATCATGACACCTAGAACCTTACTATCACATACCTTGGAAATCATTTTCTTCTATTTCCCATCATCTCCCATATAGGATCTGGTGGATTATCCTTAATTACCTCCACCTTTGGGTCTAATTGCCTGATTCTAGGGTAAACCATTTTGTCTTTTACTCTACAAACAATTCACCACATCAGTACCATAACAATTGTATACACAGTCCTTAAAACTTATACATATCCACAAATAGCAGAGATACTCATGTGTATATAACAATCAATCCTAAGCCATCATCTATAACTAGGGCAACAAGCTATGACAACTATCCTAGCAAATCATACTATTGCCAGGAACTACAACTTTGATACCATAAATGTAACGCCCTTCCAACCAAGGCCGAGATTAAGTTCATAATAACGTGATTATGTTGAATTAGAGACTATAAAACGATTTAGGACTTAACAAAGCAATCTTTTGCCCAAAATAGGATTTTCAAAAGATTTCATAAACCTATTCAACAATGGTCTCATATTCACATTACAAATACATAAATGGCCTGTATATGTTGATTCTATTCATAAATATTAGAGTACAAAGTAACTTTCCAACACACTCAGGTTCTATTAATCAATAAAGGGTTCTACAAAGCATAATGCCCATAATCTCTTTCCCTTTACTCGGGTATTACACAAAACTATCCAATATCACCAATATATATGTGCATGTGATTACCAACAAATTATCTAAATGATTTATACATGATAACCAAAATAAAATTCCTAATTCGGAGCTCTATATACTCTTCATCACCCACTTCCCTTTAAATCCTTCTGCCCTATCTAAAATTTGTTTTTGGGAGAGTGAGATTCTAAAGAATCATCGTAGTGTCAAATCACTCATAGTATGCACAACAAGAAGGCATGAAAGCAAACCATCACACACACATAGCAACTACAATGGCAGTTACAGCGACAAGGGTAGGTATAACTCATGTCACCCTTACGTTTGCTCATAATGTATTACACCATAATAGTTCACACAATATATTTCATCACAGTTGGGATTCATATAAAGCATTTCATACATAAGCCACACTGGCAAGATTAACAATGCAAGCCATACCGGCAAGATATATAACATACAGCCCACGGCTGGATTGACAAAACACTGCCCCACAGGTTGGATTCACAAAGTAGTTTCACAACAATCCATGTCGATTACAATGGTAGTTCAATGGCCGAAGTAGAGATGACCAACGTCAATCCCTAAACGGCTTGCGCTGAGGGTACACAACATGCTCATGCTTAAATGGACCATGGCACATTTTCTAATCATATTTCACAAAACCATGATCAGTCATGCATACCAAAACATCATACACAACATGAGAGAAAAGTCACTAATAGGGCAAATATCGAATCCTATAATTCAAAATTAGGGATGAAGCATTATTCTCTATTCCAATACTCAATTGAATTCTCAATACTTAAATTTGGTTATCAATAATGACCCTTAAGAAGCTACAAATGCCTCTAATAAAAGTCCTAAAGGGTTGGAAAACAATGGGATGAAAACCACTTTTCAGAAGTGCAAAATGCTTATTTTTGGGGGTTGGCCGCGGCCCAAAAATCCACTGGTCGTGGCCAAAAATAGGCCCAAAGCATTTGGGCCGCGACCAAGAATCCACTGGTCGCGGTAGAGAAAAATCTTGTTTCTTGACTGAAATTCAAAAAATCATAAATAATTCTAGAAAAATAGAAATGAGGTGATTCCAAAGCAAAATGAAAGCTATTTAATTCCTCTTCACTGAAAAAATATGAAAAATTACTAGATATCACCACACAATTCCAGAATTACACAAAACTCAACACTGCTCCAAAACAAAGTCCATTTTTAGTCCTAAATTTGGCAAAGGATAACTCTTAGTTCACAAAATGAAATGACATGAATTATATATCCATTTTGAAGCTTGGGATGTGAAATTTAATACTGGAAAGTTTCAGAATTTTCCAACACCATTTGATCATTGAAAACTTTCATGCAAATGAACTGCCCAGAACAAAGTTCACACTTGACAGATTTCCAATTTTGTACCAAACTGTACAATGACTCCAAAATCAATAACCAAACCTATTCCCATACAATTTCTCACAAGGAACACAATGGAAACCTCAAAATAACCAAAATCACAACCCATTGACATGCCCTGTTTTGCTCAATACACAAAACCAACACAAAGTTGTCAAACTTTACATTTAAGCTTCAATTCCATTCTATTAATTCAAAACACCAAACAAGGCACCATTTCCATGACAACAACAAACCATACTCCCCATGTCCCTAAATCACAAAAATTAGGGAAAAATTTCCAAAAATTCAAGGCCCAACCAATGGCCATAAAACTTATATGAAAATGAAGCTTTCACTTACCTCAACAACTTTCCGAAAAAAGTTCCTTGGTTCTCCAACTTCTAGATTTTCTTGTGGCCACAAAACACCACCAATGGAAAATCTTAAACCATGAAAGTGAAGCTCTCAAATCAAGGAACAACTTTAAAGAATAGAGTTTTCGCATATATGGTCATTTGGAGGGTCAAAATCTCACCTTTTTCATAAGCTTTTCCTCCCTTCTTTGGCTTCCATGGCTGCACAAAAATGAGGAGCGAGAGAGAGAGAAATGAGAGATGGTGATGATTAAGAATGGCAGAAAATTCTCCCCTATCCCCATGCCTATTCAAAGAGAGAGAGAAAAGAGTGGAAATGAATAAAAAATGATACTTTGACTTTTCCTTTCATCTCTCTTCATCCATCAAGTGACACTTGTCCACATCTTAGGCATTCTCATAAAGTAAGTAACCACTTGGTTAGTCTACTCAATCCATTGGCCATTTAGTTACATATCTCATTTCTCCTTAGTTAGTAATTAATCTCTCCGTTAATCACTAACTTATGGCCATTCTTTCAATTTCTCCATTGATTATGGCACATTTACTTAAATTGCCACATAACACACAATTAATTCTTTTCCTTTTCTTTATGCGTCATTTACCCCTATTTTAGCCCAAATAATTATTTGTCACATAATTATGCTAAAATACAGGGTGTTGGGCATTTCCAATAACTGATTCATGTCCCAAATCATTTTCAATAATTGCATTAGCCCTTAATCAAAATTTAGGGCGTTACACAGGGGCAAGCTTTCCTAAATACCAGGTGATATGAGTACATACCAATTGGCGTTTTGTATGTCGTTTGGTAAGCCCATAAAGCATCATCCAACTTGGAAGACCAATCCTTTCGAGTGATATTCACTATTTTCTTAAGGATGTTCTTGATCTCCCAGTTAGAAATCTATGCCTGGCCATTGGTTTGAGGATGATATGGTAATGTTATCTTATGTTTGACACCATATTTCTTCATTAGAGCTTGAAATTTTTGATTACAAAAATGTGAACCCCCATCACTAATAATTGCTCGAGGTGTTCCAAATTTGGTGAAAATGTTTTTCTTCAGGAACTTCAACACTATTTTGGCATCATTGGTGGCATATGTTGTGGCCTCAACCTATTTTGATACATAATCAATCCCAACTAGATTGTATTCATTATTGAATCACTTAGGGAAGGGGCCCATGAAATTGATTCCCTAAACATAAAAAAGTTCCGCTTCTAGCATGTTGTTCAAAGGCATCTTATTCTTCCTCGATATGTTCCATACTCATCGGCATTGGTCACACTGCAGAACAAAGGTATATGCATCCTTGAAGAGAGAAGGCCAATAAAACCCACTTTGAATGACCTTTACAGCAGTTTTCTCCCCTCTAAAGTGATCTCCATACTTAGAAGAGTGACAGTACTATAAAATAAATTCTTGCTCATTCTCCAGGACACATCTGCAAATGAGTTAGTCAGGGCATCTCTTAAACAAGTAGGGTTCATCCTAGAAGTATTTATAGACCTCATGTAAGAATTTATGCCTTTGATGAAAATTTAGATCTGTAGGTAAAACTCTACCGACTAAGTAGTTGATAAAGGCAGCATACCATAGTGCAGTTGAATTTTCTACATAGAAAAGCTGCTCATCAGGGAATAATGCCTGGATCATATCAGATTCATCAAATGGAAGCTTAGTATTCAACCTCAAAAGATGGTATGCCACTTGATTTTTAGTGCCTTTTCTATTAATAATATTCAAATTAAACTCATGAAGTAACAGTGCCCATCGTATTAACCGTGCCCGAGAATCCTTCTTTGTGAGTAGGTACTTTAAAGCTGAATAATTAATGTAAATGATGACCTTAGTACCTTAATGTAAGGCCGAAACCTCTCACAAGCATATACCATGGCTAGTAACTCCTTCTCTGTGGTTGTATAGTTAAGTTGAGCACCATCAAGAGTCTTGCTTGCATAGTAAATAGGATGGAATAATTTCTCTGCTCTTTATCCAAGAAAGTCCCCTACAGCATAATCGCTAGCATCTGCTATGATAATAAAAGGCGAACTCTAATCTAGAGTCACCAACATGGGAGCTGAGATTAGATATTTCTTCAATTCTTTGAAAGCTTGCAGACATTCATCATCAAATTTAAACTCCACATCATTTTCCAAAATCTTGGAGAGTGGCTTGGCAACCTTAGAGAAGTCTTTGATAAATCTCTGATAAAACCCTACATGACCAAGAAAGCTTCGAATACCCCTTACATTAGTAGGTGGAAGCAGCTGCTCAATAGTAGCGATTTTTGTTTTGTCTACCTCCAAACCTTTCTTGGATATCCTATGGCCAAGCACAATGCCTTCTTGTACCATGAAGTGACTATTCTACCAATTCAGAATTTGGTTGGTTTCTTTACATCTTGTAAGTATCGAGTCTAAATTATCCAAACATGATTCAAGGAGACGGCCAAAAATAGAGAAATCATCCATAAATACTTCAATGGTTTTCTCAATCATATCAGTACAAATAGACATCATGCAATGTTAGAACATTGTAGGAGTATTACAAAGTCCAAATGGCATTCTCCTGAAAGCAAATGTGCCATAGGGACATGTAAAAGTAGTTTTCTCCTTATCTTTCGGGGCTATAGCAAGTTGGTTATACCTTGAATATCCATCTAGAAAACAGAAAAATTCCTGACCTGCTAGCTTGTCAAGCATCTGATCAATAAACATCATTAGAAAATGATCCTTCTTTATGGCAGAATTTAGCTTTCGGTAGTCCATACACATCCACCACCTAGTTACTGTGCGAGTAAGAACCAACTCATTTTGGGTGTCAGCCACTATAGTCATACCACCTTTCTTAGGGACACATTAAACTGGGCTCTCCTACAAGCTATCAGAAATAAGGTGCACAATACCCACAGAAAGCCATTTGAGAATTTCTTTTTTGACTACTTTTTTCACTGGATTAAATCGCCTTTGATGTTCAATAGAGGTTTTATGATCATCCTCCAAAAGAATTTTATGCATACAAATAGAAGGGCTTATTCCCTTAATACCAGCTATAGTCCACCCAATAGTATGCTTGTGCTCTCTCAACACTCTCAATAATTTCTCCTCTTACAAATCAGAGAGGATGGAAGATATAATCACTGGTAAAGTATTAGAGCTCCCAAGATAAGCGTACTTGAGATGAGAGGGTAATGGCTTCAATTCCAGTACTAGAAGAACTTCAATAGAAGGCTTCAAAGGGGTACTCAAGGCGTTGGATACCTTAAGTGGTTCAAAATTCCTGGGCCTAAAGTGAGAAAATGATTCCACATGAAAGAGCTCGTCAATAACATCTTTCTTAAATTCTTTAATACTTTTCTCACTAATCAGAAAGGCCGCTAATAGATCCTTGGTCATAGAGGTAGATGATTCTTGAGGACCAATTGAGTCTAAAATATCAACAAAAGAACACAGAGCTGAAACATCATGAAATTTTAGAGCTTTGGGCATGTTGAATATAACCTTCTCATCATCTACCTGTAAAGTGATTTCACCTTTTTTGACATCAATGAGAGTTCTTGCAGTAAACAAGAAAGGTCAGCCAAGAATAAGAGGAATTTTCCAATCAACTTCGCAATCAAGCACTATAAAATCAGTGGGAAGATAAATTTATCCACCTTGACTAGGACATTTTCAATGATTTGTTTGGACTTAGAAATAGTACGATCTGCAGAAAGGAGGGTCACCATGGTAGGCCTTGGCTCCGTTAAACCCAGTTGGTTAAATACTGCAAGAGGCATCAAATTAACGCTTGCTTTGAAATCACAAAGAGCTTTGCCATTGAATTTAGTCCCGATGTTGTAGGGGATATAGAAACTCCCCGGATCTTTAAGCTTAGTGGGCAATTTCCGTTGAATAACTGTGTTGCACTCTTCAGTTAATGCTATAGTTTCAAATTCATTGAACTGCCACTTCTTAGATAACAAATCTTTCAGGAACTTAGCAAACTTGGGCATGCTTTCCGAAGCTTCAACAAAAAAGATGTTTACATGAAGTTGTTTGGACATATTTAGAAAATTCTTGAACTAAACGTCTTCTTCTTTCTTCTTAAACCTTTGAGAAAAAGATAGTGGTAGCATGATATTAGTGGTAGTTTGTTGTTTCTCATTGTTTTTCTTTTATTCTATCTTTTTATTTTTACCAACTTCATCATTGCTCTTCTCAGCTTGCTTTCCTTTCCTCACTTCATCCCTCTCTATTGCATTTTCTAGATATACAGCTTCTTTATCACTGTCTTCAACAATTTTTGATTCAACTGGTATTGAATTGGAATTGCTTGAATAATATACTCCAAGCAGTACTTTACCACTTCTCATATTAATGACATCGTACTCTTCTTTTCCACTCCTTTTTGGGTTAGGAATGGTATCACTAGGAAGATTGCCTTATGACATAGCGTTCATTTAAGAAGAAAGTTAGCCCATTTATACTTCAAGATCCTTTATAGCAGTCTTATGTATAGAAAAAGTAGCCTTGTTCTCTACCCTTGAAGATTCAATTTGGGACTATATTTGACTCAGCATCTTATCTGTCTTAGATTCTTCCTCCTTGAATGAAGGAGGCCTATACTGTGATTGAAAACCTGGTAGGGGCATAGGTTTGTTCCCATAAGTAGACTTTGTTGATTCAGGGTGTTCCCTTAACTCTAAGAGAAATTTGGATGAGATCTCCAAGAACAATTATAAGTTTTTGAGTAAGGGTTTCCTGGAGGTTGTTGAAACTTTCCCATGTAATTGATAGATTCAGTAGCCATAGACTGGGGATAATGATAAGACATATGGACATTATTGCATTGGTCGCATATAATTGGTGTATCATGAATAGCATGTACACCTATCGTTTCCCTATCTCCAGCACATCGGAACACTTATTTAAAGTAGATAAAATAGTTGGAATCTGGGAAGAGGAGTCTTCTTTTGCACTGGCCATAGGTTGGGTAGCCCTCCTATCGTTTCCCTTAGTGTTCTTTGTGGACAATTAGTCTAACAATCGAATTACTTCGTTAACAGGGACATTATGATATCCTCCATTGGTCAAAGAATCAACCATCGCCTTAGATTAAGGATCCTTAGATTAAGGATTCAGGCAAGTATAGAAGATTTAGACTACCACCTATTTGTCTACCCCATGATTAGGGCATAGCTTCATTAGCATATTATATCTCTCCCATACTGCATAAAGGTGTTCGTATGGATGTAGTTTAAAGCTCAAGAATTACTCCCTTGCTTCCAAAGATTTATCATCAGAAAAGATTCGAGCTCTGAATTTAGCCTCAAGATCATTCCAAGAGTTGATTGACCTATCCAGAAGATTCTTGAACCAATCCCTAGCCTTCCCTTATAGAGAAAGAGGGAATAACCAGAGCCTCAGTACATCTTGTGGAACCCCATTTTATTTGAAAGAGTCACACACCTCTAGGAAATACATCAAATACTTGTTCAAATATTTATTATAAAGACCATGGAACATCCTATACATCTTTAGCATTGTGATCATCACTGGCTTAATCTCAAAGGTATGTTCCTGTATTTCTAGCATCTGAATATAGGATCGATTACCCTGCATATTTATACTGGAAAAATCATTGACTGTAGCTCTATCATATTCATGGTCTGCCATGGTTGCAGATTTAGATTCAGTAGCTGTTTCAAATCCACTTTCAACTTTAAAAGTGTTTTTAATGAGAGGTACTCCTGTCAAGCACCACTATCAAGCTGTCTGGATCCAAAAATTGATATACCTGAGTCGTACCTATAAAAAGGATCAACCAAGAGAGAATCAAAGCAAAACAAGAATTGATAGGGAAAACAAAATTGAATGCATAACTATCAAAAAGCTTAATCGAAATTTACTAACATAAGCTTAAGGTTAATTAAAAGATTTGTTAAACCAGATCCTCGGCAATGGTGCTAAAAACTTATTCATCATAGCAAGTGTACAGATCACATCAAGTAATAAAGTGATAAGTAAAGTATCATTCCTACGAGGATTTGTTCTAACAAATAAAATCAAATAATAAGCTTAGTGTATTCAATCAAGTTGAGCTAAAACAATGTTGTTGGTATAGAAAAGAATTTGTAAAATCTGTATAGAAAACAATAGAAACCAAATGTGTAAAATCAAATCTGATATGGAATCTAGGATTATTTATCCCCTTTACATTTCAAAAAAATTTGATGAGGTTCCTCTCTTTTAATGTCTTCAATGATTATATGAGTTAGTCTAGGTTAAAAGGTATTTGGTTCAGCTTTTTCAAGTCAGGACCAAGTTTATATGCTCAATTAATATGCATAATCTCTTGCCACAATTGATTGAGAATATACATTCAGCATCAACCTATATTGACATTACTAGATTAGTAACTATATCTCTATGTCACCAAAAATCTATCCATTTATCAAATAAACTTCAAGTCAAGTATGATTTTAACCAAATTCTTTATCCAGATTTTGCTTTCTCAAGTTAAAACAGAGCGAGAAAAAAAATCTAATTACTAGCCAAACATTTAGAAGCTTTATGCATAGGATAAAATCAACACATATATATCATTCATACATAAAAGAGAGGAAGATCCAAGTCTTAATTCATACAAAGGTTCAAAATAATCCTAGAATGAAGGATTTAGCTACTCATGTTCACAAAATGAATATAGAAAAACAGAACAAATACATCTATATCAGTAAAATGGAGAAGAAAAGGAAAGAAATCAGCAGAACCAAGGAAAATCATTTTGAATCTCTTCAAATCTTCAATATCCCCTTGATTTCCCTTGATTCCTAAGCTCAGAGAGATGTCCCAGCCATATCCTAGGGTTTTTCGATTTGGTACATGGTGTTCTGGTCCCTGGATCCTAAATTTATAGGCCTTAAAAATCAAAACACGTAGCTGCTATCAGAGGCCTTGGCCTCAGCCAAAACATTTATGTAAGGTGCTTGGTCACGGCCAGTAGAAATGCTTGGTCATAGCCAAGCTTCTTGATGAGGCCTTGGTCATGACCAAGCTTCTGAATTTCAGCTTCGCTCTCACCAAGGTCTATTTTCATCTCTTTTTGCTTTTCCATAACTCTATTTCACCTTCCTTTCATTGAATTATGCTTTCCCTAGCTCCAACTATAACTGAAATATAGTCCTATAAACACAAAGAGCTCGGTAAAAGCCAACAGTTGATAAACATAACAAGATTTTCATACATGATCACATCATTTTTGTGATTTTTATGCCAAATATGCATCAGGCATATTTCCTTCACTTTTGTACTCCCATATATCAATTATTTCACCAAAATGTGTGAGAAATTAAGGGAAATGTGAAAGTTTGACAAGAATTTCATGAGATTAACTTATGCTCAATTCGATATATAGTATGCAGTACTCATTACATCTACTCAGAGCACTTGTGACACTTCTTTCTCATTGAGCATTGCCCTTGCTAACTCTGTAAGGGCTTTGTTCTTTCTTTCCACAACTCCTTGCTGTTGAGGCATTCTTGGTGCAAAGAAGTTGTGATCTATACCCTGATTATTGTAGTAGCCTTCAAAGATTTGATTATCAAACTCTCCTCCATGATCGGTCCTAATAGAGACAATAGAAATACCTTTCTCATTTTGGACCTTCTTGGCAAATGTAATAAATTCAGCAAAAGTTTTATCTTTTGAAGCAATAAATATAGTCCATGTAAATCTTGTAAAATCATCTACAACTACTAGAGTATATAAATTTCCTCCAAAACTTTTTACTCTTGCTAGTCTTACTAAATCCATATGAATAATTGTAAATGTTTAGACGTTGAAATCATATTCTTTATTTTGAATGAAGATTTAGTTTTTTTACTTTTTGACATGTATTACAATTGTAATATCCCAAAATGTGCTCAAGGGCTAAATGTACAAAATAGATGATGGGATTAATGACAAAATTACCTCTAGAAATTTTGTTATAACTTTAGTTAAATTTCACATGCAAAATTGGCAATTGAATATCATATTGCAAGATGATATTTTACAAGATCATCTTCTTCTTCAAAAGGCCATGATTCACGTATGACAAGGGAAAACCAAGAGAAAAATACCTATTGACTATTAAATATGCCATATGGAAGCAATTGGACCAAGTTATAAAAGATGAAGACTTGGTCAAAAATATCATGCTAAGTCATTTATCACTCTTTCTCTTCTTCATTTCGGTCAAGGAAATGTTAAGAGAGATAGAGTAAGCATTTAATCAATAAAATCCCTCACCTTTTTCTCATGTGGTGCGTTGGGACAAAGAAAGAAAGAAATTGGTCAAACAAATACCAAAAGGAAGAAGAAAATATAAGTCAAACCAACCCCTCCCTCTTTGTCAATAATTACGGCTAAGAAGAAACAAGAAGAGTGAATGAATTGAAGCAATTAACTCTTCATCAAATAGCTAAGGTAAAGTCGGCCAAGTGAGGAAGAGGTAGGAAAGAGAAAAAAACAAACCACACATCTTGGAAATTATTATAGGATTTCACCAAGGAAGATATTATGTGGACCACATATTTTCCTCTCCTTTTTGTCCAACTTTTCGGTCAGGTTTTTTAAGTGATAAGGGAAGGCAAAAACTGATTATTATTCACTCTCTCTCTCATTCTCTAAGTCGGCCAGCTGAAACACGAAAAGAACAAGTGAAGAAACAAGAACAAGGTAAGGGTTTCATCTTGGATTTTCACCTCTTTAACCTCATCTATGGCTCAAGAGTCCTTCACAAACTTTGTTCCTCTTGATGAGAGCTTCATTTCTATGGTTTTAGAATTTCAAGAGGAGGTGTTTTGTGCCATCATCCAAGAACAAAAGCTGAAAAACCAAAGGAAGGAGATAAGGAGAAGCAAGAGGTGAGTATTAGCATCAATTTGAGCTATTGGTTGTGTTGGTTGAATGAGAATTTTGGCATGTGTAAATCTGCCCTGATTTTGCCTAAACAAGGGTTTGGGTAATTCATGATGTTTTGGTTATGTTATTGGTGGTTTATGATGATTGGAAACCATTTGACACAAGTTTGATGCTGAAATTAGAAGTTGGTAATTGTTGGGATTTATTTTGAATTTTCTGCCAAAACAGGACATGGAGAATGAGTGGGAATTTGTTAATTTTGATGTTACCATTGTGTTCTACACGAAAAATTATGTGGGAATAGCCCTAGGTTGTGAATTTTGGGTCATTGAAACTCAAAGTGTAAATTTGGGTTTTCAGCCTGAACAGAACTCCAGCGAGGTACTCTGCTTGTGTGGTGTTTTTGGATAACCAAATGATCTCTAAAAATTATGAAACTTTCCAGTCTTAAAGTTCACATTCCAAGCTTCAAAATGGACATATACTTTGTGTCATTTCGTTTTTTTAGCTGTGAGTTCTGGTTGCCCAAAGTTTGATGTCGAAACTGGACTTAATTCTGGAGCAGTGTGGGATTTTGTGTAATTCTGGAATTTTGTGGTGATTTCCAGTAATGATTCATATTTTTCCTATGAATAGGACTTCAATAGCTTTCCATAGGACTTGGGATCACCTCATTTCAATTTTTGTAGAATTAGTTATGATTTTTCAAAGTCTGGAGAAAATTTTGGCAGATTTGGTCTCTTATGCGAAAATTGAAAATGTAATGGCATAATATAGTATTGTTGAACTTTGGGGTTAGGAATTGGTCTTTTAGGTTAATTGACCACTTTAACTCCTTAGTTGATTTGATTAAATGTCCCTAATGATAACCAACTTAAGTGTTTGAATTAAAGAATTGGATTAAGTAATAACATGTCGCCCGTAATTCTAATTATAGGATTTGACATTTGCCCTGCACGTGATAAACCAGTGCCAGTGCACGAGCGGAAAGAACAAGGTAGTGACTCTTTCTCTTATTCTATGTATGATGCCTTGCATGTATGTCTTTTCATTGAATATGCCGTGATGTAACATTGCCGTTGTGAAATGTTGTTGTTGTGCTGTTGTGAAACATGCTGTTGTGAAATATGCTGTTGTGAATGCAGCGAAAGCTGTTGCCGAAATGCCGTTGTGATGTTGTTGTTGTGATTTGCTTACATGCTTTGTGATTGTACATGTTATAAGTGAATTGTTACTACTGAGATTCTTTTGAATCTCATTCTTTCCAATGACTAACCTACAGCAAGGGCAAGCGGTTCAAAGGAAAAGCAAGTAATGAAGGGCGGTTAGAGCTTCTAGCTATGAGTTTTAATTTTGGTAGTTGGTTGTCATATTTTGTTGGGGATTAGTTGCACATGTTGTATATATTGAATAGTGTTGTGTAATCCCCTGTATGGGAAACTAAGTGTTGTAAACCCTTTATTAAGTAACGAAACCTGAGCGTTGTCGGGAATTTTTGGTTGCACTCTGATATGTATGAATGAAACCGAACTGGTCAGACCAATTATATTCGAGATGTGAACGTGAGACCGCACTAAACAAGTTTTGGAAAAATTTTAAGTTAACCACTGGTCTCTATTTCAACTTAATGACGCATTCTCGAACTATAAATATGGTTATTAAGGTAGGGGGTTACATTTTTGGTATCAGAGCTGTAGTTCCTGGCAAGGGTAGGATTTGCTAGGATAGTTACTATAGTTTGTTGCCTTAGTCATAAGAAAGTGACTTATGATTTTTTTTTGTGGTATACACATGAGTATTATTGCTGGTTTGCCGATGTATACAAGATTTAAGGACTATGTGTATACATTTGTTATGATATTGACATGGTGAATCATTGTAGAATTGAAAGACACAATGGTTCACCCGAGAAACAGAAGAGTAGAACCAGAAGTGGAGGTGGTGCTTAATGACAATCCACCAGACCCTATGCGGGAGATGATGGGGTTGATTTGTGATCAAAGAGATATGATAGCTGAGCTGAGAGAAGAGCTCAGAGAGGAAAGGGCAAAACGCAACGAAGACCGCGGCCAGTCTACTCACGAAGAGACCCAAGAAGAGACCCGCCATGAGGAAACCGCTGAAGGGTCCATTAGACCTCCAGAGTCACCTCCTCACATCGAACCAAACCCAGAGTTACATAGAGTACCAGCCCGTGACGAGAGAGATCTGCAATATTGGGTCTCCAAATTCTGCAAACATCTACCTCCGGTGTTTAAAGGCAGATTTGATCCTCAAGTAGCTGAAGACTGGTTGAATAGACTAGAGAAGATTTTTGAGGTTCTTGAATGCTCATCAGAGGTGAAAGCGCGGTTAGCGGTGTACAAGTGGGAAGGAGATGCAGACCGTTGGTGGCGGAATATCGCCCTAACACTTCTAAGCCGCAATATACCACTGACCTGGGAAGTGTTTCAACGACAGTTCAATGAGAAATATTTCCCCAAGTCAGTGAGGCTTGAGAAGGAAACTGAATTTCTAAATATCAAACAAGGAGACACGGAGACCTTTGATGAGTATCTGTCCCGTTTCGTCCGGTTGTCCCGATATTCCTCCTATCTTCGGAGAATGGATGACGAAGAATTTAGTTCAGACATGCTTATTCGTGGTTTAAGACGAGAACTGAGAAAGAGATTGGCCACTCACTTGTTTACTGAGTTCAATAAAGCGGTTGAAGAATGCAGAATCACAGAAAATAATCTGAGAGATTTGTATCCTGCCAAAGCTACCAATAACCGCAGTGAGCCTAGTAAGGGGAATACTTCCCAAAAGCGGAAGGGACAAGGGTTCTCAGCTAAGGATAGTGGTAAGAAGCCTTATCAATCTGAGGGTCGTGATAATCAGAAACCCCCAACAATATTGACATGCACTCGTTGTGGGAGGGCACATCCTGGCAGAACATGTACGGGGCAAGTAGTTTGTTATAACTGTAAACAGCCGGGACACATTGCTACTGAATGCAGACGTCCGCCGACAGAGCAAAGGCCTAGGAATCGGGCCAGGGTGTTCACCATGACACACGAGGAAGCCCGGAAGTCCCCCGACCTGATTCAAGGTAAAATCTTTATCAATGGTAGTTTACTGCAAGCTTTATTTGATTCGGGTGCAAGTCATTCCTTCATTGCCTATGACTGTGTGAAGCGCCTGGGGTTACATGTTCATAAACTGCCATTTGATTTGGTTGTGTCGACGCCGATGGGTGTCAAGGTTGTGACAGCTGAGGCTTGTTTGAACTGTGTAATAACTGTTGAGGGGTATGAGTCTATTGTTGATTTGATTTGTCTGCCGCTCTACCAATTAGAAGTCATATTGGGTTTTGATTGGTTGACGGCGAATAATGTATTGCTAGATTGTGGAAACAAGAAAATAGTGTATCCTAATTCCCATAAGGATGATAATGCGAATTCTAGTTTAAACTTCCTCTCAACAGCTAAAGCTGAGAAATATCTAGAGAAGGGGTGCCAGGGGTATATGGTATTCTTTTCCGTGCAGGGAGAAATAGAAGAAACTTTAGAAAGTATACCCGTGGTAAGAGAGTTTCCTGAGGTATTTCCGGACGATCTTAGCGGATTACCTCCGGAAAGGGAAGTGCAGTTTCCAATTGAAATTGTGCCTGGAGCTGGTTCTATATCAAAAGCCCCATACCGAATGGCCCCAAATGAAATGGCGGAGCTAAAGAAGCAGATTGAAGACTTACTTGAAAAAGGGTTCATCCGACCCAGCGTTTCACCGTGGGGAGCTCCAGTATTGTTTGTTAAGAAGAAAGACGGGAGTCTAAGACTGTGTGTGGATTATAGAGAATTGAACAAGATAACCGTTAAGAACAAATATCCTCTCCCGAGAATCGATGACCTTCTATATCAACTGTCTGGTTCTTGTGTATTTTCAAAGATTGATCTAAGGTCGGGTTATCATCAATTACGAGTAAAAGTAGACGATGTACCGAAGACTGCCTTCAGAACTAGGTATGGGCATTATGAGTTTCTAGTAATGCCCTTTGGCCTAACTAATGCACCTGCTGTATTCATGGATTACATGAATCGTGTCTTTCGACAATACCTAGACCAATTTGTAGTGGTGTTTATCGATGACATTCTGATATACTCCAAGAGTAGGGAGGAGCACGAGCATCATTTGAGAATTGTGCTAGGGATATTGCTTGAAAAGCAGCTCTATGCCAAGTTGAGTAAGTGCGAGTTTTGGCTTCCAGAAGTAAAATTCTTGGGCCATGTTATCTCGCAAGAAGGGGTCTCGGTGGATCCCAGTAAAGTGGAAGCAGTACTTGACTGGAAGAGGCCAGAAACTGTTGCTGAGATCCGCAGTTTTCTGGGTCTTGCTGGTTACTACCGGAGATTTATTCAAAATTTCTCCCGGATTTCCTTGCCGATGACCAAGCTCACATGAAAAGATCAGCCGTTTAAGTGGGATGAACGTTGTGAAAACAGTTTTGTTGAGCTGAAGGAGAGGTTGACCACGGCACCGGTGTTGATTATACCCGATCTTAGCTTGACTTATGTTGTGTATAGTGATGCGAGTAAGCAAGGGTTGGGGTGTGTCCTTATGCAGCAGGGACGAGTGGTGGCCTACGCCTCCCGACAGCTAAAGCCTCATGAAATGAACTATCCTACTCATGATCTGGAGCTTGCGGCAATTGTGTTTGCATTGAAAATATGGCGGCATTATCTGTATGGTGTGACGGTAGAACTGTACTGCGACCACAAGAGTCTCAAGTATTTGTACGATCAGAAAGAGTTGAATATGAGACCACGTCGGTGGATGGAGTTGCTGAAAGATTACAACCTAGAGATCAAGTATCATCCAGGTAAAGCTAACGTTGTCGCTGATGCTCTTAGTCGAAAGACGGTGCTAGTTGCAGCAATGATGATTCAAGAGGTGAAATTGATAGAAGATTTTCGGGACTTGAATTTGTCAAACCAAATTGTATGTGCTAACTATAATGTTTCCCAAGGGGAAAGTGATCTGAGGGTTGAGATTGAAGAAGCTCAGAGACAAGATGGCTGGATACAGCGGAATATGGCTAGAATTAAACGGGGAGAGGCTCAGGGCTATGATCTGTCACCTAGTGGACTAGTTCGCTATCAGAAGAGAATTTGTGTTCCACTTAAGGCGGAGTTGAGATAGAAGATTCTAGATGAGGCGCACAAGAGACCATATACTCTTCATCCTGGTATGACCAAAATGTATCATAATTTGAAGTCCATGTATTGGTGGCAGGGTTTGAAGAGTGATGTGACAAAGTATGTAGCGAGGTGTCTCACTTGCCAGAAGGTAAAGATTGAGCACCAGAGACCACCTGGTTTGCTTCAAAGTCCTGAGATTCCAGAATGGAAATGGGAAAGTGTGACCATGGACCTTGTGGTGGGATTGCCCAGGATCAGGAATTATGATGCGATCTGGGTAATTGTGGACCGGTTAACGAAGTCGGCACACTTCATACCGATAGATGCTGGTTACTCTCCGGACAAGCTAGCAGAGATTTATATCCGAGAGATTGTGAAACTCCATGGCATACCAAAGAACATCATTTCCGACCGTGATCCCCGATTCACTTCGAGATTTTGGAAGGCGTTGCATGAAGCATTGGGAACTCAATTGAGATTCAGCACGGCCTATCATCCTCAGACAGATGGTCAATCAGAAAGGACTATCCAGACACTAGAGGATATGTTGCGAGCTTGTGTTCTCGACTTCAAAGGGAATTGGCATCGCTTTCTTCCACTTGCTGAATTCGCTTACAACAATAGCTATCATGCGAGCATTCAGATGGCGCCGTATGAAGCGTTGTATGGGAGAAAGTGCCAATCACCCTTGTGTTGGAATGAGTTATCTGAGAGGAAGCTTTATGGGCCGGAGCTTGTTGATCAAACCTCAGCGCAGATTCAAATCATCCGTAAAAGGCTTCTTGCAGCACAAAATCGACAGAAAAGCTACGCTGACAAGAGGAGAAGGCCTCTAGAGTTTGAGGTGGGTGATCATATTTTTTTGAGAGTATCACCAGTTACGGGCATCGGGAGAGCTATCAAGCGGAAGAAGCTGAGCCCGAGGTACATAGGTCCTTTTGAGATTCTTGCGAGAATCGGGCTTGTAGCCTATCGAGTAGCCCTACCCCCGAACTTGAGCAGGCTCCATGATGTGTTCCACATTTCCCAACTGAAGAAGTACCAACCGGATCCATCTCATATAGTTGAATATGAAGAAGTCGAATTACAAGACAACTTCACATATGCGGTAGAGCCAGAGCAGATCATTGATCGAGAAGAACGACGGCTTAGACACCGAAGCATTCCATTTGTGAAAGTGATCTGGAAGGGCATGACAGAAAGAGAAGCAACTTGGGAAGTGGAAGCGGATATGCGTAGACGTTATCCAGAGTTTATGGCTCAAGTTGTGTAACAAATTTCGAGGACGAAATTTATTGTACGGGGGGAGAATTGTAATATCCCAAAATGTGCTCAAGGGCTAAATGTACAAAATAGATGATGGGATTAATGACAAAATTACCTCTAGAAATTTTGTTATAACTTTAGTTAAATTTCACATGCAAAATTGGCAATTGAATATCATATTGCAAGATGATATTTTACAAGATCATCTTCTTCTTCAAAAGGCCATGATTCACGTATGACAAGGGAAAACCAAGAGAAAAATACCTATTGACTATTAAATATGCCATATGGAAGCAATTGGACCAAGTTATAAAAGATGAAGACTTGGTCAAAAATATCATGCTAAGTCATTTATCACTCTTTCTCTTCTTCATTTCGGTCAAGGAAATGTTAAGAGAGATAGAGTAAGCATTTAATCAATAAACTCCCTCACCTTTTTCTCATGTGGTGCGTTGGGACAAAGAAAGAAAGAAATTGGTCAAACAAATACCAAAAGGAAGAAGAAAATATAAGTCAAACCAACCCCTCCCTCTTTGTCAATAATTACGGCTAAGAAGAAACAAGAAGAGTGAATGAATTGAAGCAATTAACTCTTCATCAAATAGCTAAGGTAAAGTCGGCCAAGTGAGGAAGAGGTAGGAAAGAGAAAAAAACAAACCACACATCTTGGAAATTATTATAGGATTTCACCAAGGAAGATATTATGTGGACCACATATTTTCCTCTCCTTTTTTGTCCAACTTTTCGGTCAGGTTTTTTAAGTGATAAGGGAAGGCAAAAACTGATTATTATTCACTCTCTCTCTCATTCTCTAAGTCGGCCAGCTGAAACACGAAAAGAACAAGTGAAGAAACAAGAACAAGGTAAGGGTTTCATCTTGGATTTTCACCTCTTTAACCTCATCTATGGCTCAAGAGTCCTTCACAAACTTTGTTCCTCTTGATGAGAGCTTCATTTCTATGGTTTTAGAATTTCAAGAGGAGGTGTTTTGTGCCATCATCCAAGAACAAAAGCTGAAAAACCAAAGGAAGGAGATAAGGAGAAGCAAGAGGTGAGTATTAGCATCAATTTGAGCTATTGGTTGTGTTGGTTGAATGAGAATTTTGGCATGTGTAAATCTGCCCTGATTTTGCCTAAACAAGGGTTTGGGTAATTCATGATGTTTTGGTTATGTTATTGGTGGTTTATGATGATTGGAAACCATTTGACACAAGTTTGATGCTGAAATTAGAAGTTGGTAATTGTTGGGATTTATTTTGAATTTTCTGCCAAAACAGGACATGGAGAATGAGTGGGAATTTGTTAATTTTGATGTTACCATTGTGTTCTACACGAAAAATTATGTGGGAATAGCCCTAGGTTGTGAATTTTGGGTCATTGAAACTCAAAGTGTAAATTTGGGTTTTCAGCCTGAACAGAACTCCAGCGAGGTACTCTGCTTGTGTGGTGTTTTTGGATAACCAAATGATCTCTAAAAATTATGAAACTTTCCAGTCTTAAAGTTCACATTCCAAGCTTCAAAATGGACATATACTTTGTGTCATTTCGTTTTTTTAGCTGTGAGTTCTGGTTGCCCAAAGTTTGATGTCGAAACTGGACTTAATTCTGGAGCAGTGTGGGATTTTGTGTAATTCTGGAATTTTGTGGTGATTTCCAGTAATGATTCATATTTTTCCTATGAATAGGACTTCAATAGCTTTCCATAGGACTTGGGATCACCTCATTTCAATTTTTGTAGAATTAGTTATGATTTTTCAAAGTCTGGAGAAAATTTTGGCAGATTTGGTCTCTTATGCGAAAATTGAAAATGTAATGGCATAATATAGTATTGTTGAACTTTGGGGTTAGGAATTGGTCTTTTAGGTTAATTGACCACTTTAACTCCTTAGTTGATTTGATTAAATGTCCCTAATGATAACCAACTTAAGTGTTTGAATTAAAGAATTGGATTAAGTAATAACATGTCGCCCGTAATTCTAATTATAGGATTTGACATTTGCCCTGCACGTGATAAACCAGTGCCAGTGCACGAGCGGAAAGAACAAGGTAGTGACTCTTTCTCTTATTCTATGTATGATGCCTTGCATGTATGTCTTTTCATTGAATATGCCGTGATGTAACATTGCCGTTGTGAAATGTTGTTGTTGTGCTGTTGTGAAACATGCTGTTGTGAAATATGCTGTTGTGAATGCAGCGAAAGCTGTTGCCGAAATGCCGTTGTGATGTTGTTGTTGTGATTTGCTTACATGCTTTGTGATTGTACATGTTATAAGTGAATTGTTACTACTGAGATTCTTTTGAATCTCATTCTTTCCAATGACTAACCTACAGCAAGGGCAAGCGGTTCAAAGGAAAAGCAAGTAATGAAGGGCGGTTAGAGCTTCTAGCTATGAGTTTTAATTTTGGTAGTTGGTTGTCATATTTTGTTGGGGATTAGTTGCACATGTTGTATATATTGAATAGTGTTGTGTAATCCCCTGTATGGGAAACTAAGTGTTGTAAACCCTTTATTAAGTAACGAAACCTGAGCGTTGTCGGGAATTTTTGGTTGCACTCTGATATGTATGAATGAAACCGAACTGGTCAGACCAATTATATTCGAGATGTGAACGTGAGACCGCACTAAACAAGTTTTGGAAAAATTTTAAGTTAACCACTGGTCTCTATTTCAACTTAATGACGCATTCTCGAACTATAAATATGGTTATTAAGGTAGGGGGTTACATATTACAAATCATACCATCTTTGAATTTAATTTTAGGAAGCCCAACAACTAAATCCTTTTAAATCAATTTGTCAAGTTGATTCACATTAACATACGCTTATGCCATAACCAACTTTCCTTGATTTTACTAAAAAAAAAATTTTCAGAAGAATTTGAATTTAAATCAATAGTATAACAATTACCGTTCCTTTGAGCTCAAATCATTGCTTTGATATTTTCTTTGTTAAGTAGTATATCCTTCTTGTTCACTATCATGCATTCTTCTAAGTCAAAGATTACTCATCTATCTTTATATGTACTTGCACTCATACTTAGGAGGTTATGGCTTAACCCTTCAACATAATATACATAATTGTTCTGGACACCATTGGTTTTTCTAACTTCACCTATTCTGGCAATATGTCCAGACTGGTTACCTCCAAAAGTTACCTTTCCTCCTTCTCTAGCTTCCATTATGGTGAACTTCTCTCTATCACTAGTCATGCGTATCGAGCATCCACTATTAATGTACCATTTTTTTGCCCATTATACTTTGAGACATACCTAGAGTAATATTATCAAATTTTAGGTACCCACACTTTCTTGGGTCCTTTGTGGTCAGTATGAGATATTCTTAGTACATGCGTTCCTTTCGGAACCCATTTATATGAGCCAATAGCCTTTGTTTTTTCTAAAATGACATAATGAAGTATAATGACATTTCCTATTACAATAATTATATGATGCAAATGGATTTGATGTATGAACAGAATTTCTAAAGTATTTGAGGTATGATTTATTGCCATTCTTCTTCTTTCCTTTGTTTTTATCTTGAACAGAATTATACCTAATTCCATATTTATCATGAGTGACTCTTTATGATTTTAAAATTACTATGAGAGTTTCATTTCCTTTAGTGAATTTTTCTAGAGTCTTTGTTAAGTCATTTATTTTCTTATCTTTTTCTTTACAGGATGCACATAGTGAACATGATAAGCTGGTACTAGTTCTACTTTCTAATTCTTTTACTTTCTTCTTATAACTACCCAATTCCTCATCTACCTTGATGAATTCAGAATGCAATGCATTATATTTAGATAATAATTCATCAAAAGTAGGTTCAGAATCACTTACCTCAAAGTTTGATTCTTCTTTTTTGGCTACCAAGTATATGTTAGCAACTTCATCATCATCACTTTCTTCATCCGATGAACTATCACCCCATATGGATGATATGTATGCCTTCTTTTTCTGCTTCTTCTTATCTTTATTATTGAAGCATTAGGAGTTGATATGTCCTGAATTTCCATATTCAAAGCATATGATTTGTTGCTCTTTGTTTTCTTTCTTGCTTGGTCCTCCTTGATAATTCTTAAAGTTTTATTGGCATTTTCTATAGACTTTCTTGAACTTCCTTATGATCATTCCCATATCATTATCATCAACTTCATCTTCTCCTTCTGAAGTTTCAACTTCCTTTATGGCTTTGAGAGCAACTCATCTTCTCTTTTTATCTTCAAACTCTTCTGGTTCCTTTTTGAATTTTTGCTTTCTCTCATACTCGTAAAGGCTACCAAAAAGTGTAACTACATATCTCATTGATTCACCTTTGGCTTCTTAGATAACTGTCACTTTTACTTCGCATTCTTTTGCAAGAATGTTAAGGATCTTTCTTACTTAGGAATTTTGATTGAAGGTTTTCCCAAGTGCTACTAGCTGGTTGATAATATAGGTATATCTAAGTTCAGATTTAGAGATCCTTTCTCCAGGTTTTATCTGAAATAGATCATACTTTGTAATTAGAGTATTGATTCTATTTTCTTTGATTCTAGATGTACATTCGTGTGCGATTTCAAGTGCATCCCACATGTCTTTAGCTGTTGGCAGCGTGTAGATTCGAAAATACTCCTTTGGCTAAGAGCACTCTGTATCATTAAAATAGCTTTGCTATTTAATGTTACTAATCTCTTGTCATTGTCATCGTATTCCTTTGGGCTCTTTCTCTCGACTTTATTTTTCACTTTCTTCATTACCATCTTGTATTACATTCCATAAACTGTACTCATTCGCCATTATGAATACTTTGAACTTAGCTGTCTAGAACAAAAAATGTTCTTCGGAAAAACCAGGGGGTCTAGTGATGGAAGCTTCGTCTAAAAGAATGTTATCACCCATTGTTATCACTGAATGGATCCTTCTCAAGTTGTTAAACTCTTTTGAGAAGACCTTACTCTGATACCAAATATAAGAGTCAAGCTTCACCCAAGAAAGAGTGAATTGGTTGATGTAACAAAATTTCACGCGTTACGGTGTTATGGAGATAAATGAAGAGAGAGTAGAGATGAGAGAATTTGCACACAGAGATTTATACTGGTTTGACCCAAACCCCAGGCCTACGTCTTGTCCTCAGAGATTAATAACTCCAAGATTTTCACTAATCTTTCAAGATTCAGTGGGCTCTCGCAACGCCACAGACAACAATTGTCCTCTCAAGAATTATGAGTAGAAATATTCTATACCTAGAATTTTCTCTCCCCCTTACGGCAAGTCTTATGAGCAAAACAATCCTGTGACCTTTCTCTACTGCTTATCTATGCAAGTCTGACGAGCAACAATGTTCTCTCTTGCTTGCACCTTGTAAGTCTTACAAGCAAAAAGTCCTACCAGGAATGTTCTCTACTGCTTCTCCAGTAAGGAAAGAGCTCGTCCACATGACCTAAGAGCTTCATTATATGGTCTAGGGTTATCTTTGAGAGCAAGGACATAGATTGGTGCTTGAAGAAACTTACCACTCTCATTTTTTGCACTTTGAATGAGAAGGTGGACAAGTTATTGGAGAAGGAAGAATCTGATGATGGATCAAATTTTTAAAACAACTCCATAACTTTTTATTTTTAGTTTGTTTATAAACTTTATCTTTTTTTTTAGTTTGTTTGTAAAAAATATGGTTGTATAATCAAAAACCAATTTTTTTTAAAAAAAAGTGAAATAAATAATGGTTATTAAGTAAAACCCATCACTTATTAGAATACCATGAAAAAAAAGTGAATTATATAAATGTTATTAACAATAACCATGATAAATGTAAATAAATAAATAGTATTTTTTTCAGGAAAACTATTATGTAAAGTCTTAGGCACGATAACCCAAAAAACCTACCATTTCTCTACTATTTAAATGTCTAAAATAGAATACATTTGTCAACCCATTGCTTTCATTTACAATTCCTTCCCTGGTGATTTTTTTGAAGTCACTTCATAGCAAATACCTCTTTTCTTGGAAGTACCCATTTCTTTCTAAGTTACTTCAAAAGATCAATAAGAATGGGATAAATAAACTAGTTCAGTTGCACTAACACATGATAAAGCATTCAATGTGACATTAAATTACTTTTATGAAGTTATGTTTTTTGGAAACCACATAGTATTGCTTTGATTGATGGTTCTTCTCCTGTTTTTGTATTGAGCAGGTGGCACCAGGTTAACAGTTCTGAAATTCAACATTGTAATCAGTCATAAACTTTTCAATGTGAGAGTTTTTGAGCTACTTGGTCTTGACTCTGTAACACCCCAAATTTTATTCACCAAGAATGTATTGTAATTATTTAATATATTCAATAAAAAGATGAATATTCATTGCCATAGGAATTAAATATTATAATTTTAAAGGTGAATAGTGCTTCTAGTGGAATCGCCTGCAAGGCAGTGAGTTTGTTATGTGGTTTTGGATGACCAAATGATGACCAAAATTTATGAGCTTTACCAGAATAAAAGTAGACATCTTAAGCTTTAATTTACTAGGTCATATGAATCATTTGAAGCTATACATAAAAATATATGAATTTTTGAAGTTAGACCAGAAAAACTATTGATTTTCTCGAACAACATTCAAAGAATTTAAGTCTGGGAATTTTACGCTTCCAATTTGCAAAAGGCTATATTTTTCCTTAAAACTAGGCTCAATAAGGGTTCTATAACCTTTAGAATACTACAATACAATATCTACAAATTTAGTTATGATTTTTCAAAATTTGGGCAGAAAATCTGCCAGAATTTTGTTGAAATATGAAATTGGGAAAATTAATTAATTAAATTATGGGATATATTATAAACATCATCCTCTTCCTCCTACAGCCCTAAACTGACGCATATAGCCCCAAAATAGAGAGAGAAAGCTTGAGAAAATTTTAGAGAGAAAAGGAGGAAAATCTCACAAGGTAGGTTGATTTCTTCGGTGAATTCATACGTAATGTGTATAATCCATCTCCTAAGCTTCTCTTGTATGTTATTTAAGGTATTTGAAGCAATAATTTTGGTGTTTTGGAGGCTAGGGTTTTCGGCCAAGAAGGAAAAGCCTGAAGGAAGAAGAGGTAACTTTCTAAACTTCAAATATTGATTTTTCTGGCTGCTGAGAGTAATTTAATTGGTGAAATTCTGCTCAATTTGCTCTATTTGTAAATTTGGGAAAAGTTGAGCCCTAAACGTAATGCCGCCAAAATTGAGTCTAAATGGTAGTTTTAACGTAATTAAATTGTTAATAAAGTGGTTAGGAGTAGAAAAGGGCAAGTCTGCGAAGTCAGAATTGGAAAACCTCAATTTTTCATAAAGAATTGGGAATTTCAGCCAGTGTTGGTTTAAGGGGTTAGAGTTGGATTTTTAATGTTCTGATGATTCCATTATGTTTAGGAGGGAAAACTAGGTAGGGTTACAGTTTATCACTTTTTTAGAAAAGCCTAAAAAGCATAATTATGAAAACGCCTCTGAAACCTCAAAATAGGGATTGGTAAGGGCATTCTTGTCTTTTGGTAGTGAATTTGGTAATTCTGAGTCCGAAAATGGATTTCTTGGGTGAAAATATGCTAGAATAGCTCAACTCGTCAGTCCCTAGGGGCCTTTTGGTAAATTTTCACAATAGACTCGTATAACCACTGAAACCACTATGGAAGTCCCTAAAATAGTACAAGAATGGGTTTTGACCTAATTCTTGTACATTTGATATTTTAGGACTAAGTTGAGAGCCCAGCCATTGGCACGTATTACGAGGAACAAATTTGAGGTGAAAAAGGGTTAAGGTTGTAACTACTATCTCTCATACACTAAGTGACTATTAATATGTTTTGTGTTACAGTATTTTGTGATATGACCACGTGCTTAGAGCACATTACCTAGCTGAGGTACACTATTATTACCTAGCTGTAGTAAGGGACTCAGCTGAGGTACATGTAGGGTTTCAACTGGATAGTTGGCCTTGAGTTTTGTGTACACACACGATATGATATGGATTTTCATTTTACACTATATGGTGCATTGCACATTTAATTTTTTCATTTTATATGTTTGATGGTATGTTGCTACTGGGATTCCTTGGAATCTCACCCCTTTTTATAAACAAAAATATGCCAGCAGGAATTAACGGATCTTGAAACAAGGTGATAGACATGATGAACTGACGGGCATGGATCCTGAGGCAAGGATCGGTGGTTACATGTAGTCATTATTTTGGATATTTTGTATGAAATTGTTAATATTATCAAACCTTGCGGGGTAAACCTGTGATGTAATCAAGTACCATATAACAAATATTAATATATTTATGCTATTCCTGTGTTGATCACTGAACTGTGCGCAAGTACTCTGAAAACATGGAAAATAAGATAAGGGTATGACAGACTCTATCTAATCGAGCAATACTTCCCACATTTAGTAGTCATGCAATATGGGATGAATCAAGATTTGATAGGCTTTGTGGCTTGAATCAATTGCACTCTTGGCCTGTATATCTCATAATGTAAGTGTTTGTCACCTATACCTTGTGTCTCATCATCAATTAAGCTAGGAAAGCAATGGGTTGGTGAAAAAACCACGAATATCAATCGTATATAGGAAAGGCTGCAAGGGGAAAGAAAATGCTTGAGCAATTCAAGAATTTTCTTATCCCTTGTGTAACCCCCCTGCCGTAATTAATATCCGGATTACGCGATTAAGGTGAAATAGAGACCAATAAGATAAAACAACGTTTATAAACCCATCAACCCGACCGGGTTTTCACAAATCCATTTCGAAATCATTTCAAACCCGGTCTCACATTCACACTCCGAATATAATTACTATGCGAAGATAAATTACATTTATACAATTATCAGAGTACGCAATATAAATTCCCGACAATTCCGGGATCATATCTTCGCTCAATAACCATAGGGCACACTAGCCCATACAACTCCACCAATAGGGATTACACAACTTACTTGAAGACATTCCCAAATACTGCTCCAAATATACAAATACATAATCTCAATTATGCAATGATAACCAACTACTAAGCCCTCACCCAGAAATGAGTCCTCTTTGTCCTTGGATGCTTGCTTCATCCTCAATCTTCCTTCCCTGACTAAAATGTTAATAGGGGAGGGTGAGATTCTAGAGAATCTCAGTAGGAAACAGATACCAATATGCATGCAAGATAAGTATTTAATGCATGACATACTTGCATCACAATAACTCATGTTCACATAATGATATATCCGCATGCTCAATGTTTCACAACATACTCATGGCCATAGCAAAACTAGAAACAGAGCTACAATCATTCATACATGTCTCACATAATCACGTAAAGCAAGAACATGCATCAATACACAAATACAATTATCAATACATGCAGGAGAGGTAAGTTCCCTACACTCTTCCCACGTAAGCTCCAGCTCCGGCTGCTCACGTTCAGGACAATCATCAAATCCTATATTCAAAATCAAGGACATAGGATTAATCCCTTTTCCAATTCCTTAATCTTTAGACACCCAAGTTGGTTATCATTATTGCCCTTTAAGTACTCTCAAACACCTCAATCCATAGCTCTAAAGGGTTGGAAGACTATCCCCAAAGATCCCTTTTTGAACACTCAAACATGATATTTTTCACTGCCTCACTCGAGCACAGATGCTCTCACTCGAGCACAAGTACGGACATCACTCGAGCACAAATGCTCTCACTCGAGCATTGGTACGGACAGCACTCGAGTACAAGAGAGTGAGAACAGAAAGTGCTTGCCCGAGAGCACAACAAGTCTTCATAAACAGGCTCACTCGAGCACGCTGGACCTCACTCGAGCACAAGTCTAAAAGTCTCACTCGAGCACCCGCGAGCACAACGCCACGAGTGACAACCCGAGAGCACACAACGCTCTCCAAGACCAGGATCACTCGAGCACAGCCATATGCACTCGAGCACACACCTCACACCCGCGAGTGAGAAGGCATACCCGAGCACCTTACCCGCGAGTGACCACCCGCAAGCACTACTCTCACCTGAGGCACAAGCTCACTCGAGCATGTTCTTCGCTCACTCGAGCATCATTCATAAATCCCAGGTGCACTCGAAGCAAAACAAGGGAAAACCCACATATCACTCGAGCAGGATCTCCCTCACTCGAGCAATGTTCCTCCCTCACTCGAGCACACCCATGTCTGCTCGAGTGAATCTATCAGATTCCAGAAAAACGCAGCAAAACTGACCAAACTCCCTAACAATTGCCCCATTGATCCCAATGGACCCAAAACCTCTACCAAAGCTATTCTTACATAAAATCACTCATTGAATTCAATGGAATCAACAGAATTACCAAAATCCCATTCCATTAACATGCTTTGGTCTAGGGCATCAAACTCATCATTTCTCTAAAATCACCAACCTCACACATTTCAATCCCAAATCCATTCTATCTATTCAAAACTCATACCAATATACCAATTCTATAACCATATCATGCCAAACTACCCATTACCCATATTTTCACAATTAGGGCAATAATTCCAGAAATTCCCAACTTAATCATTTGGCAATGAAACATAGATAGAAGGATTGGTTTCACATACCTTATCAACTTTCTCAAAGACACTCTTTGATTCTCCACACTTCATATTTTCGTGATCTTCAAATCACCACCAATGGAGAAACTACAATCACCTAAATAAAGCTCTCAACTCGAGGATTAACATTGGAGAAGAGAGTTTGAGCTAAAGAGGCCATTTGCTTACCTCAAAATCCAGATTTTCCTTTCTCTTTCCCAAGCTCCATGGCTTCCGCACAAGAGAGAGAAAATGAGAGAGAGAAGAGAGGAGATAGAGATGATGATGATGTGTCTCACATCACTTATGCTTCATCCAAGGGTCCACACTTTGCCAGCTGTCACCATCTCACTTCAACTCTCATGGGCTCACATGCACACACATACACATGATTATGCCCCTTACTCAATTACACAAATCAATCCTAGCCATTGATCTTGGAACTACCAATGAGTTTCCTCCTCGGTAACCGATCAACTGGTCGGTAACTTTACCGTTTTGCCCCTGATTATGGAAATTCACTTGGAATTACCATCAACTCATTTTCATAATTCTTAATCACAATTTGGACTCTTGCTAAACCAAGGCTTAGCAGTCCACTAATCTCAGGCTTAATCTCTAAGCTCAAGTATCAAAATTTGGGATATTACACCTTGCTTTGCTCAAGGGTTCATATACCCCCTGCAGTCTTGCCAATAGGGGTATTCGTAGGTTTTCTGCCCATTCCATTGATTGTGAGAGTTAATTCATGTGAAGAGACACAATTTATAGGTAGACGTTACATTCACTTAGATAAGTCAACATTTGCCATTAAATCTCCCCAAATATCCAAGAACGCCCTTATCTGTCCTATATTGCATAGAAACTCGATATAGGTGCTACTATTTCTATTATATATAGTCTTGTCTAACTAGTTCAAAAACTCTCACTTGAAAAGTCTCTCAACCATGCATAATATAAAAAATGTCATATATTATAAAAGTTCATGACTCTTAATTAGGAACCATTATTCTTGCACTAAATACATAATGATTGTCTATGTGAGACCTTTATTTAGTATTATTAAAGGTCATGGTTCTTTTGTAAGAACCGTTATTTATGTTACTGAATAAATTATGGTTGTCAAAATGAGACCATTATGTATTATGTAAGTATTACCATATATTATAATGATTTTTCACGTGTTCCCATCAATTATTATCATATAAATGCTCATATCATGGCATCACCAAACCTCAATACATAACGAGTGTTATCTTATAACCATTATAATAGGTCAAAAATAAATAATGGTTAAGAACTGTAATTTATTTTCTTGGAGCAAATATAGCGCTTGAATATATGATGGTTCAGAACCTTGAAGTATGTGAGTTAATAATTGTAATATGTTGCGATTTCTATAGTTGTGTGATTAACAGATTATCTTTAATGATTACTAGTAATTAATAATTAAGAATTGATAAGTACACTAATTATATAAAAAACTAGAAGTTAACAAATTGAGTTTTTATAGTAGATAATGACTCAAATAACTCTGACTTTGTAAGTTTATATCTTTTCTTAAGCCTATTATATATCTATTTATGTTAGGTTCTAATTCTAATTTATTTTGAGCCTTTTATTTTAAATAAATTTTATTATTTATTATCTATTTTTTTTATATTTTTCCTTCTTAATATAAGCATGAGCTTCAGCCCATTTGCTTACATATCCTACAACAAGAATGTACTTGTTTCCTCTTGAAGGGAAAGGACCCATGAAATCTATTCTGCATACATCAAATAACTCTACCTCAGGTATTCCAGATTGGGGCATTTCATGTCTCCTGGAAATATTAACTGTTCTTTGACATCTATCACACTTGGAAACAAATTGGTGAGCATATTTAAATAAAGAAGGCCAATAGAAACCAAATTAAGCACTTTAGATACAGTCCTTTGCCCCCATAATGTTCCCTATATGCATATGCATGAGATGTATTCAAAATAGCCTCTTATTCACCTCAGGCACACATTTTCTAATGATCGAATCAGCACATCCCTTAAAAAGAAATGTCTTTTCCCAGATATAGTAAGCAACATCATGCAAAAACTTCTTTTGTTGGTAGAAATTCAAATCAGGGGTAAAACTTCGCATACAAGATAGTTCACTATATCAGCATACCATGGCAAACCATAACGACTAATAGCAAACAATTGTTTATCAGGGAAACTTTCTTTAATTAACCAATCATTCATACAATTAGAAGTGTTCACAATCCTAGACAAATGATCAGCAACTTGATTTGCAGTTCCTTTCCTATCAACTATATGCACATCAAATTCTTGTAGCAATAAAACCTATCTAATCAATCTAAGTTTAGACTCTTTCTTCCCTAATAAATATTTAATAGCAGCATGATCAGTGTAAACTATAATCTTAGCACCCATCAAATATACTCTAAATTTTTCAAAGGCAAAACACTATAGCAAGCATTTCTTTTTCAATAGTTAAGTAATTTACCTGAACTGCCACTAAGGTTTTGCTTGCATAGTAGATGGGATAAAAGATCTTGTCACCCTTTTATCCTAACACAGCTCCAATAGCATAGTCACCACATCACATATTATATTAAAAGGGAGTGACCAATCAAGAGCTATAATGATAGGGGATGAAATCAATCTTCTCTTTAGTTCTTCAAAAACCTTCATACACTTTTCAGTAAAGTGGAGAGCAGTGTCTTTCTCAAGTAGTTGTGAAAGTGGCTTTGAAATCTTGGAAAAATCTTTAATTAATCGATGATAGAACCCAGCGTGACCCAAGAAAACTTCTCACAGCCTTGACAGTAGAAGGAGGAGGAAGCTACTCAACCACATAAGTCTTGGCTCTATCAACCTGTAAACAACTTTTAGAAACTTTGTGTCCCAAAACTATTCCTTCAGTCACCATAAAATGACACTTCCTAAATTAAGAACTAAATTTATCTCCTCTTATCTCTTTAATACTTTATCTAGATGTATCAAGTATTCTTATATGAGTAACCAAATACTGAGAAGTCATCCATAAAAACTTTCATTGTTTCTTCTATATATCATATCAGAGAATATACTCATCATGTATCTCTAGAAGGTAGCGAGGGCATTGCATAAACCAAAAGGCATTCTTTTAAAGGCAAAAGTGCCATATACACAAAAGCTATTTTATTATATCTTGAATACTCATATAAGAAGCAGAAGAATTATTTTCCGGCCAATCGATCTAATATCTGGTCAATAAAAGGAAGTGGGAAATGATCTTTCCTTGTAGCATTATTTGGCTTTGTATAATCCATGCAAACAAACCAACCAATAACTATATGAGTAGGGATGAGCTCATCTTGCTCATTAGAAATCACTGTCATTTCTCATTTCATAGGAACGCATTGCACTATGCTAACCTATGAGCTATTAGAGATGGGGTAAATGATCCTAGCATTTAACCACTTGATAACTTCTTTCTTGACCACTTCTTTCATTATAGAATTCAATCGTCTTTGATTTTGAATAGATTTCCTATGATCATCCTTCAAGAGTATCTTGTGTATCACAATTGAGGGGCTTATACCTTTAATGTCAGCAATTGTCCAACCTAAAGCTCTTTTGTGATCTTGAAGAACTTATAGCAACCTTTCTTTTTTATCTTTAGATAAAGAAGAAGATATGATAGTAGGAAGTATCTCAGATTCACCCAAGTATGCATACTCTAGAAGTGATGGTAAGGGTTTAAGCTCCAAGATTGGTACTTGTTCAATAGACAACTTTAAAGTAGTTTTCTTTGATTCTATATCTAACGAATCAAACTACTTTGATAGACTAATGTAATTAGAAGAGGCTTCAAGTAACTTCTTACATTCCACTATCTTAGCTTTTCCAACTTTATCAATCCCAAGTAACATGGCTTTTAACAATTCTTTTATAGCATAGGAACTCTAAAATCTCTTGAATTACCTTGTCAAGAATGTCAACCCTTAAGTACTCTGTAATGTCTCTAGGATGCTTCAATACTTTATTCATGTTGTATATAACTTCTTCATTTTGACCCTTAATTTGATCTCTCCTTTTTCAACATCAATCAGAGTTTGAGCTGGAGCAAGAAAAAGTCTACCCACAATAAGTGGTAGATCTCTATCTTTATCACAATCTAGAACAATAAAGTTAGTAGGGAAAATAAACTTGTCAAATTTAACCAAAATATCTTCATTGATACTCTTTGGACAAGCTAAACTTCGATCAACTAGCTGAAGTGTCACAGAAGTTAGGTGAGCTTCTCCAAGTTGCAATTTTCTAAATATAGATAGTGTATCAAATTAACACTTGATCCTATATCACATAATGCTCCTTCTTGAAACTTTTCTCCAATTATGCAAGGTATCAAAAAGCTTCCTAGATCTTTCTGTTTAGGTGGTAGCTTGTTGAGAAGAATAGCACTACACTCTTCAGTAAGGGCTATAGTTTCATAATCACCAAACCTCCTTTTCTTACTCAACATTTCTTTTAGAAACTTCACATATTGAGGCATCTACTCTAAAACTTCAAGGAAAGGGATATTGATGTGTAGTTGACTAAAAATCCCCATAAACTTCTTATATTGCTCATCTATAACATTCTTTTGGAATATTTGAGGAAATGGTAAAGGTGGCACCCATTTGTGATTCTCATTAGGCGCCTTCTTCTTCTCTTCACCCTTCTTAGACTCACTATTAACTTTGTCATCATTGACTTTCCTATCAATCTTTTTTATAGCCTCTTCATAATCCTATATAATGACCATAGGAATTGCCTACTCATTAGGTGTTGAGGGGGTTTTCATTGGTTATGGAATCTTAGGTAATTCTTTACCACTTCTTAGAGTAAGAGCTTTACATTCCTCTTTGCCATCTCTATAAGGATTATGCACAGTATCACTTAGCAACTCTTTTTTGTTGCAAGATATTAACGTCAGTTGCAATTTGTCTCATTTATACCTCAAGATTCTTGATAGAAGATTCTAATCTTGTATTAGTAGTACCTTGATCCTAAGTACTCTTTAACTAAAAAATTGCAAGCTGAGATATCATTATCTCTAGATTAGTTTTAGGCTCTTGGGTGAGAATGGCTTCCTTTTCCAATTGATATAACCTAAGAGGAAACGTTTGCTTTATGCCAGAGGTTGAGGCTTGATTAAGAGTAGCACCATGTTTCCAAGAGAAGTTGGGATTATTACGCCATCCAGGGTTGTAAGTGTTTGAGTATGGATTGTTCTGGTTATTGCCACTATAGTTTCCTGTATAATTCATTGGCTTTATCTGTTAAGATATGAGACATTGACCATTAGTATGATTATCTCTATAAAAATCACAAGGAGCATAAATAGCATTCACTCCCATATGCCTACTATTAGATCGGTTTACTTATGCTTCTTGTTAGTGCAAGCGTTTCACTCAAGAAGGGGCTGAATTAGGTGAAAGATAAAATTTAAAAAAAACTTAAAATGATAAATGAAAATTTATAAAATTTAAATTAGAGTTCAGCCTTGGAGTCCCTTTGAGATTTTCACTATAACTTCCAAGATTCAGTGGGCTCTTGGTACCTCAGTACACTGCAAACTGAGCTCTCGCTCCTCCTTACATG
Source organism: Inga leiocalycina (assembly GCA_963242795.1). Lineage (NCBI taxonomy): Eukaryota > Viridiplantae > Streptophyta > Magnoliopsida > Fabales > Fabaceae > Inga > Inga leiocalycina. Next base: position 78,450,850 of record OY725323.1, read on the forward strand.
ATGTAATTCAATCCCTAACTCAAGGTTCCATAACCTTAAGTTATCTCAATAGAATGTGTTGAGTTTGTAATAAAATTCTCTCTCAAAGAGTAAATGGATAAATACTAAAGTACAGTGTAAAGAAAGAACAAAAAATAGAGTAGGAGAATATATTTGTAAGTTGATTGTATTTATTGTTGTTTGATTTTCTTCTTTGAAAGCTTCAATACTTATAGGAGATGTTGTTTGAGAGTCATTAAGAGCATTCAAAATTTTTCCCGTTGGGAGGTGATCATTGCTTTGACTATTGAGGATGTTTTTGTCGTTTTTCACTATTGCACATGTAATGCTCCGTTGAACACTATTTTGAAATAGATCAGTTGCTTTACACCTGTAACTTACTCAAAGAAAAGACTAATGTATAACATAGAAATCAAGGCATATTAGTGTATCGATAGTTTGTCGTATTCTGTCAATGATAAAAACATTATTTAAAATTTACTCTGGTGTAAAAAAAATTCATTGCAAATTATCTAATATATTTTCTGCATTACTCAAGTGCAATAACAAGTCACTCGAGTGATTTTCCTCCTTTTTATTTATCACTCAAGTGATTCTTTTTTACAGATATTCACTCGAGTGTTTTTCCCCATCACTCGAGTGAATATTAACTAGTTACTCAAGTGGCTTGCCATATCACTGGAATCCTCTGCTTTCTTTCATCATATAACTCGATTGTAGTAATATATCATTTAAGTAATCTGCTTCAAGTCCATATCACTCAAGTGATCTTAACTGATCACTCGAGTGATTTGGTATATCACTTAAGTGAATCCTTATATTCAATCAAGTGATCTGTCATCATATCACAATTTCACTCGATTACTTACGTGTCATACTCGAGTCATTCATCTTTCATTATAATAAATCCTGCAACTATGTTCACAGATTGTTCTATCAAAATAAACAATATGCCATTCATCATAAATACCAATATTATTATCATCAAAACATTAGAGGATTTAACATTCTCCCCCATTTTGATGATGAAAAAACTTGTGAGTTTGAAATAAAAAAAATTGATTGTTAAGAATTATTAATTAAATCTTTTTATCCAAAGGCGCAAGGTTGATACAATCTCATTAATGATCATGGTTAACTCAGAATTGACGTTTTTCCATTGATATTACATATAAGAAATAGGTACATATCAGAGACTAAAATGCATACACACACACACACACAACTACAAATAAAAGCATATCAGAAGCTATGTCAGATAACATATTCTCCAGAAGGATCCCCAAGGCTCTTTTTTCCATTTTTTCTCATCATCATAAAGAAGGGAATAAGTTGAAATAGTAATATCTACAGATGGAGGAGTAGTCTCAGGGCCAGTAGAAGAAGCAAGAGGTGTGTATAAGACTATGGCAATCAAGGGATCAATGGTTACTTATGTAACCCCCTTCATAATTATGATTCAAAATATGTATTTTAAAATGAAATAGATACTAATAATAATCAAACTCATTTACAATCCCTTCCTTATGGAAGGGTTTTCACAAATATTTTCAAAATTTCTGCCTTACCTTGGTCTCAAATTCCACAACTCGAATATAATTACCCTGTACAGTTACATCACATTTACATATCAGAGTGTACAACAAAATCCCGGCAACCCCCGAGTTTCATATATAAACTAAACGTTTATAAATTCCTATTAGGGGATTACACCACTGTCTCCAAGACAATATTTATAAGATATATGGTGATCTCCCAACAAAACATGATAACCAACACCAAAATATAAATCTCCATAAGAAGCCCTATCCGCCCTCGGTCGTCTCCTTTCCCTTAGAGCCACTTGCCTTGTCTAAAAGTTAGTCAATGGAAAGAATGAGATTCAAAAGAATCCCAGTAGTAACAAATTACTCATATCACATGTAATCACAAAGCATACAAGAAAATCATCAAGTAGCATCACAGCATAAAGCACAGCACGCAGGCTGCCACATATACACATAATCACATAATCTCATCCCTCGTATTCCACCGCCCCTAAGGCACGGTCCTCCCACCGTCAACACTGATGGGCCATGGGTGAAGGTTTCACAAATAGCCTTTCGACTTTCACATATAGCCTTACGGCTTTCACAGAGTCTCATCCCCTGGATTCCACTGCCCCGAAGGTACGATCCTCCCACCATTAACACCGATGGGCTGCAGGTGATAGACTCACAAACAATGATCAAACAAACATGCCGTGTATCACATATAGTATAAGGGAAAAGAGTCACCACCTTGTTATTTCTGATTGTGCTCTAGCGCAGGTGGATCACGAACATGACAAATATCAAATCCTACAATTCCAAATGCACCATATAGATACCCCCAGGGACCTGGCTCGGGCCAGCCGTACCCCGATCCGGTTGCACTTTTCCTGAAATTCTAATTTGGGCTATCCCAACATATTTCTGCCCAAGGAATCCATTTTCGAACTCGAAATTATCAAATTATCAAATTCAATGTCAAATTACAAATTTACCCTTGGCAGCCCTACTTTAAGGGTTTCAGGGGCATTTTCGTAATTATGCTTTTTCAGCTTTTTCTGAAAAAGTGACCAACTGTAGCTCCACCTAATTTTCGCTCCTGAACTCAATGGAACCATCAAATCATTGAAAATTCAACTCTAACCCCTCCAAACTAGTTTCAGCCGAAATTCTCAGTTCCCCGAGAAAAATTGGGGTTTTTTGGTTTCGGTTTCGGCTTCGCAGACATGTTTCTTTCTACTCCTAATCACTTTATTAACCATTACATTAGGTTACAACTAACATTAAGACCCAATTTGGGCAGCATAACTCTTAGGCCATATCATTTCCAAACTTTAAAACCAATGGCAATCCGACAAAATTTCACCGATTAAATTGCCCATAGCAGCCAGAATAAGCCATATACGAAAGTTTGGAAGTTACCTTAAGCTCCCACTAGTTTTTTTTCAAGGTGGATGAAAACCCTAGCCTTAAAACACCCAAATTTGTGCTCCATAAAACTTGAAGAACATAGAAAAATAGCTTAGGAGCGGAGTTATACGCGTTAGGTAAGGATTTACCGAAGAAATTGACTTATCGTACAAGTTCTCTTCTCCTTCTCTCTCTAGAATTTCTCATACCTTCTCTCTCTTGTTGCAGCTAAATGGCACGGGTTTGGGATGATGGAGGAGGTGGATGATGATTTAATATGATATAATATTATTTTCTAATTATTTATTAAATTTCCATCAATTTTGAATTTTTAAAAAATTCTGGCAGATTTTTGCCCAAACTTTGAAAAATCATAACTAATTCTAGAAAAATCAAAATAAGGTGATCCTAAAGCCAATGGAAAGCTATTTAAGTCCTCTTTATTGGAAAAATATGGATCACTGCAACTCATAACCTCAAAAATACAAAATTGCACAAAAGTCCATACTGCTCCAAAACATATTCCAGTTTCCATCCCAAACTTTGGAAAATCATAACGCTTAGCTCACAAATTGAAATGACACAAATTATATGTCCATTTTGAAGCTTGGAGCGTGAAATTTAAGAGTGGAAAAGTTCAGAATTTTTAGATACAATTTGCCTATTTGAAACGTCCATACAAATCGACTGCCCAGTACAGAGTTTCAAGCGACAGAATTTTCAACTTTTACACAATTGTTCCCAATGGTTCCAATTTCACAATAAACACTCTCCCCACACAAATTTTCACAAGGAAGCCATTGGAATCATTAAAACAACCAAATTCCCATCACACATTCTCTAAAAGTGTTTATTCAACAATAATTACATTCACTTTTGAAGTCATTAGCCCTTAATCGCTTTTTGGGATATTACAACTGAGGTGTGATCAGGTGAGGAAGAGTGTGTGGGTGAATATGGTGAAACTATAGGAGAGGAAGGTAAATGAGATACCTGCTCTATGGTAGGTCTAGGATTGGTAGAAGTCATTATATCTAGAAGATCAATCTTTTCAGTATGAGTGTTAGAGACAAAGTGGTGAGAATGTACAGGTAAGGAATGTGATGTGGACTGATGGATGAGATATTTATTAGTAAGATTACTAGTAGGAATGGGTTGAGAGATTAGTTTTGTAGAAGAAGGATGAGTGGTGGTGTTAGGAGGAAGTGTGGTGTCTGGTGTATTGGAAGGAGTAGGAACTAAAGTGGTGACAAGAGGAATAGAAGTAGTGTAGTGGATGGCTTAGGGTAAGATATACCAAGGCGTGTCCTCCATATTTCCTCCATTATTTGTATCTAGTTTTCCTGAGTATTCTATAAATCAAAGAGTTGTTTGAAATTGTAATTCACCCCTTTAAATAAAACCTTGACTTGATAATCAATCTTCTCAGCTAGATATATATTAGATTTCTTTAGTTATGATATAGCTACTTGAAGAGCATCCTAAACATAAGTTTGGAGAGTTGCTCCTATGAAAAAGGGTCCTGAAGATCTTGCTCTAGAGGATTTAGCCTCATCTGCCTTTGGGGGAGAAGGTTCTATACCCTTGTTCTTGCTTTGCTTTTGTACTTGTTCTTGCTTTGATCTTGAGGCAAAGAGTGACTGCTTTAAGCTTTAGAGCCTCCAATAGGGACTGTGATTCCTATTTTGCCCAAGTGAAGTTTCCCAAAATTGGGAATCCTTACAATTTCACTTCCAGGAATTAAATGCCATATGTTAGACATAGCGACGATAAAAGATACAAACTATCGATAAGGAATGGTGGTAGTCCTTGAGAAATAAAACCTGAATCTTTTCATCTCTTGAAAAATAAGATCACCTATATTCCTTTTCTCCTGAGTAACTATTGAAGCCATCATTTGTGAGTCCTTTCCAGTCATATGTGTAAAGTTTTTGGCTTTTTTAACCATACTTTAGGAGTAGACATAAAAAATGGCTCTTTGTATGTGAGCTAAAGCAACAGGTGTATGTGGTAAGGGTTCACTAGGATCTCCTGATCTAAATAACTCAGATAACTTATGGATTTGAAAGACTTTGGGAGAATCAGTGGGAACTTCCTCAATCCTTAGAAGAGTTTTTATCAAGTCTTCAGGTAATAGAATCTTCTGGTCCCTTACTATGGTCTCAATTTTCTCTTCAATTACATTGCCCTTGCTATCATATATGTCAGCTATTTTCATGTTTGAGTAAAAATTTTTGACTACGATAGGATTGTAAGGGATTCTCAAACTCAACCAAGATTTATACTAACCTAAGAAGGGATATATATCTAATTGAAATTCTCTTTTTAGTTCAGCCAAATCAATGTAAACCACTAGCCAAAATTGCCTTTTTCAAAAATTAGAGTCATAGACATCTTGATTTTTTTTACCTTGAGTGGACTGGTATTGAAATTTGGAGGAGGATTGAGTATCTCTGGTGCACTTGGTTGAAAAGGTTATGCAAATGTTAAGGGTATGGGTGTTGGTTGAGACTGACTTGTAGAAGCTTGAAAGGTTGAAGAGCTGTATCATAACTTTCTTGGTATTGATCCTCCAATACCAATTATGTTGGCTGTTATGGCCAGCTTAGCTCTAAACATGCAATCTTGAATGTCAACCTCTCTCTCTCTGGAATTTTCCCCTTTCCCTTTCCCTCTGATGTTGTTTTGGTCTTAAATTTAAACCTCATTTCTGTAGGCTCTCAAATGACAACACTTTTGGCTTTTAGTGGAGTGAATTGAGGATCTTTATTCATAACCTTGGATTTGTATTTGGTGCTTTTGGAATTCTTAGGTTTCTTGGTTAGAGGATGAGAAGGTGAGTCCTAATCAATGTTGGGGCGTTTGGTTATTGCCATGATCAAAGATAAATGTTAGGATTCCAGCGAGAAAAGTAGTGGCTTATAGGATCTCTGTTTCAGCAATTAGGTAGTGATAATCAATTAAAGAAAGTGGAGAATGTAATGATCTATGGCAGAAAGTGTTAAGGATGATTCATTGGAGGATTTGAGAGAAATTTTAGAGAGTGGGTGTAAGTACTAGAGAGAAGACTGAGAGCAGAAGCAAAGAGAGAGATGTCGATAAAGATAAAGAAATGATTTTGAAATGAATAAGAAGAGTCCCGGGAAGAAAAAAAATCTGATATAGCTTTCGAAATACCATTTCACTCGAGTGATTTACTAAGCCACTTGAGTGATTTTGGTAATCACTTGAGTGAATTTTAAGAAAGCACTTGAGGATTCCCAAAAGACATAGCATCACTTAAGTGAAACATTAAATTCACTCGAGTGCATTAAAAAATACTACCCCTTTTAGTGAAACTAAAAATCACCTCCAGAGATTCTACAGAGTACTTACCTCACTCGAGTGAATTGCTTTGGAGTACTCGAGTTTCACTTTCAGAGTCATCATCACTCAAGTGATTTCTATGGTCACTCAAGTGATCTCATGTGATTATATTTCCTCTACTTGTTAATTATCACTCAAGTGATATCCCTATATTTCCAGCACACTCGAGTGATCTTCTAAGTCACTCCAAGTGATTTCATCTTTATTTACCTCTATTATTTAATTAGAGAGCAGAGCACCTTGCAAAACTAATTTCTAGATACTATGATGCTTAAGTTAGTAAATAAATCATCAAAACATAATGTAAATCAATTTAAAAATATAAACTCATTCATAATTCATTGGAATTTACCAATCTTAATTCTCGTCTTATGTATAAAAATTGTCCTTTTGCCAAAGGTTTGGCAAAAATGTTTGCTATTTGGAGATGAGTAGGAATGAAAACTACTTTAACATCTCTCTTCTGAAAATGATCTTATATGAAGTGATGTCTCACATCAATATGCTTAGTCCTGGAGTGTTGAACAAGATTCTTTGCTAAGCTTATCGTATTGGTATTGTCACAGTAGATAGGATTTCCTTCAACTAAATACCAAGGTCTTGAAGTTATTTCTTTAGCTATAGTACTTGTGCACAACAACTTGAGGCAACTACATATTCAGCTTCCATTGATGATAAAGACAATGTGTTTTGTTTCTTGCTGAACCACGATACTAACAAGCCTCCAAGAAATTGGCATTGTCTACTGGTGCTTTTTCTATATATTTTGTATCCTCTGTGGTGAGAAGCTGAGTATATAACTAGGTATTCATTACCTCCCTTAGGATACCAGATTCCTAATGCTACTGTTTCACCAAGATATCTGAAGATTCATTTTACTGTTCCAGCATGTGATTCTTTTGGAGATGATTGATATCTCACACACATTCTAACACTGAATTGATTGTCAGGTCTACTTGTGAGATAGAGTAATGAACCAATCATTCCTTTATATTTTGTGATGTTATAGTCAGTCCCCTGAATGTCAGCATCAAGCAATGTTGTTGAACTAATAGGTGTGCCTGCTCCATTTGCTTGATCCATCCCGTATTTCTTCAATAGTTCCTTTAGGTATTTTGTTTTAGATATGAAAATTCCATTCTTTCTTTGCTTAATTTGCAAGCCAAGAAAGAAGTTTAGTTCTCCCATTATTGACATCTCAAACTCCCCTACATTATCTCAGAAAATTCTTTACACAGAATTTCATCAGTAGCATAAAAAAATGATATCATCAACATATATTTGAACTATTAAAATATCATTTCATTTTCATTTTATAAAAAGTGTTGTATCGACCTTTCCTCTTACAATTCCTTGCTCGATGAGAAACTTACTAAGTCTTTCATACCAAGGTCCAAGGGCTTGTTTTAAACTGTATAACACTTTTCTTAATTTGAAAACATGGTCAAGCTTAGTTACATCCTCAAATCCTAGAGGTTGTTTTACATATACTTCTTCCATGATAAAGCCATTTAGAAATGCACTTTTTATATCTATTTGATATAGTTTGAATCCCTTGATACATGTAAAGGCTAAGAGTACTCGTACAGCTTCTAATCTTGCTATTGGAGCATAAGCTTCCTCATAATCAATACCTTCTTCTTGATTATAGCCCTTGACCACCAATCTTGTCTTGTTTCTAAGAATGATTGTGGATTCGTCAATTTTGTTCTTGAATACCCTTTTGGTGCCAATTATCAGATAATTTTTTAGCCAAGGTACCAAGTCCCAAACTTGATTTCTTTCAAATTGATTGAGTTCTTCTTGTATTGCTATAACCAAATCATTGTCTAATAGGGCTTCATCAATATTTGAAGGTTCAATCTCAAAAATGAATGGAGAGAAACTAACTTCATTTTAAATTTTGTTCCTAGTCTTGATTCCCTCATTTATATCTCCTATAATTTGATCTAGGGGATGAATCATGTTATACTTCTAAGCTCTAGGTTGTTCTAGTCTATATGGTTGTTTTTCTTTATTAGTTTGGTCAACCTCTGGATTGAAAGGTTTAGGAATAGGTTGCCTATTATCTTGATTTAGGATTATTTCGTGCACATCATTGATAATCTTGTTAGTGTAACCCCCTACCTTACAATCAGTGATTATGATTCAAAAATATGTAATTAAATGAATAAGAGACCAACAGATAATCAAAAACTCATTTTAGATCCTATCTTCACGATAGGATTTTCACAAATTCCTTTCATTATCCAAATAACCTGGTCTCATTTCTAAATTTTGAATATAACTACCCTACGCAGTTAAATCACAATTATACATATCAAAGTGTACAATAAAAATCTTGGCAACCCCTGGGTTTCATATATTAACTAAGGGTTTACAGGGCACATTCGTCCATCTACAATTTCTCATTCAGGGGATTACATAAACTACTTAAACATTTACACCCATCATATATCCAGTAATCACAACTAAAATTCGATAACCAACAACCAAAATTTAAACATCCCTAAGGAGTCCTAGCCACCCCAGGTTGTCTGCTTCCCTTTGGAGCCATTAGCCTTGTCTGAAGATTTGTTAACAGAAAGAATGATATTTAAGAGAATCCCTATAGTAACAAATCACTCATACCACATATAATCACACATCATGCAAATAAATCATCAAGCAGAACAGTAGCACAAATACACTATACACAAGTTGTTACATATACATATTGCCTTCCCAACATTCACATTTGCAATATACACATTGCCTTCCCAGCATTTACATTTACAACGGTATATCAACGGCCAGGGTAGAGATGACCAGCGTCCTTCCCTACGATAGCTTACGCTGACATACGCACGCTGTAATTCACATAGCCTCATGGCTCACAAATAGCCTTTCGGCTTTCACATACGTAACAAAATCATTTCCACACCCCACCCTCATCCTCTTTCACTGTCAGGGATGTATACTGTGATCACCCGAATCGTTGTTAGTTACCAGAGGACTATTGGCATGGCAGTGCAACTCCACACGACATACACTATTCAATGACATTACAAACATAAAATGCATTACATATAGTATAAGAGAAGGAGTCACTACCTTGTTCTTTCTAGGTGTGCTCTGGCAAAGGCTGCTCATAGACAGGGCAAATATCGAACCCTATCAACCAAAATCATGGATGACTGATTAATCTCTATTCCAAATTATCACTTTTATAACACTTAGAGTTGGTTATCATTTGAACTCTTTGGATGGCTACTAAAAGCCTAAACACATGTCTAAAGGGTTAGGAAAAACTTAACCAAAGACCCCCTATTGGAGGTGAAAATGCTGATTTTGACTGATGCACTCAAGTGATGAGATGCCTTACACTCGAGTAAGGATGGCTCACTTGCGCGAGTACTTGACAGAGAGCAACGACAAAGACAGAAAATGATCACTGTACTTGAGTCCTGAACTCAACAATCGAGTGGTAGCCTCATGCTCACCCGAGTCCTACAAAGTAAGGCACAGAAAGTGACTACCCGAGAGCAAATGAAACCTTAAAATAGGAAGTGCACTCGAGTAATAACTCTTGCACTTAAGTGACAGCATAACGCTTGCGAGTGCTAACATACGCTCTTGACAAATTGGCTTGCAAGTGTTACCCTGAGACGCAGGTTCATAGTGCAAAATGCACACACACTCAAGTAAAACTAGGCGCACTCAAGTAAGGTCCTATATCACTCGCAAGTGAGGAATACACTCTTGCTTTTTAGCAAGGAAATGCAAATAAAAACTGAGGGAAAAGAGAAAATATGATGCTGCACTCGAGTGAGACCCCAGTGCACTTGAGTGAGGCTTTATCAGAAGCCAAAACACAACAGATGATAGAATTTTTCAAATCTTAACCAATGTGTCCAATGGCCCCTAAAATCAACAATCAAACCTTTTCCTACACAAATTTTCATAAGGAATCCATTGGAAACACCTAAAAAACCAAATTCCCATAACAATGACATATTCCATACCTCTAAACACCTTGTAATCCAAAACCACTAAATGACCAACTTTACTTTCAAGGTTTCACACCAATTCTATTATTCTCATGACACAATGTGACACCTATTCCACCATAACACACTACACAATCCATCCAATCCAAAATCACATAAAAATCAGGGCAAAATCTACAAATCCTAAAACTTAACCAATGACCACAACAATTATATCAAAAGTTAGCTTTTTCTCACCTCTTCAACTTTCCAAAGCTAGTTTCTTGATTCTCTAACATTCAAACTTGCTCAAGCTCTAAAACACCTTCTTCCAAAAATCTAAAACCATAGAGATAAAGCTATCATCACCATGAACAAGATTAATGAAGAGTATTTGAGCTAAAAAGGACATCAAACAAGCCAAACTCTCTCTTCAGTAGTTGACTAATTGGTAAGTAAATTTCCCATTTTTCCGCTGATAATCACGATACTTAATAAAACACCCAAACACATCTTATTATCTTCTTATTCTTCATTCATGTGCCCTGCCCCTACCCTTAGGGCTCATTTTAAGCTTTGTCACACAATTAAGCTTAGATGTAGGGTTTAGGCACTGATTATAACACATTCAAATCACAATTCACATCTCATTCTCCAAAAGTGTTTATTTATTAATAATTACATCACTTTTGAAGTCATTAGCCCTTAACCACATTTTGGGGCATTACAGTTAGAGGATTCAAATTCATCACATACAACATGAATTGATTCTTCAACTGTGCATGTTCGTTTATTGAAAACTCTGTAAGCCTTTCTTTGGTTAGAATAGCCTAGGAATATTCCTTTATCAGTTTTAGAATCAAACTTTCCTAGGTTATCCTTACCATTATTATAGATAAAACACTTACAACCGAAGATATGTAGATGAGTAAGGTTTAGCTTCCTTCCTTTATATAGTTCGTACGGTGTCTTTCCAAGTTTTGTTCTGATGTAGGCTCTGTTCAAAATATAGCATACTGTGCTCATTGTATCAGCCCAGAAAACTTATGACACATTCTTTTCATTTAGCATAGCTCTGGCTATCTCAGTGAGTACTCTGTTCTTTCTCTCTACAACTCCATTTCGCAATGGTGTCCTTGGTACAGAAAAGTTGTGATTGATGCCATTGGTGTCACAGTATTCTCCAAAGGCTTGGTTCTCAAATTCTCCACTGTGATCTGTCCTGATACCTATAATAGACATACCTTTCTCATTTTGTACTTTCTTGGCAAAAATAATAAATTCACTGAAGGTTTCATCCTTCGATGATAAAAGAATAGTCTATGTACATCTAGAAAAATCATCAACAATGACTAGTGAATATAAGTTGCCACCAAGACTTTTAACTCTTGCTGGTCTAACTAAATCCATATGAAGTAATTGCAATGGTCTATTTGTCGTGATTTCCTTTTCAATTTGAAAGATGATTTTTTTGTACCCTTTTGACATGCATCACAAATTAAATCATTTTTGAAATTTAATTTAGGTAATCTAATAACTAAATAATCTTTAAGTAACCTACCTAGTTGGTGCATATTGACATGAGCTAGTCATCTATGCCACAATGAACTTTCATTGGTGCTAGTTAGAAAATAATTTTCAGAAGCATTTTTACTTATATCCAGGGTATAGTAGTTACCTTCCCATTTTGCTCTGAGTTTTGCTTTAAGGCTTTTCTTTTCTATTTGTAAATCCTTCTTGCTTACAATTAGACACTTTTTCTAAGTGGAATATCACCTAATTGCTTTTATCTGTGCTTTGACTCAAGCTAATCAGATTATGATAAAGGCCTTCAACAAAATAAACATCTTAGACTTGAAAGCCTTTATCACTTCCAATCTCACCAATTCCTGCTATCTTGCTTGACTAATTCTCTCCAAACTTTACCTTTCCACCTTCATTAGGCTCTAATGTAGTAAAATTTTTGAGATCACCAGTCATATGTTTGGAGCATCCACTGTCTATGCACCATTTTTTTCCTTTAGATGTTTTAAGATAGATCTGCAATCAAATACAATTAAGTCTTAGGTATGCATATCTTTTTGGGTCCTTTTGGGTTAGTATAAATTATTTTCTGAACATATGAACCTTTAGGCACCCATTTATAGGTTCCTATTTTTCCTTTTCTTTTATGAAGGCATGAGGAAATGTAGTGACCTTTTCTATTATAGAAATTACAATGCGCAAAAGGATTCGATACATGTACAAAATGCTAAAAATAATTCAAGTATGTTTTGCCTCCTGGGTTCTTTCTTCCTTTTTTTTTTCTAATTTGGGGTTATATCTAATACTAGACCAATCATTTATAAAACATTGATCTTTTAAAATGATGTTTAGCATCTCACTACCTTTAGTAAATTTCTCAAGAGTTTTAGTAAGATCAACATTTTTCTTTTTTAATGAAAAATAGTTTTCACAATCTTTTTCAGATAACTCTAAGTTTTTCTTCAAGAATTTTGTTCTTCATTTCGAAAACAACTAATTCTTTAACTACTTTGATGAATTTATAGTGGAAAGCATTATATTTGAAAAGTAATTCATCATAGGTAAGATTGGAATTAGTTACCTTATCCTCTTCTGTTTCCTCTTGAGCGACCAGACAAATATTGGTTGTTTCTTCTTCATCGCTATCTTTATTAGAGGAGTTGTCTCCCGATATAGCTGATAAAAATCTATATTTTTGTTTGAGAAATTTGCCTTTTCTCTTTTCTTTGTTCTTCTGAGCCAGCTCTAGACATTCTAACTTGTTGTGTCCTAGCTTTCCACATTCATAGAAGATAATATGCTCCTAGTTCTTTCTCCTATTGATGATTCCTCCCTTCTAAAGATTTCTAAATCCCTAGCCTTTATTGTAAAACTTCCTGAATTTTTTATTATCAGGCCCATTACACCATTATCAAAATCTTCATCATCTTCTTGAGTTTCCTACTTTATATTTAATGCGAGGCTTTTCTTTCTCTTTTCCATTAGAGGTCATTTGCTCACCTTAATTCAAGCTTTTCTTCTCCCTCCTTAAGCTCCCATGTCTACCAAAATATAGAGAGAGAGAGAAGAGAGAGATAAGAGTGAGGTAGGAGATAAAGAATGATGATACTCCTTCTTGCCCATACTTGCTGAGCGAAAAGGAGGGAGGAGAGAGAGAAAAGAAAATATTAAACTATCCTATTTGACTTTTCTCATACACTTAACCATCATTTCTACTTGCCACATGTCAACTTCTTATTAGCCCTCATAAAGTGAGTAACTAATTTAGTTACTCTAACCACTCTATTAGCCATTTGGTCACACATCTCATTTTTCTTTAGTTAGCAATTAATTTCTTTATTAATCACTGACTAATTAACCGACAATTTTCATTCTTCAAATTTTCTACTGATTTTGGCATATTTATCGAAATTGTCACAAAACACATAATAATTAAATTTTAAATTAACAAATTATTCTCAATAATCATCATTAGCCCTTAATTAAAATTTGGGGTATTACAAAATCTCTTTAACTCTATTGTATTTCTTTAAAATTTGTACTAATTTTTTAATTTTTTATTATCACCCAATTCAACTCCTTTTGGGTGAAAGTCTTGTTCTAACACTGGTATCAGATCTAAGTCTTCTTGTTTCAGGCTTAATAATCTAAGAAGGATCGAATGATGACTATTGGTCAAGGAATACTTCTTGATAAAGCTTCAATCACTAGACCACCAGGATTCTGTGAAGAACACTTTCTTTTTGGAAGGCTAAGTTTCAATTGTTTGTAACCACAAGCGAATATGGTCTCTAGCAAGTTATTCAAGATGGAGATTATGTTCTTATGAAGAAAGTAGAAGAAAGAATAGTTCTAAGGGAACTTGCAAAATTTGGTGACAATGATAAGAAGCTAGTGAACCTTATTAGGAAAGCTATTCTGATGATTCAAAGTCCTTTGAGTTAGAAGGAGTATTTCAGAATATGCATTCTTCTTTCAACGAAAGATTTGTAGGGGGCCTTAGAGATTGCTAATAAAAGAACGTTCAGAATCAAAGAAAAAAGAGTTAATACTCTTATCACCGAGTGTGATCTATTTCGTATGAAGTCTAGAGAAAGTATAGCGGAGTTTGAACTCAAATATACATATATAGGCAACCAACTCACTGTATTAGGAAAGAACAATGATCAAACTTCTTAAGTAAGAAAAATCCTTAATATTCTCACTAAGGAATGGGAAGCCAAGGTCATGGCAATAGAAGAAGCTAAAGGAGAATCAATGAGGTCCATTGTAGCTCTATTTGGAATCCTTTCCAAAAATAAAGGAAAGCTAAAATTCAAAATAGAGCTAGAAGAGATAGACAATAAGAAGAAGAAAGGAGTAGCTCTTAACACATTCAAGGAAAAGGAGCCAAAGGAAACAAAGGAGAAAGAAGAACCTGAAGAAGATAAACTTTAAATGATAATGAGAAGATTCAAAAAGTTCTACAAAAATGATCAAGGGCTCAAGAAGTTCTATAAAGGGGGCCCTAGTAGTAGAAAAGAAGGAAAACGAAAAGATTATATAAATGTCTTATTTATCCAAAGAACAAAGAGAAGAAGAAGAACAAGTACTCTAAAATGAAGGCATATGTCTCAGCCATTTGGGGAGAGAGCTTATCTAATGAAGAAAGTGATGATGAAGGAATCGCCAACATATGTTTAGTGGCTTATAATGCGTCTGATGGAGAGGAAGTAAATGGTTCTGAACTACCTTTGCTGAATTACTTTTTGAGTATAATGCATTATATTCTAAACTCAGTAAAATAGTCAAAGAGTTGGTAAGTTGTAAAAAGAAAGTCAAGTTGCTTGAGGAACAACTCAAGGAAACGTTTATGAGTACTTGTGAAACTTTCCATATTTTAGAAGAGAAAAACTCTGATCTTGCTAAAACACTTGAAAAGTTCACTAAGGAAAGTGAAATGCTCAAGGTTGTCTTGAAGGATCAAAGGTTTAATAATGGCAGGTCAGAGATTAGATATAATCCATACTTAGATATAAAGAAAGCCAAGAAGAAAAAAGGTAGTAAAACATACCTAAATTATTTTCATCATTCTGTACATATTTCCTCTTGTTTTTATAAAAAGAAGGGATTGATAGGTACCTACAAATGGGTACTCAAAGGATCACATGTACCTAAATGATCACACTAACCACGAAGGACCCAATAAACCATTAGTACCTAAAACTTGATTATCCTTGATTTTAGGTATGTCTCAAAGCATCAAAAGCAAGCAAATGGTATATTGATAGTGGATGCTTAGAGATAGAAACAAATTTACCACAATAAGACCAAAAGATGATGACAAAGTGAGCTTTGGAGGAAACCAATCCGAAAAAATTGTTGGAATTGCTGAAATTGGCAAGAAAGATAAAGTGCAAGTGAAGGATGTCTACTATGTAGAAGGACTTTGTCACAACTGTAATATCCCAAAATACATCCAAGGCATAAATATAATAGACAGTGAAATATGAGGATTTAATGGCACCCTATTTAATTTTTCCCTGATCAAGAGTTCATTGCTACTGATCTTGAGGATAGATTTAGGGAAAAAAATGAAGGGCCAAAATTTGCTCTTGCAAAGTAGAAGTAATGATGAAGATAATTAAAACAATATCCTTACCTTTTCCTCTTATTTGGACACAAGGCATATGTAAGACCAAGTCAACATACTCTCTTCCTTTTCTTCTACAAGAAAATCATCACCTCCTTGCTCTATTATCATACAAGATTAAAATAATATATATGAATCCCTTTACTCCAATATTTCATCCAAGCTTTGAGGAAGGAAAGGAAGAGAATTTATTTGATATATTCTTATACTTAAGGTCAACAAAGGTGGCTAGGATTTATTTAATATACTTCCTTGACCTTATGCATATGTTGGACGTTCAAATCATAAGGGGGGAGAGAGAGAGAGAGAGAGAGAAGTTAATTAAAGGATCTCCTCACCTTTTTGCCTAAGCACAAGTTGGTCAAGCACTTCAAGAAAGAAGAAAGAAGAAAGAAGAAAAGAGAAAAGCTCACCCTTCTTGTACCAATTACACCTAGATAAGTTACCAAAAAATGTATGACCAAAGAATTAATATTAGCCACAACTTTTCTGTTTATTTTGGCCACTTTTTCAATCAGATATTAAAAGGATAAGGGAAGATAAAAGCTGATCATAACTGACTCTCTCACCCCTTCTCAAAGTCAACCAAGTTTTAGCAATAAAGAGAAAGTGAAGAGCAAGTTTTAGGTAAACTATTCTAAATGGATTTTCACCTTCATAACCTCTTTTATGGCTCAAAAGCTTTTCATAAAAATGGTTCTTCTTGATGAGAGCTTCATTTCTATGATTTTAGAATTTCAAGAAGAGGTGTTTTGAGCCATCATCTAAGAGCAAAAAATGAGGAAGAAAGAAAAGAACACAAGAAGAAGAAAGAGGTGAGTAAGAGCATTATTTTGATGTATATGATGCTTTGATTGGTTGAGTTTTGGTGGGTTATTGTGATAGCCGTAATTTTGGTTTTTTTGGGGTATATTAGGGATCATGAAGCTTTTATCTTATGTATGTGCATACATGTTGGTTTAGAGGCAAATGAGCTAGGTTTAGTGATTAAATAGTGAAGTGGTTGTTTGTTATGAAATACCCTAAAATTCTGACCTGAACAGAGCACCATAAATCAATGGGAATTTGTTTATTTTGATGTTACCATTGTATTTTACATGAAAAATTGTGCAGGTATAGCCCCGGGTTGTGAAGTTTAGGTCATTGAAACTCAAAATTCAAAATTGGATTTTCTACCCGAACAGGATTACAGTGAGGTACCCTGATTGTGTGGTGTTTTTGGATAACCAAATGATGTCAAAAAACTGAAACATTTTAGAATAAAAGTAGATATATGAAGCTTTAATTGATAGGTTATTTGCATCATTTCGATTTATATACTGGGAGTTATGAATTTTTGAAGTTAGGTAATGAAAAATGGCATGAATTATGGTAGTGTTAAATGACAATTATGGGAATGATGTACATCTAATTGGCTCTGGGTGATATTTTTCCTTGAAAATAGATTAAATAAGGGTCGCATAGCCTTTGGAATCAATACAATACAATTTTTGTACATAAAGATATGATTTTTCAAAGTTGATGAAAAATTCTAGCAGATTTGGTTCAAGTATGTGAAAATTCAAAGGTAATGGCACATGGTAATAACTATGAAATCCAAAGTTAGAAAATTGGTCTTTTAGGTTAATTGACTACTTTAGCTCCTTAGTTGACTTGATTAAATGACTATAATGATAACCAACCCAAGTTTATTAGTTATTAAAGAGTTGAAATAGGTAATAACTCGTCGCCCTTAAATTCTAATTTATAGGATTCGATATCTACCCTGAAATCATGTAAGAATAAGACCAGAAGGACAAAGGTAGTGACTCTTTCTCTTATATCATGTATAATGCTTTGTATATATGTGCTTATCATTGAATTGTGACGAATGCTGTCGTGAATACAGTGAAAGTTGTCGTGATTGTGAATACATCATAAGCTGTTGTTATTGTGAATACATCGAAAGCTGTCGTTATTGTGTATACAGAAAAAGCTGTCGTATTGTGTGTACAGCCGTGAGAGCTATCATTATGTGATGAAAGTCATAAATGTGATTACTGTTGTGGATGCTGTTGTGATGTTGTTTTGTGAGTTGCTTACATGCATTGTTATTATATATCTTATGAGAAAATTGTTACTACTGAGATTTATATGAATCTTACTTAATGATTAACCTACAGCTAGGGTAAGCAGTTCTAAGGAGAAACAAGTGACGAAGGGTAGCTAGTGCTCCCAGCTAGGAGTTTTGAACTTTTGTGTTGGTTGTCATATTTTTGGGATGATTTTATACATTGTATATGTTGTAAGTTTGGATAGTGTTATGTAACCCCCAGTTTGGAAAACTGAAACAGGCGAATATGCCCTGTAAGCCCTTTTAGTGAATGGATGAAACCTGAGTATTGTCGGGAATTTTTTCTTATACTTTGATATTTATGAATGGAATCAAACTTCACAAGCTAAATAGATTCAAAAAGTGAGTATGAGATAGTATTAAACATATTTTAGAAAATTTTTGAAAACCCACTTTATCACAGGGCCGAATCCTGTCTTGTTAAGTTAGCCAAAGCACAAATAAAGACAACTGGGTCATCTTTGACCCAGAGGAATGCCTCGTTGTAAGCAAAAAGGAACTCTAACTTAACAAGAAAGATCTCAAAGTCAAAATAAGAGCCTCAAGGGATGGTAACTTTTATACTCTTGATATTAATACCAATAATGCTTAAAATAGTTTTCTTAGTAATGCTGATAAAAGTTGGTTATGGAATAAGAGACTTGCTCATGTCAATATGCATTAACTAGGCACACTAAAAAAAAAGATTTAGTCACTAGCTTACCTAAACTCTATTTCAAAAATGACATAGTTTGTGATTCCTGTCAAAAAGGGAAACAAATAAAGTCCTCTTTCAAATATAAGAAGTCTCAATTGAAAAACCACTTTAATTACTTCATATAGATCTAGTTTGACCAGCAAGAGCGAAAAGCCTTGGTAGAAACTTCTATATTTTTGTTATAGTTTAGGACTATTTTAGATTTACTTGGAATGTATTTCTTCTTCAAAATATGAAGTTTCTGATGAATTTGTTATTTTTGCCAAGATGGTCCAAAATGAGAAAGGTATGCCTATTATGTCTTATAGGGTTGATTATGGAGGAGAATTTGAGAATCGAGCATTTGGAGAATTCTATGATGCCAGTGAAATTGATCACAACTTCTCTACCCTAAGGACTCCTTAACAATGGTGTAGTTGTAAAGAAGAATAGAGTCCTAACTGACATGGCAAGAGCGATGCTCAATAAGAATGATGTGTGACAAATCTTCTGGGCAGACACCATGAACACATCATGTTATATATCAAATAAAGCCTACATCATAATGATACTTGAAAAGACACCCTACTATCTCTACAAAGAAAGAAAACCAAACCTTGCTCATTTACATATATTCGGGTGCAAATTCGTTACTCATAACAATGGTAAAGATAACCTTGGTAAATTTGATCTTAAAGTGGGTAAAGGTTTATTTTTTTGGCTATTCTAATAAAAGTAGAGCATATAGAGTCTTTACTAAATGTACTTGTGTTGTTGTAGAGTCAGTACATGTTGCATTTGTTGAAAATGAGGATCTAGCCAAATTTAGTGAAGAAGAACATGAAATAGTTCATAAAGAAAGGGACCAAATCAATCCAGGTATCTCTACACTTCTAGATGATAAACCTGAAGATTTGTTTATCACAATTCTAATCAAGATTAACCTAGAGCTTGGAAATATATTAGGAATCATCCCATAGACCAAGTCATAGGTGATGTCAATAAAGGAGTGAAAACTAGAAACAAAGTTTTAAATGAAGTTAGTTTTTATGCCTTAATTTTTGAAATAGAACCTTCTAGCATTGAGGAAGGCCTATCAAATAATGACTGAGTGAGAGCAATGCAAGAGAAATTAAACCTATTTAAAAGAAATCAAGTTTAGAATTAGGTAGCTCAGTCTAAAGATCATGTAGTCATTAGCACCAAATGGGTATACAAGAACAAAATTGATGAATCAGTAATCATTGTCAGAAACAACAAAAGATTGGTAGCCAAAAGATATAATTAGAAAGAAGGCATTGATTATGAGGAAACATATACTCCAGTAGCTAGATTGGAAGCCATATGAGTATGCTTAGCCTTTGATTGCATCAAAAGATTTAAACTTTTTCAAATAGATGTTAAAAGTACTTTTCTAAATGGTTATATCATGGAAGAAGTCTATGTTGATCAACCCTCAAGCTTTGAGGATGTTGCCAAACCTAATCATGTTTATAGACTTGAGAAAGCACTTTATAGTCTCAAACAAGCTCTAAAAGCTTGGTATGAATGACTTGTTGGAAATTGTGCCCTAAGGGCCAATCATTGTACTTTAAACATTATTATTTAATGAATTTCTCTAGTATGTCATCATATTATTCACATGTTCACTATGATGACTATATCCTTAGATAAATCATAAATATAGTCCTAAATGTCCCTGGTCGGTCATCTATGCGAGAGCAAAGATGAAGTAAGACCGATATGACTTTGATAAGATATGGGGATATGAATCAAAATCTTAGGCACTTGTAAGAGTACAAGATGCTGGACCGATCCACTATGAGAAAGCTACATAGATCAAGTCATAAGCTTATCTCATGTATAACCATGTCATAATGCCCTTTGACCTGAGGTCATCATGGATTCCTACATGAGAGTTACAAAGCTTTGAACTAGTCAAAAGTCACTTTTAAATAGGTAATGATAAAGGCTATGATTGGGCTTAGTGTTTTTTTATGCAGAGGAATATGAATAGTTAAAATGGAATTTGTCTCTCACAATAGTAGAGAGATATTACTGGGCCCTTCGATGAGTGAGTCTGAGAAATGTGTGGCCATACTACAATGGAAATGAGTTTTCATTTCTATTGTCAGACTACTCATGAATCGAGAAAGTAAAGGTTAGGAATAAGAAGATGACATTATCCTTGCCTCATCCTTGACCGATATATCGTGTGACAAAAAGGGACGTGACATGGTTGTATAACAGGTTGCATCATGTTAATGATCCTCATATGAATTGGGTAGTCGTAATGTCTTGCTAGAGGCCGCTTGCAACTTATAGGTTAGTATAGTTATTGGCCCACTGCCAACTTCGTATGGGCCTATAAGGTCGCACATAAAAATGGCACAATACAAGATGATGTTTAATCTAGGGTGGGCGAATTTTATATTTACATATATATAATATAAAATTCGTGAAAATAAAATTAATAATATTATATATATGTATTTTCAAAATATATATATATATATGTGTGTGTGTATAAATATACACATATATATTATGATATTATTATATTGTGTTAGTTTTAAATTTAATTTTATTAAGATAAATTAAATTTAATAACTAATATGGTAGAGATATAGTATATCAGATTTAATTTATGAAGATAAATTAAATCTATCCGCTCTTTATTTAGATTAAGTAAATAAGTTAAATTAAAACTATTGGACAGATTTAATTTAAAATGAATTTATTTAATTAGCTCATCAAGATAATTAAGGGTTAATTAATTTTGAAATTAATAAAGTTATTTTTGAAATTTGAATATAGCCCTCATGGGTTATAAAATTGATAGAGTAGAAAAACTCATACACGGATGAGAATTCAGAGCCGCAAGGGAAACCCTAGGAGACATTGGAGGCGCTAGCACATAGTATGTATCGGAGAGCATTCGTGTGGATACCAGTAGAGGGAGCGGACCTGAGGTGTTGGGTCCTAGAGATCGAAAACCCTAATAAGAAAAAGGTACGAATCTTTCTAACTCGGTTTAAACGTCATTGATAGATCCTCGATTAGGATCGGCAAAAAATTTTAAATTTCTTTCGTTGTGCCTGCCGATTCTAACATGACTAAGTAAGTTTCTTCTCGATCAAGGCTTTGTTAGAGGCAAAGTAGACACGATATTATTCATCAAACATAAGAAACATGACATCTTAATTGTACAAATTTATGTTGATAATATTATATTTGGTACTAGTAATGACTCTCTGTGTCAATAATTTTTCAAGACTATAGGAGGAGAATTTGAAATTTCTATGATGAGTGAGCTAAATTTCTTCCTCGAATTACAAATTAAGCAAAGGAAGAATGGACTATTCATTTTCCAAACCAAGTATCTCAAGGAGCTACTTAAGAAATTTGGCATGGATCAAGCAAATTGGGCAGATACTCCTATGAGCTCAACAACATTGCTAGACGCTACTATCAAGGGAGTAGACAATAGCATTACAAAGTATTGAGGAATGATTGGCTCCCCACTCTACCTCACTGCAAGTAGATCTGACATTCAATTTAGTATGGTTATGTGTGCAAGATATCAATATGTGCCTAAACAATCTCATGTTAAGATAGTAAAGAGGATATTTTGATATCTTGCTAACACAACTGAACTTGGCATATGGTATCCTAGAAGAGGCAATAAGTATTTGATTGCATCTCTAATTCGGACCATAAAAGGTACAAGACTGATAGAAAGAGCACAAGTAGTCAATGTTAATTCCTTGGTGACTCTGTAGTGTTAATGTAATATCCCAAAAAGTGATTAAGGACTAATGACTTTAAAAGTGGATATAATTATTGTTGAATAAACACTTTTGGAGAATGTGTGATGGGAATTTGGATATTTTAATGATTCCAATGGCTTCCTTGTGAAAATTCATGTGGGGAGAGTGTTTATTGTGAAATTGGAACTATTGGGAACAATCGTGCAAAAGTTGAAAACTCTGTCCATTGAAACTCTGTACAGGGCAGCCAATTTGTATGGACGTTTTAAATAGGCAAATGGTGTCTAAAAATTCTGAAATTTTCCAGTATTAAAGTTCACATGTCAAGCTTCAAAATGAACAAATAATTTGTATCATTTTGATTTGTGACCTAAGAGTTTTGGATTTTTGAAGTTTGCCTAGCGAAATTAATTATTTTCTGGAACAGTATGCAAAGATTGAAATTCTGGGAATTTTGTGGTGATTTTCAGTAATGGCCAATATTTTTCCTATGAAGAGGACTTAAATATCTTTCATTTGGCTTTGGAATCACCTCATTTCGATTTTTCTAGAATTAGTTATGATTTTTCAAAGTTGGGCAGAAAATCCGAAAATGTGAAATTAGAAATTATGACATCATCATGTGGTAAGGTGACATCAACATGGAATTAAAAGCAATTCCATCATCTTGATCAGCCATTCCAGACCCATTTCAGAGAAAAAAAAACGTGAAGAGAGCTTGGAGAAAAGAGAGAAGAAGATGAAGAAATCTCGCAAGGTAAGCCGATTTCTCCGACGATCTAGCTCCAAACGCGTATAATTCCGACTCTAAGCTACTCCTCTTTATTCTTTAAGGTTGTGAAGCTCAAAATTTGGTGTTTCAAAGAGGCTAGGGTTCAGCCAAATTTGAGAAAAGCTAGAGGGAGCTTGAGGTAACTTCCAAACTTTCCTATATTGCTTATTCTGGCTGCTGTGGGCAATTTAATCGGTGAAATTTCGCTGGATTGCCATTGGTTTTAAAGTTTGGAAATTGAGTTTCCTAAGGGTTATGCTGCCCAATTTTGGTTCAAATGGTAGTTATAACCTAATGTAATAGTGAATAAAGTGGTTAGGAGTAGAAAGGAACGCGTTTACGGAGCCGAAATCGTAAAACCCCAATTTTTCCCGGAGAACATGTATATTTCGGCCAAGGCTGTAAATGGGTCTTAGAGTTGGATTTTCAATGATTTGATGCTTCCATTGGATTCAGTGGGCGAAAATAGGTGGGGTTACAGTTGGGCACTTTTTCAAAAAAGGCCGAGAAAGCATAATTACGGAAACACCCCTAAAACCCTAAAAGTAGGGCTGCCAAGGGCAATTTCGTAATTTGACATTGAATTTTATAATTCTGAGTACGGAAATGGATTCCTTGGGCGGAAATATGTTAGGATAGCCCAGATTAGAATTTCGGGAAAAGTGCAACCGGACCGGGTAGGGCGGGCCCAGGCCGGGTCCCCGAGGGTATTTTTGTAAATTTTCATTATAGACTCATATAACCCCAAGTAACACTATGGAAGTGTCTCAATGATGCATTTGGAATTGTAGGATTCGATATTTGCCGCCCTCGTGAGCCAACTGCGCTGAAGGACGTCAGGAAAGGATCAGGTAGTGACTCTCTCTCTTATACTATGTGTAATGCTCTGTATGTGTGTGTTATCACTATTCTGTGATGAATCTTTGATGTTGATATGGTTACAGCTGGTGATAGCTGTCGTTTACAGCGCAAGCTGTCGTTTACAGCGTAAGCTGTCGTTATTGTGATTACAGCGTAAGCTGTCGTTATTGTGATTACAGCGTAAGCTGTCGTGATGGTGATTACAGCGTAAGCTGTTGTGATTATGATTACAACGAGATCTATCGTATTGTGTATACAGCCGTGAGTGCTGTCGTTTGTGGTGAAAACCATGTATCTCTAATCTACTTTAAGTTATCCGAAGGTCTCTAATCTACTTTAATTATTTAATATCGAATTATAATTACATGATTAAAGGAAGGGTGTTACATTTTGGTATCAGAGCTGTAGTTCCTGGCAAGGGTAGAGGTTGCTAGGATAGATCCCTTAGATAGTAGTAGGGATAGAAGATTATCTGTGAATGATTGTTGTGTATGCACATGTATGTTTTATTGACATGGATATATATATGAGTTTTGTGACTATATGTGCATACTATCTCTGCTAAATTAATGGGGCAAGTTGTTTGTAGAATGAAGAAAACTAGAGGACGCCCCAATATTCCGCGTGTAGACCCAGAGGTGGAGGTCGTCAATGATAATCCACCAGATCCTATGCAAGAGCTGATGGGTCTAATCCGGGATCAAAGAGATATGATAACTGAGTTGAGAGAAGACCTCAGAGCAGAGAAGGCGAAGAACAAGGAAGGTCCAGTACAGTCCACTCCGGAGGAAACTCAAGGAGAAACCCATCATGAGGACACTGCTGAAGGGTCAGCACGACCTCTGGAGTCCCCACCTCACATTGTCCCAAATCAAGAATCACATGGGATGCCGCTTAGAGAGGAAAGAGACCTTCAGTTTTGGGTCACCAGGTTCTGCAAGCATCTGCCTCCTACGTTCAGAGGGAGGTTTGACCCTCAAGCAGCCGAAGATTGGATGAACAGACTGGAGAAAATATTTGAGGTGCTTAATTGTCCGGATGAGGTGAAGCCACGCCTGGCCGTTTACAAACTCGAAGGGGATGCAGACTGTTGGTGGCGGAATATCGCCCTAACCTTGAAGAGCAACAAGATGCCATTGACTTGGGAATTGTTTCAACAAGAATTCAATGAGAAGTATTTTCCCAAATCAGTGAGGCTCGAGAAGGAGACAGAATTCCTGAATATCAGACAAGGGGACGCGGAAAGCTTCGATGATTACTTGTCCCGCTTTGTCCGATTGGCTCGATACTCCTCCTATCTCCGGTTCAAGGATGATGAAGAATGGAGTTCTGATATGCTCATTCACGGTCTGAGGCGAGAGTTGAGGAAGCGCTTAGCTACTCATCAATTTACCAAGTTCAACAAGGCAGTTGAACAGTGCAGGATTACAGAGAACAACTTGAGAGATTTGTATCCTGCCAGAGCTACTAGCCACCGTAATGAACCTAATAAGGGTGCTACCTCACAAAAGCGAAAGGGGCAAGGATCTTCGTCTGGAAGTGGTAAGAAGCCCTACCAGTCTGGGAGCCGTGACCAGCAAAGAACATATTCTGGACCATGGATTTGTCGTCGGTGTAACCAACCACATCAAGGCAAAACTTGTGATGGCAAAATAATATGCTTCAATTGTAAGCGTGTGGGGCATACTTCTGCTGAATGCAAAGAGCCACGACCAGACCAGAGACCGAGGACACAGGGCCGAGTATTCACTATGACCCATGAGGAGGCCCGCAAATCTCCTGAGCAGATACAAGGTAATATTCTTCTTAATGGTCATCTGTTGCAAGTTTTGTATGATTCGGGTGCAAGTCACTCCTTCATTGCCTATGATTGTGTGAAGCGCCTGGGAATGCATGTACATAAGTTACCATTTGAATTAGTAGTGTCAACTCCAATGGGTGTTAAGGCCTTAACCACAGAAGCTTGTTTGAGTTGTGTCATAACTGTGGAAGGGCACCAATCTGTTGTAGATCTTATATGTTTGCCGCTTTACCAATTGGAAGTTATTTTGGGTTTTGATTGGTTAACAGCAAATAATGTATTACTTGATTGTGGGAACAAGAGGATAGTATATCCTATTTCTCAGAGGGCTAATGTAATACCCCGAATTCTGAGACTTGAGGCTAGAGAATAAGCCTGAGATAAGTGGACTGCTAAGCCCCGGTTTAGCAAGATCCCAAATTGTGATTAGGGTTTAATGACTACAAAAGTGGACATGGTTAGTGATTAATGAACCCTTTTAGAGAATATAAAGTGGATTGTAGTCGCTTGTGTTATGAGCAACGCCAAAACCCTGTATTTGAGTTCAATTGTGGATTAACATCCAAATTGACTTAGAATAGAGGGAGGAATTGAATGGGATATTGTGATGGAAATGGTGTCATGTTGTGGTATTTAATCATTGGAATTGATTTAAATTGGATTGGACACATTGGTTGCAAAAATGGAAATGCTGTCCAGTGTGAATTCTGTCTGGGCAGTCTTCTCGTGTGGACGTTTTTACTAGGCAAATGATGTCATAAAATTATGAAACTTTCCAGTCTTATAGTTCACATCTCAAGCTTCAAAATGGACATATAATTTGTGCCATTTCGTTTTGTGAACTAGGAGATATGACTGTCCAAAGTTTGGGATGGAAACTGAACTCTGTTTTGGGGCAGTGATGATTTTTATGTAATTCTGGAATTGTGTGGTGATTTCTAGTAATGGTCAATATTTTTCCTATGAAGAGGACTTAAATATCTTTCATTTGGCTTTAGAATCACCTCATTTAGATTTTTCTAGAATTAGTTATGATTTTTCAAAGTTTGGGCAGAAAATCTGCCAGAAAATCCGAAAATGCCAATTTTGGGAATTATGACATCATCAAAAGGCAAGATGACATAAGCATGGAATTAAAACATCTTCTCATCATCTTCAGCTGCTCATTCACGCACAGCCCCTGAACATAGTGTGAGAAAGTTGAGAGAGTTTAGAGAGAGAAAGAGAAGAAAAATCACAAGGTAAGCCGATTTCTCCGACGATTTCGCTCCTAGCGCGTATAACTCCGACTCTAAACTACTCCTCTTTATTCTTTAAGGTTTGGAAAGCTCAAATTTGGTGTTTTGAAAGTTAGGGTTTTCAGCCATCTTTGAGAAAAGCTAGTGGGAGCTTGAGGTAACTTCCAAACTCTTGTATATTAACTATTCTAGCTGCTGTGGGCAATTTAATCGGTGAAATTTCGCCGGATTGCCATTGGTTTTAATTTTTGGAAATGGGTATGTGGGTCTGTTATGCTGCCCAAATTGGTACTAAATGGTGGTTGTAACCTAATGGAATAGTCAATAAAGTGGTTAGGAGTAGAAAGGAACGCGTTTACGGAGCCGAAACCGAAAAAACCCCAATTTTTCCCGGGGAATTGAGAATTTCGGCCAAGCCTGGTTTGGAGGGGTTAGAGATGGATTTTCAATGATTTGATGATTCCATTGAGTTCAGGAGTGAAAATTAGGTGGGGTTACAGTTGGTCACTTTTTCGGAAAAAGGCCGAAAAAGCATAATTATGAAAACGCCCTTGAAACCCTTAAAGTGGGGCTGCCAAGGGTAAATTTGTAAATTGAAATTGAATTTGATAATTCCGAGTCCGGAAATGGATTCCTTGGGCAAAAATATGTTAGAATAGCCCATGTCAAAATTTCAGGAAAAGTACAGTCGGACCGGGTACGGTGGGGCCAGACCGGGTCCCCGGGGGCATTTTAGCAAATTTTCAATATAGCTTCATATGACCCTCAGAAACACTATGGAAGTGTCTAAATAGTACATTTGACATTGTAGGATCGAATGTGAAGCCCCGAGTTGCTGGCACGCAAATCGAGGAGAAAGGACTGGAGGTAGGGAACTTATCTCTCCTGCATGCTCTGATAACTGTATTAATGTGTTGATGCATGTTATTGCTTTGCTTGATTATGTGGAACATGTATGAATGATTTGAAGCTATGTTTCAATATATGCTATAGCCATATGTGTATCGTTCGAAGCATTGAGCTTATAGATTTGTCATTGTATGTGTGCATGAGTTATGTTATGCAAGCATGTCATGCATTAAACACTTATCTTGCCTGCATATTGATAATGTTTCCCTACTGAGATTCTCTCGAATCACACCCTCCCTTACCAACAATTTAGACAGGGCAAGTGGCTCGTGGAGGGAGCGGCAGGACTCATTCGAGATGAGATTGTGTAATCCCCATTTGAAGAATTGTAATGGGCAATTGTGCCCTATATATCTTTAGCGAAGGTATGTACCCGAGATTGCCGGGATGATTATGTTGTGCACTCTGATATTTATATGAATGTGATTTATCTTCGCGTAGTAATTGTATTCAAAATGTGAATATGAGACCAAGTTTATAAATGATTTCGAAAGGTATTTTTTGAAAACCCCATCATGTGATGGGTTAATAAATTTTATTTGATTATTATTGGTCTCTATTTCATTTTAATCGTGTATTTCGGATATAATTACTGAGGGGGTTACAGCTAAAGTTGTGGATTCTAGTATGAATTTCCTTGCTGCAGCCAAAGCTGAAAAGTATCTTGAAAAGGGTTGCCAGGGTTATGTGGTGTTTTCTTTGTGCAAGGGAAAACTGGTGAAACCTTGAATAATATACCCGTGGTAAATGAATTTCCTGAGGTGTTTCCGGATGATTTGAGCGGATTACCTCCAGAAAGGGAAGTTCAATTTCCAATCAATATTGTGCCTGGAGCTGGCTCTATATCTAAGGCCCCATATCGGATGGCCCCAAATGAAATGGCGGAGTTAAAGAAACAAATAGAAGACTTGCTTGAAAAAGGGTTCATTAGACCCAGTGTGTCACCTTGGGGAGCTCCAGTGTTGTTTGTAAAGAAGAAAGATGGGAGTCTTCGCTTGTGTATCGACTACAGAGAGCTGAATAAAGTTACTATAAAAAACAAGTACCCTCTTCCCCG